>CM057451.1:1175299166-1177827500 GCA_016271365.2 Neoceratodus forsteri | reverse complement strand
GTGGTGGTTGGAGGGCTAGCCTCATCCCCAAGGTGGGTTACTAGTGGGGTGCCCCAGGGGTCAGTGCCAGGGTCACTCCTGTTCAACGCCTATGTCTCAGACATGGAGGGGATCAGGAGTGAGATGAGTCTCTTTGCAGATGACTCAAGGCTAGGTGCAGTGGTGGATGGGAGGAGGGAGGCTCTGGAAAGGTGGTCAGGGAAAATGGAAACTAAAATTCAGTGCGGGGAAGTGCAAGGTTCTGCACCTTGGAGTCAGAATTCCAGGCCAGTGATATACCCTGGGAGGAGACACGGTTCAAGTCACTGAGGGTGAGAGGGACCTGGGGGTAGTGGTAGATGTCAAAATGAACAATTCTGAGACCTGTAGGAGGGCAGCGGTAAAGGCAAATAGGATGCTGGGATGCATCGCCAGGAGGATTATCTCCAGAAGGGCGGAAGTGATCCTTTCCCTGTACAACTGCTTGGTTAGGCCACACCTCAAGTATTTTGTGCAGTTTTGGAGACCACATTTAAAGAGGGACGTTACACTCTTAGGGAGGGTCCAAAGGAGGGCAATCAAAATGATCTGGGACTGGGGGAGAGGACCTGTGGGGAGAGGCTCAAGTAGCTCGACATGTACTTCCTGGAGGAGAGGAGGTATGGGGGGACATGATGGAGGTCTTTAAGTACATGAAAGGGATCAATAAGAGGGGCCCAGTCAGGGTGCTCCAAAGGAAGGAGGGGGGCAACGAGAAGTCATAGGTGTAAGCTAGAAGGGGGCAGGCTCGGAGGGGAGAGGAGGAGGTGTTATTTCACTGAAAGGGTGGTGGAGCCATGGAATGCTGCCCAGGGAGCTGGTAGAGGCAGAGACTGGACAGGTTTAGGAGGGGATGGGACAGGTACGAGGGAGGATAAATCTGACCGGGCCCAATACAGGTGGAACATCTGGGGCGGGGGACAGTATAACTCAAGGGGGAGGGGGAACACCAAAATCGTCCCTCAGTTCGGGTGCTGAAAATCGAGCAGACTCGAAAGACCGTTGGGCCTTTTCTGCTGGCATTTTAGTATGTTGGTGATTACGGTGGTTTATAACCACAGGACTCCTCATGAGGATCCCTCATTTCAGGCTCTCCTCTCGTCCATGCAGGAATCTGTGTGATTTGAGGCTGAAGATTTATTTAATTTATTTGACCGGGTAGGCCCACTGAGCCCCGAAGGTCCCTTTTTCAGGGGCGACCCGGATGCCACAAGATGAAATCTGTATGATTTCCTGGAGTTGCCTGCATATTCCTCCATTGGGACTGTCACATTTTTCCTGACCTGCAGGATGCCACAGTAGCTGTCTGGTACAGGTGTGACAGTGTTGGGTAGAACCCCGTCTTGTTAGTTATGCAGAGTTAAAAGCAAGGATCAGTTTTGACATCCTATTATGTGTTTTGCCTATCTGTGCAACCAAATTTTTATTTATTTATTTATTTATACATCAGTTTACAACCTTTGAGCCAGCGGCTCATTTCCAAAGGTACCTCGTCACAAAGAGGACAATGCAAAGCACAGCATTTCATTACATCATTATAGATAACATTATTTTTTTTTTTTTACATCATAGCTGGCAACAGTAAGGCAGATATATGCTGTAAATTACTTTTATTACAATAAAGGTGTAACGGGTCAGGTATTGACAGGTATAACAGTTATTCGGATAAGATTGAGAGGAAAGCAAACATTGAATAAGCAGACAAATTAGACATGAGCAGGGACTGCTAGGTTTGTAAGAACAGGTGGCTTTGGGACAGGGTAGGTGATAGTTGGGGGGCATGCCACTCTGAGTTTTGTCAGTTGTTGATTGTAAAGCTACTCAGAGTTTTGTCGGGTACTATGAGCTTGAACACCTACGGCTGGGGACAAGCACAGCTACGCATGTTAAATAGATGACTTCTAAGTGTAGTTTTAAAACTGGAGATTGAACGGATATCGGTGATGGAGCTGGGGAGAGTATTGTACCAGGTGGGGGCTCTGTAGTAGAAGGACCGTTGACCATGCGTGGTCCTGGTTCTTGGGATAGACAGGGTGGCCTTGGAGGAGCTACGAGTTTGGACTAAGGGTTGAGCTAGGTGAATAGAGGCTGTCGGACCAGGAGGGGATAGTCCTAGGAGTGTTTTTTTCGTTAGGAGGCAGGTTTGATAACTGAGCCGTTCATCCAGGTTGAGCAGCTTTGCGAAGTCATATAGCTGGCAGGTATGGGTTAATCTGGTGACTCCCGTGAATAACCTACAGGCCTTGTTCAAGGTGTGTCAAATTTTATTGAGAGCAGTCATATCCGCGGCCCCATAGACAGGCAGGCCATAGTCCACAAGGGACAAGATTGAGGGAGGTGACTGCTGGTCGGAGGGCCTGGGAGGGAGGCAGTGCTTATGGCGATAAAGGATACCTAGCCGTGTATTTGCAGTGGAGGCCAGAGTATCCGTGGTGGTCGTGAAAGTGAGTGCAGGGTCAAAGGAGACCCTCAAGGTACTTGTACAGGCGGATTTGCTCGAGAGGAAGATTAGAGCCAGGGAGGATACGGAGTGGGAAATTACTGAGTTTGTTTTGGGGATGGGCAAAGAGCATGGATTTGTTTTTTTAGATTAACTACAAGTCTGTGCTTTGCGAACCAGGCTTCAGCATCATTGAAAGCTAGTTGCAAGGTATCTTGAAGAGAGATGGGGTTTCGGTGGGAGGCAAAGATAACGGCATCATCTGCGTACAGCAGGATTTTTCCCGTGCAAGCTCTGGGCATGGAATTGAGGTATAGAGAGAAGAGAAGGGGGCCTAGGATGGAACCCTGGGGGACTCCGGATCGGATGGGACATGTATTGGAGAGGGTCCCATTAATTCTAACACGCTGAGGGCGGTCCGACAAGTATCTGGAGCACCAGGAGACCGGGCCGGTGGCAAAGCCGATGCGATAGAGGGCATCCAACAGTAGGGGGTGGGAGACAGTGTCAAATGCCTTTGAGAAGTCAATAAACACTGCCCCTGCTAGTGAGCCCGAGTCAAGGGAGGAATGCAGAAAATTTGAGAACTCAATAAGGGCCATGTTGATACTGTGACCTGCACTGAACTGCATGTCTCATGGCAGAGGATGTTGTATTTGGTCAGGTAATCTTGTGATTTGGGTTGCCACCAATTTTCAAGGGCTTTGGAGAGGGGTGGAAGGATGGAGATAGGCCGGTAGTTCCCGGCTGAGGACCTGTCACCACCTTTGTGTATGGGCACGACTGAGGCTGTTTTCCAGCCTGAGGGGAATTGACCCAGGCAGAGGGACTTGTTGAGCAGGGTAGTTAGGGGGGCAAGGACCTGATCCAGGACCCGGCGGAGGATACTGGGGTCCAGGGAGTCGCTGCCAATATAATTGCTCTTAAGGGCTTGAAGCAGATGTGGCCTAGCTTCCTGGGGGGTCACCCTACGTAAGTGGAAGCTAGGATATTGGAGGTCAGGGGCAGGTAGGGTTGAAGGAGGGTCAAAGAAGTCTCTGGGGAGGACCGAGCTGAGGTCTGTGAATGATGTGTTGAGGAAGTTGGCTATGTGGGCAGGGTCAGTGGAGACAGAGCCTTCGATGGTGATCTGGGAAGGGGGAGGAGAGCGCGTGCTCCCATTTAGTTGCTTAATGTTGTCCTAAAACTTACTGCCGTTCCCCCCAGGAGGAGGTAAGCGCCGCCTGATAGTGATCGGCTTTTGCTTTCCTGATGGCCCATGTGCATTTGTTTCTAGCGGCATTGTAGGCCTGTCTGTCCTCAGCACAGCCTGTTTCAGTGGCCAGGTGCCACAGGTTATCCCTGTGTTTTAGTAGTTGCAGCAGGGACGGGGTAATCCAGGGGGCATTGCGGACTTTGGTAAATTGTCTTGATGCTTCTAGGAATTGGCCACTCTGATGGTCTCACAATTTTCTCATTAATCTCCCTTCCTTCACTTGCTGATGGCATTTTTTCTTTCTCTCCTTGCTTCTTTGTGGTGAAAAAAATACATGAGAATCTTTACATAAAACTGGGCTCCCTTGGTTTGCAAATGTATATCCTTACATTCTTACTCCGGGAGTCCTTTAGCATCAGTGACTTTAGTGGTTGGCTGACTAGATGCAACTGCCCTGGAGGTATTCCTTTAAAAGAATTTTATTTAAATGACCTTTGGGCAATAGCCAAAAAAAAAAAAAAAAAAAAATAAATAAATAAAAAGAGGGAGAGTGAGCTGAGTGAGAGCAGCCTGAAGGCTTCAGAAGTTTTTCTCCGCTGGACCGAGCAACATTGCCCCTGAGGTGTCTCTCAGTTTTCCTTGTTGACAGCCACCTAGGTCTTATCTGGGTAAAGTTTTCCTCATAAACTCTTTTTCATAGTGTGCTGAGTGAAAGTTTTAAGTAATGGTTAACGTTGCACTAATTTTATATTTTTAGCGCAATCGTGCTATTTTGACTTTAATTTTACTGCGACTGTTCAGTTCTGATGCTATTTCTACCTCGGGTGCTTGTTTTCGATGGTTTTTCCTGTTTTAAACTTACTTCTTGAAGGAACTGTGGATTTAGTGCCAGTTGCTTTGTTTTTTAACCTTAGACCTCATGAGCTTTATTGTGAGGCACCAGTTGGGAGTTCAATCTTTGACAGTTGGCTGGGGTTCTCTGAGGATTGGCAGTTACAGAGAAACCCATCTGCATTATAAAACTGGACCAAAGCTGTCGCTGTCTGTCACAGGACAGGCTGGTGGCATTTCAACAGAAACCTCTGCACAGTTGACCAGTATTATTGGGTTTTCTGTTAAGATTGGCACTGGTATAGATCCCAGTACTATAAAACAAAAGTGCAGACAGTTATTTAACTGGGGCAGGACTGGCCAGTGGCATTTTTACAGAAACCTGCACTTGGTTCGTGAGATATAGAACTTGGTCAGATTTAGAAGTGGTTAGCCATCTGGGAACAAGTAGCCACCAAACAGTGTAGTTCACGATAAACGCAGCCAGAGAGTCGAGCCATACAAAAGCAAGAGTGTTGGACTTCAGGAGGGCTGACGTTGGGGAAAATGGGAGTGCCTCAGAAAAGCACTAGCAAACTGGCAAGAATTGTCTCAAACGAACACATCACTGTGAATTATACGAGAGATTAGGGGGGTTAGCACTAAGTCGGAGAAGAATGATACAGTTATTTGCCTATGAATGTGGGTTGGGCTTTGTCCCTATGTATTTAAAGAACAGATTTTCCTTTAGAAATGTTGAATTAACTTTGAGAAATTCAGCTGTTACGGATATGGTTGGCCCCCTTGCAAAATCAAAACATTCCCAATATTTATTTAGTAATTATATTCCAATATGTTGGAATAGTCTTCCTCATGAATATAGACAAATTGGTAAGCCCTTATCAATATTCCATCTAAGAAAACACTTGATTTTCATACGGGAACCTTGTAATTGTTGTTGCTGTGTTTTTTATGTTTATGTAGTTGATGCTGGATGTTTCACTGTATTTATAGTGTTGAGTGTTTTGTATTTTCTGTAAATGTTACCATTGTGAATGAGTTTTTACTCAATGGTTTTTATCTTAACTAAACAAACGAGGAACGGAGGAACAATGAGGAAAAATCAAAACGGCCATCATAGAGGCAACAGGCCTTTATGTGAAGCAAATCAACAAAGCAAAATGAAGGGAAAAAACACTATGGTTCTCAAGAGGTGGCGGGGAAGGTTAAGGAGAAAAAGGTAGCATTCAGGAAGTATAAGGAAACACAGAAGGAGCAGGACAGGGAACTGTACCAGTTAAGGTATTAGGAAGTGGGGAAGGCAGTCAGAATAGCAAAAGTCCAAACTGAGGAAAAGATGGCCAACTCAGTTTAGAAGGGGGATAACACCTTTTATAGGTACATTAGGGAGCGAAGGAAGACCAAGGGAGGGTTAGTGAGGCTTACTAAAGGGAAGGAAGAGTGCTCAGAGGATGACAGTGAAAAAGCAGGGATACTGAATGAATACTTCTCAGCATTCACAAAAGAAGAGGAGGGGGAGGTACCTAAATCAAAGAATAGAAGCACTCTGGATAGGAAGGTCGATACCAGTCCATTCACAGAAGAAAGGGTTCTGAAAGAACTCTTAAAACTGAAGGTGGACAAAGCAATGAGGCCTGATGGGATTCACCCAAGAATTCTAAAAGAACTAAGGGTTAGGGGTACCAGATTTTGGGATGCCAAAATGAGGACACTTAGTCCCTCCCCAGATAAGCCCTTGTGACAGACCCTGAGTAAATGGGTTTAAAGGCTCCACCGCCTTCCCAGCTCATTTACATGGAGGTCCTGGATAGGTGAGAGTGGGGAAAAAAAAATGTAAAAACAATAATACAAAGGATAGAGAAGGTACATGAATATTTGGCAGCTGGAGAAGAGGACATGTCCTCTTAAAAGAGGACATCTGGTAACCCTAAAGGTAGAACTAGTGACACCACTGACCTCCCTTTTTTAACAAATCATGGGAGGATGGTGTGGTACTGGAGGAGGGCAGACATGATTCCCCTGCACAAAATTGGGAGCAAGACAGAGGCAGGAAACTACAGACCTGTTAGTTTGCTCTCCGTGGTAGCAAAAATGATGGAATCTCTTCTAAAGGAAAGAATTGAGTTCCTAGAGGCCAGTGGGGCACAGGACCCAAGGCAGCTTGTATTCACAGTAGTAAGGTCATATCAGATGAATATAATAGATTTCTTTGGCTGGGTAACCAATTTAGTAGACCAGGGAGGGGATATGAACATGGCCTACCTAGACTTTAGCAAGGCATTTGACACAGTCCCACACGAAAGATTAATATACAAGTTAGCCAGCCTTGGAGTGGGTCCCAAGGTGGTAGCCTGGGTAAAAACATTGGCTGGACAACAGGATACAGAGGGTAATAGTAAACAGAGTTTACTCTGAAGAAAGGGGGGTTACTAGTGGGGTACCGCAGGGTTCAGTACTGGGACCTGTCCTCTTTAATGTTTTTATAAGTGACATTGCAGAGGAACAGGAAGGAAAAGTATGTCTCTTTGCAGACGACACAAAGATCTGCAACAGGGTTGATCCAGAAGGTGGGGTGGAGAGGATGCAAAGGGACTTGGCAAGGTTGGAGGCATAGTCAAATGTATGGCAGCTTAGATTCCATGCAAAGAAGTGCAAAGTAATGCACCTGGGAAACAGAAATCCAGGGAAAGAGTACACAATGGCGGGTGAGATAACAGAAATAGAAAGGAACCTGGGGGTAGTCATATCAGACTACCTTAAGGTGGGCAAGCAATGTGAGAAGGCAGTAAGGGCTGGTGGGATGGTGGGATGCATATGCAGAGGCATCACCAGTAGAAAACAGGAAGTTATCCCTCTGTACAGACAGTTGGTGAGACCCCATCTGGAGTTCTGTGTCCAGTTCTGGAGACCCCATATCTGCAAGGACATGTACAGGATAGAGGCTATCTAGAGGAGGGCAACTAAAATGGTACAGGGTCTGCACCAGAAAACATACGAAGAGAGATTAAAGAAGCTTAATATGTATACACTCGAGGAGTTTCAAGTACATCAAGGGAATCAGAGTCCAAGACGGTAGCATCTTTCAAAAAGACATGTGCAAGAACAAGGGGGCACAATTTGAAGATAAGAGGGGGGATGGCTCGGAGGTAATGTGAGGAAATATTTTTTTCATGGAGAGAGTTGTGGATGCATGGAACAGCCTTCCTGAGGAGGTAGTGGAGTCAAAAACTGTGGGGAAATTCAAGAATGCATGGGACAGACATAAGGCAATTCTAGTGGGGGGTAGGAGAAAGGCTGTTTAGCTAGGATCTGCAGCCTATGCATTAGGTAGGGAAATGGGCAGACTAGGTGGGCAAGGCGGTCCTTATCTGCCGTCAAATTCTATGTTTCTATGCTTTTGCTTTGTTTAAATTGGCACATAGCAAAGAAACCTTTGATTTATTATGGCTGAGGATAAATTGGAGGCTCCCAATGAAGGGCCATCTAAAAGTACTAACAGTAAAATTTTAGGCAGAAGTGCTGAGGAACCGTCCAGATCCCAGCCAAAAAAATAAAGCTTCCAAAGATGAAGCTTCTCACAAATTAAAAAGTAATAAAAGTGGTGAAAAAAGGAAGCTTGATCTAGCAGCTGATGAAGTGGCTAAAAAGACTCTTGAAAAAGCGCCAGGGAGATGTGAAACGTTGACGTTAATGACATTTGTTTAGGGGTGCTACTCTTGTTTTATGTGTGTTTAGAATATCGGGACATTTGTATTAAATAAAGCCCTTTTTAATGTGTCCTAATGTTTTGGACTAGGACTGCTTTTTTCGGAGCCGTTGAGCCGTGTGGAGTTCTTTCTTTTGCTTGTAGTGTGTGATGGACATGGCTCCGGTTTGCTATTTCTCTTGAGCCACATTTGCTGTTTTTTGTAAAAAGAAACGCTCAGGAAAAAATGCTCCTGTTGCTCCTGGGAAAGCCAATAGTGAGACAACAGGCAGCTTAACGCATAACACAACAAAACCAAAAAAACACAACCAAAGTTTGCGCAGGATCTTCCATCTGTGCAAGGCATGGCAGCTGTTTCAGACCCTACCAAAGATGGGTCCTATATTTACTGGTGCTGGCAAGCACTCTTCCATAGTTCTTTTCTCTGTAGACTGTGATGGTGACGCAAATGACAAATGTTTTATGATGCCCCCGACATGGATTTTGAGGGCCTTGAGCCCCATGAGTCCCTGGACCCTATATTCGGCGACCCCCCCCCCCCAAACCGGGTGACCAGGAGAACCCCTCCTCTGTTTACATTATTACAAAATATACTAGACACCTTATTTATTGCAATCTCTGATTAAAACCACTTGCGCTCAGAGCTCTTTACATGGGTTCCACGTCAGGATAAAACACAAACAGGAGGTGAAATTGTACAAGGAGGGCACTATACAGGGTAAGCACACAGATTATATAAAGCAACACAATACAAGTCATGGATAAGGGGGTGGAGGATTCGGTGAACACACACGCTACGATGCCCAGTGGTAAAATTAGTCAAGTGGAGTACCTCAGGGATCAGTCCTCTTCAGTATCTTCATCAGTGACATTGCAGATGGACTGGAGGGTAAGGTTTGTCTGTTTGCAGATGACACCAAGATCTGTAACAGAGTAGATGATCCAGATGGGGTGGGCAGAATGAGAAGAGATCTGGATAAACTAGCAAAATGGTCGGAAGGGTGGCATCTGGGGTTTAACGCGAAGAAGTGCAAGATCATGCACGTAGGGAAGAGAAACCCTGAAGCCACCTATAGGCTGGGAGGGGAGTTGCTGACAGTCACAAGGGAAGAAAGAGACTTGGGCATCATCATCACTGATTATCTGAAATCATCCAAGCAGTCCACTAAAGCAGTAGATAAGCCTAGGGGAATGTTGGGGTGTATTAGTAGGGGTATCACAAGTCGGAAGAAAAAGGTAATAATCCCTCTTTACGAGACACTGGGTAGGCCCCATCTGGAGTTCTCATGCAGTACTGTAGACCACACCTTCACAAGGACATTAACCAAATTGAGGCAGTCCAGAGAAGGGCAACCAAAATGGTGCAGGGACTGCATCAGAAAATATATGAGGACAGATTAACGGAGCTCAATATGTATACCCTGGAGCAAAGGAGGGAGAGGGGTGATATCATTGAAACATTCAAACACCTTAAGGGCATAAACAAGGTGAAAATCCAACATTTCAATATAAGAAAAATAGCAGGACAAGAGGACACAGCATGAGATTAGAGGGTGGCCGATTAAGGGGTAATGTGAGGAAGTTCTCTTTCACAGAAAGGGTGGGGGATGCACGGAATGCTTCTGCTACGACTTGAAATCTCTGCCACCCCTCAGAGGTATTTATTTTGATTTTAGCTGGATATTCAAGTTGTGCTTGGTGGCCCGCCTGCCTAATTAACTTTACCACACCGTACACTTTCTGCCTGCGAGCCAGAGTCTGGGGGGCATAGTCCTGGTTGAAGAATAGGTGGACATCACCAGAAAGAACTTGTTTTTTGGACCAGGCTGTTCGGAGTAGTTCCTTCTTGATCCTGAAATCTATGAAGGCCATGATCACTGAGCGGGGCCGATCTTTGGGTTTGGCGGTTAATGAACTGTGGGCATGTAATATACCCAAGTCTCTGTCCAGGGGTTAAAATTTCTTTCAGGAAACTGTCCATAAACTGTGTCATGGCTCCAGTTTCAGTTTCTTCTGGTAGACCATGTAGACACAAATTATTTCATCTGTTTAAATTTTCAAGGTCCTCAAGTTGTTGTTGCAAGGCCAGTTCTCTATGGTGTAGATCCCTCAGGGCTGCGTTATGGATATCTGAGAGTGATGTATTCTCTGCCATTGTGTGCTGTAGGCATTCTGTCCTCTCAGTTAAACCTGTTAAACATTGCCTGTCTTCTGTAACGTTATGCTCTAATCTGCTTAAAATTTCATTCAGTTGTTGGAGGGTGCTACAGAGGGTTTTGGATGTGATAGTGAAGTCCTCTTCTGTGCTGATCGAGGTCGCGGGAGTTTGAGTTATCAGGTCGGCAATCTCGGCGCGGAGCGCGGCCTGCTGCTGGGAGCCTTGGTTAGGAAATTTCATTTTGGTATGAGATCCGTTCGATCCATTTTTATGCCTTGGTTTTGGAGACATAATGAAGTCTTCGATACAGCGTTTTTTAGACAGGGTGCTGCTGATTTGAAACTGGATTCTGATGGATTGGTGTTAATCGAGTCGGGAGCTCTGAGGTTAGGCTTCCATTTCTAGGCGACTGGAACCGGAAGTCCCGTGCACCGGATTTTGAGGTACTATACCTTCCAGACTAAGGAGGTTTGAAAGTCGAACCAACTCTTTGTGGCCTTTGCCTCCCAGTGCCAGGGCAAGGCTGTCACTAAACAGACTCTTTCCAGGTGGCTGGCTAACTGTATCCATTACACTTATTAGAAATACAGGAATACCCTTCTGGGGGCGGTCAAAGTTCACTCCACCAGAAGTGTGGCCACTTCTACTGCCTCTTTCAGGAATGTGTCCACTGCAGATATCTGCACAGCAGCCACTTGGTCTTCCATCCACACCTTCAGTAAGCACTACAGTCTGGACATTGCCTGTAGGTGTCGAACTGGTTTCGGCCTTGCAGTTTTGCAAGGTTTTCTGTCTTAAGACAGACTCTTAGTAGGCAGACATTTTCCTCTTCCCGGAACCTTGTCCCGACTCCTTTTTTTTAGACTGCTTGGAATTTAGTCCGTTATGTGAAGACCTACTGCAGGAACCCTCTTGAAGTAAGATATAGTAGTTACGTAAGAACTTACCGTAACAGTAGATCTTCAAGAGAGGTTCCTACAGTAGATCTAGTTTCACACCCACCTATCCCCCAGCTCCTGGAGTGATTTCCTTTCTTCTGTCTAGCCCTCTGGTTCAGCCAGGGCACAGGGTTCCAGGAGTAGTTCCTTTTTCTTGCTTCCTATTTCTAGGCCTCTGGTGGAAAAGAACTGGAGGGATGACTGAGGACCACCCTCTTTTATAGTTGTGCTGACGTCGCGTCACCTGACAGGGAGTGGCCCCACTGATGATTGTTGGCTACAAGTTTGCAGTACGGACCTGACGCCAGGGGGCGCAGTCCCATATATGACGACCTACTGCAGGAACCTCTCTCGAAGATCTACTGTTGCGGTAAGTTCTTGTGTAACTGTTATTTTTGTGCCACAGGCATTACCAGGGGCCCACTGCCACCTGTGAGTTAAATTTTCTTTTATGAAAAACTCTTTCTGGGGGCACTCACTTCTCTGATTCAGGATTTCTGAATTGCAAGCTGTGGTGACTAAGCCTTCGTATCTAAACTTTAACCAAGATTGAATCTCTGAGGGCCTGTCCTCTTTTTCTGCCCATGTTGGTCTCAGCCTTCACCCAGAACCAAAGGCCCTGTCCACACTACACCGGAAAAATCCCTCTAACGTTACAGTGGGTCCAAACCGTTACCATAAAGGTTTGCGTTTACACTGGTAGTGTTACAAAAATCTGTTGTGAGGTGGTTTCAACAACGGTTTCTGTAATGGTTTCAAAACTCTGTTTGGCCCTGTCTATGCTACACCAGTAAAATCCTGCAGCGTTTTCAAAATGTTTTCGGTGGTAGTGTGGCTGCACTGTAATGTTTTCAGTCTTTAACACTTTCAAAACTTTACAGATTTTCGGTGCAGTGTGGGACAGGGCCATACTGTTCACATGCCAGTGTATTTTTCTTCCTTTTCTAACCCAGGGTAAGCCTTGCTTCACACTCTGGATGTACACAGGGCGTTGTGGATCAGATTAGGGACTGTAGGAAGTCCTCCCAGTTAATTGTTTCCCCCTCCCCCTGGTGTAGGTTTTTTTTGCCAGGGTGCGCCGCAGGCAGCTGCTCCATCCTGTCCCTGCCTCCCCTGCTTGGCAACTGTCCTACTGACTCACTAAGCCCCCATATCCCCACAGATTGCCCCCCCCCCCACTAGCAGGGCCAGGAAGGGGAGGGTTGTCTCTCTCTCTTCCCCCCCTCCCCACAACCTGGAGACCCAGCGTCCAGATTCTTGGGGTCGGCGAGCCTGTGGCAGTACGGAGCGAGGGCAGGCAGGATTTTATGATGCCTGCGACGACCATTTTCCATTCTCTCCCGTTCCCTGCCACAGTGTAACGGTGCGTACATGGAGGCTCACGCCAGGAGGCGACACTGTGCATAACTGTGGCCTCTTCCTTCTTTGTCATTTAGCTGCTTGTTACCCTGGCTTCCACCTAGGCCAGCCAACGGCCAAGCCAACAACCTGCCCCTCCTCAGCAGAGGAGAGCTGTCCTCCTGACGCTCAGTCTTGTTCTCTTCTCCCCCAAACCCCGGCGGTCTGAGCTCAGTCCAGACCCTGATCAGCGGTGAGGTAAGGCATTATGTATGTTTCGTTTGTCCCTGGTAGGGAAGGAAATCCTGTTTCTAAATAATGCATGGTTAAACTGGCTGGCATCCTGTGTTACATTTTGTTACTGGGAGCATGGTTAGGAGCTCTCGGGTGCTTTCCAGGGGTATTCTACACAAGGTGTTGCTGCCTCTGTGTCCTGCTCCTGTGGTGTTTCCACAGCAGACGTTTGCACTCTGGCAGCCTGGAGTGCTGTCAGTAAGTTCACTAAACACTGCAGCCTGGACAGCATTTCACGCAGATGTGCGGAGTGTTGAACTCAGTGCTTCAAGACCTGCTGTCTTGATCCTCTGTCTGGAATCTCATTTGTACTGCTTGGATGTCATTCCAAAGGTGTGGCTTACTAGAAAAAAAATCTTCAAAGATAGTTTAGTTACTTGCCAGTAACGGCAAATCTTTGAGAGAATCTTGTCTAATGAGCCAAAGCACACCTGTCCTTTGACCCCCTATCAGTCTTTATGATAAGAGCAGTCGGAATAGTCCCCAGCACTGATTTTTCTCTGGGGCTTCCATGATTATCTGTTCTGGTCCACTGCATGTCCAGCAGCCTTGGTGCTGGATTTGGTCTCCCAGTCCCTGCTTGCTTAGATATTCTCTGAGCATGCCTCCGGCAGGGAACTAAGGAGTATGGAGCCACCCACATATAAGTGATGCTGACCTAAGTCGTTGTGGCTGCCCCAACTAGGCAAAAGTTTCTGATTTGGTCTGGACACTGCTGGTATACAGTTCCAGAAGTGTGGTTTGATGGAAAAATATCTTCTTCTTGAGGCTCTACTGTTACTGGTGAGTAACTGAACTATTTCTCTGTAGTCTTGCACTTTGTAATCCTCCCAGTCTCGCCCAGGTGCTGCATCCTTGTCTCGCTGGAGACCAGAAGGCAGAGGGGAGCTATGACAAAGACCTCAAAGTTCCCAAAAGGAATTAAAATGAACTGCGGGGGACTGTTGAGCTTGAATACTAGTTCATGGTCATGTGGACAAGAGTGGAAACGTAATGGGAGGGAGGTTCAGGAGAGACATGAGGAAGTATTATTTTACAGAAAGGGTGGTGGAGCCGTGGAACAGTCTACCGGCTGAAGTACTAAGTGCAAAAACTGATGGCGGTTTCAAGTATGCTTGGGACAGAATGAAGGGTATAGTGCTTGCTCAGAGCAGAAGAAAGTGGGAGGAGAATGTGGGGAAAATTGGGGAAGGCTGGGACTCTGGAGGGACAGTAGGTCCCAGGGGCTAAATAAGGAACTCTGGCATACTGGATGGGCTGTGGGTCTTTTATCTGCCATCATTTTCTGTGTTCCGTGGTATCCTTTAATAGAAGGAAAACAAGTTAGAAATATTTGTAGTTGTCTGCCTTAAAAGCCTAGCACTGCTGTGATGGTAACGCAGGTTCAGGAGGAACGTTGGGTAGCCATGTTGGGAGGCCAGACTGGGGTCTGGAGCTCCAGTACTGCAGAGACCCCTATGGTTGGGCCACGGAGGTCATACTCTCCACAGGGCAGTCTATGTGCATGAGGCCAACATTGGCTGGCCTGTGCCAGGGAGAGATGGAGGAAAGCTTGGGGAGAATTGATCCCTGTAAGTGTCATGTAAACACAGAAATGCTGAGCAAAACTGAATGTACGAGTGACTGTGTAAAGAGTTGCCAACTGTGAATTTAATGGGGCGCACCTTCTTGTAGCATAAAATAAAACATTTTTAAAAACTAGGGTACTGCCTAAAACTGATTAGTTTTTAAAAGTAGTCTGTTTATATTGAGGAACTTTCTTTTTCCCTTTGGTTAAAGGGACACTTTCATCCTTTTTTTCTGTCATTTTAAAGGGACACTTTAATTTTTTTTTTTCATCACTATTTCGCGTTAAAACCCCCATCTTGATTGCTTACCCTCCCTAAAATTCATTGGTATTTCTAGTTGTTTTATCCACCTCCGTTCTTAGGACTGAATGCATGCTGATGGATAATATACGGCCTGTTTTTCTTGTATGTCTCTCATGTATTCTTGATTGCATACTTCCTGAACAGTAGGAACACCCCCAAACTGTACAGCCACTCATGATGCTATTGTCTCCTCTTATCCCATCCCACTGCATCGTGAGTGACTAGACTACGTTGGGGTGTCCCCAAGTCCAGAAAATGTTCAGTTTGAGTTTTCAAGGACTGTAAACAAACACATTTTTGTGTGGTAATATCAGTAGGGTGGGCAGTCCAAATCAGACTTTTTTAATTAGGGGCACTATGAGGCTTAATGGGGTTGAGTGTTCTATGAATTAAAAGTGTTGTTCCCTGAAGTTAGTTACAGCACTCTGCCTGGCAGCTGATGGGTCTAGCATTGTTTCTCCCAAAACAGTATTAGCATTATGATCTCACTTACCGTGATATCACAGTTGCTTAGGAAGAACCACTCCGCAGCTACCAGGTCAGTCTGGTGATGCCACTGTCGGAGAGGCCACAGTGCTGATGCTGTAGTGGGGACTAGAATTAGATATGTCAGCTGCCAGGCAGAGTGCTATTCCACGCATTCTGCATAATATTGTCATATTAAAAACTTTCTGTAGCCGGCTCCGTGGTACTGAGCAAAAGGGTTTGCTCGGCATGCTGGGAACCTGGGTTCGCTCCCCGAGCTCTGGTGTCAAGAGTGGAGTCTTGACAGGGGAGGGGTTCTGTAGGCGTCCATTGGATGCCTCCCTCCCAGGGGGGAGCTCAGCCTGGAGATCTGTGGGCATATTGGTGAGTGTGCTTGGGGAGACGTGCTACCTCGACACGCCCCCCCCCCCACATGCTGTCGCCCCAGCTTCCTCCGTGCTCTTGCATGGCTGAGAACCGCAGTGGGCGAGGCTCAAGAACAAGGAAAAATGCTTCCCGACCAAGGCCTAGATGACTGACGCCCTAGGCCCCTACCACCTGAAGCCAGCCCGGATCCAGCCCTGCGGCACTAAGAAGCAGTGTCGTGCCACAAGGCGATTTCCTCCCGGAGAGGGACCCACCCAGTACAGGGATGTACCGGGGCCACTCTCGGGTAGGCTGCTATAGGAGCTGGTAGAACGTGGTAGGGTGTTTGGATGGTGGTAGAAGGCACTGATGCTTCGAAGAAGTGGTGGTGGTGGGGGCAGGGAAGGGCAAACATTTTTTTCTAATGAACAAAAGGGAAAAATACTTGAGAAATAAAAAGTTACAGTGGACTAAATAAAATCTAACAAATTCCTGTCTGATTTTTGGTTCTGTTAACTGTATAATTTGAGCTTTAAGAAACCTGTATTTTGGGGGGTTGTCTTAGAATCACAGTACATATAAATGCCTTGTTCTGTTCATCAGAAAGGTGGTTGGGATTTTTTTGGGGTATACTGTTTAGCTTCCACTTTTAGAAGACTGAAAAGCTTTGAATTAATTTTAGAGTTTTTTTTTTTTTTTTCCCCTCTGTTTTTTTCTCCTCACACACTGGCTGGGCATCACTCTGACAGCCCCTGCCCCCTCACCTGCAGTCCCTGGGACTTAACCTCTGGCCTTGGTTCAGATCCCCATAGCTTTCCTGCTGGGGGGGGGTACCTCAGTTCCCCCTCCAGAAGCCATGCTAAGTCGAGCCTGCTCTGAGTGTAGTAGGCGGTGTGTGGTCTGCATTGGGTTGTTTGTTTCATCCTGCCACAACCAGAAAATCCCCCCACTGCAGGTGGCGTGATGCTGCACACTGGATATGCAGTTTTCTGTGGGTAGCGTCCTCCCACCCCTTAGCAGCTCAGCTTGAACCATTACCTGTGGTCACCTAGGTGGCAGTGTTGTGGAGTGTGCTACTCGCCCTCCCCAGAGGAGGATAGAGCATTCTTTGGAATGCTTGATCCTCTTTGTTCTCTGGCCAGCCCCCTCTGGGTTGCTGTGTTAGGACAGGCGTGGTGCCGCTTGCAATCGGCTACAGGCTGGCTCTGGAAAGGAAGGTTTCTTTTTCATATGGCTAGCCATATGTTTTCATCAGTAGTCTGTTATTTAACCCTCATTGTCTCATTAGGGCAGGGAGTGCTTGGTGCATGCTCGTTCACCCTTGGCACAAGAAAAATTAAACGTGGGAGGTTTCAGTTTGCCAGTAGGTGCAGCGGTAGTGGTACTGCTTGTGATACTGGTGAACCAGTTTCGAGAACGAGCCTGGGTTGTTGGAGGGCTGGCTGAGGAGAGGAGGTTTCAGTGTCCCACTGGACGTTGTCCTCTTCTGGGGAGGGAGGGGGAATGCTTCGCCGTGTAACTGCCACCTAGGTGACCACTATTGGTGGTGCAAGCAGGGGCACGCTTAGTTGGGGTAGAGATGCCGGATGGCTGGGGTGCGTGCCTATGCACATAATGCTCACGCTCCGTCCTCAGCTGGCGAGGAAAGGAGGAAACAAACTACCCCAACCACCGCAGAATGATGGCCGTACACTGTTTGCAGACCCTGCACCTGCTGATCTGGGCTGCCTCCCAGTGCCAAGTGGACTTATCAGATTCGACGGGACTTGAGGCAGAGTCTTCCTCCATGGTGGAGAGGAAATGCAATAAGGAATTGCCAGAGAGATGGTAAGCCTCAGGAGATGGCAGGGTGACAGGGTTGGAACAGCAGCAGGGTTCCTGAGAGGGGCCTGGAAAGCAGGTTGGTGACTTGGGCGCAGAAAGTTAAGTGTAAACAAAAAAAAAAAAAAAAGGAGGGGGGTTCAAAAATAGCTGAGAATATTGACCTAGTTTTGGGAGCCCACTTGAATTTGCCAGGGGTTGGCTGGGGTATGTGTGTATTGATCATCAGGACTGCTTTACTTTCCTGAGAAGGGAGGGTTGTGTCCCTTCCGTAATATGCCTGACACCTAGTGAAGGCTAGTTATTCTGGCATTTGGGATGCTTAGAAGGGGTGGGACAATAAGAACTGCAGTTGCTCATCAGTGTCCCAAAGGAGGAAACTAAAGAAAAATCTGCCCGGCCCGTGGCGCAAGGGCTGAGGCGTTGACCCACACCTCGCTCACGCCCGGCGACCAGAGACCAGGGCGGACTCGGGTGGCGGTGGGTCGGCGGGGAGTCAGGCTTGAGCGTCCGACGACAGCTCGCCTACTCCGGGGAGGGGATTCGGCCACATTCCGGCCCTTGTGCGACCCCGAGCGGAGGCTCGAGGAAGCGCATGCCCTTTCAGGGATTGGTCGGACGGCCACCAATAGCAGAGCAGACGTCGACGTACGCGTCATGACGTCAGGGGATTGCATCTGCTAAGGGGAGGGAGGAAACAGGAAAAATGGAGCCTGCCTTGTCCGGGAGGAAGCAGGGTCCTGGGACGTGCCCGCGATTTGCCCGCGCCCACTCAGCAAGTCCACGGGGCGGACGAAACTAAGTTACGGGGGATGGCCCCTACCTCGTCCCCGCCCGGGGGGTAAACTGCGGCTCCATGGGGGCCCGTGGATTGTGTGAGCTGGGTAGTGGGATGTCTGCGGGACAATGCCGAAGGGTCGGAGAAGGCAGAGGAGGAGGATAAAATACAATTTCAAAAAAAAAAAAAAAGAAAAATCTTGGTGGCAGGATGTGGGAGAGCCCTCCTGCAGGCTGGCTGCACAGGATGGAGGACAGTCCTCCTGCAGGCTGGCCGTGCTGGATGGGGGATAGCCCTCTTGCAGGCCAGCTGAGCAGGATGGGGGGGGATGGCCCACCTGCAGGCCAGCCATGCTGGATGGGGGGTTAGCCCTCTCGCAGGCTGCGCCGGATGGGGGGTGCACAGCCTTCCGGTAGGACCTGTAGGTGGTGGCAAAAAACATCCCTTTTCCCTCGTATAGTAGCCGCAGGCAGCAGCAAATCATTCACAGTCCCTCCAGGAAATGTCTGTGGACATCTCCAGTTTGGATGTATATATTTAGCCAGCCAGTCAACATTGGGCTAATTTAAGTATTTCTAGGGGTGTTTTACTACCTGCTTCTCATGTATGGATACATGATTTGGTGGTGTTTTGTTACATGTTTTCCACACCAAAAAAAAAAAAGTTTACGATGCTTTTTTTTATCAGAAAAAAATTAAACTTGGGTAGTTTGTCTGCCTGTAGGCACAGTGGTAGTGCTACCGCCTGCGCCACTGGTGAATCGAGTTCAAAAACGAGCCTGGGTTGTTGGAGGGCTGGCTGAGGAGAGGAGGCTTCAGCGTCCCACTGGACGCTGTCCTTTTCTGGGGAGGAAGGGGGAATGCTTCACCTTGTAACTGCCACCTAGGTGACCACGGGTGGTGGCTTAGGCAGGGGCACGCTTAGTTGGGGTAGAGGTGCCGGTTGGCTGGGGTGGGTGCCTATGCACATCGTGCTCATGTCCCATCCTCAGCTGGCATCTCGCAGAGGAAAGGAAGAACCGAGGAAATGCCCCAACCGCCGCAGAATGATAGATGCAGACTGTTCGTAGACCCTGCACCTGCCGATCTGGGCCGCCTCCCAGTGCCGAGTGGACTTACCAGATTTGAAGGGACTTGAGGCAGCCCATCATCCTATATGGTGGGAATCAGTTGTTGGGGGTATTTTGGCTATTATAATAAAAACAACAAGAATTGCTTGGAATTCATTGCATACCACTGTTAGAAAGGTCATTTTGTGCTGAACAACTTTGCTACTCTTACTTTGTATGCATCACCATGTAGGAGATACTCATATTTGTTTATGATATGGTGTGTATTGTCTGTCAAGCTTCACAAAAGTACTTTGAATAAAAAGAATAAAAATACATGTTTTGTATTAGAAAGCTTGCTTTTTAGAACAGAATTACTTTACTGTTTGCTCATCATGTATGGATGCATAATTTGGTGTAGATACGTTAATTGTCCTCCCTTTAAAAAAAAAAAAAAAAAGGTTTACATTGCCATTTTTAACAAAAATCTGATTTTGGGGTATTTTGGCTAGTATAACAAAACAAAATAACAAACCCTAATTGCTTAGAGCATTGTGTCTTGTGGGGGAGGAGATGATTTGTTCCAGGTTGTGCTCTTACAAGGTGTTGGCATAGTCTGGTGCAGAGGCGTCCAGCCAGTTGAGATTGAAGTCCCCTAGCTTGATTGTGTCCCTCGGGGGTGTTGTGCTCGCTAAGCCATCTAAGAAGTTTGATAGGCCGGACACCTCCCGTGGGAGAATTGTAGCAGCAACCCATGTAGAGCTTCTTGGATGCACCTAGGGTAAGTTCAACAAAAAGCCATTCGCTCGGCGAGGTGGGAGAGGAGCATTTGGTGGTAGTGGAAGTGATCTGATCTTGCACATAGAGAATCACGTGGCCCCCCCCACACACACACTTTTTTCCCTGGTCAGTCCTGGCATATAAATGGGTAGCTGTGTAACTGCAGGGAGGAGTCGGGGTGGTAGGATTTTAGCCGGGTCTGAGTCCAAACACCTGTGGCTTATACAGGGATAACCACGCATCAAGTTCAGGGAACTTGAGGGCAGGCTGCACATGTTCATGTGGGCAGTAGTTAGTCTATGGTGTTTTTACCCAGGTGGGAGCGTAGTGGTCGATATGGGTGTTTATGGTGCCAGGGTTATTTTCAACATTGCCAGCAAGGAGAGTGAGGGTGAGTAGAAGGCAGATTGGGGGGGGGGGGAGCCTGGTGGCTGCAGGGTGAGGGAGTGCACTAATAAGCCGAGTAGTCGGCATTCGTAATTAGACAGGCATTCGTAATTAGGCAGTAGAGCCAGGAGGATGTCACTTGTAAGAAAGATTTGATGTCCCATCACCAAGACCTGAGAGGTTATTAAGCAGAGTTGTGGAGAAGTTCACATTTTGCTGGTCAGTAGCAAGTAACGTAGCACAGGCATCTGTAGCCTGCAGTAGGGAGGTCATAAAGGCCATCATAAGGAGTGCCACCCATGAGTTCATTATAGTAGAACCGAGGTCACTGTTGGGTAACTTGTGACAAGGAGCAAAGTAGAAGGTGGCTGGGAGGAACCGATAGATTGTGGTTGGAGTCATTGTGGAGGGTTAAGCTGCTTAAGCCCTTGCGCTGCATGGTGGTGTATAATATGTATTCAAAGTCTTGGGTACCCATCCCTTCCAGAGGGACAAAGGAATTCACCATGTCTTTCCAAAGAACTTGCACCCGAGGTGCATCTAGAAAGGAGATGTATGCTGCTCTGCTGGATCCAGCTTTTCGACGAAAAATAGCCAACTTTTTTAAACATTTCAAGCATCAAAACAGTAAGTTTTCTAATAACTGTGGGAACTACCACCATTATCCGGCCCACTACAAATTACTATAATATTTAAGGCACATTAAGATGAAATTGATTTCTTGTTTTATTTAACCTCTGGCAACTTGCCACTAATTTAAATTTTCAGAAACCAACTGTCCCAACGTTTAAACAGAGTCCAGAACATTGGGTTAAGTTTAATCCCCAGGCATTACAAATAAAGGATTGCATTCCGAATAGGGCACAAAGTCTTGTATCCCCATGGGACTCAAACCTCTCCTGTCTCTCTCTCCCCAGCCTATATGTATTACACCAGGTTAAACAATGGCCTGAAGTTCATTCTTCAGGGTTGTTCGTCCGATGAGGACTCCTCTTCAGGGGAAACTCAGGGTCTTGTGGCAGCATTTCTCTGGCTCCATTTTTTGGCGTCAGCGGGATCGGACAAAACATGCACTCTGCCTCGATGCACCATCTGGCTGTGCGGGATCCCAGCTTCTTGGACCATTGCTCTAGCCCCGTTGAATTTCTTGTTATTCTGTCAAGTTGCGAACCCAAAGTCAGGGGACATTCTAATCTGTTGTCAGACATGCAGGAGCGTTTCTTTCTGCCTTGCCATAGCTAATAAATAATCTCAGCCCCACACACACACACACATATCATAGACCATCACTACAGTCCTCAGGGCCTCAGAATTGTCAGGTCGACCCGTGCTCTGACTTGATAAACTTTTTGGAACCATTTCACTGTAGGGGCTATTTCTTCTTCCGGTTGCTGCTAACAGTTCTTGCACAAACAGCAGATGATTGTCCTTCTGCAAGACCAAATATTCTCAGGTTCTGGGCATGGACTTGATTTTCAAATGTTTCCCATCTGGTTTTCAAGTGGGTGTTCTCTATTATAGAAGAAACTACATCCATAGCTGCGTTAGCTCTTTTAGTTGCTTTGTTTGATGCGAGAGTGACCAGTTCCACAAAAGTTTCAGTGGTAGCTACCCTGTTTTGTGTGGTTTTCAAATTTATTTGAAAGTCCGGTCACCAAAGTGATCAATCTGAGTTTAGCTCCCAGCATTTGTGGTGGTTCTTCTCTGGGACTTTCGTCTTGTGTAGGCTCACGGCCCTGCACTGCCCTTGTAGTCAGAGCTCCGGAGTTTAATTTGGGTTTAACTCCTTCTCTCATCTTTTCGGGGATTACCCATTTAGTTTGGCTGAAGTTGGTACAGCAGTTAATGTCAAAGTTGCTGTGCTCCCAGATTCACCATTGATTTTTGGTATTTGTTAGATCATGGAATGGAGCAACATCTCTAGTCTGCTATGTTGCTTGAACTCCACAGAGCCCCCGTCACAATCCTACTTTGCTGCTACCCTTGTGCTTTCCTTGTCCTCTCCTTTTCTTGCTGTTAACACATTTTGCATACCCCCTCTCTAACGTCCCCTCACTTAGTCCAGTTAGGGCCACAACTCTCTTTGTACCCGCCTTGCTGCTACAGGTCCGCAGATGTGGGTGGGGGGTGGTCCCCTTACTCTCATCTTCCTCCATTCCTTCCCCTAGTCCCAGTCTCCCCTGCAGTCAGTTTAAACATCTGATACAGATATCAAACTTCTGCCCCAACATGCAGGCCCCCTCTCGTCAGGTGAAATCTGACACCCTTGAAGAGTCTCCTGTTCGAAGTCCCCCAATCACCTCACAAAGCGGTACCCCATTTTCTGACCCATTCCTTAAGCCACCTGTTAAACTCCTCCTGTTACATCACTCCTTATCTTGTCCTGCTTCCCCTCCCTTCCCCACGCAGGGAGGACTTTGGAAAAGGCCAGGGAGGCAGAGTGTGCTGCCGGTCTGTCCCCCAGTCTACAGTTGTTCTGCTTCATCATCTCTACTGACTTGTTCACCAGATCATTACTACCAAGGTGTACCAGCACCCCTTGCTCCCTCTCTGGTGCTCTCCCTATCTTGTCTAAATCCCAAATGGCCGATGCACCAGACCATCCCCACCCTTTCAACTACTCGCCTAATCGAGTCCTTGACCACTAAGACTCGCCTGGAAATCCTGCTTGCCTTGGGTGATCTCATGTTGTCTGCCCTTTCCCATCAACTAAATCGGGTCCCTCCACGGAGTCAGGTGCCCAAGCCTCCTTTAGGGGTGTGAAGCTGTTTGCCATCTAGATGGTGCCAAGCTGCAGCCACCTACTGGCTGTCCCTGCCCCTCCTGGACCACTGTGTGTGGAGGAGGGTTGCTAGTTGAGTTGGTGATGCCGCTGAGCTATTTCTGTTCATGCTGCCACCAGTTTAGCCTGGAGCTCTGCCATGGTCTGCAGATGGGTGCCCCCTGCTTCAGAGTATATCCCTAGAGAAGAGTGACCCACAGCTGCCACAACTGGCTGCCTCCCCTCTGAATGCCATCCCTTATACAGGCCTGTGAATGAGGCTATGCCGATCTGCAGATTTCTGATAACAGATTCACAATTTACAATGTGTAGTGTTCTGGCCTATGGAAATTAAACAAGTCAGCAAGGTCAGCAGCTTAAACTACTAAACAGGTGACTGAATTACCTCGTAGTGCTCACCCAGATTGGGTGTAGCTGTAAGACGTAACACAAAAAACATCTGGCAAATTACACCTATATTAGTATTAAGTACAGCTGTAGCTAAAACGGTCTACTCCATCAACCAGCAGTGCTCACCCAGCTGGGTAGCAGCTAGGACCTAGTTATAGCACACTTGACTGCTGGTTGACTCTCCCTGGCAGAGACTCTGTTCTTTGTGCTGTGGTCCTTTGCGCAGAGGGCCACAGCGTGAAGGGCTGCTAGCAGAGAGAGGCTTTTGAGGTGTGGATGAGGACTGCAACTCCACCCCCAGCTGCTGGGAAACTTTAGCTGGTTCTTACCCGTTTGCTGTCCCTAATTTGTTGCTTTTAAAAGTGGAATCTAATTGTATCTGGGGAAAACCTGACTGCTTTCACAGGTCATAGGTTCCTCCCCTTTGACTGTCTCAGTTAGCTGCTAAGTGAAGGGGGGGGGGGGATTTAGCAGGCTCTGCCCCTCTCAGAATCAAAATCTGAACACAGCTATTCATTTGTATGGGTGCACTGAATCCAGAGCTTGAACTGAATTGACTGCCCTGATCACAACTCTCCATTTGTATGAGTGCACTGAAGAGAGAGCTCAAACCGAGTTGGCACTCTTGAACACAGTGCTCTATTCATGAGAAAACACTGAACCAGGAGCCCGAACCCAGTTGGCTCCCCTGAACACAGATCTCCATTTGTGAGAGCTTGAACCTATTTTGTGCCACTGAACGCAGCTCTCCATTCATGAGATGGTATTAACCCAGAATTCGAGCTGAAGGGTATTCTGTTCAGTTTGCTTTCCTGTCTGAATATACCATTCTCGCCACTGGTGTCTATTTTAATCCCTCTCTTCTGTGCCACCTCTTTTTTTTTTTTTTTTTTTAAATCACTTCCTTATTTCTCCTGTCGCTGTGCGGCCCCCGTCTGACTGACTCCCCCAGCTCTGTCACCCGGAATTACTGGGGCTTATCTTGCGTCCAGTCCTGGGAGCTGTGCCCTGGAGAGTCGGTCGGTATCCTACCACCAGCTGTTTTCTCCCGATACCGAGGGCCCCAGGAAGGGACGTGATGCATGTGGAGAGGCACACATGCACTTACAGCCCAGTAACTGCCCTCCTACCCGCCCATTTTTGGCTCAACGCTGGCACCCTTGCGTGACCCACTGGCCTCCACCAGGGGCAGCCGTGAGCAAGGGATGCCTTCCCACCTCTCCGGAGGAGAGCTGCCTTGACTGCCACTCTCTCCAGCTCCAGCTCCTCCCCCACCCGCAGCGACCTCAGTGCCCCGCCTCGCTCCCAAACTCGGGTCGCTGGCATGCTGTGAGGTGAGACGTCCAGCGCCTCAGCCCCCTACGCCACCGGGCCGGCCTGTGCCATCTCTTTGAATGTCTGTCTGTGGTGTTGGTTCTCTATTTTAGAATCCCGTCGTCTGAGGTAGAGTATGAGTTAGTCAGGGTTTTGGTATTCTTCCTCTGCCCTGTATATGCAAATTCCGTGAGGTCTCCTAGTTTCGACTTTTCCTAGGCAGGAGAATCCTGCTACAGAAATGTAATGTATTTATGCATGCATTTGTTTACCGGGTAGGTGCACTGGTCCAATTGACAATTTTCAGGCATGACCCATGAAGATGGCACAATGGTGTGGTGCAGGTACATAATACAGACAGTAATGCCATTGAAACAAGTACGACAGTCTAGGAGAATACAGTACAGTAGATACAATAGTGTGCGTAGAAAAATGCAGTATAGTGTAGTAAAAAGAAAAAACCACAAAACATATGCAAAACAATACAGGATAGTGTAAAAAATACATAGCTTGAACATTGTATGCATGGGAAGTGCACAGGACACAGTGCATTTGTGTAGCAATGCCTAATTACATTGGGGATCGGTGATGAGTGCAATCATATTGGGGTGAGCTGGGTTTCCGGAATAACCTCAGCGATTCCTTCAAAGCCTAGGTGTAGTGGTTGTGTGTGGGTGTGTCACCCTGGGGAGCAGGCACAGGTGGCATTAGCCATTAGGGCTGATTTATAGCAAGATTTAAATGAGGTGGGAGCCCAGTGAGCGAAGGGTGGGGGTGGGAAATCTGTTCCACAGTTTTGGGGCGGCTGCGGAAAAGGCCTTGCTGCCCAGACAGGTAGTGATTCGGAGGGGGGGATCCAACAGGAGGTTGGAGGGGTTTCTGAGGGTTCTGGTGCAGATTTTTGGTTTGAACAGGAGGAATTAGGGTGATTTGTCCCTGTCTGTAATGGCCTTGTCAGTGGTGCAGCCGAGGCCGTAGTCTCTGAGCCGGGGGGTGGTGGGGAGACCCAGCTAAGGGACTGGTAATGGGTACAGTGGTGGGTAGTGTATTGTGCCATTAGTGCAGATCTGCAGATAATTATAGGTTGCATTTAGCCTATTGAGTTGGTGGGTGGAGGTTTGTTTATTCAGTTTTTATTTACCGGGGAGGTGCGCTAGCCATAGAGATTACTATTTTCAGGCACGACCGTAGAGGTTACAGGGTAAGCATTACAGAGATGCAACAAAAGGCAGTTACAGCAAGGTATAAACAATGGTGTTACACAGTAGGTTATGCAGCACAAATAAGATACAAGGTGTTGAGAGCAGGGTACAGAACATGTTTTACAGTTATAGCATTGGGATGAGACATTTTGAGAGTAGAGCAAAACAATGTAGTTACAAAATAAAAGAAATAAATTGGAGATACATGGGTGAAATTCAAAAAGCAAAAAATAGACATACAGCGGATATGACCCTGGAGGAAGACAATTTTATAACAGACAAGGAAGATATGGGAAACAAAAACTGATAAGTGCCAAAGGGGTTAGATGCAGGGGATAGGAAAACTGAGGTTCTAGGGAAGTGGATATGTTCAATCCACAGTGTCTGGCAGGTTCCTTGCCGCTTTAAATCTTGCTGGAAGGTCTTCAGGCTGGCTCCTCCCACCCACCCGGGTGGTAAAACCCTCGACTCTGCCCCATGATGCCAGATCTTACTTACCGCTGGGAAGCTCAGGTTCCTTCCTTAGTGCTCTATGTTTTATGCCTGGATCCACACTCTTCGGAATTTCCGAAACTTTATTTTAAAATTTACAAGACTTCAGTCTTCGTCTTCCCTCGTGGCTGTGATGGACAAACCGATTCCCGGCTTCCGTCAGTGCCCGTGTGGGTGGAAGATGTCCCGGACTGATCCGTACTCCACGTGCGTCTACTGCCTGGGGCTTGGCCACGACTCACAGGCTTGTAACTTGTGCAAGTCCTTTTCGGCTTTGGTCTTGGAGGACCACGCTGCCGGACTTCTTCTCGGGCGACCCGAAAAACGGTATCTGCTGTTCAAGTCTAAGGAGGCCCGTTGGGCGGTGTCCGGCGGCGGGCTCCGCGGAACAGTTGGAGCAATTGATTGCCCTCAAGGAGGAGGAGGCCCAGGCAGCTGCTTCTTCCTCGGCCGCGGCATTTATCCCGCTCTGTTTAGGCTGCTACTACACGGCTTCATTTAAGGAGCTTTGCCAGTCCCTCTCCACCAAGGGAGAAGGGCCATTGGGACATTGCAGTCGGTCCAAGAAGGACTCTAAGGGTAAGTCCCAACGTCGACGTTCGTGGGAGCGGGAGAGATCCCCTTGACCAGACCGTCGACTCTCAACTTCAGGTGAGGCTGCGGCCTCTGGCTTCACGTTGCCCCCATTAGGTCAGCCGGCGGAGACATCCGTCGATGCGGTGGATTTCTCGACCCGTCGAACGGTTTGTCGACTGGAAGCAAGACAACCTTGCAGGTTCCCCAGTAGAAACTGAGGAATTGCCTGTGCCTCCTGTGCTGGAGTTCCCAGTTAAGGTCCCTGCACCGAGGGAGGAGCGGGTTTCCTCCGTCCCCCCTCTCTGAGCGACCATGAGGTCCTAGTCCTCACTCCCGCCCCATCCCCTGGGTATGCTGTTTTGTCCTTGTCTATCATCATATGGTTCCTGCCTCCCCTTTCCTCTCCAACCCTCCCCCCTCCTGACCTCCAGCTGCCTCCTGATCCCCTGTACCTCCTGCCTGAGACCTGCCAACTGGTAACACACTGGGCACCCTCCAAACCTCCATGCCCAATCCAATATTATGACTGCCCCGAACCCCGTACATCCAGTCACCCTCCTGAAGACGCCTGCTCTTGCGTCATTTATCCCATCCTTAGTTTTGGATGTCAGCAGTTTGAGCGCCCACAGGCAATAAAAGTACCTGCCAATTAGTATACAATCAATTAATTTACTCCTTCCCCCCAGCAGTAGCCAGCATCCACAGCGCCAGCTACAAGGTAATCAGGACTTCACTGCATTTTGCAGAGACGGCAGTGTTCTCTTTGTGCCCCTAAGCGCTTTGGCGCCTTTTTTTTTTTTTTTTTTCCAAACGCTAAGGATCCAAACTGCAAAACAAAAGAAAATACCTACCTCCTTGTGTCTGGACAGTAAATCGGAAAAGCCCTTCTGTTTAAGGTAGTTGCTGCTTGTTTTCTGTCGTTGCAGACGTGAAGATAGTTTATTTAAACGTTTTGCCAAAACCGTGCATTTATCTTGTATGTGCTGCAGTTACCTTAATTGTTGCACTACTCCCCTTTAAGATAAGGTGAGAGGGAGAAAAGTTAATTTTATGCTATCTTGTCCTGCTTGCCTGCGGTACAAACGTGGGGGTAGAAAGTCATCTTTATTTTTTTGTAGTTCTTGTCGAAATGTTTGTGTCTCTGCAAGCCCCTGCACTGCCTGTATGCATGTTAGCTAAAGTTGTGAGCATTTTAAGTCTCGGGGTTAAAATTGTAAGGCTCCATCTTGTAAAAGCCTGCTGGGGGAAGAAGCAAAGCTTGTGCACGTTAATGTTATCGAGGGGGAAGTTAGCAAGGCCCCATCTGTGTAAATCTACTGCTGATGTTTTGCTGATTCTCTTGCTGTGCTGCCATTACCCTGTCCCCACTCCAAGCCCAGCATAACGATCAGTGACTCGGCCACCACACCAGCGGCAGACTAACCTCATTTTTTTCCTTTGTGTTGCCCCCTCTCCTTCCCCCACCCTCATGTCTACTTAAACCAACTCTCTCCCTTTGTCCTCCACAGCAGACCCGGACCCCGGCGGAGTTGCAGGCGCTCCACTCCTCCCCAAGCCCCTGAAGACAGTCCTGCACCTGCTACACAGCGATCCTCCAGGCGGACCCCTGAGGAGCGGAGGTCACGAGGGTGCTCTACAGCCCTCCCCCCAACCCACCGAAGGAGTCCACAGCGCCAGCTACAAGGTAATCAGGACTTCACTGCAGTTTGCAGAGACGGCAGTGTTCCCTTTGTGCTCCTGAGCACTTTGGTGCCTTTTTTGTTTCCTTCAAACGCTAAGGATCCAAACTGCAAAACAAAAGAAATTCCCTCCTCCTTGTGTCTGGACAGTAAATTGGAAAATCCCTTCTGTTTAAGGCAGTTGCTGCCTGCTTTCTGTCGTCGAAGACGGCCTAGCCCTGCCGAACGCTACGCTTTTGGCTCCCCACCACCCTTGGTCGGCTCTCCCTTAAATAGGCTGATAGTGGTAACCTGTCAGCCCAGTTTTCCATCTGCAGGTTATCTTATCCTGCCACTAGGGGCAAACCTAATAACTCCAGCTCCTACAACTCCCTAGCTGATTGAATACACTGCTGTTCCAGAAAGTCCTACGCTGCTGCAGGCTTGTCACATTACTGTTCACAATTACTCCACTGCAGCCACCCCATATTGCCCCTTGTACTGACTGCAGTGGGTGGCTGTGGCAACCCAGTCGCTGTTATACCTCCTCGTATCCTTCCACTACCATGGCATTGCTCTGCTCCCTGCTTGGTCCCTCCACTGCCACTAACCTTGCTGCCGTCATGGCTGTCCCTCGGCGCCCCGGGCCCACCAGGGGCGGAACTAGCATTCCCAACCAGGCTGGCCTCCTGCCCCCCCTCAACTCCCCCCTCCCCCATGGCTATCCACCATGGGGCTAAAAATCGTCCTCCTAAATGTCCGCAGCCTCCTACACAACCTTGCTGAGCTCACTGCCTGGGTTGCCCATTACAAGCCGGATATCTTGGGTATCACGGAAACATGGCTAAGGCCACACACTCCTGGTGCAGCCTGCACCCTGCCAGGGTACAGCCATATCAGATGCGATCATGGGGGGAACAAATGAGGCGGTGGGGTGCTACTTTACTATAAAGCGCACCTCAATGTGTCTGCCATTGATCACCCCCCCCCCCCATGTGAGTTCCTGCACACCCTTCTTCTACTTGGGCTCACAAAGAAAATCCACCTGATCTGCTGCTACAACCCCCCCAGAGGTGGTCTGCCTGGACTCTTCTCACTTCTTCACATCGTTAGTGCGAGAGTGGGTACAAGTGAAGTCCTTATTATAGGAGACTTCAACCATGACTGGTTGGGCTCTAACTCTAAATCTTGTGAGCCATTACTCTCAGGCCTTGCCCTGAACCAAATTATCTCCGAACCAACAAGGCCCTCCCCCGGGGGGGACAAAGGATCGCTGATTGACTGGGTCCTGACCAATAGACCTGACAGGATCACATCCTCGGGTATCCTACCTGATGCCATCTCAGACCACTCGCCTATCTTTTGCACTTGGGGCATCTCTCAGGCAAAAATACCCAGTAAAGTGATACAAATGAGGGACTACTCAAAATTCTACTTACCTGACTTCCTCACTGACCTCAGATCAATTGACTGGTCGGGGTTTACTGCCTCCTTGGACCTGGATCAAGCACTGGATGCATTCTTAACCAAATACATCCCAGTGCAGAACAAACATGCCCCCCTCACTAGGAGGAGAGTACGGGGCACTGTTACCAAATGGCTTCATGGGGGCCTATTCTCCCTAATGAAACGCGGGGACAAATGCTGGGAAACCTACAAGGCCTCCCAAAGCATCAACGATCTCACTATCTACAGGTGCCTCAAACTCCTGTATAAAAGCCATCCGGGCAGCAAAAAAGTGAGTTCTGCCGATCCGCCCTACTCTCCTCAGCCAGCAACCCGAGGAGCTTTTGGCAGAACATTAGAAGTGCGGTTGGGGGCTCTGCAAGAGTGCAAGTCACGGACTTGCTCATTGACAGGGTTAGTTGCAATATCTAGCACACAATTTCTAATACCTTTAACGCAGTGTTCTCCGAACAGCCCCTCCTGCCCACTGCCCCCAAGTCCCCAAACTCTCAACCACTCGAACCCACTTCCCCTAGCACCTCTCGACTCGGACCTGAGACCCGACCCTCCTTCTTCCTACAACAGGCATCTACCACAGAGACCCAGATGCTGCTTGCCAGCCTCTCCCCTCATACTGGAGCAGGGCACTATAGCCTCGAGCCGATACTGCTCAGGCTGGGAGCCCACCTTCTAGCCAGGCCCATACCGCATATCTTCAGTTCCTCTCTAACCACTGGTGTCATCCCAGATATCTGGAAAGTGGCCAAGGTTACCCCTATTCTTAAACAAGGAAACCCCAAAGATCCCCTGAACTACCGACCTATCGCTATTCTGTCGGCCGCCTCCAAATTTCTGGAGAAAGTTGTGGCCTCTCAGTTAACCGAGTACTTACAGGAACACAACCTCCTCTCTCAGGCCCAACACAGGTTTAGGAAGGGGCACAGCATGGCTACCACCCTCGCTGTAGTCACCTTGCGGATCAGAACTGCAACCGACCAGGGCAGCCTCACTGGAGCGATCTTCGTGGATCTCTCCAAAGCCTTCGACAGGGTAGATCACTCTCTCCTCGGCTCCACTCTTCTCTCCCTCGGACTCTCAAACCCTGCCCATGCCTGGTTCCTCAATTACCTCTCTGGTAGGAAGCAATGCACCAACTTTAACTGAACTCTCTCCAACCGCACCACCGTCCAATGCGGGGTCCTTCAGGGTTCCATCCTCAGTCCGACGCTCTTCTCCCTTTTCATCCACGAACTGCCGTCTGTCACCACCCATGGGCTTACCACCCTGTACGCCGATGACCTTGTCATTCTGGATAGTGCCCGCGACATTGTCATCATCAATTCCCAACTAAACTCCGACTTCAAGCGGATCCAATCGTGGCTGGTTTAACACAAGCTTACCACCAACCTCAAGAAAACCCAGGCTATGCTCTTTGGTTCCCTGAACAAAACAAAATCCTGCCCTGCCCCCCCTTCTAATCTACGGGGCCGAAGGCTCGCCCCTGCAAATGGTTGCCGCTATCAAGTACCTGGGCGTCACTCTGGACCCTCAGCTGGACCTCTTCCTACACATCCGAAACGTCTGCTAGGCTACAAACATTAAACTCGGTCTCGCCTACAGAGCCAAAAACTGCCTTACCCCGGCTGCTCGGGTGGCCCTAGCCAGGGGTGCTGTCCTCCCCTCTCTCTGCTACGGGCTAGTGACCTTTGTCCCCATGCCAAAATCCAGCCTTTTGAAATGGGACACGGCATACAACAGCATCTGCTGCTTTGCGCTTTCTGCCCCTCCCCTGACACACCCCTGCGACCTCTACACACTCCTTGAGTGGCTCCCTCCTGAGAAGCACCGCATCTTCGTAGTAGGGAACTTCATTGACAACATCGTCAGATCAGCCACCCCTGCTGCCCTTGCCCTTCCCCTCAACCCTGACACTTCTTCCTACCACCTTAGGTCAATGGCGGCACTCAATCGCCTGGTTCCTAGGACACGCACCCTTGCGTGTGATCTGACCTTCGCTAACTATGCCCTTAAATTATGGAATTTGTTCCCAGCCCTTACTCGGTCCACCCCCTCCCATCCAGGCTTTAAAACTTCCCTTTGGAACTTCCTGAAGGGCTCCTCCACCTGTCCATGCACCTCGTAGCCCCCTGCACTATGTGTGCATGGGGGGTCTCTGTGCCCTCAGGGTCCACTGCAGTTATTCTCCCATCAGCTGGTCAAGTAATGGCTAAATGGCATCTCTACTCCAGTCTGACTCTCGGTCTTCCTGCTCGAATGGGGTCACCGGCCCTCTCCCCCTGGCTTGCCCGAGGTCCCCGCCCATATGCTGGCACTTGTTGGTTTATCATATGACTGAGCCGTGTTGTTGGTTATTATGTGCACTGTACCTATCTTGTCCTAAACTACCTACCCAAATCGTGCTAAGCGTGCCATTTCTTCCTTGAGTGCCATATTTGGTATTGCCTGCTCTCCCATTGTATGTAAATTTGACTCACTCACTGTTTGTATATGCTGTAGCTTGTAACTCTCCCGGGTCGTCTGTAAACCACCCCCGCCGGGTTCGTGACTTTTTACTGGTTGTCATTCTCTTATATAACCTGATATCTCATTGTATGTAAAATTGATCTGTCACTGTACCTGTATACTCAAGTTTGTAACTCTCCCGGGTTGCACCTGAAAATAGGCACTTGGCTGTCTAGTGTGACTTACCCGGTAAACAAAAGCAAATAAATAAATACACCCAAGCAATCAAGACAAATAGTACCCAAACTGCAGTAGCCAGCCCTACCCAAGCATCATCCAAGTAGGTTTAAAGGCAAGGAAAAGCCTCCCCTTTAAATACAAAAAACAATCCCACCAAGTCGCAGCATGTGAAAGAGTCCGTCCTAACCGAGTTCTCCAAGTGCCAGTGACTCCGGCTACTAGCCCAGCCCAGACTCCTCCCCTCTGCCTATTTAATAGAAGTCGGGGGAGGTGGGAGGACACAATTGCAGCTCCTCCATGTGCAGTTAAAGGCGGCTGGGCTTTCCCCTTTCTAGGGACATGGATATGTTGTTCATCCACACTCATTGGCAGTATCCTTGCCGCTTTAAATCTTGCCGGAAGGTCTTCAAGCTTGCTCCTCCCACCCACCCGGGTGGTATAACTCTCGGCTCCGCCCCATGACGCCAGATCTTCCTTACCGCTTGGAAGCTCAGGTCCCTCCTTAAGCTCTGCGTTTGTGACTGTTCCTATTTCTCCGTTCGCGGATTAAAAATAATATTTGCAAAAGACTTCAGTCTTGATCCCTGCGGCTGCGATGGACCATCGACTCCAGTTTGGAGATGCCCATGCGGGCAGAAGATGTCGAGACGGATCCACACTCCCGTGTGTCTACTGCTTAGGCCTTGAGCACGACCCGCAGGCTTGCGACCTGTGCTCATCTTTCTCGACCTCGTCCTCGAGACCGTGCTGCCCGATTACAACTGGGCCGTCCCGGCGTTTCCTCCGGTGAAGTCAAGGAGGCCGGTTGCGGTGTCCATGCGAGGCTTTCGGCGGATCCTTCGGCGGATGGTCGCCTCAAGAAGGAGCGGCGCGGCCGTATCTTCCTCGGCCGCGGCATTTATCCCGCTCTCTCTGGGTTCTTCCTACACGGCTTCCTTTAAGGAGCTTTGTCTGTCCCTCTCCACTAAAGGAGAAGGGCCTGCGTCTGCTGGACCTTTTTCTCGGTCCAAAGAGGGACAGGGTAAGTCCCTCCGTCGACGCTCTTGGGAGCGGGAAAGGTCCCTCTCCCCGGGCCGTCGACCGTCGGCTTCGGTCGACCGCTCGGCTTCGACCACTGGCCTCACGGTGTCCCCGTCAGGTCAGTTGACCGAGACTCCCACTGATGAAGTCGAGATTTTCTCGACCCATTAGACGAGCTGTCGCCTTTAGCAGCCGAGATTCCCCTCCCGGTTCCCCGGGAGGAGTTGAGGATCCCGTGGCTCGCCTGTGCCTCGGTTCCAGAGCCTCGGATGGACCTTCCGAGCCGAAGGGAGTAGTTCCGGCCGACACCTCCTACCGACCCGGAAATTCGGGACTCGGTCTCGGTCTCCGGACCTCTTGGCGGTCAGCCGTTCCCACCGTCATGAGCGGTCTCGGTCTCGGCACGGTAAGCGCGCGTCGCCCGCTCGTCCTCGTCCTCCTCCTGGGATGAGGGAAGCCCCGGTAAGTCGTCGGCCCAGTGCGAGGACCTTATGTTGCAACAGCTCCTCCTGGCGAGAATAAGCCGACTCCGGCCGCCCGGCAGTAAGTAGCTGTCACGGGCGGCCGCACAACCCCTCGACTTGCCGAGCCTGCACACAGGCGGTTGTTGGCCAAAACCAGCTGCTCCACCGATTGCGGTGGAACCTCGCCTCCAGCCACCAATTGGGGCTCCGACCAAGGATTCTCGGTGACTGAGGTTTTACCAGCCGGCTGTCAGTTACCCTCACTCCCGACCGACCTCGGCAGGTGAAGGGTGGTTCAGGCCAGAGGCAGCTCTTCGAGGACTCTTCCGAGTCCGAAGATGATTCTCCTTCTTCTCCAAGCGACTGGACTTGGAGTCTTCAGGAGGTCAGCCAATGGGCGATAGCCGTCGTCCTTCCTAGGACTTGCTTCCGGCTCATCTCGAGGAGTCTACCGGGATGGAGCTCGAACCCGTTCCAAACAGGCAGGTATCCCCTCCGGAGATTCTGGACCGAGGATTCTCCGGCGGAGGCCTTTCCGGTGGCGAGGCCATAGTGGGTCCAGCACTGGAACTTTGGCAGCGCCCTGCTTCCTGCCCCCGCCTGGCCAGGATGGCCAGAAGTATCGCGGTCCGGTTCCTTGTCCGGTTTTGAACACCCTCTGCTGAGGGTTGGTTACCGACAAGCGTTTTCAGCCAGCGCCCGGCAACGCCAGGGATGTGGACAAACCTCTGACAAGGAGTCCAAGGGTGGACTATGTCGGGCGAAAAGTCCCTTTGCGTCCTCTCCGGCCGTCAGGCCAGTTCGCCGTCCTCATGGCTCTTTTCTCATGCCCTGTTGGGCTCCTGGATGAGTCATCCCTCATCTTCCGCCCGATCTGCAGACTACGGTTAAGCAGGTGCGGGACCAGGGCAGGAGCAGTGGCCAAACAGCAGCTCCAGACTGCTTTGGATGTAGGGGACTCATGTGCCAGATCGGTGGCCGCAGTGGCTATCTAGTCGGGCGGGCTTGGCTGAGGATATCCACCTTTACTCGGGATACCCAGCACAAGTTGGCGGATGTTCCCTTTTGGGACTGACCTCTTGACCCTGGGGTGGAAGGTCACCTGCAGAGGATCGAGAAGTCCAATGCCACCTTGGACTCGGTCTCTTCCGCTCAGAAGGACAAGGCACTGAACCACAGCCTAAGCCCTTTCGGTCCTTCTGTGCCCCGGCCTCGACCCAGCAACGTCAGGGCCAGCAGGCTCGGCCTTGGCATCCCAAACCCAAAGCCGGCTTCCTCTAACAGGAGGCAGGAGGAAAGGGCCCAGGAGGTCTCGGCGGTCCTCCTCCAAGCCTGCCCAGTGACAGGCTGAGGGTGTCGCCCCATCCCGTCTACCCTCCTAGGTCCCCATGAGAGACGGCTCGGCACTTCCGTTCGCCTGGTCGCTGTTACCACGGACAGGTGGGTCTTGGAGGTGGTGGAAGAGCCTGCCTCTGGGTGAGAGCAGGCACCACCCTTCAGGCCATCGCCCCTCGGGGCCAGATCTAGCCTCACTGGCGGCTCGTCGAGCCGACATCGCTCTCCTCCTCAGAAGGAGGTGGTAAGAAGGTGGTGGACCTCTTTCAGACCCAGGTTTGTGTCCAGGTACTTCCTGGTTCCGAAGCAGACCCGGGGGCTGGCGCCCCATTCCCAAACCTACCGACCTAAACAAGTTCTAAGGTCTCGAACCTTCAGGATGTCACTCTGGCTCAGATAATACCATCCTTGGAGCAGCTGTGGTTCTGCTCTCTGGACTTGCAGGACAGCGTTTTTCCACGTCCCTATCCGTCCGTCTCACCAGAGATTCCCCGCTTCCGAGCGGAGGATCTCTCTTGATTCAAGCCATGCCCTTGGCTTGTCTCCAGCTCCCAGGGTCTTCACCAAATGCATGGCAGTGGTGACAGCATTCCCTCTTGGCGCGAGGGTCGGGTGTACCCTTACCTGGACGACTGGCTGATAGCAGCTCCCTCCAGGAAGGAGGCGGAGTGGTCAGAGATCTGGCCCTCAGGTCTGCTCTCAACTGGGCCTCCCCTTATCAAGCGAGGCCAAGTGAGACTTCGGGCGAAGCAGGTGATTTTATTCATCGAGGCGCTCGACTCTCTTGAGCCAGGCGCGGCTCCAGCGGACAGGGCAGTTCTTTCCTCCTTTGCCCGATCATTTCTGGTTGGGCAATTGCTTCCTGCCGGGACTTCCTGCGCCTCCTGGGTCTCATGGCGGCCTGTACCAGCGTGGTCCGTTGGGCCCGCTGGAACATCGTCCCCTCTCAGTGGGGACTGGCCAGCCAGTGGTCTGCGCTCGGATCCCTTGGACCAGCTATGCCGGTGACACAGGGGATGTGGAGCGCTCTCCAGTGGTGGACCGTTCCAGATCATTTGCAGGAGGGCATCCCGTTAAATCCGCCGACGCCGGCGGTCTCTCTGTCGACCGATGCCTCTCTGATGGGTTGGGGTGCCCATCTGGGGCCACCGGGCTCATGGCCTCTGGTCCCAGCGGAGTCGATGCCACATCAACCTGCTGGAGCTCAGGCGGTCCGCCTAGCTCTCACGCCTTTGCTCCGTTCCTCGGGTCAGAGTGGTCCGAGTCAGGCGGACAATACCCGCGACCATGTGCTATCTAAACCGCCAGGGCGGGCCAGCTCCATGCTTCTATGCGAGGAAGCTCTCCGCATTTGGTCACTGGTGCGCAGCCTGGGCGGATCTCCCTAGCCATTCACGTGGCAGGGCCTCCAACACCCTGGCCGATGCCTGAGCGGATAGGGGCTGCATCCCCAGTGGTCTCTCTGCCGGAGGTAGTACATCTGTTCTCCTTTGGGGCACACCTCAGGTGGACCTGTTTGCCTCCATGGAGAGCAGGCTGAGTCTGTTTCATGCCCGCCCCCTCAGCAGGGCTCGCTGCAGGGATGCCTCTCGGGCAGTGGACCCCGGGCCTCTTTTACGCCTTTCCCCCATTTCCCTTGATCCACAAGGTGCTTCTCAAGGCGAGGAGGGACAAGGCGCAGGTGATTCTGATAGCCCCAGACTGGCCTCGCCAGTTCTGGTACCCAGATCTCAGTCTCAGCTCCAGGACTCAGAAGCTTCCAGCTCGCCGGACCTGCTCTCAGTCAATCAGGGAAGGTGTTCCATCCGGACCTTCAATCCCTGCACCTGAGGCCTGGTTCCTGAGCGGCTAGAGTTCCAGGCTTTGGGTCTTTCCGCGAGGTCCTCAATGTAGTTGAGGCGTCCGTAAGTCGACCAGAAAATGCTATGCCTTCAAATGGAAAAGGTTTTCCATTTGGTGTCGAAACAAGGGCTTGGACCCTTCCTCCTGTTCCTTGGCAAGCATCTTGGACTATTTATGGTCCCTTTCTAGTCAAGGGCTTAGAGTCGGCGACCCTAAGGGTGCACCTGGCAGCATCTCTGCTTACAGCGCGGGCGGGAAGCAGTCGAATGGCGCGCGAGGAAGGTGGTCTGGCGCTTTTCAAAGGCCTTGATCACATTCCCCTCCAGTCACGGGAACCCCCACCTCCGTGGGATCTACTGGTACTGGCAAAGCTCATGGGCAAGCCATTCGAACCTATGCACAGGTGTGCTCTCTCACCTGTCGTGGAAGACCGCCTTCTTGGTGGCTATCCGTCAGCCAGAAGGATGGGAGAGCTCCAGGCGCTTTCCATCGAGGTCTCCTTACCTGGTCTTCCACAGGACAGAGTTGTCCTCGCCCCACCGAGTTCCTTCCGAAGGTGGTGTCAATTTCACGTAACCAGGTGTTGACTCTGCGGTGTTCTACCCCAATCACACCCCGGAGGCGAATATAGGCTCCATACTCTGGACCCTAGAGGCGCCCGCCATTATAAGGCGGCTACGCTGAAATTCGGGAGAGGTTCGCCAGCTGTTTGTCACCACGCTGAAGCCGCATCTGGCAGACCTGCAGCCAAGCGGACGATAAGCAGGTGGGTAACCTCCTGCATAGATCTCTGCTATAAGTTGGCGGGCATGGAGCCTCCCAGAGGATAAAAGAGCTCATTCTACCCGCCATACTGCTGCAACGGTGGCTGCTTCCAGGACGCCCTATCCAGGAAATCTGCAGGGCTGCTACCTGGAAGTCAGCAAACACCTTCATTACCCACTACCACATCGACCTTGAGTCACCCGGATGCTGGTTTGGGCCTCGGTTCTCAGTCTCTCTTTCCCAAGTAAGTATATGGAGGTCGTCTGCCTCCCTCCTCCCGGAGAACTGCTAGGAGTCTGCCAATGAGTGTGGATGAACAACATATCCATGTCCTAGAATACAGGTTACTCACCTGTAACAGGAGTTCTAGGAATGGTATATTGTTCATCTACATTCCCGACCTCCCGGCCCGGCGCTGGCCTGAGCTTCCAGCGGGCAGATCTGGCGTCATAGAGGCGGAGCGAGAGTTATACCACCCGGGTGGGTGGGAGGAGCAAGCTTGAAGACCTTCCGCAAGATTTAAAGCGAAAGGATACTGCCAATGAGTGTGGATGAACAACATATACCATTCCTAGAACTCCTGTTACAGGTGAGTAACCTGTATTTATAGCCCAGCTGCAAGTTCGAAATGGGCATCCTGCCTCCTGATTGGGCCACCTTCCTGTGGGAGCCATTTCCTCCAAGCAGCCCCGACGCTCCTTCCCTGGTCCACTGCCATTGCAGCCGCCAGGTCTCGCGATGCCCTGGTCGCCTTCAGTCACCTCTGCTGATGTAGCCTGGTGCCCGCCTCCTGAGGCGCTCTCTGCTGCTCCTCCGTTGCAGTCCCGGTGCTCCCTCTACACTGCCAGTGCGGTCAGCAATCCCGCCTTCTCTACCGCTGCCGATGCGGCCCCTGGCTCACAATTACAGCTCCTCCATTCGACATAGTCGAAGTGGCACAAAAGTTGACTGGGCAAGTCGTAGTCTGGCTTCAGCCGTGAATAGGGCTTTTTTCCTGTAGAAGAAACCAATACGTTGGCACAGTGTTTTTTTGCGAGGGAAGTAATGTGGGCAGAAAAAGTTAGGTGTTGGTCGAGGTCACAGCCCAGGTATTTGATGTCCTTGACTATCTCAAGGACATCGCCTAAGAGCATTCTGATGGGAGGTAGGGATGAAAGTGCATTTGTGAAGGAAGTGACCTGGTTGGAATAGAAGTACATGACTTTAGTTTTTTTGGCGTTTTTAAGAGGAGTTTGGATTGCGCCAGTCTGAGTTGGAGGAGACTGAACTGGGATTGGAGTTCCATTTGGATGTCAGTAACCGAGGGCCTGGATAGTTAGATCAGTGTCCTCTGCGAACAGGTGAAGCTTTGCTTTGGTGATATCACTAGTGTTGATGTAGAGCGTGACAAGAAGAGGTCCAAGGATCGAGCCATGCGGTACGCCTCTCGTAATGAGAAGGAGCGGGGAGAGTGAGCCATCTGCTTTTACCTGTTGTCGTCTATCAGTCAGGCAGCTCTTCTTCTTCTTTTATGTATATTTATTAGTTCTTTTCACACACACACACCCATGCATCACAGATACATGACATAATAAAAACTGAAGGTATCAGACAAACTAATATGTTTACACACGGACAGCCAGCCCATCCCAGCCATACTCGCTGTCTCGCCCAGAACAGTTATCTAAAATGTTTACAGAAATTGCTATGTTTTCTTAAGGGACAAAATCTGAATCAATCCCCAGACTATAGATAACCCAGCCCTGCCATTTAAGTCTAAACTTTTGTGAACGGTCCTTGAATATTAGCTGTGAGTCTTTCCAGTTTTGGTAAATTTCTTGCACAATAGACCTCCACTCTAGAACAGACTGAATCTGTGGAGACATCCACTTTCTAGTAATGACCTTTTTGGCCACTATAGAGAATATTGGGAGTAGAGTTTTGGTCCATTGAGGGGAGTGTCCTGGATAAATTGAAAGCCATGTAATTTCCCCTGTTAATTGTATAGATTCCCCTAAGCATTTGGATGATTCAAGTTGAAGAGCAGACCAAAAGGGTGTTAAATGGGGACAGTGCCATATAACATGACCCAGTTCAGCCAAGATACATCCACACCTCCTCCAACAGTGTCCATAAGTTTCTGGAAGATAGTTAATATTGCTGGAGCTCGAAAGTATCTTGAACGGATTTTCCAAGAGTACTCCCACCAAAAGGGGAAGAGGTAACCATTATTGCCTGTTTGGACGCAGAAGTCCATTTGGAAAATTGTATCTCAGAAGTTAAATCTTTATTCCACTTGTCCAAAATGGACTGAGTAGAGTCAGTCAGGTAGCTCTTGAACCGAGATAGTGAGATGCCAGAGATGCTGTAGTAGCGAAAGGTGTCGAGAAATAAACCATGGTCGACAGTATTGAAGGCTTTACTGAGGTCCAGAAAACCTGTGCCTGTGACTTGTTTGTTTGTTTGTTTGTTTATTTAGCTTTTGTTGACCGGGTAAGTGCACTAGACAAATCCTGTCTATTTTCAGGTACGACCCGAGGAAGGGAGATACAGATGCATGCCAACTGACCTTGAACCAGATCAAGCTGTTGGTGGTATTTTTAGTGAATGAGGGAAATTTGGTCTGGACACCGGGGAAATTCCCCTGCCCCTTCCCTTGTTATCCATGGCAAGAAGCCAGTCGTTAGTGCCTGAGGCTAGGGCTGTGGTAGTGTTGTGGGATTGCCTAAATCCAGATTAAGCAGAGTTTATTAGGTTGTTTCAAGATGGTCTCTTAACTGTTTCGAGGAGTTTTGAAAGTGCAGTCAATTCCACTTGTGTGCAATTCGAATGTGTGCACATTCTGGTTGTATGCACACATTCCTCCGGACCAGATTCCATTACCATTACTTTAGTGTTAAAAAAAAATTTCAGTTGTGTGCACTATGAGTTTCGGTTATGTGCACAATTCTGACAGCATTTACCTGTCCCTAGCAGCAGTAGTGAGGTGTTAATTGCAGTGTTGAATGGCTGCATTTGTTCAGCGCTTAAGTTTCCTAAGCTGTCCACTCCACAATCGTGGGTAGTTGGCACCTAATCTCTCTCAGCTGCGATTATTGGTGTGAGGTGGTGTGGTATGAAAAGCATCACTTTTGGATCCATTGAAATCAGCGAGCAGGTTTGGTGGTTCAAGTCTGTGTCCTGCCTTCCCTGAGCAGACTCAATGCTGTGGACACATTATTCAGCTTCAATTGCTTTTTTTTTTTTTTTAAAGATTTTTGGAAATCGAACCTGGCAAACAGTTTCGCTGGGTAGATCCATCCTAATTCCCAGCCAAGAGCATGCAGTTTAGACTTTACTCCAGAAAAATGTTGGCGTTTGATTTGCAAGTCCCGGACGAAATCCTATTGCCATCTCAGTCGATTGGGTCATGTTGTCAGGCAGCTCATAAAACTACTGCAAATTGCATATTTATTAACTGCTGCAGTATTTTTAACATATTAACACAAGATAAAGCATTTCTAGAAAATATAACGGTGTACTGAAGTGTTTAATAAACTGATATGTTTTTACCGCAACCGTGATTCTGTCCTGTCTATAAAATTGCAATTTTGGTTTAGTGCATTTTCGGTTGTGTGTACACTTTTGGCTGGTCCGAGGTTGTGCACGCAAGCGGAATTGACTGTAGTGGTAAAATGGATATGGGGCAGTAGTTGTTTAGATCCATAGGCTCACCAGATTTGAACAGTGGTATGACCTGAGCTACCTTCCAATCATCTGGAACCAGACTGGTGCTAGTGGACAGATTGTACAGGTGCAGTATGGGAGCTGTAAGGTAGTGGAAGCCAGTTTTAAGGAAGTCTGGTTCTGGTTCTGTTCCATCTGAGCCTGCAGCTTTGTTAGTGTCAGTGTGGAGAAGGCGGTCCTCCACTTCTTTGTAATGAAACGGGACAAAGGAGAAGTTGTGAGTGACTGTGGCCGGTGTAGTTTTAGGTATGCCAGAGGGGAGTGTGGCTGCTTTGGAGGAATCGAATGCCAAGCCGCGGTTGAAAAGTGGTAATTGAGATGATGTAGAATATCCGAATTATTGAAGAGGGTATTACCCTTGAGCAAGGAGGAGGGCATTTTATGGTAAGCCTCTGTCACCTTTTTGCTTTGACTCTCCCTCACTACATCCCTGCCCCCCCCCCAAAAAAAAAGGTGACTTTAACTTGCAAGCTTAATGCACTAGGATCCAGTCTACATGGTTCGGGGTAGTGAGCCTTCTAATGGCATCCTTCAGCATGCCGATGTCCATGCCCCCGGATCTGTCAACAGCACCCAGCCACGCTGAGTCTACAGTGCAGTGGCACTAAGGGTGGGGTACCCCCCCGTGCCCAAGTCTGCCCCTAGCCCCCACCACAGGCAGCATGATGATTATCACCATCTCCGTGGAAATGGAGAGCACTACTTCAGCCTTGTTCGCTAAACTTTGCCAACCTGTTGATGCTGTGAAATCTGTGTCCCCAACTGGGAGGCAGTATAACGTAGTGGTTTAAGGCTCTGAGCTGCGAACCTGGAGACCTGGGTTTGAATCCCACAGCTCCCACTTGCATACTGTGTGACCCTGAGCAAGTCACTTAACTTCCTTGTGCTCCCAGGTCACACCTGTAAACAAGCTTCAGCTTAGTGTGCCTCTCCTGGTTTAAAAAAACAAAACAAAAAAAAAAACACAGCAACCCCAGTGTCCATAAGCTAAACTCTACTTTTTAAAAAGTGCATTCATTTTTGTTTGTAAGTGCTAACTTGCTGTTGATTAAGTACGTCTGTTGCTTCCTACGGTTCTGATTGCATTGTGACACTGAAGATGTGGACAGTCTCTTGAGTCGAGTCGTCTGTTTCACAAGCTTTAGAGCTTCCATTGCAACCTGAGTTTATTGGAGGGGGTTTTACAAAAACCTTGAAATGCTATACGGAAGGCTAGCAGACAGATAAAAATACCACCTGCTGGATGGGGTTTTAACTACTAGTCCTTGGCCAAAGCAGACTACTAACTAGTAGGTTTGGGCTGACAGACTGCTCGGATGGTTTCTTACAGTTGTACATGACTGAAAGGAAAAAGGCATTTATGACCAGACTTCTCAGCGCAGGACTTAAAAGCTGGCAGTTGGAATTGTAAAATAACTTGTAAGCAGGATCCGCTATGTAATGTGCAGCACCCAGATAAGCAATGGAACTACTTGCTATGCAGTGTGCGTTCACTGCCATTTAAAACTGCACTGCACACAGATTCTGCTAATCAAATTTTCTAGATGGCAATTATCCCCTGATTAGGATAACATTATTTCTCTGCCACTTGGGAATTCTGTCAACTCCATATTCAGGACTCTGCTGAATACCAAGAAGCCTGAGAATATAATTCTGTCATATAAAAGGCCCCAAGATTAAAGGCATAAATGTTCCTCCAAACCCCACTGAGCCCACTACTCCCAGGATCAGCTAGCTAGATAGCCATGGTGAGTTGCTATTTTAGTTGCCAGGTTATTGGTTTTGCTCCGTCCGCTCTTTAATGAAGTGCTGGGAACCCCCACTGATTTTTTTTTTTTCCATTCTCAAATAAGGATGAAATCCATTTTAGAAATTGTCAAAAATTCTTTTTTTTTTTTTTTCACTTCCCCATTTACCTCCTGTGTTTTCCCCTTTTTCACTCTGAAAGTGTGCAGTTGCAGTTAGTGTGCCGAAATGTAGAATATAATCGCTGCAATTGCAGTAAAAATCCCTAGAATTGCGGTAATTGTTGCAATTTGGTGTTTTTCATTGCAGTTGTGGCAGACTGATGGGATTCCTAAAGAAATGACACAAATTATGTTCATAATTTTCTGTGATTGTGGGGAAATAATATTTCATAGACATTGACGGCAGAAAAGGACCGCTTGGCCCACCCAGTCTACCCATTTTCCCTACCTAATGGATAAGCTGCAGATCCTAGTTAACCAACAGCCTACTTTCTCCTACCCCCCCCAAACAAAAATTGCTTTACGTTTATCTTATGCATTCTTGAATTCCCCTGCTGTTTTTGACCCCACAACATAGGAACATAGAATTTGACGGCAGATAAGGACCACTTGGCCACCTAGTCTGCCCATTTTCCTACGTAACAGATAAGCTGCAGATCCTAGTTAACCAACAGCTTACTTCCTCCTACCCCCGACTAGGACTGCCTTATGCCTGTCCCATGCATTCTTGAAGTCCCCCACTGTTCTTGACTCCACGACCTCCTCAGGGAGGCTGTTCCATGCATCCATAACCCTCTCAGTGAAAAAATACTTCCTCACATTACCTCTGAGCCGTCCCCTTCTATCTTCAAATTGTGCCCTTTGTTCTTGCACATCTCTTTTTCTGGAAGATGCTACCCTCTTGGACTTTAATTCCCTTGAGGTACTTGAAAGTTTCTATCATGTCCCCTCTCTCCCTTCTTTCCTCAAGGGTATACATATTAAGCTCCTTTAGTCTTTCTTCGTATGTCTTCTGGTGCAGACTCTGCACCATTTTGGTTGCCCTCCTCTGGATAGCCTCCACTCTGTCTGTGTCTTTGCAGAGATGGGGTCTCCAGAATTGCATACAGTACTCCAGATGGGGTCTCACCAGCTGCCTGTACAGAGGGATAACAACTTCCTGTTTTCTACTATTGATGCCTCTTCCTGTGCATCCCAGCATCCCCCCAGCCTTCCTTACTGCCTTCTCACATTGCTCGCTTACCTTTAGGTCATCTGATATAATTACCCCCAGGTCCCTTTCCATTTTTACTGTTGTCAGTATCTCACCCCCCATTGTGTACGGAAGGCCGTTCCACACATCCACTACCCATTCTGTGAAAAAATTCTTCCTTGCATTTCCCCTGAGCTGTCCCCCATCTTCAAATGGTGTCCTCTTGTTCATGTGTTTTTTTTTTTTTTGTATCATTATTTCTACCCCGCGGCTCTGTCTGCCATCGTCCAGCCACCGTCCTGCCTCCCATTCGGTCCCCGGCAGCTCGCTTGCACAAGGCTAGCACACGCATTGGCTGCGGTGGACTCCCAATCTGACAGCCATATTTGGATCCAGTACCAAGGTGCGATTCTGCACGGGTCTGCGGGTGCGCAGAGGACTGGCCATCAGGCCGCCATGACCGACTTCCATTTTCCGCCGTATTTTAACTCCCCCTTGAGAGTGCGGACAAGCAGTGACATCCACTTCCACTCCTCCCTCTCCGTTACATCGCCGATATGCCAGTCCTGATCCATCTGGGGCTGCTGCTGCAGCACGGTGCGAGCCCAGAACCCACCCTAGGAGAGGAGAGGTTCAGTGGATGCTCAGTACACTCCCTCCCTGGCAGATACCATGACTCCGAGTCCATTCCCCAACCTGGCTCGCCGATGTGTGAGGTGTGGCATCCAGTGCCTCAACTCTCGGCACTACCAGGCCAGCCTTGCCCCCTTGTTCCACATCTTTGTCTGAAAGATGCTACCCTCTTGGACTTTGATTCCTTGAGGTACTTAATTGTTTGCATTATGTTCCTCCTCCTCCCTCCTTTCCTCGGGAGTATACATATTAAGGTCCTGTAGTCTCTCTTCATATGGTTTCTGGTGCAGATATACTAAACATACTAAAATGCCAGCAGAATAGGCCTAACGGTCTCTAGAGTCTGCTCGATTTTCAGCACCTACACTGAGGGTCGATTTTGTTGTCCCCCCCCTTCCCCCTTGGGTTAAACTGTCCCCAGTCCCAGATGTTCCACCTGTACTGGGCCTGGTCAGATTTACCCTCCCCCCGTACCTGTCCCATCCCATTTAAACCCGTCCACAGTCTCCACCTCTACTAGCTCCCTGGGCAGTGCATTCCATGGCTCCACCACCCTTTCAGTGAAATAACATTTCCTACTCTCCCATCTGAGCCTGCCCCCTTCCAGCTGCATCATTTTAGTTGCCCTCCTCTGGACTGCCTCCATCCTGTCTGTCCTTGCGGAGATGAGGTCTCCAGAACTGCACAAAGTATTCCAGATGGGGTCTCACCAACTGTCTGTACAGACTGATAACTTCCTGTTTTCTACTGATGATGCCTCCCCCGTGCATCCCAGTATCCCCTAGCCTTCCTTACTGCCCCTTTCCATTATTGTTGTTACTATCTTCCCCCCGCCAAAATTGTGCACTCTTCCCAGGGTTTTTGTTTTCCAGGTGCATTACTGTGCACTTCTTTGCATTGAAACTAAGCTGCCATACATTTGACCATTCCTCCAACCCCCCAAGTCCTTCTCATCCTTTCCACCCTATTGTGTATCAACTGTGTTGCAAATGTTTGTCTGCAGAGGCATACCTTCCCTTCCAGTCCCACTGCAATGTCTCCTATAAAGACACAAAAGAAGACCGGTCCCAGTATTAAATCCTGCGGTACCCCACTAGTAACACCTCTTTCTTCAGAGTGGACTCCATTTCCTATTACCCTCTGCGTCCAGTTTTCCAGCCAATGTTTTACCCAGGCTACAACCCTGGGATCCACTCCAAGGCTGGCTAATTTGTTTATTAATCTTGTGTGACTGTGTGAAATGCCTTGCTAAAGTATAGGTAGGCCATGTCCAGAGCCCCACCCTGGTCTACTACTTTGGTCACCAAGTTAAAGAAATCGATTAGCTTTACTAACATCCCGTGCTGTCCATTTTGTTCAGAAGCCTCCTATGTGAATGGGTCTCAAGGTGGTGAACTGGGTTGGTATAGACTGTGAGTCTGTATCTGGTCTCGGTGTACTGTCGGGACATGTAGTTTGCAAACTGGAGCCGTTAATAGCTCCATTTACGTTGACAGTCTGTGGCTGCGCCCCGTCTGCTCCGGTATGAAAACATCATACTGAGAGAGCTGCTGGTGGTTGTGAAAGCGCCTGCAGACGGTCCTGTAATGTTGGCGGAGGGAGGCAGGATCAACCAGATATGAGGGGGATATTTCTTGTTGTGGAAGATAATAAAATACATTAATTTTGTGAAATAGCTAATCGGGCCATGCTTTACACCCAGGCATGGCCCAGTTGTTGATGGACATTTCCCTTTAAGGTTAAAGCCACAAAAGTAAGGAAATGTGGTGTTAGTGTTTCCAACCCCAGCGCCCCACCCCCACCCAGCACACACCAACAGGCATCGGGGGTGTGCATTGGGGTTGTTGTCCCTAATGCTCACCCCATTCTCCCATACTGTACCCATCTTTGCTTATTTACTTGTGGAATGGGGTGAGCGTTGGGAAGGATGACCCAAGGCATGCCCCCAGCGCCTGTTGGTGTGTGCATGGTGGGGGTGAGGCGTTGTGTTTGGAAACCCTAACACCACTTTATTCTACTTTTGTGGCTTTAACCCTAACTAGAGCATTAACAAAGTTTTTTGGCAATTTATTTGTGGACTTTTTGAGATGGCATAATCGTATCCTTATTTGCCTGTGGCAGCGCATGGCCCTCCGGGCTCTGTGCTTCCATTTCTAGGACAAATGACCAGATTGTCAGCATAGCCATCTATCACCCCACCTTATGGACCTAGTACAGAAAATTTTCGAATTCTTGCTGTGAAAGGGTTATGGGATAACATATGGACCAGACACCGAACTTCAAGTTCAACACACAATCTCTGTGTGATGTTTATTCAAAATACAGGAAATAACTTTTAGCAATGGCATATTCCTTCTTCAGTACATCAGTTTGCAACAGACTATGAATGTCCCTTCTCTGCACTTAGCCAGCACCTACTGACACTGATCTCTGATCTAAACAGTTTTAGTGAAAACTCTTAATCCCCTGTGTGGGCCTTGTTTGCTTGGGTAGTAGGGGCTCAAAAAGAAAAAAAATAAAACAAGCTATAGACAAAGAACCTCCCTGCAGAATCACTGAAAAAAAGGTTACCCCAAAAGGGCATTGGCAACAAATCAAGTTTCAAAGAAATACATCATACAATCTTCCATATGGTTGCAGATCTCGTGGTCTCTGCCGACCTGGCTGGATGGAAATGCAGGCCCCATTTTGGAGTCTGCGGTTCCGGCTGGGTTCTTGGTGATTCACTGCCCAAGAGAGGATCATAGGGGCGGGGCTGCTGTCTTTTAGATAGGAACTGGGTCTCATGGAGGTGCCAGTTAGAACAACCAAATCCTTCGAGTGTATTGTGGGTGCAGGTGTAGGTTACAGGACCCTTCTCATTTACTGTCCACCAGGTGATGGCAGGGAGTTCTGAAGGAGGTTACGGACTTCCTCGCTGAAGTGGTATTGAAGTCCCCCCGATTCTGGGGGATTTCAATGCCTGGGTCGACGATGAACTCCTGCCGTTTTGACAAAACCTTCTCTAATTGATGGATTCATTGAGCCTAATACAGGTTCTAGGGACATGGATATGTTGTTCATCCACACTTATTGGCAGGTATCCTTGCCGCTTTAAATCTTGCTGGAAGGTCTTCAGGCTGGCTCCTCACACCCACCTGGGTGGTAAAACTCTTGGCTCCGCCCCATGATGCCAGATCTTCCTTACCCCTTGGAAGCTCAGGTTCCCTCCTTAACGCTCTGCGTATAAGACTGGTTCCTATTTCTTCGGTTTTCCCAAAATTACTTTTAAGGTTTTCAAGACTTCGGTCACTTACTTCTCTCGCGGCTGCGATGGACAAATCGACTCCCAGTTTCCGGAGGTGCCCATGCGGGCAGAAGATGTCTCGGACGGACCCGCACTCCACGTGCGTCTACTGCTTGGGCCTTGGGCATGATCCGCTGGTCACGACCTGTGCTCTTCTTTTTATTCCGTCTGGAAGACCGTGCCGCCCGTTTACAACTAGACGACCTGAGCGTTATCCTCGGTAAAGTCGAAGGGCGCGGTTAGCGATTTCACGCGGCGGGCTCGGCGGAACAGCTTGAGCAGATGATCGCCCTCGAGGAGGAGGCGGCGCAGGCCGCATCTTCGTCTTCCTCGGCCGCAGCATTTATCCCGCTCTCCCTGGGATCCTCCTATTCAGCTTCTTTTAAGGAGCTCTGTCTCTCCCTCTCCACTAAGGGAGAGGGGCCAACATCTTCAGGGCCTTCCTCTCGGTCTAAGAAGAAGGATCACAAAGGTAAGTCCCTCCGTCGACGCTCTTGGAAGCGGGAGAGGTCCCTCTCACCGAGTAGTCGACCATCGACTTCTGTTGATCCTTCGGCCTCGGCCACTGGCTCCACGGTGTCCCCGTCAGGTCAGTTGAGCGAGACTCCCGTCGACGCAGTCGAGATTTTTCTCGACCCGTTGGACGGGCTGTCAACCGGTGAAGCCGAAAACCCTCACTCCCCGTTTCCCCCGGCGGTGGTTGAGGAGTCCGTGGACTTGCCCATGCCTCTGGTTCCGGAGTCCACGGTTGAGCCCTCCGAGCCGAGGGGAGGATGGGTTTCCCCTGCTCTACCCCCGTACCCTCCTCGGAAAAGCCGAGGTTCGTGGTCTCTGTCTCTGACTTCTTCTCAGTCCAGCCGATCCCGCTGTCACAGGCGGTCTCGGTCTCAGCACCGTGGCAGGCGGCGCCGCCCCTCGTCCTCATCCTCTTCCTCGGACGAAGGGAGGCTTCGATGCAAGTTGCGTCGACGATATGAGGACCTCATGTGGCAACAGCTTCTTCTGTCCGGGAGCAAGCCGACGTCGTCACCTTCCCTGGCTATCAAGTGGCTGTCACCGGAGCAGCCGAAGCAACCCCTCTCCTTAGCCGAGGCGCCTACTTCCAGGCCTGTTGTTCGGCCAAAACCGGCTGCCCCACCGATTCCGGTGGAACCTCCGCCTCCACAGCTGTTGTTTGGGGCTCCGACCAAAAATTCTCGGTCGGCCCAAGGTCTGCCCCATAGGCTGTCTGTCACCTTCACTCCCGATCGCCCTCGGCAGGTGGAGGGTGGCTCAGGCCCAAGGCAGCTCTTTGCGGACTCCTCAGAGTCCGACGATTCCTCCCTGTTCTCCAGGCGGGTCGACTTGGAGTCCTCAGGAGGTCAGTCACTGGACGATAGCCCTACGTCCTTCATGGGTTTGCTTAGGCTCATCTCGGAATCCACCAGGATGCAGCTCGAGCCCGTATCCAAGCGGGCAAAGTATCCCCTCACGGAGATATTGGACCGAGGGGATTCTCCTATGGAGGACTTTCCGGTGGCCGAGGCCATTGTAGGCCCGGCCTTGGAGCTCTGGTAGCGTCTTCCTGCCCTGCGCCTCGCCAGGATGGCAAGAAATGCTGCCGGTCCCTACGGTTCCTGTCGGTTTCTCGGAACACCCTTCAGCCGAGGGGTTAGTTACCAACAGCGTCTTCCGGCGTGCCGGAAACGCCAGGGACGTGGACAAACCTCCCGACAAGGAGTCCAAGAAGTTGGACTACGCCGGGCGAAAAGTCTACGCTGCGTCCTCCCTTGGCCTTCGTCAGGCCAGCTCGGCCATACTGATGGCTCATTTTTCTCACGCCCTATTGGGCTCCCTGGACGAGGTAGTCCCTCATCTCCCGGCTGACCTGCAGACCACGGTTAAGCAGGTGCAGGACCAGGGCAGGCTGTGGCCAAGCAGCAACTTCAGACTGCTTTGGACACCGGTAACTCATGCGCCAGGTCAGTAGCGGACGCAGTAGCTGTCTTGCCGTCGAGCATGGCTGAGGATATCCACCTTCACAGCAGATACCCAGCACAAATTGGCGGATGTCCCCTTCGTGGGGACCGACCTCTTCGGCCCTGGAGTGGAAGGCCACCTCCAGTGGATCAAAAAGTCCAGTGCCACTTTGGACTTGGTCTCATCCGCCCAGAAGGACAAGGGCCGCAGACCGCAACCCAAGTCCTTTCGTCCGTCTGCGCCCGTGGCACGTCCGGCCCAGCAGCATCAGGGCCAGCAGGCTCACGCTTGGCGTCCCAAACCCAAGCCCGTGGCTTCCTCCTCCAGGAAGCAAGGAGGTAAAAGCCAGGAGGTCCCTCCTGCCTTCCTGCACAGTGACGGGCTGAGGTGTTGCCTCAACCTCACCTCACCCCAGGCTCCCCCATGGGGACGGCCTGCTACTTCTTTCCGCCTGGTCTGCTAAAACCACAGACGGTGGGTGTTGGAAATGGTAGGAAAGGAGCCTGCCTCTGGAGTTCGGGCAGGCCCCGCCCTTCTGAGCCGTCGCCCCCAGGGGGGCCTCTGGTTCCGCAGCCTCGCTGTCGGCTCGCTGAGCCGACATCGCTCTGCTCCTCGAGAAAGAGGTGATCAGAGAGGTGGCGGACCCTCCCTCAGACCTGGGGTTTGTGTCCAGGTACTTCCTGGTCCCAAAACGGACGGGGGGCTGGCGTCCCATTCTCGACCTGCACGACCTAAACAAGTTCCTGATGTCTCGGACCGTCAGGATGGTCACTCTGGCTCAGATAATACCATCCTTGGAACGCGGCGTGTGGTTCTGCTCTCTGGACCTGCAGGACACGTTTTTTCACGTCCCTATCCATCAGTCTCATCGGAGATTCCTTCGCTTTCGAGCGGAAGGATCCCTTTTCTAGTTCCGAGCCATGCCCTTCGGCCTGTCTCTTGCACCCAGGGTCTTCAAATGCATGGCAGTGGTGACAGCATTCCTGCGGCGCCGAGGGGTCCGGGTGTACCCTTACCTGGACGATTGGCTGATAGCAGTTCCCTCCAGACAGGAGGTGGAGCGGTCCAGAGATCTGGCCCCCCAGGTTTGCTCTCAGGTCGGCCTCCTCATCAACGAACCGAAGCAGGTGATTCTCTTCATCGGGGCAGAGCTCGACTCGCTTCGAGCCAGAGCACGGCTCCTGGTGGACAGGGCCGAGGTTCTTTCCTCCTTTGCCCAATCATTTCTGGTTGGGCAATCGTGCCCTGCCCGGGACTTCCTGCACCTCCTGGGTCTCATGGCGGCCTGCACCAGCGTGGTCTGTTGGGCCCACTGGAACATGCACCTCCTTCAATGGGGGCTGGCCAGCCAGTGGTCTCAACGCTGCGATCCATTGGACCAGCTAGTGACAGTGACCCAGGGGATGTGGAACGCTCTCCAGTGGTGGATCGTTCCAGCTCATCTGCAGGAGGGCATCCCGTTTGTCCGCCCCAAGCCGATGGTCTCTCTACCGACCGCCTCTCTGGGTTGGGGTGCCCATCTGGGGGAGTACAGAGTGCATGGCCTCTGGTCCCCACAGGAGTCCCGATGCCATATCAACCTGCTGGAGCTCCGAGCGGTCCGCCTAGCTTTTACCGCCTTCGTTCCGTTTCTACTGAGTCAAGAAGTTCAGGTCCAGACAGACAATACCACGACCGTGTACTACCTAAACCACCAGGGCGGGATGCACTCCATGCTTCTGTGCAAGGAAGCTCTCCGCATTTGGTCACTCGTGCGCAGCCTGGAGGCGGATCTCCTAGCCATTCATGTGGCAGGAGCCTCCAACACCCTGGCCGATGCCCTAAGCCGGATAGGGGCTGTGTCCCACGAGTGGTCTCTCCTGCTGGAGGTAGTACAAGATCTGTTCTCCCATTGGGGCACACCTCAGGTGGATGTGTTTGCCTCCAGGGAGAATGTGAAGCTGAGGCTGTTCCATGCCCGCCCCCCTCAGCAGGGCTCACTGCAGGGGGATGCCTTCTCGAGGCCGTGGACCCCGGGCCTTTTCTACGCCTTTCCCCCATTTCCCTTGATCCACAAGGTGCTTCTCAAGGTGAGGAGGGACAAGGCGCAGGTGATTCTGGTAGCCCCAGACTGGCCCTGCCAATGCTGGTATCCAGTTCTCAGCCTCAGCGCCAGATTCCCGAGGCAGCTTACAGCTCGCCCGGACCTGCTTTCAGTCAATCAGGGGAAGATGTTCCATCCAGACCTTCAATCCCTGCACCTGACAGCCTGGTTCCTGAGCGGCTAGAGTTCCAGGCCTTGGGTCTTTCCGACGAGGTCCTCAGTGTAGTTGAGGCGTTCCATAAGGAGTCGACCAGGAAATGCTATGCCTTCAAATGGAAAAGGTTTTCCATTTGGTGTCAGGGCAAGGGCCTGGACCCTTCCTCCTGTTCCTTGGCAAGCATCTTGGACTATTTATGGTCCCTTTCTCAGCAAGGGCTCAGGTCGATGACCCTAACAGTGCACCTGGCAGCCATCTCTGCTTACCGGGCGCGGGCCGGGAAGCAGTCGGTGGCGCAGGAGAAGGTGGTCTGACGCTTTTTCAAAGGCCTTGATCACATTTTCCCCCTCCGGTGCGAGAACCTCCACTTCCATGGGATCTACTGCTGCTACTGGCAAAGCTCATGGGCAGGCCATTCGAACCAATGCACAGGTGTGATCTCTCTCATCTGTCGTGGAAGACCACCTTCTTGGTGGCTATTACGTCAGCCAGAAGGATGGGAGAGCTCCAGGCGCTTTACATCGAGTCTCCTTACCTGGTCTTCCACAGGGACAAGGTTGTCCTGCGCCCCCACCCGAAATTCCTTCCGAAGGTGGTGTCGGAGTTTCACCTTAACCAGGTGTTGACTCTGCCAGTGTTCTACCCCAGTCACACCTCGGAGGCCAAATATAGGCTCCATACTCTGGACCCTAGAAGGGCGCTCACTTACTATAAGGAGCGCACGGCTGAAAATCGGGGAGAGGTTCGCCAGCTGTTTGTCACCTGCGCTGAAACTGCACCTGGCAGACCTGCAGCCAAGCGGACTATAAGCGGGTGGGTCACCTCCTGCATAGATCTCTGCTATAGGTTGGCGGGCATGGAGCCTGCCAGAAGGACGAGCTCATTCTACCCGCCATACCGCTGCATCAGTGGCTGCTTCCAGGGACGTCCCTATCCAGGAACTCTGCAGGGCTGCTACGTGGAAGTCAGCACACACCTTTATCACCCACTACCACATCGACCTTGAGTCACGCCGGGATGCTGGTTTTGGGGCCTCGGTTCTTCAGTCTCTTTTCCCTGAGTAGGGGATGTGCGTCTTGCCTCCCTCCTCCCGGAGAACTGCTAGGAGTCTGCCAATAAGTGTGGATGAACAACATATCATGTCCCTAGAAATACAGGTTACTCACCTGTAACAGGAGTTCTAGGAGTGGTATATGTTCATTCACACAACCCACCCGACCTCCCCGGCTTCAGCGCACAACCTGAGCTTCCAGTGGGCCAGATCTGGCGTCATGGGGCAGAGCCGAGAGTTTTACCACCCGGGTGGGTGGGAGGAGCCAGCTTGAAGACCTTCCGGCAAGATTTAAAGCGGCAAGGATACCTGCCAATAAGTGTGGATGAACAACATATACCATTCCTAGAACTCCTGTTACAGGTGAGAAACCTGTATTTATTACCACTGCAACTCACGAGAAGAGGCACTCATTGGACTTGGTGGTCCACCTGGGGATGGAGATCTCCAATGTGGAGGTGGAGCCAGTTGGTTGGTCTGACCATCATGTCCTGAGATTCAGTTTCGCAGCCCCCCGAAATAGGCCTGCCCCAAAGGAGTTTTTACAGTTCCATCCTTTGAGAGGAGTTACCTCAGAAGGCCTAATGACGGTAATGGACCTCTCAGGATTTCCAAAGGATAGCATTGATCCAGGGCCTCTTGTGTTAGCCTATAATAGGGCTGTTACTGAGGCGTTGGCTATCATTGCTCCAGCTTGTGTTCGCCCTCTTACTCTTCACCTGGGTGCCCCCTGGTTTAATGGGGAAATCCGTGAGTTGAGGCAAGGAGGCATGTTGGAAAGACACTGGCGGAAAACTCCGCTGGAGGTGGATAAACTTAGATTGACGGATCATTATATGATCTACCAATCAGCAATTTCCCATAAGAAGGCAGAGTTCCTGTCCAGGGAAATTGCTATAGCGAAGAATAGGCCAGCCCAGCTCTTCTGGACTGTGGACAGACTGTGCAATCTAGCCGGTCTTCACTCTGGTCGAGCGTTGTCACAAGTACAGTGTGAGGAGTTTGCACAATTCTTCACTGATAAGGTGTCCACCATCAGGGATGAGATCAATTGGTGCCTTTCCATTGGACATTACATTACTCAATTGGGTGATACTAATGCCTGACTGACCTGGTTCGCCTTTAGTCAACCGGCAGTTGTAGATACAGTGAGGATCATCCAGACTTTGCGGCCAACCTACTGTAGTTTGGATCTGGGCCCTACACACCTACTAGTGTGTAGAGGTTATAGGCCTGGTCCTTGCTGGGATAGTGGGGGTTTCATTGGAGAGAGGGATCTTTCCAGATCCCTTAAAGGAGGCAGTAGTGCGCCCCCTTTTGGGGAAAAAAAAAAACTCCCTTGACCCCGGCTGCTCAGAAAATGACCGACCGAAATCGAACTTACCCTTTATAGGAAAAGTTATTGAGGAGAAGGTCGCTTTGCAGCTAGAGGATCATTTAACCAATCACAATATCTATGACCCTCTCGAGTCTGGCTTCAGGAAAAAGCATAGTACCGAAACAGCCCTGGTACGAGTACTCCATGACCTTCTGATGGTGGGAGATTGGAGAACCCGTTCCATCTTGGTTCTCCTTGAACTCTCGGCAGCATTTGACACCGTAGATCATGGGGTGCTGCTCGAGCGCCTCTGGTTCTTCTGTAGACTGAGGGGGGCGGTCCTCAATTGGTTTCGATCTTTCCTTGAGGGCAGATCCCAGAGAGTGGTGTTGGGGACTTATTCCTCGGCCCCTCACTGGCTGCCCTGCGGGTTTCCACAGGGTTCAGTGCTGTCCCACATGTTTGCGGTGTACATGCTTCCACTGGGGGACATTGTAAGACTGTGCGGGTTGAGTTTTTATTGCTATGCTGATGATTCTGAACTGTACATGTCTTTTGTACCTGAACAGGAGTTGGACTATGTTACGGTGTTTAACAACTGCCTGTTGGAGAGTCAGAACTGGATGAGTGCAAGTTGGCTTCCGTTGAACTCGGGGTTGGGGGCGAGACGGGACAGAGGTATTGGTGGTGAACCCTGGTTACAGGATGGCATGGGTGGGAAAACCCTCAGGATTATATCTTGGGGGAATCCCGCTTATTGCCTTGGGCCAGGTGTGAAACCTGGATGTGGTATTTGATGAAGGTCTGACCCTGAGGGCACAGGTTTTGGCTGTAGTTAAATCTTCCTTTTACCATCTAAGGAACATAGCCTGGGTGAAGCACCTGGTCCCGCTCTAAGATCTTCTTACCTTGGTCCATGCCTTTGTCACCAGTCGTTTTGATTCCTGCAACACCCTCTACCTAGGGCTACCGGGGGTAGATATCTGCCACTTGCAGCTAGTGCAGAACGCAATGGCCAGGTTGTTGATTGAAACCCCTAGATCCAGTCATTTAACACACGTGCTGCGTGAACTGCACTGGCTGCCAATACAGTGGCAGATCACCTTCAAGGTCGCATTGCTGACCTATAAAGCCCTACGTGAGCAGGGACCCCACTACCTGAAAGAACTCTTAAGTCCTTACTGTCCCACCCACTCACGCCGATCCTCTGGTGAGGGATTGCTAGAGATTCCCAGGGTATCCCTAAAAACATCAGGAGAAAGATCTTTTGCCTTTATGGCACCTACCCTGTGGAACTCTCTACCACACCAGATACGGGAGAGCCTGATCGTGGAAGGTTTTAAAAGGTCATTGAAGACACATCTTTTTAACCAGGCATTTACAGGGACTTACTGAGTGTGCATTAATGTTTTATTTGCTTTTAACCTGTAATGTTATGAAATTTTCTTTTAAGTGTGTATTGTAAAGGCACCCTGAGCATTGGAAGGGCACCTTATACAAATAAAATTTTATTTACTTACATAATGCAAAGCATCATGGGATATATGCAGATCTCAGTGAAGTTTCAGACTTGTTCAGTCTACAGCAATTTACATGTATTTTAAATAGCACAACTAACTTAATTTCTATAATAGTCACCTAGTACTTTTTACCATTATCAAAAACACCTAGTGCCATGGTATTTGCAACATTTACAGGTTTTATAAACATAAGGTATATACATTAAGGTATTTTATGACATAGTGCTGTTACATACTAAATCCAGCAACGATAAACACAACCTGTTTTACATACGTTTGGAGGTCACCACAATAACCTCCCAGTATGAGGACCTGAGAGGGAAAAGGAAAATTAAAGAGGACACTGTAGCATAGTCAAGAAAGGGAAGGGGGGTGCCCATAGGTGGCCAACCTTGTGGACTAGAAATTGTAAAGGACAGATTAGGCTAAGAAATGGAAGAACTGCTGCAACAGATTTAAGAAAAGGTCGGTCCTCAAGTGGCAGGAGCTTCCTGTCACACTTACCAAAACGTAATTACATACGAACACATGAAGAAGCCAGCAGAAGGCCATTTGGTCTATAGAGTCTGCTAGTATTGCAGGGTCTACAGCTTGAGCTAATGTCCCTGCCTTCCCTACCCATGATCCTTACTTCCCCCATGCCTATCCCAGCCTCTGTTAAAGCTGCCCACTATCTTCAACGAGATGCCCTCTTCCGGCAATGCATTCCAAGTGTCCACCACCCTCTCTGCGAAGAAGTGCTTCCTGACCTCCCTCCTAAACCTCCCACCCTCCAGCTTAAGACTGTGCCCTCTCGTGTTATGGTTGCCTCACGGCTTAAAGATTCTCCTTATCAACTTTTTTATCCCTTCAAGTACTTGAAGGTCCCAGTCATGCCCCCCGCCCCGCCTACCAGGGAGTACATGTTCAGTGCCCTCAGCCTCTCTTCATATGCCTTACCCTGCTGACCCACTATCATCTTTGTAGCCCTCCTCTGGACCTTTCCAGCAGGTTAATGTCCTTTTAAGGAGGGCACCAGTATTGAACTCCATACTCTAGATGTGGCCTTACCAGTGACCTGTACCTGTGCTACCGCAACGCCATTCCACACCACAGTTACGAAAATGCATTTTGGCCAGGATTTGAAAAATGACAGCTGACGCATACATGAGGTGGGGTAATAAGGATGTTGTAAATCTGGTGCGAGAATATTTAAAATTTCCAAAGTTAAGAGTGTGTGTAGCGAAATTTCAACGAATGGTCAAAACTTTGCCATTTTGTGCATATTTTGACCTCACATTTTCAACATAGCCTTCTTATGACCCTACCTCATGAACAAGGGCAAATAAAAATCTAAATCCTGCCCAAAAGGTGAATTCACCAAGTGACCACAAAATCACCTTTTGGGCGGGAGTTGCATAATGACAGTCTTATTGTTCACGAGGTGGGGTCCCCAAAAGGGTATGTTGAAAATCTGAGAGTCAAAATGTTAAAAAAAAAAAAAAAAAAAAAAATGGCTGAGTTATGCGTAAAAGTTGAAACCTCCATTGAACTGCATTTACCTTAGTTTCTCATATTGTAGTCGCATTCCAGCAGCAAGACATGTCTTGATCAGAGAGTGGATCTCGAACTTGGGACCTGTTTAGGTGAGTGAGGGTGTACTGGGGGTGTGGGTTGGTGGGTGCTGAGCGGAAGGTGGGGTGAATATTGGCGAGGGACAATTTTCTTTTTTTAACGTGATAGTAAAAAAAAAAAAAAAAAAAATCGAGGGACAGTTTTCATTTCAGGGTTATGCCTGAAATGGGAGGGTGCCACTAGACACCAGGAATCAAACTGAAAATAACAGTGGTGATTGCAGGGTACTGATGACCAAGGCAGTACCGGGAAATGGTATCCAGCATTTAAACCCTGCACTAAAGTTGCAGAGTACGCTGGCCACGATTCATCACCTTTCTCCTCCCCCTCAACAACCCCTACCCTGCCTGCCATTTTAGCCCATCTTATGTGCAATCAGGCAAACCTTGACACTCCCACTGACAGCCTGGCTCCATGAAGAGGGATGGACTGTGACATTACGGCGAATGAGCCTGATGTATCGGTACTTGCTCTTGCGAACTGAACTTGGGTTCATTGCTGGCAGTGAACTCTACACTCTTGTCACCCCATATTGGCTGTTAACTACTACCAACTACCAGCTTTACTTTTCCCACTGTGTCAGCAAGGCACACTCAGATTCAGAGAGGGCAGTGCACCTGTCTGCAGATTGTACAAGCAGCCCACACGACAACTGCTGTGCAGTTAGCGGGTCATTTCACGCATGGCGTCACCTTAATTGTACATGGCAACACAACTCATTGCTGTTGAGCGCCGAATGGAGGTGGACACAAGTATTTCAAAAAGAAGTGTGCCCTTCTCTGAATGCTGCTAAAGGAGGGCTATTGAAGGACTGTATAATAATTGAAATGTGCCTCCTCATATGTGTTTGTTTTTCCTTTTGTTAGGTGACTAGGTGATGAAGTAACCCTTTAGAGTCCCCCTTTCTTTTATACAGTACTCGGCACCCTGATTGTCACCAGGCTGCAACCACCCCAACTACCCTTCCCTCGCCTCAAAACCTCTCCCCCCCCCCAAGTCCTGCTGACCTGCAGCATCAGAGGCTGCCTGTCTATATAACTGGGGGTGAAATGCATATAGTGGAGTTTTAGTGATGCCCACACTTTTAAATGAGTGTTTTTTTTTTTTTTGGGGGTGTTAGTTGTTTGTTAGGATAGTTTAGATAGCTTGTTATTATGCATGCTTTGTAAGAATCCGATGGTTGCAGGATGTATTCCAGGGACAGCGGTTTGAAAACCGAGCTCAAGCCTAGCATTCTATCATTACCATAGGTTCTATTAACCATTTTGGCTCCGGGGCAGTCCTATGGTGAGACCATATTGCATATGTCCGAATACAGTAAGATTCCCTTGGAAGAAACAAGATTACTATGGTAAGTAATTTTTTCTTTTATCGTGCTACGTGTGTAAACAAGGATTTTAGGTGCATTGCCGTACATGTCACTTTATTTCTGGACTGCACTTGAAAGTAACACATGGATAGTCTTGCTTGACTTGTATTTCCTATCTGTTCACACTAGCTATGGAACAGTAGTAACGCAGCAGGAGTCATAATACAGAAAAGGCTAAATGAAATATGAAATCCGACCCATAGTAGTAGAAACCACCCTGGAGGTCATGTGAGGCTGGTTGGTTGTTTACTGTTTCCTCTGTGCCTGTAGTAGAACAGAACAAAGAGATTTGTTATTAACACTCTGACCTCTGTATGTGGTCTGCAGTGGTGTTGCAGAATACTTTAAACTGGTCTGCAGAGTTAAAATACTGCCCGTGACCCTCCTTTGCTTGGAAGCTGTGAGTTTGCGTTCTAAGAGATTCGTGTTCTGTTTTGCACCTTGTAAGTATTTGCACAGTGACATTATTTGCACTTTGACCTTTGCTTGTACAATAATGTTGAGACTTCTGGTGATGACACTTGGCCTTGAAAAAACGCATAGTATTTGCTCAAAACGTTGGCATCAGGGGAGTGTGTGCTGTTTCAGTGAGTACAACAAACTTTATGAATTGTTACAATATTGAAACAAAATAAAGCACACCCCACATACAGTACTGGGTGCTCATAAAAAGGACTGCACAAGAGCAGATGAAAAAGTAAGCACTTCTGGACCGCTGAACAAATGGCAGTCAGTGTTTATTATACATAGTTATGTCAGGCAGAACGTGGAACACAGACACACGAGCACCAGTCCTGGAGCCTTGAAGACAAAACCTCTTCCTCGGGGTCATGGTCATCAATCTCATGGCTCAATCTTAAGTACGTTGTCATGGTAGTTATAAATTGTTATCCTGCAGACCAGTAGTGGTAGTTTTCAGCCCTGTGACCATTTCAGCCTTGATAGTGGCTCCAGTTTTTTAACTTTCCTGAAGCTGCCTCCTTGTTCTTTTGAATTATATTTTTGACGCTTCTGGTTGGGTTTAGAAACAGTACCATTGTGAGTTTCCAGATCTTTTCAAAATTTTGAGTATTTCCCATTTTACCACCATTAATTTCTTCAGATCCCTTTTTCTACTATTGTCTGTTGCATGTAAAGGGACGCTGTCAACCCCCTTAGCTGTCGGTGCCCCTAGTTTAAAAAAACACATTTTGATTGCCAACATTCTGTAAGGATTGCTGATGTAGCTAGTAGTTTTGATTCTTACTCTTTTTTTTTTTCTTACAAAAAGTGCAAAGCAGACTGCCCACAGTACAAGTGTTACCGCACAGACACAGGTTTGTTTACATTCCTTGATCAGCTTCAGCTGCATCTTTCGTGGACTTGGGAACACCTCCAACACAGTCTAGCCCCTCATGATGCATGGGAGTTTAGGAGGCTACTGCTTCATGAATGACTGCACTGTTTGGGTGTGTTTCTAATGCTCAGGAAGTATGCAGTAAGAACAGATCCAGGATTGTAAACAAAATAAGGTTATTTATAAATATACGTTAGCACTGGCCTGGTGGCGCTGAGGGTTGAGGTGCTGGACACCACACCTCGTGCCACGCCGGTGACCGGGTTGGAAGCGAGCCTGGGTTGTCGAAGTCGGCGGGAGGAAGAATTGAGCATCTGGAGGACTACTTTCTTCCCAGGGAGGGTTCGGGGCAGCGTTCGCTCAGGAAGCGACCTCTGGCGGCGGCTGGAGGTAGCCAACTGAAGCAACGTGGCGTATGCCTGGGGGTGGAGCCATGACAGTACGTTGCCTTGATAGCTGGGCTCCACAGGAGGTCACGGAAAAACACAAAAACCTCCCACCTTCCATTGATAAGCAATATCGCCTCCCACCCACTGTCCACACTCCCAGAGTCGGACTCTACTCTCGGCTGCCCCTCTCCTCCCCGGCCTGAAGCAAGAAAGAGCGCCCTGGTTGGGCGCGACCCTTCCCCGGGTGGGCAGACCCAGGGAATGGGGTGGAGTGGAGATCAGTCAAGTCAAGCAGGGAGGTAGAGACAGAGGACCTGGAAGGATGCTGGAGAGAGTTTGGTGGGGTAAGGAGGGAGTCAAAAATATAGTTCGAAAAGGAAAAAAATATATATTAGCATACATTTCAGTTCTACTAAATTGGGAGATGGACAAAACAAACCGCAACATTAATGAATTTTAGAGAAGATAAACAATCATAAAATGTAGGATTTTAACTAGAAATAATATGATGAAAAACAGGTTGACAGTGTCTCTTTAAGTAAGAGAAGCAAGCAACAGGGTGTTTTGCAGTACAGTTTCTCAAAATATTTTCGGTGTAGGCTGGCATAAGCTATACTCGGCACCTTAAACCACTGTTTAGTTTGGGTCTGAAACACATTCAAGAGATTGTATTTTCAGTTTTGAATGGTTTTAATCCAGTCTTTAGTATTCCAAACACAGCTCATTTAAACAGTAGCCCATATACAAAGGTGCCAGAAGTCATTCAGGTTTCTGTGCTGTCTGCAATCAACTCAACTTGTAATCAAGAGCAGAAATACTGCACCTTATCCTAGTCCATCGGCCAGCCACTCACCCCAGCGCTTTGCTAATTTACAGATTCATTAAACTTGATTTTGATCCCCCCTCCATGGTACTACCACTGGCTTTGAAGAGCTGCTTATTAGATGCATTGTTGATTTGTACAGGTTGGTGATAGTGTTCTCTATCAGTTTATATTGACGTGGTTAATTATGCTTTATCTCTGTGCATCTGTAAGTTTTTGCTCCTTCTCCTGCTCCTGGTCAGCCACTTTTATGGGCTGCCTAGGTCTCTCGCTGGCACCCCTGCTCGATGCCAGCCACCTCCACCCCACATTGCAGCCCCCTGGGGTAATCCGGCATGTCCCTTTGCTGGAAGGGTCCCCCTCCTCCGAGGGAGATGGGCACCAGTGGAGGACGGCCAGCGCACCCGACATGTCGCCCCGGGTGCTGCTGAGGTGGAACATGGGCCACATTGGGAACTCTGCGGCAGCAGAGGCCGGCGACCGTCATCCGGCCGGCCATGGAGCATTTTTCTTGTTTGCTCCCCAGGGGCGTGGTGTGCCACGAACGGCAATGCATATGCCAACATTCACTACGCCCCTTCTAGGTCTTTGGGGCCCAGTGTGCTGCCGTACTCCAGGCCTCCACCAGGAATCAGCAAGCGCCGGGTCCGTACTCCACCCCCCTCCGAGAAAAGGCGAACAGTCTACAGACGCTGAAGCCTTCTCTCCCCGACTGGCCCTCCAGCTCCTGGGTCTGTTTCTGAACCTGGGTCGTTGGCACTGCAAGCGGAAATCCAACCACTGCGCCGACGGGCCGGCGAATGTGTAATTTGATGCATTTTTATCTTAGTTTTTAATTTTTTTAATTTAAAATTAATTTTTTTGCAGTACATCATCGTCTTGTTACAATTCAATAGCAAAGCAGTACACAGAAGTTCAGACACATTTGTATTATTTCCTGTCAAATGCACAAGGTTTGTTGTAGTTACGCATGTTGAATGGTTGACCACAAATTTGTTGTCATGCTATGGTTGGCTAAATATCTTTTCTCTGGAATAATTTATTCTGTCTTCATGATCTGCCCAGTCCGGCAGTTCCCCTTCTGTTCGTAGCAGGTGGCAGGTCAGTGTGAGATTTTAGCTCTTAGTTTTTTTAGAAAGTAAAATACACATATGTGTTTGTACTTGGGGTGATAAGTATAAACACGGTTCACATTAATGAATTAATGATTAAATGACATGATGCAGGTTCTTGACGGTATTTAAGAAGTCATCTGTACCATTGAAACCATATCACTTGTCGAAGCCTTGCGGACCGGTGACATGCTGGGGTGAGTGGCTGGCCAGTGGACCAGGTATCTACTAATTTCAAATTTACGTGTTAGTTGATGGACAACTGGCCTATCCAGAAATGGTAGTCCCAGTCTTGCGAGTGGTAGTCCATGGTGGGAAGGCTATATTTTAAGGAAAACTAGAAAAAAATATATAAATATATATTTGTGTGTGTGTGTATAACCCCCTTGTTACCCGGGGTTACTAGAATCCCAGTAAGACCTAGTGGCAGGCAGGGAAGCAGCTTGTGAAACTCCAGTTAAATGGATTTCACACTGTCTCACTCTGTTCTCCGTCTCAGCTGAGACTGAGGGATGACATCACCATAGAACTATTGCAGCTGCATGAGCCACAATGGAATCTGCAGCAGGGAGTTGGAATAGAATGTTGGGAGGTTTAAACAGTAGTCTGTGGTCAGTTGGTGTTGGGAGCTCGCTGAGAGAGCAGCACAGCAGCTCTGGTTAGGCTCTTGGAGCCTCAGCCCTGACATAGGGCTACATTTAGGTAAAAAGGTCTGTCTCCACCAAAAGAGAGAGACAGAAGATAGTTTGAAGTGGTGATCATCGCTGATTTTGGGTCTCAGTGCCCCCTCCCTCAGGGGATGGGGGCAGGAAAGGGTTTCCTGCATATTCTTGGGGCAACCCCCCGGTTCTGCTACTAGTGGAGAAGCTGCCTATTTGTTCGAGTTTTTGGAAAACAAGATTTGTGAATCGCCTGTGGGGCACCTGCAACTGGAGGGTCAGTGTCTGCTCTTTCTAAAGGGCCTATGTTTTTCACCCTGGAACTTGTGTGATAGTGGAGATTGGACTACTGAAATAGTGGGAGGCCTAGAGTAATAGGCTTAGCCAAAAGTAAAAGTATGTTCAAGTCCAGCACTTATGGGAAGTCAAGACATGTAGAGGAGATGTGACATACGTCTGCCCAGTAATCTCCATTGCCAAGCTTTCAGTAAAAGAGTTGTTTAGTTTCCAGAGAAATGGCTGGGTATGGATTGTGGGAGCTGGAGGTGGGAGACCCCCCATCTTTAGTGACCAGGTCTACCTCTACGGATTTGCTCTGTGGATTTCTACTTTGCCTCATGCACTTGGCCAGTGATGAGGGAGGTACCCAGACGTGGGATTGGAAGGAAAATTCCCTCTAGGAGTCAAAAGTTCTAAGGTGGTTTGGTGAGCCACAACAGGAAAATTGATTCATTTCCCGAAATGGACTGTGGATCAAGTGGCCGGCGGGGGAGCCGGGCCCATGGGGAAAACCCAAGTAGTGTACAAGTCGGGCTGTGTACCCAAAGCTGCGTGCAAGTCTGGGCTGTGTGCCTAGTGGGTTCAGAGCCCGAGGGCTGGAAATAGTGAAAAAGTGTTCTGTTGTCTCTAATCTGCATTACCAGGAATGTAGCCCCATGGGGGTCCGTCTATGCTTTGTTTGTTCTGCTTGGATGTGAATAAAAGCCACACTGTAGAATCCCATTTCTGGTTCTGGACATTACAGTTATTGTTTCCTGTGTTCGGATTTACTTGGGTGCCCCTGTGCAGAGTAGCCAAACCTAGGTCCCCTGTGCCGAGTAACCTCATCCTCCCGAACCCAGTCCCCACCAGGTACTGCTGTGTGCTTCAACAGCATGCCACCTGTCGTTTTGCAAAAAGGCAGAGGTGAGGGGTTACATACAAAAGGTATGTCTCCCCATGGGGGGGCAATGAAAGGAGTAAGTGGTTGCAGGGAGAATACAGCTATATTTTTTTTAAAAAAAGAACGTGAAAGGGGAGCAGAGGTGGAAAAAGGCTTTTGGGCAGTTAGGCGATGGACTGTGTGTCTGCGTTGGTGGGATGGACACACTCAGAATCTACCTGAAACTGAAAGAAAAAGTGAACTGTTAAAACTAAAAGTAAAATAAAATAAAAAGTCAGGTAAACAAAAGCAAAAATACAGTACACTCACAAAATTGGAGGGAGGACCTCAAGCCACATTATATCCACAAAGAATGCAAAACTGTAAGGGCTGCTTGTAATTTCGAAAAAAAAAAAAAATCTGTATGGAGGAAAACAAAACACAGGGAAAACTGAAAAGAATAAAAGCAAATAGTTAATCAGAAAGGGGACTTGTGTGGGGCAGTTGGGCAGGGGCAGTTGTAGGGGTGAGAAAGGACTCAAAAGGTGCTGTTAAAAAGTAAGTAAACTGTGACTGCAAGGTTGTGTGGGACCGGGCTAGCAGATCGACTTGTGTGTGGGGGTCTACAGCCCCCTACACTTATTACTTTGTTGCTCACACACATATCTAAATATATATAGATATATAGATATGATAATATAGATATATAGATATATATAGATATATAGATATATAGATATATAGATATATAGATATATATATATATATATATATATATATATATATATATATATATATATATATATATATATATATCTCTCTATATATATATATATATACACACACATATATGTATCTGTATCTATCTAGATATCTATATATATATGTATGTGTGTATCTATATTTATCTATATATACACATATATCTATCTTTGTGTGTGTGTGTGTGTGTGTATATGTATATATGTGTGTGTGTATGTATGTATGTATGTGTGTGTGTATGTATATATGTATGTGTGTATATATATATATATATATATATATATATATATATATATATATATATATATATATATATATATATATATATATGCAGACACACACACACACACACGCTTCTCCACTAGTAGCAGAACCAAGGGGGTTGCCCCTGGAATATGCAGGAAACCCTTTCCTGCCCCCATCCCCTGAGAGAGGGGCACTGAGACCCGAAATCAGTGGTCTCTACCACTTCAGACTATCTTTTGTCTCTCTCTTTTGGTTGAGACACACACCCTTTTACCTAAATGTAGCCCTATGTCATGGCTGAGTCTCCAAGAGCCTAACCAGAGCTGCTGTGCTGCTCCCTCAGCGAGCTCCAACACCAACTGACCACAGACTACTGTTCAAACCTCCCAACATTCTATTCCAACTCCCTGCTGCAGATTCCATTGTGGCTCATGCAGCTGCGATAGTTCTATGGTAATGTCATCCCTCAGTCTCAGCTGAGACTGAGAACAGAGTGAGACAGTGTGAAATCTATTTAACTGGAGTTTCACAAGCTGCCTTCCCTGCCTACCGCTAGGTCTTACTGGGATTTTAGTAACCCCGGGTAACAAGGGGGTTACATGTAGTTTCTCTCCTCCCCCCCCCCCCCGGAAGCACCAGTGGTCGGCAAGTGCGCATGTGGAGGGGCACGACGCCTGGAATCAGGTGCTTCCTCCACCTTCCTATGTTTGAATCAGCACTGGTCTGCTCTGACACACCGGCCTCCACTTTCGTCAGCCGAGCGCGAGGACTGATGCTTCCCCATCGGGAGCTGAGAGCAGCCCATTGGTCGCTAAAATCAGCATCCCGGTCCTGCCCATAGCCAACCCCTGGCGACCCAAAGCTTGCTCCCCATTTACTGTCAGACTATTGAGATATATATATATAATTTTTTTTTTTTTTTAGCCCCCGAATTTCAGTGCAGCGCACAGAGTAGGACGAACAAGTCCTATAAACAAGCCTTATAACCCTGCAGTTTGAAAGATGTCCCATCCCCCAAAGCAATGGTTCTTGGACTTTGTCACAGTGAGCCTCCCCAAATCTATGGAAAAGATTTTGAGCCTCCCCAAAAAACTGAAATAATCTTGGGCCTCCCCAAGGAAAAATAACATGCTGTACTTTGCGCAGTACACTATGAATAAATTTAAACCCCTTTGAGTACTTGGCTCACATTCAATTCTTTTTCTTATACTGATGTGGAACCTTTGAAAAAGAGCTCTTGTGCTCAAAGGAGTTATCCGAATAACAAATAAATAAAATAGACAAATGTTGTTGCTCAGTTTATTGTAACCCTCACCCCGGCCAGCCTACTTGCTCCGCTATTTTCATTCTTGAACCATTGTTACCCCTTGTTGCAGTACCTTCATGGGTCAGACTACTTTCTCCATTTCCTCTCTATATGAAATAACCTTCCTGCATACTTTGCTTCTCCCCCTCTTTCCCTGCTCCTAAGCAACTTCTTTGGGATTACTTTGCTCCTTCCTGCTATTGCTCTTAGCACTTCTATGCTCAACCATTGTAGTTGGGCTGTTCTGCCATCAGTCTACAAATTGATCAATTACCACCACTCATTATCAGTTTATTCTTCATATTTGTTTGCATTATTGTTCACTGTATATTTCTTGATTGTTTTGCAGTTACCTTTTGAAATGTTTTCACTACCTACGCTTCCCCGGGTACACCTGAAATGAGCTTTGGCTCATTCACCTTTCCTTGTCACCTATTGGTAAAGAGATAAATAAAATTCACCTATTATCCTCTTTCAGTTTGCTTAATCTCTTCACACAAAATACATAAAACTCTAAATTTAAATACTGTACTTTTTCAGACTTGCTTGAGCCTCCCCTGGAACCGGTTGGGGCCTCCCCATTTGAGGACCCCTGCCCCAAAGTAACTCCCGCACACTGACTCCCAATTATGAAATGTGCTCTCTACGCACTTCTCAGCAGCTAACAAGAAAATGGTGTCTCTTCACTTTCTGGTGCACTTAAGTTTCAGTCTCAGACCGCAAAACACACTTCCCCGTGCCAGGACTGACAGGTAGTCTTACACAACACAGTATTCTTATACTAACCTGTCAGTCCTCTCGGTGGCACTGGGTGCTGCTGTTCTGTTAGTTGGGTGGGCATGTCAGGAGGGGGAGGTCCATTGCCACAGTCGTGCTCCTTCTGGTCCAAGTCCCTCTCTGATCCCTTGGTGCAGTGCTTCCTGCTGAACAACTGCGTGGTATGCCGGGCTGCTAATCATGTAATAGAAGCTCCACGAAGCTGAACGACACCAAACTGTAGCACAAAAAGAAAAGGAGGGGGGGAGAAAAAAGCCAGCACTATTTGGTTGTCTGTGGGACAACCAAAAGCAGTGAAAGTGATTGCTGCCAGGAAATGGTAGCCTGGGACATCGGGCCATGGTATTTGTCGAACTCAGCGATGGACTAGGGTGAGGTGCAGCATTTTCTGCTCTTGATTACAAGTTGAAGACTTTTTGTATGACTTTGAGCACCTTTGTGCGTGGGACACTGTTTTAATGAGCTGTTTGTATACTAGAAAGCGGATGTCATTAAAGTGATTCGAAAATGCAAATACAGTCTCCTGAGAGAGAGAGAGAGAGAGAGAGAGAGTGTGTGTGTGTGTTTTACACCCAGAAGAACAGTAGTTGAAGGTGTCCTGTAGCTTACTAACTTGTGGTCTCGTGGACATGAGTGGAAATTCACAGGAGGTTGGCTTAGGAGAGATGTGAGGAAGTACTACTTTACAGAAGGGGTGGTGGAACCATGAAACAGTCTGTCAGCTAAGGTGGTGGGTGTGAAAACGGGATTCAAGTAGGGCTAGTATGGAATGAAGGGTATAGTGGTTACTTCGTGCGAGTGAATCAAGGAGGAGAATGGGTGTGAGGGCACGGAGGGGTCAGTACCCTGGAGGAAAAGGAAGTTCCAGGACTAATAGGGAACTTGGGCAGACTGGATGGACCACTGATCTTTTTCTGCCATCATTGTCTGTTTCTCTTTAGGTTATGGTAGCAGTTTGCATTGAAAATATTTTGACAAACTATACCAGAAACACTCCTTTGGTTGCTTTTCTTGTTTAAATACAGTGAGCATTTGCTGTTACTAGGCACCTTGGCCAGGTTTCTTTAGCCAGATTTCCTTAGTCAAGGTTCTCTTAGCTGAGCAGCCCCCCACCCCTTTTTTAATTTACCACTGAGCGCTGTCCCTTTCATCATCATGCACTACCTTCTCTGCCGCTGCAGTACTTGCTCTCCGGCCAGAAGGATGAGGAACACAGCTCACTTTAACAGTTGCCAATAATGACACTTCACGCAGTGGCCAGTCAGAGGTGGCGGAGAGTGAGTGGTGAAATCTAGTTCCAAAAACAGATGGTCTCCGTGGCAGCTCCGGAATGCTGGGCCCAGGCTGCTGAGATGGAGTTTCTGGACCTTATTCAAGCGGCAAGAATTTTTTTCAGGGAGGTCATGCCAGACCAACCTGATCTTTTTCGACATGGTCACTAAGACGATAGACAGAAGACAGGCAGTAGATAATGCTTTACTCAGGATTCAGCAAAACCTTCAGTACCAGACCACACAGGAGGCATCTGAAAAAGTTGTTGGACTTGGGGAGTGAAACAAGTTTAGTCAGGTGGGCAAGAAATTGGCTTGTGGGGAGGCAACAGAAGGTAGTAGCAGCTGACTGGGCCAAGTCGGGGCACAGGGAGGTCAAGCGGGGTGCTGCAAGGGTAGTCCTGAGACATGTCCTGCTTTAGTATGTTCATTCGTGACATAGTATATTGTGACTGACGAGTTGTGACACAAACTTTGCGGCAGGGTAGGGCATGAGGAAGGAGTGCGGAATTCCAGATGGACAAAGAAGCTGCTGAGGTTATCGGAGGACTGGTAGTTGAGATTCAATGCCAAGAAGTGAAAGATAATGCACTTAGGGAGACGAAACCTCTGCATGGAATAATAGATTGGGGGAGTTAGGCTGGACACTTCACAGAGAAGAGGGGTCTGGGGGGCCGTAATTGGTGACTTCCTCAAGCAAACGAGCTGTGCAACCCAGCATACAGCAGGGCAGTGAGGATGCCAGGGGGTAAAGGGAGGGGTCTGGACACTAGAAGTGAGGTGATTCTGCCGCTGTACAGATCCCTGGTGAGGATTTGCCTGGAGTACTGTGCCAAGCTCTGGAGTCCACAGCCGAGTATGGACACAGACGGACTGGAGTAGGTGCAGAGGAAGGTCATTAGGAACAGCTGGTGGCCCAGGATATGTACTCGCCGGATGCCAGGTGTGAGAGGAGGGCATGATGGAAACATCAGAGTTTCTGAGGGGTAGTAACAGGGTAAATGGGGAGGACCTGTTTGTAAGGAATAGGGATGCAGTTGCTAGGGGGCATGACTGCAGGCAGGTGGTTGGGGGGCAAAGTCAACAGAGGCATGAGGAAGTTTCACTTCACAGAAAGGGTGGTGGAACCGTGAAACAGATTGCCAGCAGCAGTAGTGGGGGAAGTTACCCTAAATGTGTTTAAACAAGGTTGGGACAGGGCAAGGGAACTAGTAGTCCCGAGGGGGGTGGTTGGGGGTGTTAATACAGGGGGTGAGAGACCGGAAAAGGAGAGATGACCAACTAAGTAGGTTAGTGGAGTGAGATGGCATGCTACGGGCAGACCTGATGGACTCTTACTTGTCTGCCATCAGATTCTCCTTTCCTTGCACCAGGCGGCATTGGTTTTGAATAGGCAAGGAACAGTGGAGCACAGCTAGCTTTAGTTTTGGACAATGTTTTTATAAAATTCCGAGCTGAACTTGTAAACAATATAAGGGTGGGCCAAGGGGAAATGTAGTGTGTGCTTCTTTAAGTTTTCAGGCAGTTGAGCCATACATGGTTTATGTACCAGCAAGCTAATAACTGTTTTCTGTCTGTTCTTCAGTTGGAATTGCCTTCTCAGGTCTGACAGAAAAGGGGAGGATGCCATTACTGAGTTTCCACAGTTCAGTGGAACATGGGAGGTCATGTTCCATTGGAATTCTGTCTTATTGAGCTTATCTGATTGGTATCCAGAAGCTGTTTTTCCCAAAACTGAATTTAGATCTCTTAACTAGACCTGGTTCCTGGAGTTGCAGCTCGCCTGTCCACTTGGCCAGTTTTGCAACACTAGTGTTCACTTGCATGCTGACAGATGGGCACAAGTGGAACCTGTTGTTGGTTTTTTATGAACGGGGGATTTTGGCAGCTGGGGATCAGAGTTCAGTGTGGCAGTCCCAGGGATTTCCATGCTGTGCATCTTCTGTAATAGCCAGGCCCCTCCCCTCCCCTTCACTGAAACTGATTAAATGGAAATTGTGCTATTTTATTTAACAAAAAAAGGGCAAAGACTTTTGAGCGCCCCCCCCTTGTGTTTAAAATCTGACCGAGACTGCTTTTTTGTGTGTGTTTGTCTCTTTCCTGTGGAACTCTCTTCCAGGTGACCTCTGTATGTCTACTTCCATTTACCCATTTATATAAAAGCAAATTGAAAAATTGTTTGGGGCAAGCCTTCCCTGGTTAAACTGCTTTGTTAGCCTATGTATAATATTGTTAGTGCTGTTATACTTTTTTTAGGACTGTTTTTTTTTTTTTTGTAAATCTTGATTTTTTTTTTTTGTAACTTAAATGTGTTAAAAATACAGTACTTGCACAACTTTATTTCAAGTCCAGATACATTACTGCTGATTTATACATTGGATATTACAAAGGGTCATCATTTATTAAACTTCACCATAATAATGAAACACAAATGGTCTTAAACCGACCTGAACTAGTGAAAAATAAATAAATCCTTAAACTGTCCTGGCAGCATTACATGGTAGCAAATGGGATACAGTAAGCCTTGGTGCAAGGTGAAGCTGGCCGGGGGTTGGGTTTAACAAACTTCAGTCAGATTCTCTCACTTAAGGAAGGCGATCTCCAGGGACACCTAATTAAATCTGCTCCCCCATGTATCCATGGTAAGCTGAAACTTAGTCCTAATACGCTGTGTTGTATGTATTCCTTGAAAGCATTCCGTCCACTCATCCAGGCTGGGACAGCCCCACACCCGTCAATGACCGATTTTCATGTTTTGCATTCTATGACTACTAGGCATATGAGGGGAAATAATTTCTGTGCATTGCGGGGCCCCAGATGTTGTTCGGGTCACCTCAGCAGGACAGGCAGGAGAGCATTGTGGGGTCTGCAGCGGGCGCTCAGTCTTCCCTGGTGCACAGGGAGCTGTTTCGCTGTTCTTTTGAGAGTGATGCCCGTGCGTCCAGACTTCAAGCGGTAACGCTGGCGTCCATCACACCCCAATCCTCAGAGTGGCTGCGGTGCTTTGCTCGGCCTCAGAGGCCAGTTAAGTGCCGAGCCTAGTTTCTCCCTGCCCAGAGAAGGTGAGGGGTCCTGGACGCTCAAGCCTCCTTCCCTGGCTGGCCCTCAGTCTCCCGGCACGCTCCCAACCTGGTCAACTGTGTCGTGACATAGTGCTACTGCGCCTGTGGGTCAGCTCAGGCTACGCATCTTAAAGGAGAACTGCACTGAACCAGAAATTAATTTTGCCCCAGTAGAAGCTGTTTAACTACTGGTTTCAGAGGTCTGTTATACTTCCATCTATACAGGCCTATGAGTAACCTTGGTGGGTGTTTCTGCTTTACACACTGGTGTAAAGTGCCATTTTAGAACTGTATGATGTAGGATATGTCCCTCTTAACCACAGAGTTCTATAATAGAACATGGATGCATTGTGACAGTGATGGAAGAGCAGTGCAAGGGACATAAACTAAACTTAGAGAGTTCTGAAATGGTACTTGCCACCCTGTGTGTCAATCAGGAACACCCGCTAGGATAACAAAAAAGCTTGTAGTGGAGGAACAGGAACAGAATTTCTTGTAAACCCCCTTACACTTAGGGTGATTTCCGCGATGCTGCGTGGCAGTACTGGCCCGAGCCATACCGAGAAAGTAAACATTGTGAGCGGGTGTATTCATGTGGTGCCACGTTCATTCAAGCCGCACTGCTATCTGAGCATGCGTAGAGTACCACGTGCTTTTGTGACTGCGCTTTTCATGTCTGTGTTGCCTAACTCTGCCTACTGTGCCTTGTAATCTTTCATTTCAATTTGTTTCACAGTGCACCGATCCAAGCATTGCATTGTTTGAATGCACAGCATGTCCCTAATTCAGTCGCTGACTTGAAAAGTGCATAAATTTACTTTTGAAGTCACTAGCCTCTAAAGTCAGCGTGAGCATTCGTAGTGTTATTTTTAGTGAGGCGCCATAATGCTCAGGCATGAGAGGTCACATGACACGTAAACACAATGAACATAATGGCACTTCACTGAAATAACATCTATGATTTCAGTTTTACAAAACAAATGAAATGTAGTCTAACAGGATCATTTGGTCAGTTGAGAGCACTGTCCAGTCCCAGCATTGGGATGTACCGTTACCTCTTTGTTGTTCATACTTTAGGCCTCACTTAGAATACTGCACACAAGTTTGGTCTTCATATAAAAAAAGATGGTATCCATCAAACAGAGAAAATACAAGGAAATTTACAAAAGAGGGCCTTGGCTTGAAAGAACTTGATTACAGTAGCAGACTAGAAAGCCTAAATCTCATGTCCCTGATAACTGGGAGAATGAGGGGTGATTTGTTGTACATGTGGGACATTATAAATGATCCAGACTTGTCCACAGAACTGAACTTTGAATACAAACAGGATAACATCGACACCCGTGGCCACCCTTTACAACTGCGTTATAGAAAATATAATACTGTTGAAATGGGATCATAGTTTACCTTCACTTCAGAGTGGTCAAGGCCTGGAACTCACTACCTGTGGATATAACAATTTGCAGGCATGGAATTTCCTTTAAGCGTAAACTTGATTAAATGGCTATTGGATAAACAAAGTTTAGGACCATTATTGGTACTGTGATAGGAGCCCCATGGGCATTTTTGCCTTTAGCCCCTGACACTCCTTGGTATCACACTGAACATTCCCAAGGTTACTTCCCGCTTTGGAAGAGCAGCAATAAGCTTTGTGTTGCCCTCTCTTTGGAATAAACTGCAAAAATTGCTGAAACTGAGCATCCCCATCAGTTTGGATTTCTTCAAGACCTTGTATGCTCGAACTGTGAGGAAACCCTGTAATTGCTTCCTCCGTCCTGAGCCTGCCTCGGTATCCTAGGCTTCTAGCTCTCGGTGGAATAACTACAAAAACTGTTGAAACTGTGCATCCCCATCGGGATTACCTCAAAATGTTATATGTTTATTCTGTGATGGAACCCTGTGATTGCCCCCCCACACCCATAGTCTGCCTGTGAACCCTAGGCACCTAGCACCCTATTTGACTGTACATATGGTCATGGTTGTTACATAGCCTCGCTGTTCCCTTCCAAGTTGCTAACCTTGCACTCTTGCCAATATTTCTCACAAAGTGTCTCTGCACCACCAATATATACTATACGTTCACTCTCTGATCTTTTGGAAGCGTGCCATGTCACCAGCTCAGTCAATTGATACGGCTTTTATTGTATATTTTTATTTTTTGTTGTTGATTGTACATGCATTTTTGTATTTGCCTCTGATTGTAATTTGTAAGAACTGTATCTTGGCCTGGCTCCAACCAGGTCCATTTTGTAAATGAGCCTTGCTCAATGATATTCGCCTGGAGAAATAAAGATTTTGATTGATTGGTATGCATTTGAACATGTAGTGAGGGCCACGTGTATAGTTCAGTCAGGTGCCATGTATATTGCATTCAAATGTGTAATTGGGGCTGCATGTAATGTGTAATTAGAGCTAGCATTGTCATCTCACAAATCTCCCTTCCAAACCACATATGGCATATTCCTTCCAGACAGACACCCCATCTTATGGCACCCAGTAATACCTTCACCATCCTAGTATTACATTATGTTGAGTGTCTGCCATGCCCCCCACTGGGATATGTATATACTGTACATACTGTAAATATTAGCTTAACTTTCCTGTAACCAGTTTTTATCATGTGAATTTACTGTACATCACTGTTTATAAACGTTATTTTCCCCTGTATGTATAACTGTCTTACACAACAGATACATCATACACTTATATATCAACTGTTGAACCTTGACCTTATCAGGTCCATCTTGTAAATGAGCCTTGCTCAGTGATGTTCGCCTGAATAAAGATATGATGATGATGCAGATGCATGTACAGTGCAGTCGAGCATATAATTAGGGGCTGCATACATACTGTATTCGATCGTTTAAGGAGGGTTGCACGTGCAGTACACAGAAACGCGTAATCGGGGCAGCATGTATACTGTATTTCAACACATAATGGGTAGAGGTAGTGTCCGTTTTCAGAATTGTCTAGTTCTGTTTGGCAGAATCCTAAAATTCTTGTTTTAAATTTGGGTCAAATCATTGTTTTGTACAAAAATCTGAGTTAAAATTGAAGGAGTTGCCCAAAAACCTTGTTGAAAGTGGTTTTTTTTTTTTTCTCCCCTCATGAAAAATTGACTCCTAGGAACACGTTTAAAAATGGCAAATTACACTTTTTTGTTTTTAACGAGTGTTTTCCATTGAAAACAAAATGGTCGACTTGAATGAGCACCGCAAGTACAGTATATTGCTTTCAGCAGCATAATAAGCATTGCATGTATACGACTTCCACGTGCCTAATATAAGCATCCCATGTACACTGCAGTGCTAGATGGACACAGACCAAGAGGGGGCCAGTGTTTCCATCTCCTGCTATCCAGGCAGCTGCAGCCCTCGGCATTGCATTCATAGGGACGTAGGAAATACTAGATACAGACCAAGAGGGGTCCAAAATGTTCATGTCTGCCAGTCTGGCAGCTGCAGCATCCTACGGTGGGTACATAGGACCATAGGGAAATCTTCAGAAAAGACACGGGTAGGTTGGAGACAGTGCAGCGCAGAGTAACAAAAATGATTCCGGGCCAGCAGGGCAGATCCTATGAGGAGCACCTCAAGGCACCAAGTATGTACTTTCTGGAAACCGAGAGGGGAGGTATGATAGAGACCTTCAGGTTCCTTAAAGAAATTAGTGAACTGTAGGGAGCTATTCAGCATTAATACCGACTCGCAGTCACATAGACATGAGTGGCAGGGATTTATTTAACTCCAAAAATTGATTAGCGTTTTGCTCATAAAAGTGCCAATTATTTAAAACCGTAATGAGTGGAAATTAACAGGAGGGAGGTTCAGGATGTATGTGAGGAAGTATTACTTTGTGGAAAGGGTGGTGGAATCATAGAACTGAGTCTGTAGACGGTGGTCAGTGTGGAAAGTCAGGGAATTCAGGCAGGGCTGGGATATAATGAAGCAATAAACCACGATAGGGTGTTGTATAATGAAGGGTATGGTGGTTGCCTGGGGTGACAGGACTAAGGAGGGGAATGGGGAGAGGACGTGGAGGGTTAGTACCCCGGAGGAACAGTAGATCTTACTTCGAGAGGGCTCTTGCAGTAGGTATTCACACAAATAGGACTAAGCACGCCAGGCGTTAGGGACCGAGAAAAATCTCTAGCTAGCAGTCTCTATGGGGACCGCCCCACGCCAGCTGACCAGCGTCGGCCTACATCAGTATAAAGGGGTGGTCCCCCACACCCGCCTTCCAGTTCTTTCCTGCTGTCTGCTTGTGAAATTACCTTGCAGAAGAACAGCGCTACTTCTACTGCCATGTTTAACTTTATTTTTGTACATTTCACCATAAAACATACACAATATCACGTTTGATTCCAGGTATATGATTACATCATAGAAATATTATGGTGGATAACTCTTAGCCCTTCTTTCGTTGTTGCAACAAAGGGGGGGGGGGTTACATAGGGATTTGGTATGAACAGATCCAGTTAAGATAGGCTGATACAGCAAGACCATGGACAACCATATCTAAAGTAGTAGAAAAGTCCAGAGTCCCTTCTTTGCAGAGAGGCCATTGTCAGATGACGAGGCCCAGGAGTCCATGTTAGAAAAAAACTAAACACACAGAATTATTCCCTTTCAGGCAAGTAACAGAGATGCCTCCTAATAACAGCTCTCAGGCAACTATAAAAACTTGTTTATTTTTATATATTTTTACGCCTTGCTGCGGCGTTCACGGCGTCTGGCATCCAGCTGCCAGCTCTGCCCGCCCGGAGAGCTGGGTGGCTCTAACCGCACCCAGGAGGGTCCAGGACGGCTGTCTTGCCATCCTGTTGGAGGGCCCCCCCGATGCGCCTCTCAGCAAGGACAGCACTGGAACCCTCCCCGACGGGACTTCTCACGAGTCCCAAGACAGCATGAGTCGCGGCCATCAGGCTGCACAGTGGCGCCCAGCCCAGTTTTCCTCCTCTTTAACCCCTTAGGAGCGTGGACATGCAATGACGTCTGAACACTGTGCTGGACGTCTGCGCCTCCCCACCACTTGCACCGATGCTGGTAGTACCTCTGGGCATCCCCAGAGGTCAGTACAGCGCGGAAAGTGTCCCCACCCACCCCAGGACTAGAAGAGTAGTCTACGGATGCTCGATCTTAGTCCTCCCCTGCCGATCCCTGACAACCTGGGCTCGTTCCCGAACCAGGTCGCCAGCGTGATGCCAGGTGTGGTGTCCAGCACCTCAACCCTCAGCACCACTGGGTCAGCTAACGATAAAAATTTTTAAAACTTGTATCTAGCTTAACCAGGCAAAAAATGAAGTTATACTCACTCCATTTCGCCACCAGATGGTGCCAACACCTTACAGATCTTTTAACTTTTTGTTGTGAACACACAGTGCAAAAAGCTTTAATTTTAATTTGAACTAGAGTGCCACAATGAAATAGAAACATAGACTTTGATGGCAGATAAGGACCGCTTGGCCCACCTAGTCTGCCTGTTTTCCTACCTAGAGGATAAGCTGCAGATACTATTTAACTAATAGCCTATTTCTTCCCACTCCCCACAAAAATTGCCTTATGTCTGTCCCATGCATTCTTGAATTCTCCCACATGCGTCCACCACCCTCTCTGTGAAAAAATACTTCCTCACATTGCCCCGAGCCGTCCCCGCGCTGTCTTTAAATTGTGATCCGTTGTTCTTGCACATCTTTTCCTGAAAGATGCTATCCTCTTGGACTTTGTTGATTCCACTGAGGTACTTAAACGTTTCCATCATGTCCCTCCTCTCCCTCCGTTCCTCAAGGGTATACATATTAAGCTCCTTTAGTCTCTCCTCACATGGCTTCTCTTGCAGACCCTGCACCATTTTAGTTGCCCTCCTCTGAACTGCCTCCATCCTGTGTCTGTCCTTGTGGAAATGGGGTCTCCAGAACTGGACACAGTACTCCAGATGGGGTCTCACCAACTGTCTGTACAGAGGGATAACAACTTCCTGTTTTCTGCTGGTAATGCCTCTCCCTATTCATCCCAGTATCCCCCCCCCAGCTCTCCTTATCACATTGCTTGCCAACCTTAATGTCATGTGATATGATTACCCTCTGGTCCCTTTCCATTTTTGTTGTTTTCTACACCTCGTTGTGTACTCTTCCCTGGGTTTTTGTTTCCCAGGTGCATTATTTGCACTTTGCATCAACTCCAAGCTGCCATACTTTTGACCATTCCTCCAACCTTGCCAAGTCTGTTCTCGTCCTTTCCACACCTCCTTGTGTATCAACCCTGTTGCAGATCTTTGTGTCATCTGCAGAGAGTCATATTTTTCCTTCCAGTTCCTCTGCAGTGTCACTTATAAAGACATTAAAAAGGACTGGACCCGGTACTGAACTCTGCGGTACTCCACTAGTAATCCCTCTTTCTTCAGAGTAGATTCCGTTTACAACTACTACTACAATAAACTACCACATTCTTTAAAAATAATTTTGAACTATTATTGTCTCAAAGTAATCTAGTATAAAGCATTCTAGTGGTACAAACCAAACATGGGTAAAGTGTCCAATATCAGGTTTCCTCTTTCAACATCCAAAGGGTCCTGATTAGGCAAAGTCTGATCAGATCGTGTCCTGCTTACGACCCGCGTCTGCTGGATCGGAGTAAATGTAAGTTTTCCCAGTGTACAGAATCTTAAGACGGGCAGGCATTTGGAGCGCATGGTTAATCCCCAGCTCCCTCAAGCCAGCACGAACAGCATCAAAACCACGACATCGCATCCTCGTGGAGTAGCTGAGGTCTGGAAGGCACTGTGTGGTGGAGCCATCCGGCAAAGTAAGTGCCCCCGCTGACTTGGCTTTATGCAGAACGCAGTCCTTAATCTGCACTCCCTTGGTCACCACCAGCACAGTTCAAGGGAGGTCTGGATTAGCAGGTCTTCTGCGTGATGTGATGCGGTAGGCCTGTTGGATTAGGTGGACTTCTCTCGTGGAACATCTCCTGCAATAGCTGGTGCATGTAGTCCGCAAGATTGGCGCCTTCCACTCCTTTGGGGATCCCCAAAATTGGAGATTGCAGGCACAAATCTTATTCTCAAGGTATTCCAATCGAGATGGAAGCAGTTTGTTCTCCTTGAGGACGCCATCAGTCACAGTCGTAGCCTTTTAAACTGTAGTTGTAAGCTCAGATTGATTTTTCTCTAGGGCAAGCATTTTAGTCTCTACTTGAGCAAGTCTGGAGTTATGTTTCCAATTTCTTATCTAATTGTTATACCTCTTGGAGAATTGCATGCACTGTAGTTTCTAGGTCTCCAGGCTTTCCGCTCGGCTACATGCCGGTCGGAGCTCCACTGGTAGTAGGTGTGGGGCCTTTCCCCTTGGTGCCGTCTTTAGAGGAATCTGTTTTTGTTCTGCCTATCGGGAAATTGTCAAAGTGCATCTGTAAGATCAGTCAGACTTCAGCCTTAAGGTCCTTCATTTTGAATTGGACTTTTTTGGGAGAAAATATTTTTTTAAAGCTATTGCACCTGCCTGAGCCTGGAGCAAATTAAGGAGTCTTCCTGTAGACTGGCCACGCCTCTCAACTACCATTTTGGATGAGTAGTTCCTAATTTTTTCTACAAAACTTGCCAGTTTTTTTCTCTAAATTGTTCTTTATTATCTGCCTTTGTAAGTCATCCCGGACGCCCTCTGAATTGCATAGAAACATGTGCGAGTCGTGTGGATCCCAATTCCTTCATAAGGATGACCACTCCTTGTGTCTCTTCTGCCTAGGCCCGGACCACTGTGTGGAGGAGTGTGACCACTGCCAGAAGTTCGTCAGTCACCCGCAAGAGGAGACAGCAGACCCTGGAAGCCCACATTTTAAAGAAAAAGATGGTCTCTATGGAAAAAGAACTGAAGAAACTCCCCTTGACGTAGGCTTCCCCTGTAGGCCACCATAAGAAGAAAAGGGACAAGGAAAAACATGGAGACCGGATTAGTCATCCACAGCACCCGTGACTTTGGCTGGAGTTGCGGCCTTACAGGTATCTTCTCCTCCAGGGGATTGCTCTCTTATGGCTGCCTTGGTGGTTACCAAGCGTGCGTTTGCTCGCGCTTGGGCCCGCTGGGAACCTACGGGACAAATGAGGCCTCCACTCCAGTTACGGCCACCTCTGTTACTGTGCCTACCGGTGCGAGTGGGTCCGATAAGTCGGGTTCCGGCTCTGCTGTCTGCCCCGGACAAGGCGGCTATGTCGATCGTCAGCTCATCTGACGATCGCACAGCCTGCGACCCCGCGTCAGGCACTGACGCCCGGGAGTTGTCGCAATGAAAGTGTGTTCTGTTACCGTCCGAGGATCCCCCATCCCTACAGACTTCCCCCCTGTGGACTCCGCCCCTGTATTCCCGGCTGAGATTGAGGATACCAGGATGTTGCCGTCAGGGGTGCCCCCCTTTGCCAGAACCTCAGACACCGGACTTGATGTCAGTAAACCTGCTGTCACCCTCCCAGCATACCAATGCCTGATGACCAAGCTGCTCCACCACCAGAGCCTGCAGGGCCCTCTTTCCAGACCCTCCCGTGGGACCTCCCACTCCGCCCCTACGCCAGACCTGTCCAGTCCTCTGGCTGGGCCAACACCAGGTCCTTCAGCGCCCCTGGCGCCAGGGTGCCCGATGCCGCAGTATCCAGCGCTTCAGTACCGGCCACCGCACTTCTTGGTGCCGCAGTACCAGACGCTGGGCCTCCCGCTGTCAGGTTATTGCTACCCGTTTTACGGGTTCCCCAGTTACCGGTATCCAAGTCCCCCGCAAAGCCACCACCTCAACCTCAAGTGGACCTTAAGGAGGTTTTAACGTCCTGATGGGCTGAGGCGGAGTCCTAGCTCACTAAGGCAGAAAATCGTCGGCCAGTGCCGGGCCTTATGCCAGATCCCGTTCAGTGACAAGTGACTCCTCCGCCTCTACCAGCCGCCAGAGCAGAACCTTCTGGCTCCCGTCCTAAGGAGGACACGCACCCTCGGGGTAACCCCAGAATGGTCGATCCCCCACCTAATAAGGAGGACTCTTTTTCCTCTTCATTGGAGCCTTCGACACTGACTCAGACTCTGAATCCTCTGACCCAGGAGACGAGCCCCACACTCTAGAGACCCCAAGGCCCAAGGATTCTCCCAAGTCTCTTCCAGAGTAGCCTTCATTCCTAGAGTTGCTGAAATGAATCCAGGCTGCTTATGAATGGCAATCAGTGGAGCCAGATCCATCACCTGGATCTTCCTAAAGCTTCTCCTTCACTGATTCCTCCCTGGATTGAGCCTCATAAGGATCTTGTTTCCACAATTTGGAAGCAACCTTCCTCATTAGCCCTTCTTCCTTGCAAGGCAGATATGCTTTACCAGGCTCCCAAGGGCAAAGACTTTCTTAGTCTTCACCCTAAGGCAGATTCAGTTGTCATTAGTGCTGCCCATGACAGAACTGCCAACCCTGAGCACCTTGGCTCATCTCCCTCCCGACAAAGAATCCAGACTTCTGGACCAATGTGGCAAGAAGATTTATGCTTCTTCTGCCCTGGGTTTGAGAGCTCTTAATTATGTGGGACATATGGGGGACTACCAGAAGTCTATTAGGAGTCAGGTGGAATTAAAATTGGACTCTCTCCCAGATTCCCAGACGAAGCAGGAACTGAGAGATCTGGTCAGTTCCACTCGTTCGGCCTGTAGGCACATGCTCAGTGCCATTTACGATGCGGTGGACACTGCAAGTCGAAACTTAGCTTTCGCCATAGGTTCACGTCGTCATGCCTAGCTTAGTGTTTCAGGTTTGGCCCCTGAGGTACAGACAGCTATACATGACGCTCCTTTCCGGGGCTCAGTTTTGTTCGGAGATGATGTGAAAGACATAATCACCAAATTACAAGAGAAGGGTTTGGCATTTTTATTTATTTTGAAAGTCGGATTTACAACCTTTGAGCCAGGGACTCCTTTACAAAGGCACCTCGTCGTAGGGAGGGTAGACATAAGTTACAGTGTCGGATAAAACAGTGGTAACATACAGGTGCAATACAGATAACGAAAAGAACACAATATAACAGTGGTTTACGGGATAAAGTTATATGCAGTAAATAGTAATCGTATTAAAAAATAAATAAATAAATAAAGGGGGGGATGCAGTCCAACGGACATTGTCAAGGCAATGGGCAAGAAACTGGGAGGGACCCCAAACATTAGGTTGATTTTTTTTTTTTTTTTTTTTTTTTATTCTCGTCTTTATTTAAATTTATTTTCTTTACATACGATTGTGCAGTTGATTAATAATAGGTTCCCAATTCAAAAGCTCTACCAAAGCATTTTGAGTTAATTAACAATGTCTCCAATAAAAATTGTCCTTTTTGTGAAAAAAAAGTTATTCCAGTCCTTGAGTGCACTCTTGCATTAGTTCCTCAGTTCTTCCCTTTGCTTCTCCGGAGTACCTTAGCGAATCTCACATTTGGCAAAGAACACAGCTGATTATTATCAACAATCAGTTCAAAGGTACATACATTACAACACTGTTTGTTTACACATATCTTTGGACCCATTGGAGACATTCCAAAATTGGAACGGTATAAACGAAAAGGTGTTGGGGGGGGGGACCCCAGGCCACCAGACAGATCCCCAGCCACGCTTTGGTTTAAAAGGGGATACAGGAACTGAGCAGGGGCGGAGGGGGGAGGACGTTGGCAACCTACTTCAGGCTATGGAACAAAGGCTCGATCTCTAAGCATGTAATACAGAAGCCATCTGTTCCATCTGGTCATAAATTTCTCTTCTTTATCATTTAATCTATATGTTAGCTTTTCCAGTTGGTAGATCTGCTTGGTGATAGTCCACCAGTCTTTCACTGTAGGGATACCAGGGGAGGACCACATTTTAGTGATGGCTTTCTTAGCTGCTGAAAGCAAAATAGCCATCAAGTATCTAGCCCCCCGATCCCTGATGTTGTCGGTGTAGATTAATAGGATAAAAACCTGAGGAGATAGGGGTATAGGCTTACCAAAGATCTCTTGGAGTTCCGTTTGAAGATGTTGAATTAACGGCTGTAGTTTAGGGCAGGAGTATATTACATGTGAGAGATGAGCCCTATCTTCCCCTCAGAGCCTCCAGCAGGCAGCGGAGCGCCCTGTAGTGTAGTGGCTAGTAATCTCTGGGGCGCGGAAGTAGCGGACCAAGAATTTCCATGCGAATTCTCTCCACTGGTATGAACTTGACGTATGTGCCACTTGCCAACATGCCTGCTCCCACTGTTTTGCATCAATGTGGGACCCTAGTTCCTGTTGCCATCTCTCCTGGGTGTCAGCCAAGGATGAATTTGAGGATAGCTTCAAAGCCCGGTACAGAGTTGATACTAAGTGTTTCTGCCCCGGGGAGGCAATTAGTTGTTGCAGACTGGTTATCAGGGGAGGCCAGCCCTCTGGTGTGCGTACTATGGCTGGCAGAGCTTCATAGTAATGCCTCAGCTGTAAATATCTATAATAATGTGTATTAGGGAGCCCTTATTTCCTGAAATGTGGTCATTATCCCTTCTGTTGTGATTTACGCAAAATAACTAAGTCTATATCTGGTCCATTGTCGATACGCATGATCTAATAATCTAGGTTGGAAATTTGGGAGCGCTCCAATTGGGCATATTAGTGGTGTAAAGTGGGATAATGAGAGCTGCCCTCTGACCTGCCACCAGGCCGCTATCCTATGTTGGAGTTCCGTAGTCGGGACTACTCTACGATTCGGAAACCCGTACTATTATATAGCAGGGTATAGTATTCCATATCGGGGACCTCTGCTTGCTCTAGCTCCACCCAGTGCATGTCGCTGTTTAGAATTTGTCTGGCCATCACGTGTGTAAGTTGAACCGCCTGGTAGTACCGGTACAAATCAGGTAGTGCTAGTCCCCCCGCGTTCCTTGGCTCCATTAGGAGTGACAGCCTAACCCGGGGCTTGTGGCCTTTCCAAATAAATTTAGAGATTGCCCTATCCCAACTCCGGAATAATGATCTGGGTAAAGAAATTGGGACGTTGTTAAAAAGGTATAGTGCCCTGGGCAGAGTGACCATTCTAATAAGTTCTATCTTTTTTGACAGGCTTAATGGGAGAGTGCCCCAATGGGCTAAGTCTTCCCTCAACTGAGCAGTGAAGGGAACATAGTTCTGTTTATAGGCATCCCTCAGGTCTCTTGTCAGGTTGACCCCTAGATATTTCACCTTTTGCAATTCCCACTTACATGGAAATTGTTCTCGCATTGCAGTATTCGGTGTGTAGTGGAAAGTCAATATTTCAGTCTTTGTAACATTGACTTTATAGCCAGAGAGGTGCCCGAATTGCTTTAACAATTCATTAATTTTCGGGAGGGAGGTTGCCGGGTTCTGCAGGTATAAGAGAACATCGTCTGCATATAATACTATACGGTGTTCCTCTCCACCCAGCTCGATTCCCCTCAGGCCATCGGCTTGCCTGATCAGCTGGGCTAGAGGCTCAATAGACATAGCGAACAAGAGGGGAGATAGGGGGCACCCCTGCCTAGTTCCCCTGCCCAACATGAAAGACCCTGAGTGATGCCCTGCCACCCGTACCCAAGCTCTCGGTGCTGAGTAAATGTTTGCTACTACCTGAACCAATGCCCCTGGAATCCCCATGGAGTTCATGACTGCATATAGGAAGGGCCAATGCACTCTATCAAAGGCCTTTTCAGCATCAAGGCTGCTGGATGATTAACAGTGTGCATCTTACGTATTATATGGTAGGTTCTTTTTATATTATCTGTGGTAGTACGTCCTCCCACAAACCCGTTTGATCCCTATGTATTACTTGCAGGAGTACTGTTTCTAAACGCGGGCTAGTATCCCCATGAATATCTTATAGTCTGAATTTAAAAGCGGAGATCGGCCATATGACTCATCAGAACTGAGGGTTTTACCTGTCTTAGGTATTACAGAAATTGTGGCATATGCCCAAGTGGGGGAGGTCCCTTTCATGACTGAGTTACAGGTCCCTAGGTGAGATGGCAGAAATCGTTTCTCATGGATTTATAGAATTCAGCACCATAACCGTCAGGTCCTGGTGCTTTCATTATTTTGCCTGAGATATAGCATTCACCAGCTCCTGCGTTGTAATAAGTGCTACAACTGCTCCCCTGCTTTGGGGTGATCTTTGGAAGGGACAGGGTTTGCATAAACTCACTTATCTCTTCTGAAGGTGCGGGGTTTTCCGGGGAGTAAAGGGTTGAATAATATGCGTTGAATGCCTCGACTATGTCACTAAGCTTACTCTGGGGGGCTCCACTTACTGGATGACGTACTGTTTTTATGGCAGAACTCTTCTTTTGCCTTCTTATTTGTTATGCTATAAGCCTACTGGCCCTGGGCCCCACCTCGTAATATCTCTGGCGAAGAAAGGTCAAAGATATTTCTGTCTGTTGCAGTACCAATCTGTCCAGATCTTGTTTAACTTGTTTTAACTGTGGGAGCACTGAGTTATCGCCCTGTTTATGCGCTGTTTGCAGGAAATGCAGAGTTTCCTCCAGGCTAGATCTTAGTTGCGCGCGTTTTCTCATTTGATGGGAAGTGTACTTAATAAGATGACCCCTCAGTACAGTTTTTATAGTATCCCAAAGGATACTCGGGGTAATATCCGGGGTAGAATTGTCTCTGATTATTTCAGTTAGCTTGTCAGTTACGAATTCAATAAATTGCTTAGATTTTAAATACGTGGGATTTAAACGCCACATGGTATTCTTCTCCTGCAAACCAATTTTCAAAGTACTAATTATCGGGGCGTGATCTGACAGGGCTATATCGCCTAATTGGCAGTCTATCAATTTATCAAGATATTCAACTTGTGTGTAACATAAATCTATTCTGGAGTACGTATGGTGTACAGCCGAATAGTGTGTATAGTTTCTAGAGTAGGGGTGCAAGTGACGCCAGATATCCACCAGTCCTGCCTCCGCCATAAATCTACTCAGGAGTTTTTGTTGCGCAGTCTTCCTAGGAGTTTTAGGGCTAGAGGAATCTTTCATTGGGTTAGGGAGCATATTAAAATCTCCAGCTAGTAGTAGTATACCTTTAGAAAACTGCACAACTTTGTCCAGCAGACCCCCTATGTCATTAATTGTGGAATCAGGAGGCAAATAAATATTGGCTAGGGTAACCTCCGCCTCGCCGACCAGACCTCGGAGCAGCACCAACCTCCCGCATGGTCAATCCATTTGAGGTGCAGTCGCCAGGTCACATGGTGTGTATTATAACCGCCACTCCCCTTCGCCTACCCCTCTAAATGTCGAGCCATAGCCTCGCCTCATAATCCGCCCAACCCCGTGCTCAGAGTTACTTAAGTGGGTCTCTTGTAGGAAAACAATATCAGCTTTGACTTTTTAACTTGAGATAGAACCTGAGTAGTTTAACTGGGTGGAAAGTCCATTTACATTCCAAGAAACTAACTTCAAGGAGGTTTCAGCCATATCTTAATTTGCTTTGTTCGGAAGTTTCCAAGGGGCTGCGTGGCTCACCGGGGTTCCCCCCCCGCCCCAGCACCAAACAGATGCTGTACTTAAGCTGACACAATCGCATGATTACTACATAAACATTACCATTACTCTCAAATTTCAAAGAACAAATAACATAGTTAGCCAGCTGTAACTGAATGCCTAGGGGCTGGCCTCTATCATGTCCTAACAAATTTATCCATTTAACAATCAACTGTTCAACAACATAAAAAAGTAAGGCATAGGCTTTAGGGTGGAGTAGTGCCAACCGGGCTACTACCATCTTTAACTACTAGGGGCTTTAAAATAGCAAACTTGTACTTCCAGAAAGCTATCAAGCTCCGGGGTGAGGTATACTCACCTTATCAGGGGAACTCAGCTGAGACCCTTGGCACTTTAGTGCCAGGTAAGGAATAAGGATTGGGTGTTGGTTAGTCATGTTCCCACCGGCCGGCCTTCTGCTTTTGTATGTTGTTACCCGGGGAGAAACTTAAGTAGTCGCAGTCTTTATCCGATGGTCATATTCACTCACGAGGCTAGCAACTAGCTTCAATCCAGAGAGGATGCAGGACGGGAGGGGGCAGGAGGAAAGCAAGAGAAAAAAAAAAAGGGAGGGGGTTCTTCTATTTCCAACTTTTATTCATCATTCTGATAACTTAGCTATATCATTCTGTTATTCTTTAGCTTAAAAACCTGATCTATTACCCTCATCTTAGAGATTTTGCCAGTTTAGGGCTTACAGCTGGGGGGGGGGGGGATAGTTGACTTTCCCAACACCTGTAGCAGCCAGCATATCCGTATTCAGCCCTCCTCTCCTGCATGCAAGTTTGGAGAATATTACCTCCTGACTCTCTGACGCAGCCACAACATCTCCCAGCACCAATAGTTAGAGCTGCAAGACTCCAGCGGCATTAGCCTACTGTTTGCGTTATCACTAATAGAGATCTGCAGCTATTTCTGCTTTGCCTCCAGGTGCGTGAGGGCATGAGGTATTCATCATGGCATGCATTGTTAAATACAGTTATATGTGGCTCAACTGCCCTGCCATACTGTAGAGCTGGTTTTGTCCCTGCCTTCCCATCATTCCCAGTATGAGCATCATTCTCAGAAAAGGGACAAAGGAAAAATTAACTTCCTTAATACAGAGAGAGAAATCCTGCGTATCAGTCCCATCCCCTCCCCACTTTACTGGAGAAATCTTATGTGAGTGCTAATTATAAGGGGGAAAATACAGATCCAACCAGGAGTTGTCCGGGGGCTTTAGATGGATCTGCTACTTAACCAACAATTAGCAGTTGAAGCACTTCACAGAAAGGGCTTCAAGTGCGAAGCCATCATTCCCCAGTCCTCACTCATAGTATGTACAGTACTTATCCTGTTGCTGTTCATGTATTTCCGGATTCTGTTCTCATAGGGAGTCCACTATCTTCGGATTGCTTCAATGCCCTGCCTTCTTCTCCCTTCCTCCGCCCGACTGCCAAACTTGTTGCGCCAGCTTCGCTGCAAGGGTCCCCCTGGTTGTCTTATCTGCCTGCTCTTGGGTGACTACTCCGTGTTTTCGGAGCCCTTCTCGAGCTTCTTCGGCTGAGCTGTAGGTGAGTTGCCCATCTGGGTGTAAAACTATTAGCTTTGCTGGGTAGGGCGTTCTAAAATGCAGGCCTTGCTTCTTCAATTCCTTCAAGATCGGCGAGTACTCCCTTCGCCTGGCCATGATTTCCGGGGCATAGTCGTTTCCAAAGAACAGCCTTTGCCCTTTATACATCACCTGGCCCTTCCTCCAAGCTGTGTGTAGTGCAAGCTCTTTTTCTTGGAATCGGAGGAACCGGACTAGTACTGCACGAGGTCTCGCATCTGGTGAGGGCCTAGGGCCTAACGTGCGGTGTACCCTTTCAAATTCGAATGTTTTTTCTTCCGTGATCCCGAGCGTTTGGTGCAGCAAGCAACGGATGAATCGGTGCGGGTCAGCGCCCTCCTCGCCTTCTGGGATACCAGAAATTCGTATGTTCCGCCTGCTCCGGCTTTCGGCATCTTCAGCTCGTTCCTGCAGTGCCTGTATACTCTGATTCAGCTGTATAATTGCTTGTTCCGCTCTGCCCATTCTAACATCTGTGCTCGTTAGGTGCTGCTCAAATTGCTCTTGTTGGTTTTCCAGCTTACCAATATCAGTTCTTAGGGCAGTGGTTGTCGTCCGAAATTCGTTCCGGAAGTCCCGCAGCTCCGCTAATACGAGCGTCATCTGTCTTTGCAGGGTAGTCGGGGGGGGCTGCCCAGAAGTGCCAGTACTGTGTCTCGAGGCCGACGAGGCCTGTGAAGCTTCACTTCCAGAGTCCGATAATCCAGCTTCATCAGGTGTCGGTGGCTTTTTCAAAGTTTTCTCCCCTCGCTTTGACATTGCTTTACCTCCTTGGCTTATTTCTGTCCTTAGCTCTGCTGCGTTAGTTGCAACTCGGAGGTTTATTTTGGCTGCCGGTGGAGCTTGGGGATTCAAGCTGCCATCGAGGACGTGACGTCACTGGAAGTCACATTAGGTTGATTTAAGGGCAACTACAGCTTCGGGCACCAAAGAGGTGGTTACAGAGAGCAACTTTAAAGGGATCGATTTTGGTAGACTTAGTGACAGAACAGGAGGGAGTTGAACCATGTGGGGGTGCAGTAGCGGAAGGACCTTTGGGCTAGGGAGGTCTTGGTACAGGGCACCAGAAAGGTGGCCTTAACTGAGCTACAGGTGGCGACGGATGGGGGTGCAAGCCGCGGGGATGCGGTGACCCCGGGGGGGAGAGTCCTAGCAGGGATTTTTTTGGCAAGTAAGCAGGTTTGGTAGCGCAGGTGCTCCTCCAAGGTGAGCAGGTTGGTGGTGGAATAGAGCAGGCAAGTATAGGTGCAGAGGGATGCACCGGTCAGGGGCCTGCAGGCCTTGTTTATCAAGGTCTGTATTCTGGTGAGGGTGGTGTTGGCAGCAGCGTAGATGGGTAGACTGTAGTCCACTAGGGACAGGATGGAGGAGTTGATGGCTAGTTGGAGAGCAGTTTGGGAGAGGCAATTTCTGTGTCGATGGAGAAGGCCAATCTGAGAGTTAATGGCTGAGGACAGGGTGTTGATGTGGGTGTGGAATGTAAGAGCCGAGTCAAGGGTGATGCCCAGGTACTTGTGGGACGACACCTGCTCGAGAGGGTGACCATTACTGGGGAGAATGCGGGGCATTTTGGCCTTATTCTGGCGATGCCAAAAGCATAAATTTTTTTTTTTTTATTAATGACCAACTGGTGGTCAAGGAACCACTTTTCAGTTTGGCTGAATGTGTGCTGCAGGGATTCTTGTAGAGATCTGGGGTCAGGGTGGGAGGTAAGGGGAACCGCATCATCGGCATAGAGTACCATATTGCCCGAGCAGGAGCTGGGGAGGGTATTGAGAAATAGGCTGAACAGAACGGGGCCCAGGATGGAACCCTGGGGGACCCCTGAACGAACGGGAAGGGTTTTGGACAGGGTGCCGTTTACCTTCATGCCCTGAGATCTGGCAGAAAGGTAACTGGTGAACCAAGCCAGTGGGCCAGGGGAGAAGCCAAGTTGGTGGAGGGAGTCAAGTAGGAGGGAGTGATAGTGTCAGTGGCCTTGGAGAGGTCAATGAACACTGCATCCGCAACATGACTGGAGCCAAGAGCAGAGTGGAGGTGCTGGGAGAGCTCCAGGAGGGCTGTAGTGGTGCTGTGTCCAGGACGGAATCCATGTTCTGGACACAGCAGGTGGTATTTCAGGGATTTATTTAACTCTAAAAATTGATTAGCGTTTTGCTCATAACAGTGCTAAATCTTTGTGAAAATGCATAGCTCTTGCCTCACTGTGTTTAACAATCACAGCGCTTCTAGAAAATCTATATAAATACTTTCTGTACAGTTAGTATAGTCCCAAGGAAAAAAACTGCCAATCAATTATTTAAAACCCTGTATTTGGCCAGATACTCAGAGCTGAATGGCCACTATTTTTTCTAGTAATTTGTAGAGAGGGGGGAGAATGGAGATGGGCCTGAAATTGTTAGGGGAGGTTATGTCTCCACTTTTATGGATGGGGGGATTTCTGCAATTTTCCAGGCACTGGGAAATTGACCAAGGCATAGTGACCAGTTTAAAAGGTTGGTGAGAGGGACTAGTACAGTATCTAGGACTAATCGGAGAATCCTGGAGTCCAGGGGATCACAGCTGGGGTTGTTGCGAACTAAGGCTTTTTGCAGATGAGGCCTGGCTTCAAGGGGTGATATGGCACGCAGGTAAAAAGTGGGGGGTGGGGGGGGCTACCCGAGGTGGAGGGGTGGAGGCAGGGATAGGGTCGAAAAAGTAGTTGGGGAGGACAGAGCTTAGATCTGAGAAAGCCATGCTGAGGCGCTCAGCTATGCGGGGAGGCACAGTAGTGACGGTACTGTTTATGGAGAGTAGTGATGGTGGGAGGGGGAGCAGGTCTTTCCATTGAGCTTTTTCATATTGTCCCAGAAGGCACGGGATGAGCCCCAAGTGGATTCAAGGATGGCTTGATATCTGGCCTTAGCCTGCCTTATAGCCCAGGTGCACTTGTTACATGCTGCATTATAGGCTTGTCTGTCAGCCAGTTTGCCTGTCTCGACAGCAATATGCCAGAGATTATCTCTGTGTTTGTGTTTAGATGAGGGATGGGGAGATCCATAGGGCATTGTGTTTCTTAGTACGGATTCTGGTCAGGGGGGCGAAAAGGTTGCAGGGCTTGCTGAAGGCACTGGAGAAATAGGCTAGGGCAGAGTCCGTATCCGTTGCGAGTAGGATTAGGGACCAGCTAGGTGCGTTTTTAGCTTTCTGAGACCCCCAGGGCGAAAGTGCTGGCGCGAGGTGACCTGGGACACTGGTTTTGGTGTCGGTCCAGACCTTTTACAAATCCTTTCCGGACCAGAAGCGTCCCTTTCAGCGCCAAAACCATTGACATCAGAAGCAGATGTAGGCTAAGCGTCCCAATAAACGCAGTCACATCAGCGGCCAAAGCTCACCCAAGTAAGTCTTGTAAGACTCCCAGAGCCCCGGCTGCCACTTTGCTCTCTGCCTCCTGACTCCCTGCCTTTCCCTCTTCCTCTGGTACCTCCAGTGGAACCGGTAGGGGGAAGATTTTCCTCCCATCTGCCGGGCTGGGAGAGAATAACTATCGACGCATGGATTCTGCAGTTGGTGTTAATGGAACACTCAATAGAATTTACCCAAAAACCACCCCACAGACCACTTCCTCTGTCATTTTACTCCTCTCTTCACATACTACTGGTACTCGAGATCAGCTCCCTTCTCAGAAAGGCAGTCCTAGAACCCGTCCCTTCCCCCTACCAGGGGACGGGTTACTATTCACACTTCTTCCTAGTACCAAAGAAAATGGGCAGCCTGAGGCCCATCCTGGATCTCTAAACCAGTTGGTGGAGTACAGAAGATTCTGAATGCTCTTTCTGCAGAATCTTCTTCCCTTGCTCTGGTCGGGACTGTGGCTGTATGCCGTGCATATATAGGATGCTTACTTGCATATCTCCATGTGCCCTTCCCACCGCAGATACCTCTGTTTTTGTTTCTAGGGGTCACATTACCAGTTTAGGGCCCTTCCTCGGCCCCCCCTTGAGTATTCACCAAATGCCTGGCGGTAGTGGCAGCCATCCTGCATACCCAAGGAGTTCAAGTTTTCTCTTACCTGGACGATTGGCTCATAGCGGCTCCATTCAGGGTTGACCTCCAATGATCCCTTTCCGTTATCCTGGAAGTCTTTTCCAACTTGGGTATCACAGTCAACCAAGCCAAGTCCCACTTGGTCCATTGTCGATGGCTGCAGTTCATTGGGGCAGTGTTGGACACGACCCTAGGCAGGGCCTTTCGGCCCCCGGACAGAATCGAGACACTCCTAACCCAGGTTTGCCGTCTGTCCTGCCTCAGACTGGTCGGGGCCTGGAAGGTCCTCAGAATTCTCTGACTCACGGCGGCAGCCATCCCAGTTGTCCCTCTGGTGCGACTTCATATGAGAATCTCGCAGTGGACTCTCCGCTCTCAATGGGACCAATCCCAGGACAATCTGGATCATGAGGTCTTAGTGTCGGACCTGATGATCAGGGACTTGCAGTGGTGGATGGTTCAGGAGAACCTCAGCCTTTCTGCACCGATTATCCCACATAGACTCTGACCACGGACGCACCAGGTGCAGGTTGGGGAGCCCACCTAGGGTCTCGCAAAACTCTGGGAACCTAGTCTCCCTTCGAGAAGAGGTTACACATCAATGTTCTCGAGATGAGGGCTGTTCTATATGCCCTACAGGCTCTTCTTTCCTTCATTCTTCCCAGTCACCTTCTGATCCAATCAGACGTGTAGTCTGGTATCTCAAAAAACAGGGAGGAACTCGTTCCTATCCCCTGTGCTGGGAAACAATGAGAGTCTGGTATTGGGCATCTCAGAACATCATGCATCTGACTGTAGTCCACGTGCCAGGCATACAGAACACCCTGACAGATGCTCTGTCGCTCGTCAGCCAAGTCTCACAAGTGGGAACTCAAACAAGAGGTCAAAAACTACATCTTCAAGCAATATGGGCTCCTCAGGTGGACTTGTTCGCCTCCCCTGACAACTCCAAGCTTCCCACCTTTTGCTTGCTCGCTCCAGGGTGAGACTTTTTTGGCATGATGTGCTGTCTCTGTGCTGGAAGGGCAGATTCGTCTCCCCGCATTCTTTTCATTCTGAGTGTACTGAACAAACTTCAGGCAGAAGGGGCGCGAATGATTCTCATCACTCCCTTTTACCCTTTTTTCTCTTCTGCAACAGTTTTCAGAGAAACCTCCTCGTCCACTGCCTCTGTCGCAGGAATTGCTGACCCAGGATCAGGGGACCCTGGTCCATCCAGGACTCAAATCGCTCAACCTTCATGCTTGGCTCCTGCAGACGTAGCCGCAGCTTGCTTCGGCGTTTCATCTCTAGTGGTGGACATTTTGGTGGAGGCCAGAACGCCTTCTACCAGGTCTACCTACGCCATGAAGTGGAAGTGATTTTCCATTTGGGCAGGTTCCAAGGATCTGGAACCCTTTTCATGCCCTGCAACCAAAATCCTAGATTACCTGAGGCACCTCTGTGATCTGGGGCTTAGTTACTCCTCTTTGAAGGTTCATATGGCGGCCATTTCGGCCTGCCACATTTCCTTGGAGGACAAGACGGTTGCTCAATTGGAGGTCTCCAAGACTTTCCTTAAAGAGGTTCTTCACTTAAGACCTCCAATCTGTAATCCAGCTCCCCCATGGGATCTGAATTTTATTTTGGAGAAACTCACGCTGCCCCCCTTTGAACTGGCAGCAGAGGCGGATCTAAAACTCCTCTCCTGGAAGACACTTTCTTGTGGCCATCACTTTGGCTCGAAAGATCTCTGAGCTTCAAGCCCTGATGTGTAAGATCCCTTGCTTGATTTTCCACAGGGAATGGGTGGCCGTGCATACGAACCCTAAGTTTCTTCCAAAAGTAGTGGCTGAATCCACACTGAATCAATTCATTGAGCTCCTGGTCTTTTTTCCGGGGCACTCAAGTCACGGAGAATACCTTCTGCATACGCTGGATGTTCATAGGATTCTGAGATACTACACTAACAGAACAAAGGATCTCAGAAAAACAGATCAATTTTTCATTTCCTTTACGCACAAGAGAGAAGGCAGTGCTATTTCCAAGCAGTGCCTCTCATAGAAACATAGACTTTGATGGCAGATGAGGACCACTTGGCCCACCTAGTCTGCCCATTTCCCTACCTAGAGTATAAGCTGTAGATCCTATTTAACTAACAGCTTATTTCTTCCTACCTCACCACAAAAATTGCCTTATGTCCCATGCATTCTTGAATTCTCCCAGTTTTATGGATAATTTGCGCACTTGCTGCCTTCCTTGGATGTGGTAGCCATTTCTCAGGCTCCCTCAGGAATCAAACCCTGATTCCATGTTACCCGTGGTCACAATGGTACACAGATAGTACCATCGAAAGTTGATAGGACAGACAATCGAATGTCACGTCGCGGCCACAAGGGTATGCGATCGGCCTGAGTTTATCTAGAGTCACCAAAGCTGTCAGGCAGAGACCCGGATTGGTTTTGGTCTGATAAATGCACGCATCCCAGGAGATCAGTGCTTGTCAGCATGTATTAGCTCTAGAATTACCACAGTTATCCAAGTAACGGAGCGATCAAAGGAACCATAACTGATTTTAATGAGCCATTCGCACTTTCATTGTACCATCCGTTTGTACTTACACTTGCATGGCTTAATCTTTGAGGCAAACATATGCTACTGGCAGGATCAACCAGATAGTTGCACCAAAGGGGGCAGGCAGAGGAGGGGCCGAGCCCGGACCTCAAGCTGGCGGGGGCCTCCAAGGAGGACTTCCGGCTGTGAGTCGAGAGCCGCCTGCCCCAAGGGCTGGAAGCGGTAGCCTCGATAGAGGCGGGGCCGCTTCGCGGACCTCAGTACTGGAGAAACGGTTGTGCTCCAAGCGGGACGGGGCTCGCACTCCAGACAGGGTGTGGCCTGCCCCGCTGCCCAACAGGACCCCTGACGTCCAGCCCGGGCTACTCGGTCCCGCTCTGAAGGGGAAGCCAGGGACCAAGGTCCCCGGCCCACCTGTGCTCCGTGCGGGGAGAAGCCACTCCGTGACTGGACGAGCCAGACCGGGAGGGCCCTCCCCAAGTCGGAGGCCATCTGCCAGATCGATTGGGGATGCAGTTTTTGTTGTGGCTCTTTAAATGCTGTAGTAATTTGCACCCACTTAGCACCAGAGGCTAGACCTTTTCATCTTCTGTTTAGCACTATGAACAGGTTGCTCACTTGTAACAGTAGTTCTAGGAGTGGTATATGTTCATCCACACTTTCTGGCAGATTACCTTTCCCTTTAAGGGACACCGGAATGTCTTCAAGCTGGCTTCTCCCACTCACCCGGGTGGTAAAACCCTTGGCTCCTCCCCATGCCAAATCTAGCCTACTGGAAGTAGAGTTGTGCGTCGAAGCCAGGGAGGTCAGGTGGGTCAGTGTGGATGAACAACATATACTACTCCTAGAACTAATGTTAGAAGTGAGTAATCTGTTTTTCTAGGGATGTGGATATGTTCTATCCACAGTTTCTGACAGACTGCAAGCAGTGCTTCAGGAGGAGGGAGGCAAGACGCACACTCTCTACTTGGGGAACAGGTACTGGAGAACTGAGGCCCCAAAACTAGCATCCCAGCTTGACTTGAGGTCGATGTAATGGGAAATGAAGGGGTGTGTGTTGACTTCCAGGTAGCCCTGCAGATTTTCTGGATAGGGACATCCCTAGAAGCAGCCACCTATGCAGCGGTATGGTGAGTGGAATGAGCCCTTTAGCCCTACAAGAGGCTCCCTACCTGCCAATCTATAGCAAAGATCAATGCAGGAAGTGATCCACCTGCCAATCATCTGCTTGGCTGCAGGTCTGCCAGGTGCGGTTTCAGTGTAGGTGATAAACGGCTGGCAAACCTCTCCCCGAACTTCTGCTGTACGCTTTTTGTAGTAGGCGGGCACTCATCTCTGGTTCAAAGTATGGAACCTGTACCCAGCCTCCGAGGTGTAATTGGGGGTAGAACACCGGCAGAGTCAACACCTGATTAAGGTGAAACTCGGACACCACCTTCAGAAGGAATTTCAACCTTGCCCCTGTGAAAAACCAGGTAAGGAGACTCCGAGAGTGCCTGGGAGCTCCCCAGTCCTTCTGGCTGATGTGATAGCCACCAAGAAGGCAGTCTTCCACGACAAATGTGACATGTCACACTTGTGCATAGGTTCAAATGGCTTGCCCATGAGCTTTGTCAAAACCAGCAGTAAATCCACAGAGGTGGAGGTTCACGCGCCGGAGGGGATATGTGATCTAAACCCTTGAAAAAGCGCCAGACCACCTTCTTCTGTGCCACCGACTGTATACCGGCCCACCCGCTAGGTAGGCAGAGATGGCTGCCAGATGCACCTTAAGGGTCGTTGACTGAAGCCCCAGCTGGGAGAAGGACCACAGGTAGTCCAGAATGCTAGTCACTGGACAGGACGAGGGGTCCAACCCCTTGCCCTGACCCCAAATGGAAAATCTTTCATTTGAAGGCATAGCATTTTCTAGTTGATTTTTTATGGGATGCCTCAACAACTGTGAGGACCTCATCGGAGAGACCCAAAGCCTGGAACTCTAGCTGCTCAGGAACCAGGCTGTCCGGTGCAGGGATTGAAGGTCCGTATGGAGTACCTTCCCATGATTGACGGAGAGCAGGTCTGGGAGTGCTGGAAGACACCTCGGGAGCCTGGGACTGAGGAGAGCTGGGCATCAGAACTGGGGTCCATGGCCTCGAGAAGGCATCCCTCTGCAACGAGCCCTGCTCGGGGGGGGGGGGGCAGGCATGAAACCGCCTCAGCTGTGCATTCTTCCTGGAGGTGAACAGGTCCACCTGAGGGGTGACTTGGTGGGAAAACCGGTCTTGTACTATCTCCTGGTAGAGTGACCACTCATGAGATGCCTCACCCATCTGGCTGAGAGCATGGGCCAGCTGATTCAAGGCTCCTGCCACATGAATGGCTAGGAGATCCGTCCCCAGGCTGAACACAAGGGCCCATGTGCAGAGAGCTTCCTTGCACAGAGGCAAGGAGTGCGTCCCGCCCTGTTTGTTGAGATAGTACATGGTCGTGGTGTTCTCCGACTGGACCTGGACCACTTGACCCCGAATGAATGGAGCGAAGGCAGTCGGGGCTAGCAGAACCACACTGAGCTCCAACAGGTTGGTGTGACATAGACTTCTGAGGGGACCAGAGCCTGTGGGCTCTGTGCTCCCCCAGATGGGCACCCCAACCCATCAGAGAGGCATCAGTCGTCAGGATGACCGTCGGCTTGGGGTGGACAAATGGGATGCCTTCCTGCAGGTGAGCTGGAACAAGCCACCATTGGAGGCTGTCCTATATCCTCTGAGTCATGGTGACCAGCTGGTTGAGGTGACCTGAGTGCTGAGACCACTGGCTGGCCAGTTCCCATTGAAGAGAATGCATATGCCAACAGGCCCATCGGACCACACTGTTGCAGGCTGCCATGTAGCCCAGAAGACACAGGAAGTCCCGGGCAAGGTGCGATTGCCCAACTAGAAATGAATGGGCAAAGGAGCAGAGAACCACCACTCTGTCTGCCGGGAGCTGAGTGCTGGCCCAGCAAGAGTCGAGCTCTGCCCCAGTGAACTGAATCACCTGCGAGGGCATGAGTTCTGACTTGGCTTCGTTGATCAGGAGGCCAAGCTCGAAGGAAGTCTGGAGGGCCAGATCCCTGGAGTGACCTGCGCCAGTCTTCCAGGTAGGGATATACCCGAACCCCTCAGTGCCTCAGGAAAGCCGCCACCACTGCCATGCATTTAGTGAAGATCCTGGGGGCCGATGAGAGGCTGAAGGGCATGGCCTGGAACTCGTGGAGGGTTCCCTTGGCTCAGAAGTGGAGAAACTGTCCGTGGGATGGACGGATCAGGACGTGAAAGAATGCGTCCTTAAGTTCTAGGAAGCAAAACCACATACCTTGGTCCAGGGATGGTATGATCTGAGCCAGAGTTACCATCCGGAAGGTGCGAGACCCGAGGAACCTGTTCTGGTCGTGCAGATCGAGAATGGGGCACCAGCCTCCTGTCCGTTTTGGTACCAGGAAATAACTGGAAACAAACCTTGGGTCTGAAAGAGGTCCCGCAACTCTGTGCATGATCTCCTTGCGGAGGAGCTTGGTGATGTCATCTCGGAGAGCCGACTGAGTGACAGCAGAGACCAGATACTCCTGTGGGGCATGGGCTCAGCTTGGGGGACTCAGCCTGGACCCAGAGGCTCCTCGCCACCACTTCCAGCACCCATCAGTCCGCGGTGATGACTGACCAGGCGGAAAGGAAGTGGCAGAGCCGGCCCCCCACAGGAGGGCCTGGGGGGGTGACTGGATTGAAGGTGGCGCCCCTCAACCAGTCACTGAGCAGGCTTAAAGGAGGAGGATCCAGCCCGGGTCCTTTCCCTCTAGGCTTTCTGACCGATGAGGCCACTGACTTGGCCCGCTGTCGCCAGGTTTGAGCCTGCTGGTGCTGCTGGGCTGGTCTGGCCACAGGAGTAGAAGAGCAAAAGGGCTTGCGCTTCTGATGCTTGGGGCCCTTGTCCATCTGGGCAGATGTCAGAGTCCAGGGTGGCATTGGACTTCTCAATACGTCGGAAGTGACTCTCCACTCTGGGCCCGAGCAGGTCGGTGCCCAAAAAGGGGGACATCTGTCAGCTTGTGTTGTCAGCCGTGAAGGTTGAGATCCTCAAACAAGCTCTGCGGCGCATGGCTCATGCGGCCACTACCGAGTGGGCACAAGAATCACCAATATCCAGAGCCATCAGGAGTTGTTTCCTCACTGCCCTTCCCTGGTCCCGGACCTGCTTGACCGCGGTCTGATGGACTGCTGGGAGGCGAATTACCTCATCCAGGGAGCCCAAAAGGGCATGGGGGGAAAAATGTGCCGTCAGCACAGCTGAACTAGCCTGACGAAGGCCAAATGAGGAAGCAGTGTAGACCTTCTTCACCGAATGATCCAGTTTCTTGGACTCATTGGCCGGCGGTTTATCCATGTCACCCATATTGCCTGAGCACTGAAAGACTAGTCAGCCACCAGACCCTCAGCTGAGGGATGCTCCAAAAACCCCGAAAGGGAACCGGTTGGGACTGTGTAGTTGCAGGCCATCTGGGCTGAGGGTGCAGGGCAAGATGCAGGACGCTGCCACAGATCCAGAGCCAGGCCAACAATGGTCTCTGCCACAGGGAAGGTCTCCGTAGGAGAGTCCCCTTTTTGCAGAATCTCTGTTAGGGGATACCTGGCCTGTTTCTGGACCAGTTTGAGCTCCATCCCCATGGACCTGGAAATGAGCAGAAGAATACCAATGAACAAGGTGGTTTCCTCGTCTATGGAGAGGCCCCCCGTGGACTCCACATCGACGAGATGCGAGTGCAACGAGAGGAGTCTTTGGTCTTCAAGGAGTCTGCGTAAAGCAGGTGTCCACCTGAGTCGCCCTCAACCCATCGTGGGCGATTGGGAATGAGGGTGACCAACAGCCGAAGGGGCAACCCTTTTGCCGACCAAGAATCCTTGTTCAGGGTGTCGGACTTTGGCTGTTCAGGTGGTGACTCCACCACAATCAGCAGAGAAACCTACTTCAGCTGAACTGACTGAGCCTGAGCCGGCACCTCCGCAGAGGTGGTGGGCGCCAGCATCAGCCATTCAGGCAACAACCACTTGATAGCTGGGGTAGAAACCGGGGTCGGCTTCATACTGGTCAAGACCAGCTGCTGCCACACCAAATCTTCGTAGCGGCGAAGCAATTTGTGCCGGAGCCTCTCCTCATCCGAGGAGGATGACTTAGAGTAGCGGCTCTGTCGCCTACCATGATGTCGGGAGCGGGATCGCCGGTGATGGCGAGATCTGCCCAGCCCGGTAGAGGAGGACAGACACCTCGACTGTCGCCGGGGCCGACGGGGGACGTCAGAAGGAGCCTTGGACCACCACAGCTCCTCCAGGTCAAAGTCCTGAGTGGGCGGGTTCGACCCAGTGGGCTGAGACGATCCGTCCGAAGACGCCGGAAGCACCGGAGTCCGAAAGAGAATTGTCAGCCTTATCTGGTGACGGCCTGTCAGTTAGAGAAATCTCAGCTGCATCGACGGGTGTCTGAGCCAACTGATCCGATGGGGTCTTCGTGAAACCAGCAGCCTCAGCCGCAATTTCGACTGAAGTCGAAACCAGAGTCTCCTGAGAGCGGGACTGCTCCTGATCCCAAAAGCATTGACTCTGAGTCTTTCTTTCTTCGACTCCTCGAGAGAGCGTGAAACGTGTGACCCAGAAGGGCCTTCCCCCTTAGTCGAGAGACAGACACAGCTCTTTGAAGGAAGCCAAATAAGTGGAGCCCAGTTGGAGCGGAATGAAGGCTGAAGCCAAAAAGGAACTAGCTGCGGACAGAGCCGCCTCCTCTTTGAAGGCCTTGAGCTGTTCAAGCTGCTCAGCGGACCCTGCAGCCTTGGAGACCACCCAACGGGCATCCTTGGATTTAACCAGTGGGTAACGCTTTTCCGATCGCCCCAGCTGAAGCCAGGCAGCATGGTCTTCCAAAACAGATGGATGAAAGGAATGACAGAGATTGCAAGCCTGCGGATCATGGTCATGTCCCAAACAGTACAAGCACATGGCGTGAGGGCTGGTGTGAGACATCTGCCCGCAGGGGCACCGGCGAAACCTTGGAATGGTTTTCTCATCCATCGCGGAAGCGAGAGGAGCAGCAGACGAAACTCGGAACAAGTTTTAAGGTAACTTTTGGAAGCAAATCCGAAGATTCGAGAGCCAGGGCCTACCACATGCAGGAGCACTAAGAAGGTAACCTGAACCTTCCAGCGGAAAGGAAGATCTGGCGTCATGGGGTGGAACTGAGGGTTTTACCACCCGGGTGGGTGGGAGGAGCCAGCTTGAAGACGCTCTGGTGACCCTTAAAGGGAAAGGCGATCTGCCAGAAAGTGTGGCTAGAACATACCCACATCCCTAGAACAGTACATTTCAGTCGTTTAAAACTTGTTGACAGCACATCAACTCCACCCCCCCAACATACACACACACACACACACACACACACTGATTGGACTTATCACCCGATTAGTGCTGACGGCCGTGTCATTCATGTCAGTGGCTTTTCACAGTAAAATGATGAGATCAAGAAGACACTTTTTGTTGAGGGCAGTGTTCAAGTAATGTCTTAAGCAGGTTTAGGAGAGCAGTAGGTGCGAGTGGTATTGCACTGCTGCACTAGTGTAGAGAAAGCTGCGTGTGTCGTGGTGTCCGTGATAAACTTGTAATCTATCAAAACAGTAATCTAGTGATCCACAATAAATGAAATACCTCGCAGATAAAGTGCTGTGACTGTATCTGTGTCCATGTAAACCAAATTGTTAATTCGCAAAACCTGGTGAGGTAATTGCTGGATAATTACACACTGATGGGGCGAGAAACCATTTACTGACTACTCCTGGTGAGGATTATGCTGTGCTGACTGCTACCAGCCCTCCGTGCAGAGAAGGGAGCATAATGTTATTACAGGTACATTTCTGAGATGTGTTTTATTTTTATCTGGGTGTTTTCACTATAGTTTGCTTCTTAGAGCTATAGTAGATCTGGCTGGGCTGTGTAAAAACCATTAATAAATATAAACCAGCTGCCTTTTTTAGATCACAGAAGTGTGTGCAAGTGTTGTCCCTATGTAACATTTTACTTATAAATTGAGAAATATAATCCAGCTATCGTGAGATTTTTGGGTTGTGCAGTGACTGTTTATCTGGCTGGGCTGTGTAAAAGCCCGGTGGTTTTTTTTTTTAGTGGTATAAGCTTATTTAAAACTTAAATTTTAAGTAAATGCAACAAAATGCAATGGAATAAAATGTTTTAAATTGTACTTTTGAAATAAAATGTGTTTTACATTCTATTTTATATTTTGGATGTGTCATATTTCATCTTGTATGTATGATGTGAATGACTTGTGGCTTCTTGACAAAGGCCTGAAACTTGTGTGGCTCCCAAGCCAGGCGTGAGTGAGTACCACTGCCTTAAGGAGTTCTACTTAATCTCACTGGCAGTACCTAAGTTCAAATCATGCTTTGGTAGACCTGCCATTAATCACTCTACCCGTACTACGGAACAACCTGCAAAAAAACCTTGCAATTGGCATTCCCAATCAAACTGTTAGCCTTCAAAGCACTATATCCTTGTTCATTCAAGGAATCCTGTGACTGCTTCCCCTGACGTCACAGCCAGCCCCCCAGTGTGCCATGTGGTACACCAGCAACCATGGTTTAATACCACAGTAGACCATGGTTTGTGATGTAGTACCTTGGCAATCAATAGATAAAAGCAGCACACAAGTGAAAGTAATATCAAATAGTTTGCGGTTTGTACTTGTTACGGCTTATTTCTGGCACAGGGTATTTGACATTTTCAAGATTGTTGTATGTTGTAATTGCCACAGAACTTTGACTTAGTAAAGATTGTACATGTAAACTCCACATATACTGTTAATTATGCTGTAACAATATTTTTTTAGAAGTGAACATTTACGTACTGTTACAATCACTTGTGATCTACTGCTTTCTAAGCAACTTTGGGTGCAATGCATTGTGGATGATTGAATAACATTGTGTTCTAGCCTTTTCTTGGTGAAAACACAGTGGTAAAGAAGAGCATGCACCTTCTACAACCGAAAGCGAAAATAAGACTGAGATAAAGCAAAATCAAAGAAAGAGGCCACTTCTATGGCTGAAAAGGAAAAGAGAGAGAAACAAAAAGAAATCAAAGAAACAGACTAAAAATACTGTTTTAAAACAAGTACTTGAAAGGTGAAAGCAGTAAATGTTATGTTTTATCTCCTGCTGAGTTAGTTTAGAGGGGAAAAAGTGAAGTTAATACTCAGAAAAGTAGTACTTATTCAATAGTTTTTTTCAGATTGGCTTAATTCAGTACATTTGGAAAAACAGTGCTGTGCTGCTAGGATTGTTTCATACCCACCTATTAGTAGTAGCAGTAGTAAATCATTTTTATTCAAATATGAATAATTGGATACATTCACTGAGCATAGCTCATTTACAAGAAAGTTCCAAGTATCAAATTTCAGTTAAGAATACTCAACATAAAACAATACCACAAAATCAAGAAAAAGGTTACAGAAATACGATACAAATAATCAATTCCAAAAAAAAAAAAAAACATATAGACATTCAAGATGTTAGACAATCATTACATAGTATGCTCTTATTTAGTGCAGACATATACCATTTTCTTAATTCATTAGTGTTGTGTTTAGTTTTATTACATCTGAGAACTTGGGGGGATCGATTCCATAGGCTAATACCTCTAGCAATAGCTAAAGATCTACCTACCTTTAGATTACAGTTGGGCGGGACATATTGAGTTCCAGTTGAGGCCCTTAGGCTACCCTTGATCTTCCTGACCTCAAATAAATCAGTGATATAACTCGGTACTTTCATATGCCAAACTTTAGTCATAAATTGGATCAGATGTAAACCTCTTCTCACTTTGGGATTGATCCAGTCCAATTCTTTAAAAAGTTGGCACCTACGTGTTCTATAAGGGGCATCTAAGACAAAAAGGGCTAGTGTACGAAAAACTAAATCTGCACTCCTTGTATACTTTTTCCAAAGTTCCTGCATAAAGTATGTCACCGTAATCATCAAAGAATTAACTATGGTCAGACGAACATCCCTGGGCATAAACTTTTTATATCTGTACAACACATCTATTTTTCTATTGACATTCTTTATAAGGGAGTTTATGTAGACATCCCACCCTAAGCTAGTGTCTAACCAGACCCCAAGATATTTGAGTCCACCTGCGTGATGGCAATACCATCCACAGTATGAATATCCAGATGCAAATCTTTTTTATTATTGTTTTTAAACAACAATAATTGTGTTTTGTTAGTATTTAGAATAAGATGACTCACTTTAAAATATTCCTGGATTTCATCAAAAGCCAATTGCAACTTCTCATTTATGGATTCTACAGTATCTCCCTCAACATACATCACGGTGTCATCAGCATACATATGACACCACGCTGATGTAGATGTAACCTTACAATCATTCATATAAACGTTAAATAATAGGGGCCCCAGAATGGATCCCTGCGGTGCTCCATTTATTTCCAGGATCTTAGATTTATAGGAACCCACTTCCACAAATTGTCTACAGTCCGTCAAGTAAGAGGCAAACCATTTAACTGATCGAGAGGACAAGCCGATCTCACTGAGTCTGGACAGGAGAACCCGATGATTAAGGGTATCGAATAGAAACATAGAAACATAGACTTTGACGGCAGATAAGGACCGCTAGGCCCATCTAGTCTGCCCATTTCCCTACCTACAGGATGGCCGCAGATCCTAGTTGACCAACAGCCTGTTCTTCCTACCCCCACAAGAAATTGCCTTATGTCTGTCCATGCATTCTTGAATTCTCCCACAGTTTTAGACCCTACAACCTCCTCAGGAAGGCTGTTCCATGCATCCACTACCCTCTCTGTGAAATACTTCCTCACATTGCCCTGAACCGCTCCTTCTATCTTTTAAATTGTGTTCCTTGTTCTTGCAAGTCTCTTTTCTGAAAAAATGTTACCTCTTGGACTTTGTTGATTCCACTGAGGTACTTAAAAGTTTCTATCATGTCCCCCTTCTCCCTTCTTTCCTCAAGGGTATACATATTAAGCTCCTTTAGTCTCTCCTCATACGGCTTCTCTTGCAGACCCTGCACCATTTTAGTTGCCCTCCTCTGGACTGTCTCTATCTTGTCTATATCCTTGCGGAGATGGGGTCTCCAGAACTGAACACAGTACTCCAGATGGGGTCTCACCAACTGTCTGTACAGAGGATAGCAACTTCCTGTTTTCTGCTGCTGATGCCTCTCCTATACATCCCAGTATACCCCCAGCCTCCCTACTGCCTTCTCACATTGCTTGCTAACCTTAAGGTCATCTGATATGATTACCCCAGGTCCCTTTCCTTTTTGTTGTTGCTACTACCTCCACCCATTGTGTATTCTTCCCCTGGGTTCTTGTTTCCCAGGTGCATTATTTTGCACTTCTTTGCATTGAATCCTAGCTGCCATACTTCTGACCATTCCTCCAACCTTGCCAAGTCCCTTTTCATCCTTTCCACCTCCTTGTGTATCAACCCTGTTGCAGATTTTGTGTCATCTGCAAAAAGGCATACTTTTCCTTCCAGTCCCTCTGCAATGTCACTGATGAAGACATTAAAAAGGACTGGACCCAATACTGAACCCTGCGGTACCCTACTAGTAACCCCTTTCTTCAGAGTGGACTCCATTTACAATTACCTTCTGTGTCCTGTTGTCCAGCCAATGTTTTACCCAGGCTACCACCCTGGGTCCCACTCCCAGGCTGGTTAATTTGACTATTAATCTTTTGTGTGGGACTTGTGTCAAATGCCTTGCTAAAGTCTAGGTAGGCCATGTCCACAGCCCTCCCTGGTCTACTACTTTGGTCACCCTGTTAAAGAAATCTATTAGATTCGTCTGACATGACCTTCCCGCTGTGAACCCATGCTGCCTTGGGTCCTGTGCTCCACTGGCCTCTAGGTACTCGACTATTCTTTCCTTCAGAAGTGACTCCATCACTTTCCCTACCACAGAGGTCAGACTGACAGGTCTGTAGTTTCCTTCCTCTGTCTTGGACCCACTTTTGTGAAAGGGAATCGCATCCGCTTTCCTCCAGTCCTCGGGTACCACAACCATCCTCCCATGATTTATTAAAAAGAGTAGCCAGTGGTTTCACTAGTTCCTCCCTTAATTCTTTTAGAATTCTGGGGTGAATTCCATCAGGACCCATTGCTTTGTCCTCCTTCAGTTTTAGGAGTTCTTGCAGAACCCTTTCTTCTGTGAAAGGACTGGGATCGCCCCCCCCCCAACCAAGAGTGCTTCTGTTAATTGGATTAGGCACTTCCCCCTCCTCTTTTGTGAATACTGAGCACAAATATTCGTTCAGGAGTCCTGCTTTTTCACTGTCCCCCTCTGCCCACCCACTGTTCATTCTATTCAGCCTATCTCTCCCTTTGTCTTTCTACGCTCGCTGATGTACCTATAAAAGGTTTTATCCCCCTTCTTAACTGAGTTGGCTATCTTTTCCTCAGTTTGGGCCTTTGCTATTCTGACTTCCCTCCCTGCTTCCTTCTGCCTTAACTGGTACAGCTCTCTGTCCTGCTCCTTCTGTATTTCCTTATACTTCCGGAATGCTATGTTTTTTCTTCCTGACTTTCAGGATGCTTTTGAGAGATCTATAAATAAAGCTCCTATCATTGACCTCCTGTCCAGACTCAGTTGAAGATCGCTTACGACCTTTATTAATGCTGTTTGTGTACTATGATGTGCCCTAAACCCCGATTGAAAAGGTGCCAATTTATTATTATCCTCCAGAAATCCTTTCAACTGACATGATATGATCTTTTCAAATATCTTAGAAATCTGAGACAAGAGCGAGATAGGCCGATAATTGCCCAGCTCGCATTTGTCGTCGGCCTTGTAAATTGGTCTAATCTTGGCAATCTTCCACCCTTCTGGAAATTCCCCACTTAAAATGGATAAATTAAAAATATAGGCCAACGAATAGGCCACACAAGGTGCTGCATATTTTAGCAATGTAGAGGGAATCTCGTCTGGTCCCTTCGCCCTGTGAATATCCAATTTCAAAAGCTCAGATCGTATAGTTTCCGGGGAAATATGATCAAAGTCAAAACCACCTATTGCACTATCTCCTCCACTATTATTTCCGTAATCAAAATTCGATGTTTCATTTTGAGCACTATGAGCCCTAAGGTGCTTAATGAAACCACTTTTGAAAAATAATCATTAAAGGCATCTACCATTCCTTTGCCTGGGGGTAATGAAACACCATCTTTTCCTATTTTATTTACACAATTTTGTTTATTTTTCCCCACCAGATTAGAGACCATTCCCCAGAATCTCCTTGGGTTCTTTTTATGATTATCCTGTAAATTAGATCGTACAAACTGTTTTTTTGATTCTCTAATTTTAGAAATATAATAATTTCAAGCCTGTCTGTAAGATACCCAATCCTGATTCAGCATTGTTTGTTTTGCTTTCTTCAATTTTTTATTTCTATCTTTTCTAATCTTATATAGTTCAGGAGAGAACCAAGTATTACCACCATTTTTTATCATTCTTGACTTCAGGGGGGCATGTATATTGGGCTGCAAAGGAACTGCAGGAAGAAAACGAAGATGTATCCTAGCATACTAAAATACCAGAATAGGCCTAACGGTCTTTCGTGTCTGCTCGTTTGGTCAGCCCCCACCCTGGGAGCTGACCTTGCTGCCCCCCTCGCCTTCTCTGGCTTCTCCCTTCCCAGTTCCGGATATTCTCGCTGCACTGGATTTTGCTTCGAGAACCCTTCCCCTGTACCTGTCCCACGCGCTCTTGAACCCCACCACCGTGTCTGCCTCCACCAGCCCCCTGGGCAGCGCATTCCATGGCTCCACCACCCTCTCAGTGAAGTAGCACCTCCTTCTTTCTCCCCTGAATCTTTCCCCCTCCAGGTTCCACCCATGCCGTCTAGTTGCCCCCTCTTCCTTCCTTCGAAGCACCTTGACTGCTCCCCCTATTTACCCCTCCATATTCCTGACTTCTTTCTGTCCCCCCTGGTCCCTTCTCTCTTCCAGTGTGTACATATTTAGCTCTTGAGCCTCTCCTCATAGGTCCTGTCCCCCAAGCCCCCAAATCATTTTGGTTGCCCTCCCTGGACCCTCTCTAGGAGTTTAATGTCCTTTTAAGTGTGGCCTCCAAAACTGCATGCAGTACTCGAGATGTGGCCTCACCAAGCAGTTATACAGAGAGAGTATCACTTCCCTCCTTCTGGGTGATCCCCCCAGCCGATGTGTCAGCATCCTGTTGGCCTTGGCAGGCTGCCGTCCTACAAGTCTCCGAGTTGTTCATCTTGACATCCACCCCAGGTCCCTCTCAGCCATCAAGACTTGTAGCATCTCTCTCCCCGAGTGTACACTTGGCCCGGGTTTTCAGCCCCAGGTGCAGTACCTTTGCATTGCATTTCCCTGCACACTCCTATCACGCAGTGCAGCCCATATCTTGTAATACACACAGATAAAAATGAAAGCATCTAGCGTAGAAAGTTAATTGCAAGTTTTTGAAAAGTTGTAAAATATGTTCTGATGTTAGAAAGTTTAAAGCTTGTAATGAAAGTAATATTTACAAAAGTGAAATGGCAGCCACGATATTTCCAGTAGGTGTGTTCCTGTTGTTTTGTACTGTATGTACACCATGGTTAACTGCTCAATGTATAGCATTCTAAAACTAAATCAGTCTGTTCTCATTTTTTCAGAGACTATTAGTCATACAATCGTTGCTGTGTTAGAGGAGCCACTGGAAAGGATGGGTGTACTGTGGAATTAATCCATGGCTGGGTCATTGGAGGCACTCTGCCCCAACCCCAAAAAAACATGGATTAATTCCACAGAAGAACCATCCTTTCTGTAACTTAATCTTACTTGAAGTCTTCCTCTGAGTCATCCTGCATCTACTAATATTACACTTCCTGGCATGTCCCCCTCGGCCCCTGTTCCTGGTATATTGTACCTAGCTTTATAACCATTACCACCTGCTCCTGGTGCTCTAAAGCCCCTCAGGCACCCCTGCACTTATGCTCTCATTCCTGAGTTCCTCACCCATGCCCTTCCTTGCACTACTTGCTCAATACTTGAATCCAAGCCTGCTCCATGAAAACTCTGTGTATATGGTTGTATAGGTTTACTCTCTATCTTTTGTAGCACAGGTTCTGTAGCACATGGTATTTAGCTTTGTCTTATTTTGTAAATGTATTCCAGTGCTGTTATTAACCTCTTGTGTGTAATCCCTATTCTATGTAATGACTCTATAAGTTGGTTTTCCTCTTTATGTATTGTTCATGTATCTTGCTCAATGGTGTTCGCCTGGCTAAATAAAGATTTTGATTGAGTCTAGTCTTCTGTTTTCTGCCATGTTACAATTTTAGTTAAACTCTCCAATTTTAGGATTGCTTACCTTCTTTGAAATTCATTGATGTTGCCGGTTGCTTTTTCTGCCTCCCCTCTTAGTAGAACGAAATATATACTAATGGTGTATGATCTGCTCTTATTGTATACTATGTGAACGTTGGGAACGCCTCCAAGTGTGAGCCACGCCCAATGCAATTGTCTACTCTCCTTGTACTGCATATTTAGTGGCTAGACTGTTGTGTGGGTGTTCCCAAGTCCAATAAAGATGCAGAGGGAGTTGGTCAAGGAATGTAAACAAATATGTTTTTGTATGGTAACACCAGAATGGTGGGCAGTCAGTTTTACACTTTTTAAAAGAAAAAAGGAATGTGAATCAAACTGCCAGCTCCATCAGCAGTCTCTACAGAATGTGAACAATCATAACACATGTTTTTTAAACTAGGAACACAGTTCTGAAGAGGTTGACAGTGCCTTTTAAGGGCTGCCAGATGTGCTTCTGTGTTGATGACTCTGGAGGGGATCTGAGATGCTGACATCGGGTGGCAAGGGAACAGTTTTCCATGGCAATGTGACTCAGCCTCGGGGTAGGGGTGGTGCAGTGGTCTGCCATCGCAAGGACACTTGTGGTGGGCTGGGGGAGTTTGCTCCTCTACAGGATCATGCTGAGACTTGGGTGGCCACATAGGCAGCCCAGCCAGAGTAGGGTGGTGGGAGGGACAGAAGAAATCAGGAACATAAACCTGGGGCGTAGCCAGCACCTTAGCATGCCGGTACTCCTGGGCTGCACCCCCCACTTGATTCCCTGCATGCCTGGGCGAGGGTAAGTGACGTGACGGGGTTGGAATGCAGCAGGTGCTGATTTGAGAATAGGCAGTCTGTTCTAGGAGTAAAGAACATAAATTCATAGATGCATAGAATTTATTGGCAGATGAGGACCACCTGGCCCATCTAGTCTGCCTATGTTTCCTACCTTCTACCTATGCTGCAGACTGTATCTGATCTGAGGCTTTCCCTCTCCATCCTGTCCCTAGCATTTTCTTGTCTATCCCACGAATTTTTTTTTTCTTTACTTCTGGGGCGGGTGGAAGGGGGTCCTAAAATTTAATGAAGCAGCCTGGCACTTAAAAGGTGTAAAATTTCTTGAGTGTTTTTTGTCTAACCATAATAAGAGCATTTATTATGGAGTTTGTAAGTTACTTGAATTGGCCTTTAAATCCCAAGTTTGCCCATCGGATGCATTGACTTTACTGTTCATGGGGCAACTGTTACAGTAATAGTTTTCTGGGAATTAAGTTTGGTACCTGCCCACTAGCCAGATGCTGGTAGATTTTGTACCTGGCTAACACTGTTTACTTTAACTAGCCCTGCTTGCTTGCATCTGAGAAGATTAACATTTCAATAAATACACCACTTGGCCCATTATTAGTCTGTAGGGGCCAGTGGATTTTCATTCACAAGCTCCACTGGCCAGTGACTGCAAAATCGGAATTTCGACCTTGCTGTGTATCCTAATGGAGCAGTACAGTGTTACTTTATCTAGGAATAAAGGGGTTGGTATCCAGAATGGAGTCTGATGTTTCTTGCTCTTGTTTATGTTTGTAGAAACCATGGCAAGTCCGGCAAAGGATAACTATCGAATGAAGAGTTATAAAAACAAAGCGCTGAATCCTGATGAGATGCGCAGGAGGCGGGAGGAGGAAGGAATCCAGCTTCGTAAACAGAAACGAGAACAGCAGGTACGTTCATTCCAGTGGTCATGACCCCAGCCCTGAACCCAGCCCAGTGGGTGACCCAAATACTTCAAACCGAGATCAGGTCAAAGGGGTGACCCAAATACAGTTCATTCTAATTCCAAATAGTTGGTAGCCCAAACTCTGTTACTGTATTGCTGCAAACACTCTAGTTTGGGAAAATCTAGACTCAACTGCTCATCCTAGAGGAGAGTGGGCTTGTTAAATCAGGGCTGAGGATCACCCCTGGAGTTGCAAGGAAGGTACACCATTCCTTTATATTATTGTTCATGTTAATCAGGTATGAGGATTGACTTAGGGCTCTGAACATGTACTTGCTGGAGGAGAGGAGAGAGGGGCAGCATGATAAGACATTCAGGTTCCTGAAAGGAATAAACAAGATAAACTATGAGAAACAATGCAGCAATGCTGGCAGTATAAACTAGAGGTTAGAGTAACAAGGTGTGAATGAGCTTGGTACATCCAACAGACTGGACCTGAGTTTGATTCTCACAACCTCCACTTACATACTGTGCAACTCTGAGCAAGTCACTTAACCGCCCAGTGCTCCCAGGTCACTACTGAAAACAGGCACTTGTGCCTAGTGGGCCTTACCCAGTTACCAAAGACTAAATTAAATAAATAAGTACAAGAATGGCGGGTCAGAAATGAGGGGACCAATTCAGGGGGGCATGTGTGAAAGTTTTACTTTACACAGAGAGTGTTTGAGCCTATCAGCTGATGTGGTGGGGGCAAAACCCCATAGTGGGTTTAAGCATAGTTGGGACAAAGAAAAGGGCTCGACAGTTACTTGGGGGTTAAGCAGTAAGGCAGTGATGCGATGAGGGTGAAAACCCTGTCCAGGCAGTAGGATAAGGTAGAACAGGGCAGATTGGCTAGACCATTAGTCTCTTTCAGCTGACACGGTGTATAAAATGCAAGGAACTGACTACTTGTGCTTCTCTTTTCCAGCTCTTTAAACGGAGAAATGTGGAAGTCTTCGAGGACGGTGGTGCCATGCCTGATGCTCCTCTCATGGATTCCTCTGTCAGCTCAACTACAGCTGGGGTAAAGCTTTTTCCAGTACTGCTCCAGGATTCACATTAGGGTTCACCTGTCATGGTCATAAAGTCTGCTGAGAATTAAAAGCAAACACAACCGGGAAAGGCCAGACGTAGGCAGCAGATAGCAACACAAGTGAGTTAACTGGGGAGTTACTGAACAGAAGGGGGAGTAAAGAGAAGGAAAAGTGCTGTTGCGGGGGGTGGCTGACCACTGATGGAAGAGTGATCAGGACCCACTTGTGTTGTACTAGCTGCAAGATGTACATTATCCTGGGAGGAGGTTTCCAGGGTGAGTTCACCTGTGACTTGATGCAGGGTGGCAGGGTTTTTTTTGGGGGGGGCAGAATTCGGGATCTCAAAGAGCAGCTTGCTGTACTGTGGGACTGGAGCATATGAGGGTTTTTGCGGCAGCTCCCTGGAGGAAGTGCAGGGGCTTGTAACTGTGAAAGAGTAGCAAAAGATGGGGGAGAAGGGGAGCCAAAGAGAGGGTAGGGGGCCAAAAAAGGAAGGGGAATTGGTGGTAAGACATTGGCTCTGTAGGTAGGTGTGGAGAGACTAAGAGCAAGAATGGGCAGGGTAGACTGAGTAGTTTGAGATGAATGGAGGGGTGCACTGGCATAGCACTGGCTTAGAAGGAACTAGCAGCTGTGGAGCGATATGATAGTCTGGGTCTCACAGGGACATGGTGGGAGGAGGAGGAGGACCGATGGGAGACTGTCTTCATTTGGGTTATCTTTCAGTTGCATTTTTTTTTTTCACAAAAAAAAATTAAAGTGCAGTGCCACTTCAGGTAACCCCTTCAACCAGCTATAGCAGAGTCTTACTCGAGGCAACGCCTAAACCTGCTGTAGCAGAATCTTAACCAGCTGACTTCCTTAGCGGCTGAAGTAATCTTCTCCAGGTAACCCCTAAGCTTGCTACAGCAGAATCTTAACCAGGTATCCCCCAACCTGCCAGAGCAGAGTCTTGCACTCCCAGTAACCCCTCAACCTGCTACAACTGGGAAGGAGGGATTGTATTTTCACTACATGGAGTCATAGCCCGATCCCGTCCACATTTGATCTGTCACCTCTGCCCATACTCGGGACATTTGTTTGGTCATCTTAAGTTTGAAGTGCTGTAAAGCGCTCCATAGAATTCAATGGGTGTCTCTTTTTTGTTTTGTAAATAAATGTCTAGGATCATGGATATGTTGTTCATCCACACTTACTGGCATGTCCCTTTCCCTTTTAAGGATTGCTGTAAGTTTTCAAGCTGGCTCCTCCCTCCCACCCGGGTGGTATAACCCTCGGCTCCGTCCCATGACGCCAGATCTTCCTTTCCGCTGGAAGATTCAGGTTGCCTACTTCGTGCTCCTGCATTTTGTAGGCCGTGGCTTGTAAACCTTCGGTTCTTCTGAAACTTCGTCTAGTTCGCATTAACGACCGTGACTCTCCTACTTTGATTATGGAAGACAAGTCTTCCCCAGGATTTCGCTGGTGTTTGTGTGGGCCAAAAACTGTCGCACATCGATCCCCACGCTGCGTGCGTCTACTGGCTGGGTGTCGGCCATGACACCTCTAAGTGTGACTTCTGCTTTGCATTTCACCCTAACGTCTTCGGTGACCGTCTCTTATGTATGAAGTTAGGGAGGCTGGTAAAATGGAACCCTCTGGTGAAATCAAAGGAGGCTAGGTGGGCAGTTTCTGCGGCTGCGGGCTCTGCCAAGCAGTTGGAATGTATGCAAACCTTTGAGGAGGATGGGGCTCGGGACGCCGAATCTTCCTCTCGGAGCTTCTTCGTTCCGCTCAACCTGGGCTCCACCTTCTTGGGTTCTTTCCGAGATTTGTGCCAGTCTCTTCCAACTAAGGGAGAAAGTCCTGCGGGCATGCACTCTTCTCGGTCTCGTGAGTGGGAGAAGGACCCGGGATTGTCTTCATCTCTACGAAGACGTTCTTGGAATTGGGAGAGATCCTTGTCCCGGGAACTGGCAGTCTCTACTTCGGTTGAGATCACCACTTCAGCTGCTGGCTTCTTGGCTTTGCCGTCTGGCCAGTCGACCGAACAGTTGATCGAGGTTGAAATTGTCATCGACTCGATCGACCCATTGTCGTCGACTCCGGTCGCCGACTCTCCTGGATCGGACTCCGGTCCTTTCCTTCCCCGATGAGGAGACCCAGCCCACAGGGAATCCCGCCGAGGAAGTGATCCCCTGACCCTGGTAAGACACCGGTCCTGCCGGTGTCTCCCAATCGACCGAGTCGGGCTGCCCGATCTCAATTGAGGTCCAGGACCTCTCCGACCGGCAGGCTGAGGAAGAGCCATAAGTGCTCTAAGAGGAGGAGACACCATCAGTCGTCCTCATCCTACTCGGATGAGGAGAGGCTCTAGCTGAACTCTAGCGCTACGAGGACCTCATGTGGCAACGGCTAATTTTGTCCGGGAACAAACCGACCCCAGCTCCAACCCCAGCCATTACTTGGCTTTCGCCTCCCAGGCAGAAGCCGACTCCCAGGCCGAAGCAGACTCCTTCGGAGCAGATTAAGTCGGTTCCCCGCCTGCAGAGCAGGCGAAACCCCCAGTTCGGCCTTTACCGGGGTCTCCACTGATCATGGTGGAACTGCCGCCCAAGCAGCCCATGGGAGGGACTTCTTCCAAGGGAGATCGACCAGACACTGGGCTTCGCCGGCGTCTCTTGGCCACTGTCACCCCGGACTGCCCGCGGCAGGTCGAAGGTGACCTCGGCAGTCGACCGCTGTATCCAGATTCTTTGGATTCGGATCAGATTGTCCTACATTCTCGTTGTAGGGATGACAGATCGGCTGGTGGGATAGAGACAGAGTGTGGTCCTTTGTCTTTTCAGGGCATTCTTCGTCTCATCTTTGAGTCAGCAGGGATGCCCCTGGAACCTATCCAGAAAAAAGCGTAGTACCCTCTCACGGACATTCTCCAGAGAGGGGATACCTCGATGGAGGCCTTTCCTGTGGCCGAGGCCATAGTTGGCCCAGCTCTAGAACTTTGGCAGTGCCCTGCTTCCTGCCCAGCTCCATCTGCCTGCATGGCCCACAAATATGCGGTGCCCATGGGGTCCCTTGCGGGGTTTACAGAGCACACTTCGGCCGAGAGCCTGGTGACCACCTCTATGTTCAGGCGTGCTGGCAGATCTGCCGACACTGACCGCCTGAAAAATAATCCAAACATTTGGATAATTCGGCTTGAAAGTCTATGCAGCTTTGTCTTTAGGTCTTCATCAGGCAAGTTCGGTCGTCATCATGGCACACTTCTCTCATGCCCTCTTGGGGTCTTTGGATGAAGTCCTCCCACACCTCCCCATGGACATGCAGGTCCGGGATCAGGGCCAGGCTGTTGCCAAACGTCCGCTTCAGACAGCCGTGGACATTGGGGATTCTTGTGCCCATTCCATGGCAGCCGCAGTTGCCTCTCATCGCAGGTCTTGGCTGAGAGACTCCTCTTTCCTGGCAGATACTCAGCACAAACTAGCTGATGTGCCTTTCCTGGGCAGTGACCTTTTTGGCCCAGGTGTGGCTGATCACCTTCAGCGTACTGAGCAGTCCAACGCCACTTTGGATGCTACTTCTGCTAATGGTCCTTCGAGCAAGAAACAGCAGAAGAAGCCTTTTCAGCACTCTTCCACTGCGGCCCAGCAACCCTTCTTTCAAGGAGGGCAGCAGCAGGAGGCTCAAGCGTGGCACCACCAGCCCAAGCCTGGGCCTTCCCAGGCCTGTAAAGAAGGCCAAGGTTCAGGTCCTAGATCCTCCTCCTCCAAATGTGCTCAGTGACGGGGCTTGGGCAGCCACGCCCTCTCCCGTCACAACAGTTCTGGGTCTTCCCGTGGGGGCTGGCTCTGCCACTTTCTTTCCGCCTAGTCTGTTATCACCACGGTCAGGTAGGTTCTGGATGTGGTCGGTCAGGGACTGCCTCTAGAATTCAAGCAGTACCCTCCAAGCCGAGCCCGCGCCCCTCGGGAGGAAAGGGTAGCTGTCCAGACTCAATCGGCTCTCCGAGACGACATTGCTCAGCTCCTCCTCAAGGAGGCAGTAACTCCAGTGGCGGATCCTCCAGTAGACCCAGGCTTTGTCTCCAGGTACTTCCTGGTGGCCAAGCGGATGGGGGGATGGCACCCTATTCTAGATCTCCACAGCCTGAATCAGTATCTTGGGTCACGCACTTTTCGGATGGTGTCACTGTCCCAAATCATACCGTCCTTGGAGCGAAACATGTGGTTTTGTTCACTGAATGTGCAGGACGAGTTTTCACGTACCAATCCAGCCGTCTCATTGGCGGTTCCTCCGCTTCAGAGTCTAAGGGACCCTATACAAGTTCCGAGCCATGCAGTTCGGCCTGTCATCGGTCCCACGGGTCTTCAGATACATTGCAGTGGTGGCAGCCCATCTCAGGTGTGTGGGGTGAGAATTTGCCCTTACTTCGATGATTGGCTCTTAGCAGGTTCCACCCAGCAGGAGGTGGAGAGGTCCGGAGATCTGGGCCTCCAGACCTACTCACAACTTGGCCTCATGATCAGAGGCCAGGTTGGAATTCGTACCTTCCCAGGTGATGTGCTTCTTCGGGGCAGAGCTCAGCTCTCGTCAAGCAAGAGCTCTACTTCTGGCAGACAGGGCAGAGGTTCTCACCTCCTTTGCCCAATCATTTCTGGTTGGACAATTGTACCCTGCCCAGGACTTTCTGCGCCGTCTGGGTTACATGGCGGCATGCACCTCCGTGGTCCGATGGGCCCAGTGGCACATGTCCAGCCTGTATCATGTAATATCTAGCATGTATCATGTAAATATCCAGCCTGTATCATGTAACATGCATTTCACGTATATACTGTTATTAACTATCTGCGTTTGTACTTTAAGTGTTTATGTCACAGGACCTCCTTATGAATGAGCTTGCTCAATGGAGTTTTCCTGCAATAAACTTGAACTTGAACATGTGCCCCCTTCAATGGGAGCTGGCCACCCAGTGGACTCAGCGCCACTGTCATTCCGACCAGCTGATCACTGTGACCCAGAAGATGTGGGACGCTCTCCAGTGGTGGACCGCCCCAGATTGTTTCTAGGAAGGGATCCTGTGTGTTTGTCCCGAGCTGACAGCCGTTCTCATGACCGATTCTTCTCTCATGGGCTGGGGAGCCCATATGGGGGACAAACGGGCCCATGAGCTCTGGACCCCCGAGGAGTCCCGATACCACATCAACCTGTTGGAGCTCAGAGCAGTCAAACTAGCACTGCCAGCTTTCGCTCCTCGGCTCTGGGGTCAAGTGATTCAAGTCCGGACAGACAATACCATGACCATGTACTTCCTCAACAAACAGGGCAGCACGAACTCCTGTCTGCTTTGCTGGGAGGCGCTCCGTATCTGGACCCTCGTCAGCCATCTTGAGGCAGATGATCTAGCCATTCATGTGGCAGGAGCGTCGGACCATCTGGCAGATGCCCTCAGCTGCTTAGGTGAGACATCCCACGAGTGGTCTCTCCATCCAGAGGTAGCTTACAGTCTGTTCTCTCACTGGGGCAAACCGATGGTGGACCTGTTTGCCTCCAGGGACAACACCAAGCTGAGGCTGTTTCATGCCTGCCCCCTCAGCAGGGCTCGCTGCAAGGGGATGCCTTCTCGAGGCCGTGGACCCCAGGCTTCTTCTACGCCCTACCGCCATTTCCCTTGATCCACAAGGTACTCCTCAAGGTGAGGAGGGACAAGGCAAAGGTGATTCTGGTAGCCCCAGACTGGCCGCACCAGTTCTGGTATCCAGATCTCCTCAGCCGCAGGCCCGCGGAACGGCTTCCAGCACGCCCGGACCTGATCTCAGTCAACCAGGGGAAGGTTTTCCATCTGGACCTTCAATCTCTGGACCTCACAGCCTGGTACCTGAGTGGCTAGAGTTCCAGGCTTTGGGTTTTTCCGAGGATGGCCTCACAGTGGTGGAGGCATCCAGAAAGGAATCAACCAGGAAATGTTATGCCTTCAAATGGAAAAGGAGGCTTAGGGACGCAGTATAGTGCAGTGGTTTAAGGCTCGGAGCTGCAAATCTGGTGACATCTAGCAGACCAGACCTGGGTTTGAATCCCACAGCTTCCACTTGCGTACTGTGTGACCCTGAGCAAGTCGGTTAAATTCCCTGTGCTCCCAGGTTGCTCCTGTATTTAAAAAAAAAAAAAAAAAAAAAAAAAAAAACTTTCCAGCTTAGTGTACTACTCATGGTTAAACAACTTAAAAAAAAAAGTTCCATTTGGTGTCAGGGCAAGGGCCTGGACCCTCTGTCTCGTCCGGTGGCTAACTTTTTCAACTACCTTTGGTCTTTATCCAAAGGGGGTCTTCGGTCATCAACCCTTAGGGTGCACCTGGCAGCCATCTCTGCTTACTGGGCGTGGGCCAGTCAGCTGACGGCGCAGGAGACTAGTAAGGCGCTTTTTCAAAGGCCTGGATCACATATCCCCTCCCGTGCCTGAACCTTCACCTCCGTGGGATCTACTGCTGGTACTGGCAAAGCTCATGGGCAAGTCATTCGAACCAATGCACAAGTGTGCGTTGTCACTCTTGTCTGGAAGACTGCCTTCCTGGTGGCTATCACGTCTGCCAGGAGGACAGGGGAACTCCAGGCGCTTTCAGTGGACTCCCCTTATCTGGTCTTCCACAGGGACAAGGTTTTCCTACAGCCCCACCCGAAATTCTTTCAGAAGGTGGTGTCAGAGTTGCACCTTAACCAGGTGTTAACTCTGCCAGTATACTACCCTAATTACACCTCTGAGGCAGAGTACAGGTTCCATACTTTGGACCTGAGATGAGCTCACTCCTATTATAAAGAGAGGGGAGCGGTTCGCCAGCTGTTTGTCACCTACGCTGAAGCTGCTTCTGGCAGACCTGCAGCAAAACTGACCATTGCAAGGTGGATTACATCTTGCATAGGTCTGTGCTATGAGTTGGCGGGCATGGAGCCTCCCAGAGGAATAAGAGCTCATTCTGTCTGCCATACTGCTGCATCGGTGGCTGCTTCCAGGGACGTTCCTATTCAGGAACTCTGTTGGGCTGCTACCTGGAAGTCAGCACACACCTTCCTCACCCACGACCACATGGACCTTGAGTCACGCTGGAATGCTGGTTTTGGGGCCTCAGTTCTCCAATCTGTTTCCTAAGTAGGGGGTGTGTGCCTTACCTCCTTCCTCCCGGAGAACTGTTAGGAGTCTGCCAATAAGTGTGGATGAACAACATATCCCGATCCTGAAAACAGATTCTCACCTGTAACGATAGTTCTAGGGTGGTATGATGTTCATCCACCTGTTCTGACCTCCCCGACTGTGGGCGCACAGCACCTGGCTTCCAGCTGACTAAGATCTGGCGTCATAGGGTGGAGCCAAAGGTTATACCACCTGGGTGGGTGGGAGGAGCCAGCTTGAAGACTTCCGGCTATCCTTAAAGGGGAAAGGGACATGCCAATAAGTGCGGATGAACAACATATACCACTCCTAGAACTACTGTTACAGGTGAGTAACCTGTTTATTTTACAGGACCTTTGTTTCAAATCAAAACCTTCACTTAACAGGAGCCTTGTTATTTGAGTGGTAGTTTTGATTTGATAAAAAAGGCCCTGAAAAGTATCAAATAGTGGGTCCGTTCAAAACCAGAACAGATGCATCTGCATGCAGGACACCAAGCCCACATAAAGTAAGTTAAGGATCATCTCTTACCTTTTAGGAGAAAATTAACTGATGCCAGTTGGTGCTTACTTGTGTTTCGGTGCACGTCCGTTTTGCTTGGCTCAGTCGACTACTCCATAAGGAAGAGATGCAAGTAAATGCAAAGCCGGATGGCTTTCTGGATTAGGGGTTGAAATGCAACGGTGTGTAATAAAATGCCCGTTTGGAAGTGATGTTTCCACCAAGCCACTAGTGGCAGTACTATTCTGAGACACTGTCCTCAACTTGCTTTGTTTCTGGGTTTGGTGTCCTGAGTGCAAATGCATGGGTTCTAGTTTTCACTGGACCCACTGTTTTGATATTTGACTCTTCCTCTGCATTGTACACCAGCTCAGTGGTTGACATCAGTAGTTTTTTCTTTTGTTCTTCCAGGATATCTCTTTCATCAGGCCACACCTTTGGAACTATACCCGCGTTGGTGCTAGAACCACATGGAAACTTTGGAAGCTAGGGGCCGCTCACAACGATGTCATAGGCCAGCTTTTACATAAGTGTGGGAGGCACCACCTCTCCTCAGTTCTTTTCCTGCTGTTGGTTAGACTCCTCAGACCTGCTGTCTGAAATACCACTGAGAAAAGCCGCCGTTTTCTTTTTCTTTGATATAAAACAATAGTAATCACTTTTACATCGACTTGCCAGTGTCCTGTATGCTGCTGGAAGAACTTTCAAACCTTTTTTGGTATTGCGACAGTGGAGAGAAAATCTCTAAGGATGACATGTGAAGTGTGTGTCTGCTGCCTAGGTCTCTTATCACAGTGTGAGCCCGTGAGATCTGCCGGGGATTCAGCTCTGCTACAAGGCAAGGCAGGAATGGGGCACTGGAAAATTTCCTCCTGAAAATGCCTTAGTAGCCATGGAAAAGTAGCCACAGGGTAAGTCCATGTCTCCTACCCTGTTGACCAAATCACGTTCATACAAGTCCAGGGACAAATTCTCCTTGGGGAGCCACAAACACTGGGATAAGGAAAGGGTTTCCCCAGACAAGGTCCAGGTCACTGCTGTGGACCGCAGATACGTCTCAAACTACAGTGTTTGCTTCGGCGGTGGCATCCACCCCCGACTGTTGACTAGACAAGGCTGTGGGGCCTCATGAGGAATGGCCGGCCTGCCATGGCCACTATGTTGCTGCCGGAAATTCTACCTTCGCCATTGACCAGTGCGGTCATGACCACTACTAAAAGTGGTGCTGACGCACAGGCAGTGCTCCTATCCTTCTCAGATATGAAACTAAGCCTTCTGCCAGACCTACCTCCACTTACAGTGGGCCCATCAGCAGGGACTACTATTACAACTGTCTTGTCGACGCCTCAGTCTGATATAGTGCGGAATAGGCCTTCTCGGGCCACCATTGTTGCTGGCGCGCTTCTCCATTACCGTTGATGACAGATATGATGACAAATGTGAATACAGTCCTGACCTCCTGGTGGAGGAGGAAGACTATGCCGAAGATGGCCAATATATGCATGGCACCATCTCCCATCGTCTCCTGCATTGAGGGCCCTGTAATGAATACTCCTAGGTCACTTCCAGAGGATCCCTCCTTTTTTGCCATGATGAAGCAAATGCTAGCTGCCATGGGTTTTACCGTGGAGGAGCAGGATGCCAATAAAAAGAACCTGCTGGAGTTCCTGGAGATGCCAGAATCTCCTTCTGCTGTTATTCCTCCTCTGCATCCAGCAATGGAGGATGCCAGTGATGCAGACTGGTTTAGGCCAAACACTGTACCAACTGTTCCTAGAAACGCTGGCAAAATGTTCTCTGCTCCTTCTGAGAAGTCTTATTATGCTAATCAGCCTGAACCTGATTCAGTGGTGATCACAGCTGCCCATGATAGATGTAGGGCAGCTAGACACCTGAGTTCCCTCCTTCCTGATAAGGAATCTAGGAAGTTGGATGTACTGGGCAAGAATACCTATGCCTCTGCCTGTCTGGGCCTATGTATTGCGAATTACCAGGGTCGCATGATAAGATATCAGAATATCCTGTGGAGGAAAGCCAAGCCTTGCCTGAGAGTACTGCCAAACAAGAGTTAATGAAAACCCTTGCTGCTGGTGCTGATGTAGGTAAACATTTGGTTCTTGCAGCATATGATGTGTTGATGCTTCTGCCAGGACTGTGGCCTTTGGCATCTGTCCAAGGTGCTACTCCTGGCTTAGGGTAGCAGGTTTTGCCACTGATATACAGCAGACAGTTCTCAGCGTCCTATTCAGGGGATAGAAACTGGACATGAAGAAGAGGCTTTGAAAAACCTTCAGTCATCTGGCAAGACTCTGAGATCAGTCAATTCCCTGCATCACACCCAAGGTAGAAGTAAGGGCAGGGGTAATTTTCGACCATCTTGTCAGAAGCACCTGTCAGGCCTATGGACAGCAGGGTAGAGACAAGTGGGGGGGCCCCTGTCAGTTTCCCTCCTACCCCGAGGTGTCCACACAAAAGCACCCAGGGGTGGTAGAGCGGAGAGCTCTGCCCTCCCACCTCAACATGACTCCTTATATGCCCCCGAACCACCATTACCTCCAAAGGTGGTTGTAGGAGTTCACCTCTCCATCTGAATCAGTGGAGGACAGTTACCACAGACAATTTGGTACTGGAGATATATGAGAGAGAGAGAAGGGTCATGTTCTGAAGCTTTTGTAATAACCCTCCAGACCATCCACCAGTAGTCGCAACTTATCCACCATGTCCCTGCTGCAAGAAGTACAGACCCTGTTTCAAAACCGAGCCACAGAGTCTCTGCCTCCAAGACGGAGACATAAAGGGCTTTATTCCAGATACTTTCTAGTCCCCAAGTGGGCAGGAGAAATACGGCCTAGTCTAGATCTGAGACCTCAGGCTTCATCACAGAATACAAGAAGTTTGTGATGGTCATTCTGTAGGGTCTTCTTTTCCTGCTGCAAAGAGGGGATTGCATATGCTTCTTGGACATGAACGATGGCTGTCTCCATATCAAAGTCAAGAAATCTCACAGAAATATCTGAGGTTCCTGCTCACTGGGGAGCATTGCCAGTTCAGAGTATTGCCCTTTTGGCTTGTCTTCTTCACCACAGATCTTCACTTGCTTGGCAGTAGTGGTAGCATCCCTTTGCAGGGAAGGCCTGTATGTCTTTCCTTACCTGGACGACTGGCTATTACAAGCCCACTCCAGGGATCGACTACATCAGACCATAGCTTGAACCAGACAATTGTTCAATGGTCTGGTGATGATGATTAACATACCAAAGTTTGTGCTGACACACTGCCAACACCTGCAGTACATACAGGCAGTCTTTGAATACGGCCAAGGGCATTGCATTTCTGCCACTGGACAGGGTGGAACGACCGATTGCATAAGCACAGTTGGTATACCATGGCAGTTATGTACCAGCAAGGATGTTTCTTCGCCTTCTGGGCCTTATGGCAGCAGCCATTGTCAACGTGCCATTGGCCAGATTGCACGTCCCACAGTGGACTCTGCAGGTTCAGTGGGATCAATTAACAGAAGACTTAGACCAAATGGCCCTAGTCGTGCCTCCTTTACACAGAGCCCTACAGTGGTGGATGGAATGCAGCAGCCTGCTGAGGGGGGACTTTCCATTCCTGATTCCTTCCCCAAATCAGAGCCACACTGCGGATGTCTCTGGATCCGGGCGGGGGGCTCGGTTGGGGCCTCTCCAGGCACAAAACATGTGGACCCAGGTGGAATGCACTCGGAATATCAGTGTCCTGGAAATGAGTGGTCCTGTACGGGTTTCAGGCCCTTCAGGAGTGTTTGTCCCCAGGTCCTCTGTTAATAGATGGACAATGTCAGTGTGATGCATTACATCAAACAACGAAGAGTGGGCTCATTCGTACCCGATGTTCAGGGAAGCAGTGAGTGTATGGTATTGGGCTCTGGAACATAGTCTAGAACTGTCAGCAGTGCATGTTCAAGCATCCGAAACATCTTGGCAGACAAGCTGATTACGGTCCAGGGTGCGTTAATAGGAACTCTTCACCTTAGTGGCTGATGACTTGTTCGCAAGATGGGTCCTCCTGAGTCGGACCTTTTTTGCATCCCCACACAATGCAAGACTGCTGCTCTTTTGCTCGGCCCAAGGAAGGAGTTTTCTGGCAAGACATGTCCTTCTCTTGGAAAGGGAGGTTTCTTTATGCCTTTCCACCCTTTCCACTCAGAGTATTGTTCAAGTTGAAGGTGGAGGGAGCAACTCTAATTGCTCCCCTATGGCTGCGGCAGATCCAGTATCCCCTGCTGCAATAGCTGGCGGAGGAACCCCCAGTACCTCTGCAAAGGTTTGCTGTCACAGGAACAGGGAAACCCTAGTTCTTGGGACTTGGAAGTCTCTAGTTCTGCAATCATGGTTCTTGAGGACAGAGCCATAGCTCACTTTGGGGTATCACAGAAAGTGGCTGATGCTCTGGTGGTTGCCATAAAACCATCCACCAGATGTACCTATTCTGTGAAATGGAAGTGGTTTACTTTGTGGGCTGCTTCACATCACTTGGATCCCTTTACCTGCCCGGCAAATCCGGTTCTAGAATACTTTCTGTCCTTATCGGATTCAGGCCTGTAGTACTCTGTCAGTGTGCACTTGGCTGCTAGATCAGCATTCCATGTGCCTGTGGATGGCCATACGGTTGCTCAGCTGGCTCTAGCCCATACATTTCTGAGCAGCATTTTATATATAAGCCTGCCATTTGAAATCCAATCCCGGCTTGGGATCTGAATTTTATTTTGGAGAAGCTGGTCCTTTTGAGCCAGCCGCGAGTTGTGGCTCGAACTTCCTTTCTTGGAAAGTTATTTTTAGCGGCAGTCACTTCTGCTCAAAGGATTTGAGAGCTGCAGGCTCTGTGTGAGCCTCCTTATTTGATTTTCTACAAAGACAGGGTGTCTTTGTGTACTAACCTAGTTAAGTTTCTACCAAAGATGGTGTCTGAGTCTATTTTAAATCAAAACCATCCACCTACCAGTACATTATCCAGAGTATGCCAATCCAGGGGAAGCACTGCTCCATACCTTAGATGTGCATAGAATACTCTGGTACTATACACACCATACAAAAGACTGCAGGAAGTCCTTGCAGCTATTTTTCATTTGCCCCAGGAATAGAGGACGCTCCAGTTTCTAAACTGTCTTTGCACAAGTGGCTAGCACATTGTATTATGTTATGTTACAGCAAGTACGGCAGGGAACTTCTTAGTATTCTTAATGGTCATTCAGTGAGAGGCATGGCCACTTCAGTACCTTGTTTTCGGAATGTTTCCGCTGCATAAATTTGTGCAGCTGTCACCTGAAGTACTGTCTGCACCTTCACAAAGCATTACATTCTGGACATTGTGTCCCGTAGACAGGCTGGGCTTGGCCTAGCTGTGGTACAAGGCCTACACTCATAAGCCTCTTGTTGTTAATAACTGTACATATTTTTCTAGTATTGTATTTATTCCTGCCTTGTATATTGCTCACTGTATCTTTCTGATCTGTTTTATCCTGTATATCCCAGGTCCACCTCGAAAATGAATTATGCTCAACGGTGATCGCCTGGTTAAAAACAGATTTTGATTGATTCCTGCAGGTTCCATCTGTCTGGACTGTTGGCTTTTGGCACTACATGGGACTTGTTCCAGTGGTGTGGCCTGATGAGAGAGATCCTCGAACAAGATAGAACTGTTATGTAAGAACTTAACAGTAGATCTTCGAGAGAAACTCTCATTTGGCCATGCTGTCCCACCCTCCTTCCCCCTCAGGGTTGCAACAACTAATTATTGCCTTGGTGCTTTCATCGCTACCTTTTTCAGCACTCGGTCTCGCCAGATATGGGGAGTGCTGGGGTCTCTTCTGGTTCCCTAGAGGGAGGTCCTCCAAGCATGATCTCTGGCAGAGAACTGAGGAGAGGTGGGGCTGTCCATGTTTATGGTGACCTCCTCTCAATCTATCTGCCAGCCAACGCCACCCTCTGCCCTGCATTATGCACTGGGTATGACCACGGGGATCCAACACAATGATACCATGGCCCACTGCACCCCTGTCTGGCACACTGGTTACCTTCTGAAGCTACAAGCGTTCAGCCATCCGAGGAACCTACAAGTATTAGCAGATTTTGCTTAGAGGGGGCTCTTGCAGTTGGTAATTACATATAGGACTGAAGCCGGCAGGCATTGGGACCCCATGGAAAAATTTCTGGCTAGCAGTCTCTGGCAGGGGACCACCCCCATGTCAGGTGACCGGCGTCAGATGATGTCGGTATAAAGAGGCAGTCCCCCACACCCGCCTTCCAGTTCTTTCCTGCTGTGTCTGTGAAAGCACCTCACGGTTAAGTTCCTCTGCTAATCAGTTTGTTGTCAGTCTTGTTAACCGAGTTTTTGTCGCCTGTTTTTCTAGTTTTTCCTCAGAAAACATTGTGTATGTCATCCCCTACATCCTTAGATTCGCATAAGAACAAGTGTGACTTGTGCAGCTCACAGCTCCCGCATAACGACGGTCATTCCCTGTGCCTCTTCTTCCTAGGCCCAGAACACCCCGTGGAGAAGTGCCTGCACTGCCAGCAATTCAACGCTGCCACCTATAAATGGAGGCAGCAGGCTCTGGAGGCCCACATTTTAAAGATGTCCTCCATGGAGAAGGAGCTGAAGAAGCTTAGGCAGGCCTCCACTTCACCCAAGGGACACCGTAAAAAGTAGAAGGACCAGGACTCCACTTCGATGGCTTTCGCAACTCCGGCCAGAGTTGCCGTACTCCAGGTAACGTCCCCTCCGGGGGATCGACCCTCGACGGCTGTCTTGGCGGTACCCAAGGCAGTGACTTCCCTCCCGTTGGGCTCGGGCCCCGGGTGCCTCAGAACAAGGAGGCGACTGCTTCGGGAAGGCCGCTGCCGCCTGACCCCCCAGGTCGGCGGGTCTGGTAAGTCAGAACACCTGTGCCACTGGCGTCCAGCGGACAGGGCCGATAAGGCGCGGCCCCGCTTCCGGGGGGCTGGTCGCCGAGCAGCTTCTCCTATGGTAGCCTTCGGGCATCTGATCCGATAAGTCAAATGGGCAGACTAGGTGGGCCATAGGCCCTTATCTGCCGACACTGTCTATGTATCTATGTAAGTCGGGTACCGGCTCCTCAGATGCCCGCCCGGATCCCGCCGGTAAGGTGGACATCTGCTTCTCCGAACACACGGTGAAAGAGCCGATGGCAGACACCATTGACCAGTCCGCCGTTCCCGGCTCGCCACAGCAGCTGCTGCTAACGGAGGCTCCAGCGTCTCCCCTGCTGGACCCCGGGATTTCAGACCCTTCCCTGGTGACACAGAGGACGCCAGCACGCCGTCACAGGTCTTCTAATGTAGGCTGGATCCCTGACGCGGGCCACCCGACGCGGATGACATCCTTACCGACGCTGTCCCAACGCCGACCAGACCCTCGGGGCCACCTGTTCCTGGCCCGCCTGCTGGGCCTCTTCCAGGGCAGTCTGCTCCGACTGAGCCCCTGGTTCCTGGTATCCGACTCACCTTATCCGATGCCGTCCTACCTGGGACTGCAGTATCCGCCACAGTACCAGACGCTCATTACTCAGACGCCTGGTTTCTCGCCTGGCTACAGATACCTCGGTATCCGTATCCCTCCTCCACCACCCCCAGCCGCGGTGGATTTGAAGGAGACTTTAGCTGCCTGGTGGGCTGGGGCCAGCTCAGCTCACCAGGAGGTGCAAACTGTCTGCAGTGCAGTTCACCCGCCCGGAGGCGAGACTCCCTCCCCGCCTGCGACATCAGAGGTGAGCCCTCTGGTGCCAGGGCTGGGAGATACTCTTCCCCGAGGTTTGTCTAAGGGGTCTGTTCCTCCCCTGCACTGGGAGGAGTCTTCCTCCTCTTCGGAGACCTCTCCAGATCGTCCCAGGCCTAGGACTCCTCCGAAGTCTTCTCCGGGAGATCCTAATTTTCTGGGTTGCTGAGAAAGATCCAGGAGATCCACCAGTGGCAATCTCTGGAGCCAGATCCACAGCGGAAGCAGCTCGCTGTCCACTTGGATCTGCCCGAAACTGCTCTGACATTGATTCTACCCTGGATTGAGCCTCACGCTGACCTTGTTTCCATGATCTGGAAACAACCGTCCACGTTAGCCCCACTTCCGAGGAAGGCAGATAGGCTATACCAGGCTCCTGAGAGTGTGGATTCCTTGAACACACACCCCAAAGCCGACTCGGTTGTGATTAGCGCTGCTTACGGCTGGTTGACCAGCCCGAAACACCTCAGCTCATCTCTACCAGACAAGGAGTCCCATCTTCTGGACCAGTACGGGAAGAAGGTGTGCACTTTTTCGTCACTGGGGATTAGGGCCCTGAACTATGTTGCACATATGGGGGACTACCAGAAGACTATCCTGAGTCGGGTGGAATCCAGGTTAGACTCCCTTCCTCAGTCTCAGACCAAACAGGAAGTGGCTTATCTCATCTGGTCTGCTCGTTTGGCCAGTTGGCACATGCTCCATGCCACATATGATGCAGCAGGTCGGAGCTCGGCTATCGCCATAGGTCTTCGGCGGCATGCCTGGCTCCAGGTGTCAGGATTGGTCCCTGAAATGCAATCTGCTATTCAGGATGCACCCTTCAGGGGTTCGGTGCTGTTCAGTGGGGATGTCAAGGACATCATCACCGATCTGCAAGAGAAGGGCACTGCACTTAAGTCTGTTGTCTCTCTGTACAGGCCCCCCCCCCGGGACAGTGTTGCCCTTTTCGCAGACGTTCTCAGCCTAAAGCAAAACCTCCGAGCAAGCGGGCCAACAAATGTCGGACCCGTCCTGCTGCCAAGCCCCCCCGCCCAAAAAAGCGGCGGGAGCTTCAGCTGCGACATTGCCCCACACCTCCTGACTCCTTTCCTCTCCCACAGCCTCTGGATTCCCCAGAGGAACCAGTAGGAGGAAGGTTCTCATTCCATCTACAGGGTTGGGAGAGGATCACGTCAGATGCTTGGGTGCTCCAACTGATGATAGCAGGACACTCAATAGAGTTTCTTCAGAACCCTCCCAAAGTCGTTTTACTCCCCGGAACATCTTCCTCTGGTTCAGGAAGAAATTTCTTCCCTTCTCTTGAAGGCAGCGATGGAGCCTGTCCCGGCCCACTTTTGGGGGATTGGTAATATATTCCCTTTTCTTCCTGGTTCCAAAGAAAACTGGAGACATGAGACCTATTATAGACCTTGGCTCCCTGAACATGTTCGTGGAGTATAAACGTTTCAGAATGCTCTCCCTGCAGAGCCTTCTGCCATTACTCCGGCAGGGACAGTGGCTGTGCACTTTGGATATGAAGGATGCCTACCTTCATATCCCCATATGCCCTTCCCACTGCAAATTCCTTCGGTTTTTGTTCCAGGGGGACCACTACCAATTCAGAGCCCTCCCATTTGGTCTTTCCTCTGCTCCCCGAGTGTACACCAAATGCCTTTCTATGGTAGCAGCTCACCTGCGTATGCAGGGAGTGCAGGTGTTCCCATACCTGGATGACTGGCTCCTGGTGGCCCTGTCAAGGGAGGATCTTCTGCGATCTCTTTCCCTTACCCTGCAGGTCTTTTCCCGCCTGGGTATCACCATCAAGCAGGCCAAGTCTCATCTGGTCCCTTGCCAAAGACTTCAGTTCATAGCAGTGATCCTGGACATGACCATTGGTATGGCTTTTCTGCCTCCGGACAGGGTGGACACCCTCCAGACTCACGCAAGTCTGCTGTCCAGACACAGACGGGTCGGCACCAGGTTAGTCCTTCGCCTCCTCGGGCTCATGGCTGCTGCTATTCCTACCGTCCCTCGTGCTCTGCTCCATATGAGGATCTCTCAGTGGATGCTTCAGTCTCAGTGGAACCAGACATTGGACGACCTAGACCAGGAAGTTCTGGTCTTCGATCCCAAGGTCCGGGACTTGCATTGGTGAATGGTGCAAGAGAACCTTTGCCGGGGAGTTCCCTTTTGCTTCGAACCCCCCTCCCAAAATTTGACAGCAGATGCCTTGGGAGAGGGCTGGGGAGCCCATGTAGGGTCTCACCAGACTCGGGCCTCCTGGTCCAAACTCGAGCTGACTCTCCACATAAATGTGCTTGAGCTCAGAGCCATTTTGTATGCTCTCAACTCTTGTATCCTTCCAGGTCATCTGATTGTCCAGACGGACAACGTGCGTAGTCTGGTACATCAAAAAGCAGGGAGGAACGCCGTTCCTACCCTCTGTGCAGGGAAGCAGTGAGAGTTTGGAGTTGGGCTGTTCAGCACAACCTTTACCTGACTGCAGTTCATGTTCCGGGAGTTGAAAACATGCTGGTGGACCACCTGAGTCGGTCATCAGCAAAAGCCCACGAATGGGAACTGGATCAAGGGGTAGTACCCGATGTCTTCCTGCGCTGGGGAACCCCTCAGGTAGACCTGTTTGCGTCCCCTCAAAATGCAAAACTTCCCACCTTCTGCTCGCTCGCTCCAGGGTGAGGCATTTTCTGGCGGGCACTCTGTCTTGCGACTGGAAGGACAGATTCGTCTATGCCTTCGCTCAGATTCCCTTAATTCTGAGGGTCTTACACAAACTCTACTCAGGAGGAGCTCGGATGATCCTCATCGCTCCATTTTGGCCCAGGCAAGTTTGATTCTCTCTTCTGCAACAATTTTCAGAGGAACTTCCACTTCCTCTGTCACATTTGCTGACCCAGGATCAGGGGACCCAGAGTCATCCAGGTCTCAGATCCCTTCCGTTAAATGCATGGCTCCTGCAGATGTAACTCAAGCCTGATTTGGAGATATTCTGGTGGAGGCCAAGAAGCCTTCCACTAGATCCATCTACTTCATGAAATGGAAATGGTTCTCGATTTGGGCCTCTTCCAAGGACTTTGAGCCATTCTCTTGCCCTCTCAGGGGAGTCCTGGACTACATGCATCATCTCTTTGACCTGGGTCTCAGCCATTCCTCTTTGAAGGTTCACATGGCGGCTATCTCAGCCTACCACGTCCCTTTCGGAGGCAGGACTTTCGCGCAGTTGGAAGTCTGGAAGACCTTCCTCAGAGAGGTTCTCCATTTGATACCCCCATCCGCATTCCTGACCCTCCTTGGGATCTGAACTTTGTTCTCGAAGCTTACTCTGCCCCCTTTTAAACCGGCAGCCTCAGCAGACTTGAAGTTCCTCTCTTGGAAAACTGTCTTCCTAGTGGCCATTACTTCAGCTCGACTGATTTGTGAGCGTCAGGCCTTAATCTGAAAAATCCCGTATTTGATTCTTCACAAGGAATATGTGGCTCAGCGCACCAGCCCTAAGTTTCTCCCTAAGGTGGTGGCGGAATCTACGCTGAATCAATCCATTGAGCTACCTGCTTTCTTTACGCAACACTCCAATCAAGGGGAATACCTCTTGCATACTTTGGATGTTCATAGAATACTGAGATATTACACCACTAGGACTAAGGATCTCAGGAAATCTGATCAGCTTTTTGTCTCGTTTGCTCACAAAAGAGAGGGCAATGCCGTTTCCAAGCAATGCCTATCCAAATGGTTGGCTCATTGTATCACTTTCTGTTACGACAAGTACAAGACCCTGCTGGGTCAAGTCAGAGGTCACACCGCCAGAGGAGTAGCTGCCTCTGTGGCTTGTTTCAAGAATGTCAGCGGCAGACATCTGCATAGCCGCAATTTGGACTTCTGTCCATACTTTTATGAAACACTACAGTTTGGACATTGCTTCTCTCCGTGGAGCAGGCTTCGGGGTTGGCTGTTCTGCAAGGTCTTCTTTCTTAAGACCCTTACAGCCGGAGGTACTATTGGTGTGTAGTTTTCCTCCTTCTGAATGCATTTCCTTGTTTGACTTCGTGGGATTCAGTCCTATATGTAATTACCTACTGCAAGAACCCTCTTGAAGTAAGATAGTAGAGTTACATAAGAACTTACCGTAACAGTAGATCTTGGAGAGAGGGGCTCTTGCAGTAGGTAATGCCTTCCCGCCCTCCATTCCCCTTAGCTTTTTCCAGGAAGGAAAATATCCACTTCTCTCTCCCGCCAAAGGCCAACAAAGGCAAGATGAAAGAACTGGAAGGCGGGCATGGGGGACCGCACCCTTATACTGACATTGGGTGACGCGGGTCACTTGATGTGGGGGTGGTCCCCCGCCAGAGACTGCTACCTAGAAATTTTTCCGTGGGGTCCTGACGCCTGCCGGCTTCAGTCCTATATGTAATTACCTACTGCAAGAGCCTCTCTCGAAGATCTACTGTTACGGTAAGTTCTTACATAACTGGCAGTATAGCGCAGTGGGTTAAGGCTCTGAACTGCAGATCTGGAAACCTGGGGTTTGAATCCCACAGCCACGGTACCTAGGTGCATACTGTGTGATCCTGAGCAAGTCACTTAACTTCTTTGTGTTCCCTGGTCGCACCTGTAAACAAGCTTTCAGCTTAGTGTGTCTCTCCTGGTTAACAATTAAAAAAAAAAAACCTTTCTCTGCAACAAGGCTGGACAAGTCTGGTACCGCCGCTCCAAGGTGCACAGACGCTTAACAAACAAGCTTTCAAAATACTTAAAACCTCTTTCCTGAGAATTCTTTTTATGCCACTTCTGCTGTCCGGAAATGTACACCCCAACGCAGGACCAGGTGGGCCGACCACACACCCCCAGAATAGGAGGGTGGGGTCCCTCACATTGGCATCAATCAATGTCTGTAGCCTCCTCGGTAAATTTCATAACTTCCAAACCTGGATTCAACAACACAATCCTGACATCCTCTCTGTTGAAACTTAGCTAAACCCTAAGATTCCTGACACTGCGGTCACAATTTCCGGATATTCTATCTTCAGGCAGGACAGGATTTCAAAACGGGGTGGTGGCTGTGCCATTTACTTGAGAGATGCCCTCATGGGACATGTCATCCAGTTTTTCTAGCCCAGGATCCCCATCTCAGGAACTCGCCATCAAAATTCTCCTAGGGGCCCATAATAAAAATCTTGCTATAGCCTCTGTATACATACCCCCAAAGGACCAGGCCTGTGGTTTCAACAGCATCATTGAATTCCCATGGGACTACACCATAATTTGGAGACTATAATTCTGGGTGATTTTAACATAACCTGGCTTTTACCTGAGGCTTGCACCTACAAGGATGCTGTCACGGCACAACACCTCACACAGCTTGTCCCCACCCCTACTAGGTGCAACTATAGGATGGGGACCTACACTGTACTTGATTGGATACTGTCAAACCGCCCTGAAAGAATCTCTAAGGTGTCTGTACTCCTTATACTTTTTTGTGTTATTTATTTTCACCCTCGTGCTCTGCCACCCACCACTCCATTGGGCCAAGGGGGTCCTTCACCCACTCCACGAGTCTGGCCCTGATCCCTCCATCTTCACATTGCAGCCGCCCTGAGGTGACCCCAGACGAATCATGCGCCGGGGGTCAACCAGCACATACTTGACCCCAGGGTGCTGCTGAAGTGGAGAGGGAAGCTCTTCAGGAGCATCGGCGGCAGTAGCGGAGGACGGTGGCCGTCATCCGGTCTGTCGAGAGGCAGATTTCCCCTTTTTCTACTCTGTTCCCACTTGTCTTCTGCAGTACTCCTGGTCTCCACCAGAGGCCGCTATAGAGCGACGCCAACCTGCTACCCACCCCAGGAGAGGAGAGCAGTCCCTACAGACGCTCGATCCTCTCCTTCCACTGCCAGCCCCAAGCATCCCGAGTCCATTCCCGAACCCAGGTCGCTGGCATAGCACAAGGTGTGGCGTCCAACGCCTCAAACCTCAGTGCCACTCGGCCGGCTTCCCTGATACTTTAAATGACCACTCACATGTTATCTGCTCTTGGGCTAACAAATTCACCAAGCCCCCTCCTAAAATAATACACACCAGGGTACTCAAGCAGGGGCACCTTCAGCTGCTAAAATCACATCTAAGCAGGCTGGACTGGTCGATAATTGACTCGATACAGACAAAGCCTTGGAACTGTTAATCAGCTGCTTTACGGCGGCCTGTGATATCCATGCACCACTTAAAAAGATGGTTAAAGGCAGGTCTAACCCATGGATAAACTCTGAGCTTATAACGCGGCTCAAACAAAGGGACCACCTCTGGCACTGTGCTCGAGCCACATCAACGCAAGGGGACATTCAGGTATACTCCGTTCAGGAAGGACCGGGTGGGAAGGAAAGGAGTGGGTGTGATGCTTTATGTGAGGAAAAGCATAAAAGCCATGGAGATGCAGGGAATATTGGGGGGCAGAGGTACTGTGAGTCTTCCTGGAGATGGTGTATGAGCCACTGTTCACACTGAAGTGATTTACAGACCTCCAGCACAGAGGGAGGAATTAGATGAGGTACTTGTGGAAGCCATTGACAAGATGGCAGAAAAGGGAGATGTGCTACTGGTGGGGAGCATCAACCTGTCAGATGTGGATTGGAACTTCCCAGTAGCAGCTTCAGCTAGAAGTAGGGACATCCTGGACTTTTTGCAGAGGATGTTCCTCATCCAACTAGTCAGTGACCCACTCGTGATGGGGCAATACTGGACCAGGTACTCACTAATAGGGACAGTGTTGCAGATGTCAGTGGTAGGCCACTTGGGGACCAGTGATCAGGTACGGTATCACCAGCAGAAAGAAAAAGTTGGTGTTAACTCGGTATAGATCGCTGGTAAGATCCCACCTAGAGTATTGTGTCCCGTTCTGGGGACCACATCTCTGGGAGAACATAGAGTTGAGGCGGTCCACAGGAAGGCAGCTAAAATGGTACGGGGTCTGCATCAAAAGTCCTATGAGGAGAGACTGAAGGACCCAAGTATGTACAGCCTGGCACAGAGGAGGGAGAGGGGGAATATGATAGAGACCTTTAAATAACTCACCGGGGTAAATAAGGTACAGGAGGGGAGTATTTTTCAGATGAAAAGATGCTCAAGAACAAGAGGACATGCAGTGAGGCTGGAGGGGGAAGATTCAGGAGAGATGGGAGGAGGTGGTACTTCACAGAAAGAGTGAGGGATACCTGGAACAGTCGTCCAGTGGAGGTGGTGGGGGCGTAAAACAGTGGTGGGATTCAAGAAAGCATGGGATAAGCATAAGGGAATCTTTGTGGAAAGGAAAAGGAGGGGGGTGGAGAGAGAGAGAGCCAGATGTCAAATAGGGTCTGTGGTGACACTGTAGGTAAGGAAAAATGGGCAAACTAGGTGGGTCAAGCAGTTCTTGTCTGCTTGTCAAATTCTGTATTTCCAAGTCAAGTTAATGACTTGTAAGCTTGGCAGTTCTGAAATAGATTGTCAACAGTCCGGTGTTTTTCAGTCGCATAGTGCCATTGGTAATAGTTAATTTGAATGTATTTAAAAGACCAGAGACATGACTAAAGTGATGGGATAAGGGCCATGAAGAGGGATAGGGAGATGCAGGAGGGGGTGGTCTAAAGTATGGCAACAGTGCAAAGAAGGGACGAGTTTATGCACAGGATCAAAAACCTGAAGCTGGAATACAGGATGAGTTTGGGGTGGATAGCACAGTGGAGGAAAAGGATTTGGGGGTAATGATTAATACTTTGACAATACCTGTACAATGCGGTAGAGAAGTGGAAAAGGCACAGCGGATGCTGTGGGTTCGGAATTGGTGCCCGCCCACCAAATGCAGGAAGATTTCAGGTCAAGCGAGTAAAATTGCTGTAGTTGTGCACCCACAGGGCGCCTTTACTGAGTCAGGACCGTTCTGAACTGTACACCTTGATCGCTGCAGTTCCGAGCATTTCCACTAGGGTGTGGTCACCGAAAATTGCCAAAGTGAGCTCCGGATGCTCACAAAGACCACCAGACTACCAGGAAGCGTGAGAGGAGGAGCTGTGCATGTCACTTAGGATACAACAGTCACTGAGCAGGTGCCTGCCTTGTCGCACATCGAGGAGGAAACTGGAGATCTTGTCAGCACCATACTGAGCCTGGGTTGGTTGGGAGTCGAGCACTATGATTTGGGAGAGGTCGAGAGGTGAGTCATGATCCAGGAATCCAGCGAGCCACAGGAAAAAAGCCAAGAATGCCTTCCTGTCGGTAAGACATCTGGCACTTGGGTTAATATCCCAGTACTGACACTGTAGTGCAGCAGGAGAGGGGTGCTGCACTTCTGAGGTGCTGTCTTTCGGATGAGACGTTAAACCGAGGTCCCATCTGCCTGGATTGGTGGTAGTTCAGGTGGATGTCAAAGATCCCATGGCACTTATCGAAAAGAGTAGGGGAATTTCCCCGGTGTCCTGGCCAAATTTCCCTCATTCACTAAAAATACCACCGACAGCTTAATCTGGTTCAGGGTCAGTTGGCATTCATCTGTATCCCCCTTCCCCGGGTCGTGCCTGAAAATAGGCAGGATTTGTCTAGTGCACTTACCTGGTCAACAAAAGCTAAATAAAATTAAAAAAAGACTGCTGTGGGAAAACAAACTGATTGATTGGGGAACTTGGTGCTGCTGGATGTTACCGTACTGAAAGTCTGGACTGCATGGGAACGTCTGTAGTGCAGGTCTGTGACAAATTCTGCTGTACTGCTGCTGATTGGCCGCCCTTTTGAAACATAGAGGACCTTAACCGTGTCCTGGTGGGGCTTATGTCTTTCTCTTCGAACCAGTGGCAGAAATCTTTTTTTTTTGCATACTTTGTTTATGCCCCCTTCTTCCAACCCAGCCACCCTCTCCTTCTGGTGGCCAAGTCCTCTCCTTTTGCCGATTTCCGCTCTGTCCGCCTCCCAACTGCCAGCTGTTCCAGTGTATCCCTTCATTGGGGGGGGCCCTCCTACCCATGGCAGCATCCGGGAGGGGAGATCGAGGTATCTTACCAGCACCCCCTTGTATCTTGGTCGGCGTGGGGTTGACTCTGGGGGCTTCATGGCGAGGTGGACCGCTGTCATCCAGCCAGCACGGGTGGCCATTTTCCTATGTTCTGTTGCCCCGCCCTGCTAGGAGGCATGCTAGGTGTCCTTGCTTTCTTGCGTCGGTGACATGTGGTCACCCATGCTGCGAAGCGCAAGACCTGAGTCGGCTGCAAGGAGCGGCTCCGGGGCCGATGCGCCAACCTCAACCCCCGAGAGGAGAGCTCCCAAGGGACGCTCTACGCCTCCCCTGTCTGCTTCCATTCCTGACGTCCCCAGGCTCTGGCGTGAACGCAGGTCGCCAGCATGCCAGTGAAACCCCTATTGCCACTGAGCTGGCCTTTTTTTTTTTTTTTAAACAATGAATAAGTTTGTATTTGATGGCACAGATGGGTGGGGACCAAGCACACACTGAGGAAACTAAGAGAGTATATCCACCGTGCTGATAGCTATCACCACAAATAAAAAAAATAATAAAAGGGGCTTGCACATGTTTTACTGGCTGATTTCATGCTGGGCTGGTGAAAATCCTGTGGGGCCGGTCTGCTCTCATTTAGAATACTGTGTACAGTTTTTGGACTCCGCTCTTAAAGAAAGATAGGGACAGACTGGAGGCAGTGCAGAGGGAGGGAGGGCTACCTAGATGATCCAGAGGTGACAGCAGTGGAGTTGAAGAACACCTGGAAGGTTTAAATATTTATTTAGAGTTTAAGTGGGTAGATGCAGTGGTCAGTAAGATGCCTACTGTCAGGCAGCACACGGGAGCGTACAGTCGAGGACTTGATAAGAACAGGTGCGAAAAACCTAAAACGTGAAGCACAGCATAATAAAATGCAGTAAATGAAGAGATGAAAGCAAGTAATATACAAGTTGTATGCAAATCAAGCTGAACATGTATGTTCAAGATAGGAGGAAAGGACAAGACATGATTGACATTCAAGTTCCTTTGCAGAATCAGTAGAGTAGACGGCAAGGCAAGAGTAAGGTCTGTGAAACTGGCGGTTGGGGGAGGGGGTCAAGTAAGATGCAAGAAGGTACTTTTTTACTGAAAGCGTGGTGGCAGAATTGAACAAACTTTCAGATGAAGTCCTATCTGCTGAGACAGTAGGAAAGTTTAAGAGGCGATGGAGCAGACATGGGGAGAGTGTGGTTGGGTATAGTGGTGGGGCAGGGGAGGGCAATGTGGACTGACAGGGGCTTGCTCAGTCCTTCAGCTGGCTAAGCAGGGAAGTGCAGATGGGATGAGCTGCTAGGGCTTTTTCTGCTGACAGTTTTTCTCCGTTTCTAACTTCACGAAATCTAGAAAAGATTGAAGTTGGATACAGACAAAAGCATAATGGTATATACCCGCCCTTGAAATTTAAGCTCTCTCCCCATTTCAGGACTTAATGCATTTGGTCAAAAGGTTAGCCTCTTGGGATTATCTGTGGCTGAAACTCCACTGACCTTCATTGTTGCTGCTGCCACCTAATCATGTTTTCCTCTGTTTTTTATAAGGAGGGAGTTATCACGAGTGAAATGGTACAGATGCTCTTCTCCGAAGACACTGATCTCCAGCTGACCACAACCCAGAAATTCCGAAAGTTGCTGTCCAAAGGTAAGCTGGATCAAGAGACAGGAAGCAGAGTTTCAGAAGTTACCCATCTTTGAGGCAAAGGACACCTCCAGGAAAACTTTTAAAAACATAATTACATATAATCCATGTCCTGTTTAATGTACTTTAATTATTCCTGTGCACTTTGTGAGGCTTTTCTACAGGAGAACAAAATCCTTGTAACATAGTTAAGGACATTTCCCTGGTATTTCAGCAACCCCATGTGAAATTGTTAATCTTAGGCCCAGTACATGATGTCATCCAAACATTTGAAATCCACAACAAAAAAGAAATGAATTGTGGGGGACTGGATGGCTCAGTGGATTGGAGCGGGTTAAGGAGCCTTTTACCTGTAGGTCACAGGTTCAGATCCAGCACAGATCGGTAGTGGTCGAAAACCATTGGGATCCAGTGTTCATTGCATGGTGTGGTTCTGTACGAGTACAGTGGCAATCAAGCCACACAAAGGCAAGGGTCCCGGATTTCAGGAGGTCAGACTTTACTAAGATGGGGATATGTCTCAAGAATGCCCTGGCAGGGATGGATGAATTGGGGGGGAGTTGAGCAGTGGGCCTGTCTGAAACAAGCCATAGTAGAGATGACAAATCTTTGCATGAGGCACGTAAATAAGGGCAGGAGAAGGAGAAAGCCACTGTGGTTCTCAAAGGAAGTGGCCGGGAAGGTAAGGGCAAAAAAGATGGCTTTCAGGAAATACAAGGAGAAACAGGAGGAGGACAGAGTAGTGTACCTGAATCAACAGAGGGAGGCAGGGAAAGCAGTCAGGAGCGCAAGGAGCACAAGCGGAGGAAAAATAGCACTGGGTGGGTGGTGTGGGTGGTGGTGTGTGTGTATATGTATATGTACGATATGTATATGTGTGTGTGTGTGTGTGTGTGTGTGTGTGTGTGTATATGTGTGTGTGTGTGTGTATATGTGTGTGTGTGTGTGTGTATATATATATATATATATATATGTGTGTGTGTGTGTGTGTGTATATATATATATATATATATATATATATATATATATATATATATATATATATATATATGTATATATGTGTACATATGAAAAAAGTGGGGGGCAAGACATTTTATAGGTACATAAGTGAAAGGAGAAGATCCAGGGGTGGGATTATAGGGCTTAAAGGGTTGGAAGGGGACCTGGAAGAAGCATCAATACTGAACAAATACTTTTGCTCTGTATTCACAGAAGAAGGTGATGGACCACAGTTAGGCAATGTGAGCAAATAGGGAAGGGAGGTGGACACCAATCCATTCACGGAAGAGTCCTAAAAGAACTCTCAAAACTGAAAGTGGACAAGGCAGTGGGACCGGATGGGATACATCCTAGAATATTAAGGGAACTACTTAAAGAAAGGATTGTGGAACACCTTGAATCTAGCGGAGCACAGTATCTGAGACAGCATGTATTCACATCGGGGAAGGTCATGTCAAACAAATCTAATTGAGTTCTTTGTCTGGGTGACTAGAGAAGTGGATCAAGGTCGAGTGGTGAATGTAGCCTACCTGGATTTCAGTAAGGACTTCTATACCGTTCCACATAGAAGACTTGTGAACAAGCTGGGCAGCCTGGGAGTAGGTCACGAGGTAGTAAATTGGGTTAAGAACTGGTTGAGTGATAGAAGACAGAGGGTGGTGGTAAATGGAGCTCAGTCTGAGGAAAGGAGGGTGACCAGCGGGGTTCTAGTGATCAGTTCTGGGGCCAGTCCTGTTTAATGTCTTCATAAGTGACATTACGGAGGGACTGGAAGGGAAGGTGTGCCTCTTTGCAGACAGCACTAAGATCTGCAGCAGGGTGGACACTCTGGGAGGGGTGGAAAAAATGAGGGACTTGGGTAAACTGGAGGAATGGTCTAGAGTGTAGCAACTGTGATTCAATGCAGAAATTGCATAATCATGCATGTGGGGTGTAAGAACCCAGGGGAGATGATTACGTGATTTGGGAGATACTGACCGTCACCAAACGGAAAAGGGATTTGGAGGTGATCATATCTGGTGACCTAAAAGGTGGCCAAACAATGTGCCAAGGCTGTGGGGAGAGCCATCGGGATGCTGGGGTGCATAGGGAGAGGTATCACCAGCAGAAGAGGTGGTGAGGCCTCCTTTGGATATCTGAGTCCAGTTCTGGAGGCTGCATTTCTGTAAGGACATAGACAGGTTGGAGGCAGTTCAAAGGACAACAAAGACAGTGCAGGGCCTGCACCAAAAGTCATATGAGGAGAGACTGGGAGACCTCAGTAGGTATACCCTGGAGAAGAGGAGAGATGGTAGAAACCTGCAAATATTTAAAGAGCATAAATAGGGTACTGGAGGGTAGCATCTTTCAGAAATGGAGATATTCTGGAATGAGTGGGCATGACATGAGTTTGGAAGGGGGTAGACTAAGAGGTAACATGAAGTATTTCTTCACGGAAAGGGTGGTGGATGCATGGAATTAGACTCCCAGTGTAGGTGGTGGGAGCCAACACAGTTGGGGAATTCAGAAATGCATGGGAAAGACATAGGGGGAACCCTAGTGATAAGAATGAGAAGGTAAAGCTGGAGATGGCATCTGTGGCTTTTGCAGTAGGTAGGGAAAATGGGCAGACTGGATGGGCCTGTCGATCCTTATCTGCCGTCAATTTCTGTGTTTCTATGTGTGGAGTGCTTCAGGTCACTAGTGTTCATCACTCCCAGGTCCTTCTCCTCCTGTGATGCAGATACCTGGACCACTCAGAGTATCTCAGGTTTTGCATTTATTTGCATTGAAGCCAAGCTGCCAAATCTCAGACCACTTCTCTAGTTTTTCCAGATCTTCCTTTAGGTCTTGTATTCCTTCTGCTGTGTCCACCCTTCACAGAGCTTAGTGTTGTCTGAATAGGTAAATTTGCCCTTAATGCCATCCCCAGTATCAGTGAAGACACTACCAGGCACCAGTTCAAGCACTGAGCCCTGTGGGACCCCACTGGTGACCTGCTTGGTGCTAGATAGCTCGCGCCTCACCACCGTGCTCTGGGTCCTGCCCCCAGCCAGTTTTCTGTCCAGCTAGTCACCTTCTTCCCAACCCCAAGAGCAGCCAACTTCCTTATCAACCTCTAGTGGGGTAGAGTCAAAGACCTTACTGAAATCCAAGTAAAGGATGTCAACCGCTTGGCCTCTGTCCACTGTTTTAGTGACTTAGTCAAAGAAGTCAATCAGATTTGTTTGACACAACCTCCCTCTCATAAACACATGCTGCCTGTCATCCTGGAGACCATACTCATCCAGATACTGTCAACTTTTCCTCAAGTATGGTCTCCATGAGCTTGCACATGATTGAGGTCGGACTGACTGGTCTGGAATTCCCTGGGTCGTCCTTGAGACTGCTCTTATGGACTAAGGCTGTGGACTGACTGTGGAATGGTAATTCCTCCAGGTATTCCAGGCTATGGGGAATGCAGTAATTATCTTCAGAAATGACATGATGGAGTGATTGTGCTCACCCACATCAACACATTTTTCGAGTTCTACACCGTAAAAATACTCTGCATTTCTTAGCAGTTCACATTGCTTGCTCAGGAGAATTGTAGCCCTATTTTATAACAATATTATACATAAATTTAATGTTCAGTTTTAAAATAAAATGTTTACATGTATCACTCCCATTTCATTCCAATTCAGAAACTCTTATAGTTTAATTTGGACTTAACATTTCTTGTAACATCTTATGTTTTTTGCACTGGCCACTACTTCTGAAAAGAAATATAACACAATATTTCACTTATGCCAGTACTTCTGATTGTACGCCATATCTACTAAACTCATCAGTCTAGTAATTCATACTTTTTTATTTTATAAAGAATGTTTTTCCTGCACATGCCACCTTGCCTGCTTCAGAACCCTAAAAATAATAGTACCCTTAATTCATTTGTTAATTTAATGTGGACTCGTAATTATCTTACCATTTTTTTCTTTCCATTCTTTATTGAAATTTTACAACGAACTATAACAAAACCAAAATCATATACAGTATATGAAGAAAACCCCTATTGAACGAAAAAAGCCTTCTGAATTTGACAAATAGGTACATACATTTCAGGTAACCTCTCTCCCTAAAATCCCTCCCTCATACCCTAGAGCCTTGAAAATGACATCATAATCATAATTAAATATATGTGAAATTGCCCTTATAAAAGTCACTCTTGCCCTCTCCCAGCCATTAAAGTATTTAGAGAAGCAATATATTTATAGCAAACAAATAAGGCCTTGTAAAAGTATAGCCCAAAATATAATAAAAGTGCTCAACTAGAGTGTAGTTAAATTGCATAATCTTGTACATAGAAGCTTTCACTTACAGGGAATGTGATTGTATCAACTTTTAATTAATGTAGCTTATGAAGGCCCAGTGCTGCTGGACGCAACACAGCGGCGGGTTTGGGGAACGAGCCCAGGCCGCGGGATTGGCAGAGGAGAGCTCCTCTGGGGAGGGGGACATATCCAGGCTACTGGCACCGCAGCGGCCCCCAGTGGAGACTAGAGACGCTGAAGGGCTAGGACGGGGGTTGCAGAGCTGGCGGTGTGCCTGTCACCACCACTCATGCTCGGGCTCTGCTTGGGGGTGGGGGAAAGGATGGAAAACAAGAAAACCCTCGCACTGACAGGTGAAGGTGGGGTCCCGAGCTACAGCCCACGCCCAATGCCAGGCCTTCCGGAGGTGCTCCTCAGGTCCTCCTCAAGCCAGTGTCGCCCGCCAATGATACATAGAAAGGGCACCAAAAGTTCAGACCTGGGGGGTTAGAGGCGGCATTGGAAGAGGTGGGGAGTCTGATGATCAACGGAGCACCGGGGTTTCAGGTGGGCAGAGCTGTAAGCTGAGCGATCTTGCTCGAGAGAGGTCGGTGGAGGTGAGAAATAGAATAAAAAAAAAATTTAATAAATTAATGTAGCTTAAGTATACTGAATTAAATATCTGAGACAAATTATTCCAAACAGATTTGTTTTGCCTTGCCATTAAGATCGTTAATTACCTTAATAAGACACAGATTCCAAACGGATTTGTGATAACCATTCTGAAAATGACGGTGTATCCTTGTTTATCCAATATTTAAGTAGGACCTGTCTAATTACTTCTAACACCTATGAGTGAAAAAATGTACTTATTCCTTAAGGGGAACTTATTAGAGAAGACCCCTAAAACCAACATTTCTAGGGATATGGATATGTTCATCCACACTGTCTGGCAGGTATCCTTGCTGCTTTAATTCTTGCCGGAAGGTCTTCAAGCTGGCTCCTGTCACCCACCCGACTGGTAAAACTCTCGGCTCCGCCCCATGATGCCAGATCTTCCTTACCGCTTGGAAGCTCAGGTTCCCTCCTTTAGCGCTCTGCGTTTAAGACTGGATCCTAATTCTTCGGTTCGCCCGAAATTGATTTTGAAGTTTTCCAAACTTCGGTCTTCCTTTTCCCTCGCTGCTGCGATGGACAAATCTGTTCCCGGCTTTCGGAGGTGCTCCTGTGGGCAGAAAATGTCCAGGACGGATCCGCATTCATTGCATCTACTGCTTAGGCCTAGATCACGACCGTGAGCTTCTTGAGGTTGTGCCGTTCCTTTCCGCCAGTGTTCTGGATGATCGCGCTGCCCGCTTGAGCTCGGGCGCCTTGAGAACGTTGCCGTGAAATCCAAAGAGGCTCGTTGGGCGGTGTCCCCGGCGGCTGGCTCGGCTGAGCAGCTCAAGCAGTTGATCACCCTCGAGGAGGAAGCGGCCCATCTTCTTCTTCTTCCTCGGCCGCGGCATTTATCCCGCTCTCCGAGTTCCTCGTATACACCTTCGTTCAAGGAGCTTTGCCAGTCTCTTTCCACAAAGGGAGAGGGGCCTTCGGGACATTCTTCTCAGCCCAAGAAAAGGGAGTCGAAAGGTAAGTCCCACCGTCGGCGTTCCTGGGAGAGGTTCCCCTCCCCGGGCAGCCATCCGTCGACTTTGGTCGAGGTTGCGGCTGAGGCCGCTGGCTTCACGGTGTCCCCGTCAGGCCAGCCTGCCGAGACTCCCGTCAATGAAGTCAAGATTTTTCTCGATCCGGTAGACGGGCTGTCGACTGGAGAAGCCGACAACCCTACTTCACCGGGTCCCCCGGTGGATACTGAGGATCTGCCTGTTCCCGCCATTGACCACAGTCCCGGTTAAAGTTCCGAGCAGAGGAAGGCGGGTATCCCTGCCCTTCCCAGACCGCCTCTGTCCCCGGGGTCTCGGTCTTGGTCTCGGACCTCTTCTCGTGTTCAGCTGTTCCCGCCATCGGCGGTCTTGGTCTCGGCATCAAGTAGGCGGAGACGCCGCCTTCCTCCTCAGGTGAGGAAAGGTTTTCACGCAAGTTGCAAGGCTTACAAGAATTTGATGTGGCAGCAGTTGCTGTTATTTGGGCCCTATCGACCCGGCCATCAAGTGGCTGTCGCGGGCAACGCCGAGCAACCACTCATTCCAGTCGAGTTGCTCGCCCCAGGGCCGGTTGCTGCGAAACCAGCTGGTCCACCGATTGTGGTGGAACCTCTGCCTCCACAACCTAAGTCAGGGGCCCCGACCAAGAGTTCTCAGTCGGGTCATGGCCGGCCCCACAGGTTGTCGGTCACCTTCACTCCCGACCGTCCTTGGCAGGTGGAGGGTGGCTCAGGGCCGAGGCAGCTCTTCGCAGACTTTTCGGAATCAGACGATGATTCCTCCCTGTTCTCCAGGCAGTGCGATCTGGAGTCCTCCAGGGGCCAGTCAGTGGACGATAGCCCATCGTCCTTCTTGGGTCTGCTTCGACTCATCTCGGAGTCCACCGGGATGCAGCTCGAGCCCGTGTCCAAACGGGCCAGGTATCCCCTGACGGAGATTCTAGACCAAGGGGATTCTCCTACGGAGGCCTTTGCGATGACTGAGGCCATTGTCGGCCCAGCCTTGGAGCTTTGGCAGCGGCCTGCTTCCTGTCCAGTGCCTTCGGCCGGGATGGCCAGGAAGTATGCGGTTCCTACTGGCTCTTTGCCCGGTTTCTCGGAACACCCCTCTGCTGAGGGGTTAGTCACCGACAGCGTTTTACGGTAACGCTTGGGATGTGGACAAGCCCCCTGACAAGGAGTCCAAAAAGTTGAACTTTGCCGGGCACAAGGTGTACGCTATGTCCTCCCTCGGCCTCCGACAGGCCAGCTCGGCTGTGCTGATGGCACACTTCTCCCACGCCCTCATGGGCTCCCTGGATGAGGTTGTTCCTCATCTCCCGCCAGACCTGCAGACCACGGTCCGCCAGGTGCGGGACCAGGGCAGTGGCAAAGCAGCAGCTCCAGACTGCTCTGGACATAGGTGATTCCTGTGCCAGGTCAGTAGCGGCCGCAGTGGCCATGCGACGTAGGGCGTGGCTGAGGATATCCACTTTCATGGCGGATACCCAGCACAAGTTGGCGGATGTCCCCTTCTTGGGGACTGACCTCTTTGTCCCTGGAGTAGAGGGACACCTCCAGTGGATCGAAAATTCCAATGCCACTCTGGACTCTGTCACCTCCGCCCAGAGGGACAAAGGCCACCGTCAGCAGCAGAAGTCCTTTCGTCCTTCGGTCCCTGCTCCTCGACCAGCCCAACAGGGCCAGCAGGCTTGCGCTTGGCGTCCCAAACCCAAGCCGATGGCTTCCTCCAACAGGAAGCAAGGAGGTAAAGGCCCAGGAGGTCCCTCGGCCGGTTCTTCCTCCAAGCCTGCCCAGTGACGGGTTGAGGGGTGCCGCCCCCAACCTCGTCACTCCCCCTGGGTTCCCTCCATGGGGCGGCTCCGCCCACTTCCTTTCTGCCTGGTCCGCTATCACCACGGACTGCTGGGTGTTGGAGGTGGTAGGAAAGAGGCCTGCCTCTGGAGTTTGAGCAGGTTCTGCCTTTTGAGCCATCGCCCCTGAGAGGCCACAGTCCCGCCTTCGCTGTTTGGCCGCCCGGCCGACATTGCCCTGCTCCTTGAAAAGAGGTAATCAGGAAGGTGGCGGATCCTCCTTCAGACCCGGGGTTGGTGTCCAGGTACTTCCTGGTCCCCAACGCAGACGGAGGCTGGTGCCCATTCTCGGCTGCACGACCTGAACAAGTTCCTAGGTCTCGGACCTTCAGGATGGTCACTCTGGCTCAGATAATCCCATCCTTGAACGAGGCATGTGGTTCTGCTCCCTGGACCTCCAGGACGCGTTCTTTCACGTCCCAATCCGTCCGTCCCATCAGAGATTCCTCCGCCTCAGAGCGGAGGGATCCCTTTACAAGTTCCGAGCCATGCCATTCGGCCTCTCCCTAGCTCCCAGGGTCTTCACCAAATGCATGGCAGTGGTGACAACATTCCTGCAGTGCAGAGGGGTCTGGGTGCACCCTTACCTGGATGATTGGCTGATAGCAGCCCCCTCCAGACAGGAGGTGGAGCAGTCCAGAGATCTGGCCCTTTAGGTTTGCTCTCAGGTTGGCCTCCTCAACGAGGCCAAGTTGGAACTCGTGCCAAAGCAGGTGATTCTGTTTGTTCAGGCAGAACTTGACTCTCTGCGAGCCAGAGCATGGCTCCCGGCGGACAGGGCCGAGGTTCTTTCCTCCTTTGTCCAATCATTTCTGGTTGGGCAATTGCACCCTGCCCGGGACTTCCTGTGCCTCCTGGGCCTCATGGCGGCCTGCACCAGCATGGTCCGTTGGGCCCGTTGGTACATGCGTCCCCTTCAGTGGGGACTGGCCAGCCAGTGGTCACAATGCCGCGATCCGTTGGACCGGCCCGTGACAGTGACCCAGGAGATGTGGAACGCTCTCCAGTGGTGGATCGTTCCAGCTCACCTGCAGGAGGGTATCCCGTTCGTCCGCCCCGAGCCAACGGTCTCTCTCTCGACTGACGCATCTCTGATGGGTTGGGGTGCCCACCTGGGGGAACACCGAGTGCACGGCCTCTGGTCCCCTTGGGAGTCCCGATGCCACATCACCTGCTGGAGCCCGAGCGTCCGCCTAGCTTCTCACCGCCTCGGCCCGCTTTCTACGGGTCGGGTGGTTCAGGTCCAGACGGACAACACCACGACCATGTACTATCTGAACCACCAGGGCAGGACATGCTCCTTGCTGTTATGCAAGGAAGCTCTCTGCATTTGGTCCCTAGTGCGCAGCCTGGGGGCGGATCTCCTAGCCATTCACATGGCAGGAGCCCAACACCCTGGCTGATGCCCTAGCCGGATAGGGGCTGCGCCTCATGAGTGGTCTCTCCTGCCGGAGTAGTACAAGATCTGTTCTCCCACTGGGGCACGCCTCAGGTGGACCTGTTTGCCTCCAGGAGAATGCGGTTGAGTCTGTTCCATGCCCGCCTCGGCAGGGCTCGCTGCAGGGGATGCCTTCGAGGTCGGGACCCCGGCCTCTCACGCCTTTCCCCATTTCCCTTGATCCACAAGGTGCTTCTCAAGGCGAGGAGGGACAAGGCGCAGGTGATTCTGGTAGCCCCAGACTGGCCCCGCCAGTTCTGGTATCCAGATCTCCTCAGCCTCAGCTCCAGGCTCCCGAGGCGGCTTCCAGCCCGCCTGGACCTGATCTCAGTCAATCAGGGGAAGGTATTCCATCCGGACCTTCAATCCCTGCACCTGACGGCCTGGTTCCTGAGTGGCTAGAGTTCCAGGTCTTGGTTCTTTCTGACGAGGTCCTCAACGTCATTGAGGCGTCCCGTAAGGAGCTGACCAGAAAATGCTATGCCTTCAGATGGAAGAGGTTTTCCATTTGGTGTCAGGGGAGGGCTTGGACCTTCGATTGCCTTCTGGCAAGCATTCTGAACTACCTATGGTCCTTTTTTCAGCAAGGGCTTGGTCAGCGACACTAAGATGTACCTGGCAGCTATCTCTGCTTTACCTAGCGTGGCCGGGCAAGCAGTCATTAAGCACAGGAGAAGGTGGTCGGCGCTTTTTCAAAGGCTTGACCACATTTCCCTTCCATGGGATCTGCTGCTGGAATTGGCCAAGCTCATGGGCAAGCCATTCGAACCAATGCACAGGTGTGATCTTTGACACCTGTCGTGGAAGACCGCCTTCTTGGTGGCTATCATGTCAGCCAGAAGGATGGAGAGCTCAGATGCTTTCCATGGAGCCTCCTACCTGGTCTTCCACAGGGACAAGGTGTCTCGCCCCCACCAGTTCCTCCCGAGGTGGTGTTGGAGTTTCCACCTTAACCAGGTGTTGACTCTGCGGTGTTCTACCCCAGTCACACCTTGAGGCTCAGTATAGGCTCCATACTTTGGACCCTAGACGCAGCGCTCGCTTATTATAAGGAGCGGATGGCTGAAGTTCGGGGAGAGGTTCGCCAGCTGTTTGTCACCTACGCTGAAGCCGCATCTGGCAGACCTGCAGCAAAGCAGACGATAGGCAGGTGGATCACCTCCTGCATAGAGCTCTGCTACAGGTTGGAGGATAGGGAGCCTCCCGTAGGGCTTAAGACTCATTCCCACCTGCCATACTGCTGCATCGGTGGCTGCTTCTAGGGACGTCCCTGTCCAGGAAATCTGCAGGGCTGCTACCTGGAAGTCGGCACGCACCTTCATTTACTATTACCACATCGACCTTGAGTCTCGCTGGGACGCTGATTTTTGGAGCCTCAGTTTTCCATTCCCTCTTGCCCAAGTAGGGGGTGTGTGTCTGGCCCCCCTTCTCCCGGAGAACTGCTAGGAGTCTGCCAAGAAGTGTGGATAGAACAACATATCTACGATTCTAGAAGAACAGGTTACTCACATGTAACAGTAGTTCTAGGAGTGGTATATGTTCATCCACACTGACCCACCCGACCTTCCCTGCTTCGATGCACAAACCTGGCTTCCAGCGGGCTAAGTTCTGGTGTCATGGGGTGGAGCTGAGAGTTATACCACCTGGGTGGGTGGGAGGAGCCAGCTTGGAGGCTTTCTGGCACATCTTAAAGTGGCAAGGTACCTGCCAAGAAGGGTGGATGAAAAAACGTATACCACTCTTAGAACTACTATTACAGGTGAGTAACCTGTTTTTTTTTCTTATGTTCAGAGGATTGCCTTAAAGAGATGAAACCTTGTTCTTTAGATATCAGTGATTGCCGGAAGGATTTAATCCTTTGCGCAAGAATTTGGGTTAGTATTTTAATATCATAATTTATTAGAGAGAGTGGTCTATAATTAGTGACCCTGTTCTTGGTTGGTTTGGGCAGAAGAATTATTGCCTGTTTAAAAAAAAAAAAAAAAAAAGGGGGTTTCAGGAATCTCTTTAGGTAAAATGTAAGAGAAGACTGACTATAGAATGGGGCACAGCGGAGTACAGCATGTTTTATAAAAGTTTGCCGTTAGGCCATCGGGTCCTGGGGCTTTATAATTAGAAAAGTTTTCAATGGCTTCCTTAATTTCTTGTATTGATATTGGATCTGTGAGCTTGTTAGCTGGTGATTCTTCTAAGCGTGGACATTTTAAAGTTTTGTAAATATTGTTCGAATAATTCGGGGTTGGTAATAAAACCATAACGTTTTGAATAGAAGACTAAGAACTCATTTAAAATATCAGTAGGGTTTAATACTCTATGATCACTTTCTGAGACGGTAGCGTCAATATAATTGGCTTGTTCCATTTTCTTTAACCTATTAGCTAAAAGGTTACTTAGTTTCTCCCCTAGGTCTGTGTATATTGTACGAGATCTAATGGACAAAAACTTTGCTTTCTCCATTGTTATGCATGAGTTCCTCTCTCAAAACTTGTATTTCCTGATTTATTTGGGAAGACAAGTTGTAGGAATTAACTGCTTCCAAATGACTTAGTCTGTTAATTAAGGATGGAATCTTTTCTGGGTTTTGTTTCTTGAGTTTGGTCCCAAATCTAATAAATTCACCTCTTAGGAAGCATTTGCAAGTGGCCCATATTGTGTCTATATTGTTTATCGGTTTTGAGTTAAGCTCCCAGAATGTAGATATAGTGTGGTTAATATGATTTACAATATGCTCCTGATTTAATCATTTATTATTTAATCTCACAGCAATAGGGTTTAATATGGGGCATGGAGGGTTTTATGATTGGAATAAGCGAATGGTCCGATAGTTTATTTTATTTATTTCAAATAATCGGAAATACTGTACACCTTTGAGTCAAGGACTCCTTTGCAAAGGTTCCTCATCAAGGATACAGAGGACAACATAGGTAGATACAGAGTATACATATGTGCATAGAAGTTTAACTAAGAGTGACGACATACATAGTAGGGCAGGACATGCCTGGCATCAAAATGTTAATGAAGAAAATAACAGAGCAGAATTTCAGGTGGGGTGTGGGAATCAAGACCCGTCGTTGAGTGCAGTGTGTGCATCACATGGTGGCGGACCACTGAGTGGACAGCGGGAGGAATAAATTGGGGAAGGTGGAGGGGGGACTAAGGACAGTCACAGGATGAGTGCATGAGTAGCTGATTTTTGAGGTTGGTTTTGAAAAGGGCTAGTTTTGGTTCAAGAGAGATGGAGGTGGGAAGCTAGTTGAGCCATATGGGGGCCCGATATAAAAAACCCTCTGGCCCAGGAAGGTCCTACAGCGGAGAACAGCAAAGAGGGACTTGTTGGTACTTCTGGTGGGCCTTTTCAAAGGGGCCTGCTGGAGAAGCGGGTGAAGCCCTAGTGGGGCTAGGTTGAGTAGGATTTTTTTCACCAGGAGACAGATGTGATATCTAAGTCTCCCGTCAAAATTTAGCCATTGGGTAAGCCTATATAGGTCACACGTGTGGGTGTATCTGTCACAGCCCGTGATCAGATGGCACGCTTTAAGGGTGATTTTGATGCGGTTTAGGACAGTCTGGTCTGTGGCACCATATATTGCTATGCCGTAATCCATTAGAGAGAACACAGAGGAGGACAGAGCTAACCGGATGGCTTTTTGGGGGGAGGCCATGCTTGATTCGGTAGAGAGGTACATATCAGTCAATCAAATCTTCATTTATCCGGGCAAACACCATTGAGCAAGCTCATTTACAAGCTGGAGCTACATCACAGAAGGTCAAAGAACAATGCATTTATGTACAGGCAATACAGATTGGTTTAAACAATATTAGGTAAAGGTTAGCATTCATATATAGCATTCATATTCATATACATATTGGTAACATCAGGGAGAAAATGGAGGTAGGTAAGAAAGGAAGCTGTATGATAAATCAAATGCATTTTCAAGTATATCAAAGCCTCGGATATAGAAGAACAGGCAGAGGTTAAAAAAAGTAAAACTGACAAGGGTGAGAGTGGGACAGGGACAGTTAAACTACTAGGAGCACTAAGTTGACAGGCCAGGGACATGATGAACGGACAAGTGTAGAAGGGATGAATAAGGACCCAGAATTAAGGAAATAATTTGAGGATCAATAGGGGCCAGAATGAGGTTTATGGAGAGACATAGGAAGGTGAACAGGAGGCAAACAGCAAGCAAGCTAAGGGCAATGGAAGCAGTTGCATAATTCAGTAACAGTTTTGGTATACAATGTTTTGAACACAGCAAGACTAACAGGGATGCTTAATTTTAATGATTTCTGAAGCTTATTCCAGAGCGAAGGCAGCACGAAGCCTATGGCCTCTCTCCCAAATGGTATGCTGGCCCTCGGCACTTTCAAGGAAATCAGAGAGCAGCTTCTCAAGGCATAGTTACCTATCAAACTTAGAGGCAGACAGTCAGCAATGTACTGCGGAAGTTTATTGGTAAAAGCACTGAATGTACAGAGTGCGGCATTTCTATTATGCCTATGCTGAAGAGAGGTCCACCCCACAGCTGCATACTGAGAACAGTGATGGGTGGAGAAGGGAAGGGAAGGCCAGTGATGAATCTCAGAGCACTGTGATGCAGTATGTCCAATTTTCCAAGGTAGGAGGCAGTGCACTGGCTATAAATAAAGTCAGCATAGCCAATTAAGGAGAGGAACATGAACTGAACTAGCTGCCTCTTGCCATCTGTTGTCAGTAGGCGGTTTATCTTAAAAAAAGAGACCAAGCCTCTGCCTCAGTTTTTTTCAGCAGATCCTCTGTATGTTCCGCAAAGGAGAGTTTGTGGTCAAGCCAGACCCCCAGATACTTGAACTTTGTTACAAATTCCAAGTTTTCTCCTAATAAAGTGGTAATGAGGGGAGAATAGCATCGCTTTTGTTTTCTTGGCGTTAAGTAATAGTTTTTTTGCCAAGGAGCTGGTTCTGCAGCAGATTGAAGTCATTTTGCAAGTCTCCACAAGCAGCTTCAGGTGATGTACGGCACTGTATCATCTACAAACAGGTGATAGTCAAGCCATACAAAGACAAAGGTATTAGATTTTAGGAGGGCTGACTATTGTCAAAATGGGTGAGTGCCTAAGGAATGCACTAGCAAATGGGCAGGAAGGAAGGATGGAAGAACAATGGGGAATAATAAAAACTGCCATCACAGAGGTATCAAGCCTTTGTGTAAAGCAAATAAACAAAACGAAACAAGGTAAGAAACCACTATGGTTCTCAAAGGAAGTGGCAGTGAAGGTTCAAGAGAAAAAGTACAAGGAATCACAGAAGGAACAGGACAGAGAACTGTATCAGTTAAAGCAAAAGGAAGCTGGGAAGGCAGTCAGAACAGCAAAGGCCCAAACCGAGGAAAAGATAGCCAACTCAGTTAAGAAGGGGGATAAAACCTTTATAGGTACATCAGGGAGTGAAGGAAGACCAAGGGAGGGATAGTGAGGCTTAATAAAGGGAGGAGGGTGGGCAGAGGGTGACTGTGAAAGGCAGAGATACGAAACAAATATTTTTGTTCAGTATTTACAAAGGGGGGGGGTACTTAAAACAAACAGTAGAAACACTCTGGATACAGAAGTTGATACCAGCCCATTTACAGAAGAAAGGGTTCTGAAAGAACTCTTAAAACTGAAGGTGGACAAAGCAATGGGGCCTGATGGGATTCATCCCAGAATTCTGGTAGAACTAGTGACACCACTGACTACCCTGTTTAACAGATCATGGGAGGATGGGATGGTACCCGAGGACTGGAGGAGGGCAGATGTGATTCCCCTTCACAAAAGGAGCAAGGCAGAAGCAGGAAACTACAGACCTGTTAGTTTAACCTCAGTGGTAGGGAAAATGATGGAATCACTTCTGAAGGAAAGAATTGTTGAATATCTAGAGGCCAGAGGGGCACAGGACCCTAGGCAGCATGGATTCACAGCAGGAAGGTCATGCCAGACAAATCTGATAGATTTCTTTGACTGGGTGACTAAAGTAGTTGATCAGGGAGGGGCTGTGGACATGGCCTAACTAGACTTTAGCAAGGCATTTGACACAGTCCCACACAAAGATTAATATGCAAGTTAGCCAGCCTGGGAGTGGGTCCCAAGATGACAGCCTGGGTAAAGAATTGGCTGGAGAATAGGACACAGGTAATAGTAAATGGAGTCCACTCTGAAAAGGGGGGGTTAGTAGTGGGGTACCGCACGGTTCAGTATTAGGACCAGTCCTCTTCAATGTCTTTGTAAGTGACATTGCAGAGGGACTGGAAGGAAAAGTATGTCTCTTTGCAGATGACACAAAGATCTGCAACAGAGTTGATGCACAATGTGGGGTGGAAAGGATGAGAAAGGCTTGGCAAGGTTAGAGGAATGGTCAAATGTATGGCAGCTTAGATTCAATGCTAAGTGCAGGTAATGCACCTGGGAAACAAAACCCAGGGAAGAGTACACAATGGGGGTGAGATACTAACAACAAAAATGGAAAGGGACCTGGGGTAGTCATATCTGATGACCCAAAGGTGGGCAAGCAATGTGAGAGGGCAGCAAGGAGGGTTGGGGATACTGGGATGCATAGGAGAGGCATCACCAGTAGAAAATAGGAAGTTATTATCCCTCTGTACAGACAGCTAGTGAGACCCCATCTGAGTACTCAGTGCAGTTCTGGAGACCCAATCTCCGAAAGACATAGGATGGAAGCTGTCCAGAGGAGGGCAACTAAATGGTGCAGGGTCTGCACTGGAAGACATATGAAGAGAGACTTAAGGAGCTTAATATGTATAGCCTCGAGGAAAGGAGGAGAGGGGACATGATAGAAACTTTCAAGTACCTCAAGGGAATCGACAAAGTCCAAGAGGGTAGCATCTTTCAAAAAAGGTGCAAGAACAAGGGGCACAATTTGAAGATCAAGGGGTGGCTCAGAGGTAATTTAGGAAGTATTTTTTCAGAGAGGGTGGTGGATGTATGGACTGCCTTCCAGAGGAGGTTGTGGAGTCACAAACAGTGGTGGAATTCAAGCATGCATGGGACAGTCATAAGGCAATTCTAGGGGGTGGGGGTAGGAAGAAGTAGGCTGCTGGTTAACTAGGATCTGCAGCTTATCCATCAGGTAGGGAAATGGGCAGACTGGGTGGGCCAAGCGGTCCTTATCTGCCGTCAAATTCTATGTTGCTATGAATGTTTGCCTCCTTAATTCTGACGTCTATACTGTTAATATAGATTGCAAATAGCAGTGGCCCTAAGATGGAACCCTGCGGAATACCTCTTTTCAGTGTTTTGAGAGGGGGAAGCTCCCCTTCAGCCTTGACCTGCTGTTGCTCATCAGTAAGGTAATCATGAAACCAGCGCAGGGAGGACGAGTCAAGGCCTATCATTTAATGCAGAAAGGAGCAGGCAGTGGTCGACAGTATTGAAGGCCTTGCTAAGGTCCAAAAAAAGGCACACACATCTTTTGTTGTCTAAATCACGTTGCCAATCATTCGTTACTTTTGCCAGAGCCGTTAATAGTACTATGTTTGGCTCTGAAACCAGGCTGCATAGGGTTTAGAAGATTTATGTTGTCTGGAAAGGTTCTCAGCTGGGCATTCACAATTTTTTTCCAAGAGTTTTGACAGTATGGGGAGGAGAGAAATCTGCCTATAGTTGTTTAGATCGCAGGGATCCCCTGATTTAAACAGTGGGATGATGTGAGCAATTTTCTATAGGCAAGGGAGAGTCCCTTGAGATAAAGACATATTGAATAGGTGTGTGATTGGTACTGCTAGGATATGGTAAGCAGTCTTTAGAAAGTAGGGGTCGAAGGAATCTGCACCAGCACTTTTCTTAGTGTCCAATTGTAGAAGATCATCTTCAACATCTTTCAAGGAGGTAGGTGAAAAGGAAAAAACAGCATTTGTGTTACTAGGTTCTGGAAGCTGTGAACTAATCTGAGAGCGTAACATACATGCGGGTGAATCGTCAAATGCTAGACCTGCAGTGGCAAAGTGATTGTTGAAGGCCTGTAGTATCTCCTTTCTATCGTTGATAATGACGTTGTCGGAGGTAATTATTGAGGGGAGCACATTTCCTGACGTATGACCAGACAGTTCTTTTATTGTGGACCAGAATTTGGTAGGGCATTTTGAGGCAGAGTCTAGCTCTGAGCGGTAGAAATTGGCCTTGGCCTCTCTGGTCAGCTTAGTGCAGTAATTTCTGGCTGTTCTGAAATGACACCAGTCTTTAGCTGTATGTGATTTGTGAGCTTTTTTCCAGAGCTCATCTCTTTTTAATAATGCAGCCTTGAGGTCTGCAGTAAACCAACAAGTTCTAGCCTTAATGTGGGCTTTTACCAGCGGAGCATGGATATTAAGGGCACTTGTTACAGTTTCATGGAAGATGTCGTATGCTGTACTTACTGATTTGGCTAGGTAAAAGCTCTGCCAACGCAGGGAGGCTTTTAGTTCATTGATGTATGCAAGTGCATCAAAGTTCCGTCTGGACCTTTTAGTGGAGAACTTGGCTGCAGAAGGAGGTTTGGAGTCAGCTCTTACACCAGCAATAAGGCAGTGGTCACTAACATCCGTGGAAAAAATTCCAGCATAAGAAGGAATGAGGTTTACTTACAAGAAGGACATCCAGTAGGGTGCTATTCATGGGGGATTTCTTATTAATGCGTGTTGGTTCATTGATAAGTTGTGTAAGCCCATGAGAGTCACAGAAGGACTTAAGAGGTAGCGAGGCATTAGATAGCCAGTCATAGTTAATATCCCCTAATATAATTGTTTCAAGGGTGCCAGAGCACATGACAGTTGCGAGGTGGGACAGGAGCTGGGACCCCACTGATGGAGGTCTGTAACATCCTATGACACAGAAAGCCATTGAAGGTGATATTTCGATTTTGATGGACAGGCATTCAAATCCATTTGTAGCAGAGATAGGAGCTGAATATATGCGTGGAAGGATAGGGTTGTGGCTAGGGTTATGCCCAGGTATTTAAATGCGTTAACCTTCTCTAGCGGAATGCCCAGCGAATTGACTGTGGAAAGGAATGTTCAGAGTGAGGGCTGTGGCGGTGGGCAAAAAATCATTGTTTTTGTTTTTTTGTGGTTAATAAGTCTATGGCCCTGAAACCAGGACTCTGCTTCTGTGAAGTTGTTCTGGAAAGCGTGCTGGAGGGTGAGGGGGAGAGGATAGCTGCTGTAAATGACAGTATTGTCTGCGTATGAGGATTTTACCTGAGCAGGTGTTGGGAAGTTAGTTAAGAAATAGGCTAAAGAGGAGGGAGCTGAGGATGGGGCGGCAGTCAGGTAGGGTAGAGCCGATTTTGACACGTTGGGTCCTGCCAGCGAGGTAGTGTGTGAGCCAGGAGGTTGTTTCATGGGAGAAACCCAGAGCCGGGAGGCAGTGCAGGAGTAAGGCATGACTGACTGTGTCAAACGCCTTTGTGAGGTCAATATAGATAGAGCCGACCACGTGTCCACGGTCAAGGGCGTGGTTTATGTAGGAGGTGTACTCTGCGAGAGTTGTGGTTGTTCTGTGGCCCTCCTAAAGCCGTGCTGCTCTGGGCAAAGGAGATTGTGCTCCAATATGTAGTCCGAGAGTTGATTGGCTATGATTTTCTCTAATGCTTTTGAGAGTGGAAGAACTGTGGAAATGGGCCTGTAATTATTGGGGGAGGTACTATTCCCCACTTTTCCGGATGGGGGTAATAACAGCCTGTTTCCAAAGAGATGGGAATTGGCTGAGGCAGAGATTTAAGGGTTTTGGTCAGTGGGTGGAGCACTTCCATCTAGTGCGAGTCGAATGAGCTTTAAGTCCAGGTTGTCATTACTGCAACGGGACATGGCCAGGACTTTGGATAGGTATTCCTGACTTGATTAGGTGACAGGGCACGAAGCTGAAAGGGTGGTTTATTTGTGTGGGGCAGCAGGGAGGGGCAAGAAATTACGGGGGAGAACTTAACTGAGGTCAGAGAAGGTGGTGTTTAGGATGTTTGCTATGACTCAAGGGTCTTGGGTACTGGCTCCACCTGCTGATAATTGTGTAGGGGGTTGAGATACAGTCTTCCCGTGGAGTTCTTTGATGTTTTTCCAAAAATCCCGCTCAGAGCCCCAGGAAGAGGTGAGGGCTTCTTTGTAGTGGGCGTCCTTGGCCTGGCAGATGGCCCAGGTGCACTTATTTCTAGTCTCTCTATAGAGCTGCCTATCCCTCAGGAGTCTGGTTTTGATGGCAGTGTATCAGAGACTGTCAGTGTCGCATCATATCTAGTAGGGCATGAGAGATCCATGGGGTGTACTGGTTTTTGGCATAAGGGTGAATATATCACAGGCTTTGTTGAAGGTGGATATGAAATAGGATAGTGCTGTGTCAACGAATTTGGCTTTATTTATCGGAGACCAATCGCAAGCCTAGAGGTGGTGTTTGAGCCGGGCGAGCCTTTTTTTAGCCGCTGCTGGAAGGAGGGAGCCAGGGGCAAGCAGGGGTTCTTATTTGACCACCAGCAGGCAACTGGAGAGTGGTCACTAAGCGTGTTTGGAAGCACCTTGACCTGTAATATATTTCTGGGTCTATTGGTGAAAATGAGGTCAAGTGGGTTTGCGCTGCCCATCTTGTCATTCAGCCTGGTAGGAGATCGAACGATTTACGTGAGGTTGAGTGCTAAGGCAGAGTCATTAAAATGTGAAGAGGAGGGTGCTAGCCAGTTGATGTTGAAGTCACCAACGATAGTGACTTCGTTTTTGGGGGAGTTACGAGATGTGACCAGACAGATTTAAATGCGACCCTTTGGTTACAGGTGGGTTATAAACTACAGAGGGGTAGAGGGTTTGGTCCCAAGTTCTAGTCCGTATGAGAGTATCTTCTATAATAGGAAGGTAAAGTTTAGACACTAAAAAACAATAAATTCTTCAAAAAGGATTTGTGGACTGGTAGAAAAAAGTAAATGTCTTTGTGTCTGGGAAAGATTTTCTCCAAGGGTCCATCAGGTTTTAGATCTTTAAAATATCCTGTAATGCTTTGTTCTCTGCATATGTGTTGGCATAGAATGAGTGTGATTTATCCGGGGGGGGGGGGGTTGTTTCAGTCACCTCCCAAAATTAAGTGACAAATAGGGTGAAAGTTTTGTAATCAAATTCATGAAAAAAGGTATTGCATTAGTGTTAGGACCATGAATAAGCCCCCAGAACACAGTCGGTATGGAATAATTTTCCTATCGCGAGAATGAATCTTCACTCAGGGTCGGTAATTAAATTTGTAAGATGAAAATCCACTTTGGAGTCTAGTAAAACAGACATACCTGTTTTTGATTGTATTTACCAGCCACCTATACTAAATTGTAATTGAACCTTTTAAGGCAATCTGATTCATTAGATAATAAATGGGTCCCTTGAAGGAAACACTATATTGTAGCCTAAGGTTTTGAAGTAGCTTAGAATCTGTACCCTTATCACATTCCCTTTACATTCCATGATGCAACTTTTATCTTAGAATTACTCATTTATATTTTATATATTCTACTATAAGTCAAATTTAGAGATTGGGCTTAAATACAAAGAGAAAATTTGTTCCAGGGCTCTATCTCTCCCTCTACTGACCTAAACCCTTTAACTGTAATTTAAACATGTCTTAAGTATATACACTTCAAACAACATGAAGTCTTGCTGTATTCTGACTATATGCAGTTGGCCCCAGCACTTAAACTGCTCTGGAGAGTAAAGGGTTAACTATGCACATGCATAGAACATTGAGCTCAAGCTCGGTTTTCAGACCTCTGTCTGTGGCATACCTCTCAACCTCCTGCCTCATAAATCACAGACAAGGCTTAAAAAAATCAGGGACAAAGGCCCCAAATCAGGGACACATTTTTAAAATTGGTGATATTCACTCAGGAAGCTAGCAGAATAAGGGAGTCAGTGTATAATACATTTTCTGAAGAATAAGAAGTCTGCAACTATATTGTTTGACATAATTTTATTCCTACAATCATCACTGTTTAGTCAGGGGAACACAGATTTTAGGAGGGAGAGTAAAATTTTGAGGTGAAATCGGGGACATCCCTGAAAATCAGGGACACTTGAGAGGTATGGTCTGTGGTACTCTGAAGTCTAACCGTCAGATTTCTTACTCCGCCCAACTGTGAAGTCGCTCCGGAGATCCCTCCTGCGCTTCTGTTCGGTAAAGTTTGAATCGGTCGGTTGTTTCAGCCATAGTTAGGTCATTATTCTTACCTCTTTCCCAGTACAGTAAGTGACAGTAGTGGGTAGTGTTGTTTCTACTGTTAGAAATTGTTTTTCTCTCCCAATTCTTTTCTGGTCAGTCTGGGTTAGAACTGAAACTGATTGTTTTTTTACTGATAAAGTAACAAAAATTGTGGTTTCACCGGTACTTATCAGTTCCTAAAAAAAAAAAAAAAAAAAAATGTTTTAACCGACCAGTGACACGGTTGGAACCAATAGGTCTTAGTTACCTGGCTTAGAAGCTGTGAAGGGTGACTTTTTGATTTTCAGCATGTCTGAGAAACCCAAAAAGAATACCGGTCCCACTGGGTTTCAGCAGTGTTCCAAGTGTGGGGAGGCCTTTGCTAAGGCCGATCTCCACCTGGTATGTATGTATTGTCTGGGGTTTGACCACCTCAAGGAAGACTGCCAAATCTGTAAAAACATTTCTGAAAGCCACCCTAGATAAACATTTGGGTAGGCTGATGGAAAGGGAGACCGAGAAGTTTGCTGACCTGGATGGCCAGCCCGGATTGGTTGCGGCTGAACCTGAAGAGGTGCCCACTGACCTGGGCGATACATTTTCCGGCAAAAGAAGAGCCAACTCTGCAGAGTTGGTTCCATCAAAAAGAAAGCAAAAATTAGCCGGTTCAGATCCTACACCCCATGTTCTGACTGCTGAAGAGATAGTGAAAGGGATCACAATAGTTCAATCACTTTGCCCGGTTCCTACCGAACTGGCATCGGTTCAGAGCCGATGGTTCGGTCGGAAGTAGCTGCTTCTGATATAGATCCTGAAGCATACTATGAGGGTGATTAGGAGGAGGAGGAAGATTATGAAGAAGAGCAATGTGAAGGCCTAGATGAGCCAGTAGAGCCTGACATCTCCCCAGACAGGCCTTCCCATGTTTCTCCCAGGCTTTGAGTCCCCTTCCCATTTCTTGTTTTACAAGAAAGTGACTGAGACTCTTCAGCTTCCTATGGAAGAGGCTGAACAGGATCAGGAAGAACCTGACTATGTGGAAATGATGGATGTCCCAGAGTCAGTGAGTCTATCCCTTTACATAAATCCTTGGGGAAGCAGACACAAAAAATATTAGTTTCCCACATCCATTCCTCCTGTGGAAAAAAGAATGGACAGGAGGTATGCTTTGTCAGGTCCTGGGATTGAATTCCTTTCAAATCATAGCAGTCATGTTGGGGTAGTGCAAGCTGCAGCCTGTGACAAGGCTAACATTCCCCTGGCATCTTATCCCCCAGATAAGGATTCCAGGAAATTGGATGCCATGGCAAAAAAACAGTACTTGGTATGCTCTTTGGGACTCTGGCAATCGAATTATATGGCATATACAGCCAGGTACCAGAAATCTGTGGGATACAGTTCTGGAGTTGGCTATGAATGCCCCTCCCCAGGTGGCTGCAAATGGTATTGAGGCATCCAAGGTGCAATTCCATGCTGCTGTAGACTCAAATGATGTTCATTCCAGGGTCATGGCTACATCTAGCTCCATGAGGAGATTTGCTTGGCTAAGGTGTACCAACCTCTCACAAGATACCCAGGCTAAGGCCATGGATTTTCCTGTAACTGGTAATTCTCTTTGGGGACCTAACAGAGAATTACATGAAGAAGGTGGGTGAATACAGGACCACCTATAGGAGTGCTGCAGCCAAAGAATAGCAGACCACTCCTCAGAGGCAGCAGTTAAGGGGGCAGGCCTTTTCACCAAGCTCAGGCCTCCTCCTCCTCCTCTTTCCAATAGAGGGGGTTCTTTAGGGGAAGAAGCAGATGTGGGATAACCAGGACCCCATCATCCACTCAGTCCAAGCCCTCTGCCAAGCAGACACCCTGAGGTACCAGTCAGGGTCGCCTCCCCAGTGCCAGTAGGATGCAGGCTGGCTCACTGCTTCCAGGCCTGGGTGTCTGTTACTTCAGACAAATGGGTCCTGGAAGTAGTGAGCCAGGGACTTGCTCTCGGTTTCAAAAGGTTCCCAAAAATGAGCAAGGTCCTTCAGTCCTCCCTCCCCCTTGGAGACAAAGGCCTTAGAGGCAGAAGTCTCCTCGCTTCTGCAAGCAGTAGAGAAAGGTACGTCATTGTCACAGGGGAAAAGGACTATATTCCAGATACTTCCTTACCCCAAAAAAGACAGGGGAGTGGCAACCCATTGTAGATTTAAGGTACCTGAACAAACAATTAACAAAACCAAAATTCAAAATGGTGACTCTGGGAGTAATTCTTCCCTCTCTGAGACCAGGAGACTGGCTAGCCTCTCTGGATCTCAAGGATGCCTACATCCACATACTTATCAGACATTCCCACAGAAAGTACCTCTGGTTTGAGTTACTCTCAGGCCATTATTAATTCAGGGCCATGCCTTTCGGCCTAACATCTGCGCCAAGGGTGTTCACGAAGTGTCTCGCAGTGGTGGTGGCGTTCCTCAGAAGGCAGGGCATCATTCTCTTCCCATAGCTGGAGGACTGGTGAGTGGTAGGCCAGTCCTCAGACCAAGTCAAGTCAGCTCTAGAGGCCACTCGAAAGCTTCTAGACTCATTGGGGTTTATCCTGAACCTAGAAAAGTCTGTCCTGCAACCAGCTCAGACCCTCTCATTCATAGGGGTGGAACTGAACACTACTCTGGCAAGAGCATTTCTCCCTCTCTCAAGGGTTCAGTCCCTTGTCACTCTGGCTTCCTCTTTTCATCCTCTAGTTTCTCGTCCAGCCAGGCACTTTCTACAGTTGCTGGGTCACATGGCAGCTTCCACAGCAGTGGTTCAGGGAGCAAGGTTTCAGATGAGAGATATTCAGTTTCATCTCGGATCCTGTTGGTCTCAGAAAAAAGACCCTTTCTCCAAATTAGTTCGTGTGTCTCAGACCTTAGTTCAGGCTCTCCAGTGGTGGCTGGAAATCTTCAACAAAGTGTCCCCTTTATCAGTCAGGCTTCTTTAGTGATTCTCACCACAGATGCCTCTTTACTAGGGTGGGGGGCTCACCTAGATCAGCTTACAGCTCAGGGAACCTGGTCTCACCAGGAGTCCCTTCCTCACATAAACCTTCTTGAACTAAGAGCGGTCTTTCTGGCACTATAGACATCCTCAACTGCTGTTCAGGGGAAAGTAAATCAGATCAGAACAGACAATACCACAACCATGTGGTACATCAACAAGCAGGGAGGCACTTGGTCCCCGGCCTTGTGCACATAGGCCATGAAAGTATGGTCTCTAGCTTATTCCCTTCAGACTTCCCTGATGGCTGTGCATTTCCCAAGGGAAGGACAACATTCTAGTAGATGCTCTCAGCAGGATTTCCCAGGGCCACCATAAATGGACCCTGAACCCTCTAATTCTTCAGGTTATTTTCAAGAGATGGGGCATTATAGAGAGATTTTTTTGCAGCCCCGGACAATCAACTTCCTCTTTATTGTTGCAGACCATCTTTTCTGGGCCCTGTTCCTCAGGATGCTCTTTTACTGAACTGGACAAGCAGGTTTCTGTATGCATTTCCTCCCTTTCCTCAGATATTCAGGGTCCTGATCAAGATCAGGTCACAACCTTGCAAGGTGATTCTGGTGGCTCCAGAATGGGCCAGACAGCCTTGGTGTATCCTCTGCTGTTGTCACTGTTAGTAACAGTGCCCTTGTGCCTTCTCAGACAGTAAAATCTCCTCACTTCCTCACAGGGGAGGATTCTGTATCCCAACCTTCAGACTCTCGGGCTCAAAGCCTGGCTCTTGAAGAGCTAGAATATGCAAGCTTGAATCTTTCTCAATCAGTCTTGGATATTTTAAAGGTTGGCAGGAAATCGTCTGCTAGAAAGACTTGCAACTCCAACTGGAAAAGATTTTGGGTTTGGTGTTCTCAAAAGCATGTCAAGCCAAAGCTGGCTGACATTGCCACTGTTTTGGATTATTTGGTGCATTTTAACAGTTTAGACCTCTGGCCTACCACTCTTAAGGTACATTTGGCAGCTGTCTGTTTTTCTTTCTGCTGGGAAGGGCTCTTCCCTAGCATCTCATTCAGTCTTCAAAAAATTTTTCAAGGGCCTAATACATGTTAACCCTCCCTTTCGGGAGTCTACCCCTTCCTGGGACCTGAATATCTGTATTGCACAGCTTATGCAGCCCCCTTTTGAACCCCGAGCCTCAGCTGAATTGAAGTACTTGGCTTGGAAAACTGTATTCCTGGTAGCCATTACCTCTGCCAGGAGAATCAGTGAATTGCAGGCCTTATCGGTGGAACCTGACAGTATTTCATTTCACAGGGATAAGGTAGTCCTTCGAATCAACAGAAAGTTTGTTCCCAAATTGGTATCAGACTTTCACTTGAATCAGTCTCATTGCCTGTATTTTCACTGACCATTCTTCCTCTTGGGAGAGAAGATTACACAGTCTTGATGTAAAAAGGGTTCTTGGTTACTATGTAGAGCATACTAAGGCCCTTGGGAATGGCTGTTCTCGGTTATTTCTCACCTATGGAGAAGTGGGAAAGGGCAAACTTGCCACTAAGAGAACTGTTGCCAGGTAGATTGTCTCCTGTATCCAGTTTTGCAATTCAAAGTTGGGGAAAGAGCCTCCCTCAGCCCTGAGGGCTCACTCCACCAGAGGTACAGCTGCTTTGGTCGCAGCAGCTAGAGACATACCATTAGTGGAAATCTGTAAGGCAGCCACCTGGAAAACTGTTCACACATTTTCCAAGCATTACTCTCTTGACATCCAGTCAAGAAGTGATGCTAGGTTTGACACAGCTGTGCTGCAGAGCCTGTTCCCAAAATGGGTTATGTGACTCCCTCCTTCAAGGGGAGTACTGCTTGGTAGTCTGCATATAGTCAGAATACAGCAAGACTTCATGTTGTTTGAAGAAAATATTACTCATCTTAGTAATGTTGTTTCTTCTAATGGAGTCCTGCTGTATTCTGACCTTCCTCCCTCCCTCCCTGCCTCCCCTCCTGGAACCTAGTGTTTTGGGATGTGACATGGCAGGTGCAGTGCTGCACCCCAGAGGTGTACTTGGCATGCCTTATCTTTTAAGGGTTTATCTTTAATATTTTGGTTGTTCACTGCCTATTTATTTTTCTTTTGGTGCTTCTCGACTTGAGTATTTTGACCCTAAAAATCTGTGTTGTGCCCTTTGGCAAAAAGTTTTAGAAACAATTTCTAACTATAGAGTTAGTTTAGTGCTCACAAGAATCTGACGGTTAGACTTCAGAGTACCACAGACAGAGGTTTGAAAACCGAGCTTGAGCTCAACGTTCTATGCTTGTGCATAGCTAATCCTTTATTCTCCGGAGCAGTTCAAGTGCTGGGGCTAACTGCATATAGTCAGAATACAGCAAGACTCCATTAGAAGAAACAGCATTACTAAGTTGAGTATTTTTTTTTATTCTAACCCCAGTCCTTATGACTGTCCTAACTGATTTAACCCTGTGAAAAGACCTGAGAGTCTGATCTTAAACCTCTACGTGGCTCTAACCCTATCTAAATATATGAAAAAGAGAAGGTATGTTGATAATTTACCATTTAAAAAAAAAATAAAGTACTTTCACCTTTGTACTTGAGCTTGCTGTCCTAAGTAAGGCACCAAGGTTCCAGTTTTTTTTTTTTTGGCATGGTCTTAACCTAGATGCAAAATCAAAATAATACTTTTCTTAAAGGGGAACTGTCAGCAGTAAGAGCCTCTCGTTCAAGTGTGAGGCTGATCCTAAATAGCTCTTTGTGTGCAGTGACACTTATTTACTTAACTGATTTACTACAGTGTAGTAAATAAATCTGGCTAATGTCATTGACTTGTTAGATGCCATTTCGTGTAACCAGGCATCCCAGAATCCCCTGCTGCTTACATCAGATGAGGATTGTAGAGCTGGTACTCAGAGCACTAGAGATTTTAAAACATGGGTCAAATTAGACTCACTGGTGTACAAAATGTGGGTCAAATGAGAAACAGCTGGGTCAAAGAGTATAGATTGTACCAGTACAGAAGCTAAAACTTGTCAAATTGTCACTTTCTGCCTCAGCCCAGATTCTGCCAATAAAAATCATCCTAGGTCCCAACCATAAAGCTCTGACTATTGTCTCCGTATACATCCCACCCAGGGACCCTAAACATGGATTCAGCGATGTCCTAAACTTTATCAACTCACATCCTCCCGAAACTGAACTTATTCTACTAGGGAATTTCAACATAAACTGGTTAGCATCGAGTGCCAGTGCCTATAAAGACTCCATCTCAGCTGCTAACCTCACGCAAATGGTAAACTCCCCTACTAGGATTAGCTACAAGACTGGCACCAGTACCCTCTTGGATTGGGTCCTCACCACTCACCCCACAAGGATTTCTCTGACGACCATTCTCCCAGACTCACCCAGTGACCACTCCCCAGTCATGTGCATGGTCTAACAAATTCCTTAAGCCCCTCCCAAAATCATCGCTAGCAGAGTCCTTCCTCGTGGAAAACTTCCACATCTCAAACACCTGCTTCTACAAGACTGGCTACCCGCTATGAAGCAACAGATGTTAACTTGGCTCTTGATCACTTCATCTCAATTTTCAACAAAGCTCATACCCTTTTGCCTCTGCTAAAGGCGCAAAACAAAATTCTCTCTAACCCATGGGTCACCATGCTCTTTCTCTCACAGCTGAAACTAAGGGATCACCTTCTAGGCAGTTGCCAGGGCCACTGGCAAACAACTGACATCCAAATTACAAACAAGCATGGAATGCCTGCACAAAAGCCATACGGCTAATGAAATCCACCTATTACAAAGATGCTCTCACCAATACATGGGGAAATGGTCGTGCTTTCTGGGACAATATCAAGGATGTCACAGGGAAGCAGCCAAAAACCTCTCCGGCCATGTTAATGGTTGATGGATCCTCAATCCTTGACCCCAAGGTGATCGCAAACATCTTTAACATGGCTTTTTCAGACCTTAGTGCTGTTCTACCCCATGACTTTTTGGAAAACAAGGCCTAATCCCCAAATACCTCAGCCCCTCAGTCTAACCATCCCCTCTTCTACTTCAGGAAGGTAAGGCTGAATGAAGCTCACCGCTATATTACTGCAGCTATCTCTAAATCTGCAATAGATCTAGTAGCGACAGCCTGGACCTTAAGCTTCTTTTGCTCACCCTCGATGAGGTAATTCATCCATTAACAAAAATCCTAAACCTCTCTCTCTCAGCTGTGGAAAATTCCCGGACCTATGGAAAACAGCCACCGTGACACCCATCCATAAAAGTGGGGACAAGACGATTCACTCAAAATTATCGCCTATCTCCATACTGCCCTCACTCTAAGGCACTTGAGCGCATCGTGGCTGATCAACTTACGCACCACTTGGATAAATACAGTATACCTGTCCACAACAACATGGCTTCCGGAAAGGTCACAGCACCACCACAGCCCTTCTTGAGTTCACTGGAGCTTTGCATAAATCCCTTGACAACTTGCCTTCTCACAGGGGTTGGCCATGACCTCCAAGGTCTTCGATATAGTACACCATGGATTATTAATACACCAACTACTGAATGCCGGGCTATCACCTGACTCTTCTCTCTGGTTTAAAAGCTACCTAGAAAACCAGTCACAGAGAGTAAAAATTGCGGATGCTCTTTCTAACACCCTGACGTTCCGCTCAGGTGTTCCACAGGGATCCATACTGGGACCCCTCCTTTTTAGCCTTTTCTTAAACTCCCTCCCTTACCACTGTTCTGAGCAGATCATACTATATGCCGATGATGCTGTTGTATTCTCCACTCACAAAGATCCTGCAACTCTTCAACACAACCTTCAACTTGGTTTCAGTTCTGTAGAGACATGGTTTCTTAATCATAAACTGGTCCTCAATGACAAGAAAACCAAATCTATGCTCTTCTGCAGCTCTCATAACCCACACAAGCTACACCACTTGGCTATCTCCACCACCCAGGGGAACACTCTAGATCAGGTGGGGTCCTTCAAATACTTAGGGATACAGCTTGACCCTAATCTCTCCTATGGACTTCATGTAGATAGTGTAGCTAGAGCTGCTAATGCACGGCTTGGTCTCCTCTACAAACACAGACCACACCTCACGCCAGAAGCTTTGAAGGTTGCAGTCCTGAGCTCTGTGATCTCTGTAATAGACTATGGTCTCATCATTTATGGCTCGGCCACAACCACAACCCTTAGATGCCTCTCAACTACCTTAAATAAAGCATGTTGGCTCATCACTGGTGCTCACAGTCTCACCCACACATGTGACCTGTACACTTAGACCGGCTGGCTCCAACTATCAAACCGCATAAAGTTTCTCACCTGCTCCATGGTGAAAAAAAATCTACCTTGGCCTTGCACCTTCTGGGGTCTCAACTCTGTTACAACACCGCATTAACAAATGTCACCTTAGGAGATCCACGCTACAGCTACTGAAAGTCCCCCACTGTCACACTTCACAGGGACAACGCTCTTTTGCTTATCGAGCGCCACTCTGGTTCAATGGCCTCAGCCCAACCATCTCCTCTGCCCCAACTATTGGTATGTTTAAAACTAGGCTCCGGGACTATCTCACTACCAACAGCTCCTGTGACTGCCCAACTTAACCTTATTTCTCCACTTCCCTTTCTGCTTTAGTTGTCTCTCCCCCCCCACTGGATTCTGCCCTCACATCTTGGTATACCCAATACTGCACTTTTCACCCTCTTGCCACCCTTCCTACATCCTCTCCCCCACCCTGTTCCTTCTCCCTATGACTCTGGCACTTCTTATCTGTTGTCTATTTTCTTTGACAAATGCCGCTGGCTGCCTTGTTACAATGCTACCCTTGAACTGTATTAATCTGTACTCTGTTTGCAATGTCCACATTGTTGTAATGCCTGTCTTGATGTTCCCCATAATTTGTATTTCTCTGACGTGGAACCTTTGTAAAAGAGCCATGGCTCAAAGGTATTTGTAATCCTAGACTTGATAAATAAATAAAAATAAATAAAATTATACACTGACAAGAACATTTCCAGGACTCTGATTAATCAGTGCGTGCCCGATACAGTGATGTTATTAAACAATAACATCACTGTATTGATTTGTTGGATTCTTCTTTGAGTCTTCTCTTCAGGAACTGATGTATTGCTACACTAAAAATCTACTAAAACCTTTTTTAAATATTTTATTTTGTATAACTTCGAGCCATTGTATAATTGCAATAAGGTACTCCAAGGTAGGTGTGTGTTGTGTAATAACGTCACTCCTGGGATGGTGGAAGCACCACAGGAGTGATGTTATGACACGATAACGCACACCCTGTCGTGCTTTATTGCTTAATTACTTCCCCACTGTTCATTTTTATATCTTTCATCTATTGTTACAGACCAGGTGCACCATTGTGGGCCCACTGTCATGTGGAAAGTGGGTCATTTCTGGGCAGGCTGCAACTTTTTCTTTGTGCCCTATCTAGCGCTGTCCCTGGCTGGGAGATTGAATTGCCTTCAATAGCCTGCAGTGAATGTCAGTTTTTTGTAAACTGTAATCTTCAGTTTGCTGGACTGCTGTTCTCCTGGGGCTAGGTACAGGCACCGAGAGCTGTTCTAAGCCCTGTGAGCACAGCAGGACCAACAGACATCTGATGTTAGCTTACAAAATATTTAACTTGTATACTGCGGGCTATTGAAGGCTGTTGAATCTCCCAGCTCTGCAGTTCTCCTCCTGATGTCATCAAGGGGATTCTGAGACGTTTGGTTACACGAAATGGCATCTTAGCAGTCAGCAAAATTAGCCTAGTGCGTTCTGCTATGCTGCATGTTTTCGTGCCTAAAGTGCAAATTGGGATCAGCCTCACACTTGGGTGTGAGGCTTTTATTACTGACAGTTCCCTTTAATCCCCACCCCCCTCTACCATTGGCCTCAGGGTTACAGTTGGGGGAAGGATCTCCTTACATTTGTCCAAATGGAAGGAGCTCATGATGGACAAATGGGTCCTAAATATCGTGGAGAAAGGAGTATGCCCCAGAGTTTTTGTCCACCCTTCCAGTACACCTGTGCCTCTTTTCCTTTGGACCACTTATCCCTCTTACAAGAGATACAGTCACTTATTGAGGGAAAATAAATCCTGTTCCTTTGCAGGAACAGAAAAGTGGGTTCTATTCTAGGTGCTTCCTGATTCCCAAAATGAACAGGTGACCTGGGGCCCATACTGGACTTACAAGTCCTGAAAAACTTTGGCAACTTAGGAACATAGAATTTGTTGGCAGATAAGGACTGGTTGGTTTATGTAGTTGCCCATTTTTACCTGCCTGTACTGACACCATAGATCCTACCTGATCTCTGGCTACCCCGCTACTCCACCCTGCTTACCTAACAAGATTCCCTTGTGTCTGTCCCATAAATGCTTGAACCCCACCACTGTTTTCACCCCTCCCCCACTACCTCGGCTGGAAGACTGTTTGAGGCATCCAGCACTCTTTCATTAAAAATGTACTTCCGCACATCTCTCCTAAGTCCCCTCCTTCCAGCTTCGTTGCATGCACCCTTGTGTATCTTCTCCTCAGAAAAATACTCCCCTCTTGTACTTTATTCACCCCGTGAGGTATTATAGGTTTCTAGCATGCCCCCTCCCTTTCTCTTCCATGATGTACATATTGAGATCCCTCAGTGTCTCGTAGGGCTTCTGATGCAGATCCTTCACCATTTTAGTTGCCCTCCTTTGGATAGCCTCTACCTATTCTATGTGCTTCCTGGACACAGTATTTTAGGTGGGGCCTCACTAAAGTTCTGTACAGTGGTAACACTCCTGTCTTCTTTGTTCTGGTGATGTCCTTCCCGTTGCACCCCAGCATCCTGCTGTGGCCCTACTACTGCTTTCTTACACATTGGTCGTCCGATATGATTACTCCATCATCCCTTTCCTGTTTTGTGACTGTTGGTACCTCTTCACCGCTGAGTTTCTGTGCCCTAGGTGAATGATTTTGCACTTTATTGATTGAAACCCAGCTGCCATACCTTGCATCACTCGAGTTTTCTCAGGTGTCTGCTCATTCTCTGTTGCAGATATTGGTGTCATGTGCAGAAAGGCATACCTTCCCTTCCAGCTCTTCTCCAGTGTCACTTATAAAGACATCAAAGAGGCCTGGTCTCAGTACTGAGCCCTGAGGTACCCTGCTGGCGACCCTACCCACAGCAGAAAGTTTTGCTTGTCACTCCAGGCTCCCATCCCTATGCCACAGGGGAACTGGCTGTGTGCCGTAGACGTGGAAGATGTTTCCCTTCATGTGAAAATCATACAAAGTGGCCCAGTAGCGTGGAGGGCTTGAGGCATCATGCCTTAACTCTTGTCACACCGGCGACACGTGTTGCAGTGTGAGCAGGTCGGCATGGGTTGGCCAGGGAGGGAGAGGATAGAGCGTCTAGAGGACAGCCGTCTTCTCCCGGGGAGAGTGGGAAACTGAGACCGCACCTGCCTGATACCTAATGGTGGCTGGGTATTGTCACGCCGTGTCCTGTACAATGAGAGCACGGAGGTGAAGCAGCTGACTGGTGTGCTGCGTGCGGAAGCGTGCATAGCTTGGCCATTGTTGGCATTGCATATTCCCATCCACCGGAAAAACGGAACCTGGTCCCGGGTGAGCTGGATGAATGCTGTCCTTCCCAGAGAAGGCACCTCCCTGAACTGGCTCCGGTCTCAGCGTGTATAGAAGGGGCTCCCTGCCATGGAGGATAAGCCATGGGAGAAGATGGGAGGTAAGCCTGAAGGTCGGGGAATGGGGCTGGGAGGATGGCAGGATCTTAACACTGACAGGAGGAAAAACACACCCCCCCCAAAAAAAAAATCAAAGTGGTAACACCTCTGCTTTATATACTAGCGGGTGCAGTTTCGTATTTCCCCTTTGGTCTCTTCTCAACACTGTTATTTACCAGATACTTGAGGTTGTCAACCACCCTTCAGAGAGAAGGACTTTATGTCCCCTTTATTTGGTTGACTGGTTATTAAAAGCCCAGTCCAGAGAAGTAGCCTAGTACGGATTGTTCCATACCTTACACTTGTTTGACGGCTTGGAGTACAGTTAATGTATCGAAATCAATATAGTGTCCACAGGCTGCAGTTTATTACATACAAACATATGACATGCCAGCAGAAACAGGCCTTGTGGTTTATCGAATCTGCTCATTTGTGCAGCTTGCCCCTCAACTTGCAGCTGCCCCACCCTCTCCTCCTCACAACAGCCCCCCCACTCTGTCCCACCCCTTCTTAGTCGCCCATCGTTCTACAGTATACCACTTCCTCAGGCAGAGTATTCCTCTTGTGTACCACTCTTTCCGTGAAAGTGTCTTGATTTCCCTCCTGAATCTTCCACACTCTAATCTCAGCTGAAACCCTCTCGTGCCCCCCACTTTTTTGATCTGGAAAATCTGTTCTGTATAAGTCTTGTCTATTCCCTTTAAGTATTTAAAGGTTTCAATCATATCCCCCCCCCCATCCCTCCTCTCCTCTAGGAAATGCATGTTCAGCTCTCCCATCCTCTTCTCATAGGATTTTCCCTCCATTCCCTGGATCATCTTCATTGCGGTATGCTGCAACCCCTGCAACAATCTGATGTCCTTCTTCAGGAATGGACGCCAGTACTGTACATAGTATTCCAGTTGTGGCCTAACCAGTGACCTGTACAAGGGAAGGATCACCTCCCTGTTCCTGGAAGAGATTCCCCTCACTGTGCACCCCAGCATCTTGTTTGCCTTTGCAGCCACCTTCCTGCACTGAGCTGAGTGGTTCATACTCCCTGTAATAAGCACCCCCAGATCCTTTTCCTCCACGGTGCATTCCAGCTCTACCCCTCCCAGCTGATATTTCCTCCCCTGGTTCCTAGCTCCGAAGTGCAGGACCTTGCACTTCCTGACATTGAACCCCATCTACCATGTTTCCTACCACTCCTGTAGTTTGGTCAGGTCCTCCTGCAGTCCCCTCCATGTCATCTACCACAGCTCCCATCTTGGTATCGTCTGTGAACAGACTGATCTTACTCCAGGTGCCGTGTGAGATCGGCTATGAATATCCCAAACAGTACTTCATACCGAACCCTGCGGCACCCCACTCGCGACGTCCCTCTGTGATGAGCGCCCCCCCGCCACTACCCTTTACTGCCTACTCCTCAGCCAGTTGGTGATCCAATTGACCATTTTTGTTCCCACCCCTATGTATTCCAGCTTCCCCCCGCCTCCCATGCAGCACAGAATCAAAGACCTTGCTGAAGTCCAAATACAGGATGTCCACTGCATGGCCCTTGTCCAGCTCCCTGGTCACCCAGTCGTAGAACCCAACTAGGTTCGTCTGAAAGGATCTGCTCGAGACAAACCCATGTTGATGAATGTCTTGGAGACCATTGTGTTCCAAAAAGGTCACCAGCTGCTCTTTTAGGATTGTCTCCATGAGCTTCCCCATGATAGAAATGAGGCTCACCGGTCTGTAGTTGCCTGATTCATCCTTCGGGCCACTTTTATGAATGGGCAGCACATGGGCCATCATCCAGTTTTGTGGCACACATCATGTCCAGTGATGTACTGAACAGGTCTGCCAGTGTTCCTGCCAGGATCTCCGCTAACTCCCTAAGCACTCTAGGGTGAATGCCATCTGGTCCTGGCACCTTGTCCACCCTCAACACCCTTAGTACTTTCAGAACTGTGTCCTCTGTAATCCTGATATCAGTCGCCCCCTCTGCCTACTCCACCTCCCCAAGAGGTATCTGCTCCCCTTTTTCCTCCGTGAACACAGAGCAGAAGTAATCATTCAGTACCTCTGCCTGGTCCCCTCCCCGGTACTTCCAAATCCTCACAATCTGGTCTTTGTTTCTCCTCCTCTCGCCAGTGTATCTGAAGAAGTCCTTTTCCTGTCCTTAATTCCCTGTGCCAGTCTCGGCTTCCTGGATGCCTTCCTTGGCCGCCCCAACTAGCCTGGTAACCTCCCTGGACTACTACTTGTACTGGTCCTTGTCCCCTTGCTCTCTCAATTTCCTGTCTGTGGAATGCTTTTCTCTTGGCGCTCACCCTTTCCATGACCTCCCGAGTCTGCCAGCTTGGCTTCTTTGCCCTACCTTTCTTGCTCCGTGTCTTGGTACAAGTCTCAGCAGCCTCTGCTACTCCCTTTTTAATAATACCCCATATTTGGTTAGAATCCATGAATGCTTGAGTTCCCTCCATATGCCCAACCAAAATGTCCCCATCCTTTTAAAGTCAACCCCTTTAAAATGTCACCCTAGTACCGAACCTCCAGTTTCTCTGCCTATATTAAGTGTGAACCACACCGAGTGATGGGCACTCCCTGCCAGGGGGTCCTCCACATCCCTTACAGCCTCCCTGTTTGTTAGTATCAGGTCCAGAGTCCTTCCCACCCTTGTTGGCTCATGGACCAATTGCACCAGGAAGCTGTACTGAAATGTCTCTAGTAATACCTGTTCCCTTGCACCCGTGGTGGTTGGGGTGCTCCATTCCACCCCAGGGAGGTTGAAGTCCCCCACCACCGCTACTGTGTTCCCCTTATTACAGACCCTTCTAATCTTCACTGCCCAAACTCTGTCCAGGTCATCCCCCTGAGCTGGTGGCCTGTACACCACCCCCACCCTCAGTGTCCTTCTTTTGGAGTCTTGAAACTGCAGCCATAGGGCCTCTGTCTTGCCTTCCTCTCTCCCTCATACACCTTTTCCCTTCCCTCATGTAGATCGCCACCCCCCCCTTCCCCTTCCCCTTAACCCTGTCCTTCCTGAATATCCTGTACCCTGGGATCATCATATCCCAGTCCTGGTTCTGAGTGGCCCATGTTTCTGTGATGGCCACTATGTCCACCCTCCCCACGGCCAAGAGAGCCTGTAGCTCGGGTGATTTGTTACCCAAGCTTCTCTTATTCAGTGAGACCACCCTTCAACCTGTGCCTCCCCCCCAACCTGGTTTTCCCCTCTCCTAATCTCTCCTTGTGCCCCCTACCCCAGATTCCTCTCTCATAGTTTAAGGGGTAAGTATGCTTTGCTCCCCTTTCTGGGATCCCCGTCTACCAGCTGTCCTCACGCCACTCCCTCATCTAGTTTAAATCTACCCTTGATGTTATGTACCCCTCAAACCTCTGCTTTAATACCCCATTCTCTTCCCCGCTCAAGTGAAGTCTGTCCCCTGCATATAGATCCTTATTGTCCCAGGTTCTGCCCCCAGTCCCCCACTATCCCGTACCCCTTGAACCAACACTACTCCCCCAATCAAGTGTTGAACTCCCCAATCCTCTCTTTTCTTCCTGTACTCGCGCAGGGTACTGGGAACACTTCAGAGAAGGCCACTGATTCCCCAACTTCCTCACATAGCCTTCCTAGTATTGCTATCGGTGCAGTATTAGACACGACAGTGGTCAGGGCATTCCTACCCCTGAACAGGGCAGAGGACTTTGTCACCCAGGCTGAGTTGGTAAATGGTTGCCCCTCTGTACCAGGCTGCACAGTGCTCCATCTGCTTTGTCTTATGGCCACTACCATTGTGACGGTTTCTTTGACCTGGAGGCATGTGCAGTGGGATCGACAGGACAACATAAAATGCAGTAGTCTTGTCACAACACCTCTCCGCGATACCTTGCGGTTGTGGGTGAAAAGCCTGCTCTATCTCAGGATATTACTCCCCCCGTCTGGTACAAGTCCTGGCTACAGCTGCCTCCAACTCAGGCTGGGATGCCCACCTGGACCACGGCATAACCTTTGGTATCTTGGACCGAACTAGGCCCGGTTCTCCGTATTAATCCTGGAAATAAGAGCGGTCCTTTTGGATCTCCAGGCCTTTGCGAAACAGCTCAATCTGTAATCTCTGATAAAAATGGACAGCGTCTTTGTAATGGGATATATCAATAGGCAAAGGGCAGTCAGTCTTACCCCTCTGCAGGAAAGCCATGAAAGTCTGGGAATTCTCCATTTCATTTAGCCTTCAACTATTTTCATGTTTCTCCCAGGTATTCCACATGACCTCACAGACCAAGCTAGTCCTTTTCAGGGGAGCGTGACTGGGAATGCTTTTTTTGTCCAGAGTACACTGCACTAGATACTTCTTTTGACACATTATTGGACCTACGGCTACCCAGATCTGTTTCTCTCTTATTTTTCATTTTGTAGGAAAATTACTTTATTCCAACATTTTTTTCTTTCATCGGTATTTACTTGCTGATCCAGTGCTCTTTTTTTTTTTTTACTGCCTGGCAGGCTCCCGATGACCCTTCCTCATAGAATCCAGTCCGCTTCCCACTGCTTGATACACAAGTGTCCCCAGTTATCAATCAGTTCCTCCTTGTTTCTTTGTACACTTTACGGGGGGACCTTTTTAATCAATGATATTTCTGTAGGTTTATAACTGTTTCAGCCATTTGTGGATAATATCCTAAGTTCCCTTGAGCACTGACCTGTTTGTTTTCAGGCTTGTTTGTCACATGCCCTTGTTATACACTGCTCATTCCGGCTGGGGAAATCCTTCTCTTCCTCATTAACTTGTCCATGAAGATCGAGCCTCCGTATGCCTCTGCCCCATGCCTGTCTTGGGCACAAATTTCCTGTTTCCCTTTCAGCCATCGGAAGTGTGGTGTGCCACTTCCAAGTATACAAGTATGTGGCTGTCCTAGAGGCATACCGTATTTCACAGTTTTAACTCATTGTCTCCTAGCAGACGCCTGTAGTCGTCAGTAAAAAAACACTGGTGTGTCCTGAGGACGTCTGCAGAAGTCGGCTGCTGACTCCCAGTGTGCCCTTGCAACGTCTGGAGAAGTCACTTATATATTTTAATATATAGTGTAACAGAATATAATATATATTTGACCGCATAGCACCGTTGGAAAGATAATTTTATGCTGAACAACTTTGTCACTGATATTTTGTGTATATCATGTATACTTTAGGAGTTATTTGCATTTGTTTATGGTATGGTGTGTATGGCTGACATGTTTTCCATCAAGATTCACCTAAGCAGCTTGAATAAAATTCACTTTTTTGGCACTTCAGCAGGTATAAAATAAAAACCGTATTGATTACAACTGGTTGCATAGCACCATTGAAAGGCATTTTGTGCTCATCAACTTTCATGCCGATACTTTGTGTGTATCATGTATACTTTTGAGTTATATGCATTCGCTTATGATATGGTGTGTGTGGTTGAGATTTAGCCTCAAATCTCATCAAAGCACTTTGACTAAAATGGGGAAAAATTACAATTTATAGTGAAAAGATATATTTTTTTAACAAACATAATATTAAAACACCATCTAATGTCTGCATGCTTAATTTGGTGTTGATATTTTACATATTTCCAACAAAAAATGGCTTATGTTGCCCTTTTTAGTGAAAAAAATATTTAGTTTGCTCTTTCGGCCAGCATAGAAAAAAAACAAGTTACTTATTATTACGTGCATGCCACCTTTGGAAAGGTAATTTTGTGCTGAATAACTCTGCCACTCATACTTTGTGTCTAGCATGTACAGTTATTGAGCTATTAGCATTTGTTTGCAACATGCTGACTATGGCTTGATTTTGCTTAGAAAGTCCCAGGATTCACTGTTAAAAGTATACAGGAGATTCAGGAGGCAAGTGGTGTAATCTCAGAGTGAGCCTGTGGAGGCAATGAGTTAAAGCTGCCATCAATTAGTATCCGCCCTCAAATAGTAACCGTGGGGTAATTTAAGTGTTAGTAGTAGAGGCCGCCCTCATTTAGTAGCCTGAAGCGAAGTGCCATACTGAAAATAAATGATCTAATTCAGTATCTTACTGTATAGTGATCCAAGCCCTGAGCCTTTGTGTCTGGATCCCGAAAGATAAGCCTCCGTCCCAGAATGCTCACGAGTGGTGTTCTCGCCGAATGGTGTGCCTTATCCCCCCAGAAAAACTAAAATGTAAAATTACAGGTAATCCAGTGCTGCCGAAACCAACATTGGTACCGTGCTACCCTGAGATATCGGTAATCCAAAGTATGAACTGAAGTGAACTGCTTCCATGTTTCGGGTTGCTACCACATGGTATCGTGCATCTGTACTACAGGTTTTGGCGAGGTAACTCTAGTAACTGAAAGGAGACAGGCTCCTTTCAACTTTAATCTTTTTTATTTTATTTTTTTAACAATGCAAGTAAGAGTGTGGAAAAAACATTTTATCCAATTTAATCGAATTCATCCTCACTATCAGAGTCTGCGTCTACTTCAGCAGCTGTTTACGTCTGGATCCTCATCGCAAAAGTCAGATTGTTGGGATTCCGTGTCACTACAGCCGGGACCTAAGAAAAGAAACAGTGGTTAGTACTGTGTTTTGCACATCATTTGTTGTTCAAAGAGCGAGTGTAATCTTACCTTGTAGTGTTGTCAGCTTATCAGAAATTGCTTGGCGAGCATCAGATACCACCCCATCTTGCCTGGTATAGTGGATGTGATCCCACAGACCTCAGACGACTTGACAATATTTTCTTTTGTCACAGCACCCCCAAGCATCTTTTACCCACTCTAACATTTTCAGCTTGGATGGTGCTCTAGGGTTCCCACTTGCCGTCAGGTTTCTTTCCTCAGTATCAAGTCTCATATCGTAGCACTCACCGTACCGTGATTTAAAGGGTGAGTTCAACGACACGTCTGCGTGTTGTAGAAGTTTGGTACACCTGCCCGGGATGGCAGCCATGAGCCATTACTGCATTTTTCTTTTTCAGACTTTTTTTAACAGCAGGCGATATGTGGCAATAGACTGTGTCCCAGACTAACATGCGCTTGCTAAATGCAGTGCTATCCCATACCATATCAACCCATTGCAGAGTGACTTCCTCATTCATCCAGCCGTTCTCAGACATTGCCTCATTCATCCAGCCGTTCTCAGACATTGCCACAATAGCTCCCTGAATGCCAGCAACCTCTTTGGGCATTCGCTTGCCTTAACACTACAAATGGAGGGAGTTTCCTATTGTCTGCCATTGCTGCCAAACAAACGGTAATTAGTTGTTTCTCATGCCTGGTTGTCATTAAAGGGACTGACTTGGCGCCAATAGCATCTACAGTTTTCTCTCCAGGCATGTCCGCCCACACAGCAGTCTCGTCAGTGTTACCAATGCACTGAACTGGAATGTTGCTGTTTAATATCTGCTTGGTGCAAAAGTGCACAGACTCTTGTCACTTTTGGGAGGTAGTCATTTGGCAATCTCTGGCCCACTGTGGTGCACTGTCTAATTGTGAACCCCCCACCGTGATAAGAAGCGGTCCACCCAACCTCTGCTAGCTTTAAAATCAGGGTTGTGCATAATGGCAGAGGCTTTTAGGGCAGTTTCTTTACGGGTCACTTGGAGGTGCTGCTCTCTTTGAAGCGAAATCCAGGTTGTGAGATTGGCTTCCTCGGTTAAATATGAAGGCTTACGGCCAGCACCGAGAAGCCATTGGCATTTATGGTTAGACTGAGCGCTGCCAACTTCAGTGACCGTAGCCTGCAGCCTTTCCTTCAGTCACCAGGCAGTTACCTTCCCGTTTGGCTCTATTCACCACTGACAACTTGAAATCCAAGTCGTCGTACTTTTAGCCATTATATAAAGTGCAAAGAACTGCACCAGGCACCTGCTACGGCATATGTACCACGTAATGCTACCTGAGCACACTTTTAACATATCAATTAGTTTTTGACACCAGCACTACCAAATAGACCCTAATAGAAGCCTGAGTGTAACAGCTTACCGTACGCTTAGTAATATAAGCCACCCTCAAATTAAAGGCTCACGCCCAAATAAAAATTTAATTGAAGACACATCTTCAAAATGGTGAAATACAGTGGATCAGGAAGTGTAGGCATACCAGAAGTTATAAAATTTGCAAGTAGCGCTTTATTCTTAATAAAAATTGTACAGGATAGCTCTTCATACAGGCAGTTAAACAGAAGTCCTTCGTTTGAGTATAAAAATCTCCAGCTCTATCTCTAAACATTGCTCTTTTTTTATATAAGATGTTTTTCCCTGGCGATTAAATACTCCAACCTGTTCTCCCTAAACTATATGTCCTGTTTTCACACAGTGTACCAAAACGTTGTCCCTGCCCTTCGTGTGACCAGCCTGAAGAGTACGTTGGTCATCTTAACAGGTGCAACCAATTAAAACATCCTGTCCAGAACTGGCTTCCTGTGGGCAACTCTGCCAACAAGCTTGTGAAGGTCGAAAGGTTTCTCAGTCAACCCCCTGTGTTCCAAATTGCTAACTTTCCTAATAAACCCATGTAGCTGTCTACATTAATTTCAGCAGTATAATTACATACATTTGCATACTAGGGAATCCCAATTTCACATACAGATTCACATATATTTTCTAACCGCAGTGAAGCAAGGGGAGACGGAAAGAATAGAAACAGCAAGTGAAGAAAAGGAGGTAATGGTGGAAAATTGTGGGATCATCGGTGTGACCAGTTCCTAGGGTCCACAGGAAAATTTGATTGTGCAGTCAGGCAGGCAAGAGATAAAGTGGCAGAATAGGAGAGGAGATCCTTGCTTTTAACTCTCTCTGCATTATAAATGGGACACTGTCTTATCCAACTCTGTCACAGTGGTTTCTGTCCTGAAGTGCTTGGTCATTTCTGCATCTGCTGCTTACAGTACACCCCCACAGGCAAATGTATCTAGCTTTTGCTATCAAAATACTTTCAAGACACCGTCTGGATTCTGTTTAGTCCGACAGTTTTTGTTCTGGTTACATACCTCCCCGAGACCTGCTATACTGCTTGGACATCGTTGTGAAGGTGTGGCCCAATGAAGGAAATATCCTCTGTGAAGATGGAACATTTCCTCACAGTAACCGTATATCTTAGAACCTCCACCACTGGGCCACAGCGTATCTGTCTTCCTTCCACCTTAGCCTGACATAGGCCAGCCGTTTTCATAGAATCATAGGATCGTAGATATTTGGCAGCAGAAAAGGACACACTGGCCCATCTAGTCTGCCCCTCCCCCCCCGCTACACAGTCTCATGCTTTCTTGAATCCCTCCACTGTTTCAGCCCCCCCTACCTCCCCTGGAAGTCTGTTCCATGCCTCCACCACCTTCTCCGTGAAGAATCGCCCCCTCACATTGCCTCTGTATCTTCCTCCCTAAAGTCTTAGGCTTATGCCTTCTAGTCACAGTCCCTTCCTTTTGAGTAAACACCCTTCTGTACCCATCACTCCAGAGTCTTCAGGTCCTGCCTCATGTCCTCCACCCCCCCTCCCCCCGCGGTGTCCACCCTATTGCAGATTTTTGTATCATCTGTAAACAGGTACACTCTTCCCTCAGCCCCTCCGCTATATCACTGATGTAAGTATTAAAAAGGGGGGGGGTCTCAGCACTGACCCTTGGGGCACCCCGCTTGTCACCCCCCTGTCCCAGAGTACACCCCATTTACCACCACTCTCTGGCTTCTGCCCTCCAACCAGTTTTCCATCCACCTGGTTATTTTACTACCAACCCCTATAGTTTCCAGCTTGCTCACCAACTTTCTGTGAGGGACTGTGTCGAAGACCTTACTGAAGTCCAGATAGGCTATGTCCACCCCCCGTCGACCACCTGCGTTACCCAATTGAAGAACTCCATTAAATTCATCTGGCATGATTCCCCTCGCGTGAAGCCATGCTGCCTGTTCTGCAAGCTACTATCCTCCAGGTAGTCCTCCACCCTCTCTTTTATGAGCACCTCCATGACTTCCCCACCACTGAGGTGAGGCTGACTGGGCGATAGTTCTCAGTCACCTCAGTACTACCCCCTTTGTGCAGCTGCACCACATGCTCCCTCTTCCAATCCTCTGGCACCCTCCCACATCCAGAAACGAGTTGAATAGCCTCATCAGTGGGGCGGCCAACTCCTCCTTCAGTTCCTGGATCACCCTCGGGTGCAACCCATCCGGCCCCATTTCTTCCACTGTTTGGTCTGTGGGTGTGCATCAGTGACCTAGGGTGCTGTATTCCAGTCCTGCGTCTCTCCCTGTGAGTCTGGTACTGGTTTGGTCTCCTGGTTCCTCACGGTAAGTGGCCGTCTGAGCTCACCTCCAGCAGGGAACTGAGGAGCAGTGGGGGATGCCCACAGTTATAAAAGCGCTGATGTTGCACGTCATTGTGAGCGGTTCCCGACTAGTAAATGTTTCCGAGTGGTCTTTATGCCGATGACCTACAGTTCCATAGGCGTAGCCCAATGGAGATTCTCTTGAAGGTCTGTTGTTAAGGTAAGTAACTACTCTTCTTTGGGGCTTTCAGTTGGATCCTCAGTAGATGAGTGATGCTGTAACTTTTCATGTGTATGTGTTTATTTTGCTTCATTTCAGAGCCCAATCCCCCAATAGATGAAGTGATCAACACACGAGGGGTCGTGGAGAGATTTGTGCTGTTCTTGAAAAGGAGTGACAATTGCACGCTACAGGTAAACATGCTTTGCTTCTGAATGTTGAAATGGTGTTTCAGAATTCTAAAACTGTACATTTCTACAGCAGTCACTTAGAACAGCTAGTCCAACTCTTGGATCATCTCCACCTCTGGAATGGTGCGCTGGAACTTAGAATCTTTTTTTTTGTTTGTTTTCTGAAATGAAAACTGTCTGTACTGGTTTCATGCTGATAACTTTTTTCTAACAGATCTTTAGATCTTATCTGTGTCAATCTTCATTCATCACCTTTGGGTATAGTGCGGAGATTGAGACCCTCTTGGGATTGCCTCTTTTTATGGGGGAGTCCAGCACGGTGCATCCTCGAGGCCCCTGACTCATAAATGGCGCCGTGGGTTGGGTTGGGCTGTCAATAACCTGCCTCCCAGCCAGTTCTTCATCTCCCACTGTAGTGGTCGCACCATGTGGACGCTCTATTTGCAAGAGGCCTGCTGTTGCATCGAAGCCTTTGGCTCCGTTATCTCTCGATGGCAAGTCAGTAGACTCCATATATCAAATTTTCATGCTGGTTCTGCTGTCTGCCACCACTCAGTCGCCTGGTAAGACTGTTCCTTTTCTTTTATTGGCGACATTGAGTCTTGTTTTGTCTGTAGGTCATGTCTCGGTCGGGGGGCAAGAAAACTAAGACGGGACGGCCCCCTATGCATTGGTGCCCATGCGGCCGTAAGTACTCCATCACCGATCAGCATGACCTTTGCCCTCGGTCCGCTACATGACATGGAGTCGTGCGATGCCTGCTTCTCCATGGACTATCGTGTCATCGACCAACACGCGTGGAAAGTTGGATGAGCTCCGACTGCTTTCGGGGGCCGGGTGTGCACTCATCAGGCCAAGCCACGGTCTCACGGCCTTTCCTCCGGGTCCCCTCCCGGTTCTATACGGACTGTGGAGGAGGGGGCTTCTGCTCCTGGTAGCCTCGCTGTTGCAGAAGCCCCTTCCGCGGTGCAGGAGGCCCAGTCCGTCCTCTTTGGGGATGGCGGGAGGCACCGCTGGAATCGCCCCTTCAGGGGTGAAGGCTCCCCCGGTGTTGCTTCCTCTGCTTAGAAGGCCTAGGTCGGCACCATCCTTGATGCCGTCTGTCGGTGCCGTTCGAGGCACCCTGGGCCCTGATGGCGCTGTCGGCGCCAGTCCATCGCTCGGCACAGTCTCTGCTGTTGGTGCCGTTTGCAGCACCGATGCCGTCCTTCACTGTTTCTCGCCCTGCGCCGTCAGGGCGCTGTGGCTGGAGCATGGTCCAGCTCTGCTGTGCTGCCAGCGTTGGAGTGAGGACATGGCACTGTGGGGGTTTCGATCTCAGTGCAGTTCGATGCACCGAGGGCTTGATCGGAGCAGTCATCAAGCGCATTCTCTGGCCTCGGCGCTGCTTGCAGCGCCGCCGGTCTAGCCAGTGACAGGCCCGATACTGCTGCTATCCTCGGTGCGTCGCGTCTCTTTGCACGCCGTTCGTGGTGCGGTGGAGGTCCTCTGCGCCGACTCTGGTGCAGTCACTTGATGCAAGTGCACCATTTAGTCGGGATGGCAGCGGGCATCCTCGTACGGTCTGACACAGGACTTCGGTCTCCACCTCCTCGGAGTTGGAATCTGACTCTGGGTCAGATAGGCAGTCTGACTCTTTGGATTTTGCTGCTCACGTGGACACCTTGGTAATGTCCTCGACAGACCGGAGCCAGCTCCCCTCTGAGAAGCAGACAGTTGCTTCAGGGTCAGGGGTGCTGACCAGCAGGCAGTGGTGCAGGCCACCATTGCTCTGCAGCCTGGCCTTGGAGGGTTTTCTGACCCCTCAGTGATGGTACCCCCTCAGGTGGTGTGCCTGGAATGCCCAACTTTAGGGCCTATCGGAGCACCCACAGGAAGGGGAGGGTGCTGTTCCCTGGATAGCCCCTTCAAAGGCTGACCAGGGTTGCTAGCTGCCCAGGCTGGCTTTTTCGAGGAAAAGGTCTCTTTCGGACTCCAAAGGGCCGAGGGGTTGGGGTTTGATGCAATGACCCTTTTCTGGGACCCATCCGGGTTCCGGAAGGAGTCATAGTGCGGATCTCCGCCCTTCTCGTTTGGTTTCCTCGAGAGAGCCCCATTCTTTGGAGGTAGGGGACTGTCCTTTTGGACTTTCACGGCCCCGGTCACCTCACAGGGGGGATTCTTCAGGGCGCAGCCTAGGCAGTTCCAGTATGGTTGACCAGCTGTCGAGTTTTCTGGAGCTACCTCTTCCCTTGGGGCTCCAGATGCGCTCTCTAGCCCAGGAAGAGGACCGCCGATACCTGTTGTTGGCTCTGCCACCTCTCCTCTGCCACCACCTCCTGCTCTCCCAGGTATTCTTGGTCCGAGCGGCCGTCTCTCCTGGGAGCAGTTCAGAGCTGTGGCTGCTCGATTTCCCTCTTATATTTGGGCCATAGACAGGTTTTTCAACCTCCCCCTGATCAGCCAACCTCTGAACCTTTGAGTGTCCTCTGACTCCTCAATCTCCTCTTCAGGAGGTGAGGAACCGTCTGTTCACATCTCCCCAGCTTCTGATCTCGCGGAGTATCAGTGTTTTTTCGTGAGGATGTTGGAGGACCTGCATATTCCCCCCACCCACTGAGCACAATCTGCAGCATCCAACGTGTGCCTTTTTGGGCGATTTCAGTGTGAGCACTCTTGTAGTGCCCCCCTGGCCTGTTCCCTTTCGGGAGGCATCGATGCACTTCTGGCAGAGACCCTTTTCCGGAGTCGTAGCCCCTAGGGATCTCCGCCAGAGGTATGTGCCCCGAGTCTCCAGGTAGTGTGCCTCATCCTAGCTCAGGACTGACTCAGCTGGATACTTCCGATGGGCTTCACGCCCTTCACCGTCCCCCAGATGCAGACTCCATGGATTTTGACTTCTGGGGTAGGAGGACTTTCTGCTCAACATGGTTGCCTCTCTCTCTATATCTGCTCATCAGGCCCACTACACTACCTATGACAGGTTCCTGTGGTCCAGGCTAGGTCAACCCCTAGCCTTGATGCCTGACAGAGGAAACCAGACAAGCCATTGCACTCTCTGCACGTGGCCTGGAGCTAGCAAGGCACCAAGCAAGGGCATCTTATGACGCCAGTGAGGTAGCTTCCAGGGTCATAGGGACAGCAATCTGCACTAGGTGGACGGCATGGCTGCGTCTCTCACAGTTGTCACCCATGGCCTGGCGTAGGGTGATTATTTCCAGTTACCAGAGAACCCACCTTTCTCTCGTAGGGTGAGATGACGACTGTCGGGGCAACTTCCTGCCCCCTCTGAGGGGTCCTCGTCTCACTTTTCCCACTCTCGGGCCTCTCCAGACCTGTGAAGGTTCTTTCTCTTGGTGTGCTTTCCACTGAGAGCTAAGGGACTTAGTCCCTTACGGTTAAGGCCCCCTTCAGGGGGGCTTGGCTCTCACCCAAAGGTGATGAATGGTGAAGATTGACACAGATAAGATATGAAAATTACGTATCTACCGTAATTCTGATCTTTCTGTATCTTCACCATTCATCTAATCCCACCCCATCCCGGGGCCTCAGTCTCTGGGTCCCCCTCCCTCTCTGTGCCCTCTCCTCCACCCCCTTCCTTTCTGTTGTTCAGGAGTGGGATGACCTTGGGAACATAGGGGATGTTTTTCTCTAGGGGGAGAGTGGTCAGGATGGGGGCACTCCTTCCTCAGTGCCTCTGCTCCACCCCCGTGGGGTGGGGTGGGGATTGGTAGTTGCCCTCTTTTCTGTTCTCTCTCCCCTTCTCCCTGTCAGCTTTACTTTGATTTCCTTTTCCTTTGGACACAACCTCATTTTAATTTCAGAAACTAGTTTTTTTTATACCAAATATTTGATTGGGGGGGGGGTGTATTCCCTGTATCCTGTCTTTTCTTCCAGAATAGCCGATTCTGCTTTTGTTGGAATTATTGCCAGTGATTCTGTGCCTTGAATTCTGGCAGTTTAGCCTTCTGGCTACTCCTTCACAGTTCCTATACAATCTTGACAGGTCAAGGTTCCAGGGTATGTTCCCTTCTCTCCCCCAACACATTCTTACTTCTAAATTCCTTAACCTTCCCCCCTCCTCCTTTTCCGCTTCCAGAGATTGGGGCCTCTTCCCAATCCCCTTAGTTTTCAGCTTGTTCTGTCCATTGTCATTTATTTCTCCTTTTAGTTTGTATATCTTTTCCTTCGTCTGTCCCTTGACTTCCTTGTCCCTCCCTCCCAACCCTTTCTTACTCTCAGCGACTCAAGAACTGGCGGGAGGGGCGGGGTCAACAACACCCCTAACGGCCAGCCTGCGAGCGTCACGCAGTGCGTCGGCCTCGAGGGTGGCGCCAATGGTGCGTCACTCCACCCATCAAAAAATAAAGAGCTCCCGTGGGGTTGTGCCCTCCGGCACTATATGGTGAAGATGTACAGAAAGATCAGAATTACGGTAGGTACGTAATTTTCATTTTCTGCTGAAGAGTGGTTGCCCTGGTCAGTGCTCCTACTGTTCGACTGCTAAGTCTATTTGTTTTACTTAATTGTAAATTGTAGAGAGAAAGAAATAATGTGACCTACCAGGACGTGAATTGGTCGCATTATTTCCTTCTTGCTATAGTTGTGATTTAAAATTGCTTAGCAGTGGCTAATACTGCATCAAAAAAAATCTTTTTTAACTTAATTGTAATAGTTCTGAATTAAATCAATTTATTTTTGGTTATTTCTCTCATTTCTGTGTATTTGGCAGTATTTTTTGTTAAAATCGTTAATCTAACTTCGAGGGTATCTCTTGCAACAGATCACACCGGTAGGACTGAGCTGCCAGGTACTAGGACCCACATGATATTACTTCGAGAATGGCTCTTGCAGCAGGCGACACCGATAGGACTAAGCCGCCAGGTGCCAGGACCACACGGAAAACTTCTAGCAAGCAGTCTACCATGGGGTACTGCCCACCACTCACGTCAGCCTAGCCTATATAGGTGGATGGTCCCCCACACCTACCTCAGTTCTTTTCCCGCCGTTGACCCGCACATGTCGGACCTTAGTGGATGCTGCAGCTACAGTCGACCGCCATTACCCATGCTTGTCTGCTTTTTTTTTTTTTTTTTCGATTCTTTTCAGTTCTATTTTGCTTAAACATTTAAATTTTGGTGTTCCTTCGTGTTTGTCTTTTCCACTAGTCTCGTCTTCCGACCTCTCCTTGAAGTGTGCCTGTGGCAAATGGATCACTGGAAAGGACGGCCACTCTGCATGTCTCTTCTGTCTAGACCCTAGTCACGACACTGTAACCTGCTAGCATTGGCAGAAATTCAACCAGGCCACCCGAAGACATAGTTTAAAAGTGCTGGAGAGCCATCTTTTAAAGCAGAAGTTGGTTATGATGGAGAAGAATCTGCAGGCCAGGAGCTCCATGGCCTTCCTGGCACAGCCCTCATGGGCATTTTCTTCTTCCCACAGGGAGAAGTCAGGGAAGCACAAGCACTGGGACAAGTCGGCTTCACAGTAGCCTCTTAGGCCTCAGCCGTGTCTGGGTCATCCTCCCGGGGGCAATTGACCTCCGCCCCACCAGCCCCTTTCTTCCTCCAGGCTCCTGGTAGCACCGCCTCCACCCCTTAGTTCCGTATCAGGCGGCGCTCCTGGGGCATGGGACTTTATCTCCCAAGCTCAGGCCCATATTCTCAGTGGCTCTCACCCAGATAAGCTTGGCTGTTGGTGTTACTGCAGGTGTTGCTTCTACCTCCCCCTGGCCACAGCACTTCCTTCGTCAGCTCCCACTACTAAAGGGACAGCCATTGGCCCTAATAGCAAAGCTTGTAGCAGGTGCTTGCTGTCTCCTCCACACCAGCGTCGCTTCTGCCACAGGGGTCTGCATCCCCTCAGGTGCCAGCTTCTCCAGCTGTACCAGCGTTGGGAGCTCAGTCGTTATCTGTGAGGCTGCCGCAGCCCCAGCCTGTGGGCCTGACTACGCCCCTGCCTTTGCTGCAGCAGACGTCTGGTAGGCTGACACCGAATCCTCAACCGGCACTGGGCGGCCCTTCACCGGCTATTTAGCCATTGTCTCCCTCTTTACCTTTCCTGCTGGCATATAATAATTGCATCACAGGTGAATTACAATGCCTTTTTTTTTTTTTCCCTGGGTGGTGGTCCGTCATGCAGTGACAGAGCCCTGTCCCGCAAGGGCTGCCGCTGGCTTCTCTGCTCTGCCTTCCCTGGGACCCTCAGCCCCAAGATCCAGACAGGACTAGTCTTAGTAATCCCTGCATGTTGGGGACTTCAGGGGCTCAGCCTGACACTGGTTCAGGTTCTGGGTGGGGCAAATGCCGGCAGCTTTCGTCAGTCCCAGACTCTGATAGTACAGAGGATGACTCTGATTATCTTACTTCGAGAGGGCTCTTGCAGTAGGTAATTACATATAGGACTGACACCTGCAGGTGGCAGGACCCCACAGAAACATTTCTAGCCAGCAGTCTTTGGCGAGGGACCGCCCCACGTCAGGTGACCGGCGTCGGGAGACGTCTGTATAAAGGGGCAGTCCCTCACGCTTGCCCTTCAGTTCTTTTTTGCCGTTAGCTCATGCCAGCGCCTCGCGGAAAAGTTCCTTGCTCGTCAGGCTCTTGTCTTTTTTTTTTTTACCAAGTAGTTTCGCTTTCCTTATACAACATCAGGTGTTACATCGGTGTGTTGTCCCTTCACCTCTGAGCACAAAAACAAGTGCGACTCGTGCAGCGCCCAACTCCCGCACAAGGACGGCTATTCCCTGTGCCTTTTTTGCCTATGCCCAGACTATCCAGTAGAGAAGTGCCAGCACTGCCTTCGTTTTAACACGGCCACCCGGAGAAGCCAGCAGCAGTCCCTGGAAGCCCACATTCTCAGAAAGATGAGCTCCATGGAGAAAGAACTGAAAAAGCTTAGTCAGGCGCAACTTCCCCTGATGGCCATCGGAAGAAAAAGGATAAAGAAAAGCACCGGGACAAGAGCTCCTCTCCCACCGTGACTTCCTCGGGAGTCGCCGTGTTAAAGTACGTTCCCCAGGGATCGCTCCTCGGCGGCTGCCTTGGAGGCTTCTAAGCGGCGTTGGCCCACCCGTCTGGCTCGCGCTCGGGCTCTTCGGGCGCCTCTGGGCTCTTGGAGGCCTCCGCTCCCGGTAAAGCCGTGGTTTCGCAGCCTACTGGTGCGAGCGGCTCTGATAAGCTGGACTGGTGCAAGCAGCTCCAATAAGCCGGACGTTGGCTCCTCCGATGTCCGCACGGAGAAGGTCGGTAAGTTCCCGGCTCCCCGCAGCCTTCACTGCCCTCCGGAGACCCTGAGTCTCCTCAGCCCGATCCCAAGAATTTTTCCCCTCCATCCCCAGGCAACGCTGAGGTCCCTATTCCGCCTCCATCAGACCGTCCACCTGCTGGTCCGACCAATCTGACATCGGCTCCCCGGACGCAGGCTCAGACGCCGGTATTGCCGACTCTGGGCGACATCCCGCCCTGGATGCCGCCTCGACGCCGCCCTCCGGCTTCCTGCCCAGATCTGGCTCTGAGGCCTCCGGGCCGTTTGCCCGGCGGTTCTCCTGTACCACCCGCCGGATCAGACATTGTCATACCGGACCGGCATTCAACACTCAGTACCCGATGCCGGTTCTGTCTGATGGCCGCAGTACTGCACCTTTATTGCCTGGTGCCGGGCTTCCTCGCCACTGGTTGTGGATACTCGCCTTATGGGTATAACCCATACACATATCCCCTTCTTCCTCCTCCACCGCCCCCCCCAAGCCGCTGGTGAATTTGCAGGAGACTCTGGCCTCCTGGTGGGCTGAGGCCAAGGCTCAGCTCACCAGAGAGGTGGAGAGTAGTCTTCTGACGGTGCAGGTACTGGTTCCCGTACGTCCACGACGACAAACTCCCTCACCACCTCCGGACATCAGGGCTAAACCCTCTGGGTCCAGAGAGGGGCAGGACACGCTTCCCAGAGGGCTTCCCAAGGGGTCTGTTCTTCCCCCTAGACGGGAGAGGGAGTCTTCTTCACCATCTTCCTCTTCCTCATCGGACTCCTCCGATGGCTGCTCCGAGAGGGACGACGAGACACGCTGTCCGTCAAAACCCAGGCCAAGGACTCCTCCAAAGTCACCTCCGGAGGATCCTTCCTTCACGGTGCTGCTACACAAAATCCAGGTGGTACATAAGTGGCAATCCTTGGAGCCAGATCCCCAGCAGGTGAAACTCGCCGAACATCTGGATCTGCCCGTGACAGCTCCCACCTTGGTGCCACCCTGGATCGAGCCTCACGCCGACCTCGTTGCCACCATTTGGAAACAGCCGTCGGCGTTAACCCCTCTTCCCCGGAAGTCTAACAGGCTGTACCAGGCTCCCGAGGGTGTTGACTATTTAGATTCTTGCCCTTGAGCTGACTTGGTCGTGAGAAGCGCTGCTCACGGCCGGACAGCTAACCCAAAACATCTTAGTTCGTCGCTACCTAATAAAGAATCTCGCCTTCTGGACCAGTATGGCAAGAAGATTTTTGTTTCTTCTACACTGGGGATCAGGGCCCTGAACTGTCAGTCACATGGGGGATTACCAGAAGGCAATTTTTACTGAGGTGGAATCCAAATTGGACTCCTTGCCGGACTCAACAAGTAAAGCAGGAATTGGCTGACCTCGGCTCTGCACGATCGGCCAGTTGACACATGCTTCGTGCGACCTACGATGCAGTGGACACTGCTGGACAGAGCTCAGCTCTCGCCATAGGCTTACGACGTCATGCTTGGCTCAGTGTGTCAGGGCTGGTCCTGGAAGTGCAGTCCACTGTACAGGAAGTGCCCTTCCGGGGTTCGGTGCTCTTCGGTGACTATGTCAAGGACATCACCGATTTTCAGGAGAAGGGGATGGCACTAAAGTCCATTGACTCTATGTACCGTCCCCATCAATCGCAGCGGCATCTCTTTCGCAGACGGAATCGGCCAAAGGCGCAACCTCTGGGAAAGCGGGCCACTGAACGCCGGGCCCCCACAGCTGCCAAGCCCCCTCCGCCCAATAAAGCAGTGGGTGCTTCAGCTGCAGCGCTGCCGCACACCACCTGACTCCTTCCCTCTCCCACTGCCTCTGGGCTTCCTGGAGGAACCGGTAGGAGGGAGGTTCTCCCTCCACCTTCTGGGCTGGGAGAGGATAACAGATTCATAGGTGCTCCAGCTAATCGCAGAAAGACTCTCAGTTTCTACAGAAACCACCTCGTCACCCTCCCCCAAGGTAGTCGTATTCTCGGGAACATCTTCTGGTCCATGAAGAGATTTCAGCATTGTTGCTGAAAGAGGTGATAGAACCCGTCCCACTTCCTCTACAGGGAACGGGTTACTATTCCCACTTCTTCCTGGTCCCGAAGAAGACAGGAGATGTAAGACCTGTTCTAGATCTCAGTTCCATGAACCTTTTCGTGGAGTACAGGAGGTTCAGAATGCTCTCCCTTCAGAGTCTTCTGCCCCTCCTCCGCTCGGGCCAGTGGTTGTGCGCTCTGGACATGCAGGATGCTTACCTGCACATCTCCATCCGCCCGTCTCACCGCAGATATCTCCATTTTGCTTTCCAGGGGGACCACTACCAGTTCAAGGCACTTCCCTTTGGCCTATCCTCTGCTCCCTGAGTATTTACCAAATGCCTTGCAGTGGTGGCAGCCTACCTGCGCACCTGGGGGGTGCAGGTTTTCCGGCACCTGGACGACTGGCTCCTGGCGGCCTCGTCCAGGGAGGAACTCCTGCACTGCCTCTCCCTTACCCAGCAGGTTTTTGCCTGTCTGGGTATTACCATCAACCATCCCAAGTCTCACTTGATCCCATCCCAGAGACTCCAGTTTATTGGGGTGATACTAGACACGACCCTAGGCAGGGCCTTCCTGCCTCTGGACAAGGTGGCTGCTCTCCGGACTCAAGTAAGCCTGTTATCCGGCCACAGGTGGGTCAGTGCAAGGTTGGTTCTTTGCCTCCTTGGGCTTATGGTGGCTGCTATCCCGACAGTCCCTTGCACTCGGCTTCACATGAGGGTTTCTCAGTGGATGCTTCGCTCCCAGTGGGATCTGATGGTGGACGACTTGGATCAGTTGGTCCTAGTCTCCTCTCCTATGGTTCAAGACTTGCAGTGGTGGATGATCCGAGAGAACCTTCTTGGGGAGTTCCATTCTTCCTTCCTCCCCCCTCCCAGACTCTGACCACAGACGCCTCGGGCGAAGGTTGGGGAGCCCATCTCGGTCTTTATCGGACCCAGGGCTCTTGGTCCAAGCTCGAACAAACACTTCACATCAGTGTGCTCGAGCTTCGGGCAGTACTTTATGCTCTCCAAGCCCTTCATCTGTATCTCCTTCCCGGCCACCTAGCCATCCAGATGGACAATATGTGTGTGGTATGGTACATCAACAAACAGGGAGGGACTGGGTCCCCTCTTTGCAGGGAAGCGATGAGAGTTTGGGATTGCGCATCACAACATGACCTTGACCGTACGGCAATTCATGTTCCGGGAGTCGAGAACACCTTGGCAGACAAGCTGAGTTGCTCGTCTGCTCTGGCTCATGAGTGGGAACTGGATCAAGGGGTCCTAGACGATATCTTGCTACGTTACGGAACACCACAGGTCGACCTGTTTGCTTCCCCTCAAAACGCAAAGCTTCCTGACTTCTGCTTGCTCGTTCAAGAGCGAGACGTTTTCTGGAGAGACGCTCTGTCTCTAGACTGGAACAACAGATTTGTCTATGCCTTCCCCCCCCCCAATTCCTCTGATCCCTCGGGTCTTGCAGAAACTAGGTTCAGAAGGAGTACGAATGATTCTGATCGCTCCTTTCTGGCCCGGGCAAGTTTGGTTCTCCCTTCTGCAACAGTACTCAGAGGTACCACCTCTTCCTCTGTCACGATGTTTGCTGACCCAGGATCGGGGGACCCTGGTCCATCCAGGTCTCAAGTCCCTTCAGCTACATGCATGGCTACTGCAGACATAGCTCAAGCTTGGTTTGGTGTTTCTCCCCAGGTGGCGGAAATTCTAGTGGAGGCTAGGAGACCCTCCACTAGGTCTACCTATACCATGAAGTGGAAAAGGTTCACAATCTGGGCTGCTTGGAAAGACGTCGAGCCTTTCTCCTGCTCGGTTGGGCTATTGCTGGAGTACCTGCACTATCTCTTTGACCTGGGTCTTAGCCACTCGTCTCTGAAAGTTCACATGGCGGCAGTGTTCCCATTTACCACCATCTGTACTTGATTCAAGTACAAATGATGAAATTCAAGTACATTTTTGTGGGAAGGGGGTACACTGTACCCCTATAATTCTGTTTGAAGTATATGTACCCCACAAAAATGTTGTACAAATGGTAGAATGTACCCTTATAATTTATTTTGTACCCCTGAACATTTTTGGAGAGGGTGCAGTGCACCCCCAGATCTGCAGCCTTAATGGGAACACTGCATGGCAGCCATTTCAGCCTATCATGTTCCCTTTGCAGACAGATCGTTCGCTCAACTGGAAGTCTCTAAGACTTTCCTCAGAGGGGTTCTTCACCTGAGACTCCCTATCCGAGTCCCGGCCCCTTCCTGGGATTTGAACTTTGTTCTTGAGAAACTTACTCTGCCTTCTTTTGAACCGGCAGCTTCCACAGACTTGAAGTTCCTTTCATGGAAGATGCTTTTCCTTGTGGCCATTACTTCTGCTCGGAGGATTTCCGAGCTCCAGGCCCTGATGTATAAAATTCTGTACTTGATTTTTCACAAGGAACTTGTGGCTCTGCACACCAATCCTAAGTTTCTCCCCAAGGTGGTAACAGAATCTACATTGAACCAGTCCATAGAGTTACCCGCTTTCTTTACGCAGTACTCCAATCAAGGGGAGTATTTACTACATACTACGGATGTTCACCGGATTCTGAGATACTACACTAACAGAACAAAGGATCTCAGAAAGACTGATCAACTGTTTCTCTTTTGCACCCAAAAGAGAAGGCAATACTGTTTCTAAGCAATGTCTATCCAAATGGTTGTCTCATTGCATCACTTTCTGTTATAAGTACAACAAGACCCTCCCGGGCCAAGTAAGAGGCCACTCCACCAGAGGAGTTGCTGCCTTAGCAGCTTGTTTCAAGAATGTGTCAGCGGCAAACATCTGTGCTGCCGCCACTTGGACTTCCGTCCATACCTTTACAAAACATTACAGTTTGGATATTGCTTCTCGCCGTACAGCAGGCTTCGGGCTTGCTGTTCATCAAGGCCTCCTTTCTTAAGGCCTTCACAGCTAGAGGATCTACTTTGAGTAGCTTCCTCCTCCCGTGCACTTCTTGTTCCAGACTGCTTGGGACTCAGTCCTATATATAATTACCTACTTGCAAGAACCCTGTCTAAGTAAGATAGTACAGTTATGTAAGAACTTACCATAACAGTAGATCTTTGAGAGGCTCTTGCAGTAGGTAATACCTTCTCGCCCTCTGTCCCCCTAAGCTTTTTCAGCTCCTTTTCCAGTGAGGGAAATATCCGCTTCTCTCCCGCCCGGCCTCTCTTGGCTTATGGGTAAGAACTGGTAGGCGTGAGGACTGACCCTTTATACCGACATCTTCCGACGCCGGTCACCTGACGTGGGGGCGTTCCCTCGTAAGAGACTGCTAGCTAGAAATTTTTCCGTGGGGTCCTGTCGGCATCAGTCCTATATGTAATTACCTCCTGCAAGAGCCTCTCTCGAAGATCTACTGTTACGATAAGTTCTTACATAACTGTACTTTTCAGGGTCTTCCTCCTCTCCTGGTGACTCTTCTGAAGTGGAAGACCAGCCTAAAGAGGTGCCCAAGTCTCTCCCACCCCCTCCCGAAAATCCATCCTTTATGGATGTTATATCCACATCCTGTCCATTATGGGCTGGAGGCGGGAAGCAGGGCCCGAGAGATGCCATTTGGCACAGTACCTCCGCAACGTGATGCCCTTCCAGTGGTGTGTGCCCCCTTGTTTGAATCATAAGAGGATGTCACCAGGGCAGCCTGGAACCACCCTCCTCTGCCCAGAAGGCAGACTGCCTTTGCCATGCCCCAGCGTGCAATCCCTTCCTGGGGACTCACCCCAAAGTGGAATCTTTGGTTCATTCATACAGCACAGTACCGAACTAACAAGCCCAAACATCTTACTCTTCCCCCGCCCCCCCAGACCATGAATCTAAGCAGTTGTACCACCTCTGCAAACAAGTCTTTGCCTCTACCACCCTGGCTGTTAGGGCCATAAATTCTCTGTCCCACATGGTCCAATATTAGAATGTTCTTTTGGGACCAAGTCAGAGATCTGGTGCAAACCCTACCCGAGGACCCCACCATGATGCAGCTTGCCCAGCTCATGATGTCGGGCTCAGACATTGGAAGCCATGTTCTTAGCGTCGCTTATAATGTGGTTGATGCCTCTGGGTGTGGGGCAGCTGATTAGGTTTATCTCTGGCGCCATTCTTGGCTCCGTGTTTCTGGCCTTGCCTAGGCTGTGCAAGCCAGCATCTTGGACACCCCCTTCAGGGGGTCGGTCCCTTTTGGGGAGATACCCAGGACATTATCTCTTCCTCCTCAGGAGTGTGGTCGGACCCTTAAGTTGGTCTGCTCACTCTCACACCCAACCTAGAGTATCGAGCCAATGTCGGCCCTTTCGCAGGTCCTTCCTCAAGCAGTCTTGGACCTGGCCTGCCAAGGGTCAGCACAAACGCAGGGCCCCAGCAGCCCCTGTTGCTGTGTCCTCCTGGGCCTCCATGGCCCCTCTGTCTGCTCCTGACTCCCTAGCCGACCCTCTTCTGTAGAGTATTTGAAGGAGGTGGTCGGGGGTTGGTTCTCCCTCCACCTGGAGGGGTGGCAAGGAGTTACCACAGACAATTGAGTGCTCCAAATCATAGAACACAGTCACGCTGTGGGGTTTGAGTGGCCACCAGAAAACCCTCAGTTCCTCATATCCCCCCACACACCTTTCTCTGGTTTGGGAGGGAATTCAGGCTCTTCTTCAAAAAAGAGCCTTCTAGGGACGTGGATATGATGTTCTAGCCACACTTCTTGGTAGTTGCCTTTCCCTTTAAGACCGGCTGGAAACGTCTTCAAGCTGGCTCCTCCCACCCACTTGGGTGGCAACTCCCTCGGCTCCGCTCCATGATCCAGATCATCCCTTATTTTTTATATTCTCTCTTTTTTTTTTTTTTTTCAGCATATCAGCAAGGATTTGATATACACAATGACGTAATAAAAACATTCATCGATACTTTTACATAAATAAAGCAGCATGGGAATGACAGATCTTGAGACTTCAGTAGACACAATTCATAGATCAGAATGTATTTTCAGGCTAATTATCCAACATTCTATAATGCTCAGGGAACAAAGGATATGTCTATAGGGGTAATATAAAACACCCAAGGCCTCCAAGCCACTTCAGTATGCTTAGTTCTACCTGTTCTTTTGGCAACTGCCCGTTCTAAGTAGTAAATTTCAGACGCCACCTTATGCCACATGTCCAATGTAGGGGCAGTACTAGTACGCCAAAGGCAGGTTATTACTTTTTTTGCAGCAGCCAGATATAAATATAATTTACTTTTACTAGGAGGAACAGAATCGCCTTGCCAGATCATCCTTTTCTCTGGAAAAAGCTGGTTCCTTCTTTTACTGCTCTTGAATAGGCCCTTGCGACTTAAATTTTCGGATTTACTTCCTAAAAAGTTTGACATTTTTTGTCTTCAGCTCAATCACTGTTTGCAACCATAATGAACGACAAGTCTGCTTCTGGGTTCCACCGGTGCCATTGCGGGCAGATGATGTCCTGAACAGATCCGCACTCTACACGTGTCTACTGCCTAGGGCATGAGGACGATCCTCAGGCCTGTGATTTTTGTTGCTCCTTTTATCCTACCATTCTTGAGGACCGTCTTGCCCAGCTCAAGTTGGGCCGACCGAGCAAACTGAACCCTCCAGTCAAATGTAAGGATGCCCATTGAGGTTGTCTTCGCGGCTGCGGGGTCCACTGAACAACTTACGACATTTGAGGAGACAGCAGCCCAGGCTGCATCCCACTCCTCCTTGGCGTCTGCCTTTGTGCCGCTCCAGCTGGGATCTACTTTTATGGGGTCCTTCAAAGAACTGTGTCAGTCCCTGCCGACGCTCAGTCAGGGACTCTTGGGGCACAAATCTAAATCAGAGTCCAAAAAGAAAGGTTTCTCTATTGTTCGCGGGATTGGGAATGCAGTTGGTGGAGAGCTTCGGATTCCCACGCTTCTCTGGATCTGACCTCAGTCGATTCTGCCCAGGCCGCTGGCTCCATCGGGAACCTCACGACAGGCTGGTCGAGATGCTGATTGATATGCTGGCCGAGATTTTTTTCTAGCTGATCAACCAGTTGTCACCTGAAGAGGCCCACACTTCCTTTTCCAGGACTCTAGTCCTGACTTAGACCATTGGTTGGATGGATCAGTCTGCTGACCTATCGCCTCTGGTCTCCGACCAAGACTGAGCAGCCTCAGCGGTCGCAGACTCCCTCAGAGACCTGCCGCCAGTCTCCCCCCCCCCCCAAATGAAACAAGGTCTTTGTCCTATTCCCGTGGGTCGAGCGGTTCCCGCCAACATCGGCAATCCCGCTCTCATCACCATGGGAAGCAGCGACACCATTACTCTTAATCCTCATCCTCCTCGGGTGAGGTGAGGAGAGGCTTTGGCGCAAATTGCATTGATGCTACGAGGATCTCGTGGCAGCCAGGATGAAGCCGGCTCTGGCTCCTATGCTGGCCATCATCTGGCTTTCGCCTGACAGGCTGACGCCTCCTCCATCTTAGGAGTTGCCTAAGACGATCCTGTCTCTGCCATCCCTAGTGTCGCCACAGATTCCTGTGGAGCCGCCACCAGTCCAGCCAAAAACCGACGCTCCAACCAAGGAGTCTCAGCTGGCCAATGGGCTTCCCCATCAGCTGTTCGCCACCATTACCCCAGACTGTCTCCAGAGGGTCAGTGGGGACTCGGGCGGTCGACTACTCTTTAACAACGACTCCTAGGTTAGAGGGTTCCTCCTTGCACTCCTGTCTGGTCACTGTGGAGTTGGCGGGGATCTCTCGATGGACGAAGGCCCTGCTTCTTTCATGGGCCTTCTCCACCTGATCTCAGAGTCCACGGGTCTGAAAATCGAGCACTTCCAGAAACTGTCCCGTTACCCGAGATCCTTGAAGAGAGGGATACTCCTATGGAGGCTTTCCCGGTGGCAGAGGCCATTCTTGGCCCTGCCTTGGAGCTTTGACGGTACCTTGCTTCCTGCCCTGCGCCCTCTGCCTGGATGGCCTGCAAGTATGTGGTACCTATCGGTTCTCTCTTTGGATTCACAAGACACCCCTCGGCTGAGGGACTGGTGGCTGATTCAGTGTTTAGGCACTCTGGCAACACTGGAGACATTGACAAGCCGCATGAGTCCAAAATGTTGGACCATGCGGCTACAAAGATCTACGCTTGGTTTTCGCCAGGTGAGCTCAGCCTTTCTTATGGTCCACTTCTCCCATGCGTGCTGGTCACCAAGATGAGGTGTTTCCTCATCTGCTGGCAGACTGCCAGATCATGGTCAAACAGGACCAGGGCCGGGCTGTAGCAAAACTGCTCCAGGCAGCCATGAACACTGGGGACTGCTGTGCCCGCTCTGTGCCAGCCTCAGTGGCCATGCACCGCAGGGTTTGGCTGAGGATCTCTACCTTCACGGCAGACACTCAGCACAAGCTGGCAGATATTCCTTTCCTTGGCACAGACTTGTTCGGGCCCAGGGTCGAGGGCCACCTCACCCGCATGGAGAAATCTAGTTCCACCTTGGACTCTGTGACATCTGCCCAGAAGGACCCCAAAGGCAGCAGCAGAGAAAGCCGTTTCGGTCCATCTCCACTCCTGTGGCCAAACCAGCCCAGCCCCAGGCCTGGCGAACTTGGCCGAAGTGGGTGGTTTTGGTCCATAAACCCAGGGGAAGAGGTTCTGGTGGTTCTTCAGCTGGACCCTCTTCCTCCTCCTCCAAACCTGTTCAGTGATTGGATGAGGGCTGGTCTGCCACTTCCTTTCCGCCTGGTCAGCTGTCACCATGGACAGGTGGGTTCTCAAGGTGGTAGGTAAGGGTCTGCCTCTGGAATTTGAGCAGTGCCCTCCTTGTCGAGCCCATGCCCCATGGGAGGACTTGGTATCCGCAGACATTCTGTCAGCTCTTCGAGACGACATAGCCCAGCTCCTCCACAAGGTGGTCATGGTCTCTGTCGCGGATCCTCCAGAACACCCAGGGTTTGTTTCCAGGTATTTTCTGGTGCCAAAGTGGATGGGGGCTGGCTCCCCATTCTAGATCTGCACAACCTGAACATGCTTCTCAAGTCGCGCACCTTCAGGATGGTAATTCTGTCTCATAGATCATACCATCTCTACAGCAGCACATCTGGTTTTGTTTCTTGGATCTTCAGGATGTGTTCTTTCACATCCCGATCTGTCCGTCTCAGTGAAGGGTCCTCTGCTTCCGAGCAGAGGGAGTTCTCTATGAGGTCTAGGCCATGCCTTTTGGCCTGTCCTCAGCCCCAAGGGTTTTCACCAAATGCATTGCAGTGGTGGTGGCTTACCTGAGGCGCTGAGGGCTCTGGGCTTACCCTTACCTGTGTGACTGACTGATTGCAAGTCCCTCCAGGCAGGAGATGGAGCGGTCCAGAGACCTGGCCCTCCAGACCTGTCTCCCCCTTGGTCTCTTGATCAATGAGACCAAGTTGGAACTCGTGCCTTCACATGTGATCAGCTTCATCTGGGCGGAGCTCAACTCTTGCAGAGCCCAGCTCCTAGTGGACAGGACAGAGGCTCTCTCCTCCTTTGCCCGATCATTTTGGGTTGGGCAATTATGACTTGCCAGGGACTTTCTGTGCCTGCTGGGTTCAGTCTTTCAGATGAGACATTAAACCGAGGTCACATCTGCCTGTTCTGATGGTAGTTCAGGTGGATGTTAAAGATCCCATGTCACTTCTCGAAAAGAGTGTGGGGAATTTCCCTGGTGCCCTGGCCACATTTCCCCCCATTCACTAAAAATACCACCAACAGCTTAATCTGGTTCAAGGTCAGTTGGCATTCATCTGTACCCCCCTCCCCCAGATCGTGCGTGAAAATAGGCAGAATTTGTCTAGTGCACTTACCCGGTCAACAAAAACTAAATAAATGGAATAAACATGGCAGCAACACATGTAGGAAGAGCAACTGGTGTTAAACTTAAAAAAAAAAAAAAAAGAAAAAGTCTGCAACGCAAAGAAATGCTTTTAGCAAACGAGCCCGTGGGTTTGGTAACTGTTTTTGGTTTTTTTTTTGTAGTTGATTTACCACCAGTTGCTTTTCCTACGTGTTGCTTCTATGAATATTTGGTTTTGGAATGAGCACCCGCATTTTTGCTGAGCGCTCCCATTTCTCGTGTTTTTTTTTTTTAGTTTTGGGTTGCATGGCAGCTTGCACCAGTGTGGTTAGATGGGCCTGCTGGAGAATGCACTCCCTGCAGTGGGAGCTGGTCAGCCAGTGGTCTGAGCACAGGGTTCACTATGACCCAAGGGATGTGGGACGCCATCCAGTGGTGCTTAGTCCCAGAGCATCTGCAGGAAGGGATCCCATTTATCTGTCCAGAGCCGATGGTCATCCTGACAACTGATGTCTCTCTCTCCGACTGGGATGCACACCTGGGGGAACACAGAGTCCATGGGACCCCTGAGGAGTCCCGATGCCACATCAACCTGCAGGAGCTCCGAGCAGTTCAGCTGGCGCTGACTGCATTTGCTCCTCACATCTTAGGTCAGGTGGTTCAGGTCCAGATGGACAGTGCCACGACCATGTACGACCTCAACACACAGGGCGGGACACACTCCCTGCCTCTGTGGAAGGATGCTCTCCATGTGTGGACCCTCGTGCACAGCCTGGGGGTTGATCGCCTTGCCATCCATGTGGCAGGAGCCTCCAACCAACTGTTGTGTGGGCGAGGTGTCGCAAGTGGTTTCTCCACCAAGAGGTAGTACTCAGCCTGTTTTCCCAGTGGGCCACCTGTCAGGTGGACCTGTTCACCTCCAGAGAGAACGCAAAGCTGAGGCTGTTTTGTGCCTGCTCCCCTCAGCAGGGGATGCCTTCTCGAGGCCCTGAATCCCAGACCTCCTCTATGCCTTCCCTTGATCCACAACGTGCTTCTCAAGGCCAGGAGGGACAAGACACGGGTGATACTAGTGGCTCCGACTTGGCCACACCAGTTTTGGTACCCCCGTCTCCTCAGCCTAAGCAGCAGGCTCCCGAGGCGTCTTCCTTTATGCTCGGACCTGCTCTCCATCCATCAGGGGAAGGTTCTCCACCCGGACCTTCAATCTCTGCACATGACAGCCTGGTTCCTGAGCGACTAGAGTTCCAGGCTTTGGGTCCCTCCGAAGATGACTTCACTGTGGTGGAGGCATCTCAGGAGGAGTCCACCAGGAAATGCTATGCCTTCAAGTGGAAGAGGGTCTCCATTTGCATTCAGGGCAAGGGATTGGACCCCTTGTCCTGTCCAGTGGCTAGTATTCTTGACTACCTGTGGTCCCCCTCTGTCATGCCATCGGTCGACGCTTAAGGTGCACCTGGCAGCCATCTCTGCTTACCGGGCACGGGCCGGTCAGCAGTCCTTGGCACAGGAGAAGGTGGTCTGGCGCTTTGTCAAGGGCCTTGACCACATTTCCCCTCCAGTGCGTGAACCACCACCACCACCTTGGGATTTGTTGCTGGTTTTGGCAAAGCTCATGGGCAAGCCATTTGAACCTATGCACAGGTGTGAAATATTTCTCCTGTTGTGGAAAACCACCTTCTTGGTGGCTATCATGTCAGCCAGAAGGATCGGTGAACTCCAGGTGCTCTTGGTGGAGTCTTCTTACCTGATCTTCCTCAGGGACAAGGTTGTCCTGTGCCCCAACCCGAAGTTCCTCCCGAAAGTTGTCGGATTTTCACCTTAATCAGGTGATTAATCTGCAGGTGTATTTTACCAACCACACCTCGGAGGCCAAGCACAGGCTCCATATTTTGGACCTGCGGTGAAATGCTGCTTATTACAAGGAGCGATTTGGATGGAGTTCAGGAGAGATTCGCCAACTGTTTGTCACCTACGCTGAAGCTGCACCTGGCAGACCTGCAGCCAGGAGGACAGTTAGGAGATGGATTACATCCTGCATTGACCTCTGCTGTAGGTTGGCAGGCAGGGAGCCTTCTTATAGGGCTAAGGGTTCATTCTACCCACCATACCGCTGCGTCAGTGGCTGCATCTAGGGACATCCTTATCCAGGAAATCTGCAGGGCTGCTAGCTGGAAGTCAGCAAACACTTTCATTTCCCATTACGACATTGACCTAGAGCCCCCCCAGAGAACTGCTAGGAGTCTGCCAAGAAGTGTGGATAGAACATCATATCCACATCCCTAGAAACGGCTTGCACACCTGTAACAGTAGTTATAGGAGTGGTATATGATCATCCACGCTAACACACTTGACCTCCCCTGGCTTTGGCACACAAAACTGATTCCAGTGGGCAAGATCTGGCATCATTGGGCGGAGCTGAGGAAGTTACCACATGGGTGGGTGGGAGGAGGCCAACTCGAAGATATTTCTGGACAGTCTTAAAGGGAAAGGCAACTGCCAAGAAGTGTGGATGAACATCATATACCACTTCTAGAACTACTGTTACTGATGAGTAACCTGTGTATATAGCCCCTTCTTTAGGCTTAGTAGGGAAGGGGGTTGTATGCCTAGTTCTTGTTGTCCTCAAGCAGACCAGGGACTTTTGACCCATCCTAGACCCAAGTCATTTAAATCAGTACATAGAGTACAAGCACTTCAGGAAGGTCACCCTTCAGAGACTGGTACCTCTTCTGCACCAGGGGGACTGGTTGTGTTAACTGAATATTCAGGATGCCTGGCTGCACATCCAGGTTTTTCCTGCCCATTCGTCGCTTTCTCCACTTCCACTTTTAGGGAACCCATTGTTAGTTTTGGGCTGTCCCTTTTGGCCTTTCCTTGGCCCCCCTGGCATTTACCAAATGCCTGGCAGTGGTGGCTGCCACATTGAGACAGGACTTCCATGTGTTCCCCTATCTGGACGATTGTCTGTTTGCAGCTCCCTCCTGGGAATGCTTAGTTCAAATCTTAGAATCTACCTTCAGTCTTTTCCAGGCCTTGGGGATCAGAATAAATCTGCCAAAGTCCTGCGCCTCTCCTTGCCAGCACCTCCAGTACATACAGGCAGTCCTAGATACCAGTCGGCGTAAGGCCTTTCTACCAGAGGACAGGGTGGAGCAACTGATGGTGCAGGCCTGTCTGGTTTCCTCGAGTTGGCAAGTCCTAGCCAGGGCTTTCCTACACCTTCTGGGCCACATGGCGTCGGCAGTTGCCACAGTTCACTTGGCCCGTCTGCATATGTGGGTTCCTCTGCGGACCTTGTGGGTTCAGTTGGACCAGCGCACCGACGACCTGGACCAGTAGGTCCTGATCTCCAACCCGGTCTGGAGGACTCTGTCGTGGTGGCTGGACCCGGCCAACCTCCTTCGGGGAGTCTCCCTTCAGCTCTCGACCCCTGACAGATTCTCATGAGACTCATCAGGCCTGGGCTGGGGTGCCCATCTGGTCGATCATCAGACCCAGGGTACCTGGACAGCAATGGAGCAGGCGCTCAACATCAAAGTCCTGGAGATGTGGGAGGTTCTTTACGCCCTGCAGACTTTCAGACTGCCTCCTTCCTTCCCCCTGCTGCTTTTTGTCTTTCACACTACTTCTGCCTTTCTTTTGGCTCTCAGGTAAACCTCCTTGGTGGTTCTTCAGCTGCCCATACATGCTCTGCGGTGGGAGAACTGAGGAAGATGTGGGGGACCGCCCACCTATATAGGCTAGGCTGACACTAGCTGACTGACGTTGGCAGTGGGTGGTCCCCCATGGTAAACAGCTAGCTGGAAGCTTTCCGTGTGGTTCTGGCAGCTGGCGGCTTAGTCTTTTTGGTGTGGCTTACTGCAAGAGCTTCTCTCTCAAAATCTACTGTTACGGTAAGTTCTTTGTAACTGCATTACAACCTTCTAGCTAGCAGTCTACCAGAGAGGGCCGCCCACCACCAGCGTCTCCCTCTGACGTTGGTCTATCCTATGAGTGGGCCGCCTCAATGCCTCCTCGGTCGCCGCCCTCTGCCGACCAACATATGCTGAACCTCTGAACCACTGCAGCTCCAGTAGACTGCTGTTTTCGCATGCTTTCAGCGTTTTTATTTCTAAATTCTCAGACACCAAACAATAGATCATGGCCTGAAATTCTCGGCCGTCTACGTTCCTGGTGGCCAAAAACGTCTTGACAGGCAGCCCGAGCCAATCCCAATCATGAGTTCATAAATGGGAACTTCTGACTTCCATGTTTGAAGATCTGTTCAACCGGTGGGGTCATCCAGAGTTGGACATTTTTGCATCCCCACTCAATGCAAAACTGCTGCTTTTCTGCTTGCTTGCACCAGGGCCTGGAGTTTTCTGGCAATACGCATTGTCCTCCTCCTTGGAAAGGGAGATTCTTTTATGCCTTCCCGCTCCTTCAGAGGGTTTTAATCATCCTTTAGATGGAGGGGACATCAATGATCCTAATAGCTCCCTTCTGGCTTTGTCAGATCTGGTTTCCCTTGCTTCAGCAGCCTGGAGTGGAACCCCCAGTGCCCCTGCCCCTTTGCACAGGCGTGCTCTCCCAGGAGCAGAGCACCCTGGTTCATCCGGATCTCGGATCTCTCCACCTTCATACTTGGCTCCTGAGTACGTAACCATTGCGAGGCTTGGGGTGTCCTGTAGGGTGGCGGATGTTCTTGTGGCCGCTAGGAAACCTTCCACCAGGGCCACCTATTCCATGAAGTGGAAGCATTTTGCTATACGGGCTGCATCACATCACTTAGACACCTTTACACAGAAACATAGAATCTGGGGGACTTCCGGTGACGCAAGCGTTGCTTATGGCCGCTTGAAGCTGAAGCTCTGCCTGACTCGATAGAATCCTAAACCATCCTGGCATCTAAAAAGAAACAAAAAGCCAAAAAACCTGCAAAAGCTAGCCTGCATATGGCAACGAGACAAAAATTGAGAGAAATCGAAGCACCAAGTGTGTCTAGGGAGCCAATCCAGTGGACCTTAGCCTGGCAACCCCCACTAGCAACCAGAGTTGGCGGAGTGAAATGGCAGAACCCGAACTGGAACAAATGGAGGATGGTAATGATGAGCCTGAATTTACAATCTCTTCTAAACAACTTTGTACTCAGTTAAGCACAATCGGTGAAACACTGAAGCATATCGAAACAGCAGTGGCGGATACTAAACATGACCTCCGGGTAGTCGAGAGGCGTGTGGGAGCAGTTGAGGCCTGTCTGACAGAATATTGCAACGAGACCGATGTGCACAACTCTGCGCTACTAAACCTTCATTATAGAGAGATACAACTAAGTAAAAGGTTGGAAGAACTAGAAAATAGGCACCGACAGAAAAATATCAGAGTTAACGGACTCCCAGAAAAAACTGAATCAGGGGACATGATACTTTTCATGGAGAGTCTCTTGCAGGAACTGTTAAGCTGGCCCAAGGAGGAGCCACTAGGCATAATCCGAGCACATACAGCACTCACACCCCCGCCAGCAAATGTGAACGCCAGACCGAGATCAATAATTATGGCATTTTTGGACTTCAGAGTTAAGGAAAAAGTCTTGAAAATGGCGTGGGGGCGCAAGGAGGTTATTTTTGGAGACCGGCGTCTTTATTTTGACAATGACTTTGCGGCATCGACAACATTTCAATGGCGGTTGATTCTGGCTGCAGTGAAAACCCTGAGGCAGAAAGGGATGAAGGCCTACCTGGGCTATCCGGCCCGACTTCGGGTGAAGACTTGTGAGGAGGCAGTGAAGCGCGTTGCAGGCATTGTGGAGGCGAGTGATTTCCTGATAGACCATGGGACCAAGATAGACTAGCTGCAGTCCCATTTCCCGAGGCAGGAGCTGGAGGTCCTGGTCTGGCAGTTGACCTCGGGGGCAAAACACAGGCGTATGGCAGAAGGTCTGCAGGGCAGTCAGGTCTATGGCAGCATCAATCGAGAAGGCTGCCACGACATTGGAATCCCAGACGCAACCCCACAACAACAAGGGGGCAGGCTGAGACGCAGCCAAACAAGACTGGGTAACGTTTAATCTGCAGGGATCTGCTAGCTTGAACGAAAACGAGGACATTAAATTCTTATGTTTCAAGGGAAAACTAAATTTAGAAAACTAGTATATGCCCAGGATAAAGTCTTGAGAGTCTGTTGTGGTTTTTTTTTTTTTTTTTTTTGGGACGGCATGTGTAACCAATCTCAATGTCCACAGAATTATCTCTAGCCTAACCTACTGGAAGGGTATTCCCCCTCAGGACATGAAGTTTCAGGCACATTTCGGCAGTGTGGCTGTTCAAAGACCTTTGCAGAGATCTGAGTTGTACGCATGCTGCTGTTGGGAATCTTGCTCCCCACCTTTTTTCCCTCTCTCCCCCACTTTTTAATCCTCTTCCAGGTCTCTCTCTCCCCCAACGGAGACCAGGATCTTGTCCACGGTGTAAAAATTAATGATTTTGTCGAGCGGGCTGAATAAAATGTCAAGGCCTACACTGCTTAACCGCCTTAGACCTTGTGAGGGGTGAAGAGGAACACCCTGCATTAAGAAGCTCAGCTGATCACCTTACTGACTACAGTGTGGAAGAGTGGTCAGCCAGGGAGCACAAAGTATTGTCTCCCCAAGGTCTCCCGTTTTACCACCATAGTATAGGAGAGACCTATTTAGGGTTGCATAGAGCCGTTCCCGATCTTTATGTACCATCTGAAGTATCACCTTGAAGTACATAATAGGATGCATCAAAAATATGCACAGCATGACAGAGGCATAAAATCTGTCAATTTGTATATAGTTATGGAGTTGGTTTGGAAATGTGATTTTTTTTTTTTTTTTTTTAAATTTTTTTTACGTTCTTTGGTAATGGTGGTGTGTACGTCGAGCATAATCTTAGAAGGAGGAGCCCCTGGAGGTCGGCCCATATCTTTCTTGTGGTTAATGGATTATGGGTGAAATCCAAATAGTTACTTAAAATGTAAGGGGCCTGGCGAGGGTTTTGAGAGAATTGAGAGACTTTAAGGCAGATCTTGCCCTACTCCTAGAGACCCACTTAACACAGTTAGAACACTCTAAATTAGAGAGGGCATGGGTTGGACAGATTTTTTCTTTGTCCTGCCAATCCAATACACACAAATGTGGGGTAGCTATATTAATAAAGAGAAATCTCCCTTTTAAGGAGACAATCGTGAGGTCCAACCCCGAGGGAAGATATGTGTAACCCCTAGATGGCGCTATCCCAGGGGCTACTACCCCTGCCTGATTTGCCACTAACAGGTTGAGGGGCCTGGATCCAATGGCGGGTGCCTCCACCCAGAGGTCAGGGTTTGCAATAGTTAAACTTACTTGGTCACAGCCCTCTGGGACACTGCAACCCCCCTTTCTTCCCACTAGTGGCCCACACAATATATCAGAATTACCTTCACCGTATACACTTACCCCCAGGACTAGTTCCGGCACTGGGACCTCCTGTGAAATAAGATACAGTGCAACAATCACAGTACAGTACTTTAACATAGACAAATACCTCAGGCAGTATAACTTTGCTGAAACAAGCAGCTCTGATTTATTTAGGGGATATAACAAGGACAGGGGGAAATCAGGTTAATTAGCTTATCACTTTACTATCTACCTATGGCTCTGTGCACAGGCCTAACCAGTTACTGTCCCTGGGTACCCAAGCCCTAGTGGCTAGTCCAAACCGTGGCAGCTGGTAGGGGCCCTTTCACACAGTGAAAAGAAAAATTAGTTTAAACAGTCAGCAGTACAGTGATTCCATTTGGATTTAGTGTGGCAATTCAACAGGAAGCGACCCTGAATTAAGTACTCCGACCTCAAATAAGATAGGTCCTTCAACGTCAGCAGGGCTACTCTTGAGCTCCACGAGACTCTTCACACATTTATATGGTAAAAGAAAGTACTATACCAGGCAGGCTGCTTCTCTATCCGATCGCAATTACTGCACAATACCGGGAGAACACACAGCAGATTCAGTTCCTGACAGACCGTGCAATTCAACAATTTCTCCAGTCTTCTAGGGTGAGCCTGGTTTCTACTCTTCAGAGATCCTTTGATTCTTTTCACAGGGCCAGTTCAGTCCTAACAAGCAGTTACACAAGCTGCAGGCCGGAACTCTGGGCCTTACACACGTTTTTGACTGAAACTGCACACTGAAAAAGCACAGGGCTCCTTCCTTCTTCACTCCAGAGCTAAACTGAAGCGCCAACAGACAAAACCGGGCACTTCCTTTGAGTTCTTCCCAGTTCTTGACTGGATTGGCTGTCACTCACAATAGACTGCTGCTGTTGTTGGTCCAAAAGGCGCAAGTCTAAACTACATCTCCCAGAGTCACTGCCCATACAATCCTCTTGTGGCTGGCTCAGATTACGAGTCAAGTTCTGATTCGTCCAAGGCACCATTTTAGAGCTAGCTTACCCCACACTGATTGGTCCAGTTCAGCAGTTCAAAACCAGAATGGGGAACTAGGCAGACACAGTTCTGACTGCAAAGAAAGCAGGTTAGACAAACTGTAATTTCATTATTACTGTAAATGATTTCTGGCAAACAGTTACATCTTTCAGATAGGTTTCCTTTGCACTCCTAGTGACTGCAAAAATGGAGTGAATTGGCAGCAGCTCGAGTGGTACTCAAACAGAGAAGCACACAGTCCCCCCATACAAACTAATTATGTCTGCAAGCAGACAGCTCTTAAAGAGACAGTACCAGAGGCTCTAAAAACACTCACTGATAAATGGCTTAAACGCCAAACACCATTCAGGCTTGGAGCATTCAAGCAAGCTCCTGGAAGTCTTTTGGGAACCCCCATTTGCAGGGGGGTTACATATGTATATGTAGAGGCAGACCTGGGCGCTCATAAGTGCAGCATCCTTAACATATATGCCCCCCAACGAGGAAAACCCCAGGTCAGCTTTTCTAACAAAGATGATGTCGGCTTTTCCCAGGTTAGACTCAGTTCTTAGGATAGTGGGAGGAGATTTTAACACAATTCTCTGTCCCCACCTAGATAAATCTGGGACGCAGCCAGGTAGGAGATCCAAGGCCTCAACAACACTCCACAGACTCATTCATGAACAAGGCATGACGGATGCATGGAGATTCCTGCACCCCACCAGGAGGGATTACTCTGTACTCACCCAGACATTTAGGCTACAGCAGGCTTGATCTCTTGTTGGTTCCCACAAACTGGACCTGGGCATTAAACTCAGCCCGAATAGGTAGTTTTACCTTATCAGATCACGCCCTGGTCTTACTAAAGTTACGGCTGGGAACCCCGAACCGCGGAAATTAAATTTGAGCCTTATTAATGAGGAGGAATTCAAAACAATAAGAACAGATGTAACCCCTAGATGGCGCTATCCCAGGGGCTACTACCCCTGCCTGATTTGCCACTAACAGGTTGAGGGGCCTGGATCCAATGGCGGGTGCCTCCACCCAGAGGTCAGGGTTTGCAATAGTTAAACTAACTTGGTCACAGCCCTCTGGGACACTGCAACCCCCCTTTCTTCCCACTAGTGGCCCACACAATATATCAGAATTACCTTCACAGTATACACTTACCCCCAGGTCTGGTTCCGGCACTGGGACCTCCTGTGAAATGAGATACAGTGCAACAATCACAGTACAGTACTTTAACATAGACAAATACCTCAGGCAGTATAACTTTGCTGAAACAAGCAGCTCTGATTTATTTAGGGGATATAACAAGGACAGGGAAATCAGGTTAATTAGCTTATCACTCTAATAATCTACCTATGGCTCTGTGCAGGCCTATCCCTATCAGTTACTGTCCCTGGGTACCCAAGCCCTAGTGGCTAGTCCAAACCGTGGCAGCTGGTAGGGCCCTTTCACACAGAGAAAGGAGAATTAAACAGTCAGCAGTACAGTAATTCCATTTGGATTTAATGTGGCAATTCAACAGGGAAGCGACCCTGAATTAGTACTCCACGACCTCAAATAAGATAGGGTCCTTCAATGTCAGCAGGGCTCACTTGAGGTACACAAACCTCTTCACACATCCATATAAAGAAAGCACTATACCAGGCAGGCTGCATCTGTATCCCAGATCGCAATTACTGCACAATACCGGGAGGAACACAGCAGATTCAGTTCCTGACAGACAGAGTGCAATTTTCAACAATTCCTCCAGTCTTCTACAGGGTGAGCCTGGTTTCTCTTCAGAGATCCTTTGATTCTTTTCACAGGGCCAGATTCAGTCCTAACAAGCTGCAGACCGGAACTCTGGGCCTTACACCGTTTTTGACTAAAACTGCACACTGAAAAAGCACAGGGCTCCTTCCTTCTTCACTGCCAAAGCTCAACTGAAACTCCAACCGACAAACCGGGCACTTCCTTTGAGTTCCTCCCAGTTCTTGACTGGATTGGCTGTCACTCACAATAGACTGCTGCTGTTGGTCAAAAGGCACTGAAGTCTAAACTACATCTCCCAGAGTCACTGCCCATACAATCCTCTTGTGGCTGGCTCAGATTATGAGTCAAGTTCTGATTCGTCCAAGGCACCATTTTAGACTAGCTTACCCCACACTGATTGTCCAGTTCAGCAGTTCAAAACCAGAATGGGGAACTAGGCAGACACTGTTCTGACTGCAAAGAAAGCAGGTTAGACAAACTGTAATTTCATTATCACTCTAAATGGTTTCTGGCAAACAGTTACATCTTTCAGATAGGTTCCTTTGCACTCCTAGTGACTGCAAAATGGTGGATTCAGCAGCTTGAGTGATACTCAAACAGAGAAACACACAGTCCCCCCCCTATAAACTAATTATGTCTGCAAGCAGACAGCTCTTAAAGAGACAGTACCAGAGGTTCTAAAAACACTCACTGATAAATGGCTTAAACGCCAAACACCATTCAGGCTTGGAGCATTCAAGCAAGCTCCTGGAAGTCTTTTGGGAACCCCCATTTGCAGGGGGGTTACACAGAGATTAAGCAATTTCAAACATTTAATAGCCAGGTGGACACCCCCCCAAAACAATATATTGGGATACCCTGAAATCATATATAAGGGGTAAAATTATCACGTATGCTTCTAAAGTTAACAGATAGAAAAGAGGAACAGACAAAGCTAGAAAGGGCAATAGCGGAGCTGGAAATTCAACATAAGCGAGACAACCTGACAGACAAAAAAGAAATTATAGGAGGTCAGGGAAAAGTTATCACGATTAGTGAACCATCAAATAGAAGCTAGTTGTAGGTATGCCAGACAGCTATATTACGAGAAGGGCAACAGGACTGGAAAGCTGTTAGCAGCTCAGCTGCGTAAAGAGGCAGCGTCAAGGGCAGTACTAAAACTTAGTAGGGGATCAGATGAGCATGTGGTCACATCCCAAACAGACGTAACAAAATGCTTTGCTGACTTCTACCAGAAGTTGTATGCTGTGGAAAGATGCCCTGATCATGAGGCTCACATTGCCCAATATCTGAGGGGGATTAACCTTCCGGTCCTAGATCAGTCTAGAAGGGAAAAGTTGGGGGCTCCGATTACGATGCAGGAACTTAAAAGCCAAATTTCCTCACTTAAGAATACAAAGGCTCTGGGATTAGATGGGTACCCAGCAGAATTTTACAAGACTTTCCAGACAGATCTTCTTCCCATCCTCTTAGAGACGTTTAATGCTGTCCTGAGAAAAGACCTACCAATCCCTCCATCATGGAACTATGCAAGGATATCGGTACTGTCAAAACTAGGTAAACCACCAGAGGAATGTGGATCATATAGACCCATTTCCCTATTAAATACAGATGTAAAATTATTCACAGGTATACTAGCTCGGAGGCTCCAAATGGTCATTGGGGATCTCATACACCCGGATCAATCCGGATTTGTATCCGGAAGATTTCTACAGGATGACATTAGATGTCTCTTGAACATAATTTATTCCCAAAAAACAGCTACATCCCTCAACCTAGCAATAAGTATCGATGCCGAAAAGGCGTTCACTAGGGTGGACTGGGTTTTCCTTCAGTCAGTTCTCAAAAAGTTCAACCTGGGTGATAACTTTATAGAAGCTGTTGCAGCACTATACTCCCAGCCAGAAGTGGTGATTAGTGTAAATGGATGCATCTCAGCCAGATTCCCCTTATCTAGGGGAACTCGTCAGGGATGCCCACTTTCCCCGCTGCTGTTTGCTCTCTCCTTGGAGCCTTTGGTGGAGCAGATTAGACAAGACCCCCGGGTAGTGGGCATAAAGGTGGGCTCCCAGATCCATAAACTCTTTGTACGCTGACAACGCACTTATTTACCTTGGGGACCCAGTTAGCTCACTTTCATTCCTTATACAAATTTTAAATCTGTTCCAACAAATAGCAGGATACAAAATTAACCCCTCAAAATCTGAAGCTTTACGGCTAAGCGGGCTTCTACCACCTGACCTGCTATCTAACTTCCAGTTCGCTTGGGCTCCAAATAACACAGATATCTGGGAATAAGGGTCCCGGCAGACACCTCCCAGCTCTTCTCAGCCAACTACCCCAGACTACGAGACACTATTAGACAGGACCTGGGAAGGTGGAGACTGCTCCCTCTGTCTCTTCTGGAAAGGGTACATTCCATCAAAATGAACGTGCTACCACGTTTACTGTTTTTATTTCAGACAATACCGATTGCCCCCCTCCAAATTGTTCTTAAAAGAACTGGAACATCTTATAACAAGTTTTATATGGCTTGGTAAAAAGCCCAGAATAAGAAGGGCACTCCTTTGTACTAGGCGAGAACAGGGTGGACTAGGCCTATCAAACATTAGAGACTGACTTAGCGGCACAGGCCCCTTGGTTATATGCCTGGATGAAGCAGAGGGTGAATAATAGATGGTTTCCTATGGAGTTAGAACAGGCACATAAGCTATCACTTTGGACTCTGCCTACCGCAGCTGTCTCCTCAGGCATGGTCTGTAAGGTGAAAAATCCATTGACTAGGTATACCCTGTGAGCCTTGCTGGCCCTACGTAGACTGAAGGTTCCGGGGGGATTGGGTCCTCTATCTCTCATACGTCACCACGAGACTTTCAGCCCTCCCAGTTTAGATGCGGGATATCATTTTTGTGAGCGCCAAGGCCTTACTAGGTTTACTCACCTGCTGGAGGGTGAGACTTGTGCCACGTTTCAGAAACTAAAGCAAAAATATGGACTCGGAAAGGAAGACCATTTTAGATCCTTACAAGTAAGGCATTTTATACTCCAACCTTTACATGTGCAACAGCTGTTAAGACCCTTAACGGAGCTAGAGCAACTCTTCTATAGCTGGATCACTTTAAGAGCTAAGATGAAACCCATTTCTCAGACTTAGACTAATGACAGACCTATATTCAGGACAAGTCGAAGTAGTTAGGCATAGATGGGAAAGGGACTCAGATATACGATTGGAGAGCTCTAAATGGCAGAGGGCTGTTTCTCAGGGATGGCGAATTACGGCTTCGCCCTCTTGGGGTGAGTACCACTGGAAAGTTTTGATACGTTTTTTTAGAACCCCCAGTCACACAGTATTTTCACCCAGACAACACAAACAGATGCTGGAGGGAGTGTGGAGGGGTGGGTTAGCATTTTCATATTTTCTGGGGATGCCCAGAGTTGGAGGGTTTCTGGCGACAGGCACATAAACAGATACAGAGAGTTCTGGAGGTCCCCATCCCAGGAACATTTGAAGCCCTCTGTTTGGGTTTTCCAAGTAGTGAGTTTCTGAGACTCCCTCGACCCTGGAGGAGACGATATCACATCTTCAGGTTGGCAGCTCTAAAGTGTATTACACTTTGTTGGCGATCTACAAAATCACCCACCATCCAAACCTGGAGAGATAAAGTAAATGAGCTAGAACAAATGGGAGAGATTTAATCTAATATGGAATGTTTGGTATGAGAAAAGTCTCACATTGAATGTTTAGAGAGCGATGGCCCTTAATTTGTTTTCAAACCTTAAGAGGAGTGAGTTGGTTGATGCAGAAGATCAGACTTCAATGGGAGACGATAGATGGGCTCGTTACGCATACACCACTAGCCAATTAGTTTTAGCCAAATTAGTTTAATTACTGGTTTTCCTTTTGTTTTGTAAGCCTGCCGTATTTGAAATGATTAAAGTCATTAAGTTTGCATAGTCATTTGGAAATTTTGGAAATTAAGGATTATTCTATATTAAAAAGGAGGAATCAAAAACCAAAGGGGAGAGAAAAAGGGGCCTGAAACAAATATGTACTAAATAACAGAATCAACTATAAGAGAACAGAGAAGAAAGAACTATGGAATGTAAGAAACCACTATGGTTCTCAAAGGAAGTGGCAGTGAAGGTTCAAGAGAAAAAGAAAGCATTCAGGAAGTACAAGGAATCGCAGAAGGAGTAGGACAGAGAACTGTATCAGTTAAAGCAAAAGGAGGCTGGGAAGGCAGTCAGAACAGCAAAGGACCAAACCGAGAAAAGATAGCCAACTCAGTTAAGAAGGGGATAAAACCTTTTATAGGTACATCAGGAGCAAAGGAAGACCAAGGAGGGATAGTGAGGCTTAATAAAGGGAGGAGGGTGGGCAGAGGAGACTGTGAAAAGGCAGAGATACTAAACAAACATTTTGCTCAGTATTTACAAATGAAGAGGGGAGGTACATAAAACAAACAGTAGTAACACTCTGGATATAGAAGCTGATACCAGCCCATTTACAGAAGAAAGGGTTCTGAAAGAACTCTTAAAACTGAAGGTGGACAAAGCAATGAGACCTGATGGGATTCATCCCAGAATTCTAAAAACTAAGGGTAGAACTAGTGACACCACTGACTACCCTTTTTAACAAATCATGGGAGGATGGGGTGGTACCCAAGGACTGGAGGAGGGCAGATGTGATTCCCTTCACAAAAGTGGGAGCAAGGCAGAAGCAGGAAACTACAGACCTGTTAGTTTAACCTCAGTGATTGGGAAAATGATGGAATCACTTCTGAAGGAAGAATTGTCGAGTATCTAGAGGCCAGAGGGCACAGGACCCTAGGCAGCATGGATTCACAGTGGGAAGGTCATGCCAGACAAATCTGATAGATTTCTTTGACTGGGTGACCAAAGTAGTAGATCAGGAGGGGCTATGGACATGGCCTACCTAGACTTTAGCAAGGCATTTGACACAGTCCCACACAAAGATTAATATACAAGTTAGCCAGCCTGGGAGTGGGTCCCAAGATGACAGCCTGGGTAAAATTGGCTGGAGAATAGGACACAGAGTTATAGTAAATGGAGTCCACTCAGAAGAAGGAGGATTACTAGTGGGTACCTGAGGGTTCAGTATAGGACGGTCCTCTTCAATGTCTTTATAGCGACATTGCAGAAGGACTGGAAGGAAAATATGTCTCTTTGCAGATGGCTAAGATCTGCAACAGAGTTGATGAACAGGGTGGGGTGGAAAGGATGAGAAGGGACTTGGCAAGGTTAGAGGAATGGTCAAATGTATGGTAGCTTAGATTTAATGCTAAGAAGTGCAAGGTAATGCACCTGGGAAACAAAAACCTAGGGGAAGAGTACACAATGGGGGTGAGATACTAACAACAACAAAAATGGAAAGGGACCTGGGGTAGTCATATCAGGTGACCTAAAGGTGGGCAAGCAATGTGAGAGGGCAGCAAGGAGGGCTGGGGGTTACTGGGATGCATAGGGAGGCATCACCAGTAGAAAACAGGAAGTTATTATCCCTCTGTACAGACAGCTGGTGAGACCCCATCTGGAGTACTGTGTGCAGTTCTGGAGACCCAGTCTCCATAAGGACATAGACAGGATGGAAGCTGTCGGAGGAGGACAACTAAAATGGTGCAGGGTCTGCACGGAGAGACTATGAAGAGACACTTAAGGAGCTTATGTATAGCCTCGAGGAAAGGAGGGAGGGAATCAACAAAGTCCAAGAGGGTAGCATCTTTCAAAAAGAGGTGTGAAGAACAAGGGGCACAATTTGAAGATATTGGGCGGCTCAGAGGTAATTTAAGGAAGTATTTTTCTAGAGAGGGTTGTGGATGCATGGAGCAGCCTTCCGGAGGAAGGTTGTGGAGTCAAAATTAGTGGTGGAATTCAAGCATGCATGGGACAGTCATAAGGCAATTCTAGGGTGTGGGGGTAAGAAGAAGTAGGCTGCTGGTTAACTAGGATCTGCAGCTTATCCAGTAGGTAGGGAAATGGGCAGACTGGGAGGGCCAAGCGGTCCTTATCTGCCGTCAAATTCTATGTTTCTATGAATGTCTGGAGACTATCTTGATGCGGACAGTTGATCTGGCCACCTTGGCTTTTACCCATAGAATACAGTTTATCTGTTGTAATATAAACTCCTGTAGCCATGATGATACGGTATGATTAACTGTACTCCTTTAAGATTGTGATAATGGTCTGATATGGCTATGCCGATTTGATGGAATGTTATTGTGCATCAATAAAAACTTAAATAACAGGAAAAAAAAAAAAACATAGAATCTGATGGCAGATAAAGGACCACTTGGCTCACCAGTCATAGAAACATAGAATTTGACGGCAGATAAGGACCGCTTTGCCCACCTAGTCTGCCCATTTCCCTACCTAATGGATAAGCTGCAGATCCTAGTTAACCAACAGCCTATTTCCTCCTACCCCCACTAGAAATGTATTATGTCTGTCCCATGCATTCTTGAATTCCCCCACTGTTTTTGACTCTACGACCTCCTCAGGTAGGCTGTTCCATGCATGTACAACCCTCTCTGTGAATAAATACTTCCTCACATTACCTCTGAGCCGTCCTCCCTCTGTCTTAAAATTGTTCCCCCTTGTTCTTGCATATCTTTTTCTGACAGGTGCTACCCTCTTGGACTTTGACTCCCTTGAGGTATTTGAAAGTTTCCATCATGTTCCCCCTCTCCCTCCTTTCCTCGAGGCTATACATCTTAAGCTCCTTTAGTCTTTCTTCATGTGTCTTCTGGTGCAGACCCTGCACCATTTTGGTTGCCCTCCTCTGGACAGCCTCCATCCTATCTATGTCTTTGTGGAGATGGGGTCTCCGGAACTGTACACGGTACTCCAGATTTGGTCTTACCAACTGTCTGTACAAAGGGACAACAACTTCCTGTTTTCTACTGGTGATGCCTCTTCCTATGCATCCCAGTATCTCCCTGTACTCCTTACTGCCTTCTCACATTGCTTGCCCACCTTTAGGTTATCTGATATGACTACCCCCAGGTCCTTTTCCATTTTTGTTGTCGTCAGTATCTCACTCCCTATTACGTACTCTTCCCCTGAGTAGTTGTTTCCCAGGTGCATTACTTTGCACTGCTTTGCATTGAATCTTAGCGGCCATACATTTGACCATTCCTCCAACCTTGCCAAGTCCCTTTTCATCCTTTCCACCCCACCTTGCATATCAACTCTGTTGCAGATCTTTGTCATCTGCAAAGAGACATGCTCTTCCTTCCAGTCTCTCTGCAGTGTCACTTATAAAGACATTAAAAAGGACCAGTCCCAGTACTGAACCCTGTGGTTCCCCACTAGTAACCCCCCTTTCTTCACTGTGGACTCCATTTACTATTGCCTTCTGTGTCCTGTTGTCCAGACAGTGTTTTATCCAGGCTACCACCCTGGGACCCACTCCCCAGCTGGCTAATTAGTTTATTAATCTTTTGTGTGGGACTATATCAAATGCCTTGCTAGAGTCTAAGTAGGCCATGTCCACAGCCCCTCCCTGGTCTACTACTTTGGTCACCCAGTCAAAGAAATCTGTTAGGTTCGTCTGACATGACCTTCCTGCTGTGAATCCATACTGCCTTGGGTCCTGTGCCCCACTGACCTGTAGATACTCAACACTTCTTTCCTTCAGAAGTGATTCCATCATTTTCCCTACCACTGAGGTCAAACTGATAGGTCTGTAGTTTATTCCCTCTGTCTTACTCCTACGTTTGTGAAGGGGAATCGCATCTGCCCTCCTCCAGTCTTCGTGTACCACACTATCCTCCCATGATGTATTAAAAAGTTTAGTCAGTGGTGTTACTAGTTCTTCCCTTAGTTCTTTTAGAATTCTGGGGTGAATCCCATCAGGCACCATTGCTTTATCCACCTTCAGTTTTAGGAGTTCTTTCAGAACCCTTTCTTCTGTGAAAGGACTAATATCAACCCCCTTATCCAGAGTGCTTCTATTGAGTGGATTAGGCATCTCCCCCTACTCTTCCACTGTGAATACTGAGCAGAAGTATTTATTCAGTATCCCTGCTTTTTCACTGTCGCCCTCTGCCCAACCACCCTCCTCTTTATTCAGCCTCAGTATTCCTGCCTTAGTCTTTCTTTGCTCCCTAATGTACATATAAAAGGTTTTATCCCCCTTTTTAACCGAGTTGGCTGTCTTTTCCTCGGTTTGAGTCTTTGCTATTTTAACTGCCTTCCCTGCTTCATTCTGCTTTAACTGGTACAGTTCTCTGTCCTACTGCTTCTGTTTCCTTATTTATTTTATTTATTTATTTCCGGAATTACAACCTTTGAGTCAGACTCCTTTGCAAAGGCTCCACGTCTGGACAAACATACAGATTTATGAGAACACAATATACAGATTAATGTGAACATGCTTCTTTGCTTAGTGTTACACATTGGTGCTTGCAAATTGACAACATACATATACTTCCTGAATGCTGTCTTTTTCTCCCTAGCCTTCCCTGCCACTTTTGAGAACCATAGTATTTTTTTCTTTCATTTTGATTTATTTGCTTCACACAAAGGCTTCTTGCCTCTGTGATTGCGGTTTTGATGTTTCCCCATTGTTGCTCCACCCCACCTTCTTACCTGTTTGCTAGTGCTTTTCTGAGGCACTCTCCCATTTTGACAATCAGCCCTCCTAAAGTCCATTACCTTCACTTTTGTATGGCTTGACTCTACAGCTAAGTTTATCATGAACCACACTGGTAGTCACTTGTTCCCAGATGGCAACCTGCTTCTAGATCTGAGATCCCCTCTCTGTCCCCATTTGAGAGTACCAGGTCTAAGATTGCTCCCTCCTGAGTGTCTGAAGCATGTCCCCACTATAGGGCATCAAGAATGGCCTTGCTCTTGGATGTGGCTGCAGCAAAGGTGCTTCAGTTAACATCTGGCATATTCAGGTCCCCCCTTTATGTGTTCGGTGAATCAGATTTAGGAGTACTTGTTCTAGGAGCGTGGATATGTTGTTCATCCACACTTCTTGGCATGTCCCTTTCCCATTTAAATCTTGCTGTAAGTCTTCAAGCTGGCTCCTTCCACCCACCCGGGTAGTAAATACCTCGGCTCCGCCCCATGACGCCATAGCTTCCTTTCTGCTGGAAGATACAGGTTCCCTCGTGCTCTTGCAGCAGTTCGTAGGCCCTAGATTCAAAGCGTCTGTTTTTGCTGAAACTTACTTCAAAACTCATTCGAGTTAGTGATTCCGATTTTACTGCATCGGACATGGAGGAAAAATCTTCCCCCAGAGTTTGCCGGTGCCCCTGTGGCCAAAAGATGTTGCGCACCGATCCCCACCTAATGTGCGTTTATTGCCTAGGTGTCGGACATGACACCTCGTCATGCACTTTATGCCTGGTCTCCCACCCCAACGTCCTGGACGGCTGCTTGGCGCGCTTAAAGCTGGAGACACCGGAGAAAAGGAACCCGCCGGTGAAATCGAAGGAGGCGAGGTGGGCGGTTTCCACGGCTGCGGGATCAGCCGAGCAGCTGGAACAAATGAAGGCATTTGAGGAGGAAGCAGCTCAAGCTTCGGCCAATCGAAGCTTTTTTTTTTTTTTTCCACTTAACCTTGGCTCCACCTTTTTGGGCTCCTTCAGGGAGTGAGGCGCCCTCAGGCTCGCACTCCTCCCACCCTCGGAAGAGGGATAAGGACCCTGGGTCTTTGTCCAAGCGAAGATGTTCTTGGGACCGAGAAAGGTCAGAGTCCCAGGAACACGCGGTCTTGACTTCGTTCGAGATCGCATCCTCGGCCCCCAGCTTCACGGATCTTCCGTCTGGCCAGGGGACCGAGGAAGTGGCCAATGAGGCAGAGATTATATCTGACCCAATCGACCCTCTGTCGCCGACCTCTGTCAACGACTCCTTGGAAAGGACTCCAGTCCTTGTCTTTCCTGATGAGGAGACCCATCCTTCTGGCGTTCCCATTCAGCACCCGGTTCCAGACCCTCTGTTTTCACCGACCCCAGTGTCTCTCGATCGACCAGCTTGGCCCGCCCGATCTCGGTTTAGGTCCATAACTCCCTTGACCCATCAGCCGAGGAGACACAAACATTCAAAAAGAGGCGCCACAGGTCTTCATCCTCCTCAGACAAGGAGAGACTTCGGAGGAAACTCCGACACTGTGAAGACCTCATGTGGCAATAGCTGGTTTTGTCCGGGCAGAAGCTGGGGAATCCCGATGCCACATCAACCTGTTGTTGCTCAAGCAGTCAGACTGGCACTGTCTGCCATCTACCCTGGCCATCACTTGGCTCCTGTCTCCTAGGCAGACGCTGACCTCTCCGTAACCGAAGCCTTCGGTTCCCCACCCGTGGGGCCAGCCAGTGCCCCGGTTCGGCCTGCCTCGGTCTCTCCACCGATTCTGGTGGAATCACCGCCTAAGCAGCCTCAGGAAGGGGCTCCCTCGAAAAAGGATCGAACAGACACTGGGCTTCCCCGACGTCTGTCGATAAGGGTTGCCCCCAATCACCCTCGGCGTATCGAGGGAGACCATGGCGGGAAGCCATTATATCCCAATTCTTCGGACTCTGATGTCACCGGATTTCACTCCCATCCCGGGAATAAGTCGTCCGTGGCAGGACTGGAGGAAGGCCCTTCCTCCTTTCAGGGCATTCTCCGCCTGATCTGAGTCCACCGGAATGCCCGTGGAGTCCATCCAGAAAAAGGCGGAGTATGCCCTTATGGATATCCTCAAAAGGGGGATACCCCGACAGAGGCCTTTCCAGTGGCCGAAGCCATTGTTGGCCCGGCCCTTGAGCTTTGGCAACGTCTGGCTTCCTGTCCAGCACCTTATGCCCACATGGCTCGCAAGTACGCGGTGCCCATGGGGTCCCTGGCGGGATTCACAGAACACCCTTTGACCAAGAGCCTGGTGACTGCTTCTGTGTTCAGGCGTACTGGAAGCTTGGCCGACACTGACAGACCCCTGGACCCAGGAGTCCAAGAATATGGATCACTCTGCCCATAAAGTCTGTGTGGCCTCTTCCTTAGGTCTTCATCAGGCCAGCTTGGCTGTTACCATGGCACACTTCTCTCATGCCCTCCTGGAGTCATTAGGCGAGGTCCTCCCTCATCTTCCGGCGGACATCGGACCATGGTCAAGCAGGTCCGTGATCGAAACCGATGCTGTTGCAAAGCAGCAGCTCAAGCGACCCTGGACATAGGTGATTCGTGTGCCCGCTCTTTAGCAGTGGCCACTCGCCGCAGGACTTGGCTGAGGCTTTCCTCCTTCCCGGCAGATTCTCAGCATAAGTTAGCTGATGTGCCCTTCCTAGGCACCGACTTGTTCAGTCCAAGAGTGGCCGGTCACCTTCAGCGCATAGAGCAGTCCAGTGCCACCTTGGATGCCACTTCTGTGAAAGGTTCTTCGGGCAAGAACCGGCAGAAGAGAAAGAAGCCATTCTAGGGACATGGATATGTTGTTCATCCACACTTATTGGCAGGTATCCTTGCCGCTTTAAATCTTGCCAGAAGGTCTTCAAGCTGGCTCCTCCCACCAACCCGGGTGGTAAAACACTCGGCTCCGCCCCATGACACCAGATCTTCCTTACCGCTTGGAAGCTCAGGTTCCCTCCTTAACGCTCTGCGTATAAGACTGGTTCCTAATTCTTCGGTTTTGCGAATTTAAAAGTTTTTCAACTTTAGATTTCGGTTTTCTGTTCCTCGCGACTGCGATGGACAAATCGACTCCCGGTTTTTGGAGATGCCCTTGTGGGCAGAAGATGTCTCGAACGAATCCGCGCTCCACGTGCGTCTACTGCTTAGGCCTTGAGCACGACCCGCAGGCCTGCGACCTGTGCTCTTCCGTGCTGCCCGTTTACAACATGGGCGTCCCGAGAAGCGTTTTCCTCCGGTGAAGTCAAGAGGCCCGGTTGGCGGTTTCTGCGGCGGCGGGCTCTGCGGATCAGCTTGAGCAGATGATCGCCCTCGAAGAGGAGGCGGCTTGTGCCGCTCCTTCCGTGGCTTTTATTCCGCTCTCCCTGGGTTCCTCTTACTCAGCCTCCTTCAAGGAGCTCTGTCTGTCCCTCTCCACCAAGGGAGAGGGCCCAACGTCTGCTGGACCTTCTCAGTCCAAAAAGAAAGACAAGGGTAAGTCCCTCCGTCGATGCTTTTGGGAGCGGGAAAGGTCCCTCTCCCCGAGTAGTTGGCCATCGACTTCGGTCGATCCTTCGGCTTCGGCCACTGGTCTCATGATATTCCCGTCAGATCAGTTGACCGAGACTCCCATCGACGCAGTCGAGATATTTCTCGACCCGTTGGACGGGTTGTCGACTGGTGAAGCCGAAAATCTTCTCTCCCCGATTCCCCCGGTGGGAGTTTAGGATCCCGTGGGCTTGCCAGTGCCTCCGGTTCCGGAGCCCTCGGGTGAACCTTCGAGCCGAGGGAGGGCGGATCCTCCTCCAACCCCCTGGGGAACACTGAGGTTCGCGGTCTCGACTTCTTGCGGTCCAGCCGATCCGGCATCACAGGCGGTCTCGGTCTCGGCACCATGGCAAGCGGCGCCGCCGCTAGTCCTCATCCTCCTCCTCGGACGAGGTGAGGCTCCGACGTAAGTTACGTCGGCGGTACAAGGACCTCATGTGGCAACAGCTTCTTCTGACCGGGAACAAGCCGACTCCGTCGCCTTCCCCGGCCATTAAGTGGCTGTCACCGGAGCGGCTGAAGCAACCCCTCGACCTTCCCAAGGCGCCTGTTCCCAGGCCGGCTGCTCGGCCGAAACCAGCTGCTCCGCCGATTCCGGTGGAATCCCCACCTCCACAGCCGTTATTTGGGGCTCCGACCAAGAATTCTCTGTCGGCTCAGGGTCTGCCCCATAGGCTGTCTGTCACCCTCACTCCCGATCGGCCTCGGCAGGTGGAGGGTGGCTCAGGCCCGAGGCAGCTCTTTGCGGACTCTTCGGAGTCCGACTATTCCTCCCTTTTCTCCAAGCGAGTGGACTTGGAGTCCTCTGGAGGTCAGTCGATGGACGAGAGCCCTTCGTCCTTTCTGGACTTACTTAGGCTCATCTCGGAGTCCACCGGGATGCAGCTTGAGCCGGTATCTAAGCATATCCCCTCACAGAGATATTGGACCGAGGGGATTCCCCTACGGAGGCCTTCCCGGTAGCCGAGGCCATTGTGGGTCCGGCCTTGGAGCTCTGGCAGCATCCTGCTTCCTGCCCTGCGCCTTCGGCCAGGATGGCCAGGAAGTATGTGGTCTCTACCGGTTCCCTGTCCGAGTTTTCAGAACACCCCTCAGCCGAGGGGTTAGTTACCAACAGCATTTTCCGGAGTGCCGGAAATGCTAGGGCCGTGGACAAACCTCCCGACAAGGAGTCTAAGAAATTGGACTATGCCGGGCAAAAAGTCTACGCTGCGTCCTCCCTCGGCCTTCTCGGCCGTGCTGATGGCACACTTCTCTTATGCCCTGTTGGGCTCCCTGGACGAGGTAGTCCCTCATCTCCCGGCCGACCTGCAGACCACGGTTAAGCAGGTGCGGGACCAGAGCAGGGCAGTGGCCAAGCAGCAACTTCAGACTGCTTTGGACATCAGTGACTCATGCGCCAGGTCAGTCGCGGCCGCAGTGGCCTTGCGCCGTCTGACATGACTGAGGATATCCACCTTCACAGCCGATACCCAGCACAAGTTGGCGGATGTCCCCTTCCTGTGGACCGACCTCTTCGGCCCTGGAGTGGAAGGTCACCTCCAGAGGATCGAGAAGTCCAATGCTACCCTGGACTCTGTCTCTTCCGCACAAAGGGACAAAGGCCACAGCCTAAACCCTTTTGTCCTGCTGCGCCCGCGGCACGTCCGGCCCAGCAACATCAGGGCCAGCAGGCTCACGCTTGGCACCCCAAACCTAAGCCCGCGGCTTCTTCCTCCAGGAAGCTAGGAGGTAAAGGCCCGGGAGGTCCCTCGGCCGGTTCCTCCTCCAAGCCTGCCCAGTGACGGGTTGAAGGGCATCACCCCCAACCTCATCGCCTTACCCCAGGTTCCCCCCATGGGGGGACGGCTCCGTCACTTCCTTTCTGCCTGGTCCGTTATTACCACGGACAGATGGGTATTGGAGGTGATGGGAAAAGGCCTGCCTCTGGAGTTCGACCAGGCCCAGCCCTTCAGAGCCGTCGCACCTTGGGGTCCGCAGCGTCACTGTCGGCTTGCTGAGCCGACATCGCTCTCCTCCTCCAGAAGGAGGTGATCAGGGAGGTGGCGGACCCTCCCTCAGACCCGGGGTTTGTGTCCAGGTACTTCCTGGTCCCAAAACGGACAGGGGGGCTGGCGCCCCATTCTCTACCTACACGACCTAAACAAGTTCCTAAGGTCTCTAACCTGCAGGATGGTTACTCTGGCTCAGATAATACCATCCTTGGAACGTGGCGTGTGGTTCTGCTCTCTGGACCTGCAGGACGCGTTCTTTCACTTCCCTATCCGTCCGTCGCATCAGAGGTTCCTTCGCTTTCGTGCGGAGGGATCCCTTTTCGAGTTCCGAGCCATGCCCTTCAGCTTGTCTCAAGCTCCCAGGGTCTTCAAATGCATAGCAGTGGTGACAGCATTCCTGCGGCGCCGAGGTGTCCGGGTGTACCCTTACCTGGACGATTGGCTGATAGCAGCCGCCTCCAAGCAGGTGGTGGAGTGGTCCAGAGATCTGGCCCTCCAGGTTTGCTCTCAAGTCGGCCTCCTCATCAACGAGGCCAAGTCGGAACTCATGCCAAAGCAGGCGATACAATTCATCGGGGCAGAGCTCGACTCTCTACGAGCCAGAGCACGGCTCCTGGCGGACAGGGCCGAGGTTCTTTCCTCCTTTGCCCGATCATTTCTGGTTGGGCAATCGCGCCCTGCCTGGGACTTCCTGCGCCCCCTGTGTATCATGGCGGCCTGTACCAGCGTGGTCCATTGGGCCTGCTGGAACATGCGCCCCCTTCAGTGGGGCCTGGCCACCCAGTGGTCTCAACGCTGCGATCCTTTGGATCAGCGAGTGACGGTGACCCAAGGGATGTGGAACGCTGTCCAGTGGTGGATCGTTCCAGCGCACCTGCAGGAGGGCATCCCGTTTGTCCGCCCCGAGCCGACGGTCTCTCTGTCGACCGATGCCTCTCTGATGGGTTGGGGTGCCCATCTAGGGGAACACTGAGCGCATGGCCTCTGGTCCCTGCGGGAGTCCCAGTGCCATAGCAACCTGCTGGAGCTCCGAGCGGTCCATCTAGCTCTCACCGCCTTCGCTCAGTTTCTTCAGGGTTAAGTGGTTCGGGTCCAGACGGACAATACCACAACCATGTACTATCTAAACCGCCAGGGCGGGACGCGCTCCATGCTTCTATGCAAGGAAGCTCTCCGCATCTGGTCACTCGTGCGCAGCCTGGAGGCGGATCTCCTAGCCATTCATGTGGCAGGAGCCTCCAACACCCTGGCCGATGCCCTAAGCCGGATAGGGGCTGCATCCCACGAGTGGTCTCTCCTGCCGGAGGTAGTACAAGATCTGTTCTCCCATTGGGGCACCCTCAGGTGGACCTGTTTGCCTCCAGGAGAACGCGGCTGAGCTGTTCCATGCCCGCCCCCTCAGCAGGGCTCGCTGCAGGGGGATGCCTTCTCGAGGCCATGGACCCTGGGCCTCTTCTACGCCTTTCCCCCATTTCCCTTGATCCACAAGGTGCTTCTCAAGGCGAGGAGGGACAAGGTGCAGGTGATTCTGGTAGCCCCAGACTGACCCCGCCAATGCTGGTATCCAGATCTCCTCAGCCTCGGCTCCAGGCTCCCGAGGCAGCTTCCAGCTCACCCGGACCTGCTTTCAAGTCAATCAGGGGAAGGTGTTCCATCTGGACCTTCAATCCCTGCACCTGGTGGCCTGGTTCCTGAGTGGCTAGAGTTCCAGGCCTTGGGTCTCTCCGACGAGGTCCTCAATGTAGTTGAGGCGTCCCGTAAGGAATCGACCAGGAAATGCTACGCCTTCAAATGGAAGAGATTTTCCATTTGGTGTCAGGGCAAGGGCCTGGACCCTTCCTCCTGTTCCTTGGCGAGCATATTGGACTACCTGTGGTTCCTTTCTCAGCAAGGGCTTAGGTTGACGACCCTTAAGGTGCACCTGGCAGCCATCTCTGCTTACCGGGCGCGGGCCGGCAAGCAGTCAGTGACGCAGGAAAAGGTGGTCTGGCGCTTTTTCAAAGGCCTTGATCACATTTCCCCATCGGTTTGAGAACCTCCACCTCCATGGGATCTACTGCTGGAACTGGCAAAGCTCATGGGCAAGCCATTCGAACCAGTGCACAGGTGTGATATCTCTCACCTGTCGTAGAAGACCGCCTTCTTGGTGGCTATCACGTCAGCCAGAAGGATGGGAGAGCTCCAGGCGCTTTCCATCGAGTCTCCTTACCTGGTCTTCCACAGGGACAAGGTCGTCCTGCGCCCCCACCCTAAATTCCTTCCGAAGGTGGTGTCGGAGTTTCACCTTAACCAGGTGTTGACTCTGCTGGTGTTCTACCCCAGTCACACCTTGGAGACCGAATATAGGCTCCATACTTTGGACCCTAGAAGGGCGCTCGCTTACTATAAGGAGCGCACGGCTGGAATTCGGGGAGAGGCTCGCCAGCTGTTTGTCACCTACGCTGAAGCCGTACCTGGCAGACCTGCAGCCAAGTGGACGATAAGCAGGTGGGTCACCTCCTGCATAGATCTCTGCTATAAGTTGGCGGGCATGGAGCCTCCCAGAGGGATAAGAGCTCATTCTACCCGCCATACTGCTGCATCGGTGGCTGCTTCCAGGGACGTCCCTATCCAGGAAATCTGCAGGGCTGCTACCTGGAAGTCAGCACACACCTTCATTACCCACTACCACATCGACCTTGAGTCACGCCAGGATGCTGGATTTGGGGCCTCGGTTCTCCAGTCTTTATTTCCCAAGTAAGTATCGGGGGTGTGCGCCTTGCCTCCCTGCTCCCGGAGAACTGCTAGGAGTCTGCCAATAAGTGTGGATGAACAACATATCCATGTCCCTAGAAATACAGGTTACTCACCTGTAACAGGAGTTCTAGGAATGGTATATGTTGTTCATCCACACGACCCACCCTACCTCCCCGGCTTCGACGCACAACCTGAGCTTCCAGCGGTCCAGATCTGGCGTCATGGGGCGGAGCAGAGAGTTTTACCACCTGGGTGGGTGGGAGGAGCCAGCTTGAAGTCCTTCCAGCAAGATTTAAAGCGGCAAGAATACCTGCCAATAAGTGTGGATGAACAACATATACCATTCCTAGAACTCCTGTTACAGGTGAGTAACCTGTATCGGGCACTCTTCCCCTGTGGTCGGACAGCTCTCCTATCAAGGAGGTCAGCAGCAACAGCAGCAGGCTCAAGCTTGACGCCCATGGCCCAAGCAGGGTCCTCAACAGTCCCGTAAAGTAGGCCGAGGTGCAGGTCCAGGAGCCTCCTCCTCCTCTAAGCCTGCCCAGTGACGGGTTGGGGGTTACCCTCCCTACACCTGTCACGCCAGTTCTGGGTCCTCACATGGGGGGCCAACTCCGCCACTTTTTTCCGCCTGGTCCGATATCACCTCGGACAGGTGGGTTCCCGAGGTGGTCGGTCAGGGACTGCCCTTAGAGTTCGAGCAGTACCCTCCAAGCTGAGCCTGCGCCTTTCGTGAGGAAAGGATCTCAGCTTGCACTCAGTCGGCTGTTCGAGATGACGCAGCTCAGCTCCTCCGCAAGGAGGGAGTAGCTCCATTGCCAGATCCTCCTACAGACCCAGGCTTCGTGTCCAGGTACTTCCTGGTGCCCAAGCGGACGGGGGGGGGGGGTGCACCATCCTAGATCTCTATGACCTGAATCAATATCTCAGGTCCCACACCTTCCGGATGGTAACTCTGAACCATATCATACCATCCTTGGAGCGAAACATGTAGTTCTGTTCACTGGATCTACAAGACGCATTCTTTCACATCCCAAGCCGTCCATCCCATCAGCGGTTCCTCAGCTTCAGGGTCGAAGAGACCCTGTACGAGTTCCGAGCCATGCCGTTCGGCCTGTCATCTGCTCCACGGGTCTTCACCAAGTGCATTGCAGTGGTGGCAGCCCACCTTTGGTGTCGAGGAGTCCAAATTTACCCTTACTTCGACGACTGGCTCTTGGCAGGTTCCTCCCTTCTGGAGGTGGAGAGGTCCAGGGATCTGGCTCTCCGAACCTGCTCCCAACTCGGCCTCCTGATCAACGAGGCCAAGTCGGAACTCGTGCCCTCTCAGGTGATGGGCTTTATCGGGGCAGAGCTCGGCTCCCGACGGACAGGGCGGAGGTTCTCTGCTCCTTTGCCCGATATTCTGGTTGGGCACTTGCGCCCTGCCTGGGACTTTCTGTGTCTTCTGGGTTACATGGCGGCGTGCACTTCAGTGGTCAGTTGTGCCAGATGGCACGTGCGCCCCCTCCAATGGGAACTGGCTGCCCAGTGGACTCAGTGCCACAGTCATTTCGACCAGCTGATCACTGTAACCCAGAAGATGTGGGACGCGCTCCAATGGTGGACCGCTGCAGACTGGTTGCAGGAAGGGATCCCGTTTGTCCGCCCCGAGCCGACGATCGTTCTCATGACCGATGCCTCTCTCATGGGCTGGGGAGCCCACATGGGGTACAGCAGGGCACTTGGGTTCTGGACCCCCCGAGGAATCCCGATGCCACATCAACCTGTTGGAGCTCAGAGCAGTCAAACTGGCACTGTCCACTTTCACTCCTCAGCTCTGGGGTCAAGTGGTTCAAGTCCAGATGGACAATACCACGACCATGTACTACCTCAACAAACAGGGCGGCACGCACTCCCGTCTGCTGTGCAAGGAGGCGCTCTGCATCTGGACCCTCGTAAGCCGGTCGGAGGCGGATCTCCTAGCCATTTATGTGGCAGGAGCCTCGAACCAGCTGGTGGATGCTCTCAGCAGCATAGGCCAGACATCCCACGAGTGGTCTCTCTATCCAGAGGTAGCTTACAGTCTATTCTCCCATTGGGACAAACCGTTGGTGGACCTGTTTGCATCTAGGGAAAACACCAAGCTGAGGCTGTTCCATGCCCGCCCCCCTCGGCAGAGTTCGCTGCAGGGGGATGCCTTCTTGAGGCCGTGGACCCCAGGCCTCCTCTGTGCCTTCCCTCCATTTCCCTTGATCCACAAGGTGATACTCAATGTGAGGAGGGACAAGGCGGAGGTAATCCTGGTAGCCTCAGATTGGCGGCACCAGTTCTGGTATCCGGATCTCCTCAACCTCAACTGCAGGTCCCCGGAGCGGCTTTGCACACGCCTGGACCTGATATCACTGAACCAGGGGAAGGTATTTCATCTAGACCTTCAATCCCTGCACCTCACAGCCTGGTACCTGAGCAGCTAGAGTTCCAGGCTCTGGGTCTTTCCAAGGATGTCTACACCGTGGTGGAGGCCTCTTGAAAGGAATCAACCAGGAAATGTTATACCTTCAAATGGAAGAGATTTTCCATTTGGTGTCTGGGTAAGAGTTTGGACCCCTTATCCTGCTCTGTGGCTGACATTCTTTGCTACCTTTGGTCTCTCCAAAGGGTGTCTGCGGTCATTGACCCTTAGGGTGCACCTGGCAGCCATTTCTGCTTACCTGGTGTGGGCCGGTCAGCCGACATTGGCACAGGAGACAGTGGTTGGGCGCTTCTTCAAAGGCCTGGATCACATATCCCCTCTGGTGCGTAAATTTCCACCTCCGTGGGATCTACTGCTGGTTTTGGCAAAGCTTATGGGCAAGCCATTCAAACCCATGCACAAGTGTGAGCTGTCACATTTGTCATGGAAGACAGCCTTCCTGGTGGCTATCACATCAGCCAGAAGGACAAAGGAGCTCCAGGCACTTTCGGTGGACTCCCCTTATGTGGTCTTTCACAGGGACAAAGTTTTCCTGCGCCCCTACCCGAAATTCCTTCCGAAGGTGGTGTCAGAGTGACTCTGCTGGTATACTACCCTAACTACACCTCGGACACCGAGTACAGGTTCCATGCTTTGGACCAGAGACGTGCTCTCTCCTATTACAAGGAGAGGATGGTGGAAATTCATGGAGAGGTTCGCCAGTTGTTTGTCACATACGCTGAAGCTGCTTCTGACAGACCTGCAGCCAAATGGACCATTGCAAGGTGGATTACATCATGCATAGGTCTGTGCTATGAGTTGGCGGGCAAGAAGCCTCCCAGAGGGATAAGAGCTCATTCTACCCGCCAAACTGCTGCATCAGTGGCTGCTTCCTGGGACATCCCTATCCAGGAAATCTGTCGGGCTGCTACTTGGAAGTCAGCAAACACCTTCATCACCCACTACCACATCGACCTTGAGTCACGCCGGGATGCTGGTTTTGGGGCCTCTGTTCTCCACTCTCTGTTCCCTAAGTAGGGGGTGTGTGCCTTGCCTCCCTCCCTCCTCCTGGAGAACTACTTGGAGTCTGCCAATAAGTGTGGATGAACAACATATCCACGCTCCTAGAAGAACAGGTTACTCACCTGTAACAGTAGTTCTAGGAGTGGTATATGTTCATATACACACACCCGACCGCCCCGGCTTCGGGCGCACAACCTTTCTTCTAGCGGGCTAAGATCCGACGTCATGGGGCAGAGCCGAGGTATGTACCACTTGGGTGGGAGGAGCCAGCTTGAAGACTTCCGGCAAGATTTAAAGGGGAAAGGGACATGCCAAGAAGTGTGGATGAACAACATATACCACTCTAGAACTACTGCTACAGGTGAGTAACCTGTTCTTCTACCTCTCAGACTCTGGACTCAAGTACTCTATCGGGGTACTGATGGCCTCCCCTTGGATGCGAAATCTTGGCGTGATGTTTGACAGGAATTTGTCCATGGAGGTCCAGATCTCTTCCGTAGTCCGCTCCTGTTTTTTCCATGTTCGAAACATTGCCAGGATTAAGCCCCTTGTTCCGCCTTTGGACCTCCCTACATGCCGTAGTCACCTCTAGGCTTGAATACTGAGAAGAATACACAATAGCAGGGGAGGTACTAACAACAACAATAATGGAAAGGGATCTGGGTGTAGTCATATCAGATGACCTAAAGGTGGGTATGCAATGTGAGAAGTCAGTAGGGAAAGCCAGGGGGATACTGGGATGCATAGGGAGGGGCATCACAAGTAGAAAAAGGGAAGTGGTTATCCCTCTATACAGACAGTTGGTGAGACCCCATCTGGAGTACTGCGTGCAGTTTTGGAGACCTCATCTACGCAAGGACATAGACAGGATGGAAGCAGTCCAGAGGAGGGCAACTAAAATGGTGCAGGGTCTACATCAGAAACCATATGAAGAGAGACTGAGAGGCTTAATATGTATACCCTTGATGAAAGGGGGACATGATAGAAACTTTTAAGTACCTCAAGGGAATCAACAAAGTCCAGGAGGGTAGCATCTTTCAGAAAAGAGATGTAAGAACAAGGGGGCACAATTTAAAGTTAGAGAGGGATGGCTCAGGGGTAATGTGAGGAAATTCTTTTTCACGGAGAGAATGGTGGACGATGGAACCGCCTTCCTGGAGAGGTTGTGGGGTCTAAAACAGTGGAGGAATTCAAACATGCATGGGACAGACATAAGGCAATTGTAGTGGGGGGTTGCAGGAAATAGGCTGTTGGTTAACTAGAATCTGCAGCTTATCCAGTAGGTAGGGAAATGGGCAGACTGGGTGGGCCAAGTGGTCCTTATTTGCCGTCAAAGTCTATGTTTCTATGTTACTGTAATGCCCTCTATCTCGGGATCTCTGGGGGTTCTCTCCGCAGACTGCAGCTCGTGCAGAACGCTACTGCCCGACTTTTAACTGGGCAAAATAAATTCTGTCACATTACACCTGTGCTACGTGAACTGCACTGGCTGCCTGTCAGGTGGAGAGTGCTCTTCAAGGTGGGATTTCTCACCTATAAGGCCCTACACGGACAGGGCCCTGGTTACCTGCTAGATCTCCTGATACCATCTTCCTCTTCCCGCAATCTCTGTTCTTCTGGTGTGAACCTCCTAACTGTTCCAAAGGCGAGGGTTAAAATCTGCAGTGACCGAGCATTCAATTAATGCGGCCCAGCTCTTTTGAATTTATTGCCAGCTCATGGTTAGGGAGGCCCGAACCTTACTACCTTTAAGGTTTGCCTAAAGACCTATCTATTCTCACATGCTTTTGGGGTTTGATTATAACTATGTATATGTGTTTTACTCTTATGTATTTATATGGCATGAAATGCTATAACATTTTTCTCTACTTCTCTTTTATTGTGCGGCGCTCAGAGCCTTTGGGATTGGGCGCCTTTTTTAAATAAACATGACTTGACTTGACATCTTTCGGCCATCTCTGCCTACCATGTTCCTGTAGAGGGATATACTGTGGCTCAACATGACGTGCATCACTTTTTTGAGAGGTATTTTGCACTTGAAGTCTCCAGTCCACAATCCTGTCCCGGCTTGGGACTTAAATGTTGTGTTAGAGAAACTCACTCTGCCTGTGTTTGAACCGGCTGTGAGTTGTGAGCTATGCTTTCTGTCATGGAAAGTATTTTTAGTTGCTATTTGTTCGAAGGATTTCTGAGCTTCAGGCGCTCATGTGTGAGGTGTCCTGTTTGATTTTCTATAAAGACAGGGTAGGGTGTCTTTGCGTACCAATCCCGGGTTTCTTCTTAAAGCTGTGTTTGAGCTCACTTTAAATCAATCCATCCACTTGCCCATTTATTTTCCAGAGCATGCCAATCCAGGGGAAGTATTGCTGCATACTTCGGATGTGCATAGAATTTTCAGATGCTGTATACACTGGACAAAGGATTATAGGAAGTCCTCCCAATTACTTGTTTCCTTCGCTCCTGGGAAAGAGGGCATTCCTGTATCCAGTGTTTATCCAAATGGTTAGCCAATTATAGTTTTTTGTTGCAGAAAGTATGGTAAGGAACCTCTTGGTGTGGTTCCTGGTCATTCAGCCAGGGGTATGGCCACTTCCTTTGCTTGCTTCAGAAATGTTTCAGCTGCAGAGATCTGTACAGCTGCAACTTGGAGCACCGTCAATACTGTTACCAAACACTACACTCTGGGCATAGGGCCAGTTTCAGCCTGGCTGTCCTTCAAGGCCTTTCGTAGCCCAGAACGGCCAACCACCCGATCTAACAGTCTTTGCTAGAACTGCTTGGGACTCATCCTGCCAGTGTGGCCTGCCTCTAAGTAAGATAGTACAGTTGTGTAAGAACTTACCGTGACAGTAGATATTCGAGAGGCTGTCTTGCAGCAGGTCATAGTTTCTCTCCCTCCTTCTCTCTCTTTTTTCCCCTCTTTTGTGGCTTTGGGCCTTCTGCCTAGCCCTCCCTGTCCATAGAGGAGAAGAGAGCTTTCTGCTTCCTTTCTTATTTACTCTAAGGTTATGTCTGATTCCTCCCCAATTCCCCTAACAGGCTTTTGCTGTCTGGTGGGAGAACTGAGGAGGTTATGGGTGCCACCCACTCTGATAGGATAGGCAGATGTCTGTGGTGGGCAGCCCCCTTCTGGTAGACTGACTAACTAGAACATTTCCCTGTGATCCTAGTGTCTGTCACCTAAGTCTACTCAACTGCAAGAGATCCTGTCTAAGATTTACTGTTACAGTAAGTTCTTGCATAACAGTACTTTTTCTTGGTTCCATCCCTGCAACCAAGACGATAACGGTGTTGTATTGTGGTCACTAAGAGAGTGGCAAATGTTTAGCAGTAAAATTTGAGTTTTTACCAGGAAGGCATACTGAGTGGAGTACCACTTGATTCCAGATGCGTCCTGGGGACAATACAAATAACCACTGGGAAGCATACAGTGTAACAAGGTGAAATAATAGGTACGGGCAAGATAACAACAAGGTTGCAATACAGTACATGGTATACACGGTACAGGATGCAAGTGCACTTACCATGTGAGTTACGACAGCTGAAGGGCAGAGACAGGTAAAATAATGATACGGATAATGATACGGGGTGCAACCAATACAGCCATGACTCTGAATCCAGACAGGGAAAGGAGGCACGGGAATCACATAACTGAGTAATGAAGGTTCAGGAGTGGTTTAGGGAAAACCAGGGGAGGTAGTTGTCATGGTGCTGAGACTGTGCTAGGCACATGAGCAGGTGGTGGCAAAATGTGCAGATAAGAGACCATTTAGGTGCTGGGAGGATATAGTAAAAAAAATTCCGGTTTCTGGTTTAAAAAATGTATACCCCCTAGTTTTTGGCCTTTTTATTTTAGGCCTTATATATAAACTGGCACTGACTCACGACGACTGTGGTTGGTTTCTGAGTGTTCTGCTAATATTTAAGGCACTCTGATTTACAGATGATGTGAAACTTACAAGTGATCTCATGTCTGTGGTTGACTGACGTTTAAATGGGTGTCGAGGACTGAGGTCGGACTGTTCACAGTGGTGCCCTTCCTGGTCTCGTGTCTGAGTCGGGGAAAGCCCCTGAAAAAGGCTGGGCCCACTGGTTTGAAAATGTGTACAAAGTATGGCACCAGTTTGCCTAGGGTAGAGAAGCATAGTGAGTGTTACAAGTGTTTGGGCACTGCTCACGACTGGGGAAAACTGTGAGCTTTGCAGTGTGTTGCACTAAAATACAAGAGAGACTAGCAAAAATTGCTCTGTCTGCTACTGCCTCTGTCCAGCTCTGAAGGGTTTTTCCTGTTATGGTTGTGAACCCTTTGAAGAAAATGTCATTTGACTTGGCTGAATTTGCTTTCCCTAAGTAAGCAATAACCCACAACAGGGTATGGGGTTATTAGGGATTAATCAACATCCCAGGTGTGTTGTGAGGCACGAAGCCACAGAGTTCCCTTAGAGCGCCTGGGGTGTTGATTAATCTCCAATAACCCCATACCCTGGAGTGGCTTATTGGTCTTATAACATGGGATCTTATCTGTGTCGATCTTCACCATTCATCACTAGTTGGGTACTCAGGCGGAGGCTAGGACCCTGCGGGAGCAATTAATTTTTTTCCTTGAGGAGGAGCTGACGCAGGGGTGATGCCAACGTATTACTTGGCGCTTTCGGGTTGGCCATTACCTGCAGTCTACTCCTCCCCAGCTCCAGTTCTGCTTCTCCCGTCATCAAGTGAGGACTTCGTGAAAGCTTTAGGCGTGAAAAATGTTAGTGGTGGGCCTAGTCTGTCGGCTCCGATTTAAAGTTTTGCTCACCTCCATACTCTGCGCCATCTCTTGATATACTGGTAAGATCTTTCCTTTTGTGTTCTGATGATGCCAAGTGCCTTTTTTTTTTTGTGTGTGTGTGTTTTCGTCCGGTCATGTCTTGTTCGGGGGACAAAAAGAAATCATCTTGGGTGGGTCGGCCTTCGATACGTCTGTGTCCGAGTGGTCAACTTTTCTATGCCACGGACCAGCATGACCTGTGTTTAACCTGCTTAGGCCCCAACTACGACATGGATCGTTGCGACGCCTGTTTTTCAGTGTACCACCAAGTTTTGGAATTGCGTGCGTTTAAGGTCGGATGTGTGCCACCGACTCTCGGAGGACAGGCTTGCACTCAGAAGGCCAAAGTCCGGGTTCTCAGCCCTTCAAACGGGTCCCCTCCTGCTCCTAAATGGCCTGCTGAGGAGGGGGCCTCCACCACCTCTAGCCTTGCCACGGCGGAGGCTTCTTCCATGGTGCAGGAGGCACAGTTTCGACAATCGCTTCTTCGGAAGCCAAGGCTCCCCTGGCATTGCGCTTTGGGGCCCATGGGCCCAAACTGGCACAGTCTGTTGGTGCCGCCCCTGACTGCGGTGCTGGTAGCGCAGATAGTTGGGGCGGCGCTGGGCCAGCTTCCGGCGCCGTTCTCGGTGCCACCTCTGACCCTGGTGTGCCGCTCCGGGAGTGGGATCGAGGGTTGTCTGGATTCAGGCCTCCTCCAGGGAGGATGATTCAGAGGCTGACCCAGGTTGGCTCCCGAATTCCTCGGAATCCTCAGATTCCTCCGTGTCTGGCGCTTTGGCCCCTACTCAGCCCCCTCCTCAGGAATGGACGGATTGTACTGGTTCCGGGTCGGTGGTACAGACCAGCCCTCGGATGCCCAGTAGGGTACCATAGGGCAACCCGGGGTCAGTGAACCGTCTGCCCCCGTGGGGGATGTACCCCCTCCTGTGGTTGTCTTGGCCAGCTTGACTTCTGGGTGGGCTGGGGCGTCCCAGGTCGGGAAGGGCACTCCACCCCCAGCTGTCTCCTTGGAGTCGGCTATGGGGTGCCAGCTGCCTCAGCTGGTGGTGAGGAAGAGGACCTTCTCAGAATCCAAAGGGTTGAGTGAACTCTGTTCTGTGCAGTGCCCTCCCCCGGGAGCCTGTAGGGGTTTGGGGAGGAGCCGTGGTGTTGGGCCAATCCTCTCTCTCCCCTGGGCCACCCAGGAGGGACATCTTCTTTAGAGGTTAGGGGTCGCCTTTTTGTGCTCATGCGGCCCCAGTTATCTTGCGGGATGAATTCTTCTCTCTCGGGCTCAGCTCTTGCCGTTTCAGCTCGGTTGAGCGGCCTTTGTCTGCTGGGACCACTGGGATCCCTCCTCCCGCACGGTCCCCCTGTCTGGGCAGAGGCAGTGCTCATCCTTGGAGGTGCCTGGCTCCTGTGCCTTGCCAACCCCTTCCCTTCCGTGCATCTCTGGTCCTCCGGGGGCCCCTTACCTGGGAACAGTTCAGGGCCATGGCTGCACTGTACCCTGCTCACTACCGAGCCATGGACGAACAGGTGTCTCACCAATCCCAAATGCAGCCTGTCCCTGTCTCTCCGAGCTTGTCGACTCCCTCATCTTCCTTCTCTGAGAGAAAGGAGTATTCTGTCCATCTGTCGCCAGCAGCTGATCTTTCAAGCTGTTGGTGTTTCCTGTCAGGGTTGCTTGAAGAGCTCCACATTTTCACCTTAGGAGAATGCAATCTGGACCAGTCGGCGCAAGCCTTCTTGGGCAAGTACAGTGCAGTCGACCTGTTGGTTCTCGCCTGGCCTGCTACCTTCCGGGAGGCATCGCACCGGGTCTGGCAACATGCCTTTGCCCAAGCCCCAAGGGACGTTCGCCAGCGGTATTGCGCCACCCTGGGGTCTCCAGGAACTCTGCCTCACCCTCCTTTGGGCATGACGCTTCTGGACACCCCCTCTGGGCATAGAAGCCTGAGCCGTTACCAACCCCGAGAGTCTGACTCGGCTGAGTTCAGTTGTTAGGGCAGGAGAGTTTTCTCCTCAGCACGGATCTCGCTCTGTGTGGCAGCGCATCAGGCCCACCATGCTACCTACAACAGGTGCTTGTGGTCTCGGATAGGACAGGTTCTAGCCTCCTTGCCTGATTTGGAGGAAACCAGACAAGCCATTACCCTCTCTGTGCGAGGCCTGGAGCTTGCAAGGCACCAAGCAGCATCATATGATGTCAGCGAGGTGGTCTCCAAGGTAGTGGGGACAGTTGTCTGCATTAGGCGGTCAGCATGGCTTGGTCTCTCCTGGTTGTCACCACTGGCCTGGAGTAGGGTGACTTTCTCCACCTTCCGGAGAACCCATCTTTTCTCCTGTAGGATGAGGCGAGCGCTTCAGGGGCGCCTTCCTTTTCCTGCGAGGAGATCCCCGCCTCTCCCGGACCAGTCCCAGGCCTAGCCAGGCCTGCAGGGGTTCTCCCCTCTGGTGTCTTCCCCACTGGAGGCTAAGGGACAGTGTCCTTTAGGGAGGTGCTGGGCCCCCTTCGGGGGTCTCAGTACTCACCCAACTAGTGATGAATGGTGAAGATTGACACAGATAATATATGAAAATTACGTACCTACCATAATTCTTGATGTTTCTATATATCTTCACCATTCATCACTAAATCCTGCCCTCCTTCCCCCTGGGGCCTCAGTCTCTGGGTGGGTCCTCCTCCCTGTTTGTCTCCCATTCTGTGTGGTCTTCAGCACCTCCCCGTTCTCTCCCCATTCCCTTCTAGGATTGGGAGAAGAATCCTCTGGGTAGGCAGACAGGAAGGATTTTGCTTTTAGGGTCGTGGGGACTCTTTTCCCTCTCCCTCTTCTCAGGTTTTGGTGCTCTGGCTCCCTCTCTAGGAAGCCGGTCGGGAGGGAGGGGCCCTCTTGGGACCCCCTCAGCTGTTTGTAGAGTGTTGTGAGGGGTTTTCTGTCTGTTAGGTACCCATGATTTAGGGCGGGAGAAGCGTACAGTCCCAGGCGCTATTTTATTATTTTTTTATTTAAAACATACTTTACCAGGAAACAGCTTCCATTTGCAACGGGGGTGGGATCATGGGAACAGTTACATTTGTATACATAATAGTCGGTGGGAAGAGGAGCAGTGTGCATAGTCGGGATGAAACTGACACCGGCCCACTTGCCAAATGCTGGTAGATTCTGTATCTGGCTAGTAACATTTTCCTTTAACTAGCCCTGGGGGCTTGTGCTACAGAAGATAACATTTTAGTAAGTACACCAGCTGAGCCAGTGGAAAAGTCTGGCAGGCTACTGCATTTTCCCAGTCACTAGCCCTGCTAAGTTGTGGCTGCAAAACTTAATTTCAACTCCTGCATAGTGCAGATAAATGTGCTTACATCAGGACCCCTGATTGACTACAGGGTCAGGTACATACAACGCACAGCGCAGGCATACTGGAGTTACTGTAACAGAGACTAAATCATTTGGAGGAACACAGAGGATGCTGGACTCCTTCAAGTGGTCTGGGGGGGGGGGCTCTGGGTCTGAGTACTGTACCTGCAGCACTCCCAGAACCCCCTGGCTCAGGGACGAGTCATTGCAACAACCCAAGTTTCTGGCTATGGTGTCCATTCTTGTTAGAGCCTTTCTCCACTGGTGGCCAGTGGATTGTTTCCCCCACATTGAACCTGTCATTGCCGGCAGCCAGTGAATTTTTCTTCCTAGTTTTAAGCTCCAAACCACATCCCCTGTGTCTCTGGTGGCCATACAGAGACGCAGGCCTGTGGAGGAGCAGTGGATTGTGCCCAGTCACTGACGACGCTAATGCTGCTCCCAACTCCCACCATGGGAAGCATGCAAAGAGCAAGTGGCTCAGCAGCCTTCTCCTCCGGTCTGGGAGCACTGTATCTGTAGCACTCCTGGAACCCCACGACATAGGGCTGAGTCGCTGCACAAAGTCACGTTTCCCACACTGCAGTGCAGTGGGTCGAGCTCCATCTTTCATTTTCAACTGCTGACCATATGATTCTTGGGTATCCCCAAACCTGGAAATGAAATGTACAAAACTGCAAAGAGGGCTATTACAAGGCAGACTCCATCACAGAAAAAACTATCTGTGTGTGTGTGTGTGTGTGTGTGTGTGTGTGTGTGTGTATATGTGTATATGTGTATATGTGTATATGTATATATGTGTATATGTGTATATATATATATATATATATATATAGATATATATATAGATATATATATATATATATAGAAATGGTCAAGCATACAAGACGGATAAGGTCGAATATATGAAAGACCAGTGAAAGGTGCACAAAGTATAGTTTATTACCTTTTAAGGTAGTGTTCCTCTTAGACTTATGCTGGTGTCTATATAACATGATCTAAAGTGAGATGCACAGTAGTTTATTGATGGGGTTTCTGAGCAGACCAGATGGGCCCATGATCTTTTGGGGCCTGTATCTTTATATGGAAGCAGAGAGAGATGGAGAGATTAGAAATGGAAAGTAGATTGGTGTGAAGAGAAAGGGTGTTAAATCAAATGCCTATTTTCAGGCACGACTCTGGAGATTACAAACAGATCAATAAGGTAATACAGTATACAGTGAGGACAAGTGATATGTACTGCTAATACACCGCAGTTTAACAGGAAAAACGCAACATAATGTGTAAACATGAGGCATGACATTAGAATGTGGCACAAGTGTCAGACGGTTGGATCAAATACAGCGGTATAGGTAAAAACAACAAATCTGCAAAACGGAGCAGGGAAACTTAATGTCAAGAGCAGATGGCTGTCCTGAGGGGCTCATGGTACCTGATGTGGAACGAGGTAGCTGATGGGTGTAAACGAATTTCAGGAGAAGTTGAGTTCCATAACTTAGGAGTGGCATAAGTGGAACCAGTCGTCATACTGAGTTTAGGGATAGACGGTGTTGCATGCTCACCAGACCTCGGTGGGTATGTGTTACGAGCAATTAAAACTTGTACTGGAACTATATATTTGTAATCATAATTTGAAATATTGTACTGGACACTTGACCTTGGTGTATTGGGGTGGGGATTAAGCCTATAATGACACAAGCAATGCATCTGGGTTGGTCTGTATAGCTTTCATCAGAGAAAAATGCTGGGAACTGCCTTTGACCACAGATTGTGACGCTCATTCTTTTTTTTTTTTTTTTTTTTTTTGTGCTTGTCAGTTTGAGGCAGCATGGGCTCTGACGAATATTGCTTCAGGTACCTCCCAGCAAACCAAAGTAGTCATCGAAGCCGGCGCTGTTCCAGTCTTTATCGAGTTACTAAACTCAGACTTTGAGGATGTCCAAGAACAGGTGAGTGTACAGAGTTAAAGAAAATTGGTACAAGCTTTCTGTCTGTAATGCTCACTCTCAGCCAGGCCAGCAGGAATGGTTTGTGGTTCACCTGTGAATGTGTGTTTTTTCGTTTCTAAACTCTCTTTTTGGCTTTATGTTGACAAATAATTACAAAATGATAACTTTTTACTGATCATACTCAATAGCAATAAATCATTGTATGACATTCATTCTTATATAGGGTTGACCAACTAGGCCAGTTCATTCTGAGGGGGAAAAACTTTGAAAATTAAACATTCGTAGGTCTTCTGAGGTCTAGCAGAAGCGGTAAACAGTTAATGAAAATGGAGTACCCCCTGACCAAATATAGGAAAATGTTACATAATTTATTTTTGGGAGCAAGTCCTAGGTTTGTATAATTTTTATGAATTAAATCAAATATCTTTTTTTTTTTTTAATCATCATTCTGATTTATCATGTCTCTCTTGGAAGATGTTGGGGGTCTCTGTTGTATCCGGAGCTGAGTAATGTTCTCATAGATATGTGATGAGTTAGTCTGTTTCAAAAAAGATTTGAGACTTGCCATCCTTTGGACACCTTTACTTTGGCTGGAGGCAGCAAGAAAAACCGGGTCCCAATTTTTAGAACTTTCTGACGATACACCAAGAACTTCATTTATTTATTTAACATATTGGAATATTTATTTATTTAAGAGATTAACCAGGCAGGCATACTGAGCGGAGACCGCTCGTTTCCAGATGCGACCTAGGGGTTACATGGTCTGAAAAATACAGCAGGACAGGTACAGTACAGGGGTAGTAACAAAGTACAGAGCTGGACACACTTTTGGTACAGTCTACTAATACAAGGTTTTAGTCCTAGAACACAGAGTATGTATGGGCAGAAATCATGCAGGTATACAGTAAATTGCTTAGACACTAGAGATGTCAAGGAACATCTACATGCCCCTTGGTATCGGGTCTGGGTTGCTGGTAGCAGTTGCATGTGTCAGAGAAGTGGTCACGGAAGAGAGGTTTAAGTAGCCTAGGGGCGGTGGTGAGCCTGATGCCAGCAGGAAGATCATTCCAGAGTTTGGGCAGGCAGTATTTGAAGGCGGATTGGCCCTTCGAGGTGCACATGAAAGGGATTTTGAATAGCCTGGAGTCGGAGTATCTGAGAGAGTAGGTCGGGGAGGGTTGTGCCGATAAGGCAGAGCTGAGGTGGGGGGGAGGGAATTTGTCCAGAATTTTGCTATGACATTTGCGCAGTGTATCTGACGTCACGACTCTAGCGAGGGTAGAGCTACAGAGCTGTATATCGCAAATTTTAAAATCTTCTGCTTTGGAAATGGAGTACACGCTGAAAACGCAGGGCAGAACACTGGACAAACTGGTTTCACAGACTGGTTGTCTCCTCTGTTTTAATGTGTTTTATTTCAGTTTGGAGGAATTGTTTTCTTGAGCAAAGCGTCAAATCTTTTATCACTTTGCTCAGTCTGTATTTGCTCAGTCGGAATATGCATTGTTATGCGGTGTAGCAGTAGTCTAGGTAGACTAGTTTTGTACTCCAAAGTGTCTCTCAGACTGGCTGATTTAAAAGCAAAATTCATTGGTTGAAGCCAAAATTAGTTGATTTAGAGGTACCATAAATTGTCATTTTCATTTGCAGTTTGTATTGTAGTTGTCCCTTAGCAAACGTTGCCAGTTTGCCACCAGGGTAGCTCCTTTAGTGTCATGCTAAGTTAAGGAAATGGTGTGTTTCACTGTTGTTTACCTGGTTGTCTCCTCTGATGTTCTAATGTGTTATATTTCAGTTTGTAGGAATTGTTTTCTTGAGCAAAGCGACAAATCTTTTATCACTTTGCTCAATCTGTGAAAGCAGTTTGTCCAGTGTTCTGCCCTGCGTTTTCAGCGTGTACTCCTCCATTTCCAAAGCGGAAGATTTTAAAATCTGCGATGACAGTCCTTTTACTCTCGAAGGGGGGCCACATTGGGCTTGGTTCTGACTGGGGTGGTGTGCACTGCTTGTTGTCCAACACGAACACCATGCGATCACAAAAGAGAGAGAGAGATGCCAAACCACAAGAACAGTAGGAAAAAAAAAAAAAACATTGGTGGCACTCGGCAAAGAAAACAAAAACATTCTCCAGAGTATGATAAATCTGAGTTTGCCATGCTCTTTGTCAGGAGTAAAACTTGGATTTACCATGCTTTGGAGAATTTTTTATTTTCATTGCTGAGTGCCACCGTTGTTTGTACTGCCTTTTGGCTGCCTGTGAGAAGCTCGGTTTGCTGCCAGCACTGCCGTTGCACTCCAGCCTCGGTTGTCCTGAAAAAATGGGCTGATCCAGTGGATTGGATCTCGGCAACATGAACTCCGTGTCTCTGGCAACAGACTTTGTTTTCCTAGGATCCATGGTACTAATAGGGGCTTCTAGAGCTCAAGCGGTAAGCGTATCCTTGGTTTTTCAAATGAGGTTTGTGGACAGGTTAGCATTCCAGCTGCTACTAGTTCACCTGTCTTTGTTCTCCCCCCCCCCACCTGAATGTTTCTTGTTACTTTGCCAGAGATTACACTGGTTAGCTCTGAGCAAGCTGCTTCTAGGTTATTAGACAAACTGCACCAAGCAGTGCGCAGTAAATGATGTTGAAGCAGTTTGACTCTAGCACTGCAGTATTTTACAAAGTGAATGCTTTTTTTTTTTTGTTATAAACTTGAAGTTAATGGGCTCTCCTCCTTTCTGTAGTCCAGCACAGTCTTCCTTTTGGTTGCCTCGTGATACCCGAAATGCAAATCACCCCTGCCTCAAAGAGCATTGACTGTACTCCCCGGAGGGATGCAGGGGCAGCACTTGAGTTACTGTGCTGCGTCCAGGCAGGTGGCAGGAACTGGTGCAGGGCTTGGTTTTACCTGGGTCTGTCAGTTACTGTACTGGGCCATTTTTTTTCTCATTTTCTCACAGCTCTTCAATGTCTTGTTTACTTGGAATATCCAACAGTTTGCCTCTTGGAACCCCCTCCGTTCCATATTGGGTAGGGCACTGCATATGCTGTAATGAGATTCACGTAGGATGCTTTATTTTACTTTACAATTTTTGGCCAGAAAAGACACTTAAGTTCAGGCTTGTTTCCAGGTGTATCCTGGGAGCACAGGGAAGTTAAGTGACTTTCTCATGGTTACATAATATTCAGATGGTGGCTGTGGGATTTAAACTTGGTTCTTCAGAGGCCAGCCCAGTGGCGTGGAGGGCTGAGGAATTGAATGCCTTACCTCCTGCCACGCTGGAGACCCATGTTCGGGAAGGAGCGCAGGTTGCCAGTGCAGGGTGGGACAAATCATTTTTTGAGCTAGTGGTCAGTTTGGCCACTAGCTTTCAAAATCTGGTAGCCACTCTAATATTTGTAATGGCCATCCTTTTTAAGGGCTCAAATATCACTTTGTTGGCAGTTAGTCAAGTTGGCCAATAACTTTCAAAATATGGTAGCCAGACCCATTTTTAAGTAGCCGTTGGCCACCTGCCTGCCTGATTTGTCCTACCTTGTGCCAGGGATCAGCTAAGCGGGAGAGGATAGAACGTCCCAGGGAATGCTGTCCTCTCCCAAGGTGGGATGGCCAGCTGATTCGGCCTTTGACTGCCACTGGCTGGAGGCCCGGTAGTAGTGCAGGCAAATGAGCGACTCAGAGGGAGGAGCTGCGATTTCCCAGTGCACGTGCGCCTCCGTGTTCACATTCTGAGATGTCGTGGTGGCAGGGGCACTCGGGGAGAAAATGGGAACAGACTGCAGACCACTGTTCTGCGCACTCCCTGGGCTGGTACCGCCAGCCAGATGTCTGGAATGACTCTGGATTGGGACTCCCCCCTCCAACCGTGCCACAGGGGAAAATCTGTGGGGCACTTGGCTCCAAGTAGGTCTGGAGGTGGTGTGTGCTAGCCAGGGGGAGGTGGGGGTGGAAGCAGAGTTGCCAGAGGGGTAAAAAGCTCAATTATGGGGGGAGACTCATTTCTCCAGATTTGTAGCTCAGTGCTCTTAAAGAGCCCCTGTCAGTATAAGGAAGACATTGAAAAAAATGAGATTTATATTCAGCTTCATCCCATTTTCTTCATATATTTTCAGTAATTCCCCATTTTCTTTATTACTGAAAACAGTTGTTTGAAAGCAGGATTCTTGTCCACTAGGCAAGGCAAATTTTACTTAAAAAGACACCCATCCCGGAGGCTGTGGGCGCTGAACATATTAAAATTTTATACAAAACTCTAACGATTATAAGTATACAAATAACATACTATAAAAAATAGAAATTACAATTATTGTTATAAAACTTATAAATAGTGCCCTCGGCAACAGCTGCTAACCCAGAGATAGCTAAGGGCCAGTTACAGCAGAAAATTCAGGAACCCAGTTAAGGCTATAAAGTATAGTCTGGGAAGGCCAAATTATACAAGAAGGCCTTGAGGTGGGCTTTGAACACCTCAACAGAAGGGGTTTGTCTTAATAGTTGGAGAAAGCGAATTCCACAGGATGGGGGTGGCGACACTAAAAGCTCTCTTGCCAGCTGATCTTCCTGGACTAAGTCTCCATCACTCATGCACACTACTGGGGATCGCGCCGGAGGTGCTAGGACCAAGCGGGAGCCAAACATTTTCAGAATGGTCGGCACCGAGATAGGACCATGCATACGCGGCACCACGAGACTAGCTCGCACCTATGTAGGCTATCTCGGCGTCAATCCTCCAACCGCCTCATTTCCTTTCCTCCCGCCGTCGAGTGCGCTTGGATGTAGACGTCGCTTATCTGCCGGAGTCAAAGTTTTTGTCCATATGACAGCAGCTTTTAGTGTTTAACTTTTTAGTAGTAATTTCTTATTTTACGAACAAGAAAAGAAGATTATGAAGAAAAAGAAATTCTTTCTTGCCATCAACAGAGTCATCCTTAGACGGTAGCGGTGACGGTTGGAAGACTTCGTTTGAAAGTTGTTATGGCATAGGGCTGTGCCCAGTCCGCTGCTCTTGAGTAGCGGGGGAAGGTCTGACTACAGACAGTCCTGTGCTGTGGGGGGGGGGGGGAGACAGTCAACCAAAGCATGAATTTAGCGGTTCCGGGGATGTGACTCTGCTTATCCTCGAGCTCTTCTTCCTCGTTTGGGGAAGAAGAATCGGTGCAGCTCGAAGTTGCACTTTGGTAGGTCTGCACGAGGATTGTTTGTTGGGAGGGGCGATAAGCCTAGACTGACTTTGGTGGGTTCCCCTTGGCCCCGCTTCTAATGGCCGCATTCTTGACTCCTGACTCCATCTCTGTCCTCGTTGGAGCTCCGGTGAGCAGTTTCACCTCTGTGCCGCTCCTGTGGAGCAGGGGGTTTGACTTCTTTTTTCCTGGCTGTGTTCCTGATTTTGGGGCCTCCGAGCTGCTGGACCAGAGCCAGGTCGATTGGATCAGGATGAGCCCGGTGCCCTCTTGGTGCCTTCGCCATCGTCTCGACCCCTCGTGCCTACCCCCTCTCCTTTTCCATGCTGGGGCCAGTATGGGCACCACCTTTTTCCTTCTCCTAGTCTTCTCCATTGGCATTTTCCATGCTGTTTTTTTCTTGGTGCCTTGCTCGACACCATGGTGGCGCCACAGGTCCGACACCACAACCGTTGGTTGGCATCAGTGCCATAGGCGACGCCGCTGGTGTTTGGGTCGGTTCCAGGAGTCGACGCCATGAGCCGTGTGCAGTGCCATGGGTGCTGTTTGTTGCCTTGGTTGCCGGCGCCACTGGCGGTGCCATGGGTGTCTTGCGGTGCCGTGGATGCCCGTGGGTAATGCCGGGTGCCGTGGGCAGCGCCAGGCACCCATGGGTGGCATGGGTGCCATGAGTATCTTGGGTGCCATGGTTTCATGGGTACCATAGTACCTTTGGTGCCATGGGTGCCCTCGGGTGCCATTGCTGCCGTGGGCATTGGGGTGCCCTTGTTGCCTTGGGTACCTGCAGGTACCACTGCGGGTGCCCTCTGTTGTCACCCAGGTTGGCATAGGCACTGCTTGGTGCTCTCCTGTGCCACGAGTGACGGTGCCACGAGGTGCCAGTTGGTGATGTCCGACAGATCTAGTGATAGATTTCCTTTTGCAGACCTCTTCTTCCACGGGACTTGTGGCAGACTGTTTCCACAGAATGAAGTCCTGTTCTGCGGATTATTTTTTCCACACATCTTAGTTGGTGGCAGTCTGCATTGGATCTTGTCATCCAGCGAGTTCCCACTGATGAAACTCTTCTGTACTGTTCTGCCAGTGGAATCTCTCATTTCGCTCAACACTTTCTCGGCTCCCTATGCGGTGCCAAGCTCCTTGACATCCTTCTTGGTGGCAGTCTCTCTAGTGGCTCGGACCTCGACCTCTCTTAGGGGTCCTTCTGGGGTAGCAGTAAATCTAGATGAATCTCTCCCTGTTCTTGTCAGTGATACAGCGGATGACTCATTTTACATACTGAAGGGCACGCCCTCTCTCTCATCAGAGTCCGTAATGGAAGCTATTTTCAGTAGTTCCTCAGTAATGGGGTCCGCCATAGTATTCAGACTGCATCTGTGGACCATGCACCTCTGCGTCTGGACTCTTTCAGTCATCAAGGCAATTGCACTCTGTGGAACATTCTAATTCAATGTTTGGGAGTCACACAGACACTCACGCTCCTTTGATAGGGGTATACTGCCCCCTTCGATACTGCCCCTTTGGTGGCTGCTTCGGCACAGGTGGTTAACATCTGTTCAGCTGTTATTGTTCTTCCAGTCAAGAGTTCAGTTATGGATCCTCGGGCTCCTCCTGCCTCTGAGAGATGACATCATCTTCATTTTTGTATCTGGCAATCCTTGCGAAATAGCAGCCTGGAACCTTGTCAGGCTCGGACTAATGGTTAAAAAAAAAAAAAAAAAAAGGTTAGAATGATCACGGCACAGGGCCTAGTCGGAATTACCTGATACCACATTTTTGGATCTGGTCAGGTTCCGCCTCAGCCCCTGAGGCGGTCATCTCTAAAACTACGGTAAGGGGTACCTGATTTCTTCTAGCCCCAAGGGCAGCCCGATCCAGCGGTGGTATGGGTAATCTCTTTTCTCTAGAGAGATTTCTCTTATTCTGAGATTTTCAAAACCTAGGCGTCTGACTAGTCTGTTAGTTCCCCTTTTTTAATCCGGCTTTCTTCTCTTGATCAGAGCCTCGCAGCAACAGAAGTGACTCTTCAGCGAGTCAGAACTTGGATTCCTACTTCCTTGCTTGCTTCAACTTAACAGACCACATGCTCCTTTCCTGACCATAGGTCAAGTAGGTCTTTCTCTGAGATAGCTTCTCAAATATTCACACCTTCAGTACCTGCGCACTGGTTCCGTGCTAGTCGCACGCGAAGCTATCCTCTGAGTGCATGACGGAGCTGTGATGTTTGTTTTTCAACAAAGCAAACTATAGTCCTTCCTACTCCCTTCAGGGAGGCTGGAGTGAGTAGTGCCTTACCGAATTGAGTCACTTCTGCCGCTATTCAGTCACTTCAACTAATGGGTTAGCCCTAACTTGGTCCAGCTGTGTCCCTCCTTGGCGCACATCTGCCTCTATTTGCCTTACAAATCCAGTCCCTGTTTTTTTCTGTCGGAATGTCCCCCCGCAGTGGACACATCCTCCTGTACACTTTTTCCTTTCTTCCCTGAGTTCAGAGACTGCTACTACAGTTGTACACACAGGGGCAGGATGATTCCTTTTTGGAATATGCAGTGACTAGGATCTGGTTCTACTAGACCACCACAAGAGGCTTCTAAGTTGTGCTTGGCCTTCCATCAGAAAGGTTTCAGTGACTAAGTGGAAACCATTCTCCTTGGTCTGACCCCACCTGGGCCTTCTTTTGCTCACCAAGTAAGGAGTTCAAGTGCTCCTGGACCTGTTGTTGCAGGTCAGCTATACTTGGTAGTGGGGGTTCCATCTGCGCTTTCGGTCTACCCTGAACCAGTAGACTTTACCTCCGGCTCTTGCAGTGCCTGAGGTCCTTTTACATTAGATTAGTACATGTCTGTGACACTCTTCATTTTGGTCCTACACCAAATTGTGAGTCCGGTTTCTCGCCGCTCTCCCACAGTGGTTGCGGCTTCCTGGCAGAGTTTCATTTTGTGCCCATTGCAGTCATCTGCAAATTGGCGAGTTGCAACTCAAGCGCTTATTTTGTAAGCATCATGTTTTGGATGCTCTTTACAAGACGGCTCTTTTTATAAGCAGGGCAGTCCTTGGCCGTCCTTTCTGAGTGAACCCTATCTCCTTCCACCCTACTCAGGGCTGTTGGTTTTAGCTCGGTACTCTCCCACTAGTGTGAATGAGTGATGGAGACTTAGTTCAGGAGGATATGGAAATTATGTACTTACCGTAACTTTTAATCTTATTGGACAGTCTCCATCACTCATTCACACACCCACCCACCATCCCCTGGGTTCACTCATTTTCTTTCCTGGTCTTCAGGGTCCTATGGTTTGGACTGTGAAGTCATTGTTCTTTGACCTTTCTTACAAAGGCCATCTGGGCCTTTCTCAGGCCCAAAAACTCAGAATGAGTTATTCTCATTAGTTACGCTGTATCTCCTCTGTCGAAAAGGTACTGAGATGGTTGGAGGGTCGACGCCGAGCTAGTCTCGTGGTGCCGTGCATGCGTGGTCCTGTCTTTGCACTGACCCTTCTGAAAATTTTTGGCTCCCGCTTGGTCCTAGCGATTCCGGCACTATGTCCACTAGTGTGACTGAGTGATGGAAACTTTCCGAGATGATCAATAATTATGGTATGTACGTAATTTCCATTTTTTAGCCTTGTCCTGGGAATCGCAAGAAGGCCCCTAGAGGAGCGGACCTAGACAGCTGGTGTGAGAAGGTCCTTAAGGTCAGGTCACTAAACTGTATCTACTCTGGCTACTTCTCCACACATGGCATCACAATCCCCTATTTATGACATATTTTATCTCCACAGCAACGTATTTTGATGTCCTAAATGGAATTGTAATGTCAGCTGTAGGCAGGCAGCCAGAGCTAAAAGGGTAGAGCTACTGTAGTCATGCAAATACCCTTAGTAATAAGGAATTAAGGGTGAGAATTACAGAATAAAATACAAAATGTAACCTGCATTTCTATATGAATGTTTTCAAAGTTGTCTCAACTGCATCAGGAGCTCTTTCACCACTGAGCTGTACTGCCTCCCAACAGCAGAGGTACAGCAATAGGTGTAAACGGTATACACCTTCTGCACTGGCTTCCATGGGGGTCCGATTTCTGTCTGTGGAACTGGGACAGCCTCAGACTGTGCAGCATCAGCATAGTCAACTGGGAGTCTAATGTGGGGATCAACCACCATGAAGTGTGGTATTTACTAACAGTCATTCCATTCTCTTTGAATACCACAGTCTTTATCTCAGTCAGGTGAAAGAACTTTGAAAACACAACATGGCTTTGCGTGGAGGGCCCACATGGCCACCAGCACAGTCACAGGACCTGCCACAAATACATCCCATGCACAAAAAGTGTGAAGCATCTTTAATTTAAATTTGTTTTGTTTTTTGACCGGGAATGGAGGGCTTGAAAATTCTGCTTATTTTTAGCCTTGTCCCAAGGGGTGGAGGTGGATGATACAGATGCAGACTGACATTTATAAATCGGGTTAAGCTGTTGGTAGTGTTTCTAGTCAGTGGGGGAAATTTATCTAGTAGCCAGCTCCCATAGGGCCTTCACCAGTTTACCCCCAGCCAGCGCCTGTTGGGCCTGCACCGGTCTACCCTTATTTGGCACCTGCTGGACCATCACTTGTAACGGTTGATTTGCAGAACCTAATTGCATCCCTTTGGGGCTTCATGCAGATGCAGGTCGCCTTCCCCTCAGGGCCTAGTACCTCCTGCTCCCCAGGGACCTTCTCCAGGGCCATTCTTGCCAGTACCCTCAGAGTCCGGCCCATGACCCCCCCAGGTGTCCCACTGATGAGGGAGATGAGCATCATCCAGATGAAGGGGATGATTTTGACATCAGTGGCTCACCAGCCCCCTCCGTGGGCTCCTCGGATGGGGAAGGAATCCTCAAGTCCCCCCCGCCCTGGATGACCCTAACTGCACAGCTGTCATGTATCATTCAGGAGTCCATGGGGTTTGAGATGGAAGAACAGGACCCAGAGCGGCGCCGGCTCGCTTCCTACCATCGCTACCCACAGACCCCTCCATTGGTGGTCCCCACCCCTTTGATACTTATGAAGACACCAACGTGGCTGCGGGGCATAGGCCAGATCTGGTCCCGGCAATGTCTAGGAATGCCAAATGGCTGTACATGCTCCAGCGGGCAAACCTTTCTTCAGGGAGCAGACTCAAGCAGATTCTGTGGTGATAAATGCCGCTCATGACCACACTAAATGGTCTAAGCATCTGAACTCTGTGCCACCTGACAAGGAATCCAGTCGATTGTCCTGTTTTGGGGAAGCGGACGTTTGCCTCGGCCATTCCGGCAATCTGCGCTCGTAATTATTTGGCTTACATGCTTCAGTACCAAAATGCCCTATGGGACAAGGCCCGAGATGCCATCCAGTCCTTACCCGATTACCTTGCCAAGCAACTAGGCATTTGTACACATCGGCATTCTTAGCTTTGGGTGTCTGGGTTCACCCAATTTGTTTATTTGGGACTTTGTTTACTGGGTAAGTGCACTGATCCAAGGGACCTTTTTCAGGCACGACCCGGGCCATAGAGGCAATGAGTGATGAACAAGTACATTACGCAAGAGGTGCATACAATAAAACAGGCCGTGGTAATGATAAGAGTAATACTAACAAAAATTTGACGGACAGTAGTAGCAGCAAATTCAAAAAAGAAAAGCAAACAATCACTTGAAGTCCAGCTGTCCATCTTGAACGCCCCCTTTCGAGGACACATGTTTGGTGGCGATGTGGAGGATGTCCTCTCCAAACTCCAGGCATCTGGATGTACCCTAAGATCTGTTCATGCCATGTATCACACACAGCCCAGATCTGGGCAGTGAGCAGCCGTTTGAGCTTTCCAGGGGCAAACCCGAATGTCTGGCAAGCCTCATGGAAAGCAGAGGGCGGCTGCATTTGTTTTGCCCACCCCTACCCCCTCTGCCAGCAAGAGCTCTCATGGTGGTCCCACAGCCCCGGCTGAGGCTGCTCCCACTTCTGACTCTTTGCCAGACCCCTTCCCTCCAGTAACACAGGAGGCGGTCGGTTCTTCCTCCATGAGACGTTAAACTGAGGTCCCGTTTACCTGTTCTGGTGATTGTTTAGGTGGACGTTAAAGATCCCATGGCACTTCTTGAAAAGAGTAGGGGAAATTTCCCCGGTGTCCTGGCCAAATTTCCCCCATTCACTAAAAATACCACTAACAACTTAATCTGGTTCAATTTCAGTTGGTTACCGTCTGTATCCCTTCCTCCTGGTCGTCCTTGAAAAAGAGACTTCTAGTCTCAGTGGGCCTACCGTGTCAACAGAATTCAGTAAATAAATCTGGACAGAAGGGTGGGAGATACCTTTAGACAGTTGGGTGCTGCAGCTCATAGAGCATGGCCACTCCCTGGGGCTTTTGGAATGGCCTCAGGACAGGTCTCTAGTTCTGTCCTCGTACCCTCCCAGTCACGTTCCTCTGATCTGGAAAGAGATCTGTGCCCTCTTGCCCAAAAGGGCTATAGAACCTGTTTCGCAGTCCCATCAAAGAAAAGGGTTTTATTCCTATTTCTTCCTGGTCCCCAAGTGTACGGGGTACCTCAGGCACATTCTGGACCTCGGTGAACTGAACTGGTCAGTCCAGTACAAACAGACTTTGATGGCAGATAAGGACTGCTTGGCCCACCTAGTCTGCCCATTTCCCTACCTACAGGATAAGCTGCAGATCCTAGTTAACATACGAACATGCCAGCAGAATAGGCCTAACGGTCTCTTGAGTCTGCTCGATTTTCAGCACCCACACTGAGGGCTGATTTTGGTGTCCCCTCCCCCCTTGGGTTATACTGTCCCCAGTCCCAGATGTTCCACCTATCGGGCCTGGTCAGATTTACCCTCCCCCTATACATGTCCCATCCCCTCTTAAACCTGTCCACAGTCTCCACCTCTACCAGCTCCCTGGGCAGTGCATTCCATGGCTCCACCACCCTTTCAGTGAAATAATATCTCCTCCTCTCCCCTCTGAGCCTGCCCCCTTCCAGCTTACACCTGTGACCTCTTGTTGCCCCACTCTCCTTCCTTTGGAACACCCTGACTGGGCCTCCTTTATTGATCCCTTTCATGTACTTAAAGACCTCTATCATGTCTCCCCACCGTCCCTCCTCTCCTCCAGGGTGTACATGTCGAGCTCCTTGAGCCTCTCCTCATAGGTCCTTTCCCCCCTGGCCCCAGATAATTTTGGTTGCCCTCCTTTGGACCCTCTCTAGGAGTGTAATGTCCCTCTTTAAATGTGGTCTCCAAAACTGTACACAATACTTGAGGTGTGACCTAACCAAGCCGTTGTACAGTGGAAGGATCACTTCCGCCTTTCTGGAGGTAATCCCCCTGGCAATGCATCCCAGCATCCTATTTGCCCTTGCCGTTGCCCTCCTGCACGTCTGAGTTATTCATTTTGGTATCTACCACTATCCCCAGGTCCCTCTCACCCTCTTTGACTTGAATCATGTCTCCTCCCAGGGTATACCCCTGGCCTGGATTTCTGACACCCAGGTGCAGAACCTTGCACTTCCCCACATTGAATTTTGGTTTCCATTTTCCCGAACACCTTTCCAGAGCCTCCAGGTCCTCCTGCAAGGCCACCCTCCCCTCCTCCCCATCCACCAGTGCACCCAGCTTTGAGTCGTCTGCAGAGAGACTCTTCTCACTCCTAATCCCCCTCCTGATGTCTGAGATATAGATGTTGAACAGGAGTGGCCCCAGCACTGACCCCTGGGAAACCCCACGAGTAACCCACCTTGGGGATGAGGCTAACCCTACAACCACCACCTTCTGAGTACGGTTAGAGAGCCAGTTTCCTATCCATCTTAACTGCATCCCTACCACCATTTCCTTCAGCTTAACCAGCAGGCCACTGTGGGGTACCAAATCAAATGCCTTGCTAAAGTCCAGAAAGAGGACATTCACTGGCCTGTGTTGGTCCAGGGTCCTTGTCACCCAGTCATAGAACTCAGCACGGTTTGTCTGGCACGATCTTCCCGTGACAGAGCCATGCTGCCCTATCGTCCAAGTACTCAGTTTGCTCCAGTAACCCCCTAGCCTTTCCTTGACAGTACCCTTCATCACCTTGCCAACCACCGATGTCAGGCTAACGGGCCCGTAATTTCCCCAACTCCTCTCTTGATTCCCCCCCTTGTGGATCGGCACAACATGGTCCACCCTCCAGTCTTGGCGCACCCATCCAGTCCTCAGAGAGATGTTGAAAAACTCCACTAGAGGGACTGCCAGGACATCCGCCAGTTCCCTCAGCACCCTGGGATGTATCTCATCTGGCCCAGGTGCTTTCTCCATCCAAAGGGACCTGAGGGCTTCCCTTACTCTCTCTACTGGGATTTCAGCCTCCACGTCCTCCCCCTTTTCACCCTCCACTGCTGGGCCCCCACCTGTCTGTGGTGGCCACTCCCTTTCCCCAAACCCATCAGGGCCTCTGGTCTCTAACGGTTTGACCCCGCTCCCCTCGCAAGACATACCCCCTCCATACCCCCTGGTAAAAAACGAGGCGAAGTACTCATTTAGGACTTCTGCCTGCCTTAGCCAACAGCCTGTTTCTTCCTACCCCCACAAGAATTGCTTTATGTCTGTCCCATGCATTCTTGAATTCTCCCACAGTTTTAGACCCCACAGCCACCTCAGGAAGGCTGTTCTGCAAGGCCCATCAGCCTATCTGTGAAAAATACTTCTCACATTGCCCCGAGCTATCCTCTGTCTTCAAATTGTGTTCCTTGTTCTTGCACGCCCTTTTTCTGAAAGATGCTACCCTCTTGGACTTTGTTGATTCCACTGAGGTACTTAAACGTTTCTATCATGTCTCCCCCCCCCTTTCCTTAAGGGTATACATATTAAGCTCCTTTAGTGTCTCCTCGTATGGCTTCTCTTGCAGACCCTGCACCATTTTAGTTGCCCTCCTCTGGACTGCCTCCATCCTGTCTGTCCTTGTGGAGATGGGGGTCTCCAGAACTAGATGCAGTACTCCAGATGGGGTCTCACCAACTGTCTGTACAGAGGGATAACAACTTGCTGTTTTCTGCTGCTGATGCCTCTCCCTATACATCCCAATACCCCCCCAACCCTCCCTACTGCCTTCTCACATTGCTTGCTAACCATAAGTTCATCTGATATGATTACCCCATCTCCCTTTCCATTTTTGTTGTTACTACCTACCTCCCCCCATTGTGTAATCTTCCCCTGGGTTTTTGTTCATGATAGTCACCCTTCAGGGTCTGCTGCCCCAGTTACACCAGGGGGACTGGATTTGCTCCCTAGATGTGCAGATAAGCATCCCGCACATCAGGGTGTACATCTCCCACGGGCGCTTCCTCAGATTTCATTTTCAGGGAGCCCACTTCTAGTTCAGTGCTCTGCCGTGGCTTATTTTCAGCTCCCCCCCAGTGTGTTCACCAAATGCTTGGCAGTGGTAGCAGCTACCCTCAGATGGCAGAGGTTTTGTGTGTTTCCTTACTTGGATGACTGGCTTCTAGTAGCACCATTCAGAGAGCGTCTGCTCCAAACCCTGGCTCACACCTGCCGCCTGTTCCAGGATTTGGGGGTCACAATCAACTTGCTCAAGTCGTTTCTACCTGCCCTACCCATGGGATTTGGGTAAATTCTGTGAAAATAAATCTGGGCATCGGAGTTACGTGCACTGTAAAATCTTTTTACGCAAGAATACTATTCAGGAATGCAGTGCAGTGTCATTTTCTCGCGATGTTTCCGAGATCCTGAGGGGTTGGGGAGCACCACACTTGAAATGCTGGGCCCACCAGAGATTTGGGCAAATTTTACAAGTTGTCAGGTAAGTAAACTATTAATTTACCATGGTGCCTGCAGGGGGCTCGGAGAGGTGAAGCCCCGATCTGTGCAGCAGTCAGGACTTCACTTCTGCCAGTAGTTCTCCTTTAAAGCATATCAGATCCGATATGCTGTATACTTCTGGGGATAACCTTGAGCCAGCCCCCCCCAAATCCACTGAAAAGCCAATCAGTGCATATTAAATGAGGCGTCTGCACAGAAGTACCAGCAAATGCTAACGAACCCTACCACAACTGACCCCCACCCCCTCGGGACTGATGAGCCAACAGTGAAATATGAATGATGGGTCAGCAGAAAGAGCTGCGATCTACAAGTTAGGCAGGGGGCAGCTCGAACAGTAGAAATTGGGGGCCCTGCCAGCCAGATCAGTAAAAATGGAGCTGGAGTCTTTTTGTTGTAGCAAGACTCGAGTGGGGACCATTAAACCTATTTGTGCTCTTGACTGCTGTATAGAAATTGAATATTTACCTGGTACCCTCTCACTTCTAAAAATGGTTAAACATTATGTAATAATACTGACACTAATAAGCCCTGATGTGGTAGATTCTGTCATCCGGTAATGCCATCCTGGGGCGGTGAGCCAATACCAGTTTAGCTCGGCAGGGAGCTTGTCAGCGAGGGGCATTAGTGCACTGTATCAGACGATCAGTCTCCCTGATTTAGGATGTCTGGGAAATGCTTAGTCTGAGTCTCTAAATTGCAGCCAGGTGGTTTTTACATTTTTCAGTGGCTGTCCACTGCATCAGCGTTATGAGCCACTTATTCAGTGGCCTCCTGCCTTGAAATGACGCTCTCAGTGGCCTTTCTAGTGCTTCCCTTGGTTTTCCATTTTAAACAGTGGTTTTATTTTCCCTTTTGTCGTCTTCTAGGCAGTGTGGGCTTTAGGAAACATCGCAGGAGACAGTGCTGTGTGTAGAGACTATGTACTAAACTGTGGTATTCTGCCTCCACTATTACAGTGAGTATTACTGAGGACGATTTGTACAAACACCAAATTTCTGCTTTCCATATCTTCTTCACCACTGCTTTTTTTTTTGTGTAACTATATTTTTAGATGAATGATTCACATTAGCTGTGCGTACAATGATGTCTGAATTCTTTTCTGTACAAGAAAACTTGAATTTTACGGAAGTAGAGTACATACAGTTAAAGTAGCCAAGAGCAGGCACGACATGAGCAGGGTCAGGAAGTGACAGATTTTAGGGAGGGAGTAGGAGCTGGTCCACCCATCTTTATATTCGAGAGAAAACGGCTTAACCTAGCCACCCTTCCTCTACCCTATGCCACAGATGATTTATCAGCAGACATGACATACATCACCCGCTTATTCCTCCTCAGTGTGAACTGTTATGCCCTTTCATTTAAAGAAAACGTGATTTTTTTTTTTCTCCCATTTTATATAGTATATTCACTGTGTTTCACCACCTCTCTATCGTGGGGATCTGCCCTGTCAACCAGTGCCTTGGAAGTGCCTATCTGTTAGAACCTATGGCATGAACATAATTTCATCTAGGGTTTGTCCCAACTCTTACTGTAATAGGACCTAATCTTGAGGAGTCCCACTTAATTCGGGGGGGGGGGCTGCTTTGAGTTTGTCGCAGTCCCTCCTGCATTCGGACCCATATTCTGGATTATAGTGTGCAGCCACTTTCTAGGTTCTAAAGTGATGCACTAAATGCTTCTTCATGTACTCCCTCCATATACCTGAGCTCCATACTTGGTGTATTTCCTACATACCCGATCCCAGTCTCCCTTATCAACTGAGTGTCCTGTTTCCTCTGCTCACCTGAGCTTCATCTGGTCCGATTCCTGGGGTCCTGATGCTTGAAGCATGCAGTATAGCTTCAATATGAAGTGCTCTGTTTAAGTTTACTGGCTACAAAAGCTTGTAATAGTGGTGGCCTGATTGTTGGGTCCTGTGTTGCCCTTGGTAATATCCATATAATGTCGGGTCTGGGGAAATCTGTAGAAATCTGTGTGGTAAAAGGTGTCTGTTTTTGGAGTTCAACAAAGGTGGTTATGTATCCCCTTCAGAAAAACTGAAGACATACTCCAAGGACAACTTGCTGCAGTTCCTGCATCCATTATCCTGCCTAGCGGGCAGGAAATTTTCTGATAGTGCTAGAGGGCAGAACATTGCCAAGAAAGCTGTGACGCGATACTGCTTCCAAATGTTGGCCCACATTTTTTTTATCTACATTTTTGGCACCTGTTTTGGGGAGCTGGCAGGCAAGGCTCACATCCATCCCTGGCTGGCGTCCCCATTACCAGGACATCATGGAACCTGCCAGCTCCATTTTCTGCCACCCATGCCGTGTGTGCATGTGGAGGCATGTGCACGCCACAGTTCTGCAGCGCCCTCCCTATTCGTGCCCCCCACTCACCTGCACTGCCCTCAGGCTTCCACCTGGCGGCAGTTGTACTACAGGGGTGACAGGGACCCTCCCTGGGAGAGGAGAGCTGCCTTGCGGCTGCTCGGTCCCTCCTCTCCCTTCCTGGACCACCCCTGATGACCCACGCTCGCTCCTAGTGTAGCATGAGGTGTGGCATCCAGCACCTCAACCCTCAGTGTCGGCCTTAGTACATGTATTTATGGCTGTGGGCAGAGCTATAGCCATCTTGCTGTCTGTAGCTGGAAAAATGGGAGTATTCAATGGATCCTTCCACATCTACAAATCACTATGCCAATTGAAATAAAATACTCCTTTCTGTTTAGAATGTTGGAGACATAACTCCAAGCTGCTTATCAGATGGCTATTAGGAAACTGAAACAGCTTGTTAAATATTGGTTGCCTATTAAACTGGAGATTTGTTTACCCCCTTTGAAATGCAACAACTTGCACATTTAAATACTTGGCATTTAAACATATTCTTGCTACAAGCTTCAGTTGGGCAGGTATTGTCTTTCAAGAAAGATTCATACCTCATAAATGTAACCTTTTCCGAGCAAATCTAAAAATATTTAGTTTTTTTTTTTAACCTCTTAAGACAATATCTGACAAGTACTGTCTCGGACATATGCCAGGTCTTCTGTGAACTATCCAGGTGAAATATACAGCAATCAAAATGCATTTTATATTATGCTTTTTGGGGAAAAAAAATATATTGAGCTACAACACACACACACACTCACTACACATCATCCTCATGGCCACAGCATTCAAAATAAATACTGCAGTCTAATATGTTATAAAACAATAAACTGTTTGTCAATGAACTTAGTGAAGTTCAGTTTACAGTAGATTTCCTTTAAATATTTCTTCACCTATATTTTGTTTCCTGGATAGCGCAGGGGAGACGCTACATCTCATTGCGTAGAGATCTTCATTTACACATTTTCCACTGTATTTACTCAGGATGTCCCAGATTAGATGCAGTATCTTGTTTTCAGTGGGGTCATGATTTTATCATTTTTGTAGTATACTGTATTCAGGGTAGCCTAGTCCTGATGTAAATTACTGTTTTCAGTATGTGTTGATTTTGCACAGCGCAGCATAATATTGTGTAGATGAGGAGCCCCACTGAAAATGAGATGCCATTTCATCTGTGAACTATCCAGGCTAAATATATAGCAATCAGCAGGCGTATTCTAGGAAAACACATTGTAAAAATGTGTAGCATTGAAACTGCCTCTTAGCAGATCTGTATTGTGCAAATTCATTAGAAATAATGGGTACAAGCACCCCAAAAAGCTTTCCACAGGCATTTCAGCTCTGACTAGATTCTTTTATGGTGAGGGATGTCATGGGTGCTCTCTAATTAGGATCACATTGGCTTCTTGCATGGTGAACAGCCATGACACCATGTCGGGGAATGGCAGAATGAGTCTTTCCATGGGGAGCCAAATTGTATTTTGACAAGCCATATGCCATCGCCATATTGTTCTGAGATGAGTCACCCAGTAGTGGCTCTTTAGGTCTGGTAGTACCAGGCCACATTGTTCCTTGGGTCTCATCAGTAAGGTTAATTTAATGCGGGGCTGTTTAACTGACCATATATAAAAAAGGAGATGAGTTCGCACGACCATTGCTATTCCTCTTTATGTATGTGCTGGGGTAAATTCTGGAAAAGGAATCTAGGCAGTGTAACCATTTTGATTAGAGTTCTTGCAACTAGAGATGTCTAATGGTGTGATTGACCCTTTCTCCGTATCCTGAGTCATCTGTGTGGGCAGCAAGGTGTAACTTGTGGCATAGAAACACAGAAACCTAGAATTTGTCTGCAGGTAAGGACCGCTTGGCCCACCCAGTTTGCCAGTTTTCCCTACCTATATTCCTGCAAACTGTACTTGATCTACAGCGGTCTCCCTTTCACTGTGATTCCATTGTGCCTATTCCATGCATTCTTGAACCCCACCACTGTTTTTGCCCTCACCACCTCTGCTGGAAGACTGTTCCAGGAATCGACCACTCATTTTGGAGAAGTACTTCCTCACATCTCTCCTGAATAGCAGCATAGCATGCCCCCATGATCTTGAGCACCTTTTCTTCTGAAAACTATGGATCTTCGAGGGTATTTCTTGTATAAGACCTCACCTATAACTGTAGCCATCAGGCACTAGGACCACATGGAAGCTTTTCTAGCTAGCAGCCTGCTAGGGGCTGCCCATGATGACATTCTAGAGTGCAGTTCTGGAGACCGCACCTTTGTAAGGATATCGACAGGGTGGAGGCGGTTCAGAGAAGGCGACAAAGATGTTACAGGGCTTGCACCAGAAAACACATGCAAGATTAAAGGACCTCAATATGTACTTGCTGGAGGAGAGGCGAGATCGGGGTGTCATGATACTGACTTGTGCAGACTGACAATGATCGCTAAAGTGTGGAACAATTGCCTGATGCGCCCTAGGGTGCAAGACAGTTGCTCCCTGGACTGAGCTTTGAGCGACCAGTGATTCAGATAGAGCAAGATATATAATCCCTCCCTCCTGAAGGCTGCTCCCTCTTCTTCATCCTCCTTATGAGGGAGTAGTTCAGGATTGTATTCATCCTCATCAACTGGCTCTGAAAGGGGGCACAGAGGATGGTGATGACTGATAGCATGACGGCCACGTCGCCATGGAAGGCGATGGTGCAAGAGCTAGCCTGGTAGGCCCCAGCATCAGCAGGACTGGAGGAGGCACAATGCAGTGCATAAACTCCCAAAAGGAGGAGAGCATAATCCAGACATCGATGGTACTGTGCATCATCTGAGCACCTTGCGGCGTGGATGGCTGGATTCCTGGTGCCGGGGGTACGGCCTGCAGCATTGATGAGAGAGGCTGAGGCCCCGGCATCGAAGATGCGACCTTCAGTGTCTATGAGAGAGGCTGAGGCCCCAGCGTCAACATGACAGTCTGAGGCATAGACCGGGGGGGGGGAGGGGTTGAATCCCCAGCGTCAACAAAATGGTCAAAGGTATCAACGAGGGATGCAGAAATCCTGTGTTGAGAGGCCATCGCCGGCTGAAACTGGTCCAGCAGAAATCCCAGTCTGTTGCCCCACAGCCAGTAGGGGCCTGAATGACAGGGGTCGGAACATCAATGCGGGCGTCTGGATCACAGATACTGACAAGCCAGCGCCGGCCAAAGAACCAGTGGGTGACGCTGCCTAAGCGGACCATGTGTGGGGGAGAGGGTGTGGGCAGCAGTGGGAGTCACTGCCGAGGCTGCCAACGACCCAGCGATGACTGAGAGCACACACCAGGGAGGACTTCTCCTTAGGTCTTTCCTTGCCCCGGTGCGTATGTTTACCAACTGATTTGTCCTGGGTCTTGGAAGAGTGGGAGCCTGTGGACGGGGCTGGCGAGGTGGAGGAGCTTCTTCCTTGAAGCTCCTTCTCCATTTGAGTGACCTTCTGTTCGAGGAGGGAGGACTCTAGAACCTTCTGATGGAGCTGCCAGGTAACCTGGTTGAATTTGTTTCAGACCTGACAGGCCATAACATTGTGTTCAGAGTGGAGACAGTGGATGCAGGCATCATGGTTGTCCTTGCCGTACCCACAGTATCTGAAGAGTTTCTCAGGGTCGGTCCGCATAAACAAAGGCGAAAATCACTTTAAAAATAAAGTGATTAACAACCAGGGTAAGAAAATAAAAGTTGAAATTGAAGATTTGCCGATTGACTAAAGCGGTGATGTCTCTGTGGAGTCTGATGTGCAGTGGTCGAAAGTAGGAAAAGAACTGAGGAAAGTGCAGGGCTGCCAGTGTTTATATGAGAGGGACGTCGTCCGCTGATGTCATAGAAACGTAGAAAATGGCAGATAAGGACTGCTAGGCCCATCCAGTCTGCCCGTAAGCCCTACACTTGTATGTGGCCTCTGACCCTACCTGGTCAATGGCTTTCCACCACTCTTTCCCACCTCCAAGGTTCCCTTATGCCTATCCCAGGCATGTTTAAATCCCTCCACTGTGCTTGATCCCACCACCTCCTGTGGCAGACTGTTCCATGTGTCCACCACCCTCTCTGTGGAGAAAAATGTTCTTACATTTCCCTTCAACCTGCCACCTTCCAATTTCATATCATGCCCCTTTGTTCTTGTACACCTCCTATATTAGAAGATGCCTTCCCCATGTATTGTTTAATGAGCTCTCCCAGTGGCAGCATGAACATTGCGAACAACATCGGCGAGAGGATCGAGCCTTGAGGCACTCCACACGACAGGGACAGGGGATACTGGACTTAACAGTCGGTCTGCAGTCTGAAATAGCTAAGCTGGTCTGTTCTTCCCAGCAGCAATCTCCCTGGACAAGAATTCTGCCTTCTTATGGTTTTATTTTCCTCCTGATAGTCATTGTAGTGATTACTTAGGGCCAGTCTGCCCTCCGTGGACTGGGTCCTCCGCCAGCAACACTCTGGCCCCTAGTCTTCACTTCTTGAGAGCCCCATCAAACCATGGGGGTCTCCAGCGAGAAGACCTGGGTTGTATATGGACCAATGTGATGGCATTGTGTGCCTTGGTAACAGCCTCATTGTAGACTGCCACTGCCTCACCCATGCCAATCGCAGAGGCAGCACTCATGCCGGAAAAATCTGCTACCACCAGAAATCCCTCTGGGAACAATCCTCTTTAAGTGTGATAGTAGATCATCTCTGGGGGGGGTGGGACTTGATGATACTGACATCAAGATTGATCGGGTAGTTTGATCTCATCGCTGCACATTGGAGTTCTCATCTGGTCTTGTTCCTTATCGATCTAGCATTGCACAGCACCACCCAAAGGGGACTAGCATAGACTGCCATCCCTCTAGCTACCTGCCCACATGGTCCAGTGGGAGCCCTGGGTACAGGAACCAAGCATACTGGGTCCCTCTTGAGGCTGTAACTCTAGAGTGCCTCCTGTTCCAAACCACCCTATTATTCACCTCCACTGTACAAGCAGTACCCCACCGCACACCCCTCCGTTGCCTTACAGTACCCACCTCCCAGCAATATCTCACTGCAACCGCCGGGAGGGGAACATCCACAAAGGGGCAGAGGTTGTGCAGCAGGGACGCAGTATGGGTTGTACGAGGGGGCCCCCCCGAGACCTAAGCATATTTCCTACTCTCACACTACTCAATAAATCAAAATTATCAAGCTAAAGAAAAAAAAAACCTTGCCTAATCACACAGTCACCATCCACACACTAAATACAAAACCAAAACCCCTAACCACAAGCACACCACAACCACTCAGTAACTAAACCCTCTATCCCTTACCCAAACCTCACCACCCACCAACAGGTTATGAATAAAATATAAACCACATATAGTGGGGGAATCGGATGTTACAGCAAGTTTACAAGCAGATGTGCTGTGAAAGTAAAGTTCTGCTCCTATTGGAGCTAAAATGTCCAGCAGTTCTATTGCAAAATATTTGTGGAATTATCCTAAAATTACACCCTAATTGTCACAGCAGAAAAAACAACTCTGCAGTCCCAATTCACACTTGGCAGTAGATAAGGTTCCAGAAGAGAAGAAAAGCAGAGCGGTGTTCACACCACCACCACCACCACCACCCTACCTAGGTGTCCAATGATTTTAGTCTGTTGGGAAAGGTTAAAAAAAAAAAAGGCAATGAGAATTCCAGTGGTCAGAACATTATAGCACCTTTTGGTTTTAGTACTTCTCTCACCAAAACCAAACTCAAATTGCAGAAATAGCAAAAGTAAAATCTCTTACCCTTTGTTGTACCACGTATAAAACTGCAATGAACAAAATCGCTGCGCTCACTGGTGATTTAAGGTAGAAATGCACCATAACAGTCTTAAAATCCTAAAAGAACCAATGCAGCTACTGGATGGTTTCAGTCAGTTTATCTGCTACGGCTTGGTGATCTAGTCGGTGCCACAGAGGAAGGACAATTTGGGTTGTCTCAGGACAAAATAGTACTTCCACTACCGCACTTCCTGATTACCCCAAACACACACCTTCAGTGCATCCTTCACAGGCACTGAGTACCAGTGTTCCTTTGAGGGGGCTCACCAGACCCAAGGTATCTGGATAGCAGTGGAGAGTTCTCTCCATGTAAATGTTCTCCAGATGAGGGCTGTCCTGTACGGCCTGCAGGCCTTCCAGTCTTGCCCGTCCCCAGGGCCTCTGCTGGTGCAGATGGACAGCATCCGTGTAGTCCACTACATAAACCAGCATGGGGTGACTCATTCATAACCCCCTGTGCAGGGAAGCTATGAGGGTTTGATACTGGGCTCTAGAACATGGTCTACAACTGTTGGTAGTACATGTTCCAGGTGTCCAAAATGTCTTGGCAGACAAGTTAAGCAGGTCGCTGTCCAGAATGCATGAGTGGGAGCTTCTGTGGCAGAAGATCTGTTAAGCAGGTGGGGGGTCGTGCAGAGTTGAACATTTTTGTGTCCCCATTCAACGCAAAACTGCTGCTTTTCTGCTCGCTCGTTCCAGGGCCTGGAGTTTTCTGGTGAGACTCATTGTCAGTCTCCTGGATAGGGAGGTTCTTCCACACCTTTCCTCCCTTCCCACTGATTTCAGAGGGTGCTGCTCAAGCTTCAGAAAAAAGGAACGACTCTGATCCTCGTTGCACCCTTTTGGCCTAGTCTGATCTAGTTCCCCTTACTGCAGCAGCTGGCGATGGAGCCTCCAGTGCCCCAGCCCTTGTGCAAAAGCTTGCTTTCCCAGGAGCAGGACACCCTGGTCTATCTGGACCTCAAGTCTTGATACACATGAATACCACTCAGTGGAATCTCAGTACCCAGTGGTCTCCAACCACACATCCTCTCTCTTACCCCATCAAGGTGACAGAACCACTCCGTCGGTCTTCCAGCATGGAGGACGCAGGAGGAAATCCTTTTTCAAGGTCTCCTCTTTGCTCCACCAGAGTTTCAGATAACTAACCATGGATGCATTTCTCCTGGGGTGGGGCACTCACTGTCAGGCCATCACACCGAGTATGAACTCTGGAGTCTCATTTCCACATCAGTGTTCTGGAAATGAGAGCAGTCCTTTACACACTCAGTGCTGTAGTAGACTTGGTCAGTCACAGGGTGATCTTTCTACAGATGAACACGTCAGTGATGTACTACATCAACAAACAGGGGCAGGGCACACTCCTGTAAGTTTTGCAGGCAGGCAATGAGGGTATGGGAGTGGTGCTGGAGCAGAATGCTCTAATCCTGGTGATATACCTGCTGGTAGAGCAGAATGAGCTGGCAGACCAACTCAGTTGAACAGAAGCAGATCTTCACGGTGGTCATTAGCAGCAGATGTACAGTCGCTCTTCAGCAAGTGGGGAACTCCAGACCTAGACCTTCTTGTATCCCCATTCACCACAAAACCGCCTCATTTCTGCTCCAAAAATCCAGGAACTGGCATTTTTGTCAGGATGCATTCAGACTGTGGTGGACAAATTGCTTTCTGTATGCATTTCTTCCTCCCACTAGTTCAGAGGGTGCTGCTCAGCCTAGAGGCCTATGGGGGGGGGATCATTCTGATTATCCCGTCCTGGCCATGGCAAATCTGGTTTCCATTGATCAGCCGATAATCTGTGGTCCCTCTGAATCTGCTACGTTTGTGGACGGACCTACTGAAACGTGGGTCCCTGGTCCATCCCAACCTGTACTCCATTCATATTCATGCTTGTCTCCTAAAAAGATAGAGGTGGGCAGGTTTAGTGTCTACAAGAGGGTCTTGGAAATCCTCCTGGCTTCTTGCAAGCCTTCCACCCGTAAGACATAACACAGCCAAATGGAAGCTGTTCTCTGAATGGTTTGCCAAGTCTCGTTTGGACCCATTCAGATGACCACTGGACAAAGTCTTTGAGTACTTGTTGGATCTTTCTGATGCGGGACTATAGTACTCCTCTTTAAAGGTCCACCTTTGTGCTCTTTTGGCCTACCACAGGCTGGTACAAAGCTTTACACTGGCTCAACTACCTCTCCAAGAGGTTCCTAAAAGGCATTCTGCACACAAGGCCCCCAGTCAGGAAGCCTATCGCTCCCTGGGATAGCAACCTTGTATTGGACCTGCTCACTCATAAGCCCTTTGAACCTCTGACTACGTGTGATCTTAAATGTCTAACTTGGAAGGCAGCTTTCCTAGTGACTGTCACCTCAGTTTGAGTCTTTGAACTACACACTTTAGTAACGGACCCTCCATATACGGTGTTTCACAGAGTCAAAGTGGTTCTCACAAACACACACACACACACACACACACACACACACACACACACACACACACACACACCAAGTGCTTGCCCAAAGTGGTGTTGGAGTTCCATTTGACCCAACCATTAGTGTTGCTCACCTACTTTCCTAACTTCCAGAACAAGGGAGAAAGAACTCTACTCCCTGGTTGTGAAGAGAGCCCTCCAGTTCTACATTGATAGAACCAAGGACATCCATCATTCCAAACAACTTTGTTTCCTTCAGTGCTTCCCATCTGGGCCAGCCAGTTACAATTAAATGAATCTCTGCCTGGATAGTGGCTTGCCTCAGCCACTGCTACTCCGTGGCTCAGGTCGAATTGGAAGGCCAGGTCCGTGCCCATTCCGCGAGAGTAGTTGCAACCTATTTGGCAGAAATCTGCACTCCTCATTTCTGAAATCTGCAAAGCAGCAATCTGGAGCACAGTGCATACTTTCACTAAACAATATGCACTGGATGCCCATGACGGGTAGCACGCCTCCTTCGGCAGGACAGTCCTTAATGGACTTTTGTCCTGAGTGAGCTCTGTCTCCTACCACCCTGCTCAGGGGATTTTTGGCTGAGCTTGGTACTCTACCCATTAGTGTGACTAAATGGTGTAGACTCTGTCCAGGAAGATATGAAAATGACGTACTCAACGTAATTCTTGATCTTCTTGGACAGTCTTTCCAGGTGTGACCCAGGGGAAGGGAACAAGAGAAGCAGAAGTGCAATACACAGTAACAGTCGGACAGACATTTGGTAAATAAGTTGGTAAACAGCTAAAGTGCGGTCACAGCACAGTATGGAACACCTGTTCAAATGCGAAGTAAAACAGCAGTAGCACACAGTGTGGAAATAAGTAAAACGGGTGAGAGACTTGTAAGACGAGTGTATGCCTAGCACCATGGTGGAGGGAAGTGCAGAGGTGCTGTGGAAATGCAACCAGTAGGCAGGTAGTGGAGACCGAGCTGGGTGCCCTACTAAGCATGGTTGAGGCTTTTTCTTTTTTCGCGTGTGCCTAAACCTTTAGTCCTTTGACTAGAGTATTTAACTCATTCACATTGAGTGAATAGAGCAATGTTACACTGTGCCATAAGTGTTACACATTTGGGTTATCCATAGGTCGCCCTCTCGCGCATCCAGCCCACCATGCTAAATGCTATCTGTGCAGGGAAGATGGACAAGATGCCTCTGTTTTTCGGTTAAACTGGGCATCATCCAGACCCAGCGGGACTCGGGGTGCCAATTAGCAATCTGGCAACCCCCCCCCTTTCCCAGTGAAGAGGTAAAGGGGAAAAACACTGGGGTCTTAAAACTGTCCCTGCTGCTGAACAGTGCTTTTAAAAACACAAAAACAAGCTGATCCACACCAGACAAATTAAGAACTGGAAAAGCCAGCCCAGTGGTGCAGAGGGCTGAGGCATTCTGCCTTATCTTGCGTCATGCCGGCGACCCAGGTTCGGGAACAACCTCGGGTTGTCAGGGAGCCGGCATGGGAGGAGGGAGCAGGATTAAGCAGTCTAATGGCAGCTCTCCTCTCCCAGGGATGCTGTCTCTCTCCCCCACCCCCACCCTGTAGTTCCGCTGCCACCAGGTGGAGGTCTGGTGGTGGTGGTGAGAGCACGAGGGAGGGAGTCTCAAGCACAAGTATGCGGTGCCTCCACATGCTCATCTGCATGCTTGGGGCCGAAACGGTAAAACCTGCAAAATATATATAAAAAAAAAGCTGGAAAACCTAGAGGAATGGACAAAAGTTGACCCGCTGGTTATCACAGGGCTGGACTGATCTCCTTGAGTGAGGGTCAGCTGTGAAGCACTCCCTTGGGGTGCAAGGGTCCTCGGTGGTGATCCCTACCACTGGTAAGAGTACGGGAGGGACTTCAGGTTATGTCCCTGCACTATAGGGCATGATTATAGGGGGTTGGCCTTTAGCTTGAACCTGCCTTATTTATACAAATGTTGACAGTGAAGGCAGACCATTGGTCTATCCAGTCTGCCCATAACACTCTTTACAGACCCAGGACCTATTATCCATACAGGGTTCCAACCCACACTGTCCGTCTCCATGATTCCTGCCCCATCGCTACAACCCCACAAAATCACTAAGCCCTTCACTCTGTCTGGCTGTGTCATCATGTCTCCCAAAAAAAAAATCCAGTTTCCAGTCATGCCCCATAAGGCAATTCTGGGGTGGGGGTAGAAAGAAGTAGGCTGCTGGTTAACTAGGATCTGCAGCTTATCCATTAGGTAGGGAAATGGGCAGACTGGGTGGGCCAAGCGGTCCTTATCTGCCATCAAGTTCTATGTTTCTTTGTTCTTAATCCGTTACTTATGCTCGCTCATCTGGACTCCAGTGAGTACATGTTCAGTGCCTTGAGCCGATCTTTGTACAATCTGCTCTGCTGGCCCTGAATCAGTTTGGTTAGCCTATGTTGCAGTGTCTCCAGCCTTTCCTTAGGTTAGGTCTCCAGAACTAGGCACAGTACTCAAGGTGGGGCCTCACCAGTGATTTATAGAGAGGTAGTAAATACTTTCTTTCTGCTGTCAGTACCCCTTTCTATACACCCCAGCATCTTGTTTACCGGACTGTAGGTCTTGATACGCTGGCATGATTGTTTTAGGGAGTCACTAATGATGAACCCTAGGTCTCTTTCCTTGGAGGCCATGCCCAGCTTTACTCCATCCATCCAGTACTCTGTCCTGGGGTTCTTATTGCCTGTATGCATCCCCTTGCACTTGACACTGAATTTTAACTGCCAAACTTTTGACCATCTCTTTTTAGCCTTTGCAAGTCTCTCTCCATCTCCCTAATCCCCACCTCACTGTACACCCTAGCACAAAGCTTAGTGTAGTCTACGAAGAGACACACATTGCCCTAGATTCCTTCTGCCATGTCACTAATAAACATATTGAAAAGGACTGAATCTAGGGTCGATCCTTGTGGCACTCCACTGGTAACGTCCTTCTCTTCTGGTTTGACCTCATTAGTCACAACCCTTTGCACTCTTCCTTCCAACCAATTTCTCACCCATCTGTGTCCTTCACTGCACCCAGGTGCTTCACCTTCTTCAGCAGCTTTCTGTGAGGCACCAAGTCAGAAGCCTTGCTGAAACTGAAGTGGAGTACATCCATAGTTTCCTTATCCAGTGCTCTTGTTACCCAGTTGAAGAATCGATCGAGTTAGTCTGACAAGACCCCACCCCTCCCGCCACGAACCCATGCTGTTTACTATCCTGGAGTCCATTGTTCTCCACGTAGTCCACAAGGTCGTCTTTGACTAGTGTCCCCATCAGTTGGCTCACAATAGAGGTAGAACTGACTGGTGTCTTGTTACTGGTTGCTCCTTGCCACCCCCCCAATGAAGCGGGACTACGTCTGCTACCCTCCAGTCTTTTGAACTATCCCTGTCTGAACTGAGCTAATGAATAGCTCTCACAGGGGTTCAGTTAACTCCGTTGCCAATTCTTTCAGCACCCTCAGATGCATCCTACCTGGCCTCTGGGCAGAATCTGTCTTTAGACGGATGACCCTTTCTGATATCTTTTTCACACAGGTAGGGAGCCTCCATCTTCCCTTGTAAATACAGAGCAAAAGTAGTCATTAGGAATAGCTGCCTATTGCTCATATGAAGGTTTTTCTACTTGATTGCATCAGGTATGATGTGACAACAGGACTTTACCTTGAGTCACACATCGAGTTCTGTTCCTCTGTATTCCTGAACAGCATTGTGACCTCACTTCTTCTGATATCACAAGTGACTGATCTAGCAGCAGGTGATTGGCTCTTAGTCAGCGGTGATGTCAGTCAGTGAGGTCACAGGGCTGATGAGATATGAAGAGGACTAGAACAAAAACATGCTAGCCTTCTATACGTGAAGTCTGGTACTGGCTGGTAGAAGATCATCAAGTTGGCAAAAAAAAACACACACTTTTGATATCAAAAGAATTGTTGGCTTCTTTTGAAGTTGCCAGCTGAAGTTAGTAGATAATTATTTAAACATTGGTGACCAGGAAAGGGACACAGAGTCGAGACTTGTTTCCAGGTGCAACCCGGAGGAAGGGAATCGGGAACACACAAGTGCAACCAGAGAACACGAATTAATACAGAAGTGAGTGCAAAATGGGCAGTCAAGGTATCCTCAACAAAATTAGACATTTCAGCCACACCTAGGAGGGTGTGGCTAAAACTACTAGGGTGGGAGGCAAGTGAGAGGGTAACAGGTAGAGAGAAATCAGGAGTGGGACAGGGGGAGGAGTTTCAGCTGATACACGAGTGAGCCAGGGGAAGCAGTGAAGCAGAGGGAAGAAGGGAGTTATGTTTCTTTGTTAGTCAAGGCAAATTTATTTAAGACTCCCAATCCCGGAGGCTCTGGGCGCCGTACAAATTTTAAAAGAACATAATACATAAAAATAAATAGAATTACAAATTATAAATAGATCATAGTCTAATGTAGTCTAAACATCAAATGCCTGAGAAAATAGGAATGTTTTCAGGCGAACCTTAAAGATATCTATATTCGAGGCCTCTCTGACCAAAGCTGGTAATAGGTTCCATAGAGCGGGAGCTGCAATGCTAAAAGCTCTGTCACCGGCTGATTTCAGCCTCGCTCTAGGAACGGTCAGGAGGCCACTGCTGGAGGATCGAAGAGGGCGGACAGATGGAACAGGTGTCAGGAGGACTGACAGGTAACCAGGGCCCTGCCCGTGTAGGGCCTTAAAGGTGAGAAGACCGGCCTTAAAGAGGACTCTCCACCTGACTGGCAGCCAGTGCCGGTGTAATATGGCAAAACATTTTTTGCCCAGTCAGTAACCGGGCAGCTGCGTTTTGCACCAGCTGCAGTCTGCGGAGAAGTCCTCCTATGACCCCGAGATAGAGCGCATTACAGTAGTCCAACCTAGATGTGACTAAGGCATGTATCAAGGTAGGGAGGTCCAGAGACTGAACAAGGGGCCTAATCCTGGTGATGTTTCTGAGATGGAAAAAACAGGTACGAACCACGGAAGATACTTGAGTCTCCATGGTCAAGTTCCTGTCCAGAATCACTCCAAGACTACGCACCCTAGAGGAGGCCTTCAGTGACACAGCCCCAAGAACAAGTCCAGTTGCTGAGTCAGAGACCTTCATATCATGAGCTCTGTTTGACTCCACTACCAATACCTCAGTCTTGTTAGGGTTCAGTCGCAACCAGCTGGAGGCCATCCAGTCACTTATCTCGGTCAGACAGATGTTTAGCACATCCACTGCTTTAGATGTTCCTGGGGCAAAGGAAAAATATAGCTGAGTATCATCAGCATAGCAATGAAAACTCAGACCATACTTCCTAATGATCCCACCCAGGGGCAGCATGTACACTGCGAACAACATTGGGGCCAGTACCGAACCCTGAGGGACTCCTCAAGGAAGGAGATTGGGTGTAGATGAGGAATTACCCATCATAACCCGTTGCCTCTTGTTTGTAAGAAAGGACTCAAACCAGTTGATGACAGTACCGGTGAGTCCGCATAACTCCCTAAGGCAGACAAGCAACACACAATGGTCCACAGTGTCAAATGCCGAAGAGAGATCGAGAAGAACAAGAAATGTCCTGTCCCCCCGATCTCTAGCCCTGAGGAGATCATTCTGCACCCGTACAAGAGCAGTTTCTGTGCTATGTCTGGCCCGAAAAGCCGACTGGAAGGGATCGTACAACTCGTGAGTCACGAGGTGCTCTTCCAATTGAAGCGCTACCACCTTCTCCACCACCTTCCCCAAAAATGGGAGGTTGGAGATAGGACGGTCATTCGCCATGATCTCCAGGTCCAAAGATGGTTTCTTAAAAAGGTCTCACCAGAGCCTCCTTCAAGGCATCCGGAAAGACTCCCTCAGATAAGGAACACCGTATTATCATGGCAAACACCTGGTCGACAGAGCCAGCGCATCTCATTAAGAAACGCCGTAAGCACTGGGTCCAGTTCACAAAAGGTATGCCTCAAATTGGTTGCTACCTCAATAACCTCACTTGCCTCCACTGGTCTAAACTCCCCCCAACTTGGCGGAGTGCACTCAGAACACATCTGACGCACCACTGTTAGCTATGGTATTGCTAACTGAAGAAGCATCCCGCTGGATCATGGACACCTGTCCGAGAAGAACCGAGCAAACTCTCACAATCTTCAGTGGAAAAACCTCCTAGGCTGCAGGCAGACAGGATGAAGAAGTCTGTCTACAGTCTGGAAGAGTGAAGCTGGTCGATTCTTCCTGGCAGCAATCTCCCTGGACAGGAACACTGCCTTCTTACGATTGATTGCCTCCTGATACGCACGATAGTGCATACGCAGGACCAGTCTGTCCACCTCCAGGCGGGATCCTCTCCAGCGGCGCTCCAATCTCCGACCCATCTTCTTCATCTCCCTGAGGTCCCCATCAAACCATGGGGACCTCAGGTATGAGGTTCTGGGTCGTGCACGGCCAGGTGCGAGGGAGTTGATGGTGTCAGAGAGCACCTTATTATAGGTGTCGACCCCAGCACCAACTCCTCCAACGCATGCAGCACCCACACTAGATAATTTAGCTGCCGCCAAAAAACCCTCAGGGGTAAGACCCGCAAAGGCGCTAGCTAATCATCTCAGCAGGGAAGGGCTTATATGGAGCCCCAAATGATGAACTTCACCGCAATGATCGGACCAAGAAACCCGATCAATCCCGAGATCAGTGATCTCAAGCCCCAGTGAAAACACCAGGTCCAGCATGTGGCCATCCTGGTGGGTGGGTGCAGCAACAACCACGCCAGTCCAAGAGAGGACATACTCCGCAAAAAGTCGCCGCGGCATCTTTGATCACTGTCATCCACCCAGACATTGAAATCCCCCAGAAAGACGCATCTGGGGGATCCCAATGTTTCACCAGCAGTGAACTCTGCAAACTCCTGCAGGAAATCCCCCATCGGGCCAGAAGAGCGATAGACGAGGAAAATCCTGCGGCCTGCACCAAGACCACCGCGGATAGCCACACACTCAAAAGAACCCGTAGCTTCCACTGGGTGCACGGTGAAGGTCAAGCTGGATCTAAAACTGATAGCTACACCGCCACACCTGCGATTCACTCTGGGGCAGTGTTCCACGGTATACCCGGGAGGGACCGCAGCCTTAAAAATAGGGCCTGCATCATCACCCACCCAGGTCTCCGTAATGCAAGCCAGATCGACCGATGAAATCAAGCCGGCAACAATTGCCATCTTGTTCCTGATTGACCTGGCATTGCACAACACTGCCCTCAGAGGATTGGATGGTGGTACAGCCCCACAGGCTACCTGGCCACTCGGACTGGTGGACTCCCTTCGGGACAGGCACCAGCCACGTCTGGCCTCTCCCAGATGCCCGTCGCAACCCAGGGCGCCTCCTGGACCCAAGGACCTCAATCCGACCATCACCCATAGCCTGATCACCTCGTTGCCAATAATCAACGTAACCCCCTACAATCCCCACTTCCTGACAACGTCTAGCGATAGTATCAGACACAGAAAGAGGGACAGAGGGGCGCAGACCATAGAGCAGCGAGTGGCTATAGGTAATCCTAGCCCCCATAGATCCTCCCACATAATTGTTAAACATTTCAGGCAAAAAACACAAACTATTTAAACACTATTAAATAGCACAAAATGTCTACCTAACCTACATTAAACCAATAAGGCCAGTACTAAAATAAGCTCCACCTTAATATTTCTAAACAGAATTAAATAAGTAAAAATACTTAACTTAACACACATTAAAACAAATCATAAACAACCCATTTCTCTTCCCCATTTGCAGACAGATATTCCAATACCGAGTGGCGCTCGTGTTAGTTCTGCTAAGGTGCTACAGTTGTAGCTTGTGTGTATCCAGTTGTAAAGCTGAGAGGTACTGAAGCATTGGGAAGGTCCAGTGACTTGCTCAGTCACATAACGAGCCAGTGACTTGCTCAGTCTCAAAGTGAGCCTGTGACTGTGGTAGAGTTTAACTGGTTGTCTTCTGTTTTGCCTCTCTGTGCTTCGGCCTCTGTTCCAGGTAGCCCGATGGGCCCATGGCCATGGTGCTGTGCAGGTGGCCCGGGTTTGGAAGTGAATTCGAGTCACTGCATCAATAGACTGGCAATACCACAGCAGCTGCCCCGGGGGGGGGGTGTTGTCCAGCATCGGGTGCCTCGTCTCCTGTGGTGGACAATTAGAGCTTGTTCCTTCCACAGGTGTCTGTGTGTGTCCAAGGCTGCCAGAAAGCTCCGCCCACATCAGGGGTGGAGAAAGGAATAGGGAGAAAATGGGATAAAATCCCATGCTTGTCTGTATGATGGTTGGCGTTCCTTTGCTCCCCCAGCACTGGATCCTGTCCATTTGGACTGCCTCACTGTGTGGGGAGGACCCCTGGCACCCTCTATGGGGTGGGGGGGAAGCCGGACTCTAGGAACAGAAGAACGCCAGGCCCAAGCAGGGTATATCTTCTGTCAGAGTGCAGTCTTGTCTGAACTGAGGTATATCCCTGAAAGGTGAGTGGCAGAGGGAGGAATAAACTCTGGATGGGGAGAAGAAAAAAAACAAAAAACATTGGACTGGCTTGCCTGTTGGGTGGAGGTAAGGTTGGCAACATTCATAGAAATCTGGCTGGGGGCAAGAACACAAAGGGTGGGCATGAATGGAGAGTTCTTGGTGGTTAGAGGTAATCTGGGTACAGTAAGTCTCATTCCTGGGGCCCGTCCTCTTTAACATATTAATCTGCAACTTAGGGTTGGGTGTTCAGGGCAAGATCTGCCTCTTCACAGAGGGTACTTGGATCTGTAGTTGGATAGAGAGCAAAGATGGGATCAGTGCACAAAGCGAAGCTGAGAAGGCTGGAAAAATGGTTCCAAGGTTTAGCTGTTGAATTTTAATGCAGAAAGAATGCAAGGTAATGCAAATCGGGAACAAAAACCAGACCAGCGGATGCTGGTAACCCCAATCTTGCAAGGCAGGCATGGGACAAAGAGCCTTTTCCTATCAAGCGATAAGACAGTGGAACAACTTTCCAACTGAAATATGCTTAGCTCATTCTTCACCAATATCCAGGGATAGAGTGCAAGCTTGTTTATCCTCTGTGTCCTCTCGCAGTTGTTACTGATATTATAGAAACATTTTATCTGTTTGTACAAACGTATTGACATTTTATTATTGTGTTATGATGTACTTTCAAATAAGTATTGGATATTTGGTGCTTTTGATAAACACCCGGGTCGTGCTTGTAAATGGACCTTCTGGTCCAGTGTACCTACCTGGTAAAATATATAAAATGAAAAAGGAGGGGGACAAAACAGATAGTGGGAGTAGTGTTCCAAAGCATAGCAGAGGGAAAAAATTTAGTGATGAAAATATTGGACCACCTGAAATCCACAGCACAGTGCAAGAAGGCAGTAGTAAGGCATGTAGGGTGTCGGGGTGCGTAGGTAAGGGAATCAGCAGTAGAAACAAGGAGGGGATCCTTCCCACTTACAGATCCCTGGTACGCCCACACTTGACGTACAGTGTAAGGTTCTGGTGCCTGTTTCTGTGCAAGGACAATAAGAAGGTGGAGTCTGTACAGAGAGTCTGCTAAACTGATGGATGGGAGAAGACTTGTGAGGAAAGGCTGCGGGATGTCTGTATGACACACGAGGGGAGAGGCGCACATGGACACAGACATACCTTCATTGGATAAACTGTTATGTAAGGATCTGTGTGTGTATTTATTTTTCCATATTGCTTTTTTCCTGTTCGGCTGGTATGCAGGCTTTAGCGCCGCCGCCTTTTGGTTCTCTTCCTCAACCCAGGCTCCTCGTATTCCCCCAACGGATATTCTCTGTGGCAGGGCTGGAGGGTAGGTCTGTCTCAAATCCCCGGAGCACAATCCAGATATCCGGAGGAAGCCAGAGTCTGGTGTGGTGCCGCAGCGCATGGAGCCTATCTCCTCTTTACGTTTTTCTCCCTGTACACTCCCCCCACCCCTCGCTGTGTGTGTGTGTGTAGGCACGCACACATCATGTCTCTGCGCTTCTATGTCTCCCAGCCTCCGGCACTGCCCTGCAGCCTCCATTAGGGGCAGCCAAGGAGCGGCACGACAACCCTTCCCTGCCCAGGAGAGTAGAGCAGTCCATTGGATGCTCGATCCTCTCCTTCCCCTGCGAACCCCGGCAACCCGAGGTCGCTCACAACCCTGGGTTGCCGGCATGGCGCGAGGTGTGGCATCCAGCACCTCAGCCCTCAGCACCACCAGGCCGGCTCTGTTTTATTCTAAAGCACAAGAATGAGGAATTCGTGTAAACTGGCAGGGGGAATTCAAGGATGACCACAAGCACTTTTTTACTCAAAGGGTGGTGGACAAGTGGAACAGGCTGCCATAGATATCGAATGTGTCAGCAGAAAAGGACTGGTAGGCCCAGCTAGTCTTTGCTGTTTTTCCTGCCTGTTGATACGTCGTGGACCCTGTTTGGTCTCGGGTATCTCGCCCTCATCCCTTTCCTATGCTTATTTTTGTGTTTTGATTTTTTTTTTTTTTTTTTATGATAGAGCTTTTTTCTCCCTGTTGTCACCTATGCCTGCTATCGGTCTCTTACCTGGCAGTCTCCAGCTCAAACTGCCACTTCCCCCACTGTCTCACCAGTGGGAATCTGCATGGTGGGGCCCAAGAGCCCCAAGGGGCCATCACATATGGTAATGGGGAGACACGGGTATTTCTGAGCGTCTCTTCTCCTTCTACCCCCCCCATCCCGGACCTGTGGTGGCATGGTGGGCACATGGAGGCACACATACGTTGATGGAACCGCAGCCTGCATCCACCATCACAGTATGCTAGTCGTCTCCCCACCCCCCACCTCTGATCTGATGCACAGCCCTCCACCAGGTGTTGCCAAGAGTGAGGCAAGTCTCCACCCCAGTCCAGGAGATCAGAGCTGCCTAGTGGACACACTATCATGTCTCTCCCCGAGCTCGTTCCCAAACTTGGATTGCTGGGCGTGACACAAGGTAGGTTGTGCTTGTACATGCTTCAGTCCTCAGCGCCACCAGGTGGGCTCTTTCATCTACTTATTATGCCCATGTGCCTGTCCTATGCATGCTTCAAGCTCCCCGATGTCTTCGCCCCGCCACCTCTCCTGGCAGGCTGTTGCGGGTTTCCACCACCTGTTTTGTGAAGAAGAATTTCCTCACATCCCTTTTAAACTCCCTCCTCCCCCCAATCTTCATAGCATACCCCAGTGTTCTGGTGCTGCTCCTCCTATGAGAGACTCCCCTCCTTCCCTTTGTTCACCCTTGTGAGGTAGTTGTAAATCTCAAGCACGTCCCCTTTCGCTCTCCTTTCCTCCAGGGAGTGCTTGTTGAGCTCATTCAGCCTCAACTCATATGGTGTCTTGTGTAAAACCCCCGCACCATTTTGGGAGCCCTCTTCTGGGCCACTTTCACCCTGTCAGTGTCCTTACGGAAATATTGCCTCCAGAACTGGACACAGTACCCTGTGGAGTCTCGCTAGCCATAGGAAGTGATATCTGCTGAAACTCTGTGTGCGTGTGTGGGGGTGTGTGGATTTGAAAGGTTTGGACAGGCACATGGTCATAGTAAGACTGGGGCAAAGGATGAGAGAGACACTACCACTAGGGCCAGTTAAGGAGAAAAGGGTAGGGTGGCAGCCCAGCTGTGCCATTTTCCACTATCATGTTTTGTGTTTCTGTAGAAGGCTGTTGCATGTCCGCGCTACCATAATACAAAGGGCTGAAGACAACATCCGTGGAATTGTATGTAAAGGTCTGTGCAGCTTCCACTGAGAGAAGTGGTGCAGTAGATTGTTCTAAAAGATCCGACCGACCAATAGAAATAGGAGTGAAGGGGATGCCATGCTGATGTATGCATTCTGATTGGTTGGGCTGCTGGTCCCTGAAGAATAGTAGCAGTCTACTCCTCAGCTGTGCTTCTGCACTGAGAAACTACAGCATTTACAGTATTGTTGCTACAGCTATCTCACTATGTGTAGGTTCCTGTGGAAGTAACACAATCGCACTTCTGTTCCAGGCTGCTAACAAAATCCACGAGGTTGACAATGACCAGAAATGCTGTGTGGGCCTTGTCAAACCTTTGTCGAGGAAAGAACCCCCCTCCAGAATTTGACAAGGTAAGTGTCAATGTGAAATATCTTCTTGTTGGTTGGGGGGGGTGCAACTCTCAGTAGACCTAGTGCCACATTCATTATCTGAAGTGAACTCCCGTTTCACTAATAAAGGTGCATTTCTTGACATGAAAAGTACCTACCTGAAAATAAGCTTTGTCTGTTATTGTACAAGCGCATATATTGCCTTGCACTTTGTAGGGTTTCTCCTTTGAGTGTCTTTATTCTCCCCCCCCCCCCTTCCAATATATTCCCATGTCTCTGTGTTGCCCTGTCAGCTGTTACTCCCGACCCTGTCTGCTTCCTTCCGCATCACTTGCCTAGTCTGCAGGGAGCCTTGGGTCCAATGGTAGATCCTGTTGGAGTGGGGACAGGTGTGGGCCCACAACCCGCAGGCTTCTCTAGTGTGGGAGGCCTGACCGCTGGTTCCCCCTCCTCGAGCGGGTGGACCTTAAGTAGCGTCACAGAAGCACCAAGCCTGAGCTCTGGGGAAGGAGGGCCAGACCTCCATCTACAGCACCCTCTCACCATATGACCGTTTCAACTGTAATATGAAGATGGCCCACCTCTGCCAGCAGCAGGTCTGTGGTTTCAATGTAGCATAAGGACTCCTGAGTGGTTTGAAACAGGATATATAAAAAAAAAATGGAGTGGGTGAAAACTGAAATTATGTAAACCCTCTCATTCTCATGTGTTGTTTTTTGATAGAATTTTTTTTTATATATGCATTACTTTGTGATCTTACTTCAAGAGGGCTCTTGCAGCAGGCAACACTGTTCAGACTTAGCCGCCAGGTGCTAGGACCACGCAGAAAACTTACAGCTTGCAGTCTGCAACGGGGGACTGCCCACCCGATGTTATGTGACAGTCAGCCTACAGTATATAGTGGACTGTCCCCCACACCCCTTCCCAGTACTTTTCCCAATGTCGACCTGCGCCCATCGGTCCTCATGGAACGTTGCTTCAGTTGATCGCCTTATTCCATGTTTAGATTATTTCTTTTTCTCGTTTTCTTAAATTTTCTTAGGTTACTCATCGCTGCTCTGCATGTCGTCACTGACTTCTTCAGTAGAGTCCTGCAAATCTAAGTGTGCCTGCAGCAAGCAGATCACAGACTGCGACAGCCATTCTTCTTGCCTCTTTTGCCTAGGCCCGATGCACGACACCGAAGCCTACCAGAAATTCAATCAGGCCACACTGAGACGATGCCATAAGGCCCTGGAAGCGCATCTTCTTCATCAGAGACTGGCCGACATAGAGAGAGCTGCAGGCCCGGAGTGAATCGTTCTCCCTGGGGTCCTTGTCTGAGACCTCCACACCTTCCAAAATGCTCAAGCGGGATAAACACACCGGGACCAGGAAAGGTTTGCTCCCAGGCCGAGGTCGCCCCAGGGTGCCGTGGCCGACTTTGGGTCTTCCCCTCTCAAGGGGTCGGGCCCTCCAGCCACACCAGCCCTCTCCCCCTCTGGGCCGCCTCTGTCTATGGTCACAGCGTTCGGGGGATTCTTCCTCCATCCTCTGCTCAGGCCCTTTACCCCCACAGGGTTCTCAACCAGGGAGCTTGGTCGGTTTTCAGGGCATCAGTACTTCCACTGAAGTCCACCTGGCCCCGGCGCTTTCACTTGACCCCTCTTTGGGGTCTGACGACTGTCCTTCAGACCGTTGCCAGCTGCTGTGCAGCTGCAGCCTTCGCCCAAGGGGCCACCCCACGGGAATCTCCTTCTCAGCCAGTGGTCCCCGTTTGGGGATCTTTCCTCCCGGCGCCAGCAGGGCTGCCACCCGCCGGTCCTCCACTGTGAGACCTGGCAGCAGGCCACCCGATGTTGGGCTCTGCCGGTCCTTTAACTCCAGACCAGGTGCCCCCGACTGGTCCAAGGCCGGGTACCACCTTTGGGTGTCTCTGGTTCCATACCCAATCGCTGTCAGACCCAGCCTTTGGCCATCCTTCGGATCCACGGCGCCTCATCGGGAACAACACTAGGTAGCCAGCCGATGCCCTCATGGCCGTCGCCGGATCCTGCGAGACTGTCATTAGACCTCCCTCAAGGTCCACCGACGCCAGGTACTTCGCTTTCTCCGACAGCACCTCAGCCGTCGTTGACGGGTCTCTGCAAGTTCAACTCTTGGTGGGTATATGTCCAGCACCTGTCTGTCACCGGCGACACCACCTCTGTCTGTGCACTGACGCAGGATCCTCCTCTGCCACCTAGGGCTCCCTCTTTTGTGCCCGACACACAGTCCGGCGTCAGGGCAGACACACACAGGTGCAGGAGTACGCCTGCCCAGCACCTGACGCTGAGCTCCAATTTATTCAGAGGACTCTGACTCAGTAGAGCCACCAAAGGCCCCCCAAATTCCTGTCCCGAGGAAACCAGGGTCAGTGACATCCCCAAATCCCGCCCCTGGGCCCTTTCTTTTTGGAGGTCATGCGACTTATCCAAACGTCCCAGGGATGGTAAGCTGTGGAACAAGACCCTCAGCGTCACCGGATAGCTGAGCATCTCTACCTCCTGGAGCTGACGCTGGTGGTTATTCCACCTTTAGTGGCACCTCGCAACAATGTCACTACCACCATATGGCAACAGCTGGCGTCAGTCCCTCCTCCGCCAAAGAAGGCGACTAGACTGTATCGCCCTGGAAGGTCGGTCGCATTATGGGACAAACCCTAAAGCGGACCCAGCCGTGCTTGCTGCAGTCCACGTTAGGTCTTTGAAGCCCAAACGCTTGGGCAATTTCCCTCCGGAAAAGGAGTCCAAATAGTTGGACCACTTCGGTAGGAGGATTTACAACTCCTTCACGCTGGCCCTGCACGCCCCAAAGTACCTGGCGCACATGGTCATCCACCAGCAGGCCTTGTTGGACCAAATCACAAATGCTCTGGGTGCCCTCCCAGATTCTGCCTCTAAGGTTCAATTGGGACAGCTCCTTCATTCTGCCTCAAAGGTGGGCTTCCACGTCCTCTGTGCCGCCTAAGACATGGTGAATGTATCAGCAAGGAGCACAGCCTCGGCAGTTTGCCTCTGCTTTCACGCCTGGCTTCGCCTTTTGGATTTTACCCCAGGCGTACAGTCCTCCATTTTGGACCTTCCTTTAGGGCCTTCATCCTCTTTGGGGGGAGAGATTCAAGATCTGCTTTCTTCTTTCAAGACTCGGGCAGGGCCCTGTGCTCGGGGCACCCTGCACCCACCAGAGTGGGGCATGTTTGTCCCTGCTTTGGAGCGCCCAGCCCATCACCCACCCTCCAAGTCTAAGGGCAAGCATGGGGCTCCCTCGGTCCCTGCCCCAAGGCTCATAGAGTTGAGGCGGTAGCACATCCCACGCCTGATACCACCCTTTGAGTCATAGCTTAGAACCATCCCCCTCCTCTCTCTGATCAGATCACTGCAGAGTTTTTAGGGGGTTATCTTTCCCTCCATCCTTATGGATGGAGGGTAGCCTTTCCTAGATGGTTACTGATTTTTACCCTTTTGGGGGTCTCACTTTCGACTTCCCGGAGCCACATTGGCTATCTAGTGGCATCCCTTTGTAGGTATCCACTAATTTTATCTCCTGCAAGCTTTTGGAGGCCCTTTCTTTGGGACAAAGGGCATGGGCTCCCCACCCCATTTCCCTTGGGACCTGGGGGGGACACGGGGGTCTTCTGATTTCTGGAAGCCTAAGTTTTCTGCTAGGCTCTGAGTTTCCCCCATTGGGTCCCCTGGCTTTGATCCTCCTGAAAGTTGGGAAGGAGGTTATTTCCTCTCAGACCTCGTTATCCCCTTTCCTTTTGACCCTTCTCCTTATCTGACTAAGCCTCATCCGTGGGCTGCCTAGGGGGCCTGGAATCCAGAGCTGGCCAGCCTCTCCAGGACTTCTATTCTGGAGGGTAGAGGAGGGGGACACCTTCCTTCAGGGAATTCTATCCATGCTGGGTCCTGACCAACTGCCCCTTCCTCCGGGACGGGTAACTGTTTCTTTTGGTCCGACTCAGTCGTTGCCAGGCATTGTGATGCCCTTGCAGAGGCCAGTCTCTCTCCACTTCTTGGGTTGAACTGTGGGCCCCTGAAGGAGTCGTTCCAGGGGCTGCCGCTGGTCACTGGTTCCCACCTCCTTCTCTGACAGCTGATCCTTCAGACACTGGCAGCTCCTTAGGTTCTCCCAGCTCCTTACTCCAGGGGAACTTCCAGGGCTCACCCTTTAGTTTCCAGGTGGGTTGAGGCTGCTTTTAGGAGCTTTTCATGTTGGTTTTCTGTGTTTGGCATGAGGAAGCCGTTTGCCATCCCCTGTCGTCGAAGGCTTCGGGAGCGACCAGTGCTAGGTCCCTTCATGTCCTCTTCTAACACACTTCTGACTAGTCCCTGCTTCTTTGTTCCCAGGCTTTCTGCATGTCCAGAGTCTCCCTTCATCATCTCTCCCTCTCCCCCTCCTTTTTCTGCCCTTCCGGAGGGTTTCCCTCAGACGGCAGCTAGAGGGGGGCAGCCATGCTCCTCATGGAGTCCTTCTCGCTGCACCGGGGGTGTCCCTGCTTCTCAGTTGGGCTGTGGAGCCTCCATTTTCCTCTATTCTGTTCCACTCTCATGGACCAGGAGTCGTGTCCATTCCGTATATAAGGTCCTCCTCCATTCTAGATATAAGGTCCCTCTCCCCTTTACAGGACTAAGTCTCCCGCTTTGGGGGCCCCCCTCCCACTAGCTGGACGCAGTAAGATCAGAGACTACAAAGATGGCCAGCTAACCCTCCTAGGTTCAGAGGTGGAGGCATTTTTCGTTCCAGGTCACTTCCAAAGGATGAGTCTCTTTATCATGTACAGTCCCCGGGTTTGGGTATACCTCCTGCTCCTTTTGGTCACGGGTAACTCTTTTCTACCTTTTGCCCTCCACTTCTCTTGGTGGAGGGCGAGCTCTGGATTTAGTGGATGTCTACCGCGGAGAAGTTCTCAGGAGGCATCCCGCCTTGGTTGCTATGCCCCAGCTCGGGGCAGAGTTTTTGACTCTGATTCCACAGGGGTCTTTCAATTATTTTCACAAAGTCTTCTTGCTTTGTGTTCTGGTTGGTAAGTCCCTACCAAAGTTGGTGCTTACCTTGTCTTCAGTTCAAGTTTCACACCTCTTAGGGTGTTATCCTGATCCTTTTCTTCAGCGGGTTATCTGCCTTGTGTAATGGGCCAAATTCTACATCTGTCAGTGTATTAACTCATGTGTTCCCTCTGGGAGTACACAGATTCTGGAGATTCTCTAGTCTTTGTGTCCCTCTCTTTGGGAGGTCTGACTCCTCTTCCTTCCCTTTGCTCCCTAGAGGGAAGACTGTCCGGTATCTCATCAGATCTGTCTTAAGAGATGGCTCACTGCTTCTCACTTGGCTCTCAGTTCAACAGCAAGCCCCTCTGGGTTGTCTTGGGCCACTCCACCAGATGTCTGGCTACATTCTCAATGTGTCTGAGGCCCGTGGCTGCCACAGACAACCATGTGGCAGACTTCAGGAGTCTTTACCATACTTTCACCAAGCATGGTCAGCTCTGGCCATTGCTTTAAGGCACAGGGCTGTTTTTGGACTAGCAGCCCTTCCAGGCCTCCTGTCGTCCTGCCTACTGCAGACCCCTTTCCTTCTCCCGAGGCTTGTCTCTGCTTGTTCTCTTACTGCTTGGAACTCTGTCCTAAACTGTGCTGCCTACTGCAAGAGCCCCCTCGGAGTAAGATCAGTACAGTTAAGCAAGAACTTATCGTAACAGTACATCTTCGAGAAGAGCTCTTGCAGTAGGCAGGATTTTCCCTCCTTCCCTCCATCCCCCTGCTCTGTCTCCATTTTGGCCTTTCTGTTGCTCCAGGAGCGCCCTCCTGTCACACTTTTTCACAGGTCTCCGGCGGAAGAACTGAGGCAGGTGTGGGGGACCGCCTACTATATACTGTAGTCCGTCAGTCCCATAACGTCTGGTGGGCGGTCACCTGTTGTAGACTGTCAGCTAGAAGTTTTCCATGTGGTCCTAGTGCCTGGCAGCTAAGACTTAGGTGTTGCCCACTGCAAGTTCTCCTATTGAAGCTCTATTGTTACGATAAGTTCTTAAGTAACTGTATTTTTGTGTAAATTCCAGCCATTAAACTGCTGCCTATAGCAACGACACATACCTGCTTGTGACTGTATAAATCTGAAACACTTAAGCAGTTGGAAAGCCTTTTTTTACCATGCTTCATGACATCACAACAAACTAGTGCTGCATTCAAACCAAACCACTAAAGTTAAGCAACAAGATTTTCATCTGGTTTATTTACAGGTTACGTGAAAGTTGCATCTTTTACCCATTCTCCTGTAGGTCTTAATCTTTTTAGAGGCTATCTCCCTCCGTACAGTGTGGTGTCTGGGACTAGGGAGCCCCTGATTCATAAAGTGGTATGACTAGGGCTAGTGTCCTCTGATCATCTACGAGGGAGGGTATCTCACCCCATTGAGCAGCATCATGGAACTGTAAGCCATCCGTGCCAGGGCCACACAGTAGATTTTGCTTGCTGGGATGCCCACATTAACATGCAACATCGCCGCCTATATAATGTTGTTGGCCCCATCATGCCTCAGTTCTTTCTCCTGCCAGCAGCCGCTCATCAGTCCACTGCTGTTGAACACTATCAAACTTTGCAAGTATCACTAACGCTTCTACTTGGTCATTTTAATTTACTTGAATTTTTACGCAGCTGTCGAAGGAAAAAGAATCACTGGAGGCAATATGGTACAGTGGTTAAGGGCACTGGGCTACAAACCTGGAGACCTGGGTTTGAATCCCACAGCCCCCAATTGCATTCTGTATGACCCTGAGCAAGTCACTTAACTTCCTTGTGCTCCCAGGTCACACCTGGAAACAAGCTTCGGCTTAGTGTGCCTTTCCTGGTTAAACAATTTCCCGTTGTTTTTGTTGTTGTTGTTGTTTTTGTTGTTGTTTTTGTTGTTGTTTTTGTTGTTGTTTTTGTTGTTGTTGTTGTTGTTGTTGTTGTTGTTGTTACATGAAGATCTACAAGATGACCACTTCATGTGCATTTGCCAGGGCTTTAACCAGGCCACTTGGAGATGCAAGAAGACATTAGAACTTTATCTAAAAATTGAGGCAATGGAGGAGAAACAGCACACAGCGGTGTCAACTGCGGGTTCTACAAAGACAAGCTCTAGCCAGAGTTGATACGGCTGTGGTGAGCTGCCAAATTACCAAAGTTACACGCATGCGTAGAAAATTTTGAACGATCGTCTATAACTGACATTTTTGGAGTAGTTTCACCAAACTTGCAACATGGCCTTTTTGGGACCACACCTCATGAAGAGTGCCACTGTCATTTCATTCACTTGTCCCAGAAGGTGATTTTGCAGAGCGACCGTGCCATTCTGTGCCACAGGTGCGAAAACACGGTTTGGGCAGGATGTGAGAAATGACAGCTGCACTGTTAAGGAGGTGTGCAAAAATGGCAATGTTGAAAATCTGGAGTGAAAATATTAAAAATTGGCGAAGTTAGGAGTATGTCTAGAAATTGCACAACGCACGCTCATAAGTCATTTTTTGGATTTTTTTCACCAAATTTGCAACATGGGCTTTTGGGACTCAGACTATGAGCGGTGGTACCTCATTCATTACTCGTCCTGAAAGGCATTCTGCGCAGCGACTGTGAAATCACCTTTCGGGACCGCGTAATGAAATAACAGTGCCACTGTTCTTGAGGTGGGATCCCAAGGATCCCGTGTTGACAATTTTGGGCCCAAATTTCTAAAAATGGCTGCTATAACAACATAAGCTGAAAACCCAATTGACTGCCATTACACCACGCTTACCTTTGATTCTTCAGTTTGCGGTTTGGCTTTGAAGAGTGCAGACGTGTCCCGGTCCAGAGAAGATGACAGCACCCACCTCCAGAGGTAAGTATGGGATAAGGGGGTGTGGGGAGGTGGGTGCTCAGTGGGAGGGTGGGGAGGGAGACTGGACAAAGGACCATTTTTTCTTTTTTTTACTGGTAAACAAAAAATGTCAGTGGACTGTTTTTCTTTATAGGAAAAACAAAACATAACTTTAGGCACACTGGGGTGGGCTCCCAGTGTGCAATGTGAGCTGGAGAGGGACACGCATGATGCCAACCACGGTTGGGCACCCCAATGTCAGCGCGAGGACAGCAGCAGTGGGGACAAAAAAACGCATAAATTTGAGCATACTGGGGTCGGCTTCCAGTGTGTGCCACATGAGTTGGGGGAGGTAAATGATGCCAACACAATAGGATTGGGCACCCCGGTGTCTGGACGGGGAGCGGGCAGAGTGAATAGGACAGCAGCAGTGGGAGGGTTTTATTTGCTGCCAGGGCTGGGACGGAATGGAGGGAGCGGGGAGGACAGCTGCAGTGGGAGGGAGTGGGAGGCGTGCCATCCACAAGATGGCGGCGACAGCTGCGCATGCATGGCATTCGTGCATCCGTAGTTGCAGTAAATAGTAGTCTGCCATTCCCAAGATGGCGGCACAGGCATGCGCAGTTCTCATAACAGAATGCAGAAGTAACAGCCGAAATAGTGCAACTGTTACTCAGTAGCAGCCAACCGTGGTGGGGTGCTCCCAGCTCTGTTGGACTTTCGGAAGGGCACTTCTAAAAGTCCAACGGAAGTGTGCCACGATCGGCCGTTTTCAGGCTACAGATCGCAAAATGGCTGTAGACTCTGCCCACAGCTGTAAAAAGGGACAAATCTGCTGAGTCAGCAGATAAGCACCACAATGCAGAAAAGGATAAACTGAGGCACAGAGAAAAGGATGCCTCTCCAGACCAGTCCCGCTCTCCTAAAAGACATAAGTCCGCAGACAAAGATCCCAGGCCAAGGCCTTGGGTTCTGCTGCTCCCCCCAGCCATCTCTGACACCAAGGTTGGGGTCTGGCACAGACTTTGATCACCCATTTGGGGGGGATACACAGCCAATTCTTCCATCTGGTGCTGCCCGTTGATGTGCAGATGCTAGATCAGACAACGTCTCATCTCTTCCAGAGGCTTCTGCCCCTGACTCCATTATCAACGCCAACTTTGTCGTCAGGGCTGCTGCCATCGACTTCGGCAACAACACAGGAGCTTCCTGTGCCGGTCACTGCTCTAGCACAGTCCGTTCTCCATTGACACTTAAGTCTGTCTGGTTCTCGTTCACAGCTTCCACTCTCTCATGACCAGCTGCCTATGGCAGTTAATATGGAGGAGCTGGAATACAGGTATCTTGATGAAGAAATGGAAGACCTGAACCCCCACCTTGATGTGGTGGGCTCCAGTTACACTTTATCCCCATGTAATGAGGAAAGTACACGAAACACTCCTTGGTCCCCTCCTGAGGATACATCCTTTCAGGCTTTCCTCAGACAGATCCAGTCTATGTCGTGGTGAAGGAAGATTTCTGAGTTCTTGAAGGTGTGTGCCTTCCCTGCTATCATCCCTCCTGTCTGTTCTACTCTGGAGGATGTCACTAACTGCCTGGCATAGACTGGCTGTTTCCCAAAAGGCAGATAAACAATAACCAGCACCTTTGGGAAAGCCACATTATCTCTCTCAACCAAAAACTGACTCAGTGGTTATCATAGCTGCTCATGACAGGGCTGCTCATGATATGTCAAAAGCTCCTAAACATATGAGCTCTGTTTCTCCTGATAATCTGGGAAGCTTGATGTCACTGGTAAAAGGACATGTGCTTCAGCCTTCCTAGGACTCCATGTTGCCAGTTACCAGGCTTATGCGTTCAAATACCAGAATTGATGTGGAAGTCTGTGGCTGCAGTGGCAGACAAAATGTTGATCCAGCAGACTGTTGTCAATAGCTTGGAGGTCGGTAGGGACCTTATTATGGTCTGCTTATGATGCCTTAGATGTGGCTTCTTCTGGAATTTGCTTGTGCCATCACTCATGGTTGCATGTTGCCGGCTTTGCGTCATATGTACAGCAGTCAATCCTTATTGCTTCCTTTAGAGGAAATCGGCTTTGTGACAGCGATGTTGAGTCTGCCGTAAGGGACCTCCAGATGCTGAAAGTGAGCGTGAAGACTCTGCATACCCTGAATCCAAAGCACTGAGAGTAGAGACTGTGGTTCCTTTCCCAGGCTCTATGCCTGCCCTGTAGTGGTCTGCGTTTTGCTCTTAACGGCCCCAGGCCTCCGCTCAGATCAGTTTGCCTACCCAGTGCCCATGCTGGGCTCACCAAAGGTACAGGTATTGGATGCGCTCCCACCACCTGACTCCTTTGGACACCCGCACCCCCCCCTGCAGATCAGGGTGTCCTAGTGGGAGGCTGGATCTCCCTCTTCCTGCCAAAATGGAGGGATATCACTACTGAAGCTTGGGTGCTAGAGGTGGTTCTGTGAGGACATACCCTAGAATTCCTCTCTGTCCCTCCGGTACACTCTCTTGTGCAGAACTGTTATCCTCTGGGACATCTCGCCCTCCTGCTGGAGGAGGTTCAAACCCTCCTCCTCCACAAGGGGACCATAGAACCCCTCCCAGTTGCAGAAATGAGTCTGGGGGGTTGTTCCTGATGCTTTCTGGTACCAAAATGGACCAGGGATTTAAGGCCTGTTTGAGGTCTCAACCTTTTTGCCGAATACAACTGGTTTTGAATGGTCTCTGCAGTCCCTCCTCATTCTGTTGCTGCAGGGAGATTGGATGGTTGCCTTGGATATGAAGGATGCTTACCTCCATATCAAAATCTGCAAGTCTCACAGTACCTGCAGTTTATGCGCCAGGGCTCAAGCTATTAGTTTTGTGTCTTGCTCTTTGGTTTATCATCTGTACTGCGTGTCTTTACCAAATACTTCATAGTGGTTACAGCTGCTCTCAGAAGGGAGGATCTGTGCGTCTTCGCATACATTGACTATTGTCTCCTGAAAGCCCTGTTGAGGTAGGCTATTGTTTACAGACGTTTCTCACCAGACAGCTATTCAAACAGTTGTGGATTCTGGTGAATGAGCCAAAGTCTGTTCTTGCTTGGTGCCGATGTCTCCAATACATAGGAGCTGTTCTGGACATGGGGTTGCTGGGCTTTCATTCCCTCAGACCTTGCTGCTGCGCTGGTTGCCAGGGCTCAACTGATCTCTGCCACCGCCTGTGTCTTAGCCAGATGTCTCTTATGACCAAGGCCTCTTGGCTGCTGCCATTCTGACTTATCCCCTGGCACATCTCCATATGAGGATTCTGCTGTGGTTCCTTCATGCCCAGTGGGCTCTGCAGTCTGAACTGGAGTGTTTCGCAATAATGACCCTGCTCTGGTGATTGGACTGCTTTCAACTCAAGATGTGATCCCTCTTTTTCCCCATCTGCCTGCTCTTCTGGTGATGACGACAGATGCCTGTGGTTTGAGATGGGTGCCTAGCTAGGCCCTTTCTGGACTCCGGGGCATTGGTCACCCTGGAGATGAGGACTGTTTTGCTTGGTCTACAGGCCTTTGCCACCCTCTTTCCCTGTCATCAGCTGTTGAGCCGTGCAGACAGCATCTCTGTGATATACTGCAAAACCAACATGGTGGTGTCCAGTCATATCCTCTCTGCAGAGAGGCACTGGGCTGTGGAACACAATCTGTTCCTGACGGCCATCTTCTTGCTTGGTGCCATTGCGGATTGTCTCAGCTAGTCCCATTACTCTGCCACAAAAGGGAGTTATTGGACTTTGTTGTGGACGACTGCTTCCTAAAGTGGAGTCGTCCGAACATAACCTTTTTGCATCTCCATACAGTGCAAAGCTGCTGTATTCTAGGGACATGGATATGTTGTTCATCCACATTGTCTGGCAGGTATCCTTGCCGCTTTAAATCTTGCCGGAAGGTCTTCAAGCTGGCTCCTCCCACCCTCCCGGGTGGTAAAACTCTAAGCTTCGCCCCATGACGCCAGATCTTCCTTACCGCTTGGAAGCTCAGGTTCCCTCCTTAACGCTGTGCATATGACTGGTTCCTAATTCTTCGGTTTTTCGAATTTAAAAGTTTTTGCATTTCTAGACTTCGGTCTTCTATCCCTCGCGGCTGTGATGGACAAATCGACTCCCGGTTTTCGGAGATGCCCTTGCGGGCAGAAGATGTCTCGGACAGATCCACATTCCACGTGTGTCTACTGTTTAGGCCTTGAGCATGACCCGCAGGCTTGCGACCTGTGCTCTTCCTTCTCAGCCTACGTCCTCGAAGACTGTGCTGCCCGTTTACAACTGGGGCGTCCCGAGAAACATTTTCCTCCGGTGAAGTCAAAAGAGGCCCGGTTGGCGGTTTCTGCGGCGGCGGGCTCGGCGGATCAGCTAGAGCAGATCTAGAGCTAGAATGTGTTCTTATGTTTAGTAGCCAGTTGGCTAGTGTAGGTTTACAGCTTCCACACAGAGCCTTAGTGAGTTTGCTCGTAAAGATCTGACAGTTTGGGTTTGAAAGGAAGCAGACAGAGCTTCCTTAACCAAGCTTACGCTCAAGATTCCATGCCTGCATGGAAAGTTAACTGTTTCACCTCCGGAGCAGTTCTAACCTGCGGTCATACTGCAATTGTCATAATATAGCAAGACTCCATTAGAAGAAACATTACTAAGGTGAGTAATTTTTTCTTATAACCCCTGTATGCCTATGGTTGATTGTACATCTGCTGACTTCAATTGTAAAATAATGCTGTTTTTTTTCTCTTTCAACCTTGTACTGTATACACTGTATATTCTTTTTCTTCCTTGTATATTATTGCTTTTTGTATACCTGCTTCTGTACTGTACTTTGATGTATTCATGACCAAGCCCACCTTGCAAATGAGCCTTGCTCAGTGTTACCCGCCTGGATAAATATTTTGATTGTTTGACTTAAGGTCTTAGCCTATTGCATAAATGAAATACACACAGGGGACCTTGTGTGATAAATAATCTATATACTCATGCTGGTTACACCACTTGTGAGGTTCCCACTGTGCATCACTTATGTATTTATATCCAATCTGTAACATACTTTTAAAAAATTAAATTTCCCTTTTTGTGACCATGAAATTGTATCTTCATTCATACAAGTCCCTTTGGAAGTGGAATTACCAGACTAGAGGTGATATTGCAAGACTCATTTGTCATGCCAACCCACTTCTCCTGATACACTTCGTAACCCCATCAGGCCGTGGCATGCATGTGAACCACTTGTGAGAGAAGGCTCCCCAGCCCGTCACAAAGTGTCACCCGTGTGACAGAACACTGCGCAATACCTTCCCAGGCTCAGAGTGGTGGTGTGCAACAGGGCTGACCCCCGCCCCCCAAAAAATCTTTGTGCTGCCCAGGCAACTCCCAGAACTTGTCCCTGAACCTGAGTCACTGGCACAGGAACACATGCTACCTGCTGGCCCAGTGACTGGCCCTGCACACAACATTTTGCCATAACATACTATTTGCCAGCAGATTAGGCCTTACGATCTATCGAGTCTGCTCGAACCTTAGATCCTTAGTTGGGTGCCGAGACCCTCCCATCCCTTGTGCTCCAGAAACCTGTATCATCCATCCCCACCCCCCTGGGACAGGCCATCATCTGATACATCCACTTTCTGTGTCTGTCCCACCCTCTCTTGAAGCCCTCCACTGTGGATCTCTGAACCAGCTCACCAGGCAGTGCATTCCAAGGGTCCACCACCCTCTCAGTGAAAAACCTTCTCCTCTTTTCCCCCCTCACCCTTCCACCTTCCAACTTCAAACCATGCCCTCTGGTGATACCTCCCTGCTTTAGTCTAAAGATCCCCTCCATGTTTACCCTATTTATAACTTTTAGGTAATTTTGTCAACCCATGATAATGTGTAATCTAACCCTGGCAAAAATATGTACAGGTTAATTCATTTAGATATGTTCATTCAGCAGGTTTACACAATATTATATTCCTCCTTTCTGGGCATAATGACTAATTTTTTTTAAAACAGGTTAATTCATTTTACCAACTATTTATTGCGATGGCATCCCTATACCTTAAGGCACAAAGAAATCTGTGCAAAGTAAGGTATGGAGTTTACAGGTCTATGCTATTGTCAGATATTTAAGTTGGACCTAGTGTAATAACTTGACTGAAAATGTTATTAGGCTGTTGTGCAGGTCAAGCAACTATCAGTACCTGATGTGCTGTGCCACTTCCTCTGGAAGCGGGAGCTATGGTAGATAAGTGACTATTCATTTCTGTGGCAGAATGCAGCCCTGTCATTAGCTAATGTATGATGTGATAGCACTGATAACATCACGTGCCGAGGTATAGAGCGGTTTTGGGTATAAAAGGAGGGGAAGGTAAAAAGGTGCTATGGATAAACTGAAAATATTAATAATTCACCAAGAACAGTGAATTCTGTGGCATTGCAGACATTCTGCGTCACGTTGCAAGTTCTGCATAAAATTCTGTGGCCGCAGAATTCTAGGGGCCTTGAACATGTTAGCAGACAGTTTCAAGAAGTTGGACACTGAATTTGGTTGCAACACAGCTGCTGTCCACAGTTGCACTTAACACGGTTTACTGAAACCATGTTGGCTTAAAACGTTGTTCAAGACGAGACTCAAACTCCTAAACATGGTTTTATGATGACCATATAGCATTGGTGCGTGTGGTGGTGGTTTGATTTTGATGTCTGCAGGAAATTGAGCAGAGACCGTTTCACTTGCAGTTAAAGAAGAAATCTAGCGCAGGTCTCAAGCCACGTGAGGCAGGTGCTTTATACTCTTCTCTCCAGCTACCTATTGGTTTCATTTCTTGCTGTTTGCAGGTTTCTCCCTGTTTACCAGTGTTGTCCCGGCTACTGTTCAGCAGTGATCCAGATTTGTTAGCGGATGCATGCTGGGCACTCTCCTACCTATCAGATGGTCCAAACGAAAAAATTCAAGCAGTTATTGATTCTGGTGTCTGCAGACGATTGGTGGAACTTTTAATGTAAGTGTATCTTCAGTAGGTTGTTTCTTGCAGCCAGGCTATCCTTCTGTGCTGAGTTCTTGTAGGTGTGTGTTATTTTTGGTCCTTTTTTTTCTGTGCATTGGTGAAATGTTACCTTTAAAGGCCATGACTAAAGATTGAGAGTTGTCACTACCCCCTTTCCAAAATCCTGTGTCTCCGACTCTGGGTGCAGGCTGCACTCTTCAGCCTCTGTTTTGCCTCCCCTGACCAAGAACCATTTCCCCTGGGACTTACCTGCCTCCTAGGTTCCCCCACAGATTTTCCCCCGCGGTTGATTCAGGATGGGGAGGGCCCCCCCATGTCCACATCCACAATTGGGCAGGATTCCCAGGCGGTGGTGTGGGTTGGGAATAAGCAGATGGAATTGACACGGATGACTGCCCCAGATGTTCTCTGTTCTCTCCCCAGACCAAAAGCATGCAGTGGTGTGCGGTATGTGTGCATGTGGGGAGGCACATGTGCATTGCAGCGTCTGCTGCAGGCCATGTCCCCACTGAGCTGCTGCCCTGCCACCGTGCCTTCACACGGTGGCAGTGCATGAGCAGTGCGGCTGGTCCCTCCCACTACGGTGTCTGCTGCAAGCCATGTCCCCACTGAGCTGCTTCCCTGTCACCACGCCTTCACACGTTGGCAGTACAGGAGCAGTGTTGCTGGTCCCTTCCCCTCCCAGTACGGTGTCTGCTGCAGGCCATGTCCACACTGAGCTGCTTCCCTGCCCCCACCCCTCCACATGGTGGCAGTACAGGAGCGATGTGGCTGGTCCCTCCCACTACAGTGTCTGCTGCGGGCCATGTCCCCACTGAGCTGCTGCCCTGACACCATCCCTTCACATGGTGGCAGTACAGGAGTGGTGTGGCTGTTCCCTCCCCTCCCGGGAGAGAAGTCTGTCGGACACCTGATCCTCTCCTTGCCTGGCCCACCCCCAAGTGACTCAAGTGTGTTTCCCTAACACGAGCCACCAGCATGATGGGAAGAGCGGCATCCAGCACCTCAAACCTTCGTACCACTGGACTGGCTACTGGCAGCTGTCACTTTAGCCAACAGCTGACTGGGGCTTTCATTGTGAAATTCTGGGACTTTCAGCATGAAATTCTTGGTGTTCATGAAGTCTCTGCTAAAGCAGGGAATGTCTCTGCGCTAAAGCAGACTGATATGACTAGAGGTTTATGGGAAAAGACAGTCTCTAAGCATTCTTCTGGCTTACCGGTCTGTCTCCATCGTAGAGGTGGTGAAGGGCCCTACCATGCTTCCCTGCTAATGGATGGAACCTATTCAGGAACAGAATTACCATTAAGGAACTAAATTTCCCTTTTCATTGGGTATTTCCTAAACTTGGTAGAACTGGAATTTCAAAAAGGTGAAGCTTCCCAACAGAGCAGTCAGTCCCTACAGCACTGTATGCATCTTTCAGGCTAATGTTGTGCTCTCCTAGTTTCTAAACATTCATAGTCTTGGACTATAAAAATAAAAGCAAAGTCCTGGACCAAAAATTGTGAAAGGCTGTTTTCAAGTTTTTCTCCCTTCTCTAACCAGCCCCCTTCTGCTTGGCCACCCCAGCCCTGTCCTCCTGGGGCCCCACTGGGCTTACCTGACCTCTTTGTTGCCCCAGAGGTTGCCCCCTCTGGCAAAGACAGCGAAGCGTTACTAATAGGTAAAATATGGAGGGACTTGTGTCACAGAGAGCCCTCTACACAGTGGAGTCCAAGATTCTTGGTTGAATTTATATATTTGAAGTGGATTGAAAGTTACTGGAGAGGTCCTCTTCAATCCACATGAAGGTGCAGCGCCCTGAGGCTGTATTGTAAGTGTTTATTTATTTTTTTACACTGGGACCATGGACGTTCCTCAGTTCTGCTTTCATTTTAAAAAAGAAACAAAAGTGACCTCATTTTCAATCTCCTTGTCAGTCTTCAGCATTCATTACTGCTGGGTGTAAGCGGAGGTGCGCACCTGCACGGGAGCTTTTCTTTGGGGGGGGCGTCGCCACCCACGAGGCCAATGCATTGCATGGCGCACGTGGGCTGGCTGTTAGGCGCGGCTGACTCCTCCTCCACTCCTGTTTCTCCCGCCATCGAGGCCGCACCTGCTGCGCGAGTTTGAGTGCTTGCCGTGTCAACTGGCCTGCTTCTCCATCCTGGTTCTGTTTCGCCCAGTGCCGTAGGATTGCCAGTAAGACCGTTCCTTTTATTATTGCCAACGGCGCCAGGTCTTTTCCTGTGAATTTTGTTAGATTCTTTTCACGTCATGTCTGGTTCGGGGGGCTAAGAAAGTCCAAGTGCCGTGCCCCCATCGTCTGTGCCCTGGCGGCATTTTTCCATGACGGACTACATACGCTTTGCGCTGCCTGGGTCCCAACCACGATATGCACAACTGCAACACCTGTTTCTTCGTGGACAGCCGCATTCTGGAAATCTGCACATTTAAAGTTGGCAGAGCCCCGCCAATTTTCAGAGGATGGCGTCGTTCTAGGGATACCATGGCAAGATCTCTTGATCCTGCCTCCAGGTCCCACCCGGGTCTATATGGCCCGTCGAGGAGTTTTTTTCTGTCGTGTAGGAGGAACGCCTCGGTTCCTTGGGGAGGCGGGACGGCAGTCACCTCCTCAGAGGTGCAGGCTCCCCCAGTGTTGCGGCCCGCGGTCGCTGGGCCCGGCACCGGCGGACCCTTGGTGCAGTTTCAGATCCGGAGAGCAGGGCCCTGTCTGTTCTGAGGCTCCTGGAGTCGCTAGTCTGGCAATATGCGTGATCTCCTCTTCGGAAGATGACTCGCTGGCCGTTCCGGACTGGTATCCCAACTCCCCAGAGTCGGGGAGTCCTTCTGGACGTGGCACCAGGCAGCACAGTGTTTGCCTCCCATGCTCTCCAAAGTCTATGGTCTCTGCAGGCCTCCTGGCCGACCCCGGTGTGGGGAGAGACCCGGCCCACAGTGGATAGCAGTCTCAGAGGGCATGGCGTGGCAGTCTCAACTTCTGGGGCCAAGACAGCTGCTACGTCTGGTGCTGCTTTGGCTCCTTCGTTTGGGATGAGGACAACTTCTGCAACCTCCCTTGGGGGGCCTGCGGGATTAGGGGTCCCCCTAGCACTGGGGTCGAGGAAGAGGGCAACCTCAGAGTCTGAGAGGTTGAGGGGCTGGGGTTAAGCATGGGGGTCCTCCTCCACTTCCCTGCAAGGGGGGGGGAGGAGTCGCAGTGCAGAGCTCCGCTTCTCCTTCTCAGAGTCCCCTGAAGGTTGCACTTCTGGATCCATGCTACCCCAGTCGCACCTCAGGTCTCAACCAGGATATGTTTTCACATCTGCAGCATATGCTGACTGGGTCGACCCCCGGATCCCCTCCCCTCGAACTAGAGTATCTTCAGCGAGGTCTCAGAGCCCTGGTAGGGGCCGGGCACTTTGTCATGTGCTCCTCCCCAACTCCTCTGCAGTCACCCGCACCCCTCCCATGCCATGTGGGCCCTTAACCTGGGAGACGTTCAGAGCCACTGCGGCGGCCTTCCCTAGGTATGTTAGAACCATGAATGAGCAGGTCTTTCGCCTGTCTCCTCTGCCGCAGGAGGACTCTGAGCACCCGACTTCCTTGACTTCCTTTTCCGAGGAAGAGGACCATTCGGTCCCCCTTTCATCTGATGCTGATTTCACTGAATATCAGCAGTTCCTCTTGAGGTTGGTACAGGAACTCCATATATCCCACGAGGTAAGATGCAATACCAAGCAGGAGACGCACTCCTTCCTGAATGAACTTAGTGTGCACCACGTAGTGGTACCATCCTGGCCTATTCCCCTTCCAGGAAGCATCAATCCGCACGTGGCAGTCACCAGCCGCCTCATCCCTAGCCTCAGCGGACTGCAGGAGGAGGAGGTATTGCACCCCCCCCGGAGTCTCTTGGTTCTTTGCCTCACCTTCCTTCAGGGCTGACTGCCTTAGATACTCCTTCTGGGCTTCAACACCCGGTGCACAACTGACCACCGGATCCAGATTCTGCCGAGTTCTACCGATGGGGAAGAAGAGTTTTCTCTTCGGCTCGGGTGCTGCTCTGTATCAGCCTACGTCAGGCTCACCACGCTGCCTACAACAGGCACCTGTGGTCTATGTTAGCACAGGTGCTAGCATCACTGCCTGATTTGGAGGAATCTAGGCAAGCCATTTCCTTCTCTGCACAGGGTCTGCTGCTTGCAAGGCACTAAGCAAGGGCATCTTATGATGCCATTGAGGTGGCCTCCAGACTGGCAGGGACCGCGATCTGCATCAGGTGGACGGCATGGCTTCTTCTAGCCAGGTTGTCACCCATTGCCCAGTGTAGGGTGATTTCCTTTGATTTCCTGGAGACCTGTATTTTCTCCTGCAGGGCGAGGAGGAACTTACAGGGGCATCTTCCATCCCTCCAGCCACGGGGCACACCTCCTCGGCTTGACCAGCCTTAGGCCAGGTACAGTCTAGTAGGGCTATGTGGTCTCCCCCTTCTGCGCCTCACCCACAGGAGGCTGAGGGAATCTGTTCCCTCAGGGCAGTGCCAGGTCCCCTCTGGGGGGCTTGGTACTCACCAGGCAGTAATGAATGGTGAAGATTGGCAAGGGAAGATAACGAAAATTATGTACTTACCGTAATGTTTGATCTTCTCTTGTATTTTCGCCATTCATTACTGATTGCCGCCCACCTTCCACTCTTGGGCCTCAGCTCTTGGGCACCACCTCCACCCTGTTTGCCCTCCCCCTCTTCGAGGACAATTGGGGGCAGAGTCCCCCTGGTACCTCTGGGCCCTCTGTTTCCTTCTCTAAAAAGTCAGAGCGCCCATCCTAGGGGGGTGGCGAGTAGGGTCTTCGCCCTGGCCTCAGAGAGAACTCCCTGGGATTCTCAGTGGGGTGCACTGTGGTTGCTTCTTACCTGATATGGATCCGTTTTGTTTTCCTCTTTTTTTTTTTTTCCTCAACTTATTTTATCTCCCCCAGACCCCGGAACTCTCTCGAGCCTCTCCACTTACCTATGCCGTTCTACCGTCCACTGTGAACCCTGCCTTCTTCAAGGGCGTTATTTTCTCCCTGAACCACGGGGGGCTAAGGGCCAAGGAGACTGAAGAGGCAGTATTGGGCGTGTGGCGATTTGGCACTGGAAGGGCCTTCGCCTAACCGGGGTGGAGGAGTATTTTGTGACTTTATCCCCCCTGTGAGATCCCTCTCTCCCCCCCTCGGAGCGTGACATGCAATGATGCTGTGGTGCACGGCAACCCTGCCGGCGTCTGCCACGCTCGTCCACATGTTTGGTCCGCATCCTGCAGCTCCCCTGTTCTCCATCGGGGGTCGCTGTGATGCCGGACAACCCCACTGCCCTCCCCCCAGGAGAGGAGAGCAGTCCACCAGATGCTCAATCCTCTCCCTCCCCCTGCCGACCCCCGGCGCCCGAGCTCACTCCTGAACTTGGGTCGCTGGCGTAGCGCGAGCTGTGGCATCCAGCACCTCAACCCTCAGCGCCACCGGGCCAGCTGTTTTCCTCCTCTTGAAGTGGGAACTGTGTCAGTGCATCTCGTAGGAGAACCGGTGGGGATTTCCTCCCCCTGTCTTTCTCTCTTCTCCTCTTCCTTAGAGATCATTCTAGACAGAGTCCTCTCCAGTTTTAAAGGGGTCTTCTCCCCCACCCCCCAACTAAGCCGCCAGGTATTGAGCTGTAGAGGGCAATATTCCAGGACTTTCTTCCCATTTGTAGGTTTAGGGCGAGAAGGGGTGGCTGACTCCACATATTTTATATTCTCCAAGACCATTTCAGATTCTCTTGATCTTACTTCAAGAGGGTTCCTTCAGTAGGTCATTACATATAGGACTGGTGTCGGGCCGCACAGTAGACTTTTCTAGCAATACCTGATGGGGGCTCGCCCACCCGACGTCATGTGACCGTCCGCGTGGCCGTATATAGTGGGCGGTCTCTATGCTCGCCCTCCAGTTCTTTCCCACCATCGCCTCATGTCAGTCGCATTGCAGACTTCCATATAGTGATTGTCATGTTAGTTCTTGTGTCAGATTGTTTTTTCCTTCGCTAAAATTTTTCTTGTGATTCTACATTTGCTTAATGTCTTCACCCAAGAAGAAGTGCTCATCCTGTGGCACGCAGATCCCTCATAAGGACGATTATCTGAAATGCGTTATCTGTCTGGGCCCAGACCATCCTGTCTCATCCTGCTCGGAGTGCCAAACATTTAATCAGGCCACCAAAAAGCAGACACAGCAGGCCTTGGAGGCCCACCTTCTAAAAGTCCGCTTAGCTTCATTAGAGAAACAAATGGACTGCATCAGAGAGTCCTCTTCTGAAAAATCTTCTCCTTCCAAGAAACACCACAAGGAGAAATCTCGAGAGTGGAAGCACTCCATGGACCAACCTGAGGCCTCGCGGTCCTCACTGAGCAAGGCCGCCGCTCAGCCACCGCCTAAGAAGACTTCAGACAGTAAGTCTGAAAAATCTTCTACGGGTCTGTCGACCATCGGCTCCGACGACGACCGCACCGCTACGGCCAGTATGTCGGCCCCCAGCTCCTTCGGGGACTGCCCGGCCGCTGGTAAGACGGCTCCCTAACCTTCGGTGATCCGCCCAGTACCAGCCGATAAGTCAGCCGGGGGCTCCTCCCCCACCTGGCTCCATCTGGTAAGGCATCCATCGCCAACGGCTGCTCAGGCGTGGTTCTCCCATCGGGGCCCAATTGCGCCTCATCCAACGTCCGGAAGAACCGGGGGAGAATGCCCCTCTTTCCACTCTTCCCTCACCTATACCCTCCCCTTCTCAGGCGGGCACCTCAGGCGAAGACAGTGTGGAACACCTCGACGTAGTAGACCATTCCTCGGGGTCAGTCTCGTGCTCCCCTGATGGGTTCACAGGGAAGGAGGCTCCTCCCCAGCCATCTGGCCTTAAGGTGGAGGCCCCTCCTCCTCCTGCTGGTGGGATCCCTTCGGACCTGACGAATATCCCAGTCCCACTGTCAGATCCGATGATTCCAATGCTGGAAACTCAGAATCTCCCCAGCCAGGGCCCAGTGGTCTGCCCCAGCCTCCGGCTCCAGACCCGGTCCTGCCGCCAGGCCCCCTTCGTCCAGCCCCAACGCCAGCCCGGCGGTATCGGTCCCCCTGATGTTGGCTATCCCGAGCTGGACCCCCGCCAATTTACACTACAGCGGGTGTGACGTGGGTCCCCACTCAGTCAGACCCGACGACGGGGATTCATACTAGACCCCGGACTGTCCCTCATTACCCCTTTGGGTACCCTGGGGACCATTTCCCAGCTGGTCCTCTTCCTGGGTGGAGTTCCTTCGGACAGCACTACCCTGGTTACAACCCCTACCACCATTTTCAGGGGTACCATTATCCACCCCTATCGGTAATGCCTCCTCCTGCACCACCACCCCCTTCACCTCCTCTGGCTTTGTGAGACTTCAAGACCTTAATCCAGTCTTGGTGGCAGGGGGCACGCTTGGAGTTGGTATCAGACCTGGAGAGAAGACTCCCACTTCCACGCTCTCCAAGGTCCGCGTCACCGAGGAGCTCTTCTCCATCCACGGTACACGTCTTGGGGATGGCACATCAGTACATTGCCTTTCTGGACATTCGTAATCTTCCTGGCGAGGGGACAGATGATGATGATGAGGATGCGATGAGTCGCTGAGGATGCCTTGGAGGAACCTGAGGGTCAAGGCAAGGTTTCCCCAAGTCTCCCCAGAGGACCCTGCCTTCTCGGATCTTCTGAGGTCCATGAAATATTTCTTCAACTGGGAGTCAGAGGAACAAGACCCCATGAGACAGACTAGCTAAACATCTGGACTTAGAGTCTCTGTCTCCGGTCCCCATTCCTCCCTGGATCGGACTTCACCTCTACGGTCTGGCAGATGCCTCATTCTCTCCCGGCTGTCCCCAAGAGGGCGGACAGGATGTACCGGGCACTGAAAGAAGCTCCTTTCCTTAAGACACATTCTAAGGCGGACTCTGTCATCATTTCAGCTGCTCATGATTGCTCCGCTGCATGCAAGCACGAGAACCTCTCCTCCAGACAGAGTTTAGGCAGATGGACTAGTTTGGCAGAAAACTTTATGCTTCGGCCACATGTGCACCCAGATCCCTCAACTATGTGGCCCACTTGGTGTCACACCAAAAGGCTACCTTAGCCAGGTTAGAGGCCCGAGTCCAGTTGATGAAACCCTCGAGCCTCAAGGAGGAGCTTGCCAAGGATCTTCACCTGTCTTGCTTCTCCTGTAAGCATGCTTCGCAAGCCACATGTGACTCAGTTGATTCTGTAGCTTGCGCCTTGGCAGCTGCCGTCGCCTTAAGTGGCATTCCTGGCTCTGCATCTCTGGCCTCGCCAATGAGGTACAGTCTGCAATTCAGGACGCCCTCTTCCATGGCTCAGTGTTTTTTGGTGGCGACACCAAAAACATTATTACTGATCTCCAGGACCGAGGTCTCGCCCTAAGATCAGTAGGGTCCATGTACTGATCGGCACTCAACAGCAGCAACAGCCCTTTCGGAAAAGGACCTGGAGGCAGAGGAAGCAGGCCCCGGCTCGATGCCAGGGTAAACGCAAGGCCACGGGTTCTGCCACTCTTTCGGCCTCCAAGAACCAAAGATGTTCAGGAGGTCCTCCCCCTGAACGTCCTGCCACTTCCTGACTCCCTGTCCCCACTAAATCCTCAGTCTCACGACGAGGAGCAGTTGGGGGAGGGTGAGGTTCGCCAACCATGCACAGGAATGGAAGGCGATAACCTCCGCATGGGTCCTGCAGTTGGTGTCCATCGGACACACTATAGAGTTTCTGGAAAGTCCTCCAGAATCTCTGCCAAAAAGGTCTTCTTACTCCAGGGACCAGGCTCTTCTCGTTTGAGAAGAAGTTCAAAGCCTCTTGCTCAAGGAAGCAATAGAGCACGCTCCCCTCCGGCAAAGGGGCAGGGGGTTCTACTCCCATGTTTTCCTGGTTCCAGAAAAGACTGGAGACTTCAGACCCATTCTTGACTTGAGCAGCCTCAGTCGCTTTGAGTACAAAAAGTTCAGGATGCTGACGCTCCAAAGTCGTCTTCCACTCCTTCTGGAGAATCGTTGGTTGTGTGCTCTGGACATGTAGGATGCTTACCTGCACATCCAGATCTTCCCCAGCCACCACAGTTTCCTGCGGTTCCAATTCCAAGGGGAGCACTTCCAGTTTCGGGCACTCCTTTTGGTATGTCCTCAGAACCTCGGGTGTTTACCAAGTGCCTAGCAGTGGTGGCGGCCTCTTTACTCCACCAGGGTATTGCAGTTTTCCCTTACCCGGACGATTGGCTGATTTCAGCCCCGTCCAGGGACCCTTTACTTCAGGCTCTCTTACCCTGGACCTCTTTGGCAGACTGGGAATTACTGTCAATATTCCCAAGTCATCCATGACACCATCCCAGAGACTACAATTCATTGGGGAGGTTTTGGATACGGTCCAATGCAGAGCCTTCCTTCCTCCAGACAGGGTGGAGACGCTGATCCGTCAGGCTTCATGGGTGGCTTCGTCCAGGACCATCCCGGCCCGGGAGATCCTCCACCTTCTTGTCCTGATAGCAGCCTCTATCACTGCTGTTCCCCTGGCGCAGCTCCACATGAGAGTTGCTCTGTGGTCCTTGCGGGTGAAGTGGGATAAACTCCTGGACAACCTGGACCATCCGGTCCTGGTGTCATCAGCAGTTCAGAAAGAATTGCTGTGGTGGAGGGACCACTGCAACCTTTCCTTGGGTCTTCCTTTCAGGAGCCCAGCTCCTTTGGTATCCCTAACTACAGATGCATTGAACATGGGATGGGGAGAACATCTGGGGAGCACCAAGCTCAAGGGGTGTGGTCCAGCTTGGAGGCATCATTACACTTCAGCGTTTTGGAGATGAGGGCGGTCTTGTATGCCTTCCAGATGGACAGTTTGTCCGTAGTGTGGTACCTCTACGAGGAACCCACTCGTACCCCCTGTGTAGGGAGGCGATGCGAGTGTGGAACTGGGCGGTCCAGCACGATCTGGCCCTAGTGGCCGTACATGTTCCAGGCATTCAGAATGTCCTGGCGGACAGTCTCAGCACGCCTCTGACCTTAATTCACGAATGGGAATTAAATCAGGAAGTGGCACAATCTCTCTTCTTAAGATGGGGCATCCGGAAATTGACCTTTTCGCTTCCCAGTACAATGCAAAACTTCCCAGATTTTGCTTGCTCGTTCCAGGACATGGTGCTTCCTGGCACGATGCGCTGTCTCTCTCCTGGACAGGAAATTTCTGTACGCCTTCCCTCAGTTTCCCATTCTCCAGAGGGTCTTTCTCAAGCTTCAGGCAGAGAAGGCGAGGATGATTCTCATTACCCCGTCTGGCCGAGACAAATTTGGTTCCCGTTGCTACAACAGCTATCGAGGGAACCACTGGTTCCACTTCCAGTGACCCATGACCTCTTGACTCAGGATCAAGGTCACCTTGTTCATCAGGGGCTCAGGACCCTGCATCTTCACGCGTGGCTCCTGCAGACATAGCGATTTCTTGCTTTGTGGTCTCCTCTTGAGTAGCTCAGGTTCTTTTAAAGGCTAGAAAACCCTCCACTCATTCACTTATGCCATGAAGTGGAAACATTCTTCCATCTGGGTGACCTCCAAGAAGTGGAACCCCTTTTCTTCTGTCCTACAAGCCATGGAATACCTCCTTCATCTGTTAGACTCAGGTCTGTTATATTCTTCCTTGAAGGTCCACCTTTCAGCAATTTCAGTGTACCATGAGCTGGTGGATGGTAAACCTGCGGCTCAGTCGGAAGTCCCAGATCCCTTTCTGAAAGGGATCCTCCATCTGAAAACCCCTCCCCCATCCGCAGCCCAATCCCGCCTCGGGATTTGAACTTTGTGTTGGAGAAGCTCACTCTTCCCCCGTTTTGAACCGGCCATGAGCTGTGACTTGCACTTCCTTTCCTGGAAGACATTATTTTTAGTTGCTATTACATCAGCTTGAAGGATTTCAGAGCTTCACACTCTGGTTTGTAAAGAGCCTGATCTTATTTTCTACAAGGACCAGGCGGTCCTTAGGAGAAATCCTAAGATTTTATCCAAGGTGGTGCTAGAAGCCACACTGAACCAATAAGTAGAGCTTCCAGTTTACTTTCTGTCCCCTTCGAACAGAGGTGAGGCACTCCTGCGCACCATGAACGTCCATCGGATCTTTCGGTGCTACACACACACCGAACCAAGGATTTCCGGAGCTGCAATCAGCTTTTTGTTTCATTTGCCCCCAGGTTGAAGGGCAAAACAGTTTCGAAGCAGTGCCTTTCCAAATGGTTAGGCAACTGTATTCGGTATTGTTGCCAAAAGTACGAAAAACATCTGCCGGTCCCATCAGAGGTCATTCTACTAGGGGCATGGCTGCTTCCGCTGTTTTTTTGCAGAACGTGTCTGTGGCTGATATCTGCGCCGCAGCTACTTGGATTTCTGTCCACACTTTTACTAAACACTACAGTCTGGACATTGCTTCTAGGCGGAGGGCTGGCTTCGGCCTAGCTGTCTTGCTGAGCCTTCTGTCCCAGGCTTGTTCCATTCTGGTTCCCAGTTTCCATTGGAGTTATTTTCTCTTCCTCCCTTATTTCTCTCGGTCTCTCTTTGGAGGGACTGCTTGGGACTCTGTCCTATATGTAATGACCTACTGAAGGAACCCTCTCGAAGTAAGATAGTACAGTTACATAGGAACTTACCGTAACAGTAGATCTTGAGGAGGTTCCTTCAGTAGGTCATATTTTTCCCTCCCTCCCCTCATTTTATTTCTTGCACAAGGACTCCAAATCCTGTTTGCTCCTGCTGTCAGGCCTGGCTCCAGCGGGAGAACTGGAGGGCGGGCGTGGGGACCACCCACTATGTACGGCCACACTGACGTCTGTCACGTGACGTCTGGTGGGCGGTCCCCCATCAGTGATTGCTAGAAAAGTCTGCTGTGCGGCCCAACGCCAGGTGGCGCCAGTCCTATATGTAATGACCTACTGAAGGAACCTGTCTCGAAGATCTGCTGTCACAGTAAGTTCCTATGTAACTGTACTTTCTGAAAATCCGGCCAGTGGTCCCTGAAGTTGACAGGATCCTTGCACCTGTGTCTTCATACCTTTCAGATTTTTGAGGTTAAAATAAGCCAATGGTCTTCCAATTCAGCATGGCTGAGGGCCCCCTTCTTCCCCTACGTATGTTGTATATTTCTCTCCTTATTTCTCCCATTCCTGTGCTGCCACCCAAGGGTTAGGGCTCTATGGGCTCCTGGGATAAAGAGTATAAACCCTCTGTCCTTTGGTCGGCTTCTTCCCCTTTCAGTTTATATCCTTTTCGTATCTCTCAGCTCCCTTGCCTCATCTCGATTTTCTGTCCCCCATTGTTTAATCTTTTCCAGCAAAACAGAACTGAGGTGGGGTAGAGGAGGAGTCTGCGGTGCCTAACGGCCAGCCCTTGTGCACCACGCAGTAAGTTGGCCTCATGGGGGGCGCCGTTGGCACCAACTCCCCCCAAAAACACTCTCATGCAGGTGCACGCCTCCAGCTTACACCCAGCAGTAATGAATGGTGAGATACAAGAGAAGATCAAGAATTACAGTAGGTGCGTCATTTTCATCTCTGTGTTCTCCTGTATTCTGTCCTGCTGGGATTTTTTGGGCGCCGCCCAGAAGAAAAAAAAAAAGCTGAACCTGCCTTCTGATAGGTGTGCCTCTTGAACCATCAAGATGGGTTTCTTCTCTTTTTCTTCCCTTGGTCACGCTCATTTTTTCACTGCGGGCTCCCAGCCCCATCGCTACGCATTCCTTGGACCTCTCCATGCAGTGCAGGGCACGAGTACTAGCCCTTACACGGTGACAGCCTGGTGAGGTTTTTCTGGAAACCACCCCACTCTCACGCTGTGCATGCTGTAATAGTCATGTAGACATGTGGCACTGACCTGCAGAGTAGGGAACCCTCCTTGGCTCTCGCCATAAGCATTGCCACAGGCGGTTCTGGATGGGACAGATTGGGGAAAGCCAGGTGGCTATTAGCCACTAAAATAAAATTGGTTTGGCTAGTAGATTTTGAAAGTTGCCACTCAACTGGCAACCTGCCCACAAAGTGATTTTTGAGTCCTTAAAAAGAACAGCCACTAAATCTTGATTTTGTTACCAGATTTTGAAATCTAGTGGCCAAACTGACCACCTCCAAATTTTGTCCCACCCTCTGGCAGTTTGTCTCTCGTCCACAGGCCGCCCACTCGCAGACCACTGAGGCTCTCTCCCGAACCCAGATCGCCTGCCTGTGTGCTGCATGCTGCCTTGCCACTGGGCCATCTGGTGCCCCCACCACGAGCAGCTAACCCGCAGACAGCCAGGTTGCCTGCATCAGAGAGCGTTGCCCCCACCACGAGCAGCTAACTTGCAGACAGCCAGGTTGCCTGCGTCATAGAGCGTTGCCCCCACCACGAGCAGCTAACTTGCAGACAGCCAGGTTGCCCGCATCAGAGAGCGTTGCCCCCATCACGAGCAGCTAACCTGCAGACAGCCCAGGTTTTTTACATCCGGGTGCATTGCTTTGTTGCTGTGCCATCCAGTGCCGCCGCCGCCCCCAGCGGAAGTGGCAAGGAGCCATGAAGTGCTGGTTTGGGGGTATTGTATGTTTGTTGCATTTGAATCTGTCCTACGACTGGTGCGCTTTTGTTCATTTTCGATTTTGTTTGCTTTTTTACTTTTATTCTTGATTACTGTACCAATTGCCAGAATTAAAGGCGTAGCAGGGTGACTTGTCTGTCCGGCCAGGCATTTCCCGCACCCATCCCGCCCGGCCATCCCCCACAGGTTACCCTCACCCGTGACAGGGCTGGTGGCGAGGGGTGCCAGCTTTCCCCCCACAACCGGAAGCTAACATCTAGACCCTGCGGGGGTCAGTGCAGGGCAGCCAGCCTTCATGGAGTGTGCCAGTTCAGTCGTCTTCCTCCAGTTTTTCTCTTTGAACCCACGGACACGTGCAGTAGGCAGGGTGACTGTCTCCACCTCCACGGAGGCAGACTTACGCCCTGTGTGTGGGTCCACCCCTCTTCTGAGCATTGCGCCTGTGCTGACTTCTAGCTTCTGTTGGGTGTCCATCTACAGCGCAGTGCTGTGTCTCTCCCCCCACCCCAACCTCTGTGGAAGGAGAGCTGTCGTCGGACGTTCGACCCTTCCTCGCCCTAGCCAAGCCCCGAGCGACCAGAGTCAGTTCTCGAACCTGGGTCGCTGGGGTGACGCGAGGTGTGGCATCCAGCGCCTCAACCCTCTGGGCCAGCTAGCAGGATGACTGTTTTATACATGAACAGTGCCTCCAAGGGATGTCTCTCATTGTATAAGAGATTGAGTGTAAGGTTTGGGTGAGAAAACTTAGCAAAAAAAAATGCCTTGCCTTAATTCCTCTGGTCACCCAGCCCCTGTTTCTGCCAACGATCAACCAACATCATACACGTAGTGCAACTAAGCATGCTTTCCTTGTTCCTTGCTGCCAGACCTCACAAGCCCAGCGTACTTTAAGTTACAGAGCGCCAACCGCAAATGACCTTCCCGCTGAAGTTCTCTCTGAACCCAGATTAGGCGCTTTCAAATCCAAACTTCGTGGACACCTTGCAACACTGTATAAATGTGACTGTGCACATTGGATCCTACTTGCCGCCCCTTAGGTCCCTGGCCTACCTAGTTGCCAACACCCACAATCTTCAGTCTCGCCCTGTCCTACCTAGAGTACTACTTCAAGTACTCCACCTTTTCCTCCCCACTCCACCCATCCCCTCCCCCTGCAGCATTCCACCAGGCTGACTTGATTTCCTTGTTTTAATCTCCTCTGGACGAAGTCTAATATATGTGAACTGCTGTCTTGTTTGTTTGCTCTGCTGTAAGTATATTTATTGCTGTTAAGATGTTGTACCAATTTGGAATACTTCTGTACCTCCTGCTTCACCAGTTGTAACATTACTGTACCTCCTGAGCCTGAACTTTTCTCTGTTATTGCATTACTGTTATTTGTTCACCTATGTTTACATTGTTCTGTATCCTTGATGTGGAACTTTTGTAAAAGAACGTCTGAGTCAAAGGTATTTGTAATCCCAGTAATGAATAAATAACAGACTGCAAAGCGGAACAGTTCTCACTGCCCAAACCTCATGAGAGGAGTCTCTTATTCCATGTAAGAGACATCCTTCGGAGGCCCTGTTAACTTACTATAAATCACTTTGGCTTGAGTTGTTTACAAGTTTAGAGTTTTCTTTTTATTTTAATATGCCATCCTCCTCCAGCGCTGTAGTGGAATGCCCGCGCCTAGCGTTTCTGCATGAGAGCACACTGTACTCGGAATAAGAGATACAGTGGGTCTACATGCTGTTTGGCTGAAATCATATCAGTGTTTTATAAAAGCTTGTGTTTGCAAAAGGTCTGAAAGATTTCTTGCTCATTTTATTTCCAGGCACAATGATTACAAAGTGGCATCACCATCCTTGAGAGCTGTCGGGAACATTGTGACAGGCGATGACATCCAAACACAGGTAAGCTTAAAACAGAAGATGGCATAAGTTGGAGGAGAGCTGTAATCGTTGGGAGCAGCTAACATACTAACATACTAAAATGCCAGCAGAATAGGCCTAATGGTCTTTCGTGTCTGCTCGTTTGGTCAGTCCCCAACCTGGGTGCTTGCTTTTATTTTAGGTCTGTATTTTAGTTTACATCCATTCAAGAGCTTCCATGTCAGCACCCATCCAACAAGGGAGGTCTTCAGATTCCTAACCTCTAAATTCGGGGAGCTTTTCACAGAACCCTAACGTGTGCTTAACTTCACGTAAGGAAGGATTATAGAAACAGTCTGACAATGAAGGGAGAATTTTACTCCAGTTTTGCGATATTTATATGCTCCATTCCAGAGGTATAATACATACATTTCAAATAATCAGGTTCACCTACCACAGACGTCTGTTATACTGTCCTGTCTTCTATTAAGCGACTCAGATACGGATAATAAAAATGCAATGAGGTGCAACAAATGGTATGTAGTACACACAAAAAAAAAACAATACCACTCCTTCCCCCCCAAATGATACAGTGGACAACTGATAATAGAAGGGAGGGAGCTGGATGTCGTCCACCTAGGGACAAATGACCTGGCTGTGAATGGGATCAGAGCAGTGCAAGAGGAGTTTGTGGAGTTGGGGAGGGGCCTTAGACAAGTAGCATGTACGGTAACCTTCTCGGAGGTGCTGCCTGTGTATGGCAAGGATGATGCTAGGGTATTCCGCACCATGGGATTCAATGAATGGTTTAAAAACTGGTGTAGAGCTCAGGGTTTTGGCTTCAGTGGGGGCTGGTGAGCCACCTGGAGGGATGCAGGCTTATACTGGTGGGATGGTCTGCATCTGTTCGAGAGGCGGGGACCAGGAGCCTAGGTGGCTGTTTAAATGCTTCATTGGCAAGCATTTAAACTAGCCAAGGAGGCACTGAAAGGAGCAGGAAATCAGCATCCCCCCACAAAACACAGTAGTAAGAGAGGTAAACACCAAGGTAGAGAAGTCAGTAGGGAGCAGGACAGGGATAAATGCAGAAAAAGGTGTTAAGGACAGGGATGGGGCTAAAAGGGGTAAGGCCATAAAAAATAAATGGAAGGCGATACGTACCAGTGCCCGCAGTCTGTGCAACAAGCTCCCTGAACTAGTGGCCTTGATGGAAGAGGGATGCCTGGATATTGTGGCAGTCACTGAAACATGGTACACAGAGAACCATGACTGGGATGTCAACATACCAGAATACACAGTCTACAGGAGGGGCAGGGTGGGTAAAAGAGGAGGAGGAGTAGCTCTCTATATAAAGGAAGGGATTAAAGCAACAGAACTAGAGTAAACAGGAAGTTGATGAGCCACTATGGGTCACCCTGGAGACAGGAAATGGCACCACAATCCGCATGAAATGGGCAGACTAGGTGGGCCAAGCAGTCCTTATCTGCCGTCAAATTCTATGAGGTTCCCAGGATCCTCCTTGGTCTCCACTGCAGGTGCCTCCATAGAGGAACCACTCTTCGCCAGGTCCTCTGCAATGTCAATTATAAAGACATTAAAGAGGACTGGTCCCATCACTAATCCCTGAGGCATCCTGCTGGTCACCCTCCCTCCCTCAGAGTGAACTTGAATGAGACCCAAACGCGTTAGGACTGCTGTAGTAGGAGGGGACCACTAGAGGGCATGAGTGGAAGCTGGAGGTGGGAAGATTCAGGGGAGAAAGGAGGAGGTGCTACTTCACTGAGAGGGTGGTGGAGCCATGGAATGCGCTGCCTAGGGGGCTGGTGGAAGCAGAGACAGTGGAGGGGTTCAAGAGGGGGTGGGACAGATACAGGGGAAGGGTTCAGGAAGCAAATCTAATGCAGCAAGAATATCCGGAACTGGGAAGGGAGAAGCCAGAGAAGGCGAGGGGGGGCAGCAAGGTCAGCACCCAGGGTGGGGGCTGACCAAACAAGCAGACACGAAAGACCGTTAGGCCTATTCTGCTGGCATTTTAGTACGTTAGTATGTTAGTACCCAACATCTGGAATAACAGCCTCAGACCCAACCACATTAATACTGCTGTAGTACACCAGCATCCTGGGATTACAGCTTGAGACCCAACCACATTAGGACTGCTGTAGTAGCTGGCATCCTAGTATTATAGCTTGAGACTGAACCGCATTAGAACTGCGGTAGTACCTGGCATCCGTGTATTACAGCATGGAACCCAACTGCATTAATACTGCTGTAGTACCCGGCATCCTGGTATGACAGCCTGAGACCCAACCATGTTCGGACTGCTGTACGTAGATTCATAGAATTTCGTCAGCAGATAAGGACTGCCTGGCCCATCTTGTCTGCCTGCTTGACCTATCTTCACTTACTCTGTAGATTTAGCTGATCTGCAGATTCTGGAATAACAGCCTGAAACTCAACTTCATTAGGACTGCTGTAGTACCTGGCATTCTGTTATTACAGCCTGAGACCCAACCGCATTAGGACTGCAGTGGTACCCGGCATCCTGGTATTACAGCACGAGACCCCAACCACATTAGGACTGCTGTAGTACCCAACATCCTGGTATTACAGCATGAGACCCCAACAGCATTAGGAGTACTGTAGTACCCAACATCCTGAGACCCAACTGCATTAGGACTTCTGTAGTACCCCAGCATCCTGGTATTACAGCCTGAGACCCCAACCGCATTAGGACTACTGTAGTACCCCAGCATCCTGGTATTACAGCACGAGACCCCATCGCATTAGTTCTGCTGTAGTACCCAGCATCCAGGTATTACAGCATGAGACCCCATCGCATTAGGACTGCTGTAGTACCCAGCATCCTGGTATTACAGCCTGAGACCCCAACTGCATTACGACTACTGTAGACCTACAGAAGTGTCTAGGAGCACATTGGCCCAGAGGAAGTGTGTGCTTTCACTGTTGTATTCTGTGACACATGCTCAGTGTGTGGAGTTTTTGTTGGGTTCATTGATTTTCTGATTGATTTTAGGTAATCCTGAACTGCTCAGCCCTGCCGTGTCTTCTTCACTTGTTAAGTAGTCCTAAGGAGTCTATCAGAAAGGAGGCATGCTGGACAATCTCAAATATCACTGCTGGTAACAGAGCGCAGATCCAGGTGAGTGAGGCTGCTGTTATACTTCTGTTGACACCAGACGGGGGCTTTCAATGTACATCAGAAAGGGGGTGGGGTCAGTGAACGCTTCCATTTGTTGTCAACCAAAACATGTTTTTTTTTCTTGAAGTTCCCTCTTTGTCCCACACCCAGGAGCGGAACCTGGTTTCCCATCCCAACACAGAATGGTAAAGTACCCCCCCCCCCACCCGCTGCCTTGTATCCAACATGGAGGCAAGGGCCCTGTCAGTCGTCACTTTCAGGCTGTTGGGTTATGAGGCAGTTTTTCTCCTTTCCATATCCCTAGATGTCATTTCACTAACCACACCAAGCTGGGGGTGATGCAGGACATTGTGTGGGCAACCATGATGACAGCACTGTTCGTTGTCCGCCAAAGGAGACTGTCTTGCAAAATCACCAGAATCCTTTTCCGGTAGTGCAAGAGTGCTGGTCTCAAACAGTGTTAGTCTTTCAGGAAGAGCAATATGCAGCTGCATATATATCTCCCTCAACAACTTGTTACACAGATGTGGGACAATGACCCTTTAATGTGGAGGGGGAAACACAAAATGGCTGCCACCTCATTGCCATGCCTCTAAGATTTCAGTAGACAGGACGTTGTGGGAGCAAGTGCTCTGCTGATCAGGAAAGGACACCTAAACCCTTATTTTTTATTTTATTTTTTTTTATAGGCGGTAGTAGCAAAATGGATTACATACGTCCCTTAAGAATCTTCTCTGTTCAACAGTTCCGTACCTCCAAATAATATATGGATACATGTTTTAAGCACCAACTAGTAGGGCTCAGATACTAACATACAGTGCTTCTTTTATCTGCCAACCTCCATACATCCTAAATTGTAGCAGATAAGAGGGTGGTGGATAATGGCGGGTGGTGGTCAAAGAGGGAGGTAACATTTCTGGAAAATGGGACATAAGCTCACACTGGCAGTAAGCAAGGGTGACGGATAAAGGGGAGGACAGATAAAAGGAGGGGTCATTGTCATTACAGAATCCATGTTAGACTGTATGTGCTGGCCTCGTGGTCTCTCTTCAGTAATGTCATTGCATATGACATATGCGCCATCTTAGAGACAGATCTCCATGCTGATTTTCTAAAGAAAGAGGGTTTTGTTTGACTGTCAAACCCCATGAAACTATTTTAAACAAAATATTTGGAGGTAAGAAACCACGTGGTTAACAGAGGAGGTTATTCTTGAGGGATATGTGATATGCATATTTGCTGCTGTTTCCTGTGAAAATAACAGAAAAAGGTTTAGGTGTCCTTTAAGTTTACTGATAACTGATCGTCCTAGGTTAATCTGGATTTGTGCTATAAGGTCGGTGTGCAGTGTGAAATTACAGTACCTTTCAGATGGGACAGGGCCTCAGAGCAGTAAAGTAAGGGACACCCCATGTAATGTGGGAGAGTTGTGAGGTGTTTGTCACTTGGGCCCAGTCTTGGATGCCTTTGTATCACTTGAACATTCTTTTGGTATTTCTGCAAAGCTGTGCCCTTCCATTGTAAACTGGCACCTGGAAAGTTGGGCACTGCTGCCTATAATAAGTACAGTTGTTAAACTGCAAGCATACGGTGCTGATTACTGCAGTTTCTGCTGCTGGATCCTGGGCTCTGGCTAGCCCAAGTAGAGGAGGCAGTATAGTGCAGTGGTTTAAGGCTCTGAGCTGCAAACCTGGAGACCTGGGTTTGAATCCCATAGCCTCCACTTACATACTGTGTGACCCTGAACAAGTCACTTAACTTCCTTGTGCTCCCAGGTCGCTGCTGTAAACAAGCTTCAGCTTAGTGTCTCTCTCCTGGTTAAAAAAAATAATGGTAGAGTGGCTTCCTTTGAAAGTGCATTCTACTGTGGTTCCTGACCAGAATCCTGGGACTGTACTGATTTGGAATTAATTAGCAGGGCTGTTGATGGTTACCCCTATGCCCAGAGGTGTTCAAATCAAAATTTTTAGGACTTGCCCAGGCATGAACTTAGCTGAATTTTCACTTGCCCCCCTATTCGTTACAATGACATTTGCTCTTTTTGTACTTGCCCTACAGGGAAATTTTACTTGCCCCAGACAGGGGGCAATGGGATTTGCACACCCCTGCCTATGCCTCTGTAGAGGTTTCTGTTCTCTTAGCCCATTGAAGATATTCCAGATGTCTGTACCTGTGTCCATAGAGCCTTTATTTAGTTAGTACGTATTGTACTGCTATTTTGCCGAACCCCAAAAAAAATTGGAAGTAAACTGTTTATATTAAAGATGTTTTAATTTGTAACTCGGTAAAAAAGCTGATTTGTTGGACTCTCCTTAACTAAACCACCTTGTTTTTTTTCCCTCTCTCTAGGCTGTAATAGATTCCAATATTTTTCCTGTGCTGATTGACATTTTACAGAAAGCAGAGTTCCGCACAAGGAAAGAGGCAGCCTGGGCAATCACAAATGCAACGTCGGGTGGCTCTCCAGAGCAAATCAGGTACCAAAGGAAGGGAACTGTCAAAGTCTAAGGGTTGGGAGAACTATGCGTACACAAGGCTCTTGTTGTTGACTGAAGTCGAAGCACGTTGCCTGGGTACCAGCTGAGCAGGTTGGGTGGTTGCCACAAAATGTGCTAGCCCAAGTAGAGAAATTCAAAGCAGGTTTTCAAAAGGTGACATCACCTAGGGGCCGCCTAATGGCCCAGTGTATACTGCATCCTGCTCCCGCGCAGGCGACAAGAGTTTGGGCACGAGTTTGGGCAGCCAGCTGGGTAAGCACTATCACTTGCTAGTGCTTCCAACCCTGGGAAGGACGGTGTCAGGTTCCAACGCACTGGTGACCCCTGCGGTGGGTCAGGGAGCTTGCTTGTCAGGGACGCCAGTGCATGTTGAGGGCCGAAATGGTATGCTCAACGTCGGGGGACAGGCAAGGAGCAAAACTGAAGCATGGGTGCAGGCTTCATGAAGCTCTGCCTGCTTGCTGCCGAACCACGCCATCACATGGACCAACTGTCTAATTTGAATTGGGATTGGGGGCAACAGTTCCCCGCCATGGGGGTGAAGTCTGGAAGGGATTTGTTGGCAGGTAGATCTAAAGGAGATGGTGGCCAATTGGGGTGCAGCAGGAACAGGGCTGATAGCTGTCTGACACCGAGGAACAAAAAGGTGTTATTGAGGGGGAGTGACATCACCTGCCACCGCAGTGAACTGCCACGTGAGACCTGGTAAAGGATGACTTCCTTACCCAGGAAATCTGTGTTGAAGATTCAACATTTTGTTTCCAGTGGGGTCATCTCCCACCCACCTGAGCAGGACTTTCTTGCGGGGTCTCTGTCACGGTGGTGGCAGTGGTCATCACCCACCTCATTTGTGGTCAGTTGCTGATACCGTCCAACAGCCACAGATGAACAATGAGGGGGGAGCTCAGGGATTCACGAGGGAGTCTGGAAATAAATAATACTCCACAAATGGACAATGTGTGGTTCACGGAGATTGGAGAGGGAATAGAGGAACAGACCTTTAATCCATGGATGGACAGTCAAGGGTGGCATGGGGGAACGCAGGAAATCGGGGCACAAACAGAATAATTCACAGATAATAACATTGAAATCTAGATTTTGTAGGCAGAGTGGACCACAAGGCTCATCCAGTCTTCCCAAACCCAACCCACCTTACGTGGTGGCAGTGGTGCCCCTATGTGGCCCCCAGCTGCCCCACCCTCTATGGGTGATTTCCTCCTTTTCATTATATCCACGTGCCTGTCCCAGGCATACTTGAATCCCGTCACTGTGTCTGCTTCCACCACCTCACTACATAACCAGTTCCATCTATTCAACACCTTTTTAGTGAGCAAATACTTATGCATTTGCTCCTCTGGGTAGGCAACAAATGGTTTTGTTGTCCCACGCAGCTAGGACAGCTTAGCGAGTGTAAGAACATGCTCCTATCCCATCATCCTCATTCTTTCACCCCGTCATAGCTAGCTCGAAGACCGCTCTCTGTCAAGCAAGAAAACCTTTTATTTCCTATCTTGTACTTTTTTCTTTCTCCACTTCTACCAGTTTGTGGAGTCCCCAGCAGCTGAAGGTCACCGAATACTATATCACAAGTACAGTGGTGCTGCTGGGGACATCTGAGGATGGACTGCCTCACCTACCTCTTGACTCTTCATTCCACTAACATCATTGTGTTCCCTCTTGTGACCACATTTGTGCCAACCATCTAAAGCTTTCCACACTACCTGTTGATACCTGGCAGTATTACAATATGTTTTATGTATTTATTTCGCTTTTGTTGACCAGGTAAGTACACTGGACAAGACATTTGCCTATTTTCAGGTACGACCCCGGGAGAGTACAGTGAAATACAAGTTCATACAGAGGACAACATGATACAAGTTAGGCATTACACAGAATCTGGTAGAACCAGATGAACATAACACAAGCAGTCAGTAAACACAGTTAGAATAGGAACAAAATATATACATTTTATTCAAGGATGTGTCTCTCCATGAAGCCGCAGCATGGAAATGTAAGGAGATGGCAGCAGGACCATCTGTGAACTTTTGCTAGCTGGGGCACCTATGTCAGTGTGCCTCGTCGCTTCCTGTATAACATGGGCAACCCCATCATGCCTCAGTTCTTCCTCCCGCCATCAAGCGCTTATCTGCCCTCTGCTGCTGAAGAATGCTGTCTAACTTTGCAAGCATCTCTAAGGCTACTGCTTCTTTGTTATTTTAAACTTAATAATTTTATGCCACCTTCAAAAAAATGAAACATTGTTCTGTCATGTCAGTGCAGCAATATTAATATGTACAAGGACGACGAACACTCATTGTGCATTCGCCACATGGTCCTTTTCTCACAACATGAAGACCTGCAGCATTTGCCAGGCCATTAGGAGATGTCGCAAGAAGGCCATTGAATAGTATTTAAGCAGTAATACATGACAGGGTGTGGTATATCGTGGGATTTTGTCATGCCATGAGTGTGTCGTTGGGCACAAGACAATGTCGAGTGCCTTCATCTACCCAAGAAGTGACGATATGCCATGATATACCACACCTTGTAGTGTATTATTGCAATTATAAAATGGCCCTAAAATGTTAGTAAATGGCTGGTTTTGGTAATCAGTTTTTGACAGTGGCAGTATTCTGAGATATCATCACGGGTCAACGAGTGCTTCATGTGGAGGGGTTGTGGGATAACAGATGGATCAGACACCAAACTTCAAGTTCAACATATGATCTCTGTGTGATGTTTATTCAAAATAGAAGAAATAACCTTCAGCAATGGCATATTCCTTCTTCAGTACATTAGTTTGCAGTAACAGACTATGCATGTCCTTTCTCTGCACTTAGCTAGCACTTACTAACACTGATCTCTGATTTTAGCATTTTTAGTGAAAACCCTTTATCCCTATGTGGGCCTGTTTGCTTGGGTAGTGGGGGCTCAAAAGGAAAAAAACAAACTATAGACAAAGAACCTCAATGCAGAATCACTGAAAAAAGGGTTACCTCAAAGGGCATTGGCAACAAATCAAGTTTCAAAGAAATACATCATCATACATACTTCCATAATGCAAAGCATCATGGGATATATGCAGATCACCATGACATTTCAGACTTGCTCAGTTTACAGCAATTTACATGCATTTTAAATAGCACAACTGACTTAATTTCTATAATAGTCACCTAGTACTTCTGCCATTATCAAAAACACTTAGTGCCCTGCTATTTTCAACATTTACAGGTTTCATAAACATAAGGTATATAGATCAAGGTATTTTATGACATAGTGCTATTACATACTAAATCCAACAACAATAAACATAACCTGTTTTACATACGTTTGGAGGTCACCACAGTAACCTCCCTGTACGAGGACCTGAGAGGGATAAGGAAAATTTAAAGAGGACACAAACAAAAACCCAGGGGAAGAGTACACAATGGGAGGTGAGATACTAACAACAACAAAAATGAAAAGGGACCTCGGGGTAGTCATATCAGATGACCTAAAGGTGAGCAAGCAATGTGAGAGGGCAGTAAGTAGGGCTGGTGGGATACTGGGATGTATGGGAGGCATCACCAGTAGAAAACAGGAAGTTATTATCCCTCTGTACAGACAGCTGGTGAGACCCCATCTGGAGTACTGCATGCAGTTCTGGAGACCCAATCTCTGCAAAGATATAGACAGGATGGAGGCAGTCCAGAGGAGGGCAACTAAAATGGTGCAGGGTCTGCACCAGAAGACATATCAAGAGGGACTTAAGGATCTTAATATGTATAGCCTCAAGGAGAGGAGGGAGAGGGGGGGACATGATAGAAACTTTCAAATACCTCAAGAGGATCAACAAAGTCCAAGAGGGTAGCATCTTTTAGAAAATGAGGTGTGCAAGAACAAGGGGGCACAATTTGAAGCTAGAGGGGGGACAGCTCAGAGATAATGTGAGGAAGTATTTTTTCATGGAGAGGATTGTGGATGCATGGAACAGCCTTCCTGAGGAGATTATGGAGTCAACAACAGTGGTGGAATTCAAGCATGCGTGGGACAGTCCTAAGGCAATTCTAGGGGGGTGGAGGTTGGAAGAAGTAGGCTGTTGGTTAGCTAGGATCTGCAGCTTATCCATTAGGTAGGGAAATGGACAAACTGGGTGGGCCAAGCGGTCCTTAATCTCCCGTCAAATTCTGTATTTCTATGACACTATAGCATAGTCAAGAAAAGGGGGGGGGTGCCCATAGGTGGCCAACTTTATGGACTAGAAATAGTAAAGGATAGATTTGGCTAAGAAACAGAACTGCTGCTACAGATTTAAGAAAAGGTTGGTCCTCAAGAATGGCAGGAGCTCCCTGTCACACTTCAGCCAATCAGCTTTCAGGATTTCCCCTCTCCATTTTATAAATAGAAATATACTGGTAATGGAGGAAGATGTCATGAACAGCTCCCTCTCTCTGAGTTCACTATTGATCTGTCATTGCCCACTGCTGATTAAATGAAAAGGAGGGACAAGTCTGCAAAGTCATCGGATAAACACTGCCACAAAGAAAAGAATGCCTCTAGCCTGATCCCAGACTCCTCTGAAAAAAGGTAAGTCAAGTGAAAAAGACAGAACCTAAGTCCCTAATTCTGCTGAATTTGATGGCACATAAGGACCACTTGGCCCACCCCGTCTGCCCATTTTTCTCTACCTACATAATTTCGGCAGACTGTACTTGGTGTGTACAGCTCCCCCACAATGATTCCCTTGTGCCTGTCCCATACATTCTTGAAGCCCACCACTGTTTTCGCCCCATCACCTTCGCTGGAGAAGCTGTTCCAGAAATCCCCCACTTTCTCTCCTAAGTCTACCCCCTGCAACGTCCTAGCATATCCCTTTGTTCTTGAGCACCTTTTTTCTGAAAAATATTTCCCTCCTGTGCCTTATTTACACACGCCCCTGTGACGTACCAAAAGGTCTCTGTCATATCCCCCCCCCCCCATATCAAGAGTGTAAATATCTTCATAGGGCTTTTGATACAGACCCTGCACCATTTTAGTTGCCCTCCTCCTCTGGACCACCTCCACTGTTATGTCCTTCAGAAGATGTAGTCTCCAGAACTGGACACAGTACTCTAGGTGGGATATTACCAGTGATCTTTACAGAGGCGACACCACCTCCCTCACTCTGCTGGTGACGCCCCAACATCCCTCTAGGCCTCGTAACTGTCTTGTTGCACTCCCTGGCCACCTTTAGGTCAGATATGATTACTCCCGAGGTATCTTTCTTGCTTGGTGGTAGTCAGTACCACTCCCCCCGTTTAGTACTCTGCCCCTTGGTGTCTGTGCCATAAGTGCATTATTTTGCATTTTTTCCCATTGAAACCCAGCTACCATACCCTTGACCACTCCTAGTTTTCTCAGGTCTCCTTATCCTTTCTTCCCAGTGGAGTGTCTACCCTATTGTAGATTTGAGTGTCGTCCACAAAGAGGCAGACCTTCCCTTCCAACTCCCCTGCAATGTCACTTGTAATGACATGAAGAAGGACCAATCCCAGCACTGATCCCCTATGCACGCCTCTGGTCACCCTTCCTTTCTCAGAGTGAACTCCATTTACCACTACCCTCTGTCACCTATCCCCTAACCGATTTCTTATCCAGTTTACCACTTTAGGACCCACTCCTAAGCTACCCAGCTTGCTTATTAGTCTCTTATGTGGAACAGTGTTGAAAGCCTTACTGAAATCTAGGTAGGCCATATCCACCACTTCACCCCATTCTAATTCCTCTGTCGCCCAGTCAGAGAAATCTATCAGATTCATTTGACATGACCCTCCCCCCATGAACCCATGCTTCTTTGGGTCTTGTAACCCACTGGATACAAGATCTTGTACAATCTTTCCTTTAGCAGTGATTCCATCAGTGTTCCCGGCACTGATGTCAGGCTGACTGGCCTATAATTGCCAGATTCCTTTGTGCAACCACTTTCTGTGTAGTGGGACTACACCCGTCCCCCAGTCCTCCGGAACCACTCCTGTTTCCAGTAAGCTGTTAAATAGGACTGCCGGAGGTGCAGCCAGTACCTCCCTGAGCTCACTTCATGCCCTTGGATGCATGCCATCTGACCCCATTGCGTTGTCCACCTTCAGGGAGGCAGTATAGCGCAGTGGTCTAAGGCTCTGAGCTGCAAATTTGGTGACATCCAGCAGACCAGACCTGGGTTTGAATCCCACAGCTTCCACTCGCATACTGTGTGACCCTGAGCAAGTCACTTAACCTCCTTGTGCTCCCAGGTCGCTCCTGTAAAAAAGCTTTCAGCTTAGTGTGCTATACCTGGTTAAACAACTAAAAAAAAAAAAAGATTAGCAAGTCTGTTTAGGACTCTTTCCTCTGACTAGTGTCCCCTTTCGTTGAGGCATTGGTCAGGAAGCATAGGCAATTTCAATCTCGCCCCCAAACAAAAGATTGCTCTCATTATAAATAATGTCTTTTACTGGCAAGTGATGTCAGTATCCTAAGCTCATTAAGATATGTCTCCTTTTTCTCACAAAATGTATTTGAATTTTGTCGATTTCTTTCCTGCAGGTGCAAAAAAATAGAACATTATTACCCAGAACTGATCTCCTGTTGACAGCTCTGCAAATGAGTTTGTGGAGGTCAAACTGCATCTCACAGTTAAACCCTTGGAGTTCCAAGTAGCTTTTTGCAATCATTTCAGCAATGACTGTATACATTTGCAAACCAAGGGATCCCAGTTTCACACAATTTCACACGAATATTCACGTATGCTTTTTATTTTTTTTAAACTTTGTTTATTGCTTTTTAACAAAAACAATAGCATAGAGTACAATCGTTTGCAAGGCATATAAAATGTAAAAATAATAGATACATCCAGTGTTCATCAGGATAAGAACCTATATAGATTTGCTTTAGGTTGGGGGGGGAGGAGAAAATGGGCATTTACATATTACAATTAACTGGTTAGCTACAACAATCCAAGACTTTTGGGGCACAAGTCCAAAATGTGTCACATTAACATATTATAAACTCAGCATCCAGTGTTGACATGTCCCCAGATCCAAAACGATTACCTCAACATAGTGCCTGCAAAACCTGACCAAACATCCCCTCATTATACAATTTCTAACAAGGAAAAAAGAATCAATAGAACAATCTTGTTGTCCAATCCCATATCTATAACTTGATTTTTAAACTAACAGTCTCTGCATAAGTTGAAGTTTCTACCTAGATCCCTTAAATGAGACCAAATAACCCCAGGAACAATAAATTCTTACTGATTTGGCTAGCGATGAAAAACAGAACCAACAGATTAGTGTTGTACTTAAGTTCAAGCATGGTACAGTGTCCTCCTCGGGTCTCTTCTTCTGAGTCTTAGGATCGTTGGTCTTCCAAAGCCTGAAACTCCCATGCCAAGGCCTCCCACTCTTTCCCAGTTTCTGCCAGATCGCTAAATTGATAGGTGCGCCCATCGTAATGGATCCGAAGCCTGGCGGGCATCAAGAGAGTGGGAAATCCCCAGGGCTCTAAGTCTGGCCCGAACTACGTCGAATTTTTCCGTCTTGCTCGGGTTGCAAATGACAAGTCTGGGAACAAGTGTATTGTAGTTCCTTCGTAGGAAAGTCCATCCGCTGATCTTGCCGCCTGTAGGATCATGTTCCGAGTCGTAGAGCTAGCTGTAATCAAAAAAGATTACTCTCGGAGAGTCCCCACGTGGACCGGCTGATCGAGGGGTAATTCTGAAAGCTTTCACAAGACGATCAGTTAGGACATTCTCTGGTATATTCAGCACCTCAGGAAGCCAGGATTTGAGAAAAGTAATCGCCTCTTCCCCCTCTTCCCCCCTCTGGGAGACCTATAATGCGAACATGGGAGGCTCGATTGGAATTTTCTAGTGCCTCAAGTCTATAGCGTAACTGGGCATTTTCCTGGACCAGCTTAGCTGTTGTAGCTAAAGCCTGTGTTGCAGATTTCAAACATGAAGTCTTGCTGTATTCTGACTATTGCAGTGATCACCAACCTTTGAACTGCCCCCGGAGAACAGAGAGTTAACTTTCCATGCAGGGCATGGAATGCTGAGCTCGAGTTCGGTTGAAGCCTCTGTCTGCTGTTGTTTAAACTCCAACTGTCAGATTCTTTACTCCGCCTCACTGAACAGTCGCTCCGGAGATTTCTCCTTTGCTTGGTTCAAAAAAGTCGGTTAAAGTGTTGTTTTTATCGCTCGGTTTCTACCGAATTTCTGCTACTGAACCTGTCTGTTTAAGTCTCTGTCTGTGGTACCATGAGTACTGGATAGGTTTTGTATTAGTTTTCTGTGTGGAACTTGTAAACATTGGATCAGTTCGGTTTGAATCAATTAGATTTATGTTAAAAAAAACTTCTGTCTTTATTAGAGTGTGGTTACCGGTCCATATCGGTTCTAAAAAAAACGGATTTGATTACGTTTTTTTCCAAGACCGGTAACACGGTCAGGAACCGATAGGGATGTCTTGCCTGGCGAATTGCCGAAAAGGTGGTGCTGTGTTTAGGATTGGCCAGGTCTGAGAAACCCAAGAAAAAACGGGCCCACTGGGTTTCAGCACTGTAGTGTGTGTGGGGAAGCCTTTGCTAAGGCTGATCCCCACACCACCTGTGTTTATTGCCTGGGGTTTGACCACCTCAATTCAGACTGCCAAATTTGTAAAAGTTTTCCCAAAGCTACCCTGGATAAAAGAGTAGGTAGACTGTGGAAAAGGAAGGCCGAGAAGTCCGCTGACCCGGATGGCCAGCCCGGTTCGGTTCCGACCGAACCAGAAGGAGTGCCCTCTGACCAGGGCGAAACTTCTTCGGGCAAAAGGAGAACAGATTCTGAGGAGTCTGTTCCGGTTAAAAGAAAGAAAAGGGAAAAATCATCCGGTTCGGATCCACAAGTTCTTTCTCCAACCGCTGATGAAATAGCCAAAGCGATAAGGATAGTTCAATCGCTAACTTCGGTTCTGGCCGAACCGGCACCATCTGTCAGGGGCTCGGTTTGGTTGCTTCCCACGGTTCCGGATTATACTTTAGAAGAATTTTATGAACCGGAGGAGGAGGAGGGAGAGTATGAAGATGAAGATGATGATGATGATGGTGATTATGAAAGTCTGGATGTGCCTATTGACCCGGACATCTCCCCAGACGGACCTTCAGGTGTTTTTCCTCCTAGGCTTTCTGAGTCCCCTTCCCACTTTGTTTTACAAGAAAGTGGCTGAAACCCTCCAGCTTCCTATGGAAGAAGCAGTAGAGGATCAGGAGGAGCCTGATTTTGTTGAGATGGACATCCCAGAGTCCAGGAGATTGTCTATTCCCCTCCATAAATCTTTTGGGAAACAGACATTTAAAATTCTAAAAACTCCTAATTCCATACCTCCTGTGGACAGAAGAATGGACAAGAGGTATACCCTTTCAGGCTCGGACACGGAGTTCCTTTCCCAACAATGCAGCCATGTTGGGGTAGTGCAGGCTGCTGCCTGTGGTAAAGCAAATATTCCCTTGGCTTCACACCCCCCAGATAAGGAATCCAGGAGGATTGATGTCATGGCAAAGAAACAGTAAATGGCAGCATCTTTGAGACTCAGGCAGGCTAACTATATGGCCTATACAGCTAGATACCAGAAGTCCAGGTGGGACACTGCTGGCTCTAGCTAAACAGGCCCCTGACCAGCTTGCCAAGGAGCTGGAGCGGGTGGCTGCGGATGGGATTGAGGCATCCAAGGTGCAATTTCATGCTGCTGTGGACTCCAGTGATGTTTCATCTAGAGTCATGGCTACATCTGTGGCCCTACGGAGGATGGCTTGGCTCAGATGTACCAGCCTATCACAGGATACCCAGGCTAAGGCCATGGATTTTCCTGTCATTGGTAATTCTCTGTTTGGGGAGCAGACAGAGAACTACAAGAAGATGGACGATACAGTAGGACCACCTACAGGAGTGCTCAGGCCAAGAAAGGCAAGCCACTCCTCAGAGAGCAGCATTCAGGGGCAGGCCGCCTCTTTGCTTATGCTCAGAGGGGTTCTTTAGAGGGAGAGGCAGACTGGGTATGAGCAGGCCTGCTTCCACCCCTCAGCCTAAAGCCCCTGCCAAGCAGACACCTGATGGGTCTGCCCGGGCCGATTCTCCAATACCTGTAGGGGGCAGGCTGGCTTACTTTGTCCAGGACTGGAAGTCTTTAACATCAGACAAGTGGGTCCTAGAAGTAGTAAGCCAGGGACTGGTTCTCAGCTTCAGAAAATTTCCCAAGATGAGAACCAGATCCTTTCCACCTGCAAATCCATCAGAGACCCTTGCCCTAGAGGCAGAGGTTTCTTCCCTCTTGGCTCTAAGAGCTATAGAAAGGGTTCCTGCCCTACACAGGGGCAAGGGATTGTACTCCAGGTACTTCCTAACCCCCAAAAAGACAGGAGAATGGCGGCCCATCCTGGATCTGAGATATCTAAACAAGCACCTTTTAAAGCCAAAATTCAGAATGGTGACTCTGGGAATAATTCTGCCCTCTCTAAGGCCAGGGGACTGGCTAGCCTCCCTGGACCTCAAAGATGCCCATTTTCACATTCTCATCAGGTGCTCCCACAGAAAGTACCTCAGGTTCGAGTTGCCCTCAGGCCACTATCAATTCAGAGCAATGCCCTTTGACCTAACATCAGCCCCAAGGGTGTTCTCAAAGTGCCTGGCAGTAGTGGTTGCTTTCCTAAGGAGAAAAAAGATCTCCATCTTTCCATACTTGGACAACTGGCTCATAGTGGGTCAGTGTCCAGACCAAGTCAAGTCACATCTTCAAATAACTCAGCAACTGCTCACTTCCTTAGGATTCCTCCTAAACCTTCCAAAGTCAGTTCTTTAGCCAGTACAGCTCCTCACCTTTATAGGGGCAGAGCTGGATACAATAAGAGCAAAAGCCTTCCTTCCCCTGGACAGGGCAAGGACCCTTATAGAACTGGCCTCTTCTTTCACCCATCAGGTGTCTCGACCAGCAAGGCACTTCCTGCAGCTCCTGGGCCACATGGCAGCCTCTATAGCAGTGGTCCAGGGAGCAAGATTCCAGATGAGGGACATTCAGTTCCACTTGAGAGCTTTCTGGTCCCAAAGAAAGGATTCCCTTACCAAACTAGTCCCAGTGACTCAAACCCTGATCCAGGCTTTGCAATGGTGGCAGGATCAGGACAATTTAAGACAGGGAGTTCCTTTTGTCACTCAGTCTCATTCTCTAATCCTCACCACAGACGCCTCCCTCTTGGGCTGGGGAGCCCACTTGGGGGATCTTACCACCCAAGGGCTGTGGTCACCTCAAGAGTCTCTGCTTCACATCAGTCTCTTGGAACTCAGAGCAGTGTTTCTGGCACTGCAAGCTTTTTCCAAATCTGTACAGAACAAGGTGGTCCAGATCAGGACAGACAACACTATCACAATGTGGTACATCAGGAAGCAAGGAGGCAGTCGGTCTACGGCCTTGTGCACAGAAGCAATGAAGTTGTGGTCTCTGGCCTGTTCCCTGCAAACCTCTCTGATAGCGGTTCACCTCCCAGGGAAGGACAATGTCCTAGCAGATGCTCTCAGCAGGATATCTCTGGGCCACCATGAATGGTCCCTAGATCCCCTAATTTTGAAAGCGATTTTCTCCAGATGGGGCACTCCACAGATGGATCTTTTTGCAGCCCCAGACAATCACCAACTTCCTCTCTTCTGTTGCAGACCCCCAGTCTTGGGCTCCAGTCCCCTGGATGCTCTGGTTCTGAACTGGGAAGGGAAGTTCCTGTATGCTTCCCACCCCCACCCGTTCAAAGTGCTAGTCAAGATCAGGTCTCAGCCATACAACATGATTCTGATTGCTCCAGACTGGGCCAGACAGCCCTGGTACCCACTGTTGCTGTCCTTAGCAGTCCACCTTCCCCTGTCTCTTCCCAGGAATTACAATCTGTTGACATCCTCTCAGGGAAGGATTTGGTATCCGAACCTCCGATCTTTCAATCTCAAGGCTTGGCTCTTGAAGAGTTAGAGTTTGCTGATCTGCACCTCTCTCAAGGGGTTCTGGATATCCTTAAGGCTTCTCAAAAGCCGTCCACCAGAAAGACTTACAACTCCAAATGGAAAAGGTTCACTATTTGGTGCTCTAATAAGCCTGTTTCTCCAGAATCTGCTGGGTTGCCTACAGTCCTGGACTATATGGTTCATCTTAATGGCTTGGGACTTAGACCAGCTACACTTAAAGTGCATCTGGCAGCTGTTCATGCCTTCTTGTCAGTAGGCAAGCCCTGTCCTCTTATCAGCCCATCCTGTATTTTGTAAATTCTTCAAGGGACTGCTGCACACCAATCCTCCCTTTAGGGACCCTGCTCCTGCTTGGGACCTTAATGTTTGCATTGCTCAGCTTATGCAACTCCCCCTTTGAGCCTTTGTCCTCTGCAGAGCTTAAGTACTTGACTTGAAAAACTGTGTTTTTGGTAGCCATTACCTCTGCCAGGCGTATCAGTGAATTGCAAGCCCTGTCAGTGGAGCCTGATTTCATCTCTTTCCATAGAGATAAAGTGGTCCTAAGAACTAAACAGGAAGTTTTTGCCTAAGGTGGTCTCAGACTTCCACCTTAATCAGTCTTTGTCTCGCCCTGTTTTCTTCACTGACCATTCCTCCTCTGGAGAGAGGAGGTTGCACAGCCTGGACGTAAAAAGGGCCCTTAGCTACTACATAGAGCGCAGCAAGGGTCACAGGTTTGAGTCCCTCCAGTTGTTCCTCACTTATGGAGAGGTCAGTAAGGGCAAACCTGCCACTAAAAGATCTATTGCCAGGTGGATTGTCTCTTGTATACAATTCTGCTATGAAAAATTGGGTAGAACCCCACCCTCAGGCCTGAGGGCTCACTCTACTAGAGGTACAGCTGCTTCCCTGGCTGCTGCCAGGGGATATTCCTATCTTAGAAATCTGTCAAGCAGCTACCTGGAAAACAGTCCATACATTCACCAAGCATTACTCTCTGGATATCCAGGCTAGGAGTGATGCTCGGTTTGCACAACAGTACTTCAGAGCCTTTTTCCCAAAGTAGGTTCTGTCCACTCCTCCGTGGAGGTGCTTGAGTAGTCTGCAATAGTCAGAATACAGCAAGACTTCATGTTTGAAGAAAAAATTACTCACCTTAGTAATGTTGTTTCTTCTAATGGAGTCTTGCTGTATCTATTTCCTCTCCCCTCTCAGAACCTGGTTTTTGGGATGTGGGTGGGCAGAGCAGTGTTGGCACCCTAGGGGTGCCCCTTTTCTCACCCTCCTTTACTTGGGTGTGTGTTGTGTTTTTTTTTTTTTGGGGTTTCCTGACTTGAGTCTTTGCTTTGAAACCAAAAAAACCTTTTTAATAAATTTAGTTGCCAGTTGTCTAGTGTGAGTTTTACAGTTTCCACACAGAAAAACCTAGTGCGAGTATAGCTCGTAAAGATCTGACGGTTGGAGTTTAAACAGCAGACAGAGGCTTCAACCGAGCTCGAGCTCAGCGTTCCATGCCCTGCATGGAAAGTTAACTCTTTGTTCTCCGGGGCAGTTCAAAGGTTGGTGATCACTGCAGTAGTCAGAATACAGCAAGACTCCATTAGAAAAAACATTACTAAGGTGAGTAATTTTTTCTTCTCTGCCATCGTAGCGGTATTAATCGCTGAGCCTATTTTGGCATCTTGTTCAACAAATCGGAGTATCGACTTCACTTTTAAATTGATGGCTTTCATGGCAGACTGAAGCGCGTTCCACGGAGGCTCTGGGCCCGTATACGTCGAGGTAGTAGTGGCCTGTTCTTGTACTGCGGATTGGTTTCTAGATCCACCTCCAGTCACTTTCTGGGTTCGGCCTGTGTTTGATGTTTAGTATCAATAGACTCCAAATACTTATGCCCAATCAAATTTATTACTTTTAGTCCCTTTCCTTTCACTTGTTAGGCGATTTTTATAAGTTTATTCCATAGGTTGTTAAGAGCTATTCTAAGGCACATCTTACCAGAAAGCTGCTCAACAGCGCCCCCCCAACACATATACTTAACCCACAGAGAAGTGGGGAGACAAGACAAACAGCAAGTGAAGGCAGGGATATCTGGGATGGGACCTTCGGAGTGGCCAGGTCCATAGGTGCCACAGGGAACTTTGATTGTTCAACCAAACAGGCAAAACACAGGAGAAATGGCAGAAATAGGAGAGGACCGAACAGATCCTTGATTTTATGTTTAAATTTTCTTTTATTGAGGCCAGACATACACCATTACTAGTTGCTTTACAAACATCAGACCTTTTCCTTTTCCAGCATTTAAGGAGTTTGCCCAAACAATACATTGAAGTGCCATTAAAATTTAGAGCAACCAGCATTTATTATGTTTTAATTTATATGTCTACTTTCTTTTAATGTTTACAGTCCCCCAAACTATTTACATACCGTGTCTCTGTAACACCTTAGTTATCTTATCTGTATACGAGCACCATATCTCATTCCTCCCGTGTTGTGTGTGATATACAGACTCCTTGGATTCACGCATTGTTCTAGTGCACACACACACCCCCGCTTCTATTGGGTCGTTAAGGCTTATGTTCAGGGAGGACAGCCCTACCCACGGGTTTCTTCAGAGATGCTGTCAACACCTCCCCCTCTCTCCTCCTACCCAGAGATACCAACCCAGCGTCACTATGTATGCTCTGAGTGGGTCTCCCCTTATATTCAGTGCTGGGAGAGAACAGAACCCCTAGACACTCGTGTTTTTCCTTTGTCTCAACGCCATTCCTTCCCCCCATTGGCAGGGAATTCATGAATGCTCCCCATTTATTCAAGAACAACTCTTTTCCATACTTATTTATTGCTTCATTCGGACATAACCTTTGAGCAGAATGCTCTTTTTCAAAGGTTCCACGTCTTGACATGAGGACAACACAGAAAAGTAGATCTTACTTCGAGAGGGCTCTTGCAGTAGGTAATTACACGTAGGACTGAAGCCGGCAGTCATCGGGACCCCACGGAAAAATTTCTAGCTAGCAGTCTCTGGCGGAGGACTGCCGCATCAGGTGACAGACGTCAGTATAAAGGGGCAGTCCCCCACGCCCACCTTCCAGTTCTTTCCCGCCGTTAGCTCGTGAAAGTGCCATGTGGTTAAGTTCACTGCTTCGTCAGTCAATCGGTATATTTACTGCTATTTCTCGAATTTTATTTGACTTTTCGTCAGTTTTTCTTCAGTTGCCGTGTATGTCGTCCCCTACTCCATCAGAGCACAAAAACAAGTGCGATTCCTGCGGCACCCAGCTCCCGCATAAAGACTGACACTCCTAGTGCCTCTTCTACCTAGGCCCAGACCATCCCATGGAGAAGTGCCAGCACTGCCTGAAGTTCAACGCCGCCACCCGCAAAACGGAGGCAGCAGTCCCTGGAGGCCCACATTTTAAAAAAGATGTCCTCCATGGAGAAGGAGCTGAAGAAGCTTCGTCAGGCCTTTACTTCCCTGGAGGGTCACCGCAAAAAGAATCACGGGACTCCTCTTCCACGGCTCACCGCAACTTCAGCTATGATCGCCGTGCTCAAAATAACGCCGCCCATACATGACAGCCGTCTTGGAGGCTTCAGGGTGCCATCGACCCTCCCGTCAGGCTTAGCTCGAGCCCATTGGGAGTCTCCAGGTCAAGAGGCTGCCATTCCCGGTAAGACCGCCAAAGTGCGGCCTTCTGGTTCGGCCGGCTCGGTAAGCTGGATGTCCAGTGTTGGCGTCGTGTCAGACAGGGCCACTAAGTTGCCCACGACCATTCGAGAGCAGCGCATGGCGCAAAGCGCCCGCCAAGACTGCTCTCCTTGCGGCCTTCGTTGGGTGTTGGTTCCGATAAGTGGGATACCGGCTCCTCAATGCCGCCCGGACCCGCGGTAAAGTGACATTGATCTCAGCGGTCGCCACGGTGTTAGAGCTGACACGGACCCGACGGACCAGTCCGCCGTCCCCAGCTTCGCCGCAGCACTCGCCGCTGCAGTCCGAGGTCCCAGCGTCTCCCCTGTTGGACCCCGGGGATTTTAGCCCCCCTTCTCCGGGCGACACAGGCACGCTCCCGTCAGGTCTCCTTCCCGCAGGGCCAGACGACCTGACGTCGGTCCTTCCGATGCCGGACGACATTCCCTTGCCAGATGCCGTCACTACGCTGGACCCGACGTCCGCCGTGCCTCCTATCCCTGGCCTGCCGGCGGGGCCTCTCCCAGGACCGTCTGCTCAGTCAGAGCCCCTGGCGCCCGGGTATCCGACCCCGTCTTATACGACGCCGTCCTACCCAGGACTGCAGTATCAGGCACCACAGTACCCAGTGCCTCAGTACCAGATGCCGGGCTTCCCGCTGTCGGGTTACGGATACTCGCCGTACGGATACCCTCAGTATCCGAATCCCCCTCCTCCTCCACCGCCCCCTCAGCTGCTGGTGGACCTGAAGGAGACTTTGGCTTCCTGGTGGGCTGAGGTCAACGCTCAACTCACCAGGGAGATGGAGAGCCGCCTTCCGTCGCCGGACCCGGTTCTGGAGTCCCGTCGTCTGAGGCGAGAGACTCCCTCCCCTCCTCCTGATACCAGAGGCGAGCCATCCAGTACCAGGGCAGGGGATGATGCGCTTCCCCAAGGGGTCCGTTCCTCCCACGCGCTGGGAGGAGTCTTCCTCTTCCTCTTCTTCCTCTTCCGAGGCCACGGATGACTCTGACGGGTGCTCCGATCCTGACAACGAGCCACGCACCTTAGACCAGCGCAGGATTTCTCTGGAAGATCCTTTCTGGAGTTGTTGCAGAAGATCCAGGAGGTTCACCAGTGGCAATCTTTGGAGCCGGATCCACAGCGGAAGAAGCTCGCTGCTCATTTGGATCTGCCCGAAACTGCTCCAACTCTGATTCCACCCTGGATCGAGTCTCATGCGGACCTTGTTTCCACTATTTGGAAACAACCGTTGGCATTCGCCCCCCCTTCCAAGGAAGGCGGATAGGCTGCACCAGGCTCCGGAGGATGTGGCTTCTCTGAATACACACCCCAAAGACGACTTGGTCATGACTAGTGCCGCTTATGGCCGTACGGCTAATCCTAAGCATCTTAGCTCATCCCTGCCTGACTAGGGATCCCGCCTTCTGGACAAGTATGGGAAGAAGGTCTACGCTTCTTCCACTCTGGGAATAAGGGCCCTTAATTATGTTGCTCACATGGGGGGATTACCAGAAGGCGATCCTTGGGTGGAAGCAAATTTGGACTCCCTTCCTGAGTCTCAGACTAAGCAGGAAGCGGCAGATCTGGTCCGGTCTGCTCGTTCGGACAGTCGGTACATGCTTCGTGCCACATACGATGCAGTGGACGCTGCTGGTCAGAGCTCGGCTTTCACCATGGGTTTGCGGCATCATGCCTGGCTCAGAGTGTCAGGTTTGGTCCTAGAGGTGCAGTCTGTTATCCAGGACGCGCCCTTCAGGGGTTCGGTGCTGTACGGTGGGGATGTCAAGGACATCGTCACCAATCTGCAAGATAAGGGTACTGCTCTAAAGTCTGTCAACTCTATGTACAGGCCCCCTCAGGGTCAGCGCCACCCTTTTCGCAGATGCTTTCGGCCCAAAGCGAAACCTCAGGGTAAGCGGGCCAACAAACTTCCGGCCCCTCTGGCTGCCAAGCCCCCCCCGGCCCAAAAAAGCTGCGGGAGCTTCAGCCGCGGCGCTGCCCCACACCACCTGACTTCTTTCCTCTCCCACAGCCTCTGGACCTCCCAGAGGAACCAGTAGGAGGGAGGTTCTCCTTCCATCTCCTGGGTTGGGAAAGGATCACTTCAGACACTTGAGTGCTCCAGCTGATAGCAGAAGGACACTCAATTGAGTTTCTACAGAAACCATTCAGAACCCCGGTCATCTTATTCCCCAGAACATTTTCTGGTTCAGGAAGAAATATCCTCCCTTCTGCTGAAGGTGGCAATAGAACCATAGGTAGGATAACGCAGTGGTTTAAGGCTCTGAGCTGCAAATCTAGAGACCTGGGTTTGAATCCCACAGCACCCACCTGCATATACTGTGTGACCCTGAGCAAGTCACTTAACCTCCTTGTGCTCCCAGGTTGCACCTGTAAAAAAGCTTTCAGCTTAGTGTGTTTCACCTGGTTAAACAATTTGGGGGGGGGGGGGAGCCTGTCCCATCCCACCTTCAGGGGACAGGTTACTATTCCCATTTCTTCCTGGTTCCGAAGAAATCTGGAGACGTGAGGCCTGTCCTAGACCTCAGCTCCCTGAACCTGTTCGTGGAGTACAAACGGTTCAGAATGCTTTCTTACAGAGCCTTCTGCCCTTACTTCGGCCGGGACAGTGGCTGTGCGTTCTGAAAATGTAGGATGCCTACTTGCATATCCCTATTCGCCCTTCCCACCGCAGATACCTTCGTTTTTGTTTCAGGGGGACCACTACCAGTTCAGGGCCCTCCCATTTGGTCTTTCCTCGGCACCCCAAGTGTTCACCAAATGCCTTTCCGTGGTAGCTGCCCACCTGCATACCAAGGGAGTGCAGGTTTTCCCGTACCTGGGCGATTGGCTTCTGGTGGCCCTGTCCAGGGAGGAACTTCTCCGCTCCCTTTCCCTTACCCTGAAGGTTTTTACCAGCCTGGGTGTTACCATCAACCAGACCAAGTCCCATTTGATCCCGTCCCAGAGACTCCAGTTCATCGGGGTGATTCTGGACACTACCTCCTGCACGACATTCCTGCCACTGGACAGGGTGGCCACCCTCCAGGCTCATGTAAGCCTGTTGTCCAGTCGCAGGTGGGTCAGTGCCAGGTCAGTTCTTCGCCTCCTCGGGCTCATGGCGGCTGCTATTCAGACTGTCCCTCGCGCTTGGCTCCACATGAGGATCTCTCAATGGACGCTTCGGTCTCGGTGGGATCAGCTGGTGGACGACCTAGATCAGGAGATCCTGGTCTCCAGCCCTGTGGTTGGGGACTTGCAGTGGCTGATGGTTCAGGAGAACCTTTGCCTGGGAGCTCCCTTCTGCCTCACTCCCCCCTCCCAAACATTGACAACAACCCCCCTTCTTTCCCTACTAATTCCTCCTCCCCTATCTCCCTCCCTTCTACTCCCACCAGCTCTCCCCCGACCATAAGTTTTGCACCTTTTGTTATCTTTTGCCTCGTTGGAGATTGTATTCTATTGTAACAAAATTGTAATTGAACTGTAACTTTTTTGTTTGTAAGTACTGTGTCCCTTGTACTACTGTTCTGATGTCCTCTTTGTGACGAGGTACCTTTGTAAATGAGCCTCTGGCTCAAAGGTTTCTAAACTGATGTTTAACTAAATAAACTAATAAATAAATAAACACCTTGGGAGAAGGTTGGGGAGCCCACCTGGGATCTCACAGGACCCAGGGCTCCTGGTCTAGGCTCGAACAGACTCTTCACATAAACATGCTCAAGCTCAGAGCCGTGCCATATGCTCTACAAGCTCTGCATCTATTATCTGCTTCTCGGTCATCTGGCGGTCCAGACGGACAACATGTGCGTTGTCTGGTACATCAGCAAACATTGAGGAACTCGTTTCTACCCTCTTTGCCTGGAGGCAATGTGGGTTTGGGCAGTGCATCATAATCTTCACCTCACGGTGGTTCATGTTCCGGGCGTCAAACATGCTGGCTGACCACCTCAGCTGGTCATCTGCACAGGCTTACGAGTGGGAACTGGATCAGGGGGTAGTAGACTATATCTTCCTGCACTGGGGGACACCTCAGGTAGACCTGTTCGCGTCTCCTCACGACGCAAAACTTCCTGCCTTCTGCTCGCTCGCTCCAGGGCGAGGCATTTTTTGGAGAGACGCTCTATCTCTCGATTGGAAGGGCAGATTTGTCTATGCCTTCCCCTGATTCCCTTAATTCCGAGGGTCTTACACAAACTCAGCTCAGAAGGAGCTCACATGATCCTAATCGCTCCTTTCTGGCCCAGGCAAGTTTGGTTCTCTCTTCTGCAACAGTATTCAGAGGAACCGCCTCTTCCTCTGTCGCAACTTTTGCTGACCCAGCATCAGGGGACCCTGGTGCATCCAGGTCTCAAATCCCTTCAGTTGCATGCGTGGCTTCTGCAGATGTAGCTCGAGCACGATTCGGGGTTTCCCCACTTGTGGCTGACATTCTGGTGGAGGCCAGAAAGCCCTCCACTAGATCTACCTATGCCATGAAATGGAAACAGTTCTCTATTTGGGCCTCTTCCAAAGACTTTGAGCCTTTCTCTTGCCCTGTTGGGAGGCTTCTAGACTACATGCGCCATCTCTTCGATCTGGGTCTCAGTCATTCCTTTCTGAAGGTTCTCAAGGTGGCCATTTCCTTTTGGGGACAAAACGTTCGCGCAGTTGGAAGTCTCTAAGACTTTTCTTAGAGGGGTTCTCGACTTGAGACCCCCCTATTCGCGTTCCTGCCCCTCCTTGGGATCTGAATTTCATTCTCGGGAAGCTTACCCTGCCTCCTTTTGAACCGGCAGCCTCAGCAGACCTAAAGTTCCTTTCTTGGAAGACTCTCTTCCTCGTGGCCATTACTTCAGCTCGAAGAATTTCTGAGCTTCAGTCCTTGATGTGCAAAATCCCGTATTTGATTTTTCACAGGGAATGTGTGGCTCTGCGTACCAACCCTAAGTTTCTCCCTAAGGTGGTGGTGGTGGAATCAACGCTGAATCAATCCATGGAACTGCCTGATTTCTTTACGCAACACTCCAATCAAGGGGAATACCTCTTGCATACTTTGGACGTTCACCGAATTCCGAGATAATACACCACCAGGACGAAGGATCTCAGAAAAACTGATCAACTATTTGTCTCTCTTGCCCGCAAAAGAGAAGGCATTGCTGTCTCCAAGCAATGCCTATCTAAATGGTTGGCTCAGTATATCACTTTCTGTTACAAGTATCACAAGACCCTGCCGTGTCGAGTCAGGGGCCACTCCACCAGGGGTGTCGCTACCTCTGCGGCTTGTTTTAAGAATGTGTCTGTAGCTGACATTTGTGCAGCCGCAACTTGGATTTCTGTCCATACCTTCACAAAACACTACAGTTTGGACATTGCCTCTCACTGGAGAGCTGGTTTCGTGTTGGCTGTTCTGCAAGGCCTCCTTTCTTGAGACCTTCACAGCCAGAGGGCCTACTTTTGGGGTAGTCTTCCTCCTCCCGTGTGCTTCTCCTTGTTCCAAACTGCTTGGGATTCAGTCCTATATGTAATTACCTACTGCAAGAGCCCTCTCTAAGTAAGATAGTACAGTTACGTAAGAACTTACTGTAACAGTAGATCTTCGAGAGAGGCTGTTGCAGTAGGTAATACCTTCTCGCCCTCCATCCCCCTTAGCCTTTTCAGCTCCTTTTGCATGGGGGAATCATCTGCTTCTCTCTCGTCTTGCCTTTTGGCCTTGTGAGAAAAGAACTGGAAAGGCGGCGTGAGGCACACGTCCCTTTACACACCAACGTGTCGCATGGCGTCGGTCACCTGATGTGGGGGCGGTCCTCCGCCAGAGACTGCTAGCTAGAAATGTTTCCGTGGGGTCCTGACACCTGCTGGCTTAAGTCCTATATGTAATTACCTACTGCAAGAGCCTCTCTCGAAGATCTACTGTTATGGTAAGTTCTTGCATAACTGTACTTTACAGAGTATGGGTGCACAAGTACAGAGACAAAAAATACAAGCAATAACAGCAATTGGTCCATTTACAATTGTAAGCGATCTCATACAGATGCACAAATTGTAGTTAGTACAGTCCAAGGTACATGGTGAGTGCTGTGGGTTTAAGGAACTAATTTAGCAGGAGGTAAAGCAGCCAGGGGAGGCAGTGTCGTTTATTTGATATAAAGTCAGGAGGGGAGAGGCTCAACATAGGCTTTCATACCTTGTATGTTAATGTAGCCAAGAGGAGGCTTTGTCGTTACTTCAAGTCAAGGGGGGTTAATTTTCTGTGCAGGACTGACCTAGTAGGAACATACTGGAGAGCGATGTGAGGGAGGACTGTATGCAGAATAAGTGGGGGGGGGGGAGACAGGTGCTTTGAGACAATCAAATTTGTGAAGGGTCAATGGCAGGGGAGGGATTTAAAACAGTGCTGAGTTAAGGACAATAGATAGAAGGCTCGTCAACAGACTGTGGCTATAGAAGGCTCAAGTACAAAGGGCTGGCAAGTAGTAGTAGGAAGTAGGAGTTTAAACTCGGGGGGGTTACTGGGCAGTAGGGTAGCAAATCGGAGAATGCATCCCAGGAGCATGCCAACTCCAAGCTATCAGGTGTTGGCTCAATAGGTTACCTGCAGCTACATACCTCAGCCTTGGCAAGGTGATGTCTTGGTTCCACCTTGAAGACAAGGAGGCTGTTAATGAGTAAAAGGCATGCTGGGATCTCATTTAGCCAAGAAGGAGCCCTGCATACGATATGAATAATGACTGTAGGGCTTTGGAGAGGGATTTCAGTGGGTCCCATGCCTCAAATGTCCACTCTACTAGTGGGTTCCATATCTTTGGTATGTTGGCCTTTCCAGTGCGAGATTATTAATTACCAGGGTGTTCCATTGGTTCAGTGATGTCCTAGCATGTGAGACCCATGTATTTTGAATACAGTGTTTGCTAACAGCACCCTGACTGTTGTTGGGTATGCTTCCCATTCACTCTCGGCTGAAACATCCACCCCAAACAGTAGTGAAAGCGTTGTCTGCCAATATTTGCAGGGCCCCAGTATTGCCTGTGTGCTGCTGTCCAAAAGGGCCGCAGTTCCCTGCACTCCCAAAAGTAATGCATGTAGGTACCCCTGTCTGTATTACATCTCCCACACACTGGTGAAACTGTTGGGTGGAACTTATTTACTACTATTGGAGGGCAGTAAAGCCTATGACTTAATGTAAACTGTGCTTTCTTAAATTTATTACACATCAGCAATCCCATATGAGACTCAAGGGCCACCACCCAGTTTTCTTCCGATATCCAGATGCCCATATCCCTCTCCCACAGCACATTAACGGATCTGTCTAGGAATAAATCCCTATCATGCATCACCACTCTTGCAATAAGGCCCTTGGGGTTCACCTTTGCCGACCATATTAGGTCCTCCAGCGGTTCCAGCTGCCAAGTACGGGACTCCTGTCCCCCCATGAGCCATACTGAAAGCCCTGATTTGAAAATATTGGTACCTGTGAGTGTTAGGGATGCCATATTTCTCTCGCATCTACTCCATGGTCTGGAATCCCCCACTTTCCCATAGGTCACATAGGCAATGCACCCCTCCCTGTTCCCTTATCTCAAACCCCCCTCCTTCAAGCCCCAGCAGAAAGGCTGGGTTTCCGACCACCAGGACAAGTCCTGTGGTCTCTGTCTCTGCTTTCCTCCTCTTAGCTTGGTCCCATGCCTTATTTCCATTCTACCAGTGGGTTTCTGCTTTGTAGTCTGTTATATGCTCTCCTCCTGCCTGGGTCCAAGTATGCTGTCAAACGCACTCATGTATTCTCCCCTTCAGGATCCACCCAGCTCGCTTCCTGCCCCTGGTACACCCAGTCCTGCATATATCTAAACTGCATAGCTAACGCATAGCCTTTCAGGTCTGGGAAGCCAAGGCCCCACCTTGTCTGTCTTGCCCTCGAGTCTTAGCAAGCTCATTCTGGGCCTTTTGTTCTGCCAAATAAACCCACTGAACTCCCTGTCCAAAGCCCTATAGTCCTTATTACTCAGTCCCATTGGTAACATTTGCTTTGCTTACAGAATTCTGGGCAACACATTAATTTTGAGGAGGTTCATACGCCTCATGCAGGAGACAGGAAGTGCCCTCCATCTCTCCATGTCCACTCTTAATAGTGCGCAACAGTGATCCATAATTAAGCCCATAAAAAACTTAGTAAGTCTTTGTGCATCTTAATTCCTACATATGTAAAGTGGTTATTAACCATCCTGAATCCCCAAGTGTTGTCCCCGTCCCCACTATCTGAAACATTTCAGATTTAGACAGGTTAAGCTTATATTCTGAAAACCCATTGAACTCTTGCACTGCTTCCAGCAAGGCAGGTATAGTGGTGTCCTGCTGTGTGGTAAATAGTAGCAGGTCATCTGCATAAAGGGTTAATTTATGCTGGGTCCCAGATTTCCCCCTTACTCCTTGTATTTTGGGATCCTTTCTGAGATGGATAGCCAGTGGCTTAACGGCTATCGCAAACACAAGGGGATGAAGGGCACCCCTGTCGTGTTCCCCTATATAGCTCAAACATGGCGGAACGCCCTCCATTTACCAAAACCTGTGCCTTGGGCTTCGTTTACAGCATTTTAACCATATGGATATAATCCTCCCCAGTCCAGATTTCTTCAACACCTCGAAGAGGTAGGGCCATTCTGTGCAGTCGAATGCCTTTTCGGCATCCATGGACAGCACCACTACTTGTCCTGGATGTCTGTTGCCCCAGTGAATTACATTAAGAAGCCGTCTCATAATATGGTAAGATTGAGGCCCTAACATAAACCCCGTCTGGTCCGCATGGACCAGCTAAGGTAAGATCACCGCCAGTCTTTTGGCTAATACCTTCGGAAATATTTAAACATCGCAATTTAAAAGCAGGATGGGGCGTTATGACCCACATTCGCTTGGGCATTTCCCAGGTTTGGGAAGCACACAGATCATAGCTTGCAGGCAGATCACTGGTAGAGCTGTCTCATCCCCCACTTCCTCCAACATCCCAGCCATTGCTCCCACCAAGTCCCCCTTTAGGTCCTTGTAGTGTTCCATAGCAGAGCCATCAGGGCACCCCAGCTTTCCTCAATGCCACTGCCACTGCCCTAGTAATCTCTCCTGCCATAACCTTTTGTCCTAGCCACTCCTTCTGTTCCTCAGAGATACCTAGGAATGTTACATTTTCTAGGAACTGTACCATTTGGGGTGTTGAATTCCCGCACTCTGATCTGTAGAGGTTCTCATAGAATGTTGCAAAGGCCCCCCTAATCTTTTTTCTTTGTGTGTGTAACTGCCCCCACCCCAATCTTTTATCCGCCGCCGTGCCTCTTCTACCTCTTGCCAATCATGCTAAGATGGCCCCAGGCTTGTCCCCCCACTCACATAATCTTTGTCTAGTGTAGAAGAGGGATGTGCTTGAGTCCCCTGTTAACATTAAGTTCAGTACTCCTCTGAGGGCGAGCATCTCTCCCCTGAGCTGGGCTGAAGGTTAAGATCATGTGCAATTCAGCATTTTTCAGGTCCTGCTCTAGTGCCTGTCGGCGGAGCTTCCTCTGTTTTTTATATCTGTTTACATAGCCTGTGATGGCGTACCGCATATATGTCTTTCCTGCTTCCCAATACAGTACTTTACTAGGGGCAGTGGCCTCATTCGCCTCATTATGTTGCCCCCATTGTTGTTTCAAGGATTCCCTAAACTCCTCTAACGTCAGGAGATATGTGGGGAAAACGCCATCCTGGACAGGGCCCAGCCTCCTCCCTTGGGAACCTGCTCAACACTACCTTGGCATAATCAGATATGTGTATAGGCCCATGAGCCATGTCTCTTACCCTGGCATAACCCTCTCTTGTAACATAAATGTAGTCCTGCCTGGACCAAGTACCATGTGGGTTGGAGTAGAACGGGTAATCTTACTTTGAGAGGGCTCTTACAGTACATAATTACAGATGGGACTCAAGCCGGCAGGCGTCGGGACCACACGGAAAAATTTCTAGCTAGCAGTCTCTGGCGGGGGACCGCCCCCACGTCAGGTGACCGACGTCGGGCGATGTCAGTATAAAGGGGCGGTCCCCCACGCCCGCCTTCCAGTTCTTTCCTGCCAAAGGCCTAAAAAGGTGAGGCGAGAGAGAAGCGGATGATTCCCTCACTGGAAAAGAAGCTGAAAAAGCTTAGGGGGATGGAGGGCGGAAGGGTATTACCTACTGCAAGAGCCTCTCTTGAAGATCTACTGTTACGGTAAGTGCTTACATAACTGTACTATCTTACTTCGAGAGGGCTCTTGCAGTGGGTAATTACAGATAGGACTGAGTCCCAAGTAGTATGGAACAAGAAAAAGCAAACGGGAGGAGGAAAACTACCCAAATATAGACCCTTAGGCTGTGAAGGTCTTGGGAAAGAAGACCTTACAGAACAGCCAACCCGAAGCCAGCTCTGCACCGAGAGGCAATGTCCAAACTGTAATGTTTCGTGAAGGTATGGACAGAAGTGCAAGTTGCGGCTGCAGATGTCTACCACCGACACATTCTTGATACAATCTGATCCAGATCCACCATCCATTGTTTCCATTGGGTAATTGCCCTGTCATGTCTATCTGTTTCCTCCGAGTGGTCCAGGCTGGGTTCCATTACACATAGAAACATAGAATTTGACGGCAGATAAGGACCACTTGGCCCTCCCAGTCTGACCATTTCTCTACCTAACAGATAAGCTGCAGATCCTAGTTAACCAACAGCCTACTTCCTCCTACCCTCCACTTGAATTGTCTTATGTCTGCCCCATGCATTCTTGAATTCCCCCACTGTTTTTGACTCTAGGACCTCCTCAGGAAGGCTATTCCATGCATCTACAGCCCTCTCTGTGAAGAAATACTTCCTCACATTACCTCTGAGCCGTCCTCCCTCTTATCTTCAAATTGTGCCCCCTTGATCTTCCTGGACATAGTCTCTACCACTCATTCACACTGATGGGATCTTCGCCGGAGGCGCTAGGACCTAGCGGGAGCAGACTTTTTGCAGGAGGGCTGGCACTAGAGATGGAGTTGCGAGGGCCCGGGCGCATAGCTTTGGCTCGCGTGGCAGCTGACTGTCTCTGCGTCGACTCTCCAACCGCCTCACTTCCTTTTTTCCCATCAAGTGTGCTTCAATGACGTCGTCGCTCACCCGCCGGGAGTCAAACTTCAAACTAGCAGCGTAGTTTTCAGTTTATTTTGTAGTATATCTCGAATAAGTACTGCTTACTATATTTTATTCTTAAAGAAAGAAGTCTCCGCCTACATTGACTGAGTCAACCATGGCGGATCAGGTGATGGTTTGGAGACTGTATGAAAGCTGTTCAGTCAGCGGGCTGAGTCGGTCCGCCACCCTCGGTGAAGTGTCTGACAACAGATGGTCCAATGCCGAGGAGGCGGTCCCCTGGAAGCATAAAGAAAACTGTCACATTCTCGGCATCATTCAGCCTCAAGCTCTTCTTCTTCAGCCCACAGGTCAAAAGAAAGGCATCACTCGAGGTCCACTCTTTAGTATCTCGTAACGCGGTGCGGTAATTGGGGTCAGTTGCTGGTCTCCTCCTTGGTCGGCCTTTCTGGTCCTGGTCACCGACCTCTTGACATCGAGCCCTTCCCGCCTTCTGGAGGGCTTCAGTTGAGAAGTTTCATCACTGGGCTGCTCTGATGGAGCAGTGGGCTGGAAGGTTTGTCCAGCTGCCTGGCCCGATTCTCCTTCCTAGGACTCTTCATGGGATCGGTGCAAGGCGGTTGGAAGCTCTAGTCGTCTTGACACCTTCCTCGGTGCAGTCAACTCCAGCTCAGGTGTTCTCCCCCACAGGGCTATGGCGCGAGGAGCCACACGATGCCTCTATCTCCTGGTATTCTTCCCTCTTTTTCCTCAAATCCTATTTTGGAGCCCTGTGTTGGTTTCGGCACCGTTGACATCAGTGGGTCACTTGGCACCATCCTCGGCGCCTTGGGATTGTCGGCACCGTCCTTGGCGCTGTGTGGCTTTTCGGCACCATCCTTGGCGCTGTGTGGCTTTTCGGCACTGTCCTCGGAGCTGTGTGGCTTTTCGGCGCCGTCCTCTGCGCGGGGCAGCTTTTGAACACCGACCTCGGTGCCGAGGGCTCTGTCTGAGTCGTGCGCTGCACTGGGTCAGGTGGCGCCGTGTTTTGCGGCGCCGAGGCTTGGTGTGACGTCTGCCAGTCTTCAGGGCTTCTCAACTCAGAACCCTTTTATTGCAGCCACATCCAAGAGCAGGGTCATTCTCGATGCCTTGCAGGGGGCAGGCCTTAGGCAGCTAGTGTTGGAACACACTCGGGGGAGGGGGAGGCTATACTAGACCTGATACTCTTAAATGGAGAGAGGATCACAAATTTAGAAGTCAGTAGATGTCTGGGAACAAGCGACCACTGCACAGTGTGCTTCACAATAAGCACAACCATGGAGACAAGTCATACAAAAACAAGCATACTGGACTTTAGAAGGGCTGACTTTGGCAAAATGGGTGAATACGTGAGGAACACACTAGCAAACGGGCAAAAAGGAGGGGTGGAAGAACAATGGAGAAAAATCAAAACTGCCATCATAGAGGCAACAAGCCTTTGTGTGAAACAGAAAGAAAACAAAGCGGAGTAAAAAACCACTATGGTTCTCAAAAGAGGTGGCAGGGAAGGTTAAGGAGAAAAAGGCTGCATTCAGAAAGCATAAGGCATCACAGAAGGAGTACGACAGGGAACTGTATCAATTAAAGCAGAAAAGTGGGGAAGGCAGTCAGAATAGCAAAAGCCAAACTGAGGAAAAAATAGCCAGGTCAGTTAAGAAGGGGGATAAAACCTTTTACAGGTACATTAGGGAGCATAGAAAGGTTAAGGGAGGAATAGTGAAGATTAATAAGGGAGAAGGGAGGTGGGCAGAGGGAGACAGTGAAAAGGCAGAGATACCGAATCAATACTTCTGCTCAGTATTCACAAAAGAAGATGAGGAGGAGTTACCTAAACCAGACAGTAGAAGCACTCTGGGTAGGGGGGTTGACACCAGTCCAATTACAGAAGAGTGTCCTGAAAGAATTCCTAAAACTCAAGGTGGACAGAGCAATGGGGCCTGATGGGATTCACCCCAGAATCCTAAAAGAACTAAGGGAGGACCTAGTGACACCACTGACCACACTTTTTAACAAATCATGGGAGGATGGGGTGGTACCTGAGGACTGGAGGAGGGCAGATGTGATTCCCCTTCACAAAAGTGGGAGCAAGGCAGAAGCAGGAAACTACAGACCTGTAAGTTTGACCTCAGTGGTAGGGAAAATGATGGAATCACTTCTGAAAGAAAGAATTGTTGAGTATCTAGAGGCCAGCAGGGCACAGGACCCAAAGCAGCATGGATTTACAGCAGGAAGGTCATGTCAGACGAATCTAATTGATTTCTTTGACTGGGTGACCAAAGTAATACACCAGGGAGGGGCTGTGGATATGGCCTACCTAGACTTTAGTAAGGCATTTGACACAGTCCCGCACAAAAGATTAATAATCAAGTTAGCCAGCTTGGGAGTGGGTCCCAGGGTGGTAGCCTGGGTTGCAAACTGGCTGCACAACAGTACACAGACGGTAATAGTGAGTGTCACACATTCCAAAGAAAGGGGGGTCACTAGTAGAGTACCTCAGGGCTCAGTACTGGGTCCATTCATCTTTAACATCTTTATAGGTGACATTGCAGAGGGTCTGGAGGGAAAGGTATGCCTCTTTGCAGATGATACAAAGATCTGTAACAGAGTTGATACACAAGGCGGGGGTAGAAAGGATGAGAAGGGACTTGGCAAGGTTGGAGGAATGGTCAGACATATGGCAACTTAGATTCAGTGCAAAGAAGAGTACACAATAGCAGGGGAGGTACTCACAACAATAAAAATGGAACGTGACTTGGGGATAGTCGTATCTGATGATCTAAAGGTGGGTAAGCAATGTGAGAAGTCAGTGAGGAGAGTCAGGGGGATACTGAAATGCATAGGAAGGGGCATCACAAGTGGAAAAAGGGAAGTGGTCATTCCTCTGTACAGGCAGTTAGTGAGACCCCATCTGGAGTACTGTGCAGTTTTGGAGACCTCATCTACGCAAGGACATAGGATGGAAGCAGTCCAGAGGAGGGCAACTAAAATGGTGCAGAGTCTGCATCAGAAATGATATGAAGAGAGACTGAGAGAGCTTAATATGTATACTCTTGATGAAAGGAGGGACGGGGGGACATGATAGAAACGTTCAAGTACCTCAAGGGAATCAACAAAGTCCAGGAGGGTAGCATCTTTCAGAAAAAGAGATGTGTAAGAACAAGGGGACACAATTTAAAGATAGAGGGGGGGACGGCTCAGGAGTAATGTGAGGAAATCTTTCTTTCACGGAGGGAGTGGTGGATGCGCGGAACTGTCTTCCTGGGGAGATTGTTGGGGCTAAAACAGTGGGGGAATTCAAACATACATGGGACAGACAGAAAGCAATTGTAGTGGGGGTGGCAGGAAGTAGGCTGTTGGTTAACTAGAATCTGCAGCTTCTCCAGTAGGTAGGGAAATGGTTAAACTGGGTGGGCCAAGTGGTCCTTATCTGCCGTCAAAGGCTGTGTTTCTGTGTTTCCTCTTTTCCTTCTGATTTTCACTCCTTTCCTGTCCATACAGTCACTCCTGTGCTGTTAGGAGATGATATTGAGCCTGACCCAGGCCTTAGGCTGGGTGATGACGTGGAAGGAACAGGATCTAATCCTATTGCAGAGCCTGTGGTCAAAGACCTGTCATTTAAGTCTCTGCTGAAAAATTTGAATTCCACTCTTTCTCTCCAGACTGCAGATATTGATCCTGGGAAGCTTTTAAGGCTCCAATACCTTCATGTCCCGGAGAGTCTTATGGATTTAACTCCCCCGATACAGCCCTCCTTTGAGACGCTTTCTCAAATGGTATGGAATAATCCCGCTCTCATTCCTTCTGTGGCTAAGTCCATAGATAGAAAGTACACTGCTTCTAAGGATCGACCCATTTTGGCCTCCCAAGCCTTTTCGGACCGTATTGTTGTCTTGGCAGAGAAGGTCGTCCTCCCTCAGACTACTACAGCCTGACCTATAAACAAAGAATCTCGTTAGATACTTTAGATAAGAGAGTCTTTGCTGTATCTACCCTGGGTATGCATATTGCCAGCTACCGGGGTTATTTTTATCAATACGAGTATGTTCTTTGGCATTCTCTCAAACAGTTGGTAGAAGGTCTTCCAGAGTCTGACACTAGTTCAGAGCTTCTGCAAACCATAACCAGGGGTATTGAGTCCAACAACCAGCCGGTTAAAGCAGCTATGGACGCTTTCGAGACTGCCTTCCGAGCGGCGGCGGGTATTTGTACCCACCTACACTCCTAGCTGCGCACGTCAGGCTTCATGAACGATGCCCAGCAATAGGTCATGGCGTTACCCTTCGGTATGTAGCTCTTTGTTCCTCAAGTAGAGCAAGCTCTAGAGGCCACACAAAAGACTAGGTCTGCCATTAAATTGGCTCGACCTGCTCCCGCCCCTTCTCAAGTGGGTGTTAATAAGCGTCAGTTTCACAACCATCAGTCCTTTCAAGGCAAGGGCAGGGGAGGTTTTAATAAAAACCAAGCCCCCTAACCTCAAAAGAAAATGCAACAGAAAGCACAAGGGCCCAAAGCGCCCAGTACCACCTTTTGAGTTTCTGGCCCAAGTCCCGCCTCAGCTGCCAGAGGGGGACTCTTTCTCAGCGGTGGGAGGTCATCTGACTCAGTTCTACAACCGGTAGAAGTCCATAACTATGGACAAATGGGTCCTCCGGATAAACCGCGAGGGGTATTCCCTCAATCTTTCAGACACCCCTCCGGATTGTCCCACTCCCCCTCCCCAAAACGTCAGCCCAGGCTGTCAGTACTTCAGTCAGAGCTTCTCGCTTCCGAGATACAAGGCCTTCTGAACAACAGGGCAGTAGAAATAGTTCCGCTGGCTCAACGGAACACAGGGTTCTACTCCCATTACTTTCTACTCCCAAAGAAAACTGGGGGCATGCGCCCCATTTTGGACCTCAGAAAATTGAACATGTTTCTTCCCAAGGAAAAGTTCAAAATGATTTCGCTAGGAACCCTGTTACCTTTGCTTCATCAACATGACTGGCTAGCCTCCCTGGACATGCAGGATGCTTACCAGCATATTTCTATTCACCCAAAGCATCACAAATACCTAAGGTTTGTGGCTTTGTTCCAACACTGTCAGTTCAGAGTCCTGCCCCTTGTGCTATCCTCGGCACCATGAGTTTTTACAAAGTGTTGTGCAGTTCTCGCAGTGCATCTCAGAAAGATCGGAATTCAAGTGTTCCATATCTGGACAACTGGCTTCTAGCAAGCCCTTACAGGCAAGGAACTCTCGACGCCGTAGCCACGGCCTCAAACTTTCTCACGTCAATGGGAGTTCTGCTAAATCTCAAGAAATCGCAGTTGCAGCCCTCCCAGAAGCTCCTTCATAGGAACTCTTCTGGACACCTCCTGTGCGAAACCTTTTCTACCAGAGGACAGAAGGAGCGATTATCCTACAGTTGGCCCGATACATCAGAGAGAACAGCTCGATTCTAGCTATCTCGATGCAACGGATTCTCGGTGTTTACTGTGCCCCTAGGTCACCTCCACATGAGAACCTCTCGGTGGATGCTCAGTACTCAGTGGTCCCCAACCACTCACCCTCAGTCCTTTCTCATCAAGGTGACAGAACCTCTGAAGAGGTCACTTACCTGGTGGTTGCAAGAGGACAATCTTCTGGAAGGGTACCCCTTTGCTCCCCTGGATCATCAGATTTCCATTACCATGGACGCGTCCCTGATGGGGTAGGGAGCTCACTGTCAGAATCTCCACACCCAAGGTCCGTGGACTCAAGATGAGTCCCAGCTTCACACAAATGTCCTAGAAATGAGAGCTGCCCTTTATGCAGTCCGGGCTTTGAAGGACATTCTTTGTCACAAGAACATTCTCCTTCAAACGGACAACAAAGCAGTGATGTATTACATCAACAAGCAGGGCAGTGCACACTCTTGCCCTTTACGTAGGGAAGCAATGAGAATGTGGCAATGGTGCCTAGAGCACAAGGCTCTAATTCAGGCGGTCTACCTGCTGGGAGTGCAGAACGAACTGGCAGACCGTTTCAGCAGAAGAGAGAGAGAGAGAGATCCTCACGAATGGTCTCTAGACTCGGCCATAGTTCAATCACTATTTGCAGAGTGGGAACTCCAGAATTGGACCTTGTTGCATCCCCACTCGACACAAAACTGCCTCTCTTCTGCTCCAGAAATCCAGGGCCTGGCATTTTCTGTCAGAGGGTGTTCAGGCTGCAGTGGACAAGAAGCTTTCTATATGCCTTTCCTCCTCTTCCACTAATTCAGGGGGTACTTCTCAAATTCAAGCCCCAGGGGGACAAAATGATCCTCATTGCTCCCTTCTGGCCTCGACAGATATGGTTTCCGTTACTCAACAGTATGTCGGAAACCCCTCCGAAGGAGCTTCCCCTTCAGACTAATCTTCTGACTCTGGCCTGTGGTCCATCTCAGTCTGAAGTTGCTTCACCTTCGGCTCTTGAAGAGATAGAAGTGAACAGGTTCAATGTCTCTTGGAGAGTTTCAGATATTCTCTTGGCTGCGTGGAAGCCAGCCACTAAAAAAGCTTACACAGCCAAATGGAAGCGTTTTTCTCTCTGGTGTGCAAAATCCTCTTTGAATCCTTTTTCCTGCTCACCAAATAAAGTTCTAGAGTATCTTTTAGACCTCTCAAATCCAGGTCTTCAATACTCTACAGTCAAAGTTCACCTTTGTGCCATTTCAGCTTACCATGAGCCAGTACTTTCCTTATCACTGGCCCAGTTACCAGTAGTTAAGAGGTTTCTTAAGGGTATTCTGCATACCAGACCTCCTATCAGACATCCAGTAGCAGCCTGGAACATTAACCTTGTGCTAGACGTACTCACTCGAAAGTCTTTCGAGCCTCTAGCTACCTGTGAGATGAAATTTCTCACTTGGAAAATGGCCTTCCTGGTGGCCGTTACCTTGGCCTGCAGGGTCTCTGAAATGCATGCCTTGGTCACAGACCCTCCATATACTGTTTCATAAGGACAAAGTAGTTCTTAGGACCCATCCTAAGTATCTCCCTAAGGTTGTTTCAGAATTCCATCTAAACCAACCTTTGGTCCTACCTACTTACTTTGCGAACTTCCAAAATGAAGGGGAGCGTACCCTTCATTCTTTAGGTGTCAGATGAGCTCTGCATTTCTATTTGGATAGAACAAAAGAAATTTGCAAAGCTCAACAACTGTTTCCTTCTGCGAGACCTGGCTGGGTCAACCTGTCGCTGTCAGATGCATTTCAGCATGGCTGGTGACATGCCTTCGCCACTGCTATTCCATGGCGCAGGTTAAGCTGGAAGGTAGTGTGTACGCTCACTCTATTAGAGCAGTTGCGGCATCCCTTGCGGTGATCCACAATGTGCCTATTGCGGACATTTGCAATGCGGCTACCTGGAGCTCATTGCATACTTTTGTCAAGCACTATGCCCTGGATGTCCATGCTAGGTGACATCTTTCGTTTGGCAGGACTATCCTTAACGGACTTTTGTCTTAAAGTAGTGAGCTCTTGGTCTCTCCTGCCACCCTCTCAGGGGATTATTAGCTTGGTACTCTCCCATCAGTGTGAATGAGTGGTGGAGACTTTATGTCCAAGAAGATAAGGAAATTACTTACCTACCATAATTCTTGATCTTCTTGGATGAAGTTTCCACCATCCCCCGAGCTCACCCCTGTTGCTGGTCTTCACTCCCTCAATCTTAGGCTGTGAAGACTTCTTTCTAGGGACATGGATATGTTGTTCATCCACACTCTCTGGCAGGTATCCTTGCCGCTTTAATTCTCGCCGGAAGGTCTTCAAGCTGGCTCCTCCCACCCACCCGGGTGGTAAAACTCTCGGCTCCACCCCATGACGTCAGATCTTCCTTACCGCTTGGAAGCTCAGGTTCCCTCCTTAGCGCTCTGCATTTTAGACTGGATCGTATTTCTTCGGTTCATCCGAAATTGATTTTGAAGTTTTCTAAACTTCAGTCTTCATCTTCCCTCGTGGCTGCGATGGACAAATTTGTTACCGGCTTTCGGAGGTGCCCTTGCGGGCAGAAAATGTCCAGGACGGATCCACACTCCAATTGCGTCTACTGCTTAGGCCTAGATCACGGCCCACAGGCTTGCAACTTGTGCCGTTCTTTCTCGGCCAATGTTCTGGACGATCACGCTGCCCGTTTGAAGCTTGGGCGCCCCGAGAAATGTTTTCCGCTGGTAAAATCCAAAGGAGGCTCGTTGGGCGGTGTCTGCGGCGGCTGGCTTGGCTGAGCAGCTCGAGCAGATGATAAGCCCTCAAGGAGGCGGCCCAGGCCGCATCTTCCTCCCTTGGCCGCCAGCATTTATCCGCCCTCTCTGAGTTCCTCGTATACAGCTTCATTCACGGAGCTTTGCCAGTCCCTTTCCACGAAAGAAGAGGGGCCTTCGGGACATTCTTCTTGACCCAAGAAAAGGGAATCAAAAGGTAAGTCCCATCGTCGGCGTTCATGGGAGCGGGAAAGGTCCCCTTCCCCGGGCAGCCGACCGTCGACTTCGGTCGAGGTTGCAGTTCCCCCGGTGGATTCAGAGGATCTGCCCGCTCCTTTGGGACCGCAGTCCCCGGTTAAAGTTCCCGAGCTGAGGGAAGAGCGGGTATCCCCCGCCCCTTCCCAGACCCACCCTCTGTTCCCCCGGGTGGTCTCTGTCTCAGTCTAGGGCCTCTTCTCGGTCCAGCCGTTCCCGCCATCGTCGGTCTCGGTCTCGTTACTGAAGTAAGCGGCGATGCCGTTCTTCCTCGTCCTCCTCGGGTGAGGAGAGTCTACGGCGCAAGTTGCGCCGGCGCTACGAGGATCTGATGTGGCAGCAGTTGCTGTTATCCGGGCCTAAGCCAACCCCGGCTAAGACCCCGGCCATCAAGTGGCTGTCGCCGGAAGGGCCGAAGCAACCACTCGTTCCAGTCAAGTTGCCCGCCCCAGGGCTGGTTGCTAAGCCGAAACCAGCTGGTCCACCGGTTGTGGTGGAACCTTCACAACCAAAGTCAGGGGCACCGACCAAGAATTCTCGGTCGGGTCATGGCCTGCCCCACAGGTTGTCGGTCACCCTCATTCCTGACTGCCCTCGGCAGGTGGAGGGTGGCTCAGGGCCGAGGCAGCTCTTCGCAGACTCTTCGGAATCCGACGACTATTCCTCCCTGTTCTCCAGGCAGTGCGATCTGGAGTCCTCCGGGGGCCAGTCAGTGGATGATAGCCCATCATCCTTCTTGGGTCTGCTTCGACTCATCTCTGAGTCCACCAGGATGCAGCTCGAGCCCGTGTCTAAACGGGCCAAGTATTCCCTGACGGAGATTCTGGATCGACGGGATTCTCCCACGGAGGCCTTGTCAGCCTAGCCTTGGAGCTTTGGCAGCGGCCTGCTTCCTGTCCTGCACCCTCGGCCAGGATGGCCAGGAAGTGTGCAGTCCCTACCGGCTCTTTGCCTGGTTTCTCGGAACACCCCTCTGCTGAGGGGTTAGTCACCGACAGCGCTTTCCAGCATTCCCGGTAACGCTCGGGATGTGGACAAGCCCCCCGACTAGGAGTCCAAAAAGCTGGACTTTGCCGGTCGCAAGGTGTACGCTGCGTCCTCCCTCGGCCTCCGATAGGCTGGCTCGGCCGTGCTGATGGCACACTGCTCCCACTCCCTCATGGGCTCCCTGGATGAGGTCGTTCCTCATCTCCCGCCTGACTTGCAGACCACGGTCTGCCAGGTGCGGGACCAGGGTAGGGCAGTGGCGAAGCAGCAGCTCCAGACTGCTCTGGACATAGGTGATTCCTGTGCCAGGTCAGTAGCGGCCGCAGTGGCCATGCGACGCAGGGCATGGCTGAGGATATCCCCCTTCACGGCGGATACTCAGCACAAATTTGCGGACGTCCCCTACTTGGGGACTGACCTCTTCGACTCTGGAGTGTAGGGACACCTCCAGCGGATCGAAGTCCAGTGCCACTCTGGACTCTGTCACCTCCGCCCAGAGGGACAAAGGCCGCCGTCAGCAGCAGAAGTCCTTTCGTCCTTCGGTCTCTGCTCCTCGACCGGCCCAGCAGCACCAGCAATAGGGCCAGTAGGCTCGCGCTTGGCATCCCAAACCCAAGCCGATGGCTTCCTCCAACAGGAAGCAAGGAGGTAAAGGCCAGGGAGGTCCCTCAGCCGGTTCTTCCTCCAAGCCTGCCCAGTGACAGGTTGAGGGGTGCGGCCCCCAACCTCGTCACTCCCCTGGGGTTCCCCTGTGGAGGGACGGCTCCGCCATTCCTTTCCGCCTGGTCCGCTATCACCACGGACCGCTGGGTGTTGGAGGTGGTAGGAAAAGGCCTGCCTCTGGAGTTCGAGCAGGTTCTGCCTTTTCGAGCTGTCGCCCCTCGGGGGCACAGGGTCCACAGCCTCGCTGTTGGCCCGCCGGGCTGATATTGCCCTGCTCCTCGAAAAAGAGGTAATCAGGAAGGTGGCGGACCCTCCTCCAGACCCGGGGTTTGTATCCGGGTACTTCCTGGTCCCAAAATGGACGGGGGGCTGGCGCCCCATTCTCGACCTGCACGACCTGAACAAATTCCTAAGGTCTCGGACCTTCAGGATGGTCACTCTGGCTCAGATAATCCCATCCTTGGAACCAGGCATGTGGTTCTGTTCCCTGGACCTCCAGGACGCGTTCCTTCATGTCCCAATCCATCCGTCCCATCAGAGGTTCCTCCGCTTCAGGCGGAGGGATCCCTATGAGTTCGGGCCATGCCCTTGGCCTCTCCCTAGTTCCCAGGGTCTTCACCAAATGCATGGCAGTGGTGACAGCATTCCTCTTGGCGCTGAGGGGTCGGGTGTACCCTTACCTGGACGATTGGCTGATAGCAGCCCCTCAGACTGGGCGGAGGCGGTCCAGAGATCTGGCCCTCAGGTTTGCTCTCAGGTTGGCCTCCTCATCAGCAGGCCAAGTCAGAACTTGTGCCAAAGCAGGTGATTCTGTTCATCGGGGCAGAGCTCGACTCTCTGCGAGCCAGAGCACGGCTCCCGGCGGACAGGGCCGAGGTTCTTTCCTCCTTTGCCCAGTCATTTCTAGTTGGGCAATTACGCCCTGCCCAGGACCTCCTGGGCCTCATGGCGGCCTGCACCAGCGTGGTCCATTGGGCCCGTTGGTACATGCGTCCCCTTCAGTGGGGACTGGCCAGCCACTGGTCACAACACCACAATCCGTTGGACCGGCCCGTGACAGTGACCCAGGAGATGTGGAATGCTCTCCAATGGTGGATCATTCCAGCACATCTGCAGGAGGGCATCCCGTTTGTCCGCCCCGAGCCGACGGTCTCTCTCTCGACCGACGCATCTCTGATGGGTTGGGGTGCCCATCTGGGGGAACACCGAGCGCACGGCCTCTGGTCCCCTCGGGAGTCCTGATGCCACATCAACCTGCTGGAGCTCCTAGTGGTCCGTCTTGCTCTCACTGCCTTTGCTCCATTTCTATGGGGTCAAGTGGTTCAGGTCCAGACGGACAACACCACGACCATGTACTGTCTAAACCGCCAGGGCGGGATGTGCTGCTTGCTGTTATGCAAGGAAGCTCTCCGCATTTGGTCCCTAGTGCGCAGCCTGGAGGTGGATCTCCTAGCCATTCACGTGGCAGGAGCCTCCAACACCCTGGCCGATGCCCTAAGCCGGACAGGGGCTGCGTCTCACGAGTGGTCTCTCCTGCGGAGGAGTACAAGATCTCTTCTCCTACTGGGGACGCCTCAGGTGGACCTGTTTGCCTCCAGGAGAATGTGAAGCTGAGTCTGTTCCATGCCGCCCCCAGCAGGGCTGGCTGCAGGGGATGCCTTCCGAGGCCGTGGACCCCAGCCTCTTCTCGCCTTTTCCCCATTTCCCTTGATCCACAAGGTGCTTCTCAAGGCGAGGAGGGACGAGGCACAGCTGATTCTGGTAGCCCCAGACTGGCCCCGCCAGTTCTGGTATCCAGATCTCCTCAGCCTCAGCTCCAGGCTCCCGAGGCGGCTTCCAGCCCGCCCGGACCTGATCTCAATCAGGGGAAGACATTCCATCTGGACCTTCAATCCCTGCACCTGACGGCCTGGTTCCTGAGTGGCTAGAATTCCAGGCTCTGGGTCTTTCCGATGAGGTCCTCAACGTCATTGAGGCGTCCCGTAAGGAGTTGACCAGGAAATGCTATGCCTTCAAATGGAAGAGGTTTTCCATTTGGTGTCGGGGAAGGGCTTGGACCCTTCCGACTGCCCCTTGGCAAGCATTCTGGACTACCTGTGGTCCCTTTCTCAGCAAGGGCTTCGGTCGACGACCCTTAATGTGCACCTGGCAGCCATCTCTGCTTACCGGGCGTGGGCCAGCAAGCAGTCGGTGGCACAGGAGGAGGTGGTCGGGCGCTTTTTCAAAGGCCTTGACCACATTTCCCCTCCGGTGCGAGAACCTCCACCTCCGTGGGATCTACTGCTGGTATTGGCCAAACTCATGGGCAAGCCATTCGAATCAATGCACAGGTGTGATCTTTCTCACCCGTCGTGGAAGACCGCCTTCTTGGTGGCTATCACGTCAGCCAGAAGGATGGGAGAGCTCCAGGCGCTTTCCATCGAGCCTCCCTACCTGGTCTTCCACAGGGACAAGGTTGTCCTGCACCCCCACCCGAAATTCCTTTCAAAGGTGGTGTCGGAGTTTCATCTTAACCAGGTGTTGACTCTGCCGGTGCTCTACCCCAGTCACACCTCGGAGGCCGAATATAGGCTCCATACTTTGGACCCTAGAAGAGCTCTCACTTATTATAAGGAGCGGACGGCTGATGTTCGGGGAGAGGTTTGCCAGCTGTTTGTCACCTACGCTGAAGCCGCACCTGGCAGACCTGCAGCAAAGTGGATGATAGGCAGGTGGGTCACCTTCTGCTTAGAGGTCTGCTACAGGTTGGCGGGCATGGAGCCTCCCAGAGGGATAAGAGCTCATTCTACCCGCCATACCACTGCATCGGTAGCTGCTTCCAGGGATGTCCCTATCCAGAACATCTGCAGGGCTGCTACCTGGAAGTCTGCACATACCTTTATTACCCACTACCACATCGACCTCAAGTCACGCTGGGATGCTGGTTTTGGGGCCTCAGTTCTCCCATCTCTCTTTTCCAAGTCAGTATTGGGGGTGTGCGCCTTGCCTCCCTCCTCCCAGAGAACTGCTAGGAGTCTGCCAGAGAGTGTGGATGAACAACATATCCATGTCCCTTGAAATACATGTTACTCACCTGTAACAGGAGTTCTAGGAATGGTATTTGTTCATCCACACGACCCACCCGACCTCCCCGGCTTCGACACACAACCTGAGCTTCCAGCGGGCCAGATCTGGCGTCATGGGGTGGAGCCGAGAGTTTTACCACCCGGGTGGGTGGGAGGAGCCAGCTTGAAGACCTTCCGGAGAGAATTAAAGTGGAAAGGATACCTGCCATAGAGTGTGGATGAACAACATATACCATTCCTAGAATTCCTGTTACAGGTGAGTAACCTGTATTTATTGACCCTTCTTATACGGGTCGCTCAGACTATCTTATGTCCGATTTTTTTTGTTTTTTGTTAGGCTATCCTTCTAGGTTAATTACGCTGCACCTCCTGGGAAGAAAGGTACTGAGGAGGTTGGAGAGTCGATGCCGAGATGGTCATTGCCACGCGAGCCGAGGCTCGCAGCGCCACTCCTCGTGACTCCATCTCTGGCGCTGGCCATCCTGCAAAAATTTTGCTCCCGCTGGGTCCTAGTACCTCCGGTGAAGATCCCATAGGTGTGAATGAGTGGTGGAGACTTCATTCAAGAAGATGAATTATGGTAGGTACGTAATTTCCATTTCTTGCACATCTTTTTTTTGAAAGATGCTACCCTCTTGGACTTTGTTGATTCCCTTGAGGTATTTGAAAGTCTCTATCACATCTCCCTCTCCCTCTCCCTCCATTCCTCGAGGGTATACATACTAAGCTCCTTTGGTCTTTCTTCATGTGTCTTCTGGTGCAGACCCTGCACCATTTTGGTTGCCCTCCTCTGGACAGCCTCCACCCTGTCTGTCTTTGTGGAGATGGGGTCTTCAGAACTGTATACCGTACTCCAGGTGTGGTCTTACTGTCTATACAGAGGGCCAACAACTTCCTGTTTTCTATTGGTGATGCCTCTCCCTATGCATCCCAGTATCCCTCCAGCCCACCTTACTGTCTTCTCACATTGCTACGGTTCAGGTCCCTGCCCCAGAAAGAGATTGGGGAACTGCTCTCGAACCATCACATCCAATAATTTTTTTTTATAAAATTCAGCATCAAACAGTGAAGGAGCATATACACTTGTGTATGTTTTGTTCTTGACCAACCGTACCTTGAACAAAAATGTACCTTCCTTCCTCCGGGTCAGCAACAGCCCTTACCACCTCTGTGGTATAATTTTTATGAAACACTACCGCCACCATCCTTTATGGGAATTAACATGCAGCCACATGGCATGCTCCGACCCATCCTCCCACCAGCTTTTTGTGCTCTTCCAGGCTTAGATGAGTCTTCTGTAGCAGTGCTACCTGCGCTTGTTTGTTTTTTAAAGCCTGTAGCACTTTTTTCCACTTTATTGGATTGTTAAATCCCCGGACATTCCAGGAGATGATCACTTTGGCATTATCCATTTATACCCCAGCAGATTTCGCCGACATCCTCCACAGTAGATGTTCTTTGACCTTCCTCCCACACCACAAACATGTTATACCATTGTAGTGTGACATTTGTGTATTAGTGTGTACAGACACTTGGTATGTCTTCCCCCCCCCCTCCCATTCCAACAAAACCTGCAACAGGCAAGAAATCAACCTTAATTTGAAAACCAGCAGTAATAGGTATATCATTATGAACCGTATACATGTTACTTAATGGTACTCCGCATTTCCCTACCCTCCTGTCCTTCTGCGATCCTATCCTCCTATGACTCGTATGATACGCTAAGGCTCGGAGGATGATATGGTTTCCACCCGTCCCCCTCTCCTCGCCTCCATATTCTCTTTTTGCCTCAAGCAGGTGTAAGCGCAGGTTCGGTCTACCCCCCCAGCCCCCTGCCCCCACTAGTTATTTCCATGGATTAGAAAAGTGATTCCTTCCCCGACTCCAGCTTGCCTTATATGAAGTTAGCCTCCTAACCCCACCTTCCCTTTCAACCCCTTATGAGTCCCTCATATCTTCCCCAGTTCCATCCCTGACTAATAGATTCATGCCCCTCTAATGGAGGTCCCTACTTACCCCACCCCATTGGCGCAATAATGGCAGTGTCTGCTCCCCTCTTTCAGAGCATCCATCGCAGCATCATGCCTGTGCTCTGGCACTTCGGGGGACGCTGCCTATAAGAAAAAAATTCCCATCTTCCCAGAGACAGTTCCTCACCCCCCAAGCCCTGCACAGTCCCCTTCTGACAAGACAACCTCCTCCCCCTCCCAAGCGGTCCTTATCTGCTGTCAAATTCTATGGTCCCCCCTCCACTCCCGATGAAAAGGGATAAAAAGAGGTGTTTTGTTATACCAGGACTGCTTATTTTATGTGCCAAACAAATCTCCCCCAAAAAAAATCTGTCAGTGGCAGTACAGGGAGAAAGGCACACAATTGGACACAATATATTCTAGGTCCAAGGCTTCTTCCCCTGTGTTGCATCAGACCTCCATGAGCGCACGCCCCGACTGTCCATTGTAATGATCCTTCTGTTCAGATCTAGCAAAGGACGGGTCATTTACGCAGCCCCACAAGTCCATAGGTTGTTCATCACCTAGTCCTTGAAAATCTAAACCAAAGATTACCCTCCCTCGAGTATGTACACCCAGCTTACAATGTATCATTAGACCCTCCCCCAACAACCCACCCTTTCTGGGAGTGTTCGATAGACACAACTCCCAAGCTCAGCAGACCCAAAACAGATGCATGTAAAAGTTAGCCAAGTCAGCACTTCCATGTGGCCTACTGCGAGATGGCAACCTCTTGTCCTCCGCTGAAGTTTCTTCTCACAATTAAAAGTCACTTATCCGAACTCGATGATGCTCCCAGTGATGATCTTCGCCTTCAGTTACCCTCCATGTTGTTTAAAAACTGCTGTACCCGCTCTGCCTCATAAAAAGTGTAGGTCGCTCCTTCTTTCCTGATTTTTACCACAGCTGGATAAAGAAACTGAAAATCTACCTTCTTGGGTCGTGGATATATTGTTCTATCAAGCACTTATTAGCCTACCTCCCCTTCCCCCTGTCCCTCCTCTGCCCCTTTACATTCTTCCCTGCTCTTCCCCCCATACTTCGCTTCTTATTGTTATAACTGATTGTTCCGATGACCTTCCATATCTCATATGTTGCCTATTGAAATCTAATTAAGACTTGACACAATGTTAGTTATGTATATCTTGACATACTAGCATACGACCTCGCATTTATGTATCCTATTTGTGTATCCTGTTTATGTATTCTGTGAGTTACATATGTATAAGCCTGAATACTCCCCAAATGTATTATGTCATTTCAAGTTTATCCTTTTTTGTTACCCTTGTTCTGTATTTATGTCCAGGACCACCTTGAAAACGAGTTTACTCAATGGTGTACACGCCTGGTTAAATTTTGATTGATTGTTGACAGGTACCTTACCGCTTTAAGATGTGCCGGAAAGTCTTCATGCTGGCTCCTCTCACCCACCTGGGTGGTATAAGCCTCTGCTCCACCCCATGACACCAGATCTTCCTTTCCGATGGAAGGTTCAGGTTCCCTCCTTAGTACTTCCGCTTGTGGTAGGCCCTGGCTTTTGAGTCTTTGGATTCGCTTCCAAAACTAATTCTTAGACTCTCTAGAGTTCATTCTTCTTTCGTTTCCACGATGGAAGATAAATCGACCCCGCTGGGCCGTGCCCCTGTGGGCAGAAAATATCTTGCACGGATCCTCACGCTTACATGCGTTGCATTGTCTGGAACTGGACCCCGATCCACAGGCCTGCAATCAGTGTCGGTCCTTTTCCCCAAACGTGCTCAAAGATCGCGCTGCCCGACTCCTGGGGCGACTGGAGAAGCGTTACCCGCTGGTCAAATCGAAGGATGCCCGTTGGGTGGTCTCTGCGGCCACGGGGTCTGCCAAGCAGCTGGAACCAGCTTAAGGCCTTAGAGGAGGAGGCGGCTCAGGCCGCAGTCGGCTCTTCTTCAGCTTCGGCCTTCATTCCTCTTCAACTGGGATTCTCCTATTCGGCTTCCTTCAAGGAGTTGTGCCAGTCTCTCTACTAATAGAGAGGGCCCTTTGGGGTCGCATATGTCGCACTCCAGGAAGGAGTCGAAGAAGGAAAAAGAAAAGTTTACACGTCTGTGTTCTTGGGACCGTCCCACAAGAGGAAAACCCTGCTTCAGACTTCAGTCGGGTCATGCTAAGGCCACGGTAACCTCTGTCAGACCAGTAGGCTGAGACGCCTGTCGATGCATCCAAGATGTTTCTCGAACCGATTATCTGGTTGTCGCCTGATCCAACTGACTCTTTATTTCAGACGCCGGTGCTCCTGGTGTCCTCAGACGGGTTGGCTCAGGGCCCACCCACCAAGGAACCAGACCAGGAGGAACCATGGGTTTCCCCAGTTCTTTCTGAGATTCCCTGTCGGCCCTGCCGACGGTTGAGGTCTTGGTCTCGTTCCTCGACTTCGGCATCAGACAGGACTCGCCCACACCAGCAATCCCATTCCCGATGCCATGGGAAGCGGCAGCACCACTCCTCGTCTTTGTCCTACTCAGATGAGGAGAGGCTCTGGCGCAAGTTGCGTCGGCACTACGAAGACCTCATGTGGCAGCAGTTGGTCCTGTCTGGGTCGAAGCCAATTCCGGTTTTCCATGTGGCCATAGTGGCTTTCACTTGCTTTCACGCACCAAGGTGCCGGTTAAGGCCCTGCCAGCTCAGCCATAAGCCGGCTACTCCACCGATCCAGGTGGAGCCGCCGCCAGAGCAACTGAAGTCTGGGGCTCTGACCAAGCATTCTCGGTCAGCGCAAGGCCTGCCCCATCAGTTATTGGTCACTCTTACTCCTGATCACCTAAGGTGAGTGGAGAGCGACACGGGTGGACGCCCCCTTTACTAGGACTGTTCAGAGTGCATGGATTACTCCATAGTCTCCGTCCAGTGGACATAGAGTCCTTGGGGTTGTTCTTCCGTTGACAAGGGCCCCACTGCTGATGGAATTTGTCTGCTCATCTCCAGATCCACGGGTATGGAGCTGGAGACTGTGCAGAAACAGGCTAAGAACCCCCTTACAGAGGTTCTAGATGAAGGGGATACACCTGTGGAGGCCTTCCCGGTAGCTGAGGCCATTGTGGGCCCAGCCTTGGAGCTGTGGCAGCGTTCAGCATCTTGTCCTGCGCCTTCTGCCTGCATGTCCCGCAAATATGTGCCCATGGGGTCCCTGTCGGGCTTTTCCGCGCACCCCTCGGCAGTGGGGTTGGTGGCTGACTCCGTTTTTTGGAGTTCAGGCAACAAGGGCGATGCAGACAGACCCCCGGATCCATGATCCAAACAATTGGACCATTCTGGGAAGAAAGAGTGCGCAGTCTCCTCACTTGGTCTCCATCAGGCCAGCTCGGCCGTTGTTATGGCACATTTTTCCCACGCCCTCTTGGGCTACCTGGATGAGGTTATTCCTCATCTCCCGCCTGACCTCCAGACTACGGTCATGCAGGTCTGGGACCAGGGTAGGGCAGCGGCAAAGCAGCAACTCCAGACAGCTCTGGACGTTGGCGATTCCTGTGCCCGTTTGGTAGTGGCCGCGATGGTCATGCGCCGCAGGGCTTGGCTGCACATCTCGACCTTTACAGCTGATACGCAGCATAAGTTGGCAAATGTTCCCTTCTTGGGCACCAACCTGTTTAGTCCTAGTGTAGAGGACCACTTCTAGCACATAGAGAAGTCCAGTGCCACCTTGGACTCCATCACATCTGCTCAAAAGGACAAGGGCCCCAATTGTCACAACTGCAAGCCCTTTTGTTCGTCCACTCCTGCGGCCAGACTGGCCCAGCAACAACAGGGTTAGCAGGCTCAAACTTAGCATCCTCGGGCCAAGTCTGTGGCATTCTCATTTAGGAAGCCCGTGGGGGAAAGTCCTGGTGGCCCCTCCTCCAAGCCTACCCAGAAACGGGTTGGGGGGTGCCTCCCTCACTCCTGTCATGCCTCCCGTGGGACCTCCCTTGGGAGGGCCAGCTCAGCCAATTCATTTCTGCTTGGTCCACTGTCACTATGGACCGTTGGGTTCTAGAAGTGGTAGGTTGAGGCCTGCCTCTGGAATTTGAGCAGGCCCCTCCTTTTCGAGCCAGTGCCCCACCGGGGGGGAGGTCCTGGTGTCCGCAGCTTCAGTCGGCTCTCAGAGACTTCGCTGAGCTCCTCCTCAAGGAGGTGGTGTGCCAAGTAGCTGACCCGCTTTCAGACCCAGGGTTTGTCTCCAGGTACTTCCTGGTGCCAAAGTGGACAGGGGGCTGGCGCCCCATTCTAGATCTGCACGACCTGAACAAGTTCCTCTGGTCACGCACCTTTTGGATGGGAACTCTGGCACAGATCATATCATCCCTGGAGCAAGGAATATGGTTCTGCTCCCTAGACCTTTAGGACGCGTTCTTTCATGTCCCGATCCATTCGTCCCATTGACTGTTCCTCCGCTTCAGAGCCGAGGGAACCCTTTACGAGTTTCGAGCCATGCCCTTCGGCCTATCTTCAGCCCCCAAGGTGCATGGCAGTGGTGGCGATGTACCCTTACCTGGACGACTGGCTGATAGCAGGTCCGTCCAGGCTGGAGGTGGAGCGGTCCAGGGATCTGGCCCTCCAGACTTGCTTAGAACTTGGCCTCCTGATCAAAGAGGACAAGTCGGAACTCGTGCCTGCGCAGGTGATCCAACTCATCGGGGCAGAACTCTACTCCTGCCGAGCCAGAGCTTTGCTCCCAGTGGACAGGGGGAGGCTCTCTCCTCCTTTGTCCAGTCATTTCTGGTTGGGCAGTTGGGCCCTGCCCAGAAGTTCCTGCTGCTTCTGAGCTACATGGTGGCCTGCACCAGCGTGGTCCAATGGTCCCGCTGGCATATGCATTCTCTTCAGTGAGAACTGGCCACCCAGTGGTCTCAGTGCTCATGTCATCTCAACCAGCTGGTCTCTGTGACCCAGAGGATGTGGGACGGCCTCCAGTAGTGGCTCGTCCCATCCCACCTGCAGGACGGGATCCCGTTTGTCTGCTCCAAGCCAACGGTCATCCTGGCAACTTATGCCTCTCTGATGCATTGGGGTGCCCATTTGGGGAAGCACAGAGCCCATGGGCTCTGGTCCCCCCCAGGAGTCCCGATATCACATCAATCTGCTGGAGCTTCGAGCAGTTCAGCTAGCCCTGACCGCTTTCGCTCCATTGTTCGGGGTCAAGTGGTCCAGGTCCAGACGGACAATACCACGACCGTGTACTATCTCAACAGGCAGGGCGAGACATACTCCTTGCCCCTCTGCAAGGAAGCTGTCCACATTTCGTCCCTCATGCTCAGCTTGGAGGCAGATCTCCTTGCCATTCACATGGCAGGAGCCTCGACTCAGCTGGCCGATGCCCTCAGCCAGATAGGCGGGGCGTCTCACGACTGGTCTTTCTTTCAGGAGGTAGTACAAGAGCTGTTCTCCCACTGGAGAACCCCCCAGGTGGATCTGTTCGCCTCCAGGGAGAATGCGAAGCTGAGGCTGTTTCATGCCCGCGCCCCCCCCCTCAGCAGGGTTCACCGCAGGGGGATGCCTTCTTGAGGTCGTGGTCCCCAGCCCTCTTCTACACCTTCCCTCCACTTCCCTTGATTCACAAGGTGCTCATCATGGTCAGGAAGGTCAAGGTGCAGGTGATCCCAGTAACCTCAGACTGACCAATGCCAGTTCTGGTATCCAGATCTCCTCAGCCTCAGCTCCAGGCTCCCGAGGCGGCTTCCAGCATGCCCAGACCTGCTCTGTCAGGCAGGGGAAGGTGCTCCACCCGGAACTTCAATCCCTACACCTGACGGCCTGGTTCCTGAGCAGCTAGAGTTCCAGGCCTTGGGTCTCTCCGACGAGGTCCTCAACATTGTTGAGGCATCCCATAAGGAATTGACCAGAAAATGCTATGCCTTTAAATGGAAGAGATTCTCCATCTGGTGTCAGGGCAGAAGATCGGTCCCTTCGTCCTGCCCAGTGGCTAGCATTTTAGACTATCTTTGGTCCTTCTCCCAGCAGGGGCTACGGTCAACGTCCCTAAAGGTGCACCTGGCAGCCATCTCTGCTTACCAGGCGCAGGCCGGTCAGCAGTCGGTGCAGGAGAAGGTGGTCTGGCGCATCTTCAAAGGCCTAGATCACTTATCCCCTCTGGTGCGTGAACCTCCACCTCCGGGAGATCTACTGCTGGTTTTGGCAAAGCTCATGGGCAAGCCATTCGAACCTATACACAAGTGTGACATGTCACTCTTGTGGAAGACTGCCTTCTTGGTGACTCGCGTCAGCCAGAAGGACTGGGGAGTTACAGGTGCTCTCCATTGTCTCCTTACCTGGTCTTCCACAGGGACAAGGTTGTCTTGTGCCCCCACCGGAAATTCTTTCCAAAGGTGATGTCAGAGTTTCACCTTAACCAGGTGATTACTCTGCCGGTGTTCTTCCCCAGTCACCCCTCGGAGGTCGAGTACAGGCTCCATACTTTGGACCAGAGATGAATGCTCACCTATTACAAAGAGCGAATGGCGGAAGTTTGGGGAGAGGTTCGCCAGCTGTTTGTCACCTGAGCTGAAGCCGCACCTGGCAGACCTGCAGCCAAGCGGACAGTAGCTAGATGGATTACATCTTGCATTGACCTCTGCTATAGGTTGGTGGGTAGGGAGACTCCTGTTGGGCTAAGGGCTCATTTCACCTGCCAAACCACTGCGTCAGTGGCTGCTTCTAGAGACGTCCCTATCCATGAAAAATGCAGGGCTGCTACCTGGAAGTCGGCACACACATTCATTTCCCATTACCACATCGACCTTGAGTCACACCGGGATGCTGGTTTTGAACCTCAGTTCTCCAGTCCCTCTTGCCTAAGCAGGGTGTGTGCGTCTTGCCTCCCCCTCCTTGAGAACTGCTAGGAGTCTGGCAAAAAGTGTGGATAGAGCATCATATCCACGATCTAGAAAAACAGGTTACTCACCTGTAACAGTAGTTTTAGGAGTGTGGTATATGTTGTTCATCTACAGTGACTCACCCGACCTCTCCAGCTTCAGCGCATGCACCTGGCTTCCAGCGGGCTAAGATCTGGCGTCATGGGGTGGAGTCGAGGGTTATACTACCCAGGTGGGTGGGAGGAGCCAGCTTGAAGACTTTCGGGCACATCTTAAAGCGGCAAGGTACCTGCTAACAAGTGTGGATGAACAACATATACCACTCCAAGAACTACTGTTACAGGTAAGTAACCTGTTTTTACTGGCTCGCAAGGCATCTAGTACCTGATTAAAGAGACTCCTTTTTTGCAGCAGTTGTGAGAACTCCTGATGCAGGTACAGTCTAGCCCCCTGGTATATTACTTCCTTCTTTCTTCTAAAGGCGAACCAGATGGCCTGCAAGTCCCCAAAATTATGCAAACGAAAGATGAGCTGACGTGGCAGCTACTGGCTCCGGTGCCAAGGCTCTATGTGCCCTTTCAATTTTGAACCGGCCTCCCTTCAGCTCCAGTCCCAAAGTTCGGGAAGCACTTTGCCACAGAATTCCTCAAGTGAAGTCCCCTCTTTACCTTCAGGGAGACCGCAGCTATGCAGATTATATCTGCATTGGTAGTTTTCCTGATAATCTAATTGTTCTAACCCAAAGAATACCTTATGATTAAACTGATGCAGTCGGCCTCCTGTGTTGGACTGCCCGGAGAGATGGAATCGTATGCAAATGATGGAACTCTCAATTTGCTTATGCCAATTTCAAACTGCTGCCCTAGCAACTGCTGCACTCTGAGTGCTTCAGATTCTTTACTCCGCCTGCCTAGTGAAGACGTCCCGGAGAGCTCTCCCTCAACCTCTTCAAAATCTATTTGGTCAATAAGTAGTGTTTTTAGTATATATTTCAGATTGCTGCCTTAGTTTAGTTTATTTTGCAATTTGTTTGAATATTTTGTGTGATTAACGATTCCGCTATTTCTAGTGAGGTTTTTACCTCAATTTTGCTCTATGTTCTTGCAGTCTGTTCCTTAACCACTTATACTTGTTTAAATTCTATTTAAATTTGTTGGTTTCTCTGTCCCCTTTTTTGTCAGGAACCAAGTAGCGCCCGGTTCCCGGTACTGTTAGCGGTTATTTATATTTGAAATATTCGGTTCTAAGGAACTGATAATTACATATATTTTCTTTAGCGATTCCTCCTCAATGTCAGAGGCGCCTGTTTTTAAGCCTAAAAAATGCACAGGACCCACTGGTTTCAAATTGTTTGGATCTTGTGGTCAGATCATAGCTAAAACAGACATTCATTGTGCGTTTTTTTTTTGTCTGGGCACTAGCCATATTTTTGCAAATTGGGATGTTTGTAAAACATTTTGTCCTAAAACTGTCAAGAAAAGGTCCAACATTTTGGAAGAAATGGCCTCTGCTTCTAATACTGGTGAAAGTGGCTCCTCCACCTCTGGCACAAGAACGGATGGAGGTAAAGCTAAGGATCCTGATACAGGATCAGATAAAGTTGAGCAGGGTAAGACAAAAGGACAGTGGACTCTGGAACTGAACCTGTTCCACTTTAGAAAAAATGTAAGGAAAGGCATGTCGCTGCGCCTCCGGCCGAGAAGGCTAAGGAGCTCCTAGCTGACAAAACTGGTATGCCCTCGACTAAGGACATTGCCAAGGCCCAACAGGTCTTGCAAGCTGCAGTACTGGTTCCAGTACCGACTGCCCTGGTTCCACCTTCTCAGGAACCGCAGGCATCCTTTCCTGAGGAGGAGGAGGAAGATGATTTTGAGAAGGAACCAATAGATCCAGAGGTTTCTCCAGAATAGGAGTTCAGTCTCAACCCCCCACCCCCGGGGTCCGGAGGATTATACCTCGCATTATGTCTTTGTTAAAAGCATGGTGGAAACACTCAGCCTCCCTCTGCAGGAGACAGAGGAGGATGTAGAGGAAGCAGAATTTTTGGATATGATGGGGCTAACACCCACAAAACGCTTACTACTGCCTATGCATAAGTCCTTGAAAAAGGCAGCATTACAAATATTCCAAACTCATAGGTCTATCCCAGGAGTTGACAAAAAATCTGATAAGAAATATCAGCTTGATAGGACAACTGATTTTCTGTTCAGCCACCCTGACCCTGAAGGAGTTGTGCAGGCTGCTGTCTGCGACATAGTCAGAATTCCCTTGACTACCCATCCTCCAGACAAGGATTCTCGGAAGATGGATCCAATGGGGAAAAAAGGGTATATGGCTACCTCGCTCATACTTAGACAGACCAGTTATATGGCTTATGCGGTGCAATACCAGAAGGCAGTCTGGAATGCAGTGTTAGCCCTGGCTGACAGAGTTCCAGATAAGGTGGCAGTGGACCTACAGGATACAGCAAAAACTGCTTTAGATGCCACAAAATACCATTTCCACATGGCTGTGGACACTAACGATTCTGCAGCCAGGTTGATGGCACTATCTGTCTCACTTAGATTTGCCTGGCTCAGGGCCACAAACCTGACCTTGGACACCCAGGTAAAGGCTATGGACTTTCCATTTGAGAAGAATTCGCTGTTTGGTGACACAACAGAGGCATATATGAAGAAGGTAGAATAATATAAGGCCACATATAGAAGTAAATCTAAGGATAGGCCTTCCACATCTATAGGGCCCAAACTAGGGGAGGCTGTGGTGGGGTAGGGGATCCTATCCCAGACCATTTTTCCAGGCTCAGGCCTCTCAGCTGCAACAGCCTAGAGGATATTTTCGAGGAAGAGGCAGGAGAGCTTCTCCTTCCCCTGTGATTCAAGCACAGCCCACTTAGAACCCCTGACAGGCTAGTATGGGTAGCATCCCCTGTCATAAATCCACTAGTGGGTGGCAGACTGGCACATTACCTCCAGGATTGGTATACCATCACCATAGACAAGTGGGTCCTGGAGGTGGTGAGCCAGGGTCTTGCACTCGGCTTCAAATCTCTCCCCAAGCTGAGAGCAAGAACGTTTGCACCAGTCACATCTGCAGACAGAATCTTACTGGAAGCAGAAATAAAACATCTGCTAGCAATCAAGGCAGTGGAGCTGGAGCCCCTAAACCAGCAGGGCAAATGCTTCTACTCCAGATACTTCCTTACAAGAAAGAAAACCGGGGATTGACAACCTGTCTTGGATTTAAGACTTCTAAACACACATTCTGAAACCAAAATTCAAAATGGTCACTCTTGCATTAATCATTCCCACTTTGCAAAAGGGAGACTGGCTAGCTTCCGTAGATTTAAAGGATGCTTATATTCACATCCCCATCAGACCTTCTCACAGAAAGTACCTGCGATTCAGATTGTCCTCAGGCTATTATTAGTTTGCAGCCCTTCCTTTTGGTCTGACTTCTGTCCCAAGGGCTTTCACAGTGTTTGGCCATTGTAGTGGAGTTTCTGAGAAAACGAGGGGTGTCAGTCTTTCTCTACCTGGACGACTGGTTAGTAGTGGGTCCATTTCTACAACTCGCAGCGCAGGCCTTGGCACTAATAAAGTCTACTCTGGAATCTGTGGGTTTCCTCATAAACGAGCAGAAGTCTCAGCAAACACCAGTTCAGGTACTGGAATCCGATGGTGCAGAACTAAACTCCAATCTGGGCAGAGCTTTTCTGCCACCGGACAGGGTAAACAGCATTCTGCAGGTTGCAAGCTGATTTGTGCCAGGGAAACCCAAACCAGCCAGAGTGTTCCTCAGGCTCCTGGGCCACGTGGCAGCTGCCACCACAGTGATACTAGGTTCCAGATTCCAAATGAGACATACAGTTCCACCTGAGACAGTATTGGTCACAGAGGACAGATCCTCTGTGAAAACTGTCCCAATCACCCACAGCATGCTACAGGCGCTGCAGTGGTGGCTGGACGAGTACAACCTTTGGGTAGGTGTGTCTTTCACAAAGGAACAACTTTCCTTAGTGCCTAGAACAGATGCATCCCTTCTGGGTTGGGGAGCACACATGTTGGATTATACAGCAAGTGGCACATGGTCTCCTTAAAAATCCCAGTTGCACATAAATCTGCTGGAGCTCACAGCAGTGTACCTAGCCCTGCAGGCATTTGCTCCACATCTTCAAAACAAAGTGGTACAGGTCAGAACAGACAACACCACTACTATGTGTTACATCAACAAACAGGGAGGAACCAGGTCAGCCCCACTGTGCACAGGAGCAATGAGGCTGTGGTCCCTGGCTTACTCCATGAAGGTATCCCGATCAGCCATACATCTTCCAGGAAACGACAGTGTGCTGGCAGACTCCCTCAGCAGGATAAGTCGGGACCACCACGAGTGGTGCCTGAATCCTCAAATACTCAGATCGACTTTAAGACGATGGTGTATTCCAGAGATGGATCTCTTCTCCTCTGTAGAAAATCACCAGTTACCAGTATACTGTTGCAGGCCTCCTCTCAGGGGCACACTACCCCTGGATGCATTGGCACTGGATTGGACGGGGAAGTTTCGGTATGCCTTCCCTCCTTTTCCACTGATATTCAGGACCCTGCTGAAATTGAGGTGCCAATCGGCGAAAATGATACTGGCGGCACCAGATTGGGCGAGGCAACACTGGTATTCACTTCTGTTGGCTCTGTCAGTAGTACCTCCAGTTCATCTGTCCAGGAGGCACAACCTGTTGACATCCTCTCAGGGCAGGATACTGTACCCCAACCTCAGATCACTAAGGCTCAAGGCCGGGCTCTTGAGGACTTAGAGTATGCTAATCGTAAACTGTCAGCACAGGTGCCGACAGTACTTAGGGGTTCCAGGAAACCTGCCACTAAAAAGACATACTCTGCTAAGTGGAAGAGGTTTTCCATATGGTGTACAGGTAAGGGTGTTAACCCATCCAGGGCTGACCTAGCCATTCTCCTGGATTATCTAACAGATTTGCATTCTTTAGGTCTGAAGCCTTCAACACTAAAGGTCCATTTGGCTTCAGTTTTAGCTTATTTGTCAGCTGGTAAAGAGAGATCCTTGGCCTCTCATCCAGTCTGCCGGAAGTATTTTAAAGGCCTTAACCTCTTGTACTCTCCTTCGAGGGAGCCAGTTTCGGCCTGGAATTTGAATATCTGCATTGCCAAGCTTATGGGTGCCCCGTTTGAACCGATGGCAACAGCAGATTTGAAGTATATCACTTGGAAAACTATGTTTCTGGTTGCTATTACTTCAGCCAGAAGAATCAGTGAGTTACAGGCCCTGTGCAGGGATGTAGACTACATCTCATTCCACAGGGATAAAGTGGTCCTCAGGACCAATAGAAAATTCCTTCCTAAAGTGGTCTGATTTCAATTTAAATCAGTCCATCACTTTACCTGTTTTTTTTATAGAGAACTCCAGTTCTCCAGAAAGCTGGCTTCGCTCCCTTGATGTCAAAAGGGCACTTAGCCACAGTATTGACAGAACTAAATCTTGACAGACCAGGTCAGACACAGCTCTTTCTTATTTGTGGAGACTTAGGTAAGGGCAGACCTGCCACAGAATGTACAGTTGCTCGCTGGATAGTGGCATGTATACAGTTTTGTTATAGTAAAGTGGGTAAACAGGCTCCCGTGGGCCTGAGAGCACATTCCACCAGGGGCACAGCTGCTTCAGGAGCAGCTTCAAGAGAGATTCCACTACTGGAAATCTGCAGAGCAGCTACTTGGAAAACAGTACACACCTTCATAAAGCATTACAGCCTGGATCTACAATCCAGAAGTGATGCCAAGTTTGGTGCAGCAGTGCTGCAGAACCTGTTTCCTAAATAGGTTTTCTGCCCAACCTCCAAAGGTACTGTTTGGTAGTCTGCATCAGTTTAATCATAATGAGTGATTCTTGGGGTTAGAAGAAAAAGTTACTCACCATAGTAATCTTGTTTCTCCAAAGGGATCACTCATTATGATTAAAGCGCCCACCCTGCCTCCCCTACTAAAACCTATGAAAGTTGTTCTGCATCCCTGTTTTAGTATGTTCCATATAGGTCAGGTTAGAGACTCGCCTTTTGTTAACCAGTTGGCTCCCTTGTGGTCTCAAGTTTTTTAGGTTTAGTTCTTGGGATTTTTTTTTTTTAATATAAATATTATTCTAGCTAGTGGGTCTTATACCCAGTTTAGGCTACATAAGAATCTGAAGCACTCAGAGTTCAGCAGTTGCTAGGGCAGCAGTTTGAAATTGACATGAGCCAATTGAGAGTTCCATCATTTGCATATAATTCCATCCCTCTAGGCAGTCCAACATAGGCTGACTGCATCAGTTTAATCATAATGAGTGATCCCTTTGAAGAAACAAGATTACTATGGTGAGTAATTTTTTTCTTCTCTGAGCTCTCCCAACTCCCACTGGAGATCTTGCACAGTTTCAGGGAGGTGCTCTGTGCGGTCCTGTAAGGTAGAAATCCTGGTCTCAGCCTCTGAGATTTTTGCTGCCTGACCCGCGAGTAGTTCCGATAGTTCAGAAACCTTAGATTTTACTTCAGAGGCTCTTTGGTGGGTAATTACATAGGACGCTGGCCTTGGCTGGCGGCAGGACCCTGAAAAAAATTCCTTCTTGGTCCTGGCGAGGCCGCCCGTCAGGTGACCGCGTCACGGCCGTCGGTATAAAGGGTGGTCCCAGCGCCCGCCTTCCAGTTCTTTCCGCTGCCAGCTCGTTACAGCGTCTCGCGGGTTAAGTTCATATCGTTCAGTCCTGTTACTTCGGTCGGTTTCGAATAGTTTTCAGTTTAGAATTTTATTCTTCTTTCGTCAGGTGAGCGACGGGTATATCGTCGTCCCCTTCAAAGAATAAGTGCGACTGCGTGGCGCCCAACTGCCTCACAAGGCGGTCACTCCTCTGCCTTTTCTGCTTAGGCCCGACCCGCGGTCGACAAATTGTCCGCACTGCCTTCGATTCTAGCTGCCACCGCAGATGACGCCAGCAGTCCTCGGCCCATCTCCTCAAAAAGATGATGTCTGGATGGAGATGGAGTTGAGGAAACTTTCAGGTGTCAACCTCCCTGAAGGGCATAAGAAGCGGGATAAGGAAGGCACCGGGAGAAGGCTGCCCCTGCGACTCCAGCCGGAGTCGCTGGCAAGGTACATTCCTTCCGGGATCGCCCGGACGGCAGCCTCCAAGGCTTTGAGGAGGTGCATCGCCCGTCTGGCCGGGTTCGCGTGTCAGCCTGTGGCTGCCTCCGGCAAAAGGAGACTCCAGCCTCAATACCGCCAAGAGGCCTGCGTGCTCATTGCGCGGGCACCTCCTTTAAGCCGGACGCCGGCCTCTGACGTACGCCGGGAGAAGGTGCCAAGACGCCGACCCCTTGCGGCGACGGTGTGTCTCTCGACCGGTCTTCATCCTCGGCCCTTCGCCGTACGTGGACCCTCCGGCCTGACCCGCCCACATCTCCATGATCTCGCCCATAACCCACACCGCCGGCTCACATGCGCTGGGCCTCGGAGCCACGGCAGATCCTACAGATTCTCGTCGCACAGGTCTCCGCAGCCTTCACTGCCTCGGGGAGCTTCAAGTCCCCCGTGTCCACCCCCGGGATTTTTCCTCCGCCCCGGACGAGGCTCGGGACCCTGGGCTGCTGTCCGATCCTCTTCCTGAAGAGTCGATCTGACGCTGCCCGCCGGCCCTCCCGACACCGCCCCTCCGCGCCAGCGGGATTTTCCTCTTTCATCGGGCCCTCCACCCTGAGGCCTATCGGCTGATCCGCCCGTGAGTACCGGGGCGCTCTGCTCCAGCAGCTCCTCCGGTGCCTGGTTATCCCCGTTATATCAGACGCGCGGTTTTCCCAGGTCCGTGTATCCTGCTGCGCAGTACCGGTGCCGACTCTTCGGCCGCAGTACCCGCGGCGGTTCTGGATACTCCCACTACGGTTTCCTCCGTATAACTGTCCTCTCCTTCTCCACACGCCCTCAGGCCGCGGTGGATCTTCAGGAGACTCTTGCCTCCTGGTGGGCTGAGGCCAAGGCTCAGCTCACCAGGAAATCGAAACGTCTTCGTGGCACGGTGCCACCCGGCTCCCTGTACACCCCAGGCGGCACACTCCCTCTCCTCCTCATTTCGGGCTTTACCTCGGGATCCAGAGAGGGCAGGACACGTGTTCTGGGATCCTCCCAAGGAACCGTTCCTCCCCTAGGCGAGTTAGGAGTCTTACTCTGCTTCAGATTTTCCTCCCTTCTCTCGGACTCCTCGGAGGCTTCCGATGGATGTTCGAGAAAGGCGACACAGCTACTCTCGTCCAAGCCCCAGCCGAGGGACTCCTCAAGGAAGTCTCCTCCGGAGGATCCTTCCTTCCTTCACGGAGTTGCTCAGGAAGTCCATCAGTGGCTTTCCTTAGAACCAGATCCTCAATGGGTTAAACTCGCCGAACATCTGGACTTGCCCCTTATGGCTTCTACCCTAGTGCCACCCTGGATCGAGCCTCACGCCCACCTTGTTTCTACTATTTGGAAGCAACCGTCGGCTTTGGCCCCACTTCCCAGGAAGTCAAACAGGCTATACCAGGCTCCGGTGTGTAGACTTTTTGATCTCACCCGTGCAGACTCGGTTGTGATTAAGCGCAGCTCACGGCGGTCAGCACACCGAAACATGAGCTCGTCTCCCCTGATAGAATCTGCCTTCTGGATCAGTATGGAAGGAAGATCTCGCTTCTTCACACTGGGGATTAGGGCCCTGAACTATGTAGCACATATGAGGATTATCAGAAGCCGTCCTTACCGAAGCGGAATCTAGATTGACTCCTTGCCTGACTCCCAAGTCAAGCAGGAGTTCAGCGCTTGGCCCGTTCTGCTCGTTGACCAGTCATCATATTTTGAGGGCGACCTACGACGAATGGACACACGTGGGCCGATCTGCATTTGCCATGAGTCTCGCCCGTCATGCATGGCTCCGTGTGTCAGGCCTGGTCCGGAAGTGCAGTCCCAGATCAAGAAGCACCTTTCAGGGGTTCTGTGCTTTCGGTGGTGATGTCAAGGACATCATCACTTTATTCTGGAGAAAGGGGCGGCCCTTAAATCTGTTGATTCATTGTACCGTCCCCATCCCCACAGCGCCGTCCCTTCGCCAGGCGCGGCAGCCTCAAGCGAAACCTCAGGGAAGGCGGGCCACTAAGCCGGGTCCCCACAGCTGCCAGGCCCCGCCGCCCAAAAAGCAGCGGTGCCCCAGCTCTTCGGCGCTGCCTCACACCACCTGACTCTTCCTCTCCCACCGCCTCCGGACACCCTGGAGGAACCGGTAGGAGGGAGGTTCTCCCTCCACCTTCCGGGTTGGGAGAGGATAACATCGGATTCATGGGTGCTTCAGATCATAGCAGAGGGGCACTCCATAGAGTTTCTGCAGAAACCTCCACGTCACCCCCCTCTGAACTCCGCTTACTCAAAGGACCATCTTCCTTTGGTCAGGGAAGAAATCTCGGCGCTCCTTGCGAAACAGGCTATAGAGCCCTCCCCTCACCTCTACTGGACGGGTTACTATTCCCACTTCTTCCTTGTACCAAAGAAGACTGGAGATCTCAGACCTATTCTCGATCTCAGCTCTCTGAACCTGTATGTGGAATACAAGAGGTTCAGGATGCTCTCCCTTCAAACCCTTTTGCCCCTGCTTCGCCTGGGCCAATGGCTTTGTGCACTAGATATGCAGGATGCGTACCTGCACATCCCCATTCGCCCGTCGCACCGTACCTCCAGGTTCACGTTCCCAGGGTCCACTCCAATTCTGGGCGCTCCATTTGGTCTTTCCTCGGGGCCGCGCCCGAGTCTTTCCAAATGCCTGGCAGTGGTAGCGGCCCACCTGTGTTCTTTTGGGGGCTCAGGTTTTTCTCTACCTGAGCGACTGGCTCCTGGCGGCCCCATCCAAGGAGGAACTCCTGCATTTTCTCTCCCTCACCTAGCAGGTTTTCACTGGCCTGGCATTACCATCAACCATTCCAAGTTTCACCTGGATCCTTCACAGAGGCTCCAGTTCATCGGGGCAATTCTCGACACAACACTGTGCAAGGCCTTTCTGCCTCCGGACAGGGGGGCCTCCCTCCAGTCACAGATTTCCCTCCTATCGGAACACAGGAGGGTCCCGCGAGGTCAGTGCTCCGTCTACTGGGGCTTATGGCGGCGGCCATCCCGACGGTTCCGCGCGCACGCCTCCACATGAGAATCTCTCAGTGGACTCTCCGATCTCAGTGGGATCAACGGGTAGATGACCTAGATCATCTGGTTCTGATCTCCTCGCCGATGGTAAGAGACTTGCAATGGTGGATGGTTCGAGAGAACCTATTCCGGGGGGTCCCCTTTTTTCATCTTCCCCCCGATCAGACTCTGACCACGGACGCTTCAGGCGAAGGTTGGGGAGCCCATCTGGGTCCTCACGAACCAGGGCCTATGGTCAAAGTTGGAGATAGTTCTCCACATCAACGTGCTCGAGCTTCGAGCAGTGCTGTATGCTCTCCAGGCCCTTCACCAATACATCCTCCCCGGTCAACTAGCTGTCCAAACGGACAACATGTGTGTGGTGTGGTACATCAACAAGCAGGGAGGGACTCTGTCCTACCCATTGTGCAGGGAAGTGATGAGGGTTTGGGATTGGGCAACGCTTCACAACCTTCACCTCACGGCGATCCATGTTCCGGGAGTCGACAGTGTCCTGGCAGACAGACTAAGTCGCTCGTCGGCTCTACCACACGAGTGGGAATTTGTCGAAAAAGTTCTAAAAAGCATCTTCCACATCTGGGGGATTCCTCAGCTGAACCTGTTCTCTTTCTCCCCAAAAGCATAAGCTTCCAATCTTTTGTCGCTTCGCTCAGCGAGGCACTTTCTGGAGCGACGCTCTATCTCTAAGCTGGAAGGACAGATTCGTCTATGCTTTTCCCCCAATTCCTCTGGTCCCTCGTGTGCTACAGAAGCTTGCTTTAGAAGGAGCGAGAATGATTCTGATCGCTCCTTTCTGGCCCAGGCAAATCTGGTTCTCTCTTCTACAACAATACTCAGAGGTTCCTCCTCTTCCTCTTCCTTTATCTCCAGGATTGCTGATCCAGGATCAGGGGACCCTGGTCCATCCGGGACTCAAGTCCCTTCATCTTCATGCATGGCTCCTGCAGACCTAGCTCAATCTCGTTTTGGCGTTTCTCCTAAGGTGGCGAGATTCTGGTGGAGGCTAGAAAACCCTCCACTAGGTCAACCTACGCCATGAAATGGAAAAGATTTTTCTATCTGGGCTGCGTCCAGGAACGTGGAGCCCATTTCCTGCCCTGTGACCATTCTGCTTGAGTACATGCGTCATCTTTTAGGACCTGGGTCTCAGTCACTCCTCTTTGAAAGTCCATATGACGGCTATTTCAGCCTACCATGTCCCTTTCACTGATAAGGCATTTGCCCAGCTGGAGGTGTCGAAAACTTTCCTCAGAGGGGTCCTTCATCTCAGGCCCCCTATCCGGACTCCAGCTCCACCTTGGGACTTAAACTTTGTCCTCGAGAAACTTACCCTTCCTCCCTTTGAGCCTGCGGCTTCCTCAAACTTGAAACTTTTATCGTGGAAGACGCTCTTCTTGGTGGCCATTACTTCTGCTCATAGAATTTCCGAGCTCCAGGCCCTGATGTGCAAAATCCCTTATTTGATTTTTCACAAAGAACGAGTAGCTCTTCGCATGATTCCTAAGTTTCTTCCGAAGGTGGTAGCGGAATCTACCTTAAATCAGTCTATTGAATTACCGGCTTTCTTCACGCAGTACTCCAGTCAAGGAAAATACTTGCTCCATACCATGGATGTTCACAGGATTCTGAGATACTACACCGATAGGACGAAGGATCTCAGAAAGACTGATCAGTTGTTCGTCTCTTTCGCTCACAAAAGAGAAGGCAATGCTGTCTCTAAGCAATGCCTATCAAAATGGTTGGCCCATTGCATCATTTTCTGTTATGACAAGTACAAGACGACCCTCCCGGGTCAAGTCAGAGGTCACTCCATTCGTGGAGTTGTCGCCTCTACGGCTTGTTTCAAGAACGTGTCTGCGGCAGACATCTGTGCTGCCGCCACTTGGACTTCTGTCCATACCTTTACTAAACATTACAGTTTGGACATTGCCTCTCGCCGTAGAGCAGGCTTCGGGTTAGCTGTCTTGCAAGGCCTCCTTTCTTGAGACATGCTAGATTATTTACTACTTCTTGGAGTAATTCCTCCTCCCGGTGCCTTTCATTTGTTCCAGACCGCTTGGGATTCTGTCCTATATGAAATTACCTACTGCAAGAGCCCTCTCGAAGTAAGATAGTACAGTTACATAAGAACTTGCCGTAACAGTAGATCTTCGAGAGAGGCTCTTGCAGTAGAATACTCTCCCACCCTCTCCATCCCCTAGGCTTTTCAGCTCCTTTTCCATTGAGGAATATCTGCTTCTTCTCGTCCGGGCCTTCTGGGCTGTGGCGAGAAAGAACTGGAAAGAGCGGGCGTCTGGGACGCCCTTTATACGATGTCGTGTGGCCGGTCACCTGACGTGGGGGCAGTCCCGCCAGGGACTGCTAACTAGAAATTTTTCCGTGGGGTCCTCCGTCAGTCCTATATGTAATTACCTACTGCAAGAGCCTCTCTCGAAGATCTGCTGTTACGGTAAGTTCTTACGTAACTGTGCTTTATGTCCAGCTTAGGAGAAACAGACGCCAATACCTGGGTCGTCTGCGTTCTGCCCACCATCTCCATTTCATGTGCCAAGAGCTTAATAATATTTGGGCCCTCCGTGGTGCTGGGACTCACGGCTTTTTTCGCCAATTTAGCTGCATTGTGAGATGATTTTCCCTTATTTGAGACCAGATATTCATTCATTGTGCCTTCCTGCATCTGTTTTATCGATATATTCCCCCACCCCGGTTACACTTTTGGAATCACTTATTTGCAATTAAAAGGCATGTGGAGACTGAGCTGGAAAGAGATGTTGCTGCTCCTTTAGCTGCTCATTAGCGCCACCAGATCCTTGATTTTTAATGCACTCTGCATAACAAATGGGACAGGGTCTTATTCAACCACGTCACATCCACCCGTCTCCCTCCATAGTTTCTTTTACTTTTTTGTGGCCTGTCCCCTTTTCTCTCTGAACACTAAACAAAGTATTTGTTCTGGATGTCTGCCTTTGCTTGATTCCACCCTCCCTTCCCCCCCCCACTTCCCTTTTTAACCTTACAATCCTACCCTGGTCTTCCTCTTGTCACTTGCATACTTAAAAAACAGCTTGTCTCCTTCTGTTACTTCTTGGACTATTTTCTCTTCAGTTTGCACCTTTGGGCTCCTTACTGCTTTCCTGCTTCCCTCTGTTTCCCCTGATGCACCTCCCTGTCCTCCTTCCTCAGTGTCTCCTTATATCTTATGGATGCTGCCATTTTTGCCCTTACCTTATCAGCCACCTCTTTCAAGAACCAAAGCAGTCTTTTTTTTTTTTGTTTTGTTTTTTCTCCTCTTGCCTTTGCTTACTTGTTTGTTGCAGAGATGTGTTGCCTTTACTATGCTCCCTTTTAGCTTTGCTCACTGTTACTCCACCCCACCCAAGTCATCCCCCTACTTGCCAGGTTATCCCTGAGGCATTCACCCAGCTTTATAAAGTCTGCCCTTCTGAAGTCCAGGACCCTTACCCTTGTGCGGTTTGATTCCGCAGCCATCCTTATATTGAACCACATCCATACAATGATCACTGGCCTCCCACCTTGATTTCTGCAACGCTGTCATTGCAGTTTACTTCCAGGTAAGCCTTTATCACATAACCGTAGTTGACTGGTGAAAACAAGGGCATTGAATAGTGTTGCTAGGTCCGTAGAATCAAGCAGTGGTCAGTCTGGCAACATTCTTAAGGTGGTAAAATCAGCTCTTGACTACAGAAGACACCTATGAAACAAATGTCAGCCTGTCCGTCAAGAACAACTCCTAAACAGTCAATATCCTGTGCCACCTGAAGATGCACCCCACCAAGAGAGATAAGAATCGGGCCACCGCGAACAACTGAAATCTGCTGCTCCGAACCCAACAATAGCAACTCAGTCTTGGCTGGGTTCAAAGCGAGCCATCTGGAGACCATCCATACCCTGACTTCCTCCAAGCATCGCTCTAAACTCAGGACAAATGACACCCCATCAGGAGCGAAGGAGACACAGCTGGGTGTCATCTACATAGCAGTGAAACTCCATGCTGTAGTGCCTTATCTCTCCCAGTAACAACATATAGATCAGGAACAAAACAGGTGAAAACATAGAAGCTTGAACACCACAGTCCAGAGCAGCCAGCTTTTAATGACAAGAATTGAGCGCTACTGACTACTCCATTATGCTAAGGAATGACTCAGAACCATTGTAACACAATCCTGGACAACCGTCCATGCTCTTGAAGTCTGGCCAGCAACACAACGATATGTGGTGTCAGATGCTGAAGAAAGACAAGTAAGATCACGATAGAGATCACCCCATGATCTCTCACCAGGAAGAGATTGCAGACCCTGATCATGGCTGTGCCAGTGCTGTTCCTCCTACGGAAACCAGATTGAAATGGCTCAGAGAGATCATTCTTCTCAAAATGGCTCATGAGCTGGGCCGTGACCACCTTCTCCACAACTTTAGCCAAAAAGGGAAGATTGGAGATGAGACAAAAATTGGCAAGCACATCCAGGTCTAACAATACCTTCTTAAGAAGGGGCCTTACCACCGCCCTTTTTAAAGGTGCTGTAACAGTAGCCCCTCTGAAAGAGAAGCGTTAATATCTGTCAATACTAAATTAGTTATTAGTAAAGTATACATTTTTCCTATCATTTTTTTCTTTGACACTTTCTTCTCCTGTAATCAATATTTATAATCTTGATGGTGGTGGAGATAAACCTCTGTTTAGTTTAACTATAGCATGTCTAAATTGCAAACATAGTAAATACTGGTCAGTAGGTATATTTTGGGGAAATATTATTTAAGAATAGGTCACCCACCTCTGTATCTCCTTCATCTCTCCAGTGATATAGTAGTTCATTTTCAGTGATATGGTCTAATTCTGTAACATTGTGAACGAAGTATAAGCAGGTCTGGATCCTGTATCACTGGGGACATTGGTGTGCAGGTCTGGATCCTGCATCACTGGGGACATTAGTGTAGCAGGCCTGGATCCTGTAACTTGGGAACATTAGTGTGAGCAGGTCTGGATCCCATAACATTGGGGACATTAGTGTGAGCAGGCCCGGATCCCATAACATTGGGGACATTGGTGTGAGCAGGTCTGGAGCCCATGACATTGGGCACGTTAGTGTGAGCAGGTCTGCAGCCCGTAACATTGGGGACGTTAGTGTGAGCAGGTCTGGAGCCCGTAACATTGGGGACAGTGTGAGCAGGTCTGGATCCTGTAACATTGGGGACATTAATGTGAGCAGGTCTGGATCCCATAACATTGGGGGGACATTAGTGTGAGCAGGTCTGGATCCCGTAACATTGGAGGCATTAGTGTGAGCAGACCTGGATCCCGTAACATTGGGGACGTTAGTGTGAGCAGGTCTGGAGCCTGTAACATTGGGGACATTAGTGTGAGCAGGTCTGGAGCCTGTAACATTGGGGGGACATTAGTGTGAGCAGGCCTGGATCCCGTAACATTGGGGGGACATTAGTGTGAGCAGGTCTGGAGCCCGTAACATTGGGGACATTAGTGTGAGCAGGTCTGGATCCCATAACATTGGGGGGATACTAGTGTGAGCAGGTCCGGAGCCTGTAACATTGGGGACGTTAGTGTGAGCAGGTCTGGAGCCTGTAACATTGGTGACATTAGTGTGGGCAGGTCTGGCGCCCATAACATTGGGGGACGGTAGTGTGAGGAGGTCTGGAGCCCATAACATTGGGGACGGTAGTGTGAGGAGGTCTGGAGCCCATAACATTGGGGACGGTAGTGTGAGGAGGTCTGGAGCCCATAACATTGGGGACGGTAGTGTGAGGAGGTCTGGAGCCCATAACATTGGGAATGTTAATGTGAGCCGGTATGGAGCCTGTAACACTAGCTTAAGCAGGTCCTGAGCCCAAAACCTTGGTATAGACCATGCTTCATCCCCACGCTCTTTCCTTAAATGTCTTAACCTTTTGGTTTCTTTGCTTCCTCTGCTGCAGGTATTTGGTTAATCTAGGTTGCATAAAGCCTCTTTGTGACCTGTTGACCGTCATGGACTCCAAGATTGTTCAAGTGGCCCTTAATGGTTTGGAGAATATCTTGCGACTCGGGGAACAGGAGGCCAAACAGAACGGAACTGGGATTAATCCATACTGCAGCCTCATTGAGGAGGCCTACGGTAAGAAACTTACGACAACTCTGTTTTACTAATCCTCTGACCTGTATGTGCCATCAAGCCAATGAGAGGTGTTTTACTTTGTGCTTAGTAAGACCTCACAGAATAAAAGAGACGGTCATCCCAGCTACAAGCTGTGGAGAACAGAGGGAGTTCAATAAAAAGAGTAAATGAAAATGTAACTTTTTTTTTTTTTGGTTTAGTGTTAGCCACATGGTTAGACCTGAGGTTCCTGGACACACTTCTTTCACTGGTACTGTATAGCCTGCAACTAGGAATAATCAAGATGACGATTAGTTGTTTTTTGTGGTGCAGTATTAGCCATTGCTAAACAATTTAAATCAGAAATTGTAGTGAGAAAGAAATATACCAAGAACTATGATTACATATACCAGTTGTATAACTATATCAATCTGGATAGTGACAAACCATGTTATTATGGTGACTCTTATAAACATGTAATAAATGCTTCGTTAAAAAAGAAATAATGTGACCTACTGGGAATTGAACCCAGGCCTCTAGAATACCGTCCCAATGCTCTAACCAGTGAGCTACAGACTCACATGATTAGACCTGCTGTTCCTGCACATTCTTCCTTTCTCTGATATTGTAATACAAAGGGTAGTGTTTTGTTTTAACTTTTAATTAGTTTTTAAGAAGATGGTCTTTTTAACAATATTCACATTACATATGTGTAAAACTGCATATATTAATATCACATTTCTTATATTGGGATGGAGACAGTAACACTCAGGTTGTCACTACATTCAGAGGCCAAAGGCAAGATAACTTCAACAGAAATGGGTGCTCACACACAGTCCTTGCTGCTGCAGTGAGATGACAGCTATTTTATTGCAAGTGTTACACGTAGTTATATTCATCAGCTGTTTTATAATGTAGCTGTTGGTGAGAAAAAAGGGAAAGTGGTGCTGTACATCCGTTCTTCTTTCGCCTCTCATTTTCCCTTCCCCCAGGAATTAACAACATAGGGGACTAAGTGTTATATACTTAGAATTTCAGCCAAATAGAGAAACAGTAAAACAGCATCCAACTTGAATGTTGTAAATTCCTAACTCTCTCCTTATAGCAATAAAAAATTTCAACAGTTTAGCAAGTGAGAATACCTGTTGAGAGAAAAATGTGTAACACGCAAACATTTAAAACTAAGAGAACTGGTATGTCTAGCACTATAGAACAACTTCAGTACATATTGCAAAATATTTAGTATGTTTTGGGGGGGCATCCTTCATCTGGCCACGCAGCCAGCGACATTTTGGCCTGAGCACCTCTCGACTTCCTTCCCTAGTTATCACTCCTGCACAGCTTCCATTTTGCAGTAGGATGTTCACGTTTAAGTCACATGAAAGCCAGGTCACTTGTGTATCCTGTGCAGAGGAAACCAAAAAGGATATACACTGCATGAGTGTATAATTCACCTGGAAAATGCGCCTCCAGCGAAGAACCAACTACCTGCCCAACCCCGACCCTCCCTCTGTACTTACAGAATCAGATGTAGTACAACTCATGACTCTGAGTCTGTTAGTGGAGATGCAGCTGCAGAGTTTGACATAGTTAGTTATTTTTTGTTGACCAAGTTAAGTGCACCAGACAAATAAAATGCCTATTTTTACCCCAGGAGTCCTTTAGCATCAGTAACTGTAGCAGTTAGCTGGCTAGGTACAACTGCCCCAGAGGTATGCCTTTATGAGGATTTGTTTAAATCAGCTTGGGCATTAGCCAGTCCAAAAACAGGAGGGGAGTGAGCTGAGAGCAGCCTGAAGGGCTTCAGAATGTTTTCTCTGTTTGCTGAGCAACATTGCCCTTGAGGTGCCTCTCAACTTGCCTTGACAGCCTCCTGTTCGCTTATCTTGGTAAAGTTTTCCTCAAGTTTAATTTTTTAGCGTGCTGAGTGTAATTTTGTTTTTTATTGGTTGTGTGTTTTCCCCGCATTTGCGTTATTTTTACATCTGCTTTAATTATATTCGTTTTTTTACCTTGGATGCATAAGTTCAACGGTTCTTCACTTTTTTTTCTTTTTCAACTTCATTTCACTCCCGTCACGGCCCCGAGGTCCTCTGTCAGGCATCCCATCCTTATCCTGCCCGCCTGAGGATCCCTGGGCTGCGCCTCCTCATCGATGCCAGCATCCCTGGCTAACCCTATCCTGGGTGGGTCGCCCCTCTCCTACTTGGGGCGTAACAAGGCAGACTCCGGGCATCGGGCCAAGGAGGTCCGGGAAATTGAAGGACAGTCAGGGAAGCCCAGCGTGGGGCATGAGGGATAGGTGCTGTCACCTGATCCTCGGCGCCGGTATTTTCCTTTGTTCTGGTTATGCCCCTCCCCTGGCGGGGGCCATGCAGTGCTGCCCAGCCTCAACGTAGGTGCTCCCACCCATGTCAGAAAGGCAGCTACCAGACGTCGCCCCTTACTGTACGATCCTGAGTGCGTAGCAGTGCTGCCAGTCTCCACCGGGGCCCGCTGCTGCACGGGGCTACCCCTGGATCCCTCCCCGAGAGAGGAGAGCAGTCCGAACGCTCAGTCTGTCTCCCCAACCCCCGACCCCCAGCAGCCTGGGCTTGTTCCCGAACACGGGTTGCCGGCGTGGCGCGAGGTGTGGCGTCTAGCACCTCAACGCCACTGGGCCAAACTCGGATCTTCGCTTTAACAAAGTTCATGAAGGAACCATCACATTTTTGTGTTTTGCCTGTTTACCTCAGTCCTCGCGGGTTCTACCGCAAGGCAACCAATTGCATTTTGAAGTTTGACAGTTGCTGCTGGGCTCCCTGAGGATTAGAAAGATCAAAGATACCCACAATTAAATAAAACTGGACCTAAAAATGTCAACTGTCTCAGGACTGGCCAACAGAATCCTGTGTGCAGTTTGATTGGTATTGCTGGGTTCTCCATAAGACTGTCGCTGGTATAGAGTCCCAGTACTACAAAAAAAATAATATATATATTAAATATGTAAGTATAATATAAAGAAAATAGTTTATTAAACTGTCACAGGATTGGCTTTGCAGCATTTCACAGAAACCTGTGCTCAGTTGTATTTGGTTCCGGATCTTGGGTTCTGTTTGTAAAATTGGCACACAGCAAAGAAACCTTATAAATACTATGGCTACTGATGAGGGGCCATCTAAAAGTAGTATCAAAAATATAAGCAGGAATGCTGATGAAGCCTCCAGATCCCAGCCAAAAAAAATAAAGCTTCCAAAGAAGCTGATGAAGTTCCTCACAAATTAAAAAATAAGTGATGAAAAAAGGAAGCTTGATCAAGCTGCTGATGAAGTGGCTAAAAAGAAACTGTCAAGACAAAACTGCTCCGGTTTCTCCTGGGAAAGCCAATAGTGAGAACAGGCAGCTTAAAGCATAAAGAAAAAACAGAATGTAAACATACCAGGATACACTATCTACAGGAGGGACAGGGAGGGTAAAAGAGGAGGAGGAGTAGCTCTTTACATAAGGGAAGGAATCAAAGCAGCAGAACAAAAGGGAAAACAGGGAGGAGGAGAAGCACTGTGGGTAAATTTGGAGACCAGCAATGGCACCACAATCCGCACAGGGGTTGTATACAGACCCCCTTCTCAGGGGGAGGAAATGGACAAGGAAATGATAGAAAGTATACTTAGAATGGCAGAAAAAGGGGAGATATTGCTGATGGGTGATCTGAATATGCCAGATGTTAACTGGAGTGCAGTTGCAGCAGCCACTTCGAAGAGTGGGGTTATTCTAGATGCCCTACAGGGGGCATGCCTTAGACAACTAGTATTGGAGCCCACTCGAGAGGGAGCAATCTTAGACCTGGTTCTCTCAAATGGAGATGAAGAGAGGATCACAGATGTGAAGTGGGTAGCCATCTGGGAACTAGCGACCATCGAACAGTATGGTTCACAATAAACACAGCAATAGAGTCAAGCCATACAAAGGCAAAAGTACTGGACTTTAGGAGGGCTGACTTTGCCAAAATGGGTGAGTGCCTAAGGAATGCACTAGCAAATGGGCAGGAAGGAGGGGTGGAAGAACAATGGGGAATAATAAAAACTGCCATCACAGAGGTAACAAGCCTTTGTGTGAAGTAAATAAACGAAACGATGTAAGAAACCACTACGGTTCTCAAAGGAAGTGGCAGTGAAGGTTCAAGAGAAAAAGAAAGCATTCAGGAAGTACAAGGAATCACAGAAGGAGCAGGACAGAGAACTGTATCAGTTAAAGCAAAAGGAAGCTGGGAAGGCAGTCAGAACAGCAAAGGCCCAAACCGAGGAAAAGATAGCCAACTCAGTTAAGGGGATAAAACCTTTTATAGGTACATCAGGGAGCGAAGGAAGACCAAGGGAGGGATAGTGAGGCTTAATAAAGGGGAGGCAGGTGGGCAGAGGGTGACTGAAAAGGCAGAGATACTAAACAAATATTTTGCTCAGTATTTACAAAGGAAGAGGGGGACATACCTAAAACAAACAGTAGAAACACTCTGGATACAGAAGTTGATACCAGCCCATTTACAGAAGAAAGGGTTCTGAATGAACTCTTAAAACTGAAGGTGGACAAAGCAATGGGGCCTGATGGGATTCATACCAGAATTCTAAAAGAACTAAGGGTAGAACTAGTGACACCACTGACTACCCTCTTTAACAAATCATGGGAGGATGGGGTGGTACCTGAGGACTGGAGGAGGACAGATGTGATTCCCTTTCACAAAAGTGGGAGCAAGGCAGAAGCAGGAAACTACAGACCTGTTAGTTTAACCTCAGTGGTAGGGAAGATGATGGAATCACTTCTGAAGGAAAGAATTGTAGAGTATCTAGAGGCTAGAGGGGCACAGGACCCAAGGCAGCATGGATTCATGAGCGGAAGGTCATGCCAGACAAATCTGATAGATTTCTTTGACTGTGTGACCAAAGTAGTAGATCAGGAGGGCTGTGGACATGGCTTACCTAGACTTTAGCAAGGCATTTGACACAGTCCCACACAAAAGATTAATATACAAGTTAGCCAGCCTGGGAGTGGGTCCCAAGATGACAGCCTGGGTAAAGAATTGGCTGGAGAATAGGACACAGAGAGTAATAGTAAATGGAGTCCACTCTGAAGAAAGGGGGGTTACTAGTGGGGTACCGCAGGGTTCAGTATTAGGACCAGTCCTCTTCAATGTCTTTATAAGCAACATAGCAGAGGTTCTGGAAGGAAAAGTATGTCTGTTTGCAGATGACACAAAGATCTGCAACAGAGTTGATGCACAAGGTGGGGTGGAAAGGATGAGAAGGGACTTGGCAAGGTTAGAGGAATGGTCAAATGTATGGCAGCTTAGATTCAATGCTAAGAAGTGCAAGGTAATGCACCTGGGGAAACAAAAACCCAGGGAAGAGTACACAATGGGGGGTGAGATACTAACAACAACAAAAATGGAAAGGGACCTGGGGGTAGTCATATCAGATGACCTAAAGGTGGGCAAGCAATGTGAGAGGGCAGCAAGGAGGGCTGGGGATACTGGGATCCATAGGAGAGGCATCACCAGTAGAAAACAGGAAGTTATTATCCTCTGTACAGACAGCTGGTGAGACCCCATCTGAGTACTGCGTGCAGTTCTGAGACCCAATCTCTGCAAAGACATAGACAGGATGGAAGCTGTCCACAGGAGGGCAACTAAAATGGTGCAGGGTCTGCACCGGAAGACACATGAAGAGAGACTAAAGGAGCTTAATATGTATAGCCTCGAGGAAAGGAGGGAGAGGGGGACATGATAGAAACTTTCAAGTACCTCAAGGGAATCAACAAAGTCCAAGAGGGTAGCATCTTTCAAAAAAAGAGGTGTGCAAGAACAAGGGGGCACAATTTGAAGATGGGGGGCTCAGAGGTAATTTGAGGAAGTATTTTTTCACAGAGAGGGTTGTGGATGCATGGAACGGCCTTCCGGAGGAGATTGTGGAGTCAAAAACAATGGTGGAATTCAAGCATGCATGGGACAGTCATAAGGCAATTCTGGGGGTTGGGGGTAGGAAGAAGTAGGCTGCTGGTTAACTAGGATCTGCAGCTTATCCATTAGGTAGGGAAATGGCAGACTGGGTGAGCCAATCGGTCCTTATCTGCCGTCAAATTCTATGTTTCTATACAGCCACGGTCTGTGCAGAATCTCCCATCTGTGCAAGATATGTCAAAAGCATGGCAACTCTTTCAGACTCTACAAAAGATGGGGCATATATTTACTGGGGCTAGCAAGCACTCTTCCACAGCTTGCTCTTCTGGAGACTGTGAGGGTGATGCAGATGAGGAAGAACATTTTTATGATGCCCCTGACATGGATTTTGAGGGCCTTGATCCCCATGAGTCCCTGGATCCTCCATTCAGAGCTCCCACGGGTGACCAGGAGGATTCCTGTTCTGTGTTTACATGTTTACAAAATATACTAGACACCCTGGACCTCCATACACAGGAGCCCATCCGGGATGTCTTATGAGAATGAAGTTTAAAGGGAGATGAGAGGTCTCTCAACCCTAAGACCCTGGTCATCCCTATCTGTAATGCATTCAGAAAAATTACCGTGAAACTGCTTCAGACTCCCACTTCTGTTGCAGGGGTTGACAAGTGGGTCGAGAAAAAATACAGATTGTCTAGAACGGGTACCGAGTTCCTGTCTGTACACCCTAGCCACGAGAGTATAGTACAGCAGGCAGCTTGTGAGAAAGCTGGGGTCTCCTTGTCCCCCTTTACCTCTGGACAGGGACTCCAAGAAAATTTACTTTATAGCAAAGAAAATGTATGCCACAGCTTTCCTGCTTACCAGACTTTCTTCATATATGGCTTTCACAGACAAATATCAAAAAGCTCTATGGAAGTCTATTCTGGCCATTACCCACAGTGGGTCAGATACTATTGTGCAGGAGCTGGTGGATATGGCAAAACCTGCCCTGGAAGCTACCAAATACCAGTTCCACATGGCAGACGACAGTGATGCCGCCTCCAGAGCAATGGCCCACGCCATCTCTCTGAGGTGCTTTGCCTGGCTTAGAGCTACCAGTCTGACCCCAGACACCTAGTCTAAGGCCATGGACTTTCCCTGTGATCAAAACATGTTTGATTCCAGAACGACTGACTACATGAAAACGGTTGACGTGAGTATAAGGTCTCCTGGCAGAGTCACTCCTCTAAACCTAAGCCTACTGCCTCGCAGAGATCCCAACCCAGGGGCAGAAGTTTGTTTGTTTTTTTCCCCCCAGGCCTTACACTCCTTATCCCCAGTCTGACTTTTTTCAGTACAGAGGGTCTTTCAAAGGGAGGAGCAGAGGGAACCAGCGAAGGGTCACTTCTACCCAGCCTGCAGCCTCGCAGTCTTAAGTCCTGATGTGAGTCCAGGTCTCCTCCCTGCACCCAGTAGGAGGCAGACTCTCCCACTATGTTCAGAACTTGTCCCTCATTACGTTGGACAGGCGGGTAGTGGAGAAGGGTGTGCCATTACAGTTCAAGCAGATGCCAGACCTCAAGTGTTCCCAGGTGTCAAAACCTCTATCCCCAACACAAGTGCTACTGTTGGAATTGGAGGTAAGAAACCTTCTAGCTCTACAAGAAGGGTAAGGACCTCTGCTCCAGGTACTTTCTGACACAAAAGAAAACGGGGGAGTGGCGACCTATCTTAGATCTCAGATATTTAAACAAACATCTGAAAAAACCCAAGTTCAAGATGGTCACTCTGTCATTAGTCATATAGTCCTTAAAGCAGAGAGACTGACTAGCCTCCTTGGACCTAAAGGATGCTTACTTCTGCATACCCATAAGGAGGTTTCTCAGGAAGTTTTGTCAGATTCAAACTCCCTTCAGGCCACTGTCAGTTCGCCGCAATGCCCTTCGGCCTGTCCTTGGCCCCAAGAGTCTTTACCAAGTGCCTTGCGGTGGTAGCAGCACACCTCAGGAAACTGGATGTCGCTATCTATCCCTATGTAGACTGGCTCGTAGTGGCGGAGTCTCCTTGTCAGGTCAGGGAGTCCCTCTCCCTTACAGAGCGCACTTTAGAGTCTCTTTGATTCCTGATAAATCTAAATAAGTCTCACCCAGAACCCACCCAGCTGCTCACATTCATAGGAGCCCAGCTGGACAGTCAGAAGTGATATGCCTTCCTCCCAAAGCAAAGAATTCAGAGTTTCCTTTCATCCGGGGACAGCCAAAACCAGCAGACATTTTCTCAGGCTCTTGGGACACATGGCTTCAATGACTGCAGTGGTCTCAGGAGTCCGGTATAGAATGCAACTCCTGCAAGCCTACCTCAGAGCTTGCTGGTCTCAGAGAAGCAACAATTTTTCAAAGCTGATACCTGTGACGGAGCAGTTTTTCCAGAACCTGCTTTGGTGGAAGAACCCTGCAAATTTGGCAGCAGAGAGACCCTTCCAGGCTCCGCTACTCACAAAGGTGATCACCACAGATGCCTCCTTCCTGAGGTGGGGAGCACATCTGGACAGTGCCTCAGTAAGTGGCACCTGCACTCTCGAAGAGTCACAGTTACACATAAACCTTTTGGAACTCAGAGCAATCTTTCTAGCTCTCAAAGCATTTGCACCCAGCATAAAAGGGCAGGTGGTACAAATTTGAACAGACAACACCACTGCAATGTTTTACATAAACAAGCAGGGTGGTAGCAGATCAGGCATACTCTGTTCAGAAGCTCTGAGGCGCTGGTCTCTCTCCTTCTCCCTGGGAGTTGGCCTTTTAGTTATTCACCTCCCAGGTAAACACAATACCCTGGCAGATGCTCTAGGTCTCATCAGTCCAGGCCACAGCGAATGGACTCTGAACAAGCAAGTACTAGCCACGATGTTCAGTTGGTGAGGCACACCAGAAGTGGATCTGTTTGCCTGTCCCCTCAACTTTCAGCTTCCTCAATACATTGCAGGCCCCCAGTTCTGGGAACACTTCCTCTGGATGCCTTGATCTTGGACTGGTCCGGGAGGTTCCAATACGCATTCCCTCCTTTTCCCCTGATGCTTGGTATTGCTGAAACTCTTACAACAGCCTGCTTCAATGATACTGGTGGCTCTGGTTTGGCCCAGGCAAGCCTGGTACCCTCTCCTTCTTTCCTTGTCGCGCAGCAGGCCAGTTTGCCTGCCACCAACTCACTCCCTGCTCACTCTTCCCCAGACAGGAGTGCATTATCCAAACATGCACACTCTTCACCTCAAGGCCTGATTCTTGAAGAGTTTCCATCCTCTCAGTACTCTGAACAGGTCCTTAAGATACTGAGAATGGCTAAAAAAACAAACACTAAGAAGGCTTATGCAGCCAAATGGAAAAAATTTTCCCTCTGGTGCAAGAGCAAAAAGGTCAATCCCCTTTCAGCTTCAGATCCTCAGCTGCTGGATTACCTGGTACACTTGCAGGCATCCTTCCTTGGACAGTCGACACTCTACTTCGGTCGAGGTTGCGGCTAAGGCTGCTGGCTTCACGGTGTCCCTGTCAGGTCAGCCGGCCGAGACACCCGTCGATGCAGTCGAGATTTTTCTCAACCCGTCGGACGGGCTGTCGACTGGTGAAGCCGACAACCCTTCATCAAGGGTTCCCCCGGTGGAAACAGAGGACTTGCCTGCGCCTCCTGGGCCGGAGTCCCGGTCAAGGCTCCCGAGCCGAGGGAGAGCGGTGTCCCCGCTCCCCCAGACCCACCTCGAAACACAGAGGGTCTCGGTCTCTGACCTCGCTCGTCCAGCCAACACCGGCGTCTCGGCACCAAGGAGAGCGGCGGCCTGCTCATCCTCTTCTCCTCGAAGAGGAGTAGCTTTTATGCAAATTGCATCGACGCTACGAGGACTTAATGTGGCAGCAGCAGCTCATTTTGTCTGGGAACAAGCCGACGCCGTCTCCTTCCCCGGCCATTAAGTGGCTGTCACCCGAAAGGCCGAAACAACCCTTCGCGGTGGTCGAGGTGCCCAAGCCTGGGCCGGTTGTTCGGCCGAAACCAGCTGCCCCACCGATTGTGGTGGAACCTCCGCCTCCACAACCGAAATCGGGGGCTCCGACCAAGGATTCTGTCGGGTCAGGGTCTGCCCCACCGGTTGTCGGTCACCCTCACTCCCGACCGTCCTCGGCAGGTGGACGGTGGCTCCAGGCCCCAGGCAGCTCTTCGCAGACTCCTCGGAGTCTGACGACGACCTCTCCCTGTTTTCCTGGACCCTTGACCCGGAGTCCTCGGGGCAATCGATGGGCGAGCCCATCGCCGTTCATAGGTCTGCTTGCTGTCTCGGAGTCCACTGGGATGCAGCTCGAGCCCCTATCCGCGGGGCCAAGTATCCCTCTCAGAGATACTGAACCGAGGGGATTCTCCCACAGAGGCCTTTCCGGTGGCTGAAGCCATTGTTGGCCCAGCCTTGGAGCTTTGGCAGCGGCCGGCTTCCTGTCCTGCACCTTTGGCCAGGAAGTATGCGGTCCCTACCGGCTCTTTGTCCAGTTTTTCGGAACACCCCTCTTCGGAGGGGTTGGTCACTGATAACATTTTCCGGCACTCTGGGAACGCTAGGGATGTGGATAAGCCCCCCGACAAGGAGTCCAAAAAGCTGGACTATGCCGGGCGCAAGGTATACGCTGCGTCCTCCCTCTGCCTCCGTCAGGCCAGCTCGGCCGTACTGATGGCGCACTTCTCCCACGCCCTCATGGACTCCCTGGATGAGGTGATCCCTCATCTACCAGCTGACCTGCAGACTATGGTCAGGCAGGTGCGGGATCAGGGAAGGGCAGTGGCTAAACAGCCACTCCAAACGGCTCTAGATATCGGAGACTCCTGTGCCCAGTCAGTAGCGGCCATGCGCCGCAGAGCCTAGCTGAGGATATCCACCTTTACGGCGGATACCCGGCACAAGTTGGCGGACGTCCCCTTCTTGGGGACCGACCTGTTCGGCCCTGCGGTGGAAGGCCACTTCCAGAGGATCGAAAAGTCCAACTCCACCTTGGACTTGGTCACGTCCGCTCAGAAGGACAAAGGCCATCGACAGCAACATAAGTCCTTTCGACCTTCTGCCCCTGCGGCACGTCCGGCCCAGCAACACCAGCATTAGAGCCAGCAGGCGCGCATTTGGCACCCCAAAGCCAAGCCTGCAGCTTCCTCCAACAGGAAGCAGGGAGGAAAAGGCCCAGGAGGTCCTTCGGCCAGTCCTTCCTCCAAGCCTGCCCAGTGATGGGTTGAGGGGTGTCGCCCCCAGCCATGTCACTTCCCCCTGGGTTCCCCCTTGGGGGGACGGCTCCGCCACTTCCTTTCCGCCTGGTCTGCTATCACCACGGACCATTGGGTGTTGGAGGTGGTAGGAAGGAGTCTGCCTCTGGAGTTCGAGCAGGCCCCGCTCTTCCGAGCCGTCGCCCCATGGGGGGCTGTGGGGTCCACAGCACCTCTGTCGGCTCGTCGAGCCGACATTGCCCTGCTTCTCAAAGGAGGTGATCAGGAAGGTGGTGAATCCTCCACCAGCCCCAGGGTTTGTGTCCAGGTACTTCCTACTCCCGAAACGGATGGGGGGCTGGCACCCCATTCTAGACCTGCACAACCTGAACAGGTTCCTAAGGTCTCGAACCTTCCAGATGGTCACTCTGGCTCAGATCATTCCATCCTTGGAACGAGGTGTGTGGTTCTGTTCTCTGGACCTCCAGGACACGTTCTTTCATGTCCCAATCTGTCCGTCCCACCAGCGATTCCTCCGCTTCAGGGCAGAGGGGTCCTTCTACGAGTTCTGGGCCATGCCCTTCGGCCTTTCTCTTGCTCCCAGGGTCTTCACCAAATGCATGGCAGTGGTGACAGCATTCCTGCGGCACGGAAGGGTCCGGGTGTACCCCTACCTGGACGACTGGCTGATTGCGGCCTCCTCCAGAATGGAAGTGGAGCGGTCCCGGGATCTGGCCCTTCAGGTTTGCTCTCAAGTTGTCCTCCTTATCAACGAGGCCAAGTCGAAACTCATGCCAAAGCAGGTGATCCAATTCATCGGGGCAGAGCTCGACTCTTTGCGAGCCAGAGCACAGCTCCTGGCAGACATGGCTGAGGTTCTTTGCTCCTTTGCCCAATCATTTCAGCTTGGGCAATTGCGCCCTGCCCGGGACTTCCTGGACCTCATGGTGGCCTACACCAGCGTGGTCCGTTGGCACATGCGTCCCCTACAGTGGGGACTGGCCAGCCAATGGTCACAGCGCTCTGATCCTTTGGATCAGCCAGTGATAGTGACTCAGGAGATGTGGAATGCTCTCCAGTGGTGGATCGTTCCAGCTCATCTGCAGGAGGGCATCCCGTTTGTCCGCCCCGAGCCGACGGTCTCTCTTATCGACCGACGCCTCTCTGATGGGTTGGGGTGCCCATCTGGGGGAGCACAGAGCACACGGCCTCTGGTCCCCTCGGGAGTCTCGATGTCGCATCAACCTGCTGGAGCTTCGAGCGGTTTGTCTAGCCATCACCGCCTTCGCTCCGTTTGTACGGGGTCAAGTGGTCCAGGTCCAGACGGACAATACCACGACCATGTACTACCTAAACCGCTAGGGCGGGACGCACTCCATGCCTCTGTGCAGGGAAGCTCTCCGCATTTGGTCCCTCGTGTGCAGCCTGGAGGCGGATCTCCTTGCCATCCATGTGGCAGGAGCCTCCAACATTCTGGCCGATGCCCTAAGCTGGATAGAAGCTGCGTCCCATGAGTGGTCTCTCCTGCTGGAGGTAGTACAAGATCTGTTCTCCCACTAGGGCATGCCTCAGGTGGACCTGTTTGCCTGCAGGGGAATGCGAAGCTGAGACTGTTTCATGCCCGCTCCCCTCAGCAGGGCTCGCTGTAGGGGGATGCCTTCTCGAGGCCGTGGACCCCGGGCCTCTTCTACGCCATTCTCCCATTTTCCTTGATCCACAAGGTGCTTCTCAAGGTAAGGAGGGACAAGGTGCAGGTGATTCTGGTAGCCCCAGACTGGCCCTGCCAGTTCTGGTATCCAGATCTCCTCAGTCTCAGCTCCAGGCTCCCGAGGCGGCTTCCAGCCCGCCCGGACCTTATCTCAGTCAGTCAGGGGAAGGTATTCCATCTGGACCTTCAATCCCTGCACCTGACGGCCTGGTTCCTGAGCGGCTAGAGTTCCAGGCCTTGGGTCTTTCCGACGAGGTCCTCAACGTTATTGAGGCTTCCCGTAAGGAGTCGACCAGAAAATGCTACGCCTTTTAAATGGAAGAGATTCTCCATTTGGTGTAGGGCAAGGGCCTGGACCCTTCCTCCTGCTCCTTGGCAAACATTCTGGACTACCTATGGTCCTTTTCTCAGCAAGGGCTTCGGTCGACGACCCTTAAGATACACCTGGCAGCCACCTCTGCTTACCGGGCATGGGCTGGAAAGCAGTCGGTGGCGCAGGAGAAGATGGTCGGGCGCTTTTTCAGAGGCCTTGATCACATATCCCTTCCGGTGCGAGAACCTCCACCTCTGTGGGATCTACTGCTGGTATTGACTAAGCTCATGGGCAAGCCATTCGAACCGATGCACAGGTGTGATATTTCTCACCTGTCGTGGAACACCGCCTTCTTGGTGGCTATCACGTCAGCCAGAAGGATGGGAGAGCTCCAGGCGCTTTCCATCGAGTCTCCTTATCTGGTCTTCCACAGGGACAAGGTTGTTCTGCGCCCCCACCCGAAATTCCTTCCGAAGGTGGTGTCGGAAGTTTCACCTCAATCAGGTGTTGACTCTGCCGGTGTTCTACCCCAGTCACACCTTGGAGGCAGAGTATAGGCTTCATACTTTGGACCCTAGAAGAGCGCTTGTTTATTACAAGGAGCGGACGCCTGAAGTTCGGGGAGAGGTTCGCCAGCTGTTTGTCGCCTACGCTGAAGCTGCACCTGGCAGACCTGCAGCCAAGCGGACAATAGGCAGGTGGGTCACCTCCTGCATAGATCTCTGCTATAGGTTGGCGGGCATGGAGCCTCCCAGAGGGATAAGAGCTTATTCTACCCGCCATACCGCTGCATCAGTGGCTGCTTCCAGGGACGTCCCTATCCAGGAAATCTGCAGGGCTGCTACCTGGAAGTCAGCACACACCTTCATTACCCATTACCACATCGACCTTGAGTCACACGGGATGCTGGTTTGGGGCCTCGGTTCTCAGTCATTATTCCCTAATAGGGTGTGCGCCTGCCTCCCTCCTCCCAGAGAACTGCTAGGAGTCTGTCAGACAGTGTGGACGAACAACATATCCATGTCCCTAGAAATACAGGTTACTCACCTGTAACAGGAGTTCTAGGAATGGTATATGTTGTTCATCCACATGACCCACCCGGCCTCCCCGGCTTCGACGCCTACCTTCATATCAAAATTCGCAAACCTCACAATGTATTTGAGGTTCCTGTTTCGCAGGAACACTACCAGTTCAGAGTATTTTCCTTTGATTTGTCCCTTGTGCCACGGTTCTTTACCAAATCACACAGAAACACAGAAGGTGACGGCAGAAAAGGACCCCACGGCCCATCTAGTCTGCCCCTTACCCCACTAGTCCACACTACCATATCTTGCAACTCCCCCCCTTTTACCTGTAGCCCCATGTGTCTGTCCCAAGTAGACTTAAATCCCTCTACAGTCTCTGAATTTACCACCTCCTCCGGAAACCTATTCCAGTTATCCACCACCCTCTCCATGAAAAACTGACCTCTCACATTGCTCCTGAAGTGTCCCCTCGGAGTCTCAGCCCGTGCCCCCTTATGGTCCCTTTCTTCATGTGAAACAACTTCCCTGGGCTTCCCTTGTTCATCCCTTTGGTGTATTTAAAGGTCTCAGTCATATCTCCCCTCTTCCTCCTGGTCTCCAACATATATAGCCTCAACTCCTTGTACCTCTGTTCATATGGCTTGCCACCCATCCCCTGCACCATCTTGGTCACCCTCCGCTGGACCCTTTCGATCAAATCAATATCTTTGCATAGGTAAGGCCTCCAGAACTGGACTCCTTACTCGAGGTGTGGCCTTACGGAGTCCAGTTCTGGAGGCCGTACTTGCGCAAAGATATAAACTCGTTTGGCGGCGGTGGCAGCAGCCCTTCGCAGGAAAGGCATCTATGTCTTTCCTTACTTGGACGACTGGCTATTAAAAGCCCACTCCAAGGAGCAGCTCCTGCATACCTTAGCTCGAACAAGGCAGATGTTCGATGCTCTTGGGATTACAGTCAACATACCCAATTCTGTTTTGACACCTTGTCAACGCCTGCAGTACATAGGAGCAATTTTGGACACAACTCAAGTCTCTGCTTCCTGCCTCTGGACAGGGCCGAACATCTGATTGCCCAAGCCCACCTGCTACACGACGGCCAGTATATTTCAGCCAGGATATTCCTTCGGCATTTAGGCTTTATGGCAGTAGCCATTGTCGCAGTACCTTTGGCCCGACTGCACATGAGGATCCCTCGGTGGACCCTAAGAGTCCAGTGGGATCAGCTCATGGACGAGCTAGAACAAAGGGTTCTAGCAATCTCTCCTGTGCACAAAATGCTCAAGTGGTGGATGGAACCCAGCAACCTTTTAAAGGGGGTTCCCCATCCTGATCACCTCTCCTTTCCAGATTTTAACAGTGTCTCAGGGATGGGCTAGGGGGCACACTTGGGGCCCCATCAGATGCAATGTACATGGACCACAAGGGGAGAGCACTTTGGACATAAATGTTCTAGAAATGTGAGCAGTCCTGTATGGGCTACAAGCTTTCCAGACTCATGTCCCCAGGTCCTCGGTTAGCACAGATGGACATCATCAGTGTGATGCATTACATCAACAAGCAAAGAGGAAGCCACTCTTACCCCTGTGCATGGAAGCAATGAGATTTTTTAAACCAAGGTGGAAGTGAGAAAGGAAAATGTGGGTGCACCAGGATTTGAACTCCGGACCTCTGGTATGCCGTTCCAGTGCTCTAACCATTAAGCTACAGGCCCACTGGTTACAGCGTCCGAAGAACTTCCTATTTCACAGTCACACATTCCTTTCTCTAGTGTTGCTGAACTCTGCAACCAGAAACCAATTTAGAAATACCACTACTTCTCAGTGCAGTTTAACCCCTGCAGGGTATATAGTTATTTTAAACCAAGGATGGAAATGAGAAAGGAAAATGTGGGCGCACTGGGATTTGAACTCTGGACCTCTGGTATGCTGTTCCAGCGTTCTAACCATTACGCTACAGGCCCACTGGTTACAGAGCAATGGAAGCAATGAGTCTGGTATTGGGATCTGGAACATTGTCTGGAACTGTCAGCAGTACATGTTCCAGGTGCCCAAAACGTCTTGGCTGACAGGCTAAGCAGGTCACAGTCCAGGATGCATGAGTGGGAACTGCTGACCTCTGTAATGGAAGACCTGTTTGACAGATGGGGTTGTTGGACCTTTTTGCGTCCTACACAACGCATAACTGCCATTTTTCTGCTTGCTCGCTCAGGGCCTGGAGTTTCTGGCGAAACGCATTGTCCCTTCTTGAAGGGGAAGGTTCCTGTACACCTTTCTTACTTCTAATTGCTACTCAAGCTCCAAATGAAGGGGGCAAATGTGATCCTCATTGCTCCCCTATGGCCTCATCATATCTGGTTCCCTCTACCGCAGCAGCTGGCACTTGAAACACCAATGCCTCTGTCCTTATGCAAGGGCCTGCTGTTACAGGAACAGGGAACCCTGGTCCATCCGGACCTCAGATCGCTTCATCTTCACACATGGCTCCTCAAAATACAGCCATTGCATGGTTTGGGGTTTCCCAAAAGGTGGCTGATGTCCTGGTGGGAGCCAGAAAGCCTTCCACTAGATTAATTTATTCCATGAAGTGGAAGCAGTTTGATTTGTGGGCTGCTGCTCGTCACTTAGATCCATTTACCTGTGCAGTTAACCAGGTTCTAGAATATCTGCTGTCCTTATCGGGATGCAAGCCTGCCGTTATTCCTCAATCATAGTGCACTTGGCTGACGTTTTGGCTTTCCATGTGCTTATTGAGGGTCATACTGTTGCCCAGCTGGAGGTGGCTTGTACATTCTTGAGAGGCATTCTACACCGCAATCCAGTCCCAGCTTGGGATCTGAATTTTGCTTTGGAAAAGCTTTCTTCTTTGACTCCTTTTGAGCCATCCACGACTTAAGGTTTGTACTTTGTTTCTTGGAAAGCATTGGTATTAGTTGCGATTTACTTTTGCTCAAAGGATTTCAGAGCTACAGGCTCTAGTGTGTGAGCCACCTTGTTTGATTTTCCACAAAGACAGGGAGGGTATCTTTGTGTACCAGTCCTAAGTTTTTACCAAAAGTGGTGACCGGGTTTACTTTAAATCAAACCATCCACCTGCCAGTTTATTGTCCTGAGTATGCTAATCCAGGGGAAGCATTTCTCCATAATCCAGAGGTACATAGCATTTTCAGGTATGACGTACACCGCACGAAGGACTGCAGAACGTCATCGCAGCTTTTTGTTTTGTTTGCCCCGGGAAAGAGGTGCTCCAGTTTCTGAACAGTGCCTATCCAAGTGTTTAAGAGACTGTATTACTGTTTCTTATGGTAAGGAACTTCAGGGGGTGGTTCATGGGCATTCCTCAAGAGGCATGGCGACTTAAGTTACTTGTTTCAAAAATGTGTCTGTTGCAGAGATCTGTGCAGCTGTTCCCTGGAGTACTGTCCACACGTTTACTAAACACTACAGTTTGGACATTGCCTCTCAACGAAGGGCTGGCTTTGGCCTAGTTTTGTTTCAGGGCCTGCTTTCTTTGGCCTGTAGGCTCCAGCCACCCAGACAGTTTATGATCAGTACTGCTTGGTACTTGTTCCATAGGTGTGGCCTGATGAGAGATACCCTCGAAGAAGATATAACAGTTACGTACTTACCGTAACAGTAATTCTTCCGAGAGAGAGACCCTTTCATCAGGCCATGTGTAAACGGGGCTCAGATACCAAGATACAATAACTAGGCAGACTCGAAGTTCTAGTGCATAAAAAGCACCGTGCTGGCACTTATTTTATTTCTTCATATAAAATGTTTCATACAGAAATAAAAGGCAAGTATTAGTTCATACTCTTCATCAGGTTCCTCCGAGACAAGTGCCTTGGAAAGGCCAATGTGCTGCCCAGCAGTGGCACGCTTTCCCTCAGTTAGCACCCACTGTCTTTCTGAGGTCTTCCTTCACAGACACTCAGTACCAGACTGAGACTCTGTCTGGCTCTCTCGCTCATCCATAAAATAAAAATAATATACAAAAAGAAAATACTTCAGTATAAACAGCAAAGTAAATAATTCTCTGTAACAGAACTTCTCTCACTGCTGGTCAGAAAGCACTGACCCTACCTCATCTGTTACCTGTTCAGGTAGTGCTGTTTATTCCCGCCCACCTAAGTCAGGTGACCTGCCACATCATCAGCTGTAACCATACCTCTCAACTGTACCACATTACGAGGAACGTTCCTCATTTTACTTCACAAAATCTCCCTGTTCCACATTGTGAGGACTTGTCCCACATTCAGTGTCAACATTTTAAAGCAAAAATATTTAGTAAATGATGCAAAAATATATTATTCAATTAATAACAGACTTTCTGAACATAAATGCAGGCATTTTAACAGTGTTCTGAGCTTCTTAAGTAAAGATTTGATTGTGTTCCACATTGTGCTGATTTGTTCCACATTTTGAGAGGCAATGTTCCACATTTGGGGGTCAAAAGGTTGAGAGGTATGGCTGTAACATTTCTTTAAATCCTTAACTAAAATAGACTTTAAACAGCAGAAAACAGAATACATATAAAGCACAGGCTAATGGGACAACAAAGAGAAAGAACCAATCCAACAATTTTTATATTCATTTGCATGTTGTCCTAAAAATGATTGACAGCCTTGTGCTAACAAACGTGAGCTACAAGAGAGCTGCTACTCCCCATGAGCTTTCAGTGTGCTGCCAGAACTCCCAGAGGACAGACCTAACATGCTAGCTAGAGAACCCAACTCCAGCTGCATAGGGAAACAACCAAGAAAGGTAATGCTTTCTGTACCTTATAGGGTCTGTCTCTGGTAAGTGTTTACTTTGAGCACTGGCAAAGCTACTGTCCCAATAAAGCCTTTTTTATCAGTACTATATTGCTACAGTACTTACTTAATTACAATGCAGGAAGAAAAGCGTTTCTTAAAGGCTTGTCTAGGGCTATACTGCAGTGCAGAGCTAAGAGACAGAAATCTTGAGGACACGTCAAGCCGTCGGCTAAAATTGCAAGCCATTGGCTGACACTTTCACTTTTCAACAGGGAAACACTTAGAGCTCTGCTTTAGCCGCCCACCTAGCGGCAGAGCTGTAAAACACAGCGCTTTCATATGCCAGGAGTGTCTCCTGCACAGGAGAGTTTCCAGGAAGGAAAACAAAAGTTTTACTAGCGCTAGCACTACACGGCACTGCGCACGATCACAAAGGCTTCGCGATCGTGTGAACAGTCATGTAGCACTGCAGCAGCGCTAAACCGAGATTCCATACTCGGAGTCCAAAGAAGCTGTTTTTACAGCTTGCAGAGCTAGGACACCCCCCCCCCCTCTCCTGTTTCAACTACCTGGGGATGAGGAAAGAACTTTATTGAAGCTGTACTAAAGCAGACATTTGAAACTAATGCAATATGCTGTTTACAACAGGGCAACTCCACTTTTCATTATAAACAAACCCAGCATTATTTACTTATTAACCAAACAAGCAATGCAGCACAGGATACAGAAATAAAAGGGGAAAGGGAATGCTGCTTGCAAACTCTGGTAGGAGTATGTTTATATGTAGTTCATTCTGACTTCACATACTTATCAGGTCTACCATGTCTTTATACAAATTAGACACATAATTACTCATGCCAAACATTGGTATTGTATCTTTGGACCTCTAGGAAGGAAGAGAAATATACAAGGAAGAAGGTACAAGTGGGGGAGGGGGGGGGTTAGCATGGAGGTGGCCTGCCTCCATATAGAGAAAGAAAGGAATAGCTTTAGCAGTGTGGAAGATAGAGGTTGCAACCATACAGAAAAGGAAAAGTTGGGTCCACACATCAGTGGCAGGGACTGACCCTGTCACACCATGCTGTCCCACCCTCCTTCCTCCATAGGGCCCTGAGACTGTAGTTAGTGCTGTTTCCGCCATGATGATCTGTCTGTTGCTGTCTGCCTCACCTGGTTGGCAGAACCCTAGGTTCTCTCCTGGTTCCCTACAGGGAGGTCCTTCGAGCATGATCTCTGGCAGGGAACTGAGGAGGAAAGGGACTTCCCACATTTATGTAGCAACCGATGTCTGACATTGTGGGCAGCCCCTGGTGGACTGCTTGCTAAAGTTTCCATGTGGTTCTAGTGTTTAGCGGCTTATAGTTCCATAGGTGTGACCTAATGAGATTCTCTCTAAGATCTACTGTTACAGTGAGTACGTAACTGTTCTGTCTGCACCAGGACCACGGCACATGCTGGACACCACTGCAAGGGGCTCTCAGCCTACACAGCCCCCGGGACCCATTACTGTAGTTCCTCCTCCAGCAAGCCTTTCAGGCAATTGGAGGGCTGACTGTGCTGCTCTTGCTGTTCTCCGGCTCCCTGCCTGCCAAACAAAAAGATCTGCTGCACCAGGACTGCAGCACACGACAAACGCAACTGCAAGGTGTTGCGAGGGGGGCTCCTCAGCCTGCACAACCTCCCCCCCCCAATCACCTCTGGATGCCAAAGGACTCCTTGTTGCAATCCCTCCCCCATCAACCTCTCAGCCAGTCGGAGAGCTGCAAAAGGGACTCTGCTGCCCTTGCTGTTCCCAGGCTCCCTACCTGTCAGAGTGCTCTGCCGCACCAGGACCGCGGCATACGCCGGACACCACTGCAAGGAGTCACAAGGGGGCTTCTCTGTCTGCACATTCCCCACCCCCACCGATTGCCTCTGGAAGCCAAGGGACTCCTTGTTGCAATCCCTCCCCCAGCAAGCCTCTTAGGCAATTAGAAGTGTGAGGATGCAGGAGTTTGCTGCCCTTGCTGTTTCCAGGCTTCCTACCTGCCAGACTACACACCAGACACCACTGCAAGGCGTTGTGAGGGGGCTTCTCAGCCTGCACAACCCCCTCCCAAGCAGTCGCCTCTGGACGCCAAGGGACTCCACGTTGCAGTCCCTTTCCCACCAAGCCTCTCAACCAGTCGGAGGACTGCATACTGTATCTCATTGCCATCTGTCCAAGTAGCTGGTCTGTGAAAAGGACTGTGTTCTAAGGACATCGAGGAGTCAGCCGGTCGGCTGGCCACGCTGCCAAAACCCGACTTCATCCAGCAGACATTTGCGTGAGCTGCCATTACTGCTTACTTCCCCTGTTACCTACCTGGCTCACGTTTTGTCTGCCAGCTTTGTGCTATGTCCTATCAGTTTGTTCTTGCAGTTAGTGTTAACTCCGTGCTCCACTGTGACTGTATTTGCTGCTACTCCTTTATTTAGCTATTTGTGCATGGCCTTATTTTGTTGCTACCTGTATTTTAGCAGTTCCAGCCAGACCTGTTATCAAACTAATGTCATCTGTTTTATCAACCATGCTTGCTTGTTGCTCAGGTTCAACAGTTTTACGTTTTATAGGATTTTTTTCTCATCATGACTGTCATGTAATCTATATGTCCCAATTAATGCCTGTATTTCTCAGTTTTGCCATATTGCTAGCTTGTCACTCGTGTATCTTGTGTGTCCAATTCCTCCTCACCCACTTTTGTCTTCCCCTTTTCTACCCTCTGTGCGCCATAGAAACATACAAACATGGACTTTGACGGCAGATAAGGACCACTTGGCCACCTAGTCTGCCCATTTCCCTACCTACTAGATAAGCTGCAGATCCTAATTAACCACAGCCTATTTCTTCCTTCCCCCCACAAGAATTACCTTATGTCCCATGCATTCTTGAATTCCCCCCCACTGTTTGAGCCCACAACCTCCTCAGGAAGGCCGTTCCATGCGTCCAGCACCCTCTCTGTGAAAAAAATACTTCCTCGCATTGCCCTTGAGCCGTCCCCCCTCTATCTTCAAATTGTGTCCCTTGTTCTTGCACATCTTTTTCTGAAAGATGCTACCCTCTTGGACTTTGTTGATTCCCTTGAAGTACTTAAAAGTTTCTATCATGTCCTCCCTCTCCCTCCTTTCCTCAAGGCTATACACATTACGCTCCTTTAGTCTCTTTTTGTATGGTTTCTGTTGCAGATTCTGCACCATTTTAGTTGCCCTCCTCTGGACTGCCTCCATCTTGTCTCTGCCCTTGCAGAGATGGGGTCTCCAGAACTGTACGCAGTACTCCAGATGGGGTCTCACCAACTGTCTGTACAGAGGGATAACACCTTCCTGTTTTCTACTGGTGATGCCTCTCTCTATACATTCCAGTATCCCCCCCCCAAGCCCATCCCTACTGCCTTCTCACATTGCTTGCTAACTTTTAGGTCATCTGATATGACTATTTCCAGGTCCCTTTCCATTATTGTTGTAGTTACCCCTCCGTGTACTCTTCCGTGGGTTTTGTTTCCCAGGTATTACTTTGCATTAAATCTAAGCTGCCAATTTCTGACCATTCCTCCAACCTTGCCAAGTCCCTTCTCATCCTTTCCACCCCTTATGTATCAGCCCTGTTGCAGATCTTCGTGTCATCTGCAAAGAGGCATGCTTTTGCTTCAGTCCCTCTGCAATGTCACTTATAAGACATTAAAAGGACCGGACCAGTACTGAACCCTGTGGTACCCACTATATCCCCTTCTTGGATGGACTCAGTTTACTATTACCTTTTGTGTCCTGTTGTCCAGCCAATGTTTTCAATGAGCTACCACCCTGGGACCCACTCCCAGGCTGACTAATTTATTAATCTTTGTGTAGGACTGTCAGATGCCTTGCTAAATTCTAGGTAGGCCATGTCCACAGCCCCTCCCTGGTCTATTACTTTGGTCACCCAGTCAAAGAAATCAATTAGATTACTCTGACATGACCTTCCCGCTGTGAATCCATGCTGCCTTGGGTCCTATGCCCCACTGGCCTCTAGGTACTCAACAATTCTTTCCTTCAGAAGTGATTCCATCATTTTCCCTACCACTGAGGTCAGACTGACAGGTCTGTAGTTTCCCGCCTCTGTCTTGCTCCCACGTTTGTGAAGGGAAATCGCATCCGCCCTCCTCCAGTCCTCTGGTACCACACCATCCTCCCATGATTTGTTAAAAAGGGTAGTCCGTGGTGTCGCTAGTTCTCCCCTTAATTCTTTTAGAATTCTGGGGTGAATTCCATCAGGGCCCATTGCTCTGTCCACCTTCAGTATAAGGAGTTCTTTCAGAACCCTTTCTTCTGTGAATGGACTGAAACATAGAAACATAGAATTTGACGGCAGATAAGGACCACTTGGCCCACCTAGTCTGCCCATTTCCCTACCTGATGGATAAGCTGCAGATTCTAGTTAATCAACAGCTTACTTCCTCCTACCCCCCACTAGAATTGCCTTATGCCTTTCCCTTGCATTCTTGAATTCTCCCACTCTTCCTGACTCCACAACCTCCTCAGGAAGGCTGTTCCATGACAGAAATGTAGACTGATTTATTTGGTATTGATTCCCCTGTCCAGAGTGCTTCTATTGATTGGATTAGGTACCTCCTCCTCTTTTGTGAATGCTGAGCAAAAGTATTTATTCAGTGTCCCTGCTTTTTCACCGCCACGCTCTGCCCACCCACCCTCCACTTTATTAAGCCTCACTATCCCTCCCATGGTTTTTCTTCACTCCCTTATGTACCTATAAAAGGTTTTATCCCTCTTCTTAACCAAGTTGGCTCTTTTCCTCAGTTTGGGCCTTTGCTATTCTGACTGCCTTCCCAGCTCCCTTCTGCTTTAACTGGTACAGTTCTCTGTCCTGCTCCTTCTGTGTTTCCTTATACTTCCTGAATGCTATCTTTTTCTCCCTAACCTTCCCCACCACCTCTTTTTGAGAACCATAGTGTTTTTTTCCTTCATTTTATTTGCTTCACACAAAGGCCTGTTGCCTCTGTGATGGCAGTTTTGATGTTTCCCCATTGTTGCTCCTCTCCTCCTCCTTGTCTGTTTGCTAATGATTTTCTGAGGCACTCGCCCATTTTGACAGTCAGTCCTCCTGAAGTCCAGTATCCTCACTTTTGTATGGCTTGACTCTATAGCCAAGTTTATTGTGAACCACACTGTTTGGTGGTCACTTGTTCCCAGATGGCTACCCACTTCTAGATCTGAGATCCTCTCTCCGTCCCCATTTGAGAGTACCAGGTCTGACTGCTCCCTCCCAAGTGGGTTCCAACATTAACTGTCTGAGGCATGCCCCCCCTGTAGGGCATCGAAATGGCCCTGCTCTTGGATGTGGCTGCAGCAAAGGTGCTCCAGTTAACATCTGGCATATTCAGGTCCCCCATCAAAAATATCTCCCCTTTCTCTGCCATGCTAAGGATGCCTTCTATCATTTCCTTGTCCATTTCTTCCCCCTGAGATGGGGGTCTGTATACAACCCCTGTGCAGGTTGTGGTGCCATTTCCAGTCTCCAGGGTGATCCACAGTGCCTCCTCTCCTCCCTGTTTATCCATTTGTTCCATTGCTTTGATCCCTTCCCTTACATAGAGAGCTACTCCTCCTCCTCTTCTAACCTCCCTGTCCCTCTTGTAGATTATGTACCCTGGTATGTTGACATCCCAGTTACAGTTCTCTGTGTACCTTGTTTCTGTGACTGCCACGATATCCAAGCATCCCCTCTTCCATCAAGGCCACCAGCTTAGGGAGCTTGTTGCTCAGACTATGGGCATTGGTACTCACTACCCTCCATTTTTTGATGGCCTTACCCCTCTTTGCCCCATCCTTGTCCTTACTGCCTTTTTCTCCATTTACCCCTGTCCTTCTCCCTATCAACTGCTCTATCTTGGTGTTTACGTCACTAGCTACCTGATTTTTTGGAGGGTGCTAGGATTTCCTGCTCCTTTTCATTACCCCGGCCAGTTTAAGTGCTTGCCAAAGAAGCATTTAAACCTATCACCTAGGATCCTGGTTCCCCTCCTGGACAGATACAGACCATCACGCCAATATAGGCCTGTATCCCTCCAGGTGGACCCCCAGTCCCCAGTGTAGCCGAAACCCTGAGCTCTGCACCAGTTTTTCAACCACTGATTGAATCCCGTAGTGCGGAGCACCCTAGCCTCACCCATGCCATAGACTGGCAGCACCTCTGAGAAGGTTACCATGCGTGCTACTTTCAAGGCCCCTTCCCACCTCCACAAACTCCTTCTGCACTGTACTGATCCCTTTCTCAGCCAGGTCATTTCTCCCTAGGTGGACAGTGACATCCAGCTCCTTCCCCCGTGCAGCTGCTCCCGCGATCCTGAAGCCATGGCGCAGCAGGCGACTACCTCCTTTCCCTCCCTCCTCCAGTTCTGCCTCTAACAATGGAGTCCCCCACCAGGAGTTTTCCTTCCCCTGTGGGGTCCCATGCCACCCTCCTGTGGGTCTCCTTTGTGGAGGTTCCCAGCATCCTCCTTGGTCTCCACTGTGGGTGCCTCCATAGAGGAACCACACTCTGCCAGAACGGCATATGAATTGTGGAGAACAACTGGAGGGATGCGCCTCTGTTCCACCACCCTCGCCCTCCCTGAGCCTACTGTGGTCCAACCGCTCCTCTTTCTTGGCAACCTCTGAGGCAGCGGCGGTGGCCCTGATGGTCCATGGGTGGGAGAGGAGGTACCCCTGAATCCTTGCCAACTCAGCCTGGATATGAACAACCTCCTCCCTCAGCCCAGAGTGGTGCCTGCTGATGGGCCAACACCGCATCCTCCAGAACATCTCCCGGAAGACTGCTGCTCCACAGCCACAGCACCACTCCCATCACGTCTTATTTGTGGCCCTTAACTGTTATTGTGTATACTTACATTTTCCTTTTTTTTTTATTTATTTTATATCTTTTTTTTTTTCCTCCCTACTTTCCTATTGCCTCCGTGCTCTAAAGCTCCTGATGTTTATATTCCTCTGTAGTCTCCTCCTTACTTGCTCAGAGTCGGACCTCCAGCAGCTTTGGGGGGGGGGGGGTGGGGAGCTACTCTTCTCCTTCTGGGATGGTGAGTCTTTTGTGCCTCTGTGATCAGTCCCTCTCAGCTCTCCAGTTTCCCCAACTCTGTATAACTTTCCCTCTGCTCTTTTCTGCCCCACCACCCCGTGTCTTCTGCACCTATGCTCTTCTGACTTCCCTCATCTGCCTCCCCCACCCTCTCTCATCCCTCCTCACATCCCCCCCCCATGTCCTCCCCTTTCTCTGTATCCCCTCTCCTTCCCACACTTTCCTTCTCCCCTCCCTCAACCTGATGGCCTATCTCCTTTCCCCCCTTACCCTAGCTTCCTTCCTACCCCCTCCTCACACCTCAAATTCCTCCACCGTTCCCTCCTCTCACATAACTACTACTCTCCTGCCTCCTCTCCCTTAGACCCTAAAAAGCATAAAACACCGTCCTTTCTATCCATCCTCCTTTTTCCTACTGCTTCTGGCTAGTGACGTGGAACCCAGTCCTAGCCCCACAGCCAAATGTGTCAACTTTTTGGCTTTTCTGTATGTGTCTGCTAAAATGTGTTTGGTGGTGTACACTTATGTTAGTTAATGTTTTTAGAAACTTTGCTAAGATTTGTACCTTTTCTTATGAACAATTCGCTTACACGGGACAATTTTGTAAAAAAGGGCTTCACAGTCCTAAAGGTTTATCTCCTGTTAGATAAAAATGTTTATTTTTTTTTATCTACCCTTCTCTGTGCCCAAAGGTCTTTTTTTTTTTTTTTTCATTTCAATGCATGTAGCCTCCTCCCCAAGTTGGACTCCCTCAAGGTATGGGCCGTGCAACACTCCCCTGACATCCTTTGTATATCTGAAACCTGGCTCTCTAAAGTCCCGGATTTGCTTTTCGCCCTCCTCGAATACCTCCTTTTCCATCAGGACAGAGGTAAATGTGGTGGTGGTGTCGAGATATATACCCATCACACCTTTTCCTGCTTCCATCTCCTTCAAAGAGGTTCCCCCTCCTCCCACAAGCTATTGCTACTTAAGCTCTCTGCCCCTTCCACTCTCCCCATTAAAGAACATAACATAAAAGCGTTGGCAGATAGGGACCATGTGATACATCTAGTCTGCTCTAGAAACTACCTCCTCCCTATGCAGCCTTCGTTCTAACTTGTCCTTTATGTCTGGCCTATGAGAGTTTGAACTCCCTGATTGTCTCTGCTGCTACCACCTCCTGGGGCAGGCTGTTCCACACGTCTGTGTCTCTCTCTCTCTCTCTCTCTCTGTGAAGAAGTACTTCCTGAGGTTGCTTTTGAACCTTCCTCCTACCAGTCTCATATGCCCTCTCTTGCATGCTGCAGTATTCTGTTGAAATAGATTGCCTGTCTGAGCTGCGTTAAATCTCGTCACGTACTTAAATGTTTCAGTCATGTCCCCCTCTGTTTCTTCTCCGCTCAAGGGAGTATAGGTTCAGCTCCCTGAGTCGTGCTTCATATGACCTGTGATGCAGTCCATGCATCGTCTTAGTAGCCCTTCTCTGCACCGTTTCCAAGTGGTCAATGTCCTTCTTGAGGTGAGGTCTCCAGAACTGAACACAGTACTCCAAGTGTGGCCTCACCAAGGACCTGCAGAAATGATGATAAACCTGCTTCTTTCTACTAGAAATACCTCTGCTTGCCGAGTGAGAGGTTACCATTTCAAACAAGGCTTGGGAGCAATTAGTTATATCACATATGGGTCTCTTAATTTGTAATAGGCTTAAGGAGGCTCAATATAAGATCTTATTTCGAGAAGGCTCTTGCAGTAGGTAATTACATATAGGACTGACGCCGGCGGGCGGGACCAGGAAAAATTTCCTTGTAGCGAGTCCCTGAGCAGGACTGCCCCCACGCCAGGTGACCGCGCCAGGAGATGTCGGTATAAGGCGGTCCCGGATACCCGCCTCCAGTTCTTTCCTCTGTTAGCTCGTGCAGCGTCCAGAGAAAATGTTCATGCTTAGTCAGCCCTCACCTTCGCTGCTTTTTTACTGAAAAACTCTATTTTTCTGCTGACATCAGTACTAGCGTCTGTATGTCATCCCCTACACCCTCCAAGCACAAGAATAAGTGCGATTCGTGCAGCGCCCAACTACCGCACAAGGACGGCCTCTCCCTGTGCCTGTTCTGCCTAGGCTCCGATCACCCGGACAAGAAGTGCCAGCACTGCCTCAGTTTTAACGCGGCTACCCGGAAAAGGCCGCAACAATCCCTGGAAGCCCATATTCTAAAGAAGAAAATGAGTTCTATGGAGAAGGAGCTCAAAAAACTGAGACAGGCGTCCACTTTCCCCGAAGGACATCGTAAGAAGAAGGAGAGGCACCGGGACAAGGGCTCCTCCACCGCATCTCCCTCGGGAGTCGTTAGGATGCAGGTAACATCCTCCGGGAGTTGCTCCTCGACGGCCACCTCGGAGGTTTCTGAGGCGTCGGCGCCGCTCTGGCTTGCGCCTTTGGCCTTGCGGGCGCCTCCGGGCAGTTGGAGGCCTCCGCCCCTGGTTCGCCACAGGCTGCAGCCTACCACTGTGGGCAGCTCCGGTAAGCCAGGCGTCGGCTCCTCTGGCGTCCGCCCGGAGAGGGCGGTAAGGCGTCTGACCCTCGGGCGGCCGCGCAGCCTCCCTCTCCACCCCGGACCAGGCCGATCCTCTACTCGGCCTGCCTCGATGGCCAGCTCTGTAAGTTGGACATCGACTCCTCCGGCGCCCGCCGAAGCTGCCACTAAGCCTCATGTGCCGGCTCGTCCGGCGTCTGTCGTGAAGGGAGCCGATGGCGGACCTCCCAGCGTCCGTGGTTCCGTTCCCGCAGCCTTCGCTGCCATCCGGGAACCAGTCTCCCCAACCTGACCCTCGGGACTTTTCCCCTCCGTCCCCGGGCGGCTGGGATCTTTTGCCTCAGTCAGTCCTTCCTCCACCTGGAGCACCGACCTGGACGCCGGCTCCCTGGATGCCAGCTCTGACGCCGCCCCTCCTGCGCCAGGCCTCCGCCGCCGGGCTCACTGACTCCGGGAGATATTCTGCTCCCACCGGCCCTCCGGCTCTCCACTATGGACCCACTCATGAGGCCTCCGCCAGGCCGTCTGCTCCGCAGCCCCCGCCTCCCGGGTATCCTCCGTCTTATTCGACACCGGTGTACCCGGGAACGCACTATCCGGCGCCACAGTACTCTACGTGACAATAACCGATGCCGGGCTACCCGCAGCTGGGTTTTGGATACGCTCCATACGGTTATAATCTGTTTCCTTATCCCCCACCTCCTCCTCCACCGCCCTCGCAGCCGCCGGTGGACCTGCAGGAGACTCCTGCCTCCTGGTGGGCCGAGGCCAAGCCTCAGCTCACCATAGAGGTCGAGAGCCGCCTTCCGGCGATGGTGCTGTCCCAGGTTCCTGTATGCCCGAGGTGGCACAGTCCCTCACCACCTCCGGACTCCAGGGTTCTTCCGTCTGGATCCAGAGAGAGGCAGGACACGCTTCCCCGGGGACTTCCCAACGGGTCCGTTCCTCCCCCGGGTCGGGAAAGGGAGTCTTTCTCTTCTTCATCCTCCTCTTCGCCTCGGACCTCTTCCGACGGTTGGCTTCGAGAGAGACCACGAGCCTCGCCTCCGTCGAAGCCCCTGCCATGACTCCTCTCAAGTCTTCCTCCGGAGGATCCTTCTTTTACGGAATTCCTTAGGAAAATCCAGGAGGTTCATCAGTGGCACTCCCTGGAACCAGATCCTCAGCGTCTGAAACTCTCTGAACATCTGGATCTGCCCGTGACAGCTCCTACCTTGGTGCCACCTTGGATAGAGCCTCACGCCGACCTTGTTACCACAATATGGAAACAGCCATCGGCCTTAGCCCTACTTCCTAGGAAGTCGAACTGGCTATATCAGGCTCCAGAGGGTGTTGATTTCCTGGATTCTCACCCTCGTGCCGACTGGGTCATGATTGGCGCGCTCCCGGCCTGTCGGCGAACCCTAAACATCTTAGCTCATCACCTCCTGATAAGGAATCTCGCCTTCTGGACCAGTGTGGGAGAAAGATTTACGCTTCCTCCACACTGGGAATCAGAGCCCTGAACTATGTCGGCCACATGGGGGACTACCAGAAGGCCATCCTGACTCAGGCGGAAGCCAAACTGGACTCCTTGCCTGACTCCCAAGTCAAGTAGGAGTTGGCTGATCTCGTCCGCTCTGCTCGTTCGCCAGTCCGACACATGCTCACGTAAGCATATAATGATGCAGTGGACACTGCTGGGCGGAGCTCAGCTTCACTGTAGGCCTACGGCGCCATGCTTGGTCTACAGGTCAGGCTTGGTCCCGAGGTGCAATCTGTTATCCAGGAAGCACCTTCCAGGGGTCGGTGTTTGGGTGATGTCAAGGACATCACCGATTTGCAAGAGAAGGACGGCACTGAAGTCAGTTGATTCCATGTACCATCCTCATCAGCAGCAGCGCCGTCCTTTGAGACTGAACTGCCAAAGGCTAAACCCCAGGGAAGGCGGGCCACAAAACGCTTGGTGGCCCCTCCCCCGCCCAAAAAAGCAGCGGGTGCTTCAGCTGCGGCACTGCCCCACACCACCTGACTCCTTTCCTTTCCCACTGCCTCCGGACTCCCCGGAGGAACCGGTAGGAGGGAGGTTTTCCCTCCACCTTCCGGGATGGGAGAGGATAACCAGATTCTTGGGTGCTCCAGCTCATAGCAGAAGGACACTCCATAGAGTTTCTTCAGAAACCACCCCACCACCCCCCTCTGAAGTCGTCGTACTCACGGGACACTTCTTCCTTGGTCCAGGAGGAAATCTCGCTTCTGCTGAAGCAAGCGAAGAACCTGTCCCCTTCATCTTCAGGGATGGGTTACTATTCCCATTTCTTCCTGGTCCCAAAGAAGACAGGAGATCTCAGACCAATTTTAGATCTCAGTTCCCTGAATCTTTACGTAGAGTACAAAAGGTTCAGGATGCTCTCTTTGCAGAGCCTTCTGCCCCTCCTCCGGCCGGATCAATGGCTTTGTGCTCTGGATGTGCAGGATGCTTATCTGCACATTCCGTTCGCCCATCTCATCGCAAATACCTTCGTTTTGCGTTCCAGGGGGACCACTACCAGTTCAAGGCACTCCCGTTTGGTCTATCCTCGGCCCCCAGTATTTACCAAATGCCTGGCAGTGGTGGCGGCCCACCTGCGTACCAAGGGAGTGCAGGTTTTCCCTTACCTGGACGACTGGCTCCTGGCGGCCTCGTCCAGGGAGGAACTCCTGCGCTTCTCTCCCTTACCCAGCAGGTTTTTGCCTTCCTGGGTATTACCATCAACCATTCCAAGGCTCATCTGGACCCATCCCAGAGGCTACAGTTTATTGGGGCGCTCCTCGATACGACCATGGGCAAGGCCTTCCTGACTCCGGACAGAGCGGCCACCCTTCAGACCCAAATAAGTCTGTTGTCCGACAGCAGGATGGTCTCTGCGAGTTCGGTCCTTCGCCTTCTCGGTCTCATGGCGGCTGCTATCCCAACGGTACCTCGTGCTTGACTCCACATGAGGATCTCTCAGTGGACTCTACGCTCAGTGGGATCAGCTAGTGGACAACCTAGATCACTCAGTTCTGATCTCTCGCGATGATGCGAGACTTGCAACGTGGATGGTCTAAGAGAACCTTTTCAGGGAGTTCCTTCTTCATCCCTCCCTCCCAGACTCTAACTACAGATGCCTCCGGTAAGGTTGGGGAGCCCATCTAGGCCCTCATCGGACCCAGGGCTCTGGTCCAGCTAGAACAAGCTCTCCACATCAACAGTGCCTGAGCTCTGGCAGTGTTGTACGCCTCCAAGCCCTTCACCAATACATCCTTCCCGGCCACTTAGCTGGCCAGACAGACAACATGTGCGTGGTGTGGTATATCAACAAGCAGGGAGGGACTCTGTCCTACCCTCTGTGCAGTGAGGCAATGAGGGTTTGGGATTGGGCAACACAACACTACCTTCACCTCACCGCGATTCGCGTTCCGGGAGTCGACAACACCCTGGCAGACAAGCTAAGTCACTCTTCTGCTCTGACTCACGAGTGGGAACTGGACCAAGGGGTCCTAGACAGTATCTTCCATCTTTGGGGAACACCACAGGTCGACCTGTTCGCATCCCCACTAAACGCAAAACTTCCCGTCTTCTGCTCGCTCGTTCCAGAGCGAGGCGCTTTTTGGAGCGACGCTCTGTCTCTAGACTGGAAGGACAGATTCGTCTATGCCTTTCCCCCGATTCCACTTATCCCACGAGTCTTGCAGAAACTAGCTTCAGAAGGAGCGCAAATGATTCTGATCGCTCCATTCTGGCCCAGGCAAGTCTGGTTCTCTCCTCTTCAACAATATTCAGAGGATCCTCCTCTTCCTCTTCCTCTGTCTCGAGGCTTGTTGACCCAGGATCAGGGGACCCTGGTCCATCCAGGCCTCAAATCCCTCCAACTGCATGCATGGCTCCTGCAAACCTAGCCCAATCCCGTTTTGGAGTGCCTCCCAAAGTGGCGGAGATTTTAGTGGAGGCCAGAAAACCCTCCACCAGATCCACTTATGCCATGAAGTGGAAAAGATTCACTATTTGGGCCGCTTCCAAGAACGTGGAACCTTTCTCCTGTTCAGTGGGGCTTCTGCTGGAGTATCTAAGTCATCTGTTTGACCTGGGTCTCAGCCATTCCTCTCTGAAGGTACACATGGCGGCCATTTCGGCCTATCATGTTCCCTTCGCAGACAAGGCTTTTGCTCAACTGGAGGTCTCCAAGACCTTTCTTAGAGGGGTCCTCCATCTGAGGCCCCCCCATCTGTACTCCTGCTCCCCCTTGGGATTTGAACTTTGTTCTCGAGAAACTTACTCTTCCTCCCTTCGAACCTGCAGCTTCTGTGGATTTGAAGTTCCTTTCATGGAAGACGCTGTTCCTGGTGGCCATTACTTCGGCTCGAAGAATCTCCGAGCTCCAGGCCCTGATGTGTAAAATCCCCTACTTGATTTTTCACAAGGAACGAGTTGCTCTTCGCACGAATCCTAAGTTTCTACCTAAAGTAGTAGCAGAGTCTACCTTAAATCAGTCCATAGAGTTACCTGCCTTTTTTACGCAGTACTTTAATCAAGGGGAGTATTTACTCCATACTATGGATATTCACCGGATTCTGAGATACTACACCAACAGGACAAAGGATCTCAGAAAGACTGATCAGTTGTTCGTCTCTTTTGCTCACAGAAGGGAAGGCAATGCTGTTTCCAAGCAATGCCTGTCTAAGTGGTTGGCTCATTGCATCACTTTCGGTTATGACAAGTACAACAAGATCCTCCCAGATCAAGTCAGAGGCCACTCCACAAGAGGAGTAGCTGCCTCTTCGGCTTGTTTCAAGAATGTGTCTGCAGCAGACATCTGTGCTGCCGCCACCTGGACTTCCGTCCATACCTTCACGAAACACTACAGTTTGGATGTTGCCTCTCGTCATAGATTAGGCTTCGGGCTGGCTGTTTTGCAAGGCCTCCTATCTTGAGACTTGCACAACCAGAACTACCTTTTGGAGTAGTTTTCCTCCTCCCGATGCCTCTCTTGGTTCCAGACTGCTTGGGACTCAGTCCTACATGTAATTACCTACTGCAAGAGCCCTCTCGAAGTAAGATAGTACAGTTACGTAAGAACTTACTGTAACAGTAGATCTTTGAGAGAGGCTCTTGCAGTAGGTAATACCTTCCCACCCTCCATCCCCCTAGGTTTTTTCAGCTCTTTTTCCATTGGGGAAAATATCCGCTCCTCTCTCGTCTGGCCTCTTTTGGCCTGTGGCAGGAAAGAACTGGAAGGCGGGCGTCCAGGACCTCCCCTTCATACCGATGTCTCCTGACGCCGGTCACCTGACGTGGGGGCGGTCCCTCGCCAGGGACTGCTAGCTAGAAATTTTTCCGTGGGGTCCTGCCGCCTGCCAGCGTCAGTCCTGTATGTAATTACCTACTGCAAGAGCCTCTCTCGAAGATCTACTGTTACGGTAAGTTCTTGCGTAACTGTACTTTTCTGCAGCAGCTAATCTACCCCCCAGAGATGGTGCATAAGTTCCACCCTGAGATATCCCCCAAATGTGGCAGATGCCTAACAGAAAGAGGTACATACCTTCATTATTTTTGGGACTGTAAAGTAGAGTTATTGGGAACAAGTGAGCAAAGAAATTAAAAATATATGGGAAAGAGAGATTGGGATAACCCCATTGTCTTTGCTGAAGAGGGTTGGCGAGATGAGTGGATCCCATACCCAAGTTGGATTTGAGTGATGCCAATCCTGGCCAGACAAATAATCTTGTGGATCCCATACCCAGGGTGGATTTGAGTGATGCTAATCCTGGCCAGACAAATAATCTTGAACACCTGGGTGTCATGTGCGAGTCCCACCACCTTTATGTGGAGGAACTTGCTACTGACAGTGCTGGCCACAGAGATGGCCACCAGGCTGGGTGTGCCGTTGGCTGCTGTGTAGTTGCAGTCATAATTTCATTTTTAGTTTTAAGTTGTTTTAATATTTTTATTCTGTACTTCCTTTGTTTAGTCCTTATCCATTTCGTTTTGTGGACGAATTACTGGAATTGGGAACGAACGAACTTGCTGAACAGTTTGGTTTTTCCTGCCTTTCTCGCTATTGCCGAGATGCTGAGGAGTGTGGGGAGTCTGTGCGCATTATTGGGAGGCGACTTGAGCGATCCTGAAGTGAACACTGGCGTTGTTATAGCTGGCCCCATTATCGTTTTGCACTTACGGCGATTTGCTGTGGACTGGGTGCAGTTTTCACTTTAATGCTGAATATTTACACGCTGTGTGCTTGTGGCCATATAGTCCGCATGGATTGGGGCAGTGGAACTGCACGAGGATTTTATACCAGAAAGAGTTTGTATTTGGGAATTTGAAAGGACACTGAACTTTGAGTATCGGAGTGTGGAAACTTTTATTGCTGGACTTGTGGCGGTGGATTTGTGGACAGCAGTAGCTCGTGTTGGAGTGTGGTGGAGTAGGCCCGATCTAGCGGGTGGGCCGTGCTTCGGTCTGTGGCAGCACGGGGGTCCATGTTTCTGTCTGCCAGGGAGTCGGTGGTTGGAGCTTCGATCCCTTGGGATCCACGGGGGACCTACTGGTGTTGGGTTCTGGTGGGGGTCTCATGGTAGGTGGTACGGCCTGGTGCCAGCCCCCTGCCCCCCCAATCAGATTTTTTTTTTGTCCCTTCCCGACTTCAGAGCGGACTGGTCCTGAAGAGGATCCTTTGGACACGGGCCATGGTCAGATTTTTATTTTTATTAACCTGCCGACAGTGAGAGTGCCGTAACAGTATTTCCCTTGGCTCTGGCAGTGAGTACACCAGAGGTCTGGGGAACGATTGATTTTATTCTGGGAGAAAAAGATCTTCTACATCTGTCTGCCCAGGGGGTGAGAGCTCCTGAGGGATTTTTAGTCCTGCTGGTAGTGAGAGGACCATTGGGACTTGGACTATCTGTTTTTCTCCCTAAATACTTTTATGACTGCATTATTATCCATATCTGCCTCCATACACCAATTTGGTTTTATGATTTATTTTGTTTTTGTTTTATTTTTAGTGTAATTGTTTTGTTCACCTCTGGAGGGTGTGAGAAGGGTCCTGGGGAGGGGAAGTTTTGTTGTTTGATGTATTTACATTGTATTTGGAATTATGTTAGTTGTTATTTTGATCTATTATTTTTAGGACTATGATATTAGATAGATTTGTGTAAGGGATATTTATTTTTTTTAGAGGTAGGGATTAATGTGGGTTTATTTTGTTTTAATAAGATTGCGTATTTTATTTTGATATTTTGTGTTCTGTTTTTTTGGTATACAATTGGATTTTGAGGAGCATTGTTTGGGGTATGTTTTAGTTTGGTGGTTATTAGCCTATGAAATGTCTATCTCCCCCACCCCGTCTTGCGCTATTTGTCCTCTTCTCTCCATGCCCTCCGCCCGTTCCTCCCCTCCCTGTCCCTTTCTACGCTACCAGCTGTCGTGCTTTGGGTATTGTACATAGGAGGGGTGGTGGTGGTGGGTGCAGACATTGGAGGACGAATGAGCGGATCTGTCGCGTAGGGCTGGTTAGGCCTAGGAGACGCCCTGGGGTGAAATGGAGCCTGGAGCTCCATGTCTAGTCCCCATGCCCAAGGGCACCATCTTTATTGATGGGCAAGTAGCTGGGACAGCTCTTGAACCCCATCCAACTCGGGCGATGTTATGCAATGCCAGCTCTATTAAGAACAAAACCGCAATTATTGCGGATTTTGTTGGAACAGCGGATCTGGCTTGCATCACCGAGACATGGCTGGATGAAAATGCCGGCCCCACTATGGAAGCGGCAATTCCAGTTGGGTACTCTGTCGTGAACCACCCGAGATTGGACAGTGGGGGTGGGGGTAGTGGTCTGTTTCAAGACAGAGTTGGGCCTCACTGGTGTACCAGTAGAGGAAACCAAATCCTTTGACTGTACTATGGTAGCTGGTGTGGTCTGCAGGATAGCTCTCGTCTATCGTCTACCTGGGGATGAAAAGCGATTCCTGCAGGAAGTGGAGGACTTTGCCGTCGACATGGCATTGGAGTCACCCAGACTGATGGTTCTGGGCGACTTCAATGCTTGGGTCGACGACGAACTCTCACCTTTTGGACAAACTTCCTTCAGCTGATGACATCACTGGGCTTCACACAGATTGTTTCCTCAGCTACCCATAATCATGGTCATTCTTTGGATCTGGTTTTCCTCCTGGGGATTGAGGCCTCCGATTTGGGGGTGGAATCTGTTGGTTGGTCCAATCAGTACACCGTGAGGTTCAATTTTTGCACCCCCTTTGTAGGGCTGCCCCTGTGGAGATGGTCAGTTACCACCCTTTAAGGGATGTGAGCCCTGAAGACCTGGCGGCAGTGATTGATCTCTCGGAGTTCCCTGATGCCAGCTCAGGTCCAGAGCCATTGGTCCTGGCCTATAGTAAGGCCATCTCCTCGGCCCTCGACCTGATTGCTCCTGTCCGGCTTCGTCCTCTCCCACTTCACCCTCGGGCCCTTGGTTTGATGGGTCCTTGAGGAAGTTGCGGCATTTAGGATGAAGGTTAGAATGTCGTTGGTGGAAATCCGCCCTGGAGGTTGACCATTTTAGTTTGGTGGAGCATTATCAGACCTACCAATCGATGATCTCCCGTAAGAAGGCAGAGTTTCTGTCCAGGGAGATTGCTGTCGCTCAGAATCGACCAGATAAACTCTTCCGAACTGTGGATAGGTTGTGCAACCCAGCCTGTCTGCAGCTCCATCGAGCTTTTTCACAAATGGAGTGTGATGAGCTTGCTCGATTCTTTGCAAATAAGGTGGCCGACATCCGGTCGGAGATCCTCTTGACTCGTTCTATGGGGGATGCTGTTGGTCGGTGCTCGGTCACTATACCTCGTACTTCCTGGAGTTTCTTTGACCTGCCGGAGTTCAGGGATATTATGCGGATTGTCCAGGGGATGTGCTCTACGTGCTGTGGTTTAGATCCTGGCCCAACTTCCCTGATTTTGGGTTGTTATGTTATCATTGGCCTGGTTCTGGCTCAGACTGTCCTGTGCTCCTTGGAATCGGGTGAGTTTCCAAGCTCCCTGAATGAGGCGGTGGTGGCACCCCTTCTGAAGAAAGCTTCGTTGAACCCGGACGCTCTAGCTAACTACAGACCCATCTCAAACCTCCCCTTTATAGGAAAGGTTATTGAGAAAGTAGTTTCAACTCAACTGTAGAACCACTTGACCATCCATAATGTCTACGAACCTCTCCAGTCTGGTTTCCAAAAGAGGCATAGCACTGAGACTGCTCTGGTTCGGGTGCTCAATGATCTCCTGATGACGAGAGATCGGAGAAACCGTTCCATTCTGGTACTCCTAGATCTCTCCTCAGCTTTTGACACTGTAGACAATGGGGTGCTGCTTGAGTGCCTGAGGTCCATCTGTTGCCTAACAAGTACGGTCCTCAGGTGGTTTACATCTTTCCTAACGGGCAGAACACAGAGTTGTGTCGGGGATGTTTTCTTCTGACTCACTCCCTCTGTCCTGTGGGGTCCCTCAGGGCTTGGTGTTGTCCCCCATGTTGTTTGCAGTGTATATGCTACCCCTCGGAAACATTGTAAGATGGTATGGGCTGAGGTTTCACTGCTACGCTGATGATACCCAGCTCTACCTGTCTTTTGTCCCCAACCAGGTTAGTGCTGTCTCAGTATTTAATAACTGCCTCGCTGAAATCCAGAACTGGATGAATTCGAGCTGGCTAAAGTTGAACACGGGAAAGACCGAGGTTATGGCCGTGGACCCAGGTCAGAGGATAGCGGGGTTGAGGACTGACCAGCCCTCTGGATTATTTCTGGGGGACTCTCAGATTCTTACCTCAAAACGTGTGCGCGACCTGGGTGTGGTACTTGATGACGGGCTGACTCTTCGCTTTCAGGTGTCGGCAGTCGTCAAGTCTGCCTTTTACCATCTTAGGAACATTGCCAGGGTCAAACACCTTGTTCCGTCTAGCGATCTGCCTTTGTGACCACGTGCCTTGACTATTGCAACTCCCTTTACTTAGGGTTTCCTGGGGTTGACATCCGCCACTTGCAGTTAGTGCAGAACACCGCTGCTCGACTGTTGACCAGGGTGTCTCGGAGGTCACATATTACCCCTGTGCTGCACGATCTGCACTGGCTGCCAATTCAGTGGTGGATCACCTTTAAGATAGGTTTATTGACCTACAAAACCCTACATGGACTTGGTCCCGACTACTTGAAAGAGCTTCTGATTCCCTACACCTCTGTGTGACAGCTCCGCTCGGTTGACGAGGAGTTGCTGGAGATTCCGAGAGTAATTTTGAAATCTTCTGGAGCCCGTGCATTTATATTCGCAGCCCCCACCCTCTGGAATTCTCTACCCTGTGAGCTTCGGGAATGCATGACCTTTGGGGGTTTTAAACAGGCACTTAAAACTGTTTTGTGGAATCAGGCTTACCAGTGAGCTGTTACTATCTGTAATTGTTGTTTTATATATTAGTGTTAGTTTTTATGGAATCATGTTCTATTATTGTAAAGCACCTTGGTACTTGAAAGGCGCTTAAAAATAAAGCTGCTTATTATTATTATTATGTCCTGAAGGGCAGGGAAGAAATGTTCAGTAGAGCCTAGGCACAGATCTTCTTGGACATAGTCTCCACCACTAATTCATACTAATGGGAGTTCACCGGAGGCGCTGGGACCCAGCAGGAGCAAACTTTTTTCAAGAGGGTTGACACCTGAGATGGAGCCATGAGGAAGTGGCACCTCGAGCCTCGGCTTGTGCGGTAATGACTCTCTCTCTGTCGACCCTCCAACCGCCTCAGTTCCTTTTTTTCCACCATCGAGTGCACTTCAGTGACGACGTCGCTTGCCCACTGGGAGTTAAACTTTACTAGCAGCAATAGTTGTTTGTTGTTTTGTAGAATAATTTCGAATCAGTACAGACTATATTTTTAATCTACAACAAAGTATTCAGCCCTCCATTGGTCGGCCATGTCTTGAGTGAGGTGGCCCAGTCGAGCAGACTTCCGTATGAAAGCTGTTTAGTCAGCCCGGGCGGGTTCGCTCCACCACCCTCCCGAGAGATCTGACAATGGACAGTCAGTGCTCTGGGATGGGCGGTCTCTCCCCCCCCGAAAGCATAAAAGGAAACGGTCCCATTCTTGGTGCCGTTCGGCCTCGAGTTCTTCTTCGACACATAGGTTGAAGAAGAAACTGCATCACTCGAGGTCACCCTTTGGTATGTCTGCGTGTAGACGGTCAATTATTAGAGCCTGGCGACTGTCTCCACCTCTGTCGGAGTTGCCAGTTTCTGTCTCCGATAGCCGACCTTCTTGACACCGGAGCTCCTCCCCACCTATTGGAGGAGTTTCCGATGAGCAGTTTCACCAGTGGGCTGCTCTTATGGAGCAGTGGGCTCGGAGGTTGGTCCAGTTGCCCGAGCTGGTCAGTCTGACACCGAGGCCTTCTTGGCATTCTGCTTTGGAAGGACAGGCAGGGCGGTTGGGCCTTCCTAGTCGTGCAGCGCCTTCGGTGCCGTTGACTCCGTGCTCGAGTGTTTATCCCCCCCTGACATGGCTGCAGCGTAGGTGTCCACACTGATGCCTCTATCTCCTGCCATTTTTCGCCTCTTTTTCCTCAAATCACAGTTTTCAGACCCCTGGGAGACACTTGGCGCCGTCTGTGGGCACTGCATGCTCTGTGGGCGCTGCGTGCTCCATCGGCGTCATCCACGGTGCCACAGGCTTTGTCAGTGCCATCTGCAGCGTCGCTTCAGTTAGCGCCTCCCTCCTTGTTCTCTGTGCAGTTTTCCTCTACGGCACCAGGGATTTGTGTGGCGCCAGTCGGTTTTCAGGGGTCCTCGACTCCGTTTCTTTCCTCTTCTGTTCTTCCTCCTGATTTTCACTCCTTTCCTGTCTATACGGTGTCTCCTGGACTGTCAAGAGATGACTCTGAGCCTGATCCAGATCTTCGCCTAGGTGATGTTCATGACACTGCCCTGGGAGCAGGGATCAATCCTTCTGCAGTGTCTGTGGTTGAAGACCTTTCCTTTAAGTCTCTGCTCAAAAATTTAAATTCTACTCTTGCTCTTCATACTACAGAAATCGATCCTGGGAAGCTTTTCATGTCCCGGACATTCCTATGGATTTAACCCCTCCGGTGCAGCCCTCTTTTGAGACCCTTTTACAGATGGTGTGGAAGAATACGGCTCTCATTCCTTCCGTGGCCAAGTCCATAGATGGGAAGTATGCCCCTCCCAAAGATCGACCCATTCTGGCCTCACAAGTCTTTGCTGATGCCATTGTAGTCTTGGCAGAGAATGATAAGGCTGTCTTTCCTCAGGGATCTACAGCCCGGCCTATAAACAAAGAATCTCACAAGATAGACACCTTAGGTAAGAGAGTCTTTGCTGCCTCAACTCTGGGTATGCGCATCGCCAGCTACCAGGGCTATGTTTCTCAATATGTGTATGTCCTTTGGCATTCGCTCAAGGAAATGATAGAAGCTCTGCCCGATTTGGAAGTTAACTCAGAGCTACTTCAAACAATTACTAGGGGTATCAGGTCCAATAACCAACAGGTTAAAGCTGCAATGGACACCTTCGATACAGCTTCCCAGGCGGCGGCTGGCACCTGCACCCGCCGCCACTCTTGGCTGCGTACTTCGGGGTTCACGAATGACGCCCAGCAGCAGGTCATGGCCTTACCTTTTGACGGTATGTATCTGTTCGGCCCTCAGGTGGAGCAAGCACTGGAGGCCACGCAGAAGACTAGGTCTGCCATTAAGACGGCTAGACCTGCTCCCGCCCCCTCCCGAGGGGGTGCGAACAAGCATCAGTTTCACAACCGTCAGTCCTTTCGGGGCAGAGGAGGTTTTAACAAAAACCATAACCCTCCGCCACGAAAGAAAGCACAGCAGAAGGCACAAGGGCCCAAAGCACCCAGTGCCACCTTCTGAGTTTCTGACCCAAGTCCCACCTCAGCTGTCCGAGGGGGACTCCTCCTCAGTGGTGGGAGAATGTCTGACTCAGTTCTACAATCGGTGGAAATCTATAACATCAGACAAATGGGTCCTCCGGATAATCCGCGAAGGGTACTTTCTCAATCTTTCGGAAACCCCTCCGGATCATCCTCCCAAACGACAGCCCAGGCTGTCGGCAGTACAGTCAGACTTTCTTGCTTCCGAGAGGTACAAGGCCTTCTGAACAACAGGGCAGTAGAAATAGTTCTGCTGGATCAATGAAACACAGGTTTCTACTCCCATTACTTTCTGGTCCCGAAGAAAACCTGTGGCATGCGCCCCATTCTGGATTACAGAAAGTTAAACAAGATATTACTTAGAGAGGGTTCCTTCAGTAGGGCATCACAAACAGGACTGGCGTCGCCTGATGTCAGGCCGCACGGCAGACTTTTCTAGCAATCCCTGATGAGGACTGCCACCAACGTCACAGCGGCGGTATATAGTAAGCAGTCCCACACTCCCTCCAGTTCTTTCCTGCCGTCATCTCGTGCTGAGTAGCTTCGCAGACTCCATTCAGCATCCGTCGGAAAGTGTTTTTGCGCGGTTTTCTACAAACTCGCTATTTCTTCTTTTAGTTTAGTTACATGTCTTCTTCGAAGAAGTGCTCCAAGTGTGGCACTCAGATACTGCACAAAGACGGGCATTCCAAGTGCATCATCTGCCTAGGCCCAGACCATCAAGCCCTTCCTGCCCCGACTGTCAGTCCTTCAGTCAGGCTACCAAAAAGTGGAGTCAGCAGGCGTTGGAGGCCCATCTTCTCAAGGCCAGTCTGCTTTCGCTTGAGAAGAAGCTGTACAAGCTTAGGAACTCATCTGACAAATCTTCCCCTAAAAAACATAAGGAGAAGATGAGGAAGCGGGCTTGCTCTGCGGATGACGTCAGGCCTTCTACTAGCAAGGCCCAGCCACCATCGAAGCACTCAGGTAAGGAGAAACTTCCTGCAGATAAGTCGGCCTCCGGCGTCAGCACTGCACTGGCCGGTAAGTCGACCTCCAGCTCCTCCAGAGACCGCCCGGCAGCCGTTAAGTTGACTCCCCCGGCTGGGGGCAGTTGCCCGGCCTCTGTCATTAAGTCGGCCGGGGATTCTCTCCCCAACCGCCCAACCATGCCCGCTAAGTCGGCCGTCCCCGACGACCGCACAGGCTCGGTTCCCCCTTCAGGGCCTACTGGTGCTACAACCGGCGGAACCGAAGGGAGACAGCCCTGCTCCCTCCTGTTCTTCCCTCTCCCGTGTCCTCTCATTCCACCATGGACACGTCTGGCGAGGCCGATGGGGACGCTGGTGAACCAGCCGATTCCGGGGGTTCCCCGCGCTACCCCGCTGGGGACCAGGGTCAGGAGGCTCCTCCTCGGCTGGATGGCCTTTCTCTGGAGACCTCTTTTCAGCCCGTGGGCGGACTGCCTCCAGCGCCGCCAGTCACTACGACAGTTCCAACACCGGGACCGCCTGTGCCTCCAACGATGACATTCCCTACAATAGTCATGATGCCGGGACCGGTGGTCATGCCTATTCCGTTGGCCCCGACTCCTACAACTGAAACTCTTCATCCGGTGCCGATGCCGCATCCTATTCCGGCGCTGGATTGGGTGGCGCCGGTGCCGTCAGTCCCTATAACGTAGACCGTTCCGACGCCAGATCTCAATTTAATCTACAGCGGGTCCGACGTGGGTTCCCCCGACGGGGTGTTATAACTGTCCCCCATTACCCACATGGGTATCTTGGGGATTCTTACCCGGAGGTTCCCACTCCTGGATAGAGTCCAATGTGACAGTTTTACCAGGGGTATCATCCCTGTACCCATTACATGGGTCCGCAGGGGTATTACCCTCCTCCAGTCGCTGTTCTCCCCCCCCCCACCTCCTCCCCACCCCCACCTCAACCAACTCCACCTCCACCCCCTCCGGCTATGCCGGATTTCAAGTCCTTCCTACAGTCTTGGTGGCAGGGAGTGAGGTTGGAGTTGGTTTTGGACCTAGAAGCAAGACTCCCACCTCCGCTGCTTCATAGGTCCCCTTCCCTGAGCAGTTTGGGTCTGATTGTCCACCTCTCGGGGAAGTCTCGACTGGACAAATTCTCCTGTTTCATTTTGACCGTTGTCCAGTGGAGGAGGCCGACGATAGTTCTGATGGGAGAGAGGATTCTTCAGAGGAGGAAATTGTGGAGGAACCCGAGCCGAGAGGTAAGACCTCACTGAAATCGCCGCCTGAGGATCCTTCCTTCTTGGATCTCTTGAGGGCCCTCAGAGATTATTTCGATTGGGAGTCTGAGGAACAGGACCCAATGAGACAGCGTCTCGCGGAGCACCTCGATTTGGAGACCTTGACTCCCGTTCCAGTTCCTCTGTGGATGGTTCCCCACCAAGACCTCACCACCATCGACTGGCAGATGCCTCACTCTATCCCGGCTGTCCCCAAGCGGGCGGACAGGCTTTACCAGGCACCTAAGGATGCTCCTTTTTTGAAGACCCATCCGAAGGCAGACTCCATGGTTATTTCAGCGGCTCATGATCGCTCTGCTACGCCCAAGCACTTGAGCACTACTCCTTCAGATAAGGAGTCGAGGCAGATGAACCAGTTTGGCAAAAAAGTCTATTCTTTGGCCCTGTGCGTGCTCCGCTCCCTCAGTTACGTGACCCATATGGTGTCCCACCAAAAAGCGACTATGGCCACGTTAGAGGCGAAGGTCCAGTCTATGGATCCTTCACCTCTCAAGGAGGAACTCGCCAAGGATCTCTGCCTCTCCAGGATCTCTTGTAGGCATGCTTTACGGGGCCACTTACTATTCAGTCGATTCCGTGGCCCGTACCTCGGTGACTGCCGTGTCCCTGAGACGGCAGTCCTGGCTTCACCTCTCTGGCTTCGCTAACGAGGTTCAGTCGGTGATTCAGGATGCTCCTTTTTGGGGCTCTGTCCTTTTCAGTGGCAACACCAAAGACATAATTACAGAATTACAGGACAAAGGTGTTGCCCTTAGATCTGTTCGGTCTATGTACCAATCGGGTGCTCCTCAGCGGCGACAACAACAACCCTTCGGAAGGGACCTGGAGGCAGGAAATCCCGCAGGCAGCGTCATCAGGGTAAGCAGAAGGCCACGGTACGAGTTACCCCCGCTTCCAAGAATCTGTGACAGTCAGGGGTCCTCTCCTGACCGAACCGCTCCTTCACTTGACTCCTAGCCCACTGCCTCCTCAGCTTCTCGGCAAGGAGCAGATGAGGGGGAGGTTCGCTCTCCATGTGCAGGAGTGGAGGGCGATTACTTCCGACGAGTGGGTCCTGCAAATAGTAGCCTTAGGTCACACTATAGAATTACTGGAAACTCCTCCAGTGAAGTTCTCATACTCTCTGGATCAGGCTATCCTCGTTCAAGAGGAAATAAATTCGCTCTTGCTAAAACAGGCGATCGAGCGAGTCCCTCCAGGGCAAACAGGAAAAGGCTTCTACTCCCATTTTTTTCCGACCCATTCTAGATCTCAGTCAGCTGAGCCATTTTGTCAAGTACAAAAAGTTTCGCATGCTGACACTCCAGAGCCTTCTGCCGCTCCTGTTGGAGAACCACCGGCTCTACGCCCTGGATATGCAGGATACCTACCTGCATATCCCTATTTTTCCCAACCACTGTCGATTCCTTAGTTTCCTGTTCCGGGAGGGGAGCACTTCCAGTTCCGAGCACTCCCCTTTGGCCTGTCTTCGGCACCTCGGGTTTTTACCAAGTGCCTAGCGGTGGTTGCGGCGTTTTTATGCCACAGGGGGATTGCAGTGTTTCCCTACCTGGACGGTTGTCTACTAGTGGCCCCTTCCAGGGATGCGTTGTTGGAGGCTCTGTCATTTACCCTGGACCTTTTCAGTCGACTTGGGAATCACTGTCAACATGCCCAAGTCATACCTCATCCCCACCCAGATACTGCAGTTTATTGGGGCAGCCCTCGACACGGTCCAGTGCAGAGCTTTCCCTCCTCCGGACAGAGTGGAAACTCTGGTCCACCAGGCCGCCAAGGTGGCGTCTTGCCGGACCATCCCGGCCCGGGAGGTCCTTCGCCTGTTAGGTCTCATGGCAGCTTCCATTTGTACCGTTCCCCTAGCCAGGCTCCACATGAGGATCACTCAGTGGTCCCTGAGGGTGTAGTGAGACCGGCTTTTGGATGATCTGGACCATCCGGTCCTCATCTCTTCAGCGGTCCGGAATGATCTTCTATGGTGGATGAATCCACACAACCTTTCCTTGGGTCTCCCGTTTCGAAGACCAACACCCGTAGCCACACTCACCACGGATGCCTCGAACATTGGGTGGGATGCGCATCTGGGGGAACATCAAGCCCAAAGACTGTGGTCCAGCTTGGAGCTTTCTCTTCACATCAATGTTCTAGAGCTCAGGGCGGTACTGTATGCCTTACAGGCCTTTCAACCCCTGCTACCCCAGGGAACACTGCTGATCCAAACGGACAATATGTCAGTGATTTGGTACATCAACAAACAAGGAGGAACCCGGTCGTACCCTCTTTGCAGGGAAGCGACCAGGATGTGGAACTGGGCAGTCCTGCATCACTTGTTCATAGTGGCCATGCACGTACCGGGAGTTCTAAATGTCCTGGCGGACAGTCTTAACAGATTGAGGACCCCTGCTCACGAGTGGGAACTTCATCAGGAAGTGGTGGAATCCATCTTCCAAAATTGGGGGTGGCCGGAACTCGACCTATTCGCCTCTCAATTCAACGCAAAACTTCCCAAGTTTTGCTCGCTCGTTCCAGAGCCAGTTGCTTTCTGGAGCGACGCATTATCTCTATCCAGGACAGGGAAATTTTTATACGCCTTCCCTCCATTTCCCATTCTGCAGAGGGTCCTCCTCGAACTACAGACGGAGAAGGCCAAGATGATTCTCATCGCTCCTCTTTGGCCGAGACAGATTTGGTTCCCACTGCTTCAGCAGCTATCCAGGGAACCACCGGTTCCACTTCCATTGACACACGACCTCCTTACTCAGGATCAAGGTCATCTGGTTCATCTGGAACTCAGGACCCTGCATCTGCATGCATGGCTCCTGCAGACGTAGCCATCTCTCGCTTTGGGGTATCTTCCCGAGTGGCACAGGTCCTTGTCCAAGCCAGAAAACCTTCCACCCGTTTCACTTATGCATTGAAGTGGAAGCAGTTTTCCATTTGGACGACCGCAAAGGGCCTGAACCCTTTTTCTTGCTTGGCCCCACAAGTCATGGAATACCTCCTTCACTTATCGGACTAGGTTCTAGCCTATTCTTCTCTGAAAGTACACCTTTTGGCCATCTCAGCGTATCACGAGCTGGTGGATGGTAAACCTTTGGCTCCGTTGGATATTTCAAATCCCTTTTTGAAAGGGATTCTCCATCTGAAACTCCCCATCCGCAGCCCAGCACCACCATGGGACCTGTATTTCATCCTGGAAAAGCTCACCTTGCCTCCTTTCGAGCCAGCAATGAGCTGTGACCTACACTTTCTATCCTGGAAGGCGTTGTTTCTAGTTGCCATCACTTCAGCTTGAAGAATTTTGGAGCTTCTCGCGTTGGTTTGTAAGGAGCCTTACCTTATTTTTCACCGGTACAGGGCAGTTCTCAGAACCCATTCCAGGTTCCTTCCAAAGGTGGTGTCGGAAGCTACTCTGAACCAATCTGTAGAACTTCCAGTATATTTTCCGGCTCCCGCTAACGGGTGAGGCACTACAACATACGATGGATGTGCACTGGATTCTTGGGCGTTACACACATCGAACCAAAGACTTTAGCTCTTGCGATTAATTGTTTGTCTCCTTCGCACATGGAACTCGAGGCAAACCGGTTTCCAAGCAGGGCCTTTCCAAATGGTTTTGCAACTGCATCAGATATTATCAAAAGTAATTATAAACCCCTCCCGGGCTCTATCGGGGTCATTCTACTAGGGGCATGTCCGCTTCTGCAGCCTTCCTTCGTAATGTTTCTGCAGCGGATATTTGTGCTGCCACTACTTGGAGTTCTGTCCATACCTTTACCAAGCATTATAGTTTGGACCTTGCTTCTAGGCGAAGGGCTGGCTTTGGCCTAGCTGTTCTGCAGGGTCTGTTGTCCTAGGCTGGGTTCTTTTCAGACTTTAGTCTTTTCCGGGGGTTTGTTCTGCCCCTTCCCTAGTTTCTTTCGGTTTCTCCTTAGAGGGACTGCTTGGGACTCTGTCCTATTTGTGATGACCTACTGAAGGAACCCTCTCGAAGTAAGATAGTACAGTTACATAGGAACTCACCGTAACAGTAGATCTTCGAGAGAGGTTCCTTCAGTAGGTCATATTTTTCCCTCCCTCATTTTAATTTTTACAGGGTCCCCAATCCTGTTCACTCCTGCTGCTAGACCTCTTCCTGGCTCCGGCGGGAGAACTGGAGGGCGGGCGTGGGGACCACTCACTATATACCGTCACGCTGAAGTCGGTCACGTAACGTCTGGTGGGCGGTTTCCCCCGTCAGGGATTGCTAGAAAAGTCTGCCATGCAGCCCAACGTCAGTCCTGTTTGTGATGACCTACTGAAGGAACCTCTCTCGAAGATCTACTGTTACGGTAAGTTCCTACGTAACTGTACTTTCTAGGGACATGGATATGTTGTTCATCCACACTTATTTGCAGGTATCCTTGCCCCTTTAAATCTGGCCGGAAGGTCTTCAAGCTGGCTCCTCCCACCCACCCGGGTGGTAAAACTCTCAGCTCCGCCCCATGACGCCAGATCTTCCTTACCGCTTGGAAGCTCAGGTTCCCTCCTTAACGCTCTGCATATAAGACTGGTTCCTAATTCTTCGGTTTTGCAATTTAAAAAGTTTTTGCACTTCTAGACTTCAGTCTTCTATCCCTCGCGGCTGCGATGGATAAATCGACTCCCGGTTTTCGGAGATGCCCTTGCGGGCAGAAGATGTCTCAGACAGATCCGCACTCCACGTGTGTCTACTGTTTAGGCCTTGAGCACGACCCGCAGGCTTGCGACCTGTGCTCTTCCTTCTCAGCCTACGTCCTCGAAGACCGTGCTGCTCGTTTACAACTGGGGCGTCCCGAGAAACGTTTTCCTCCAGTAAAGTCAAAAGAGGCCCGGTCGGCGGTCTCCGCGGCAGCGGGCTCGGCGGATCAGCTAGAGCAGATGATCGCCCTCGAAGAGGTGGAGGCTGGCCAAGATCTTCCTCGGCCGCTGCATTTATCCCACTCTCCTGGGTTCCTCTTATACAGCTTCTTTAAGGAGCTTTGTCTGTCCTCTCCACTCAGGGACAGGGACCAACCTCTGCTGGACCTTCTTCCGGTCCAAAAGAAAGACAGTAAGTCCTCTGTCGACACTCTTGCGGAAAGGTCCCTCTCCCCGAGTTGTCGGCCATCGACTTCGGTCGATCGTTGGCCGCCACTGGTCTCACGGTGTCCCCGTCAGGCCAGTTGACCAGACTCCCGTTGCGCGAGTCGAGATTTTTCTCGACCGCTGGACGGGTTGTCACCAGACAAGCCGAAATCCTCTCTCCCGGTTCCCCGGTGGGATTTGAGGGATCCCGTGGAAGGCTTGCCAGTGCCTCGGTTCGGGGCCCTCGAGTGAACACTCCGAGCCGAGGCGGTTCCCCCGTCCCTCCTGCACCGCCTCGAAAAGCCGAGGGTTCTCGGTCTCTGACTTCTTCGGTCCAGCCGATCCCGCGCCATAGGCGGTCTCTGTCTCGCACCACGGTAGCGGCGCTGCCGCTGCGCCCTCGGACGGGGAGGCTTTGACGTAAGTTACGCTGGACGGCACGAGGACCTTATGTGGCAACAGCTCCTTCTGACGGGAACAAGCCAACACCGCCGCCTTCCCGGCCATTAGTAGTTGTCACCGAGCAGCCGAAACAACCCTCGACTTTACCCGAGAGCCTGTTCCCAGGTCAGTCGAAACCGCCAAACCAGCTGCTCCACTGATTCCGTGGAAACCTCCGCCTCCACAGCTGTTATTTGGGGCTCCGACCAAGAACTCGGTCGGCTCAGGGACTGCCCCATAGGCTGTCTGTTACCCTCACTCCCGATCGACCTCGGCAGGTGGAAAGTGGCTTAGGCCCGAGGCAGCTCTTTGCGGACTCTTCAGGAGTCCGGACGGTCATTCCCCCTTTTCTCCAGGCGGTAGACTGGAGTCCTCTGGAGGTCAGTCGATGGACAGTAGCCCTTGCGTCCTATCTGGGATTGCTTGGCTCATCTCGAGTCTACCAGGATGAAGCTCGAACCTGTGTCTAGCGGGCCAGGTATCCTCACGGAGATACTAGACCGAGGGGATTCCCCTACGGAGGCCTTTCCGGTGGCCGAGGCCATAGTGGGCCCGGCCTTGGAGCTCTGGCAGCGCCCTGCTTGCTGTCCTGTGCTCTCGGCCAGGATGGCCAGGAAGTATCATGGTCCCTACGGTTCCTTGTCCGTTTTGAAAAACACCCTCAGCCGAGGGGCTAGTTACCGACAAGCGTTTTTCGCGTGCCTGAGCACTTAGGGGACGTCGACAAACACTCCCGACAAAGAGTCCAAGAAATTCGACTATGCAGGCGCCAAAGTCTACAGCTGCGTCCTCCTAACCTTCGTCAGGCCAGTTCGGCCGTACTCGACAGCACATTTCTCTCATGCCCTGTTGGGCTCCCTGGAGCGAGTAGTTCCTCATCTTCGCGGACCTGCAGACCCACGGTCAGGCAGGTGCGGACCAGGCAGTGGCCAAACAGCAGCTTCAGACTGCTCTGGACATTGGAGACTCATGTGCCAGGTCAGTAGCGACACGCAGTGGCTATCACGCCGTCGGGCATGGCTGAGAATATCCACCTTCACTTGGATACCCAGCACAAGTTGGCGGATGTCCCCTTCCTGGGGACCGACCTCTTCGGCCCTGGGGTGGAAGGTCACCTGCTGAGGATCAAGAAGTCCAGTGCTACCTTGGACTCGGTCTCATCCGCACAGAAGGATAAAGGCTGCAGCCAAAGCCCTTTCGTCCCTGTGCGCCCGCGGCACGTCCGGCCCAGCAGCGTCAGGGCCAGCAGGCTTGAGCCTGGCATCCCAAACCCAAGCCCTCGGCTTCCTCCTCCAGGAAGCAGGGAGGTAAAGGCCCTGGAGGTCCCTCGGCCGGTCCTTCTTCCAAGCCTGCCCAGTGACGTGGTTGAGGGTACGCCCCAACCCCGCCGTCACCCCCAGGTGCCCCTGGGGGGGCGTGCTTCGCCACTTTCTTTTCCGCCTCGTCCGTTATCACCACAGACTGGTGGGGTGTTGGAGAGTAGGGAAAGGCCTGCCTCTGGAGTTCGAGCAGGCCCCACCCTTCAAAACGTCGCACCTCGGGGGCCTCGGAGTCGAAGCCTCGCTGTCAGCTCACGAGCCGACAGCAGCTCTCCCTCCTCGAGAAGGGGTGATAAGAGGTGGTGGACCTCCTCAGACCGAGGTTCGTGTCCAGGTACTTCCTGGTTCCGAAATGGACTGGGGGCTGGCGCCCCATTCTCAACCTACATGACCTAAACAAGTTCCTAAGGTCTCGAACCTTCAGGATGGTCACTCTGGCTCAGATAATACCATCCTTGGAACACGGCATGTGGTTCTGCTCTCTGGACCTGCAGGACGCGTTCTTTCACGTCCCTATCCGTCCGTCACATCAGAGGTTCCTTCGCTGAAAGCGGAGGGATCCCTTTTCAGTTCCAAGCCATGCCCTTCGGCTTATCTCCAGCTCCCAGGGTCTCCACCAAATGCATGGCAGTGGTGACAGCATTTCTGCGCGCCTCGAGGGCCGGGTTTACCCTTACCTGGACGATTGGCTGATAGCAGCCCCCTCCAGACAGGAGGTGGAGCGGTCCAGAGATCTGGCCCTCCAGGTTTGCTCTCAGGTTGGCCTCCTCATCAGCGATGCCAAGTCCGGAACTCCGAGCCAGAGCAGGTGATTCTTTCATCGGGGCAGAGCTCGACTCTCTTGAGCCAAACACGGCTCGCAGGCGGACAGGGCGAGGTTCTTTCCTCCTTTGCCCAGTCATTTCTGGTTGAGCAATGCGCCCTACCGGGACTTTTCACGCCTCCTGGGTCTCATGGCGGCCTGTACCAGCATGGTCCGTTGGGCCCACTGGAACATCGCCCCTTCAGTGGGGCTGGCCAGCAAGTGGTCCCACGCACGATCCATTGGACCAGCTAGTGGCGGTGACCCAGGGGATGTGGGGCAGCCTCCAGTGGTGGACCGTTCCGTTCATCTGCAGGAGGGCATCCCGTTTGTCATTTGAGGCAACGGTCTCTCTATCGACCGATGCCTCTCTGATGGGTTGGGGTGCCCATCTGGGGAACACCGGCGCCGTGCCTCTGGTCCCGCAGGAGTCCGATGCTAACATCAACTCTGCTGGAGCTCCAGCGGTCCGCCTAGCTCTCACCGCCTTTGCTCCATTTCTTGAGGTCAAGTGGTCGGGTCCAGACGGACAATACCGACCACCATACTATATAACCACCAGGCGGGGACGCGCTCCATGCTTCTATGCAAGCTCTCCGCATCTGGTCACTGCGTCTTGCAGCCTGGAGGCGGATCTCCTAGCTATTCATGTGGAGAGCCTCCAACACCTGGCCGATGCCTAAGCCGGATAGGGGCTGCGTCCCACGAGTGGTCTCTCCTGCCGGAGGTAGTACAAGATCTGTTCTCCCATTGGGGCACACCTCAGGTGGACCTGTTTGCCTCCAGGGAGAATGCAAAGCTGAGGCTGTTCCATGCCCGCCTCCCTCAGCAGGGTTCGCTGCAGGGGGATGCCTTCTCGAGGCCGTGTACCCCGGGCCTCTTCTACGCCTTTCCCCGTTCCCCTTGATGCACAAAGTGCTACTCAAAGCAAGGAGGGACAAGGCGCAGGTGATTGATAGCTCCAGACTGGCCCCGCCAGTACTGGTACCCAGATCTCCTCAGCCTCAGCTCCAGGCTCCCGAGGCAGCTTCCAGCTCGCCCGGACCTGCTCTCAGTCAATCAGGGGAAGGTATTCCATCCGGACCTTCAGTCCCTGCACCTGACGGCCTGGTTCCTGAGCGGCTAGAGTTCCAGGCCTTGGGTCTTTCCGACGAGGTCCTCAACATAGTTGAGGCGTGTCCGTAAGGAGTTCATCAGAAAATGTTACGCCTTCAAATGAAAGATTTTCCATTTGGTGCCAGGCGGGCCTCGACCCTTCCTCCTGTTCCTTAGCGAGCATATTGGACTCTCCTTTGGTCCCTTCTCAGCAAGAGGCTTGGGTCGAGGCGACCACTTAGGTGCACCTGGCAGCTATCTCTGCTACGGGCACGGGCCGGGAAGCAGTCGGTGGCGCAGGAGAAGGTGGTCTGGCACTTTTTCAAAGGCCTTGATCACATTTCCCCTCCGGTGCGAGAACCTCCACCTCTGTGGGATCTACTGCTGGTACTGGCAAAGCTCATGGGCAAGCCATTTGAACCAATGCACAGATGTGAACACTCTCACCTGTTGTGGAAGACCGCCTTCTTGGTGGCTATCACGTCAGCCAGAAGGATGGGAGAGCTCCAGGCGCTCTGCATCGAGTCTCCTTACCTGGTCTTCCACAGGGACAAGGTTGTCCTGTGCCACCACCCGAAATTCCTTCCGAAGGTGGTGTCGGAGTTTCACCTTAACCAGGTGTTGATTCTGCCGGTGTTCTACCCCAATCACACCTCGGAGGCCAATATAGGCTCCATACTCTGGACCCTAGAAGGCGCTAAGCTTACTATGAGTAGCGGCTGAAATCGGGAGAGGTTCGCCAGCTGTTTGTCACCCTCGCTGCAGCTCGCTGTAGCAGACCTGCAGCCAAGCGGACGATAGTCAGTGGATCACCTCCTGCATAGATCTCTGCTATAAGCTGGCGGGCATGGAGCCTCCCAGAGGGATAAGAGCTCATTCTACCGCCATACTGCTGCATCGGTGGCTGCTTCCAGGGACGTCCCTATCCAGGAAATCTGCAGGGCTGCTACCTGGAAGTGGCACACACCTTCATCACCCACTACACATGAGCCTTGAGTCACGCGGGATGCTGGTTTTGGGGCCTCAGTTCTCAGTCTCTATTCCTAAGTAGGGGTGTCATGCCTCCTCCTCCGGAGAACTGCTAGGAGTCTGCCAGTAGTGTGGATGAACAACATATCCATGTCCCTAAAATACAGGTTACTCACCTGTAACAGGAGTTCTAGGAATGGCATATGTTGTTCATCCACAAGACCCACTCGACCTCCCCGGCTTCAACGCACAACCTGAGCTTCCAGCGGGTCAGATCTGGCGTCATGGGGCAGAGCCGAGAGTTTTACCACCCGGGTGGGTGGGAGGAGCCAGCTTGAAGACCTTCCGGCAAGATTTAAAGCGGCAAGGATACCTGCCAATAAGTGTGGATGAACAAGATATACCATTCCTAGAACTCCTGTTACAGGTGAGTAACCTGTATTTCCTTTACAAGGAGAAGTTCAAGATGATATCACTAGGTACCCTGCTACCTTTGCTTCATCAACACGATTGGCTAGCCTCCCTGGACATGCAGGATGCCTACAAATACATTACATAGAAACATAGAAGTTGACGGCAGATAAGGACCGCAAGGCCCATCCAGTCTGCCCATTTCTTTTTCTACCTTATAAATGTGCCATCGGCCTTTGCTCTGTCAGTGACCTATCTATTCATAGTCATTTGTATTGCTCCCTTATGCCTATCCCATGCCTGTTTGAAGCCCTGCACTGTATTCATAGCCACCACTTCTTGTGGTAAGCCATTCCAGCATCTACCACCTTTTCAGAAAAAGAATTTCCTCACATTCCCCTAATCGGCCTCCTCTAATCTCATGCTGTGTCCTCTTGTCCTGCTATTTTTCTTATATTTAAACATGTTAGACTCTTTCACCTTGTTTATGCCCTTAAGGTGTTTAAATGTCTCGATCATATCACCTCTCCCTCCTTTGCTCAAGGGTATACATATTGAGCTCCGTTAATCTGTCCTTATATGTCTTCTGATGCAGTCCCTGCACCATTTTGGTTGCCCTTCTCTGGACTGCCTCATTCTCATACGCCCAAAGCACCACAAATACCTAAGGTTCATGGCATTGGGTCAGCACTATCAGTTCAGAGCCCTGCCCTTTGGGCTATCCTCGGCGCCTCGAGTTTTTACAAAGTGTTGTGCAATTCTCGCGGTGCACCTCAGGAAAATCAGAATACTAGTGTTCCCATATCTGGACGACTGGCTCCTGGCAAGTCCCTCCAGGCAAGAGCATCTGGAGGCCATGGCCTCGGACTTACTCACATCCATGGGAGTTCTGCTGAATCTCAACAAGTCACAGTTGCAGCCCTCCCAGAAGCTTCTCTTCATAGGAACTCTTCTGGACACCTCTTGTGCTAAGGCTTTTTTTCCAGAGGACAGAAGGAGCGATATCTTACAGATGGCCCGATACATCAGAGAACACAGCTCTGTTCGAGCTATCTCGATGCAACGGATGCTGGGCCTCATGGCATCCTCTGTGTTCAATGTACCCTTAGCTTGTCTCCACATGAGAACCTCTCAGTGGATGCTCAGTATTCAGTGGTCCCCAACTACTCCCCCTCAGTCCTTTCTCATCAAGGTGATGGAACCTCTGAAGAGGTCGCTCGCCTGGTGGTCTCAGGAGGACAATCTTCTGGAAGGATATCCCTTTGCCCCTCTGGATCATCAGATCTCCATTACCACAGATGCTTCCCTGATGGGTTGGGGAGCCCACTGCCAGGATCTCCATGCCCAGGGTACATGGACTCAGGACAAGTCCCAACTTCACATAAACATCCTGGAAATGAGAGCTGTCCTCTATGCAGTCTGAGCCTTGAAGGATATACTCTGTCACAAGAACATTGTCCTTCAAACGGACAACAAAGCAGTGATGTACTACATCAACAAACAGGGTGGCGCACACTCTTACCCATTATGCAGGGAAGCAGTGAGTGTGTGGGAGTGGTGCCTGGAACAGGCTCTGATTCAGGCAGCTTACCTGCAAGTACAAAACGAGCTGGCAGACCGTCTCAGCAGATCGGGGTAGGATCCTCACGAGTGGTCTTGCGACTTAACCGTCGTTCAGTCACTGTTCAGAGTGGGGATCTTCCGACCTGGACCTTTTTGCATCCCCATTCAACGCAAAACTGCCTTTCTTCTGCTCCAGAAATCCAGGACCTGGCATTGTTAGGATGCGTTCAGGCTGCGGTGGTCAAGACACTTTCTATCGCCTTTCCTCTTCCCTAATTCAGAGGTACTTCTCAAATTGGAGTCTTGGGGGGGACAGATTGATTGTCATTGCCCCTTCTGGCCTCCGGCAGATATGGTTTCCCTACTCAACAGTCTATCAGCGCCCCAAAAGGCGCTTCCCTTGAGACAGACCACCAGCCCAGGGTCCTGTGGTCCATTCCAACCTGAGGTTGCTTCACCTTCACGCTTGGCTGTTGAAGAGATAGAGGTGAATAGGTTCAGTGTTTCTCGTAGAGTTTCAGATATTCTTTTGGCTGCGCGTAAGCCAGCCACTAGAAAAACCTATACAGCCAAATGGAAGCATTTCTCTATCTGGTGTGCAAACTCCTCTTGGAACCACTTTTTCTGCTCACTGAATAAAGTCTTAGAGTATCTTTTAGACCTCTCAAATACAGGTCTGCAGTATTACACAGTCAAAGTTCATCTTTGTGCCATTTTGGCATATCATGAGCCGGTACTTTCCATGTCACTGGCTCAGTTGCCTGTAGTTAAGAGGTTTCTTAAGGGTATTCCACATACTAGACCGCCTATCAGATGTCCATTCGCTGCCTAGGACATTAACCTTGTGCTAGACATGCTCACTCGTAAACCTTTTGAGCCTCTTGCGACTTGAAGTTCCTCACTTGGAAAAGACCTTCCTGGTGGCCATTACTTTGGCCCGTAGAGTTTCTGAAATACATGCACTGGTCACAGACCCCACCCCCGTACACTGTATTTCATAAGGACAGAATAGTTCTTAGGACTCATCCTAAGTTTCTGCCTAAGGTAGTCTCAAAATTCCACCTAAACCAACCTTTAGTCCTTCCTACCGATATTGCGAACTTCCAGAGTGAAGGTGAGCATACCCTTCATTCCCTGGATGTTAAGAGAGCGTTGCAATTCTGATCTGATGGAACAAAAGAAATTCGCAAGGCTCAACAGCTGTTTGTTTCCTTCAGTGAGACCCGGTGGGGTCAACCTGTCACTATCAGATGTATTTCAGCGTGGCTGGTGGCATGCATTCGCCACTGCTATACTATGGCGCTGGTCAAGCTGGAAGGCAGAGTGTACGCTTGCTCTACCAGAGCAGTCGCGGCATCTCTGGCGGAAATCCTGTATACCCATCACAGGTATTTGCAATCGGCTACTTGGAGCTCCATGCATACTTTCATTAAGCACTACGCCTTGGATGTCCATGCCAGACGACATCTGTCGTTTGGCAGGACGATTCTTAACAGACTTCTGTCCTAAGTATGTGAGCTCTTTATCTCCTGCTGCCCATCTCAGGGGATTATTTAGCTCGGTACTCTCCCATTAATGTGATTGAGTGGTGGAGACTTTATGTCCAGGAAGATATGGAAATTATGTATCTACCGTAATTCTTGATCTTCTTGGACGAAGTCTCCACCACTCATTGACACTCCCATCCTCCATCCCCCGAGCTCATTTCTCTGTTTTTGGTCTTCACTCCATCAGTGGCTGAGCTGTGAAGACTTTATTGTTGACCCTTCTTACATGGGTCATTTGGACTATCTTATGTCTAATTTTTAGGATAAGTCCTTCTAGCTTAGTTATGCTGCATCTCTTCGGGGGTGAGCTACTGAGGCGGTTGGAGGGTCAACGCCAAGACAGTTATTACCACACGAGTCAGGGCTCGCGGCTCCATCTCAGGCGCCAACCCTCTTGAAAAAGTTTGCTCCTGCTGGGTCCTGGCACCTCCAGCGAACTCCCATTAGTGTGAATGAGTGGTGGAGACTTCGTCCAGGATCAAGAATTACGGTTGGTACGTAATTTCTATTTCCTAGTGCCTCTCTCACCAGTGGAGGCTGTGATTTTTGGTGAAGGCTACTGCTAAAGTGTATTGAGTGAATAGATTTGAATGGAAAAAACACACAACACAGGATGATTAATGTGATTAAATATTTATTGCAGACGGGTACTAGAGTTTATTAATTCTCAGAAAAACTGAGGATGGGTTACAGATTGCACAGTTCATCCAGTTTAGTTTTAATCGGTTTTCCTTCCTTTGTTATAAGATATGCTAGTTTAAAAAAAAAATTAAGGTTTAGAGTAGTTTATGGGCTGTTTGGTCCTACTTGAATTAATTTCCTGAATGCACTAGACACACTTCAACTGCTATTATAAGAAGACTGCACTAACAGGCATATAATACAAGGACTTTCCAGGACTATTCCACTTACTATATGGATATTGTAATGAGATGATAAATTCAGTGTACAACAGAATATTCTTGATGTCACAACTCGAATGTCTTTCAGGAAAGGTTTGTTCAATTTTTAATGCTCTTTTTTTCTTGGCAATACCAAAAAAAAATAATACAAAAAAAGAAATACCTCTACTTATAAATCTGAGAATGCCACACACTTTCTGTGCTGCTTCCTCACATTGTTTTCCTACCTTTAATTTGTCAGTAATGATTATGCCGAGATCTCGCTCAGTTTGTGTCTCCTCAAGTTGATGTCCTCCCAGTGTGTACTTTTTTCCAGGGTTCCTCTTTCCCAAGTGCATTACCTTACATGTTTGGCGTTAAATTGTAACTGCCAGTCCCTGGGCCAATCCTCTAGCCTTCTGAGGTCAGCTTCAATGTTGTGTGCTTTTTGTTGGCGTCCTTTATGTCTCCCCAAAGATCCCTCCCTCCTTAACTCCCTCACCTCACTTGTCTCACTCTCTGTCCATGGAGAACTTATCCTACTGGGTGATTTTATCCTAAATTGGCTTTCCCCAGACTCTTAAGCCCATCCAGCACTCCCATTAAATCCCTGAAACTCTCCCAACTAATCTCTGAACCCACCAGGCTAAACCCCCACTCCTCAAACCACTCTTCTGGACTGGGTACTATGCTCTCACCTCCATCGAATCTAGTCTGCTGGAGTGCTTCCAAATGTTTTCAGTGATCAGTGCCTCACTTAATGTATCAGGAAAACCCACCCCCTGAAATCCACCCCAAAATACATCTGGCACAGATCCCTTGGGTCACTCAACACTGATGCTTTCTTGAGCGACCTTAGCTCTGTTGCTGGTTCCCAGACTACTCTTCTCAAGATATAGACACAGCTCTCTCACTTCACCGCCGTCCTCACTCATTCTTGGAACTTCTCTGCCCCCCTCAAAAGGTCCATAGTAAAGCACTCCCAGCATTGGATTACATCAGACCTCCTTGAACTATGCAAGTGAAAAGGACCTTTCTAGGGACATGGATATGTTGTTCATCCACACTCATTGGCAGTATCCTTGCCGCTTTAAATCTTGCCGGAAGGTCTTCAAGCTTGCTCCTCCCACCCACCCGGGTGGTATAACTCTCGGCTCCGCCCCATGACGCCAGATCTTCCTTACCGCTTGGAAGCTCAGGTTCCCTCATAACGCTCTGCGTTTCGACTGTTCTATTTCTCCGTTTGGATTTAAAAATAACATTTGCAAAAGACTTCAGTCTTCTATCCCTCAGCGGCTCGCGATGGACAATCGACTCGGATTTGGAGATGCCCATGCGGGCAGAAGATGTCTCGGACGGATCCTCACTCCCGTGTGTATACCCGCGCAAGCCTTGAGCGACCCGCGGGCTTGCGACCTGTGCTCATCTTTCTCGGCCTCGTCCTCGAGGCCCGTGCTGCCCGATTGCAACTGGGCCGTCGAAGCGTTTCCCTCGGTGAAGTCAAGGAGGCCCGGTTGGCGGTGTCGCGGCGGCGGGCTCGGCGGATCGCTTCGGCGGATGGTCGCCCCTCGAGAGCGGCACGGGCCGTATCTTCTCGACGGCGGCATTTATCCCGCTCTCTCTGGGTTCTTCCTACACGGCTTCTTTTAAGGAGCTTTGTCTGTCCCTCTCCACTAAAGGAGAAGGGCCTGCGTCTGCGGGACCTTATTCTCGGTCCAAAAAGAGGGACAGGGGTAAGTCCCTCCGTCGACGCTCTTGGGAGCGGGGGAAAGGTCCTCTCCCCGGCCGTGACCGTCGGCTTCGCCACTGGCCTCACGGTGTCCCCGTCAGGTCAGTTGACCGAGACTCCACCGATGAAGTCGAGATTTTCTCGACCCATTGAATGGCTGTCGCCTTTAGCAGCCGAGATTCCCCTCTCCCGGTTCCCCGGGAGAGTTGAGATCCCGTGGGCTCGCCTGTGCCTCGGTTCCGGAGCCTCGGATGGACCTTCCGAGCGAAGAGTGCGGTTCGGCCGACACCTCCCGCACCGACCCGGAAATTCCGGGACTCTCGGTCTCGGTCTCGGGACTCTCTTGGCACGGTCCAGCGTTCCCACCCGTCATGGCCGGTCTCGGTCTACGACACCGCTGATGGCGGCGTCGCCGCTTCAGTCCTGCGTCCTCCTCCTCGGATGAGGAAGGCTTGGCGTAAATACGTCGGCAGTGCGAGACCTATGTTAACAACAGCTCCTCCTGGCGGGAATAAGCCGACTCCGGCGCCTTCCCGGCCATTAAGTAATCTGTCACGGGCAGCCGACACAACCCTCGACTTGTCCGAGGCCTATACCCAGGCGGTTGTTCGGCCAAAACCGCTGCTCCACGATTCCGGTGGAACCTCCGCCTCCACAGCCACCAATTGGGGCTCCGACAAAGATTCTCGGTCGGCTAAGGGGTTTACCCTTCGGCTGTCAGTTACCCTCCTCCCGACCGACCTCGGCAGGTGAAGGGTGGCTCAGGCCAGAGGCATCTCGAGGACTCTTCCGAGTCCGAAGATGATTCCTCCTTCTTCTCCAAGCGACTGGACTTGGAGTCTTCAGGAAGTCAGTCAATGGGCGATAGCCCGTCGTCCTTCCTAGGACTGCTTCGGCTCATCTCGGAGTCTACGGGATGGAGCTCGAACCCGTTCCAAGCGGGCCAGGTATCCCCTCACGGAGATTCTGGACCGAGGGATTCTCCGGCGGAGGCCTTTCCGGTGGCGAGGCCATAGTGGGTCGGCACTGGAACTTTGGCAGCGCCCTGCTTCCTGCCCTCGCCTCGGCCAGGATGGCCAGGAAGTATCACGGTCCACGGTTCCTTGTCGGTTTTGGAACACCCTCTGCTGAGGGGTTGGTTACCGACAGCGTTTTCCGCGCCCGGCTGCGCAGGGATGTGGACAAACCTCCTGACAAGGGGTCCAAGAGTTGGACTATGTCGGGCGAAAAGTCTACGCTGCGTCCTCTCTCGGCCTTCGTCAGGCCAGTTCGGCCGTCCTCATGGCACATTTTTCTCATGCCCTGTTGGGCTCCCTGGATGAGGTCATCCCTCATCTTCCCCCGATCTGCAGACTACGGTTAAGCAGGTGCGGGACCAGGGCAGGAGGTGGCCAAACAGCAGCTCAGACTGCTTTGGATATAGGGACTCATGTGCCAGATCGGTGGCGGCCGCAGTGGCTATCGTCGGCAGGCTTGGCTGAGGATATCCACCTTTGCCGGATACCCAGCACAAGTTGGCGGATGTTCCCTTTTGGGGACTGACCTCTTGACCCTGGGGTGGAAGGTCACCTGCAGAGGATCGAGAAGTCAATGCCACCTTGGACTCAGTCTCTTCCGCTCAGAAGGACAAGGCATGAAACCACAGCCTAAGCCTTTGTCCTTCTGTGCTCCGACGCGCCCGGCCAACAGCGTCAGGGCCAGCAGGCTCGACCTTGGCATCCCAAACCCAAGCCGCGGCTTCCTCTAACAGGAGGCAGGGAGGAAAGGCCCAGGAGGTCCCTCGGCCGGTCCCTCCTCCAAAGCCTGCCCAGTGGCCGGGCTGAGGGGTGTCGCCCCATCCCGTCACCTTACCCTGGGTCCCCGTGGGGAGGCTCAGCACTTCCGTTCCGCCTGGTCGCTGTTACCACGGACAGGTGGGTCTTGGAGGTGGTGGGAAGAGGCCTGCCTCTGGAATTCGAGCAGGCACCACCCTTCAGAGCCGTCGCCCCTCGGGGCCCGGGATCCCCAGCCTCACTGGCGGCTCGTCGAGGCACGCACGTCCTCCTCCTCCAGAAGGAGGTGGTAAGAGAGGTGGTGGACCCTCCTTCAGACCCAGGGTTTGTGTCCAGGTACTTCCTGGTTCCAAAGCAGACGGGGGCTGGCGCCCCATTCTCGACCTACCGACCTAAACAAGTTCCTAAGGTCTCGAACCTTCAGGATGGTCCTCTGGCTCAGATAATACCATCCTTGGAGCAGCGGCGTGTGGTTCTGCTCTCTGGACTTGCAGGGCGCGTTTTTCACGTCCCTATCCGTCCGTCTCACCAGAGATTCCTTCGCTTCCGGCGGAGGATCCCTCTCTCGATTCCAAGCCATGCCCTTCGGCTTGTCTCCAGCTCCAGGGTCTTCACCAAATGCATGGCAGTGGTGACAGCATTCTCTGCGGCGCCCGGGGTCCGGTGTACCTTACCTGGGCGACTGGCTGATAGCAGCTCCTCCAGGGAGGAGGCGGAGTGGTCAGAGATCTGGCCCTCAGGTCTGCTCTCAACTGGGCCTCCTTATCACGAGGCCAAGTCGGAACTCGAGCAAGCAGGTGATTCTATTCATCGAGGCGCAGCTCGACTCTCTCTTGAGCCAAGCGCGGCTCCAGCGGACAGGGCCGAGGTTCTTTCCTCCTTTGCCCGATCATTTCTGGTTGGGCAATTCGCTGCCGGGACTTCCTGCGCCTCCTGGGTCTCATGGCGGCCTGCACCAGCGTGGTCCGTTGGGCCGCTGGAACATCGTCCCTTCAGTGAGGACTGGCCAGCCAGTGGTCTGGCGCTGCGATCCCTTGGACCAGCTTGTATCGGTGACACAGGGGTTGTGGAACGCTCTCCAGTGGTGGACCGTTCCAGTTCATTTGCAGGAGGGCATCCCGTTCGTCCGCCCCGAGCCGACGGTCTCTCTATCGACCGATGCCTCTCTGATGGGTTGGGGTGCCCATCTGGGGGAACACCGGGCTCATGGCCTCTGGTCCCCGCGGGAGTCCCGATGCCACATCAACCTGCTGGAGCTCCGGCGGTCCGCCTAGCTCTCACCGCCTTTGCTCCGTTCCTCCGGGGTCAAGTGGTCCGAGTCCAGGCGGACAATACCACGACCATGTACTATCTGAACCGCCAGGCGGGCGCGCTCCATGCTTCTATGCAAGAAGCTCTCCGCATTTGGTCACTCCGTGCGCAGCCTGGGCGGATCTCCTAGCCATTCACGTGGCAGGAGCCTCCAACACCCTGGCCGATGCCCTGAGCCGGATAGGGGCTGCATCCACAGTGGTCTCTCCTGCCAGAGGTAGTACAGCATCTGTTCTCCCTTTGGGGCACACTCAGGTGGACCTGTTTGCCTCCATGGAGGCGTTGGCTGAGTCTGTTCCATGCCGCCCCCTCAGCAGGGGCTCGCTGCAGGGGATGCCTTCTCGAGGCAGTGGACCCCGGGCCTCTTTCGCCTTTCCCCATTTCCCTTGATCCACAAGGTGCTTCTAAAGGCGAGGGACAAGGCGCAGGTGATTCTATTAGCCCCAGACTGGCCTCGCCAGTTCTGGTACCAGATCTCCTCAGTCTCAGCTCCAGGACTCACGGCAGCTTCCAGCTCGCCCGGACCTGCTCTCAGTCAATCAGGGAAGGTGTTCCATCCGGACCTTCAATCCCTGCACCTGGCGGCCTGGTTCCTGGCGGCTAGAGTTCCAGGCCTTGGGTCTTTCCGCGAGGTCCTCAATGTAGTTGGGCGTCCGTAGAGTCGACCCAGAAATGCTATGCCTTCAAATGGAAAAGGTTTTCCATTTGGTGTCAGAACAAGGCTTGGACCCTTCCTCCTGTTCCTTGGCAAGCATCTTGGACTATTTATGGTCCTTTCTAGTCAAGGGCTTAGGTCGGCGACCCTAAGGGTCCACCCTGGCGACCCATCTCTGCCACGGTAGCGGGCAGGGAAGCAGTCGGTCAGCGCAGGGAGAAGGTGGTCTGGCGGCTTTTTCAAGGCCTTGATCACATTTCCCTCAGTCCGGGAACCCCCACCTCTGTGGGATCTACTGCTGGTACTGGCAAAGCTCATGGGCAAGCCATTCGAACCTATGCACAGGTGTGCTCTCTCTCACCTGTCGTGGAAGACCGCCTTCTTGGTGGCTATCCGTCAGCCAGAAGGATGGGAGAGCTCAGGCGCTTCCATCGAGTCTCCTACCTGGTCTTCCACAGGGACAAGGTTGTCCCTCGCCCCACCTGAAATTCCTTCCGAAGGTGGTGTCGGATTTCACCTTAACCAGGTGTTGACTCTGCGGTGTTCTACCCCAATCCACCTCGGAGGCCGAATCTAGGCTCCATACTCTGGACCCTAGAAGAGGCTCGCGCTTATTATAAGGCTGCGGCTGGGGTCAGGGAGAGGTTATTGCCAGCTGTTTGTCACCTACGCTGAAGCCGCATCTGGCAGACCTGCAGCCAAGCGGACGATAAGCAGGTGGGTAACCTCCTGCATAGATCTCTGCTATAAGTTGGCGGGCATGGAGCCTCCCAGAGGATAAGAGCTCATTCTACCCGCCATACTGCTACGCGAGTGGCTGCTTCCAGGGACGTCCCTATCCAGGAAATCTGCAGGGCTGCTACCTGAAGTCAGCAAACACCTTCATTACCCACTACCACATCGACCTTGAGTCACGCCGGGATGCTGGTTTTGGGGCCTCGGTTCTCAGTCTCTCTTTCCCAAAGTAAGTATATGGGGTTGTCGTCTTGCCTCCCTCCTCCCAGGAGAACTGCTAGGAGTCTGCCAATGAGTGTGGATGAACAACATATCCATGTCCCTAGAAATACAGGTTACTCACCTGTAACAGGAGTTCTAGGAATGGTATATATTGTTCATCCACACGGCTCTCCATTTCCTCGGCTTGACGTAGACAACCTGAGCTTCCAGCGGCCAGATCTGGCGTCATGGGGCGGAGCCGAGAGTTATACCACCCGGGTGGGTGGGAGGAGCAAGCTTGAAGACCTTCCGGCAAGATTTAAAGCGGCAAGGATACTGCCAATGAGTGTGGATGAACAACATATACCATTCCTAGAACTCCTGTTACAGGTGAGTAACCTGTATTTCTTGGCCCCAGTTCAAGGCCTCTCACTGTGACTCTGACCACCAGCATTACAAATCCCTTAGAAACTGCTGCAGCAAAGCTATCCATGCTACCAAGGCCCACTATTTCAATGCAAACCTGCAGTCCAACCTAATCTTCCTCTCCAGCTTCTGGAAAGTTGCCCACTCCCTGTTTGACCATCCACCCCAGCCTATCCCCTCCCCAAGTTGATGGCTCATTGATCTCTGACCACCTTGCTGTCCATATCCCTGTTCAACAAATTCTTCATAACCTGCTCCACTCCCTCTCTCTCCCCAAGCAATTCCCACAACCCACCACCTCTGCTGGGTTTTATTTCCCTCCTGTCACCCCTCAGGAAGTTTTTCATGCCCTCAAATCTCTCAACTCCTCTAAATTTAGCCCAGATGGCTTGGACCCCAAGCTTCTTCACGTATCTGCCCCTGCTATTCTCCTCCCCCACCCACCTTCTGAACCTCTGCTTTTCTCCCAAAGCTGTTCCCCTCACCTGGAAAACTCAGTGTATGCCATCTTCACAAAAGGGGCGATCCTTCATCATCTGGAAATTACAGATCCATCTCCCTCTTTCTTTCCCTTGCCAGAATACAAGAATCACTAGTCCACTCTAGATTAGTTGATTTCCTTGACTCCCCCTCCTTCCTATCTCTCCCCCCATGGTCTGGTTTTCAGGAAAAAAACACTACACTAACGCCTCCTTGTCCACGTCACTGACTCATTCCTTACAGGGATGGATCAGGGTCTCATCACAGCAGCTGTTTTTATAGATCTTGCAAAGGAGTTCGAAACAGTATCACACCCTCTCTACACTCCCGCAGTAATGTGGTCCACTTTTACCTTCGTAACCACCAGCAGTCTGTGCAAGTGGGCGGTGCACTATTTGTCCCCCCCATTCTTGCAGGAGTCTCCCAAGGCTCTGTTGTGGACCCCATTCTCTTATCTCTCCTTCTGAAATACCTCCCTTCTGTCTTCCCTCCCATATTCTTATGTACGCCAACGACATGGTCATCTACACATCTGGCCCCTCCACCTCAGCAGTAGCAACCTCACTCCAGCATGACTTTCATAACATACTACATTGGTTGCAAGCAAACCAGCTTAAAGTAAATACCAAGAAAACAGTATCCATGACCTTTGGCTCCAGCCAAAAGCAAGCTAAGCTCTTACCCCTCCCTGTCATCTCTGCCCTTGATGGCACCTAGCTGGAGGTAGTCTGCACTTATAAATACCTCGGAGTGTGGCTCAATAGTAATATAGACTTCTCAGCACACGTTGATGCTATTCACTCAAAGCCTCACCCCAAATTAGGCATCCTTTACTGCAAGAAGGACTGCCTCCCCTCAAACGTCAGGAAGGACCTGCTTGTGAAAACGATCCTCCATATTTTAACTACACAGATGTGGTCTACAGTGCAGTCTCTCCTTTCACCCTCGCTAGACTGGACACCCTTTGTGGCGCCTTCTGTTGATTTGCTGCTAACTCTCCCACCACCCCCACACATCACTACTCCATTGCCCCACTACCCTCACGTCACCTTTCCCACTGCTCCTCCCTTACTGGTAAATACCGGTTCGCCTCCCTTCCCTCCTGTCGATCTTATCTCCTCTCCCCCTTCGTTCTAGAGACTCCCGTTCTTTCTCTACCCCACACCCTTACTCTTGTGCTGGTATGGCTGCCTTCTCCTACCATTTTCCTTCCTAGTGGAACAAACTCTCCCCTTCTCCTCCATGCCACGTCCATATTATCCCTAAAGTGGTTGCTAAGCCACTCCCACATTACTGCTCCTGTGTCTCTACTTGAACTCCATCCCTCCACCCTTCTTTCCGACTCCCCTCCTCCACCTAATGTTTCTCTCACTCACTTCTCACACAGCCCCGGACCTTGCCCTACTCAAATTTTACCTGCCTGTCCCCACTCCCGTTATATGTTGCAATCAGTAAATGGCACCAATGTACTGTGCTTCTGTCTTGTTACCCTCACTGTATTCAAACCATGATCGTTGCCCACTGTAATGCGCTTTAATGCTGCTGCTGCTCTTGCACTTCAGTTGCTGTAACTGCCGCTTGTTTTGTTCCCCTCCCCCAGGTAGCACCTGGAAACGAGCCTCAGCTCAGTGTGCCTTTCCAGGTTTACTGAGTTTGGATAGGACAGAAGAAGGCTCCAGGCCCATCTAGATTGTCCCTCCACACAATGTGGGACATTAGCCCATAATGGAATTTTTAAACCACTTATCCAGGTTAGACTTAAATGAGGTGAAATTTGGTTGATCCACTAATTCTCATGGTAATAAATTCCATTTCCTAGGTGCTCTAATAGAAAAGTAGTTTGCCCCTTTGTTTTAGCTCGACTAACCCTCAACTGTTTGTTATGGCGTCTGGCAACAGTTCGATTATTAGAATGTTCCAGTCCACATGACATCATTAGTTCAGGTGATCTAAGCAATTTGTAAGTAAATAACAGATTACCTCGTTGCTGTCTAGTTTGTAATGAATAAAGACCAGTATTGATTAATCTAGATTGGTAGTCTAAGGTTGATAGTTTGGGTATGATTTTTGTCATACGTCTTTGATTTGTTCCAATTACAGAGTATCTCCCTTCAGTTAAGGGTTCCAAAACGAGATCCATAATCGGTATAAGGTCTAATGTAAGATCTATAGAGTGGAATCAGGCATTGAGCCGATTTATTAGTAGATGTTCTTCTGTTCTGTTTGATTATACCATTTGCTACCCTGGTTAATTTATTACAGTGATTTGATACTGTTAATTTATTATTAATTTCAATACCTAAATCCCATTCACTAACTGAAGATTTGAGGAGGACATTATTAAGATAATATTCATGTTTTAGGTTGTTACCGAGGTGTCGTACTGAGCATTTCTCTATATTTAAGTTTCATACTGTTGGTTTGTGCCCACTGTTGAATGTCCTCTAAATCATATTTACAAGGGAGGTGGAATTTATTAAATTGTCAACAGGACCACCTAATTTGATATCATCAGTGAATTTCGAAAGGATGTTATTAGAGTTAATATTTGAGTCGCTGATAAGAATATTGAATAAGGTCGTCCCAAGAACTGACCCCTGCAGGACACTGCTAGTGATTTGGCCTGGATGCGAAAGGGTTCCATTAATTTTTACTTGATTTCGGTTAGGAAGCCAATTACCTGCCCAGTTAACCAGGCATGATGAGAAACCCATATCCCTAATTTTCTTTAATAATTTGAAATGGGACACCCTATCAAATGCGCAACTGAAGTCCAGGAGAATAACTTTTAAATAAATATCCTCCCCCTCTTTCCTGGTCTCCAGCGAGTACATGTTCAGTGCCAAAATGATCTTTGTAAGATGGGCCCTGTTGCCCCTGAATCATCTTGATCACCGTGCTTTGGACTGTCTCCAGCCTGTCCCTCCCCTTCCTTAGATGGGGACTCCAGAACTGGGCATAGTATTCTAGGTGCAGCCTTACCAGTGACCAAAAGGTCACTCAGTTTCAATGGGAGAAGGTTTTATTTGGAGGTGGTTACTAGGTAGGTTGTTAGTTTGAACTCGCAGTTTCCATGTAAATGATCAATGGTCAGGTGCTGCTGGTTTTTGTTGTTTTGGCTGTTACTTTTCCTCCTCCTGATGCAGCCATCCCTCGGAGGAGCCCCAGCCCGTCCCCGATGTCTACCATCCGGGAGCTGGTCCGCACCTCAGGGCTTACCACCCCTGGCAGGGCTCCCCAACCCCAACCGGAGAACAGATCTAGTGCGGCCAGCGCCGTGGCTAGCCGGGAACTGAGCCTGAGAGGCACCCTCCATCATCTCGCCACGGCATCTGTTTTTCCTCCTGGTTTCTCCCAAAGAGATGAGGCGTGCAGTGACGCCAGTGGAGAGAGCATGCACGCATCCGTGTGCGCTCACACCCAGCGTCTGCCCCATCTCCTCCCCTTTCTACAGTGCAGGCGCCCTATCCTAGCCTCCGCTGAGCAGGCAACGAGCAACGTGACCGCAACGCCCCAAGAGAGGAGGCAGTCCGCCGGACCTCAATACTTCTCCTGCCAACCGCTGGTAGCCATTGCTCGTTCCCAAACACAGATCGCCGGCGTGCCGCAAGGTAAGGCGTCCAGCGCCTCGGCCCTCCGCGCCACCGGGCTGGCTTAGGTGCTGTTTTAACCAATTAAATTGTTAGTTGGTCACTTTTTTAATGCTCCATTTTATTTAAAAAAAAATCTAATTGGACTAGAGAAAGGGTTATCCAAAATGGCATAGAAGGATACAGGAATAAAATGTTCGCCATTAAGATGCCCTGCTGCTTTGAAAGAATATTTAGCGATGCATAGATCGTATTCGTTAAGACTTTCATTAAAAAGAAAAAGATTGCCTGCTTTGAAATTTGGTAGCCCTAAACCTCTGCTAAAGTCTGCCATTTAAAGTTTTCCTTTTTCTGTTGATTTCTTTAAAGGTCTGGATAAAATAGAGTTCTTACAAAGTCATGAGAATCAAGACATCTACCAGAAAGCCTTTGATCTGATTGAGCATTACTTTGGGGCAGAGGAGGAGGATGCCGCTATCGCCCCCCAGGTGGACGAGAGTCAGCAGCAGTTCATATTCCAGCAGCCAGAAGCACCAATGGAGGGCTTTCAGCTATAATGTCTGCCGGAATGTAAACACTGATAAAGTGATGGGAGCAGCCAGAGCCATAACACAGGAACCCCCAGCTCACATGAACACACACACACACACACACAAAATTTGAAGATCTGACTCAGAAAGCATTTCCCCTCAAAGACATTTTTACATTTGTCTTGGTTTTTGGGTACTTGATCCTCAAAGGGGGAAATTAATTTTAGGTTGTGTATAATTCTCTTTTAGACGGAGGGAGGAGCATGGGGTAAATGTTGCACTTTTTACGTTCTCTGGTATCGTTTTCAGAATTTAAGTTTGTGTAACTTTACCTCGGTTGCCTAAACAGAAACACTTCCTTTAAAAAAAAAAAAAAAAAAAAAAGTGAAGTGTTTCACTATCGCAGACAGACTAGTATATCGCGAATCTTTACCTAGAATGATTTTTTTCTTTTTGCACAGGAGTGCATAGAGAAAAGCTGCGATGCAGTCCGTAAGAACAGAAATACCTCTGTGTTAAGAAAACATTTCATTGTGTACTGTTTTGCCTGATTGAGTTATATATTACAGATTTATTATAATTAAAAACAAAAAAAGTTCCCATTTTTCGGGAAAAGACACAGGCAATTTATGAACTCATGGCAAAGAAACTCTTGCAGAACACAAAGTGTTAATGGGGGAAGATATGTACTAATTCAGAATTCCTTAAGGGAAGTGAATACGATGCCTGGTGGCTTGGCTGCAGAGGGATTTAGTCACAACAGAGCCAAACGACAGCGACAACAGTGATACCATTGGCTTCAGAACTTGATGAAAAATGTTTGGGATTGGCGCGATTGTTCCAAGTGGCTTTACATTTTTCTTGCTACTGATATAACTTACAAAGCTATTGAAATGGTGAAAACTCACTCTGCAGTTTACTTGATAAGGTTAATTTAAACATTTATTTTGTTTTTTTTCCCTCCGGCCTCATAGGCGGGAGGGAGAGTAGACAGCATACTGGAAATGGGTGGGTGGGTGGGTGGAGGGAGGGTGGGGGAGAACAGTTACTGGCTGCTGCCAGAGTAGAGTCGTGTGCTGTGTTTCTAACAGTAATATTAAAAAAAAAAGTAAAGGGCCTTGGCTGAGTTTTCTGGTTTAGCTCTGCCAACAGCGGGATCATGTACATTTATTTAAATGAGGAAAATATGTATTTTTATATACATGCCATCTTAATCTGGCCTAGGAGAGATGGAATGTATAATTTGAAATTTTTGAATTACCTATTGTGTAAATAGAATGCTGTGGCAGACAAACCATGGGACTTCAGTCACTGCTCTCTTTCTTTCTCCTTCCCGGTTTTAATTTTTCTGCTCTGTTATTGTATAAGGCTTCCTATTCTACCTCCCTTGCCAAAATCAGTAGGGCTTGTATGTTGAGCCAGTCACGGCTTTGTACATTAATTAAAGGCAGCCCAGTGATAAGCACTTTAATCTTTAGCACTTGCATGGCGGAGGAGGTGATTGTACTCTTGCTTCCCCCCTCCCCATTTGACAGAGCCACCACAGGTGAGAGGGGTTGAAAGACTAGTTGCACTCCTGTGTAGATGTAGTATAATTGCGTTTGGGCTACAGACGATTCCTTTCTTTATAGTGGAGGGCGGTGAGCGCCAGATGTGGCTCTGAAACTATGCGTCAGAAAACCAGAGCAAAATAAAATGTTTCCTGGCACAGGGTGTTGGCCATTAGGTCGTCCTTTCTTGATATGTCCTCCCGTACTCGGACATACATCACATCACCCACTGAATTGCTTCAGAGGAGAGAAATGGTAGTCTACCTTTTCAAGAGCAAAAGGCCAACAAATGGATCTATAATCCCCTGCTTTTATGGCCGTGGAGACTTCCATGCTCAGACGTGCATTCCCCTTGACCAGATATGCGCCCCCAACCAGACACTGAACATACACCCACACCTCACCCCTGACATGGAGCACCCTCCATATCGGACATGGATAAGCATGGTCTGCAGTGGTTTCCCCATGTTGGACTATGAACATGAAAGCAGGGTAAGATGAGTAAAATTAACTCTCCTACTATATACAGCAGAATTAGTGCACGACTATTATGTGATCCTTTGCCCCCTGCCCGTTTAAGAAAAAAAGAATTCTTTTACATTTCTAAGAGCTGCTTACCAGTTGTACCATTTCTGCAGAACATTTAAATCGGGAGTTGAGGCAGGAGGGAGATGGAGCCAGAAGTTCCAGTTCCATTTGTCAAGTGATGTGCAGATCCAAACGACTGCAGACCTACATGCATCAGTCTGATTTGCCTGTCTGGTTTGTAACTTGCTCATACAACAGCATTTTGTTAAGTTTATAAATGCTGCGAGATGGGTCTCTCATGGCAAAACAGAGTGGTTCTGTTATGAGATAATGGTCGTGTACCACCGAAGACATCTCGCTTGGCACATATAAACTCATTATAAATCTCTCAGCTTGGCTTGAGCGGTTTAGATGTTCATGTTCCAGTCTTTCCTCCCCTTGCCTCTGAAGAGGAACAATCCACTTCAGCGTTGCACTAGGTGACAGCTGTAGGCAAGAGAAAAAGCCCTACCGTTCAGATTGATTGGCTGAAATCACACAAGTAAGTGATTACCAACTGACCTCTGGTCCAGATCATCAGCGTGGTGTCACACTGATACTGCTAATGTCTGCTCTGTGCCTAACCATGCAAAAGTCTGCCAAAAGCCAGGAAAGCTGTGAAATATCTTGGTGATTTTGGGGGTGGAGTGCCTGCCATTTAATTTTTTTCTCTAAATGTTTATCAATGAGGTCTTCATTTTTTAACACACACACGCACGCTCCTCCGGCCAGGACTACCTTCTTCCCATACCACTGCCTCCTCCTGTCCATCGAGGCCACTTGAGACATCCAGCTGCATTGCCCCTTCAGTTTTTGAGTCCCCCCTCCACCTTACTGCTTCTATGGCAGCTTTACCCCCCCCCCCCCAATGTAATCCAGCTTCACACAGCAGAGATGAAGCCTGGGCCACAGGAAGGGTAAACCCAGCCATGTAAGGGTGACAGGACATCGTCAGCCCAGCCAGTAGCCGTTTGTCTCCTTTGTTTCTCCTTCCCTGGGGACACTGCTGTGCAGTGCTGTTGCTGGGCGGGCGCACTCGCATGCACTGTCTGCAGCATTCTGTTCCCCCATCCTGCCGAGTCCCAAGCTGTACCGATACTCTGCATTCACTAGATGGCAGTCTTGGGAGGAGAGTTGTCATTGATCTGCTCATTTCTCCTTCCCTGGCCTTTACTCGACGACAAGAACTCTCTTCCGAACAGTGGTCATTGGCATAGCAGATGGCAGTGCTGCCAGGCTGGCTCTGTCCTGTGTTAAAACATGAAGACAACTGAAGCAAACATGTAATTGGTATATTCTCGTAGCCTTTACTGACTTGCTGTTAACTTGGATACCCTCACGTTTCTTAGGTATACAGTGCATATGTGTAGAAGCAAATTTTGCTAATAAAACTAAAATTAAAGTGCTTATCTTTATAGGTTACAGATGTTTAAAAAAAAAAAAACACGTTAATGCTCCACCTGTACAAGGTATTGGAAACGTACATACAGGTGTGTAATTATTACGTTGTTTTTCAGTCAATGGCAGACAGTTCCCTAGTTTGGCAAGGGACTAAATAAAGAAAAAAACAGCAACAAAGTAGTACAATTTTACACTTACACACACACACACACACACACACACACACACACACCCTTACCAGTAAAAACACATACATACATACAGACCTACTTTACATTTGTGCATTTGAGCCAGACTAGAGGAAATGGTTTCCACATTAAAACTCTATCTGTGATCCTTCAGGTTTATATCTATCAATCTAATATATATAGTTATTTAAAACCAAAAATGTCTTGGCTGCTGACAGCCTTCAAAACAGTGCATGTACAGGTGGGGGAATAGGGTCTTTGCTTTTTCACTCTTGTTGCAGATCATACAAGAGGCAGTTTATGAATCCCTCGTTTCTGTACATCTTTATCGGAGATCTTGAGTGCTTATGTAGCTGCCAGGGCCAGTATCTCTGTGCACTGCTTTCCTGTGTCCCTATATAAGCATTTTGCTTTTGTATCTTCAACTCTTCATCCAGATTAAAGCAGTTGCATTTGAGGGGACTATTCCTGCAAAAGGTGGAGACAGTACAGTGTCCTTGGCCATTCCCAGCTATGTCAGTCATGTGGCCGTTGACCATTTTTGTGCTTACCTCAAGCAGGGTCACAAAGCCATCATTCTACCTTCTAGGCCAAATTTACAGGTACCCAAGCTGATGCTGGAGGACATTTAGAGCTGTAATGAGATGCCCCCACCCACATTCATAGCTCTTGTAGGCCATTGACCCAGTCTTGTAAGCCGGAGATGAACACTGGATCCGCAGAACAGTCAGCCTAGGCAGTGCTCTAGTATGAAATCTGAAATTACAGTTTGCTCTTGTCACTCACAGTTGAGCCCATAGCTTTACAGAAATTTTCATAACAAAAAAAATCAGACATAGTTTACCTGTTCCCTTAAGTCAGTTTGTCTGTGATTGGGGGGGGGAAGCTAAGTAGCCCACACAGAAGGAATATAACAATCAAACGTAAACTCCAAATCTTTAGTTATTTAGAATTTTACAGGAAATCTGCATCTGAAAAATAAAAGGATACTGCTTTAAACTGATGGGTAGTCTAGATGACAAAACAATGGATTTCTGTCACAGAGGTGCAGATTGCCGATTTTAGTGTCCGACTTACTTTTACCATCATCTATTGAATTATTCTGACTGCTGGGCCGCCATGGTTTGATATTTTGATTTCTTTGGGTTACTACCATATTAAACCCATTTTTACAAGCCACTGCTGAGGTGTATTAGTTACCTAGAGATGCTTTTGGTACATGGGGGAAGTTGCAGTGGTATTACAAAAGAGCACTGTGTCCCAGTAATGTTGCGGTGGTTTTGTTTTTCGAAAAACAAATTTGAAGTGGAGTTTTCAAAAAGTAATGTCAAGGAATTTGGGAACACTGAATTGGGAAGTAATTTTAAATACTTTTGTATGAGCATACTCCCCTCCCCATTATTTACTTTTTTTTGGGGGGGGGGGTTGTAATTGCACCAGATAAAGTTGTGGAAACCTTTTCCTCTACTTCTGCCACAGTGAGTGGATGGCAGATTGATCGCACACGGGACTGGTGTAACCCTGACTGACTAAAGTTGTGTGTGAAAGAGAAGTTGTATTCTGGTGTATGTTTGCTTAAACGACTATTATGCAGTGCACACCTTTCAAAGTAAAGAATGTGTTTGGTTGAGAGGAGAACCAGTCTTGCTTGGCAGGTGTGTACTTGCCCAGTTTAGAAATAAAACTACCCAAGCTATACCCCAGTAACCATTACCACTAAGAACCTGGCAGACTGGTAAGACTTTTAACCATCAGCCTTTGTGTGTGTGTGTGTATGCAGTATGTTTGCATGAAATGTTGACGTCTTTCTTAGCAGGTGTTTATGGCTACATGTGCAACGCAGTACTATCTTGTAGGTGCATGTTATGCCTTCCAGCTGTTCTGGAACTTCAGGAATGTCCTTGATTTTGACATTCAATTTTCGGTTTGTCCCTCTGGAAAATAACGGGTCCTTCCCTGAAAAGTAGGATCAAAAATAGGTTGAAATAATGTCAAACATTGAACTTTTAGACCAGTCCTTGAGATATTTTATTTCAACTAAAAGCCACTTATTCAGATAGCTTCATGAGTTATTACCAGTTAAGATGGAGTACCTGATTTTGGCCAGATGTCCCCGATTTGTTGAGCCGTGTCCCAAAATGTTTGTATCAAAGGATTGAGAAGTATGATGCACACAGCAAGTAAGATCTGTTTTATACATACAGTGAGCATCTCATTCTTTCATTGTGTTGCTCAGCACTTTGCCAAGTAAAAATGTCTAATCGAACAGCTTTCAAAAGGCAAACACACTAGTGTATACCTGTACAGTATACACACAGTTAACCGTAAAACATTGAAACCTTTAACACCAGGTCTGGGATATTGATGAGAAATTTTGTAATCTTTAAGCATTCTCATCCGTTTGAGTTCATAATGTGATCCTCATGTGCGGATATAGGCATGTCAAGGTCAGAAGAAGCTGAGATGACATGACAGCTAGGGAGACTCCAATCTGTAAATAAAATAAAAAAAAACCATAGTAAATGCAGGATGTCACCACTGAAGTAAGACCACATCTGAACGACACTGGGATTTTTTTTGTTAGTCTCCCCTCTTCTCTCCCCCAAAATATCTAGATCAGAGACACCATTTAAAACCAAATTCTGGCTAAACTCTTGAGTCTAGATCAGTATTGATACTTTTTTCCTTTTCAGATATACTTTTTGCACCCTTCAACAGTGGTAATGACGGATGTAGTGTCTTTCTGGGCTTTTTATGTAGGACGCCGGAACAAGGACGCAAGTCCAGGCTGGTGGTGCACTGGTACACACTACAGCCGTGTGCTGGCACACTCTTCAGCCATGTGCCTGTCGGCGTCTTTCTTCCCTTACACCACTGACCATGCACTTCCACCCATGCATCTATAGGTGGCAATCTCAGCACAGTGGAGCTGCCGTCCTCCAGAGAAGAGCATCCTGTGGAACGCTTGATCCTTCTCCCCTTAGCCAGCCCCTGCTGACCCAGGCTCGTTCCCGAACCCAAGTTGCCGGCAGAAGCACTACGCCGCCAGGCTATCGTTATTGATACTTTTTTGCTGTTTTTGTGGCTGTAGCTTCCCTTTTTTAATGTGTGCTACCTCTTATGTACTGTATGTGTGACTTCTGGTCCAACTCCAAACTCCAGAGGTGAGAGTGCATGAGTGAATGTTGGATGATGTGTCGATGGTTTCAGGTTTCCGAGTTCTGCCAGGAAGTAGAATCTTGTTCCATAGTCTGCAGCAACCATTCAAGATACCGTTTCTTTGGGGATGAAGTGTATTATTTTGATGGGAATAATTGGCAGGGTGCAGTTTCCTAAAGCAGAATAGTATTTAATGCAGCTTTGAATCAAGTTTGTGAATTGGCAGTTTCATAACCCTACAGTTGCACCAGGAGGAGCTGGGAATGTGGTGGTGAAAAGTTTTAATTTCCAGTGTTCAGTACACATGCTCACAAAACGAAGGGGAGAAATGGGATGACCACTTCCCTGACTTCTGATCAGCAGAGCTTCCATGCGCTATTGAAGGAACCTTCATAGATAAACGCTTGTTGAGAAAATGGTGTAGAATATACTTTCTAGGCAAATGTTCTGGGTTTCTTGGTTTACTTCTGTATTGAAGCTGGGAGAATGTACAGTAAGAGCAGTGTATGACCAATTGAGTAATGCAATTCTGGCCCTGTGCCATCTGTTCTCTCCCCACCCCCTTCCCTGGACGCATCTGCAAAAGAGCTGTTATAAGCTTAGTATGTCTTTCCTAGTAAAACTTTACAAAGAAATGTGCAGTGAAATGAACTAGGTGTTTTGCAACCATACCCCGCCTTCATTCTGATTGAGAACTGAAAGGGCCAATTGGTAAATTGCTGTTTGGCCTGACCCATGGTGAGCACCTTCTGTAATTTGGAAACATTTCCTTTAACACCCAGCCACACAGATCAGATGTTCGGTACTGTTGCAGGGTAGCACAGTTTCAGATAGCTGTACATTCATTTACTTCAGGATTTGCAGAAGGCACTCGTTTAAACAATATGAATGGGAGCTGAAGTCCTTCCTCTCACCCCATTCATCTCCCAGTTTTGGCATTATGGCATCGGAAATCTGTGGTTAAAGTGTATGGCAGAAATGCTGTACTATGACAGGGCAATGCCTTCCCTATTTTAACAATATTATTTACTGTAGTGCTGGGGTTCAGTAACACGTTTGGAACGTTGGGACTGGCTGAAAATTGGACTGCATACCACGGGACACTCTTCTTGAGAGCAGCGACTGAGCTGCTGTACCGCTACCTGTGACACTGGCGATGGTGTAGCTGGAGTTGCTTGTGAGTGGGAGAATGCAGACTGAGGCCAGAAGCAAGTACACCTCGCGTACATGCGCTTCTTGGTGTCCTCTCCATCAGCGTGTGGAGGGGGAATAAGCTAAGAAGGAAAAGCCCTGGTGTGTGCAGCATAAAGCTTTTGTTCTCTGGCCCTGCCCTCCTGACTGGCCACACCCTTTCCACATTAGTTGGATCTGGCGGGGAGGCAGCAGACTGCACCCCAGAGAATCCACTATGGAGCAGAAGCCACTGTGTGGACCCCCGAAATGTGGGATAAGTGCTAGTGAAGAGGATGGGGCTGAAAGATTAGTGAGCAGTGGAAAGGCAGCTCCATTTTTGGGGATAGTATTAAAAAAAAAAATTAATGAAATTGAACTCTGCTTTAGGAAATAGCATTCCATTGTCATTGCCAACAGTAGCATTTGGCATCTAAAACACAAACTACATTTTCATCACAGAAGAGAGAAGCTTCTGTTTTTGCCATCTATGCAAAAAAAAATTGGATGGAGGTCTTTTAACCATTCACTTTTTTTTATGCGTCTCTTGTAATTTTTTGTACAGTTTTTCTACTGAGATTTTGATGGGTAGCTCCATTCAGCAGAATTTCGATTTGTATTAATTAGAGCGGATAGATTTACAAAATACAAACTGTTCTGGGGAGTATCTCTGCGTTATGCAGAAAGGTGCCAAGAACAGGCAAGTGAAACAGATACACAGCTGCTGTAAATTAGTTTGGGAAGCAATTTTGGTGGTTTGGAAGCTCTTCGTTTTTCTAATTTGAAGTTGGAGCCAAACTACTCGCACTTGCAGCTTTTTTCAAAAATACATTGTTTTTTTATTAGAATAAAAGATAAAAAGAAAAAAAAATGCTGCACTCCTCTTTACTCACGCAAGTGCCAATTTGACCATGAGAAGTCCCTGAGGATTTACCATTTGTATCTTCATGGCCTTTAGTTGTGTTTTTTTTACTTGAATTTGCACATTGTGCAAACTGCTGCTTTAATTTCTTAATGTCTGTCCTTTTACTTGCTGCATGCAGCTGGTGGCAGCCAGCTGTATTGCATTTTAGAGCACTAAATTCTTCCATGAAATTACAATCAAGGGGATGCTAAACCACTGATGCTGCCTGGTCTGCAGTTTCTGTGTAGTCAGTGTTGTACCCTCCTTGGAGGGCTAGCTAACCAATCTTTTTTGTTTGAAAATGTCCAGTCATCATTCCGTGTTTTCTTAGCACAGCATTACAAAGAGGTGACTGTTGCCATCATGGTCTTTTCTGTTATGTGAGTGAGGCAAGACTGCGAGATGTCAGACATGTTCCATGGTGAATAATCATAATAATAAAATTAATTGGTTTACCACTAGAGGATAGCTTGTCCTTACCTGACCAATTAATTTATCAAATCCCACAAAGCTTTTTAAAGGGAGCTTCCTAATGATCCTCCCAGGTCCCATGAAAGGGTCAGAAAAGTGTACCAGAGTGGAGCTTCTAATGTACAGCAATGGGAACCAGAGCACTGGCTACATCATAATTCTACATAGGACTACAGAACAAACTTCACGTCATTCTCCAGGGGATCGCACCTGTGGATCTACCAGACGTGCATGCATTATGCTAAAAATACAGTAACAAAGGAGATACCTGATACCTAATTTTAAATAGACTAGTAAGAGCTTGTCAAGTTTGAAACAAAAAAAGTAACAAGCTACTTACAGTTTGACTTCATTTCCTGAATAATATTGTTTGTTCTTTAAGGACTTGACCTGAGCAACAAAGATGAATTGAATGCTACTGGAGTTAAACTATTCCATTCCTTTAGAGTTCTATCCTCAAGTCTTAAAATTCATATTGGCGTGCTTAAATATGAAACTTTGTGGATTTTGGAAACTCAATTAATTGATTATTGATGGAACAGTAACATCTCAGAACCTTTATTTTTACACAAATACCTTGTAATCCCACCTCCCCTTTTCATGCTGCAGCCTCAACATAGCTCTTCCTTTTGTCCTTAGTACATTCAAGTTTGATTTAACTAATGTTCTGCTTTTTCTGTTAGTACCCTGAAGAATTTCTGATTTTTAAAATGTTTGTGAAAATGCAATATTTCTATTTTTTTTAGTTTGAAAAGTCACTAGAACTGAAAAAGCAGTTAAGCCTGTATTAATTACAGCATATTTGCATGGTTATCATGCAGGTAAAATATATTGTATAAGATATGTTCATGGTTACTGTGAAGCATTATTACCTGTTCAATAACCTATTGAAAGAACTATACAAGTGTGTGCAGTGATAATACAGCACACTGAGTGTTGCTAAGAAAATGTGGCTGGAGACGCCATAATTATCCACAAGTGTAATTGGGCTTCTAGAACCCCTGACTGAAGGCAAATCCCCAAATTGACAGTCAGATTTTTGTATTAAAAAGGGCAAAACCCATGCATTTGCTCCGCAACATGAAGCAATAAGGACAAATTTGTAGGAGAAATGTTTTAGTTCTCTCCTGACTTAAGAGCCCTGCGCTCTTTCAAGTCCTCAGTTAGGAGCCAGATTTCCCACCTGTAGAAGATGGTGTTTTGCACAATTACGTTAATGCCACACATTTCTTGGGTGTTTCTCATGTTTGTTTGTTTTTTTGGGGGGAGTGAATGCCTAATCAAAGCTATTTTGTTCTCACTAGGGGTTTTGAGAAACCATGATGAGTCTCCTGCTAACCTTTTAGGTTTTGTTTGAACCACACTTGGAATAACTAACTGGTGTTTATGAAGAACTTCGCTATCACTGGGTGGTTATGGTGACATCACATTGCCACAAGAGTAAAGCTCAAATACACAAACACCTTTTGTACAATACATGGTTAGGCCATAATTAGCTCGGGGGTGGCTCTCTCTGGAACAGGTTTGTGCAGGGGAGCATGGTTTGAAACAAAATGACACTTGTGCTCGAGCCCTTCCCTCGTTTCTGTCAAAACCTATTCTTCATGTTCTAAAAACAGAAAAGTCGTTATGCACCATTTGCGATTCAGAGTGACTTTTTAAAACAGTCAAAATGGCCTAATAATATACTAACTTCTATAGCCTGTAGATCGATCTTGGCTCCTAATTTGCTGGCATTTCTTGCCCTTTTTTGATTTAGTTATTCAGGACTCTGGGTACTACATCTCAGCACAATGCCCATCAAGAAGGGCCTTTTCTACCAGAAGATATTTAGAAGGGCCTTTGCTGAACTAGGTATCTGAAAGTAGCTACAGCATGGCGATAAATATTCTTTTTGGATTCTTCGATATATTTAGCACTTTTTCCCCGCACACCTCTAACCTCCCAAGTTGTATTTTCTTTTTTTTTTTTCTGTTGCAATTTCAGATTTGTATGTTTGTTGTTTTTGGTGGGTGCATTGTCACCCGAGAGACTTTGTGACATGACTGTTGTGAAATGACTTGCTGACAAAGGACTGATGACTGTATGATTGTATGAGCTGACAGACCGACAACATAAAAAAAAACATGACACAGTTACATAAACACAAAAAAAATTTAAAAAGTTTCTTTAAATTTCAGACACTGTAATGAATATCAATGTAAAATAAAATTCTGTTGCAAATGTAAAAGATTCTTTGTTTCCTGTGTTTTGTAATCTGCTCGAACTACTAAAAATGTCCAGCACCTTCATGTCCTCTGAAGAATATCAACCAGTCCTAAAATTCACAAATCGAGGTGTTTGATTCAGTTTAAAATCTCAACTCAAGTTACTGTACGTAATTGGTTTGGTATACCAGGAAATGGGACTCTACTTCAGATTTCAGGACCAGATAAGCATGGTTGGGAAGATATAGATCTAACTTTGAGAGGAGGCTCTTGCAACAGGTAATACAATTAGGACGGACTCCACCTGGCGGTGATTCCCGGCAACTTTTTTTTCCAGCAGTACTGACATGGGTAAGGCCCCCCCGCCGACGTCTGCTCCACCCCCGACATCTCCCTGTATAAGGGAGCAGTTCCCCACATGCTCCAGTTCTTTCCCGCCGCATGGTCAGGGTTAGTTCGCCTTCAGTTACTGCTCGCAGTGCCGATCGGTCTCCTTCCTTCTCCACCGATTTTATTCATAGATCTTATCTGTGTCAATCTTCACCTTTGGGTAATGTGGCCAGAGGTCACGACCCCGCTACGGAGTCGACGCACCATCAGCGCCACCCTCGAGGCCAACGCACTGCGTGGCGCTCACGGGTTGGCCGTTGGGTGTTGTCGACCCCGCCCTCCCGCCAGTTCTTCATCTCCCGCCGTAGAGGTCGCACCTCGTGAGGAGCCGCTGAAACTGCGCAAGAGGCCTACTTCTCCAAGCCTTCAATCAATGCTGAAATCCAGTCGACGCCGAAACCCTTTAGTCTCCTGTCGGTTCCATTATCGCCTCCGCTCGACACCGCTGGTAAGACTGTTCCTTTTCATTATTTTCTCAGAGACGTCGAGCCTTGTTTAGCTTGTTTTATCATAGGACATGTCTCGGTCGGGGGACAAGCAATCTTCGAAGACTGGACGGCCCCCTATGAGACGGTGCCCATGCAGCCATAAATACTCCATCACCGACCAACATGACCGTTGCCTCTTGTGTTTTGGCCCACTTCACGACATGGATTCATGCGACACCTTCTCCGTGGACAGTCGTTTCATCGAGCAACGTGTATTAGAGTTAGACGAGCTCTGCCAACTTTCAGGGGATGGAGCACTTCGCCGGGCCAAGCCACGGTCTCCGCCTTCTCTGGTTCCCCTTCTGGTTCTATATGGACCGTGGAGGAGGGGGCTTCTGCTTCTAGTAGCCTCGCCGTTGCAGAGCTCCTTCGCAGTGCAGGAGGCCCAGTCTGTTCCCCAGGAGCGGACGAGAGGCACCACACTGCCCGTTGTTTTTTCCTCGGGCTGGGAAGCCTGGGTCGACGCCGTCCGTCGCCGTCTTGGGCCTCGGCGCTGTTCACGGCTCCGTGGGCTCTGGCGCCGTGGTCGTCGCTGGTACGTCACTTAGTGCTGTCTCTACAACACCGTCCACGGCACCGATGATGCTGATGGCACCGTGGGAGGTTCTACGGCGCCGCCTTAGACTGGTTCTCGCCTCGGGACTGTCCAATGCCGAGACCAAGGATGGCGCCATGTCTAGCTCTGGTGCCGCTCGGCGCTAGGCGACAGCGCCGTCGGGGGTGTCGGGCTGTACGACCCCGGTGCGCTATGGCGCTAGGGTCCGGACGGGCGCCGGGCAGGCATCGATGTCATTCCTTGCTACCGCCTCTTAGTGTCAGTTGTCTTCAGGCACCATTCGCGGCAGTTGGAGACTCGCGCTGGCTCTGGTGCAGACACCTGGACTGATACCACCTCTCATTTGGGATGCAGGGGCTCCGTGTACTGTCTGGCATCGGACTTTGGTCTCTACCTCCTCGGTGACTGAGTCGGAGTCTGACTCAGATATGAAGTCCAACTCTTTGGAGTTGGCAGCCCACGTGGGCACCCTGGTAGTTTCCTCGACTGACCGGGGCCAGCTTCTCTCTGAGGAGTGGGCAGTTGCCCCTGTGTCCAGGGTCAGGGGTGCTGACCAGCAGGCAGTGGTGCAGGCCACTATTGCTCTGCAGCCTGGGCTTGGAGGGTTTTCTGCTCCCTCAGTTGTGGTACCCCCTCAGGTGGTGTGCCTGGATCGCCCAACTTTAGGGCCGATCAGCACACCCACAGGAGGGGATGGTGGTACTCCTTGGGTGCTCCCTTCGGGGACTGACAGGGGTGCAGTTGCCTAGGCTGATCTCTGCGAGGAGGTGGTCTCTTTTGGACCCGAGGGATCGAGGGGTCGGGTTCAAGGCAACACCCTTTCTGGGACCCACCTGGGTTCTAGAAGGAGTCAAAGCTCGGACCCTCATTCTTCTCTCTCGGTCTCCTCGAGAGGGCCCTGGTCTCTGGAGGGTAGGGACCGTCCTTTTGGAATTCCACGGTCCTGGTCATCTCACAGGGGGAATCTTCTAGGCACAGCCTAGGCAGTTCCGGTATGGTTGATCGGCTGTAGGATCTTCTGGAGCCCCTTCTACTCTTGGGGCCCCCGGGGCGCCTTTTTGCCCAGACAGAGGATGGTTGCCTTCTGCCCTTGGCCTCATTCCCACTCCTCTGTTACCTTCCCCTGCACTCCCAGGCATTCTTGGCCCTAGCGGACCTCTGTCCTGGGAGCAATTCAGGGCTGTGGCTGCTCATTTCCCCTTCATATGTCAGGGCCATGGACAGGCAGGTGTTCCAACCTCCCCCTGAGCAACCAGCCACTTAATCTACGAGGTCCTCCGTTTCATCATCCTCTTCGGGAGGAAAGGAGCCGTCTGTCCACATCTCTCCTGCTGCTGATCTCGCTGAGTATCAGCGTTCTCTCGTGAGGCTGTTGGAGGACCTGCATGTCACCCCACCCACTCGGCACAAGCCGGCGCGCGCCTTTCTAGGCAGTTACAGTGCGAACACCCTTGTGGTGCCCCCCCTGGCCTGCTCCCTTTCGGGAGGTGTCGTTGCAATTCTGGCAGAGACCCTTTTCCGGAGTCCCAGCCCCTAGGGATCTCCACCAGAGGTGTTGGCCCCCGGGTCTCCAGGTGGTTTGCCTCATCCTCAGTCAGGACTGACACAGCTGTTGCTCCCACGATGGGCTTGCGCCTTCACCGTGACCAGCCCCAGATGCAGATTCCATGGATTTTGACTTCTGGGGAGGAGGACTGTCTACTCAGCACGGTTGCTGCTGTCACTTTCAGCACATCAGGCCCACTATGCTACCTATGATAGGTTCCTGTGGTCCAGGCTGGGTCCAACACTTAGCCTCTATGCCTGATTCGGAGGTAACCAGACAAGCCATTACCTGCACACCTCACTTGCGTGGTCCTGGAGCTAGCAAGGCTGGCAGCGGGTATCTTACACGCCAAGCGAGGTAGCTTCCAGGGTTGTAGGGACAGTGATCTGCACTAGGCAGACGGCATGGTTACGTCTTTCCCGGTTGTCACGCTTGGCTCAGCGTAGGGTGATTTTCTCCGCATACCAGAGAACCCATCTTTTTTTCCCGTAGGGTGAGGCGGCGTCTCTCGGGGAAGCCTCCTGCGCCGTCCGGGGGGTCCCTGTCTCACTCTCCCCAGTCTTGGGCCTCGCCAGACCCGTGAAGTTTCTCTATCCCAGTGTGTCACCCACTGAGAGCTAAGTGACTTAGTCCTTTAGGGTCCAGGGCCCCCTTTGGGGGGGCTCGGTACTCACCCAAAGGTGATGAATGGTGAAGATTGACACAGATGAGACATGAAAATTGCATACCTACTGTAATTCCTGATCTTTCTGTGCATCTTCACCATTCATCACAATCCCACCCTCCATCCCCCTGGGGCCTCAGTCTCTGGGTCCCCTTCCCTCTGTGTGCCTTCCTCCCCCCTCCTTTCCGTTGGTCAGGAGTGGGGTAACCTTGGGCACACGGGGATTTTTTACATCCTGTCAGGGGGAGAGTGATCAGGAGATGTGGCACTTCTTTCCTCAGTGCCTCAACTCCACCCTTTTGGGGTAGGGGTTAGTGGTTGCCCTCTCTTCTTTTCTCTCTCTCGCTCTCTCCCTCCACTGTTCTCCCTCGTTCTTGTCCTTAGGGGCTCAACCCTCCAATTAATTTAAGAAACTTGTTTCTTACCACCAAATTTGGTTTCGGGGGGGGGGGGAGTACAGACCTGTATCCTATCTTTTCTGCCAGTGATTCTGTTCCTCGAATTCTGGCAGTGCAGCCTTCTGGCTATTCCACAGTTCCTGTACAATCTGGAGGCAGGTAAAAGGCTTCAAGGTATGTTCTCTCCCCCCCCACATCCTCGCTTCTAATTCTTGCCTCCCCCCCTTCTACTTTCAGAGATTGGGGCCCCTTCCCAATCCGCTTAGATTTCCAGCTCTCTTTCTGTTCTCTGTCGTTTATTTATATGCAGGGTCTGCACCAGAAGACATACGAGGAGAGAATAAAGCAGCTTAATATGTATACCCTTGAGGAAAGGAGGGAGAGGGGGGACATGATAGAAACTTTCAAGTATCTCAAGGGAATTAAAGTACAAGAGGTTAGTAGCATCTTTCAGAAGAAGAGATGTGCAAGAACAAGGGGGCACAATGTGAAGGTAGAGTGGGGACAGCTCAGAGGTAATGTTAGAAAGTATTTTTTCACAGAGAGGATTGTGGATGTATGGAACAGCCTTCCTGAGGAGGTTGTGGAGTCGGGAACAGTGGGAGAATTCAGGAATGCATGGGACAGGCATAAGGCAATTCTAGTGGGGGGGTAGGAGGAAGTAAGCTAACATACTAACATGCCAGCAGAATAGGCCTAACAGTCTTTCACGTCTGCTCGTTTGGTCAGCCCCCACCCTGGGAACTGACCTTGCTGCCCCCCTCGCCTTCTCTGGCTTCTCGCTTCCTAGTTCCGGATATTCTTGCTGCATTGGATTTTGCTTCCAGAACCCTTCCCCTGTACCTGTCCCACCCCCTCTTGAACCCCTCCACCATCTGTTTAAGCTGGATAAGCTGTTTAACTAGAGTCTGCAGCTTATCCATCAGGTAGGGAAATGGGCAGACTAGGTGGGCCAAGCGGTCCTCATCTGCCGTCAAATTCTATGTTTCTATTTCTTCTTTAGTTTGTATGTATTTTCCTTTATCTGTCCCTTGGACTCCCTTGTCCCTCCCTCCCAACCTTTTCTTACTCTACGGCGACTCAGAACTGGCGGGAGGGTGGGGTTGACGACACCCAACAGCTAACTCCGCGAGCGCCACGCAGTGTGTCGGCCTCGAGACGGCAGCGCAACGCCGACTTAACCCATCCAAAAAGCTCCCAGCTGGGTCGTGACCTCCGCCACATTACCCAAAGGTGATGAATGGTGAATATACACAGAAAGATCAGGAATTACGGTAGGTACATAATTTTCATTTCTGGGACATGGATATGTTGTTCATCCACACTGTCTGGCAGGTTCCTTGCCACTTTAAATCTTGCTGGAAGGTCTTGAAGCTGGCTCCTCCCACCCACCTGGGTGGTAAAACTCTCTGCTCTGCCCCATGACGCCAGATCTTCCTTACCGCTTGGAAGCTCAGGTTCCCTCCTTAACGCTCTGCATGTAGACTGGATCCTAATTCTTCGGTTCGCCCGAAACTTATTTTAAAATTTTCAAGACTTCGGTCAAGTTTCTCCCTCACGGCTGCGATGGACAAATCGACTCCTGGATTTCAGCGGTGCCCTTGGGGGCAGAAGATGTCCAGGACAGACCCGCACTCCACGTGCGTCTATTGCCTCGGCCTAGAACATGACCCGCAGGCCTGTGAGTTATGTCGCTTCGTTTGCCAAGCGTCCTAGAAGGCCGCGCTGCGCCGTGTTACAGCTTGGGTGCCTGAGAAGCGCCATCTGCCGTTAAGTCGTATGGAGGTCCGCTACGCCACTGCTGTGGCTGGCTCCTGGCTGAGCAACCACAGATGATCACCCTTGAGGAGGTGGGACAGGCCGCATCATCTTCTTCCTCGGTCGCGGCATTTATCCCGCTCTCACTGGGTACCTCGTATTCAGCTTCTTTCAAGGAGCTTTGCCAATCCCTTTCCATGAAGGGAGAGGGGCCATCGGGACATTCCTCTCGGTCCAAAAAGGACTCAAAGGGTAGTCCCATTGTCTGCGTTCATGGGAGTGGGAGAGGTCCCCTGCCCCGGACAGTTGACACTTGACTTCGGTCGAGGTTACGGCTAAGGCCGCTGGCTTCACGGCGTCCCCATCAGGCCAGCCGACCGAGACACCCATGGACGCGGTCGAGATTTTTCTTGACCCGTCGGACGGGATGTCGACTGGTGAAGCCGACAACCCTTCTTCACCGGTTCCCCTGGTGGAGACCGAGGACTTGCCTCGCCTCCGGTGCCGAGTCCCGGGTTAAGGCTTCGAGCCGAGGAAGAGCAGGTGTCCCCCGCCTTCCCAGACCCATCTCGGAAATGCCGAGGATCTCGGTCTCTGTCTCGGACATCGTCTCGATCCCACCGACATCGGCGGTCTCGGCACCGAGGTAAGCGGCACCGCCACTCGTCCTAGTCTTCCTCCTCGGAAGAGGAGAGGCTCCGGCGCAAATTGCATCAACGCTACGAGGACCTGATATGGCAGCAGTTACTTTTGTCCGGGAACAAGCTGACACCATCGTCTTCCCCAGCCATCAAGTGGCTGTCACCCAAGCGGCTGAAACAACCCCTCGCAGTAGCCGAGGTGCCCAAGCCTGGGCCGGTTGTTCGGCCGAAACCAGCTGCCCCACCGATTGTGGTGGAACCTCCGCCTCCACAATCGAAATCGGGGGTGCCGACCAAGGACTCTGTCGGGTCAGGGCCTGCCCCACAGGTTGTCTGTCACCCTCACTCCCGACCATCCTCGGCAGGTAGAGGGTGGCTCAGGCCCCAGGCAGCTCTTCGCGGACTCCTTGGAGTCAGACGACTCCTCCCTGTTCTCCAGGCCCATTGACCTGGAGTTTTCCGGAGGCCAGTCGATGGACAAAAGCCCATCACCCTTCATGGGTTTGCTTCGGCTCATCTCTGAGTCCACCGGGATGTAGCTCGAGCCCGTATCCAGGCGGGCTAAGTATCCCCGACGGAGATACTGGACTGAGGGGATTCACCCACGGAGGCCTTTCCGGTGGCTGAAGCCATTGTTGGCCCAGCCTTGGAGCTCTGGCAGCGGCCTGCTTCCTGTCCTGCGCCTTCGGCCAGGATGGCGGAGGTATCACGGTCCATACGGGCTGTTGCGGTTTTCGGAACACCCCTCTGTCGAGGGGTTGGTCACTAACAGCGTTTTCGAGCTCAGGAGCGCTAGGATGTGGACAAGCCCCCGACAAGGAGTCCAAAAGTTGACCTGCCGGGCCATGTGTACGCCAAGTGCCCTCCCTTGGCCTCCGCCAGGCCAGCTCGGCCATGCTGATGGCACACTTCTCCCACGCCCTCATGGGCTCCCTGGATGAGGTGATCCCTCATCTCCCGGCCGACCTGCAGACCACGGTCCGGCAGGTATGGGATCAGGGTAGAGCAGTGGCTAAGCAGCAGTTCCAAACGGCTCTGGACATCGGAGACTCCTGTGCCAGATCGGTTGTGGCCACGGTGGCCATGCGCCGTAGAGCATGGCTAAGGATATTCTCCTTCACGGCGGATACCCAGCACAAATTGGCAGATGTCCCCTTCTTGGGGACCGACCTCTTCGGCCCTGAAGTAGAAGGTCACCTCCAGCGGATCGAAAACTCCAGTGCCACTCTGGACTCTGTCACCTCCACCCAGAAGGACAAAGGCCACCGACAGCAGCAGCACAAGTCCTTTTGTCCTTCTGCGCCTGCACTGTCCGGCCCAATAGCACCAGCACCAGGGGCCGCAGGCTCGCACTTGGCATCCCAAACCCAAATAGCAGCTTCCTCAACAGGAAACAGGTAAGGCCAGAGGTCCTCGGCCGGTCCCTCCTCTAAGCCTGCCCAGTGGTCGGGTTGAGGGTGTCACCCCCAGCGCGACACTCCCCTGGGTTCCCCCTGCTGGCAGCTCCGCCACTTCTTTTCTGCTTGGTCCGTTATCACCACGGACCATTGGGTTTGAGGTGGTAGGAAGGGCCTGCCCTGGGTTTGAGCAGGCCCGCCCTTCCAGCAGTCGCCCCTCGGGGGGCTACGGGGTCCGCAGCCTCTGTCTGCTCGCCGAGCCTATATTGCCCTGCTCCTCAAAGAGGTAATCGGGAAGGTGGCGGATCCTCCTCCAGACCCGGGGTTTGTGTCCAGGTACTTCCTGGTCCCAAAATGGACGGGGGCTGGCGCCCCATTCTCGACCTGAACGGGTTCCTAAGGTCTCGGACCTTCAGGATGGTTACTCTGGCTCAGATAATCCCATCCTTGGAACGAGGCGTGTGGTTCTGTGTTCTGGACCTTCAGGAGTGCCGTTCTTTCACTCCCATCTTAGTCTGTCTCACCAGAGATTCCTCCGGCTTCAAGGCAGAGGATCCCTTTATGGTTCTGAGCCATGCCCTCGGCCCTTCCCTAGCTCCCAGGGTCTTCACCAATGCATGGCAGTGGTGACAGCATTCCTGCGGCACCGGCGGTCCGGCATACCCTTCCTGACGACTGGTTGATTGCAGCCCTCCAGAGCGGAGGTGGAGCGGTCCAGAGATCTGGCCTCCAGGTTTGCTCTCAGGTTGGCCTCCTCCATCCATGAAGGCCAGAGTCGGAACTCGTGCCAAAGCAGATGATAAAATTCATCGGGGCAGAGCTCGACTCTCTATGAGCCAGAACACGGCTCCCGGCGGACAGGGCCGAGGTTCTTTCCTTTGCTCAGTCATTTCAGGATGGGCAATCGCGCCCTGCCCGGGACTTCCTGTGTCTCCCGGGCCTCATGGCGGCCTGCACCAGCGTGGTCCGTTGGGCCCGCTGGTACTTGAGTCCCCTTCAATGGGAGCTGACCAGCCAATGGTCACAGCGCTTCGATCTGCTGGATCAGCTAGTGACAGTGACCCAGGGGATGTGGAACGCTCTCCAGTGGTGGACCGTTCCAGCTCATCTGCAGGAGGGCATCCCGTTTGTTCGCCCCGAGCCGACGGTCTATCGACCGATGCCTCTCTGATAGGTTGGGGTGCCCATCTGGGGGAGCACAAAGTGCGCGGCCTCTGGTCCCTCTGGTGTCCCGATGCCATATCAGCCCCTGCTGGCGGCGAAGGTTCATCTGTACTTTGCCTGCCGGCCCGCTTCTTCGGGTCAGTGGTTCAGGTCCAGACGGACAATACCATAACCTTGTACTGCCTAAACCGCCAGGGCGGACGCGCCCATGCCTCTGTGCAGGGAAGCTCTCCGCATTTGGTCACTCGTGCGCAGCCTGGAGGCAGATCTCCTCGCCACTCATGTGGCAGGAGCCTCCAACACCCTGGCTGATGCCCTAAGCCTGATAGGGGCTGCGTCTCACGAGTGGTCTCTCTTGTCGGAGGTAGTACAAGGTCTCTTCTCCCACTGGGGCACGCCTCAGGCGGACCTGTTTGCCTCCAGGGAGAATGCGAAGGTGAGACTGTTTCATGCCCGCCCCCCTCAGCAGGGCTTGCTGCAGGGGATGCCTTCTCGAGGCCATGGACCCCGGGCCTCTTCTACGCCTTTCCCCATTTCCTTGATCCAAGGTGCTTCTCAAGCGAGGAGGGAGAGGTGCAGGTTATTCGGTGGCTCCAGACTGGCCCCGCCGGTTCTGGTATCCAGATCTCCTCAGTCTCAGCTTCAGGCTCGAGGTGCTTCCAGCCCGCCCGGACCTGATCTCAGTCAATCAGGGAAGGTATTCTATCCGGACCTTCAATCCCTGCACCTGATGGCCTGGTTCCTGAGCTGCTAGAGTTCCAGGCCTTGGGTCTTTCTGACAGGTCCTCAACATCATTGAGGCGTCCCATAAGGAGTCGACCAGAAAATGCTCGCCTTCAAATGGAAGATTCTCCATTTGGTGTCAGGAACAGGGCCTGGACCTTCCTCCTTTTCTTGGCAAGCATTCTGGTCTGCCTGTGGTCCTTTCTCAGCAAGGGCTTGGTCGGCGACCCTTAGGTGCACCCTGGCAGCCATCTCTGCTTGAGCGGGCGGGAAGCGATCGAGTAACACAGGAAGGTGGTCGGGCGCTTTTTCAAAGGCCTTGATCATCATCCTCCGTGCTAGAACCTCCACCTCTGTGGGATTCACTGCTGGTTGGTTGCTCATGGGCAAGCCATTGAACCAATGCACAGGTGTGGACATCTCACCTGTCGTGGAAGACCGCCTTCTTGGTGGCTATCATGTCAGCCAGAAGGATGGGAGCTCCAGGCGCTCCATCGAGTCTCCTTATCTGGTCTTCCACAGGACAAGGTTGTTCTGCGCCCCACCAAGAATTCTTCCAAGGGTGTCGGAGTTTCACTTTAACAGGTGTTGACTCTGCCGTGTTTCACCCCAGTCACACCTCAGAGGCTGAATATAGGCTCCATACTTGGACACTAGAAGAGCGCCACTTTGCCATACAGAGCAGACGGTTGAAGTCGAGAGGTTTGCCAGCTGTTTGTCACCCACGCTGGAGCCGCAACTGGCAGACCTGCAGCCAAGCAGACGATAGGCAGGTGGGTCACCTCCTGCATAGATCTGTGCTATGGGTTGGCGGGCATGGAGCCTCCTCAGAGGAATAAGACTCATTCTGCCGCCGCTGCGCTGCATCGATGCTGCTTCCAGGGATGTCCCTATCCAGGAAATCTGCAGGGCTGCTACCTGGAAGTCAGCACACACCTTCATCACCCACTACCACACTTGGCCTGAGTCACTCGGGATGCTGGTTTTGGGGCCTGCGGTCTCAGTCATTATTCCCTAAGTAGGGGTGTGCGCTTGCCTCCCTCCTCCCGGAGGAACTGCTAGGAGTCTGCCAGACAGTGTGGATGAACAACATATCCAAGTCCTAGAGATACAGGTTACTCACCTTTAACAGGAGTTCTAGGAATGGTATATGTTTATCTTCTTTGAGATGCATCTCTTGCAGCAGGTTACACCATTAGGACTGATGCCCAGGCGCCAGGACCCCACGGAAATTTTCTAGCTGGCAGTCTTTTGAGAGGGACTCTGCTCAGACGCCGGGTCCCGCCCCGACATCAGGCGAGTCATAAGGGAGGCGTCCCGAATCCCCAGTTTTCCCGCCTACTTCGCAGCATCGGCCTCTCGGTCAGTTTAGCGATGAGACCACCAGGAGAATTTCAACAGTTAATTTTTCATCGGATTTCGTCTGATGTCCTCTCCAACTTCTGTGGAGGGCCATTCATCAAAGTGTGCCTGCGGCAAGCAGATTCCCTTTAAGGATCCTCACTTGGCCTGCGTTCGCTGCCTGGGCCCAGACCACGACACCCAGGCCTGCTCCTTCTGCCAGGGCTTTAACAGCCATACGAGGATCTGCCGCCAGAAGGCCCTCCAAGCTTTCCTCCTCGAGGAGAAACTCAAGGCAATGGATCCAGACCCTTCCTCCAGAGGAGAATCTTCAGGGAAGTCCCACAGGCACCGCGAAAAGCACCAGGAGAAGGAGAGACCTAGATCCCCTTCCAGGGCCTCAGACTCCCGTAGCTCCGGCTCCAGGTTGGACCGCTCTCCGTCGAGGGCCTGCTCTCAGCCTCCCATGGTTCTTGTCAAATCAGCTAGTGGTTCCTCCTCTCTGCAGCCTGTCAAGACCTCCAGGCCTGCATCTTCCACTCCGGCTAAGGCCTCATCCAGGTCTGGGGAGCGCCACAAGTCTTCCTCCCATCATCCGGCCTCCGTCAGGTCTGTCTCCCAACCACCGCCACCCCAGCGCAAGACTAAGGAGCTGACCTCCCTCAAGCGGACGTCGGCCAAAACACATAGGCACTCCAAGGAACGCGACTGTCCATCACCGTCAGGCATTTCGCCTCTGCCGGACGCAGGGACCAACATCGGCTACCGCAGAAAGGACCACCACCACCTACACGACATCGGTCGGGAGGCGTTGTCAGAGAGGAGGAGTCACCCAGCCCGAGACAGGCGAGGCTGACCCGGACCGGTCGAACTCCCACGGGAACCCTCTCCGGAACCAGAGACCCCCGGGGACCCGACGCCCGGTCCATCAGGCCTAAATCTGACAAGTGAAGGAGCTCTTCACCTTCTGGTGGGACACCATCAAGAAGGATGTGGTCACCACGCAACCTCCTCCTGCGCCCGCTGCCCCTTCGACGCCTGCACCCCCTCCTCCACCCAGGGGGTCAGCAGGATGGGCATCGTCCCCCAAGGAGCCAGCATCACCTCCTTGGGGCAGATCTTTGGAGAGAAGGCCTCCGTCAAGATCCACTTCAGGGTCACCCAGCCCCAAGAGACCCAGAAGACATCGGTATACCCCATCCACGGAGGATTCCAGATCTGACATCTCTGAGTGCTCCAGATCTCCTTCTCCAATCAGCGTCCCCTCTCCGGACCCACGCGACCTTTCCAGGTCCCCTCCGGATGACCCCTCATTCTCTGAGATAATGAGGCATATTCAGGAGAACATGGGGTGGGACTCTGAAGAGCTTGACCCCGAAAGACTACGCCTTGCCCGCTACCTTCGCCAAAAAGACCCCAAGCCTGTGGTAGTGCCACCCTTGGTGGACACCTTTGTGGACGTCACCAAGGCTGCGTGGAAGCGTCCACATTCGACCACGGCAATGCCGAAGAAGGCTGACTGCCTGTACAAGGAAGGCCCCAAGGGAGGACCAGTAGCTGGCAAATCATCCTCTGGCCGACTCCCTGGTCATTACAGCCTCACATGACCGGTCTCAGAAACCGCAGCACTTGAGCATGCAGCCACTGGACTCGGAATCCAAGCAGTTGGATGTCCTGGGCAGGCGCACGTACGCGGCCGCGACTTGCGCCATTAGGTCATTGAATTACCTCACCCACATGGTTCAGTTCCAGAACGCATTGTGGGAGCAGGGACAGGACCTAGCTGAAAAATTGCCAGACGGTGGCCAGAAGGAGGAGCTGTTGCAACTCCTCCTTACGGGTTCGGACGTGGGGACCCAGGTGCTTAGAGCCGCATACGACTCTGCGGACTGTTCGGCCAGAGCTGCAGCCTTAGGCGTGTGTCTCCGGAGACACTCATGGCTCCGTGTCTCCGGATTTACCCCGGATATCCAGAAGAACATCATGGACGCCTTCTATCATGGCAAAGTTCTGTTTGGTGAAGCCTCGGAGAAGGTGATCACCAAACTTCAGGACGCAGGGAAGGCGATTCGATCTGCCCATGCCATGTACAGGTCTCGGCTCAGTTCCTTTCGCAGGAACCAAAGTCGCTTTCACAGCAGGATCCAAAGGCAACAACCTCGCTCCGGTCAGCAACAGAGGGGCTCCTTCACCCGGAAAGCCCAGGCCAAGACATCCTCAGGCAGAGGCCAGCGAGCCACAAAGTCTGCCCAACCTGCAGGATCTAATGCTGCCACAGCATGACTCCTTCCCGGCCCCAGCCCCCACTCAGGATCAACTGGAAATGAAGGTCGGGGGTCGCGTCGCGGACCACCTGCCAGGGTGGCTGTCTATCACCACCAAGTGGGTGCTACAATTGGTCTAAAAGGCCATTATATAGAGTTTGTAGACAACCCCTCCACAAGGTCTCCTCTGCTCTCCGCTATTCGGGTCATGCATCCTGCTTATTCAGCAGGAGGTGCTCACGCTTCTAGAGAAGGAAGCTTTGGAGCACATTCCAGGGAACCAGAGAGGAGCAGGATACTATTCGCACTTCTTCCTGGTTCCCAAGAAAATGGGACTTCCGTCCAATATTGGACCCCAGCGACCTCAATCTGTCAGTCGTCTACAAGCGCTTCCGCATGGTGACCCTTCCGGGTCTAATCCCCATGCTGAAGAAAGACGCTTTCTTGGTGTCCCTGGACATGCAGGATGCTTACCTGCACATTCCTATTGCTCAGGCGCACAGGAGGTTCCTGCGCTTTGTTTCTCGGCTGCCACTATCAGTTCCGGGCACTTCCCTTCGGTCTGTCATCAGCACCTCGGGTTTTTACCAAGTGCATTGCAGTTGTGGCAGCGTCTCTGAGGAGACAGGGCCACTACGTGTTCCTGTACCTGGACGATTGGCTTTTCATGGCTCCTTCCAAGGAGGCACTTCTGATAGCCATCCAATGTACCCAGACCCTTTTTCAGTCCCTGGGCATACTCATCAACTCATCGAGAAGTCTCTGCTGGTACCGTCCCAGAAACTGCAGTTCATAGGGGCAGTTCTGGACACCGTCAAGGGGAAACCTTTCCTCCGAAGACAGGCGGAACGCATTCGATCCCTCATAAGGGACCTGTCAACGAAGACCGTCCCAGCCAGACTGGTCCTTCGCCTGCTTGGACACATGGCTGCGGCCATTCCTACAGTCCCGATGGCAAGGCTCCACATGCAGGTAACCCAGTGGATGTTAAGGGTGCAGTAGGACCAAAGGCAAGACCATCTGCAGCAACCAGTCCGAATCACGAAGGCCGTGGTTCGGGACTGGCAATGGTGGCTAGATCCAGGAACCCTCTCCGTGGGGGTTCCCTTCGCAGCGCCGTCCCTGACGGTAACTCTCTCCACAGATGCCTCAGGGCTGGGGTGGGGAGCACACTTGAACAGGGTGAGGTCTCAGGGAACATGGACAACCCAAGATCCCATCTCCACATCAACATATTGGAGATGAGGGTGGTCCTTTATGCCCTGCAAGCCTTCCAGTCGGAGATTCCACCGAGTACCCTCCTGTTGCAAACAGACAATACTGCGGTGATGTGTTACCTCAACAAACAAGGAGGGGCACACTCCTACCCCCTTTGCAGGGAGGCCACGAGGGTGTGGGAATGGGTAATACGACACGGCGCAAACCTTATTGCAGTTCACGTCCCCGGGGTGGACAATACCGTTGCAGACAGCCTGAGTCGTTCCCAGGCCAGAGTCCATGAGTGGGAACTTCTACAAGAGGTGGCAGAGGATCTGTTCCACAGATGGGGCACTCCAGAATTAGATCTATTCGCATCGCCATCCAACACAAAACTGCCCAATTTTTGCTCGCTACATCCAGGGCCTGGTGTTTTCTGTCGAGACGCGTTGTCCCTCTCCTGGGCAGACAGATTCCTCTATGCCTTCCCTCCTTTCCCGTTGATCCAGAGAGCTCTTCTCAAACTTCGCAGGGAGCATGTGAAGCTTATCTTGGTAGCGCCTTTCTGGCCCAGACAAGTATGGTTCCCGCTTCTACATCAGCTATCCCGGGAACCTCCGCTTCCTTTGCCAATCGGCTCCCATCTGTTGTCTCAGCAGAGTTCACTAGTCCACCCGGACTTACGTTCATTGAACTTACATGCCTGGCTCCTAGAGACATAGCCATGATGCGGCACGGGGTCTCGCTGGAAGTGGCGGAAGTACTTTCCGCTGCGAGAAAGCCGGCAACCCATGCGACATACGCCATGAAGTGGCACAGGTTTTGCTTATGGGCTCAAACGTGTGGTTTCTCGCCCTTAGACTGTCCTGAGAAGCTGGTACTGGAATAGCTGCTTTCGCTTTTTCAGTCCGGACTAGCTTACTCCTCGATTAAGGTGCACTTGTGTGCAATTTCGGCTTATCATGCCCCCATCGGCCATCGTATGGTGGCTCAATTGGACACTACTCATGCCTTTTTAAGGGGGATCCTCCACCTTAGGCCACCTATCAAGGACCCGGTTCCTCCGTGGGACTTGCCTTTTGTCCTGGGCAGCTTACGCTGCCTTGCAAGCCAGCAGCGGATTCGCGAATTTCGTTTTCTGTAGGCAAGCGTTGTTTTGATTGCAGTTACTTGGGCAGAAGAATCTCCGAATCATACGCGCTCATGTGCAAAGAGCCCTATTTAGCTTTTCACCAGGATAGGGTGTCCCTGAGGACAAATCCAAGTTTCTGCCTAAGGTGGTTTCAGCCCTTACCCTTAATCAGGATATTGACTTACCAGTGTACTTTCCCAAGTACACCAATTGAGGAGAAGCACTGCTTCACACCCTGGATGTCCACAGGTGTCTCAGATATTACCTGACCAGAACCAGACAGTACCGGAAAGCGGATCAGCTGTTCGTATCCTTTGCTGAGAGGATGAAAGGGGTCCCTGTTTCAAAGCAAACCCTTTCACTTTGGCTCATTCAGTGTATCTTTCTGTTATGACAAGCGCAGCAAACCCTTGCCTGGAGTGGTCAAGGGCCATTCTACTAGAGGAGTGGCCACCTCCCTCGCAGCGCTGAAGAATTTTCCACTTCAGCTATTTGTGCTGCAGCTACCTGGAGCTCGGTGCATACCTTTATTAGGCATTACAGCCTGGACATCGCTTCAAGGCGAAGGGCAGGTTTCGGCCTAGCCGTCCTTCAGCGACTTCTGTCCTAGGCTCGAGCAGGGTGGTAATCTCTGTTCTCCTTCCTCCCGATGGCGTCAGATTGTCGCTATTGCTTGGGAATCAGTCCTAATGGTGTAACCTGCTGCAAGAGCTGTATCTCGAAGAAGATAGTACAGTTACGTAAGAACTTACCGTAACAGTAGATCTTCGAGAACAGCTCTTGCAGCAGGTACCTTCCCTCCCACCATTCCCCCTTGGAGGAGGTAGGTTATAGCCTAACATCCATCTTCTGGGATGGAACAATTTGTTTTAGTCTTGGCCATCTGATGGCGGATCCTCAGTCTCCTCTTTTGATGTCAAGTGGCCAGGAGTCTCTGGTGGGAGAACTGGGGATTCTGGCGGGACCGCCTCCTTATGTACTACGCCTGATGTCTGGGGCGGGACCAACGTCTGAGGCAGTCCCCGCTTATGACTGCTAGCTAGAAAATTTCCGTGGGGTCCTGATGCCTGGTGGCTTCAGTCCTAATGGTGTAACCTGCTGCAAGAGCTGTTCTCGAAGATCTACTGTTACGGTAAGTTCTTATGTAACTGTACTTTCATCCACACGACCTCCCTGGCTTAGACGCACAACCTGGCTTCCAGTGGGCTAGATCTGGCGTCCTGGGGTGGAGCCGAGAGTTTTACCACCCGGGTGGGTGGGAGGAGCCAGCTTGAAGACCTTCCGGCAAGATTTAAAGCAGCAAGGAACGTGCCAGACAGTATGGATGAACAACATATACCATTCCTAGAACTCCTGTTACGGGTGAGTAACCTGTATTTTTCGCGGCATCTATGTCATCTTCCTCCAAGAAGCACATCAACAAGTGCTCCTGTGGGCGACAGATATCTCTCTCTCTCCCCCCCCGGAAGGACAACCATTCAGCATGTCTCTTCTGCTTCGGGCCCGACACCGACGCCTGCCCCCATTGTCGGGCCTTCAACTCCCGAACGCGTATCAAGCGTCAGAAGTCTCTTTCCCCCTTTTTAGCGGAGTTGAAATTGGCCGCAATGGAATGTGCCTCGTCCTTCGGGGAATCTGACCACCCTCCCACCCACAAGCACCAGGAGTATCAGGAGAAAGAGGTCCCACTCTAAGCCCAGGTCCTCGGGCTCGAAGTGCCGATCATCGGGGCATGATTCCCGCCTCATGACCCTCAAATCTTCCGCGGCCAAGTCTTCAGGGACCGTCCTCCAACCTTTGAAGGTGCATCCGCCCGCCAAGAAGGCTTTCTCACCGGGTGCAGGTAAGCCCTTCTCCCGCTCGGCCTCCTCTTCCAAGGCCGACTCCCGGGAGTCGAGCAAAGCCTCTGGGTCTTCAGGCGGCAGGGCCTCATCCTTGCTGCCAAAATCTAATGATTCCGACCGGTGCCCACCTTCAGTGGCTGACCAACGCTCGGTCAAAAAATTTGCAAAGCACAAGTCTGACCGTCCCAGGGCTCACGCCCCTGAGGGATGCCCATCTGGCTCTAAGGATAAGCGGATGCCGGACCGACGTCTAGAGACCCCATCGCCACAGTTGCCAGTCCACCTGACGAAGCCTGATGACGGAGGAGCTGATGCCACCCCTTAGGCCTACGCAGGTGCCCATCGACACTGGTGACAAGGGTTTGGACCTGACGCTGGTACCCCCCAACAACTGGGCCGGCGCCTGTACAGGCTCTGGTGCTCCTCTGCCCCCTGCACCTGGTTCCCCTAAGTTGAACCTTTTGGAGGTTAAGGAGCTCTTCTCCCACTGGTGGGACACAGTGAAACATGATCTCCCAGTGGGGGCACCTCCTCCCACTCTGGTTCCAGTGCTGGATGCCTCGGAGCCTTCTGACCAAGAGGCAGGGAAGGAGCCAGCACCTAAGAAACATAAGGACAAGAGACGCAGGAGGACTAGGTCCAGCAGTTCCTTCTGCTCTCCCTCTCCGGACAAGAGGCATAAAAGGAAACTGCATAGGTCCCCATCCTCTTCGACCTCAGACTCTTACATGGACTCAGACACTTCTAGTGCAGACTCTGACATCGATCTGGATTTAGGGGACATGGAGGGACACCCAAAATCTCCTCCGGATGACCCTAGCTTCATGGAGGTGATGAGGCACATCCAGGCCAACATGGACTGAGCCACAGGCCCAGGACCCGAGCGACTGCGGTTGGCTAAATACCTCCGCCAAAAAGACCCTAAGCCAGTGGTCATCCCTCCCATGGTCGACACTTTTGAGAATGTCACGTTCGCGACCTGGAAGCGCCCTCACTCCTTTGTCATGGCCAAGAAGGATCATCGGCTCTACCGGTCCCCTAAGGACCACCCCTTATTGGCCGAACCACACGCAGCGGACTCAGTGGTGATTTCGGCAGCTCACGACCATTCGCAGAGGCCCAAACACCCGAGCACCCAGCCGCCTGACAGTTGAAGCAGCTGGATTCCATGGAGTGCAAGGTGTACTCTGCTGCCACCTGCAGTATCAGGAGTCTCAACTTCCTGACACACATGGTCCAATTCCAAAACAACCTTTGGGAACAAGGATTAGACATTGTGCAAAGCATGCCCGATTGCCCTCAGTAGTTGCAAAATTGCTTCAGACCATCTCCGACGTGTGTACCCACGTTCTGAGGTTGGCCTATGACTTTGCGGACACCTCTTAAAGGGTGGCCGCCACTGGCATTTGCCTCTGACGCCATGCTTGGCTTCGGGTCTCTGGGTTCAGTCTAGATGTTCAAACATTCTGGATGCTCCCTTCAAGGGCTCTATGCTCTTTGGAGAGGACACAGAGAAGATCATCACCAGACTGCAGGACTCTGGCAAAGCCATCTGAACCGTGCAGTCCATGTACCGCCCGAAACAGGGGCATTCTCGTAAGCCTCGTTTTCGTAGCTGTGGGGGACATCAGCCTCGCTTCCAGCCCCACTTGCAGCGAGGTGGCTTCAGTCGCAGGGGCATCCTCTGCCTCCTCCTCCTCCTCTAGACAGGCCAAGGCAGCCACTGCCACCCTCCCTCCCCCTCTGACTGCCTGACTATCCCGGCCACCGTCCTCCCCTAGACATCTCACCCAGGGAGCCGGTCAGAGGCCGCTTTTCCCTCTACGCAGATGCGTAGAGTCAAGTGACCTCCGACCAGTGGGTCCTCGAGCTCTTATAGTTCTAACCCCAGTAATGCACAGGATATTCATAACTTTGTGCAGTCACCCTGGTGGGTTGGACTGCCCGGAGAGATGGAACACATACAAATGATGGAATTCTTTGCACGTGAGCATCTTTCAACTACTGCCTCTACCAACTGTTGTTCTAACCCCTTTAGATTTTTCTCTCTGCCTGAAAGTCTGGTCGCTCGGAGTCTCTATCGCTCTTTCACGTGAAGAAAGATGAAAAAAATCATCAAAAACCATATTTAATTTCTTTTACTGCCTCTACTGATTGTCAGTTTAGACGTAGTTTATTATTAAAGTAGTCGTTTTTTCTCAGTTCCTCCCGGTTCGGCATAACCGTGAGGGATCCGAGTTAGTTTAGTTTGGGTTCTCTGACTAAAGAACCTATATAATTATCGCTAAATTTTGGTCCTTATAAATTTTATTTGTAACTGTTTATCGGTTACAGAACTGCTAAACCGGTTCATATTTCATCTCCCTGCTCGGTTCCGGAACCAACCGCAAATAAAAAAAAAAAAAAAAATGTAAAAGCTGTTTAACCACAACACTATCTATTATTTAGCGGTTGGTGTTTTTCCTCTTTGCTTTTCACCATGGCAGAGAAATCTAAGAAGAGAACCGGGGAGCCCGGGTTTAAAAACTGTTTAAAGTGTGGAGATGTGTTTGCCAAGGCAGACAAGCACACCTTATGTGTAGCTTGTCTGGGTTTCGAACGTCTGGACCAGGAATGTGAGATATGTAAAACTTTTCCAGATAAAACTGTGGAAAACCACCTTGAACGGCTCAATAAAAAGTTTCCTAGGGGTCCCTCAGTCTCTGACCAGCTGACACCCCAGTCTGTTGCGGCTGAACCCACAAGTGCTACTAACCCAGCCCCTGATACGGGTGAAAAAGGGTCAAAAAGAGGAAAAGGACCGGCTGACTCTTCGGTTCCCCTCAAAGAAAACAAAAACTTAAACATGCAGAACCCTCTCCTGTTAACCCAGGGACTTCTGCGCAGGTGTCTGCAATGCCTTCAGCTCAGGAGATAGCTCAGGCATTCAAAATTATTCAGGCTCTGCAGAGCATCATCCCTCAGCCTCGTGCCCCCTCACAGGGTCCCCAGGTTGCTAGTACTGTGTTGCCCTCTGCACCGGAGCAACTATATTTTTAAGAGGATGATGAGCCTTATGAGGAGGATGAACCTATCCCTCCAGAGGTGTCCCCTGAGCAGGATTTTGGCTCGCCTCACAGGGTATCTGAGGATTTTTCCTCCCATTCTCCTTTGTAAGGAAAATGGCAGATGCCTTGGATATCGCCACAACAGAGCAAGTGGAGAATGAGGAAATTGAGTACCTTTAGTATGATGGGTTTAACACCCACAAAGGCCCTCCTCCCAGTATATACATTTTTTTTTAAGAAGGATGCTATGAAGCTCCTGCAGACCCCTAATTCTATTCCTCCAGTCGACAGGAGAATAGACAAAAAGTACCAGTTGGATAGGGAGGGAGCTGACTTCCTCTTCTCGCATCCTGACATCAAGGGGTAATAGAACAGGCAGCCTGTGATAAAGCTAAAGTCCCTCTGTCCTCACATCCACCGGACAAGAACTCCAGAAAATTGGACAGTATGGCCAAAAAAGGCTATCAGCCTCACTGGCCATGAGACAGGCTACTTTCCAAGCTTATGCTGCCCAGTATCAGAAATCCCTGTAGCAGTCTCTACTGGCAATGTCCATAAAAGCCACCTCACCCTTGTCAGATGACCTGGCTGAATCTCCCAGGTTTGGGCTAGAGGCAGCTAAGTACCAGTTCCAGATGGCTGCTGATTCGAATGACACTGCAGCCAGATGGATGGCTAACACAGTGGCTCAGAGGAGGTTTGCTTGACTTAGGGCTACAAACCTCACTCAGGATACCGAATCGAAGGCCCTGGATTTTCCATTAGAAGGAAATTCTCTTTTTGGGGGAATCCACAGTGGCCTATATGAAGAAGGTGGATGAATATAAAGCTACTTATAGAAGTAACGCTGCTAGAGACAGAGCTTCTTCATCCACCAGGCCCTATGGAAGGGGGGGGGGGCACGCACAGAGGTCGCTGTTTCATGACTAGACCTTTTTTTCCAGCCAGTAGCCATGCCCCAATACCAGCAGTACCCCCAACAGGGCTACTCTAGGGGTAGGGGTAGAAGGGGCTCTAGGCGAGGGTCTCAGGCACAACCTCAGCCCCAGCCTAAACAGAACCCCTGAGATGCAGGCCACCTCCTCCCTACCTGTCTGAGGCAGACTGTCCCATTTCCTCCACCTTTGGTCAACCATCACCACAGACAAGTGGGTGTTGGAGGTAGTGGGCAAAGGTCCGTCTCTGGACTTCAAATGTCTTCCTCAAAAAAATTCCAGGGTTCCCTTCTCTCCTCCCCTAGCACAGACTTCATTGCTAGAGGCAGAGGTTCAAAAGCTGCTACAGCTCAGAGCAGTGGAACCAGTTCCTACATCCCTGAGAGGAAGAGGTTTTTACTCCAGATACTTCCTAACAACAAAGAAAAGTGGGGAGTGGTGGCCAATTTTGGATCTCAGAGCTTTAAACAAGCACCTGAATAGGCCAAAGTTCAAAATGGTAACTTTGGCTTGGATTCTGCCAACAATCCAGAAAGGGGACTGGCTGGCATCTCTGGATTTACAAGACTCCTATTTTCACATCCCCATAAAAGAATCTTTCAGGAAATATCTCTGATTCAGACTCCCATCAGGTCATTATCAGTTTGCAACCCTGCTCTTCGGCCTTTCCTTGGCACCAAGGGTGTTTACAAAATGCCAAGCAGCTGTGGTGGCATTTCTTGGAAGAAGGGGAGTGACTGTTTTCCCATATCTGGATGACTGGCTGGGGGTGGGCAAATCACCAGAACAAGTCAGAACCTCTCTAAAGCTCACACAGGATCTTTTGGAGTCCTTGGATTTCATAATACACCAGAAAAAAAACCCGTCTTAACCCCTACCCAGACTTTACAGTTCATAGGGGCAGAGATCGGTACTCTACAGGCCAGGGCCTTTTTGCCACTGGACAGGGTGCAAAGCCTTCAGGCCATAGCAAATTCCTTCAAGTTGCACAGGTAAAAAACAGCCAGGCAATTCCTGCAGCTCTTGGATTATATGGCTGCATCCACGGGCACAGTGCAGGGTCCAGGTTTCACGAGAGACATTCAGTTTCATCTCAGGACTCATTGGAGTCAGAAAAAAAGATCTCTTTTCAAAACTCATTCCAGTGACAAGGGCACTGTTACAAGCCCTCTTGTGGTGGAAAAAGGAATCCAACCTAAGGCAAGGAGTCCTTTTTCAGAAGGAGGATCCTTCACTAGTCCTCACGACAGATGCATCCCTTCTGGGCTGGGGCACCCATCTGGGGGAGCACACAACTCAGGGTACCTGGACAGAAGCAGAGTCCCTTCAGCATATAAACTTGCTGGAACTCAGAGCAATGTGGCTGTTACTAATAGTTTTCTCTACACTGGCGATGGGCAAGGTGGTACAGGTCAGAACAGACAATACCACCACTATGTACTACATAAACAAGCAGAGAGGCACCAGATCAGGCCCCCTATGCACAGAAGCCATGAAAGTTAGGACTCTGGCGTATTCCCTAAAGGTGTCCCTGCAAGCAATCCATCTGCCAGGAAAGGACAATACCTTGGCAGACACACTGAGTCGAATCAATCAGTCCTATCACGAATGGACACTGAACAAGCAGGTGGTGCAGGTAATTTTCAGGAGGTGGGGCATTCCAGAGATAGACTTGTTTGTATCCCACCAGTTGCCTCAGTATTGCTGCAGACCACCAGCCCTGGGCACAATCCCTCTGGATGCCCTGGTACTGGACTGGTCAGGCAAGTTTCTTTATGCCTTTTCCTCTGGTTTTCAGAGTACTAATGAAGCTCAAATCCCTCTCAGCTTCTCTGATCTCGATAGCTCCAGATTGGCCCAGGCAGCCATTGTACTCTCTTCTGCTCTCCATGTCAGTGAGCAAACCAATAAGTTTGCCTCTCAGGCACAGTCTCCTGATCTCCAGTCAGGGAACATTGTACCCAAATCTCAAGTCCCTCCACCTCAAGGCATGGCACTTGAATTAGAGTATGCAGACTTAAACCTTTCTGAAGCTGTATTAACTATCTTGAAAGGTTATAGGAAGCCCTCCACTAAGAAGACGTATTCTGCTAAGTGGAAGAGATTTTCTTTTTGGTGCTCAGGTAGGAATTTTGTCCCAAATGATGCAGGAGTCTCAGTGGTGTTGGATTATCTGACTCGCTTACATTCACAAGGTCTGCAACCCAGGTCTCTAAGGGTTCATCTTGCAGCAGTGTCTGCATATTTTTCTGTTAGGACTAAGGTGTCAGTAGCATCAGATCCCATTTTCAAAAGATTTTTTAAAGGCCGGATACATTTGCATCCTTTTCACAGGGCACCAGTGCCTGTTTGGGATCTTAATAATGTATAGTCAGATTAATGAGGGCTCCTTTTGAACCCATGGCTACAGCCCATTTAAAATATGTTACTTGGAAAACAGTTTTTCTGGTAGCAGTTACCTCCTCAAGAATCAGCAAGCTTCAGGCTCTCTGTGTTGACCAGGACTACATCTCCTTTCACAGAGATAAGCTAGTCCTCAGAACAGACAATTCCTTCCCAAGGTTGTTTCAGACTTTCATCTGAACCAATCAATCATGCTACCTGGCTTTTTCACAGACCATACAAGCTCTGGTGAAAGAAGACTCCACAGTCTGGATGTGGAAAGAGCTCAGCTATTACATGACAGCTACTAAGGGCCATAGTCAAGAAAAAAAAAAAAAAACTTTTCCTTATATATGGGGATGTCGGAATGGGCAAACCAGCCTCAGAAAGATCCATTTCTCGATGGATTGTCTAGTGTATTCAATTCTGCTACACTAGAGCAGGTAGGGAGTCCCCAGCTGGGCTGAGGGCACACTCGACAAGAGGAACAGCTGCCAGTCTTGCAGCAGCTAGGGAGGTTCCATTATTGGATATTTGTAAAGTCGCTACCTGGAAATCGGTACACACCTTTACAAAGCATTACAACTTGGATGTTTTGTCCAGAAATGATGCCAGGTTTGGCACAGCAGTCCTGCAAAGTCTGTTTCCCAAATAAGTTCTGTGCCCACCTCCATAGGTACTGCTTGGTAGTCTGCACAAAGTTATGAATAACCTGAGCCTTACTGGGGTTAGAAGAAAAAAATTCCTTACCATAGTAATCTTTCTTCCCAGTGATGCTCAAATATTCATAACTCCTTCCCCTTCCAGAACTTCAGCCTCTGCACTCCACATGCTAGTGTCACATAGCCATACCCTTCTGTGTACACTTCTCTATACCAAATAGATTTAAACATAGTTTTTCTGTCTCTCTTAATAGTTTTCTCATGCTGTTTGGTGAACACCATTGTTTATTTGATGTAGTTCCTCCTTAAGATGTTTTGGGGTAAATTCTCTTATTAGGCACCACAATCTGCACAGGGGTTGTATACAGACCCCCCCTTCTCAGGGGGAGGAAATGGACAAGGAAATGACAGAAAGTATGTTTAGAATGGCAGAAAAAGGGGAGATATTGCTTATGGGTGATCTGAATATGCCAGATGTTAACTGGAGTGCAGTTGCAGCAGCCACTTTGAAGAGTGGGGTTATTCTAGATGCCCTACAGGGGCCATGCCTTGGACAACTAGTATTGGAGCCCACTCGAGAGGGAGCAGTGTTAGACCTGGTTCTCTCAAATGGAGATGGAGAGAGGATCACAGACATAGAAGTGGGTAGCCATCTGGGAACTAGCGACCATAGAACAGTATGGTTCACAATAAACACAGCAATAGAGTCAAGCCATACAAAGGCAAAAGTACTGGACTTTAGGAAGGCTGACTTTGCCAAAATGGGTGAGTGCCTAAGGAATGCACTAGCAAATGGGCAGGAAGGAGGGGTGGAAGAACAATGGGGAATAATAAAAACTGCCATCACACAGGTAACGAGCCTTTGTGTGAAGCAAATAAACAAAACAAAATGATGTAAGAAACCACTGTGGTTCTCAAAGGAAGTGGCAGTGAAGGTTCAAGAGAAAAATAAAGCATTCAGGAAGTACAAGGAATCCCAGAAGGAGCAGGACAGAGAACTGTATCAGTTAAAGCAAAAGGAAGCTGGGAAGGCAGTCAGAACAGCAAAGGCCCAAACCGAGGAAAAGATAGCCAACTCAGTTAAGAAGGGGGATAAAACCTTTTATAGGTACATCAGGGAGCGAAGGAAGACCAAGGGAGGGATAGTGAGGCTTAATAAAGGGGAGGGAGGGTGAAAAGGCTGAGATACTAAACAAATATTTTTGCTCAGTATTTACAAATGAAGAGGGGGAGGTACCTAAAACAAACAGCAGAAACACACTGGCTACAAAAGTTGATACCAGCCCATTTACAGAAGAAAGGGTTCTGAAAGAACTCTTAAAACTGAAGGTGGACAAAGCAATGGGGCCTGATGGGATTCATCCCAGAATTCTAAAAGAACTAAGGGTAGACTAGTGACACCACTGACTACCCTCTTTAACAAATCATGGGAGGATGGGGTGGTACCCGAGGACTGGAGGAGGGCAGATGTGATTCCCGTTCACAAAAGTGGGAGCAAGGCAGAAGCAGGAAACTACAGACCTGTTAGTTTAACCTCAGTGATAGGGAAAATGATGGAATCACTTCTGAAGGAAAGAATTGTTGAGTATCTAGAGGCCAGAGGGGCACAGGACCCTAGGCAGCATGGATTCACAGTGGGAAGGTCATGCCAGACGAATCTGATAGATTTCTTTGACTGGATGACCAAAGTAGTAGATCAAGGAGGGGCTGTGGACATGGTCTACCTAGACTTTAGCAAGGCATTTGACACAGTCCCACACAAAAGATTAATATACAAGTTAGCTAGCTGGGAGTGGGTCCCAAGATGACAGCCTGGGTAAAGAATTGGCTGGAGAATAGGACACAGAGAGTAATAGTAAATGGAGTCCACTCAGAAGAAAGGGGGGTTACTAGTGGGGTACCGCAGGGTTCAGTATTAGGACTGGTCCTCTTCAATGTCTTTATAAGTGACATTGCAGAGGGACTGGAAGGAAAAGTATGTCTCTTTGCAGATGCAACAGAGTTGATGCACAAGGTGGGGTGGAAAGGATGAGAAGGGACTTGGCAAGGTTAGAAGAATGGTCAAATGTATGGTAGCTTAGATTCAGTGCTAAGAAGTGCAAGGTAATGCACCCGGGAAACAAAAACCCAGGGGAAGAGTACACAATGGGGGGTGAGATACTAACAACAACAAAAATGGAAAGGGACCTGGGGGTAGTCATATCAGATGACCTAAAGGTGGGCAAGCAATGTGAGAGGGCAGCAAGGAGGGCTGGGGGATACTGGGATGCATAGGGAGAGGCATCACTAGTAGAAAACAGGAAGTTATCATACCTCTGTACAGACAGCTGGTCAGACCCCATCTGGAGTACTGCGTGCAGTTCTGGAGACCCAATCTCCGCAAAGACATAGACAGGATGGAAGCTGTCCAGAGGAGGGCAACTAAAATGGTGCAGGGTCTGCAACGGAAGACATATGAAGAGAGACTAAAGGAGCTTAATATGTATAGCCTCGAGGAAAGGAGGGAGAGGGGGGACATGATAGAAACATTCAAGTACCTCAAGGAAATCAACAAAGTCCAAGAGGGTAGCATCTTTCAAAAAAAAAGGTGTGCAAGAACAAGGGGCACAATCTGAAGATGGGGGTGGCTCAGAGGTAATGTAAGGAAGTATTTTTTCACAGAGAGGTTGTGGATGCATGGAACGGCCATCCGGGGGAGGTTGTGGAGTCAAAAACAGTGGTGGAATTCAAGCATGCATGGGACAGTCATAAGGCCATTCTAGGGGGTGGGGGTAGGAAGAAGTAGGCTGCTGGTTAACTGGGATCTGCAGCTTATCCAGTAGGTAGGGAAATGGGCAGACTGGGTGGGCCAAGCGGTCCTTAGCTGCCGTCAAATTCTATGTTTCTATTAGGGTAACCCAAAAAAAAAAAAAAAAAAAATTAATTAGGTGTTGGATTTTTTCATAATGCTTGACTTCCAGGCTTCTTATAAATCTAAAGGGGTTAGAACACTACAGTTGGTAGAGGCAGTATTTGAAAGATGCTGACGTGCAAAGAATTCCATCATTTGCATGTGTTCCATCTCTCCGGGCAGTCCAACCCACCAGGCTGACTGCACAAAGTTATGAATATCTGAGCATCACTGGGAAGAAAGATTACTATGGTAAGTAGTTTTTTCTTCGGGCACTCCATCGAGTTCAACACCATTCCAACAGACAGACCACCATCCCATCCCATTATCCCAGGGAACACCGAGCGCTGGTCAGAAGGGAGATATCCCTTTTGGACAAAAACGCCTTTGAGCCGGTACCCCCGCCGAGCGAGAGAGACAGGATTGATTCTTTTCCCACTTCTGCCTAGTCCTGAAGAAGTCAGGAGACCTCGGGCCCATTCTGGACTTCAGCTGTCTGAGCCAGTGGGTCTCCTACCGGAGATTCAGGATAGTCTCTCTCCCCACTCTCTTGCCCCTTATCTTGGCGGGAGACTGGCTGGCGTCCCTGGAAATCCAGGGCGCGTACTTGCATATCTTTTTCGCCTGGGGCCATCGAAGATTTCTGAGGTTCAGGTTCAAAGAAGAGGACCATCAGTTCCGAGTCCTTCCCTTCGGTCTCTATTCAGACCCCAGGGTCTTCACCAAGTGCCTGGCAGTGGTTGCTGCGGCACTGCAGAGACAAGGTCACTTCATGTTTTCTTATCTGGACGACTGGCTCCTTCCAGGTCCCGCTTGTTGGAAACCATCATGGACTCCATTTAGCTGTTTCAGCGCCTGGGGATCACTGTTAACAGGGACAAGTCTCATCTCCCGTCCCAGAACCTCCAGGTCATTGGAGCTCTTCTGGATACCACTCTCAGGGAAAGTGTTTCTTCCCTCCAACAGAGCAGGTCAGATTCGGGTCCTGTCGTACCAGATCTCTTCAGCCTCAAGAGTCCCTGCAAGGCTTCTCCTCAGGCTGTTGGGGCATATGGCAGCCGCCATAGTTTCGGTCCCTCTGGCGTGACTACGCATGAGAACCATCCAGTGGTCGCTAAGAGTTCAGTGGGATCAAACGCTAGATAGCTTGGATGCCTCGATCCAGATCTGAGCCAATCGGCCGGGAATTACGCTGGTGGATGTCGTCACAAAATTTACTGGCTAGTATTCCCTTCCACACAGGGGCACTGACTCAGATGCTGACTACGGACATGTCGTCCTAGGGATGGGGCGCCCACATCGCCCTCAAGGCTCCTGGTCCCCAATAGAGGAAGATCTGCATATCAATTTTCTGGAGCTGAGAGCAGTCCTTTATGCCATTCAAGCCGTGGTCTTGGTCATAGTGCCGGGCCACCTGTTGGTCCAGACGGACAACACTTTGATGATGTTCTGCATCAACAAACCGGGTGGCACACACTCGTATCCCCTCTGCCGGGAAGCCATGCGGGTGTGGGATTGGGCTCTGGAGCATCAGCTTATGTTAACGGCGGTACACGTTCCAGGGGAACAAAATGTGTTAGCCAATGCGCTCAGCAGGGCAAAGTCACAGGCTCACGAATGGGAGCTGCTTCAAGAAGCCACAGATCACATCTTCTGCTGGTAGGGGACACCAGAGCTGGATCTCTTCATGTCACAATTCAATGCAAAACTGCCCATTTTCTGCTCGCTAGGTCCAGAACCTGGAGCTTTTTGCAAGATGCATTCTCCCTCTCCTGGAAAGGGAGGTTTCTTTACGTGTTTCCTCCCTTCTCGCTCTTGCAGAAGGTTCTCAAGGCGTAGTCAGAACCTTCCATCCCTCTTCTGATTGCCCCGTTATGGCCTCATCAGATTTGGTTTCCTTTGCTTCAGCACTTAGCCGCAGAGCTTCCGCTGCCTCTTCCACGCTCCTCATCTTCTATCACAGGACAGAGGGTCCCTGGTCCATCTGAATCTGTGCTCTCTTCACCTGCATGCTTGGCTCCTCAGAACCTAGCTAAAGCCAGATTTGGTGTGTCCGATCAGGTAGCGCAAGTTCTGGCTGAGGCGCGTAAGCCTGCCACCAGGGCCACTTGCGCTATGAAGTGGAAATGTTTCTGTATCTGGGCCACAGCCAAGAGGGTGGACCCACTGGTCTGTCCAGTTAACTCCATTTTAGAATATCTGCTCTCCCTCTCGGAGTCAGGCCTCAGTTATTCCTCCATCAAAGTACATCTGGCCACCATCTGCACTTATCACTTGCCAGTTTTGGATAAGACAGTGGCTCAGATGGAGGTTTCTAAAGCCTTCCTGTGAGGTATTCTGCATATCAGACCTCCCATGCAGGATCCTGTACCCCCTTGGGATCTTCTTTTCATTCTGGAGAAGCTTGCGCTTCCCCCTTTGAACCGGCTATGGAGGCTGAGCTCCGTTTCCTCTCCTGGAAAACTCTGCTTTTGGTAGCCGTTACTTCGGCGAGGCACATTTCAGAGCTCCAAGCCTTCATGTGTAAAGAACCCTACCTTGTTTTTCATAAGGCTAGGGTTGATCTTCACACTAACACAAAGCTTTTACCGAAGGTGTTTCCGGAGCTCACCCTGAACCAAATCCGTTCAGTTTCTGGTGTACTACCCGGAGCATTCTAATAGGGGGGAAAGCCCTGCTTCACTCCTTGGATGTCCACAGGGCTCTCCGAAGTTACCTGGCCAGGACCAAAGGGGACAGGAAATCTGATCAACTCTTTGTGTCCTTTGCTCAAAGGTCCTTAGGTTGCCCGGTCACCAGACAGATGCTGTCGTGCTGGTTGGTTCATTGTATTACTTTCTGTTATCAGAAAAATAACAGGTCTACCCCAGGGCTGGTTAGAGTGCACTCTACCAGAGCTGTTGCTGCTTCCTTTGTGGTGCTGAAGCGGGTACCTGCAGCTGATACTTGCGCTGCTGCTACCTGGAGTTCTGTTCATACCTTCGTCAGGCATTGCAGCCTTGACATCATTTCCAGATGCAGAGCAGGTTTGGGCCTGGCCTCCTAAGGGACCCTCTCTGTTCCTTTCCATACTGTTCCCCCCACCCAAGGGTTGTTATAAGTTTATACTGCTTGGGAATTGGTACTAATTGTGTTACCTGCTGCAAGAGCTTTCTCTTGAAGTAAGATAGTACAGTTGTGTAAGAACTTACCCAGTGACAGCGCTAACATGCACCAAAAGGGCAAAAGTTGCATCCTTTCCAAAATTGCACGCTCCCCCCTCTTTCCTTTGCAAGTGGGTCCAAATTGATGCACCTACTCTCTAACATCTAAAGGAAGGGAACATGAACTATTCAAAACCTGCTACTGATTAGGTTTTGACCCCGTAGGTTCCTCTTTAGACTCACATTTTTTACACCAGTGGGTCCAATTCGACCCACGTTTGACCTCCCAGCACTGCCACTGAACTCACCGGAATAGTATATCTTCGAGAGAAACTCTTGCAGCAGGTGTATTTCCTGCCCTTCTTCCCCAAGAGATGAGGCCTTTCCTCCACTGTGAGGGAAACATTTTTGGTTCATCCTTCTGACTAATGCCTGTTGCCATCTCTCTGCCTGACGGGGTGGGGACGGTGTAAAAGAATTGGAGCAAGTGGGGAACTCTTCCCTTACATAGGGTGACGTCGGGGGTGGAGCCGACATCGCCGGGGGGCATTCCCAGATCGGTACTGCTGGAAGAAAAAATTGCTGGGAACTGCCACCAGGTGGTGTCAGTCCTAATTGTGTTACCTGCTGCAAGAGCTTCTCTTGAAGATCTACTGTTATGGTAAGTTCTTACATAACTGTACTTTCAGAATTTTGACGTTTTTAAAAAGTTCCCATGCCATGCCCGCCATATCGGGGAAGGGGATATCTAGGTGGAGTACTGTTTACAGTCCACATGGTAACACCATCCTGTTGCAGCCACAGTATGAATCTAGTGCTGTATGTACTACAGTGTACCTCAGGACTGGAGGATGGCTCATGTGGTGCCCCTCCACAAGAGTGGCCCCAAGGATGAACCGGGAAACTACAGACCAGTGAGCCTCACATCCATCGTGGGTAAGCTAATGGAGACTATCCTGAAGGAGAGGCTGGTGGCCCTCCTAGAGGCCAAAGGACTACAGGACAGCAGACAGCATGGCTTCATACGTGGCCGATCCTGCCAAACCAACCTGGTCGAGTTCTATGACTGGGTTAACTAGGCAACTGGACAGGGGACATGCAGTGGATGTCCTGTATCTGGACTTCAGTAAGGCATTCGACTCAGTGCCACATGGAAGGCTGGGAAGGAAGTTAGTAGGCACAGGGGCAGGTGCAATGCTGGTGAGATGGGTAGGAAACTGGCTGCAGGGAAGGCAACAGAGGGTGGTGGTGGGTGGGGAGCTCTCACACCCAAGGGCAGTGACGAGCGGTGTCCCACAGGGCTCGGTGTTGGGACCAGTGGTGTTTGGGATATTCATTGCAGACATAACATAGGACATCAAGAGTAAGATCAGTCTGTTTGCTGATGATACCAAGGTTGGTGCAGTGGTGGATGACCTAGGGGGATGGCAGGGGTTGCAGGATGATCTGACAAAGCTTGAAACCTGGTCAGACACCTGGCATATGGGCTTTAATGCCAAAAAGTGCAAGGTGATGCATTTTGGGATGAAGAACCCAAGGAGGACTTACCAGCTAGGGGAGTGCAGCTAGCCCAGACAGAGGAGGAGAAGGATCTGGGTGTGCTCATCACAGGGTCAATGAACAACTCGGCACAGTGTGGGAAGGCAGCTGCAAGGCCAACAAAATGCTGGGTTGTATTGCAAGGGGATATCCTCGAGGAGGAGGAGGTGATTCTGCCACTGTATAGGTCATTAGTTAGACCACACCTGGAGTACTGCGTGCAGTACTGGCGTCCGTATCTGAAGAGGGACATTAAGTTACTGGAGGAGTGCAGCGCAGGGTGACAAAGATGATCAAGGGGCTGGGGGACTTATCATACGAGAGGAGGTTGAAGGAGTTGAACATGTACTCACTGGAGGAGAGGAGAGACGGGGGACATGATTGAAACCTTTAAATAGATGAAAGGAATAAACAAGACAGGTACAGAGGGGCTGTTCAAAGTAAGGGAGGGGAGGGCCACGATATGAGACTGGAGCGAGGAAGGTTCAGGAGGGAGATGAGGAGACACTTTTTTACAGAGAGGGTGGTGGCTGGGTGGAATGCGTTACCTGCAGAAGTGGTATGCAGTAGAACAGTGGACTGCTTCAAACGAGGATGGGACAGGACAAGGGGGAGGGTTAATGAAGGGGAAGGGTGGAAGGGAGGGGCAGCTGCAGAATAAGGGGTGCTAGCTGCACATTCGAGCAGACTTGATAGACCTCTAGGCCTTTATCTGCTGGCAAATTTCGTATGTTCGTACTGCATATTCAACAGGTAATCTCAGCAGAAGAGATTTTTCAAAACTTGCTAGTGGCAGCCATCTTTAACAGATTTTTACCTGGGCGGCCATTTTGTATCATATAAAGTAGTGGATGGTTCGGATTATATTCATTATGTATGTATTTATTTATTACTTTCTGGGGTTCCCCCATTTTCACCTTGCCAGCTGCTGGGATCTCCTTCCACCTACCCAAGACTTTATACCCACCATAGGAGTTCTTTGGTGGTCCTACCCACCAGTCTTTGCTCAACAACCTCCCTGGACACCCTGACCATAACACACAGCTTGTCCCCCCATGGATGGGGCCCTCAGTTCCCCAGGCTAAGAGAAGATGCTTCTCAATGGTTGGGGCCTGTGAGGAGGAGCCAGCGAGGCATGGGAGGAGTCGGTGACCCTGCTGTGGTGTTGGGGCAGGGTGGCTTCATCTGCCCAGTGCTGCTTGGGGGAGTATTTTGTCCCTTGCTAGGCTTTCCCCTTATTCCCACCCCATGGCATGCTCCTGAGAGGTGACCCAGCAATCTGCCTGTCAGGGCCGGCCCCTACTCTGGGGAGGCGTTATCTGCCAGACATGGGTATGTGCCAATGTGAGGTCACCTCAGAGGGACCACTTATTCCTTTCCACACTACACCTCCCCCCTTGGATCACCAGGAGGTGGTAGTGCTACAGAAGGAGGTACCCTCCCTCCCCGGGGCAGGAGGCATCAGAAGACACTACCCCGCCTCACTGGTCGTCACGGACTCTGGGCGTGAACCTGGGTCGTCTGAATGGCGAGCAGCAACTCCACCGCTGTGCTGGCTGGCCGCTGACTTCATTTTATTTTAAAACAGGTAACCAGAAAAGGCACACTGAGTCGAGGTTCGTTTCCAGTTGTGTCAGGGAGTGGGGTTAAAATAATACAACAGACACATCTATAACTGAGTACAAAGTAAAATGCATATAATGTGACAATGGTAAAAACAGTGAACAAAAAGCAGTATAACTGCAACATAAAGTGACAATACAGACAGTAACATTACTCCTACTGTGGAGTTGAGGCCAGGTAGTTGCAGTAAAGGTGGATACAAGCAGTGGCAAAGATGTAACGGACAGCAGAAGGAGGAGGTTTGGCAGGAGCATGATGGGGGGGGGGGGTTAGAGAAGTTTTAGCTAGCGTTTAAAGGAGACACCGAGTGTACGGGACAGTGTTCCAGAGTGAGGGGAGGCGATAGGACAAAACAGATGCTCAGCAGTGAAGTGCTGATGAGAAAGGGAGAAGGTGCTCAAGGAGTCTCTGGTGTGAAGAAACATGGAATGTGAGCCAGCCTGGTGGTGTAACGGGCTGAGGCACTCGAGTGCTGTACCGCTCACCACACCAGCGACACATGTTCGGCAGCCAGCACGGGTTGCCAGGGGGAGGGAGAGAGAGAGAGAGAGAGACTGAGCACCCAACGGGGCTGCTTTCCTCTCCTGGAGGGTCAGACAGCATGGTTTTATGTGATAAGTGTATCCATAAGACCACCAATAACATAAAGCGAAACAACAACCGCCCAGCGTCAAACAGGTGAACTGCACAACACTGACCATCACAAATAGCGAGGGTCTCATATTTCAAGGGGGGAAAAAAAAATTTATGTGGGGGGGCAAGAAACATAGAAACAGAGAATTTGACGGCAGATAAGGACCGCTTGGCCCACCCAGTCTGCCCATTTCCCTACCTGATGGATAAGTTGCAGATCCTAGTTAACCAGCAGCCTACTTCTTCCTACCCCCACCCCCTAGAATTGCCTTATGACTGTCCCATGCATGCTTGAATTCCACCACTGTTTTTGACTCCACAACCTCCTCCGGAAGGCCATTCCATGCATGTTCCTCCACACATACTGTCGCATGCACCCCAGTATGAGGAAGGGAAAAATAATGGTGGAAAAGTAGCAGGCCAGTCATGAATGACACCTGCATGCCGACTTTCTTACCCGCCACATCGCCAAGCCCCCCGCACCACCAGAAAAATAAAGATTATAAACTCCAGGGGGAGTGGACTTGGCAAAAAATAGAAACTCCCCCTGGAAGCAAAATATCTACCTTTACCAGCATCTGAACCCAGCACCACAAGCTCCAGGGGCAGTGGCTCAAGCCACTACACCACTCGGCCAGCTCAGCAGGGCTTGGCCAAATCAATCTGTTTATCCCCTTTCTTGCGAGTGTAACGCATATCCCTCAGCGTTACACTCGCTATATCCATTCAGTGCTCTTTTTCCCCAATCGCTGTACATGGGAGCGATATTATTGAGCTGCTGGATTATACTAGCCCATGTAGATTGTTACTGGACAGCACACTTGGCTGAATGACAGCCACCTGGTGGAGGCTTGGTGGAAGTGTGGGTCAAGGAGGATAGATAGAAGGGAGGTGCGGGAGGATTCTGCAGCATGCATGTTCCTCCACACATACTGTCGCATGCACCCCAGTATGAGGAAGGGAAAAATAATGGTGGAAAAGTAGCAGGCCAGTCATGAATGACACCTGCATGCCGACTTTCTTACCCGCCACATCGCCAAGACCCTCCCCTCCTGAACCCCCACCACGGGAGTGGAATCCATGGGGGGACAGAAGGCTCAGGTTAAGTTCCTGGGGAAGATGCTAGACAGTGTGAGCAGTGGATGGAGCTGCGGGGAGCGCAGCCTGCATGTTTCGGCAGAAAAGGGCCTGTAGGCCCATCTAGTCTGCCCTATTTTCCCTGCCTAACACTACACCCTGAACTTGGTTTGGTCACAGGTGTCCCTCTCTTTTCCCTTACCTCTTACTATATCTATGTGCCTATCTAACACATTTGAAGCTCCCAGTCTTCGCCCATACCACCTCTTTTAACAGGCTGTTCCAGACGCCCCCCACCCATTCTGCCAAGAAGTATTTCCTCACATCCCTCTTAAACGCCCACCCTCAGCTTGATAGCATGCCCGTGTTCTAATGCTCCTCCTCCTCTTCCTGTGAAAGAAACTCCCCTCCTGCACCTTGTTCACCCCCATGAGGTACTTAATCATGTCCCCTCTCACGATCCTCTTCTCTCGGGAGTACATGTTGAGCTCCTGCAGCCTCCCTATGTGTGGTTTCTCGTGCAGCCCTTGCACTTAGTAGCCCTTCTCTAGACTGTTTCCACCCTGTCAATGTCCATGTGAAGGTGTGGCCACCAGAACTGAATATAGTACTCCAGGTGGGGCCTCACAAGTGAACGATATAGAAGCAACACCCTCATCTTACTTTGAGGGTATCTCTTGCAGCAGGTCATCACAGGTGGGACTAAGCAGCTAGGTGCTAGGACCACACGGAAACCTAGCTAGCAGTCAACCAGAGGGGGCCGCCCACCTCCGATGTTGGCTGCTTACATCAGCCAATCTTATAAAGGCAGGGGGGCCCCCCCACACCCTCCTCACTTCTTTCTCGCTGTCTACGAATACCAGTCGGACCACTGCTACTGCTGCAGCTACAGTCAACTGCCATGTTATCATTTTTAAATGTGCTTTATTATTTTTTGATTTTAAACATCGAAATTTTGGTGTTCTCACCTGACTGTCTTCAAAACCATCCTCATCTTCCAACCACTCCACAACTGTGCCTGCAGCAAACTGATCCCAGACAAGAACAGCTATTCCGCCTTTCTTGTGCCTAGGCCCAGACCACGATGTCCAAGCCTGTGAGGCCTGCCAAAAGTTCAACTCAGCCACCAGGAGCCATCACCAGAGGATCCTGGAGAACCACCTCTAAGCAGAAGGTCGCCTAGATGGAACTGGAGCTGAGGCCAGGAGCTCCTGTTTCCTAGCCCTGTCCTCGGGGGCTTCATCTTCAAAGTCCCGGCCAAACTACTGGGAAACATAAGCAAAGGGACAGATTGGGACTAATCTTGGTCTGCCTCCCACTTGCGATCCCCGCACAAGCAGTCTTCGACCGCGAAACTGTCTTCCTCTCTTAGGGGGTCGACCTCCTTGGCCCCACACTACCTAATTTGTACAGGGCTACTAGTTGCCTCGCTGCCTGCCCAGGTCTCCCTCGATGGTGGCGGCTCTTTGGGTCAGGGTACTCTGTTTCTTGATCCCCAACCACTGCTGTTCCAGCCCTTATTCTCTGCAGGCGCAGTCAGGCGGCTCTGCCTGAGTCTCTGGCCAGTGCAGGTGCGGCGAATGCCAGTCTCCAAGCCCCACCAGCACCCTAGTCACCGACACTGGTATCATCGTGTGGGACCGCCACCAGTTCTGCTTCTCCTTCTCGGGAAGGGGGGGCAGACATTGCAAGAGACTGGCACCTCTCCAATCCCATTCTCAGCCTTCACCCAGAGAGCTGACCTCCACCCCGGTGCCTGTCTCTTCACAGCCTGCTCCCATGAATCCCCCTCCGGCTTTACCTCGGTTGACGCCTGCTGAGCCTGTGCTCCCCTCTACTGCAGCCCGTGGGACCCATGCCAGCCCTGCCCCCTCAGCCAACACCTGTGGGCCCATCCTTCTGCCACCCCCTCCGGTGAGACCTGTGCTAGGCTATCCATACCCGGCACCTTTTTGACCAGCACCTGTCCACAATTAACACCTGGGGGACCAGCGCTGGCCCCTTTAATTACCATGATCTTATTTCGGCCTTATGGTCCTTCATGCATACACAAGTCCCAGCCCTGAGAGGACTGGTCCCAGTCACCCCTCAAGTGCCTCCTTTGGACCCCATTTCCCCAGCTCCTATTCAGCCAGGCCTTAGTGCTCCTTGCACCTCCCATGGGTAGGCCTCACCCTGGGGCAGCCAGCCACTCAGACGATCGTCAGCCTGAAGATGGGGGAATTATGATGCAGACGAAGCTGACGAGAGTGTCAACAGTGAGTCTTCCTCCTTGGGCCCGCAATCCTCAGAAGGGGAAGAGGCACTGAGCAACTATCCCAAATGCCCTCCCCCCCCAAAGATGATCACACTTTCATGGCCATCATGAGGCACATCCAGGCCACTGCGGGGTGGGAGATAGAGGAGCAGGATCCTGAGGCGCGTCGACTGGCAGTCTACCTATGTGAGCCCAACACCCCTCCTTTAGTGGTCCCCTCGATTATCGACTCCTATGAGGACGTTACACAAACTGCTTGGAACCGCCCCATACAGTCCTGGTGGTATCCAGAAAGGCTGACAGACTTCACCACATCTGGCAAGCTGTACTTTAGTGAACAGCCCAAGGCCGACTTGGTCATCATCAGTGCGGCGCATGAGCGAACCAAGAGGCCAAAACATCTCAGCTCCTTCCCCCGACAGGGAATCTCAACAACTGGACCAGATGGACAAGTGTGCTTTTGCCTCTGCCACTCTGGCCATCAGTTATTTGGCCCATATGGTACAGTATCAGAACCTCCTATGGGACCAGGCTAGGGAGACAGTCCTAGCTATACCAGATGACCCTTTTTTTTTTTCTCAGAGAGGTTTTTATCCTCCAGATCCCTGGCAGGTGGCTTCGGCCCTCCTAACGGAAGAACTCTCTCCCTGGTCCCACTGCTCCCGTACTTGCCGATCCCTGGGAGTTCCCCCGCAGCGGGGCCCCCGGAGACCCAATCCAGAGTCCAGGGACAGCCCTCTGCAGCAGTGGACCATTATCGAGCCTGCCAGGCTCATTTTCCTCCATTTCTTTTCCTGCCCTCCCTCCCCTACTAACGTGAAGACGTTGGATCGAGCCTCCCAACCCATACTGACCTCCAGCCACTGCCACAGGGCAGTCAGCAAGTGAGATGAAAAGTCTCCCTCCCCCCGAGAGAGGAGAGCAGTCCACCGGATGCTCGATCCTCCCCCCCCCCCCGGCGACCCAACCTCGTTTCTGAACCCAGGTTGCCGGGATGGCGTGAAGTGTAACGGCCAGTGCCTCAACCTCGCACCAGATGACCCTTCCAAGGGTGCGCTTACCAGTTCAGAGCTCTGCCCTTTGGTTTGTCCTTGACCCCCAAGGTTTTCACCAAATGGCTTGGCAGTTGTGGCAGCTGCCTTGAGATGGCAGGGATTTTACGTTTTTCCCTACCTGGATGATTGGCTGCTAGCAGCCCCGTCCAGGGACCGTCTCAGTCAAACTTTCTCACACCTGCAGCCTTCCCCAAGCTTTGGGCATTACTATCAACCTTCCAAAGTCTTTTATTGACCCCTTGCCAGTGCCTCCTGTATTTATTTATTCATTTATTTAACAGACTTTAGGATTACAACCTTTGAGTCAGGGACTCATTTACAAAGGCTCTGCGTCAGAAAAAAACAAACATAAACACTTAATACATATAGACATAGAATGGCAGCTAAAGGTTACAGTTTTTTCAGTTATACAGTATTGCAGAATCAGATCAGCTATAGATTGCATTGAACGTGTTACCGAGAGCTGTATTTTACAGTTTTCAAGAGAATAATAAGTTTGCTGATAGAGCAAGGAATAACAGGTTTGATATTTACAGCGAAGTAGAGAATTAGACGGATACCTTGTGAGTGCAGCCAAAGGAGGCATTGTTAATAGGTAATGTTTGGTAGCCCTATCAGTAGGAGCTCAGTGGCGGGGTGGTCCCGTAAGATGATAGATAGATGACCCGGCACTAGCTGGTACATTGGCAGCACTGTGAAGTGAGAATGTGCTCTTTGAGGGCCAACTTGAAAGATCCTAATTTGGAGATGGAGGAGACATCGGAGAGGAGTTCATGGTACCAGACTGGGGCCCTGTGTGGGAATGACCTTTGGGCTAAGAAGGTTCTAACCCTCGGGATGGACCACAGCTGTCGGTTGGCAGTGCGGGTGTTCACCAAGGCGTGGGAGGATTGGAGAGAGGCAGAAACCCCCAAGGGGGTAAGCCCCAGGTGTATTTTCTTTGTGAGGAGACATGTTTGATAAAATAGCCTTTCATCCAGGGTAAAGAGATTTGTCAGGGCATATAGGGTACAGGTATGGGTACACTTGTCTGCCCCGGTGAGGAGTCTGCACGCTTTGTTTATGGCACGGTGGATTTTGTTAAGGGCTGTGTGGTCAGCAGCCGAGTAGACAGAGAGCCCATAATCAACTAGGGAGAGGACTGAGGAGGTGACAGCCAGATTAAGGGCTTCCGGAGGTAGGCAATACTTGTGCCAATACAATAGGCCTATACGGACATTTATAGCTGATGATAGAGTGTCAATGTGTGAATGAAAGGAGAGGCTGGAATCAAATGTATGGACCTGTTCTAGAGGAAGGAGAGAGAGTGGGAGAGGATTGTTAGCTGCGCATTCTTGGCCTTATTCTGTCGGTGGGCAAAGAACACGGTCTTTGTCTTTTTTACACTGACCGCAAGTCTTTGGTCTATGAACCAGTTTTTAATCTGGTTAAATGCGTGGCGGAGAGAGGACTGCAATACTGTGGGATCTGGGTGCGAGGCAAAAAGAACCGCATCATCCGCATAAAGTACTCCCCAACTAAATGTCCTTCTCAAAGCGCACTTCTCTACCACCTGCTCCTGTAACCCCCCAAACACCCCCCTCACTCCAGTACCCGCCCAGTGTTAGAATCAAGTCTGGTCTCTCCACTGTTTGATCTGCTTCTTTGTATAAACTGTATACTGTACTATAATCTGCCTACCCTCAATTGTTTCCATGCACATTATGTATACTATTATACCTATGTATGTTGTTTCTGACTGTATCATGTTCCACTGTATGTTGTGTTCAGATTGTATCATGTTTCCACTGTAACCCCAAAACCCCAGGGCGCATCTGGAATCGAGCGGTACTCTGCTCAGCATGCCTTCCTGGTAAATCTCTTAAATAAATAAATAAATAAATAAATAGAGTAGTAGATTGCCGGAGCAGGAATTGGGCAAGGTGTTTAGGTAGATGTTGAATAATAGAGGGCCAAGGATGGAGCCCTGGGGAACCCCAGAGCAGACTGGCAGGATGGTTGAGAGGGTGTTGTTTATTCTGACCCATTGTGATCTAGCTGTAAGGTAACTGGTAAACCAGGAGACGGGTCCTTGGGACAGACCTATGTGGCGGAGTGTGCTTGAGAGTAAGGGGTGGGAGACTGTATCAAAGGCCTTTGACAGGTCGAAGAAGACAGCTTCAGCTACATGTTTTCTATCCAGGGCAGAGTGAATAAAATTAGAAAACTCAGAGCAGTAGTTGTACTGTGCCCAGATCTGAAGCCATGCTGCTCCCTGCAAGGTAGGTTATGAGCAAGCAGGTACTCAGTGAGTTGAGTGGCTATAATTTTTTCGAGGGCTTTCAAGAGTGGTGGGAGAATGGATATGGGACGGCAATTTTTGGAGGAGGTGCTGTCACCACTCTTCAGTATTGGGGTGACTGTGGCAGTCTTCCAGGCTGCTGTGAACTGCCCCAGACTTAGGCCCTGGCCACACTATGCCTCTGTAACATTACAGAGTGCCCAAACCGTTACCACAAAGGTTTGCGTTTACACATGTAACGTTACAGAAGGCATTTTCGTAACCGTTGTTGAAACCACATATGAGGTGATTTCAACAATGGTTATGAAACCGGTCCCTCCTTGGTAACGTTACCGGCAGTAGTGTGGACGGGCGATAACGGTCCGCTGCAGGGCCGTAGCACAGCACGAGCTGCATTGTGGGACTGGGCATAGAAACATAGACTTTGACGGCACATAAGGACCACTTGGCCCACCCAGTCTGCCCATTTCCCTACCTATTGGATAAGCTGCAGATTCTAGTTAACCAACAGCCTACTTCCTGCAACCCCCCACTATAATTGCCTTATGTCTGTCCCATGCATGTTTGAATTCCCCTACTGTTTTAGACCCCACAACCTCTCCAGGAAGGCGGTTCCATGCGCCCACCACCTCTCCGTGAAAAAGAATTTCTCACATTACCCCTGAGCCGCCCCCTCAACTTTAAATTGTGCCCCTTGTTCTTACACATCTCTTTTTCTGAAAGATGCTACCCTCCTGGACTTTGTTGATTCCCTTGAGGTACTTAAACGTTTCTATCATGTCCCCCCCGTCCCTCCTTTCATCAAGAGTATACATATTAAGCTCTCTGTCTCTCTTCATATGGTTTCTGATATAGACTCTGCACCATTTTAGTTGCCCTCCTCTGGACTGCTTCCATCCTGTCTATGTCCTTGCGTAGATGAGGTGCCGCAGTAATGGTCGTCCGGTTCCCCAGGTGTGGACTGGCAGTACCGGTCTCGTACCAGTCACTGCTGCAGTGTGGACACACTATACCACTCCCCGGTTGTAACGGTTTCTGTCCATTACAGGGTCTGAGCGGTGTAGTGTGGACGGGGCCTTAGGGAGTGGTTACTGATGTCAGTCAGTGGGGAGAGGATTGTATCTAGTACTAGATGTAGGATTCTCATATGTGTATGGGGCACTGCTGGACACCACCCAGGGGAAGGCCTTCTTGGCCTCAGACAGAGCAGAGCATCTGATGGACCAGGCCCATCTTCTTTACTCCAGCCGTCATGTTCCAGCAAGGGTTTTTTTTAGGCTTTAATGGACGCTGTAGGTTCAGTGGGACCAACACATTGACGCCCTGGATCAACCAGTGTTGGTATCGGATCCAATCAAGAATGTGTTATTGTGGTGGCTGGAGCCCAGCAACCTGCTTCAGGGGTTCCTTTTTGCATACCTCCCCCTCAGCAGTTCCTTTCGATAGACGCTTCAGATGGGGGGGCCAACTTGGGGACCCACCAAACTCGAGGGACATGGTCCAAGATGGAGAGGAATCTCCACATAAATGTCCTGGAGATGCGAGCAGTCCTGTACACCATGCAAGCCTTCCAGACCCTGTTCTCCCCAGGTCTGCTCTTGGTTGAGATGGACATGTGCGTAGTTTATTACATAAACAAGTGGGGGGGGGGCTCATTCCTATCCCCTGTGCAGGGAAGTGATGAAGTCTGATATTGGGCTATCAAGCATGGCCTGTAACTCTCAACTGTCCATGTTCCCGGCAACATAAACGTCCTGGCAGACAGCCCAAGTCACTCGCTGTCCAGAGCCCACAAGTGGGAACTTCTGATCTCGGTGGTAGGAGACATCCCTCTTCAACAGGTGGGATCGACCTGAGGTGGACCTTTTACATCCCCACACAATGCAAAACTGCCACTTTTCTGCTCGCTAGGTCCAGGGCCTGGAGTTTTCTGGTAAGACGCATTGTTCCTCTCCTGGACAGGGAGGTTTCTGTATGCTTTCCCTCCCTTCCTGCTTCTTCAACAACTTCTACTCAAACTCCAGATGGAGGGGGCAACAGTGATCCTCATCGCCCCCTTCTGGTCTTGTCAAATCTGGTTCCCCTTGCTGCACCAGCTAGCAGTGGAACCTCTGTTGTCCCTGTGAACAGGCTTGCTCTCCCAGGAACAGGGTATCCTGGTCCACTTGGACCTCAAGTCTCTTCATCTCCATGCAAGGTTCCTGTGGATATAGCCATTACCAGATTCGGGGTGTCCCCTCCCAGAGTAGCACATGTCCTGGTTGCAGTCAGAAAGCCCTCCACCAGGGCCACTTACTCTATGAAATGGAAGTGCATCACTCTTTGGGCTGCATTACACCATTTGGATCCCTTCACCTGTCCAGTAGATCAGGTTCTGGAGTACTTTCTGTCCCTCTCGGACTTGGGTTTGCGGTACTCCTCTGTCAAGGTACATCTCTCTCTGCCATCTCTGCGTGTCATGTACCTGTGGATGGGTGTTCTGTAGCAGAGAAGTCAGACGACTGCAGGTAGACGGAGGGGGGGGAGAACTGAGGAGGGTGTGGTGGACTGCCCCCTTTATACTGGAACGGACGCTGACTTGCCAACATCAGGGGTGGTCCCCGTTTGGTACTACGAGCTAGAATTTTTCCGTGGGGTCCTGGCTCCCGGCAGCTTAGTCCTAACGGTGTTGCTGACTGCAAGAGCCATCCTGATGTAAGATGTACAGTTATGTAAGAACTTACTGTAACAGTAGATTTTTGAGAGGATCTCTTGCAGCAGGACATCACCGGTAGGACTAAGCTGAGGGATGCTGGGAACCACACAGAAACCTTCTGGCAAGCAGTCTTCCAGAGGGGGCCAACCACCTCTGTCAGCCCCCAACATCAGCCAATCCTGTAAAGACAGGCAGCCCCCCTCCCTCGGGTCTACTGCCAGAGACCAAAAGCAGGATGTCGAAAGGGGGAACCAAGGAGGACTCGGAGGTAACCCAATAGCATAGAAAAAAAATAAAAGCAGAAGACACGCCCCTATGGAAGGGGAGAAAGACAGGAGAGGGGGGAAGGAGAGAGGGAAAGCAGGGCCTGCTGCAAGAGATACTCTGAAAGTTGTAACTGTACTATCTTATTTCGAGGGTGTCTCTTGCAGCAGGCCATCACCGGTAGGACTGAGTCCCAAGCAGTTCTGGCACTACAGACAGTCTGGGTGGGAGGCAAAAAAGAATAGCCTGTATGCTGGCCCGTGGGTGTAGTGGTAGTGCTACCTCCCGCGACGCCAGTGCCCCGGATTCAGGTTGCTGGAGGGCCGGCCGGGTGGAGGAGGCTTGAGCGTCCGTAGGACTGCTTGTCTCCTCCGGGGGGGAGGGGGGGTGCCTGGCTCGGCACATGACCGACCTCTGGCAGAAGCCAGAGGCATGACATGGCTTAGCCCTGAACATAGGAAGGGGCGTGACTGACACCAGCGTACACTCCTTGGCATCATGTGCACGTCACGCCCTGGGAGGAGAGTAAAGGAAAAAAATCACCGTCCTGGCGCAGCACTGACCAGGGGGATAACCCTCGCTGCACTCAAGCTCAGCCACAGAAGGAGACCCTGACAAGATTTAAGGTGGGGGGCAAACCACGGCAGAATGGGAGGTCTCCCTGAGCCAGCTCAAGGGGCAATTAGTTGGGCAACAGTGCCGGGATGATGGGGGCATAAACAGAAATAGAAAAAAAAAATGGCCTATGAAAGGAGACCTTTCACAGTTAGGCCAGAGTTGGTCCTACATCTAGAGGCGATGTCAAGACTGTAACGCTTGGTTAAAGTGTGGACAGTGCTCCATATGGCAGCAGTGCAAATGTCAGCAGCTGACATGTTCCTGAAACAAGCTACTGAGGTGGCCATACCCCTAGTGGAATGGCCTTAACTCCTCCAGGAAAATTCCTTGCCATACTTCTGTGAGCAATGTGGCGGTGGAATTTTGAGAAAGTTCTTTTTCATGGAAAGGATGGTAGATGCATTAACAGCCTACCTCAGGAGGTGGTGGATGCGGGCACAATGTGTGACTTCAAGCATGCATGGGATAGGCATAAGGGTACCTTAGAGGGGGGAAGGAGAGGTGCTAACCACTGACCAATTAGGGTCCGAGAGCCCTGTTTAAGGTAGGGTATATGGGCAGATTGGATGGGCCTAGTGGTCCTTATCTGCTGTCAATTTTCTGTTTCTGGTAACAATAGACAATATAATTGGTAACCATTTTGACACACTGTTTGGACAGCGGGGTACCCTTGTTTTCCAGGGGCGAATGAAAACCAACAACTGGTTGGACTTCTTGCGCCTTCCTGAAGTAGATGTGGTTGTGATCCCACCCCTGGTACTTCCCCATGATGACGTATCCTCCATGGTGTAGCTACAACCAGCATCGGTCCTGGCCAGCCCATGCAAAGCTGATCGCCTTTATCATGCCCCGGCTGGTAAAGAACACTACGCCTCCCAGCCCAAGGCGGATCCCTCTGCACTGAGGGATTTCCATTCACGGGAGAAGGCCTGGCTTTTCGGGACTACCTATTGGACCGGGAGTCCAAGGTTCTGGACTCCTTAGGTGATAAGACTTGTGCCTCCTCGACCTTGGCCTTGGGAGTTCATAATTATTTGGTCCACATGCTGGTACACCAGCAGTCCGGATTGGGTCAAATTGGGGATTTGCTACATTCCGTGGGGGATTCTTCTACCTAGTCTGAATTGGATCATCTTATCTGTACTTCTAATATGGGGTTCTGTGCCTTACAGGCCTCGTACAATACAGTGGACGTGGCAACCCAGAGTGCTGCCTCTGCCATTTGTCTCAGACACCATGCATGGCTTTGTCTGGAAAACCTTAACGCTGTGACCCAGTCCTCCATTTTGGATGCCCCTTTCAGAGGTCCTACATTGTTCGGGGAAAATGTTCAGGCTCTTACTTCGAGTGGGAGCTCTTGCAGCTGGCTATAACAGTTAGGACTATGCCGCAGGCACTAGGACCCTCCGGAAAACTTCTCGGCCAGCAGTACCAAGCAGGGACCGCTCCCGACGTCAGCCCTGGTATAAAAGGGGGTGGACCCAGCTCCACCTCAGTTCTTTTTCCGCCACATCCCGTACACATGAGAAGCCTTCTTTCCTTAGCTTGCCAGAAATAGTGAAATTTCCTTTTTCTAACCATTTTTTGTACCATTTTTCTATGTTTTTTTTGAGTGTTTCGACACATCTTCACCGCCGTCGGTCTCTCTGGAGATTCACCAAAACAAGTGCGACTGCGGATGGCAGATCCCTGCCAAAGACGGGCACAAGTGCTGCGTCTTATGCCTCGGGCTGGACCACGATACCATGGCCTGCTCAGCCTGCCAGGCATTCACCAGCCGGACCTAGATCCGACGTCTCAAGGCCCTGAAGGCATTTTTGTTAGAGAAGAAGATGGATCTGCACACTTTGGAGGGAAAGCGCAAGGAGAAGACCAAGCACCACAGGAAAGACCTCAGTAGGTCCTGACACCAGTCCCGGTCCCATTCTCATTCGCGGCCCTCTACCAAAAAGGCCCATTTTTTGTCCATGGGCCCAGGTGAGCACCCGAAGTCGTACCAAGCCAAGGCCGGCCCATCGGGGGAGAAGCCGGCCAAGCCTAAGGTAACCCCGCTAAGGGTCACCACCAAGACCTTGGAGGTGAAAGCTTCGGCCCTACCTCTCAAGGCACAGGAGACGCCTGCTAAAGGCGCACCTCCAGAGCCAAAGGACTCTCCAGCGCTCCCCCCCCCCAAGACACCCCGTCATCGGTCCGTCCTCCAACGCGGGTGTAGGGTGGAAGGGTTGGAGCTGCCATGGAACAGCTTGACGCCCTGGCCCCAAGTCCTCCCGGCTCCCAACAGGGTCTCTTCATGGGCTGACGTCCCAGATATTCCCTTTCCGGGACGAGCAGCTGAGGTTTTCTCAAAGGACAAACTACAGGAGTTGTTCTACATTTGGTGGGGCAGGTCCAGAAGCAGGTCCCCCCTGATGCCGGCCCAGACACCGGAACTGGTGGGCAAACCACAGCCTGGAGATGAGCCTTCCCCGAAGAAGTCCCCCGAGCGGCCGCCTACATCTCCATCCAGGGCTCATTCCTGCTCCCAGTCCAAAGACCACCGCCGATGCTCCAAGGATTCTGGGGACTGTCGCCGGTCCAGGTCTTGCACTCGCAGCCCTATTCGTTCCTCTGGGCGAGAGCACTCCCGACATTGGTCCTCTGACAGACGTCGGTCTACGCTCCAGAGCCGGTCTTCGGACAGATGTCTGTCTCCCAGCTACTGACAACAGAGGGAGTCTGGTCACAAGGAAGATCAGACTATTCCAGACCTAATAGTCGATCCTTCTCTTCTTCATTGGCATCCCCTTCCTCTCTTGGGATCGGGGACTCCCCGGGAGAGAAGGACCAGCCTCGCTCACCTCCAGACAATCCAACCTTTATGGACATCATGAGGCATATCCAGGCCTCCAATGAGTGGGAAACAGAGGACCTTGATCCGGAACGCCGAAGGTTGGCCAAGTACCTGAGGCAAAAGGAGCTGAAACCATTAGTGGTCCCTCCTTTAGTAGACACTTTCCAAGACCTGACCCAAACTACCTGGAAGTGTCCGGCCTCCATCCCGGATGTTCCCAAAAAATCAGACAGGCTGTATAAGGCCCCGAGGGCAGAAGCTTTTTCAGCTGAGAACCCTCAGGTGGACTCTTCGGTCATTACAGCTGCCCATGACAAGTCCAGGCAGCCGAAGCACCTTAGCTCGCAGCCTCCCGATCCGGAGTCTCGGTATTTGGACTAGGTGGGCAAGAAGGTTTACTCTGCCTCCACCTGCTCCATCCGGTCCCTCAACTTCCTGATGCATATGGTCCAGTACCAGAATGCTCTGTGGGAGAGGGGACAAGAGCTACTGAGAGCCATGCCAGATTCTGAGCAGAGGACAGAACTTTTGGACATACTTAAATCTGGTTCATGTTCTGAGAGCCTCATACAACACTGCAGATACAGCATCCCGGGCAGCCGCTTCCGGGGTTTGCCTTCGGCGCCATGCCTGGTTGAGTCTCAGGCTTTCACCAGGATCTGCAATCCAGTATCAAGGATCTGCCATTCCAAGGCACCATGTTGTTTGGGCAGGAGACAGAAGCTCTGATTTCACGTCTCCAGGAGTTGGGCAAGTCCTTCTGGTCAGTCTGCCAAATGTACCACGGTGACCAGCGATGGCAACGGAAATGGCCCTTTCGCAAGCCCTCAGGTGGTCAAGGTGGACAAGCCTGTGGTAATCAGCAGGGTCAGAGAGGTGGCTTTCATAGGACAGCCAGTAACCAGCATCCTGGAGGTGCTCCTACCCGTGGGCCCAGGTCCTCCCAGACCTCTCTGCCTATGCCCGGCTCAGCCCAATGACTCCCTTCCGTGCCCCCCCTCCTCTAAAGGAAGACTCCGGGGAGACGGTTGGGGGCCACTTCTCCCTTCATCTCTAAGGGTGGAGATCGATAACTGTGGACCAGTAGGTCCTGGATATTGTCAGGAGAGGATACACGCTAGAGATCATGGAGATTCCTCCAAATACTCCACCATAGTATTCCTGATATCCTCCTGCTCTTCACATGCCACTTATAGAAGGAGAAATTTGGACCCTCTTGCAGAAAAAGGCAATAGAGGTAGTACCCTTGCATCAGCAGGGAAAGGGGTTTTATTCCCACTTCTTCCTGGTCCCAAAAAAGACATGGGATCTTTGACCCATTATGGACCTCAGCTTTCTCAATCTTTTTATAGAGTACAAAAGGTTCAGGATGGTGACCCTTCCAGGTCTACTTCCCCTGCTGCACCAAGGAGACTGGCTCTGCTCCCTAGACATGCAATATGCATATATGCATATTGGGGTCTTCCTTCCCCACCGGAAGTTTCTGAGGTTCCACTTCCAAGGGGAGCACTACCAATTCCAAGTTCTTCCGTTCGGCCTCTCCTCAGCTCCTCAAGTCTTCACAAAGTGCTTGGCACTGGTGGCTGTGGCTCTTAAGATGTCAGGGACATTACATCTTCCCTTACTTTGATGATTGGCTACTTACGGCTCCGTCCAGGTCATGCCTGCTTCATGCTCTCGGAGACACCTATACTCTGTTCCGAGAGCTGGGGATCACCCTGAACCTTCAGAAATCATCCCCCAAGCCCAGTCAAAGACTCGTCTTCATTGGAGCGGTCCTGGATTCTATCCAGTGCATGGTCTTTCTACCCCCGGACAGGGGCGATCACCTGCGGGAGACTGCCGAATGGATCTCAGTAACTCCTCAGGTTCCAGCAAGGAACTTCCTCAGGCTGCTGGGGCACATGGTGGTGGCGGCCATTCCGGTTACTCCTATGGCCCGCCTCCACATGCGGGTCCCACAGTGGATGCTCAGGGTGCAGTGGGACCAGGGCTCCAACGATATAAACTTTCTAGTCAGGATCACCAAGCCAGTCAGGAGAACTTTGCTTTGGTGGATGGACCCCCGGAATTGGGAGAAAGGGGTCCAGTTTCGTCTGGAGCCACCAGGTCAGACCCTTACGACAGATGCATCAGATCTGGGATGGGGAGCGCACCTGGGTACTCGTCAAACGCAAGGGGTTTGGACACCTGAGGAGCGATCTCTCCATATCAATGTACTGGAGATGCAAGTGGTCCTCTATGCCTTACAGACATTTCAAGAGGACCTGGTGCCGGGCTCTCTTCTAATTCAAACAGACAATATGGCGGTCATCTTTTACATCAGCAACCAAGGGGGCACTCATTCATATCCCCTTTGCAGGGAGGCGATGAGAGACTGGTACTGGGCACTGGAATGACACATTCTGCTGTCAGCAGTACATGTTCCAGGCATCCTAAACAATCTGGCCAACAGCTTAAGCAAGTCTCGATCCAGAGCTCATAGTGGGAGCTGCTACAGTCCATAGCAGATCAGCTCTTCGACAAGTGGGGTCGTCCAGAGCTGAACCTTTTTGCGTCATCACGCAACGCAAAAACTGCCAATTTTTTGCTCGTGAGAGCATGCGCCTGGAGTTTTCTGGCCAGACATGTTATCCCTTTGCTGGGCAGGGAGGTTTCTCTATGCCTTCCCGCCCTTCCCTCTCATTCAGAGAATTTTGCTGAAGTTGCAGACAGAAGGGGCTTGAATTATTCTAGTAGCCCCCCCGGTGGCCACGGCAGATTTGGTTCCCACTCCTGCAGCGGCTATCCACAGAACCTCCAACTCCGCTGCCCATATGCTCGCAGTTGCTATCCCAGGAACAGGGATCGCTGGTCCATCTGGACTTCCGTTCCTTACATCTGCATGCTTGGCTCCTTCAGACGTAGCCCAACAGAGATACAGGGTCTCCCCGGAGGTAGCGGCAGTCCTAGTGTCGGCAAGGAAGTCCTCCACCTGCACCACCTATGCTATGAAATGGAAGCGGTTTTGTTTATGGGCCTCATCACAGCATTTGGACCCCGTCACCTGTCCAGTGAACTCAGCGTTACAGTACCTCCTCTCCTTGTACCAACATGGCCTGAGTTACTCCTCTATTAAGGTGTACATGTGGGCTGTCTCGCCCTATCATGCTCTGATTGGAGACCAGGCTTTAGCACAGTTATAGAAACATAGAATTTGATGGCAGATAAGGACCGCTTGGCCCACCCAGTCTGCCCATTTCCCTACCTACTGGATAAGCTGCAGATCCTAGTTAACCAGCAGCCTACTTCTTCCCACCCCAACCCCCTAGAATTGCCTTATGACTGTCCCATGCATGCTTGAATTCCACCACTGATTTTGACTCACAACCTCCTCCGAAGGCCGTTGCATGCATCTACAACCCTCTCTCTGTGGAAAAAATACTTCCTCAGTTCACCTCTGAGCCCCCTCTATCTTCAAATTGTGCCCTCTTGTTCTTGCACACCTCTTTTTGAAAGATGCTACCCTCTTGGACTTTGTTGATTCCCTTGAGGTACTTCAACGTTTCTATCATGTCCCCCCCCCTCTCCTCTTTCCTCGAGGCTATACATATTAAGCTCCTTCGTCTCTCTTCGTGATGTCTTCGTGCAGACCCTGCACCATTTTAGTTGCCCTCCTGTGGACAGCTTCCATCCTGTCTATGTCTTTCTGGATTGGGTCTCAGAACTGCACACAGTACTCCAGATGGGGTCTCACCAGCTGTCTGTACAGAGGGATAATAACTTTCTGTTTTCTATTGGTGATGCCTCTCCTATGCATCCCAGTATCCCCCACCCTCCTCTGCCCTCTCATTGCTTGCCCACCTTTAGGTCATCTGATATGACTACCCCCAGGTCCCTTTCCATTTTTGTTGTTTAGTATCTCACCCCCCATTGTGCACTCTTCCCCTGGGTTTTTGTTTCCCAGGTGCATTACCTTGCACTTCTTAGCATTGAATCTAAGCTGCCATACATTTGACCATTCCTCTAGCCTTGCCAAGTTCCTTCTCATCCTTTCCACCCCACCTTGTGCATCAACTCTGTTGCAGATCTTTGTGTCATCTGCAAAGAGACATACTTTTCCTTCCAGTCCTTCTGCAATGTTGCTTATAAAGACATTGAAGAGGACTGGTCCTAATACTGAACCCTGCAGTACCCCACTAGTAACCTTCCTTTCTCCTGAGTAGACTCCATTTACTATTATTCTCTGTGTCCTGTTCTCCAGCCAATTCTTTTCCCAGGCTGGCTAACATGTATATTAATCTTTTGTGTGGGACTGTGTCAAATGCCTTGCTAAAGTCTAGGTAGGCCATGTCCACAGCCCCTCACTGATCTACTACTTTGGTCACCCAGTCAAAGAAATCTATCAGATTAGTCTGGCATGACCTTCCGCTGTGAATCCATGCTGCCTAGGGTCCTGTGCCCTCTGGCCTCTAGATACTCAACAATTCTTCCTTCAGAGTGATTCCATCATTTCCCTATCACTGAGGTTAAACTAACAGGTCTGTAGTTTCCTGCTTCTGCCTTGCTCCCACTTTTCTGAAGGGAATCACATCTGCCCTCCTCCAGTCCTCAGGTACCACCCCATCCTCCCATGATTTGTTAAAAGGGTAGTCAGTGGTGTCACTAGTTCTACCCTTAGTTCTTTTAGAATTCTGGGATGAATCCCATCAGGCCCCATTGCTTTGTCCACCTTCAGTTTTAAGAGTTCTTTCAGAACCCTTTCTTCTGTAAATGGGCTGGTATCAACTTCTGTATCCAGAGTGTTTCCACTGTTTGTTTTATGCCTCCCCCTCTTCATTTGTAAATACTGAGCAAAAATATTTGTTTAGTATCTCTGCCTTTTCACAGTCTCCCTCTGCCCACCCTCCCTCCCTTTATTAAGCCTCACTATCCCTCCCTTGGTCTTCCTTCGCTCCCTGATGTACCTATAAAAGGTTTTATCCCCCTTCTTAACTGAGTTGGCTATCCTTTCCTCGGTTTGGGCCTTTGCTGTTCTGACTGCCTTCCCAGCCTCCTTTTGCTTTAAGTGATACATTTCTCTGTCCTGCTCCTTCTGTGATTCCTTGTACTTCCTGAATGCTTTCTTTTTCTCTTGAACCTTCACTGCCACTTCCTTTGAGAACCATAGTGGTTTCTTACATCGCTTTGTTTATTTGCTTCACACAAAGGCTCATTACCTCTGTGATGGCAGTTTTCATTATTCCCCATTGTTCTTCCACCCCTCCTTCCTGCCCATTTGCTAGTGCATTCCTTAGGCACTCACCCATTTTGGCAAAGTCAGCCCTCCTAAAGTCCGATACTTTTGTCTTTGTATGGCTTGACTCTATTGCTGTGTTTATTGTGAACCATACTGTTCGATGGTCGCTAGTTCCCAGATGGCTACCCACTTCTACATCTGTGATCCTCTCTCCATCTCCATTTGAGAGAAGCAAGTCTAATATTGCTCCCTCTCGAGTGGGCTCCAATACTAGTTGTCTAAGGCATGCCCCCTGTAGGGCATCTAGAATAACTCCACTCTTCGAAGTGGCAGCTGCAACTGCACTCCAGTTAACATCTGGCATATTCAGATCACCCATCAGCAATATCTCCCCTTTTTCTGTCATTCTAAGTATACTTTCTATCATTTCCTTGTCCTCCCCTGAGAAGGGGGTCTGTATACAACCCCTGTGTGGATTGTGGTGCCATTGCCTGTCTCCAAATTTACCCACAGTGCTTCTTCTCCTCCCTGTTTACCCTTTTGTTCTGTTGCTTTTATTCCTTCCCTTATGTAAAGAGCTACTCCTCCTCCTCCTCCTCTTTTACCCTCCCTGTCCCTCCTGTAGATAGTGTATCCTGGTATGTTTACGTCCCAGTCGTGGTTTTGTGTGTACCATGTTTCTGTGACTGCCACGATATCCAGATGTTCCTCCTCCATCAAGGCCACTAATTCAGGAAGCTTGTTACTCAGACTACGGGCATTGGTACTCATTGCTCTCCATTTTTTGATGGCTTTGCCTTCTGTTGCAGCATCCCCCACTGACCTTTCTACCTCGGTCTTTTTCTCATTTAGTACCCTGTTTTGTAGGGAGAGGCTGGGATTTTCCTGCTGCTTATCAGTGCCTCCCCCTTTGACTAGTTTAAAAGCTTGCCAATGAAGCATTTAAACCGATTGCTCAAAAGACTTGTTCCCTTCCTGGACAGATGCAGACCATCCTGCCAGTATAGGCTGGTGTCCCTCCAGGTGGAACCCCAGTCCCCAATGAAGCCAAACCCCTGTGCTCTGCACCATTTTTTCAACCATTCATTAAACTGCATGGTGCTAATTACCCTCGCCTCCCCCATGCCTTTGACAGACAGCACCTCTGAGAAGGATACTGTGTGTGCTACTTGTCTTAGGCCCCTCCCCAACTCTGCAATGTCCTCCTGCACTGCTCTAATCTCATGATGAGCCAAGTCATTTGTCCCTAAGTGGACAATTACGTCCAGCTCAGACTCCCTTGCAGCTGTTCTCATGATCCTGAGGATGCGCTTCCTGTCCCTCCAAGCCATGGCACCAGGCAGGCACCTTACTTCAGTTTTCCCAGCTCCCCCCAGTTCTATACCCCTAATAATTGAGTCCCCCACCAGGAGCTGCTTCCTTTCCCTGTGGCATCATCTGCCTCCTTCCTGAGGACCTCCCTTGTGACAGTTGTCATCAGTCTTCTCTGTAGGTGCATCCATAGGGGAGCTATGGTCCCCAGAATGGTGTATGATTGTGGAGTGGAACAACTGACTGGGTGCCTCTGTTCCACCATCCTCACCCTCCCTGAGCCCACTGTGGTCCAACTGCTGTGCTTTCTTCGCAACCTCTGAGGTAGTGGTGGTGGCCCTAGTGCTCCCTGGATGGGAGGTTCCCTTCCTACTGTCCAGTGTGGCCTGGGGGAAGGTTTCCTTACTACTGTCCAGTGCGGCCTGAAGACAGGCAACTTCCTCCCTCAGGGCAGAGAGTTGTGTGCAAATAGGGCAGCATCTCAACCTCCAGAAAGACTTCCGGAAGACTGCTGCCCCATAGCCATTACATTGCACTATTCCCCACATGTTTATCTACTTTTTTTTTGCTTGTTTTGTTTTTTTTTGTGTGTGTGTGTGTGTGGTTATATGGAAGTATATATATTATACAATGTGTATGCTTATATTGTCAGTGCAGTGTGCTAGAGAGGATATGACAATGGTATACACCTTGCACTCTTGAGGAAATGATGTCAGAACCTCAGGTATAAAGGAACTATTTCCAGGGGTGGATGGGGTTGGGCCTAAACTGTGCCCTCACAAAACAATCAGCTAAGAGCTCTCACCCACCGCTGCGATGAGTGCCTTCCTGTCAGCAAGATACCCTACACAACAATTTGACAGAGAAAATACCCTGCTAATCAAACAGAGAAAAATCCAGACATCCAAGTCAGATACAGGTAAACCTCTCTGGCCCCAAAACAGCCTGGTGGTTTGTTTGCCACAAAGGAAAATCAAATATGCAGTTATTTCAGCCCTTATGAAGATGCTGACACGATAAGCAGCTTTAAAAAAACCCTTCCTGAATTAAAAACTAAAATAATTAAACACAAAGCAATACCTCTGTAAAATTGAGGAAAACTTCTCTCAGATGTAAGCAAGAGAGAGAGACTAGTTACAGATATTTAGTCCAATATAGTATATCCCAAGATTCCCAAGCAGCTTCTCAGTTGTTTCAAAGCACACAACTTGGAAGAAGATGGACTTCTGTCTGAAACAGGGTCACACCAGTAGTTTATAGTAATTGAACAATGCTGAAATGGTCAAGCTAGACAAATGGCTGTGATGCAGACCTCTGACTTGTGAAGACAATTTCCCCCACCTCAGGCTATGTCTGGCATCCAATTACAAACTGCAGCCTTTGCTATTCTAACTCACACAACCCCACCAAGTATTGCAAAATATATTGATGCAGATTGTCACAGAATTCTAGTAATCAGTCCAGTTAGCCACAAAGGAAAATCAAATATGCAGTTATTTCAGCCCTTCTGAAGATGCTGAAAAGATAAGCAGTTTTGAAAACCCCCTTCCTGAATTAAAAACTAAAATAATTAAACACAAAGCAATACCTCTGTAAAAGTGAGGAAAACTTCTCTCAGATGTAAGCAAGAGAGAGAGAGAGAGATTGGTTATAGATATTTAGTCCAATATAGTATATCCCACACAGCTTCTCAGTTGTTTCAAAGCACACAACTTGGAAGAAGATGGACTTCAATTCAGTTGGATGTAGCCTGCACCTTTTTTGAGGGGAATTTTGCATATGAGACCTCCCATTAGGGATCCTGTCCCACCTTGGGACCTCCTTTTTGTGTTGGAGAAGCTTACCTCACCTCCTTTTGAACCGGCAGCGGATTGTAAGCTGTGTTTCCTTTCCTGGAAGGTGTATTTTTTTGGTTGCTATTACCTCAGCTCAAAGAGTTTCTGAGCTTCAGGCTCTGATGTGTAAAGAGCCATATTTGGTTTTCCATAGGGAAAGGGTTTCTCATAGAACAAATCCTAAGTTTCTTCCAAAAGTGGTCTCGGAGTTGACCCTCAACCAGTCGGTTGACCTTCCAGTCTATTTCCCTTCCCCATCTAATAGAGGGGAAGCTCTCCTTCACACATTGGACATTCACAGGACTTTGAGGTATTACCTTAAAAGGACAGCTGCGCACTGTCAGTCAGAGCAACTCTTTGTGGCCTTTGCACCACAATGCTTGGGCAAACCGGTGACCAAGCAGACAATTTCGAAGTAGATCGTCCACTGTGTATCCTTCTGCTATGAAAAGCACAATAACCCCCTACGGGTCAGTCAGGGGTCACTCCACAGGAGTGTCTGCATCTTTCGCAGCCCTGAAAAATGTCTCCATAAGGGACATATGTGCGGCCACTACCTGGAACTCAGTGCATACCTTTGTCAAGCATTATAGCTTGGATATCGTCTCCAGATGCCGTGACGGTTTTGATCTGGCTGTTTTGCAGGGACTTTTGTCCTAGGCCTCTGGAGTCAGTATTTCCACCTCCTGGGGTCAACTACCTATTTGGCATGGACTGCTTGGTATTCAGTACTAACTGTTATAGCCTGCTGCAAGAGCTCCCACTTGAAGTAAGATAGTACAGTTACGTAAGAACTTACCATAACAGTAGATCTTCGAGAGAAGCTCTTGCAGCAGGCATTACTTTCCCACCCACCTTACCCCTAGAGGTGTGCAGATCTTCATCTATATCTTCATCTAGTGCTTTGTCTCCTTCTCTTGTTGGGGCTTGTTCGCGGGCCTTGGCGGGAGAACTGAGGTGCAGCTGGGTCCACCCCCTTTTGTACCAGGGCTAACGGGTGGGGCCGACGTCGGGGGCGGTCCCTGCTTGGTACTGCTGGCTGAGAAGCTTTCTGGAGGATCTTAGTGCCTGCGGCATAGTCCTAGCTGTTATAGCCTGCTGCAAGAGCTCCTCTCGAAGATCTACTGTTAGGTAAGTTCTTACATAACTGTACTTTCTCATGACTTACCTCCAGGACTCTGGAGCCCCAGTTCGACCCGTATCTAAGGGGCATCAGGGTGGTCTGCAAGCACAGCCCATCAGCCTTCCCAGACATCTCACCCAACGTCCAGATCTGTGGGGCAAGCATAAGACTCCGTCAGCTGCGAAAACCCACAAGGTGGCAGGCACCAGGCATCAACCCCACATCCATTACCCTAATCTCAGTGTCTTTCACCTTCCTCTCCACCTTTGGTCTTCTAAGAAGCTTTTGGGAGAGGAGGGTGTCCTTCAACAGACTGAGGGATCCTCCACGCACACACACACGCAGGCTCAGAAACATAGAAATATAGAATTTGACGGCAGATAAGGACCACTTGGCACACCCAGTCTGCCCATTTCCCTACCTAATGGATAAGCTGCAGATCCTAGTTAACCAGCAGCCTACTTCTTCCTACCCAACCCCCAAGAATTGCCTTATGGCTGTCCCATGCATGCTTGAATTCAACCACTGTTTTTGACTCCACAACCTCCTCCGGAAGGCCGTTCCATGCATCCACAACCCTCTCTGTGAAAAAATACTTCCTTACATTACCTCTGAGCCACCCCCTCTATCATCAAATTGTGCCCCCTTGTTCTTGCACACCTCTTTTTTTGAAAGATGCTACCCTCTTAGACTTTGTTTATACCCTTGAGGTACTTGAAAGTTTCTATCATGTCCCCCCTCGCCCTTCTTTCCTCGAGGCTATACATATTAAGCTCCTTTAGTCTCTCTTCATATGTCTTCTGGTGCAGACCCTGCACCATTTTAGTTGCCCTCCTCTGGACAGCTTCCATCTTGTCTGTGTCCTTGCGGAGATTGGGTCTCCAGAACTGCACACAGTACTCCAGATGGGGTCTCACCAGCTGTCTGTACAGAGGGATAACAACTTCCTGTTTTCTGCTGGTGATGCCTCTCCCTGTGCATTCCAGTATCCCCAGCCCTCCCTACTGCCCTCTCACATTGCTTGCTCACCTTTAAGTCATCTGATATGACTACCCTCAGGTCCCTTTCCATTTTTGTTGTTGTTAGTATCTCACCCCCCATTGTGTACTCTTCCCCTGGGTTTTTGTTTCCCAGGTGCATTACCTTGCACTTCTTAGCATTAAATCTAAGCTGCCATACATTTGACCATTCCTCTAACCTTGCCAAGTCCCTTCTCATCCTTTCCACCCACCTTGTGCATCAACTCTGCTGCAGATCTTTGTGTCATCTGCAAAGAGACATCTTTTCCTTCAAGTCCCTCTGCAATGTCACTTATAAAGACATTGAAAGGACCGGAATCTAATACTGAACCCTGCGGCACCCACTAGTAACCCCCTTTCTTCTGGTGGACTCCATTTACTATTACTCTGTGTCCTATTCTCCAGCCAATTATTTACCCAGGCTGTCATCTTGGGACCCACTCCCAGGCTGGGTAACTTGTATATTAATCTTTTGTGTGGGACTGTGTCAAATGCCTTGCTAAAGTCTAGGTAGGCCATGTCCATAGCCCCTCCCTGATCTGCTACTTTGGTCACCCAGTCAAAGAAATCTATTAGATTCGTCTGGCATGACCTTCCTGCTGTGAATCCATGCTGCCTTGGGTCCTGGCCTCTAGGTACTCGACAATTCTTTCCTTCAGAAGTGATTCCATCATTTTCCCTATCACTGAGTTTAAACTAACAGGTCTGTAGTTTCCTGCTTCTGTCCTGCTCCCACTTTTGTGAAGGGGAATCACATCTGCCCTTCTCCAGTCCTCAGGTACCACCCCATCCTCCCATGATTTGTTAAAAAAGGTAGTCAGTGGTGTCACTAGTTCTACCCTTAGTTCTTTTAGAATTCTGGGATGAATCCATCAGGCCCCATTGCTTTGTCCACCTTCAGTTTTAAGGTTCTTTCAGAACCCTTTCTTCTGCAAATGGGCTGGTATCCAACTTCTGTATCCAGAGTGTTTCTATTGTTTTTATAGATACCTCCCCTCTTCATTTGTAAATACTGAGCAAAAAATACTTGTTTAGTATCTCTGCCTTTTCACCATCACCCTCTGCCCACCCCTCCCTTTATTAAGCCTCACTATCCCTCCTTAGTCTTCCTTCGCTCCCTGATGTACCTAAAAGGTTTTATCCCCCTCTTAACTGAGTTGGCTATCTTTTCCTCAGTTCGGGCCTTTGCTGTTCTGACTGCCTGCCCAGCTTCCTTTTGCTTTAACTGATACAATTCTCTGTCCAGCTCCTTCTGTGATTCCTTGTACTTTCTGAATGCTTTGTTTTTCTCTTGAACCTTCACTGCCACCTCCTTTGAGAACCATAGTGGTTTCTTGCATCATTTTGTTTTGTTTATTTGCTTCACACAAAGTCTCGTTACCTCTGTGATGGCAGTTTTTATTATTCCCCATTGTTCTTCCAACCCTCCTTCCTGCTGAAGATCCAAACGCCGCTTCTCGGGTTCCCTTGGTCCCTGGGATGCACCAAGAATTTTCTCTCTTTAAGGGGAGCAAAGTTTCTCCCCCCCCGCCCCTGTTTTAAACTGCTCTGGCCTATCGGGTTCTTTCTGGTATCCTACCTGGGTTTACAGGCAGCTCAGACTTTTCTGTCTTTTTGTCAGTTTTTCTTCAGGGTTCCTCCCTTTCAGGAGCTCCCAAGGAGGGAAGGGGCTGGAGTCAGACTAGCTTACTCCAGTTCCACCTTCTTGACAGACTTCTAGGCTGTCTCCTGAGCCTCCTGACTTGTCAGTTGCCTTCTGCCCTCTCCTTGAGCCTGGGGCCATGTTTCTTCATTGTCAGAGTCTCACCCCCTGACCACCATCATTGGGTTGGTGGGTCAAGGAACGGAGATCCTTTGTCCCCGAGCTTACAGGACGGAGAACCAACATCGGTTACCCCTCAGGTTCAACGCCGAAGATCCAAACGCCGCTTCTCGGGTTCCCTTGGTCCCCGGGATGCATCAAGAATTTTCTCTCTTTAAGGGGAGCAAAGTCCCCCCCCCCACCCCCGTTTTAAACTGCTGTGGCCTATCGGGTTCTTTCTGGTATCCTGCCTGGGTTTACAGGTGTTGGCCCACGGTAGTGGAGGCAATACTGGCCACTTTGGGATCCATGACCTATACGGCTTTGTGGATTTTTGGAAGGTTATCTGCCTGTCTCAAGTTCTTCCTTCTGGTCTGAACAAGTCCCTTCACTGAAGCGGCCCCTCCATGGGGATTGAACTACCCTGACTGGGCTTGCCACTTGTACGACAGTTGGTCATCCTCTCGCCACCTCTGGCTGTATTGATCCTACGTTACCCTATCGCCGGAAGGCCCTTGCGGTGGCCGGGTACTTCGCACATCCCAACAGATGTCCTCTATTTTCAAATGGCTCGGACCGCGGTATTCCAGGGGTCTCCTGTGGCAGTCTTCAGGGCCTTCCTCACTCGGGAATTCCCCCCTCTCCTTTTGTTTTCCCCATTGTGATGGGGTCCTGTTCCTTAGTTACTTTCCACGCACATGCAGGTCTCAGGACGTATACCAGTTTTTCCTCTATCCCTGTTCCCAGGGGCCCTTTTCTTTGCCCCATGATATCCATGGGCCTTGGCAGTCACCTACCCAGTGCAGTCAGATTGTCGTTTCATCTGGGTATTTGAGATCCTACCCCCTTTCAGGGGACTGTTTCCCCACAAAAAAAAAAAAGATTTTATATATGTATGTAGATATAGTCCCGTCTTGGCCAGATTGCAGCAAGCCTCATCTTTGACAAGCTCCCTTGGAGGGACGGTCTGGCATCTCTCCGGATTACCTCCTTTCCTTCTCCAGAGTGTCACTCGTTTGAGGTTTTTTTTTTCTTTCAGCCAGATTGGTGGCCTTCTAAGAAGGTCACTAAGACTGTGGAATTTGGCCTTGTGGATTGTAGGGTCCCTTCTTCCTTTCCCTGTGCAGGGTTCAGGTACTTGGGTCGAATCCAGATTCAGGAGGGATTTCCCTTTGATGCCCTTCTCTAGCCATAAGGGGGATTCGGTTATTGCCTCTCCCTTTTCTTTTGATCTTTTGGGGGGAAACTGACAGCTATTGTCACTGGCCTTCTCTCCTCCCCGACCCCTGGTCGGAGTCGATTGGAGAATGCCTTATTTGACTCGGACTCAATCAGGTGTAGTCACCTGTTGTTTTCTTTGGTCTACCCTATTGGAGGCACTCCTCTTTTTTCTACAGTGCTCTTCAGACTAAGTCTGTCTTCATGACGTTGACCTCCTGTCTGACATCAGCCCTCTGGTGGAGGTTGCCTTCCTACCTTTCCTCCTCCCAGATATTTCCCTTTGGCTACTGCTTGGGACTCTTAGCCTAACAGTGTTGCCTACTGCAAGAGCCCCCCTGGAAGTAAAATAGTACAGTTACGTAAGAACTTACCGTAACAGTAGATCTTCGAGAGGTGCTTTTGCAGTAGGCACTTTTTCCCCCCCTCCTCCCTTCATCCCTCTGCTCTATCTCGGCCAGTTCAGGCCTCAGAAGTCCTTTTCTCCTGTCGGACCTTGCTCCAGGGTTTCTGATGGGGGGAACTGAGGAGGGTGTGGGCAACCGCCCCTTTATACCTGAATGGATGTTGATGTGCCGACGTCAGGGGGCAGTCCCCATTTAGTACTGCTAGCTAGAATTTTTCCGTGGGGGCCTGGCGGCTTAGTCCTAATGGTGTTGCCTACTGCAAGAGCTCCTCTGGATGATTTACTGTTACAGTAAGTTCTTGCGTAACTGTACTTATTTTTTATTTTTATTTATTTTTTAGTTGTTTAACCAGGTATAGCACACTAAGCTGAAAGCTTTTTTACAGGAGCGACCTGGGAGCACAAGGAGGTTAAGTGACTTGTTCAGGGTCACACAGTATGCAAGTGGAAGCTGTGGGATTCAAACCCAGGTCAGGTCTGCTTTTCCTTCTGCTGCTAGAGATCCCTGTCCCTGTGCACCCCAGCATCTGGTCACCTTGCCTGCTGCCCGGTCGCACTGCTCTGCCACCTTGAGATCATCGGGTGTGAGCACCCCAGGGTCCCTCTGTTGCTTAACTGTAAGTAGTGCCCCTTCCTCCGCCACCACCGTTGTATACACAGTCCCCTGGGTGTCTTCCACCCCACCCCCACAGTGTATGACTTTGCACTTTCTGGCCTTGAAACCCAGCTGCCACCCCCTAGACCCTCCTAGTTTCCCCCAGATTTTTGCATTCTTTCCACCTCTCCTGGGTGTCCACCCTGTTGCACATTTGTCATCTGCAGAGACACGCCTTCCCTTCCAGTTCCTCGGCAGTGCCACTTCTGAAGACACGGAAGAGGACAGGGTCCAGAACTGATCCCCTTGGTGCTCAACTGGTCACTCTTTTGCCCTCTGAGTGACGGCCTTTTACAACCACCCTCTGTCTTCTATCTTTCAACCAGTTAGATACCCAGCTCACCACCTTCCTCCCACCTCCAGGCTGCTGAGTTTATCAGCCTTCTGTGTGGGACAGTGTCAAAGGCCTTACTGAAGTCCAGATACCCATGCTTATTACCTTAAAACAGCTTGCCTTTACCTTAGTTATTTCCGCTTTGATTCTATTCCATTGTGTCTCCACCCCCCTGGCTATCCCCCTCTTCAAGGTATTTCCTAAGGCAGCCACCCGTTTCTTTGAAATCTACTGTCTTGAAGTCCAGCACCCTTGTCCTAATGTGGTTTTTCTCCTGCCCAATCTGTACGCCAGACCACACTGTACATTCACTTGTGCCCAGGAGGATACCCACTGCAACATATGCAATGCTGTCCCTGTTCGTATGAGATCCAGCACTACCCTGTCTCTCATGGGATCCATAATCAAATGCCTGAGAAGCAACCCTTGCAGGAAGTTTAGGATGACACTACTCCTAGTAGTGGCTGCGGCCTGGATATTCCAGTCTACATCTGTCAGATTAGTCACCCATAATTATTACATAATCTTCTTTGAGGATATATTTTTCATCAGGCCACAGCTATGGGAAATTGAGCCATCAGGCACTAGGACCACACAGAAACATTTACTAGCAGTTCACTAGAGGCCGCCAAGAATGTCTGACATTCTCCTCATATAAGCATGAGTGGCTCCATCCCTTCTCAGTTGTTTTCCCGCCATCAGTCAAAACTCGTCGGACCCTGTGGAAACGCTTCTTTTAGCTGTCTTTTCCAGAAACAGAGTTACAGGATCTGCGACGTTGACTCCTGCACCACCATCACCTGCAATTCAGGCCCCGCTGCTCTCTGTTACTCTGACGTCAGTTCTGGTGGTATTGGGTTGCACTCGACTTGGCCACATCCCCGACTCATCATCTGACCTAGGGGCCTTCCTATCATCGGTGAATATGAGACCTCGGAGATGCATGAACAACCAGGCCTACCCATCCTGGGTATTTCCTAGTGGGCCCTTTGGTTTCCTCCAGGCCCTCTTCTTCCAGCCACTGACCTTCGGATGCATCCTTGACCACCCCCACTCAAGATTTTGTAGCCAGGAGCTCTGGGGTGGGTCTCCATAATCCAGCTGTAGCTGGCGCCTTTTAGACAGTGATTCCTTAGCCTCTCCCATCCCTTCTACCTCCTGTCACCCTAACATGGGGTAGGGCCAGCTCTCTATTCTGCCAGTCTCTGCTGGACCTGGCTCGATGGTGACACCCAGTGCCTCCCACATCAGTGCTTCATCGTGCCACGATGGCTGGAACGTTGTTCTGACTGGGGTGCCTTTGCCTCCCTTGTGAGCAGTCCACCAGTGCCGTGGACTGTACGGACACAATGCCGGGCAGTTCATTTGCCTTGGACCATCCTACTCGGACCAGGCTATTCTCTTGCTGAGCCTCATCATCTTTTACTTTGGCATCCCATCTGTGACTGTTGAATACGGCCCTGCCCCATTTATTATGCAGATAGAGTTAAATGCAAGACTTTGTTCTATCTTCTTCTTATCTCTCTTCTATTTATTTATTGAAATTGTTTCACCAGGAAAAGCACACTGAGCAACAAACTGCTCGTCTCCCGGTGCGACCTGGGAGGAAGGTACAGGGGAGAGATAACACACAGGTTATCTTACATACATTTGACAGAATACAGACGCATAGGTTACCATTAGTACAGGAATAGACGTGATAAAGGTAAAAATGTGGATAACAGTTTGGGCTTGATACAGGGACACGTAACACTGGGGAGAAAGAGGTGCAACGGCTGGCTAGCGATAGGACTGTTCACATGAGAACGAGATAGTAAGTGCAATAGTTGGGGTGGAGAGTCTGATAATGTAGCGCACTAGGTGCTGCTGGTCAGGCTAGGGAGCGGGGCACAAGGGGTAAGCTCATGGGTGGTGTTTGGTGCAGGAGCATTTTACCGAGTAGTAGTTAGCGAGGGCTGCAGATAGGTTCGCTTCTCTGGTTGCGCAACCAAATGTTCTCATGAGACCTAGGAACTAATCACTCTAACGGTCTTGCAATTCTCCGCCTCTCACTATCTCTCTGCCTTCATTTGCTGTTTCTGTCTTTTCTTCCCCATATCTGCGGTTGTAAAAATGTATACGAGTCTTTATATGAAACTGGGATTCCTTTGTTTGAAACTGTATACAGTTACACTTTTTTGGGGGGAGGCAGTTTAGTGCACTGGTTTAAGGCTGTGAGCTGCAAATCTGGTGACATCCAGCAGCCCACACCTGGGTTTGAATCCCACAGCTTCCACTTGCACACTGTGTGACCCTGAGCAAGTCACTTAACTTCCCTGTACTCCCAGGTCACACCTGTAAAAAAGCTTTCAGCTTAGTGTGCTAGTCCTGGTTAAACAACTAACACTGTTGAAATGATTGCAGAAAGCTACAGTATTTGGGATTTTGGGGGTTAATCTGAGATGCAGTTATAGCTCCTCTGACTGTTTTGCAGAGCTCCCAGGAGGAGGTCAGCTTGGGACATTGTTCTATTTGCAAGCCTGCTCTGCAAGGAAACTGACAAGAACATTTTCTGAGAAACAATATGTTCGTTTAATGAGTTCCCAGGCAAAGACTTACAAAAGAGCAGCAATACTTTTGCTAGAGAGAGAGACTGAAACTTGGAATTAGAGATTGAATATTTTTATTTTACTTTTATTGATAATAAAACGCTACTTGCGAATTTTACAACTGTTCCTGGTCTTCCTATGCTTCCTGCCCTGTGCCTTGATGACACCATGGTCGATGCAGGGTGAATGTACAGGTGGTGGCACTTCTGCCTCACCGTCATCTCTCCCTCAGCGCCTGGTGATGCCAGGCGGCTAACTTGCCTCCGTCCGTCCTGCTCGGACCAGGCTCTGCCCTTGCTGAGCCTCGTCAATGCAGGGTAATAGTCCTAACGGTGTATCTCTGCCTCCCTTATCAGCTGCCCTCTCTGGCCAGTTGACAGTACAAACGTCCACACGGGTGGCTCACTTGTCTCAGGCCATCCTCCTTGGACCAAGCTTCATTCTTTCAGAACCTCATCGACACGTCCTTGTGCATCTCACCATTGACGTACCATGCTGTGCCACTACAGTGGGGAATTATATCATCAACACATCACTCCCATGAGGCTTTTCAGGAGTGGGGGGTTCCTGAACAGACCCCGACTTCTCATCCACCTGGAATACAACCAGTGTGGTTTACCTGGCTACTATAGGGGTACGCCAGCCTACGTTCTCCTGGAAATCCCCTTAGGTTGCCCAGCCCTGTCCTTCCTTTATCTGGCTAAGGACAAGCCTCTGGGCACATAATTGCGGCATCTTGGGCCCATCCAGTTTTAGGTGGCTATACAAGCCACTTCCAGTCCTTTGGATTACAGGTTCTAGGCACTAAGGCCTTGGCCCTTACCTTTTTTGGTTTTGGGGCTTGCTGTATACCAAGCCCATCTTTCATCTGTTAAAAGCCCTGGGAGAGTGTGACCTAGACACCTCTTGGACACTTCTACCCAGACAGCCATTTGGCATGTCTGGGATCCAGTTCTGCTGCAGGGTGGTACTGATTTATCCTCTCTGGCTTATGAGGGATATAGCAAACCCTGATGCCAGTAGGCTCTTCAGGCTGCACCCACCACAAAGCAGCCAGGAGGGTGTCCTTTTCTCTGGGCAGTGCTTGTCATTATTCCATTGCTCAACCCTAGGATATGGGTAGGGTAGCAGACATCTTGCCTATCTCAGGAGCCCTCTCCAGGTCCCTCTCTCTGTACCCCGGGGGGGCACTGCAGTGGCAACTGCAGCATCAAGATCCACCTACACCCTCCCACAACCCCAGTCACTCTTCCCCATTGGGTTGCAGGGAATCCCTTCTCTGTGTCATCTAGGGAAGAGTACCAGCTGCAAATGCTCTTGGGCATACTGGTACGAGATCATACTCTGGAGTTTTTAAGACTGCTTACAGATCTTCCTCCAGGCCTCCCCATTACCCTGTAGATCAACATCCAGTGCTTCTGGAAGAGGTGCACACCTTGCTATGGCGAGCAGTTACAGAACTGGTCTCTTTGCTCTGAAATGGTATCCCACTAGCATGGAAAGGGGACTAGATTTGTCCTTGGGCTACGCGTTCTACCCACAGGCAAATGCACATCACAACACTTGAAGGACCCAGGAGGTTCTAGTTGTGAGGCTGTATCACTGTTTCAGGAGCTTCCCCATGGCTCCATTTATGCTCTGCACTACTCACAGGAAGTATTTAGGATTCCTGTTTCAGGGAAAATGCTACTAGTTAAGGGTATTGCCTCTGGCTTGTCTCCAGTGCCACAGGTACTTACCAAATGTGTAGCAGTGGTGGCAGCAGCCCTCCACAGGGAAGGCCGATAGGCTTCTCCAAGCCCCTTCCAGGAAGCAGCTGATCTTATTTCAAGTTGGAACTCTTGCATCAAGCAATAACCATAAGGACTAAGCTGACAGGCCAACACGGAAACCTTCTAGCTAGTAGTCTTCAGCAGGGGACCGCCCCCGACATCGGCCCGCCCTGACGTCACCCAGTGGTATAAAGGGGGTGGTCCCCAGCCCCACCTCAGTTCTTTTCCTGCCATCGACAAGTTCGTATCTACTCCTCGGACACCTCCTGCTTCAGTCGACCATCTTCACACTTTATTGCATTTTTCTTTATTTTCTTCTGCATGTCCTCATCCCCAGCCTCTTCCGTTTTATCTGTCGAATGAAGAAAATCTAGTGTGTGAGTGCAGCAAGCAGCTCTCATCAAAAGACTGCCACATGGCCTGCCTCCTCTGCCTGGGCCCAGACCATGACACCTCGGCCTGTGAACACTGCCAGCAGTTCAACCAGAGGACATGGAGCCACCACCAGAAGGCCCTTAAGGCACACCTTCTAGAACAGCAGCATGCAGCCATGCAAAAACCACCTTCGGAGAAAAGCCCTTCTTCCTCCTCTTCGGTCCCAACCTCTTCATTGTTGAAGATTCACAAGGAGAAGAAGAAGGTCTCAGGGGAGCATAAGTCCCGGAACAAGAAAAGGGAGAAGGCCCAGACTCATTCCCGTTCACGGTCTCTGAGTAGAAGGAAGGAAGACTCTTCAGGTTCCTCCTCCGACGGGAGGCTGGACCATTCCTCCCGGCCTGCCTTCACTGCCTCCAGGCAGCTGGTTGTTAAGCCTCCCACCCTGGTGCTGGCGACGGGGGGGCAGGTTAGTCAGGGTCCGGGGCTGCCATCCAGGCCCTGCAGCCCCTGTGAGTGAAGGCTATACTGAAAGCGTCCGCTGCCTCCTTAAGTGGTGGGGCTGGTTCCAAGTCAGGCGGTGGGTCATCACCCATCGTCTGGCCCCAATGTCAGGCTCAGCCTCCAAGTCTTTGGACAAGGCATCCCGTCATCAGTAGCAAGCGTCCTCCTCAAAACACTCTGGGACACCACCTCCTCGCTCCCTGCTGACTATTCCATGGGCCCCAATCAAGCCGATGACAGCCTCCACTCCGGACCATTGCCAGCCGCCGCCTTTGAGGGAGACGCCGGGTACCCCAGTGTTGAACCCGATGACCGCCCTACCGTCGCCGGACCACCCAACATTGCCGTTAGATACCTCTACTCCATCATGGGAGGACATGGCTCCAGTCAGTCCTAGGATTGAATAGGCACCGGAACATCCGAACCCGGCCCCTCCAAAGCCAGCTATACCGATGTTAGACAGATGCCAGCTCCTCTGCAGCCTCAGGGGTCGGCCAGCCCTTAGGGTCCACAAATTCCACTAAGCGAGGTCAAGGACCTTTTTAAGTTTTGGTCGAATGAGATAAAAGGGGACCTTTTTCCACCTTAACCTTCAGAACCGGTTATGGTAGAGCCAGAGCCTGAACTGGATCTGCAGCCAGTGCCTAAGCAGCCGACCCCAGACCTGAGAAGTCCTTCCCCAGTCTCGGATGGTAGGCACAAGAGAAGGCCCAAACACACAAAGGATAGAGGTGCAGACACTTGTTCTCCCTGTCATCAGGCCATCACTGCTGTCAGTCCCATAGCGGACATCAGCATAGCTCCTCCTCTTCCACCTTGGTGAACTCTAGCCACAGCTTATTCTCCTCAGCCTTGGATGAGTTGGTTGGAACCCAGGGGTCGTCCCCGCTCTCCTGACCACAATAACATCCCTAGATCGCCTCCTGACAATCCATCGTTTATGGACATCATGAGGCACATCCAGGCCATTAACGGTTGGGAAACTGAGGACCTGGATCCTGAGAGGCGTAGGCATGTGAAATACCTGAAGCAGAAAGAGGCTAAGCCCCTTGTGGTCCCTTAGGCTTACCTGGAAGCACCCATCATGGACCTCTGCCATTTCTAAAAAGTCCTACCGCCTATACAGGGCGCCCCGGGATGAGTCGTCCTTGGCAGAGCACCCTGTAGCAGACTTACTGGTCATAACAGCAACTTGCAATCAGTCCAAGAGGCCCAAGCATTTCAGCAACCAGCCTCCAGACCAGGAGTCCAGTATTATTGACCAAATGGGCAAGGTGGTCTATTCTTCCTCCACCTGCTCCATTAGCCCCCTTAATGTCCTCAACCACATGGTACAATACCAGAATGCTCTGCGGGAGAAGGGGTTGGAGCTAGCTCAGGCTTTGCCAGACTCTGCCCAAAGGACTGAGCTCAATGATCTGCTCAAGTCTGGGTCGGACGTGGGAACCCACAATCTTACTTCAAGGGGGCTCTTGCAGTAGGCAACACCATTAGGACTAAGCTGCCAGGCACTAGGACCACACAGAAAAATTCTAACTAGCAGTACCAAATGGGCAGTCCCCCACACCCACCTCGGTTCTTTTCCCACCATCGACCTGCGCTTGTCTAGCTTCTTGGATCAGCACTGCTACAGTCAACTGCCATTTTTTTCTCTTTTCCCTTTTTTTTTTTTCTTTGTCTAACCAGTTACTTTTTCGACCTTATGTCATCGTCAAACTCTTCCACCGACACCCATAAGTCCAAGTGTGCTTGCGGAAAGCGGCACGGGATCATAATGTTGCAAGACATTATGCCGCATGCAAAATCTCGCTGCCAATACAGCATGATTCCTTGCATGTGGCATAATATATCTTTTTTTTGCATACAGCAGTATTCATGATATTGCACCACTCGCTGTCTCGTACAGTGCTATTCTGGGGTTGGCACTAATGTACGCTATTAAGTGTATGACATTATGACCCGGTAGGGTGGGAAGCAGCTCCCTGAAAAGGATGGTCACTCCGCATGTGTCATCTGCCTAGGCCTGGATCGTGAAACCAAAGCCTGCCAGGCCCGCCAAAAGTTAAATCGGATCACGTGGAAGAGGAGGCAGAAAGTCTTGGAATCAAACTTCCTGCAGCAGAAGCTGGCTACCCTAGAGAGAGAGAGAGTTGCAGTCCCATACCACGGCCGGGATGTCTGGGGATCCTCCATCATCAGCCAAAAAGCATAAGAAACATTGGGACTGGGATCGGTCAGCCATGGAGTCGCAGTCTCCTTCTGGGGCCGTGATGGCTACAGTCTTACTCCCACAGGGGGTTGATTTCTTCATCCGTGCCAGACCTCCTTCCTTTGAGGCTGCAGGTGAACCTGCCTATCGCAGTTCTCACTGTGATGAATGGCACTTCTGTGTTTGTGCAGAGGTTCCTTCATCTGCCCCTGCTACTCAGGCTGGTCCTCATGCATGGGCCAGATGCAGGTGGCCAGGTCGATGCTAAGGGTGAGGCTGCAGCTGATTCCACCCTTCCAGCCTCTGTCTCTTCACTGGACTCTGAGGTGGAGTCCGGCGGCTGTCTAATGGACAGACACCTGCTGTCACCCTCTGGGCCACAGCCTTCCTCTGCGGAGCAGCCACCCTTGAGGCTCCAAGATTCCGGGCTTTCGCTGGGGTCAGCCTCCCAGGCCCCCCCCCTGCAGTTCCCAACCAGGCCCTTGTCTCTGAAGCCTCCAGCCGGGGGTCTGATGTTTCTGTATCACACCACCTGCTATTCCCGGACCAATCAAGCTTAGCTCAGACTTCTTAGGAGTCTGCAGAGCATCCCGGGGTTCTGACCTCTGGGCTCAACTCATTGGGCGCTCTTCTTTTTTTGTTTTTCTATATATGTTTTATTGAGCTTTTCCTGTTTTTCTCCCTGGTCCCAATCTCCTCTCTCCGACGCACGTGCATGTTGAGGCATGCGAATGCCGCATCTCAAGGCGCCGTCCCTACGTGTTGCCCCCTCCACCTATGCTAGCCACCGGACCTCCATCCGGTGATAGTGGGACTACAGGGGGCAGCGACCACCCTGGGAGAGTTGAGCTGCCTTCCAGCTGCTCAATCCTGCTCCTAGCCCCCCCCCCCCATGCCTGCACCCCAATGACCAGAGTCCGTTCCCAGACCCGGGTTGCAGGCATAGTGCAAAATAAGGTGTCGCGCGCCTCAGCCCTCAGTGCCACTGTGCCGGTTCACACCGGGTGCTCTTCTAGAGGCCAAGCAGCTGGTTTCAGTCTCCGACACGAGTTCCGGTGCCATTGTAGACTCTGCCCTTCAACTGTTATCTTCTGAATCGGCTCTAAGTACAGACATTGCATCGTCAGGTGAGATGTTGGACAGTCTGTCTCACTACCAGGCATTAAGTTGCCCTTTCAGCCAGTGCTTCTATGCCGAACATAGATGGATTATGGAGTCTTACTGAACGCCTGGTTGGTGTCGGCTCCATGGCCTACTTTGGTGCTGCCAACTTTCTCCCCCCCCCAGAGGGAACACCCAGCCTTCAGGACTAGACAGCTTCCCTCAGGATCGGGGTTCACATCGAGCAGCGGATCAGGAGGTAACCCCCGGTGTCTCCCCTTTGACGGGTTCGGCCGTTGGTTCTGAGCAGTCCCTCTACATGGTCTCAAATTCCTCGGGCTCTCCTCCTTCGCTTTCACCCCACCCAAGGAATTTTGGCTTGGGGATACCCCCAAATCATCCCCAGAGGATCACTCATTTCTTGAAATGATAATGGGGATCCAAATCCTTCAGGGACGGGGCACAGAAGATCAAGACCCCCAGCAGCAGTGCCTTGCGTAGCATCTGCATCTTCCTGAAGTAGATGCAGTTGTGATCCCCCATGACGACGTATCCTCCACAGTGTGGCTACAACCGGCATCGGTTCCGGCCACCCCACGCAAGGTTGATGGCCTTTATCATGCCCCGGATGGTAAGGAACAATTTGCCTCCCAGCCTAAGGCATACCCCTCTGTACTTGAGGGACTATCAGCCATGGCAGAAGGCCCGATTTTCGGGACTACCCATCATACAGGGAGGGAGTCCAGGGTTCTGGACTCCTTAGGTTGTTAGGTCTATGACTCCTCAATCCTAGCCTTGAGAGCTCAGAATTATTTGACCCACATGCTGGTGCACCAGTAATCCGTTTTGGGTCAAATTGGAGATTTGCTAAGTTCCACTGGGGATTTTCATACCCAGTCTCAATTAGAACATCTCCTTACCTCGTTGTCTAATGTGAGGTTCTATGCTGTAAGGCCTCATGTTATACAGTGGACGTGACTGCCCGGAATGCTGTGTCCGCCATTTGTCTCAGATGCCATGCATGGCTTCATCTGACAAACCTTAAAGCTGCAACCCAGGTCTCTGTTTTAGATACCCCTTTCCAAGGCCCTACATTGTTCGGGGAGGATGTCCAGGCTCTCATGGCTTCCCTCCAGGACTTGGGAGCCCCTCTTCTACCCATAACTCAGGGGCATCACTGCAGTTGAAATGTATAAACCAACAACCTTCCTGGACATCACACCCAACATCTGAATCTAAAGGGCAAGTGTAAGACCCAGTCGTGGGTCATAACTTCAGTGGATGCGTCAGCCGCAAAGACCCACAGAGCAGCAGGTGCCCTAGTGCCAACGCTGGACCCATTGCCCTAATTTCAGCAGCTTTTACCTTCCTCTCCACCTTCGGCCTTCTGAGAAGATTCAGGGAGAGGGAAGTGTACATTGGCAGAGTGAGGGATCACTCCCCACACCCTCAGACTCTCTTGCCTGTTTTTCTTCAGAATATTTCTACAGGGTTCTTCCCTTTCAGGAGCTCCCCTGGGTGGGTGCCGGAGTCGGACAGACTTCCTCTGTTTCCACCTTCGCTGCAGAATTCTAGGCTGTTTCCTAGGGCTCCCCGACTAGTCAGTTTCCTTTGGCCCTCTCTTTTGAGCCTGGGGCCTCTTTTTTCATTTAAGGGGCTAATTCTCAGTCTCTTACCCCTGACTGCCATCGTTGGTTGGCGGGTTGAGGAACTATGATCATTTATCCCCAGGCCTGAGGGACAGAGAATTTCTCCTCTTTTTGTAGTAAAGCATGGCCAGCATTAGTTAACCCTCGGGTTCAACACGGGAGGCGCAAATGCCAGTTCTTGGGTTCCTTTGGTCCCCGGGACTTATTGTGCATTTTCCCTTTTCTAGGGAGCAGAGACTCCTCCTGATTTAAAGGTTCTGGCTTACCGGGGTTCTTTCCTGTGTCCTGTCTGAGTTTACAGGCATTTATTGGTTCCTGGCAGTGGAGACAATATTAGCCACTTGCTGGTACATGACCCCTGTGGCTTCGGGCCATCGGGGCCTAGCCATTTTCAGGCTGTATTGAATCTCCTAACTCCCAGCAAGGCCTGGGATCGCTTCCCCTTATCTGACAGCAGCCAGAGAACCTGGGGTTTTTGGGAGGTTGTCTGGCTGTCTCAGTTCTTCCTCCTGGTTCGAACAGCCCCTTTGCTGAAGTGGCCCCCACTGCTGGGGTCACAATATCCTGGCGGGGCTCGCCACTTGTAAGAAAGTCGGCTATCTTTGCACTGCCTTTGGCAGTTTCAATCCTACAGTTACACTATCGCCAAGAAGCCCTTTATGTTACAATCGTTGGGTACTTCAGACGTCATGGTGGCTGTCCCATTCTCAGACGTTGAGACAGATCTCTGCATTCCAAGGGTTTCCTGTGGCAGCCTACAGAGCCATTCCAGCCGCAGGATCTCCCTTACTCGGGGAACCCCCTACCTTCTTTCTGGCTTTCCCATTGGGAAGGGGTCCCGTTCTCTATTTGTCCCCTGCGCTTCCACGCATGTACTGGTTTCAGGACAGATAACAGGTTCATCTCTATCCCCTTTTGTATGGGTCCATTTCATTTGGACCACAAAATCTGTGGCCTTGGTGGGCGATCTACACTGGAACAACTGCACTGCACTGCAAAGCTGGGGCAGGGTGTGGGTGAGGGCTGCAAGCCCTAAATACGATACCAAAAACAAAACTACCATGCACTCCAGAGCCAGGAGAGCTACTCACTCTCCAGTGAAGGAGCAAAGATGCCAAAATATTTATTTGCAAAAAATTATTTTTAATTTCCAAGTTTTAAAGCATACAAAAGGAAAGATGAGTAAAGGCACAACAAACTGTGTTCAAGGTCCCCGGCACTTCGCCAATTAAGGCTGACCGCTTGGCCCACCTAGTCTGCCTATTTCCCTATCTACTGGAAATACTGCAGATCCTAGTTAATCAACAGCCTACTTCTTCTTCCTCCCCTTTTCTGTCTCGGCCAATTCAGGCCTCAGAGTCCTCCTTTTTCTCCTGTCAGATGTTATTCCAGGGTCTCCGGTGGGAACAGAACAGGGGTGGGTGTGGGGGACCCCCCCCTTTATACCTGGCCAGACATCGATGTGCTGACATCAGGGGGCAGCCCCCATTTGGTACTGTTAGCTAGAATTTTTCCTTGTGGTCCTGGCACCTGGCAGCTTAGTCCTAATGGTGTTGCCTACTGCAAGAGCTCCTCTCGAAGATCTACTGTTGCAATAAGTTCTTACATAATTATACTTTCTCAGGTCTTGTACAACATGGCATCCAGGGTAGCCACCATGGACATCTTCCTTAGACGTCACGCATGAAGCTGGGTCTCTTGTTTCACTCAGGACCTGGCATTATGGATCTTCTCTTCCAAGGGTTGGTTCTGTTTGGGGATGAGGCAGAAAAGCTGATTAATCATCTTCAGGACTCTGGGAAGGCCATTTGGTCTATTCAAAACGTGTAAATTGAACCAAGGGCCTTATAAGAAATAGCCCTTTCATAAGCCCTTAGGGCAACAGCCCAGAAGCCAGCCCCAACAGAGGGGAGGTTTCAAATGCAAAGCCACCTTCCAGACACCTGGGGGTTCCACCTGTAGAGCTGCAAAGTCTTCCCAGGCCCCTCTCCCCACCCTGGAAGCATCCCCCTTCCCCCTCGACGCCCACTTTCTTCACCTACTTCACTTTTTTGTCTCTCCTTTGGCCTTCCCCCTGATTTAACCCTGGCTTTGTTTTATTCCAATTTGTAACAACTTCCTCTCCTTTCTCTTTCCTTCCAGAAACAGCCTGCCCTGGACTCCTGCATCTTGCAGTACCGGCCCTGATTCTGGCTGGCTGCTTTCAGCTTCTGCTGCCCACCCCAAAGTCGTGCCAGGTACGAGTTTTATTCTGGGTCTCCTTGGCTTGAAAGCAGACCATTTTATTGGATAATCTGCATCTGCAGCCGGTCCCCTATTGGCTGTTGCAGCAGGACTCCTCTTCACAGTTCAAATCTGAGCTGCTGCTTTAGTCTGGGACCGAATTTTGAGTTTGGCGCGCTCTGCTACTGCTTGAGCTCCTGTCCCTCTCTAGATTTTTGTCCCGCCCACCCTCGGCCTCTATTAAATGCATTTTGGCTTAGTCACTGCCTCTTAATTGGGTAATTCCTTTTGACAGTCTCCTCTCGTAAAGAGTCTGTTCCAGTTACTGTCTCATAAACCCATTTGTCTTTTTTCTTCCATTCTCTTTATCTACTCTGATTGCTCCCCTATCTAACTGCTCCATTACCTGGATGCTTGGCATCACTAGTGACTCTAATGTCCACATTTCCCTGCAAACTCCACCTAGCCCTTCTATCTGTGCTACTAAGTCTGAGCTTAATTCATCTGCTCCTTCTGTACCGTTGGCTAAGCAACTGTAACGGGGCATGTCCTGCAGTCCAGTAAGTCTCTAGCAGACCTGTGTGATTTTCTAGCACAGCTCCTTATAGGCAGCTTTGTGTAATTCTAGTATATTGTACTTGTAACGTGTGTAGAAAGGTCTCACTGCATTGTACTACTACAGCTAGCATATTTTCTAAAGTCTGAATTTTTCTCAGCAAATCCTATTCGGCTATCCATTCCTTCCTCCTGCTATTAGCAACACCTCCTCTGTTGTGTGCCTCGCTAATTATTCTGGCCTTGTTTTCTGTAATCTTTTGTCCTGAGCCTTCCAACTATGATGTTCTGTGGCAATACCACGTAGCAAGCTGTAGTATGGCTTTCTCCCTGCTAAGTCACATCTTCCTCTCCCCTCTCTTAATACGTTGCTGCGTGGCCCTTACCCACGAGGATCATTTCTGGTCTGGGGTATCTCCAGATGACAACCCATACAGCCACCTACCACTTCAGCCAGTCTGCCTTCTCAAATACCCAATATTACGTACGCCTGTGCCCTGGCACCTCTCCAGGGATACCAGCTCCAGGAGCTACTCTGAACCATATCACACCCTTACGACCCTCCTGGGCTCCCCCACACCCCTAACTATTCCTGTCCATATTGTAGTGTTCGGCCTAGTATCCCCTCTCCCAACCATGGCTCTCCTCCTCCAGGACCCCTTTCCTCAAACGTGGTAGTATCCTCTCCCAACCATGGCTCTCCTCCTCCAGGACCCCTTTCCCAAAATGTGGTAGTATCCCCTCTCCCAATCATGGCTATCCTCCTCCAGGACCCCTTTCCCCAAACGTGGTCACCACTCACTGCTCAAATTCCTATATATGGGGGCTTAAGAAGCTTCTACTACTCCTGCTACTCTGCTCAGGAAACGTTGAACTAAATCCTGGACCACCTCTACCTATTCCTGCTCCCTCGGATCTACCTCAACTTAAAGGTCTCTGCTTTATGCATATTAATGCCTGCAGCCTGCTAAAGAAAATGGATTTAATTCAAGCTTGGGTACTCCACACCACCCCAGGTGTACTTGTAGTTTTGGAATCCTGGCTGAAAGCCTCCACTCCTAATCAGACTATCAAGATCCTGTCCTACAATGTTTACAGAACAGACAGGCTATCTAGGGATGGGGGGGTTGCAATTTATATTCTAGACAAATACACAGTTGCTGTCCATGACACCACAACCCTGCCCAAGGAATTTGAAAGTCACACCCTAAAAATCTGTCGGTTAATGAGGCAATCTACATTTCAAGCTGCTATAGACCCCTTCTGGTGGACTGGGTATAATTTCCCACCTCCACAGGATAGTAGGAACTGCTGACTCTGAATTTATTTGTATGGGGGACTTCAGCTTGGATTGGGATTCTCACTGCTCTGAACCGCTAAAATATTTCTGTGATGGACATGGACTTACAGTAAGCAACTAATCTATGATGCCACCCACCCTAACACTAAAAACCCTGAGCACAGCACTCTCCTAGACCTAATCTTTGCCAACAGGTCCCATAAAATTGCTTATACTGGGGTATTCCATAAGGAAATTAGTAACCACAGCGCATTGCCTGCGTGAGGCACTCCCCAAAAACACCCAGTCCACCTAATTTTACCTACAAAAGGAATGTCCACAAATGTAATATCTTGATCTCCTGTCCGATCTGAATGGGATCAGATGGCAAGATTTTTACTTGGCCCCAACAGTCGATGAGGCATATACCCCCTTCCTCAACCTTGTATTGGAGGTTATTAACAAACATGCCCCAATGACAAAACTAAGAGCTAGGAAAAAAAGCCTGTCCTTGGTTCTTCAACTTGTTGAAATCCATCTTATGTCACAGAGATCACATATGGAAAAAAAGCCCGCAGACAAAATCTGAGGCCAACTGGGCAGCCTTCAGAGCAGCAAGAAACCAGTGCACCAGATTCATTTGGGCAGAAAAGGCCAAGTACTATCAGTCTGCTTTCGAGTCATCCAATAACAATGCTGCTAGATTCTGGAATATTATTAGGGAACTTGAAGGGCATATTTCACATTCATCCCTCCCAACTAAAATAGTCTGGGGGGCATTACCTACACAAATAGTGATGATATCCTGGACCAGTTAAATGGCATAGCTTCTGACTCTTCTCCCATCAGCAAGCTATCATCTCAGCTGCTTGCTTGCACCCTTTCACCACCTTCCCCCAAACTAGCCCTTGTTCTTCACAATTTAGTTTCAGACATATCTCGCTCAAGCAAGCTGAGGATCTCTTGCTCACTCCTGACCCTAGAAAAAAAAAAGTGCAGGAGCTGATCTGCTTGAACCTTACTTTCTAAAGATAGGATACTACGCCCTGGCCCCGCCTATCACCCACTTGTTCAATCTGTCACTTTCCCCAAGGTATTATCCCCCCGATTTGGAAAGTGCTCATGTCATCCCTTTGTTTAAATCTGGTGACCAATGGGACCTCAATAATTACTGACCTATTTCACTTCTGCCCATTCTATTTAAGCTTCTTGAAAAGCTGGTCAACACCTAACTCGGAGACCACCTAGAAGCAGAAAATCTACAAAACACCCTGCAATCTGGGTTTCACCCCAAACATAGTATGGTATCTGCTCTAGCAAAAGTTACAGATGACTGGTTAACCTCTCTCAACAGTAAGCACCATGTTTGTGCCCTTTTTTTTTTAGATTTAAGCAAGACATTCGACACCGTTGACTACCAGTTACTACTGGACACATTAAATAATTTTGGTCTAGACGATACCTCGCTAAATTGGTTCTCCTGTTATCTTACTGACAGGTGGCAACAGGTTAAACAGGGAGGCAGTATAGCACAGTGGTTTAAGGCTCTGATCTGCAAATCAAGAGACCTGGGTTTGAATCCCACAGCCCCCACTTGCATACTGTGTGACCCTGAGCAAGTCATTTAACTTTCCTGTGCTCCCAGCTCGCACCTGTAAACAAGCTTTCAGCTTAGTGTGCTACTCCTGTTTAAACAATTGAAAAAAAAATAAATAAATGAAGTCAATGGCGCCCTCTCCCCTTTAAAACCTGTCCTGAGAGGAGTTCCGCAGGGCTCCATCTTAGGTTTGCTATTATTTGCTGTCTTCATTAATAATATTAACAATGTCAGCACAGCAAACGTACACCTATTTGTGGACAATACTGTGTTATATGTTGCCAGGCCTACTCTCCAACTCACTTGCCTAGAGTTACAACGTGACTTTGATCTACTTCAACACAACTTAATAAATCTAAAACTACTACTTAATGCTAAAAAGACAAAAATCATGCACCTGTCCCCTAATACCAAAGATGTTCCCACCAACTCCTTGAACACAAATTTTCAGATGAAGACCATCCTGGGAGAAAAACTGTCCTTTGCAACGCATATAGAGGAAACCGCCCCAAAAACTTTGACAAAGGCTTGGTTTCTTCTATCGCATTAAGCACTTGCTTCCCCGAGACGCCAAATTAAGGTTGGTCCAAACAACCTTTCTCTCGTTATTCAACTCTGCGGATTTTCTCTACAGCCATAGTCCGAAGTCTGCCTAATTACCCTTGACACACTCTTATCACTGGGCCTTAAGATTCATTACAAACGCTCCTTTCAATACCCACCATTGCTCCCTTTATCTGCAGGTTGGTTGGCCATCCCTTAGTGTCAGGAGGTGCCGCAGTGCATCCCTCTGGGTTTACACAGCTTTCACCCTGAAACTCCCTCCCTACATCTGCTCCATGTTCAAACGTGCCTCCAGTGTGTACACTCTCAGGAAGTTCTCATATGTAACATTTGATGCTCCGTGGATTAGAACCCGGTTTGGGTCTTCATCCCTAAATTATGCCCTGTTGACTTTATGGAATACTATACAAAAAAACTCTTAAAGTTAACCTTGCCGTTGGCTTGTGTACATTCAAGTCATTGGGCATATGTTGAAGGATGAATGTAACTGCTATGATTGAACCTGCTTACTGTAATCATGTATAGTCTCTCTGACCCCGGCACTTTATCCTCCCCTCCTTCCTCCACCCTTCCCCCTCCTAATCCCTCCCCTACTCCCCACCTTCCCTCAGGCCCAGTTTGCTTCCATCCCTCTAATCCCCTCATCCAGCACTAGTATTAAGCACCTGTACAGCATCCACCCCTGTGTCTCTCTCCCCTTGATGCTTCTTAGATTTCTGCATTCTGCATCCCTCCCTTCCCCCACACCTACTCTCCTCTCCCCCCCTTGTTGTATTTCTGTAACCTGCACTACTTTTCCACCATTGAACCTCCTCTACTGCTATAAAATCCTTCAACCTTGCACCCTATGTCCTCTTCTATTTTACCAATTTACTTTTTTGCACCAGTCATTTTTCATAATTGCTGTTCTTGACTAGCTTTACCTGTATAGGCACCTGTATTAGACTTAGAAACATTCTGCTATTCAGTATTGTACCTAGTTAACATCCTTTTGTTTACTTTTCTTGTAAATGGTATCTCAGCTGTATTTGTATTGCACCACTGTAACTGCTCTGTATTTTGTATTGTACTTATGTCCCCCCAGGACCTCCTTGCAAATGAGTTGTCTCAATGGTGTTATCCTGGCAAAATAAACTTTGAATTGAATTGAATCCTTGTCAGACTCCCGCCTTCCAGCGGAATCCCTGGGGGAGGCGGTGGGGGGTCATTTTTCCCTCTATCCAGAGGGTTGGAGACAGATGATAACTGACCTTTGGGCCCTCCAACTCGTAGAGAGGGGTCATACCCTGGAGTTCCTGGAGGCCACAGAAAATCCACCAGTGCCCTCTATTACCCTCCTAGCACATCGCCTAATCGAGGGGACATTTCGAGCCCTGCTTCAAGCAGGCTATGAGCCAGTACCACTGGACCAGCGAGGGAGGGGATTTTATTCCTACTTCTTCCTTGTTGCCCAAAAAGACCGAGGACCTTCGGCCCATCTTGGACCTCAGTCACCTGAATAACTACATCGAGTACAAGAGGTTTAGGATGGTTACACTTCTGAGTCCAATTCCCCTACTGCATCAAGGGGACTGGCTCTGATCCTGCATATCCTGGTATTTCAGCCCCACAGGAAGTGCCTGCACTTCCTCTCCCAAGTCAGACATTACCAGTTTCTGGGTTTAGATGGAATTGAAGCTAGATTTTTGAGGATTGGTGCAGATATTCTGGCACCAATAGTAATGTATCTTTTGAACTGGAGTCTTAACAAGTTCAGTAGTCCCTGATATGTGGAAAGTGGGAAAGGTAATTCCAGTTTTTAAGGGTGGGGACAATGTCACTTTAATAATTACATAGACCTAATACTGATTCCTCAATATTATCTAAAATATTGGAACGTAGTATTCATTCACAACTTAGTCACTACATGGAAATGAATGAAATATTATCAGATAAACAACATGGGTTTAGGTAGGAGGTCACGGGCACCGCCCTACTGGATTTCAAAATCTGGTGGTAACATCACTTGATGATGGAAAGGCCACTGGGGCGGTGTTCGTGGACCTCAGTAAAGCATTTGATTTGGTACAGCATAGAAAATTGTTAGAAAGACTTTGGTTAGTAGGGTTAGAGGAAGGACCATTAACATGGATAGCATCATATTTATCAAATTGTAGACAGTGTGTCATCAATGGTGATTTTGTATCAAGCCTTGGGGAATTAAATCGTGGTGTTCCCCAGGGATCGATACTAGGCCCATTGTTGTTTAATATTTACGTGAATGAGTTGGCGCAAACAATAAAATATGGGGAGGTAAGATTATGTGCGGATGATACAGTTCTGTTGGTTTCTGCAGATAATATGAGAAATGTTGAATTACAGCTGCAGAGAGATTTAATTTCATTGGAAAATTGGATGGATAACTCTGGTCTTCTAATCAATGCAAAGAAAACCCAGTGTATGGTGTTCAGTTTGGGGCATAAGCTGAAAAAACAAACATGGTTAAATATTCACTTGATAAATGGTGCTCAAGTTGAGGAAGTTAAAGGTTATAGGTATTTGGGTATGTACATAGATTCTGGCATGACATTCGAAAGTCATGTTGACATACAGATAAAAAAAGTTAATCGAAGAGTAGGTGCTTTTAGAAGATTAACAAATGTATTGCCTAAATTAGCCAGAGAAAAACTTGTTAAGCAAATGTTAATTCCGGTACTTGATTATGGGGTGCCAATATATATGAATGCTTCACAGAAATTGTTAAAAAAAGTTAACCAAACAATTTATAGTTTAGGCAAATTTATTATTAAGGGTGAATATAAAATGCATCTTTGTAAGTTATATGAAAGGTTAAACTGGTTGTATCCTGAAGCACAGAGAAATTATACCTGGCTAATTAATTGTCATAAGTTAATATATGCAAAAAGTAATCATCCACTACTTAAGTATATTAAGTTGCAGACCCTGGATAGTTATAATCTACGTACAAGAAATTTTGATAATAGGGTACCATTGCTCAAATATTGTGGTAATGTAGGAGAAATGAAATTACAAAATAGACTTGCTTCATCATGGAATAAATTGCCTAAAGTATTTGCAGAATATAGTTAACCTTGCTAGTTTCAAAAGTAAATTATTTGAATATTTGCAGAGTGAATGTGTGTGTGTATGTTATGGATAATGTCATATATGTTGTTATTTTTGAGTATTGTATTTTGGGTATTTTGATGTTATTTATGTGTTATTTACACAGGACTTGATTGTAAACAGTGTTTTTTTGCACTAATCAAATATTCCTGTATAAAAATAAAGTTTTAATCAATCAATCAATCAAGTTTCTGGCTCAGCCATTCGGCCTACCCTTGGCTCCAAGAGTCTTCACCAAGTGCCTAGAGGTGGTGGTTGCAGCTCTTAGGAGACAGGGCCATTACTTCTTTCCCTACTTAGATGATTCGCTTCTAACAGCTCCCTTGAAGAATCAGCTGCTTCACACTCTTGGAGATACCTTTACTCTTACGGGAGCTGGGGGGATCACTCTGAATTTGACAAAGTCATCCCCTTGGCCCAGCCAGAGACTCCAGTTCATCGGAGCAGTCCTCAACATGGTTCAGGGCAAGGCCTTTCTCCCCACAGACATGGTAGATTGCCTTCGGATCAGGCTTGGATGGTGTTCTTGTCCCATCATATTCCAGCCCACACTTACTTGAGGTTCCTGGGCCTCATGGCAGCTGCTATTCTGACTGACCCATGGGCCCGCCTCCACATGAGGGTTCCCCAGTGGACACTCGGGGTGCAGTGGGACCAGCGGTCTGACGACCTGGAAGTCCCCATTTCTTTTTTTTTTTTAACTTTATTTTTCCTTTTTGCAAAGAACTTGCAAAAGAAAATATTTTGTGATTCCAGGTATAGGATTTGTTACAAGATATGTTATGTTAGGTATTACAAAGCCCTTTTTTCATTGTTGCAACATTGAGAGGACAAGTTACATCAGGTTTATATACCCAGATTTAAACCAAAATAGGCTATTTGCAGCAGGACCATGGACAACCCTACCCTAAATAGTTTAAAAACAAAAGTCCAGAGAGTTCCTTCTTTTCAGAAAGGCTGTCGCCAAATGGTGTAGCCCAGGGGTCCATGAAATATAAGAGAAAACGGAAGCTTTTCCCTTTTATGGAATTAATAGAGATGCCCTTCAAATATGCTCTAAGACCTTCCTCATCGATGTATGTATACTTAATCGTTACATTCTAAACAAATGGCTATAAAAGCAAAAATCACTCCCCTCCCAAACCTACCACTAGGTGGTAGTACTGCCCTTAGTAAGATTGTATGCTCCAAAATTATATTGCTTGTATTCAAAAAATAAACAGTTTTATCATTAACTTTGGTAACAAACATTTTAAAGATAGGTAAGAAAAGGTTCTATTAAGAATTAAAAGCTGATTCAGTTCTTACAAATCATCATGAAACTTCTCTGTGTTAATCGTAAATCTCCTGTATACTACTGCCAGGGACAGTTTGGTACTAACCAGCCACTAGTTTTAAGTCCCAAAGTCTCAACTTTTAGGGTTCGCCATCTAATTCATCCGAATCTGAGTGACCAGCTTTGGCAAAATCTGCCCAAATCATCTCCAGCCTACGACCTGCGTCTGCCGGATCATTATACAGAAAGGGTTTTCCCAGCATAGATGATCTTCAACCTTGCTGGTAGTTGCAGAGCATGGTTGATCCCTAGCTCTCGAAGGCCTGCACGAACAGTGTCAAATCCACAGTGCCTCATTCTTGTCGTGTAGCTTAGGTCGGGGAAGCAATGTGCAACAGAGCCATCAGAAAGTGTAAGTGCCCCTGCTGTTCTGGCCTTCTGTAAAATCGTGTCCCGCATATGCACTCCAATTTTTACCACCAAGACAGTCCTAGGAAGCTCAGGGTTGTTAGGCTTCCTTCGTGGTGTGATACGTTAAGTCCAAGTAATCTGGTAGTCTGCTCTCAATTTAAAAACTTCCTGTAGGAACTGGTGAATACATTCCACCAAACTGGCTCCTTCCACTCCTTCGGGTATGCCCAAAAATCAGAGGTTACAGGTGTGAGCTCCATTTTCAAGATATTACAACCTAACGCGTAGAAGTTTGTTTTCTTTCAGTACCCCATCAGTTACTATTGCTGCTTTTGGGATAGTAGAACTGAGAGTTGTATGATTTGTTTCCAAGGCAGTAACTTTAGTTTCTACCTGTGTCAGTCTGGTGTTGTAGGTGTCAAGCTTTTTGTCCAGTTGCTGTACTGTCTGAAAAAAATGGCATTTATTGTGGCCTCCAAATCCCCGGGCTTCTTGTTCGACTGCGTGCTACTTGATACTCCATTGGAAGACGGCGCAGGGCCTTTCCCTCGGCCCGATTCTTTGTAAGGCTCCAGTTTATTTCTTCCCATCTTTGAGTCGGCATTAATTTGCTCCACACAAGGCTTTAGCACTGCATTTTTCTAAAGAAATGTTGTTCGGTTTGGGATGAAAGTTGATAAATCTGTCATTGAAAGTGGACAAATCACCAGGCCTGGACAGAGTACATCCAAGGGTACTAAAGGAACTGGCTGAGGAGCTGGCAGGGCCGCTAGCAGACCTATTTAATAGTTCACTAGAATCAGGCATGGCACCATAGGACTGGAGAACAGCACATGTAGTGCCCCTCCACAAAAGCGGTCCTAAGGATGATCCAGGGAATTACAGACCAGTCAGTCTGACCTCCATTGTGGGCAAGCTGATGGATACCATACTAAAGGAAAGGTTGGTGGAATATCTAGAGGAACATGGTGTCCAGGATGAGAGGCAGCATGGGTTCATGAGGGGGAGATCATGTCAAACAAATCTGATTGACTTCTTTGACTGTGTCACTAAGACAGTAGACAGGGGCTAGGCGGTAGACATCCTCTATCTTGATTTCATCAAGGCCTTTGACTCTGTGCCCCACAAAAGGTTGATCAGGAAGTGGGTGGATCTTGGAGTTGGGGAAAAGATGGTCAGTTGGGTGGAAAACTGGCTGAGGGACAGAACCCAGAGAGTGGTGTTAGGGGGAGAGTTATCTGGCACCAGAGAGGTAACCAGTGGGGTCCCACAGGGCTCTGTGCTGGGGCCAGTGTTGTTCAATGTCTTCATCAATGATATTGGGGATGACATTAAAGGCAAAATGTGCCTATTCACAGATGACACCAAGCTCTGTGGGAGAGTGGACACAGCTGAAGGGATATGGGACCTTCAGTATGATCTGGAAAAGCTGGGGAGGTGGTCCAAGATCTGGCAGCTTGGCTTCAATGCCAAGAAATGCAAAGTTATGCATATTGGAGCCAAGAATCACAGGACAGACTATTACCTGGGTGGAGTTCGAGTATCTGCATCAGAGGAGGAGAAGGACCTGGGAGTGATGATACAATTCTTGAGGTTTTTGCACTCATACACATTTCTGGGGACACTATCAGTTTTACTTTAAATTTTATTAAAGATTATTACTTTACACAGCCATATAATCAAATTTCACAGTCAATATTTCTCTTCACCATGAATCTTCAGACAAAAGACATATACAAAAAAGAATAAAAGCAGTCAATCCATAAAAAACATTAAAAACAAGAACAGAACTACACGAAGGGTCCTCATGTAAGAAAGTAAAAAAAAAAATGCATCCTGTCTCAAGTGAAGCTTTATAGACATAATATCTTAAGTGTAGCTTAAGAAATCTCTGGGGTATTCACAACTGTTGTATCCTTACAAATGTAATCCGGTATCTCCTTGGGCAAGTAATAACTGGGAGTACAAAATAAAAAGTAGGATTACACTAGCAATCAGTTGATGGCTGTGAGGCCTCACCAATTTGTCTCTCCTGCAGTGGACACCTCAGAAAATAACGGTGTTACCCTTGGGGTCCTATCCAACAATTAGTCAAAGCCTTCATATAGGTCCCACCAGGTTCATCTGTTCTGCAGTTGTGGAGATCTCTGTTGCAAGGCATATGTAATGTGTTCTAATCGATAGATTTGTGCTACGATGTCTCTCCACTCCTGCAGGGGTCAGGCTGTAGCCAACGTTTAGTTATTCCCCTTAGTGGCTGCAGCACACAGTGTCCCCTTATGGGCCATTATCTTTTGTATCAGCTTTAATACTCCACAGCTGCTGGAGAAATTTTGGAAAACGTTCTGTCCGGTGAAGTCCTCTCCTTGGTGGACCCCCTTCTTGGTTATCCCTCTGACAAAGCCTGCAGTGAAGAATGTTACTATTTTGTTCCGCAACGAATGCGTTCAATTTTTCTGACATCCGTCACTGGGTCAAGCAAAGGGCCAATGTTATTGATAGAACCTTGCCCATTTTGGACATGGAAAATATTTGGACTGGGGCCCGGGAGATCAGAATTAGACTGCACTCAGCTGACATAGACTTTCAACACCTACTCAGCTGCTTTTATATTGGGCAAGACCAGGGGTTTTGATTTTACCCTGGACAACCTAAAACTTTCCACAAATGTGGATCCCTCTCACATATGAGTAATGTTTGTGATACTGCTTTCTGTAATTTCTGTCTACAGGCAGGTCACTCCAATTCCTTCTGTCCAAACCTGCTCAGATGCAACTTTTGTGATGAAATGGGGCATCTGTCTCTTGCTTGCCCTTGGGCCGTCCATAACAAAGATACGTATCATGATCAGGACGACATGGTCCATGAGTCTCTGGCTAGGCATGCTGGGTGTACCCCCCCTCTTTCCTCTGATGACTTTTGTGACCCGACGGTCCAGCCCATTTCCACTGCTCAGCCTCTTTTTTCCCAGACTGACGTGTCTCTGGGTCTTCCGAACTTGGCAGTCATCAGTGACATTGCCCCTAAAACTTGATCGGTCTAAGTTCTTGGACCCCGTCCCCTCCTGGTTGCCCCTTTGCCACAGGCTCTCCCTACTGTGACTCCTTCTGTAGGGCCCACTCTGGAGCTTCCTGCTGCTATGCCCCCTCCCTCTGCTCCTCCTGTGGCTTTTCAAACTGTGAAAGGGAAACGGAGATCTACTAGGACCACTCCTAAATCTAAACAGGCCAAGACGGAGGGGTTGGAACCTACTGATGCCTTTTCTGCTTCACGGGACCATCCGGAGGTTGAGTATGGTGACTCCGAAGCCTCTTCTGTGGCCACTCCCAGAGGGACACTTCTGATGTTGAGGGGGACATCCCTGATAGACCTGTTCAACGGAAATGGATGAGGAAGAAATCAGTGAAATGAAGCTCTCTGTTGTCTCTTTAGTCTAATGGATCCCCATTTGTTGGACACTATACATGTCTTATCTTTAAACGTCAATAGTATTAAGAATCATGAGGAGGAGTATTACTTTTGATACTCTGCACAGCTCTCCGGCTCATGTTGTTATGGGGCATTCAGCTTAAAACCACTGCTGACATGACATGCACCAGGCTCAGAAGGTCTGGCCTTGGGGACCCTCGATTTAGTCTTTTGGGGGAGGACCCCTGTTCTGGGATTGGTATTTATTCCAGTCTTGCTCAGAAGGTGTTCCATATTGATCCTGGCAGGGCGCTCCTGCTGGATATTCACTTTTGGGGAAAGCTCTAAGGCTTGGGGTAATATATGACCCCCAAACCAAGACGTCCCAGGTTCACTTGTTTCACCTGGTACAGCCCTATCTTCATACATCACAGAAACTTCTGTTGGAGGGGCAATTTTAATTGCCCACTCACCTTCCATGACAAAACTGGGGAGACCCCCCCCAAGTTATTTTATGATTCTAGTGCCCTGAATCAAATTTGAGTGGCAGATTTGAGGGATGCTTATAGAAGCATTTGGAAGACATGGAATCACACGTGTCACAGGGGGTGGCTCTCATCCCGTATAGATTTTCTTTTTGTTTCCCGCCACTGGAAGATTGCTGAGGTAACTACTGTGCCCACTGCTACTTCCAATCATTTTGAGCTGCATGTGGTTTTAGGTGATTTACACGTTCATACTCTAGGTAAGAGTTATTGGCGTTTAAATAACTCTTTTGATTGATGTTGGGGTTAAGATGTTAACTGAGGCCAACCCGTTGGCGCAGCAGTTGGATTTCCGCTTGTGGCGCGGTGACCGGGTTAAGAGATGGATCTGGATCATGAGGTCCGGCCAGGGGAAGAAGGATTGAGCATCCCCAGGACTGCTCTCCTTCTCCAGGGGGGAGGGGGGCACTGTGATCAGTGCAGCAGCGACACCTGGTGGGGGCTGGGTTAACGCCATGCACCGACGCACAGAAAACACTTCTGGGGCAGGACAGATGCAGGATGTCATTGCACATCACTGCCCCAGCTTAAAGGGGAGAAAAAAATGATGCCCCGAATGTCTTCATGACGCCTTGCCCTGGCCTCAATTAGCCACCCAGCCAACTCTCCCGACTAGACACTAGGATCGCGGTGCTGGTGCCCTTATGGTGCTGTGACCCCGCCCTCTGAGGGGCAAATCAGAGGTAACTGGGAGGAGCACAGGCAATATGGGTGATGGAGGTACAGGGGTGCCATGACCAAGGCAGAACCCAGACATTCAGTGGCAGGCAAAAAGTATATATAAAAAAAAAAAAAAAAAAGATGCAAACTGAAGGAGTTTCTTAGAGCCAGGGTGACTGTGGTCATTTTGACTCTGTTATGGACTGGTGGGAGGATACCAAGCAGGGGCTTAAATTGCTGTACCAAACATTGGGGCGATCCCATGGCAGGATGAATTATTTTACATTTTTGAAGCTCAAAACACATTTGTTTCATCTTATTTCCCTGCAGCACTCTGGGACTTTTGATTATTCTGACCAAATTTCCCTGATTAGACGGGACATGAGACAATTTTTTTATGACCAAGTGAAGCCTCTTGAAGCTGAACAGACTATGAGCACACAGGGGACTAAGCACTCCTTGGATGTCTTTAAGGGCTGTCAGGCAGGGTGGTTCATAAACAGTGGACTGCAGTCACAGATGAGTTATGGTGCTGTAATGTATGGTAGAACGCTATTAACCTTAGGAAATCATCATTTCCTAAGGTTGTTAACCCATCATCCGTCCATTCCATTGTTGTTAACCTATCAATGCTACATCACATCGATAGGTTAATGACATTGAATGAAGCCGCACGCTCAGGCATCAAGTTTTAAACTGCACTTCACAGCTGTGAAATAGCCATCAGCACACACAGGAGTAAAAAATCAAAGTAAAACAAATTCAAAAATACCATGGCAGTGGCAACATTTTCGAAACTAGTCACTCAGGACCACAAATCTTTCTCAGCTTCTGCATTTGACGCCGTCATGGTAAGGTTGGAAAAACTTTATTTTCCGATGCAGGTTGAAATGTTATTGACATATTTACCGAACTACGATACCACCGCAGTGTTGCCCATACACTTTAAAAGACAATGTATGGGCATCAGTGGTCAACCACATTATGCTATCGTCTTGTGGTTCCCATGGTAACCACTGTTAACCTCTCGAGCTTTGCTCTCAAGGTTAATAGGGTTACCATGGGAACCACTCGACAATAGCATAGTGTGGTTAACCGTGGATGCCCATATATTATCCTCTAGGTTCATATGGACTTACTGAGATCTTGGACGTTGTTACACACCGGTTACATTCTCGTTTTGTTGTGCCCTTGGAGGTTTCTGTAAAGCTTAACAGTCTTCTTTCCAGGCATAATATGGATATCTTCACATAGTCTGAGGTTCTTGCCTTGACTGACCCGATTATGACTGTAAAAATTTGTGACGTTATTGGGAAACTGTGGACAGCCACTGCACCAGGGCCTGATGGTCTGAGTCTGGACTTTTATAAGACTTTTCAGGTCCTTTTGACACCCCTGTTTAATGATATTCTGGAACGCTTGCTCACGTCAGACAATATGTCATAGGCCTTCTTGATTCTTCTGCATAAAAAGGGGGACTGGATGGACTTTGGTAACTGGAGACCGATTTCTTTGTTGAATTCTGATTTTAAGATGTTGTCGCAAACTCGCCCGTAAGGTTATTGCCTGCAGTCTGACCTATGCTCTTCCTGGGAGTTCTATGAGAGAGAATTTACTTATTACTAGAGAAGTTTTTATACGCAGTCACCTCGATAGGTTGCATGGTTTTGTTCTCACCCGGGATCAGGAGAAGGCCTTGGACAGGGTACTGCATTCTTACTTATTTAAGGTTCTTGCCTTTCATGGGATACCAAGTAGTTTTAATAAGTGGATTACCCTACTCTATACCGCGGCACATTTCCACCCCCTGATTAATGGTAGATTGGGGAACCGTGTAAATATTGCTAGGGTGTGAGACAGGGCTGTCCTCTTAGCCCCCTTGCTCTATGTTTTTGTATTGACATTCTTGTCCGTAAGTTCAGTCAGTCTCCACGCATTCATGGGCTTCAGTTGACCGCTGATGATACTCCTCTTAGAATTATGGTTTATGCTGATGACATGTCTCTTTCTGTCCTTGGTGGCTGCCTGTCAGGAGGCTGTGCTTGTTGTGCTGGCCTGCTCTCAGGTAGAAGGGGCTTGGATCAATCTTCAGAAATGTAATGCACTTTGTCTAGGTGTAACAGGGTGGATCTGTTATAGTAGTCCTCCACCCCTGTAATTTATATGATTTCCTCGTAGTTCAACCCCCCCAACGAAATCCCTTTTTTCTTTCTTTTATGCCTGTCCTATCCTCTTTCCTTTTCTTCTCTCTCTATCATTTTCTCTGTCAGGGTGGCCAACCTGATGGAAAACCTAAAAACACTTTGCTGTCCCTTTGTCAGAACTGTCCCTTTTCCCTTGCTCGCTGCTACTGCTGATGGCGCTAGTCGTGCCTTATTAGTTGTTATCCCGACTGGGCGATTTAACATGAAAGTGCTAGGAGCGCTTTGTAAAAGAAACATGTTCTGCCCTGCAGTGCTCCACATAAGAGAACTTTCTAATGAAGTGGTGGCCCCAAATAGTCTGAGCTCTGCATTGCACACCGCTTCTACAGGTGTGCAGCAGACAAGCTGAATACCGCAAGTTGCGGTTTAGAAGGGTGCCTTTAAGCACAGCACCTGCCACACCATGTGGATCAGAAATAACTTTTTATTTCGGAGTAGGATTAGCTCCATGGTCTGCTTCAGAGCAGAATAATGCTCCAAAGCTCTGAAACGCCACAGCATGCAGCTGACTGAAGAAAGGCTGGATTGGAGTAGCATAGTGTTCCGATCCATGACAATGGCCGCATAAGGTGGCATAGGAGAGAACGCAAATGCTAATATGTGAGACATTAAAGGCAGGGAGTTTAATAAGCCCCGTAGTGTCTAAATAAATTAACTTGCGACAAGTTAAAGATGTTGCAGCCCCAGAATGTTGTAACTGGGGCTGCTTGATAGAATAAAGGCCAAAATGAAAAGCAACCTGACGGCTGATATTTCAGCCGTTGACTTTCTGAAAAAGGGGTTGTTTTTATTTTGGCAGGGTATTCAGAAGGAGGGCTTTTGACTAAATAAAATGAATATAGCCCTATAATGAATACTGGTGTAACCCCCAGGTGGCACTATCCCAAGGGCTACTACCCCTGCCTGACTGACTACTGACAGGTTGAGGGGCCTAGGTCCAATGGCGGGTGCCTCCACCCAGAGGTCAGGGTTAATATTGTCTGGTATGACTTGGTCACAGCCCTCTGGGACACTGCAACTCCCCTTTCTTCCCACTAGTGGCCCACACAATATATCAGAAGTACCTTCACAGTATACACTTACCCCCAGGACTGGTTCGGTCAGCTTGACTCTGAGGACCCCCTGTAAAACAAGACGATACAGTGCAAAAGCCACAGTACAGTACTTTAACATAAACAAATACCTCAGACAGTGTAACTTTGCTGAAACAAACAGATCTGATTTATTTAGGGGGATATAACAAGGACAGGGGGAAATCAGGTTAATTAGTTTAGCCACATTAATAATCACAGTACTGTGCACATGTTCAGAGTCCCAAAATGTCTCTTTACTGGGTACCCAGGATGGGTGGGGATAGCCAGGATCGGCGCAGCTGGTTGGGGCCCTGTGATGGAAAAAATACTTGCACAATACCACAATACCCAATTGTAATCCGGAGCCGAATAGCTCAGTTCGTGAAGAAATGAAACAGCAACAATTAGATGACACACTTGCAATTTGCTAAACAGATGGCAGGGAGCTACCCTGCTTGTACTCACTAACTCAATGCTGAAAACTAGATGGAAGGCAGATTGTTCTGGATTGCCAGGAGGAGCAGACCATGTGAACAAGGTCCTTGTGACTGGACCCCACTGCAGTTTAGAGCAAATAGATGTAGTCCGGATTAAGCTGGGGTTTACTTCCAGCTTCATGCACACAATTCACTGTACAGGGGATTTGAAACGCGATTCCCCACAAGCACTACACACATTTATATGTAAAAGGAAAGTACTATACCAGGCAGGCTGCTTCTCGATCCCGACCGCAATTACTGCACAATACCCAGAGAACACACAGCAGCTTCAGTTCCTGACAGACCGAGCGTGATTCAGCATTTTCTCCAGTCTTCTACAGGGTGAGCCTGGTTTCTACTCTTCAGATCTCCTTGATTCTCTTCACAGGATGGATTCAGTCCGAACAGGCGCTGGCACAAGCTGCAGACCGAAACTCAGGGCCTTACACGCGCTTCCCGCGCTAAAACTACACACTGCAGAAGCACAGAGCTCCTTGTCTCTTCACTGCCAAAACTGATCTAACTTCTCCAGTCCCAGAGGCATGAATTTCCTTTAGCTCCACACTATTCTGTTGGCTGGTCCGGCTGTCACTCACAGTAAACTCCCCCTGTTGGTGGAAAAAGGTGCCAAGGTCAAAACTACATTTCCCAGAGTCACTGCCCTTACAATCCCCTTACAGCAGGCTCCAGAGGAGAGTCCAAGTTCTGATTCACCCAGAGCAGACTCCATTTTAAAGGATCCCCACCATGATTGGTCCAATTCAGCAGTTCAGAACCAACATGAGGGAGCTACTCTGCACTGTCCTTGCTACAAGAAAACAGGTTAAAACAAACTGCATTTTCATTATTACTCTAACAGGTTACAAGCAAACAATTACATCTTTGAAGAGTGCTCCTTCTGCCCACTTAGCGACGGCAGAAATGGAGCGATTTGGCAGTAGCTCGAGCGGGACTCAAGCAGGGAAACACACAGTCCCCCATCCAAATTAATTATGTCTGCAGGCAGACAGCTGTTAAAGAGACAGTTCCAGAGGCTCTAAAAGCACTCACAGATAAACGGCTTAGATGCCAAACACCATCCAGGCTTGGAGCATTCAAGCAAGCTCCTGGAAGACTTTTGGGAACCCCCATTTGCAGGGGGGGTTACACCGCTACAGCTATCATAGCAGTAAAGAATAATGCAAGAATAAAGAACTGGTTGTTGGAAAATTCTGTTGTAATCTATGAAGATTACCAGGTCTCATGAGCAGGCAGGAGAAGAGAGATGAGCGTGCCCTTAATCTTCCCTTCCCAGCTCACAGACGCCTGGTTTAATACAGTTATTAAAGTGTAATTACCTGTGGGAGCTAGTATTTTGGAAAGTCTTACTACAGGACTGGCAGCCCACATAATGAAGGGTTTTATAGGAATGACAGGTGCTGATGTCACTCCTCAGAAGGAGAAGCTTAACCCCAATTAAGCTGAGGCTATCGTATTAGGCTATTAGTTCTCTTAGGATGTGAACTACACTGAATGTTTTCAGATATTAGTATACAGCTTGTTATCCTGTAATAAAATGGAGAATGTTAAGGGAGCCCCAGTGGGCGGAAGTAGAATACAAGGTTATTTTACTCAACGAGGAGTCACCTGACGATCATGTCTCCATTAGGCTAGTATATAAGCCGCCATTACGGGGTGAATGTAGAGAGAGTGTGGGTCAGTCTTGTGCTGATAGCACAGGTAGAAGGTGTGCAAGTTTTCACACTGGTCAAAAAGGTATTCAAGAGAGTATTTAAAGGACTGTCTGAAGGAAACTTTCCTGGTTGTATTGGTGTGCTGATCTATCACCATTTTCTTTTTTTCCCTGAATACATTGTATGTTCTTGTACTGTTCCCGGCTTCCCCCTTGAGACCAACCCCCTCCCCCGTCACCCCGGTATCACCAGAACTTACCTCTGCTTGGTCGTCGGGTGCGGAGCCTGCGGGACGTAGGTCATCATCCTCAGCCAGAGGTGATTTTCCTCCATTTTTCTCCCATCCCCTGTGCTGGGGCGTGCATACAGGATGTGCGCACGTAGAGGCATACACGCATCTGCAGTCCCACAGCACCCTCCTTATGCCTGGTCCCACTGACCCGCACTACCCTCTGGCCTCCACCTGGGGGTAGTCATTCATCTAGAATGCCAGTCCTCCCTACCTGGGAGAGGAGAGCTGTCCTCCGGACGCTCAATCCTCTCCCTCCCCTGCCAACCCCCAGTGGCCTGTGCTCATTCCCGAACACGGGTCGCCGGGTGTGGAGTCCAGCGTCTCAACCCTCAGTGTCACCAAGCCATCTGGATCTATCACCATTTTCTTTGATTTCTGTAAATATTAGGTATTTTCTTTTGGACAGTATTGCATTTTTTTTTAATGTAATTTTCCTCCTGCCTAAGTGTCCATTTTATTCCCACATCACAATACTGCTGTCAGAAGTGGGATTTCTGGTAGCGTCAAGGCTGCTTGGGAGGTGCTACCAGTGGGTACTGTAACTAGTACCCAGACAGATGCAAGAGAGGCAGGAGAAGGAGGGCATTCACCTGACTCAAGCAATGGCCGAGAAGACCAGAGTACAACCTGGACCTCACTTAGGTGTAGGAACCAGGCCAAAGATTGTCAAGAAGAAAGAAGAGAAATAGGAGGAAGAGGAAGAACAGGACCCCAAGAAGAAGAAGAAGATGGAGAAGGCTCTGGAAGACCCCAGTGAACTGCTGAGATGGCTGTGTCTCAGACAGCTGGAGATGGATCAGCAACAACAGGAGGCTAGACATCAAAGGGATGAGGATCGACGACAAGAAGAGGACTGGCAGCGACAGGAGGCGAGGGGGCGGACACCATAATGGCCCTCCAGGCATTAATTCCTGAGCAACCCAATCCAACGATACCGAGGACATAAAGCTCACTAAATTAACTGAACTGGACGATATTGAGGCACACCTCACCACATTTGAGCATACAACTTGTACTTGGACCCGTGATCAATGGGTAATAAGATTGGTGCCATATCTTTCCGGATGGGCCCAGCTGGTGTATAGTCAGTTAAGTAGACAGGAGGCCATTAACTATGACCGTGTCAAGGAGGCGATTCTTAGAAGATATGATATAAGCACCGAAACATACCAATGGTGTTTTCAATCACAGAAAATAATTATGACATGCCCAGAGAGACTTACACCCGGCTAAAAGATTATTGCTGTAAGTGGTTGCACTCAACTACAAAAATGCTGGAACAGATCCTGGAGTTGATTGTTGTTGAACAGTTTATACAAGTCCTTCCATCAGATGTACAAGTCTGGGTAAAAGAGCACAAGCCAGAGTCTGCGGAGAAAATGATCAAACTTGTAGGGGATTACCTGGCAGCACAACCCTCCAGACCTAGAGGACAGAGTTCCGCACCTCCACATCTGGACCTGGTAAGATATGAAAATTATATACCTACCATAATTCTTGATCTTCTCTTGTATCTTCACCATTCATTACTGCTGCGTGTAAGCCAGAGGCACGCACCTGCACGGGAGCTTTTTTTTTTGGGGGGGAGTGTCGGTTAATGGCGCCACCACCAGGCTTTAGACACATTGCATGGCTCACGAGGGTTGGCCATTAGGCAATCCGCACACTCCTTCTCCGCCCCAGTTTTGTTCTGCCGGAGAGGATGAAACAAAAGGGGGATGGAGAAAACCAAAGAGGAGGCAAGGGAGCCGAGGGATAGGAAAAGGAAAGGATATAAAATGAAACAGGAATAAGTCAACCAGAGGACAGAGGAAAGAACTTCGCTAACTGGTCTTAGGACCCCAGCCCCTGGGCAGTGGTACAGGAAAGAAGAGCAAGAGAGAGAGAAAGGAAGGAGAAAGATATAGTGTGTGTGTGTATACCACACTTATGGTCTTCCAGCTTAGCATGGCAGAAGTCTCCCTTCTCTCATTCATATATATATATATATATATATATATATATATATATATATCTATATATATCTATATATATAAACATATTTATTTATTGAAATTATTTCACCAGGAAAAGCACACTGAGCAAAAACTGCTCATCTCCTGGTGCAACCTGGGGGACAGTGGGGAAGAGGACAAGGGTAGTCCAGGTCCTGACATATATACATACAATTACAATACAGTTGAAAACATTTGACAGGAATAGTTGGGCGTAGATGACAATTTACCCTTACTTATCGTATAGTAGCAATTACATGGGGAAGTCATGCTTTATGCCTTGAAAACATATAATTAGGTAATACAGCTGCATATGTTTGACAGGAATAGGTGAGTGGGGACTAATACATAGACCCTAATGGTCGAGAGTAACAGTTACAATGAGGAAATCCTGCTAAGGTATTGGGTTGTGGTATATAATGAGATAGGGGTAAGTGCAAGCTAGCTAGCTCAAACGTTGGGATCAAGTGCAGTAGTAGGGTGTGGTTAGCGAAGTAGCACCATTGGGCCTACTGGGAGAAGAAGAAATATAGGAGTGTCTGAGGTAGAAAGATTGGAGAGTTAGCTGCAGGAGCAGTTTACTGAGCAGTGGTTGGCAAGGGCATCGGATAGTGAGCGGATAGAGGAAGAGTGGCGAATTTCAAAGGGGAAAGAGTTACAGAGTTGAGGAAAGCGATGAGAGAAGGTGGCCTGGCCAGCTTAGGTCCGACGTCTGGGGAGTTAACAGGAGCCGGGAGTGTAGGGACCTCAGAGCATAGGTGGGTGCCAGAGGGGGCGATAGTACGAAGGTCAGGTACACTGGGAGGGTACCAAACCAGTTCTTTGAGATAAACTTGGCACAGTGTATTAGGCGGCGGTTCTCAAGGGAGAGGAGAGCAAGGGAGCGGTATAGCTCGCAGCGGTGGGTGTGAGGAGGAGCGTCAAGAGCGAACCGGCAGAAAGCATTAAAAAGGGTACCTAGTTTGGATAAAATTGACTTGTGGGTGGCACTGTAAACAATATCACAATAATCGAAGTAGGGAAGTATCATCTTCTGGATAAGCTCACGATGGACCGGATAAGGGAGGCTAGAACGGTTCCGATATAAAGCTCCGAGCTTGGGGCGGAGTTTTGTTAGTATAGAGTCAGCATGGACTGTGAAGGTGAGGTGGCGGTCAAGCCAGACTCCAAGATACCGGAAGGAGGTGATGTCCTCCAGCTCTGACCCATCAAGGGTGTGGAAAAGAGGGAGGGGAGCCTGGCTAGTCGGTGGGTTGTACCAAAAGTCATAGTTACAGTTTTTAAGCATTTAGAGAGAGCTGCTGAGAGTTGAACCAGAGCTGAACATTGTTAAAATCCGCCTGGAGGGTAGAGGCAACTGAGGCTGAATATATGAATGAGAAAAGGGGAGATGTCTGCCATGCTAAGCTGGAAGACCATTAGCTTGGTTTCAGCCTCAAAAACCTGGGTGGTATGAAGACACAGGTGCAAGGATCCCGTCAGCTTCAGGGACTACTTGACCTAAGTCCAGAAAGAGAATTTGAGATGGTCTTTGAAAATATAAAGCATAGTGGGGTCTGATTCCCCCCCCCCCCACCGCTAAACCCACATTCGAGATGAAAGTCCTGGAGCATGGTCCTCTAGCGTACCACCTGCGGGCTTAGCCAAGGGGAAAAATCCCCTTAAATAGGAACAGGACTCTGTCCAGAATGACTTCTAAGCAAAGGAACAGCGAGAAAGGAGAAGGGGGGGAGTCCCTAAGGATTCCCCTACAGGATGCCCTGACGAAGTCTCCACACTAAAGGGATTACAGTGGACCAGCAGATCCATGCCAAGACATGGACTGGAAGCCAGTCCAGTGGCATTGAGGGTTGAGGTGCTGGACGCCACACCTCGCGCCACGCTGGGTTGGGAGCGACCTCGGTATCGGAGGGTCGGCCAGAGGAAGGAGGACGGAGTGTCCCAGGGACTGCTCTCCTCCAGGGAAGGTGGAATGGGATTACCACGGCTGTGTTGACTCCTGGTGGTGACTGGGGGTTGGTGCTAGCAGGTGGTTCACTGTGGGGACGGCACGGATAGTGTCGGATGTGCGGTGCGCGGAAGCGTGCATAGCAGCGTCATTGATGCCCTGCACGTCCATGCTGTGTGGTGGGGGGAAAACACAAGAAATCCTCTGGCGTGCTTGATGACATCTGGTCCTTCGGCACCGCACCACTCCAACTCAAGTAAAGCTCCTCCTGACTCTGGACCCTCGGCTTTCCGCGGTGGTGGGGTAAGTACCTGCCGTGAAGTAGCCAGAGAGAGGAATGGAGGAGGGGTAGAGCTCAGGCACTGGGAGTGGTGCGGTGGCAGCAGACCCAGACTGAAAGAGGGGGAACCATAGGCAACACCCTTCCCCCCCCAGCCGAGGAGGGAATAAAATAAATCATCAAAAAAAATAGACATGGACTGGACCCTACAGTGCTTCCCATAAAGAAACCCAGGGAGTTCCCTCAAAGGCCAGGGTGAAGATCCTACTCACCGCCTTCCTATGCTGGCTGCTTTGTGACTTTAGAGAATGAAACAGAGGACCCTGAGGTACCAGGGAGACTCTGCCCCCAAGTGGCCTCGAAGAGGGGGAGGGCGAGCAGGGTGGAGGCGGCGCCCAGGAGCTAAGGCCCAAGAGGGGAAGGTGGGCGGGAATCAGTAAAGATACAAGAGAAGATCAAGAATTACAGAAGGTATGTAATTTTCATATCGTCACTTGTCAATCTTCATAATTCATTACTGCTGGGTGAGTACCAAGCCCCCCGGAGGGGACCTGGTACTGCCCTGAAGGAACAGCATCCCTCAGCCTCCTGCGGGGGAGACGCAGGAGGGGGAGACCCTATAGCCATATTAGACCAGAAATGGCCTAAGGCTGGTCAGGGTGAGGAGGTGTCCCCCCCGTGGCCGAGGGGATGGAAGGTGCCCATGCAGGTTCTTTCTCACCCTGCGGGAGAACAGGCGGGCCCCCTGGAAAGCGGAGGAAATCACCCTACGCCAGGCAATGGGTAACAATCTAGACAGGCAAAGCCATGCCGTCCGCCTGATGAAGATTGCTGTCCCTACCAGTCTGGAAGCCACCTCATTGGTGTCATATGATGCCCTTGCTTGGGGCCTTATGTGGCAGGTGACCCCTGTCAAGGATGGGTGCCCTGGTGGAAAGATGAGGGTCCTCTAACCCCCCGCCAAATGAAGCACCAGTTATGTAGGTCCAGCATGCCAGCTGGCCGAGGTAATTAAGCTGCTGGTTGCTCAAACAGAGTTATGTAAAATGCCTATAAAGTGTAATAAGTGCCTATAATAAAAACAAGGTGCTTATGGTTTAAATAAAGTACTTTGAACGTTTAAATACAGTGCATGAGTGGCATTTATAAATGTTCACTGGATTTAAACTGAAGTGCGTTTGTGCCTTTAAATAATAATGTGCTTTTTGTCTTGAAAGAAAGTAAAATGCAGCTTTGCTTGCCATGTAACATTTTGTACTGGATGTTAGTTATAAAATAAATAAGAATTAACACAAGTTGAATTACTTATGCTACATAAATTGGTAAAAACTGTCACGACAAAGGATTCCATAGGAAAGGAGGAGCTGATAAAGAACCCCAGGTCTTTTCTGAAATACATCAATTTAAAAGGGGCCTATCAGTGTTTGCAATTCTCCACTGCAGAGCAGCAAGTTAAATTTCTTTTTAGAGAGACTGCTGTGTTGCTGCAAACCTGGAGGAGCTAAGGATTTAAAGGGACAGGAATATTCCTGTGAAACCACACAGTGTAAAAGGGTGGCAGTCTTTTAGTATGAGTGGGCTGCAAGTCTAAAGAATGAAAATGCACAAATGAAATAAAAATACAGCTAACATGTATAAAAAGACACCCCAGGTCTCTGTTAAAATCCCCCACAGAGTTTCTCTAAGCACTGCCCTACTGCATGAGTGTTCACAAGTGACGGGTTGAAATAAAAAAAAAAATCTGTCTGGAGGAAAACTGTGTGACTCTGCCTGTGGGTTCTTTTAAAACAGACAGTCCACGTCTCTTCCAGGCAAGGCTGGAGAGGTTTAAAAACAATATGGTACAAACAGTCATTGAAATAAAAGAAACTTACCATAAATTGTATTACTAAATATCAGACCTGTAGGTCTGCCCGCTCCAAGAATGGTATGCCAAACGAGGTGCACTGTAGGGTGACAGTAGCCCCTAGTGTCCTCTTTTTATAAGTAAGCCCCCCAAATGCAGGCTTACCTGTTTTGGTGGCTCCGGCCCACTCCTCCAGCCAGGGGTTGTAGTGGGACCTGAACCACGGTCCCTGCCGGCGCTGCTACAGCATTGGAAATCTGTTGGGACCTTGCCCCGTGCACCAGCGGGGGCAGAGGGTCCAAGAAGGGAGTGGCACTCTCAGGGGTGTCAGGAGCAGCCCAGAATGTAAAAGGGATGACTGGGGGCTGCTCCAGAAAGAAAAAAAGAAAAGATGCACTGTGCAGGCATGGCGGCCGTGTGGCCACGCGCATGTGTGAGAGACCGGGGGGGGGATTTAAAGGTGCCCCATTACCTCTCAACCATGCGGTTGACTGTAAAATCAGTGTTTCCCTGTCCCCCAAATAAGCAGAGGGGCCAGGGAAGGAGGGGCGCACAGCAACCGAACGAGCTCCAGTCACAAACCCAATAACAATTAGCCCTGTCAGTGGGCTAAATCAAATAGGGGGCCCAAATTCCCTTGGGACTGGGTAAGAAGGCGAGATGGCGGCCCCCATGTAACCATGACGACCTCGGGCTGCTGGGAAATCACCCAGAGGCAGCCTGGAGGTCGCATGGGGGTCAGCAGCCACTCACAGAGAGGCTCTGATAGGGGTTTAAAAGAGGAAAAGAGCGCGAATCCAGTGAGAACAAAGGAGAGGGCTGAGTGGAGGGGAGCAGAGAGCTGAAAGAAAAAAAGAAAAAAACGAACTGGGACCAAGGGAAAAGGCAGCGACAAAGGCTGCCTGCTTGGTTGTGGGCTCTCTGGCTACACCCCCCCCCAAGCAAGAGCAGGAGGAAGGCTGCATCTTTGGCAGTGTAACATGCACAGGAGGGTCCAATAAGGGCACTGGGGCTGACTGGCTGGACCAGAGGGGACAGTAAGAGTAAGCCTTGGGCTTCATGGACTACTCCATGAAGGGGCCAGTGGTTTCAGCCAGGGGAGAGCCCTGAAAGCTGGGCTGCAATTAGCCAAGTTCTGTCCCCAGTGTGAAATTGCTGCTGCAACAGAGAAACAAGAGAGAGAGGGATGAACAGGCCTGCCTGGTGCACACTGTACATAAAGGCCCTCGGGCAGAGCTGGAAAGGTCAGGCAGACAAAGAACAGTGCATCACTCACCGTTCTTGCAGCTCCTCTATCAAAGAGATCATCATCCTCCTGGTAACCCATGAGTACCCCGAGCTGCAGCTCTGGGGATTTATAGACAAAGTTAAGAGGGTTGTCCAGGAGCCCCACCCCTACGTACAGACTTAAACTCCCAGAACCTGTTGTGCATGTACTACATGGGCCCCACTGAAAGACCACAGGCCTGCAACTGAGCACAGTGAGGTACCCACTGTCAGGGACTATTCTGTGAGCACCCAGGGGAGGGGGGGGGGATCTCATACGGGGTTGTGTGCATTGAGTATATGGTGGCATGAAGGAGAAGCCCTCACCTTCCCGGTCTTAGAGCGTCTTAAATAAAAAGGATTACTGTTTGCCATCTCATCTAAGTGTTTGTGTTTTGTCATTATCGTTATTGCGGGGTGGTGGTATTGATATAACTGTGCAGGAGGGGTCAATCTTCACGAGGATACATCATTGTTTCTGGGGACTGGTAACCTGTTTTGTGCACAGGAGTCTGTACCACTGCTCCAGGTGGAGGCACCAAGTCACCACTAGAAATCCATCCAGAGCTCAGGCCCGGCCCCATGGGGAAGTACGCTGAATATCCCGAGGGCTCCAGGGCAGCCCAGGTGAGTGAGAAAAGGGGCTGTTACAAGTGGAGGCACTGCTGAGATCTTTTTGTTGGCCCTGGAGGCTGCCCTTTTCCTCAAAACTTATAGTTGAACATTCTGGTACCCCCTCCCGAGCGGATTGTTTCTTCACCATATTTTTTCCCTTCCCATTTTTTGGGGATTTGTGGTTGTTTTGGTTGGGGGTTCTCTCTCCCTGGGTGAAGACCAGCAAAATGGCCTTCCAGGATGTAGAGGATTGGTGCGACTTTGAGGGCCTTAACTCCCTTAGGATGTTTCTAGTACGCAACGTGGCAGTGGGCTGAAAGAGGGAGGATATTCTAGATACCTTAGAGAGAGCCCTGTCCGACTGTGGGGCATTAAAGATTCAGAGGGTGATGACAGACTGGGTTAAATCATCATCATGATGGAATTCACCCCAGAATTCTAAAAGAATTAAGGGGAGAACTAGTAACACCAGTGACTACCCTTTTTAATAAATCATGGGAGGATGGTGTGGTAAGTGAAGACTGTAGGAGGTCAGATGTGATTCCCATTCACAAAAGTGGGAGCAAGACAGAGGCAGGAAACTACAGACCTCTCAGTTTGACCTCTGTGGTAGGGAAAGTGATGGAATCACTTCTGAAGGAAAGAACTGTTGAGTACCTAGAGACCAGTGGGGCACAGGACCCAAGGCAGCATGGGTTCACAGCAGAAAGGTCATGTCAGATGACTCTCATTTCTTTGACTGAGTGACCAAAGTAGTAGACCAAGGAGGGGCTGTGGACATGGTCTACCTAGACTTTAGCAAGGCATTTGACACAGTCCTACACAAAAGATTAATAATCAAATTAACCAGCCTGGGAGTGGGTCCCAGGGTGGTAGCCTGGGTAAAACATTGGCTGGACATCAGGACACAGAAAGTAATTGTAAATGGAGTCCACTCTGAAGAAAGAGGGGTTACTAGTGGGGTACTGCAGGGTTCAGTACTGGGTCTAGTCCTTTGGATATGTCTTTATAAGTGACATTGCAGAGGGACTGGAAGGAAAAGTATGCCTCTTTACAGATGACACAAAGATCTGCAGCAGGGTTGATACACAAGGAGATGTGCAAAGGATGAGAAGGGACTTGGCAAGGTTAGAGGAATGGTCAGACATATGGCAGCTTGGATTCAGTGCAAAGAAGTGCAAAATAATGCACCTGGGAAACAAAAACCCAGGGGAAGATTACACAATGCAGGGAGAGGTAGTAAACAACAAAAAATGGAAAGGGACCTGGGGGTAATCATATTAGATGACTTTAAGGTTAGCAAGTAATGTGAGAAGGCAGTAGGGAGGGCTGGGGGGATACTGGGATGTATAGGGAGAGGCATCACTAGCAGAAAACAGGAAGTTGTTATACTGTACCTCTGTATAGACAGTTGGTGAGACCCCATCTGGAGTACTGCGTCCAGTTCTGGAGACCCCATCTCCACAAGGACATAGACAGGATGGAGGCAGCCAGAGGAGGGCAACTAAAATGGTGCAGGGTCTACAAGAGAGGCCATATGAGGAGAGACTAAAGCAGCTTAATATGTATACCCTTGAGGAAAGGAGGGAGAGGGGGGACATGATAGAAACGTTTAAGTACCTCAGTGGAGTCAACAAGGTCCAAGAGGGTAACATCTTTCAGAAGAAATGTGCAAGAACAAGGGGACACAATTTGAAGATAGAGGGGGGATGTCTCAGGGGCAATGTGAGGAAGTATTTTTTCACAGAGAGGGTGGTTGACGCATGGAACAACCTTGCTGAGGAGGTTGTGGGGTCTAAAACTGTGTGAGAATTCAAGAATGACTGGGACAGACATAAGCCAATTCTTGTGGGGGGGGGTAGGAAGAAATAGGCTGTTGGATAACTAGGATCTGCAGCTTATCCTGTAGGTAGGGAAATGGGCAGACTAGGTGGGCCAAGCCGTCCTTTTCTGCTGTCAAAGTCTATGTTTCTATCATCATCATCATCATCATCACTTTATTTGTATAAGGCTCAGGGTGCCTTTACAATACTCATTAAAAACACAATATTACAGCTTAAAACAATTAAAACATACCAATAAAATACATCAATACACATTTCAATAACTTTCTGAAAATGCCTTGCTAAACAAATAGGCTTTTAACGACTTTTTAAAACCTTCTAAGGTCAGGCTGTCTTGTATCTGGCGAGGTAGAGAATCAAAACCAACTGAGAACCGCCCCTGTCAGTCCACAGAAAACCACAGGTGCTCGAGAAGCACCCCATGATCTACGGTGTCAAATGCTGCCGAGAGATCAAGGCGAACCAAGATAGAACAGGTTCTCCAATCTCTCGCCATCAGAAGGTCATTTAATACCCGTACCAGGGCTGTTTCATTGCTATGCCTTTTTCTGAAGCCAGACTGGAGAGGGTCATAGATACTGTGGTTGGTTAAATGATCCTCCAGCTGCAGAGCGACCACCTTCTCAATTCCCTACAAAGGGCAAGTTCGAGATTGGTCTGTAGTTGCCTGGGCAGTCTGGGTCAAGGGAGTTTTTTTTTAATAGGGGACGGACTACCACCTCCTTTAAGGGATCTGGAAAGATCCCTCCCTCTCTCCAATGAAACCCCCACTATCCCAGCAAGGACCGGGCCAATGACCTCTACACACCCCACTAATAGGCGTGTAGGGCCCGGATCCAAACTATAGTAGGTTGGCCACAGAGTCTGGATAATCCCACTATATCTATGACTACCAGCTGGCTAAAAACGGATCAAGTCTGTCGGGTATTAGTATCACCCAATTGATCAATGCAAGGTCCCATGGGAAGGCACTGGTTGATCTCATCCCTGATGGTGAACACCTTATCAGCAAAGAACTGTGCAAACTCCTCACACTGCGCTTGTGACAACACTCGACCAGAGTGAAGATAGGCTGCATTGCATAGTCTGTCCACAGTCCAGAAGAGCTGGGCTGGCCTGTTCTTCGCCGTAGCAATTTCCCTGAACAGGAACTCTGCCTTCTTATGGGAAATTGCTGACTGGTAGGTCTTATAGTGATCCATCAATCTAAGCCTATCCACCTCCAGGCGAGTCTTCCGCCAGCGTCTTTCCAACCTTCGCCCCTGCCTCTTCAACTCACAGATCATCCCATTAAACCAGGGTGCACCCAGGTTAGAGGTAAGAGGTCAAACACGAGAAGGAGCAATGATATCCAAGGCCTCAGTAACAGCCTTATTATAGGCTGACACAAGAGGCCCCAGATCAGTGCTATCCCTTGGAAATCCCGAGAGGTCCAGCACCGTCTTTAGGCCTTCTGAGGTAACACCTCTCAAAAGATGGTACAGTACCAACTCCTTTGGGGCAGGCGTATTTTGGGGGGCTACGAAATTGAATCTCAGGACGTGATGATCAGATCAAATGACTGACTCCGCCTCCATATCAGTGATCTCCATCCCCAGAGGGAACACCTCGTCCAATGAGTGCCCTTTCTTGTGGGTTGCAGTGGTAATAACCCATGTTAGGCCCAATGAATCCATCAATTGGAGGAGGTTCTGTCCAAATGGCGAGAGTTCATGATCAGCCCAGGCATTGAAATCCCCCAGAATCAACTATCTGGGGGATTCCAACATCACATCGGCGATGAAGTCCGCAACCTCCTTCAGGAACTCCCTCCCATCACCTGGTGGACTGTAAATGAGAAGGGTCCTGTAGCTTACACCTGCACCCACTATGCACTCAAAGGAGTTGGTTGCTTCAACTGGCACCTCCCTGAGACCCGGTTCCTGTCTAAAACAGACAGTAACCCCCCCCCCCATCCCGACGATCCTCTCTCGGGCGGTGAATCACTGAGAATCCGACCGGAACTGCAGCCTCCAAAATAGGGCCAGCACTCTCATCCAGCCAGGTCTCGGTGATACAAGCCAGGTCAGCAGATACCACAAAAGCTGCAACAACTGTGGTCTAGAGGGTGCAGGGACATAATAGTGGAAACGGGAAAGGACTTCGGCCCCATGGAAGTACCCCCCCAAAGTGACCCCGGATACGTCCCAAGAGACCTGGGTCTTATTGAAAAAAGGAATGGCCAGTGACCTGCCCTTGGGAGAGCCAGACCCCTCTGGCCCCCTGAGCAAAGAGAGGAAGAGTTTTAAAACCCAGTTGGGGTCTTGGCTTAGGGAGGAAGGAAAGTCCCTGCAGGATCTCAGAGCCCTGCTCCCGGGGGGGGGGTAGGGGTAGGGTGCTCCCAATGACACTGCCAGGAGGGCCAGCTCACTACATGGCAGTGGCCCATAGGCAGTATAAGTGGCTTTGCACTTTTTCCGGGGCTGTCTTCACGCCCGTGGGGTAGGATGACTTCCACTTCTGGATCAGCCAGGCAGCCCAGATGATTCGGGTCTGGGGGTGTTCTGAGGAGGAGGAGAAGTGCAAGTGGGTCATGGAAAGCTTCCAGGGCATGGTGCTGGATACGGTCTGGTCCTTATGGGCCAGCCTGCCCAACTGCGCTCCCCGCAACTACCTGGACATCCTGTGAAGCACATTTGGGGTAGTTGAAAAGAGGGAGGCCGTGCTGTTCCAGCTGTGGGGCACCACACAGCGTACGGGCCAGAAACTGTCCCAGTACATTACCCGGGTAGAGACCATGGTGCATAAGCTCGCTGATGCTGGGAACGACCCCCCGTCAGCGGTGGAGCAGATGCGACTTGAGCAGATCCTGACGGGGGTGGTGCACTCCTGATTGACTTTGGTCTCCCTCAGGCTGTGGGACCGGAAGGATGATCCCCCCTCATTCAAACAGTTGCTGGATGAAGTAAAGAAGGAAGAAGCCCAAGAAGAGGTGGAAACCTAGATGACGGCGCTCACAGCCACCATTGCTGCCTTACAACCCCAAGAGCCAACCCTGCCAAGGCAGGCGGGTTTTCCGGAATTAAGCACAATGCTGCAGGAGTTCCAGGAGGTGATGGACATGGTAAGGGTCTTGCAGCTGGCAATACAGTCCCACCCTTTCCCAAGCGAGGCTCCACCCAATGCCCGGTGACAGCCCCCAACCTATACCTCCCCCAGGCCTGGGTCCTGACAGTCCCTGGGACCCGAAGATGGATGGTTCTGCTTCAAGTGCGGGCAGGACGGCCATTCGCGGAAGGGCTGTCACAGGGATGAGAATCTGCAGCTGGTGGCTGAGAAACAGAGGGATCAGGGAAACTTCAATGGGGACCAGTAATGGAGTGACCTGCGCCCCTCAAATGGCATTGCTCCACCCTTTGGACAGACCCCCCAAGTTCCCTCCAGTCGTGGTGTGCCACTTGGCCTGATTGGTCCCTGGCCAGACACTGAAATTATGGTGGAAGGAGTGTCCTGTTTTGCCTTGCTGGATAGCGGTTCACAGGTCACCATCATACACTGGCCTTTTTATGACCAACACTTGAAACACTTGCCTCTCCTACCCCTGTCTGGGTTGTCCCTGTGGGGAATAGGTAGCACAGATTACCCCTATGATGTGTATTGTGTGGTCCACATATCTTTCCTGACTAAGGGGGCAGAGACATCTCCTGCTATAGAGGCTCTAGCTGTAGTCTGCCCCAAGCTGAAGAGCATGTCGGACATCCCAGTGCTTATTGAAACCAACGCCAATATGTTCGGGCAGTTTGCACAGATGTGCTGTGATGGGTGGGATAGAAGAGTTACCAAGCCCCCCTGTGAAAGTCACCATAAAAAGGGTGGGACTGGAAGTGAAGAGTGACCCTAGTGGGGCTGAGGGAGACTGGGTCGTGGTTAGTCCACCGGGTGGATGAGAGAGAGTTAACCCTCCCCCAGTGCAGAATGCCACGTGATGGGCATTGCTCAGTGTGACCAGTCCCCCCCCATGGGGCCACTTTCATACTCGATGCCCCACCTCCTGGTAGCCTGCTGGATGGCCTACTGGTCCAGAGAGGGAGGGCTGCCCCCTCTCCCCAGACAGTTCCAGTGCCAGGCGAGTTACCGTGAGGGTTCAGAATAAGTCCAAAAGGCCTGTGGCCATCAAAAAGGGTTGTGTGTTAGCCACTATTTTTCGGTGTGATGGAGCCATGTCCGTCATTCCTGAGGAAGCCCCGGGGGATGAGATGAACCCATCCCTGTTTGACTTTGGAGCTCTCCTATATCTGACAGTTATAGGTGGAGTTTAAGCCATAAGTTGGCCAAGCGCTGGTGGGTTTTCTCATTACATGAGTGGGACATAGGTTGTGTCGCTGGGGAGGAGCACTGGATTCATCTAAAAGACGACTGCCCTTTCAGAGAACGGTCACAGATGTTAGCCCCCAGCATCGTGGAAGATGTCCAGAAACACCTGCTGGAGTTACTGAATGCTGGCATTATCACTGAGTCTCGGAGCCCGTATGCTTCCCCCATTGTCGTGGCTTGGAAGAAGAGTAGAGAGGTGAGGATGTGCATTGACTACCGCTCGCTAAATAAGAGGACTATCCCTGATCAGTACATGGTACCCTGAGGGGAGGATGCACTAGACAGCCTGTCAGGGAGCAAGTGGTTCTCAGTGTTTGATCTCCGGAGCGGGTACTATCAAATACCCATGGCCAAGGAGGATAAAGAGAAGACCACTTTTATTTGCCTGTTGGGGTTCTACCAATTTGAGCGTATGCCCCAGGGCATATCCAGGGCCCTGGCCACCTTCCAGCATTTGATGGAGAGGGCCATAGGAGATATGAACCTGTTCAAGGTCATAGTCTACCTGGATTACCTCATTATCTTTGGGCGAACCTTCGAAGAACACGAGGCCCAGTTAATAAAGGTCCTGGATAGGTTGGAGGAGTTTGGTCTGAAGGTCTTGATTGACAAATGTCAGTTTTGCCAGCCTGCTGTTAAGTATGTTGCGCATATCGTCTCGGCCAAAGGTGTGCAGACTGACCCGGCTAAAGTGGAAGCCCTTCACTTGTGGCCCAGGCCCACCCACTTGCGAGCCTTGCAGTACTTCTTAGGGTTCTGCGGCTACTATCGCCAGTTTGTAAAGGATTACTTCTTGGTGGTACATCCTCTGAATGACTGATGCAAGGCTATCCTCCAGCAAATAAAAAGAGGGCACACCCCCCAAGGGGTACTTGCGCAGTGGGGAACCCTTTGGGGACTGATGGACTCAGGAGTGTGAGGCTGCCATCAGGGAGATAATCCAGAGGCTGGGGGAGGCCCCTGTCCTTGCTTTCACTGCCCCCTAAAGCCCTATGTCCTTCACACCGATGCCAGTTTAAATGGGTTGGACGACGCCGTCCTGTATCAGGAGCATCCTGAGGGGTTCCACCCTGTAGCTTTTGCTAGCCATGGTCTGACCTCCTCAGAACAGAATTACCCAGTTCATAAACTGGAATTCCTGGCACTGAAATAGACAGTGATGGAGAAGTTCCAAGAGTATCGGAATGGGGTCTCTTTCACCATTTGCACTGACAACAACCCTCTGACGTACATCACTACCACAGCGAAATTGGACGCAGCAGGGCACCGATGGCTTTTGACCCTCTCCACCTACAATTTCAGTCTGGAGTATTGGCGTGGATGAGCCAATGTGGATGCAGATGCCTTGTCCCAATGCCCACATGGAGATACCCATGACCCCGTAGTCCAGGTTGGGCCTGCCCTTGTCCAAGTGCTCCATTCACAGGTGAGGCCCATTCCTGATTCAGTTAAGCATGCCACCAGAAGCATAGAGGTACTGGGAGCCCCCCTGAAGCAATCCTACCTGCCTATGTAAATTTTGCAGGCCTGTGTCTCTCATCTCTGCCTCAGCCTAGTAAGGCTGACCTGCAGCAGGAGCAGGCGTCGGACCCCGGCATACAAGACCTTCTTCAGGCTATCGAGAGGGGGTAATCCTCCAGACAGGTGCTGAGCAGTAACCCTGATGCCTCCCGCATGCTGAGGGAGTGGGACAAGCTAGTTCTGTGGGATGGACTGCTGTGGTGTGCTGTGCAGGTCAAGGACCATCCAGGCAGCTCTAAGCTGCAGTTGATATTGCCCAGAGTATACCATGGAGCTGTCCTCAAGTCCCTACATGATGATATGGGGCACCTGGGTTACTATTGGCCCAGGATGAACGCTGAAATGGAGAGCCACTGCAAGTGTTGCCTGCGGTGCACCTTGTGGAAGACTTTGTCCAGACGGGCCACCCCTCTGGTCAGTATCAGTACCAGTGGGCTCCTGGAGTTGGTGTGCATGGATTTTATGTCCCTGGAACACGACAGAAAAAATACCGCCAACATTCTGGTCATCACAGACCACTATACCCGGTACACGTAGGCTGTCCCCACCAAGGATCAGAAGACAAGCACTGTGGTTAAGGTCTTGCAGCAGTATCAAATCAAATCAAATCCTTATTTATCCAGGTGAACATCATTGAGCAGAGCGCATTTGCAAGATGGATCTGGTTAGGTTAAGGGTCAGTTACATAAAAATATAGTACAATTCAAGGAACACAACACAATGAAGGAACAGATTATACAGTATATAAAGGCATAAAGGATACCAACACATGGATATGTACAATTATGTAAGATCTATGGACACAAATTTACATAAAATAAGGAATTGGCAGAACATGAGTTTGGGCGTAGAGTGAGAATATGTGGTGACTAAGGTATAAAGTATAATGGGATTTGTCAGAGGTGTAGGAATGGGTGATACGCAGTATGGGCGAATGAAGGAGATGGTGCTATGGGGAGAGATGAGGGGGAGGGATACTACAGGGCTGGGTGACAAGAGAAAAAAGGTATTGATGGTCTTAGCAGTGAATGTCGGCAGGGCTGAGAGAGAGAGAGAGGGGGGAGGGGTGCAAGTAGGCAGGGAGGGAAGGCGGAAATAGGTGATGAAGGAGTGGGAATGTGACAGGGCGGAATTATACGACACTATATGATATGAAAAAATGAGGAGAACAGGCTAGAAGGAGGTGTGGAGCAACAATGAGGAATCATCAAAACTGCCATCACAGAGGCAACAAGCCTTTGTGTGAAGCAAATAAACAAATCAAAACGAAAGAAAAAGCCACTATGGTTCTCAAAAGAGGTGGCTGTGAAAGTCAGGAAGAAAAAGATAGCATTCCGGAAGTATAAGGAAACACAGAAGGAGCAGGACAGAGAGCTGTACCAGTTAAAGCAGAAGGAAGCAGGAAGGGAAGTCAGAATAGCAAAGGCCCAAACTGCGGAAAAGATAGCCAACTCGGTTAAGAAGGGGGATAAAACCTTTTATAGTTATATCAGCAAGCGTAGAAAGACAAAGGGAGGGATAGTGAGCCTGAATAGAATGAACGGTGGGTGGGCAGAGGGGGACAGTGAAAAAGCAGGGATACTGAAGGAATACTTCTGCTGAGTATTCACAAAAAAGGAGGGGGAAGTTAATCCAATTAACAGAAGTATTCTTGATAGGGGGGTCGATCCCAGTCCTTTCACAGAAGAAAGGGTTCTGCAAGAACTCCTAAAACTGAAGGTGGGCAAAGCAATGGGGCCTGATGGAATTCACCCCAGAATTCTAAAAGAATTAAGGGGTGAACTAGTGAAACCACTAGCTACTCTTTTTAATAAATCATGGGAGGATGGTGTGGTACCTGAGGACTGGAGGAAGGCGGATGTGATGCCCCTTCAAAAAAAGTGGGACCAAGGCAGAGGCAGGAAATTACATACCTGTCAGTTTGACCTCTGTGGTAGGGAAAGTGATGGAGTCACTTCTGAAGGAAAGAATAGTTGAGTACTTAGAGGCCAGTGGGGCACAGGACCCAAGGCAGCATGGGTTCACAGCGGGAAGGTCATGTCAGACGAATCTAATAGATTTCTTTGACTGAGTGACCAAAGTAGTAGATCAGCGAGGGGCTGTGGACATGGCCTGCCTAGACTTTAGCAAGGCATTTGACACAGTCCCACACAAAAGATTAATAGTCAAATTAACCAACCTGGGAGTGGGCCCCAGCATGGTAGCCTGGGTAAAACATTGGCTGGACAACAGGACACAGAAGGTAATTGTAAATGAAGTCCACTCTGAAGAAAGAGGGGTTACTAGTGGGGTACCACAGGGTTCAGTATTGGGTCCAGTCCTTTTTAATGTCTTCATAAGTGACATTGCAGAGGGACTGGAAGGAAAAGTATGCCTCTTTGTAGATGACACAAAGATCTGCAACAGGGTTGATACACAAGGAGGCGTGGAAAGGATGAGAAGGGACTTGGCAAGGTTGGAGGAATGGTCAGAAGTATGGCAGCTAGGATTCAATGCAAAGAAGTACAAAATAATGCACCTGGGAAACCAGAACCCAGGGGAAGAATACACAATGGTGGGGGGGGGAGGTAGTAACAACAACAAAAAAGGAAAGGGACCTGGGGTAATCATATCAATCAATCAATCAATCAATCAATCAAATCTTTATTTATTCAGGCGATCATCATTGAGCAAGGCTCATTTACAAGATGGACCTGATATCATATCTGATCGCCATATCAGATGACCTTAAGGTTAGCAAGCAATGTGAGAAGGCAGTAGAGAGGGCTGGGGGTATACTGGGCTGCATAGGGAGAGGCATCAGCATCAGAAAACCGGAAGTTGTTATCCCTCTGTACAGACAGTTGGTGAGACCCCATCTGGAGTACTGTGTCCAGTTCTGGAGACCCCATCTCCGCAAGGACATAGACAGGATAGAGGCAGTCCAGAGGAGGGCAATCAAATGGTGCAGGGTCTGCAAGAGAAGCCGTATGAGGAGAGACTAAAGGAGCTTAATAGTATACCCTTGAGAAAAGAAGGGAGAGTGGGGGACACGATAGAAACTTTTAAGTACCTCAGTGGAATCAACAAAGTCCAAGAGGGTAGCATCTTTCAGAAAAGAGATGTGCAAGAACAAGGGACACAATTTAAAGATGGGGCGGTTCTAGGGGCATGTGAGGAAGTGCATTATTTCACAATGGGGGTAGGATGGCTGGAACCGCCTTCCTGAGGAGGTTGGGGTCTAAAACTGTGGGAGAATTCAAGAATGCATGGGACAGACATAAGGCAATTCTTGTGGGGGGTAGGAAGAAATAGGCTGTTAGTTAACTAGGATCTGCAGCCTATCCTGTAGGTAGGGAAATGGGCAGACTAGATGGGCCAAGCGGTCCTTATCTGCCGTCAAAGTCTATGTTTCTAAGGTATGAATTCAGGACCTGGAAATTAGCGGAGAGCATCAGTGGATGGGACAGACTAGGAGATGAAGAGGATTATTCTCTACTACTGTCAAAAACAGTTACATTTTTCTTTGATAAGCCTAGAGTACAGGGATTTGAAGGATGTAAGGGATATGGGTTTGCTCACTTTCAGTATTTTCTGCATATTGTTCCATTGGGAGGATAGCACAAAACTAATGGCAGTTCTACCAAAGCGAGAATTGAGTTGGGCACTTTAAGCATGATGAAAGTGTAGCTTCTTAGGGCATATTTACTTGAAGTGACATGTGTGAAGCAGTCTGAGACGTATTTTGGTAACTTCTTGGATATAGCTCTGTAGAGCCATGGTGTAGCGTTTCTGTCCCTTCTAAAGTGGAGCGAGGTCCATCCAACTGCAGCATAGAGGAAGCAATGGTGGGTGTTAAATGGGAGTTCTGTGATATATCTCAGGGCTCTATGGTAGAGTGTATCCAATTTTTCCAGGTATGAGATGGGGCAACAACTGTATAAGAAATCAGCATAGTCGATTACAGAAAGAAATGTGGCCTGGGCCAGCTTTTACTTAGCCTCGCTTGTGAGAAAATGTTTTATTCTAAAATAAAGTCCTAGTCTTTGGCGGCGTTTTTTTAGTAGTTCTTCCATATGTGCTATGAAGGAAAGTCTGCTGTCTAGCAGACACTCAGATATTTGAATTTTGTGACAAATTCAAGGTTTTCTCCAAGGACAGTGGATATGTGAGGGAGTGTGCTTGGGACTGAATATCCTGCATGCGTGTGGGGAGAGAAAAACATTGCCTTTGTTTTCTTTGCATTGAGCAGAAGTTTTTTCCTCAGTAGTTGGTGTTGAAGTAGATTGAATTCTGCTTGTAATACCTTACAGGCTGTTTTTGGAGAAGGGTGGCTGACATACAGCACCGTATCATTGGCAAATAGACGTACAGTGGCCTTGGTGAGGTTATTATCAATACTGTTGATATATATGGCGAAAAGGATAGGGCCGAGGATAGATCCTTGGGGTACTCCTCTTTGCAGTGGTTTAAGTGGGGACAGCTCCCCTTCAGCCTTCACCTGCTAGGTCCACCCCGTGAGGTAGTTGTTGAACCATCGTAGGGAGTTTGAATCGAGTCCTATGGATTTCAGGGAGGAAAGGAGCAAATCGTGGTCAACCGTGCCGAATGCCTTACTCAGGTCTAAAAACACAGCTCGGACACAATTTTTTTTATCCAGTTCTAGTTGCCAGTCTTTGGTTACTTTTGCAAGGAATGTAATGGTACTATGTTTGGCTCTAAATCCAGATTGCACTGGATTTAAGAGGTTAGCTGATTCAAGGTAGTCTCTCAATTGTGTGCTTACGATCTTTTCCAGCAGTTTGGATAGTACAGGAAGGATGGAAATAGGTCTGTAGTTGTTGAGGTCAGAAGGGTCTCCTGATTTCAATAGTGGGAGGACTTGTGCTGTTTTCCAAATTGAAGGGATAGTTCCTAGTAGTAATGAGAGGTTAAATAAATGTGTTATCGGTACTGCTAGTACTTGTACAGCAATCTTTAAGAAGTATGGGTCAAGGAGTCCGCACCTGCACTTCTCTTGATGTTCAGTTGGGATATTAAATCTTTCATTTGCTTCATAGTGGCTGGTTTGAAGGAGAAGGAGAAGGTAGAGTCGGTTACCTGAGTTTCGGTACATTGTATGCCTAACTGGGATCGCATTAGGTTTCCAGGAGATTTGTCAAATGCTAATCCTGCAATTGTAAAGTGATTGTTAAAGGACTCTAGGACTTCCAGTCTGTCATTGATGATGTTCGTCCCGGTGTTTATCTTGGCTGGGAGTGAATTACTTGGGTCATATCCTGCTATGTCATTTATAGTGTTCCAGAATTTAGCGGGGTTATGGAAGGAGGAGTCTAGTTCAGCTTGATAGTAAGCAGCCTTTGCATCTCTGACCTTCCTGGTACATATGCTCCTAGACTTTTTGAACTGCCCCCAATCTGACGGTGTCTTTGTTTTATGTGCCTTTTTCCATAGATTGTCTCTCTCTAGGAGTGCGGATTTAAAGTCTGGTGTGAACCAACGACAAGTTTTGTGTTTGATACGCACTCTGGATACTGGTGCATATCTGTTAAGAGCTCCTGTGATAATGTCATTAAGGACATCATATGCTGTCTCCACTGTATTTGCAAAGTAAAATTCTTGCCATCGTGTGGAGTACTTTATATCTTCCAGATGTGCATAGATGTTAAAATTCTGCTTCGATCTCCTTGCTATGTCCAGCAGTACGGCCTCCCCAAGAGAATCCACTCTGACCAGGGCCAGGATTTTGAGAGTTGCTTGATGAGGCAGTTTCTGTCATCCTATGGCTTACAGAAATCTCACACCACCCCTTACCACCCCAAGGGAGGATCCACAGCCTGAATGTTTCAACAGGCCCTTGTTGAACATGTTGGAAACTCTGGATCCCGCTGACAAAGTGAACTGGAGTCAAAGGGTCAGTTATTTGGTGCATGTGTACAACTGTACTAAAAATGATGCTACCCAGCGCTCTCCCTTTTACCTCATGTTTTGTCGCAAGGTCCGGCTGCCGGTGGACCTTTGCTTTGGAGTGTCCGCTGATGGGACCTCACATGAGTCATACCTCGAGTATACCGGCCAGCTGAGGGAGTAGCTTCAGGCAGCACACAAGCTCACCTCCGAAGCGGCAGCTCGTAGTAGTCAGGGTAACAAAAGGAGGTATGACACCAGAGTTCGCAGTCAAGAGCTGGGAGTAGGGGACAGGGTTCTGCTGCGTAATCTGGGACTCCTGGGGAAACACAAGATCCAGGACCAGTAGGCCCTGGACAGTTATCTCATGGTGGATAAGCTGCCTAGCTTGCCCATGTATCAACTTAAGCAGGAACATGGCCATGGGCTTGAGAAAACGGTGCACTGGAACCACTTACTCCCCAGAGGGGAGATAATGCCTGACCCTGCCCCGGGTCCCAACCCACCGGCTGCAAGATAGCCCGTAACGCATGGGCAGAATAAGTGGACAAGACCGAGAGGGCCTGCCTCTTTCTCTCCTCCTGACCACACTACTGGGGGTATCAATGCGGACCCCACACCACCCCCAGAGGGGCCTGAGAGCCGTTCTAGTGATGAAAGCGAGAAGGAGGACCCTGCCTGCCTCCCATGGTGGACAGATTTGGTCCTTACCTACACCAGTGGGAGTGATACTGCTGAAACTCCATTGTCTCCATGAGTACTAGCCATACAGATCCCGCCTTGTCTTTGAACCCTGAGGCCCGGACTTTCATTCCAGGCACCCGTTCCTCGGTCCCTGTCCCGAAACATGATCTTGGTAGTTCTTTGGGTAGTCAAGAGGTCTACATGGTGAGCTCCCACCCATCAGGCAGTGAGGTAGCTGCAGCCCCAGCCCCACCCCTGTTCCTGACCAAACCCCAGGCAGTGTAGTGGTACAGGATCAGTCCCTGGAGGGGACAGTAGACTCTAGCCAAGGGAGGGAAACCCCCACCAGTGAAGTGGTTCCAGCACCAGATAACACCTTGCCAAGGAGGACAGGCAGACCTCCATGGCCAACTCTAAAGCTCACTTATGACACCCTGGGTGAGTCCACAAACCTGCCCATCCATGTCATCCACAAGTCAGTGGTCCCTGATCTTATCTGTGTCAATCTTCACCTAAAGGCTCCCTCAGTGTCATGTTCTGGGCCCTCTGGGCCTGGACCAGCACCGTCCTCAGTGTCGCTTAGCGGCACCACCCTTGGTTCCAGTGCTGTTCATAGCATCAGAGGCTTGGAGAGCGGTGGCATGGTCAGCACCAGGCCATTCCTTGGTGTTGCTGTTGCTCCTGGCACCATTCACAGTGCCTGAGATGGCGACGCCAGGGGAAGTGCTGCTGCAGTTTCTGGATCTGTTTCTGGTGCCATGCGTGGTGCCAGAACTGGAGTTGACACCACTCTCAACTCCAGTGTCATTTGCAGCACCGGGGATGGGGGTGGCGCCGCTCATGGTGCCAGGGTGCAGCACAGTGCAACGCTGAGTGTCGCACCCGACTCCAGTGCCGGCATCGGGCACGGTGCCATGCTTGGCTCCGGTGCTTCCTACGGTGCCGGCATTGAAGGTGGTCCAGCTCATGGTCCAGGAACTGGCGGGGATCGAGGGGTGATCTGGCATCGGGCCTGGGAGTCTACCTCCTCCTTGGAGGATTCTGGGTCTGATCCGGATTGGGTCCTAGATTCTTCAGAATCCTCAGATACTTCTGTGTCCAGCACCTCGGCCCCCACTAGGCCTCCCTCTGGGGATCAGTCATTGCTGGTAGTCTCTGGGGTCAGTGGTACTGACCAGCCAACAGTGGTCCCTGTGGCCACTGCCGTGTAACTTGGGGCCACTGGCACATTTTCTCCTCTGGCTGGGGTCCCCCCCTTTTCTGGTGTGTTTGGACAGTTCAAGTTTGAGATGTCCCAGGGCACACCAGGAAAGGGAGGGTAGTGTTCCCTGGGTGGACTCTTCGGAGTCTACCCAGAGTTGTCAGCTGCCTAGGTTGGTGGCTATGAGGATGAGGTCCCTCTCGGACTCTGAAGGGTTGAGGAGTCGGGGAGTGGCACAACGCGCCCTCACCGGAGCCCGGCTGGGTTCTGGAATGAGCCGCAGTGCGGACCCTCATTCTTTACTCAATTGGTCCTCGAGAAGGACTTCAACTTCGGAGGTATGGGGCCATCAGTCTGGACTCACATGGTCCAAGTGACCTCACAGGGGGATTTCTTCCCATGAGCACAGCTCCCACCGGTCCGATCCAGTTGAACGGCTGTTAGCTGCTGGGAACTTGAGGTCTTCCTCCTTGAGTGGAGTTGACTCTAGGCCCCCCTGCCCTGACAGAGGCCATTCTCCTGCTGCTAGGAGCTTGTCCCCCGTGCCTCTGCCTCCATCCCTGGCTATCCCAGGCATTCTCGGTTCTAGGGGACCTCTCACCTGGGAACAGTTCTGAGGTTCAGTTGCACATTTTCCCTACCTATCTCCATGCCCTGGACCAGCAGGTGTTCGACCATGCTTCCATGCAGCCGGACCCTGAACCTCAGAGCTTGCCTGCATCTTCTTCCTCCTCCTCAGAGGGAGAGGAATTATCTGTTCACATCTCCCCAGCGTCTGATCATTCTACCTATCAGCACTTCCACACAAGGATGTTGGACGAGCTCCATCTTACCCCGTTCCTGACAGCAATCCCAAGCATGTGACACGCCCCTTCTTGGGCGAATACAGTGCAGCCAACCTGATGTTCCCGCCTGGCCTGTTCTCTTCCAGGAAGTGTCACATCAGCTTTGGCTATGTCCCTTCTCCAGTGTTCCAGCCCCAAGGGACCTAGGCCAGGGTATTGTGCCTTCCCCGGGTCTCCAGGTTCTCTGCCTTATCCCTCTCCGGGCTTGACCTCCCTGGACACCCCTTCTGGGCCTCGCACCCCCCCCCACCGTGACTGACCCCCAAGACTCAGACTCTGCTGACTTCGATTTTTGGTGGAGAAGGATTTTCTATTCCGTATGGATCCTTCTTTCTATTGCTTCTCATCAGGCCCACTTTGCTTCCTAAGATAGGTTCTTGTGGTCCAGGCTAGGACAACTCCTATCCTCAATGCCTGATATGGAGGAAACCAGGCAAGCCACTGCCCTCTCTGCTCAGGGCCTGGAGCTAGCAAGGCACCAAGCAAGGGCATCTTATGATGCCAGTGAGGTAGGCTCCAGAGCTATAGGGACAGCGATCTGCATTAAGCAGATGGCATGGCTTCGCTTATCCTGGTTATCACCCTTGGCCTGGCCTGGTAGGGTGATCTCCTCTGAATACCGAAGAACCCACCTCTTCTCCTGCAGGGTAAGAGGGCGGCTTTTGAGGCATCTTCTCTCCCCCACTGAGGGCTCCCCGTCTCACCCAGACCAGTCTCAGACCTCCCCAGGCCTGTAAGGGTTCTCTCCTCCAGTATCTCCCCACTGGAGGCTAAGGGACATAGTCCCTTAGAGAAATGTAGGGCCCCCTTCGGGGGCTCAGTATTCACCCACTAGTGATGAATGGTGAAGACTGACACAGATAATATATGAAAACTATGTACCTACCGTAACTGTTGATCTTTCTGTGTAACTTCACCATTCATCACTAAATCCTGCCCTCCTTCCCCCTGGGGCCTCAGTCTCTGGGCTCCCTCCTCCCTCCTGTGCGTCTCCCTGTTGTTTTTCTCCTCGTTATCCTCTTCCTTGTGGTTAGGAAGAAGGGGACCCTGGAGACACACAAGGAGTTTTCTCCTGTAGGAGGTATTATTTGGGGTTGGGGAGGGTCCTCTCCCCCTTCACTGATCTTATCTTCTCCTCACTTGTGTCTGGAGTGAGGTGAAGGATTGGACGGGGGAGACCCCCCTCCCCTTTTTCCCTTGACCTCAAACCCTTGGTTTTAATTACCCTAACTTGGCTATCCTTCCTAGTATTTAGGTTTTTCCCTTATTTTAGGGGGGGAGAGGAGAAGTAAGAGAGACACTCCTTTTCCTGACACCCATTCTTGAGGTTGGCCCTTCCCAGGTGAATGCTGCTTATTTAGTTTCAGGCTTTGCCTCCCGGCAGCTCTTAACCTTGATACTCCAGTTTCTGATCTATCGTCATGTTAAAACCCTGGGGTTCAGGGTCGCCTCTAGGGGTGTGGTCCTCTCTTCTCCCCCCCCCCCCATCCCTCTCTTTCTTTCGCGCTCCTCCTTTCCAGAGATTGGAGCCACTTCCCTTTTTCCTCAATTTCCCATACCTAGTTTCTCCTTCCTGTCTCTTCTGTCGTTTATTTCTCCTTTTAGTTTTTATATATCCTTTCCTTTTATCTATTCCTTGGGCTCCCTTGCCCCACCCCACCTCCCTTTTCTTACACTCTCCAGTGTCTCAGAACTGGGGCTAGGGCAGAGTCGACGACAGATAATGGCAGATAACGACAGATAATCACAGATAATAGCAATGGATAATTGATAACATGCTCTTTGGTTTAGTGGATAGAGCACTGGCTTAGAAGCCAGGAGATCGTAGGTTCAAATCTCACTAGAGCCAAATACTCTCAGTGTGGCATTGGGAAAGTTGTTTTACGGGTTGGGGGTAGGAAGAAGTAGGCTGCTGGTTAACTAGGATCTGCAGCTTATCCAGTAGGCAGGGAAATGGACAGACTGGGTGGGCCAAGCGGTCCTTATCTGCCGTCAAATTCTATGTTTCTATGTAATGGCCAACCCGCGAGTGCCACGTAGAACGTCGACCTTGAGGGCGGCACCAGCCCTGCATCGACTCCGCCCATAGAAAGAAAAAAAAAGTCTCCCGCGGGGTCCTAGCTCTGGTGCTGTACCCACTAATGATTAATGGTGACAATACACAGAAAGATCAACAATTACGGTAGGTACATAATTTTCATTTCTCTCTCCCCCAGTGTGTTGTCCTAAAAAAGGAGTGGGAATGTGTAGGTGCAGTGTCACTTGGATATGCATGTAAATGAAATCATCGTTGGTGCTAGTTAGGAACCAAGTGTCTAGCTAGAAAAGTGCATGCTACATGTTGAGGGGTTCCTTAAAAGGGCTTGTCGGGGTGTCAAGCTTTCAGCCAGGGGAGTGTGCAAGCCCCCCAAATGCAGGCTTACCTGTTTTGGTTGCTCCGGCCCCTCCTCCAGCCAGGGTTTTTAGTGGGACCTGAACCACGGTCCCTGCCGGTGCTGCGACAGCAATGGAAATCTGTTGGGTCCCTGCCCCGTGCACCAGAGGGGGCAGAGGGTCCAAGAAGGGAGCGGCACCTCTCAGGGGTGTCGGGAGCAGCCTCGAATGGTAAAGAGATGACCAGGGCAGCTCCGTAAAGAAAAAAAGAAAAGAAGTACCACACAGGCATGTGCCCGCGCGCATGCATGAGAGACCAGAGGGGATTTAAAGGAGCAGGTGCCCCATTACCCCATGGCCATGCGATTGACCATAAAATCAGTGTTTCCCCGGCCCTCAAATAAGCAGAGGGGCTGGAGAAGGGGTGCACAGTGACTGGATGAGTGCCAGTCACAAACCCAATAACAGTTAGCCCTGTCAGCGGGCTGAACCAAACAGGGGGCCCAAATTCCCTTTGGACTGGGTGAGATAGCAAGATGACAGCTCCCATGTAACCATGATGACCTCGGGCTGCTGGGAAATCACCCAGAGGCAGCCTGGAGGTCTCATGGAGGTCAGCAGCCACTCACAGGGAGACTCTGATAGGGGTTTAAAAGAGGAAAAGAGCATGAATCCAGGGAGAACAAAGGAGATGGCTGAGAGGAGGGGAGCAGAGAGCCCAAAGAAAAAAAAAAAATGAACTGGGACCAAGGGAAAAGGCAAGGACAGAGTCTACCTGCTTGGTTGTGGGCTCTCTGGCTACACTCTCTCCCCCACCCCCATCCTTAAAGCAAGAGCAGGAGGAAGGCTGCAGCTTCGGCAGTGTAACAAGAGCAGGAGAGTCCACTAAGGGCACTGGGGCTGACTAGCTGAACTGGAGGGGATAGTAAGAATAAGCCTTGGGCCTCATGGACTCCTCCACGCAGGGTCCAGTGGTTTCATCCAGGGGAGAGCCCTGGAAGCTAGGCTGCAATTAGCCAAGTTCTGGCTGAGGGGAACTGAGCCACTCTGTGTCCCCAGTGTGAAATCGCTGCTGCAACAGAGAAACAAGAGAGAGAGAGGATGAACAGGCCTGCCTGGTGCACACTGTACATAAATGCCCTCGGGCGAAGCTGGAAAGGCCAGGCAGGTGAAGAACAGTGCATCACTCACTGTCCTTGCAGTTCCTCTATCAGAGAGATCATCATCCTCCTGGGAACCCGTGAGTACTCCGAGCTGCAGCTCTAGGGATTTATAGACAATGTTAAGAGGGTTGGACAGGAGCCCCACCCCTACAAACAGACTTCAACTCCCAGAACCTGTTGTGCATGTACTACATGGGCCCTGCCAAAAGACCGCAGGCGTGCAACTGAGCACAGTGAGATACCCACCATCCAGGACTATCCTGGGTGCACCCAGGGGAGGGTTGAAGCTCATACAGGGTTGTGTGTATTGAGTATATGAAGGCACGAGGGAGAAGCCCTCTCTTCCTGGTCTTAGAATGTCTTAAATAAAAGGGATTACTGTTTGCCATCTCATCTAAGTGTTTGTGTTTGGTCATTATCATTATTGCGGGGTGCTAGTATTGATATAACTGTGCAGGAGGAGTCGGCCTTTGTGGGGATACATCATTGTTCCTGGGGGGTGGTAACCTGTTTTGTCCACAGGAGTCCATACGACTGCCCCAGGTGGAGGCACCAAGTCACCATTGGAAATCCGGCCAGAGCTCAGACCCAACCCCTTGGGGAAGTACGCTGAGTCCCCCCGAGGGCTCCAGGGCAGCCCAGGTGATTGAGAAAAGGAGCTGTTCCATATACTAATGATGCTGTCAATCACAGCTCAGTGGAAAGTTTTCCACTTCATTTACTTTTATATTCTTTTCTTGCAGAACTTTCTGTTGTCTGAAGGGTTCTGTAGTTAAGTATTATGTGTAGAAGGCCCTCTGGCATTATACAATTTAATATGAGGGCCGAAACAAAAAGTTTTATAAGTTAATGACACTGTGGTCACATGACTTCGGTAGGCGGATATAAAAAGCCTACCTTAGCAAGCTGTAGTCAATTAGGAAGTCAGTTGGAGCTGATTGTCAGAGGTGGAGGACCTCTGGAGCTCACACAACCATGTGAAACAGGGACGGAAATAGCCTGATGGAACTGCTGGACAGAGCAGTGGCCCTTTCTGAGTATATTTCATCTGTTTATTATTTTGTTGATATTTTTAAAGTGAATGAATTAACCTTATTTTCCTGATTTCTGTAAAACCTCACTTCATCTTTTTCTAAGAAAATAAAATAAGTGACTTGCCGGCATTTTTTATGCACTGAAGTCATTGGTCTGCTTGGTTTGTTATCCTGTCTATCCCAGCCTTGTCTACACCTTTCAAGCTCCAGACCCTGAGCAGAGAGGGCAATGGCTTGCCTAGATTCCTCCAGATCAGGCAACGATGCTAATACCTGCACCAGCATCGACCACAGGTGCCTGTTGTAGCCAGTGAGCCTGATGCGAGCTGATGCAGAATAACACACGAGCTGAAGCGAAAACACTTCTTCCCTACCAGTCGAACTCCGCAGAATCCGGATCCGGTGGTTGGTCGTGTGCCATGTGTTGAAGCCTGGAAGGAATATCTAAAGCTGTCAGCCCCAAGGTTGGGTGAGGCAGAGAACCAACAGACTCCTAGGGAGCGCAATACCTCCTCCTGCAGTCCGCTGCGTCTGGAGATGAGGCGGCTGGAGACTGCTAGGTGTGGATCAACGCTTCCTGGAAGGGAATAGGCCGAAGCTACCACCAGGTGATTAGCACTAAATTTGCTGAAAAATGAGCACGTCTCCCACTTGGTATTGCATTTTTCCACATGGCAAATGTGGAGCTCCTGAACCAACCTTGAGAGTAATCGCTGATATTCAGTGAAATCAGCATCAGAGGAAAGGAGGACAGTGTGTTCCTCTTCCTCAGAAGAGGAAGTCGAGGAGCTCAGAAGTTCAGAGTCCTCCTGCGGTGTGGGAGACAGGTGAAAGACCTGCTCATCCATGGCTCTAACATACCTAGAGAAGGCCACTGCAGTGGCACTGAACGTCTCCCAGGTTAAAGGTCCCGTAGGGCTCACATGGCCTAGGAGAGGGGGAGGTATCTGCAGAGGGACAGGGGAAGGGCACCTAACCAAAAGTGCCTGACCTCTGCCATGGTGCTGAGACCCCGCAGTAGATCCCTCCCCACGTGGGGGAATCCTGGGTCAATCCAGTCAGTGGATGCTGCAAATGTGAAAACAAATACTGGCCAAGCCCTGAGGGAGAATCTCCCCCTGTGATGTGACTGGGATTGCATGGATCCAGAAGGGCAATCCCCAGCGCTGCCTACTAAGGGCGCCCCTGAAGTCTCAGAGAAGGAGAAGCGGTGCTCAGCACTGTGGCTCCTACTCACCCCATGCAGGGTAGTGGAAGAAGGCCTCTGTAGTTCACTCTGGCCTCTCAACCCCTCGGACTCCAAGGCTGCCCTCTTCCTCGAATCCAGTGCCAAGGAGTCCCCCAATCCTGCCGGTCCCCTGAAGGAGGTCGCAGAAGAAGGGGTCCCTGTCCCCACCAGGGTAGCCAAGGCAGCACCAGAAGTGGCAGCTGCCCCAGTCCCCAAAGTTGAGATCATCCCACAAGGCCTCCCAGAACCGCTATCCACCGCAGCGCCCCCAACACTGGAGTCGACAAGGGGGCCCACAGAGACTGCCGACGCCAGTGAACCAGAAGGTGAATACAGAGTCGCCTGGTGCCACGTCCAAGAGGGCTTCCCGACTCCAAGGAGTTGGGACGCCAGTCCAAATAGGCAAGTGAGTCATCCGCCTCTGAAGAAAAGGAAGACCAGACATACTACCAGACTAGTGACCCCGGGAGTTCTCCTACCAGTGGAGCTGTGAACGGCGCCACTGCAGGACATGGCACCGCCTGCAGTGCTGTCTTGATCACCGACACCACGAATGCCACTGTGATCTGAAATGGCACTGGCAGGCGGCACTGAGGATCCTATGGTGCTGTGCCCAGAAACCATGAGCCGCAACACCAGGGGAGCCTACACCTCCATGGAGGTGACTGCTGTGGCAGTGCTCTTGACCCGGCTCCACAGGGAACCATGCCACTCCTCTGGCACCATGGAAGAAACCTCCTCAATGGCAAGGCTGGAATCAGAGAGGAGCTTTCCTCCTCACCGGGCTTCATAGACCCAGGAAGAGACCTGGAGGCAGGGTCAAGAGATCTTGCCATGGCATCCTTAGAATGATACCATCCTCTGAAAGTTGGTGGGGCCCTGCCAACTTTAAATACGTGGATTTCAAGAACACGGCAGTCAGTGGAGAAACAAACGTTGCAGTTGTCCATATCATGGTTGGGACCCAGGCAATGCAGACAAACGTCATGTCGGTCCGTTACGGAAAAATGCCAGCCACAGGGGCACTGACACATGGGAGCATGGCCTGCTTTGAATTTTCTCTTAGCCCCTGAACCAGACATGATGTGTAAAAAAAATTCACAAAACTCACAGAAAAAGGACCCAGTGCCATCTGTAAAATATAACAGGAACGGGCTTACTGGTTTTCAATGGTGTTGGGTGATATTCGGAACCGGGATGGAGACGGAGAAGCAGGAACAGCATCGAATTTGGCGTAGGCCTGGTGAAGCAGCAGTAAAACTCTGGAACTCACACAGCAGGTGTAACCTTGACAGTGGGAGAAACAGAACTGGGGTGCAGGAGGAGTCTGTGGCACCAAATGGCCAACCCTCGTGTACCACGCAATGTGTTGGCCTTGTGGGTAGCGCCATTGGCACCAACTCCCCCCCCCAAAATAAAGCTCCCGTGCAGGTACGCGCCTCTGGCTTACACCCAGCAGTAATGAATGGTGAAGACTGACAAGGGAAGATCTTTTAGTTACACTCCCCAGAGACAGTCAAATTATGGGAGAAGACACAGATGGGGAAGGGTACCTTATTCTGAAATAATCTGTCATGGCTACCTTGGAAAAGAAAGTATAGTGCGAAACTGTCCCAATAAAAGGTCTGAGACTGCACATCTAGCCTTAGCTAATATTGGCTATGTTACAACCGTGGGGATTGGTCAGCAACAGACATTGGGACTGTTAGACTCTGGGAGCAAGCAAACTTTAATGCGAGTAGATCTTCTCCCTATCCTGGAATCCACACTGGCAGACATCACGGTGATCTGTGTCCATGGTGATATCCACCAGTACCACACTGACAGGGTAGAAATTACAATCAGTGACCAACAGCACTGCATGACTGTGGGATTGGTACCTAGATTGCCTGCACCAGTAATCACAGGGCAGGATTTTCCCCATTTCAACACCCTGATGAATACCCAACAATCCTGTAAAGAACTTGTAAATGTTACCACCAGGTCCCAAACCAAACTGGCCCAACTTTTTTCTTTTGAAGAGAACTTATTTGACAGCCCAGGAAAGACAAAGACGACCAGAACGCAAAGAAGAAGGGAAAAGAAACTTTGGCCTGGGAACAATAAAAATTGTACATCAGAAGTGCACCTGGGTTATCAAGCTGTGATTTTCAAAATGAACAGCTGACAGACCAGACTTTTGCACCAGATTTGTCACAGGTACACCAAGAAGTGAAAGGAGGACTGCCACATTTTGTATTAAAAAATGAACTGTTATACCGTAACTGTGTTAACCCTGTGACGCAAATGTGTGTAGAACAGCTGATGATCCCCCAAGGTATATTTTATTTATTTATTTCTAGGAAGTACCTTTGAGCCAAAGGCTCTTTTACAGTGGTTCCACGTCATTGTAATACATGGGTATAACATCATTTACAATGGTTATAAGTACATAAGCAGATACAAGGAGGTTCCATGCCTAAAAAAGACATGAGTACATCAAGTTACAGAGGTTACATATGTAACCTCTAGGTGGCGCCATCCCAAAGGGCTACTACCCCTGCCTGCTTGGCTAGTAGCAGGTTAAGAAGCCTGAGTTCTGAAATGGGTGCCTCCACCCAGAGGTCAGGGTTCGTAGTGGTCAAGCTAACCTGGGCACAGCCCTCCGGGACACTGTAACCCTGCTCTTTCCCCTCTAGTGGCTTGAACACTGTACAATAATCACTTTCACAATACCCCTGGTGCACCACACAAGCACCCACACTGTTTGCACTTACCACCAGGGCTGGTTCCTCTGGCTCGACCCTGGGGACCCCCTGTAAAACTCTGTTAAGCACAGCAAATAGCAACAGTACAGTACTTTGAGCACAACTGGAACCACAGTCAGATTACATGCAGAAAAAGTTAGATCTGATTTATTCAGGAGACTTGAACAAGGGAGGGGCAAAATCAGGTTAATTAGCTTAAATGTTATATCAATCAAGCAGTTATACATGCTCTTTGAGTCCCCCCCCACACAGTCCACCTCTGGGTACCCAGGTAGAGAAGAGATGGGCTAGTCAGGACAGTTGCCCAGGATTGCAGCTGGTTGGGGCCCTGTGATGGAAAACACAACATGCACAGTACACAATATTTGTAATCCAGAGCCAGAGGGCTCAGTTCGTAAAGGAAATGAAACAGTAAGACAATCAAATGACACACTCAGATTAAGCTGTTGTTGTAGGGAGCTACCCTGGTATTTACTCACGATACCCAAGACTGGACACAGGCTGGGTGAAAATTGAGACTGCAGGTGGTTGATCTGGAATGTCAGTAGAAGCAGGGCCCACATGAGTCACAGAGGCATCATTCCTGTTCAAGCGTGGAGCAGGGTGCTGATCCCCAGGCAGGTCTCTCGTCGATGGCTTCTCTGTGCAGTGGGTAGTCTGGCAAAGCTCAGACTGCATGGAGACAAGTTCGGAAGCAGTCCGTTTTGGGCTGGATACAGCTTCCAGCAAGCAGCACACAGTTCACACAGTGGGGAACTAACTCACAACCCACTAGCAGCTCATAGCACATTTGCATGTATGGGAATTCTACTGTACCAGGCAAAGTGCTCCCCGGGCACAATCGCAAAGTCTCTGCACACACTGGGAGCTTAGGGGTAGCTGAAACTCCTGACAGGCCGATCGCATTCAACAAAAATATTCAGTCTTCTTCAGGTTGAGCCTGGCCCACTTCAGTAGCTTGCTTTAGTCACACAAACTTGGATTTAGTCCAAAATAATTCTCTTCTCTCCCTCTCAGGAGCAGCACACCAGAATGCAGGCCAAAAACGTAGCCTTTTCAGAGTTCTCCCGTACGAATCCACTCAGGATGGCTGCTCAGAAACACTTCAGCTCCTTCTTGCTCAGCTTCCAGCTTAGTTCTAACTGAAAAACTGCAAGCAGCCTGAGACTTCCTCAGGATCCAAAATAATTTTTTTTTTTAATTGTTTTTGCCCAGTTGCATCCACACCCACATCGGAACAGCTCAGGGCTTAGACTGTACTTTAACCAACTTATTTGAACTAATTTGGCTCCTTGCATTAGGAACTTAGGGGTTGAATTGTTTTCAAGTGAACTAAATGTAATTTTACCTGCTTAGTCTCACTGTTCTATTAATTATTCTATACCCACCCCCTCTCTCTGTGTATTTTTCTGTGACCCTGCCCTTTTTCTTCCACCTACTTAAACCCCCTCCTCTTCTCTCTCCCTCAGGACTGTCCACCCTGCTCAGGCAAGCCAAGGATCCTCCACAGCCCCATGAAGCCGTTCCGCCGGCCGAGGATTTGGCTTCTTGCATTAGGAGCCGACGTCCTGCCGGTGCTTTGCGCCATCTCCCCACTCACCCAGCCTATCTTGGCATTTCCTTTTATAGGCTGAGCATGTCAATTTATTGTCTATTTCAGTCTGGACAGGCTACTTTTCTATTAGCTCCCTATCTTTGGCCACCACTAGAGGTTGCCGGTTGTTTCTTTCACCAATCTTTAGTACGCATGCCTTGTTGCTCTCTGTTGCTCTAGACAGCTTAAACTCTTCCCACTTTTTCCAGCTACTCTCTCCGGGCTCCTCTATGGCGCATAAATTTCTGGTCCATCTAGTAATCTGTCTCTTACTTTTCTCCCTTGCTAAGCTCTCACTACCACCCAGTTCCTATTGCAGCATCACACCATATCACTCCCCTGGTGATTTCACTTTCTGAACATGCTGGTTAGACCAGCCATTAACCCTGATCTAACTCCTCTGCTCATCTCTAGATTCATTAGCTATCTACTGGCCTGCTACCTAGATCACAGACTCTGCTTCAATATTACCACGGTATCTCACATCTCGTACCGAAAACTCTGGTATCTATTACTACTTGCAATTCTGTTGGCAGGGGATGTGGAACAAAACCCAGGTCCTATACACCCTCAGCCATGTCACAATACCTCCTGGGTCACTACCGGGGGTCTACGTATAGCTCACCTAAACATTAGGAGCCTCACGTGCAATTTTACTGAGCTGTGCCTCTCTGAAACATGGCTCAAGCTCTCCATCCCAGACTCTATCTGCTCGTTATCTAACTATAGCCTTATCCGGAATGACAGGTGACCACCAAAGGGGAGGGGTTGCTCTGTTTTACAAAACACATCTCAATATCGCGCATACTGACATACCCCAATCCTCTGCCTGCGAATCTCTACATGCTCTCCTCCATTTGGGTGCAAAAACCTACATATAGTAGTTGCCTACAACCCACCCCTGGGAGGTCTATCAACCTTCCTAAATCTACTAGAGGACTCGGTAAAACTAGCAGGTTGAAATGAACTGCTTATTTTAGGGGACATGAACCTAAACTGGATGGGTCAAATGCAGAGCCAGCTTTTATCTACAGTCCAGAAGTTTATCCTACATCAGGTCATCACTGAGCCCACAAGGATCTCCCCCAGCAAAACATCAAGTACATTGCTAGACTGAGTGCTAACAAACAGAACGGACAGGATAGTGGATGCTGGCACATTACCTGACACTATATCAGATCACTCCCCCATTTACTGTGTTTGGCAACACTCCAAATCCTGGTCCTCGCCCCCACGCTACATTGCTTTTAGGAACTATGCTGATCTGAATCAGGCTAAATTCCTGTACGAAATCTCATCCACAGACTGGTCCTACCTTTTCCAGTCCTGTGATGTAGAGACTGCCCTAAACCACTTCTTAGAACACTTCTGTTCTATCCAGGACAAATATACACCCCTAGCGACCTGACATATACGCACCACACCTATAAAATGGCTGCACAAGGATCTACTGGCAACCCTACATGCCTGAGACAAGTGCTGGAAGTGTTTCAGTAAAACCAAACTTGCTGCCGACTACCACTTCTACAGGACCCAGAGAAGTGACTGCAAAAAACGAATCAGATAGGCTAAAAGCTCCTATTGCAAGGGGCTCCTGATGGAAGCCACAGGAGACTCCAGAAAATTTTGATCTCACATTAAATCGTTCCTAGGTAAAAAAACAAACCAAGCTGGCAGATGATATGCTCATTAATGGCGCTCACTACAACAACCCAAAAACCATAGCAGAGGCTTTCAACATAAAATTCTCTGACCTGTCAAGCTACACCTCGGTCTTCTTGAATAACCAGCCACTACCCACCCTCTCCCCCATCACAGAACCTACCCCTCATTTCTATTTCAAGGCAATATCTAAATCCGATGCCCAGGACCTGCTTGACACCATTCCTGATACTACCAGTGTCGGCTCTGATGGGCTTGAACCCAAACTCCTCAAACTTGCTGCACCATTTATTGCCTAGCCACTATCTAGGATCTTTACCCTATCTCTCTGCCACAGCGTAGTCCATGACATATGGAAAATCGCTCATGTCATCTCGATCTATAAGAAGGGTGACAAACGAGATATGTCCAACTATCGACCTACAGCTATACTCTCAGTCCTAAGTAAGATCCTGGGAAAACTAGTATCTAGACAAGTCACTGACTTTTTGTCTAAACATGACCTTCTCTCACCCACCCAGTACGGCTTTTGTAAGGGTCAAAGCACCTCCACAGCCCTGCTTCACCTAACAAATGACATCCTAACCGCAGTGGACAAAGGGCACCTCACGGGAGCTGTTTTTATTGACCTAACGAAGGCTTTTGACCTTGTTGATCATCCTAGTCTGCTTGACAGACTACTAGCTCTCGGTTTTGCTCACAATGCAACTGCCAGGTTTAAAAGTTATCTGTCTAATAGGACTCAGCTTGTCAGGTTCAATTCTGTGCTATCTAGCCCAAGGACTATCAACATAGGTGTTCCCCAGGGGATCTATATTAGGACCGCTTCTCTTCTCAATTTTCATTAACAACATCTCCCCGAATACCCACGGCTGCTCGGCTATCCTGTATGCGGATGACCAGGTCCTTTACTGCAGCGATAAGACTATACAAAATATAAATCAGACCCTCACTACTGCGTTTAAGTCCAACCAATCTTGGCTCCTCCACCACAAGCTAATCTTGAATGCCGACAAAAGGCATACCATGCTGTTCGGCTCCACGATCAAACTAAACAAAATCCGTGACAAACTGACTGTCTCTGGTCTGGATGGCGCTATCCTTGCACCAGTACGCTCCTTCAAGTACCTAGGTGTACTCTTCGATGAAAATCTCAATTTTGGACAACATATAACGTCCACCTGCAAATCGGTTAACGCCAAGCTAGGAGCAGCTTATAAAACTAGCTCTGTTTTCACATAGTCAGCAAGACTTGCAGTTGCCCACAGGATCCTGCTCCCATCTCTATCCTACAGGTTAATCACATATCTTAATGCACTCAAAACTCTCCTTAGAGAATGGGACACAACCTACAACAGCATATGCCGCTACACATCTGCCTCTCCCTGGTCTAAACACCACTGTAATCTCTATGCTGATCTGAACTGGCTCCCTCCTACTTCGGCTCGAACCCTTGCATTTGGCTCCCTGGCAGACAATATCATTAGAACTGGTTCCCCAATCTCACTGGCATCCCTACTCGCTCCACTGACCTCCTCCCATGGACTTCGATCAGCTGATAAGTCACTGCTGCAAATACCCAAATGTAAATCAAACAAAGGAGCTCTTGCTTTCTCTCATTCTGCGCCCAAACTCTGGAACTCCCTGCCTCTTGAAGCCCGTTTAGCCCCCAGTCATGCCCTGTTCAAATGCAGGTATCGCTCCTTCCTCTTCAGTCAGACGTCCTGTTCCTGCTTCAAGCCACCCTGAAACTCAGCCCACTCTCAACCTTAACCGGAGCCACCTAAAACGATCGCCTACTATCCCTACCCTCTAGTCAGTTTGACTTCCCTGGGCAGTTATCTATCTCACCCTGTCTGTATAGCAGCTACCCTTAACAATAAACTGTCAGCAGAATGCTATTTCTCTCACTGTCACTCACAATGTATTGTAACTACCAAACCTTTATCTTTCCCAGTTAAGTGACTGTAAACCTTGTGTTATGCTTTCTTACCCACCATGTATCTGTAAAACCTTGTCTAGCCTGTTAGCACTACGTCTCTACCCCAAATCAATTTGTATTCTATTTGTTGCACCCTGTTTACCAATTAGTGATTGTAAAACCTTGCCTCAATGTTGACTTTTACCCAATTGTATAACCTCGTTTTGCTCTGTCTATATTTTCTCTCTACCCTAAATCAATTGTATTTCTATTGTTCATCTCTGCCTATTATAAATCTCCTGGGTCACGCCTGAAAATAGTCATGCCTTGGCTAATGGCACCTACCCGGTAAACCAAAAAAAAAATAAATAAATAAATAAATAACTTGGTTGGCTGATTTGGCTGTCAGTCAAAGCTAGAGCTCCCTCTTCAGTTGCAAAAAAGGTGCAAAAACTCATACCACAGTTCCTAAGAGTTTGAATTCAGACAGCTCCTGTAGTCTGGCTACATTTTAGGTCCCACCAGAACTGTTTGGTCCAATTTGCAGTCCAGAACCAAGATACTGGAGATAAACAAAATAGTCCTTGCTGCAAAGAAGGCAGGTTAGACAACTACATTATCATTATCATTCTAAATTATTTTTAGCAAAATGTTACATCTTTCAACAGAGCTGCCTCTCAGATTACTCATGCTGCAATTAGGCAGCTCTTAAAGAGACAGTACACAGAGGCTATACAAGCTCTGGTAATCACATTTAAACTGCTAAAACGCAGGACAGCAGCCTAGCAGTAAGCAGTTAGGATAGCTCCAGGAAGACTTTTTGGGAACCTCCATTTGTAGGGGGGGTTACACCCTTCCCTGCCTGGGAAAACTTGGTGTCCGCGTCAAGTCTGTACCATCATAACATTGAAAATGCAACATATACAATATAGCTATACCATAAGCATGCTATACAAGTACTATCTGATTCATCAAGTGGCATAACTTGTCACTTTACTATACATTTCAATGTACTCCATTATATAATTTCTATTCTGACAATACATTATGCATATTTCACACAGGTAAATTGAACATTGCTATACAGAATCATGTAATAACTTCTTGTACTCTAAACAATGCAAGAGGAGGCCCTTCCCTATCAGCTAACTTGGGGCTGGATGGGGCAGGGGCACCATGGTGAGAGGGCAGAACAAGTAACCTGGAATGGGCCGTCAAGCTCAATTTGGGCAGTGAGCTCTGGGAGACATAAACACCTTTGTGGACTACATTGAGAGGCAAATCCACTGGCCTCCCGGGGGAATAGTAACTGAAGCGCACCACTGGCTTAACAGCTTGGCCAGTCTTTCTGGGGTGAACAATCACAGTCTCTGTACTTAGAGCAATGGTCTTGGAGCTTTCATCACTTGTGAGGGGTGCCTCTGCATGAAGGGGAATGTCCAAGCTGGGAGCACTGCCAGTCCCTTGCTCTGTAGTCACTGTTTCTACAACACTTGGCTCATTTTGAAGACACTCTGGCACTGAAGGAGGGTTTTCAGCACTCTCATAGTGTTCCTCAAGTTCTGGCATGTCACCAGAAAGACTCATACCATCAGCCTCTCCTTCAGGCAAATCATACAGCTCCATGATACACAAAGACTCAGCATCCTCAGACGTGATACTTTGCACTTCACCTTCAAGGAGCATTGGCTCCAAGGATGATGCCGGGGCATTAGTCCAGAAGGCCCAGCTTCATCCCCATAATTCAACATAGGATTTCCATGAAACAACTGACTCAGTTCATAAGAGGGGTAATAGGCATTATCACGCTCACTGTCATCCGAGTTAGACTGGCAGTCACTATCATTCTGGGCCTGCTGCGGGGGAAGTCTTAAATCGGCAACCATGGGGGCAGGCTGACTCTGTTTCTTTCTTGCGGCAGCGTGAGTCACTAGTTCAGGGGAGTCAACCTCAGTGGGTTCAGCCTCAATTATAACTTGACCAATAGGTAGCAAATGGTTACGATGCATGGTCTTGACAGCTTTGGAGTTATTCTCTGGGCGCACTTTGTACACTGGCAAATCATCCACCTTTCCAACTATGACATGGGGAAGATGGTGCCATCGATCAGCAATTTTGTGTTTACCATGCAATCCTAAATTTCGCAGCAACACACAGTCTCCAGGCCTAAGCTCTTGAGCCTTTACTTTTCTATCATGTCTCTTTTTGTTGGCTAGATTTCTTTTGGTGGCCATTGTCTGGGCCAGTTGATAGACATGGTTCAATTGAGTTTTAAGTTTTTATACATATTGCAGGTAATCTTCGGCTCAGACCCCATCGGGAGAAACCCCAAAACAGACATCAACAGGCAGCTGGGCCTCTCTCCCAAACATGAGGCGGTAGGGAGAGAACCCGGTAGCATCATTCTTTGTGCAATTGTATGTGTGTACCAAGGTGCTAATCTGCTGGCTCCATTTCTGCTCATCTTTTGGGTGGAGGGTGCTTAGCATGTCTAGTAGGATGCAGTTAAAGCATTCAGGTTGAGGATCCCCTTGCGGGTGATAAGGGGTGGTTCTTGACTTTTGCACCCCCCCACAGAGAGAGCATTTCTTTGATTAGCCAACTGTCAAAGTCCCGGCCCTGATCAGAGTGAATTTGCTGGGGGGCACCATAGTGGATGAAGAAATTTTCCACTAGCACCTTGGCCACGGTAGATGCTTTTTGATCTTTGGTGGGAAAAGCTTGTGCATACCATGTGAAATGGTCTGTAACCACTAACACATTGCCAATGTTTCGCTGATCAGGCTGTAGACTCAAGAAGTCTATGCAGACTAGTTCCATCGGGTGCTGGTAGTGATGTTGACAAGGGGGGCAGCCCTCTGAGGCAGGGCTTTTCTCTGCAGGCAGTGACTAAAAGTCCTTACATGGTGCTCAACATCATCCCCCATCTTGGGCCAGTAGAATCGAGATTGTACTAGGTCAAGGGTCCAGTCAATACCGAGGCAGCCCATATGATTGTGGAGGGACCTCCGTACCAAATCTTTGAAGGCTGTTGGCAGGACCAATTGTTGCTGGTCTATTTGGCCATCCCAATCTACAGTCTCTCTATACAACAACTGATTAAGCAGCTTCAACCTAGGGCCTTCTTTAAACAATAAAGAGGTTCTCAGATCAGAAGAACGCAACTTGGACACATCTTTTCCTGCACGAAGGGCATCAAGTGCTGGCTGAATCATAGGATCTCAGGATTGAGCCCACTGAATGCTGTCATTGTCAAATTGAGGTAGTGCACTAATATCTAGAGCAGAGAAGTGGCAATACGCAACCAGTGTGCAGGTGTCAGAGGGGCCCAAGCAATCTGCTAAGCAGTCCACTGTGTCCTTGGACATGTGTTCATTTCTATCAAACTTTTGGCACAATGCTCAGATGTCAGGTTCAGACAGCCTGACCCAGTCGCTCTTGGAAATGGGCCTCTGGGATAGGGCGTCAGCATCAATATGATTCAGGCCCGATCTGTATTTGACAGCATAATCATATGTTGAAAATGCAGAAAGCCACCGGTGCCCCATGGCGTCTAGTTTAGCTGAAGTCTGTACATAGGTCAACGGGTTATTGTCAGTTCTCACCAATATTTTTTCTCCATAGAGATAATCATGAAACTGGTCAACAATGGCCCATTTTAACGCAAGGAACTCCAACTTGTGCAAGGGGTAGTTTCGTTCTGATGGGGTCAAGCTCCTACTGGCGAATGCCACTGGTCTCAAACCATCCTCATGGTCTTGATACAGTACAGCTCCTAGACCCTGCAGACTGGCATCAGTATGCAGCACTCAGGGTTTGGTGGGATCAGCATAAGCGAGGATGGGGGTGTGGGTGAGCTGGTATATGACTTCGTGGAAAGCTGCTTCACAGTCAGGTGTCCAATGGGACTTGAAAAGTTTACCTGGGCAGAAATATGCTTTGTCTGGTTCTTTGATGGACCCTTTTTTGTATTTCCGATTGGTAGGAGGGTAACCTTGGGTAAGATTCAAAAGAGGCCGAATCACTTTGCAATAGTCCTTTATGAACCGTCGGTAGTAGCCACAGAATCCCAGGAAATGCTGTAGTTCTTGCAAATTGTGGGGCTGGGGCCAAGTAGTCAAGGGTTCAACTTTACTAGGATCAGTCTCTATCTCCTCTGTAGACACTATGTGCCCCACATACTTCACAGAGGTTTGGAAAAACTGGCACTTGTTGATGGACAGCTTGAGGCCAAAATCTTCCAGTCGGTCTAGTACTTTGAACAGTCGACTCTTTATGTTCCTCTAGGGATTTTCCAAACACAATAACATTGTCCAAGTACACCAGGCATTCCAGCAAATTCATGTCTCCCACCACTCATTCCATCTGTCACTGGAAGGTGGCTGGGGTGCCCAATATCCCCTGTGGCATTCTCAGGAATTCGTAGAACCCAAAGGACAGATGAAGGCTGTCTTCTCATGGTCCTCCGGAGCCTTCGGAATCTGATAATATCCACTGCGAAGATCCAACACCGAGAACCATTTGCTCCCATTCAAACAATCCAGAGCATTTTGTATATGGAGCATGGTGTATTGATCGGGGATGGTCCGCCGATTCAGAGTTCAATAATCAACACACATTCTCACAGATCCGTTCTTCTTACGCACAACCACAATGGGAGAAGCATATGGGCTCCTGGATTCTTGTATCACACCAGCCGTGAGCATTTCCTGCAAGTGTCTTCTCACATTGTCTATGTCTGCAGGGGCTAGGTGTCAAGACCTCTCTCAAAATGGCCGTTCATCGTGCAGGCATATGTGATGCTCCGCACCTTGAACACATCCAATGTCTCATTCCTTCAACGAAAACACTTGATTTGTCTGGGCAAGTTTCTGGCTAATTCTAGTCTTCCATTCAGCTGGCAATGGGGAGTCACCAAAATGAAACTAGTCAGGAGTCACTCTCTCTGTCTTGCCAGGATGCTTGTTGCTGGGCAACACTGCAGTGTCTGCGCAGTGTACCGTAGCTAGGGTGCACCCTCTGTTCATCCGGATCTCCCGATCTGACACATTATGAATCTGGACCATCACTTGTCATGCATAGGCATGGGCATGAGCTGGCATGATGCTAGGCTTAACCAATAATCCTTCTGGCAATTTTCCATCACCTGGCACGTCCAACATTAGTATTTTGCTCTTGACATCTTTGCGGAGGCGGACCTCCCCCTTGAACTATACACTGGGCGTTAGTGGCCAGTACCATTGAATCGGGATCCTTCTTCCACACGACCCCTACTGGTTCATCCTGGTCCACTCCCTTGGGGTTCTGTTGCAAATCATAGGCCCTCTTGATCAGAGCGGGAATTCTTAGGACCCTCCCAGTCCATCACCCTTGTTTCTCGCAACAGAGTTGTGCCAGTCTCCTAAACATATGGACGTTGGTCCCAATTAACAGGGGAACCCCATCATACAGTCCAGTAGGGGGACACACTAAGGCCAGTGTCTCAACTTGCTCCTCTACACCAGTTACAGCTGCAGGAAATGACAACCAGAGGCGGACATATCCTAGGTAGGGATAAGACTTGTCGCTCAGCCCCCACACATGTAGGCCTTCCAGGGATTGTAAGGGCACAGCAGATAAGTGTTTGTCATACCAGTCCTTAAATACAATGGTCACTTGCAACCCACTGTCCAGCACAGCCCCCGAGTAGGAATACCATTCACAGCCACGGTAATCTCCATTGAAGGGCCCACTATTTTGGACCAGTCTGGAGAGGCAGCAGCAGGTGCCTGGACAGATAATTTAGCCACATAGGGATTTGAGTTACTACTTCTTGAACCCTCACTGTGGTCATTTTGGGCACTCCTCGACCGCTGATTCGTTCTACGAAGCTCACCTTGAAGTCTATATACAACTTTAAATAGGTCTTTTGTGGACCTGCATTCTCTATTCATGTGCCCGTCCTTCCCACAATTATGGCAAAATATGTTTTCTGTGATTTGGGGTGGCCCGAGGCATCACACTGGGAGCTGGGACGGTGGTACTACCAACCGAGAACCTTGGTGCCATCTCTGTCTGCTGTGTGGTGACCATTTGGAGACATCTCGTCAATTCTCTTACTTTCATAGCCAAGACATCGAGTATCGAGCTGCTGTCAGCAGGAGATGCCTGGGTGGACACCCCAACCCCCATAGTAGATGCAGCTGGATAAGGGTCGGTGCCTGTACTTGCAGGAGTGGCCTTCATAAAGAGACTGTTTTTTGTTTCCCTGAACTCCCTCAGCAGTTCATCCCATGGTGGCACACCCTCATTGGTCCCCACTTCAGAAGGGCCTTCCGATGCTGTGATTTCTTGGGCTGCGTTCACCCTAGAATTACAATCCCCCTCTTCATCTTCAACCTCACAGAGTTCTTTTATCAAGTCACAATAGTCCGGTGGGTTACCCCTTCTATCTGGGAGCCTTAATTGAAGGAGCTGCAATTTAGAATGCTTTGCATGTTGCAGTATTTGCCCCAGCCTCACATGGTTTAAGTCACTGGCGGCTACTGTATCTTTTCGGTAAGCCCTCTGCAGTGCTCCTTCCAGGTGAGTAACATATGTAGACAAACTTTCCCCTGGCCATTGTTTTTTACCTTGAAATGTCCACATCAAGTTCTCCCCTGACTCAATGCTCCCAAAATTGCCTCCGCGTGGAGATAGGTACTTCTGGGCAGATGCATCAGGGTTTGTGGACCTCAGAAATGTAATGGCCTCTAGGGTGGGACCCCTCAAACTTTCTATGATCCTTTTCCATTTCTCAGCCTCCGCACACTGCCATTCAGGTACCAAAGGGGCAACACAGTCTATCCAGGTCTCCCAATCATCCTCCCCTTGGGGAGTGGGGAGGGTGCCAGAGAAGATTCTCAACCTTTGGTAAGAGTCATGACTAATGGCAGGTACAGACATAGGAGCCAGCATTGGCATGGGCACAGAAGGAGGGGCAATAATGGGTACTGGAGTGGGAGGGGGTGTTGGGGGAGGAACAACCCCAGGTAGCAGGAATAGTTTCTTTAAGTCCTCCACAGTTTTCCCTTCCTTCAGCAACAACTTGGCAAATTTCTCCTCAAAAGTCTCAGATAGTTGGGTGGGGCTCATTCTCCCCAGGGTCTTTACTGTCTTTAGTTATCACTCTCCAGGCAGTGAGGGCTCCTTTGGGGGTGATAGTCTGTGGCACTTTGGAACTGTCTACTGGGTCCTTACACTTTACTAACACCATGAAACTTTGTGCAAGCAGATTAGCCTGTCAACCCACCACCACAGGGTTTGTAAACATTCAGCCTTGGAAAGTACTCCCTCTACAGTGTCCTTATTGGTACCAAGGGGAATAACCAGGATAAGTATAGCATTTTGGGGTTGATCTCCTGCCCAGTACACCACCCCACCAACTGGTGTACAGCCACTTCTGTTGGGGTAGCCATTTATGTTTGACAATAATTCGTGGTTTCGGCCACTAGATGACACAAAATCCCAGTGGTGCCTCCAAGATGTAACCCCTAGGTGGCAATATCCCAAGGGCTACTACCCCTGCTTGCTTGGCTACTAGCAGGTTAAGGGGCCTGAGTTCCGAAACGGGTGCCTCCACCCGGAAGTCAGGATTGGTAGTGGTCAAGCTAACCTGGGCACAGCCCTTCGGGACACTGTAACTCCTCATTTCCCCTCTAGTGGCCTGAACACTGTACAATAATCACTTTCACAATACCCCGGGACACCACACAAGTACCCACACTGTTTGTACTTACCACCAGGGCTAGTTCCTCTGGCTTGACCCTGGGGACCCCCTGTAAAACAAGGTTAAGCTCAGCAAATAGCAACAGTACAGTACTTTGAGCACAACTGGAACCACAGTCAGATTACATGCAGAAAAATCAATCAAGCAGTTATGCATGCGCTTTGAGTACCCCAACACAGTCCACCTCTGAGTACCCAGGTAGAGAAGAGATGGGCTAGCCAGGACAGTTGCCCAGGGTTGCAGCTGGTTGGGGCCCTGTGATGGAAAACACAACATGCACAGTACACAATATTTGTAATCTGGAGCCAGAGGGCTCAGTTCGTAAAGGAAACGAAACAACAAGACAATCAGATGACACACTCAGATTAAGCTGTTGTTATGCGGAGCTACCCTGGTATTTACTCACGATACCCAAGACTGGACACAGGCTGGACGAAAATTGAGACTGCAGGTGGTTGATCTGGAATGCCAGGAGAAGCAGGGCTCACACGAGTCACAGAGGCGCCGTTCCTGTTCAAGCGTGGAGCAGGGGGATGATCCCCAGGCAGGTCTCTCATCAATGGCTTCTCTGTGCAGTGGATAGTCTGGCTGGGCCAGTCTGGCAAAGCCCAGACTGCATGGAGACAAGTTTGGAAGCAGTCCATTTTGGGCTGGATACAGCTTTCAGCAAGCAGAACACAGGTCACACAGTGGGGAACTAACTCACAACCCACTAGCAGCTCATAGCACATTTACTGTACATGTATGGGAATTCTACTGTACCACGCAAAGCGCTCCCCGGGCACAATCGCAAAGTCTATGCACACACCGCGAGCTTAGGAGTAGCTGGAACTCCTGACAGGCCGATCGGATTCAGCAAAAATATTCAGTCTTCTTCAGGTTGAGCCTGGCCCACTTCAGTAGCTTACTTTAGTCACACAAACTTGGATTTAGTCCAAAATAATTCTCTTCTCTCCCTCTCAGGAGCAGCACACTGGCATGCAGGCCAAAAACTTAGCCTTTTCAGAGTTCTCCCATGCGAATCCACTCAGGATGGCTGCTCAGAAACACCTTAGCTCCTTCTTGCTCAGCTTCCAGCTTAGTTCTAACTGAAAAACTGCAAGCAGCCTAGGACTTCTCCAAGATCCAAAAGAATTGGTTGGCTGATTTGGCTGTCAGTCAAAGCTAGAGCTCCCCCTTCAGTTGCAAAAAAGGTGCAAAAACTAAAACCACAGTTCCTAAGATTTTGAATTCAGACAGCTCCTGTAGTCTGGCTGCATTTTAGGTCCCACCAGAACTGTTTGGTCCAATTTGCAATCCAGGACCAAGATAGTGTAGACAAACAAAACAGTCCTTGCTATAGAGAAAGCAGGTTAGACAACTACATTATCATTATCACTGTAAATGATTTTTAGCAAATAGTTACATCTTTCAAAAGAGCTGCCTCTCAGATTACTCATGCTGCAATTAGGCAGCTCTTAAAGAGACAGTACACAGAGGCTATACAAGCTCTGGTAATCACATTTAAACTGCTAAAACGCAGGACAGCAGCCTGGCAGTGAGCATTTAGGCAAGCTCCAGGAAAACTTTTTGGGAACCCCCATTTGTAGGGGGGATTATACATAATTACAATAACAGGGATTTCATAAGTAAAAATATACAGTCACATAATTTAAAGCAGGCTAGGTTGACAGGTTGTTAAGTGAACAACTTGAGAATCTACAGGATATAGAGCGAACCAGGTAGAGAACAAAGGATGATATAGTCTGTAAAATAATTAACTAATACTAAACGCAAGGAGGTGAGAACTTGATTGGCAGCAGTTCTTTTGTCTTAAGTGCTAAAGAGTGTAGTCATAAAGGAGGGCCAGACTCACTGAAGGGGAAGTGCTGAGGCTGGGACCTGGAGCCTACTAGGGGAGTGTCAGTTAGCAAGAAGAGAGGAGAAGGCAAGGGTGCAGGTTAGAATGAGGGTAGCTTGGAAGAGTGTGGGGGAGTTCAGGTCTCACAGTCATAGTTCCTGTTTGTGGCACGGGCCACTCAGAGTTTATCTTTAAAGGGGCCTATTTTGTCCTCTTGTGATGCCTAGGTCGAGCGCATTAAGCCAAATTGGTGCCCGGTATTCATAGGACCACTGGCCTTGTGTGGTTATATAGGGAGAAACTGATTCCGTCAGCCCATGATCTGCCTATGGCAGGACATGAAGGGAGGGAGGGATAGAACACTGGGGCGGTCAACCCACAGATTGTTCTGACCAGGAATACACAAGGATGTAGCGGCATATTGTTGTGCATGTGCTGAATGTCAGTTAGTGGCCCAAAGCGGTAAGATAGATAACGTGTCCCTTCAGCCCATCCCTTATGTCATGAGGACTCCATTTGAATGCATTGCAATGGACATAGTCAGGCCCTTGACAACAAGCTCCAAAGGTAACAGGTTCATATTGGTCATATTTGACTATGCAACCAGATACCCTGAGGCTATACCCATGCGTACTGCAAAGACTTCTCGGACAGCCGAGGAAGTAGCCAAAAGTTTTAGTAGGATGGGTGTTCCACAGGAGGTTCTTACTGACGGGTAGTAATTTTACTTCCCAAATGTTAAAAGAATTATATAAACCTCTGGACATATCAGCAGTAAGGACTTCTCCCAACCGCTCCCAGACCGATGGCCTTGTCGAACGTTTCAACAAAACCTTAAAACGCATGTTGAAAAAGTATGTGCAGGAGGAAGGACGGGATTGGAATAAGTTTCTCCCATACCTCCTATTTGCTTACAGGAAAGTACCCCAGGCCACTACTGGTTTTTCACCTTTTACTCTGCATTTTGGTAGAAATTCCTGGGGCCTTCTAGATGTTGTTAAGGAACACTGGGAGGAGGGTCAGAGTGTGTGGGGTACACGAATATAATGGAGTATATGATCACGTTGCGACAAAGATTGATGAAATCTGTAACCATGGCTCATACGAATGCATCTCAAGAACAAAAAGAGGTGTATGATGTGGGTCTAAAAGAGAAATGCTTTAAACCAGGAGAACAAGTGTTGTTGCTTTTATCTTTCACAGAAAATAAGCTATTGATGAAATAGCAAGGGCCCTATAGTGTTGTATGACAAATAGGGTTGTCAACTATGAAACTGAAATGCCTGGGCAACGGCCCATGAAAACGATGTCTACATACCAGGATACACAATCTACAGGAGGGACAGGGAGGGTAAAAGAGGAGGAGGAGTAGCTCTCTATGTAAAGGAAGGGATCAAAGCAACAGAACTAAAGAGTAAACAGGGAGCAGATGAGGCACTCTGGGTCACCCTGGAGACAGGAAATGGCACCACAATCCGCATGGGGGTTGTATACAGACCCCATCTCAGGGAGGAATGGACAAGGAAATAATAGAAGGCTTTCTTAGAACGGCAGAAAAAGGGAGATATTGTTGATGGGGACCTGAATATGCCAGATGTTAACTGGAGCACCTTTGCTGCAGGCACATCCAAGAGCAGGGTCATTCTTGATGCCCCAGGGCATGCCTCAGACAGCTAGTGTTGGAACCCACTGAGAGGAGCAGTCTTAGACCTGGTACTCTCAAATGGGGATGGAGAAAGAATCTCAGATTTAGAAGTGGGTAGCCATCTAGGAACAAGTGACCACCAAACAGTGTGGTTCACGATAAACACAGCCATATAATCAAGCCATACAAAAGCAAGAGCACTAGACTTTAGGAGGGCTGACTTTGGGAAAATGAGAGAGTGCCTCAGAAAAACACTAGCAAACAGGCAAGAAGGAGGGGTGGAGGAATAATGGGGAGTGATCAAAACAGCCATTATAGAGGCAACAAGCCTTTGCGTAAAAAAAATCAATAAAACACAATGAAGGAAAAAAACGCTATGGTTCACAAAAGAGGTGGCAGGGAAGGTTAAGGAGAAAAGGGCAGCATTCAGGAAATATAAGAAAACACAGAAGAAGCAGGACAGTGAACTTTATCAGTTAAAGTAGAAAGAGGCTGGGAAGGCAGTCAGAATAGCAAAGGCCCAAACCGAAGAAAGGATAGCCAATTCTGTTAAGAAGGGGGATAAGACCTTTTATAGGTACATTAGGGAGCGAAGAAAGACCAAAGGAGGGATACTGAAGCTTAATAAAGGGAAGGAATGTGGGTAGAGGTGACAGTGAAAAGCAGGGATACTGAATGAATATTTCTGCTCAGTATTCACAAAGGAAGAGGGGGAGTTACCTAAACCAAACAAGAGAAACAGTCTGAAGACGGGGGTCGATACCAGTCCATTTACAGAAGAAAGGGTTCTGAAAGAACTAATAAAATTTAAGGTGGACAAAGCAATGGGGCCTGATGGGATTCACCCAAGAATTCTAAAAGAACTAAGGGTAGAACTAGTGACATTGCTGACTACTCTCTTTAACAAATCATGGGAGGATGGGGTGGTACCCGAGGACTGGAGGAGGGCAGATGTGATTCCTCTTCACAAAAGTGGGAGCAGAACAGAGGCAGGAAACTACAGACCTGTTAGTTTGACCTCAGTGGTAGGGAAAATGATGGAATCACTTCTGAAGGAAAATATTGTTGAGTACCGGGAGGCCAGTGGGGCACAGGACCCAAGGCAGCATGGATTCACGATGGGAAGGTCGTGTCAGACGAATCTAATAGATTTCTTTGACTGGGTGACCAAAGTAGTAGATCAGGGAGGGGCTGTGGACATGGCCTACCTAGATTTTAGCAAGGCATTTGATACAGTCCCACACAAAAGATTAATACACAAGATAGCCAGCCTTGGAATGGGTACCAAGGTGGTAGCCTGGATAAAAAATTGGCTAGACAACAGGACGCAAAGGGTAGTAGTAAAATGGAATACACAGTGAAGAAAGGAGGGTTACTAGTGGGGTACCGCAGGGTTCAGTACTGGGACCGGTCCTTTTTAATGTCTTTATAAGTGACATTGCAGAGGAACTGGAAGGAAAAGTATGTCTCTTTGCAGATGACACAAAGATCTGCAACAGGGTTGATACACAAGATGGAGTGGAAAGGATGAGAAGGGACTTGGCAAGGTTGGAGGAAAGGTCAAATGTATGGCAGTTCAGATTCAATGCAAAGAAGTGCAAGATAATGCACATGGGAAACAAAAACCCAGGGGAAGCGTACACAATGGGGGGTGAGATACTGACAACAGTAAAAATTGAAAGGGACCTGGGGGTAATTATATCAGATGACCTAAAGGTGGGCAAGCAATGTGAGAAGGCAGTAAGGAAGGCTGGAGGGATACTGGGATGCATAGGAAGAGGCATCAATAGTAGAAAACAGGAAGTTGTTATCCTTTGTACAGACAGTTGGTGAGACCCCATCTGAGTACTGTGTGCAGTTCTGGAGACCCCATCTCCACAAAGACATAGACAGAGTGGAGGCTGTCCAGAGGAGGGCAACCAAAATGGTGCAGGGTCTGCACCAGAAGACATATGAAGAAAGACTAAAGGAGCTTAATATGTATACTCTTGAGGAAAGAAGGGAAAGAGGGGACATGATAGAAACTTTCAAGTACCTCAATGGAATTAACAAAGTCCAAGAGGGTAGCATCTTCCAGAAAAAGAGATGTGCAAGAACAAGGGGGCACAATTTGAAGATAGAGGGGGGACGGCTCAGGGGTAATGTGAGAAGTATTTTTTCACTGAGAGGTTGTGGATGATGGAACAGCCTCCCTGAGGAGGTCACGGAGTCAAGAACAGTGGGGGACTTCAAGAATGCATGGGACAGGCATAAGGCAGTCCTAGGGGCGGGTAAGAGGAAGTAAGCTGTTGGTTAACTAGGATCTGCAGCTTATCTGTTAGATAGGAAAATGGGCAGACTAGGTGGGCCAAGCGGTCCTTATCTGCCATCAGATTCTATGTTTCTATGTTTCTATATATCATGCCAAAGTACTGCGTAAATTGGTAGGAAAGTCATCTCCCCTCCCTTTCTTGTTCATCTATCCCGAACAGGGTGTGACCGAGTTAGATGTGGCATATGGGCGGCTAGATGATCAGCAGGAGAGGGTAGATAAATTAATCCTGGATTGGATTCTAATCAACATGCAGAAACTGATTAACTCCAACACTATTACCAAGACACCTTCACCAAGATCCCAGGAAAGGCAAAAGGGGTGGTACGCAATATTAGGTCACCCAAACCAAGCCCATTGCCTGAAAGAATTAGGGAAGAGGTAATTGAAGAGGTGCGCAAAATGGAATGCTTGGAAGTGATAGTCTCCTCTAGGAGTGCACGGTCATACCCCGTAGTCGTCAATAGAAAGGAAAGAGGTCTACGGTTACATTTAGATTTTCATAGCATGAATGCTATTTCCTCCTTTGATGGGTACCCCATGCCCTCTATCGTTGATTTATTGGACAGAATAGAAACTGCCAAATACATTAGTACTTGAGATTTTTTTTTTTTATTTCTTTATGCTCCTGTGTCCAGCCACCTTTCAATCAGCCCCCCTGGCCCTGTCGCCCCAGTGTCCACTGGACTTACCTCTCTTGCACTAACGAGGTGCCAGCTAGCTAGGTGTGGAGCCTGTGAGGGGCTGGTTTCATCCTGCCGGGCAATGTTTTCTCCTCCATTTTGGTTTCCTCCCAGTACGGCATGGTGGTGTGCAATGATGCTAATGGCCGAGCGACACACACTTCCATACGTGGCATGCCAGGCATTTGCCCTGCATCCACCCCCTATGTGTGGGCCCATGTTCCAGCCACCACTAGGGGTCAGGCAGGCAGCAGACTCCGTCCTCACCCCTCCTCAGGAGAGGAGAGCTGTCCTTCGGATGCTCGATCCTCTCCCTCCCCAGCCAACCTCTGGTGGCCCCGCTCACACCATGAACATGGGTTGCTGGTGTGGCGGGAGGTAAGGCATAATGCTTCAGCCCTCCACGCCACTGGACCAGTCTAGCACTTCAGATTTGACAAAGTGGTATTGGCACATACCCCTGGCACCACATGCCCAAGAGTTGACCACTTTTTGCACTCCCATTGGGCTCTACCAGTTTACTACGATGCCGTTTGGTCAACACAGTGCCCCTGCTACATTTCAATGGTATATGTATCACATACTTAGACCCCATGCCCAGTACAGCACGGCTTATCTTGATGATGTTATTTTTAGCCCCGACTGGAAAACACATTTGGTACATCTCAGTGCAGTCATACAAGCCATCACAGATGCAGGACTGACAATAAACCCATCTAAGTGTGTGATAGCAAAAACAGAGAAAATAATTTTAGGGTTTGTGATAGGACATGGAACAAGGAAGCCTGAGCTAAGCAAAGTAGAAGCTGTTGCCAATAGTCCCCTACCTACTACCATGAAGCACATTCGTTCATTTCTAAGCTTAACAAGCTATTATAGGAGATTTATTCCTGATTTTTCAACCATAGTGACCCCCTTGACGGAACTGACCAAAAATAAATATCCTAATAAAATCAAATGGAACCCAGACTGCGAGGAAGCCTTTCAAAATATTAACATTGTGTAATGTTAATATTAATATTAACATTACACAAACTGAGGAATATGGGTGTGGGCAGGACTGTAGTGTGGTGGGTAGGTAACTGGCTGGGTGGCAGGACACAGAGGGTGATGGTAAATGGCTGTCACTCCACAGAGGGAAGAGTGACTAGTGGGGTACCACAGGGATCAGTGCTGGGACCGGTCCTATTCAACATCTTCATCAGTGACATTGCGCAGGACCTAGAAGGCAGAATTTCACTGTTCGCTGATGACACAAAGCTCTGTAACAGAGTAGACACACCAGAGGGTGTAGACAGAATGAGAAGGGACCTGCAGAAACTTGAAGAATGGTCAGGGCTTTGGCAGTTGAAATTCAATGCAAAGAAGTGCAAGATAATGCATATGGGGCACAAAAACCCTGGCACAATATATCAGTTGGGGGGTGAGGATATAGCATGCACCAAGCAGGAAAGGGATCTTGGGGTTATCATCTCTGATGACCTGAAGGTAGGGAAACAGTGTGACAAGGCAGCAGGTAAAGCAAATAGGATGCTGGGATGTATAGGCAGGGGCATCACCAGCAGGAAAAGGGAGGTCATAATTCTGCTATACAAGATACTAGTGATGTCCCACCTGGAGTACAGTGTACAGTTCTGGAGACCATACCTACGTAAGGACATAGACAGGGTAGAGAAGGTTCAGAGGAGGGCAACAAAGATGGTGCATGGATTGCATCACAAGTCCTATGAAGACAGGTTGAAGGAACTGAACATGTACTCCCTGGAGGACAGGAGGGAGAGAGGGGATATGATAGAGACATACAAGTATCTTACAGGGAGGAACAGGGTGCAGGAATATACTATTTTTAAGCAAAAAAGATGTTCCAGGACTAGAGGGCATGGGATGAAGTTGGAGGGAGGATGATTCAGAGGAAACATGAGGAAGAATTTCTTCACAGAACGGGTGGTGGGCAAGTGGAACACCCTGCCAGAGGAAGTGGTGGGGGCTGAAACAATCACGGGATTTAAGAATGCATGGGATAGACATAAAGGAATTCTGGAGGTCAGGGGTAAGGGGCAACAGACTTCTAGGAAAACATAAACTGAACTTACAAGCTCAAAGACTGGGTGGGCCAGAGGCCCTTATCTGCCGACACTGTCTATGTATCTATGTATCTATAAGGCTGTCTTGTGCTCTGCCCCAGTCCTAGTCAGTCCAAACTTCCGCTATCCCAAACTGATATAAAGGGAGAACTTCCTGTGATTTACATTAGCCGAAAGCTTCACGAGAGGGGGAGAGAAAGTACTCAACTATGGAGAAAGAGTGCCTAGCCATGAAATGGGCCATTGAATTGTTGAAATATTACCTCTGGGGTGCCGAGTTTACCATAGTTACTGATCATTAGCCACTGTGCTGGTTAAACCAGATGAAAGAAAAAAATCTGTGGATTATGCACTGGTATCTGGCACTTCAGCCCCTATAAATTTTCTGTTAAACACAGATCTGGAGCCCAGCATAAAAACGCTGATTTCTTGTCCAGGGTCGGGGCTGATAGCAACCTTGTGATAGGCAAAACTGTTGACAAAGAAATTGTTCAAGAATGATATTGTAAAGGTCTAAATGAACTGAAAGACGTACAAATCCTCAGGGAAAAGAATGGTATAGTAGATGTTAGAGCATCAGAATGTGTATACCATTATTGTTGTTTAAGGGTCCCTGAGGAGAACTTTTGGAGAGGGTGGGTTGAAGTTCCAACCCTTCAAGGGTCGAAGGGTTTGAGTCAACCATTTGTTGCCTTCTTGTGTGGGGAGGAATGTAACAGGGTGGATCTGTTAAGGTAGTCCTCCACCCCTGTTATTTATATGATTTCCTCGTAGATCAACCCCACCCCACCCTCAACTAAATCCCTTTTTTCTTTCTTTTCATGCCTGTCTTATCCTTTTTCCTTGTCTTCTCTCTCTCTCTCTCGCTCTCTCTCTCTCTCTCTCTCTCTCTCTCTCTCTCTCTGTATCTCTCTCTATCATTTTCTCTGTCAGGGTGGCCAACCTGACAGAAAACCTAAAAACACTTTGTTGTCCCTTTTTCAAAACTATCCCTTTTCCCTTGCTCACTGCTACTGCTGATGGTACTTGTCATGCCTTATTAGTTGTTCTCCTAACTGGGAGATTTAACATGAAAATGTTAGGAGCACTTTGTGAAAGAAATATGTTGTGCCCTGCAGTGCTCCACATAAGGGAGCTATCTAAAGAACTGGTGGCCCCGAATAGTCTGAGCTCTGCATTGCACACCGCTCCTACAGGTGTGTAGCGGACAAGCCGAATACCACAAGTTGCAGTTTAGAAGGGTATTTTTAAGCACAGCAGCTGCCACACCATGCGGCTCAGAAATAACTTTATTTCGGAGCAGGATTAGCTCCGTGACCTGCTTCGGAGCAGAATAATGTTCCAAAGCACTGAAACGCCGTAACACGCGACTGACTGAAGAGAGGCTGGATCGGAGTAGCGTGGTGTTCCGATCCATGACAACGGCTGCATAAGGCGGCATAGGAGAGAATGTAAACGCTAATATGTAAGACACTACAGGCAGGGAATTTAATAAGCCCCGTAGTGTCTAAATAAATTAACTTGCGACAAGTTAAAGATGTTGCAGCCCCAGAATGTTGTAACTGGGGCTGCTTGATAGAATAAAGGCCAAAATGAAAAGCAACCTGATGGCTGATATTTCAGCCGTCGACTTTCTGAAAAAGGGGTTGTTTTTATTTTGGCAGGGTATTCAGAAGGAAGGCCTTTGACAGAATAAAATGAATATAGCCCTGTAAAAAATATTGGTACAGCTATCATAGAAGTAAAGAATAATGCCAGAATGAAGAACTGGTTGTTGGAAAATTCTGTTGTAATCTATGAAGATTACCAGGTCTCATGAGCAGGCAGGAGAAGGGAGATGAGCGTGCCCTTAATCTTCCCTTTCCAGCTCACAGACGCCTGGTTAATACAGTTATTACAGTGTAATTACCTGTGGGAGCTAGTATTTTGGAAAGTCTTACTACAGGACTGGCAGCCCACATAATGAAGAGTTTTATAGGAATGACAGGTGCTGATGTTACTCCTTGGAGGAACTTAACCCCAATTAAGCTGAGGCTATCGTATTAGGCTATTGGTTCTCCTAGGATGTTAACTATACTGAACGTTTTCAGGTATTAGTATGCAGCTTGTTATCCTGTAATAAAATGTAGAATGTTAAGGGAGTCTCAGTGGGTGGAAGTAGAATACAAGGTTATTTTACTCAACGAGGAGTCACCTAGGGCTTCCGGGGGTGGATATCCGCTGCCTGCAGCTGGTGCAGAACACGGCTGCCGGGGCTGCTGCCAGTCACATTACACCTGTGCTCCGCGAACTGCACTGGCTGCCGGTGCAGTGGAGAATCACCTTCAAGGTCACGTTGCTGACCTATAAGACCCTACACGAACAGGGACCGTGTTATTTGCAAGACCTCCTTTGTCCCTACCACCCCCTCCCCCCACTCCGTTCTGCTGACAAGGGATTGCTGGAGGGTTCCAGAGTCCATTTGAAGACCTCGGGGCCAGAGCATTTGCTTTTATGGCCTCGTCCCTGTGGAAATATCTACTTTGTCAGGTGAGAGAGTGCCTGTCCACAGAGTCCTTTAAGTCTGCATTGAAGATCCATTTATATGAATAAGCATTTCCTGACCTGACTTGATTTTAACATGAATTTGGAATTTTTATGATTTGGGATTTTAACCTGAAGAGTTTTTAGCGTGTATTGTACAGGTGCTTTGGTTTTGGAAAAGTGCCTTTTATAAATAAAATTTGACTTTGACTCTGATGCCACCCTTAGGCTAGTATATAAGCCCGCCACTAGGGGCTGAATGTAGAGAGAGTGTGGGTCAGTTTTGTGCTGATAGCACAGGTAGAAGGTGTGCAAGTTTTCACACTGGTCAAAAAGATATTCAAGAGAGCATTTAAAGGATTGTCTGAAGGAAGCTTTCCTGGTTGTATTGGTGTGCTGATTAATCACCATTTTCTTTGATTTCTGTAAATATTTAAAGTTATTTTCTTTTGGACAATAGAAATTAAAAAATGCAGTATTGTGTTTTTTTTTTTATGCAGTTTTCCTCATGCCTAAGTATCTTGTTTTATTCCCACAGCACAACACTAAATCATACTACTGCCCTTGGTTGTCTCACCTGTGTAATATTCCTATAGTCACTGTAGTGGGCAGATCGGATGGGCCTCGCGGTCCTTCTCTGCCGACAAGTTCTATGTTTCTATGTAAGTTACTATCCTGAGACTGCTTTTTGGGGATAGTGATATAGATACAAAGAATCGGTCACCCAGGCTTACTATGTGCGAACGTAAGGTTGCAGCCTGGTCTTCTATGCGTATTTCCAAATTGAAATGTGTTTATTTAGTGAAGACCTTTCTTATTCCAATTTTTCTGCACCTGACCACTGTTTTTTTCTCCCCCTCTGGAATTGGAAACTAGGCTTTACAGTGCCTTTTTTTGTGGGCCATTTGGAGGAGTAGATTGAATCTCTTTAAACAGAATATCACTTACTTACCTGTGCATCAGGGGGGACGTGGGATGATTAATCCCCTCATTTTCTTTGACACTATGTTTTGGGCTACAATGTTTTTTCACCTTTTTCCTGATACTATAGTACCATGGACTCTCTGGAGTAGGGACTGGTTGATCCCAGTCCTCTCTCTTTCGAGGGCAGGGAAATGAAACATCCATACTAAATATAAAAAGGATATGCTTCCCAAGTATGTTCATACAGTATTAACTAAGATAAAATCTTGGAAGCTGTCTTGACTATCCTTAACACTTACAGGAGGAAACCCTTGTATGATGAAATTATTTTGACTCACTTCTCATCCCCGGTACTTTTCCCCAATGGTTCCATTTTGACTGCTCTGGATACCATTAGACTGCTTACAGATGGGAGATTGCCCAAGTATATATGGGACACCATATGGCTTACCTGTCATGGTTGGTTAGGTGTTCATCATAATCACAAACATAAGCTGCTCCCTGACAGGTTCTGTCCGAGGGACACTTGCAATTCTTTATTTGAGACACAGGATCACCTTGTTGTTACTTGTCCCTTTTGTACCACGCTGGCCACTTGTGTGCATTGTCCCGATTTTGGCATGGTCCCTTATGAGGTGTTGCTTTTGGGTGTTTTTGCAGGATGATGGAAATGCTTTCATCCAAGCACCTTGAAGGTTTTCTGTGGAGTCATTAAATATAATATTTGGCAGGCGCAAGGTCCGTCTATTTTGCAGCAGCATTCTTTGCCACAGCAGGATATTGTCCATTTAACTGTCGCGCAGGTGCAATCTCTTTACTCTGAGGAATTGCGCAAACTATTTAGTCACCATATCCAAATGTTGTGGATATCTTGTTCTGAGTAGGTTACTTGATTTTCTTTTTTATTTGTTTTGCTTTACACTTTTTGCTTTATGATGTTTTTACTTTTCTGTGCTATTCCAATTAATGTCTGTCATGCATTTTGCCCTTATGTGTTGTATGATTCTTTTCCAATAAAAACTTCCCCTACTCTTTTCGAGAAGTGCCGTGGGATCTTTAACATCCACCTGAACAACCACCAGAACAGGCAGATGGGACCTCGGTGTAACGTCTCATCCGAAAGACGGCACCTCAGGAGTGCAGCCACCCCACTTATGCATGCTGCACTACAGTGTCAGTACTGGGATTTAACCCAAGTGCCTGGTGTGGGGATAGAATCCAGTCTTCTGATCTTCTGGCCTCAGAGGTGACTGTGCAACCTGCTGAGGCACTGAAATTGCTTTCAAACCTGATCCCCCTCCCCATGCCCAGGAAGGTGAACAAACTATACCAGGTCCCCCTCTGGGAAGCCCTTTTTCACTGGGCCTCCTCAGGCAGATTTGGTGGTTATTAACATGGCCCATTCACTAAAAATACCACTAACAGCTTAATCTGGTTCAGTATCAGTTGGCACCCAACTGTATCCCCCCTTCCAATCAATGAGGCTGAAAATAGGCAGAATTGTCTAGTCCTCCTTTCCTGGTCAACAAAAACTGAAAACAAAACAAAAAAATGACCGGTCCAAGAGACCCCAGCACCTCAGCTGCCTCCTCCAGATAAGGAGTCCAGGAAGCTGGATCTCATGGGCAAGAGGGTGTTTGCCTCTTTCACTCTGGTGATACGGGCCCTTAATTATGTGTAACACATGCTCAGGTACCAAAATGATCTCTGGAAGATGGCCAGATCTGCTACCTGCTACTCAAGGCCCTCCAGTCTGGTGGTGACGTGAGTGGGCATCTTTTAATGGTGGCCTATGATGCCTCAGCCAGGGCCTCCGCAGTGGGGAATTACTTCAAGAGGTACTCCTGGCTCAGGGTTTCTGGTTTTGCTACTGATGTCCAACAGTCCATCCTGAATGCTCCCTTCAGGGGCTACAAGCTCTTTGGGTGGAGGGCGTTCAGGTTATTCTTTAATGACCTGCAGGCTTTGGGAAGAACTCTGCAGTCTGTTCACTCCCTCCACCACACCCACCAGAAGGTGGGCAGAGGGTGCCCTTTTGCTGTGCCACCCATAGACTTAGGTCTAGTGACAAGCAGCCCAGTAAATGCAGAGCTGCAACAGCCCTGTCTACCCCACTTCTCCACCACAGGAAGAACCTCAAGGGGTGGTGGGTGGAGGAGTTGGCCCAGCTGGTGGCTCAGCATCCGCCTGATTCCTGACCCAACACCCTCCATCTGGTACCTCAGGATGGAGTGGTGGGGGGGTAGTTTTATTTATTTATTTATTTTTATTTAGTTTTTGTTGACCGGGTAAGTGCACTAGACAAATCCTGCCTATTTTCAGGCACGACCCGGGGGGAGGGGATACAGATGAATGCCAACTGACCTTGAACCAGATTAAGCTGTTGGTGGTATTTTTAGTGAATGAGGGAAATTTGGCCCTACTCTTTTCGATAAGTGTCATGGGATCTTTAACATCCACCTGAACTACCACCAATCCAGGCAGATGGGACCTCGGTTTAACGTCTCATCTGAAAGACGGCACCTCAGAAGTGCAGCACCCCTCTCATGCTGCACTACAGTGTCAGTACTGGGATATTAACCCAAGTGCCAGATGTGGGAACTGAACCCACAGCCCTCTGATCTCCCGGCCTCAGAGGTGAGTGTGCTACCTACTGAGCCACTGACACTGCATCCCCCTACAGCACAGCATTCTCCCCTCCATCTATACTGGTGGTGAGAGATCACATCCAATGCCTGGGTGCTACAGCTTATAGAACAAGGGCACGCTCTAGAGTTTGTGAAGCAGGGATCGGAAAATCCCATAGCTCGACATCCTGGGCTACCAAAATTTTAGGTAAAACAAGCAGAATCTCATTTGCTACTTGCCCGCCGGACAACCAACTCTGAAGTGCCAGAAAAGTGCCTGTAAGTGTTTGTTTATCTTTTTTCTGCTGCCTAATGCTGTGTGTTGTCCGACCACTAGGTGCCACCAGCACCGCCCAACATTCATTCTCTAGCAGGCTGAATCCCATGTTTGCCACTTTGCCGAGACTGCAATCACATGGGTGCCCCTACACGCCCGTGGTCTGAGAGTGAGAGCACACGGAGTAGTGGCGGTGCTCAGTATCAGGCAGGACCCTCCTCCCAGACCTCCCCAATCTCTCTCTCTCTCTCTCTCTACCTCTACCCATCAGCAGCAGATGAAGCTTTCAGAGATCCAGGACTGACAGGTGAGTTATTGAATCCAATATGGGAGAGTACCTGTCAGTCCTGGTAACTGGTCGCAGCGATGGTAGGAGCGGGAGTTCTTCTCAGGGACAGAGTGGGAGAAATTAGCTGAAAATGCCATTTCGGTCCTATCTGTTGGAGCGTATGGTCTAGTGTGCACTGACTGAGTGAAGGAATTCGAAAGTACGTGTGCACAGTGCTTCATAGTCTAGCTACATTACTTTTCAGCATCCTTGTCTTCTGGCTGAGCAAACGAACAAACTAAAGGGGAATATTAAAATAAATAAAAGGAGGCTTTTGGGGGGGACTGCTCACTGCAGTGCAACTGCGTTTGGGGGGGTGGGGAGTTGCCAACTTGGATGGTTGGAGTCAGACATGGTCTGTTGTCTCAGAGACTCAGGAGAGAGTGAGACAACTACATTTTGGGGGACACAGTACCAAAAAAAAAGAAAAAAGTTTAAAAAGGATTACAGTACTAGTTTGCCTAATTGCCTTGCCATTTGGGTAGTGCAGGGTGGGCAAATGAACCAACCGCATCCACTGAAGTGGAGGTGCAATTGTCAGTGAAGTGAATGGACCCAGCCTATTTGAATTCAAATAAAAAACAGCACAAATTTCACTGATTAAACAGGGCAAAAGCAAACTAAAGCAGGCAGTACTTCAGTGTGAACAACTGGTACTTCAGGGCAGTTTGCTTGCTGGGACTGGCTGGAGAGTCTCAGAACCAGAAGTGTAATTAGCCGCCTAAAGAAAACAGTAAGGGGGAAGAAAGCAAGGGGGCTAAAAAATATAAATGAGCAAGAAGAAGGGAGAAGGCTAAACTTGTTGCCCAGAAAGAGAAAGTATTGGGCAATTGTTACTGGCTGCAGCATACATGAGAAACTAAGAAAGATGGACAGGGCTGGCCCCGTGGCACTGAGGTTTGAGGTGCTGGACGCCACACCTCACGTCACACTGGTGACCCGGGTTCGGACATGATCCTGGGCCTGGCAGGGGTTGGCAGAGGAGGGATAGGATCGAGTATCTGCAGGACTGCTCTCCTATCCCGGGTAGAAATCCAGGGAACCACCACTCTGTAGCAGCCCCTGGTGATGACTGGGAGGCACTATCAGAGCGATGGCAGCAAGGGGGGGCAGAGTGCTGCAGACATCGGCACATTGTGCCTTGATGTCATTGCACATTGCACTCTGCAAGGGGCAAAGAAAAATCAGGCAGAAAGCATGGCAGAGTGATGATCTCAGCGGCTGATGACTGTGCCCAGTGCCCCCCAGTTTCCACGAGGATCCTGCCACAGAGTGTGTGAGCCCTAATTGGTTGGCTCTGTGGGGGTGCCAGAGCGGGCCCGGGGAAGTGCGGGTGCTGGTGGCCGGAGATCGCCTGCGATCCATGCCGCCAAGTGGAGAAATAAATAATAAGATAAAGAAAAGAAAGCAGGACAGTAGCTAGCACTGAGCAGTAATAGAGGCTATTAGGCTAAACTTTCAGTGCTGCCAAACTTGCTGTTTTACCACCCGGCCGAAAGTAAAGGGCAGGTGTGCGTGTGTAACTAATTGCTGATTGCCCCCATTTGCCCAGATAAATAAAAGGAAATAAGAACAGAAGCTGCAGTAAAAGAAGTTGAGATCATCAGAGCAATTACAAGGACATAAGTGACTGCTAGTGTAACAGTTACTTGTCCAAATAAATAAAAAAGAAATAACTAAAAGAATAGGATAGTAAGAAAAAGGAAAAGCGGAGAAGTCAAGAGCAAGACTTACTGGTGGTTTGGGAATTGTTATTGCCACCAAGTAAAAATAAAACAGCAGAAGATGAGTTTAGTTTAGTTTAGTTTATTAGTCTAGGAATTAATACCTTTGAGCCAGGGCTCTTTTACAAAGGTTCCACGTCACAAAGAACATTTAACAAAGCACAATACACATTACAGGTAAAACCAGACAGGAAAGTTACATCATAAATTTGCTATTAACAGTTTAAGGCAGTAACGTTTTTAAGTTTCATAGAAAAACAAGCTATAACAGAGTTCAAGCGAGTAGACAATTTCGAGGTTAGAAAACTTCCAGGAGTCCAGGAGAGGGTGATCATTAGGCGCCAAAAGGAGGCTAGAGAGGAGGGAAAGGTGGTGAGCGGGAGAGTAAGTGAGAGGGGACAGGAAAAAAGGGGGGGAGTGAGTTTGGGTGGGAGACAGGAAGTAGTAGAGGTACAAGAGGGTTCATTAGTCAGGGAGGAAGAGGCCTCAGATGTGAGGATGGACATGAGGAGTAGTAGTCTTTATCTAGCGCAGTCACATGAGTGTACCTAATTGCCTGAATAAATAAAAAATGAGGACTAAGAACTGTTATCTGCCAGTCAGCTACCTGAGGGAGCAAGTTGGGCAGCAGCCTTAGAGGGAGGTGTGTATTTGTGTGCGTGCTGTATGTTTCTTGGCCACCATGGGGGAAAAGTAAAGAGAAAATACAGTTAAAAAAGGCAAGAAAAACAAGAAGTGCCAAGGGAAAAAATATTACACACATTGATTGCACTGTTGGGCTGCACCGCAGTGTGGGCTAACCTAGAGTGTGTGTGTGTCTGTGTGTGTGTGATAATTCTGTGCACATTTGTGCAACAGTTGCTGCTAGTGAGCAAGAAGGAAAAATAATTAAGAAGGCAGAAAAAAACAGTGTAAGGTCGGGATTGTTGTAAAACAAAACAAAACAAAATAAGAATAAAGAAGGGTGACCTGCTGGACCTCACTTAACTGCTAGTTGTCTAGTGTAAGTGTGGTACGTACTGTCAATTTTTTAGTGATCTCTCATCCCCCCCTCACTCACTGCCCTAGTCTTGAGTGTCTGTGTGTGCTTAGTTGAAAGCCTTCCCTTGTTTGCACAATCAGAACTTTCAAGTCATTTCAAATAAAGAGCTACAGTTTATTGAAAAGGCTAAGCAAATATTAACATCTCATTACTATTACGACTCAGCCCAGATTGACCCCACCCAGTCTCCACCAAACCCTGGCACCCCAAGAAACACACACCACACAACTGGTAAAATATATTTTATTATCAAGTGCAACAATATGCAGAAGAGGAGCAGTAAACAGCAGACTCTTTTTTTTTTTCTCTCTGGTCGGTAGCCTCACGAGTATCAGCAGCAGCAACAGCAGCCTCTAGCAGTAGCAAGACGCCACCTGAAACAGAAACACAATCTTCCTCCGAGTCTAGTGCAGAGAAGAGTAATAATAACAATGAAAATGAGCCTATACAGTATCTGTGTCCGAGGATATAACTGCTGATCAGTGTGTTGAATTAAGCAATGAAGCCTAAACGGAAAGTTCACATCCACTCCCTAAGAAATGTACTTTAGTGCTCAGTGAGTAGGGTGAAAGGCCAGAGAGGGCAAATAAAGAGAAGAAATACGATCAGGAGAAAAAGGCCAGATTGTTTCAAAGGCATTGGTTAACCATTTATAACTGGCTGAGATATGATGAAAAAAGAACTGATGTATTGCACAGTGTGCGAAAAATATCCAACTATTGCAGTACCAGCCTTTTATTTTTTATTTTTACTCTTTCTTTTATACTCCCAGCCCCTGGAGCCCCGCTCAGTCGGGAGACGCCTAGGCGCACCCCACTTCTCCACCTACCTGAAACCTCAGAGGATCCCCCATGGAGCCGTGGTTTAACCCCCAGGCGGGTACGAGGTGGGGCTGTGCACCCTGAACTTTCTAGTTTTGTCGGTTCCCCCTATTGAGGCCAGGTAGGTGGGAGCAATCAGGGTTCGTACTGGTGCTCCTTCCCCTCGGCGCTCCAGTGCTCCCTTTTTCCGCCATTTTTTCCCCTGTGTGTGGTGTATGCCCAGACGTCTAGGCGGTATGTGCCAACATTCACCACATGCCTCATGTGCTTGCAGAACCTGTTGTTCCCCCGAACCTCTGCCTGGGGTCAAACAAGCTGTGGCCATGGTCTCTGCCCTCCCCCCAGAGAAGAAGAGCAGTCATGGGATGCTCAAGTCTTCTCTCCCCAGCCAGCCCTCCAGTGACCCAGGCTCATTCCTGAACCCAGGACGCTGGCGTCGCAGACGGAAATCCAACCCCTGCACTGGCAGGCTGGCCCTGGTGCCAGCCTTTTCAAAGAAACCTAACATGTTTGCCACTGGCTTAAATAATTTTCGACTGAGCCCCTACGTGCACATGACAAGTCCACTCCACATGTGCTGTGTATGAATCAACATATTGCAGACAGTGGTCAGCGTGCAGTACATTTTGATATCACTGAGTCCCCACTGTATCAAGCATTTACGCAGCTGGATCAGGGCACCAAGGTCAAGATGCGACACCTGCTCAACACAGCATAGTCCACTGCCAAAAATCTACGCCCTTTCTTGGACATGGAGTGGTTCTGTGAACTGCAGAAAAAAAATGGGATAACACTTGGTTCTAATTATAACAATGATAAGCAAGCCAGGGACTTTTGTGGTGCTATATCAGCAGTTATATCCCAAACCCAGATGCAGACTCTTACTGTTGTTAAATATGTGACAGTTCTTGCTGATGGTAGTACGGATTCTAGTACAGTATAACTGAGTGGGAAAATGTTTTCCTATGATTTGTTGACCCAAACTCAAAACAGGTGCGTACATTGCTTATCCAAGCTGTGCCACTGGAGCATGCACATGCAGAAGGTGTGTTTCATGCAATAACGACTGCACTGGAGTCAGTAAATCTTCCCCTAAGTAACCTACAAAATGTTCACAATCCAGGGCCACTCCTTATTTCAGCAAATTTTGATGGGGCTAGTGTAATGATGGGTGAAAGAGGAGGAACCATAGCAAAGTTGCGGGAATACTGTCCTCAAATAATTGCGATGCACTGCGTTGCCCATAAGTTAGAGCTAGCAGTTCTTGATGTGTTAAAAAAAATTAATTTGTAAAAAAGATACCACCAACAGCTTAATCTGGTTCAACGTCAGTTGGCATTCATCTGTATCCCCTTCCCCCAGTTCGTGCCTTAAAATAGGCAGGATTTGTCTAGTGCACTTACCAGATCAACAAAAACTAAATAAAAATAAATACATTTGGTGAAGATCCGAGGCATCGAAGATAAGATGTAAGAATAAAGTACTCACAAGGGAATATTTAAGTTTTATCATTACAGTTCCAAAAAATAAGAGAGCTAAAAGAAATTGCTAATGTCGTGGATACTAATCTTGCTCACTTTAGTGCTACAAAACAAGTGAGATGGCTTGCCAGTAGGTCACGGTCAGTTCATGCAGTTCAGGTTAACCTACCCAGTGTTGCGCAACACCTAGAACATGCATCTTCTGCTGCTGGTGATGAAGGTTCTAGAACAAAGACCCTCTTAAAAGAAGTGCAGAGTGCAGTTTGTAAAATCCCGTTGTATACTACAAGATTTCTTGCTAATACTAAAAAACCTCTCACTCCAGTTTCAAAGAGATGACATAATAAATACTGGAAGTTCCACAACTTGTTGAGACCTGCCTACTCCAGCTTACGGAGCTGAAAACATCACCAGGGAAATACATGGCAACTTTCCTTAGCCGTTACAAACCTGAACAGAAATGTATGGAGTATGTTGTGTCAAACAGGGAAGGGGAGGAGAGGACTGTTCCTTTCCCATTCAGAGGCAAATGCCTCTTAGGTTAATTTTGTGAAAGATACACAACTGCAGAATTTAATAGATGCAGCGATAACGTACATAGACGAAAGGTTTAAAAATTTCTCAGAGGTGCCTCTCAAATGGTTCGGCTGTTTAGATTTCAAGCAGTTCAATCTGCCAAGAGACCAACTAACGGTGTTTGGGACCTCTGAACTGGCAAACCTAGTTGAATACTTTGATTTTTTCATGGAAGAGCAGCAGAAACATATAAAGTCTGAGTATGCTGCATTTAAAACGCTGCTTAAATCTTCATCTGACAAGCCCTATTTGCAGGTCTATGCAAGATTACTAAAAGAAAAACACCACAGATTGGGCACATTATTCTTGACTTAGTTGAAATACTAACTATGAGTGTCTCAACTGCTAAGTGTGAAAGAGTTTTTCTATTCAGAACCTAATCAAAACAAAAATAAGGACACTGCTTGCTGATGACACACTACAGTTTCTTCTGCGGATAGCGGTAGAATGTCCAGAACTGCATGAATTTGTTCCTGATTCCACAATTAACCTCTGGCTGCTCTCTGGTCCAGGAACTAGACATGTTCGTGGGCATGCTCTTGCTGCTGCTAACTCTGCTGCTGGTGCCGTTGCTTCTGCTTCTCCTCCTGATGATCCAGATGCAAGTACGCCTACTCCATCATCTTCTTCTTCCTGTCCTCAGTCCAGTCAGTCTACCCCTTGATGACAGTCCTGCTGCATTCACAGATGGCTTGTTGATGGCCTTCAGTTCAAACTAATTCTGAAACATTTATCCAATCTCTTGTAAAACAGACTTCAGCCTGCCCAACAACCACACACACACCCTGGGCCTGCTGTATTACAGTCAGAAAAGGAAGTATAGGACTTGGATGGAAGCAAATTGTTCTTTTTCTTCCTGATTTACACAGTTCTTCTACATCTACATCTGTCCTATGACATAATACTATAATATGACCCCAGCCACACCATGTAATTTACTTCTACATAAGTTGGTTTAAAATGTTCATTTAAATGTACTGGATTACCACTCGGAACTCTGGTACTACCACTTTTGACTAGGCCACTTGCCCTCGACTAGTATGCCATTTTGAAATTTGTCGATCGCTGTTGTAAAGATGCCTCCAGAGCTCCCTCCAAGACCTTCCTCTTACACCCCAGATCATGTTCCCATGTTGATGGAGCAGATCCAGATGCTGCTGTGAAAAAGGGCCATAGAACCTGTTCCCATGAATCAGTGCAACACGGGGTTCTACTCCCATTTCTTTCTCATCCACAGAGGACCTGAGGCCCATCCTGGACTTGAGAAACCTGAACTATTACATCCATTACAAGAAGTTCAGGGTACTCACCCTCCCTGGCCTGCTGTCCTTGCTCCAGGTGGGAGACTGGACCTGCTCCCTGGATACGCAGGACACGTACCTGCACATCAAGGTCTGCCTCCCCCACAGAAAGTACCTTAGGTTCCTGTTTCAAGGGGAGCACTACCAGTTTGGGGTCCTTTCTTTCATCTTATCTTCGGTGCCTCGGATCTTCACCAAATGTATTTATTTTTATTTAGTTTTTGTTGACTGGGTAAGTGCGCTAGACAAATTCTGCCTATTCTCAGGCATGACCTGGGGAGGGGGATACAGATGAACACCAACAGACCTTGAACCAGATTAAGCTGTCGGTTGTATTTTTAGTGAATGGGGGAAATTTGGCCAGAACACCGGGGAAAATTCCTCCACTCTTTTCAAGAAGTGCCACGGAATCTTTAACATCCACCTGAGCTACCACCAAAAAAGGCAGATGGGACCTCGGTTTAAGGTCTCATCTGAAAGACAGCACCTCAGGAGTGCAGCACTCCCCTCATGCTGCACTACAGTGTCAGTATTGGGATATCAACCCAAGTGCCCGGTGTGGGGATAGAACCCACAGCCTTCTGATCTCCCTGCCTCAGAGGTGAGTGTGCTACCTGCTGAGCCACTGACAGTAGTAAATGCTTAGCTGTGGTGGCAGTGACCCGCAGGAGGGGAGAGCCTGTATGTCTTAACCTATCTGGACGACTCGTTGCTCAAAGCCCAGTCCAAAGAGCAACTGACCTTGATCCTGGGGTGTACCCTGCAGTTGTTCAGACAGCTGGGGATCACAGTCAATCTGTCCAAGTCAGTATTTACTCTAGGTCAGCAGCTCCAGTACATAGAAGCCATACTGGACACGGCCCAGAGCTCTGCCTTTCTGCCCCTGGACAGGGCTTGGCACTTGATAGCGCAGGCCCAGGAAATTATCACAGCTGGTATATCATAGCACTGTACCTGAGGCTCCTGGGTCTAATGGCTGCTGCTATTGCCATGGTTTCCTTGGCTGGCTACATATGTGCAGCCCTCAGTAGACTTTGAGAGTACAGTGGGATCAGCAGACCGATGATCTGAAGCAGATGGTCCTTGTCTCTTCCCCAGTCAAGAAGGTTCTCCTGTGGTGGATGGAGTCCAGCCATTTGCTCAATGGAGTTTCTTTCCTAATAACCTCTCCTCAGCAGATCCTTACCCTGGATGCCTTGGGGATGGGCTGGGGTGCTCATTTGGGTCCTTACCAGACTTTGGGAAGGGGGAGATGTGGACTCTGTTCAAGGCTTGACTCCACATCAATGTCCTCGAGATGCCCCCTGCTAGTGCAGACGGACAATGTCAGTGTAGTTCTCTACATCAACAAGCTTGGGGGCACCTGTTCTTACCCCTTGTGCTGAGAGGTGACGAGAGTTTGGTGCGAGGCTCTGAAATGCGGCCTAGAACTGTCGGTTATCCATGTTCCAGATGTCCAAAACATCCTGGTAGACAAGCTAAGCTGGTCGCAGACCAGAATGCATGAATGGGAACTACTCATCTCAATGGTAGAAGGCCAGTTCGACAAGTGGGGTCACCCAGAGTTGGACCTTTCTGTGTCCCCACTCACACAAGACTGCTGCTTTTCTGCTCACTTGATCCAGGGCCTGGAGTTTTCTGGCGAGATGCATTGTTCCTCTCTTGGAAAGGGAGGACCTTATCTGTGTCAAGCTTCACCATTCATCACTGGTGAGTTCTGGCCAGAGGAGCAGGACTTTACAGGAGCACTTTTTTTTTGTAGGGGAGGAGTCGGGGCCATGGGTGGTGCCGCCCTCAAGGCCAACACACTGCATGGCGCTCGCGGGTTGGCCAGTGACCGATGCTGACTCCTCCTCCATCCCAGTTCTGCTTCTCCCACCATCGAGCAAGCACAACCCCATGTGTGAAGCGTGTATTATTACTGTGTCATCAGACCTAGTCTGTCACAAGTTTCCATCTTAGTTCTGCTGAAAGCCTCAATGTTCTCGGTGCCATCGACCCGGTAAGACCTTTCCTTTTCTTTTCGACGACGCCAAAACCTATTTTGCTGTTGTTTTTCATCCAGTCATGTCTCATCCAGGGGACAAGAAGAAGTCTTCAAAGACGGTCTGGCCCCCGATCCATCTCGTACCAGCATGATCGGTGTTTGACCTGCCTGGGTCCTAAGCATGATATGGACTGTTGCAACATCTGTTTTTCAATGGATCGCAGAGTCTTAGAAGTCTGTGTGTTTAAAGTCTGGCGAATGCCGCCACCTTTCGGAGGTCAGGCGTACACTAGGGATGCCAGATGCAGGTCCCTTGACCCTACCTCCAGGTCCCCTCCCGGTTCTGCATGGGTCGTGGAGGAGGGGGTTTCCACCTGTTCTAGCCTCACCTCAGTGAATGCCCAGTCTGATTCCTCCAGGAGTCAGACTGGAGGCACTGTTCTGGCAGTCGCCTCTTCGGAGGTAAAGGCTCCCTCAGTGTCACAGCCTGTGTCTGTCAGGCCCAGCCCAGTGGTTTCTTCGGTGCCACCTCTGATCCTGGCGCCGCATGTGGCACCGGTGATCGGGGCAGCAATATAGGCAGTGCAGGGCCAACTCTCGGTGACGCTCACAGTGCCGGGAGCAGGGGGGTTCGTGAAGTGTTTTGGATCCACGCCTCCTCCAGGGAAGATGAAAATTCGGAGGTGGATCCAGACTGGCTTCTGGGTTGTTTGGAATCTTCGGACTCCCCTCTCCTGCCACGCACTTTGGCGCCTGTCCAGCCCCCTCCTTCAGGTCGGGAGGTTTCTACCAGGGCCGGTGTCTGAGCCACTTGTGGCGCCATCAGATTGTCAGGTGCCGAGAGCAGCACCAGAGGGTCTTCCAGAGCCGGTGGTGATCCTTAGCTCAGAGGAGAACCCCCGGTTTTGGGTGCCTAGGCTGGGCCCTTTTCTGGGTCTGCTAGGACATCTGGAGCAGGGGAGAATGTTCCTTTTTCTACCATCTCTCAGGAGTCATTGGGTGAAGTTGAACTTCCAAGGTTGGTCTTGAGGAAGAGGTCCCTCTCTGAGTCTGAGGTGCTGAGGGGCAGGGTCAGAGGCAGTGTCCTTCCCTCGTAGCCCACAAGGATTTGGGTAGGAGCCGCAGCACCGGCCCTGTCTTCTCCCCCGAGGTCTCCCCAGGAGGGATCTCATCTTTTGAGGCTGGGGCCGCCCTTCTAGATCCATGCGGCTCCAGTCACCTCGCAGTGGGGAATCTCCTTCAGGGCTCAGTCCTGACCGTTCCAGTGTGGTTGGATGGCCGCTGACTGCCTTGACCGACAGATCCTCCCGAGGTGTTGCTTCACCTGTTCGGTCCCCGAGCCCTGGCAGAGGTCACTCTCTTCCTCAGAAACATCTGGCCCCTCTACATCTGCCAACCCCTCCCCTTCTCCTGGGCCACTCTGGTCCTACAGGGCCCTTGACCTGGGAACAGTTTAGTGCCACGGCTGCCCTTTTCCCTGCCTACATAACATCCATAGATGAAAAGGTGTTCCACCACTCTCCCCCTGGGCAGCCGGTCTCTGACTCTCTGTACTCGTCATCTTCCTCACTTGAGGGAGAGAATCCTTTTGTCTACCTTTCCTTGGATGCTGACCAGACCAGTTATCAGTGTTTCCTTTCAAGGTTTGTTGATGAGCTCCATATAACCAGACTAGCAAGTCGCAATCCTGAACAGGCGGTGTGCACTTTTTTGAAAAAATTCAGTGTGGGCAACCTGGTGGTACCCACCTAGCCTGGCCCTCTCCCTTTAGAGAGGCATCATACTGCACTTGGAGGCGTCCTTCAGTCCCCTCTCTAGCCCTGATGGACTGCCGGCACAGGTATTGTGCACCCCTAGGATCTCCAGGAGCTTTACCTCAACTCTCTTCAGGTGTGATGATCTTGGACACTCCTTCCGGGCATAAGACGTCCAATACATGACATGCCCCAGGATGCGGACTCCGCGGAGTTTGACTTCTGGGGGAGGAGAGTGTTTTCCTTGGCACATCTTTCTCTTTCTATCGCAGCACATCAGGCCCATCATGCTGCCTACAACAGGCACTTATGGTCTTAGCCGGGGCAAACTCTAGCTTCTATGCTTGATACGAGGGCAACCAGACAAGCTGTTGCCCTCTCTGCACATGACCTGGAGCTTGCGAGGCACCAAGCAAGGGCATCGTATGACGTCAATGAGGTGTCATCCAGGTCAGTGGGGACAGCGATCTGTGTAAGGCGGACAGCATGACATTGTCTATCCCAGTTATCACCTGTGGCCCAGTGAAGGATGATTGCCTCCTCCTTCCAGGGGACCCACCTTTTTTTTCCTGCAGGGTAAGATGAGAACTTCAGAGGCAATTTCCTTCTCCCAGCCAAAGGGAGACCCCATCTCACCCAGATCAGTCTCAGTACTAATTAGGCCTGTATGGGGCTCCCCCTTCCTATGTCTCCCACACAGGAGGCTGATGGACTTTCTTCCCTCAGGGAGGTACCAGGTCCCCTTCGGGGGGCTTGGTAATCACCCACCAGTGATGAATGGTGAAGAGTGACACAAATAGGATATGAAAGTTATGTACCTACCATAATTCTTCATCTTTCTGTGTATCTTTACCATTCATCACTGCTTTCCGACCCTCTTCCCCACTAGGGCCTCAGTCTCTGGGCAGTTCCTCCTCCCTGCTTGTTTTTCCCCAATTGTGGCCAATTGTAGGCTGGTATAACTGGTACCTCTGAACTCCCTGTTCCTCCATTGAGGTGACAGAGATTCACTGTTAAGGGAGAACAATCAGGGCCACTTGTCCCTTCAAATGAGGACTCACCCGGGTTTTCCTCGCATGTCTGCTGGGATCACTCCTTTGATTGGTTCGAGCCTCCGGTGCTCTAGTGACCAATTTGAAATTTGATCTGTGAGGTCCCCCTTAAACATGTTTCTATTGAAGGCCTGAGTGACTTCAAATTCTTTCCTCAGGAGTGGTAACTCCCTTTTTTTCCACTAGTTGCAACCAGTTGTGTCTCCCTGCAGGGTCACTTTGGGTATGGTGTTCCCATGCCTTACAGGTTTTCCCCAGATGTCCCCCCTTAATTCAGGAGGTTAAGCTATCTCTTCTTCTTGAGAGGAATCCCTCTTCTAGGGGACCATGCAGAGGCATGGATCTTCCTCGCCTTGGGGGGTTGTTTTGACAGGAGCTGGAGACACTCGCCCCCCTGTGTTTTCTCATTAGCTGGGCAGTGAGGGCTTTTCTAATCTGATCCTAACTGGATCTGTCTTCTGGGCTGTTGCCCAGCTAGCCTCCTTGTGGTTACTTCTCAACCCGAGGATTCTCTGTGCTCCTTTCGGTGGAGTTAAGGGACAAAATGGATAGAGACAATTGCCCTTTTTGCAGAACTTGGACAGTTCTCTGAAACTCTCCAGGGGTGCCACACTGTCTCCTTCTCATCTCTTTCTTGTTTTCTTCCTTTCCTTTCTCTATCCCTCCTGGCCTGCTCAGAGGTTTGGGCCCCCCGTCCCAGACCCCTAGGTTATCTTTTCTATCCTCTCAGTCGGCTTTATTCCTTCTTCTGTTTATATGCTTTCCTTTTCCTGTCTCTCAGGCTCCTTTCCCCCACCCACCTTCTTTTTCTCTTTACTAACTTTGCTCTCCAGCGTGTGGAACTGAGATGGAGGAGGAGGAGTCGGCGTCGGTTACTGGCCAACCCGTGAGCACCACACAGTGCATCGGCCTCATGGGCGGCGCCAACTCCTCACCCCACCAAAAACAAAAATGCTCCCAGGGGGTCCTGCTCCTCTGGCCAGAACCCACCAGTGATGAATGGTGAAGATACACAGAAAGATTAAGAATTACAGTAGGTACGTAATTTTCATTTCCTTTATCCCTACTCCTTTTCTCTGATTCAGAGAGAGCTAATCAAGCTCCAGATGGAGGGTGCCACCCTGATTCTGGTGGCTCTCTTTTGGCCTCAGCAGATTTGGTTTCCACTGTTACAACAGTTAGCAGTGGAGCCTATGGTGCCCCTTTCCCTGTGGCCCAGGCTTGCTGTCACACAAATGGGGAACCCTTCTCCATCCGAACCTCTGGTCTCTTCACCTGCATGCCTGGCTTCTGAAGATGTATCTATTGCCAGATTTGGTGTCTCACCTTAAAATGGCTGATGTCCTGGTGGCCCTCAGGAAGCCTTCCACCAGGGCAACCTGTGACAATTGGACAGCTGGTTCTGATCACTGTATCATTTTTTATCATATAAAAAAATGGGTTATGGACTGTCTCTCTTGAGAAATGCTGAAACAACATGTGAGATCACACACACACAGGTTTTAGATACAAGGTGTTACATGGAAGGCCAGAAGCTAATTACAGACTTTTCTAAGTTAATTATAGCTTTGACTGCTAAGAGGGGAAAATCAGTATCCCTTTTATGACATTTTGAGGGGGAAACCAGGTTTAGTACACTGGTACGGAATCATAAATACTTTGGTGGCTGTGTGAGAGGGGATACTGCTCTCAGATCAAAGAAATGTCATTTGAAAAAGAAAATGAGTTCTGCTGAGGATTACAGAATTTAATACTTTGAAAAGGCATCCTGTTTTTGTATAGATATATTTTTTTATATATTCTGACAGAGGAGGAGCTAGGTGACCTTACACAAAGGGGTTGGCAAATACAGTTTTCTTTAAGGAATATTATGTTTTACTACACAGAGACACTTCTATCTAGACTCTGACAGAGAAACATCTATGAGCACTTTAAGCAGTGTTCCCAGGTCGCCCCTGAAAGCAGGCACTTGTGCCTAGTGGGCCTTACCTGGTTAACAAACACAGAAAAAAAAAAGCAGGTATTTGGAGAGAGCGAGAGACAAATCTACATACTGTAGTAGGAATTGCACTGTTTAAACCTTGTTCTTTTAAAAGATTTGTATGGTTCTTGTGATATTGGTTCTGTATTTTATGTTTTACATATTTTGTTTCTATTTTAGTAAAACTCTATCTTTAGAGCCTACCTGGTCTGTCTTCGATTTCTTGCCTTTTGCAAGTGGAGTATATATGGTAAAAGCAGACACTGTACATAAGCTTGAATGGTGATACCAAACTGGATAAAGGTAAGTGTTTTAAATCTGAGGTCTTCTATTACAGTTTTTAAGGGTTCATTTCTGTACACCTGGTTAAGTGCCCATAGGCAAAGATATCTGGCCCCCCGAAGACAGAATTATCTGAGCCTGTGCATTGGGTACACTAGCAAGAGGTTCACAGTTTGAATCCCTCCAAGACTTGAGACCAAAGGTTGATTTGAACCCACAAAACAGACAGGAGGGTTACCCTGTTTCTGTAAACTGTTCACAAGACTGCGCTCGGAGGTTGGCACTTTGGGAGTAGAGGGCTGACCTGCTGAGTGGGTTTGTGACAGATTGGTTGGCAGCAGTGCAAAACATTTTGGTATTACAAGCTTTTATTTTTCAGTGTGTCAGCTTGAGACCATCAGCTCACTTGCAAAGAAAGAAAAAGGCAGTGATTTATTTTTAAAAAAGGAAACAGAACTATATCACTTGGTGTACAGTCAAGTTCCTACCTGCTTTATTTTTTTTTCTAAAGTGCATGTCAGAGTAGCAGTAGTGAGGGAAGAAGATGGCTTCTGACTACAGCAGGCACACTGTAGGCTCTTTAGAGCAGTTGTGCGGGGACAGAGGAGTCCCGTTTGTGGTGAAAGCCAGCAAGCAGAACCTCATAGATGCTCTGATGGTAGCCGATACCCAGACCAGCGAGTCACAGACCGTGACTAAAAAGGACCAAACCTGGAGTGTGACAGGGCTAGCAGCCAGTGCAGTGTCCAGATCCAGTGAGGATGACAGCAGGGCCACTGTCAGTGAAGGGCCACAGTAGCAGGGGATAGTCACCAGTATCCTGGATCCAGAAGTACTCATGCTGCAAACTGAGTTGCGCAGGATGGAGCAGGAGTTCCAGGAGAAGAGAGAATGAGAGAGATGAGAGGCAGAGCGTGAACAGCAGGAGGCAGACCATGAGAAGTGTGAGTGCCAGCAAGCTGCAGAAGAGAAGGCAGAGCGAAAACACCATGAGGCAGAATGAGAATGTCGAGAGACAGAGTGAGAACAGAGAGACGCAGACCATGAGGAGCATGAGTGCCAGCGAGCTGCAGAGGAGAAGAGGGAGCGAGAATGCGAGAACAGAGAGATGCAGACTGTGAGGAGCAGGAGCGCCAGAGGCAACACGAACTGGAGAAGATATGACTCCCACCAGCAGCGCCAGAACAGGTAAGTGGCTTGGGTTTAACTGGGACTACAGGACTGGGTTGCAAATTGAATTCCAAATTAACAGCTGAATTTAAAGAGGGGGAGGATATGGATGCCTTTTTAAATTCTTTTGAAAAAGTTTGTATTCAGGCTAAAATTCCAAGAGAGTCGTGGAACTTCCAGCTATCCCTGCTACTTACTGGGAAAGCTCGGGATGCATTGATTCAAATGGAAAATGAGGACAGTGATGATAGAAACATAGAAACATAGAATTTGACGGCAGATAAGGACCACTTGGCCCACCCAGTCTGCCCATTTTCCTACCTAACAGATAAGCTGCAGATCCTAGTTAACCAACAGCTTACTTCCTCCTACACCCCACTAGGGCTGCCTTATGCCTGTCCCATGCATTCTTGAAGTCCCCCACTGTTCTTGACTCCACAACCTCCTCAGGGAGGCTGTTCCATGCATCCACAACCTTCTCAGTGAAAAAATACTTCCTCACATTACCTCTGAGCTGTCCCCCCTCTATCTTCAAATTGTGCCCCCTTGTTCTTGCACATCTCTTTTTCTGGAGGATGCTACCCTCTTGGAGTTTGTTAATTCCCTTGAGGTACTTGAACGTTTCTATCATGTCCCCTCTCTCCCTTCTTTCCTCAAGGGTGTACATATTAAGCTCCTTTAGTCTTTCTTCATATGTCTTCTGGTGCAGACCCTGCACCATTTTGGTTGCCCTCCTCTGGACAGCCTCCACTCTGTCTGTGTCTTTACGGAGATGGGGTCTCCAGAACTGCACACAGTACTCCAGATGGCGTCTCACCAACTGTCTGTACAGAGGGATAACAACTTCCTGTTTTCTATTATTGATGCCTCTTCCTATGCATCCCAGTATCCCCCCAGCCTTCCTTACTGCCTTACTTTAAGGCCATATGTGTTTTTTGTGAATTTTCTCTGGACCTTTTCAGTGGTTTGACAATCGGACTTCTTATATGGACACCAGAGTTGTGAGGCATACTCGAGATGGGGTCTCACATATGCCCTATATAGCGACAACATGACAACGCCATCTCAAGATTTGATGTTTCTTTTAATTGACCATGTGACACGATTAGATTTTTTTGTGGCACAATTAATTTGTTTGGATGGACCAAAGGTATTTGAGACAATAATGCCCAAGTCACTTTCATCTGTGGTTGTTTTCAAAAGGGATCCCACCTAAATAGTAATTGTTCATTCATTCATTCATTCATTCATTCATTCATTCATTCATTCATTCATTCTTTATTTATATAAGGCACTTTTCTTATAACCAAAGCGCCTGTACAAATACATAAAACAATAAATAATTAAACAGGATTAAAACTATCATAAATCATTAAAAGCTCTGCTAAAAGTATTATTGTTATTAGGATTATTGGGGTCTAAATGCATAACCTTGCATTTGCTAAAATGCAATTTCATTCCCCATAAGTTAACCCAAATAAAGAGTTCATCCAAGTCTTTTTGAACAGTTTGAATTTACTCATTAGTTGCACAGGGACCACCGATTTTTACATCATCTGCATGCTTTATAGTGATAGAAGTACAGTTACTAGTGAGATCAGAAATAAAAGGTGTAAAATAAACAAGGGCCTAAAACAGACTCTTGTGGAACCCCACTAGTAACTCTTCCAGATTCTGAAAGATGGCCAGATATAAGAACTCTCTGTCTTCTAGTCTGAAGCCAATTATGTATCCAGTTAATAATATTATTATGAATACCAAGCTTTTGGAGTTTGGTAATGAGGGCCCAATGTGGCATTATATCAAATTTTATTTTATTTTATTTTATTTTATTTATTTATTTGTATTTCGGATGAAATGCTTTACTAAAATCTATGTATACAACATTAAATGGGATTTTCTTACCTAAGTGTGAGCTAACATGCTTGTAAAAACACATTAGATTTGTTAAGCAGCTTCTACCCTTTGTAAAACAATGTTGCTTTGGATCCAGGCTGTTTAAAACTGGTGCAATTAAATCTTTTAACAGACATTCAAAAACTTTACAGATTGGTGAGGTGAGGCTAATAGGTCTATAATTCTCCCAGCTATTTTTGGGACCCTTTTATGGATTGGTACTACATATGCTGTTTTCCACTCTGTAGGAACAAAGCCATTTGACAGACACCCTTCACACAGTAATTTAAGTGGTCGTACTATATTATTAGCTATTAAATGTAGTAAGTGTCCAGCTATGTTATCTGGTCCAATGCTTGTTTTTCCTTTTTGGGACAACAATATTCTATATAGGTTTTCTTCAGAAATAGTAATATGATCACTATTGGTTTTAAGGTTGTTACTATGACTTGATGGTGAACAGTTGAAAACTTCACAAAATTTTACATTAAAAATATTGGCCATATCGATAGGATCATGAAGCAGATTACTACTGTAGGTGAGTGGACCAACCTGACATGATTTTTTTTAAGGATTTTATATAGGAGAAGAAATATTTGTTATTTGTTTTATTAGCCGTAGAGGCTAATTTATACTCCCATCGCCCCTTAGCTTTCTTGATCCTAGGTTTACATTCTTTTTGAATTTTAATGTATGCAGCCCAATTTTATGTAGTTTTAGCCTTGAGATAGGCAGAGTATATTTTGTCTTAATCTGACTAATTTTTGAATCAATCTGTCCGTCCATTTTGGACAGAAATTAGATGTTTTACTTTTTTGTTTGGAGGGTATAAAGGTGTCCCTAAGATTAAATAAGGTTTCCCTAAAATAATCCCAAGATGTTTGGATAGAGTTCTTAGACAATATAGTATCCCAATCAATATTATTAAGGATATGTTTCATTTCTATAACATTAGCCCTGTCATACATAAAGATTTTGCTATGGTTAGTATGACATGTGTATATTTTCTTTAATGTAAAAAGAATGGTATTGTGGTCACTATTACCTGTGGGAGAACCTACAGATACATTATCAATAAGCAGGTAGTCACTACAGAATACTGAATCGAGAATTCTAGCATTCCTAGTGGGGGAGTGGATGCATTGTTTTAGTTGAAGTTGCTCACAAATTGAAAGTAATTTTGTATCATTACTAATGGTAGCAGTAAGACCATTCCAACATATATCCCCTAAATTGAAATCTCCCGTAACAATGACGTCTCCCATTTCACATGCCATTTCTGTTTCAGTAAGTAATGCTTCAGAAACCTCAGGTGATGAATTCAGCAGGCGACAGCATATACCAACTATAAGAACATCAGATGTATTAAAAAGTAGCTTGAGCCAGACTGATTCAGTAACCAGGCCATGTGTTTTAATGCTCTCACTAATGTCCACTGTATTTAAATCACTCTTTACAAATAGGACAACTCCACCATCTTTTCTATTAGGATGATTGAATTTATGGCAATTATAACCTGGAAGTTTAAAATCCCACGAAGCCTTCTCATCACCCCACGTTTCAGAAACAGAGATAATGTCAATGTTTTTATTACAAATGTAAATTGTTAGTTCATCCATTTTGTTATTTAAACGTCTAGCATTAAAACACATGAAACTTAATTGAGAGGATACAGAGAGGTTCTTATGCCCAACAGTATGGTTAAGAGAAATGGGTACATCCCAGTTCTCCCCCTGGGAATTCAGTTTAAAATACGATTAATAGCCACGGTTAGTTGTTTTCCTAATAAAGTATTGCCCCGCCTACTCAAATGTAATCCATCACCACAAACTAGTTCATGCCTGTCAACAAACTCCTCTCCATGGGTAATACATGTGTGATCTTCCTAAATACACCATTTCCTCAGCCATTCATTGACTGATTTGACCTTTTGATTAATATCAGAGGATGCCCTAGGTATGGGAAGTATTTCACAAAACCCAATTTCATGACCCAAATCAACAAGTTTATTTGCTAATCCTGCTATATCTTGCTTTATTTTAATAACAGGACTATGCATCATATTATTCACCCCTACATGAAGGATAACCAGGGGGATTGGTACCAGAGTCTTGTAATATATTATCAGTCATTGAAGCAATATCAGTAGTTTTTGCCCCTTGAAAACTAGAACAGGTACGATTTGTTTTGTCAGCATTACAGATTGCTCTGTCAATGTGTTTAACAATAAAGTCGCCTAACACATAAACCTGTCTAGGTACAGGAGGGGGGGCAAGTGACAGGACCAGAATTGGTGGCTGGGGACTGATGTGAGGAATAGTGCAAGCAGTTTAAGCTTGTGTCATTAGTTGGTGTATGCCCATTTGTGCTGGAAGTGGGGGGGGGGGGAGTTAAGATGCCATGGCTCCCATCGGTAACTTTGCTGTTATAGGAGTTATCATTATTGAATGCTGTAGAAGTAGTGGGAACAGCTTCATTCATACTAATAGTTTCATTTGGAGTTGTAGCAACATTTTTACATATTGGTAGATGAACCACTACCTAAATCCTTAGATGTAATTAAATGAAGAGGGTCAAATCTGTTGCTAAGATGTAGGTTAAAGACATTGGCCTTTCATCCCTCTTTATAAACCCTTTTGCTTTGCACATCATACCGCTGGTCATTAGGACTTTCATGGTTATCATCCTCCCTGTGCCGTTTTTTTTTTTTTGTTTTGTTTCATATGTTTATTATTGGACAGTTATCCATATACAATTCATAGCCGACAGCTATAAAAAATCCATGTAATACAGTCATATGCATTTGCCACAACACTTAGACAGTTATATTTCAGACTTCATTCCACATTACTGTCCTTTTTTCATTTATTTATTTTCAACAATCCCCCTCTCTAACCTACTAACCCCTCACAATTAAGTATTAACTCGGTCTGTGTCTCTTCTTTCTATCTACACCCCACCTTATCCAAAGGTCCCTTCTCTCAATTAAATTACCCACTACCTTCCAGCAACATTCTTTCCCCCAAACTCAGAGCACCCAGATATTCTGCTCAAGTTCTCTCAAATCTATCTTCCATCCCTTTTAGGCTGTATGTCAGCTTATCCACTGCTAAGACTTTTACCGTGAGTTCTTTCCATTGACCCACTGTAGGCCCCGCAGCCATGGTCCATACATTTTGTATTCCTATTCTAGCCACTGTAAGTAGCACCCATATCCATCTAGGGTAAAGAAACCAATCCCCATTTTCTTCTCCTTCTACCCCCAAAACAATGATTTTTGGGAAATCTCAATAGGCTTTCCTCTCATAGATGTAATTTCTTTGGATATGTCTTGCCAGTAGGATTTTATCACTGAGCAACCCCAATAATAATGTTGGTATGTGCCCCTATTTATTTTGCCTGTGCCGCTATTTATTAATATTGGAGTTCGGGGTGGTAACAGAGGCAGTTATAGATTCATTGGCCTGAGTAATCTGGGGGGCCATGTTACCTTGGCCAGTAATATAAGATGGTGTTCTGCTGAAGGCCAGGGAAATATGAGATGTTTCATCATTTGAACGGCTATTAAACCTAGCAACCATTTCTTGCTGACTGTTTTCCAGTACAGCAAGTCTACTATTAAAAAAGGATACTTCACCAAGTAACTCCACATTTTTTTTATTTTCATCACATACAAATCCTTGCTTGGGTAGTTGTGCCTGGATCAGGAGTACATAAAACACACAGTACACTTGACTCCCACCTCACCATCGAGGGTCATGATTCTATCCACCACTCTTTAAATGCAATAGAAGTTACACTGCAATATACAAACAATGCTGCTCTCAAGACACACTTATGGTTGCCTATATCAATGACAGCAATATAATGTAATTCCTGTACAGCACTGGATAATGGCCTACCTTAAAGGGGGGGAGAAAGGGGAGGTGGAAACACTTCCACTTCTCCCATGCCAGACACGTGCCCAGAAGCATGTCTTCATGTGCGACACCCATACGCACGCCCCACCCATGATCGCCCCGCTTGCTGGTGGGTCCAAATTTGTACTGTGGTATGCAGAGTTCTTCAACTGATTCAACAAGGCCACTCTGTTGAGTTCACCGGGCAGCCGCCGACCAGGCCACCCCTACTATCCCAGTATTCTCACCATCATGCCAAGCTCATTCAGGAGGAACTCTGAGCCCTCTTAGAGAAAGAGGCTATAGAATCTGTCCCATGGGTATAAAGAGGAAGAGGGTACTACTTCCATTTCTTCCTAGTACCCAAAAAGACTGAGGACCTATGCCCCATTCTGGACCTCAGCGATCTCAACACCTTCGTGGCAAACAAACGCTTCAGGATGGTCATACTACCAGGGTTGTTCCCACTGCTGTGCCCAGATGCCTGTCTAGCATCACTGGATATGCAAGACGCATATCGTCATATTCCAATCGCACACCACCACAGGAAGTTTCTGAGATTCGAATTCAGAGGCCAACATTACCAATTCTGGGCATTGCCATTCGGCCTGTCATCAGCTCCCAGAGTCTTTACCAAATGCCTGGCAGTGGTAGCTGTGTCCCTCAGGAGAAAGGGACACTATGTCTTCCCCTACCTGGATGACTGGCTCCTCACAGCGTCATCCAGGGGGAGTCTCAATCAAGCGTTACAAGACACCTTTTCCATCTTCGAAGGTACAGGTGTCACCATCAACCTGCAAAAAATCGTTTCTTACCCCATGCCAGAGAATACAGTTTATAGGAGCAGTCCTGGACACAACCAGAGGGAAGGCCTTCTTACCGGAAGACAGGGCAGATCACCTCAAGGGCTTGATTAGACACATCTGGGGACAGAAACAGGTCACAGCAAGGACCATGTTAAGACTGTTGGGCATTATGGCAGCCACCACAGCCACCATACCTCTTTTTCATCTCCATATGAGAACCGTTCAATGGACCCTCTGAGTCCAGTGGGACCAGCATCAGGACGACCTTGATCTGATGGTCTCAGTCCCCATTTCCATACACAGAGTCCTTCAGTGGTGGTTTGTTCCAGAGCACCTAGCAGCAGGAGTGCCTTTCCTGTCAACCACACCCTCACAGACTACAGACACATCAGGATCAGGTTGGGGAGCCCATCTAGGTGACAGAAGGACACAAGGATTATGGTCCAGCTCAGAAGGAGCTCTACATATAGACATTCTAGAGATGAGAGCAGTCCTCTATGCCCTTCAGGCTTTACAGACAGACTTACGCCCAGGACATCTACTGAGTCAAACAGACAACATGTCAATAGTGTTCTACATCAACAAACAAGGAGATACCCATTCATACCAACTCTGCTGGGAACTGATGAGGGTAGGGTATTGGGCCATAGACAACAACATTACCCTGTCAGCAGTTCATGTCCCGGGAGTGCAGAACATGCTGGCGGACATGCTAAGCTGGTCCAGATCCAGCACACATGAGCGGGAGCTTCTTCAGCAAGTAGCCAAAATGCTGTTCGACAAATGGGGGACTCCAGAGCTAGATCTGTTCACCTCCTCATATAATGCAAAACTGCCCAATTTTTGCTCGCTAGATCCAGGGCCTGGTGTTTTCTGGCGAGACGCATTGTCCCTCTCTTGGACAGGCAAATTTCTTTATGCCCTCCCATCCCACTCATTCAGAGAGTTCTGCTCAAACTGCAAGCAGAAGGAGCAGACATGATTCTGGTAGCCCCATTCTGGCCCAGACAGATTTGGTTCCCCTCACTCCAACATCTAGCGAGTGAACCTCTGGTCCCTCTACCCCTTAGCTCGCATTTACTGTCCCAGAGCAATGGATTGCTACTCCATTCGGACTTACGATCCTTACACCTGCACGCTAGGCTCCTGAAGTCCTAGTGATTTCTCACCATGAGGTCTCAATTCAGATAGCAGATATCCTTGTGGCTGCAAGGAAACCCTCTACTGGGGCCATGTACACCGTGAAATGGTGCCATTTCTGCATTTGATCCTCAGCCTGTAGCCTGGATCCCTTAACTTGCCCGGTGAACTCAGTACTAGAGTACCTTCTTTACTTATTTGATGCAGGGCTAAGTTGCACCTTTCAACATTATCTGCATACCATGCACCTTTTGGGGACAAGTCATTGCCCCAACTGGACTTGTCACGCACCTTTCTGCATGGCATCCTCCACCTAAAACCACCCAATAGGGACCTGATCCCCTCCTTGGGATCTCCTTTTTATTTTGGAACAGCTCACACTACCCCCATTGTAACCACCTGTGAGCTGCGCCTTCTCTCTCGGAAGGCGATATTTTTAATTGCAGTTACTTCTGCCAGAAGGTTTTCAGAGCTCCAGGCACTTATGTGCAAAGAGCCATATCTGGTTTTTCATAAGGACAGGATGTCCTTAAGAACTAATCCTAGATTTTTACCTAAGGTAGTGTCAGAGCTTACTGTTGACCAAGATGTTAACCTCCCCGTTTATTACCCAGAGTATTCCAGTAGAGGAAAGGTTCTCCTGCACACCCTGGATGTGCACAGGATACTCAGGTACTATCTGACTAGAACCAAACAGAGTAGGAAGTCAGATCAGTTGTTTGTTTCTTTTGCCTCCAGGATGTTATGGGCTCCTGTATCCAAACAGACACTTTCAAAATGGTTAGTGAGTTGCATTGTTTTATATTATCAGAAGCAGAACAAACCCTTACCAGGACCGGTAAAGGGCCACTCCTCCGGGGGGCTAGCAGCATCATTCACCTCCCTGAGGAATGTTTCAGCTTCAGCCATCTGTGCAGCAGCTACTTGGAGCACTGTGCACATGTTCATCAGACATTATAGTCTAGACTTTGCCTCCAGGTGCAAAGCTGGCTTTGGACTTGCTGTCCTGCAGGGGCTTCTTTCATGAGGAGTTCCCTTTCACCCTTTTCCAGTTCTCCTGTTTTTTTTTAGGGGCTAACACACACTGCTTGGGACTCAGTCCTAATAGTGTAACCTGCTGCAAGAGCTGTATTGCAAAGTAAGATAGTACGGTTATGTAAGAACTTACTGTAACAGTAGATCTTCAAGAACAGCTCTTGTAGCAGGTACTTTCCCACCCACCTTGCCCTCAGGAGGTCATCTGCATTTGCATTGGCAACATGTTTTAGTCTTCCCTTGGAAGTGAATCCTCAGTCTCCCTTCAGAATTTCTATCGCTATGACTGAGTCTCCGACGGGAGAACTGAGGGATGCTGGGGGAACGCCCCTTTTATGATGCATAGAATGTCGGGGGTGGGGCCGACATCGGGGGCAGTCCCTTGCTGCATGTAGCTAACTAGAAGTTTTCTGTGGGGTCCTGCTGCCTGCTGGCTTCAGTCCTAATGGTGTAACCTGCTGCATCTGATCTTGAATACCGAAGAAAAAATTACTCACCTTAGTAATGTTGTTTCTTCTAATGGAGTCTTGCTATATTCTGACATATGCAGTGAGTCCCAACCTTTGAACTGCCCCGGAGATGAAAGAGTTAACTTTCCATGCCAGGCATGGAACGCTGAGCTCGAGCTTGGTTGAGACTTTGTCTGTTGTTCTTCAAACTCAAACCATCAGATTTTTACAAGCTAAACTCACTAAGGTCCTGTGTGGAACCTGTCAACCTACACTAGCCAACTGGCTACTAACATAAAACACATTTTTTGGTCCCAACACAAAGACTCAGGTCAGGAGACCCAAAAATGAAAACACAACACCCACTCACCCCAAAAAAAGAAGGGGTGAAAAAAAAGGTGGCCACCTACTAAGTGCCAACACTGCACTGCCCACCCACATCCCAAAAACAAAGGTTCTGAGAGGGGCAGGCGGGGGAGGTCAGAATATAGCAAGACTCCATTAGAAGAAACAACATTACTAAGGTGAGTAATTTTTTCTTCAAACAACATGAAGTCTTGCTATATTCTGACATATGCAGACTACAAAGCAGTACCTCCATGGAGGAGGGACAGAACCTACTTAGGAAATAGGCTCTGAAGCACAGCTGTGCCAAACTGAGCATCACTCCTAGCCTGGATGTCCAGGGAGTAATGCTTGGTAAAAGTGTGAACTGTTTTCCAGGTAGCTGCTTGACATATCTAGAATAGGGATGTCCCTGGCAGCAGCCAGGAAGCAGCTGTACCTCTTGTAGAGTGAGCCCTCAGGCCTGAGGGAGGAACCTTACCCAGTTTTTCATAGCAAAATTGGATACAAGAGACAATCCACCTGGCAATGGATCTTTTAGTGGCAGGTTTCCCTTTACCAACCTCACCATAAGTGAGGAACAGTTGGAGGGAGTCAAACCTGTGACCCTTGGTACGCTCTATGTAGTAACTAAGGGCTCTTTTCACCTCTAAACTGTGCAGTCTCCTCTCGCCAGAGGAAGAATGGTGAGTGAAGTACACTGGAAGAGACATAGATTGATTAAGGTGTAAATCTGACACCACCTTAGGCAAGAACTTCCTGTTAGTCCTGAGGACCAGCTTATCTCTATGAAAGGAGATAAAATCAGGCTCCACTGACAAAGCTTGTAATTCACTTATGCATCTGGCAGAAGTGATGGCTACCAGAAACACAGTCTTCCAAGTCAAGTACTTAAGCTCTGCTGAAGACAAAGGCTCAAAAGGGGGTTGCATAAGCTGAGCAATGCAAACATTGAGATCCCAGGCAGGGGCAGGGTCCCTGAATGGAGGGTTGGTGTGAAGCAATCCCTTGAAAAACTTGGAGAAAACAGGGTGAGCTGAGAGAGAAGAGGGCTTACCTGCTGAATTAAAAGCAGACACAGCTGCCAGATGCACTTTCAGTGTAGATGGTCTCAGCCCCAAGCTATTTAAGTGAACCATATAATCAAGGACTGTGGGCAGATCAGCAGATTCTGGAGAAATATGCTTCCCAGAGCACCATATGGAAAATCTTTTCCATTTAGAATTATAAGTAGCCCTGGTGGAAGGTTTTCTAGAAGCCTTCAGGATATCCATTACACCTTGGGAGAGGTGTAAATCAGCAAACTCTAACTCTTCAAGAGCCAGGCCTTGAGATTGAGAGATTTACGGTTTGGATACCAAACCCTCCCCTGAGCACAGGTTAACAGGTTGTAATTCCTGGGAAGACACAGGGGAAGATGGACTGCTAAAGACAGTATGAGTGGATGCCAGGGTTGTCTGGCCCAATCTGGAGCAATCAGGATCATCTTGCAGGGTTGAGATCTGATTTTGACTAGCACTTTGAACAGGAGAGGGAAGGGGGAAAAGCATAGAGAAACTTCCCTTCCCAATTGAGAACTAAGGCATCCAGGGGGACTGAGCCCAACACTGGGGGCCTGCAACAGAAAAGGGGAAGTTGGTGATTATCTGGAGCTGCAAAAAGATCTATCTGCAGGGTGCCCCATCTGGAAAATATCACCTCCAAGACCAGGGGATCCAGTGACCATGCATGATGGCCCTGGGAAATCCTGCTGAGAGCATCTGCCAGGACATTGTCCTTTCCTGGGAGGTGAACTGCCATGAGGGAGGTGTTCAGGGAGTAAGCCAGAGACCACAACTTCATTGCTTCGGTGCACAAGGCCATAGACCGAGTGCCTCCTTGCTGGCTGATGTACCACATTGTGGTGGTGTTGTCTGTTCTGACCTGTACAACTTTGTTCTGAACAGATCTGGAAAAAGCTTGAAGTGCTAGAAATACTGCTCTGAGTTCCAACAGATTGATATGAAGCAGAGATTCCTGAGGGGACCACAACCCCTGGGTGGTGAGGTCGCCCATGTGAGCCCCCCACCCCAAGAGGGAGGCATCTGTAGTAAGGATTAAAGAGTGAGACTGACTGACAAAGGGAACCCCTTGTCTCAGATTGTTCTGATCCTGCCACCACTGTAGGGCCTGGATCAGGGTTCGAGTTACTGGGATCAGTTTGGTCAGAGGGTCCTTCCTTTGAGACCAAAGGCTCTCAAATGGAACTGAATGTCTCTCATCTGAAATCTTGCTCCCTGCACTACTGCTGTAGAAGCAGCCATGTGCCCCAGGAGCTGTAGAAAATGCCTTGCTGGTCAAGAGACCTGCAGGGTGAATGAGGAGGCCAGAGAGACACCAGGGTCCTTGCCCTCTCCAGGGGAAGGAAGGCTCTGGACTTCTCTGTGTCTAGCTCTGCGCCTATGAAGGTGAGGAGCTGGACAGGCTCTAGAACTGACTTTGGAAGATTTAGAAGGAAACCCAAAGAAGTGAGCAGTTGCTGAGTTATCTATAAATGTAACTTGACCTGGTATGGGGACTGGCCTACTATGAGCCAGTCATCCAGGTAAGGGAAGATGGCAATTTTCTGCCTTCTTAGAGAAGCAACTACTACTGCCAGGCATTTTGTGAATACCCTTGGAGCAGAGGTGAGGCCAAAGGGCATTGCTCTGAACTGGTAATGGCCTGAGGGCAGCTCGAACCTGAGGTACTTTCGATGGGAGCTTCTGATGAGAATATGGAAGTAGGCATCCTTGAGGTCCAGGGACGCTAGCCAGTCCCCTGGCCTTAGAGAGGGTAGAATAATTCCCAAAGTCACCATTTTGAATTTTGGTTTTAAAAGGTGCTTGTTTAAATATCTGAGATCCAGGATGGGCTGCCATTCTTCTGTCTTTTTTGGGGTAAGGAAGTACCTGGAATACAATCCTTTGCCCTGCTGTAGGGGTGGAACCCTTTCTACAGCTCTGAGAGCTAGGAGGGAAGAGACCTCTGCCTCTAAGGCAAGTGCCTCTGATGGATTTGCAGGTGGAAAGGATCTGGTTCTCATCTTTGGAAACCTTTGAAGCTGAGAACCAGTGCCTGGCTTACTACTTCCAGGACCCATTTGTCTGATGTCAGAGACTCCCAGTCCTGGACAAAGTAAGCCAGCCTGCCCCCTACAGGTAGCTGAGAATCGGCCCTGGCAACCCCATCAGGGTGCCTGCTTGCCAGGGTCTTTGGGCTGAGGGGTGGAAGCAGGCCTTCTTGTACCTCGTCTGCCTCTCCCTCTAAAGAACCCCCTCTGGGCATAAGCAAAAGAGGAGGCCTGGGCTTGGTAAAAAGGCCTATGAAAAGGCCTGCCTCTGCCCCTGGGAAGCTGCCTTTGAGGAGTGGCCTGCCTTTCCTTGGCCTGTGCACTCCTATAGGTGGTCCTATACTCATCCATTTTCTTCATGTAATTCTCTGTCTGCTCCCCAAACAGAGAATTACGCACAACAGGAAAATCCATGGCTTTAGTCTGGGTATCCTGTGACAGGGTAGTACATCTGAGCCAAGCCATTCTGCGAAGTGCCACAGATGTAGCCATGACTCTTGATGACACATCATTAGAGTCCACTGCAGCATGGAATTGCACCTTGGATGCCTCAATACCATCAGCAGCCACCTGCTCCAGCTCCTTGGCAAGCTGGACAGGGACCTGTTTTGCTAGAGCCATAACAGTATCCCATCTGGATTTCTGATATCTAGCAACATAAGCCATATAATTCGCCTGTCTGAGTCCCAAAGATGCTGCCATGTACTGTTTCTTTGCCATGGCATCAATCCTCCTGGAGTCCTTGTCTGGGGGGGGGTGTGAAGCCAAGGGAATATTTGCCTTGTCACAGGCTGCAGCCTGCACTACCCAATATGGCTGCATTGTTGTGTAAGGAACTCCGTATCAGAGCCTGACAATGTGTACCTCTTGTCCATTCCCTTATCTACATGAGGTATAGTGTGAGGAGCTTTTAGAATTTTAAATGTCTTTTTCCCAAAAGATTTATGCAAGGGGAATAGACAGCCTCCTAGACTCTGGGATATCCATCATTTCTACAGAGTCAGGCTCCTCTTGATCATCCACAGCTTCCTCCATAGGGAGCTGGAGGGTTTCAGCCACTTTTTTATAAAACATAAAATGAGAAGGGGGACTCAGAAAGCCTAGGAGGAGACACACCTGAAGGTCTGTCTGGGGAGATGTCCGGGTCAATGGGCACATCCAGACTTTCAAATCCACATTCACTTTCCTCATACTCCTCTTCCTCCTCCTCCGGTTCATAAAATTCCTCTAAATCATACTCTTGAACCGGTGAAACCGGCCGAACCGAGCGCCTACCTGACGGTGCCGGTTTGGTCGGAACTGGGGAAAGCGACTGGACAATTTTGATCGCTTTGGCTATTTCTTCAGAGGTTGGAGAGGAAAGTTTTGGCTCCACACCAGCTGATTTTCTAGTCCTTTTTGCTGGAACCGACTCCTCAGAGTCAGATCTCCTTTTGCCCGAAGAAGTCTTGCCTTGGTCAGAGGGCACTCCTTCTGGTTCGGTTTGAACCGAACCGGGCTGGCCATCCGGTTCAGCGGACTTTTTGGCCTCCCTTTCCCTGAGCCTACCAACTCTCTTTTCCAGGGTAGCTGCAGGAAAATTTTTACAAATCTGGCAGTCTGCATTGAGGTGGTCAAACCCCAGACAGTAAACACAGGTGGTGTGGGGATCAGCCTTGGCAAAGACTTCCCCCACACACACTACAGTGTTGAAACCCAGTGGGCCCAGTTTTTCTTTTGGGTTTCTCAGACATAGTGCCAGTCCTATCCAAACTTACCCGTTTATGGCAATCCGCCAGGCAAGACCCTCTTATCGGTTCCTAACCGTGTCACGGGTCGTGGAAAAAAAGTAATAAAATTCATTTTTTTTTAGAACCGATAAGAACCAGTAGCCACACTCTAAAAGTACAATTTAAGACTTTTAAAACAACCTGATTGGTTCAAACCGAACCGATGAACCGTTTTACAAGTTCCACACAGAATAGATAAAATATAACCTATCTAGTACTCACAAATACCACAGACAGAGACTGAACCAACAGGTTACGGTTTAATTTTGGTTGAAAACCGAGAAAACAGCACTTTAACTGACAAAATGAACCGAGCAGAAGGAGAAATCTCCAGAGTGACTGTTCAGTGAGGTGGAGTAAAGAATCTGACGGTTTGAGTTTGAAGAACAACAGACAGAGTCTCAACCGAGCTCGAGCTCAGCGTTCCATGCCTGGCATGGAAAGTTAACTCTTTTATCTCCGGGGCAGTTCGAAGGTTGGGACTCACTGCATATGTCAGAATATAGCAAGACTTCATGTTGTTTGAATATGAATTATTCAGTTTAGCTGTGAGTCGTTCCATCTGGTAAACATTACACATCAAATTGAGCCATGTGTCAATAGACAGAACAGTCTGTGTCAGCCAAAGCTTGGCGACTGTTTTCCTAGCCATGTTGGCATCTATATTCAAATGTTGTTGTGTGTCGGAGGACCTATACCCCTCCAGTATATCTAAAAGAAAGAGAAAAACGTAAGTCGAAGTTCCAAAGGTCTCTGAAGGCCTGCTGTACAACTTGTATAAAATGTGAAAGCACTGGACGTGACCACAAAATGTGGCCATGTGTGGACACAGACATCCCACACTGTCTCCAACACTGACCCTCTCTATACAGAAACTATTTAAAGAGCTGGTGACACATTCAGGAGAACTTTAAGAAAGCACAATATTTAGGCACTGTCCAGCTTGTATTTCTCATTAGTTCCGAATTCTTCCTCCCTATTATTTAGTAGTGAGGTCATTACCGTGAAAACAGGATCTTTGCTCCCGAAGAGTTCATGTATTCCTGCTTTCTTCCTACCTGAAGTCATACAGCACTGCTTGTGACCTCACAGTTACTCCTATGGCAAGAGATTGTGATGTCACAACAGAAGATTATGACTTGAAGTAGGGAGTAAGCTATAGAGGCAGATGTACTCCAAACTGAACTCTGAGGGACAATAATCATATATTCATACACATTTCTTTAGTAATAAATTATGGGGAGGAGAAATATATAAAATATAAATGGAATGCAAGCAGAATTGTACCTAATTATTATGTTTTTTAAAGTTTTCTTTCAGGCATCAGCAGCTTTTTAACATACCTTGCTGGAGTAATATGTATCTCACTGTGGTCCTCCATGAAACCCCCTTCTGTATATGAGAGGCAGTGACCTTATGTATATTTTGGAAACATAAGTCCCATTGGAAGAGAGAAGGGACCGGGAGGACATGATAGAGGTCTTCAGGTACATGAAGAGGGTAAATAGGGGAGGAACAGACAGGGTGCTTCGAAGGAAGGAGGAGGGGGCCCCTAGAGGGCATGGGTGGAAGCTGGAGGGGGGAAGATTCAGGGGAGAAAAGAGGAGGTGCTACTTCACCGAGAGGGTGGTGGAGCTATGGAATGCGCTGCCTAGGGGGCTGGTGGAGGCAGAGACAGTGGAGGGGTTCAAGAGGGGGTGGGACAGGTACAGGGGAAGGGTTCTGGAAGCAAAATCCAATGCAGCAAGAATATCCAGAACTGGGAAGGGAGAAGCCAGAGAAGGCGAGGGGAGCAGCAAGGTCAGCACCCAGGGTGGGGGCTGACCAAACGAGCAGACATGAAAGACCGTTAGGCCTATTCTGCTGGCATTTTAGTATGTTAGTATTGTTGGTCTGTGATTTTAACATTAAGATCCTTTTCCCATGCAGCCTTTATGTGGTCGATGGAGGAGCCCTAAAAAGACTGTAAAGCTTGGTATAATTTGGGGATGTTTAGTTTTGATCTTTCCTTCAGGATTTGTTCTAACAGGGAGAGAAAACTGGTGTTTTCTTTTGTGCTTGTTCAGGTTGCATGAATGGGAATAGGTAATCCCTAGCCTGTAAGTATTGGAAGAAGTGCCTCTTGAGTATATTGTATGTTTTTTTTTTTCATTGCTGTTTTGTTCTTTGGTAACTGGGTAAGGCCCTATACACAAATGCCTGTTTTCAGAGGCGACCTAGCAGCACTAGGGAGGTTGTGACCTGCTCACAGTCACACAGTATGCAAATGGAGGTTGTGGGAATCAAACCTAAGTCTTTTAGATGCACCAAGCTCCATTCACATCTCTTGACTCTAACCTCTAGGCTATACTGCCAGCCCATGTGGTTATATAGGTCTTCAGATGTTCTGATAACACTTCCCTGTAGCATTTATAAGCAATACACTAGGTCAACCCGTGCCCAGCGCTCAAAACCAAGGTCCATCTTAGCAGGTACAAAATCTGTTGAACTGTGAGGGACAGAATGCCGTACCTGAATGGGATAAGGAATTTCATCTGTAATAATTTTAACCAGCTATGAAGAGTATTTTATCTATTTCTAAAGTTTATTTAAAGTGTATTTACTATTAAGTTAGTTCCTTAATTACTCTGCATTAGTTAGGGAGTTGTTTTGCTATCCTGGTCTCTCCATTTCCCGATTGATTCCCAAGAACCAGAGACTACCTTAACTGCTACTGCTTTTTCCTTTTCGCTACTGTTGTCAAAGTAAACCGCTTGGCTGTTTATTTATTTATTTATTTATTTATTTCAGATTAGGATTAACACCTTTGAGTCAGAGACTCATTTACAAAGGTTCCAAGTCAATTGAGGTACGTAGACAGACAAACAACACATAGCTACAGAGTCAATATAGAATATTTGAGTCAATACAGAACATTTGCAAAACTAGTTGCATAGTTACAGACTGTATTGAAGAGAAATCATTGAAACTAGGCATTCAGGAAAACCAACAGTACTTTAGTATACATAAGTGGGTTAGGATGTTGAGATGTAGGTACAGAGAGAGTGAGACCAGGGTGTAGAGGCACTTAGGGTGAGAGTAAGGAAAGGCAGAGTTCTGAAATATTAACTATTGGCAGATTAGAAGGGTGTAGAGAAGCAGCCAGCATATGGCTTTGTCAGAAGAGGCATACGTAGCACGTGTGAGAGGGCAGGGGAGAAACCCGGAGGCCTAGTATAGTTTAGAAAAGGGGGGCAGAAGAGTGAGGTGTGGGGGGACAGGTAAGTGGTGAGTGGGATAGTTTAGAGAAGAAGGGTGGATGGAGGGAAAAGAGGAGGGTGCGGGGACAGTAGGTGAGTGAGGGAAGGGGAAGATAGGGGTATTAAATACTATATAAAAAAGATGAAAGGGGCGCTGTGGAGCAGCCATCAGCACAGACATTGTAGACAAAAGTTTGTTCTCATGCACCACTGAGAAGCAGAAATAACCCCCCATGCTTGGGTGTCTGATTCAAAAGCCACGTTTTATTGTTTACAACACTGGTGTATCACTACCACTATTAGAGCCAAATGTTTTCAAGCACTTCTCCTGTGCTCTTTCTCAAGGTGTAAGCAGAGACTTGCCTTTTGTGAGCTCCGTAGAGTTTAATTTCCAAAGGAGATTTTTTGCAACTTACACTTTATATTTACCAAACTTTTGGAGCTTATTGGACTGCTCAGCTTATCTGGTTTGAGATGGGACCTAAGAAAAGAAGTTGGCAGGCTCAACAGAGCGTGGAAATGTTCTTTACAGCACCTGGAGCCTCAGCTACAGGAAAGGTAGGGGGGCCTGCATCGTGTGGCATCAGCAATCCTCAGGTGGCACAAATCTTAACCTCCATGCTACAGAAGATCCAGGCCACAGGGAAGATACAAATAAAAGGCTAGCCGTTGTGGAACTGAAACTTGTCGACTTCAAGGAGAGGATTGGCAGAAAAAAGCAGGCAGTAAGGGGACTGCAACAGTCATCGGAGTCGCAAAGAGAAGTAAAGACGACTGTGATCAGAGACCTTGGCTTCTTGTAGGCCAAGGTACAGTCCCTGAAGAACGTGGCACAGCAAATAAATGTCCGCATTGTGGCTTCCTTCCATTACTTGCTGCTCGCTTTCAGCTGGCAGCTACCTTGGAAAGGCTCATCTTTAAGGTGTTCCTGCTATTGTCCTTTCATGCAGAGATCAATACCCTAAAAGCCCTTGTGATTCCAATGCATTTGAGGCCTCGTGAAGGCTCGACAGACTGTCCAAACACCTATATTTCATTGCCGCAGGTTGGAATTCCCCTACTACGAGCCACCAGAACCCATGGAGAAATCTTATGGGAGGGCAGCAAGCTAGGGTTCTTTCTGGACCTTTCCTCCCAAATTCGGGACAAAAAGAGGCAATTGCAGCAGCTTAAATCATTTATGGAAATGGGAGTTATGGTGTAGATGTTTTTCCAGCTCACCTACAGGTCATCCACCAAGCTAAAACGCACATCTTTAGAGACCCAGCAGCTACAGAATCCTGTTTTGGCAAGCTGTTGCCCAGGGAGGCCATCGGCTGACAAAATTCATATTCTGGGTGATCTTTGAGGATATCTCTTGGAGCAAGCCACACCCTTGGAGCTATAGCTGCCAGGCACTAGGACCACATGAAAACATTTCTAGCTAGCTGTCTACAAACAGGATGCCCATGACATTATATGCATGACATCCTTCCTATATAAATGTGAGTGGCTCCGAGCTCCTTCAATTCTTTTCCCACCGTTGACCTGTACACATCGGACTCACGCAGACTACTACCATTTCAGTTGACCACCTTCTTTAACTTTTATGTTTATTTTCTTTCTTTTCTACAAAATGATAATGCTTTCGGTAAGAAGGACTCTGCAAAAATTCTCTCTCTCCTGTCTACACTTTCCTCTTTACCAGGACGACGATCTGCAGAGTTCTCCTGGACGGGCCTATGATAATACTGATATAGTCATATGGGAATCCCACAACTGACACAGTACAATCGATGGATGTGTTGAAACAAATGATTCTTGTCATGTCCCTGCTTCATTAAGCACTACTATGTTGGATGGACAGCAGCAATTTACTCGTTCTATTCTTTGTACAATCTCCTGTACAAATACTCGCCATGGATGCCTTGGGCTCTGACTGGGGTGCTCTTCACAGTTCCTTCCAGACACAAGGGTCCTGGAACAGAGTGGAGGCCATACTACACATAAGTGTCTTAGAAATGAAAACTTTTCTATACAGCCTCCAGGCATCTCAGAATCAATTCTGCCCCTTCCTCTGCTATATAAATTATTTGAATGTAATGTACTGTAAATTTATGTTGTGTATCAAATCTCTGTAAACTATCCTCATGTTCCCCTACCCCCCCCCCAGGTCGCACTGGGAGATGAGCAACTTGTTGCTCAGTGTGCCTTCCTGGTGAAACATGTCAATAAATAAATTAATAATTCAGAAGAGCTGTGTCAGTGCCATGCACTACAAAACCAAAAAAGGGTGCACTCGCTCCTATCCTCTATACAGGGACTCAATGAGAGTGTGGCACTGGGCAATGTCTCATGGGTTTCTGTTTCTGGCCGTGTTTCTCCCAGGTCTCCAAACATCCTAGTAGGCAAGCTAAGCAGGTCTCAGTCTCTGATTTATGAATGGGAACTGCTGACCTCCGTGATAAATGACCTCTTCGTAAGATTGGATTGTCCAGATCTGGACCTTTTGTGTCCCCGCACAACGCAAACCTCTCATGTTATAAGGACATGGATGCAGTTCACTGTCCATACTCTGGCAGTTCCACTGGAAGTGCTGATTCAATGGATGTCTTTAAGCTAAGCTCCTCCAACCACCCGGGCAGTATATCCTCTTGCTTTGCCCCTTGACATCAGATCTCTCATTATGCTGGAAAGGAAAAGGTCTCATCCTCTCCCCTATGCAGCGTTAGGGGCTTCCCATAGCGCTTTAGTGCTGTTCTTCAAGAGATGTCTTCAAGAATTGTATTCCCCAATCAAAACCATGCACCTTTGCTCTGGCTCTGCCTCAGTCAACAGAAGATGAACATGGAGGAAGCAAAGCTGGCCTGCAACTTCAAGTTTTGTGTGAACAGAAAACATGTAATGCAGCTCAGAAGGCAATGTCTGGAACCAAGGAAGTGACTTCAACTGTACACTGAAGGAAAACCTGGCTAACAGACTCTGGAATGCACAAAAGAGAACAAGGCATCTGGCCTGGTGGCACTGAGGATTGAGGTACTGGACACCACCTCTCGTGCCACACCGGTGACCCGTATTCAGGAATGAGCATGGGTCACTGGGGGTCGACAGGAAGGGAGAGGATTGAGTGTCTGGAGGACAGCTCTCCTCTCCTGGGGAGGGAGGACTGGCACTCCTGCCAAACAACTGCCCCAGGTGGAGGCTGGAGGGTAGTGCAGGTCTGAGGGGTCAGAAGTAGGGAGGGTGCTGCGGGACTTCTGTGGATGCGTGCATGCCTCCATGTACACACATCCTGCGTGTGTGCCCCAGCAGTGGGAAGGGAGAAAACATGGAGGAAAAACACCTCCTATGGATGAAGACTGACCCCTCGCAGGCTCCGCACCCGGCGACTGGACAGAGGTAAATCCCAGTGATACCGGGGTGATGGGGCTGGGGGATCAGTTAGAAGGAGGCAGCTGGGGGCAAACGAGCATAAACCATATATATATAAAAAAAAGAGAGAGAGAGAGAGAGAGACCAGGGCTTGGTCATAGGATGAAACATTTATGTAAAAAGTAGTAACACTCACCACTACCTGGAGAAAACACAGTGTGTGTGTGTGTGTGAAAATGTTCTGCACTTTTTGCAGGGGTGAGTTTTACTTCTTTTTACAGTAAATCTGAGTCTGCCAGCTGAGTTTCCTTGAGCATACAGTTTTGCGTCATGTATCAACAGAAGATGTCAAAAACCTACCCCTCTACTGCCTGGATCACAGCATAATGTGTCTCTTTGTGGCCTTTGTCAGGTGATGTTTCAAACATTGCTGGAAGATTGTGTGACCAGGTTCCGGCCAGGGACCCTAAACTTAGACCTGAAAGTCACAAAAAAGCTTGTTGTAGAGCTGTAGGTCAAGAACCATATACAAACCAGGAGAAGTTATGCAATTTGCAAGTAGCATTTTAATAATATTATGATTATCAGTATTATTATTGTTAATAAAATAAAGATGAACAGGATAGCTCTTCACAAAGGTAGTACAAACAAAAATCCTTCCTCTGACTCTCTCTAAAATCTCAAGCTCTCTATCACCAAACAAAGCATTGCTAATCTTTTCTTAAGATGTATTTTCCTGACAGTTTAACCTCTGTATCTTGTTCTTGTAAGTTTCATCTCTGTTTTTCCTAAAATGCAACAATACTTTTTTCATTGACCTTCCTGTGACCAGCCTGAAGAGTACATTAGTCTTCTGCTAATTTCCTGCTGACAGTTCTTTTAACAAGGTTGTGAAAGGTCAAAAGGTTTCTCAAGATCAACCTCCTGTCTTACAAACTGCTAACTTATCTCACCCCCACATAATAATTTTTATTATAAACATAAAAACAGCAAACATATAATTAAAATACATCACCCTTATATAATGTGATATAAGTTATATAATAACAGAAGTAATACAAATCGATAATTAACAACTCTGACTCAACTTCCAGTTCTGCCATGGATCCAGCTAACAGCTAAGGGGACAGCTCTCGACCTCATGCTACTCCCCCTTCCCCCCCCCATTTATATAGTTAAACTACAAAAATATAGGAAAATGTCAGGCGGGGGCAGAGTAAGAACAGAGGCACCCCACTGAAAAACCAACTAAATAAAAATGACAAGGAAGGCAGCAGATCCACTGCTAACTCGCCGACTAGTCATAGCAGCCCGGCCCGACCAACTGATGCGAGGCCCGCGGACGATATCGAAGAGGAGTCGGAACAGCTTTCTAGACACAGATTCTAACTCATCCTAAAAGAAATAAAATAGATGAGGGCAGAGAATAAAGCTGAATTTAAACAGATCAGCCAAAACCTTACTGAGGTAGAGCAGAGTGCAGAGACGGAAGACCGTCTATCGTATATGGAAGATAGAGTTTTACAGCTAGGCCAAATGATGCAGTTGCTTTGCCACCATGCAATTACACTAGAACAAAAATCCCTGGACCTAGAAAGTAGATCCAGAAGGGAGAACCTGCGCATATATGGGCTGAGAGAAGGCGCCGAAACAGATCTGATGGCTGATTTTATCACCGACATGTTAAGACATCCTTGATTGGCCACCAGGATATAAGCTGAAAGTGGAGAGGGCACACAGAGCACTGATTCCAAAATCTAAAGATCACAAGCCAGACCGTGCTCCATCATCCTTAAATTTAACAGCTACCACACCAAAGAAGATATATTAAGAAGGGCCTGGCAGAAAAAAGAGGTGAAATATCTGGAGAGCAGACTTTATTTTGACCACAATTACCCACCGGCCATTCAGAGACGAAGACTAGAATATGGGGACTTGATTAAAGAACTCTGAAGCAAACAAATAAAAATACAGACGCCTTACCGAGCACAGTTCGGAGTTTTTTGGCTGGATAAAACAGAACTCAATAAAAAACCCTCAGGAAGCAAGAGAGGCCCTGCTAAAACATGGCATCAAGTTAAATGTGCCCACCAAGATGTCACAGAAAAGGAAGGACACTGCAGATTCCTGGCAATTAATATCTTCACACAGGTCACGACCGAATGGTGAACTGTCCTCGACTGAGATGGTGCAACACTTACAGGACTGCATCAAAAAGGTACCAGGAGACCCCGATTTAGAAACCGAATCAGAAAGAAGAATAAATGGGTAACGGACACATTCTGAATTTGCTTTCTTTCTAAAAGTCTTCTCTGAGATGCAGAGAGCCCTGCCATCTGTGCAGGGTTCAGGGGCCTACGTGTAGGGCCTGGAGATTTTAGACCTGAAGTACCGGCTCGGCACATAGACTTGCACTCCTTCATTTAATTGTTTGGATGTACTCCTCCATCTATATTTATAAGTAGGCAGATGGACATAACCTAACTGAAATAAAAAAGTGGAAGTACTTTAAAAAACGTGGGTTTGACCCCGCGACATACTCCCCGTGTTTTGAATACCAAGGGCTGGGTGGGGGGCCTTTTGTATGCCATCAGTTTCATCTGTGCAGTCGGTAGCGTGAAGGGATTTATCAGGGTAGTGCCCTGCTAGATGTAAGAGTTTTGTTCTCTATCCAACTTTAAGTACCTCAAAATGTTACCTGTATATTCAATATAATTGCTGCTTTTGTAGTCTAATGTTTAATATGGAGAAGGGGTTTTGTATTACAGCCATACATCGTTCATATCTATGAATAAGTGCCCCTCCCCAATTTTTTATCTGGGAGAGGAGAGGTTCTCACATGTATACCCACTACAAGGCAGAATTGCCTACCAGTCGTGTCTTCTAGCAAAGACGTCCCTGCTAGGGCTCACCCCTGGTTCAACATCCAGTCTCTTCATAACTGCACAACCACACTTAAAGACCCAAAATGCGGTCAAAGGTGGGTTGGTGGTACCGTTCAAGAGAACTTCCCAAGTGCAGCGATCCCTCTCTTTCCATGGCCCAAGGTGGTTTAACAATCCCCCTAAGGTCCTGACTGAATGCAACAAAATTGGCCACTTCAAGTCTAGACTATGGGCACACTTGGTCCTGGAGAATATTTGTTACTGCCCCTGAATTCCTTAACCCACTCCTGCTACTGCTTCCCTGGCCCCTTACCTCTCCTCACATCCACACCTATCTCCCCCCCTTCACTCACTCACCTACTATACCTGCACCCTCCTCTTTTCTCTCCCCTCCACCCACAGCCCCTACCTCTCTAAACTCTCCCACTCACCTAGCACCTGTCCCCAACCCCCCCTTCTGCCCCCTTTCCCAAAATCTACTAGGCCTCTGGGTTTCTCCCCTGCCCTCCCCTTACACGTTCCACCTATGTCTCTGCTGACAAAGTCTTACTCTGGCTGCTCTTCTACACCCTTCTAGTCTGCCACTAGTTAGTACTTCAGAACTCTGCTTTTTTCTACTCTCACTATACGCTCCTACTCCTTGTTCTCACTCTCCTGGTACCTACATCTCACCATCCTAACACACTTATGTATACTCAGGTACTGTTGGTTTCCTGAATAACTAGTTTCAATGATTTCTCTTCGCTACAGTCTGTAACTTTGTAACTCATTTTGCAAATGTTCTGTATTGACTCTGTAACTATGTGTTGTCTGTCTGTCTTTGTACCTTAATTGCCTTGGAACCTTTGTAAATGAGTCTCTGACTCAAAGGTGATAATCCTAATGTGAAATAAATAAATAAATAAAATACCAATGAAAGAAATGGTAGGTGAGGAGAGATCCTAAATAATGGGGATTGACCTAAATATACAACCTCCCCACACTGAAGCACTAGTTTTTGGTTTTTTTTTGTAATTTTATTTATTAGATTTTATAATCTTACAGTACACAACTGTATCAGACATAAAATATAGGCAGATAGGTACGCAGACCTTCACAGTTAATAGGATGTTAAATTACATACTAGATGAATAGCACAGTGGACTTAAATTCTATAAAGGTTTGCCAGGTGAAAAACTTATAGGAGTAAATATGAAAAGATAGACCTGTAGATATGTTGCACTCTCACCTCATTACTAAAATATCAGAAAGAACTGTTGTAGTCCAGGGCTTCTGTTCTCTTGCAGAACTGAACAGTGGTGGAGGGCTGAGTGACCTAAGTAACAGTAGAAAAATCTACAATCGAAATCCCAGTCTCAGTTACGTTGCATTATTACCCCACAGCTATAGGCAGGAACGCAGCCTGCCCTGCGGGTGGACAATAAACATCAGGGTATTTTTAATGTTCACACTGACTGAGTGGTGAACTTACTCACCAACATCGATAAACTACTGTACTTGGTCTCAATGAGGGCATTTAAAAGGTTTAACATCCAGAACAGCAAATATGAGGGCCATAACATCTTAACAGATAGCTTATTAATCAGCTCCATGTGGCATTGAAAAAATACTATAAAGTTCCAACATGAACAATTTCTATAATTGCAACAACCAGGTTAAGGCCTGGAAACAAAGAATACTTTCCTCGTTGTTTAATAACAACAGTTATATTTCAATGTCTCAGAACTAATACAAATGTAAATCCTTGTACCTCAGATAGAGCGGGTTTAACAAAAAGGTATGGATCCAGTATTTCACCCTTCTTCATCCGATGAAGGAACAGGAGGCTGTAGTCTCTCTATCAATTTCTCTGCAAATTGAGCTGCAGCTGGTGGGTCCAGGAAAATGAGCGTTTTTGCCTCATGCCGAATATGAAGCCGCGCCAGGAAGTTCAGACAAGTTTCAACCCCATGGCATAGTAGGTCTTTCTTCACAATCTGTAGTTCCTTCTTTTGGGCTTGAGTTTGTGCAGAAAGGTCGGGGAAAAACCCCAAGTGACTACCCTACCATACGATCTCTCCTTTGGATCGTGCAGCTTGTAGGAGCACTATCTGAGCCTCAGGCGGCCCCAGGGTTATGATCGTTATCAGTGCTTTTTGCTGGGAAGGCCCTCTTAGTCGGGCTCTCTGTGGAATAGCAAAGACCTTTAGGAGTTTAACCCCAGAGTCTTTTGACAGTAGCTGGAGGTCCTCAAATATCATTTTTGTCACCACCGAAAGGATTTCAGCTGATCCGACGAAACGTGGGGGAAAGCCTACAATTCTGACATTGCCCTGTCATTGTGTATTTTCAAGGCTTTCTACTTTTGCTTTAAGTAGTGATACGTCCCGAACAAAAGCCGCATTGCATTCGCACTGGCATCCCTGTGAATCTTGAAGCTCTCTTATACCACCCGCATTATCTTGTATGCTACGATCACTTTCTGTGAGTTTCGCCTCGACTGCCACCAACCTCTTGTTTGTCTCTTCTCCATTGGCTTGAATTTTGGATAACATCACTAGGATTTGAGTAGTAGGGAGATCCGGCGTCGCCAACCCCAGTCCCGCTGTAGGTCCCGTAGTGGCATTAGAACATGTGGAAGAAAGATATGACTCCATATTATGGAAGGGTCGTTTAGTGTCTCTTTTTGGCCCCATCTTGTGCCTTAGGGTTTCCGATGCGTCCCTAGCAGATTTTGGCTGCTGCAGAAAGTTTAAATATCAATTGGAGAGGCGTTAATAACCAATCTATGTAGGAGCTGTTTCAGATTGCTTCCACCATCTTGCTGCTCAGCAGCGCCCCCCCGAAGCACTAGTTGATGGTCCAGCGATGGCTCACTCCATCCACATGAGCCCCTATAATAACCATCAGGCCATGGAAGAAGGCCCCGTAGACAGGGGCAATGTTACCTCTTTTACCCTGGCCCAATTATCTCTACCACCTCTTTTATTAATTGGGAACCATGGGACTAAAGACGTCCAAAATGAGGTATTCTACCTTGGAAGTAATCTCAATGTTTGTAATATAGTTCAAATGTTTTTATTTGTACACATGTATATAAGTTTGTTGTTCGTGGAAGCTGCCGCTCTCCTGACTGTCTGCCCCCCCAGAGGCTGCCCTGCGACGATCCTTGTGGGTTAGGATTGCAGGGTGTATTGTTGAGGACCCCTTCTAAACTAAATACGGCTAACCAAAACACTATTTACCTATCCTATAATGTGCATGACCTTACCAACCCAGTGAAATGAAGTAAAATCATAACATACCTTAAAAAAACAGGTGCTGACTTCCTGCTGCTGCAGGAAACCCATTTGTCCAGAGCAGAGCATGAGAAATGATCAAAATTTGGTTTTGCACAGGTGGTTGCATCTGCCTCTGGCAAGGGCTGCTGTCGTGGAGCGGTAATATTAATCCCAAGATGGGTACCATTGGAAGTAACTGCAACACTTGTTGATCCAGATGGATGTTATGCCTCGTTTAAAGGAATATACAACGGCTCTAAAATTACTATAGCATCCATCTATGCCCCTCCAAAATCAGATTATGTTTTTTATAAAAAACCTTTTGATGAAAATTTCTGCATGGTTGAAAGGAACATTAGTGATGGGCAGGGATTTAAATTTGGTCTTAAATGAGAAACTGGACACCACATCCAGGGTTTCAAGGATGGATCGTAGGATGGCCTCCAAGGTTAGTAAATTACTTGCAGAGCTGAGCTTTTATGCGGTTCTCTCTCCGTTTCCTGCCTCTTGTACTTACTACTTCGAGATCATTTATCACTGAATTTATTAAAACCTGTACATATTGTATATAACCTATGTAAATTTTGCTGTTCTAAAACTTCTGTATGTTTACTTGTATGTACTATCCCGTTCCCTCTACCCCAAGGACGCATCTGGAATCGAGCGGTAGTCTGCTCAGTATGTCTTTCCTGGTAAAACTTTTAAATAAATAAATAAATAAATAAATGTGGACACGTGGAGATCTGTACATGGACAAGACAGGAATTACACCTTTTATTCACCAACACACAAAGTATATACCCGCCTTGACTATCTCCTTATACCAAAGGAATCAGTCTTCCAGCGGATAAGGCAATCATAGAAGACATGGTGCTCTCAGATCACGCACCCATAACCATACACCTTAAAATGGGCCAAACCAGGAAAAACACCTTCTGGCATCATAACTTGTCACTACTGCAGGGCGATGAGGTTAGGGACACCATTAGGGATATAATAAAAAGGACATTGGAAGAAAATGACACTGGAGAGCTATCTCCCACAATATTGTGGGACACAATTAAGACAATAGTAAGGGGGAAGCCAATTACAATAGCCGCAGCCCATAAAAGACAGAGGGAGGAAAGAAAGATAAACCTGCAGAACCAGGTTTCTGCATTAGAAGCCCAACAAAAATCTCATTACATGGCACAGAGGGAGAGTGAATTAACTTGGCTTAAAAAGGAAATAAACTCAATTCTGGAATATTGAATAGAGCAGAACCTATTATATTTGAGGCAATGGTATTATGATGGAGGCCCACGGGCCCTTTGCCTCCTGGCAAGCCAACTGAGACAGCGAAGAGCAAATGCCACTATCATAAAGATAATTCATCCCCAAGCACAAACTACTCACACCCACACACTGGATATAGCAGTGGCCTTTACACAATACTAGCAATCCTTATATAAGGCAGACACCACCCCCAGCAATACCCAACTGGCAGATCTTATAGCTGCCCTTCGGCTACCACAAGTGTCCCTGCAGGATGCACCGAGTCTGGTGACCCCCTTCCAGATCCCTGAAATTAACTCAGAAATAACCCGGTTAAAATCAGGTAAATGCCCTGGAACAGATGGGTTCCTGGGGGAGTTTTATAACATTTTTAGGCCCACACTGGTTCCACTCCTAGACCGAGCATTCAACTATGTTCTTGCACCAGATGGATAAATGGCACCTTCTTGGACACAGGCTATAATCTCGGTGTTTCCAAAGCCAGCCAGGGATCCCAAGACGTGCTCCTCCTATAGACCAATATCAATTTTGAATACAGATTATTAACTCTTGACTGGTATAATGACTAGAGCTCATAATACCAAAAATGATTCATATGGATCAGACTGGATTTGTCAGGGGATGCCAAGCCCACCTCAATACCAGATGGGCAATTCATATAATTGACCATCTAAAACATACAGGAGAGTCAGCCCTGTTGATAAGCCTAGATGCTGAAAAAACATTTGATAGAGTCATTTGGCCCTACCTACAGGCATCTCTGGTCAGCTTTGGATTCCCAAAAGAATTCTCCCAATTGATAACATGGTTGTATATGTCCCCAGTGGGCTATGTCTGACTTAATGGACACGTGCATACACTTTTTTAAACTGGAGAGGGGGACCAGACAGGGCTGCCCTGTCCCCCTCTCCTTTTTACCCTGTATATAGAACCACTGGCTCAGGCCACACAACAGAACCCTGGGATTTGTGGTGTCAGAATGTCTGGGACAGAACATAAGTTGGGACTTTACGTAGATGACATTCTACTTTTCCTAAGTAACCCAGAACCTTCACTATCTGAGGTGTTCCAACAGATGCATACATTTTCTCAGGTATCTGGATACTCATTTGACTCTACAAAAACTGAGGTATTGGCCTTCTCCTTTCCTGTTCCCCAACAAATGAAAGCAGAATACCCAATGAGATGGGATTTGACTAAGATGAAATGTCTGGGGGTCTATCTGGGACGTGACACTGACACCTTATTCCAAGATAACTACCCCCGGCCATGCTTGAGCAAGGCTTGAGCAAGGGAAGAAAGGAGGAGGTGCTACTTCACTGAGAGGGTGGTGGAGCCATGGAATGCACTGCCTAGGGGGCTGGTGGAGGCAGAGACAGTGGAGGGGTTCAAGAGGGGGTGGGACAGGTACAGGGGAAGGGTTCTGGAAGCAAAATCCAATGCAGCAAGAATATCCGGAACTGGGAAGGGAGAAGCCAGAGAAGGCGAGGGGGACAGCAAGGTCAGCACCCAGGTTGGGGACTGACCAAACGAGCAGACACGAAAGACCGTTAGGCCTATTCTGCTGGCATTTTAGTATGTTAGTATGTTAGTAAGGCTATAAATGTTGGGCCCTCCTACCACTCCCATTACATTCCAAAGTTCAGTCGGTAAAAATGAATATATAACCCCAGCTGCTATATCTGTTTCAGAGTGTCCCCTGTATACTCACCCAACATACCTTAAATAAATGGCAAAAACAATTGTTAACATTTATCTGGAGGTTGGCTAGACCACAGGTGAGACAACAGGTTTTATACTTACCAAAAATACGGGGAGGCCTTGCAGTATCGAACGTACCTGGATACTGTATTGCATCCCAAGTGAAATTAGTTTTGATGTGGCAGAATTCACATTATACAATGGCAAGAAAATTTCCTGGCCTCTGATTGGTCAGTCTTGGGCTGGACCCGTGATGTTATCCCAGTACAACATCACGGCTCTAGTCTCAGCCTCACTGTGAACCTGTAGATGAGCTATATGATGAGCTAGATGACCTCTTTTTTTGCATCTCTTTTTAAGAAACAAAAATATTTTTCCACACTAAAAACATTCTTTAAAATTGTTATTTTATTTTATATATAACAACGAGCCATTGTATAATAGCAATAATGCCCTCCAGGGTGTGTGTCGTTTGGGATAACATCACGTCTCAGTTGTTGGACGCACTTGGCCTGCGGCTCGTGCCCAACCACCTGAGGTGTGACGTTATCCCAGCACGACACACACCCTGTCGGGCATTATTGCTTAAATATCAAGCACACTGGAAGACTACTGAACTAGACTCAGTGAAAGACCCCCCCACTGTGCATTTTGCCATTCTACCAGGAAATACAGACCTGGGAAAGGAAAAATGCTCACAGGAATACGAATATCACTGGAGGGATGGAAGAGGGGAATTAACAGGGGATATATGCCATTAATGATATGAAGATAGTAATGGTGGGCATGGGACAAGTACCTCCTGGTGAAAATGGACCCCTGGTTCAAAAAACAGGCAGCAAAAGGGTTATGCTCTCCATGGCAATTAATATAAAGTGGCTGTCTTCTGTCAGGGGAAGTCCTGATTCAAAAGTTTAACATTGACCCTACAGCTACCTTTAGGCTCACTCAGATACAAAGCTATGCAATGTTCAAGCTCAATAACCCTAGGCATATGGCATGCGTAGATGTGGCCTTGCCTCCTTTTGAGACAATATGGGTGTTGGACTCAGGCAAGGGAGCAATAACATTGCTGTACAGCAACTGTATTAGAGAGCAAGGCACCGCGACAGGCTACGTCATGTCAAAATGGGGGACAGAATTTGAAATACAAATTTCACAAAAGGAGGGAGAGCGAATATGGAAATCAACTTGGTCCACCACATCGTCACCGAGCTGGAGGGAATTTTTGTGGCGAATAAGGATCTGCTAATTTTTAGTTCCGGTGATGCAGGCAAAATGGAGCTCGACCAGAACTCCAGCATGTTGGAGACTTTGTGGGGAAGGTAGGGCTTCACATGCGCATGTTTTCTGGACTTGCCCGCTGCTTCAGACATTTTAGGGGAAGATCCAGGGACACCTAGTAGCCCTATTTAACATACACACAACACTGGGTCCAGAGCATCTCATATTGGGACTCATCCCTTCAGAACTTAAGGGGAAAGAAGCTAGGTATCTCTGACAGGTAGTGACAACTGCCGCCATGAAGGCAATAACAAGACACGGGTTACAACCAACCCCACCTGGGGAGAAAGACTGGGTTGATAAATTACAGCGATTGCAAGAAATGGAGCGTATCACATACTCATTAAATCATAGACAAGCAGCATATGATAGTAGGTGGACAAGATGGGAAGTATACCACTTAAACAGTGTGACTCTAGAGTCATAAAGATCAGGGGGATAAGCAACCCTACATGCTCAAAATACTTCTCAACCAAATGAGCCTTGTTAGAAATGCTTTTAGATTTAAGTCATGATACAATGTAAGTTATACTTTTTTCGGACTGCCATCTACATTACTCATTTAGTGACTATAGAGTTCGGATTGTTGTTTTATAATTTAATTTATTGTAATTTTATTGTACTATAGATTTGTTCTGGGGAGGGAGGTTAGTTAATTTTGCTTCCTTGAGTCTCTCCTCCCAGTGAGAGCATGTGGGGAGTCTCAAGGATACTATTGGGGTTTGTTTTAATTTTGGAATTTAATTAGTTATTTAATTGGGGATTTATTCAGGGGTGTTTTAGTATTATTGGGTCTTAGCATGAGTAGGAGGCCTGTCCCCACGGTCGTACGCTATTCGTCCTCCATCCTTCATGCCCTCCGCCCTTTCTCCCCCCTCCATTACAGCTATCGACATACCAGCACTGTAGAGTGCTGGGTATTGTTTGTAGGGGGAGGATGGGAGTCGGGGGGGTAAGAACAGTGGAGGTCGAATGAGCGGGGCCATCATATTGGGGTAATGAGATCCAGAGGAAGCCCTGGGGTGAAATGGAATCTGGAACGGGGTCCTTCCTGTCTGGTTTCCATACCCATGTGCACCACCAATATTGGTGGGCAAGCAGTCCGAGCAGCTCCAGCAGCCCGTCCTACACAAGCGGTGTTGTGCAACGCTAGATCCATTAAGAACAAGACTGCATTTATTGCAGACCTTGTTGGGTCGGTGGATCTGGCGTGCATTACCGAGACCTGGCTGGATGAGAACGCAGGCCCTATATTAGAGGCCGCTATTCAGCCGGGTACTCTGTGTTACACTGCCGGAGGTTGGACCGTGGCGGGGGGGGGGTTGCGGTCTGTTTCAAGACCAAACTGGGCCTCACAAATGTTCCAGTTGAGGAGGCTGAGTCATTTGAGTGTACTGTAGTGGCAGGTGTGGGTTGCAGAATCGCTCTCATCTACCATCCACCAGATGATGAGAAGCGGTTTCTGCAGGAAGTAGCACACTTCGTGATCGACATGGCATTCAAGTCGTCCAGGCTGATGGTCCTGGGTGACTTCAGTGCCTGGGTTGATGACGAACTCTTGCAATTTGGACAACACTTCCTCCAATTGATGACATCTTTGGGCCTTACACAAGTTGTTACTTCTGCCACTCACAAAGGTGGTCACTCTTTGGACTTAGTCTTCCTCCTGGGGATCGAAGCCTTCAATTTGGGGGTGGAACTGGTTGGATGGTCCAATCACTACACCATGGAGTTCAGTTTTTGCGCCCCCCTTCGTAGGCCTACTCCTGTGGAGATGGTCAGGTACCGCCCTTTGCGAGATGTAAGCTCTGAGGGCCTGGCGGTGGTGCTTGACCTATTGGAGCTTTCTGGAGTGAGCAGTGACCCAGATGCCTTGGGTTTGGCCTATAATAAAGCCATGTCCTTGGCTCTGTATTCCATTGCTCCTGTCCATGTTCATCCTCTCCCCTTTCGTCCTCGGTCCAAATGGTTTGATGGGACTTTGAGGGAGATGCGGCAATAAGGATGAAGATTAGAGCACTGCTGGCGGAGATCCACCCCTGATGCTGACCATCTTAGATTGATGGAACATTATCAGGTCTATCATTCTGCAATCTCCCATAAGAAGGCAGAGCTCCTGTCCGGGGAGATTATTTCTTCTCAGAACCAACCAGCTCAGCTCTTTCAAACTGTAGACAGACTGTGCAACCCAGCCTGTCTGCAGGTTCGAAAAGCCTTTTTACAAGTTGAGTGTGAAGAGCTTGCTAGCTTCTTTGTGGCTAAGCTGGCCAACATCAGGGCAGCACACCAGCCTGCATCCTCTATGGGAGAAGCTGTGGATCGGCACCCGGTCACGGTCCCTAGGCTCTTCTGGAGTTCCTTTGACCAGCCAGAGTTCATTGATGTCATGCAGATTGTCCAGGGTATGCGCCCTACATGCTGTAGTTTGGATCCGGGCCCAACTTCCCTAATAAAGGGTTGTTGTGATATTATTGGCCCAGTCTTAGCATGGATAGTCTGGTGCTCCTTGGAGACGGGTAAGTTCCCTAGCTCCCTGAAGGAGGCGGTGGTAGCACCCCTCCTAAAGAAAGCTTCTTTGGACCCAGACTGCCATGCTAACTACAGACCAATCTCTAGCCTCCCCATTGTGGGGAAGGTGATTGAGAAAGTAGTGGCCACACAGCTGGAGAACCATTTGACCATCCATGACATTTATGAACCACTCCAGTCTGGTTTCCGAAAGAGGCATAGTACCAAGACAGCGTTGGTTCGGGTGCTCAATGATCTCTTGATGGCAAGAGATCAAAAGAGCCGTTCCATCTTGGTTCTTCTCAATCTCTCTTCAGCATTCGACACTGTGGACCATGGTGTACTTCTTGAATGCCTGAGGTTCATCTGTGGCCTGAATGGTACAGTCCTCAGGTGGTTTAGATCTTTCCTCACTGGCAGAACTCGGAGGGTGGTATCGGGGATTAATTCCTCAGGCCCAGTGTCTCTGTCTTGTGTGGTTCCTCAGAGTTCGGTGTTGTCCCCATGTTGTTCACAGCGTATATGCTGCCCCTCAGAGACATTGTAAGAAGGTATGGGCTGAGGTTTCACTGCTATGCTGATGATACCCAGCTCTACCTATCTTTTGCACCCGACCAGGATAGAGCTCTCTCGTTATTTAACTGCCTCACTGAAATCCAGAACTGGATGAATTCGAGCTGGCTGAGGTTGAACTCGGAGAAGACGGAGGTGATGGTTGTGAACCCGGGTCACCAGATAGAGGGTATGGGAGCTGGTTTGCCCTCAGGACTTATTCTGGGTGGCACCCAGCTCCCTATCCCTGAATGGTTGTGGAACCTGGGGGTGATTTTTTTCGACAGGCTGACACTGCAATTGCAGGTGTCGGCAGTCATCAAATCATTCTTTTACCATCTGAGGAACATCTCCAGGAGTAAGCACCTAGTTCCGTCTGGTGATCTGCTTACATTGGTCCACGCCTTTGTGACCTCACACCTTGATTACTGCAACTCCCTGTATCTAGGGCTACCAGGGGTTGATATCCGCCACTTGCAACTTGTGCAGAACGCTGCTGCCCGGTTATTGACAGGTACTCCTCGTACCTGTCATATTTCTCTGGTGCTGCGCAATCTGCACTGGCTGCCAATGTACAACAAAAACAGCTCCTCCGTGTGTACAGGTGCTCGAGTTGAAATATGGAATACGACAAAGGCAAAACTCAGCACTCTATAATTGGCGTTAATGCAGGCATAAGTTTAATATAACACATAAACGCAAAGCCTCACATAAAACAGGTCGCACAACTAGATAATTCCCAACCGGTTTCGTGCACAGCACGTCATCAGGGGGTGGTTACTAGTGATACCAAGCACAAATTTATAGGGAGACACTTAAAAAAACAGCACCAAAAGGAAAACTATTTACATCAATCCACAGACAATACTTATGTATAAATGCATAAAAAATAATACATTCTACGATACACTGTAATGTAAATACCACCACTATATCCATACTAGTGTATCATATTATATGCTCCCTGTATCTTAAACAACTGTGTTGGTTTTTTATTTGTTTTTTAATTTTAATTTAAAACAAAATGTGCAGCAGAACTAAAGAAGAAAAACAATTCTATATGGATCTCATCATCCAGTCCCTACATTCTTTTGATACTATAGAATAACATATATTGAGAGTAAATATATTGTACAATACTAGACAGGAAATCAGCTCCCAGCCATCGGGACACACCGAATGTTCCATGTCCAGGTATTTTGTAAACAGCAACGTTTATCTGTAAAGAAATCAAAATATACATTAGTATAGATCTATTTCAGCTTCAAGCAACTCATCAATTCCATCTTATCATTTAATCTTGGGGCAACTAGAGCCCCTAATGTATAAATCCAAAAGGACTCTCTGTATTTTAACTTAGCATCCAAGTCTCCTCCCCGAGGTCCTAACTTTACTACTTCAATTCCACAAAATCTAAATACATGTGCCAAATCTATATTAGTATTTTGGTCACAATGTATCGCAAGTGCATTTCTAGTATCTTTGTTCGAGATAGATCTTAAATGTTCAGGCGTATAGTTTTACCCACATAAAATGCTCCACATTGACAAGTGGCTAAATAGACTACATTCATAGTGCTACATGTAATGAAATCTCTGATTTCATAAATTTTAGCACAATTACAGCTGGTAAAAGTCTTGCACTTTAGTACGGACTTAACATAGAAACATAGAAACATAGACTTTGACGGCAGATAAGGACCACTTGGCCCACCCAGTCTGCCCATTTCCCTACCTACTGGATAAGCTGCAGATTCTAGTTAACCAACAGCCTATTTCCTGCAACCCCCACTATAATTGCCTTATGTCTGTCCCATGCATGTTTGAATTCCTCCACTGTTTTAGACCCCAACCTCTCCAGGAAGGCGGTTCCATCGTCCACCACTCTCTCCGTGAAAAGAATTTCCTCACATTACCCTGAGCTGTCCCCTCTAACTTTAAATTGTGCCCCTTGTACTACATCTCTTTTTCTGAAAGATGCTACCCTCCTGGACTTTGTTGATTCCTTGAGGTACTTAAAAGTTTCTATCATGTCCCCTGTCCCTCCTTCCAGTCAAGGGTATACATATTAAGCTCTCTCAGTCTCTCTTCATATGGTTTCTGATGTAGACCCTGCACTTTAGTTGCCCTCCTCTGGACTGCTTCCATCCTGTCTATGTCCTTGCGTAGATGAGGTCTCCAAAAACACGCAGTATTCCAGATGGGGTCTCACCAACTGTCTGTATAGAGGGATAACCACTTCCCTTTTTCTACTTGTGATGCCCCTCCCTATGCATCCCAGTATCCCCCTGGCTTTCCCTACTGACTTCTCACATTGCATACCCACCTTTAGGTCATCTGATATGACTACACCCAGATCCCTTTCCATTATTGTTGTTGTTAGTACCTCCCCTGCTATTGTGTACTCTTCTCCTGGATTTTTATTTCCCAGGTGCATTACAGACTTTACAATTACCACAATTAAACATACCGCATGGAACATGAGAGGAAACTCCGTCAGCACCCATATTTGAAGGTGTAGTGTAGCTATGCACCAACCTATCTCGTAAGTTTTGACCTCTTCTATAAACCATCCTAGGACTATGTCGGGTGACTTCCAACAACCGTGGATCACCCAACAAGACATTCCAATTATTCTGTATGATCTGCTCAATAGCTTTGGAATGTCTAGTATAGGTGGTGACAAAATTTGCCCTCTGTTCCTTAGGTATCTGTGTTTTTTGTTTAACAAGACCAATCCGTTCCGCATATGCAGCTGCTTGAAAGGCCTCCTGAACTATACTGTAAGCATAGCCTCTTTCTATGAATCTATCACACAAGTCTGACCCCTGGGTAATAAAGTCCACATCTTTACTGCAATTACGTCTCACCCTCAGCATCTGGGCCTTCGGTATACCGGACACTAAATGGTGTGGATGGCAACTAGATGCATGCAACAGTGAATTCCTATCTGTCTCTTTACGAAACAATGTAGTACTAAGACTACCATCTCCTTCCTTAGTTATACTCACATCTAGAAAGGATACACATGTGAGATCCTGTTGCAAAGTAAATCTCAAATTCTCATTACTTTTTTCTAGATACTTTACAAACAACAAAAGTTCTTCCAAGGTGCCACGCCACACCATAAAGATGTCATCAATATATCGATGCCAGATGTCAATGTTATTGTAAAATGGATTAATATCCCTATCATAGACATGATTCTTTTCCCATAAGCCCAGAAATAAATTAGCATAACTGGGTGCAAAAGTAGCGCCCATTGCTGTACCTTTAATTTGCAGAAAAAACTGGTCCTGAAACAGAAAGAAGTTTTTTGTCAGTACATGCTCTGCACATTCCAGTAGGAAACTCATTTTTCCATGGGAGACTTGCATATCTTGTAACAAGAAATGTCTTAATGCATTAAGACCCCCCTCATGTGGTATATTGGTATACAGGGATATAATATCCATGGACACCAAAAACCACCCAGGTTCTAGCTGCATGTCATTCAAAATCTCCAAAAAATGTCCTGTATCCCTAAAAGATGGTAATGTACTAACATGTTTCTTAATATATGAGTCCACATATTGAGATAGTGGCTCTAAAAGAGACCCTATCCCTGCCACTATAGGGTGACCCGGTGGATCCCACAAATCTTTATGAACTTTAGGTAACATATAAAAACATGCCAATACTGGATTTGTGCTTGGTATCACTAGTAACCACCCCCTGATGATGTGCTGTGCACGAAACCGGTTGGGAATTACCTAGTTGTGCGACCTGTTTTATGTGAGGCTTGGCGTTTATGTGTTATATTAAACTTATGCCTGCATTAACGCCAATTACAGAGTGCTGAGTTTTGCCTTTGTCGTACTGGCTGCCAATACAGTGGCGGATCACCTTTAAAGTTGGTCTTCTGACTTATAAAGTCCTACACGAACTTGGCTCAGACTACCTGAAAGAGCTCCTGGTACCTTACTGCCCTAGGCAATCGCTCTGCTCGGTTGACAAAGGGTTACTAGAGATTCCAAGGGTTTCTTTAAAATCTTTCGGGGGCCCGTGCTTTTATGTACGCGGCCCCTGCCCTCTGGAATTCTCTACCCCGTCCGCTCCAGCAGTGTGCGTCCATGGAGGAATTTAAAAAGGCCTTAAAGATCCATCTATGGTTAAAAGCTTACCCCTGACGATGATATTTTATTGTATTTTATGAATTTAGCAGTTATTGGATCTGTGTTTATCATTTTATGTGTAGTTATTGTAAATGTGCCTTGGTTTTAAGAAAGGCGCTGTACAAATAAAGAATTATTATTATTATTATTATAGAATGATAACATACAAAACTGTAGTCCTTAACATACACTATAATAGAATAATGAAATAATCATGGGGGGGGGGGGTCTGAGGGATTGGCAGCCAAAGGATTCCACCTTGTTCTGATGTTGCTACATTAATTACTTTTTTTCTGTTTATTACAATAATAATGTACTAAAGTATAAAGTTAAGACCTGATGTCATTGTAAAAGCATGGTGGGATCCCAACATGCTTGAAGAGAAACTGTCCTATCTCTAAAATGTATGTATTTGGGTCAATACTTCAGTGCATTAACTCAATAAAAGAAGTTTAAAAAAATATTAACAACACTGACTCTGTAGTAACTGAATAATCAATAATGCCTAGCATATGGTGATAAAAAACAGGAACATGAAATAAACAACAAAAATCTTGATGTAACCCCTAGGTGGTGCTACCCCAAGGGTTACTACCCCTGCCTGCACAGTAGCCTGCAGGTTGAGGGGCCTGAGTTCATGGAAAGGGTGCCTCCACCCGGAGGACAGGGTTGATGGCAATGTGACTGCCCTGGGTACAGCCCTCCGGGACACTGATACCCCTTCTTTGCCCCTAGTAGTCTGGCTAAGCCTGTAGTCACCCCACACCAACACACTTTTGCAATACACAGTGAACCCCTCCTTGTAACCACTTACCGCCAAGCAAGATCTGCTGTATGGCCCTGGAAACCTCCTATAAAATAACACCTGTAACAATAAACAGCAGTAACACAGTACCCTTAGTCACAGAAGTGAAATACAACCAGGTTAACTGCAAAAAGATTTAGATCTGATTTATTTATAGGTGGTCATGAACAAGGGAGGGGCAGCAATCTGGTGATTGATTCACCTACTGATTTAGTCAGGGTATAAGGCATGCACCTAAGAGTCCTCCTAACACAGTCACACACACTCTGGGTACCCAGTTGTTGTTGCAGGCTAGCCTGAAGCATTGGCTGGGGTAGGCCGGCGTTGCAGCCGGTTGGGGCCCTGTGATGGCAAGAAACATGCATGCACTGTAACCCACAATTTGTAATCCGGAACCAGATGGCTCAGTCCAAAAAAGTTTAACAACAATTAAATCAGATGACTCACTGTGATTGCTAGCTAGGTTGCAGGGAGCTACCCTGGTTTTACTCATGCTACCCAAGTTTGGAATGCAGGATGGATGAAATGGAGACCTCAAGATGAAGAGCTGGATGGCCAGGAGAAGCAGGGCCCACACAATGCGACATGGCACTCGATCCTGTTCGGTGGTGTTGATCAGGGAGCCAAATCTCCGGGCTGGTCTCCCGTTGGATCTTTCTCTGCAGCGAGAGGGTGTCTGGGCTAGGATGGCAGGGCCAAGACTGGGAGAACAGTTCAGATGCAGTCCGGTAAGGTTGCTGGACGCAGCCTCCAGCGAGCATGACACAGTCAGCACAGTGGGGAACCAACTCTCGACCCACTCTCTGCTCCCAGCACACTTATAGTAAGAGTAAGCAATTACCACACTTTGGATGACAGTCCAATTGCTAATAGCAGTGTCTCTGTGCAAACCAGCGCCCCATGGTAGTCTCAGTCCTGAAAGGCCAATCGCACTGCAGTAAATCTTCAGTCCAAACAGGTGAAATTCCCTTTGTCACAGTTTGGGATTCTGGTCATAATCAAGGCTGTCCTCGGATAAAATCCGATTTGTCTAAAGCCGAACTTCACTGCTGAAGATGGTGGCAGGTAGGCCAGCCACAGCCTCCCCGCCAATTTCCTGTGCTACTATGCAGCAGCAACTGCCCGACTCTCTCGAGCTGTTCACTCTCTCAACTCCAACTCTGTACTGACCGACTACTGCTGGCAGCTCAGGGCTTTCCTCCCTGTGATCCAAAAGGTCCTGTTGGTTGATGCATCTGTCTGTTACAGCTTGAGCTCCCCCTCCAGGTCCATTTAGGTGCCAAAGGGTGAAAACTACAATTCCTACAGAAATGTACTCCCATAAGACCCCTGGGGCAGGCTCTATTTTAGAGCCCTCAAAGGTACTGATTGGTGCAGATTGGCAGTCCAGAACCAAGATGGTGGTACATCACAGAAATGTCCATGCTGCAAAGAAAGGCAGGTTAGACAAACTACGATATAATTATTTTCAATGCAGATAATCAGCAAACAGTTACATCTCCTATCAGAGCTTCCTCTGCTCAAATAGCCATGGCAGAAGGCAGTGATAAACCTGCAGCCCGGGCGGGACTCAAGCCTGAAACTACTTGGCCCTTACCCAAATTGATTATTTCTACGAGATAAGCTGCCCTTAAAGAGACAGGCATGGAGTTTAATAGTGCACTCACATGCTAACCTCATTTAACTCTTAACAACACAGGACACCAGCCTGGCAGTGGGATTTAAACACACCCAAAGAAGACTTTCTGGGAACCTACATTTACAAGAGGGTTATATTTACAATATAAATATTCAACAACTGATTCATCAGACAACTTTTAGATTGAGAAAGTGGCCCCATATTTATTTATTTATTTATGTATTTTACCAGGAAAGCATACTGAGCAGAGTACTCTTTCGATTCCAGATGCGCCCTGAAGGTTACAAATGGTAAGGAGTACAGAAGTGACATACATAAATATAAGTGTGGTACAAGACAGTTGGTGAGAGCAGTCATACTTCCAATATACAGGTATGATTTCAACAAACATATGGATCTGTAAAAAATCCCAGTACTAAAAGGTGTACCCAGACCGGTGTTAAATGCTGGATGTTAGGCTGTGAGGGGTACTAGGGGGAGGAGCAGGAAAACAGGAGCAGGATGCAGAGAAGTGAGTATTAAGAAGGGCATTCTGGTGTGGAGTGCTGGTGGCATGTCTAATGTCTGCTGCCAGGGAGTTCCATAATTTGGGCAACCGGAAGCTGAAGGCAGCTTGGCCAGACCGGGTGGATCTGTGCGGGATGTGCAGGAGCTGAGAGTCGATGTTCGTGAGAGCATAAGCTGGTGGGGGGAGGGCTGTGAGGGAGGACATCAGGTAGGAGGGGAGAGTCTGTGTCCAGAATTTGGCTGTGGTTCTAGCACAGAGTAGTAATCGCCGGTTATGGAGAGAAGGGAGATCCACGGACTGGTAGAGGTCACAGTGATGAGTGTTAGGAGGACGGTCCAAGGCGAACCTGCAGAAGGAGTTGAAGAGGGGGTCAAGCCTGGATAAGGAGGTTTGTGGGGCCACACAGTAGACTACGGCGCCGTAATCCATAATCGGGAGGACCATTTTTTGGACTATTGCTAGTCGTGTTGGTAGAGGGATGCAATTTTTGTTGTGGTAGAGGGCACCCAGAATGGGATGCAGTTTTTTGTGAAGAGCATCAATGTGCGCAGAAAAGTCAAGGTACTGATCTAACCAGACACCGAGATATCTGTAGGAAGTGCAGGCCTTCAGTGGGGAGCTATCCAGAGTGTAGAACGTGGGGGGGGGCAGTAAGGCGGGTTAATTTGGCCCGAGAGCCGAAGGTGAGGGAGACTGTTTTATTTGAGTTTAAAAATAATTGATTTGAGAGGAACCAACGTTGGATGGAGTTGAAGTCCTTCTGCAGACAGGATGTCACTGCATTGGGGGATGAGCCAGAGGCAAACAACACCGTGTCATCAGCATACATGTGGATGGCGGTATGTGGGCATGCAACAGGCAAGTCGTTGAGGAAGATGGAGAACAGCAGAAGGCCTAGAACAGACCCTTGGGGGACTCCACTGGTGACTGGGAGAGAAGTGAAAATAGCCGAGCCAATCTGGACTGATTGTGTCCTACCTGCCAGGTAGGAATGGAACCAGTTAGTTGCAGACACAGACAGTCCAGCATGAGCAAGTTTTGCCAACAACAGGGGATGCGAGACCATATTGAAGGCTTTGGCCAGGTCGATAAAGATAGCTGCAGTTATTTCCCCTTTGTCCATACCTGTAAGGATGGAGTTGGTGAGGCGAAGAAGCGAGGTGGTGGTGAAGTGATTCTTCCTGAATCCGGCCTGGAAAGGGGTGAAGAAAAATACGGCATCAAGATAGAGGTGGAGCTGGGATAGTACAGGGCGCTCTTGTATTTTGGCTAGTATGGGGAGCAGTGATATGGGACGGTAGTTGGATGGGGAGGAAGGGTCACCACCTTTGGCTAGCGGAATGACAGTGACTTGGTTTGCTGGCCAAGGCACCTAGCTGCACCTGAGCTCTTTCCTTCTAAGACTGCTTGAAAGGCAGAGTAGAGAAACTTACCAGAGCAAGGGAGAAGGATTAAGACTTAGTTTGGCTAAGCAGATTTACTGTGTGGTGGTGTTTTTATTTTTTACTCACAGGGATTGCTACTGTTTGTTGCTAACATTTCATTGCTTTATTTTTTCTCTGATTCAAATTGTTGTTGCTGGTATACCTTCTTCTGCATTATTACAAGGTGTGCCTACAGGTGTGTGCTAACAGATTACTGCTGTAATCTTCTGATTCAGATTGTCTTTGCAAGGCATATCTTCTGTTACTGCTTTATTTTCTCTGGAGCAAAGTGTTTCTTACAGCGTATATCTTCTGAAATTATTACAGGTGGTGCTTTACAGGTTTTACAGTTTTATCTAACATTAGGATAAGCTTTCAGGGTTACTGCATTTGTTGTTGACTGATTGTTTCTGCTCTTACCTCCTTGTTCTTTCGTCCGTGGTTCTTCTTTTTAGGCAGGAGAAGGGCCCAGCCACCCACCCCCATCCCCAACCACCCCACGCTACACTCCTTTTATAGGGTACCACAGTTGTGACATTTCCTGTGGCAGAGCAGGAAGGGGCGGATCAGTGGGGCCTCCACAAGGTGATCTCATTTACAGGGCACTAGTAATTTAACTTGTTATAACAAGTTAAACAAAGCACAATTAAACCATTACTTGCATTTTTCCTTTTTTTCCTTCTAATTACTCTGACTAGGTTACAAACCCAGCAACTTATTTGGAATGGATTTCATTAACTGCAGGTACTGTGGAACAATTTTCAGAAAGACAGTCTTACAGGATTTAGGACACTGTCCTACATGCTGGGCCTTTGGAGATCTTAGGTCTCAGCTCCGGGCAGCATGGGCAGAGATTGCACTCCTCAAATTTCATATTGAAGAGGAAATACATTATAAGAACCACTCGCCATTTCCCCAGCATCCAACAGAAAAACCTCGACCGCAGAGGATAGTTGGTCCAGGAGGTTGGCAGGTGGTTAGGAGGAGCAAATCAGGTGCCCCATCACTCTCTGCTCTCCAACACATTACCTCCAAAAACCATATAAACACTACAAACAGGTATCTGCCTCTATCTCTGAAATCAAATAAAGAGGCAGAAGACACTGCAGAGCAGGACACTCATGCACAGGAGCTAGCACAACAATACTCACCCAAATCAGGAACCAAAACTAAACAAGCAAAAGGAAATCCAAAAACTTGATCATAGGAGACTCCATGATTCGGGAGTTGATACCCATCTCCAACCAGGGCTGATGGTCAGATGTCCCCAGGTACATCAGCATGGAGAGACACTGACCGCATTGCTAAAATTGTTCACAAAGCAGGAGAAAACATTGATGTCCTAGTACACATAGGGACTAATGATCTCGCCAGCCGGTCAGTTGTGGAGACCAAGGAACACCTGACTAAGCTGGGTGACAAACTATCATCTATTTCGTCCGGCATCTCCTTCTCTGAGATCCTGCCAGTCTGGGAGAAGGGAGCAGATGGACGGAAGGTCAGAGAAGGGGAGATAGGGGAGCTAAACACGTGGCTCAAGGACTGGTGCCAGGAAAAAGGACACAGATTTGTAGGGAACTGGCAACAGTTCTGGGAGCAGAAGTTCTTTAAATTTGATGGACTGCATCTGACTAAAGAGGGAGTCAGTGCATTGGGGCAGAAGTTTGACGTCTTTGCAGAATATTTAAACTAGCAAATGGGGAGAGGGGTGCAGCACCCCATACGTCGAATGGGAAGAACACCCTTCCCCCCTCAGCTAGTGGTCAAACAGGAATTCAGCGTGTTTGCCGTTCATTTGCATCACCAGGTAAGAAAAAGGTTTGTCTCCCCATACGATGCACAGGGTAATGCCAAACTTCACCCAACAACTAACACACCAAAATCTGGCCAATGGAAAATCATGTACACAAATGCTCACAGCCTGGGAAATAAGATCCCAGACCTGCAGGCAATAATGTCAGAGGCTAAACTGGACATAGTAGCACTAGTGAGACGGGTTTACCAGTAACCACACTTGGGAGACTTCAGTACCTGGCTATGTATTGTTCAGAAGAGACCGAGGTGCAAAAGGGGAGGGTGGCCCTGTATGTTAATGAAAATATCAAAGCTACAGAAATTCAGAATACACATAAGGAGCCAGAAGAACTGTGGGTCACCCTGGAAACAGGAAATGGGACAGCCATAAGAACTGGGGTTGTCTACAGACCCCAGACCAGAGGGAGGACATAGACACATTACTGTTAGAAGATATACAAAACATGACAGCTAAAGGGAGGTTCTGATAATGGGAGACTTCAACATGCCAGATACAGATTGGTCAATACCAGCAGGAACATCTGCCAGAACTAGACTCATAGTGGATTCCCTGCAGGGGAGGGCCTCAAACAACTGGTACAGCAACCCACAAGAGACAGGGCTATCCTAGATCTAGTACTGACTAACAAAGAAGGGATCACAGATCTCCAGGTAGAAGGTCACCTGGAGCCAGTGACCATCACATGGTATGGTTCAATTTGGCTACTACATCTAAATCATCCCATTCCAAGGCAAAATATGGGACTTCCGAGAGCTGACTTTGATAAGATGGCCAACAGAGTTAAGCTAGCCCTGGCAAAAGAAACACAGGTGAGGAGGTACAGGCAAAGTTGGCAAGCATTAAGGATACAATACTTGAAGCAACATCCCATTGTGTTAGACAGAAAAGGAAGTGCAAAGAAGAAGGAAACCACTTTGGTTCTCAAATACAGTAGCAGAAAGGTCAGAGCCAAAAGGCTGGCCTTCAGGAAATATAAGGGAACACAGCGGGATGAAGATAGGGAGGCATACCAAACTGCCCTAAGGAAAGCAGGGAAGGCAGTAAGGCAGGCAAAGTCCCAAACTGAGGAAACACTAGCACGTAACAGTAAAGAAGGATGACAAGACTTTCTATAGATACATTAGTGAAAGGAGAAAGTCCAGAGGGGGTATGCTAAGCTTAATGGAGAAAAGGGAGCATGTGAGGAGGAGGACCTGTAAAGGCATCTATCCTAAATAGATACTTTTTTCAGTATTTACTGAAGAGAAGGTAGGCAGGGCCCACAGCTCAGCATCATGGACACAGGGGAGGGAGGTGAGCACTACTCCCTTCACAAAAGAAAGGGTCCTACAAGAGCCTGCTAAGCTCAGGGTGGATAAGGCAATGGGACCTGATGGCATACATCCCAGGGTACTTAAGGAGCTAAAGGAGGAACTAGCAGAGCCATTAGCAGAATTGTTTAGTGAGTCTCTGAGCACAGGAGAGGTCCCAGAAGACTGGAGAAGGGCTCATGTGATCCCACTCCACAAGAGTGGTAGCAGGGAGGAGGCGGGGAACTACAGACCGGTCAGTCTTACCTCAGTAGTGGGCAAGATTATGGAGGCACTCTAAGGAAAGGATAGTGCAACACCTGGAACCATAGGGGCACAGGATCCAAGACAACATGGGTTTACAAAGGAAGGTCCTGTCAAACTAATCTCATAGATTTCTTGACTGGGTAACCAGAGTGGTGGACCAAGGGGAGCAGTTGATGTCGCCTACCTTGACTTCAGCAAAGCTTTGACACTGTTCCACATAGAAGATTGATAAATAAGCTAGGTAGGCTCAGGGTGGGTCAGAGTTGGTCAACTGGGTGGCAAACTGGTTGACTGGCAGAAAACAGAGAGTGGTGGTAAATGGTATACAGTCAGAAGAGATGCAAGTCACAAGTGGGGTACCTCAGGATCAGTCCTGGGGCCAGTCCTATTCAACATTTTCATTAGTGACCTCGCAGATGGACTAGAGGGTAAGGCTTGTCTGTTTGCAGATGACACCAAGATCTGCAACAGAGTAAATGATCCAGATGGGTGGGCAGAATGAGAAGAGATCTGGATAAACTAGCAAAATGGTCAGAAGAGTGGCAACTGGATTTAATGCAAATAAGTGCAAAATCATGCACATAGGGAAGAGAAACCCTGAAGCCACTTATAGGCTGGGAGGGAGTTGCTAGCAGTCACAAAGGAAGAAAGAGACTTGGGCATCATCATCACTGATGACCTAAAATCATCCAAGCAGACCTCTAAAGCAGTAGGTAAGGCTAGGGGGTGTTAGGGTGTATTAGTAGGGGTATCACAAGTCGTAAGAGGGAGGTAAAAATTCTCTGTACAAGACATTGGTTAGGCCCCATCTGAGTACTACGTGCAGTATTGGAGGCCACACCTTCACAAGGACATTAACCAAATTGAGGCAGTCCAGAGAAGGGCAACCAAATGGTGCAGGGACTGCATCAGAAGACATATGAAGACAGATTAACGGAGCTCAATATGTATACCCTTGAGCAAAGGAGGGAGAGAGGTGATATGATCGAGACATTTAAACACCTTAAGGGCATAAACAAGGTGAAAGAGTCTAACTTGTTTAAATATAAGAAAATAGCAGGACAAGAGGACACAGCATGAGATTAGAGGGAGGCCGATTAAGGGGAATGTGAGAAATTCTTTTCACAGAAAGGGTGGTAGATGCATGGAATGGCTTACCACAAGAAGTGGTAGGCTATGAATACAGTGCAGGGCTTCAAACAGGCATGGGATAGGCATAAGGGAGCAATACAGATGAGTATGAATAGATAGGTCACTGTCAGAGCAAAGGCCGATGGTACATTTATACGGTAGAAAAAGAAATGGGCAGACTGGATGGGCCTTGCGGTCCTTATCTGCCGTCAACTTCTATGTTTCTATGTTGTTTCCAAGTAGTAGGGACTGAGCCGAGTCTAAAAGACAGGTTATAGAGGGAGGTTAGAGGGTAGGCTATGGCAGGTGCGGAGAGCAGGAGCATTTTGGAGTCAAGGCTCGATGGGCATTTACCTTTGGAGGGGTTGAGTGACTGCAGTATTTTTAGTACCTGGTCAGGTGTGACCGGGCAGAGTGAGAAGGAGGCCGGAGAGGATACTGCCGGGGGAACGAAAGGCGGGGGATGGGGATGGGAGGCGAGTAGAGAAGATGCTGTGGTGGAGAAATGTGAATTAAACTCAGTGGCAACCGCGCTAGGATCCACAATGATGTTTCCACCTATGTTGAGGGTGGGAGACTGGGGTTGGGGTAAGAAGGGATTTTATAGATTTCCAGAATTGTGTAGGGTGAGCGAAGTTATTGTTGAAAGCAGACTTAAAGAAGTTAGATTTGGCCTGACGTATGAGTCTGGTGCAAGCATTTCTTAGCGATCGGTAGTGCTGAAGGGTCGTATGAGCACCTGTAGCCTTGAACGATTTCCAGGCTCGGTCTTGGGCTCGTAGTTGTTCCAAGAGGTTTGCTGTTACCCAGGGCAAGTGTGCTCCTCTTACTCTGGATCTTCTGAGCGGAGCGGCAAGTCCCAGATGGCTAGGAAGTTGGTAGAGAAAATTTTAGGCCTCGCCCATGGAGGTGGTCGAGAAATGACTGACCAGTCAATGTTGGTAAGGTCATTTAGAGAGAGCTTAAGTCGAGGGATTTGTAAGCTCTGTTGTAACGTGTGCGGGGGGGAGGGGCCTTGGGTTAGAAGATTTTACGCACCATATAAATCATATGGTGATCACTAAGGGAGTCATGTAGTAGGCCAGCTTTAACTATCCGATGAGGGTGGGTGGTGAGGGCCCAATCCAGTAGTGTATGCTTTTTGGATTTGTGGTTTAGGCAAGTGGGTTCCCCTATTTGCTGGGACAGGTTTAGAACCTTGATTTGGGAACGTGTTTTGGTGGCTACGCTGCCTAGCCATCCTGGTTGAAATCACCAAGGATGTGGGTTCACTGCCTGCCGTCAGGACCTCAGGTTCCCTTGGTCCAGGATGCTACCCAGTGGTGAGTCTGGCGGACAGTATAACCCTGCTATATATACAGGGATAGAGTGCGGAAGGGGGATTTTGATTAGTAGGGAATCTATTGAATTTTTGGCTGCAGTGGGGGTGATTATGGAGAACTGGAGTTTAGAGGAGATATACATGGCAGTGCCACCACCCTTCTTTTTGCCCTGTCTGTCTTGGCGCATTAAAGAGAACCCGGGTATTGAGAATTCCACGTCAGGGTTATGTGGCTTCAGCCAAGACTCAGTAATGATTACAATATCAGGATGAAGGGATAGGACAGTAGTTTGTAGGGCTGCTGTTTTGTTCAGGAGGCTGCAGATGTTTAGGTGGACAATTTTGAACCCTCTTGGGAGGTGGGTATCCGTGCAGGAGATTGCCCAGCCATTGGGGATGGGGGACCTGGGTTCCGTTCTACGTCCCCGGCTATAAGAAGAAGGACAGCCAGGAAGTGCCTTGCTAGACGCATAATCTTTGGGGATGACCAGCGTGGAGGGGGGCTGATAAGAGTTTGTGAGTTAGGCTTAGGGTCTAAGTAGAAGGGGATATATAAGGCCGGAAGGTCTGCATGGAAAGAGGGAGGGAGGATAGTGGCCCCCAGGGACCAGTTATGCCAGTGGTGCAGAGAAAGGTCCACTAGGGCAGAGGAGGAGTGGAAGGGTGGCTTTGTAATCCCTGGGAAGAGTGGCAAGGCGCTAGGTAGTATTGGGTGGGATGAGGGAGGAAGGAAAGAGAAGGTTAGGCAAAGCATAGTAAATGTCAATGGGAGATACTGCATTTTAATATTGGATTTGAGAGCTGCTCAAGGGTGGCCACTAGTGACTGAATAGTATAAGGAGCTAATGGGAAAGTGGGCTGATTGGTTCACGCACACACGAGGTCAACCCTATAAAAGGAGGAGCACACCAAGGGTGGTGGTGGGGGCGCGAGGTCAACCCTATAAAAGGAGGAGCACACCAAGGGTGGTGGTGGGGGCGGTGGGGAGCCTGCGCGTAGCACAGGTGGGGCCTTCAAAATCTCTGGCGCAGCACTCTGTCTCTGCTACAAGTGTGGGATCACTACCTGCAATTTCAGGCTGCTCCGTTTTGCTGCGGGGGGGTTGTCGGTGGCTCAGGGGAGGGCTCAAACCAGCTTGCCCTCACGACTGCACTGATGGAAAGAAAAAGAGAGGCACATTAAGTAATGGTCGGTGGGGAGGTGGAGCTACAGCAGGTAAGTGGCAATACAGCTATACATGTACTTAGGCAGAATTGAGCAGTAAGTAGGGCTCAGGCTCAGATTACAGGCAGAGTTGTCAGCAGAAAACTCTGTGCTTCCATTTAGCCTACGGTTATAAACGAGTCTTTAAGTCCCCCTTAAAAAAAATTACAGTACAAAATGTTCCCCTAGGTGGAAATCCTGAGTCGATAGAGGCAGTGTGTGGTGAAAAAAAACATCTCCCATGCTCCACCAACGGGAAACCAAGACAGGCAGCAGAAAGTCAGGGTCCAGAAAAAGGCGCCAAGTTCAAAATCTCTGGCGCAGCACTCTGTCTCTGCTACATGCGCAGGATCGCTACCTGCAATTTCAGGCTGCTCCATTTTGCCGCGGGGGGATTGTCAGTGGCTCAGGGGAGGCTCAAACCAGCTTGTCTCACGACCACACTGCAATTCCTCGGCTGCTCGCTTTGCCGCGGAGTGTCGGTGGCTCAGGGGAGGGCTCAAACCAGCTTGCCCTCACAACCAAATCTGTCAGTTTTATCTAAAATGAGATGATTAATTCTTTCATTATTCGCTGCGAGGTATATCTGATTATACCATTCCTGTAATACAGGGGTTTGTGGGCCTTTTCAATATTTTAGCCGGATACATTTTAGGTTTAGGGCCGCTGCTGAAATCCAAAGCTTCTGGAAATATTGGAGGTTAGATGAAGGTAGAAATATCACAAGAATGAATATTAAGGGAGAGAATGGAATTTGAGGGTTTGTAATTTCTTTACAAATGAAATGGATGCTGCGCCATAAATTAATGTGGGGCTGCTCCACAGCATGTGAGTTAGATTGCCATTGGTATCATTATGTCTTCAGCACATGCTGGCATGGGTGAAACCTAGACTGTGTAGTTTAACCAGATGTAAGTAATATCGGCCCACGCCTTCATGACCTCTGCCTTGACTACTGCAATGCCCTTTACCTAGGTCTACCGGGGTTGATATGCGCCACTTACAGCTGATGCAGAATGGCAGCCAGGCTGTTGACTGGCACATCTAGGGCCAGTCATATTACACCTGGGCTCAGCTGTCTGCACTGGCTGCCAATGTAGTGGCGGATCACCTTCAAGGTTGGGTTACTGACCTACAAAGCCCTACAGGAGCAGGGACCCCGTTACTTGCAAGATCTCCTTTGCCCTTACTGCCCCCTCCGCCCACCCGCTCCGCCAACAAGGGATTGCTAGAGATTCCCAGGGTTCTATTAAAAACATCTGGGGCTCGTCCTTTTGCTTTTGCAGCCCCTACCCTGTGGAATTCTCTACCGCATTGGATACGAGAGGGCCTGACCATTCAGAGCTTTAAAACAGCACTGAAAACGTATTTGTTTAGCCTGGCATATCCGGATTATACTAGGAGTTATACTAGGATTGGTGATGTACAGGAGGCTGTTGGCTCATTATGGCACATCATCCTCAAAGAAGATTCAATTATTCCCCACAGTTGACAGCAGATGACTGTCCAACTTCTGCTTAAAAGCGTTGAAGGACTCTGCTTCGACCACACCTCTAGGCAGTGAATTCCACAATTGGATTATTCTTTGTGTATAGAAATTTCATCTTAGGGGCCTCTTGGGGAAAGATTATTTTAAGCTTGGTTCTGATTTTTATTGAAGTTACTTATTTTATGAATTTATTGATGTATTGATTTGTTTATGATCTGATTTTAATTATTGTTATGTCTGTGTAACCCCCCCCGCCAATTTGGGGGCCTACCTTCACCACCATAGCTCCCATTTCCAGCCGTTCTCCTCAGGCGCTTCCAGAAATGCCTGCATTTTCTTTTTGGTCCCCTGGTCCTTGCCCGAGTATTTTCTACCCCTGGTGCCCCAGTCCCCTGTGTAAATTCCAGCCCTGCTGGGTTTCCAAGTTCAGACCGTGATCGCCCACACTGCCAAAGCATGCCGGTGCCGCAGAAATCGCTTAGGTGCCAGCAACGCCTTCGATCTAGTGACCGCGTGCCTTGCGGTCATTCAAGAGGGAGTTCAGCAGTCCTGGGGTTCCTCGCCTGATCAGTGGGACCCGGTGATCATGGACAGGGCACTGAGCACCCTTTTTTTTTTAAATAAAGAAAGAAATCCATGAGGTAGTAATGATCGGGGCTCATGAATATTAATGAGCCAGAGCCCCGATCAGCATTAATATTAATGAAAAAACAATGACAAGGCGCCATGTCACATAGAAATAGTTAAATAAATGTTAGTTATAGACGCTGAAATAGAAAATAGAGTTAAAAAATATATTTTAACTCTATTTTCTATTTTCACCGTGCATTTAATATAACCCATTTTGTTTTGCTTTAATATTAATGAGGGTGTTTCTGCCCTCAGGAAGCTTGTGCTCAGTTGCGGCAGACAGGAAAAAGAAAAGAAATGTGCACACTGACAAATAAATAATGTAACTGCAATGTGTGACTGGGGAAAATGTTTTACTAGGAGGGGGTGTTTAAAATAAATAAATGCTCTCTTCCTGGCTACACCAGCAACTCTTGGGACTCAGATAAAACAGCCTGTCTGCTGCTGCAAGGCATCCTTAAATGTTGGCTGCAGCGACAGGAAAATGGACTGAGCGTTTTACAAAATCTGTGCAGCAACAGCAAGTACACAACCAGGGCTATTGAACTGTGGGGCATTTGGGCAAATATTTATTTTATTCTGGCTGCACCAGGACTTTGTTTGAGACTGCATTGATCTGCTTAAGGGACGTTGTGTTTTCAGCAGCCATTACAGAGCAGCACAGCCAATTGAAAAGCTAGGATATCAAAACCAGGACTTGTGGGACACTAGCCAAAGCTCATGGGAAACTTCCAAGTGCTCATGGGGAACTGCAGGGACCTAATTTCAGGCACTAAAACAGCAGACCAACTGTGCATTGAGTGAGGTTCATGCATAATTCATTTTCTTGACTGACAGGCCCTCCAGCCAATTGGAGGCCATGCACCCAAAAGCTTCAGCCAATCAGGAGCCTCAGGAGAGCCCTATAAGAGACTGTGTTTTTCAGCAATTTTCCAGATTCGAGTGGGAACCCCCACGGTGGTGGGGGCTCTGGCCCCCAGCCATGCATCCAAGCCTGGACATCCAGCTAATCCTCTTCATCCAGGAAGGAGCATTGCCTTCTTTAGCGGTTGAAGTTATTTTGTTTTGTGTAGTACCTGCTAGCCTGGGGGTTGCCAGAATGTCCCCCTGGTGCTAGTCCTCCCTTCCACGTTGGGGAAAGACGTGGACCTGCAACCTGATGATATCAAGCCAACTGTGAGAGAGCTGATCGAACCTCAGTTGTGAGAGGACTGAAGAATTCAGTAACCTTCATAGCAGAAATCTACCATGAGGAGCCCGAGTGAGTACTCTTGTACCCCGGTGCAAGAAAGAAAGAAACCTTGCTGAATTGGGGCAGCCTCGCCCAAGTGTTCTAAGTAAGATCATTCTAGGGTCTGCACCCTGCAACTGCTGTGAATAATCTTAGCCCAGCGAGGGTGGGACCATATTGTGGAATGTTTGCTGACTGTGACTGTTCTGGGGGTACCCATAGTGAGCCCAGAACAGAGTAGAAATGTACTATGTGATGTCTGCTGGAGCAGCCTACAGGACTGGAAGGGGAGCATTCAGTAAGGGGCTCATCCTAACTTTGCCTGGGAGATCCAGCATTGTGCTACCTATCTGGTCAAGACGTCCAATGGAGCTGCACACCACAGCCGCAAGCCATGTAACGGACTGAGACTCCAGAGATTAAATCTGATTTCTGTAACCTGGAAATGACAGTTTTCTACTTTGTAACCTGGAAATTACAGTTTTCCACTAAGTAATCTGACTAGGGTGGCCCTCCTGGCCCCTGGCGGAAGGCGCTGTCTCTTCTATAAATGTGCTAAATGTTTAAAATCATGTAAATGTGCTAAACAGACAGCAAGAAAGGCTTAATTCCCAAATCCAGTGTGACAGAGTGGTTGCATCCAACCAAATGTGTTTTGACTGCAACAGGCAGGGCAACCCCTGCGTACCCCAAAGGGACTGAATTTATTTGTTGTTTGTTTTCAAGTTGAACACTATTTCTCTCTTAAATTAAGCCGGCCAATGTACAGCTGCACCGTCAACCAGGCCTGCAACCATCAAGGGACTTTGGTAACTGGGTACCCAGAGTAAAATGAATGAGATTGCGGGGTTTCATACTGAGTTGGGGGAACTGGTACCAGTGGTGGGTAAAAATAATGAAATGTGTTCCATCTGACTTAAGGCAGCTAGACAGCCTGGGCTCTGGATATCATCCATTGGCGTAATGTAACTGTTTGCTGATTTAATAATAGGTAAATACCCAGTTGGAGGGTTTTCACCAGCATCAAATCCAAACGAATCCGACCAATCAAATGTAAATATGTAAATACGAATAACCACTGCATAACCTCTACTCCTTTTGTTTCCCCATTCCGAATCTGACCAATCAAATGTAAATATGTAAATACGAATAGCCACTGCATAACCTCTACTCCTTTTGTTTCTCCATTTCTAATCCCTTTGCCCCCAAATAAATACTGTTGTTACTGTTTTGCAAATGTGTTGTGAGCATATTATTAGAGAGAGTCTTTAATTACAGAAATGTCTGAAATATGGGGAAATGCTATTGAGTCAGGTGTTGGGGTGGTTAAAGGTAATAGTGGGTGGTATGACATCCCAGGGGGTTGTACCAGGTAACAGCTAGCCAACTTAAAAGGTAGACTCTGGGTGGAGGCACTGCACAAATGTAACAGCATGGATAAGAACCAATTTAAAGTAAGTTTGGGAGCCCAGCCCCCTCAGCCTTGTTTAGACCAGGCAAGGCAGGGGCAGTAGCCCTTGGAGTAGTGCCGCCAGGGGTTACATCTGTAGGATAAATTATGTACAAGTGCCTTGATCTTTGGAAAGGCACTTTTTATAAATAAAGTATGGTATGGTATTGTGAAGTATTTTGTACTGAATAAGCTTACCTTGTACTTTGCAACTGCTGTGGTAGGCCTGTTTCCAGGTGGTATCCCAATCCTGAGGGGGGGATGCTTGTATGTAGCTCCAGATCCCAATATTCCTTAGCAGTTGAAGAGATGTAGATGAGGTAGAGAGTGGTTCATAAATTAGACTGGCACCCTTTTTTAAAAGTCCTGCTTTAATTATTTGAGAATATTCTGAGCTGACAAGGAGAGAACAGTTCCAATCAAAAATATTCTTTTTTCAGTGCTTCTCTTAACTGTAAATAGTAACAGAACTGAAACCTGTGAAGTTTTCATTTTTCTTTGCGCTCTGCAAAGAACATTGCTTCTGTCATCTCTTCTTAGACTTGGCATGTCCTGGGGTGGTGTTAGCTGGTGTCAGAACTATCTACTAGGCCAAACCCAATCTACTGGTTTCTGTTCCTCCCCATCCCGTTTCACTGGGTGTTCCACAGGGTTCTATATTGGGTCCTGTTTTCTTTTTTTTTTTTAACACTTTACCCACTATATGTTGCAATTCACAAATGATCCTTTATGCAGATGACACAGTGATCCTCACGAGTGGAGCATGTATTAATGTTTTACAAGAAAAATATGGCCTTTGACTTTGCAGAAATCCAAAACTGCTTTCTCACAAACAAATTGGTATTAAATGGAAAAAAAAAGACCAAATCCATGTTTTTTTACAACCATAGAAAGAAACTGCTGGCTGAGCCTATTCTCTCAATTTATACCCTTAAGGGGGTGGCGATAGAACAGGTTAAGACCTTTAAATATCTTGGACTGATTGTGGATGACAATATGACTTATAAACAACACGTATCTCAAATGGTTAGAGAGATTTTAATATGGTTGGTTATTGATATAGTTATTTAATGTATTGAACTGATTGCCTAATAAAAACTCTCATTGATAAAAAAAATGGTTAGAGTAGTACATCAAAAGTTAGGTGCTCTCTGTAGATTAAACACTTTATTAATACCATCTACTAGGCAGCTTCTTTCACAAAGTTTTCCCATGCCAGTGAGTGACTATGACTTTTTATTCTATCACTCTGCTGGGAAGAGGTTATTGGCCAGGGTAAAAATTATTTTGAACCAGATTGCTTGCTTTGCCTCTTAGCTACTGTGCATGACCCTCTTCACTGTGACTTACTAAAACATGTTGACTGTCTTTCCCTTGACCTTAGGCATCAACTTCAGCTAGGGATTCTTGCAAAAAAAAAGTGATTTCAAACAAGGTTCCAGTCTCCTTCCATTCTATTTTTAAAAAACACACTAGTTTTGTCTCTATTCGTTCATCTGCACACCAATATTTTGGTATTCCTAGAGTGAAAACATCAGCTGGTCAATGAACTATGTTTTATAATTTACCATTATTGGGGGACGCTAGAGAGCTGATCTCCAGGCAGGAAGCTTTCTCTGAATGTTCTGCATTTTAGCTCTATTAAAGCACTAATTTAGGCAAATACAACTGAACAAAAGTAATGTTTCATATAAAATGGTTTCCTGAGACTACCACCTATCAATTGTTCCTAAATTCAATACGGGAAAAACAAAAAAGCTCAGCTTCTATGGCCACTAAACCAAATGCTGCAAAATCAGGGAAGGCAGGGGAGCCCTCATGCTCTGAATTTGGAACTGTGACAGAGTCTTCATCAGCCCCACTGTGGCAGCAAATGTTAGCAACAATGCAATCTATGGATGCTAAAATGGGAAAAAAAGGTTGGCAAGGTTGGAGAAGCACAATGCTGCATTGACAGAACTGACTAGTGCAGTAACGGAATGTGACAAGAGATCAACGACCACCCAGGCAGCTGCTGCATCCCTGACCCAGGAAAATATGCAGCTCCGAGGCAGGCTTGAGGCCTTGGAGAATGAAGTAAGGGCCAGGAACCACTGGTTTGTCGGTATACCAGAGGGTGCTGAGAGTTGAAATTTACTTACATTTGTGGTGGAATGGCTGTAAACATCGCTCTCAATTTCCAGGGATTTCGACTGGAGTACCCTGAGAAGAGCCTATTGAGAAAACCCCAGAGTGCGGCCTCTCAATACTGACACACCTCAGATGGTTTTGGTGCATACATTGGGTGCAGAGATTCGGGACTTGATCCTGTCTACAGTGCGGGTGGTGTACCCGCTTTCCATAAATGATTATGACATGAAGTGTTTTCCTGACCTCTCTTACAAACAGAAGCACGCAGAAAGAGATTTGATGGGGTCTGGCAGAAACTAGGGGCACCTGGAATTACCCATTCTTTCTCTTGCCGGCCTGCCTGCGAATTAACTATGTTGAGAAAACTTGGCAGTTTACAGAACCAAAGGACACCGGACGATCGTTGGAAAGGACTGAAAAAGAATCTGCCTCCAGGGAGATTACCATTGGGAGTGAGTGAAGAGGTGACCAGGGTGGATTCTGATGAGGATTGACTTTATTTAGTAGGACTCAGTTTTCCAGTGTTCAGATTTACCAGTTGAGACATTCAGGACTTTAAACCGTACTACAGACTGTATGCAACTGTTACCTATCAGTGGTCAAATATTGGGTTTATTATGTTCCTTCAGTTAAAGTAAGGTGGGGAATCTTTGGTTTTCTATGGTTTGGGAGGGGGTCTTAATGCAAGCCGCTTAGGCTCCTATGGTAGAATCTCCACCTTCAGGAAATCTCCCAGCCTGCTCGAATTGAAGGAGATAACATGAAGATCTGAACACTGGGTAAGTCTGTTTTAGTCACTTGCCTATGCGCTGACTACTAGATCAGCCGTTTGTTTCAGGCTGATGGTTGCCCTGATAGTCCACAGTTAAGAGTTTGAAATCTTGTAATCGCTTATATTTGTTGATGTATGCAGCATTATTTCATAGAAAGCATAAATATTCCTAATGTTTAATAATAGCTTGCAAAATAGATTTTTTTTTTATTTTAGTCTTTTGGTAACTGGGTAAGGCCCACTAGGCACAAGTGCTTGTTTTCAGGGGTGACTTGGGAGCACGGGCGGTTAAGTGACTTGCTCAGAGTCATACAGTATGCAAGTGGAGGTTGTGAGAATCAAACCCAGGTTTGGTCTGCTGGATGTACCAAGCTTGTTCATACCTCGTTACTCTAACCTCTAGGCTATACTGCCAGCCCAAGATTTGAACTCTTCATCTTCTTGTTAAGAGACAAACATTCTACCAATGTACTACTAATTAACAGACAAGTCAATGAGGACTGCGGTAAAACTGCCTTAGTAAATTCTACCTGTTACAGAGTTTTCCAAAGCCATTGAGATGGTTAGTAATTATAGCGCAGAGGGTTGAGGCGCTGGATGGCACACCTCATGCCACACCCGGTGACCCAGGTTTGGGAACAGACTCAGGGGGTCAGCAGGGGAGGGAAGGGATTGAGCATCTGGAAGACTGCTTTCCCTTCCTGGGGAGGGTTCTGGGGTCCACACTGCTCCTGGGTAGCCCATGACTGTAGCCGGGGGGGGGCAGCTCAAGGAACATGCAGTGCGACTGGATGCAGGGCGGAGCTGCGGCAGACGTTGCCACGTATGTGCCACGTACGTCATTGCACGTCCGAGCTCCGGGGGCAACAACAAGCGAAAATCCCCCTTGGATTGGGAGGTGATGAGGAGTCCAGTGGACTTCACCCACATCCCCAACACTGGGCCGATTCCCCAACGGCTGGGCCGAGCCCCTCACTGGACGGACCCTCTAATCTCAGAAAGGCTGCCAGGTAGGAGAGTCAAGCCCTCCCTGGGGGGGGTGATCTGGAGGTCTGAAATGTCTGGTTGGGGGGGTGCCGGAGGAGAAGAGGCTTCAGGCAGGGGAGTAGAGGTGCCAGTCCGAGTGTCCAACTCTGAGAGATGCCCAGTTCTTGGAAGCATAAAGAGAATTAAAAAAAAAAAAAAGCGATGGTTAGTAATTATGGTTACTTTTCAGTTGAAGTTCAGTGGATACCCCCAACTCCTGTTGTAAAAGATTTCAGGGTACTTCTCAGTGATTATCCTTACCCGGATAATAACCCGGATTATGACTTACCCGGTCAACAAAAGCTAAATAAATAAATAAATAAATAAATAATTATCAAATGTGTGAATCGATGTATTATACATTACTATTATTATTGCCCTGTGTGAGGTACCGTGCGCTTGCTTTTATTCAAAACAATAAACAGAAAGTTCAGAAAAAACAATTCACCAATATTCTTTATTATGAAATGGGCAGAAAGAATGCTGAATTCTGATTGGCTGAGAGCTGCTTTCAGCTGGGCCATTATCCCAGCACAACAGCACAGCTCAATGTATTATGTTTAAAAATGCATAAAATTTACTAAAAATTACCCTTTTCATAATCGCATTAAGGCACTCAAGGGGGTGTGTTATGGTGGGCTAACAGCCCTTCTTGGGTGGTGGAAGCCCTCGGCTATGCCCCATGCTTCAATTCACCCCAAGGTGGGCCATTATCCCACCATAATACACCCCCTGTCATGCCTTATTGCTTAAACACTATTTCGACTATTTTTTTTTTTCAAATTCTATTTATTCACCCCTTTTTGCCCTTGGCCTGTCTCCAGCGTGGACTCACAGTACTGTAACTCTGCCCATCGACCTGAAGCTCTGGCCGCTCGTCTCTGGTGGGGACACCCTTCTGCAGCCCGGCTAGCCCAGTCCCCCCAGATCTGAGTCCCCCAGGGAAGGACCGCCGAACTCCTTTGGCACTCTATCTATAGTGTTGAGGGCTGCTGCACTGGAGTAGAGTCCGAAGCAAGCGTTCTAGTGCCCGACATTGATGTGGGGTCGTGACCTCTGGACCCACCTTCGCCTACCAATGGCGAGAGGGTTTTTTCCTTTGATACTGTTCCCAGTGGCATAGACATGCAGTGACGTCCAGTGCAGTGCAGGCATGTTCCCGCACCTGCCTGCAGGATGTCGACCGCATCCACCATACCCCAATGTAATGTGCACTTTTCAGCCAAGCTCCTATTCTCCACTAGGGGCTGCCAAAGCTGCGTAGTGCAAGCTCACCCTCCCCGGGGAAAGGAGAACTGCCTGTTGGCCACTCGATCAGAATCCATGCTCTCCCCCCTGCTGACCCCCGGCGGCTCAAGTCTATTCCTGAACCTGGGTCACCGGCATGGTGCGAGGTGTGGCATCCAGCGCCTCAACCCTCAGTGCCACCGGGTCGGCAACATTTTGACTATTTTTTGATGGCTTTAGTGTCTCTATCCATAGCTGAAATATTTATTTTTTAGGAGTCAATGCCAATGTTTTAACAATTAGGACGACTGACTGTGTGGTTGTATATTGATTGTTTTGTATTCTTAACTTATTTGTATGTTGCTCTGGTCGCCCATGAAAATGGGTCTTTGGCCCATGGATTTACCAGGATTTTAAATAAAACAAACAAAACATTTTAAAGTATCTGTGTCATTGGACAGCACATCCTTCACTTTACCTGTGCCTGCTTTAGCCCACTCTTGGTTGAGCAATGGAACTTTAGTATGGACTATAGAGGGATTTGACCCAATTGGCATGGACTGTAAGGGGTGTTTTTCTGTATTGGTTCAGTTTTTTAAGGTCTTAATAGATTCTGTAATACAGGGATTGTCTTTTAAACTTGGTGGAGTCAGAATATAAATGGAGTCCGATAAGAAGATGGGCGCCAGAATTTTATTTTCTACTGAAAGCCAAAGTGGGCAGCTATTTTGCTTTCCTGGATAGTTCTGCAGATGAAGGGAAGTTTGCCTGAAGATAAATGGCCTTTGATATTTTTCCCAACATGGTAAGGCAAAGCCTCTCAGTTCGGAGCTCCAAGCTTATTAATGCTGAGCCCTGGTGGTTTGAGACCCCCCCAAAAAATGTCCTAATTGTTGTTTCTAACATTTGTAATACATTTTTATTTAGAAAGAAGGATATGTTTTTGGAAAACAGAGAAAATCTTGGGTGCAATTATCAATTTTACAGTGTTGAGTTTACCCCAAATAGATAAATGTAGATGACCACCTTTCCAAATCTAGTTGAGTGTATTTTCTTTGCTCCCCTGCCCCCGGACTTGTCACTCCTTTGAACCTCCTAGGCTCCTCACCTGACACCCTACCTCCCAGCCCTCACCTCACATTGCAGCCAACATCCCAGGGTAACCTGGCGCAACCCTTCGCTGGATAGGTTCCCCTCCTCCGAGGGAGAAGGCACCAGTGGGGTGGTCAGCACACTCTCTATCTGGCCCTGGCCCTAGCTGCTGCTGAGGTGGGTATGGCTGGCTACAGGGCTTCCTGTGTCGGCAGGGGCCAGCAGCCATCATCCAGCCAGCCAGGGATCTGCTTTTCCTCCCTATTTTTCTCTGGTGGCATGGCAGGCCACAGACGTCTAGGTGCATGCTAACGTCCACCACACCTACCAGTCAATCAAGCCCAGTGAGCTGCCATGCTCCCAGCCTCTGCTAGGAGTCAGTAGACACTAGGCTGCATCCCCGCCCTCCCGCACCCTGGGTCTATTCCCAAACCCATGTCACTGGTGTCGCAAGCAGAAATCCAACCGCTATGCCGACAGCCGGCCTAGTTCAGTGTTTTTAAGTAATGACAGAAAATGTATTTCCTTTAGCTTTTCTAAATTAGTGGTTATTTCTAACCCTAGAAAAGTTATTTGATCTTTGAACCAGTTATCATTCAGCAGCTCACACAAATTCTCATTAATGACATAAACAAGATTGGAATGCAGAGCCTGAGTTTTTTTTCCAATGTTTTTTATTTATTAGCTTTTGGTAACCGGATAAGTTCACTAAGCAAAAAATCCTGCCTATTTTCAGGCACAACCTGGAAGAGTACAAAATAACAATACAGCAAGAGTACAATAACACAATACAGCAGTGACAAACAATCAGATACATAATGCTGGAGAACTGTCCAACAGTACAATGGCAATGGTTTACTTCTAGGTCTGCTATGATCTCAAAGTCTGAAAGAATAGTTTTCAGATTTGAACTAGATTTTACTGGTCTAGTGAGGGTTTATAAAGGGCCATCGGTGAAAGCGAATATTTTGTGGCTGCGAGGACCTGTTTGAACACCTGTGACACCCGAGCATTTGGAGAGTGGTCTGACAAGTGGCTCAATAGAGAGAATAAACAAATATGGGGAAAGGGGACAACCCTGCCTTATTCCCTTAGATATTCAAAAGGAAGTAGAGAGTATTCCATTAGTCAAGACTTGGGCTGAGGAATCTTTGTAGAGTAGTGTGACCCAAGAGGCGAACTGCACACTACAACCAAAGTTTTCAAGGACTTGCAGCAAATAATCCCAAGTTAAAGTATCAAAGGTTTTAAATATATCCAGTGACATAACAGTATAAGGGTCTTTCTAGTAGCAGACCAGAGGACATTAATAAATCTCCTAACACTATCCAGACCAGATCTACCCTTCATAAAGCCCACCCGTTCCTTCCCTATTAAGTCCATGGCTACATTTTGTACTCTTTGTGTTAACATTTTTGTTAGAATTTTCTAATCCGTGTTCATCAATGAAGTAGGCCTGTGCTGTTTAGCTTCTCTAACAAACCCAAGTAGCTGTCTGTAATCATTTCAACATATAGAACAGCGCTTGGGCAACCATGTGCAACCAGCCTACTGTGCCACAGAGAGGTTCTGATTACCTCAGACCTCGAAAGCGAAGCTCGGGAGGTCTGAAGTAATCAGAACCCCAAGGTGGCACAATAGGCTGGGTGGGCATATGGTTACTCATGCACAATTTTTTATAGTGTATAGTCCCCCTTTCCAATGTGGTTTAAACACTTTTTAATTTTTAAAATACAAAACAAAAAATGTTTATTGCCCTCTTGTGTTCCAGGAGTTATGGCCGGTTGCTAGGATGACATGTGGTTGCTAGGGAGCAGATGTCCCTATATTTGTTGCACAGCATTCTATTGACTGTCAATCAGGTGTGGGAGGGATTTTAAAAAAAAATGGCGGCTGTATCTCTCACTTAGCGAGAGGACGTGGACTCCGAGGAAGAGACGCAGCTTGTAAGTTATTTTAAATAGCTGGTCGATCCTGCTTCTCATTTGCATGTTGTTGCACTTATCTGGTTGATCCTGCATTTGTTTTGGAGTTATCTGGTTGATCCTGTTCGTGCTGTGGGTTCTGGTGATCATGCCGCCACTGCCGCTAGTGTCTGTTTGGTTGATCCTGCTGTTTCCCTTGCCAGGTAGGCTCATGGCCAATTTGTTTCAGTGATAGAACCTCTAGAGGTTTTTGAAATGTTGTTGTACCACAGAAGGGTACAATCATATTCCATGACCTTCTGAACTGTGGTACAACATTCTGAAAGCCACCGATTTCCATACACAACAAGGGCTGACTATGCATTATAATATAATAGTATAATTTGCAAACCAAGGGATTTCAGTTTCACATAAAGGTTAACTTGTTTTTTAACCACGGAGAAGTAAGTGGAGTAAGAAAGAATACAAACAGCAAGTAAAGGAAGAGCGATAACAGGGACAAATTGTTTGAACGTCAGAGTGGCCAAGTCCTAGCTGTCACGAGGAAAAACTGATTGTGCAGACAGGCAAGAGACAGATAAGTGACAGAAATGGGAGAGGACAAAACAGATCCTTGCTTTTAACTCTCTCTGCATAACAAATGGGACAGGGTCTTATCCCAATCCTGTCACACTGGGGGATAAGACTGTGAATGGACTTACATAATCGGGAAGCTGATAGACCCTGGTGCATACTGAAGTTCTGAGAAAAGACTGTGCAAAAGGACTAGGTACTAGGGTCACATGCATTCACAGGGGCACTCAATACTATCCCACCACCCAAGTGACTCTTAACATTAATGGGTGTCACATCAAATGAAAGTAAGGGTAATACCAAAGTTACCCATACCTGTGATTATTGGAAATGACTTTCCAGGCTTTGCTGAATTAATCACAGAGAAAGTAAACCCTGCTGTGTCAGCAGCTGTGATAGCAGCACAGGCAAACAAAATCTCAGATGTTGGGGGCACTTTTCCTTTTGGTGATTTTGATTTGGACTTGTTTGAGCCCAGCTCGAAGATCCAGAAGTCCAGGAATGAAAGAAGATGCCTGAAAAAACAGTGGCAACAAAAGACTGATGGACATGAGGGGTTGCTATACAAAAATGCTGACACTAAACTGATAACTGATTGTGATTTTGTTTCTGAGCAAACTAACAATGTTTCTCTCCAAGATTATTTCAATCAATCAATTTTATTTTATACTGGAGAGTATGTGAGCAAAAATGCCCATCTTCACAAATGTCCAGTTGTACATGAAATCACAAAGATACAAGAGAAAACAATTTACAGTATACATGGTACATAAAGGCTGAGGTAAAGTCTTATACATAGGAACTTATAAACAGGCATGACAGAATAAAAGTGCAAGGTAAAAAAGAGAAGTTACAGGATATAATTTACAAAAACATTGAGAGTCCATTACATGCACAGGGTAACCAAAAGAAATAAAGGGGGGCAAACAGGAGGGTGGCAGGAGGAGAGAGTGCTAGGTGACTGAACTGTTGGGGGAGCGAGATGCTAACGACCACATCAGTGGTACTGAGGGAGCGAGGAAGCTGCAAATTTCGGCCGCATTCGGTGGTGGGAGGACTGGCTCAGAAATTGGGCCAATAGGCGACCGCATGGGAGGTGAAGGGCCTTGGATTTTTTTTTCTCACAGTCACAATCAGCGACCAGGAGAGGAGATGCATCAGCACCAGGGGGCCTATCGGAAAGGCCTGGCCTGAAATTTAAAACTGCTTCCTTATGGCTGGGCATATAAGGGCAGGCCCAGATGCTTCTGGACTTGTGACTGAACTGTTAGTGGAGCGAGGAGCTAGTGACCACATCGGTGGTGCTGAGGGGAGTGAGGAGGCTGCAAATTTCAGCCACATCTGGCAGTGGGAGGACTGGCTCAGAAATTGGGCCAAGTAGGCAACCGCATCAGCAGGGTGAAGGGACTTGGATTTTTTTCACAATCGCAATTAGTGACCAGGACAGGAGGTGCGTCAGTGCCAGAGTGCCTATCGAAAAGGCCTGGCCTGAAATTTAAAACTGCTTCCTCGTGGCTGGGCATATAAGGGCAGGCTCAGCTGCTTCTGAACTTGTAACTGAACTGTTGGAGGAGCAAGGGGCTAGTGACTGCGCTGGCGATGCTGAGGGGAGCGGGGAACTGCAAATTTCAGCTGCATTCAGTGGCGGGAGGACCGGCTCAGAAATTGGGTCAAGTAGGCCACCGCATTGGCAGGGGTGAAGGGACTTGGATTTTTTTTTCACGGTCGCAATCGACGATCAGGAGAAGAAGTGTGTCAGGACCAGGAGAGGAGGTGTGTCTGCACCAGGGGGCCTATTGGAAAGGCCTGGCACAAAATTTAAAACTGCGTCCTCATAGATTTTGACGGCAGATAAGGACCGCTTGGCCCACCCAGTCTGCCCATTTCCCTACCTAATGGATAAGCTGCAGATCCTAGTTAACCAGCAGCCTACTTCTTCCTACCCCAACCCCCTAGAATTGCCTTATAACTGTACCATGCATGCTTGAATTCCAACACTGTTTTTGACTCCACAATCTCCTCCGGAAGGCCGTTCCATGCATCCACAACCCTCTCTGTGAAAAAATACTTCCTTAAATTACCTCTGAGCCGCCCCCCTTCTATCTTCAATTTGTACTCCCTGGCTGGGCATATAAGGGCAGGCCCAGCTACTTCTGAACTTATGACTGAACTGTTGGGGGAGAGTATTTGTTCCGCCTGCTCACCCAGTCCCCGACCTCTATTAAATGGGCTGAGGGTGTGTGTGTCCTTGTAGGGTTATAAAGGTGAAGATTGGTGTTTGATCACATGAAGTCTAAGAATAGTACATCCACAGGCTTTCCCCTGTCCAGTTCTGATGTTACCCATTCGTAGAACTCCACAAATTTAGTTTTACATGATCTACCTGTCATAAACCCATGTTGCCAACTATCCAGACCTCCCACCTCCTCCAAGAACACCCCCAAGTGTTCGTTCAGTATGATCTCCATTAATTTACCCACCACTGATGTCAAACTGATGGGTCTATAGTTACCTGGCACTTCCCTTGACTACCCTTTATGGACTGGCACCACATGTGCCTCTCTCCAATCCCTAGGTACCCTCCCTGTCTCAAGCGACCTGTTGAAGCACTCCGCCAGGGGTGTGGCCAGTACGTCCACCAATTCCCATAGTACTCTCAGATGAATGCCATCCAGCCCAGGAGAGTTATCCTTCTTTAGGGCCTTTAGTATGTATGAAAAACTAATGAAATCTGGAATAGCTGTTGTCTACTTCAAAGTTTGCATCGTCTACTCTGTATGTTAGAGGTTAAGTGCCTATTTTAGTGCAGGGCTGTTTTCCTACATCTGAAGTCATCTGCATCTGATTATTGAATGGGGGGGGGTGCTGCTAAAATTGCTAGAAGAGATTAGGACTGATCTAGTACATCCCAGTATGGCCACTTGGAGGGGGAAGGGTTAGTAATCCAGGGAGAAGGGACCGGAATAAGGGGGATGGTCCCATTATGACTAGAGAGGGAAAAACAAGATGGCCCCAATCCACCACGGTAGGCATCTTCGGTAGGGTTGTAGGCTGTACAGGCTATGGGGTGGCAATAATTCTCAACTAGGCCTGAAGAGAGGGAGGATGTCCACTCTGCAGACAGCTATTTCGGATCAGGAGAGAGGTACATTGGTTAAGGAGAAAGCTGGAGGAGTTGGGGAGTGTGTCAGAGGATAAGGGGAATGCTTATGGGTGGCAGACGGGCGGGGTAGAGGTGAGGTTGGGGCAACGCCCAGAAATTAGGGGAGGCTACGTTTCAACAAACAGGAGGGGGAGATATTAGGGAAAGTGGACCTTCAGATAGGGATTTTGAAGCCATGGGGAAAATGTATGGGGTAAATGTTCCATTCAAAAAGAGAGAGAAGAGGGTCATGTCGTGGGGGCTAATATGGGGAAGCCTAGAAGAGCAAGCAGGGGGAAGGGAGCTCCAAAGGAGGACAGGGTAGGAGGGGTGGAATTGGAGCAGCCTAGAGGAGCAGTCGGGGAACATGCAGGTCACTTAATGGAGGCTGGCATAGAGTGTTACAATAAATTTGAGCTACTAAGCAACTTAGAAGGGGAGGAAGGGGTTGGTGAAAATGAGGGAACTGATACAGTGGCCGGGGGGGAGGAAATCAGATACCCAGGGGGCATCACAGACCGGGACTGGAAAGGATAGAAATAGTCCCAGAGGGAGAAGAGAAAAATTAAATGTTAAGCAGATGGGGGAGAAGCAACATATAGAAGACATGGGGGTGAAAAGCATGAATGGAGAGAATCTGGAAGATGAGGAGAGGGAGAGGAGGGACCGTACCACCAATGGGGCCCCAGGTAAGGGGGACCCACAGGGGGCCATTGGAGGTAGGGGTACTATTACGAGGAGGAAGGGGATATAATCAGGGCCAGGACAAATGGCTCGGATAAGGGAGGGTTAAAGGGGATACCCATTCAGGGGGGTCCGAGGTAAGAGGGCACAATAAGGGAGGCAGGAAGGCGAGGGTTACAAGGGGTCTCTCATAAGAAGGCAGGACAACTCCCATGGATATGAGATTACGGACAAAGCAGGGGAGGGTTGAGAACTCAAAATAAAGGCAATTATAAGGACGGAGTCGGGGTTAAGGTTCTGTTACTGGGAGACTCGATGATTAAGGGTATTCATTGGGAGGGACAGGGGGATGCCATAGTCGAGTTAAGGTAGTGAGTATCTCTGGGCTGATGGTGCACAGGGCAAAGTTCTTGGTGTACAAACTGGTTAGGGATTGTGGAGGAAAACCAGATTTCCTGGTGTATTTGGGGACTAATGATATAGAGGGAAATAGTGTTCCGGGAACTTGCCAGAGTCTGTAGGAATAATGGATGCAACATTACCTTTTCAGAGATATTGCTGGTACCAAATGCCTCTGTGGAGAATAAAATGAAGATCATAGAGGTTAATGACTGGCTCAGGAAGGGGGGGTGTAGAAAGGAGGTTAAGGGTGTTAGGGACCTGGGGGGGGTGGGAGGACAAGGGACTGTATGCAAGGGACAGGCTTCATCTTAACCCAATTGGGAAGGAAGTCCTTAAACAGGGGGTGGCAAACTATATTCGTGAAAGGTGGGGTTTAAACTTGTGGGGGAGGAGGGATAAGGGAGGGGCTGACCATAAATTCTCATCTCTACAGGGGAGATTAGCCTTCAAACCTGGGGGGATCAGACTGGGGATGATTTAGGAGGGGCAGAGGAAGGATGGAAGCAAATGGTACCCAGGAGGGGGTCAATAAAAGGGAGCAGGGACAAGGATTGGGGGTTGGTGTTAGTTAATGCCAGGAGCTTGGGAAACAAGTTGCCAGAGTTCCAGGCCATGCTATTCAAGGGGGGGGGAGTGGATGTGGCGGCGGTCACAGAAACGTGGGCCAACACATACCATGATTGGGACCTAAACATGAGGGGGTATACTATGCTTATGTAACCCCCCTGCAAATGGGAGTTCCCAAAAGACTTCCAGGAGCTTGCTTGAATGCTCCAAGCCTGAATGGTGTTTGGCTGTTAAGCCGTTTATCAGTGAGTGTTTTTAGAGCCTCTGGTACTGTCTCTTTAAGAGCTGTCTGCTTGCAGACATAATTAGTTTGTATGGGGGACTGTGTGCTTCTGTTTGAGTACCACTCGAGCTGCTGCCAATTCACTCCATTTTGCAGTCACTAGAGTGCAAGGAACCTATCTGAAAGATGTAACTGTTTGCCAGAAATCATTTACAGTAATAATGAAATTACAGTTTGTCTAACCTGCTTTTTTGCAGTCAGAACTGTGTCTGCCTAGTTCCCCATTCTGGTTTTGAACTGCTGAACTGGACCAATCAGTGTGGGTAAGCTAGCTCTAAAATGGTGCCTTGGACGAATCAGAACTTGGACTCATAATCTGAGCCAGCCACAAGAGGATTGTATGGGCAGTGACTCTGGGAGATGTAGTTTAGACTTCAGCGCCTTTTGGACCAACAGGAGCAGTCTATTGTGAGTGACAGCCAATCCAGTCAAGAACTGGGAGGAACTCAAAGGAAGTGCCCGTTTTGTCTGTTGGAGTTTCAGTTTAGCTCTGGCAGTGAAGAGGAAGGAGGTGCTGCTTTCTGGTGCAGTTTTAGTCGGGAAACATGTGTAAGGCCCTGAGTTCCAGTCTGCAGCTTGTAACTGCTTGTTAGGACTGAATCCATCCTGTGAAGAGAATCAAAGGATATCTGAAGAGTAGAAACCAGGCTCACCCTGTAGAAGACTGGAGAAATTGCTGAATTGCACTCGATCTGTCAGGAACTGAATCTGCTGTGTGTTCTCCCGGGGTATTGTGCAGTAATTGCGATCGGGATAGAGAAGCAGCCTGCCTGGTATAGTACTTTCTTTTTTATCATATAAATGTGTGAGGAGGCTTGTGTAGCTCAAGTGAATCCTGCTGCCATTAAGTGACTTTTGCCTGTGACTGTTTACCATATAAATGTGTGAGGAGTCTCTTGGAGCTCAAGAGTAGCCCTGCTGACGTTGAAGGACCCTATCTTGTTTGGAGGTCGTGAGTACTAATTCAGGGTCGCTCCCTGTTGAATTGCCACATTAAATCCAACTGGAATCACTGTACTGCTGACTGTTTAAACTAATTTTTCTTTTCTCTGTGTGAAAGGGCCCCTACCAGCTGCCACGGTTTGGACTAGCCACTAGGGCTTGGGTACCCAGGGACAGTAACTGGTAGGGATAGGCCTGTGCACAGAGCCATAGGTAGATGAGTAAAGTGATAAGCTAATTAACCTGATTTCCCCCTGTCCTTGTTATATCCCCCTAAATAAATCAGAGCTGCTTGTTTCAGCAAAGTTATACTGCCTGAGGTATTTGTCTATGTTAAAGTACTGTACTGTGATTGTTGCACTGTATCTTATTTCACAGGAGGTCCCAGTGCCGGAACCACCCCTGGGGTAAGTGTATACTGTGAAGGTAATTCTGATATATTGTGTGGGCCACTAGTGGAAGAAAGGGGGTTGCAGTGTCCCAGAGGGCTGTGACCAAGTAAGTTTAACTATTGCAACCCTGACCTCTGGGTGGAGGCACCTGCCATTGGATCCAGGCCCCTCAACCTGTTAGTGGCAAATCAGGCAGGTAGTAGCCCCTGGGATACGCCATCTAGGGGTTACACTTAGGAAGGATAGAGCAGAGGGCAGAGGGGAGGAGTGGCTATGTACATTAGAGATGGCATAGAAATTGTTAGGGTAGAAGAGGCAGAGGGAAGCATGGAGGCCTTATGGGTCACCTTGCGTACCCCTGCAGGAGGTAAGATCAAGCTGGGAGTATTATATAGGCCCCCTCAGGATGGGGGATGTACTGGAGGATGGCTTGCTAGACAACATTATTGCCCAGTGCGGACCAACAGATGAGGAGGTGGTGTTGATGGGGGACCTTAATATGCCAGGTACAAATTGGGGAACCATGTCCTCTAAGGTAGCCAAGGAGCAGAGGCTGCTGGACAGCTTTCAGGATGTGTTCTTAACCCAGCACGTGATGGAGCCCACAAGGGATGGGCATGTCCTGGACGTGGTTCTGGCAGATGGGGATCTAGTAAGGGACATGGTTGTAGAGGATCCCCTGGCTGGAAGTGACCATGATACTGTCTGGTTTCAAATAAACATGGGGGGAGGGGGGAGAGCTCAAGGATATTGGCTGTGGATTTCAGGGGGGCAGATTTTATGGGCATGGGTAACATTCTCAAGGATCACTTGAAGGGAATTGCATCAATGACATATGTGGAAAAGAGACGGGAGGTCATTAAATGTGGACTTCATGAGGCTGTCAGGACCTGTGTGAAGGTGAAGCGTAAGGGAGCAAGGTCACATAAACCATGCTGGTGGTCTAGTGAGGTTCAGGAAGTGGTCAGGGAAAAGAAGGCTGCCTACAAGAAATACAAAACAATGAGAGGGGAAAGGGAAATGGAAATGTACCATCTGGCCTCTAGAAAAGTCACCAGGACAGTGACGGGGCAAAGACCAGTACAGAGCAATGGCTGGCACAGGGAATATGGGGAGGGGGGAAAAGGAGTTCTTCAGATACATTGGAGAGCGGAGAAAAATCAAGGGACAGCTCGGCAGATTGGGAATAGAAGGTGGGTATGTGGAAAAGGCGAGGGACCAGGCGGAGGTATTAAATGAGTATTTTGCCTCTATATTCACTAGGGAGGGGGATGCAATATTTACAAAGCAGGATAAGATGGGGATAGAAGGGGAAGTGTGTGGGATTGGGGGAGCAACAGGAATGGAACAGGAGGGAGGGAGGGGTACCCCGGGGTGACACATCAGGATAAGGATAAAAAGGCTAGTAAGGTAGGGGGGACAGATGATGCTTTCCCCACTGAAAGGGTGTGGAAAGCCCTAAAGAAGGATAAATATCCTGGACCAGATGGCATTCATCTGAGAGTGCTATGGGAATTGGCGTCATACTTGCCCACCCCTGGCGGAGCTCTTCAAAGGTCGCTTGAGACAGGGAGGGTACCTAGGGATTGGAGAGAGGCACATGTGGTGCCAATCCATAAAGGGGGGGTCAAGGGAAGTGGCAGGTAACTATAGACCCATCAGTTTGACATCAGTGGTGGGTAAATTAATGGAAAGCATACTGAAGGAACACTTGGGGGTGTTCTTGGAGGAGGTGGGAGGTCTGGATAGCCGGCAACATGAATTTGTGCCAGGTAGATCATACAAACTAACCTTGTGGAGTTCTATGAATGGGTAATATCGGAACTGGACAGGGGAAAGCCTGTGGATGTACTATTCTTAGACTTCAGCAAGACATTTGACTTGGTCCCCCATAAGGGCCTGATGGAGAAACTGACGTGGTTGGGTGTGGACTCATTGATGATCAGATGGATAGGAAATAGGCTGGCTGGGTGCACTCAGAGAGTAGTAGTCAGAGGGTAGCTCTCAAACCGTAGAGGGGCCAGTAGTGGGGTACCACAAGGCTCGGTCCTGGGGCCGATCCTGTTTGATGCATACATATCTGATATCAGGAAGGGAATAGGATGTGAAATGAATCTCTTTGCTGATGATTCCAAGTTGGGAGCAGTAGTTGAGGGGGAAGAGGTGAGGTTGGCCCTGGAGACCCTGGTTATGTGGGCTCACACCTGGAAATTAAATTTCAGTTCCTCCAAGTGCAAGGTGCTACATTTTGGGTGGGGGAACCCCAAACACAGGTACACCTTGGGTGGGGAGGTGCTAGAGGCCTCAACAGGGAAAAAAGACCAAGGGGTCATAGTGGGAGCAAGTATGAATAGCTCTGAGCAGTGCGGAAAAGTGGCTGTCAAAGCAAACAGGATATTGGAATGCATCGCATGGGGGATCACCTCAAGAAACAGGGAAGTGATCCTGCCACTGTACAATGGTCTGGTTAGAGCACACCTTGAGTACTGTGTGCAATACTGGAGACCACACTTGAAGAGGGACATACAGCTCCTGGAGAGGGTTCAGAGGAGGCTACCAAGATGATACGAGGAGTGGGGCATTTGATGTATGAGGAGGGACTTGAGGAGCTCGGCCTGTTTTCACTGGAGGAGAGGAGAGATGGAGGACATGATTGAGGTCTTTAAGTACCTCAAGGGAATAAATAGGGTAAATACAGAGGGGATCTTTAAATTAAAGGAGGGAGCAATCACCAGAGGGCATGGTTTGAAGTTGGAAGGAGGAAGGATGGGGGGAGGAGGAGGAGGTTTTTCACTGAGAGGGTGGTGGAACTGTAGAATGCACTGCCTGGAGAGCTAGTTCAGACTTCTACGGTGGAGGGCTTCATGAGGGGGTGGGACAGATACCAAAAGGGGAAGAATCAGGGGCATGGCCTGGCTCAGCGGGGCTAGGATGGTAGATAGGGGTTTCAGGAACCCCAGGAAGGGAAGCCTTGGTACCTACCTATCTAGGGATCTGAGGTTCAAGCAGACTTGATAGACTGTAAGGCCTAATCTGCTGGCAATTAGTATGTTAGTATGAAACAGGGAGGGGTAGGGGGAAGAGAATTAGGGAAAAATAGTAGGGGAGCAAATGGATGGAATTGGGAAAGCAGATGGTAAAAAGCAGAGCTGGATTCAGATGGTATTAGGAGAACAAGTGCATGCGAGTTTTACTTGGAGGTGACTCTTGAGGGACTTTTGAAAGGCATATATAGTGCTGCAGGCAAGACTTTGTACTGTTTTATGCCCTTAGAGGCAATGAAATTTTGAGTAAGTGAGATGTGGAAGAATGGGATGCTGAAAACATTGCTAGAGGCTCCTCTGGTTTTGTGGGCAGGAGCAGATTTGGGGAACAGTGATATCACACTCAGTGGTAGTTTATTCAGGTGAACTTTATGGAGGAAGGAAAGATCTTTGAGGATGAAACGTCCCTTAAGAGGGAGCCAATCAATATCTTTGTATAGGATGCAGTGGTGCATTCTCCAGGGAAGTCTAGTGGCAAAGTGGATGATATTATTGTAGTTAGATCTTAGTTTAAGGAAGAGTTAAGAAGTGGTGGAGGGGGCGTAAATGATGGATCCATAGTCCAGAAGTGATATGAGAATGGAGCTAGCTAGACAGAGTCTAGATTCAGGGAATAAGAACTTATGGATCCTGTATGGTAGCCCCAACCTCATGTGAACCTTATTTATGATGTTAAGAGACGTGAAGGTTGAAGGATAGGTGGGGATCAAGCAGAAGACCAAGGTATTTAAATTTGGGGACTTTCTCAGTGCAATTTCCATGATTACTGGAGAGGGTTTGATTTAGGTTGTAGGTTTCCTGAGACCGGAGAAAACTATGTATTTTGTTTTTCTAGAGTTAAGGACCATGCCTTCATTGATGAACCATGAATGCAGATTCTGGAAGTCAGATTGTAGGTTGGTGAGAGTCTTGTCCAGGTTTCTGTTGCTGCAGTACAGCACAACATTGTCCGCATGGAGGGCCATGTTGCTGCAGTCTTCAGGGAGCTTATTGATGAAAAGGGTGAAAAGGAGGGGGCCCAGGATTGAGCCCTGGGGAACCCAGTATTTAATGGGACATTCAGAGGAGAGCAGCCTATCGATTGTGGTCATCAGTGTTCAGTCGGAGAGATAGTTCCCGACCCATTTAACTAGGTTAACAGAGAAATAGAGGTTGGATAGGATGTTCAGTAGCATATCGTGGTCAACAAGGTAGAAAGCCTTTGTCAGATCCACAAAAACCGAGCCCATACAGGGGCCATTGTCTATGGCTCCATAGATATCCCTGGTGAACCTAATTAAGGCAGTCTCAGTGCTGTGAGTGGCTCTGAAGCCATGTCAGGCATCTGTGAGGATGTTATAGCTGTTTAGAAAGGAGGTGACCTGAGAATGTACTACTTTTTCCAGTATGGGGGGCAAGAAGAGAGCTTGGCCTGTAGTTTCCTACCTCGTTCTTCGAACCTGACTTAAACAGAGGTTTGACTATGATAATTTTCCCGGTGTGTGGGAAGGTGCCACTGCAGAGAGAAAGATGTTATATGTTTGTAAGTTGGATCGCTAGTGAGGCAATGGCAAACTTAAGAATTTTGAAATAAATCCCGTCTGTCCCTTTACTGGGTCTGGGGTTATTTGAACGGATGAGCTTAACTGTATCAGAGGGTGACAATGCCCAGAAGTAGAAACTGGGAATGGAACCTGGGTGTGACATGGTGGGAGAGTGGGAAGGTATTTTAGCTCAGCCTGGGTGGGGGAGGGAGAGGGAGGGGTTTGTATTTGTCTAAATCCCTGAAAAATGAATTAAATATGTTGGCTACATCTGAAGGGCTGTTAGTGAACTTGTCCCCATGCCTGAGGGTGATGAGTTCAGTTTTCCTGACCCTGCAGAGAAGGTTATTCAGGGTACCCTAGAGTTGTCTGGGATTAGCATTTTCCCCCGAGCTGTTTACTGTGGAGAAAAGCAGCTGGGGGTGAAACAAAAACAGGGTGAGGCAGTGTTTAAAAATGTAATGGGTTACTGTACAGAGTTTGGGTTAATCCTCAGATGTAGGAACAGCTAGAATAATTGGTCATACCAAAGAAGTGTAGAACTGAGTTGTTACAGATGGCACATGATAGTCCTATAGCTAGTCACGTGGGGAGGGACCGCACCCTTGCCAGACTGTTGTACAGATTTTACTGGCCTGGGATTCAAGAGGATGTCGGTATGTATTGCAGTTCTTGTGCTAAATGTCAGAAAGTAGCCCCAGTGACTAAAAAAGACAAGGGCCCTTGGTGCCCCTACCCTTGATAGATGTGCCTTTTGAGAGAATTGCAATTGATGCAGTTGGCCCCTTAGACAAAAGTGAAAAGGGTAATTGATTCATTTTGGTAGTATGTGACTACGCTACTCAATACCCAGAGGCACTTCCAATGCGTAAAGTCACAGCCCCAAAAGTGGCAGCAGAACCTACCAAAAATTTCAGTAGAGTGGGCATGCCCAAAGAGATTATTACAGATCAGGGTAGTAATGTTGGTTCTGCATTGCTGAGGGAGTTGTGCCAACTACTAGGTATCATTGCCATAAGAACCTCCCCTTATCAAAGCCTCAAAATCTCATGTGACCGTTCCTTTGAGGTTGCAGCTCTGGTCCTGTGGAACTTACTCCCAAGGTCCTTGAGGGAGGCCCCTCGGTTGAAGCTTTCAAACAGGGACAGGGTCTGAAGGCATATCTTTTTAGAGAAGCATTTGGGATCTCACAATCAGCTTCCTCATTAATTTCAACTCTCCTATCTGTTGATGTCATATTTTATATGCTTTCAATTCATTTATAATTTTATTTTATTTCTGCCTGCATCCTGTCCAGTGCCCTGAGCCCCAGGACAAGGGTGCTTGAGAAATAAAGCATTACTTACTTACTTATCACCCTCAGACAGATGGTCTTGTTAAGCACTTCAATCAAATCTTTAAATGCGACTTCCGGTGACATCACCCCTGCTAATGGCTGCTTGAGAGATGAACTCTGGCCCCCAATCAGAGAAAATTGCCTCATTCAACTTTCAAACGGACTTAATTTGCATCATTCAACTCTACACAGAGGTGTAAAGATGTCAAAAGGCATAGGTGGTAAGAATCGGTTTGCAGGTCTACTGGTGGAGGGAGAGGATTCGGAGGCCAATCACTCAGATTCTGTGGCCTCGGAAATCATGAGTGGCCTTCAACCAAAGCATGTGGCAACACCTCAGTCACCTAAAAGATAAATAGAACAAAAACTGGATCTAATTCTGACAGAATTACAGGCATTCCAGGCAGAATTTCAAGGGTAGGTTTTCCTACCAGACCTGTTTGCTGGCGAAAAAGATTACTTCTGGTCACTCTCCTTCCGCTACCCAACATCTCCTCATCCCTGCCCCCACTCCCAGGACAGCCAGAAGCTCCTCCAAGGCCTCGTTCCTAGTCCCATTATGTAGGACCTCTCTGGGGCAGCGGACTTTCATGTACAGGGCTCCCATCTGGTTAAATGACCTGCCCTCTGAGGTTTTCTCTGTAAATGAGATTGGCCCTTTTAAAACTAAACTCTGGCAGTACCTCAGAGCTTTAAAAGAGAGCTAAAGTCAAAATTTGCAAAATAACATGTTACGCAGAGTGTTTTGATTTGTAAGTATACTCCTAGTAAGACCTTCCCTTTTATTTGTGGAAAGGAGTTTTTTCTAAATTTGTTTGCTGCCTTTATGGCCCCTGGGGATCTCCATATTAGCATTTCTAATGACCTTTCTTGTTTCTGTGATGCCTCTTGTCCCATGTGACTGTAATGTACCCAGGACCATTGATTCAGAGAGTAATAACTGCTACAGCAGCATCTACTGTTATGAGCCTGAGATTCTGGTATCAACTAAGTAACTAATCCAAACTTTTGATTTTTATGTGTGTATCTAGGTCTAGTCAACAGAAGGGAATGTTTTGTTTTTAAAGCATTTCATTTTATCAAACTACACACAGCCATTAGCAATGCACACAAATCACACAAGGTCACAAATGCCACAGATGCTACAATTAGTGAAGACTAGCCATTTCCTTACAGACTAGCCCACTCAATTATCCCTCAGGCATTTGCCATGTGCTTAGAACTCCCCGGACAAGGAGAGTTAATTAACATAACAGCTCTACTAAAAACACAGCACTTGTTTTATTTATTTAGTTTTTGTTTACCGGGTAGGTGCACTAGCCATAGACATGACTATTTTCAGTCACGACCCAGGAGGATACAAAACAACAAATAGAGGGAAGACATTCCAAATACAAGTACAACAACAAAATCATTACAGGGGGCGTGTCCAAGCCAACATCCAGTATGGCAGCATAGCTCTGGAGTTCTGTACCCCACGTCGAAAATTTTGTTTTCTCCTGACTGCCTGGGACCCATTCTGAAGAGAAACTGTGTCTAGTTTGTGAGATATTTGATATGCCACCGAAGATGTCAAAAAAACAGGGACACCTAACTTTTAAAAGCACCAGTTCAGCGTCTAAAACAATGGGGATGGAGGTCCTGCCACCACAAACTGAGAGTATGGCGGGTGCTTCGGGGATACGGTCAGCCGATGGAACAGAGGAATGCCGGGCAAACTTGCCGCTTTTGGCCCTAGAGAAGTTGTTTAATGACTTGAAATATGACCTTACCTGCAAGATGATTGTGGGCTTTGAAAATGTTTCTGCACAAATAGCGCACCTTCAACAACTGTAAACTCACTGGGAGAGACAACGGAACAACAAGCGGCACGTCTCACGGAGGTTGAAGAGAGAGTGAGCGCACAGAAGGATCGCTGTTCTCAGATAGCCCCTCAGCTGCAATTAGCACTAGAAGAGATTAAAAAATTAAAAGCAACTCTGGATGATCACAAAAATAGAGAGCGGAGAACCAACATCCATATAGTAGGCTTGCCAGAGGGAATAGAGGGCCGTGATTGTGCTGATTACTGTAAAAATTGGCTAAAGTTTCACTTAAATTTGCCTCATAGAATTTGAATTTGACGGCAGATAAGGACCGCTTGGCCCACCCAGTCTGCCCATTTCCCTACCTACTGGATAAGCTGCAGATCCTAGTTAACCAGCAGCCTACTTCTTCCTACCCCCACCCCCCAGAATTGCCTTATGACTATCCCATGCATGCTTGAATTCCACCACTGATTTTGACTCCACAACCTCCTCCGGAAGGCCATTCCATGCATCCACAACCCTCTCTGTGAAAAAATACTTCCTTAAATTACCTCTGAGCCGCCCCCTCTATCTTCAAATTGTGCCTCTTGTTCTTGCACACCTCTTTTTTTGAAAGATGCTACCCTCTTGGACTTTGTTGATTCCCTTGAGGTACTTGAAAGTTTCTATCATGTCCCCCCCTCTCCCTCCTTTCCTCGAGGCTATACATATTAAGCTCCTTAAGTCTCTCTTCATATGTCTTCCGGTGCAGACCCTGCACCATTTTAGTTGCCCTCCTCTGGACAGCTTCCATCCTGTCTATGTCTTTGTGGAGATTGGGTCTCCAGAACTGCACACAGTACTCCAGATGGGGTCTCACCAGCTGTCTGTACAGAGGGATAATAACTTCCTGTTTTCTACTGGTGATGCCTCTCCCTATGCATCCCAGTATCCCCCAGCCCTCCTTGCTGCCCTCTCACATTGCTTTCCCACCTTTCAGTCATCTGATATGACTACCCCCAGGTCCCTTTCCATTTTTGTTGTTGTTAGTATCTCACCCCCCATTGTGTACTCTTCCCCTGGGTTTTTGTTTCCCAGGTGCATTACCTTGCACTTCTTAGCATTGAATCTAAGCTGCCATACATTTGACCATTCCTCTAACCTTGCCAAGTCCTTCTCATCCTTTCCACCCCACCCTGTGCATCAACTCTGTTGCAGATCTTAGTGTCATCTGCAAAGAGACATACTTTTCCTTCCAGTCCTTCTGCAATGTAGCATAAAGACATTGAAGAGGACTGGTCTAATATGAACCCTGCGGTACCCGCTAGTAACCCTCCTTTCTTCTGAGTGGACTCCATTTACTATTACTCTCTGTGTCCTATTCTCCAGCCAATTCTTTACCCAGGCTGTCATCTTGGGACCCACTCCCAGGCTGGCTAACTTATATATTAATCTTTGTGTGGGACTGTGTCAAATGCCTTGCTAAAGTCTAGGTAGGCCATGTCCACAGCCCTCCCTGATCTACTACTTTGTCACCCAGTCAAAGAAATCTATCAGATTCTGTCTGGCATGACCTTCCGCTGTGAATCCATGCTGCCTAGGGTCCTGTGCCCTCTGGCCTCTAGATACTTGACAATTCTTTCCTTTAGAAGTGATTCCATCATTTTCCCTATCACTGAGGTTAAACTAACAGGTCTATAGTTTCCTGCTTCTGCCTTGCTCCCACTTTTGTGAAGGGGAATCACATCTGCCCTCCTCCAGTCCTCGGGTACCACCCCATCCTCCCATGATTTGTTAAAGAGGGTAGTCAGTGGTGTCACTAGTTCTACCCTTAGTTCTTTTAGAATTCTGGGATGAATCCCATCAGGCCCCATTGCTTTGTCCACCTTCAGTTTTAAGAGTTCTTTCAGAACCCTTTCTTCTGTAAATGGGCTGGTATCAACTTCTGTATCCAGAGTGTTACTACTGTTTGTTTTATGTACCTCCCCCTCTTCCTTTGTAAATACTGAGCAAAAATATTTGTTTAGTATCTCTGCCTTTTCACAGTCTCCCTCTGCCCACCCTCCCTCCCTTTATTAAGCCTCACTATCCCTCCCTTGGTCTTCCCTTTGCTCCCTGATGTACCTATAAAAGGTTTTATCCCCTTCTTAACTGAGTTGGCTATCTTTCCTCGGTTTGGGCCTTTGCTGTTCTGACTGCCTTCCCAGCCTCCTTTTGCTTTAACTGATACAGTTCTCTGTCCTGCTCCTGCTGCCATTCCTTGTACTTCCTGAATGCTTTCTTTTCTCTTGAACCTTCACTGCCACTTCCTTTGAGAACCACAGTGGTTTCTTACATCGTCTTGTTTTGTTTATTTGCTTCACACAAAGGCTCGTTACCTCTGTGATGGCAGTTTGTATTATTCCCCATTGTTCTTCCACCCCTCCTTCCTGCCCATTTGCTAGTGCATTCCTTAGGCACTCACCCATTTTGGCAAAGTCAGCCCTCCTAAAGTCCAGTACTTTTGTCTTTGTATGGCTTGACTCTATTGCTGTGTTTATTGTGAACCATACTGTTCAATGGTCGCTAGTTCCAGATGGCTACCCACTTCTACATCTGTGATCCTCTCTCCATCTCCATTTGAGAGTATCAAGTCTAATATTGCTCCCTCTCGAGTGGGCTCCAGTACTAGTTGTCTAAGGCATGCCCTGTGGGCATCTAGAATAACTGCACTCTTAGTGGCAGCTGCATGCCTCCAGTTAACATCCAGGCATATTCAGATCACCCATCAGCAATATCTCCCTTTTCTGCCATTCTAAGTATACTTTCTATCATTTCCTTGTCCATTTCCTCCCCTGAGAAGAGGTCTGTGCTCTAACTCCTGTGCGGATTGTGGTGCCATTGCCTGTCTCCAAATTTACCCACAGTGCTTCTTCTCCTCCCTGTTTACCCTTTTGTTCTGTTGCTTTTATTCCTTCCCTTATGTAAAGAACTACTCCTCCTCCTCTTTTACCTTCCCTGTCTCTCCTGTAGATAGTGTATCCTGGTATGTTTACGTCCCAGTCATGGTTTTGTGTGTACCATGTTTCTGTGACTGCACGATATCAGATGTTCCTCCTCCATCAAGGCCACTAATTCAGGAAGCTTGTTACCCTGACTACAGGCATTGGTACTCATTGCTCTCCATTTTTGATGGCCTTACCTTCTGTTGCAGCATCCCCACTGACCATTCTATCTTGGTCTTTTTCTCATTTAGTACCCTGTTTTGTAGGAGAGGCTGGGATTTTCTGCTGCTTGTCAGTGCCTCCCCATTGACTAGTTTAAAAGCTTGCCAATGAAGCATTTAAACCGATTGCTCAAAGACTTGTTCCCTTCCTGGACAGATGTAGACCATCCTGCCAGTATAGGCTGGTGTCCCTCCAGGTGGAATCCAGTCCCCAATGAAGCCAAACCCCTGTGCTCGCACCATTTTTCAACCATTCATTAAACTGCATGGTGCCAATTACCCTCGCCTCCCATGCCTTTGACAGGCAGCACCTCCGAGAAGGATACTGTGTGACTACTTGTCTTGGGCCCCTCCCCAACTCTGCAATGTCCTCCTGCACTGCTCTAACCTCATGATGAGCCAAGTCATTTGTCCCTAGGTGGACAATTCGTCCAGCTCAGAATCCCTTGCAGCTGTTGTCGTGATCCTGAGGATGCGCTTCCTGTCCCTCCAAGCCATGGCACCAGGCAGGCACCTTACTACAGATTTCCCAGCTCCTCCCAGTTCTATCCCCCTAATAATTGAGTCCCCCACCAGGAGCTGCTTCCTTTCCTTGTGGTGTCCTCTGCCTCCTTCCTGTGGGCCTCCCTTGTGACAGTTGTCCTCAGCCTCCTTAGTCTCCTCTGCCTCCTGAGTGCACTTTGGAGATTCAGAGGGCTCATCTCGGCCCCGGTCACCGGCCTGCTCCTAATGACAGACCGCGACACATTATCTTGAAATTCTTGTGATATCAAGATAGAATGATGTTGCTAGAAGCGGCAAGGAAGGGAGGCCCTATCCAAGTTGAATCGCGGCCTTTGAGTATCTTTTCAGACTTCTTATGCACAGTACAAATGGAAAGGAGTGCCTTTTTACCAGTGAAGAAAAGACTGCATCAACTAGACTGGCCATTCGCACTAGTGTACTCCGCTCGGCTAATAATTAGAAGGAAGAATACACCGAAAAAGGCTTTTACCAATCCGGAAGCGGCAATGCAGTATATCGAGCAGGAGACCTCCCAACATGATAATGTTGCTGACTGAAAATATTTTAAAATAAAGTTTTGGTCTCTAAAGGTGCTGCCAAGAGAATCTTAAAATGTTTCTTGGCAAGAGAGGTGGGTCGGGGGTTGGGGGGGGAAGGGGAGCTAATCCTCTGTTGGGTCCATAACTCTTAGGACGCCTAGAATGGCATGACCTGACATCCTCCCCCGTCTCCCCTCGGTTTCTCCTCAGTAAATCATTAGGTCTGATATGCTTGAAACTTTTCTCCTCAAGATTCCTGAGTATGTAAGACTTTACTGAGAATTACTTGTTTCTTAGTAATGGGTGGTCTGAGTTAAGACAAGGTTGAACTGATATATAAGTTATATCGGGGAGAAAGTCTCTTTTTACTTTGTATTTGACTTTTTTGTCTTTTTGTCTCGTTTCATATTTATAGAAAATAGGGATACAAGTGGGTCTGGGGGGAGGATAAAGGGCAAAAATACTTAGTTATGTCTTAGCTGGGGTAATCTGAATGCTGAGCAGGGAAAAGCTCAATTGAAACTGTGTTTTTTTCTTTTTTTTTGGTTCTTTTTCAAGATATGACCTGGAATGATATTTTTTTTCCCAGTAGTTGGGGGGGGAGAGGCGCCAGGGTTCTAAGGGGATGACTGAGCGCTATTAGTGACTGAAAACAAAAGTATATGTTGGGGCAGGGGTTTGCCCTATGGAGCTCTCACTCTGGGGTGTTCCTGGGTAACTCCTACCTCGAAGTGCCTCTCCTTAAGATCTTCCTTAAGATTTTCCTTATTTTGTATTGCCCAATACTTCTGGGCTAGTTTATGATAACTATCTAGAGCGTGTTTATTATTTTTCTTATATACGGCTAGTATTGCATTGGATTGGCCCTAACGGGTCACTATGGTTTCTCCCATGCTGATTTGATGTGAGATAAGTGGCGGTGGGGACGGAAGGCTAACCCACAATATTAAAGCGGGGAAGTAGTTCAGTAGACTACAATCTGGGGGGGGTGGTGTTTCAGAGTACAGTTGCCAACGTTTGGCTGTTTTTTACTAATCAAGTTAACGTTTAGGTTAAACGTTTTCTTTTTTTGTTTTTGCCCTTCAAGCACAGTTTGCGCAAGGGCTTAAGTGAGGCGGTAACAATGCCTCACAAAGGGAAGCTGAAAAGAGGTTCTGGGGGGATAAGGAGGGAAAAATGTTTACAGGTTCTGTTTAGTTTAACGTTAGGTTTACAAAAAGAGGGAAAAAAGTTTTTGGAGTCATGGGGGACAGGGCAGACATACACGGAGGATATTGGATGGGAGACAAGAGTTATGAGGCAGACATAACATCCAAGATGGCTAGTCTTAAAATGTTATCTTGGAATATAAGTGGGCTCAGGACAGCAGCTAAGCGAAAAAAGATATGGGCTTATGCAAAAAAAAAAAAAAAAAAAAAAGGGTAGATGCGCTGTTATTACAGGAGACACACCTGACACTAGAGGAGACAAAACAACTGGGAAAAGTATTGGAGAGGGTACATTGATAGCCTCACATTTTACATCTAAGGCCTGGGGAATTTGTATTTAGTTTCACCCTGGCTTTTGGGTTCAGATTCATTCCTCCCAGATAGATAGCCAAGGAAGATTTGTTATAGTTCAGTCCACGGTGGAAGAGGAACAAATAGTACTGGTTTCCCTTTGACTGCATGACATTCTTTGAACATTTTGCCTTCACAATAGCTAAATTTCTGGAGAAACTGATTATCGGTGGGGATTTTAATACATACTGGGATCCAGTGTTGGACCATTTTAACCCACATTTGAGTCGTTCTCCCAAGAGCGTTACGGACCTTCGAAATTTTGCTAGGGAGAGGGCATTAAAGGAGGTGTGGTGGTTTAAACACCCAGATACGGAGGTGTTCTTCTTCTACTCTCATGCACATAAGGTTTATACATGGTTAGATTATTTTCTGGCCTCCCGCGCTTTTATGAGTCAAATTAAAGAAATACAATATGGCCCCGTCCTTATTTCAGACCATGCCTACCTTTATCTAGAACTGGGGGAAGGGAACAGGAGCGGGATGGGATTCGACAATGGAAACTAGACCCTACCCTGCTGGGAGATCCTTGCTTTACTCAACAAATGTCTGAGAGACTGAGAGAATTTATTAATGTTAATAAAGTGGAGGATACCTCAGCATGGACTACATGGGAAGCCCTTAAAGCATATATTAGGGGGGAATCTATTTCTTATGCTGCATTTCAGAAGAAACAAGATAAGAGGAGAGAACACAAAATAGAGTCACAAATAACGTCATTGGAGAAACAGATAATGAAAACCCAGTCTAGAGAGGGGATGGCACGGTTAAAGAGGTAATATAATCAAAGGTGCTCAAGGTGGATGGAGAGAGACATGCTGGTATCAAGGGCAGGACACTATTTTGACAGTGATAAATCGGGATGTGGTTGGCATGGTTAATTAAAAAACGGAGAGAACCATTGTTGAAACAGAGAAGGAAGATGGGGAGTGCACTTCCGCTGCACAGGAGATAAATAATACATTTAAACTATACTACGAAAAATTGTATACCTCGGAGGCCTTCCAAAATCACGATCCCAATAGTTTTACGAACATACAAACATACAAACTTTGCCAGCAGATAAAGGCCTAGAGGTCTATCAAGTCTGCTTGAATGTGCAGCTAGCACCCCTTATTCTGCAGCTGTCCCTCCCTTCCACCCTTCCCCTTCATTAACCCTCCCCCTTGTCCTGTCCCATCCTCGTTTGAAGCAGTCCACTGTTCTACTGCATACCACTTCAGCAGGTAACGCATTCCACCCAGCCACCACCCTCTCTGTAAAAATGTGTCTCCTCATCTCCCTCCTGAACCTTCCTGTTCTAGTCTCATATCATGGCCCCTGGTGGCCTCCCTCCCTTACTTTGAACAGCCCTCTGTACCGTCTTGTTTATTCCTTTCATGTATTTAAAGGTTTCAACCATGTCACCCCTGTCTCCTCTCCTCCTCTCTTCCAGTGAGTACATGTTCAACTCCTTCAACCTCCTCTCGTATGATAAGTCCCCCAGCCCCTTGATCATCTTTTGTCACCTAGCGCTGCACCCTTCCAGTAACTTAATGTCCTCTCAGATACGGACGCCAGTACTGCACGCAGTATTCCAGGTGTGGTCTAACTAATGACCATACAGTGGCAGAATCACCTCCCTCCTCAAGGATATACCCCTTGCAATACAACCCAGCATTTTGTTGGCCTTTGCAGCTGCCTTCCTACATTGTGCCGAGTTGTTCATTGACCCTGTAATGAGCACACTCAGATCCTTCTCCTCCTCCTGTCTGGGGTAGCTGCACTCCCCCTAGCTGGTAACTCTTCCTTGGGTTCTTCATCCCAAAATGCAGCACCTTGCACTATTTGGCATTAAAGCCCAGTTGCCAGGTGTCTGACCAGGTTTCAAGCTTTGCCAGATCATCCTGCAACCCCTGCCATCCTCCTAGGTCATCCACCACCGTGTCAACCTTGGTATCATCAGCAAACAGACTGATCTTGCTCTTGATGTCCCATAATATGCTCTTTTTAGCCACTGTTTTTCTGCCTAACCCATCTACAACAAAAAATGAAAGCCTTGCCCAGGAACTTACAGTCCAGGAAGTAAGGCAGGCAATCTGGGCCTCAAGAGCAGGCAGGGCTCCGGGTCCAGATGGACTACCTCTGGAGTTTTATAAAAGATTTTGGACAGAATTATCTCTGTTATTTATAAAAATGCTACAGGAAGTATTGGAGGGAGCGGGTTTGACTCCATCCCAACAGGTGGTCACAATAACGATCCTCCCAAAACCAGGTAAGGATCCCAAAAAGTGTAGCTCCTACCGTCCCATCTCATTGCTAAATGCGGATTACAAGATCATAGCAAAAATTTTGGCAAGGAGATTGGACAGTATTTAGCCGGGTGTAGTGCACTCTGATCAGGGGGGTTTTGTCAGAGGTAGGCAAGCCAGACATAATCTGAGATGGGTCCTAAAAGTCATGTGGCATGGACAAAGGGGGAAAGCTGGGTCCGGTGGTCTCTTAGCCTTAGACGCGGAGAAGGCCTTTGATAGGGTCGAATGTTCCTTCATGTTTGCTGTCTTAGAGAAATTTGGCCTACATCCAAAATATTGCCGCTGGGTGCGGCGCTTGTATCACTCTCCATGGGCTAAGATACTTACAAACAATACAATATCAACCCCCTTTTGGCTTTTCAGGAGTACTCACCAGGGATATCCCCTCCCACCCTTAATATATGTTCTTACCATTGACGCTCTGGCAGCGGCCATCAGGGGAAATCAGGAAATCAAGGGATTTTTATAAATGATAAGGAACATGTTATCTCACTTTTTGCAGACGATGTATTGTTATTTTTGTCAAATCCAGCAAAAGCTATGCTGGCGTTGACTTCTCTTTTCAAATGGTATGGCCCTCTGTCTGGCCACAAAATAAACTGGAGTAAAAGTGAGTGGCTTCCACTGGGTAACTCAGGTAGTCCAATTCAGATTGATGGACTTGATATACCCCCCACATTGGTTATAAAATATCTAGGTATCCAACTCCCTAGAAAGGTGATAGAAGTAGGCCCTTTAAATTACAAGCCCCTGGCACTGAAAATAAAGGGGCAGTGCAATAGATGGAAGTCGCCCCCTTTGTCTCTGATAGTAAGGGTAAATTTGGTAAAGATGCAGATTTTACCACAATGCTTATACCTTTTTCAGACTTTGCCTGTAGGGGTTCCGGGGGAATATATGAAATCAATGGAGGGCTCTATTACTTCCCTTCTATGGGCTCATCACAAACCATGAATTAGAAAGGAAGTACTGTGGCTACCTGTCCGAAAGGGGGGTTTGGCACTCCCTAATTTGAAACGTTATGCTTTGGCAGCACAGTTAGCCCAGTTAATTGATTGGAAGATGGGAATGAGCTCAGAGCCTGGCTATCCATGGAATCTTGATCCCCTAGGATCTCCCCATATGCTCAGTACCTACTACCTTCGGGTAGCGGGTTTCGGGAGTCGAGAGTGCTTCGAAACCCATTTACTAAGACTACCATAAGAACCTGGAAACAGGCCCTACTAATCCTGGGAGAAGATGGAGGTCCATCCCCGGAGGGATCTATTTTACACAGTTTATGGAGGGGTGGACATGCCCAGCCCCCAGTCAGGATAGCACTAAAACAATGGGAAAGTAAGGGAGTATTTCTTTTGTCGCATTTGTTCCAGAATGAGCATTTATTGACTTTTTTTGAGCTGCAAAGACTCTATGGGATTAGTCCCTCTCATTATTTTATATATCTGCAGGTACAGTCCAGGCTGCATAGGTGTAATACCTTGGGAGATGGGTTTTCTCCATTGTCTAGAACATCCCTTGAAGAGGTTCTACAACATTGTAGAAGTCACAAAAAGGTAAAACCTCTAAGTGCATTATATAGGGTCCTGTTGGGAGCATGGCCGGATGTGTTGGGGAGGCTGAGGGACAACTGGAATAGTGACCTGGGGGAGGATGCCTTGTCGGGAGAAGACTGGAGTCTGATTAAGAGAAGTAGTGTGTCAGTCTCTGTCAATAACAGACTTAGAATGATTAATGATACACTGTAATATTATTCATAGAGCCTCCTTTACTCCGGCCTTGGCCCATAGGATAAATCCACAGGTCCCAGATCAGTGCCCAAAATGCTCCTCACAGGGCTGCTCCTTCTTCCATCTGGTATGGGCATGCCCAAAGATACTGGCGTACTGGGAGGACATAAGTCACTTGATTAACAGGGTTCTGGAGTGCCACATCCCTGTGGATCCAGTGGATATTCTACTGGGTGTTCACAGAGGAGGGTCAGGTCGACTGAAAGTCTCACATCCCTTGAGGAAATTAACTTTTGCTGTGGGTAAGCAGATCCTGGCGCAGAATTGGATGGCTCAAGCTACCCCCACTATTGCCCAGTGGGTTAAAACCTTATTAAGCAATATGAAATTGGAGAATACCCAGTATAAAGTATTGGGACGTCAAAAGAGCTATGACAAGATCTGGGCACCAATGGAGAGAGCCCTGGAAGAGAAGTGGTTTCCCTTGTTTTAAATAAGGGGCTTAGATATATAGTAAGGTGTAAAAGCTATAGCCCAGAGAGGTATATATAATTTCTGAGGATGGGGATCGATTGGTCTCTTGGGCTGCTACAGAATAATTTCCTGGCATGTCTTATGTTTTTTCTGTCTATGTTCAATGTTGTCCATCTTTGTATATGATATTAGGAGAACACCTGTTCTTATGTAAAATGATACTGTATGTTGCTGCCTAAAGCTACCTAACAACTCTATAATAAAAAAAGTTTAAAAAAAAATCATTACGCCAGTTTACAAGTAGGTTGCAAGGAATGTCCAAATACAAGTACAACAACAAAATCATTACACCAGTTTACAAGTAGGTTACAAGGAATGTCCAAATACAAGTACAACAACAAAATCATTACACCAGTTTACACGTAGGTTACAAGGAATTAGCTAAAAGCAAGGAGGTTATGTTAACAGTGCAGAAAAAATATGGAGCAGTACAAAAAACAAAATTCAACCACAGTTTGCTTAGAGAGAAACCTGATATAAAAACATTTTCAGCCCAAATAAGGGAGTGAAGAGTTAACTTATGGGAGGGATATCAGTAGGTGAAGGAAGTGGGTGATTCGGAGAGGGGAGGTGAAGGAGAGGTGTAAAGGTGAGGTAAAGGGGAAGTGCTTAGCGTGTTGGGGACAGATAAGAAAGAAGAGATAAGACTGGGGTGATAAGAGCAAGGGAGGTTTGAAACAGGAGCATTTGTGAGAAGTTTCAAGATAAGTACATAGACATTTTTTAAAAGATGCATGGGATGTTGATTGTCACAAGGTTAGCGGAAGGGAGTTCCAGTATGTGGGGGCATGGCAGGTGAAAGCATTAGCACCTTTAGGGGTGCAGTGTCTGGGGATGAAAACAGGGGCCTGGACCATGGGACGCAACCCATAGCACGGGATCAGGTTTTGGAAAAGGCCTACTAGGGATTTAGGGATTTGGGGATTTGCTGACGAACCATGTTGTCAATGACAGAGCCATAAGCATGTAGCCTTAGTTCAGCAGGAGGAAGCCAACCCAGATCGGTATAGAGGAGGCAGTGGTGTTTCAGTCGATGTGAGGAGGAGGCATAGTGACAGATGCTGTTGTATGTAACATCCCATTTCCTAAGGATTGATTTGCACGCAGAAACATATGTTGCAGTCCCATAGGTAAGTGATGGTAGGAGAATGCCACGGGCAATGGCAAGCCTAGCAGAGGAAGTGAGCATATAGCTGGTTCAGTAGGCTAATCCCAGTTTGGCATGTACCTGTTTGCAAGTTAGATTGATGTGTAAGTCGAAATTTAATGCTGGATCGAGGGTAATACCCAGATATTTAAATGAGGATACTACCCCAACTACTGACCCATTTAAGGAGGTGACTTTGAACTAAGAATGGACATGCTTTAATTTCGCAGTAGATCCAAAGAGCATGGCTTGGGTTTTAGACTCGTTTAGCACAAGTTTGTGAGTAGATAGCCACCTTTGTAATAGCTGGAAACCAAGAGAGAGCCATTTGTTAATGTCATCAATGCTTTTAGCACTGGCATACAGCACAATGTCATCAGCATATAGTAGGGAGGCAGTCCTGTGGAGGTCAGTGGAGATGTTATTTATAAAAAGAGAGAAAAGTAAGGGCCCAAGGATGGAGCCTTGCGGCACCTCTATATTTATGATGGTTTTGTCTGAGAGGGTAGAGCTGTATTTCACAAATTGAGACCTATCAGCTAGGTAGTTTCCAAACCATCTAATAACGTTAGTTGAGAAACCTAGTGATTCCAGGGTGGTTAGAAGGATGGAGTGATCCACTAAGTTGAACGCCTTAGTCTTGTCAATGAAAACTGCACTGGTGAGGAGGCCGAAGTCCATCGCCACTTGAGTATCCGATGTGAATTTGAGGAGGGCAGTAGTGGTGCTATGACCTTTGCAAAAACCATGCTGGGCATCAGTGAGTAGTTCATGTTTCTGTAAGAAGTCGATTGTCTGGGCAGCTACAAGCTTCTCAAGACTTTTATTCAGGATGGATAGGATGGCAATGGGCCTATAGTTAGAGGGGTCTTTACGATCTCCTTTTTTAAAGACTGGTGTAATTCTAGCTGTTTTCCATATGTCCGGGATGTGGCCCTGGCACAGGGAGAGCGTGAAAATCCTGGCTAGAGGAGCAGTGGTGAAAGGGGCTGCAATCTTAAGTAGCCTGGGCTCTAGATTGTCCGAGCCAGCTGCTGTGCAGTCCAAGATGCTGTTTAGCAATCTGAGCACTTCACATTTTGTGATTGCCTTGAAATAAAATTGAGGACAGTTTGCAATAGGTCGGGTAGATACACTTGGTTGGGCAGGGAAAGAGGAGGTGTAACTGGTTAAGTCCGAGAATTTATAGTTAAAGAAGTTTCCAATGGTTCTGGGATTATTACAGTGACCCCATCAAGAGACATGTCGGTAGGGGTGGATGCAGGATTAGAACCAAGAAAGAATTTGATATGTGACCAAAATTTTTGGGGGTCACCATAGGAGTTGGTCAGGAGGTCTTTGCAGTATGCGCTCTTGGCTCTTTTGATGTCCTTTTTGCAGGCATTTCACAGAGTCCTGTAGTTGTTGAGGTCAGAGGTTAGCCTTGAGTTTTTATAACGGAGCCAGTTTTTGTCCCTTAGCTTAAGTTTTGCTAGTAGGTCAGCCTTCAACCATCGGGTTTGTCTATTTTTTACTCTGCAGGTTATGAGTTTGCAGTGCTTATCCTGGAGCTCTAGGAAGTGTTTCAAGAGCAGGTCCAAGGCGGCCTGAGCATCAATGGATAAGAGAATGGGGGACCAATCAGTAGAAGCAATGTCGTTCAGGAAAGACTGAGGGTCAAAGTTTGCATAGTTGCGGAAGGTAATGAAGCGAGGTCACGCCTGGGTAGGCCTGCCTTTTCCCCAGATACAGTACGTTGGGGAGTGATCAGTGATGGCATCTGGCAGTACCCCAGAGGCAATTACATTTTCAGGGTGATTGGTCATTATCCAGTCTAGTAGTGCATTGGAGCGACGGATATTCCTGGTAGATTCTCCTATAAGCTGGTGTACGTAGCTGGTGTATAACTCTGCAACTTGGTCATTAATGATGTTTAGTTACTGCCTAGCCAATTTATATTTAAGTCCCCAAGGATAAGGACCTCATTCCTTCCGGCAAGGCAGATAATTTGTTCCAATAAGTCATCTAACCCTACTAGCCCACTTGTAGGGGGATTGTAGACACACACGATGTGAAGTTTTTTAGAACCAAGAGTGAGCAGGATGTGAAGAGCCTCACAGTGGCATAGGGCACATGTCGTAACAGCAGAGACATCAAGGTGATCTCTAAAGTAGACAGTTGTTCCACCTCCTCTTTTTGGTGCATTTCTGTCAAGTCTTAGAAGGTTATAGTGGGGAAGGGGGCATAAAGAATCAGGTATGGCAGGCTTTAGCCACGTCTCGGTTAGGCATATAATATCAGGCTTGCATAGGGTGGTCCAGGATTCAAGCTCAGTAAGATTGTGAGCAAGGCTCCTGATGTTGTGATGTGCTATGATAAGACCTTTGGCATTGGTAATAGTGTCAGGTAGTACATTAGATGGTCCTGGATTTAACTGAACATCACCCGAGAGAAGGATGGCAAGGTGGAGAAAGTACCATAGCTTGCGGTGCATGAAAGAACCACGGGCATGTAGGTGCAGGTGGCAATTCTTACATACATGGGCAGCTAAATGTTTCCAGATATTATTTAGTAGCACCGAGGAGGGGTCAAAACAGGGGGCAGGAAGTATCAGGAGATTAGAGTAGTAGTAATCCTGGAATGCAAAGTAGGGAAGGGTTGCTTTATCTTGGAGTGCCATAGGCATGGATAAGAAGAGTAGTGGTAGTGAGATCACAAGAGACAGTAACATCAACAGGGTCATTTTAACTAGAGTTATTTTGGGTCTGTGACTAACAGTTTCAAGGCCCCAGCGAGGCTGAGAGGCTGCCGAAAGAATGGTTAACTTATTAGGGAGTCTGGCCAAAACTTCACACAGAGCGATTCAACTAAGATGCAGTTAGGTGGAGGGGGTTCATACAGAGTAGCAGGCGAGGTGACAGTCACACAAGGCTAGCAGGAGTAGAGACAGAGAGAAAAAACTTGTGCAAGGAAAAACAGTCACTGCAAGCAGTTTAGGTAATCCTGGGATCTTTAGCCAGTAAGTAGTTTAGAACCTGCCAGAAAGGGTGGTATAATAGTAGACGCTTGGGGGAACTTTCCACCTCTGAGAAATAAATTCAGAGCAGGCCAGATATTTAAGGAAGCCAATGAGAACAGGGGGAGGACTGAGAGGGAGGAGTTGCGGTGTATTTAATGGAGGCCTGGGAGGGGTGGGGGGGCAGAAAAATCCCTGTGCAAATGCAAAAGCAGCTATGGGCTCAGCTTAGAAAAACGGCCGAGAAAAGGCACTGAAACCTCAGTCCATGGTCCAGAGAGTCGAAGGAAAAGGCACCAATTGGCAAGGCAGCCACGCCGGGCGGGACTAATCAGTGACTGCGCGAGGAGCCGCATCAATCAGAAGAGTCCCACAGGAGAACGAAGAGAAGCCAGTAGGAGCGGCATGTACCTGTGCTTGCAGTCCGGGCAGGGGGGCCAGGCAGGTGGGCAGGAGCAGATTGATGTCCTGGTGTGCGGCGGCTGGCAAGACTGCCGTTCAGCTCCGCCTCAGGGTGTGGGGCGCCACTCAAGCAGAGACTGCCTGAAGAAGGAAGGATACAGAGAAATATATCATTAGAGGAGCTGTAGTCACAGAGACATGGGTAAACGGGGGCGGGGTGCCGGCGGCAGACTGTCAGCAGGGGGTGGAGGTGATCTGGGTTAGAACAAAGGACAGAGGTTTAAGGTGGCTGGGGGTGGGGTCCTAGGTGCAAGCGAAAGGAGGTGGGTAATTTGAAACAGTGGGCCAGAGGCCGGGGTTGGGGGTAGGGAAAGCAGTTAGATTAAGCAGGTAGGAAGAGGTCAAGTGAAACAGAAAAAGTGAGCAATATTTAGAGAGATTACGGAGCAGGCAGGGTAGGGAAAGTTGTAGGCATGTTGGGATTGGCGTCAAGGAGATAGAGCAAGGAAGGGTAACAGTTTCAAGTAATCACAGCACGTTTAGTTATTTAAATTTGGCACATAAAACTCAGGCTAGTAATGTAATAAACAAATGTATACACTTAAGAAAATAACAGTACACTTGAGTAAATAACAGTACATCAAATCCCTGTGCAAATGCAAAAGCAGCTATGGGCTCAGCTTAGCAAAACGGCCGAGAAAGGTGCTGAAACCTCAGTCCATGGTCCAGAGAGTCGAAGGAAAAGGTGCACCAATCGGCAAGGCAGCCCACGGCCGGCAGACCAATCAGCAATCAGCACAGAGGAGCCGCACCAATCAGAACAGTCCCAGAGGAGAATGAAGAGAAGCTAGTAGGAGCGGCATGTACCTGTGCTTGCAGTACGGGCAGGGGGGCCAGGCAGGCGGGCAGGAGTGGATCAGTGTCCCGGTGTGTGGCGGGCGGTGGCCGGCGAGATGACCATTTAGCTCCACCTCAGGATGTGGGGTGCCGCTCCAGCGGAGACTGCCTGTGCTTGCAGTCCGGGCAGGGGGGGCCAGGCAGGTGGGCAGGAGTGGATCAATGTCCTGGTGTGCAGCGGGCGTCAGCCGGCAAGATGGCCATTAAGCTCCGCCTCAGGATGTGGGGCACCGCTCCAGCGGAGACTGCCTGTGCTTGCAGTCCCAGCAGGGGGGCCAGGCAGGTGGACAGGAGCAGATCAATGTCCTGGTGTGCAGCGGGCGGCGGCTGGCGAGATGGCCGTTCGGCTCTGCCTCAGGATGTGGGGCGCCGCTCAAGCGGAAACTACCTGTGCTTGCAGTATGGGCAGGGGGGCCAGGCAGGTGGGCAGGAGCGGATCAATGTCCTGGTGTGCAGCGGGCGGCAGCCGGCAAGATGGCCATTAAGCTCCGCCTCAGGATGTGGAGTGCCGCTCAAGCGGAGACTGCCTATGCTTGCAGTCTGGGCAAGGGGGCCAAGCAGGCGGTCAGGAGTGGATCGATGTCCCGGTGTGCGGCGGGCAGCGGCCAGCAAGAAAGACGTTCAGCTCCGCCTCAGGATGTGGGGTGCCGCTCAAGCGGAGACTGCCTGTGCTTGCAGTCCAGGCAGGGGGGCCAGGCAGGCGGGCAGGAGTGGATCGATGTCCCGGCGGGCGGTAGCCAACAAGACGGCCGTTCAGCTCCGCCTCAGGATGCGGGGTACCGCTCAAGCGGTAATGGTCCAGGACACATCACAGTCACATTGGACAGGAGGCATTGTAGGAAGAAGAGTCATTAGAAATGCTAATATGGAGATCCCCAGGGGCCTTAAAACCAGCAAGCAAGTTTAGAAAAAAACTTCTTTCAGCAAGTAAAGGGAAGGACTTACTAGGAGTACACCTACAAATCAAAACACTCTGCACAACATATTTTTTTGTAAATTTTGGCTTTAGCTCTCCTTTAAACAGTTGGGACTACTCATAGTCCTACCTCCATCCATCACGTTCTTATACTGTTCTACTCTACCCCTGAATTTTAGTATCCCCTGACAACGCCTTTCTCAGACAGCTTCAGCCTTTCTTTTTCTCCCCTCACCATCTTCTATTTTCCCTCCTCCTCATCCTCTGACCTCCCCTTCCTTATCCCCTCCCAGTCCCGCCTCTTTGACTCCCTGATGCCCCCTTCTGTTTCTGTATTACCTACCACAAGGTTTGACAATGTCCTCTGGACAGCTTCCTCTATGCAATTGTCTCTGTCCTTGTCTCTGTCTCCATCTAGAACTTGCAATCTCATATCTCACATGCCTAATCCTGTTTATACAATGCATTTATCGATGCCTATTATATTTTATTATTACCATTACTTGTTGTTTCTTCACTGCACATGCATTGTATTTATTCCTGTACAATGCTGTCTGTTGTATCTCTTATTCCAGCCGTGCTTACCATGGACTCCTGTATCCCAGCATTGTACGCTTGTTATGCTATTTCCCATGTCTATTGTAAAGTTGCTGTATTTGCACTGTTGTTTATTTTGCACTATTGACGTGGAGCCTTTGTAAAAGAGTCTCTGACTCAAAGGTTGTAATTCTGAGTTTCTATAAATAAATAACTAAATAAAATAAAATTTACCAGCTTTAATAAGGCAGTGACTAATCTTCACATGGATGTACTGACCCTAGACACCACAGTGTCGGAGCTGGAAAATGCAATGACCACATATCAAGAGCAGATCCCATGACTTAAAAGAAGTGCTCTTTCAACTAGCCACCACTCAGCAGGAGATAAGCGTCTGGCAGGAGAATTCTAAAAACAGGAAGAGACACAATAACATCCGACTTATGGAATGCCTGAAAATTTGGAAGGCTCTGAAAAGAAAGAATTTGTGGACAGCTTCTTACATATGGCTTTGGATCTCGATTCAGACTTCCCTCTGGAAATCGAACGGGCACACTGTGCCTTGGGCCCTAAGCCCCGTGAACCCGTTGCTCAACTATGCTCCATAATTATTACATTTTTAAAATATACCACCAAGGAGCATGTTTTAAAACACGCATGGGGCAAGAAAAAAGTTATGTATGGCACGGACAGAGATTTTTTTGGCAATGACTATGCGCCCTTAACAATGAGAAAAAGGAGGAGGTACATATCACTATTTGCCATACTGAGATGGAATAAACTAAAGTTCCATAATCCTTATCCAGCACGCCTGGTTGTGCAGTATTCAGATGGTCAATACAGCTACTCCTCAGCAACAGAAGCAACCCAAGATCTCTGACCCCAAGGTTTTGAATGCAGTATGCGCCAACAAGCTCAGAACACGTGACCAAACTCATCGGATCCAAAGATTCAGTAGCAGACCCAGGGGACAATTGCACAGATTGTTCAACTTCAGAAAATGCAGCAATCCTGAAGACTGACTCAAGGAGGTTGATTGGTTTGGTGAGTGTCGGGGAGTGGGGAGGACGTGGGGGGCACTGGGGGTGATTGGGGAGGGTTACACCCTCAGACCTCAGAGGGAATTTTTAACCTCTTGTTTTTCTTATTAGAATTATCCCAGAGCAAAACTGGGTGGCAAGTAGATACCTGGCTGTAACTGCAAACCCCATATTAATTGTACAGATTCCTATGGAGATTAGGACAGTTCTGTCAGCATAAGGTGCTGTAAAGGGGAGAGAGAGTGGAGAATGTCAGCCACACTCGCACTGGGTCGGGCATACATAACCTGGCTCTCTCTCCAACTTGCTTAGGCACGATAGTAAATGGCCCACTAATAACCTGCTCAGATTGCGCCTCCTTAGGTTTAAAGATTAGAAGAATTCCAGGACACGGCTTATCGCTAATTGACAGGTTGGAAAAGGGGGATGCAGTCATCTGAGAGGAGTGTGGCTTGCATTCCTGTTAATCAGAAGGGAATGGGAATGCAAATGGCCAGTCCATTATCTCTCACTGAGGTTCGGAAGGGGGTGCGCTCTCTCTGCTACCTGTCTCAGTTCGGCTCCTCTGATCCCCAACCTTCACACCGCAGAAAGTCTTGAACAAGCTGGCTTGAACAGAGTTCCTAGCATTCAACATTCCTTGAGAGATCTTTGTCCTCCTGAGAAGCCATTAAATAAGCTCATACTAGATGGGGAGCTCGTGGTAACTCATTTGGGCATTCGAAAACTGACACTAGAGCACATTTGTACAGGAACCATCTGATACAAACGGACTTGGTTTCTGATGACAGTGCACTGCTGATTTCTCCTATACTGTATTGTTCTTTAAGACACTGATACTGGGACAGAATACTGGCCAAGGGCAGACGGGCTTGCTGTCCTCCCTCCCCCACTTGTTAAAGGTGTCCTTCTAGATCGTTATAAGTGACTCGACTGTACCTGTGTTGTTATTATTGTAGACGAGCCCCTAATCGATATGTTATGTTACTGAAGCGAGATATGGAGAGACTGCCATACACTAGGCTTTTGGATTACAGCCTATACTTTCTTCTCAGAGCCCACACATTTTAGATTCGGGGCTGAGGAGTCACCATATTTGGGATCACACAGTTTATTAAGGAGGCAGGGATGGCTCACCTTTTTTCTTACCTATACCTTTTTATTATCTCTCTGCATTTTTTTTTAACCATCCAACCGCTCCTTCCCCTTTTTCAGGAGGGAATGATTCCCTCCGGGGAGCCCAGCCATGGACTTTGACGGACTATCTCCCAAGGAGCAACCCTGAAATGCTGCTTCCTGAGGTGACAGCGGTCTCATCCCCTATTTTGGAAGCTTCGCACTCTGTCTCCACTCTTGGAGACCTTTGTTATAATTGACCCTGTCGGGTTTGTTTATTAGGCCCACATTCAACACCTTTCCCTTTGTATATAGTTCAGGTTCTGGAGAACAGTTTACTTCCAGGAACCTTAGGAACACTCACTATTTTTTCACAGTCCCATTATACTCAAGGTGCCTTATTGGCTGATAAGGTTGAAAGGTTGACTGTATATATTCAGAAGTTAGATCCATTTATTTTAGATAGAAACAGTGAGATAGGGGAAGACAAGAGAGGAAAAGAAGAGATCTGGATTTCCTGTCTCTCTTCATTAAATATATACAATAATACAGGCAGAGGGGATCAATCAACATGACACAGAGGATTATGTCACCTACATTTAAGTTAATTTCACATAACATGAATGGACTGTCTAGCCCGGTAAAAAGATATAGGACACTTAAGGGGCTTAAAAAGTTACTTCCTGATATTTTGATACTCCAGTACGTGATCTGGTGCACCAAAAACAAACAAAGATAGAGGGGGACAGCTCAGAGGTAATGTGAGGAAGTATTTTTTTCATGGAGAGGGTTGTGGATGCATGGAACGGCCTTCCTGAGGAGGTTGTGGAGTCAAAATCAGTGGTGGAATTTAAGAATGCATGGGACAGTCATAAGGCAATTCTAGGGGGTGGGGGTAGGAAGAAGTAGGCTGCTGGTTAACTAGGATCTGCAGCTTATCCATTAGGTAGGGAAATGGGTAGACTGAGCGGGCCCACCGGTCCTTATCTGCCATCAAATTCTATGTTTCTATGAAAGTTTTGCTTTGAAAAAGAAATCATAGCCTCAGACTAGAAAAAGTGATGAAGGAGGGAAGTAGCGATCCTGCTGCCTAAGCCTACTCAGTTTCAAGTGGAAGACAACAACTCGGACAAGGAAGAAAGACTGGCCATGGGGATGGGGACATTGCGTCAGCAGCCCATTACTGTTTGTCATCTATTTATCCCACCAGGAAGTGATGCTTCATGAATACAGAGGTCACAGGGGGCATGGCTAGCTGTCGGCCATTGCAGATGCACTTTTGGTGAGCTCCCTAGATGGCATCCCGATAATCGAATAAAAATATACTTAAAACTTGAACTCTAAATTGAAGGTACCTGAAAAGAGGTTGGGTCAAGGTTGGTGATTCTTCCTAACAGAATTTGGACGATAGGGAAGAAAAATAACGACTCTAAAACCAACTTCTTTACACCACGCGGTGCGACGTCCAGAGTGCAGCATACTTCGACAGGCCTAAACCTTGAGAATCCAAAAGGAGCTGAATCCCTCCCAGCAACACTGGAATCTTTGCAATCTGCAGTCTTTAGCCTAACTAAGACAGTACAGCAACTAGACAAGAAAATGGATTCGTACCATGACAGGATGTTTATAGTGGAACAAAAAATGGATGGACTAACAAGTACGGCGCAGACAGCAGAGAAGACATCAGAATGGGCCCAGGCCATGGCAGCAACATGCGTAAGAGAACAGGCGCTTTTGAAATCCCATCTGGAATTTCTTGAGAATCAGTCAAGGGCCGCAAGTGTGAGAATTCTGGGGATCCCGGAAGGGACAAAGGGAAATGATCTGCTTGCTTTCCTTCACAATTGGCTAGAGACTACTTTTGATCTGAATTTGCAAAGCTGTCTGCTTAAAGCATACCGGGTTAATCTTCGTAGAGCTACCGGCCAGACGGGCGGAACCAGGACTGTTATGTTACAGACAGCTTCTTCAGTAGTCAGGGACAGAATTCTCTATGCTGCCCGCACCAAGAAGGGGATCGAGATTGAAGGAACCAGAGTAATGTTTTTCCCAGACCTTGCTCATGCCACCCGCATGAAACGTAAAAGTTTTGATCCGATTAGACGACGACTACGGGAAATGGAACCCCACGAGCATGCTTATGCCAGCTCGACTGCAAGTGGTCGTGGGTCGCCGTGTTTATGTTTATACAGATCCCAAAGATGCTACAAAAATGATCGACAAATTGGAAGCTGAAACGGCTGCGAGGGAGGCTCTTCCAATGTCTCAGAAGATGAGGAAACCTGAATTGTGAGTTTACCCATCCTTATATTTTTTTGGCCCTCGAGACTGAAATGGAAATATTCCCTCTGTTTTATTTCTTATTGTACAGCACCGTGGAGAAGACCACCATTACTGGTAGCTGAAATTGGCTGTCTTTAAAATACGGACTGGGGACAATAACAAGGACGTACCATAATGACCTCGAGCATGAAACTTAGAATTTTTGTTCTTGGAACTATCGGGGTGCACAAAGGGGAGTTAATTGAAGGGGAAAATGAGAGCTTAAATAAAAAGGGGCAAAATTTAAGGCAATTGTGCTGGTTAACTATCTTGGGGTATTGTTATTATAGTTATATTACTTTAAGGCATTGACAGCAATAGCCAAAGTGAATGTGCAATTATTTGGAAAATTAATACTTGCTTTTCCCCCATACCTTGTAACTGCAGTAATCCTGGATTTCAATCTGCACGTCAAATCTATTAAGTAACAACATGAAGTACTGCAGGATTCTTGGACTATCTATGCATTGCATTGTAATGTCATAAAATATATAGATAAAAAGTATAAAAAAAAAATACAGAGGTCACAGGATCAAACAGTGGCACACAAGAGGGGGTATTAGTTACAGGGGGAGATTATAACTGTTTATTGAATCCATCTATGGATTCTTCCAGTCAACCGCCCCATCCCAGCAACATCAGGACAGAAACACCTTAAAAGATTGCTTAGGGAGCTGGGCCTGGTAGATGCATGCCATCATCATCAACACCCAGCAATGCAACAATTTATTTCGAATCCCCATAGACATCATACACACCTGGACTATTTTTGTACGTTGGGGGAACATCTCGATTGACTGGACACCACAGAGATCTATTTATATCTTTATCAGACCATGCCCCCATTGGTATGAACCTAAAATTCCAGAAAGAAGAAAACGACACATTGGAGATTCATATGTTCATAGACATATGCTGGCAGAAAAGGACCTTCTTGGCCCATCGAGTCTGCCCTTTTCCTACCTTTACATGCCCCCTTCCCCCTTAGAGTCCCCCTCCGTATCCTATATAGTCCCTTGTGGTTGTCCCAAGCTGTCTTAAATCCCTCCAGCATTCCTGCCTCTACCACCTCCACCCATCAGACTGTTCCAGGGCACCACCACCCTTTCAGTAAAGTAATGTCCCCTAACATTTTCCTTAAACCTTCCCCCTCCACCCTCAGTCCATGCCCTCTAGTTTTTGTGCCTACCTTCCATGTCAATAAGTTACCCCACACTTTGTTTTTAATCACTACACTATTTATTTGCCTACTGGTTTGCCCCTTCATCCTGACCAACCCTCCCCCCCAGCTCTGACACCCGGAATTACCAGGGCTTACCTTATGCCCAGCCCAGGAGCTGTGCCTTGCGGGGGGTTGGGTGTCATCCTGCTGCCGGAATGGTTTTTCTCCTCTATTTTATGCAGGGCCCCAGGAGTAGTCGCATGCACGGGAGGCATGCATACGTATCACAGCACTCAACAACCCCTCCCACCCACCCGCCAGCCTAGCACCCATGCGCCCTCTAGCCTGTACTGCCTCCTGGCCTCCACCATGAGGCAGACAATATCTGAGGATGCCACCTTCCCTCCACGGAGGTAAGAGCTGTCTTTCTGGCAGCTCCATCCAGCTCCACCCTCCCCCCCTTGCCGACCTCCGACGGCCCGTACTCATTCCTGAACCGGGGTCGTCGGCATGGCATGAGGTAAGACATCCAGCACCTTATCCCTCAGCATCACTGGGCTGGCTCCCCACACTTTATTGATCCCCTTCACATACTTGAATGTTTCTATCATATCCCCCCCTCTCTCTTCTGGTTTCCAGCAGGTGCAGATCCAACACCCTCAACCTCTCTTAGTATGGCTTCTCCCTTAGCCCATGCACTGTCTTTGTGGCACTTTTCTGTACTCTTTCTATGGCATCTATGTCTTTGCATAGTTGAGTTCTCCAGAACTGAACCTCATACTCCAGGTGGGGCCTCACCATGGAACTGCAGAGTGGCATCAACACCTCCCATCTTCTACTGGTTATCCCTCTCCCTATGCAATGCCAGCATTCTGTTCACTTTGCCTACTGCCTTGCTGCATTGGGTCCCTACCTTGGAGGTCTCTGTGATTATGATACCTATGTCCTTCAACCCTTCTTTATTAAGAGACCCAGAATTCCAACAATTGCTGCAGGAGGCTATACCTGGAATTGTTGCGGAGAAGTCTACAGACACTATCTCTCTCCAGCTTCTCTGGGATACTATTAAAGTTGTACTGAGAGGTGAAATAATTGCATATACTGCCTTTAAGAAAAAGCAAAGGGAATAACAGCTGCAGGAAAAGATAGATTTCCTACAACTGACACATATGCAGAGGGACCATTCACTGCTCTGTTAAAGGAAAACTGCACCCTCATATCTTCTAAATGTCATTTGCTTCCATGTCAACAGACAACTCTTTTCATGTAGCTGTTAAAGATGTATGCAGTTGCTTCTGTTAGTTTTCACACTTCATACTGGGCTCTATCACTCTCCTGGGAGGGTCCATTTCATGGTTGTTGAAATCTCATTGTCCCCGAGAGCTGCATTAGCATATGAGAATGTGATACTTAATCAACCTTTAAATTCCCCAGTATGCCTGTCTACTTAAGTAGTTTTAAAAGAACCAAGTTGCAAGAAGCTGTGAAATACCACACTTACCTTCTGTGAGTTTTACAAGCTATCTGAATTATAATGCAGTTTTTTTCCCTTTAAAACTCCATTAAGTTTATAAGTTTCCAGAGAGTTTTTGCAGGGTATTTGTTATTTTAGCATAGAGATACATGATATAAATGGTTGATCTGATATCATGTTCTCATATGTTAATGCAGCTCACAGGGACAATGAGATTTCAACAACCACGAAATGGACCCTCCCAGTAGAGTGACAGGGCCTAATATGAAGTGTGAAAACTAACTGAAGCACTTGCATACATCTTTAACAGCTACATGAAGAGAGTTGTCTGTTGACATGGAAATAAATAACATTTAGAAGATATGAGGGTGCAGTTTTCCTTTAAGCAAACTCAAAGCAAAATACAGGATATTATAACTTATAAAACGGAGCAAGCTTTACCATGGTTAAAACAAAAATACTATGATGGCGGTCTAGGGTGATGAAAATTCTAGCATATAGAATCCACAAGCAACAATATTAAAGCTTAAAAATAAACAAACAGGAAAACTCCACAGTACAATCCTAAATATATTTTGTAATTATTATGCTGAATTATATCAAGAGGCAAGTCCTCCGCTCACACTGCACCCAACCTGTGGAACTCCCTCCCTCCCGGGATGCAGGAAGCACCGTCAATTTAAAGTTTCCACACTAGACTCAAGGCTCACATGATTGCAAACTCCAAATGCCGCTGCTAGGCTCCTGGGACCACCTCATGGTCATCTGAATCCCACAGTCAGTAAGTCGTACTATGTAATGTGGCTCACACCCTCCTCTCACATCCTTCATGTCTAGTCACATATTCTGCTAACCCCTCTACCCACCACGAATGCATGCTGTTCTCAGCACATGTAACCAACTGTCTGTATATTACTGTATAACTTGTATCATACTGTATAATTGTCATTCATACTGTGATATTTACCAATGCTATGTAATCCTGGGTCGCCCCCTGAAAAAGGGACCTCCGGCACCCAGTGGGCTTACCCGGTCACCAAAATTTAATAAATAAATAAGATGAAAAAACTCCCACAGAAGAATCCATTACAAAATTCTTAGAAGACCTGGACCTGCCTACCCTCACAGAGGCACATATATCAACACTAACTTAACCCATTTCAGCAAGGGAATTACACAGTGTGGTTAAGAATTTAAAAAAATGGGAAAAGCCCTCGCCCAGATGGTTATGGGGCCGAATTTTACAAAACTAACATGGCTGTGCTGTCGGAGGCCTTCTTGGGGGCCCTATGGCACAGTTATGAAACTAGCATCTACCATAATTCGTAGCGACAGGCCTCAGTGTCAGCCACACTCAAACCCAAAAAGCCAGCTCATCTGTGTGAGTCGTACCGTCCAATTTCAGTCCTTAATCAGGACTATAAAATATACACAAGTATACCAGCTCACCGCCTTGCTGCAATCCTCACAGAATTGATCCATCTAGATTTATTAGGTAGAACCACAGATAATACCAAAAGGACCCTTTATATTATATTATATATCATGCCCACTGAACTAAAACCTCACTTTTCATTTTAAGTTTGGACACCCACAAGGCATTCGACAGAGTGTCATGGCCCGGTTTGTATGCCACTCTGTCTAAATTCACCTTCCCTAGCTCTTTTATTACTAATATACAGGGCCTATACAGTAACCCCCTGGGGCACAGCAAAGGCAAATGGATTTCATTCTCCTAGTTTCTCCTTATATAGGGGGACACGGCGGCAAGGCTGTCCGCTTCCACCATATCTTTTTGCTTTGTAAGCCGAACTCGTGGCCCAGTACCTTAGGGACAATAACCAGATTTTTGGATATCAAATTGAGAAGCATATCCACAAGGCAGCATATTACACCAATGATTTACTATTATATATTACACAGCCTGAGAAATCTCTCTCCACACTAGCAGAAAGCTTACAAATTACAGAATCTGTTTCCGGATATAACATTAATACCCAAAAGACAGAGCCACTACAAATAGGTTTCCAAACCACTGCACTATTAAAATCTCAGTTCCCATATAAATGCCATGGCTAATATTTCTGCACCCATCCTCCTGTGCCCATCTATGCCTGGCCCTTCCCCTCCGCACTTGCCCTCCCAGAGCCACCTTTCTCTCCCGCACTTATGACTCTGATAATGCTGCCTGGCTGCCTCACACCATTCCCTGCCCCACCCTATACCCTCCCCTACCCTTCTCTCCTCCCTTCTCCATTCTCTGACCACCTGCTACTGCCCCCTTGCCTTTCTCCTCCTGCCCCCCTCAACCTGTCTCTACCAAATGTTACTTTTTTTGCAACCTGTGTTAACCTTGTGACCTATGACGTGGCACCTTTGTAAAAGAGCCTTGGGCTCAAAGGTAAATTGTAATCCTAGACTGAAATAAATAAAAATTAAAAAAAATTTCCAAATTAAATATTTAGGGATAAATTTGACCTCTGATCTCACACAACTTTATGCCTCAAATTACTATCCCCTGGTCACACAGGTGGTCAAGGACCTTAATACATGGAACCACTTACCCCTATCCCTGTTACATCGAGTACTATCTAGTCAGATGAATATTCTTCCTAGATCTCTGTACTTATTTCAAAACATCCCTATCTACCCGATGAAGAAACATATACAAAAATGGGACAAACTGATTGCCTGTTTTTTGTGGCATGGAGACTAGGCCAAGGGTGGCATACAAGAAGCTACAACTACCAAAAATAAAAGGGGGATTAGTCCCACCAAATCTGGGCCTCTATACCATGGCAGCTCTTCTTCACCACATGAGTCATTGGTTTCTCCCCGTTACGGCAACCCCACAATGGGTACAAATAGCAAGAAATATGGCAACGGCCTGATCGGCTGCTATAGTAATAGTACAACCCTCGCAGCTAGACCCTTCACAGGAGTTAGCTTACTTCACATCAAACTGCATGAGGGCTTGGAAGAACTATACGATGCTGCCTATAAACTCAATGGAGGCTAGATGGCTGGGAGTCCCTGCCTTCACTCCCCAATTCCTACCAGCTAATTTGGATCACAGGTTTCGTATGTGGATACATCTGGGAGAGGTACACACCTACCTATTCTAAAGGGAGGGAACATTTAAATCTTTTGGACAGCTGCAACTTGATTTACTACTTACTAAACAAGACTATTATAGATACCTCCAGATTTGACACCATCTTGAGCAGATCCTAGGGCTTAAGGTAGACACACAATTAATTCCACCAGTTTAATATTAATCAGGACCACTTCATCTCCAGGGGTTATCAGGTCCTCCTGAGCACACCTACCACTCTTATTCATGACTTACAATCTCAGTGGGAAACAGAATTGAACATAGCCCTCACTCCCAAACAATGGCCCATGATCTGATCTGGCTCCGACAACACAAGGTGACATACTCATATATTTGGAGAGAATATAACTGGAAGATAGCCAGGAGGTATTTCCGGACCCCCATAGTACAGCTAAATCCTCAGTTTCACACCCTCCTAGTTGCTGGAGACAAAGCGGTTGTAAGTTAGCTACCCATGCCCACATTTTTTGGACATGCCCAATTTTGATTGAATACTGGGAATCGCTAGACAAGGTAATGCAAGACCCAGTCCCCCCGACATCGGGCCATTAACTCCAGAGAAGGCAATCCTTCTACACTTCCCTCCACAGCTGAAACAAAAACATTTTACACATCTAGCAGGTATTTTTTTAGCAGCAGCTAAAATTGCAATTTACGAAAATGTGGCTGCAACAGGCTCCGCTGCAGACCTCCACTTGGGAAGATATTATCTATCAAATATACAGGATGGAACATATGGCGACGCGATTACAAAATACCCTCTCGATACTGGAAAATAGATGAGGGCATGGCTATTATACATCTCATCCCATAGAATGGATATCATTCCTTAGTGGGGAATGGGACTGTATAGCTATGGAATAATTCCCCTACCAGAGCTGGGGCCTGCCAGGCTGGGTGACTCATCCCGAAATGAGAACCGAGGTGACCTTAGAAAAAAACAAAACTTATAGTTACCCTTGACAGTGGATAACAGGTACAATATGAGGCATACACTCTGCTGCCTTATGTTACTGAGTAGTTATTTTTATATGGCTCTTTGAAACTGGCAGTTAACATTCTCCTAGGCCTTCTACACAGGCACAAACACTGCCTTAATACCGAAGCCCTCAGATTGGCCATCCAAAGTTCAATTGTGTCTATTACTGACTATGGTTTGGTCATTTATGGTTCTGCCACAGACACAACCCTACAGTGGCTCACCACAGCTCTGAATAAGGCATGCCATCTACTAACTGGTGCAGCATATCATACTCACACTTGTGACCTTTACGGACAAGCAAACTGGCTTGAACTCCAGGCTTGCATTGAATATCAAGCCTGCCTTCTGGCTAAGAAGGCAGATCTTGATCTCTTACCACCAGGTTCCGTTCAGCTTTTCAGTCCCTTCTGGGGCACTAGTAACACATGAAGTTCTGTGAGACAAACTTTTACTGTCCCTCGCTGTCGAACCTCGCTCCGACAGCGATCCATTGCAGCTAGAACTGCTAATTTATTTAATTCCCTTCCTCCTGAGATTGCGACAACTGCAACCTTGGGACCATTTAAGTGGAAGCTGCATCAATTCCTAGTTTCCAGAGCATCTTGTGACTGCTATACCTAATCTTTGTAGACAGCTAAATGCACTGGGACCTCCCTCTTTTACCAGTCGCCCCTGTACAGCCCTACCCTGTTGCTTCACTATTTCACTTACAGCACTTCCTTCCTTCATCCCTTTCCCATCCCGATTCCCGCCCTCTTTTCATCCTGCCTCATCCCCCCTTCCTTTACCCCTCCACTCCCACTTCCCCCTCTATCCTCTGTTTCCTCACTTTGTTCTCTCCCTCTACCCCGGCCCCCCCGTGGGTCTTTTCCTACATAAGCTTCATTGTGGCAGCTCCCTTCTTGCTCTTATTTTGCTCCTTCCACCTCCCAAATCTCCCCCTGTACTTCTCTCCTTGTAATCCCTTTCACCCCTCTTCAGACAAGGCCACTGGCTGCACTTGACACAATATTTATCTTGCCATATTGTTCTTTTGTTTGTGTAATTACTTTCCCATGGTGTACTACTTACTGAAACCATTGTAATTTGTTATTCTTGTGACTTGACGTGGAACCTCTGTAAAAAAAACCTTGGCTCAAAGGTCTTTCCAATTTGCTAAATAAATAAAAAAAAAAATAAGTGAAATTATGTGATTTTAAACATACCTATGTAATAGCTTAATGGATGAATCTTTGGGAAAAAACCTTATAAAAATCATAAGTTGCCGGCTCAGTGGCGCTGAGGGTTGAGACGCTGGACGCCACACCTCGCGCCATGCCGGCGACCCAGATTCGGGGAAGGACTAGAGGAGCCGGGGGTCAGCGGGGGAAGGAGAGGATCGAGCATCCGGAGGACAGCTCTCCTCTCCCTGGGAGGGATCCTGGGGCTGCTCGGTGCCCTCGCGACCCCCGATGGAGATCAGGAGTACTGCAGGGATCACCAGCCAGACGAAAGGGCGGGAAGTACGGCAGACGTCAACAGGCAGCATTGAGTGGACATCATGGCATGCTGCACTCCTGGGGGAAACATAACAGAAAATCCCTGTCTCAGGGATAGGCAACGGCACATCCGTCCACCCAGCCACACTCCACCACCGGTCGTCCTCCATTCCTGGGCTGAGCCCAGCCTGGCCTAAATTGAGAGATAGAGCACCCTGGGAAGATAGGGTGGCCCTACCTCGGGGAGCTCAGAGCCGGGGGGGGATATCCAGGTTGGTGCCAGGAATCTGGAGGCCTCTCGAGCATGGAGGTAGAGCAGGGTGAAATGGAGGACGCCCAAGAGAGTTCCTTGGGTCGGTGCTAAAAGAGATTTAAAAAAAAAAAAATCACAAGTTAAAAAAAACAACTTCAAAATGCATGTTAAAAAGGTTTGTGAAGAGACAGCCCAGTGGCATGGAGGGTTGATGCACCCATGCCTTACCACCTGCCATGCTGGCGACCCGTGTTCATGATGCGAGCGGGTGTCAGGATTAGCCGAGGAAGGAATGAGGGGGGGAGAGAGAGAGAGCATGGAGCATCCAGAGGACAGCTCTCCTCTCTCTGAGACGGAAGATTGGGAGTTCTGCTGAATGACTGTCTCCAGGGGGGTACTGGGGCTAGTACAGGTTGGGCATGTCAATAGATGGGAGGGTGCTGCGGGACCCATAACATGCGGGTGCCTCCATGTGCGCACACTGATGTCTGCACTCCAGCAACAGGGAGGGAGGGAGGGAGGAAAAACAGAAAATCGATTGGGGGATACTGCAGGCACCATGATGCCCGAGCTGCACTCTCAACCACCAGCACCACCTGCCAAGCTGGATTTGCATACGGGGGTGGACGGCCCTCCCTCCCTCTCCTGGCCCCGCCATTGGGGGGGAGTCTGTTGGGGGATTTGCCGACATCGAGCTGGGGGTCGGGAGAGAGCAACTCTTAAGTCGGTGGAGGAGAGCTCCTCGAGGAGCAAACTGAAACTGCCTGCCATCAGGAGCTCCAGGGATAAACAGAAGGAGAAGAAGAAGAAGAAGAAAAAAAAGTGGTTTCTGAAAAGTGAAAGGAAAGACTGGGACCAATATTTACCTTGCCTACTTTTTGCTTACAGAGAAGTGTCACAAGCATCAACAGGCTTTTCACCCTTTGAAATGCTATATGATCATATCAGATGACCTAAAGGTGGGCAAGCAATGTGAGAGGACAGCAAGGAGGGCTGGGGGGATACTGGGATGCATAAGGAGAGGCATCACCAGTTGAAAACAAGAAGTTATTATCCCTCTGTACAAACAGCTGGTCAGACCCCATCTGGAGTACTGCGTGCAGTTCTGGAGACCCAATCTCCGAAGACATAGACAGGATGGAAGGTGTCCAGAGGAGGGCAACTAAAATGGTGCCGGGTCTGCACCGGAAGACATATAAAGAGAGACTTAAGGAGCTTAATATGTATAGCCTTGAGGACAGGAGGGAGAGGGGGGACATTATAGAAACTTTCAAGTACCTCAAGGGAATCAACAAAGTCCAAGAGGGTAGCATCTTTCAAAAAAAGAGGTGTGCAAGAACAAAAGGGCACAATTTGAAGATAGAGGGGCGGCACAGAGGTAATTTAAGGAAGTATTTTTTCACGGAGAGGGTTGTGGATGCATGGGCGGCCTTCGGAGGAGGTTGTGGAGTCAAAACTGGTGGAATTCAAGCATGCATGGGACAGTCATAAGGCAATTCTAGGGGGTGGGGGTAGGAAGAAGTAGGCTGCTGGTTAACTAGGATCTGCAGCTTATCCATTAGGTAGGGAAATGGGCAGACTGAGTGGGCCAAGCGGTCCTTATCTGCTGTCAAATTCTATGTTTCTATGTTTCTATAGACAACCTAGAGGGCCAGTAGATGTCATAAAGGAAACATGGGAAGATTACCCCACTCAAAAAGAATCTATTAATCCTTTTTTCCCCCAATTGTTTAACCAGGTGAGACACACTAAGCTGAAAGGTTGTCTACAGGTGCAATCTGGGAGCACAGGGAAGTTAAGTGACTTGCTGAGGATCATACAGTATGCAAGTGGGGGCTGTGGGATTCAAACCCAGGTCTTCAGATTTGCAGCTCAGAGCCTTAAACCACTGCGCTATACTGCCTCCCAAAATCTTATGTGTGTGTACTGAAAAACAAACTGACGAAATATGTTGAAACTGCCCAGAGTAATCAGGAAGAAGCCCCAAAACAGCAGGTGTATTACGACCATAGTGCGTTATAGTACAAAAATCCATCATCCAGACTGTCTAGACTTCATTAAGAAGAGCACAGTAATTTGTCTTCAGGAGACATGGCATGATTCAAAGGGTAATGTAAATCTAAATGGATACCAAACATTCCAGTGCCCTAATTACAAGAGCTCAAAACAAGGAAGGCGAGCTGGTGGTTTAATAACACATATTAAAATAGGTTTTTTTAGCAAAATTGAGGAACTAAATAAGAATTACTTTTTTATGATACTTAGATTAGGGAAACATAACTTACAGCAAATAATGATCACATGTCATAGCCCACCTGTTATGTCCCATTTTTATAGTGGCCTGGTGGCATTGAGAGTTGAGGTGCTGGATGCCACACCTTGCGCCACACCGGCGACCCGGGTTCGGGAGCAAGTTTGGGGCATTCGGGAGTCGATGGGGGAGGAGAGGATGGAGTGTCCGGAGGGCTGCTCTCTCTCTCCTGGGGAGGTGGGTGGGTGGATGACTCCCTGGCACAAGCCCCTCCCAGCGGAGGCTGGGAGCGCAACAGCCAGGGGTTCACGCTGGTACAGGGAGGAGCTTCGGCGGACGTCCATAGGAAGGGTGCAGGAGTGCACCAGTTTCACTGGACATCATTGCACGTCCGGGTTCCTAAGGGGAACACTCATGAACACAGGAAAACACCCATTGGCTGGGAGGTATACGTCCCCTGCCCCCTCCTCCAATACCGGACCCTGCCCACTGGAACCTCGTCTCACTAGTCACCTCCGCTCAAGGAGCACCAGAAGAAGTGCTGAGGAGCAGAAGGTGGCCCCACTCCGGGGGTAGATTCCAGGGGATTGCTCCACGGGTGTGTCGCGGGTGAATGACAGACCAAGGTACAGCTGGGAGGATCTCATGTAGGAGGGGAACAGGCAGGTTGACTGAAGGGAACCCAGCCAGCAGTGACGGGAGAGAAAAATAACTGAGAGAAAAAAAAAGTCCCATTTTTATAGAAAAAGTATTTGGATTGAGTGGGAGGAAATTATTTCTGATGTATCTTTAGAATACTCAGAAGACTTTATCATTGCTAGGCGATTTTAATTCTAGAGTGGGAAACTTTGATGGACTATCAGATAATACAATTATGAACTGGATGTACCCAGAAGCAGATGGTATAAAGTGAAACACAAAGGATGAGAAAAATCAATGCAAACGGTAATAAGCTCTGTAACATATTAAAAAATAATAATGCCACATACATTGATGTTTCAACTGCTTGTGATACTATTAATAGTAACTGTGAAATTTAATTCCTCCCTATCCAACAGTGACATCAACATTGGGTTGCCCCAGGGCTCCATCCTTGGGACCCTTCTTTTCTCACTCTTCATAAACAATGTTGGTGATGTTGGTGATGATGATTAGGGGTATCCACTGGGAGGGACAGGGGGGTGGATGCCATAGCCAGGTGAAGGTAGTGAGTATCTCTGGGCTGACAGTGCACAGAGCAAAGTTCATGGTGTATGAAATGGTTAGGGATTGTGGAGGGAAACCGGATTTCCTGGTGCATTTGGGAACTAACAATCTAGAGGGAAATAGCATTTTGGAAATCCAAGCAAGGTTCCAAGAACTTGCCAGAGTCTGTCGGGATAATGGATGCAACATTTCCTTTTAGGAGATATTGCCAGTACCAAAGGCCTCAATGGAGAATAAAATGAAGCTCACAGAAGTTAATGACTGGCTCAGGAAGTGGGGTGAAGAGAGTGGGTTGGGGGTGTTAGGGAACTGGAATGGAGTTTGGGAGGATAAGGGACTGTATGCCAAGGACAAGCTTCATCTTGCCCCATTAGGGAAGGAAGTCCTTAAACAGGGGATGGCTGACTACATTCAAGAAAGGTGGGGTTTAAACTTGTGAGGGGGGAAGGGATAAGGAAGGGGCTGACCAGAAGCTCTCTCCTTCAGATGAGGGGAGTAGCCTTCAAGCCCAAGGGGGAGAGGGAGGAAACAGACTGGGGGTGGAGGTTTCAGGAGGAGCAGTGGGTGGATGGAAATATAAGGAATCTGGGTGAGGTTCGACAAAGAGGATCAGGGATAGGGGTGGGGGTTGGTGTTAGTAAATGCCAGGAGCTTGGGAAACAAGTTGCCAGAGCTCCAGGCCATGCTGTTGGAGGGGGAGTGGATGTGGCGGTGGTCACGGAGACGTGAGCCAACAAAAACCATGACTAGGACCTAAACGTGCGGTGGTACACTATGTTTAGGAAGGATAGAAAGGAGGGCAGAGGGGGTGGAGTGGCTATGTTCATTAGAGATGACATAGAAATTGCTAGGGTAGAAGAAGCAGAGGGCATCGTGGAGGACTTATGGGTCACCTTATGGTCCCCAGCAGGAGATAAGGTCAAGCTGGGTGTAGTATATAGGCCCCCCTGGATGAGTGATGTTCTAGAGGATGGTTTGCTGGACAACATCATTGCCCAGTGTGGACCAAAAGGGGAAGGAGTGGTGTTGATGGGGGACCTTAATATGCCAGGTACAAACTGGGGAACCATGTCCTCTAAGGTGGCCAAGAAGCAGAGGCTGCTGGACGGCTTCCAGGATGTGTTCTTAACACAGCATGTGATGGAGCCCACAAGGGAGGGGCATGTCCTGGACATGGTTCTGGCAGATGGGGATCTGGTAAGGGACTTGGTTGTACAGGACCCCCTGACTGGGAGCGACCACAATACTGTCTGGTTTCAAATAAGCATGGAGGAAGGGGGGTCAGATCTAGGACACTGGCAGTGGACTTTAGTGGAGCAGACTTTGTGGGCATGGGAAATAATCTCAAGGATCACTTGAAGGGGATTACTTCAATGACAAGTGTGGAAAGGAGATGGGAGGTCATAAAACAGGGACTTCATGAGGCAGTCAGGATCTGCACTAAGTTAAACCATAAGGGAGCAAGGTCACATAAACCATGCTGGTGGTCCAGTGAGGTACAGGTAGCGGTCAGAGAAAAGAAGCGCCTACAAAAAATATAAAACAACAAGAGGGATAGGATAAGGAAATGTACCATCTTGCATCTAGAAAAGTCACCCGGATGGTGAGGGGAGCAAAGTCCAGTAAAGAGCAGCGGCTGGCACAGGGGATACATGGAGGGGAAAAGGGGTTCTTCCAGTACATTGGGGAGTGGAGAAAAACTAAGGGCCATCTCAGCAGATTGAGATCAGAAGGAGGGTGGGTGGAAGAGGTGAGGGACCAGACAGAGGTATTTAACGAATACTTTGCCTCTGTGTTCACTAGGGAAGGGGATGGGATATCTACAAAGCAAGGCACGAAGGGGATAGAAGCGGCAGTGAGTGGGATCAGGGGAGCAACAGAAATGGAGCAAGAGGGAGGGAAAGGTACCTCAGGGGTGTCACATCTGGATAAGGATAAAAAGGCCAGTAAGGTGGAGGGGACGGATGATGCTATCTCTGCCAAAGGGGTGTGGTTGCCCTCAAGGCCTAAAGAAAGACAATCTTCCCAATGGATGGCATTCATCCGAGAGTACTATGGGAATTGGTGGACATACTGGCTGCTCCCCTGACGGAGCTCTTCAACAGGTCACTTGAGACAGGGAGGGTACCTAGGGATTGGCGAGAGGCACATGTGGTGCCAATCCATAAAGGGGGGGTCGAGGGAAGTACCAGATAACTATAGACCCATCGGTTTGACCTTGGTGGTGGGAAAATTAATGGAGAGTATACTAAAGGAATGATTGGGGGTGTACTTGGAGGAGGAGGTGGGAGGTCTGGATAGTCAGCAACGTGGGTTTATGCCAGCTAGATCATGTCAAACCAATCTTGTGGAGTTCTACGAGTGGGTAACATCAGAACTGGCCAGGGGAAAGCCTGTGGATGTATTATTCTTGGACTTCAGCAAGGCGTTTGACTCTGTCCCCCACAATGGTCTGGTGGAGAAACTGATGGGGTTAGGAGTAGGCCCTTTGATGGTCAGATGGATTGAAAACTGGCTAGTTGGACGCACCCAGAGAGTGGTGGTCTGTGGGGAGCTCTCGAACCCTAGAGAGGTTGGTAGGGTACCGCAGGGCTCGGGTCCTGGGTCCAACTTCTTTAATGCATACATCGACATCAGGGAGGATATAGGTGGAAATGAGTCTCTTCACGGATGACTACAAGATGGGAGCAGTAGTTGAGGGAGAGGGGAGGTTGGCCCTGCAAGGGGACCTGGACACCCTGGAAAGCTGGGCTCACACATGGAAATTAATTTCAATATCACCAAGTGCAAGGTGTTGCATCTTGGTCGGGAAACCCTAAACACAGGTACACCCTGGAAGGGAGGTGCTGGAGGCCTCAATAGGGAAAAGACCTAGGGGTCATGGTGGATGGTGTAGAATAACTCTGAGCAGTGCATGAGAGCGTCTAGCAAGGCAAACAGGATGTTGGGATGCATCGCAGGGGGATCACCTCTAGGAGCAAGGAAGTGATTCTGCCTCTGTACAATGGACTGGTTAGACCACACCTTGAATACTGTGTACAGTACTGGAGACCACACTTGAACAGGGACATACAGCTCCTGGAGGGGGCAGAGGAGGGCAACTAAGATGATACTGAGGACTAGGGATTTGACGATGAGGACAGACTTGAGGAGCTCTGCCTGTTTTCATTGGAGGAAGAGGAGAGACTAGGGGACATGATTGAGGTCTTCAAGTACCTCAAGGGAATAAATAGGGTTAACATGGAGGGGATCTTTAGACTAAAGCAGGGAGGTATCACCAGAGGGAATGGTTTGAAGTTGGAAGATGGAAGGGTGAGGGGGGAAAAGAGGAGGAGGTTTTTCACTGAGAAGGTGGTGGACCCTTGGAATGCAATGTCTGGCAAGCTGGTTCAGAGAGCCATAGTGGAGGGCTTCAAGAGAGGGTGGAACAGACACAGAAAGTGGATGTATCAGATGATGGCCTGTCCCGGGGGGGTGGGGATGGATGATAGGGGTTTCTGGAGCACAAGGGATGGAAGGGCCTCGGCACCCAACTAAGGATCTGAGGTTCGAGCAGACTCGGTAGACCGTAAGGCCTAATCTGCTGACAATTAGTATGTTAGTATGTTCTCAAATCCTGTTTGGCTATTCTCTATGCAGATGATCTTGTCATCTATACCAGCTCTACTAGCATAGCCTGTATTAACGCATCCCTTTTCATCTGACTTTAAAAATATTTAAAACTGGCTAAATTCCCACAATCTAGTACTCAACACAAAGAAAACTAAAGCCATGCTAGTAGGCTCAGCTCCGAAGCCCAGGGCTTGTCCAATGGCACTGTTGGTTCAGGACTCAGGTGGTACTCAGCTGGAATGTGTGACTTCATTCAACTACTTGGGTGTTCTGCTTGATCGATCCCTGGATTTCAACAATCATGCACAGTCCACCTGCAAAGCTATCAATACTAAACTGGGTGTATACTATAAGACCAGCTATATGCTCACGCCCTTGGCTAAACTTGCAATTGCCAGAGATATTCTGCTCCCCACCCTCACATATGGGGCTCCCATACTTGCTGCTGCTCATAAAACCTCCTTCCTCAAATGGGATGTTACTTATAATAACATATCCCAGTACACCTCCTTGTCTCCTTGACTCAGACATCATTGTCAACTCTACAGTGACCTTGGTTGGCTCTCTCCCTCTGCTAGCAGGCAATACTACCTTGGCTCACTCATTGATTCGATCATCCAGCATCAGTGGCATAATCATGCATACTTATTGTATGCCATTGCGTACAGAAAAAATTCCCCCATTTTAAAATTGATGTGTTTTTTTTTTAAGCTGTCCAGGTCTCAACTCCCACACCTTGGTCGGCTGCCGGGGGAGGGGGTATGATAGAGACATGCTGGTAGGCACCAGTCATGAGGCAGAAACTGAATTTCATGCAGCGGAGCAGTTGGACAGTTTTTGTCCATATGCTTCTTTGCTCTGCAAGCCTCCACCAAGCATTTTCTGTAATTTTGCTGCTGCTACCTCACTCACAGGGGACACCACAGTCCAGACAGTCACCCGACGCCATTCTGTCTTGTGCGCATTCTTGGAAAGACAGAGGAGCAGTCAGCAGCAGGGAGAATGAGAGCTGACTCTGTCACTCCAACAAGCAGCAGTCGAATCTGATTCCCACTTGCTGAAGAAGTTGCCCCGGCCCCACCGCGTCATCGTCTCATGGCTGTAGCTGTGGCTTTAGCCTAGTCTGCCAGAGTCCTCCCATCTACCCGACCCCAATTGAGGAGGAGTCTTTGCTGGCGCCTGGAAGTTGGGACTGGAAAAGTCAGTGTAGAGGGAAGCAAAGACACTACAGAGGGAAGACTGGGAGGGCTATTAGGCCTATCTCCTGCAGCCAGCCCAGGCCAGCCAGTCGTTGGTCAACTCTTGGTCCATCCATCTCCTCCTCCTCTCCTGTACAGCCAGGACTTGTCTTATCATTGGAGGACTCCTGTGTCTGTCCCTGTCGTCGTGTCGCGAGAGCGGAGGACGTGGTCAGTCGGTCACCCATTGGGTTGAGTCAGAACCAGCCAGGAGCAGCAGAGCAGTGTAGCGGAGGCACTGCCGCACCAACTCCTAGGACCGAGCCACCAGCCTAGGACTGGTCAGAGGGCCTGGCTGCCCGCAGCCGAACCACAAGTGCAGCATCAGCCATCAGTCAGACACTAAAGAGGCCGGTGCACCTTGTAGGCCCCAACCTCCCCCCCCCCCAATAAAGTTTATTTAGCACTACCACTACCACAGTGCTACTGGAAAGAAAAAGAACTGGAGGGCAGAGGCAGAATAGAGATATATATTTACTAGTTATAATGCACAGAAAAGTATGCAGGGGAGTGCATTCTCATTCAAAGATATAGAGTAATCAAAGGAGTTTACTATTAAAAAATTGTGTTACATCCATTCAATCAAAGCTTATAAGATGTGAGTCCCTACTGAGTCATAAGAGTCAGAGTTTCATTTTGATTCCAAAAATTTTAGATTCAAGAATTACTTTCTGATGGGTGAAAATTGAGGGTTTACTGTATTTCGAAATGCACAACTAAAGAAACACCATTCAGGGAAAGTGCTTGCAAGGTGTAAATCCGTTTGGATTCATGCTGAAGCAAGATTTTCTCTCTGCCTAGCCTAGGGATGGTGAGCAATGTGGCAATGCCCATAAATCTGACTAAGTTTGAATCACTGTTGTGAAATTAGAAACGTAGCAACATAGACTTTGACGGCAGATAAGGACCACTTGGACCACCTAGTCTGCCCATTTCCCTACCTATTGGATAAGCTGCAGATCCTAGTTAACCAACAGCCTATATCTTCCTGCCCCCCGCAAGAATTGCCTTATGTCTGTCCCATGCATTCTTGAATTCTCCCACAGTTTTAGACTCCACAACTTCCTCAGGAAGGCTGTTCCATGCATCCACCATCCTCTCTGTGAAAAAATACTTCCTCACATTACCCCTGAGCTGCCCCTCCCCCATTATCTTCAAATTGTGTCCCCTAGTTCTTGCACATCTCTTTTTCTGAAAGATGCTACCCTCTTGGACTTTGTTGATTCCCTTGAGGTATTTAAAAGTTTCTGTCATGTCACTCCTCTCCCTCCTTTCCTCAATGATATACATATTAAGCTCCTTTAGTCTCTCCTCATACGGCTTCTGTTGCAGACCCTGCACCATTCTAGTTGCCCTCCTCTGGACTGTCTCCATCCTGGCTATGTCCTTGCAGAGATGGGGTCTCCAGAACTGGACGCATTACTCCAGATGGGGTCTCACCAGCTGTCTGTACAGAGGGATAACAACTTCTTGTTTTCTACCGGTGATGCCTCTCCCTATACATTCCAGTATCCGACCAGCCCTCCCTACTGCCTTCTCACATCGCTTGCTAACCTTTAGGTCATCTGATATGATTACCCCCAGGTCCCTTTCCATTTTTGTTGTTGTTACTACCCCCCCCCCCCACATACACACACTGTGTACTCTTCCCTTGGGTTTTTGTTTCCCGGGTGCATTACTTTGCACTTCTTTGCATTGAATTCAAGCTGCCATACTTCTGACCATTCCTACAACCTTGCCAAGTCCCTTCTCATCCTTTCTACCACACCTTGTGTATCAACCCTGCACAGATCTTTGTGTCGTCTGCAAAGAGGCATATCTTCCTTCTAGTCGCTCTGCAATGTCACCTATAAAGACATTAAAAATGACCGGACACAGTACTGAACCCTGCGGTACCCCACTAGTAACCCCCCTTTCTTCAGAGTGGACTCTGTTTCCTATTACCTTCTGTGTCCTGTTGTCCAGCCAATGTTTTACCCAGGCTACCACCCTGGGACCCACTTCCAGGCTGGTTAATTTGTTTATTAATCTTTTGTGTCGGACTGTGTCAAATGCCTTGCTAAAGTCTAGGTAGGCCATGTCCACAGCCCCTCCCTGGTCTACTACTTTGGTCACCCAGTCAAAGAAAACAATTAGATTCATATGACACAAAATAGGTGCCAGTTGGGGTATGGATGTTGACCTTGGTCACAGAGCGTACATGCTCTTCAGTTCTTTCTTTTCGTGCATGTATTGTATGGTCATCCCACATATATTTTAGAACATGGGCATTGTAAAATGTAAACTGCAAAGAAGTGTTGCAATTAATGAATTGCTTGATGATAACAGTATTAGAAGTAGTAGTGGTGGGATATGTGACCTGTTTGCCTGGAATGCATAGACAGCACACACTGCGGTGGCCACAGCAGAAGCTGCCCTTGGGAGGTGGAGGCAACCACTCAGGGAGAGATGTTTGGAGGGCTTTAGTATAAAAGCTGTTCATGACAATATTGCTTAAATTATCCCCTCTACTGTATGAAATTTTGGGTCGAATCACCCAGAGTTCTTATTGGGACTGAATCACCATCCAAGACATACCAAAATGGTGGACAATGGGGCCTGTGCCGCACTATAGTGCAGCTTGCTTATGCGCTGTGTATCTGTGGTGGTGGTGGTGGGGGGGCACATGCACTATATCCCAAGGTGGGGGTCACAACAGCTGGCAATCGAGTTAGGTACATTAGCTGGCAGTCTGGGCTCACCCCAAGCCTGGACAGCTAAGCACAAGAAGCTTGTTTCAGCATCTGGTGTCTCTTATTACGTGACTGAACTTGCCTAGAACAAAGGCAGCAAAAAAGTGACTTCTCCCACCTGCAGAACAGAGAGACTGACCCAGAGATTCTCAGCCTGACAGCTGGTACTGTATTTGTAACCTAATTGCTGAATCTGTTATTAGTCACTAAGCTGTCCGCTTGTGCCACCACTCCTCCTGGCAAGCAGATATGTTTTATGTTGCCACACTGGACTACCATGGAGGTACTGAGATTTGAAAATGTACTGTATAGCTGTACTATGCTCAGTTCACATGCTTGCACACTGCCACATGTATTTCTTTGAATTTCTGTATGTTGCATCTGTTTTACTGTATGTGTATAATGCGGTTATGTATGCAGTCAGTTTCAGTGCTGCATAACATGATTGTTCAGGCTGCTTTAGTAGAGGAGAGAAGAGACAAATGGGTACCTAAAAACTAAATGACTTGTGTTTAAATGCTGTCACTGACTCATGTGCTGTAATGCCTCCTCTCCTGTTCAGCATATCAATTAGTAGGAACAATTTTGGGTGTAACTAATTCATTAGATATCTTGCCTCTTTACACTGACACTAGGTGTTTTTGCCTCCTCCACAGCCACTTACTACAGAGGTTGTGACTGAGAGTACATATTCTTACTGCTGCTATAATCAGCTGTAGTAGTGTGGAAGCCAGTCTATATTTTTACTTTACTTTTGTTGCTTGTACTCCAGTATTTGTATGTACTACTACTTGGTTATATTTCTCGCTGTTGATTTGCTTTCTGCATGGAGTTCATAGAATCATAGCAGCTTGACGGCAGAAAAGGACCATACCAGCCCATCTAGGCCCGCTGGTCGCCAGGCTGATTTCCACCAAGCTTACTAATTTGACAAACAGCCTCACTGCTTCTTTATGTGGCTGCGCTATAATATTGTATTTCATGTGATCCCTGTCTTTAAGTCACTGTCTGTACCATGCATGTATCCTGCACTGTAATGTTAGGTAATGTCTGCAAACTGTATCAACATTATCCCTGTACCTCTCTATGTTTGACGTGGAACCTTTGTAAATGAGTCTTTGACTCAAAGATCTTTCTGAATATCTCGATAAATAAATAAAATAAATCTAGTCTGCCCTTTTTTTCCCCCCACACTTCCCCCTCCCTGCCAGCCCCCGCCCTCCTCCCGATACTCAGCCCCATATGCTTGTCCCATGCCCTCCTAAATTCTTCCACTGATTTAGCCCCCATCAATCTTTCTGGTAGTCTGTTCCAGGGCTCCACCACCCTCTCCGTGAAGAAACGTCTGCTCACATTGCCCCTGTATCTTTTTTCTTGCAGTCTGAGGCTGTGCCCTCTAGTTTTGATCCCCTCCTTCCTCTTAAGTAAACCCTCTTCTCCCACTTTATTGAGCCCCTTTACATATTTAAAAGTTTCAGTCTTGTCTCCCCTTTCCCTCCTTGTCTCTAGTGTGTACCGATCCAGCTCCTTACACCTCTGCTCGTATGACTTTCCCTGCATACCCTGTACTATCTTGGTTGCCCTTCTCTAAATCCTCTCCAATGCATCTATATCCTTGTGGAAATGTGGCCTCCAGAACTGAGCCCCATACTCCAGGTGCGGCCTCACCATGTCTTTGTAAAGGGGCATTATTACCTCCCTCCATCTGCTAGTAATGCCCCTGCCTATGCATGCCAACATTCCATTGGCCTTTCCCGCTGCCCTGCTACATTGGATTCCTACCTTAAGGTTTGAGGAGACTATGATCCCCAGATCCCTCTCCTGTTCTGTTATTTTAATTTCCTCCCCACCTAGGGTATACCCTGCACATCTGTTCCTACTCCCCAGGTTATCTCAAATTTTTCATTTCAGCTTATATAGCCCTTAAATGAATTTGTCTCTTTAAATGGAGATTTGATGTTCCTTTTCCCCACACACTGTCGTGCTAAGTGCATTCTGTGGCACAAATTTTGCTCTTGTGGAGTGTGTGCACTGTCAGTGCACTCTGAAATATATCAAGCTGCTGCCTGCTTTAATGTGTATGCAGTTGCACACACAGATCTGAGTCTGAGATATTAATTTCTCATACCCCCTTCCCACAATTTCATATTGTGCCCCTTTATTCTTGTACCCATTCTAGACTGGAAGATGGCCAGCCCCCACACCTTGTTTATGCCCTTGAGGTGCTTTAAAGTTTTTTTAATGTCCCCCCGCTATCTCCTTTCTCCAGTGAGTACATATTGAGATAATTTAGTCTCTCCTCATACATTTTGTGTTGCAAGCCATGCACTATCTTAGTCGTCCTTCTCTGGACTGCCTCCACCCTGTCAATGTCCTTGCACAGGTGTGGCCTTTACAATCAAAACTGCACTCATCATTGATAACTGCATAGTAACTAAGTGTGTAACCCCCCTGCAAATGGGGGTTCCCAAAAGACTTCCAGGAGCTTGCTTGAATGCTCCAAGCCTGAATGGTGTTTGGCATTTAAGCCATTTATCAGTGAGTGTTTTAGAACCTCTGGTACTGTCTTTAAAGAGCTGTCTGCTTGCAGACATAATTAGTTTGTATGGGGACTGTGTGTTTCTTTGATTGAGTACCACTCAAGCTGCTGCCAATTCACTTCATTTTGCAGTCACTAGGAGTGCAAAGGAACCTATCTGAAAGATGTAACTGTTTGCCAGAAATTATTTAGAGTAATAATGAAATTACAGTTTGTCTAACCTGCTTTCTTTGCAGTCAGAACTGTGTCTGCTAGTTCCCATTCTAGTTTTGAACTGCTGAACTGGACCAATCAGTGTGGGGTAAGCTAGCTCTAAAATGGTGCCTTGGACGAATCGGAACTTGGACTCATAATCTGAGCCAGCCACAAGAGGATTGTATGGGCAGTGACTCTGGGAGATGTAGTTTAGACTTCAGTGCCTTTTTGGACCAACAGCAGCAGTCTATTGTGAGTGACAGCCAATCCAGTCAAGAACTGGGAGGAACTCAAAGGAAGTGCCCGGTTTTGTCAGTTGGAGTGTCAGTTGAGCTTTGGCAGTGAAGAAGGAAGGAGCCCTGTGCTTTTTCAGTGTGCAGTTTTAGTCAAAAAACGTGTGTAAGGCCCAGAGTTCCGGTCTGCAGCTTGTTAGGACTGAATCCGTCCTGTGAAAAGAATCAAAGGATCTCTGAAGAGTAGAAAACAGGCTCACCCTGTAGAAGACTGGAAGAATTGCTGAAAATTGCACTCGGTCTGTCAGGAACTGAATCTGCTGTGTGTTCTCCCGGATTGTGCAGTAATTGCGATCGGATACAGATGCAGCCTGCCTGGTATAGTGCTTTCTTTTATATGGATGTGTGAAGAGGTTTGTGTACCTCAAGTGAGCCCTGCTGATATTGAAGGACCCTATCTTATTTGGAGGTCGTGAGTACTAATTCAGGGTCGCTCCCTGTTGAATTGCCACATTAAATCCAAATGGAATTACTGTACTGCTGACTGTTTAATTCTCCTTTTCTCTAGGTGAAAGGCCCCTACCAGCTGCCACGGTTTGGACTAGCCATTAGGGCTTGGGTACCCAGGGACAGTAACTGATAGGGATAGGCCTGTGCACAGAGCCATAGATAGATTATTAGAGTGATAAGCTAATTAACCTGATTTCCCCTGTCCTTGTTATATCCCTAAATAAATCAGAGCTGCTTGTTTTCAACAAAGTTATACTGCCTGAGGTATTTGTCATGTTAAAGTACTGTACTGTGATTGTTGCACTGTATCTCATTTCACAGGAGGTCCCAGTGCGGAACCAGACCTGGGGGTAAGTGTATACTGTGAGGTAATTCTGATATATTGTGTGGGCCACTAGTGGGAAGAAAGGGGGTTGCAGTGTCCCAGAGGGCTGTGACCAAGTTAGTTTAACTATTGCAAACCCTGACCTCTGGGTGGAGGCACCCGCCATTGGATCCAGGCCCTCAACCTGTAAGTGGCAAATCAGGCAGGGGTAGTAGCCCCTGGGATAGCGCCATCTAGGGGTTACATCTTGGAGGCTCACCGCTGGGATTGTGTGTCCTCTAGTGGCCATATTCTACGAACCACTGTTAAGAAAAAAATGTGCGACAGAAGTGGCTGTGCACCGGCTGGTGGAGTGGTGTACTGGGGAGGAGATCGACCCCAAATGCTATGCTTATCCTGGACATCCCCTGGGTATCAATACGGACACTGTGCAGGGAGTACTTTCCAAGGTGGAAGGTTTACAAACCCTGTGGTGGTGGGTCGCATGCTAATCTGCTCACCCACACTTTCCTGGCCCTAGTAGAGTTTAAGGATCCCATAGATAGCTCCAAAGTGCCACAGACCATTACCTCCAGAGGGAGCCCTCACTGCTTGAGAGTGATAACTAAGGACAGTAAAGACCCGGGGAATCAGCCCCCACCACTATCTGAAACTTTTGAGGAGAAATTTGCTGAATGGTTGCTGGGAGAGGGAAAACTGTGGAGGACTTGAAGAAACTATTCTTGCCACCTGGGGTGTTCCTCCCAACACCCTCTCCTGCTCCAGTGCCCGTAATGGTGGCTGAACCAATGCAGACCCTATTTCTGCACCTGCCATTAGTCACGACTCTTACCGAAGGTTGAGGATCTTCTCTGGCACCCTCCCCCCCCCAAGGGAGGATGACTGGGAGACCTGGATAGACTATGTTGCCCCAAGTGCTAGAATGGCAATGCTCGGAAGCGCGTAAAGAGGGTTAGTGGAGCCTCCGAGGTCCTGCCCTGGCTACCATCCGTGCTAAACGGGCCAGTAACCCTGAAGCGACTGCACAGGCCTATCTTGAGGCCTTGGAGAATGTGTATGGGAGCCCAGATTCTGATGAGGACCTATGGTGGAGAGTAAGAAATGCACAACAGTACCAAGGGAGTTGTTGTCTGTGTATGTCTCGGCTGGAAAAATTGTTGCAAGAATGCCTCAGAAAGGTAGTTTGCCAGCGATTGAACTGGACCGAACCAGACTGGACAGAATCTTAAGTCTGCCCTTCTCAGAACTGCTGTTGCTTCAGTTACGCCTGGCAAATCGACTGGAATCCCCACCCTCCTATGATGAGTTAATGAGAGAAATTCGAGAGTTGAGAAAAGGCGACCTCGGGAGGTACCTGCACCAACAGCTGTGGCTACGACCCGAGTGACTGAGGGTGACCCATCAATGAAGTTCAGGGGCAGAGGTTGACAGTCAATGAGTGCTCTGACAAGGAAAAGATATGCCACAATGGGGCGAACTGTTGAGAGAGATCCGAATTCAAAAACAGTCCTTTATGAAGGCCACGCCTGTGCACGGGCCTGACCTATATCCGATCTGTATCTGCTAGGGGGTGGGGTACCCACCCATGTATCTCCTGCTGATAACAGCTCCAAACTCAATTCCTTGACCATGGAAGTGGAGAAACTGACGGATGTCTCCAAATGCTTAATCACGCCAGAGACAGAGATGGCAACCAGGTTTCCAGTTAGTAATACCCCGCCCTGGCTCCCAGTGTGGCGCCCGCCAGCTCAAACTCCAGAAAGTATGTTTTGCTATAATTGTGGGAAAGATGGGCACATGAAAGGGAATGCCAGTCCCCAAAAGACACTGACAAAGTTGCATATAGGCTACAAGGAGAACTTGGGAGAAGAAATCAGTGGTTAAGAGGTGCGACATGATCCCAGTGAGGGCACCAAAAATGCTAATTCACGTCCTTTTGTGGCAAGGTCAGTTGCCCAGGCCCCACTACCGCCTCTCAGACTGGTCCAGAATAGTGGGTCCCTCCATGGAGACCACTGTAAAGGTGAATGGAGTGTCTACAAGAGCTGTATAGACAGTGGCTCCTAAGTGACAATTATGTTCAGGATTGGTATCAGAAGCATTTGTCAGATGTACCCTTACAACCATTAGAAGGACTGCATATGGGGGTTAAGTGAGAAGGCCTACCCCTATTCCGGGTATATCCAATTTGGCTGTCTTTCCCACCTCCGTGGCTGGAGTGGCTTAACAAGTAGAGACCCTAGCTTAGTGTGTCCCCCACTGGACTGTATGGATGGTGTCCCTTTGTTGATTGGAACAAATGCTCATATGTTCGGAAGGCTGGCACAGTTGTGTTATGAAAAACAGGGGTCAAAGACTAGTAGAGCTTTAAGAGTTCCGGCTTTAATTAAGAAGGCCTATGAGGCACAGAGAGATGCTGAAAAAACAGAACCAGAGGAACCGGTCGGAATTGTATGGAAGAAGGATCCTGAGTCTCTGATCCTGGCGCCAAATGCCCAGTGTACCTTACAGGAGAGGTCCAGTATCAGAAAGGATGTTAAGAATAAAATATTAATGTTGGATGCACCAGGCGATGGAAAATTGCCAGAGGGACTGCTGGTCAGCCTAGTATTTTTCCGCTAGAGCCCATGCTTATGCCAGAAGGGTAATGGTCCAAGTTCATAATGTGTCTGAAGAGACATTCGAGTAAACAGAGGTTGCATCCTGGCTAATGTGCATTGTGCAGACACTGCAGTGCTACCCAGCAGCAAGAGTTCAAGGAAGAAGACAGAGTAACGCCTGACTTGTTTGATTTCGTGACTCCCCGCTGCCAGCTGAATGGAAAGTGAGGATCAGTGAGAAGCTTGCCCAGAGACCAGGTGTTTTCTTCAAAGGAATGGGATGTGGGATGCGTGCGAGGCCAGAGCACAATATCCGGCTACATGACGAAAGACCATTTCGTGGAGGTCTCGACGCCTGGCACCTGCTGACATAGATGATGTGGACCGGCATCTGCAAGAGATGTTAGCTGCTGGTGTAATACAAGAACCAGAAGCCCTTATGCTTCCCCAATTGTGGTAGTGAGGAAAAAGAATGGAACAGTAGGATGTATGTGGATTATCGCACCTTAAACGGCGGACTATCCTGATCAGTACACAATGCCCGCATTCAGGATGCTTTGGACTGCCTAAACAGGAGCAAGTGGTTCTCTGTGCTGGATCTCCATGATGGGTACTAATAGATCCCGATGGCCCCTGAGGACCGTGGAGAAGACTGCCTTTATCTGTCCGGCTATTTATGAATTAAGGAGGATGCCTCATGATTTCAGGTGCCCCAGCCACTTTTCAACGATTGATGGAGGTGCAGTGGGGGACATGAACTTACTAGAGTGCCTGGTATACTAGATGATGTTATTGTGTTTGGCAGCTCACTGGAGGAACATGAAAGCAGATTATTTAAGGTATTGGACCGACTGGAGGACTTTGGCCTTAAACTGTCCATTGATAAGTGTCAATTCTTTCAAACATCAGTAAAGTATGTGGGACACATAGTATCCACCGAGGAATAGAGACCGACCCAAGTAAAGTTGAGGCCTTGACCACCTGGCCACAGCCAAAAATCTAAAAGAACTGCAAAGATTCCTGGATTCTGTGGTTATTATCGGCGCTTCATCAAGGACTATTCAAGAGTGATCCGCCTTTACTTAACCTTACTCAAGGGTATCCCCAACCCAAAAAATACCAAAAGTCAGCGTCCCTCAAGACTGAAAGAGTGTATTTTCATCCAAGTGAAGTATTTGAGCCCGTTGGACTCCTGATTGTGAGACTGCTTTTCATGAGATCATATATCAACTTACCCATGCTCCAGTGCTGGCCTATGCCGATCCAAGAAAACCCACGTCCTGCACACTGATGCTAGCTTGCAAGGGTTGGGGGCCGTGTTGCACCAAGAGCACGAGAATGGCCTGAGACCAGTGGCCTTTGCCAGTAGAAGCCTGACCCCATCCGAAAAGAACTATCCTGTACATAAGTTAGAGTTCCTAGCTTTGAAGTGGGCTATTGTTGACCAATTCCATGAGTACTTGTATGGGGCTAAAATACTAGTAAAACTGCCAATAATCCTTTGACCTATGTGCAGACCTCAGCTAAGTTGGATGCCACTGGCCATAGGTAGCTTTCTGCATATCTACATATGACTATGCTCTCGAATACCGAGCAGGTCTGAACCACATAGATGCTGATGCTCTCTCCGGAGGCCTGTTCCCCAGAATGATTGGGTCCGATTGGCAGAACCTGACATTCGCACTCTGCCGGAAGTTTGACAGGGAGGAACAAATGTCCACGGACGAGTGGACTGCATGGTGGATTGCTTGGGAGCTCTGAGAATTGCATACCTGCTGCTTATTGCCACTTTTCTGCAATAGACATTGGTGCACTGCCTCAGCTGGACAATGACAGTATTCGGGGCTCAATCCGCGATCCCATGATCAAAGCAGCTTTAGAAGCCCTCTATGCAGGAAAAGTGTGTCAAATTACGCTCCACTGATTTGAGAACTGCACTTGTTATACAAAGAAGGTCCTAAGTTGAAACTGATCAATAAACTGTTATACAGAGAAACAGTAGACGAGGGGGACAAGTAGACAAACAACAACTAGTGCTGCCCACTGCCTTCGAGACTCAGTACTGAGGTCCTTGCACAACCACATGGGGCACCTTGGTATAGACAGAACACTGACTTGGTGAGATCCAGATTCTATTGGCCTAAGATGGGGGCTGATGGAGCAACACATTCGAACTTGTAGTCGCTGCTTACAGAGGAAAGCTTTGCCCAGAGGGCTGCCCCTTGTTAACATCACCACCAGTGCACCCATGGAGCTGGTCTGTATTGATTTTCTGAGTTTGGAGTCAGATCAAAGAAATATCAGTAATGTGCTGGTGGTCACTGACCATTTCACGAGATATGCCCAAGCTTTCCCCACAAAGACCAGAAAGCATCCACTGTGGCCAAAGTACTTGTAGAAAACTTTTGTTCACTATGGGGCTCCACAAAGAATCCATTCTGATCAAGGAGAGACTTTGAGAGTCGCCTGATCAAAGAGATGCTTTCTGTGGGGAGTCTGAAAGTCCAGAACCACTCCTTACCACCCCAGGGGGACCCACAGCCTGAACGTTTCAACCGCACTTTGCTAGATATGCTAGGCACTCCTGCACCCAAAGGACAAGCCTAGATGGAGCCAACAAATTAGCACCTGTACATGCTTATAACTGCACCAAAGTGATGCCACTGGATTCTCCCCTACCGCCTGATGTTTGGAAGAAGCTCGACTACCAGTAGATGTGTGTTTTGGGGTCTCTCCTGATGGGGTTCAAGCTGACAACTATTTACAGTATGTGCAAAAGTTAAAGGCCCAGCTAACTCATGCGTACCAACTGGCTCAAACCATGGCTGCCAAAAGAAATCTGGCCAACAAAGAAAGGTATGATAAAAAGGTGAAAGCACAGGAACTCCAGGAGGGAGATCGGGTATTGCTAAGAAATCTGGGACTGCATGGCAAGCACAAGATTGCTGATAGATGGCACCATCTCACTCACATTGTAGTGGGCAAACTAGATGATCTGCCAGTGTACAAAGTAAGGCCTGAGAATAATTCAAAAGATGTAAAACAATGCATAGAAATCATTTACTGCCCATTGGACAAATCTTAATTGAGTCTGAGCCCTAGAAGATGCCCCTCTGGACCAGTGACTAGAGCTGCTCTAAGAAAAGATCAAGAAAGTCTGCACCTACAGAAGCAAAGTTAAAGTGTTCCCCTCACAAGTCCCAGTTGAGCATGACTGTCAGTCCATATCGGAAGAAAGTGAGAGACTTTGAATACTATCCTTCTTACGAACTGAGTCAATTGTTTCGGGGCAATCCCTAGTCAATACTGGAGATGAAGCTGGGCCTTCTGGACTGTCTAAGCCCCAGCTTCATCCCTGGAGCCAATGCTCCCAGAAAGTGAAGTGCAAAGCATCAGATCAGATGAAATGGAATCATTGTGCATGGTTGAACTGTTTGAGCTTTCAGGAGAAAATGATAGATTGGGGCAGACTGGTGATACACCAACAAGAAGAGTATTTTGAGTGCCCTGACAGTCCACTGCCAGTGTCCGAAAGCTCTCCATGCGAGCCAAATGTTGTGGACTCAGAAACTGTAACTCCTGGAGCTGAAAGTGCCCCAAGTTCTAGCCTCTCACCCCCATGGAGACTCCCCTGACAAGTGAGGACAATGCTGAAAATGAGGCTCAGAGTGCAGAGACTATAACAGTTCCCCTAGAAAGACTGGTCGAGCTGTAAAGCCTGTGGTGCACCTCAGTTATGATTCACTTGGGAGGCCTGTGGACTTGCCTCTCAATGTTGTCCATAAAGGGTGTATGTGTCCCCGAGCTCATTGCCCAAACTGAGCATCAGTGCTAACTCAGAATTACTTGTGTTGCCCTCTAAGTATGGTGCCCTTTCCCCATCCAGCCCCAGGTAACTGATAGGGAAGGGCCCCTCTCTTCAGGTTTCATGTACAAGAGGTAATAACTTGAGTTATGGTACAATGTGTATGTAATACTGTGTAAAGAGGACGTACTGCAATGTTTCAGAAATGTGTTCTTGGTAAAATGATATATTGACTGATGATTACATGTGCGAGCCTAATGCAAATGTATATGGTTGCAGTTGAAACTTATGAGTACTTGCTTGACGTGGACGCCAAGCTTTCCCAGGCCAGGAAGGTGTAACCCCGCAAATGGGGGTTCCCAAAAGACTTCCAGGAGCTTGCTTGAATGCTCCAAGCCTGAATGGTGTTTGGCATTTAAGCCATTTATCAGTGAGTGTTTTAGAACCTCTGGTACTGTCTCTTTAAGAGCTGTCTGCTTGCAGACATAATTAGTTTGTATGGGGGATCTGTGTTTCTTTGATTGAGTACCACTCAAGCTGCCGCCAATTCACTTCATTTTGCAGTCACTAGAGTGCAAAGGGAACCTATCTGAAAGATGTAACTGTTTGCCAGAAATTATTTAGAGTAATAATGAAATTACAGTTTGTCTAACCTGCTTTCTTTGCAGTCAGAACTGTGTCTGCTAGTTCCCCATTCTAGTTTTGAACTGCTGAACTGGACCAATCAGTGTGGGTAAGCTAGCTCTAAAATGGTGCCTTGGACGAATCGGAACTTGGACTCATAATCTGAGCCAGCCACAAGAGGATTGTATGGGCAGTGACTCTGGGAGATGTAGTTTAGACTTCAGTGCCTTTTGGACCAACAGCAGCAGTCTATTGTGAGTGACAGCCAATCCAGTCAAGAACTGGGAGGAACTCAAGGAAGTGCCAGTTTTGTCAGTTGGAGTGTCAGTTGAGCTTTGGCAGTGAAGAAGGAAGGAGCCCTGTGCTTTTTCAGTGTGCAGTTTTAGTCAAAAAAGCGTGTAAGGCCCAGAGTTCCGGTCTGCAGCTTGTTAGGACTGAATCCGTCCTGTGAAAAGAATCAAAGGATCTCTGAAGAGTAGAAAACAGGCTCACCCTGTAGAAGACTGGAAGAATTGCTGAAAATTGCACTCGGTCTGTCAGGAACTGAATCTGCTGTGTGTTCTCCCGGGTATTGTGCAGTAATTGCGATCGGGATACAGATGCAGCCTGCCTGGTATAGTGCTTTCTTTTATATGGATGTGTGAAGAGGTTTGTGTACCTCAAGTGACCCTGCTGATATTGAAGGACCCTATCTTATTTGGAGGTCGTGAGTACTAATTCAGGGTCGCTCCTGTTGAATTGCCACATTAAATCCAAATGAAATTACTGTACTGCTGACTGTTTAATTCTCCTTTTCTCTGTGTGAAAGGGCCCCACCAGCTGCCACAGTTTGGACTAGCCACTAGGGCTTGGGTACCCAGGACAGTAACTGATAGGGACAGGCCTGCACAGAGCCATAAATAGTTATTAGAGTGATAAGCTAATTAACCTGATTTCCCCTGTCCTTGTTATATCCCCTAAATAAATCAGAGCTGCTTGTTTCAGCAAAGTTATACTGCCTGAGTGTATTTGTCTATGTTAAAGTACTGTACTGTGATTATTGCACTGTATCTCATTTCACAGGAGGTCCCAGTGCCGGAACCAGACCTGGGGGTAAGTGTATACTGTGAAGGTAATTCTGATATATTGTGTGGGCCACTAGTGGGAAGAAAGGGGGGTTGCAGTGTCCCAGAGGGCTGTGACCAAGTTAGTTTAACTATTGCAAACCCTGACCTCTGGGTGGAGGCACCCGCCATTGGATCCAGGCTCCTCAACCTGTAAGTGGCAAATCAGGCAGGGGTAGTAGCCCCTGGGATAGCGCCATCTAGGGGTTACAAGTGCATAACTGCCAGCCCTGCTGCTTCACCACCAATAGGCACCCAGGTTTACGTGTGCAGCCACCAGTGGCTAGCAAAGTGGAACTGTAGTAGTATGTCAGGCTGTGGTCATAGGGCACTGTAAAACTCCCACAAATGGCCCCAAAATGCACCAAAATGCAACAAAAATGCTAAAATTTTCTGGGGGCCTAGGCAGCCCCCATACCCCCAGCTTGTTTCTGTACTATTATATATTATAATTCTTAAACAGTTTAAATGGCTTTCAGTGCTTAGTTACCAAGCACTCATCATTTTCATAAGTTCTAAGCACCTAACTGTATGCCTGCACTGCTAGGATGGCATCAACAGTGGGCCCCAAAAGGAAACTATGCAGCCACCAGGGGCCGGAACAATGGGACTGGTATGTAAAAAGGCTAAGGTAGAAGGGTACTATATACTCCCACAACTGGCCTCAAAATGCACCATAAAGCATCAAAAAGTGCCAAAATTTTCTGGGGGCTGCCTAGGCCCCCTGACCCCTGGCCTATTGGGTAAAGTTGCTGACTCGTGCGTACACTTTTAAAAGGCTGGTTACTCCACTGCCCAGCGTCAAACCCCATTATCACTTGCAGCGCTTCTGATTCCCCAAATCTCATCCTATGGACTGCGATCTGCTGATGAATCTTCATTAAATGTATCTAGGTGTCACACAAGCAAAGGAACTGGTGCATTTGAGCATGCTACACCGCAGCTGTGGAATACTCTGCGCCTTGACCTTAGGCTGTCCAAGTCCTAGCGTGGCTTTAAAAGTGAACTGCCCCTTTAACTATCACTTTCAGATGCATGCACTTGCTTTGACCCTACTTAATGACTGCAGGCCTGTCTCTAACAAGCTTCTGACTTGGCCTCACCCCCACTCCCTATAAACCCCTAGTCCTGCTACTCCCTGCCCCATTCCCTAGTCTTCCCCTAGCTAAGGCCTATTTTTGCTCTCTTTTCTCCCCACAAATACACCAGTGAATAAATGCTTGCCCTCCTCTTTTCCTTCTTCCTACGCTGACCCCCTTGCACTGCTATGTCATTTATTGTATTCCTACACAGTCCTGTTTGTTATTTCTTTTATGTAACTGTTTTTCTGATTTCTTGCACGTTGTTGTTTTCAAATGTTTGCCTGCTCAATGGTCAAATATACTGTATTTGTTCAACTCAATGTAATTAATGCACTGATGAATTATTACTCTGTATTTTTCTACATGGTTGTACTCTCCCGGGTCGTGCCTGAAGATAGTCTTTTTATGGCTAGTGTACTTATCTGGTACACAAAAACTAAATAAAATAGAAGCAAGCTTTGGGACTTGATGTACAAATTTGGAATACAGCCAGTTATGATAAATACAGTAAAGTTACTATACTCTAATACACGAGCGCAGGTAAGATTAGATATGGTTGGAAATCTCTCTACGAAATTTCCAACTAACCTAGGTGTTAGGCAGGGGTGCATTCTTGCCCCCACATTATTTTCAATTTGCATTGACCCTTTACTTGGATTACTACAGAATTCTACCACAGATTTACCAAAAATTGGCTCAGAATTATGCCCAGGACGTGCATATCCAGATGACTTTATACTGTTTTCATTAACGGCTAAGGGTCTTCAGGGAAAATTACATCTACTGGACTCATTTGCTGAGGAAATGGGCCTAAAAATAAATATGTCCAAGTCAAATGTAACGATATCTGGAAGCAAAAAGCACTTGGGGAAATGGCTTATAAAATCACAAACTGTACAAACTATAAATGATTATACATACTTTGGTCTTGTGTTTTCTAAAAATCTTCGTTGGAAGTCTCACTGTACTACAATTCAAAATAAGGTTATGAATAAATCTATAGCACTTAAAAGATTTAATGCAAGATTTGGAGGGCATTCCATAAGCCCATTATTAGTAGCAATTAATGCAAAATGTTATTCTCAAATTCTTTATGGTGTAGAATTATGGGATCATAAGTATGTATTTAGCAAGAACAGTTATACACCTGCTGAGATCAATGCTGAGTTTTACAACATCAACGCCAGCTGCGTATGTAAGGGCTGAAACAGATTCAGCTAACCTGAAGGCTCTGGCAGAATCACGATTAGTACATTTTTGGATCAGACTGAGTTGTTTACAAGTGAATAGGCTGGCTAGGAAATGTTTAGAGGAAAAAAATGTTGGCAGATAAAAGGCTATTGGCAATCTCCATGGTTATTAAAGGCTAAAAAAAATATTATGGTCTGTAGGAATGGAACCATTATTGGACCTGACATTTAAAAAAAGTCACGATATCAGTACAGTACAAAAAGTATATTAAGAAATTACTTATTAAAAAATATAATAAAAATGATTTAGAAAAAATAAGGAATTCACGATTTCCTATATGGTACAGTAATAACGTAGTAACACATAAATATAAATACTATCTTGATGTATTAGAAGATCCTAAACAGAGGAAAACTTATGCAAGATTTAGGGTTGAATTTCATGAATCAAATGTCCTTGTGGCTAAGTTCAAAAAGATAAAGGACCCTGTATATTCATTCTGTTATTGTGGGGCACAAGAAATAGAAAGTCTATCACATATTTTATTTAAATATTCTTGGTATGAAAAGTGAGAAAGAAATGGTTAGGGGATATTCTACCATCGTTGACATCCTGTGATGATGATGATGTACAAATTAATATATTGCTAACAACAGAAGATGGATTTATAATAAGAAGAGTAGCAAACTTTTTAGTGAACATACAACAAAACAGCTCAGACACAAAGGGCAACCCTAGGAGGCATACGTCAAGTGCGGTCCAGCCCCTAGCCTTAATGTCTGCTGAGCTTCACTGATCTTCACCAACTGGGAGAGAGACCATTCACAGACAGAAGGCAGACAGGTGCAGAAGCAAGGATTCCTTGACAGCAGTTCTACCTGAGTGAATCCCCCTTGGAGTGCACAGTCTGAGCTCCTATCTCTGTTGAGGTGACTTCTGTCCTTGATCGCTCTGCTCAGACCCAGCCAGCGGCTGCTCTCTCAGCATAAGGAGCAGGTGGAACACTTACCCAGAATTCCTGGCTGCTGTATGTAAATCAGCATTTGTACTGCTGTACCACTACTGAAATAGTGGTTGACTAATGGAAAGCTCTCAGCTGGAAGCAACAGCTCAGACACAAAGGGCACCCTAGGAGGCATACGCCAAGTGCGGTCCAGCCCCTAGCCTTACTATCTGCTGTACCCACTACTGAAATAGTGGTTGGCAAATAGAAAGCTCTCAGCCAGAAACAACCAAAAGCAACAGCTCAGAAACAAAGGGCAACCCTAGAAGGCATATGCTAACTGCGGTCCAGCCCCTAGCCTTACTGTCTGCTGAGCTTCACTGATCTTCGCCGACTGGGAGAGAGACCTCTTCTCCTCCAATCTCTGGTTGTGCTACTAAGTGGCACACATTAACAAACTGATTGTTTTTTCAGCAGGAAGGAGAAACAAAGGTTCTGCATGTCACTGCCCACTTACTACCTGAACTGACTACAAAGCAAAGAAAACCTAAACTTTGGAAATAATTTTTTTTCCTACCTTTCAATTCTCTCCAGCAACTACCTACAGGCTGGACTAACACTTGTTATTTCTATAGCAAAGAATACCAAGCTGAGCCAGCCCAGTGGCACTAAGGGTTAAGGCACTGGATGCCACACCTCATGCCACGCTGGCGATCAGGGTTCGGGAATGAGCCCAGGCCATCAGGGGTCAGCAGGGAAGGGAGAGGATTGAGCATCTGGAGAACAGGTCTCCTCTCCCTAGGGTGGGTTCTGGGGCTCCATGGTGCAGTAGAACCCCCCCAGTGGAGACCGGAGGTACTACCTGTGCCTGGTGTATGTGAGGGGAGGAGCATGGCGGACACCTATGGCTCCTCTGTGCAGGTGTCATTGCACGCACACTCTCCTAGGGGGCAACCTAAGAAGAAATCCCCAGCCCCAAGGATAGGCGAAGAGACTTCCACTCGGCCACACTCCCGACATCAGGCTTGCTCTCCAGGTGCACCTCCCGACTCCAGCCCGGTAAATTAGATTATAGACAGAGTGCCAGGGCATAAGATGGTCACATCTTGTGGAGGCTCAGAGCTGGGGGATCTGCCAGACTGGGTCAGCCTGGATCAGCGACCTTCAGACAGGGAAGTAGAGCCTGGGCTCTGAGGTCGCTGGAGAGAGTTCCTCTGGGATCCGTTAAGAAACAGAGTCTACAAAAAAAAAAGAATACCAAGCCAACAGGAATGGATATCGTGCCCTGAAACCACTGCAGAGCACTTTTTTACAGGGCCTGGGTCCATGACATAAGATATTGACCCACATGCTGCTCCATAAATGACCTCTGAGCCTAACTCCAGGAGCCATGGGCAACAATATCCCACCTAAACCAGGAACTTCACCAGGTCACAAGGACTTGGAAACAGCCCCGGCACCACCAGTACTCTGGCACTGACCTCTACCGCAGAGGACAGGTCATCCAGGGGGTTGGCAGGTAGTGCAAAGGGGAAACACTTACCGCAGGCTCACCAAATGGGTAACTCTCAAGAGGCAGTTATGCAGCTGCTTAACAGGTCTGCCCCACTGGCAAGGATGCACAATGAATCAGGCGACTGCTCAAGCCAGAGAACTAGGGCTCAGCAGCACCAACCTGGCATCACCTTAAAAAACAATAGATGATCATGAAGAAAAGACCCACATGTTATTGAGCCAGGAAAGGATGAGCACTCTGACTTGGGCCAGGGAGAAGGGGTGCAGTGGCACCAAACACTTTGTCAGGACATAACTAGTAGGGCAAACCCTCCGACCAAAGGAAAGAAGAAACACATTATTGTGTAGAACTCCATATTACGTGGGGTCGAATCACAGTTAAATGGAACCAACTAAATGGAGACAGTGGTCAGATGTCTCCCTGGGGCCACAACAAAAAAGGATGCAGGTTGCATAAGAAATTGCATCAGAAAGCAGTGAGATATCAAGGCCATCTTCGTTCACATAGGAACTAACAATATTGCAAACCATTCCGTCGAACAGGCCAAGGTGCATATCTCAAATCTAGGGGATAGACTCACCTCTTTTTCGTCCACCTTGGCCTCCTCTGAGGTACTCCCAGTATGGGAGAAGGGAAAAGGACAAGGAAAGGTTAGGGAAGCCAAAATCACGGAACTGAACTCTTGGATCCGCAGCTGGTTCTCAGAAAAGGGCCAAACCTTCATGGGCGACTGGAAAGATTTCTGGGAAAGGACTTACTTTAAATTTGATGGCCTTCTCCTCAACAGGAAGGGGGTAAGGTCATTAGGGCAAAGACTTGACGTGTTTGTGGCAAGTTTAAACTAGAGGATGGGGTGGTGGTGACCAGACAGGAGCAGGAATATAGAACCCCAGTCACCACCCCCCAGAGCCTTGTAACAGCGCCCATCATCAATCACATAGACATAAACAACAGGAGCGCATCAAGGTCATACAAGTTAAACAAAGTACAATGAAACAAAGGATCAAGGATGCAGGACTCTGGAAGGCAATGATGACCAATGCCCGGAGTCTGGCTAGCAAAATCCCTGAACTCTCAGCCACAATAGCAGATACAGGATTGGACTGGGTTGCAGTCACAGAAACATGGCTAAATGAAAGTCATGAATGGGATGTTGCAATCTCAGGTTACAAATTATTCAGGAAAGACAGAAAAGGATGTGGGGTTGGGGGGTGCGGTATATTCAAGGAAGGACAGAAAAGCTATGGAGGTCCAAAGGTCCCAAGATGAACCTGAGGTACTCTGGGTCACTCTCGAACCGGGCTCGTGCTCAGCCCTCAGACTAGGAGTGATATACAGGCCTCCCTCACAAGGGGCAGAAGGAGACAAAGCAATGCTTGAAAACATACTAAAGATGGCCAAAAGAGGAGAAGTCGTGCTGATGGGGGACTTCAACCTCCTGGACATGGACTGGAACTCCTGCATAGCATCCACAACTAGGAGCAATAATTTCCTAAACACCTTGGGAAGGGCTGGACTTAAATCAGCTTGTCACGACCCCCACTAGGGAAAACACAGTCCTGGACCTGGTGCTCACAAACAGCAGCAAGGTCCAGGAGGTGGAGTTAGGGTGCCATTTGGGGTCAAGTGACCACAAATCTATCTGGTTCAGATCAAAAAGACCAAGGAAACAAGCCACACTAAGACATGGGTCATAGACTTCAGAAGAACAGACTTCGATCAAATGAGAATATTTTTTAGGGATATCCTCAAGAAGAAGGCAAAAGGAGGGGTAGAGGAATGTTGGATAAACATAAGAGAAGTACTAGCGGAGGTTACTGCAAAATACTCCAGGCTAGTCAGTAAGACAAAGAAAAAAAAGAAATATGTTACAGTTCACAAAGGAGGTGGCAGCTGCAGTGAGGGAAAAGAGTCTAGCATTCCAAAGATACAAGGGCTCAAACAGCAAAATCGATAGGGAGGCATACAAGTGCAACTTGAGGGAGGCAGGAAGGGTGATCAGAAAAGCAAAGGTGCAGACTGAGGAAGACATGGCACAGGGGGTTAAGGGAGGCAATAAGATCTTCTTTAAGTACATAAGCGACAGGAAAAACAAAGGAGGCATTGTCAGGCTCATAAGCAGGGATGGAAGGAGGGTAGAAGAAGACAGTGGAAAGGCAGAAGTCTTAAAACAGTACTTCTGCTCAGTCTTTACTAAGGAGGCACCTGGTAAGGGACCCACCCCAAAAGGGGACAGAAGTCACCTATGGGGAATGGACACAAGCCCATTCACAATAGAGAGGTTAAAGACAGAATTTAAAAAACTAAAGGTAGACAAAGCCATGGGGCCAGACGAAGTCCACCAATGCATATTGAGGGAACTTAGTGATGAATTGGCAGCACCACTAGCACATCTTTTTAGCAGATCCTTGAGAGAAGAGACAGTTTCCCAGGACTGGAAAAAAGCAATAGTGGTCCCCATACACAAGAGCGGTAGTAGCGAGGAGACAGGAAACTACTGCCCAGTCAGCCTCAACTCGGTGGTGGGTAAGATGATGGAGTCACTGCTCAAAGAAAGGATACTAGCATTCCTGGAGGAATCTGGGCAACTGGATGCCAAGAAGCACTGCTTCATAATGGGAAGGTCCTGCCAGACTAACCTGATCAAGTTGTTATGCATGGGTTATGCCCCCTATCATCCCACATACACCTCAGATACACCTCACACTGTATTCCTGGCCTATTGTACTGTGATACTGCTATTTTGCACTAACATTGTAGATATGGGCACCCATTGTATACGCATGAGTGCTAGGAATGTGCTTTGCTGCTAAGATATGCTAATATTGTCATGCATGATTCATTATACCTCACTATAATACATTTATCTAAATTAGTTTGTCTTTCATAGCTATTCCATATATAATCTACCTAATCACTGATATGATGACTCTGAGGGATCATCAGTTATTATTGTATACTTATATTCTCATATAATTATATGTAGTGTGTATTTTACACTCAGGTAGATATGCCACGTGCAATAGGGCCCTGTCATCAGTTCTCTTTGTCTAAGCAAGCTGACATAGAGAGAAAGCATTTGTTATGTCACTATGTTTTATGCTGTATGTAAGCAAGAAATGGTGCATGTAGTTTGAAACTGTCAGCATTTCTTTTGTCTTAGCTATAATGCTAATGGTGCATATTCTGTCTCATATGATACTCATTAGTAATTCTGTCTCCTAAGTCATTCTCCAATGGAGAATGACTTAGGACCAATACATATTGTTCCTCAAATCTGTAACCAGGAGGTAATCTCTGTTGCTATGCTGTTATCTGTAGTATTTAGTTGTCTCCAACCCACTGTAGTGCTCTAGAAGAGCGGGGAGAGAGACAAGGCCTTAGAGAACCTAAGATCTACAATCCTGGAGATTAAGTACGTTCTTCAGGCTAGTGGTGAGAAACCCATCTCCCTTGTGATTTTCTTTGTCACATGCTTGGCATAAGTAGTATAATAAACTTTATTAGTACTCCTTGCTTGTTTATGAATGTTTCTTGGCAGACTCTGAGACACAAGAATCTGTATTATTATTATTTACCCTACATACCAAGAGTGTTTAGATTACATAAATGGCAACCATGAGTGGAGTCTGGATGTTTGCCAAGTTTCATTTTAATTTCCTCTGTAAATTAAAACACTGGGCGACAGATCCCCAGTAAAAAAAGCAAGCAATTAAGAAAGTGTCTTATGTTTAAATGTTCAGTCTGTTGTGTGTTCCACAGTGCAGACAAAACAATCTCTTGGCAGATATTCAATTTCTGTGTAATGAGTTGTTTTATTTTGGTTTTTTTTCCTATGCTTTCTCTGTGGGAACACAGCTGTAACGGGATCTGAACAGACATATTGACTGCTTTCTTGTGGATTCAAATCCTTATGGGTATATACTCATCTAGGAGTCCACATATGCCAAAGGCTGTTTGTGTCCTGTCACAAACTTTGGTTGCAAACAAAGTTTCTGATCCACAGACAGCTAAAGGTTTCTTATCTTATAAGACATGTTGAAATATGTCAGTACTGGGTTGAGGCTGGATGCCTTAATAAGCCAAACTGCTAACAGTAGTTGGTTTGGTTTTGCTGAGGTAGCAGAATCCAATGGCAGCCCTATAATGGATTTCATTGCCCATTATGGGGAATTGAAAAATGGTACCAATGATCCTGAAGGATTATTAATTGCAACGTTGTTTAATTGTGTTGATGCTGTTCTAAATAAGATATCTGTTTTGGAATCGGAGTATATTGACTGCAAAATGGAGAATGCTGCTTTGAAGCAGATAATTAGTCTGAAACAGGCTACTAATACGGAAAGGATAACTGGACTCCAGTCTCAATTGCTGGAGTCTCTCCATCTAGAACATGAGTATCTTGTTAATGAGAGAAGCAGCACAGACCTGCATGCCTTAAGAGATAACGCTGAAAAGGCAAAACTTATTAGTAAAAACGTTTTTCAAACTAATGGTGTTCTGGCTAGTAACACTGATTCCTTACGTATTGAAAACAAGGAACTTAGAGATAAGTCTGAAGTAATCACTGAAAGTGTTAACGTGCTGGTATTTCAACACCAGACCTTGACTGATCAGCGTGATTCATTATATTTTAATTACAGCAGACTTGAAATTAAGGTTTTCAATATAAACTATGACACAGCTTCTGTTGATAAAAAGCAAGTTTTACAAGATGTGATTAAAAACAATGCACTTTACAGTGTGCTAACTCCTGTACCTGAGCAGTTAGAATGTAGGAGTAAAAAGTCAGATATGGTGAACTTGCGCCGTCAGCCAGAGGTATTTGCAGGGCATACTAACCTAATGCCCAAAGACCTTGCCTCTTCTGATGTTGAAGAGTTTGATTTTGAACACTCATAGTATGCTGTGGGGTGGACTAGATCAAAGGCTAGCCACTTGTATTTCTGTGATTCACAATATGGAGAATTGTTAGAGTCTCAAAATGGCGGACACACGTCATGAGGTTGCATCCCCATACCATCCCCCAAGATGGCCGCTCATGGTCATGTGATGATGGTCATGACACAGTAACCCATGATGCCCATGAGGTAATCCAAAATGGCCGATCGCCACACCACGGAGATTCAATCCTGCGGTCACAGGGACCTGTGATTGCTGCCATAACCAAACAAAACATACCGGAGTTTTTTTGGCATGATTAATAATGTTATCAGTAACACTAGTGTTTCTGAGGGACAGAAGATTCTCATTAAAAATGATGTTGACATACTTTTGAATAAGGCTGATATGCAATCTGTCATGAAGTCAGCATCTGATGCTGCAGAAACAGCTACTGCTGTGAACTATGTTTGCTTTATTAGCATGGCCTTGGTTAAAGAACACATTGCAATTAATTACATGAATTGCTATGATTCTTCCCTATGCAATGTAACATCAGTTTTCCCTGAGAAGACTAAATGTACTGCTTTTTCTATGCAGTGCATTAATACCTTAAGCTGCAACATTAAAAACAATGTTGCTACCATCCAGCAACATCCCAGTGGGGAAACCCACTTTACATTTGATGGGGAAGGGGACAACCCTGATTCTGAAAGCCCCGTGGCTGTGATATTTTCAGCATCACAGGCCACGTTGGGGGGAAGGGTTACAGGTTTAATTTCTGAACCTGAGCTGACAACTGTCTCAGTACTATTTTCTCCACCCCTGATGGCTACTGAACCACAATCCATAGCTGGAGAACTACATGCAGCTTGCACAACACTTTTCTCCACAGTGCAGACACCCCTGAGAGTGCCAGCACTCCCTGCACATGATGCAGACCCCCCTCCACCAGTGACACCTGGATCATCCCATACTGTGGCTGCAATAGCAGGCACTACAGGTAAGAAGGTACAAGGTATCCTAATACTGATATCATTGTCTTTTCTTTTGGGGTCACTGACCATGGCCCCAGCATTGGTTAATCCTAACACAGCTTTAGGGCATTATTTTGAAACTGCCACATCAGATGTAGCAATCTCAGCAGTTTTAGCCCAAACACACAATGGACAAATCAGACCCATTGCTTATGCATCCCAGATGCTTGCCCCAGTGGAGTTGAAATACAACCTTTGTGAAAGGAATCTTTTGGCTACATGGTGGGCAGTGAGATGTTTTATGTACATCATTGGATATGCACCCATTGTGCTGCATTCCAATCATTTGCCAACTAACTTTTTGTTGTCAGAGTAAAAGATGACTCTGTATCCAGTGCCAGACTTACACACTGGTCTCTCATTTTACAGGATTATGACATCACTGTCCTTCCTATCAAAACTTCATCCTTGTTGGCCCATGGCCTACAATTTGCAGGAGAGGCCCATGATTGTTCACTCTAACCCCCTGGCCTGCCTGTCACGGTGCCCTTTCTGACAGGACCTCGGAGGGTGTTGAAAGACACCACTGTGTGTCATGTTTTGACTGGTGACTCGGCTGCACATGCCGGTGGGGGTCAGATGGTAGGGTTTGTAATTGTTGTGCATCCTGGTGATGACGGAGTGTGCATGGCTAGTAATTGCATCATCGTATATTTTCGATTCACCGGCAAATGTTAAAACATGCCTGGCAAATAAAATGAAAAGCAGGGAGGCGAGGAGTCTCCTAATTACCTCACATATTTGTGAATGGTTTAGAGAGCTGGAAAGTCCTTGAGAAAGACACAGCTTGTGTTAAGAAAGGAATAAAGATATTTTTCCTTACGTAAAATGATACCAGCACTCCATGAGAGGGTTAAGTGTTGCAGTCTGACAAAATGGCCTTGATCTAAAAGACTGAAGATACAATGTTTTTATTACAGTTTCTAGTTGGGTCTGTTTCTCTCTAAACTGAATTTTTTTGGCAGAAGACAAACTTCTGTTCCAGCACCCTATTGTATCACTGTGAAATACAGTGACTTGTTTGTGTACATCTCAACCTAACAGTTTACAAACTGTACATTCATAAGGTTCGAGCATATTGTAAAATGTGAACCGTATGCTCTAAATGAAGGTTCCTCATTTGAGGGCAGTGTATAGATTCTTTAATAAAGGAACTGAGGAATAACTTGCAGAAATAGCTCTTATAGAAAGTGAAAATGACATTTACCTATCCAGTGATGGCCTACTCATTTGGAATATTACTACTGTAACACTCATGAAAAGTTACGGGTAATTCCTGAACACCTGAGAGTAGATTTTATCTACTGAACATTGTTTTTAAAGCTATCCCAAATCAGAACAACAGTCAAAGTGACTGCAAATGTCTTGGTAAACCAGCTATTTACAAGGTAGGGCTTTACCCCTAAAAGTAAATTCTGATTACAGGGATTTGGCTTTACAGCCCAAGTAAAGCAGGAAATTCTGGATTTGTTATGGGTAAAACAAAAGTTTCATATCCCTTATAACCCACAGTCATCAGGAGAGGTGGAATGGGCTAACAGGCAGATCAAAGTTATATTATCCAAACTTGTTCAGAAAAACCCAAAATGACTGGAATTAATTATTGCCTTTACTCCTTATAGCAATAAGAGAGACACCCTCTGCAGGTACACAGCGTACCCCATTTTTGAAATCATGATCGGACGGTCCATGAGACTCCCAGAGCATTTACTTCTGGACCTGTGTACTGCCACTGCTGATGGAGCATCAGTAGATAAATATGTTAAATATTTCAAACAAGACATCCAAGAAGTATACTTGTTTGCTTCACAATGTATGGGCAAGACCCAACAACAGACCCTATCCCATTGTAAACAAATGCAGTCCAGCACTCTACCAAGTTAGACTGCCTCACTATAACAGTCATTGATAAATGGCTATATGCCAATCAAATGAACTTGTTTAAAGGAGATTAAATTACTTTTTCATACCCCAGTGGGAGGAATAGTACTAAACTATGTTTTTCTTTTCTCTTTCCTTTTAGGTTCCAGAGAGAGAGAGAGAGAGAGAGAGAGAGAGAGAGATGCTTGCTTTTATGCTTATTATTCTTTTTAAAAGTGTTGGTCTTCTTATAAGCGCAAACTGCACATTTTATTGCAGATAAGGACCATTGACCTAATCTTAAACAGATTGTTGAGGCAGAGTACCTCACAAGCCCACATGATTTAATTGCATCCTGTGGAATTCACACAAAAGTCCTAAAATACATGTTCATTGTCCAGAAGGGTAGTGAGACCCTACTGAATGTTATGATCATTGCTTTGTATCAATTCTAGACTTGATCTGGACACCTGTTTACATTTTATTGATAATCAGGAATTTTGCATCCAAATTTATATGGCAATAAAAGCCATTAGATTTTAAGGTTTTTAACCCTATGATGCCCCATAATTTGTGACACTTAATATTAGTTGCCCAAAATAGAACCCTGGCCCACCCAGTGGTCTAATAGTCACTTCTCGACCAGGTACCATAGTTAATAATGTGCAGTTCATGCACATCCCAGTGATTTTTATATCTCACCCTTTAGAACTTGGAATGATTTGTTTTATGTTTCACAATAAACATTTCCCACTTTTTTTTTCATAATGATGTAATTGGATACCCTGGCAGCATCCCAGGTACTCATTAATGGCCTCTATACAGGGACTGATAGCACCACACATACACACACACAGGATTTTCACATCCTGACTGCTAGTGGTACATCTTATGACTATAAACCTACCCAAACGCACTAGGCATTTTGTTTTTGTTTTGTTTTTCTTATTTATAAAAAATACCACAGGTTTAGACTTAGACCTATTTGGTTCTGACACATCTATTTGAAATAGGGCTCATACATAGCCATTATTCAAGCAAATAGGTTAAGGGTTCATGATAGTTTGAAAAATATCATACCCCTCCCCTCAATTGCATTGTATACATGATTTTGCTATTTAAGAGTGATTTACATTTACAATATTAAAGACATTGTGAAAGGGGGTTGACCTGACAAATGTTCTTGTTAATTAATTAATTTCTGCTCACATTAAGGAAGCAGATGAGCATCACGTAGCTAGGAAAGTCCTTTGCACTGCCTACAGCTATTATGTTCTTACAACCCTTTGGTAATCTCTTCCGGGATCTGTGATTAGGATATATCCTTCATCTCATACATGACAGACGTACGAGTCAGTGGCATTGCCACATTTTGCACTTCTATTGCATGTGTTAAATGTTTATTTGAATCTAGCACTATTCCCTTGTCAATGGCAAGGAACCTTGGATATGTCACCACACACACCAGTATTGCTCCATGTTTTGAAACTTATTCCTGCACAATCCAGGAAGCCATGTTTGTGACTCTCACAGTGTCATTGCCGCATCTTCATCCGGCAACATCCATCTCTGATCATCTGGCAACTGTCTATTGTATTGGTCATCTCGATGGGAACTTTTATTGTGAAAGGTTTAAACTACCTCCTTTCCTTATTTACCATGAGGTCTTGGAATTGTGACTGACTCTGAACATCGATTGTCGTACCAGAAAGGAACACCACTTTTTATGCGGATGTGACATCTTCCAACATGTCTTACCAACTTGTGAATACAGGCCTAATAACTGAAATTAGGCTTCCACTTGTGAACTTTCAAATAAACTGTATTTGGTCCAGCCAATTAAGATTCTACAATCAAGCTCATTGTTATGCATACTATAAAGCTAGTCTGGGGTAGGGGCAATCCCCTAACTCAGCAAGAAGACTCTTCTTCATTTGATCTACAATCAAGAAATCCATTTTCTTCACTGCTTGTTTTCCAAGCCTTGGCTGGCACATCATATAAACTGAGTACTGTTATAAATATTTACACTTTGTGCAGCCGTGTGATCATCTTCAACTGAACACTGTTGCTATTCCATTGTAAACCTCAATGTGCAATCTAATGCACCCCCCGCTGAGGCCTCTGAAAATACTGCTGCCTCCTGAACATTTTGATCTACCTTTGGAAAATCTGAATGCATCAAATTTAAACTATGAATCTTCATTTAACACTTGAGGAAACCTTGGATTTATCCCTGGAAACTGTTCGTAGTTTACGGCTTGTGGGCATTGACATTTCGGGTCCTGTTCAACTTACCAACTGAAAACTGTCATCCTTCAAGGTGGTATATGTCACAAATCCACTCAGCAGATCAGGCCCTCTGCTCCCACAGTGCCAACCTCCGAGTGCAGTCTTGTGAACAGTTAACAGAAACAGAGTAACCCTCCTGTCTGTTCTGTGGGTTTGAATCAACCTTTGGTCTCAGTTCTGAAGGGATTCAAACTGTGATCCTCTTGCTAGCGTACCCAATGCACAGGCTCAGATAATTCTGTCTTCGGGGGGCCAGATATCTTTGCCTACAGGCACCTAACCAGGTGTACAAAATGAACCCTTAAAAACTCTAATAAAGACCTCAGATTACTCTTACCTTTTTCCAGTTTGGTATCACCATTCAAGCTTATGCATAGTGTTAGCTTTAACCATATATACTTCACTTGTTAAAGAAAGAAATTCAAAGACAGACCAAGTAGGCTCTAAAAATAGAGTTTTACTAAAATAGATAAAAGTACGCAAAACATAAAATACAAAACCATGTATCACAAGAACCATACAATCCTTTAAAAGAACAAGGTTTTAACAGTGCAATTCCTACTACAGTACTTAGATTTGTCTCTCTCAATGAATACCTGCTTAAAGTGCTCAAAGATGTGTCTTTATCAGAGTGTAGATAGAAGTGTGTCTCTGAAGGAAAACAGAATACTGTTTTAAAAAACTGTCTTTGCCAACCCCTTGTGTGAGGTCACCTAGCTCCTCCTCAGGAGGTAATCTCTGTTGCTATGCTGTTATCTGTAGTATTTAGCTGTCTCCAACCCACTGTACTGCTCTAGAAGAGCGGGGAGAGAGACAAGACCTTAGAGAACCTAAGATCTACAATCCTGGAGATTATGTACATTCTTCAGGCTAGTGGTGAGAAACCCATCTCCCTTGTGATTTTCTTTGTCATATGCTTGGCATAAGTAGTATAATAAACTTTATTAGTACTCCTTGCTTGTTTACGAATGTTTCTTGGCAGACTCTGAGATACAAGAATCTGTATTATTATTATTTACCCTACACACCAAGAGTGTTTAGATTACAGAGTTCTTTGACTCGGTTACTAGGGCTGTGGACCGGGGGGGAGCCGTTGATGTTATCTACCTTGACTGTAGCAAGACCCTTGACTCTGTACCACACAGAAGGCTGCTAAACAAACTCGACCATACAGGAGTGGGGCAGGAAGTGGTAACATGGGTGAGTAGCTGGCTGGAACAGAGAACTCAATTTGTGACAGTAAATGGGGCAGCATCAGGGAATAGGGAGGTGACAAGCAGGGTGCCACAGGGGTCCGTCCTCGGACCATTACTCTTTAATATCTTTATCAGAGATATCACAGAGGAGTTGAGCGGGAAGGTGTGCCTCTTTGCAGATGACACAAAGCTCTGCAACAGGGTGGACACTGCACAGGGGGTAGAGCAAATGAAAAGTGACTTACTCAGGCTGGAACATTGGTCCAACTTGTGGCAGTTAAAATTCAATGTGAAAAAGTGCAAAGTTATGCATCTGGGCAGAAGCAACCCAAAGACAGACTACTACCTGGGAGGGAAGAAGCTAGCAATCAACCATCAGGAGAGCGATCTAGGGGTTATCATATCAGACAATTTGAAGGTAGGCAGATGATGTGTAAAGGCAGCAAGATGCTGGGATGCATGGGAGGGGCAACACAAGTAGAAGAAAGGAGGTGATCCTGCCGCTGTAGAGGTCCCTGGTGAGATCCCATCTTGAATACTGCATCCAGTTCTGGAGACCTTATCTCAGGAAGGACATAGATAGATTGGAGACAGTACAGAGGGCAACAAAAATGATACAGTCTCCATAAGTTGCCATATGAAAGCAGGTTACAGAAACTCAACATGTACTCCCTGGAACAACGCAGGGATAGAGGGGACATGAGACATTCAAGTTTCTGAAGGGTATAAACAGAGTCTCTACCCAGGAGCTCTTTATGGTCAATAGCACCAGTAGGACAAGAGGACATGAGATGAAACTGAGGTGAGGAAGATTCAGGGGCAACATTCAAATGTTTTCTTCACAGAGAGAGTGGTTGACCCATGGAATGGTCTACTGGCTGGCATAGGCGTTGGGTTATATGGGCCTGTGGGACCCAAGCCCCAGCAATATTTTGCAACGCGGGCTCAGCCACAGCAATAATTATCTGTATCACCATTTTTTGTGTGTTTTGGCTTTTTTTCCCCCCATTTGTTTGCCTTGCTGCGCAGAGGAGATTGAGTGGTGCAGTGCCCCCCCCAAGCTGTGAAGTCAAGTGAGCAGCAGTGCAGCCCCCTTCCTTCGCTCTGCCTATATTTGGCGTTATTTTTTTAAACACAAAAGTTCAGTGCGCATGTGCTAAAAGAGAGCAGGCCAATCCTATTTGGCCATTGGCAGTGCCAGCGAGTTGAGTTGGGATGCCAGCAAAGTGCGGAGGGCATCGAGGTGATGACGGCAAGAAGAGTGGTGACCAGTCTGAGGAGTCACGGATCGATGTGACTGTGCCTTTGTGGCGGGGGAGTAGTTGACTCCTGTATGTCGGCACTTGGCAGGCTGTGAGGCAAGTGGCTGAGAGGGTCATGACTTGTGCCAACAAGAAAGGAGAGCTAGAGCTTGGAGCAGGGTCAGCCTGAGTTGGAGGACTTAGGAGGTAGGACCGAACCAGCGATGAGCTAGGGACTTTTATTTCTCATTCACAACAAAGTTGCTTCCTCCTAATATAACAGGGATCATGTTCACTATTGAAAGGTGAGGTGGTGATGGTGATGGTGTGAACAGCAAAACAACGTATTTTGCAATGTAGATTAAAAGTCTGCTCTGCCTTTGCAATTAGTCTATGGCTTGGCTTTAGTATTTTTGTCTGCCCCTGGCCCAGTCTGTTAATTGCCTGCTGGAAGCTCTGTCTTGCTTTTCCCCAGTAAAGAAGGCTTGGTTCTCTGTTTTTACTTTGTCCCCAACAGTAAGGAGGATGCCATTGCCAACACTATTATTTCAGGTTCAATTTTTGTTTATTCAGTGGTTGCGTGCAGATATTTTATTTTAAAGCATCTTAGATGTAATGATCATCTGGCATTTTAAATAATGTATCTATTAAATTGATGTCTGCTTAAATATTATTGCTATAAGGCCCCTATTTGGTATTCAAGAGGTTTCCATTTGTCTATCAAAATACCTTGGAATGTAAAAAAAAAAACCAACAAAAAACATTTATTTAAGTGCCAACCATTACTAAATGCAAAGGATTTGCAAGCTTTGGGAGATACATGTGATCTGAATATTCCTTTACTGAATTGTGTCCATTGCCCTTATCTTTACATGGCCTGGTTTACAGTACCATTCATATTCTCAGCTTGTTGATCCTGCTGGGGTTCTTGTGGACTTGTGGTCTAGGGAAGCGACAAGCTAATACCTATGATAGTGCAATAAAGCTGTGAACTTGGAGCCCTCCCAAGTATGAATCCTGCAACCCCCCACAAACTGTTACCTTGAGCTTCATCTCTCTGGAATTACTATCTGATCTACAATATGGCATTATTTGGAATGTCTGTACTACTATTGACCCACCGCCTAGTGGATGTACCATTCTCTCTCCCCTTCTAAACTGTAAGGTGCTTTGATATTTAAATCAAGTGTCTTTTCTTGCACTAATGGTTGGATTGCAGGTTTTGAAATCATGAGACCAGGTTGAAATCCCACCTGAACCACTTATTAAATAAGCTTAATCTAGTTACAATGGAGAACAGATGAATTAGAGGCAATTTAATGTTCATGTATGACATTAGTAGGGACACCAAGCTTATTTAATTTTAATTTAGGTTTTGTTGACTGGGTAAGTGCACTAGACAAATCCTTGCCTATTTTCAGGCACAACCGGGGGGGGGGGACAGATAAATGCCAGCTGACCTTGAACCAGATTGAGCTGGTGGTGATATTTTTAGAGAATGGGGGAAATTTGGCCAGGGCACCGGGGAAATCCCCCTATTCTTTTTGAGATGTGCCATGGGATCTTTAACATCCACCAGAACAGGCAGATGGGACATCGGTTTAACATCTCATCCAAAAGATAGCACTTCAGGAGTGCAGCACCCCCCCCCATGCTGCACTACAGTGTCAGTATTGGGATACTAACCCAAGTGCCTGGCATGGGGATAGAACCCACAGCCTTCTGATCTTCTGGCCTCAGAGGTGAGTGTGCTACCTGCTGAGCCACTGACACTGCTTTATGAGAGTATGGAAACTAAAATGGGGGAAATATATTGCACAGACCTAATAGACAATTCAGAACTACACAATTTAAACCATTCAGGTGAAGTTCTACTTCACACAGATAATAACAACAATATGGAACATCCCGGCTGTGTAAGTATACTGTTGACAATAAAAATAACGAGCATTTTGATAAAACTGATATGGAAGGTGTGAAACTGGAGTTCTACCACCGAGTTGTGGGAACCAGTTATAATGGGCTTCTAGCTTAATTCTGCTTTCAAAACCTTAGTGTAAACAAGCGGTCCTTGTATGGCCATTTGTTTTCATAGATCAAGTCTATACAGCAAGGTATTGTATTTCCTTCTCCTCCTCCTCTACAGGGCCAGCTAACCGCAGCCATTTAGCCTAATCTGAGCATTAATGACAGAACCCCTGCTCCTTTAGAATGCTCCAAATAATGCTGGTTCCTCCCTTAATCATGTAGCAATCCTGGCAATGGCATTGGAAAGGTTGACCTTGGGAGCTGGAGAACACCTACTGACTGGTATGTTAAATAACAAGGCTGGTGTACTGTGTGATATTGCTTTGTTACTGGGCTGGTTGTGCTCTTCTGAATTCAAGAGCTGATTATGTCACTAAGGCCCTGTCCACACTCACAAGTCTATACCGTTACCACGGGGTGCAACCGTTACAGAGCCTGACAAAAACAGTGCACGTCTGCATTGGTAATGGTGCACAATGCGGTTTTGCTTCGATCTGAGACCTGGTGGAAGGTAGTCTAAGAGATCGGTAGCAGGATATTTGGCAGCAGAAAACGGTTACATAGCAGTGCACTCACCAGTGTGGATGGGCGAGTGTGGGTTCATCTAACCCCGGTCCTCTATGCCGGCGTCACACATCCCATGATGGAGCGCGTCACCTGCACATGCTGAGCACATGGGAACCAGGAAGCAATGACAGGTGGGCTAATGGCCAGATGCCACAGGTGATATGTGCTTCGTGCCAGCCAGACAGCCATACAGGATACTTGGGGGGGGTTCTAATGATAGCCCGGAGTCAATGATCCCATGGCATGCCGTTCTGCTTGTTTCCATTTACTGTGCCCAAGGAAATGAGTGGCGGCATGCTGGGATACGTTGAGAAGTGACACACAGCATTCTGGTATTCTGTGTTGTCCTCTAACACGGATGATGGCGGTTGTTAGAATCACCACCGAAGACTCCAGTGTGGATGCAACATGATGGAGAGCAGCGCTTGGGCAGAACGCTGAAGTGTAAGGCAGACATGCGGTAATGGTAAGGGCGAAACCATTACAGAAACCGTACATCTTGTGATTGTGAGTGTGACAGGGTCTAAACTGTGACAGGAATTCAGATAACAGAGCCTTCATTACAGGGGTTTTTCATCTTGACTCACAGTGCATGTTTATTACTTTGTAAACATCAAATGAGCACTAGGTAGTTCAGTGTGGGAACAATGTCACAGATGGGGGGGTATTGCAGGAGTACATTTGGGGGTACATTACCAGAAGAAAAAAGGTCAAAAACTGGCATACAGTATATACTGTTGGTTATGAGAGAGGTTCTGCAAGACCTCCTGATCGATCCTTATGATGATACCAAGGGGTGACTTTCCTTAGTCCTGCAGGTCATGTTGACATGTTGCAATTATGCACTGGGTTATGAGTAAATAAAAGGCCTCCGCACTAACAGTGGGTGCCCATTTATAAGCTCTTTCTGCTGTGCTTCCTTGCCTAGGTAAGGAACTGGCAGCACCTCCAATGAGAGTGCATGGTCTCCTTTTAGATTTTTTTTTTTTTTAAGTTACTATTTATTCGCCTTCCTGCCTGCCATCCCAGACCCTTCAGGAGCCCCAAGGTAGACATCCCTCTGCCTTCCACCCTGCCCGTATGACCCCACAGGAACCCCATGAAGCTTGGGCTTACACCCCGAGTGGGGATGGGGTAGGGCCCCCTTATCCCAACAATCAACTGTCCTCGGTCCGGGGGCCATCGAGCGGGCGAAGACACATCGAGGGCACGTCTCCGGGGGCTCCATCTTCCCAGCGATGGCAGGCGTTTTTCTGCTTTCTCCAACCCCCTACAGCATTGGACCCCTGACATCAAGGCACTGAGCGCTGACGTCACGCTGTATGTCGGCAGCCCTTCCCCTTTACATTGGGGGCTTGTAGTACTCTGAGCCTCTGCTTGGAGTCAGACAAGTGTTCGGGCTATGCCTAAACCCTCCCTGGAGTAGGCGAGCTGTCGTGGGATGCTCAAGCCTAACTCCCCAGCTGGCCACCAGCGACCCGAGTCCGCTCCCGAACCCGGCCGCCGGCGTGAGTGTGGCATCCAGTGCCTCAACCTCAGCGCCACCGGGCCGGCTCTCCTTTTAGATTTTTGATGGTACATTATTGGCAGCTGGTTCAGTCTTGGCAGGTATGTCACAAGTTGGTGTACTGGGGCTGGTATAATATGGGTGGTTAGGTACTGGTACGTACACTGAAGTATAAGTGATGCAGGTAATGTAGTGTGGACAGAATTCCACAAATAGGTGACTGGAAGGGGTACATTACTGGCAGATGGTTTCGTACTGGTGGGTACATTGCAGGCAGGTGCACTGTGGTTGGCACTGGTATGTTGCATGCAAGTGCACTGTAGTTGGCACAGGTACACATAATAATGCAGAAATGCAACAGTAGTTGCAGCCAAGTGCCTGGTGCAACTGATTGTTAGCTTCACATATCTGGTATGTGTAGTATGGTATAGGCTGCACACCCATTGGCTCACGCTGTGGACCAGTGGGCGTGCAGCTCGATGGTGTCAGTCGTGAGGCGGTGGGGCAGCAGGCGGGTGAGTGCTGCCACCCGCCGCTGACCGAGGAGGGGGCGGTGAGGATCAGTGGGCGGGTGGGGTCCACTGGACCACCAGGGATGATGGGTTTCTGTTAATTCTACTACAGCCCACGATCGGGCGGACAGCGGTCCACTGGACCACCAGGGATATTGGAATTAACCTTCATTCTACTACAACCCATGATCGGGCAGGAAGCGGTCCACTGGACCACCAGGAATATTGGAATTAACCTTCATTCTACTACAGCCCGCGATCAGGCAGGCAGCGGTCCACTGGACTACCAGGGATAGCGCTTTCTTTATTTGTAATACAGCCTGGCGATCGGGCAGTGGTCCACTGGACCACCAGGGATATTGGAATTAACCTTCATTCTACTACAGCCCACGATCGGGCAGGCAGCGGTCCACTGGACCACCAGGGATATTGGAATTAACCTTCATTCTACTACAGCCCGCGATCGGGCGGGCAGCGGTCCACTGGACCACCAGGGATAGCGCTTTCTTTATTTGTAATACAGCCCGGCAATCGGGCAGCGGTCCACTGGACCACTAGGGATAGCGCTTTCTTTATTTGTAAAACAGCCTGACAATCGGGCAATGGTCCACTGGACCACCAGGGATATTGGACAGAATACTTTTATTTTATTACGAATGCCCGCAATCGGGCAGACAGCGGTCCGCTGGACCACCAGGAATATTGGAATTAACCTTCATTCTACTACAGCCCGTGATCGGGCGGGCAGCGGTCCACTGGACCACCCGGGATGATAGGGATTTTGTATATTTACTTAGCCCATGATCGGGCGGGCAGGTCTACTGGACCACCAGGGATTTATGCTTTTCCTTTTTTTACTGCAGCCCGTGATCCGGCTGTGGAGCACATTGCCGGCTGCAGGGGGCGTCGGTCCCGGCGGCTGCTGCCTAGCCGGAACGCCAGGCGGAAATTCGTCGGGATCGGCACACCTGCATGCAAATGGGGCCATAAAGACATGCAAATGGACCCATTTGCGCCTTGCATACATTATGGTCCCATTTGCATGTCAAGTTTTGAATATCGCGGTTGATGTGCATAGCACAATGGAACTTGCGCTAGCACATCCCCATGCTCCACTCTGGCCACTTGCACTGGCGCAGTGCCACTGCACAATGCACACTGCAGGTGGCCAGGGTGCAATATTCAACGATGCTGTGCCATGGCGCAGCTCTGTTGAATATCGCCCAGTCCACACCCCTGCGCAGCTAAGTTGCGCTGCGCCCAAGCTTGCGCCACAGCCTGTTGCAGTTTGAATATCTGGGCCAAAGTGTTTAATTTTTATTTTCATCAGAATATGATACATCCTGATTTTTCAAAGGGCTTAATTATTTTTTTGTTTAAAAAAGGGGATAGGTTGTTGCTGGATAACTGGAGACCGATTTGTCTCCTGAATTCTGATTTTAAAATTTTTACTTCCGTTCTGCAGAAATGATTAAGACACGCTGCGTCCTTATGGCTTCACTCTGTGCAGACATGTTCATTGCCTGGGAGGAATATTAAAGAAAATCTCTCCATTATTAGGGATGTGATTGAATATTGTAATAAAAATGGACAAGAGGGATTGGTTCTCTCTTTGGATCAGCATACAGCATTCGATCAGGTTAGCCATGAGTTTCTGTTTCAAGTTTTGGAATATTATGGGATACCGATGCAGTTTGTGGATTGTTTAAGGAATATATATCGGTCAGCAGCAGTTACTCCTCTTATCTCAGGTAGAGAGGGTAACTAGATTTCAGTTCAGCTTGGGGTACGACAGGGTTGCCCACTGAGCCTGTTACTATACATTTTTGCACTCGACCCCCTAATTCGGCATGTTTTGAATAATCAAGATATCCGGGATATAATGGCAGGGTTGAACCTAAGGAGATCAAACTAGTAGCATATGCAGATGACCTATGTCTGTTTGTGGAACAAGACGAGAGTGTGTAGGCTGTGATCAAGGATTTGAAGGAATATTCGGAGCTTTCTGGAGCAAAGTCAAGTGTTAGTAAAAGTATGGGTATTCAGTGTGGTGGTGGGAACCCCCGTATACCATATAAGTAACACCAAGAATCTGAGGTGCAAACCTTCTCTCTCTTCTCTATTACTCTCTTTTCCTCTAATTTCTTCTAAGACTGTTGTGCAACAGCATTTTTCTGTTTTCTCTGTTTAGTTCACGTTATGACTTGTTGGCCACTTGTTATAATGGGAACTCTTAGCTGTCCCTGGTTTCCTGCTTCTGCTACCTTTAGAAACTTGGTATGCTTAAGGCTAAAAACTGATATGCCTAAAATACAAGCAATACTGGCAGAGGGATTCATCTGAATACCTCCCCCCCATCTGTAAGACACATGCCTGCTTGGGTTATTACAACCCTGATGCCTCACTTTCATTGGGTTTTTCAAGTTAAGTAGACAATAGTTTACATTCCCTGCTTTAATGTTAGAATTTGGTCTTATATGGTCTTAAGAAGCTGATTATGTATCCTCTTTTTGTTAAAGATAAGTATGTAAACAAAATATGGGACAGAATCCCTGAATGTATAGATTTAAAAGCAATTACCTTGTCTCTCTGGAACATGCTTCCAAACAACAAGCTTTGCTTGTTTGCAGGCTGTACACAGATGCACCAAGCTTAGTAGGCGTGGTTCCTTTAGGGAATGAGTAGCATGATGTGAGCTAGCTTTATACTGTTAGCAAACCTCCTCCTACTACAACATAGGTGGAGTTTAGCCTAATGCAGCCCACATTCCTGAAATTAAAGGGATATTGTTTTTATGCATCAAGATACACAAGGAATGTTATGCCATACTTTGATTATTTGTACAACTGAATAAAGAATGCTGTGAAGTATTTAGAAAGACCTGAATCTAAGGATAAAAGAAATGTATAAGAGATAATTATTGGGAGGGGTTTCAGCTTGTGGGAGGGGTTTGAGACCTATAATAGACTCAAGCTGAAACACTGTGGTAGACAGTCATTGGGAGAGGACCTGTGAGGTTCTCCCAAGGGGAAATCTCTGATAGAGATCAGGCACAGACCAATGTTGGCTGATAGAGCTATTATTCTAGCCAAGCTGTGCATTCTGTTTTCTTTTAATGTTATGAATATGCCAAAGTTATTTGTTTGAATTATTTTCTTTTCTGAGTTTTTGTTTTCTTTAATAAAAATCGTACCTGTAAGGTATGTTGTACCCAATTTGCTGTTTCTGGTAAAAATCATTTCTATGCCCCACGACATTCAGATAGGGAAGTCACGTCTAGGTCCCTCTCAAATAGCTGGTATTCCTATATCTTCTGAACCTATTAAAATATTGGGATTTTTTTTTGAGATGGAGATGTGGCACCACAAAGATTGGAAAAATAGTCTGCGGATTTGCGAAGGGAAAGTTAAAGATCGGTAAAACTGGAAATTTTCCAAAACTAAATGAATATTCATTATTAAACAGTTTTTGATACCTTGTTTACTATATATTAGCTCAGTTTTTCCTCTGCCCTTGAGTCATGAAACCAAATTTTTGAGATTATTTTGTCAGACGTTGTGGGGGTCATGTCTTAACCCAGTTAAAAGGGAAGTGACTTATTTGCCAAAACATAAAGGAGGTTTAAATATGGTAAACCCTGTGATTTTTTTTCATACAATATTTTGGTCAGGTTCACTTCAACTATTAGTTAGAGAAGACGATTCCCTGGCAAAAACATGGCTACTTAATATTTTGGGTTCCTTTTTGTTTGTATGGACTGAGGTGCCTCTGAAATTTAATCCAAAATGGGAAGTGCCAACATGTTTTAAATCTTCTTTGCAGAAATTATTTAAATGGAAAATATATAGATCCCAGACTGCCGGAAAATCAAGGAAGGCACTTTATAATCAAATTCTAGATCTTACAGTCCCAGTTATTTCAGATTTTAAAGGTTCCAAGGCCACAAAAGTGGATTTAGTGATCACACAATTGATGAATAAAAGGATTCCACTGAGAATGTGGGATGTGGAGTGGTAGTGTGCACGAGGGAGGTTAGGAGTGAAAGGCAACAGCAAGCATAAAGCCCTGAAGGAAAGGTATTGCCCCTACTCAGAATGCAAAGAGCAGACTGAGACAATGGAATAGTTCTTGTTCTTGTGTCCTTATGTAAATTCACTGTGGGTTTTTGTTGCCTGGAAATGGAAATTGACATGGCTAACTAAGATTGATTATGGGAATATGGTTTTTGGGGATGATTCTGGCCTCCTGCACAATTGCTGGGAAGCTACTTTGACAATATTTTTTACAATATTGAAATTTTATCTTTGGCAAGCCAGAAGTCAATTGCTTTTTCAACAAAAGAGAATGCCTTATATTACATTCAGTCGTTTATGTGAAGCTGCTTTTAAAGAAGAATATATGAAAGATATGAAATTGCATCCATGGGCAAAAGTATAAGCATGGTGGAGAGGTTTTCCGTTTTCTTCAAAACTATGGCTGATGGACTGATTCAGAAATTGCTTTTCGAAAATTTAAGGGGATGTGTTTGGATGATTGTGTTCTTTTCTCATTATCTTATTGTTCTTTTTCGATTCTGAATAATGATGAATGTTTCGAGGGGAGGGGAAAAATGATGAAGGGGATGGGAGTATGACTTGAATACGTATTTTCTTTCACTGGGTGGGGTTGATTTTGCTTTTTTCATTTTTGTTTTGATTACTGTTCAAATTAACATAATGTGAATTATGATTTTGTGATTTTTGAGTTGTTTTTTGACCAATGTTTAATAAAAAATTCCCCTACTCTTATCGAGAAGTGCCACGGGATCTTTAACATCCACCTGAACAACCACCAGAACAGGCAGATGGGACGTTGGTTTAAAGTCTCATCCAAAAGACGGCACCTCTGCAGTACAGCACCCCTTCCCACCCAATGCACTACAGTGTCAGTATTGAAATTTATTCCATGTTCCCGGTGTGGGGCTAGAACCCACCACCTTCCGATCTTCCAGCCTCAGAGGCAAGTGTGCTACCTGCTGAGCCACTGACTCTGCTTATTTGTATTTGTAGTGATCTGTTTAGATTGAACAATAAAAGTATACCATACCATACCATACTATACCATACCATACCATACCATACCATAGGGTAATAGAAAAAGGTTTTGAGTCAGGTGAAAAGGTCTTGCTACTGCTACCCACTACAGAAAGCAAACTTAATGTAGTGGCAAGGGCTTTATAAAGTGGTTATTGTACTGGCACAGTTAGCTATGAGACTGAGACCCCGACAGGAAAAATCCTATCAAGATACACTATACCATGCTAACCTCCCGAAGAAACGGGTTGAGAAAACACCAAAGGTTGCTCATTAGTATAACCAGAAACTGCTAAGGATGATATGTCCTATGTCCCCTACCCTTTGCCTCAGACTCAACTCTGTCTACAATAGTGTTTGCTGCTTCACATTATAAAATGGTAAGGGAAAATCCTGAAATCTGATTCACTGTTGTTCATGTAGCAATTATGTTCCACACATGGAAAGTAAAAAGTGCTGCCAAATGTGGACTGATCACCACTAGAATCATTACGCTAATAGAAGGTTAAGAATTCAACTGGCAGCCATTGTTTTTGCCCTGTAGCTGTAAGCACCACATTTACTTGCACTGGGCCCTAAAAATAAAACTACCTTAAATACAAAATAAAACAGATTAATTAAATGTTGTTTCCCTGATCATCACGTTCTCCTTACACACATAAACAAATTAGAAACATTAAGAATTGTTTATAGTTTTCATTACAACTGTTTCTTTGCTGACAATGAAAATTCCCCCTTCTATCTTTACCTGCTCATCAGGGAAATCTCTTCTCCTTGCCCTGACAGTTAGATAATTGAGTCTCTGGCTGTAACAGAGGCCTTTGTTGTGTCTGTGTGTATACAGTATGTTAGGAGAGTAGCATTCTAGCAGTGGAACTGAGCAGAATTTTGAATCCTTGTATTCCATGGTAAACATTCCATGACAAACATTCCATATCTTGAATGTGGGGACCACAGAGAAAAAAGAGAAACAGGAAGAAGAAAGTAGGCAACAATACAATGACATCATCAGTGACATTATTTTTAGAGGGCAGAAGGACTATTTTATCATAAATGCACACAAGTAAATCTATTGTTTCTACATATAAACATGCTTTTACCAACTATAAAAAGTTTTTTTTAAAAAGGAGCCCATTTTATAAGTGCAATAATGCACTCCGGGATGTGCATGGGACACATTTTACCGCACAGCCAGTGGCTAAAGTCACTCGGCCTTCAGCCTCGTGCCTTATTATGCCCTTGGCTGTGTGGTAAAATGTGTTCCACGCACACCCCATCATGCCTTATTGCTTACTTACTGGCTTCTTACTCTACCCACCACTGAGACTTATATCAGTCTCTAGGGTGGCTCACACTTAAGGGCCGCTATAATTATGCACTTGGAAGCATCACTGATGGCACACTGCGAGGTGGAGTTAAGTCCCTGTATGCATCCCTCCTCAAGTCCCGGGCTGCTCCCAGGTGTCTTCGTGAAACATCAGTCCCCCCCCGGAGGTCCCCAGAGTCTCCACAGTAATAGGAAGTAAAGCACTGTCAGTAGCTGCCCCTTCCCTATGGAACAGAATCCTGACATCCCTCCGCACGGCCGTCTTGCACCACTCCTTCAAATCCCAACTCAGATTCTGGCTATTATCTGAATCCAGCTGCTCCTGCTCTCCTGGATAACCCACTCCGGGAGAGCCGCTACCGCTACCCCCTCTCCCTCATCAGCTTTCCGCTTCACCCACCTAGGCTAGTTCACTGCCCCCCTTCCTCTTCCTACTCCTATCCCTACTTTCTGCTTTGCTAATCTCTCCGCTTGATACCTCTCCCTCCTCAAGCTTGCTTTCTAGTGTCCTACCCCTTTGCCCCGCTACTGCATTTTCCTCTATTACCTGTTTTCTAACTAACACAGTGTGTGTCCCTAAAGCTGCACATGCACTTGACTCCCAGCACTTCTTCATCTCCTCTACAATCATCCCCACTTTAGGTATTGCCTTGTTATTATCTTACTATGTATTGTGTTCGCTGTTTATATACTCTGTAACTTGAGTAGTACAGCTTGTAAACTGCATTTCTACTTGCATGCAATTGTATTTGTACTTTTATGATTTGCACCATTGTTGTGGCCCGGGTCATGCCTGAAAATGGTCCTTTGGATCAATGCATCCACCTGGCTATCAAAGACTTAAATAAATACAGTAGCTTATGACAGACTGGAACAAACTGTAACTTCTGATGCTGTAAAGGTGAATGTGTCCTTATTCACAGAACAAACCCCAGAAATTCATAACTTGATAAAAACATTTAAAAGTACTTTTGCCACAGTGCCAGACTGTGCAAAAGGGGTCAAGCACATAATAGTGACAGAGAATATTCACCCTATAAGACAAAAGACATACAGATTACCAGAGCGGTTAAGAGCAGACGTACAGAAAATGAAAGAGCTGGGTATCACTGAAGAATCCAGAAGTGCTTGGTCATCACCAATGGTGACTGTAAATAAAAAAGAAGGGGGTGTAAGAATCTGCCTTGGTTTTAGGAAATGTAATCAAGTGTCTGAATTTGACAGCTATCTTATGTCCAGGACAAATGATTTGGTGGGCAGGTTGGGAAGCGTGAAGTACATTAGTACCCTCATTCTCACCAGGGGACTCTGGAAAATTCTTCTAGTTAAAGAATCCAAAGACAATAGACAATACTGCATTTTCCACTCTAGTTGTATTCTATCAGTTCACCACCATGCCGTTTGGTTTACATGATGCACCCATTACATTCCTGCGTTACAAGGATTTAATTCTAGCTCCTCACACTGGTTTTTGTGCTGCTTACCTGGATAACATTGTAGTTTACGGTCCACACTGGAAAAGCCACCTTGGAACACCTATGAGCAGTTATCCAGACTATCAAGAAGGCAGGTCTGACCATGAATCCTACCAAGACACATCAGGCATGCAGGAAACAAGATATTTCATTTCTTTTATTTCAGAAAACCTTTGCACTAAAATAGCCCCTTTCAAAGGTGCCTACGTCAAAATATGATCAGACAATACAATAATACAAAACTTTATTTACGGTCACAAGGACTCTTATCTAAAAGTATCTGTAATGCATTAGTTTTCAAAGCATTTAAAGTTCTCAGACAACAAATCTCAGATGGAAGTGAATATTGGGGTTATATTTTGGGAAACGGAGATAAAAAAACAGAGATTTCCAAGACAGAAGCTATAACTAACAGTTCTGTCCCTAAAACAAAGAAACATGTCAGGTTTTTTTTTGTTCCGTCACTTTCCTGAGACCCGTCTGCTGTCCCCATGCCTTGGCTTATCCCCCTTCCCCCCCCGGGTTGGGCCACAGGAGCAGGACTCCCCTCCGGTGAATGTCAGAAGCAGTGGATGGCGGGGAGAGTGGGTCGTCATGCTGGGGGCTGGCTTTTTGGGATGCTTGCTCCATTGGGGGCAGGGACATGCAATGACGCCCAGTGTCCGCCCGGCCCCCCCAACAAGATGGTGCTGATCGCAGCAGTACCCCTAGCCTCCACCAGGGGTCCGTAAAGTGCCAGACACTCTTCCCCTCCCTCTCCCTGGAGAAGGAGAGCAGTCCCCAGGATGCTCAATCCTTCTCCCCCGGCCGGCTCTCCAACACTGTCTGTTCCCGAACCTGGGTCATCGGCGTCGCAAGCGGAAATCCAACCGCTGTGCCGGCTCCACGTCAGGTAATTTTTAGGTCTGGCTGGTTACTGCCGGAGATCTGTTCCCAGCTTTGCCCAGTTAGCTACCCTCCTCATTGAACTCACAAAAAAACCAGTGCCTGAATAATGTGATATGGACCCTAGAGTGTGATGAGGCTTTTCGGGTCATCAAGGCTGCATTATGTTCAGCCCCTGTTTTAAGAAGTTCAGACTTTGAGAAACAATTTCTGTTACAGGCAGATGCATCAGATGTAGGCCTAGGTGCAGTCCTGAGTCAGAACATAAATAGGAAGGAACATTCCATTCTGTATATCAGTAGAAAACTACACTACAGAGAGAAAAAGTACTCCACTACTGAAAACGAATGCCTTGTTGCGAAATAGGCAATGGAGTCCCTTATGTTAAGAAAAAAATCATACATGGCCAGTTAGTTGAGTATGTGGAGACATATGGTTTGTTATCACAATATCAGCATGGGATTTAGAAGGGGAAGGGGGACAGAGAGTGCCTTGGTTGAGTTCACGAGCGCAGTCCATGAAGGCATGGAGAGTGGAAGCCTGACTGGGGCCGTGTTCGTGGAATTGACCAAGGCATTCGATCTACTAGATCATGCCCTCTTAGTAAAGAAACTGGAGTACATTGGGATGGGGAGCCCAGTTTTGGGATGGGTATCTAGTTATCTTACAGAAAGATTTCAACTGGTAACGTATGGAGGATCTGTATCAGAGAAGGCACCTGTGAAGTGTGGAGCCCCACAGGGCTCCATACTGAGACCTATTTTATTTTTTGTATTTTTTGATACTGTTACAACTGCTTTCAATAATGCACACCTCATTATGTATGCAGATGACGCTGTTGTTTACTGTCCGGGGGCATCTTTATCTGGGCTCAACACAGTACTGACAAAGGAACTCAATTCTATGCAAGACTGGTTGATTTATAATAATCTGGCGCTGAACAAACAAAAATCCCAAACTATGTTGTTTGGTACTTCAGCTAAGCTGAAAGATATTGGTAATAGTCTGTGAATTGGCACAATGGACAGTACTGTCTATGAAAATGTTAATATTAAATATTTGGGGGTTGTTTTAGACCCAACATTAAATTATGCCTTTCACATTCAGGCAGTTACAGCTGAAATACATTTAAAAATTGCCTTATTATACAGACTCCAGTTTTCTTACTGATGAAGCAGTTTGGCAATTGCAAACCAGTGTTTGCTGCCCATATATTGCATTATGCCTCTATTGTGGCGGACAACGCACCCACTAGTATTGCGAAGCACAGGTCTGTGCTATTACACAAAATAGGCAGATTTGCACTTCTAGCATCTAACACTGTTCACCACTGTGACACAACCCTCCTAAGAACGCTCTAGCATCACTCGAGTCAGTCCTAAAGGACATTGCCGAGGAGGTCTCCTCTGAGCTACTCATCCTGGGGGACTTTAACCTAAATTGGGCCCCAAATGCAAACCACTCCCTTAAAGGAATGGTACAAGAAGCAAACCTTGTGCAGGTTATCTCTGGGCCAACAAGACTGAATCACAAAACAAGGAATCATTCCACCCTCGACTGGGTGCTGGCGACCAACCCTGGTAACTTACAGGCTGCAGGCACCTTAGCGGATGCCCTGAGCAACCACTCCCCAATATTCTGCATCTGGAAAAACAGGACTCCCAGGTTCCATCCGCGAATCCTGGCTGCAAGGGACTACACCCATCTATTACCCGAACAACTATCCAACTACCTAAGCAGCATAGACTGGAGCCCAATCAAACTCCTCCCCTCTCTGGACGAGGCTGTTGCCTTCTTTCAGTGAACACTCCACATGGCAGCTGACCTATTCACCCCCATGAAGAAACTCCGTACCAAGGGAAGCTGCTATAAGTGGATCACCCCCTCCTTGAAAGCCCTAATGATAAACCAGGACAAGGCCTGGAAAAAATACAAGCTCTCCACCCTACCTGCTGACCTGTTGAGCTACAAAACTCTCAGAAACAGGTGTAAGCTGGCCATCAAAATGGCCAAAAGGGAGCATGTCATGCAACTTCAGAAAAAGAATCTAGGAAACCCTAGACTTTTCTGGGCAAACATAAATGGGTTATTAAAGGGGAACGGCAAGAACAAACACAGCCCCATCGAGGTAAATGGTCAACTAATAAACGACGACCCCCACATCGCCATGGCACTCAACCACCACTTCACGAACCTTGACTCTTACAATGCTGGACTACCTCCCCTCTACCCAGACCCCAACGGGCGGTCACTTCCTAACCTTGACCACCCAACCTTCCACCTCAGACTGGTAAAACCAAAAGAAGTTCTCTCATTACTAATGACTCTTAAAACCTCTGGCTCCGGGGGACCTGATGGGATTCACCCCAGGCTGTTGAAGGAAGGGGCCCAGTCCCTAGTCAGACCCCTGACCTGGCTCTTTAACTGATCCCTAAAAGAAGGTGCAGTCCCTGAACAATGGAAACAGGCCTACGTGGTCCCAATCCACAAGGGAGGCCATCGGGAGTCCACTAGCAATTACAGGCCTATCTCACTGCTTTGCAACCTGGCAAAGATACAAAAATTATTGCATATGCAAAGAACTATAAATGCTATTTAGCACTGTGTTTTATCATTTTATCTTTTTAATAGAAACAGAATTTGATAGCAGATAAGGACTGCTTGGCCCACCTAGTCTGCCCATTTCCCTTCCTAATGGATAAGCTGCAGATTCTAGTTAACCAACAGCCTACTTCCTCCTACCCCCCACTACAATTGCCTTATGTCTATCCCATGCATTCTTGAATTCCTCCACTGTTTTTGACTCCACAACCTCCTCAGGAAGGCTGTTCCATGCATCTACAACCCTCTCCGTGAAAAAATACTTCCTCACATTACCTCTGAGCCATCCCCCCTCTATCTTCAAATTGTGCCCCCTTGTTCTTGCACATCTCTTTTTCTGAAAGATGCTACCCTCTTGGACTTTGTCGATTCCCTTGAGGTACTTGAAAGTTTCTATCATGCCCCCCCCCTTTCCTCGAGGCTATACATATTAAGCTCCTTTAGTCTTTCTTCATAATGTGTTTTTATTGTTAATATCTGTACAGTGCTTTGATATTCTTTGAATTGCGCTATAGAAATAAAGATTATTATTATAAGGTAATATTAAAAGAGAAATAATAAAAGGTTTTGGTAACCTGTTTTTTTTTTAATGAAAACAGGTTCCCTCTTAAAGAAGGGGTATGTGACAAGGCTGGGATAAGACCCTGTCCCATTGGTATGCAAAGAGAGTTGAAAGCATGGATCTATTTTGTCCCCTCCTGTTTCTGTCACTTGTCTGTTTCTCGCCTGTCTGATTGTGAAATCAATTTTTTCCTTGTGGCACCTAGGAATTGGCCACTCCGATGGTCCCACAATTCCTCCCTGTTATCTCCCTTCCTTCACTTGCTGTTCCCATTCTTTCCTTCTCCCCTTGCTTTTCTGTGATAAAAAAAATATATGTGAATCTTTATGTGAAACTACAATAATATTGTTGAAATGATTACAGACAACTACTTGGGTTTGTTAGAGAAGTTAACAGTTTGGAACATGGGTTGACCTTGAGAAACTGTTTGACATTCCACAACCTTGTTAACAGAATTGTCAGCAGGAAATCAGCTCTGGGACAAGATATCTTAATTGGTTACACCTGGCAAGAAGACTAATGTACTCTTCAAGATTATCAATGAAAAAGTCTTGTTACATTTTGTGATTAACAGGAGATGAAACTTACAAGAACAGGACGCAGAGGTTAATCTGTCAGGAAAATACACCTTATAGAAATAGAGCAATGCTTTGTTTTGTGACAGAGAGCTTGAGATTTTAGAAAGAGTCAGAGGAAGGATTTTTTTTGTACTGCCTTTGTGAAAAGCTACCCTGTACATCTTTATATTTTATTATAGTATATGGTTAGGACTTATTGTTGATGAAAACCAGTGGCTTTCTAAATCTTGTTGTAGGGCAGTTCAAAGGTCAAAAAAGTTGTTGTACCATCGATGTGACATCAGAACGATAGTACAACAGCTTTTAGCTTTGAACTGCCTTCTGATTGGCTCATACTACCAAGCTCAACGTAAAAAAATACTGGAAACATGGCGGTGGCAGTTTAGCGAGAGCCGAGTAGAGGACTCTGCCTGTTTTGACACGAGGAGCTACCATCGCTCCATGTCACAAAAGTGATTTTTTTTTTTTTTAAAAAGTACTAATACCGACACCGGAGGGAGCAGAAGCGGCAACAAGCAAAACAAGTGCCAGCGGGAGCAGGGAGAAGCAGGAGCGAGTGGCAGCAAGAGCGGGACAAATTTAAAGCGAGTGGGAGCAGGGAGATGCCCAAGTGAGAAACAGGAGGTAAAACAAGCCGGCAACCAAAACAAAAAAATGTTCATCAACAATAAGCCCTAAGCCATATACTATGTAAAACAGTGGATGGTCGCCCATCCACAACTAAGGCTGTTTCCCTCTCGGGAGTTGATGACATCAGAGAGACCTCTCGAGCTTCCCTCTCGAGGTCTTGAAGATGTCATCAACTCCCTCGAGGGAAACACAGCCTTGTTGTGAATGGGCGACCATCCACTATTCTATATGTTACTCATAATAATAATAAAATGCTACTTGCAAAACGCATAACTCCAGGTTGGCCTATGTTTCCTGACCTATGACTCTACTACACCCACCTTGACATCTGTTAAATACTTACTCCAATCTGCCAAGGCCAAATTTGCTCCAGTGTCACCTTCCTTATTTTATGGCCGTTTCTTGCAGTGTGGCCTGGCTCATTACAGTTATGGCAAATAAATTATTTGGATGCAGATTTGTTACCCCCATTTGAGTTCTTATCTGATCTGTAGGGGAGAGTTTGGGCAACCCAGGTTATATACTGTAGGTAGCAATGCTGCATGTCATTGTAGGATGGCTCTTGGCTGGCAAAAGTTTCTGAGTAGTCCTGATGCTGACGGCTTACAGTTCCAAAGGTTTGGCCCAATGGAAGAGATTCTCACAAAGATCTACTGTTACAGTAAGTTCTTACATAACTGTTCCTTTCTCCTGCAACTGAAGAGAGTGAGGAGGAGTAAGATAGGCAGAAGTTGTTGCAGGAAGAGGGGTTACCCACTTTGTGCAGGGGGAGAACCTTAGCAAACTTCCAGGACTGATGGACAGCACAGCAGAAGAAGAAGAGGTTGAGAAGGTGGGAGGGGGGCAATGGCAGGGGCTGAGCTATGAAGCAGTTTAGGATCCAGACCATCGGGACTGGATTTAGATTGCCTGAGGAGGATTTAGGTTGGAGTAAATGTACTATACAGGGGATCAGGGATAGGAGGAGGGGTCCACTAGACAGCAGGGAATATGTGATTACACATTGGGCATGGGTGCAGGTGGGGGGAGGGACTGCTAGATGCCAGAGAATACATGATTACACATCGGGCATGGGTGCAGGTGGGAGGACTGCCAGACACCAGGGAATACAGAATTACATATCGGGCATGGGTGCAAGTGGTGAGGAGGGACCACTGGACACCAGAGAAAGATTTATTTTTTCAGGCTGGCAATCAGCGAGGGGATCACTAGCACCAGGAAATTACTTTTCATACGTCAGGCCGGCGATCAGTGGGGGGGGACCACTAGCACCAGGGAATGACTTTTTCACAAATCAGGCTGGTGATTGGTGGTGGTGGGGGGACCACTGGACACCAGAGAAAGAGTTTGTTCTTCCATCAGGCCAGTGATCAGTGGAAAGGGCACCATTAGATGTCAGGGACTACTCTGTTGGGGGTCAGGTGAGCCACTGCATGTCCTCTGCCAACCACTAGGGTTGTGCGAGAGTAAGTCAAGGTTTTCATCAGCAGTATGTGCGCCATGCAAGGGGACCGAGTAAAACGGCCTTGAGCAGCGCACATACTCTGAATATTGGACAGCACCAATATTTAGGTCCCTGCCCCTTCATTTGCAGTGCACCCTCATCAGAATATTGCCCAGGCACAAACCCTGTTTGCCCAGCCCGTGTTAACCAGGCTTTTGAATACGAGAATTCCACGCAAAGCTTGGTTTGCATGGGCAAACTAGGATTTGCCCCCGGGCAAAGTTTTGAATATCGGGCCCCTGATTGGAGATTATAGAAGCTCTAACATGCACTGCAGGCTACTGAATCTCGCACTGCTTCCTACTAGTCTATTAAATGCAGGGGATTACAGAAAATGTCAGCCTACAACTAAACAAAATTAGTCTGATACTGTTTACTTTAGTATAGTAGATTGTAAGTAAATCAAAATGTTTTTGCACACGGAATGCACAATGGAACCAGCCCCACACTTCAGTGCGAAGGCCCGGCCACACTTTTAAATGACCTGGTCTGGCCCACTGGGTAGGCTGCAAGTCTCAGGCCAGATCTAAAACAGATGGCCACCCCCCATTGTGCTCCTGCCTAAGGTAGTGCACTGCTGTATAACCCAAATAGTGGCTTCCAGCACAGGGCAATAGTGGTCTGTCAACTCCAAAAGAAAGCCAGCACTCCAAACATTAGTATGTTGTAAAACTTTTTTGGTGTTTAATATATTTATCAAGAATTATAAAATCGCTTACAATGTAGCACGACAAGGCTACCGAACCCGGACAACCAGTCACAGCACTTCAAGGTGCAATACCTCTTCTTCAGGGGGTGTGGCTTACAAACCCATACGTGATCATTTTATTACCCTTCAGACAGGTGTATTTAATCCAAGCAAATCATGTCAGTGCATTAGTCATCCATTCCATGTAATAATATTGTGTATGGTATTAACTAATGTTTTAAATTATTTGTTAATTTAATCAAATCTTTAAATTATTTCTCTCCTAGCATCATACTTGTGTGGGCATGTTGAATGCCTGGCAGCACTATTATCATTTAGACATCCCAATTATCCTATTTAAAAAAATCCTTATTAACCCCCCCACATAAGAAAGCTGTCAGGCAAAAACACGCTCACACACAAGATGATACACTTGTCATCGAGGCACAGGTCAGGAACCACAGGATGACCAAGAGCAGGTGCAAGCCTTTGCCAGGGAACTCATTGAGAACATTCTGTTTTTCTGAAAATGTTCTTGTCAGTTTCCTTCCTTGCAGGTGCAACAAAACAGTATATGGTGTCCCAGAACTGACCTCCTGTTGACAGCTACTGCAAAGAGTTTGAAAACTAGCATCTCAGGTTAACCCCTTGAGCTCCAAATAATTTTTTGCAATCACGTCAACAAAATAACTATATACATTTTCAAACCAAGTGATCCCAGTTTCACATAAAGATTCACACATATTTTATAACTTCAGATATACAAGGGGGAAGAAAAGATAGAAACAGCAAGTGAAGGCAGAGAGATAGCAGGAGGAGGCAATAGCGAGACTGTCCGGGTGGCCAGTTCCTAGGTCTGACTGAACAAATTGATAGTAACTGAGCCCACCCACCAAATAGTAAAATATATATTTTTATTTTTTTTTCTATCTTATACTTTTTTTTTCAAAACTTCAAATAGTGCTAAGGATACAGTGTATATAATTCAAACATTTCGGAATAAAATCCTTCATCAGTGAACACCACTGTCTCTGCACAAAATCAATAAAAGTCATCTAAAAGTAAGGAAGGGGAGGGCCACCAGGGGCCATGATATGAGACTGGAGCGAGGAAGGTTCAGGAGGGAGATGAGGAGACACTTTTTTACAGAGAGGGTGGTGGCTGGGTGGAATGCGTTACCTGCTGAAGTGGTATGCAGTAGAACAGTGGACTGCTTCAAATGAGTATGGGACAGGGCAAGGGGGAGGGTTAATGAAGGGGAAGGGTGGAAGGGAGGGGCAGCTGCAGAATAAGGGGTGCTAGCTGCACATTCGAGCAGACTTGATAGACCTCTAGGCCTTTATCTGCTGGCAAGTTTCGTATGTTCGTATCTAATAAATATGTATGGCTGAAGCCTCTACATACTTGAAGTGCACAATAAAAGTCATCTCATTTCATTTTCTCCAGTAACATTCAAATAATCTCTATATCATTTACTTTATCCATGAAAATTGTAAACATCCACAAAAGTATATTCTCACCCACTATTTTTCCTATCATCCATATGACTTCGTTTATATATTGTTCTTTCTAGTGATGCAAAACCTAAGGACTAAAACAGACTTCCATTACCCTCGTATCACAAAACACTTAGGCCCTGTCCACACTACAAAGTTGTCTGTGGTAACGTTTTTAAAAATGTTACCACCCTTACCGTTTTGGAGCATCCGCATTTTGGTGGTAAAGTTTTTAAAAACGTTATAGACATTAGTGTGGCATCCACATTACACCTCATTTCTCCCAGTTTTAATCTGTTTGGAAGACCCTGTGAATGGAGAGTCCAAACGGTCACACATTCACACATGTAACTATAACGTTACAGGCTCCAGAACGTTACCCACTCTGATCTAAAGATCACATCCTAACAGGTATTGAGATAAGTTTTAAAAACGCCTGTTAAACCGTTACCAGTGGGGATGCGAACCGTTTTTGGAGGTAGCGGTAACGGTTTACCAGACTGGTAATGGTTTACAGGGCTCAGTGTGGACAGGGCCCTAAATATCACCTGTAGTTAATTATTCAGACCAAGCAATGGTACAATTAACATCATATTTTATATACCCATATATTTATGTCTCTTACATAACTATTTTGACATGTAGCAGCACATTCTAAATTAATTGTGTACTACTGAGTCACAGGTTAGTATTTGTCTGCTAGTATCAATAATAAATAATATACCTGCTATTCACTTGCAATCTGAACCACAGAGCACCATTTAAAGCAACAGAAAAAGTGATATTTATACCCTAAACAGGTTCCATTAAATTCCATTTTATGATACTTTTTTAATCATTTTATATTCCTCATACCTGTTTATGTTAGATTCTTTGTTAGTTTCTTTCAATAGGCATGTGAAACAAGAATACACCAATAACCTTGTGCTCATTCGTTTACTCCATCCACCATAGTAGCTACTACCTGTGTTTATACGGCTGACCTCGCTCCTTCAGTGGAGCATTGCAGAGCTGCCCCGACTCAAAAGACGCTTGTCTCATGTGTCTACACAGCCCCCCTCAGCACTGATGTAAGCCACGCTGAAGAGAGGCTGGGAGTCAGGGCAGTCGGTTGATGTAAGCACCTGCAAGGTGTTTAATGTGGGAGCGAGCGGTGCAACCTGTCCACACGACTGCTTAATCTGCTTGCTCCCGAATGCATCCCCAGACTTTCTGGGGACGGCTTACCACAATTCGGTAGCGTCCACCCGGCGGCATTTGCACCGCAGCAACCTGAACGCTCGAGGTTGCTGTGGTGCAAATGCCACCATGTAAACACGGATACTGTTTCTAAACGTAATCATTTTAATTACATTTCTGGCTTCGGTATTTTCATTTGCTTATGACTCCCATTCATATTTGTGCTGCATATGTAATGGAATCAAAAATTTCAGTACTAACTTTCTTTTTCAGTTTAAATGTTTCTCATGCATTGTCCTGACCTCCGCTCTCTCTGACAATGGAGGTGCATCTCTAAGAGCCTACACAGTTAAAAAGACTGCTTCTTGTGGGGAATTGGGCATGGGAGGGTGCAAATGGTCACATGACCCAAGCGTTCACACTCTGTGCGCCCAATCTGCTATGCAGTGCCTAGCAACACACAACAGCCAAAAGCTAGACGTCCCCTACTTTATTCAGTTTATAAGTGCATAAATTCCTTATACCCACTCTAACAATTTCTTCTTTCAAAAACATATTATTCATGAGGAATCCTTCACCCTTATTGACACAAAAGATAATTACAAAATCTTTGGTTTACACAAACACTACCAGGAGATCATGGGCGCTCCCGTGAAGGAACAGGTGCAGCAAAGGAAGGAGATCTACAACTAGGTAGGGAAATGGGCAGACTAGATGGGCCAAGCGGTCCTTATCTGCCGTCAAAGTCTATGTTTCTATATATGTAGTTCTAATCTTCTGCATACTATCAAAAGTGCTGCTAGTGGTGTACCGAAGTGATAAATGACACCAAATTATTGAAACAATAATATGCTACTTCTTAGAGGGGCCACAGAACAGATGTCTGTATTTTTTCAAAGTCAAAAATTAAAATTGAAGCAAAGGGCCAATTGCCCTTTACATAATCGGTTGCCAGTCAATACTATCATTTAAAGCAAACCTTGGGAGCTGGCCCATCGTTGCAACAGTTGGATTTCCACTCGTGACGCCAGTGACCCAGGTTCAGGAGTGGATTCGGGTCACTGGAGGGCCGGCTGGAGGAGAAGGCTTGAGTGTCTCAGGGACTGCTCGCCTCCTCCGGGGGGGGGGTTCATGGTCCACAGCTTATCTGACCCTGGGCGGAGGCCAGAGGTACAGCATGTCCTGCAGCTTGCAGGACGGGCCTGTGGGAGCTGTGTGATGGATACTGGCACTCAGCTCCTTGACGTCAGGGCACACACCACACAGGAAAGAAAAACAGACGAAAAACACCGCTGGAGCACGGGTAGACGGAGCTCCGGCACTGACCCTGATTGCGACTGCCTGTCTGACCACCGGGGGGACCCAATGAAATTCTGAAGATATCGGGGTGTAAGGATTCTGCTCCGTACCCACCTGGGGGGGCACATCCATGGCTGCATGGGAGAAACCCCCGGGGATTCAGGTAAGGCAAGCCGTGGGGTAGTGCCTAGGTGTCTCTTGAAGATGCGAAGCTCCGGGGTGGGGAGGAGGAAAAAATAGCAAGTTAAAAAAAAAATAAAGCAAACCTTGGAATTGTAGCATTACATCTATTGATAAAATATGTTTCTTTTGCAAGAATTCGGGTCCGATAGTCTCTTCCCCCTAGGATCTGGTTCTACCTTTTCAAGACCAAAGAATCTTAAGTAGGGTAGTTGATGTCATTCCTCAACAAAGTGTCTTGCCACTGGTGAAGTTAAATCTGATCCCCTTGTGCCACTTTTATGTTCACCTATACGCATTTTTAAAGACCTCTCTGTTTTGCCAATATACATTTGTCACATGGGCATTTCAGAAGATACACCACCCCCTTACTCTGGCAATTAATACACGGTTTAATAATGATGTTCTCATCCCTAGAGGAAGTCCTAATTTTTTTGACTCTATAGGTGTTGCTACAGTGTATGCAGTGTCCACACTGATAATAGCCTGTAATATCAATAGCTGACATAAAATGTTGTGGACAAGTGTTAGGTATTGTATGTTCAGTTTTTGTTAGTCGATTGGCTAATGTCTTATTTATTTTTGCTGCTACCATTGGCTGATTTATAAAAACCTGCGCACCCATGGGAGTGGCTCTCAGAATGTCCAAATGTTTTGTTAATGTTGCTTTAATATTATAAAAAGCATCTGAATATGCTATTGAAAAAACAGTCCTTTTCTCTGTTAACATATTTCCCCCTGCATCCTGTTGCCGCAGTGTCAGAAGTGCATCCTTTGTACGTTCTTGTATTTTTCTTTTGCCATAGTTAAAGTCTGTTCCTTATATCCCATCTCTAATCCTTTTACACATATCATAACATGTGATTTCAAATTCCCTAGAGTAAATACAGTTCCTTTTGGCTCTAGTTAATTGTTCATAATGTATGGATTCTATCAACCATCTTGGGTGAAAGCTATCTGCTCTTAAAATAGTTTTTGTTCGTTGGTTTCCTATATAGTTTCGTTGCCAAATTCTTGTCCGCTTTATAAACAAGCAGGTCCAGATATGGGATTTCTATTGTACTATGATTCATTGTAAAAATTGGTTTATTAGTTCTTGTATTCAAATAATGATTAAATGCTTCCAATTCTTCAACACTGCCTGTCCAAACGCAGAATATATCATTTATAAAGCACTTACGTAATCTGATTCTGAAATGTATTATGATAATTGAAAATATATTTATTCTCAAAATTGTCCATGCAAATATTTGCATAGGATGGGGCCATGCTAGACCCCAAGGCCGTACCTCTAATTTGTAAAAAAAATTCTTAAGGAGATCAGATTTGTGTATGGTCATCTAGGTGGCGATTATCGCATTGGGGGCTGCTGCCCCTCCTCCCTCCCAGGAGATGCTGTAGTATCCTCTGGGATGCTCAATCCCCCCACCCCACCCTGCCAGCCCCTGATGACCTGTATTTGCTACCGAACTCGGGTCGCTGGCATCGTGAGTGGTAGCGCTATCGCTCCGCTGATGAGCCGGCTCAACTCCTGCTCTCCCTGTCCATCACAGTATGCCCTGCCATACAAATTCTATTAGGGTCTGCTGCCTTGCAGGGTTGTCAGTGTTCTCTGACAATTTGTTTTCAACTTTTTATTTATTAATTTCCTGAATAAACAGACAATCAATATCCATTTTGCTCATACATGGTAAAGGTAAAGGCACTGCACACGTAAAAAAATACAAAATGCATCCACAAACTAACTAGCACAGTAGGTTACCATATAACCTAGTACAGCAGGAGTGGGGGAAATCCTAATATAAATCTATGGTTGGCATAATTTCCATACAGTTCAAAGAAATTGTCAGCCTCTTCAAAGGCTATAGGCGTTTCCAGTAGGAAGAGATATCAGGAAGAACTAAAAACGCAATCTAATTCGACTGCTATTTAAACCCGAGGTGCGAATTTAGGGAGTTAAATAACAAATGCAGACCCTGACTAAAAATACTCTAAGGCAGGAGGTGTCCAGCCTTTTTGGGGTTGGGAGCAACATTTAAACTGCAGAGTACGACACAGAGCCACAACAAAACGTGGCCCATACCGTACCCCGTGCACGCCAATTACCATGCCCATATTTACCATATACTTAAAATAACAACAGCAATAGTCAATGCTGAGTCATTAATCAGATTTTATTAAGTATTTTAAAAAAATAGTTTCATTTTAAAATCTCTGTTCATTGCTATTCTAGTGGGAGATCTGGTGTTGTATATTATCAGCCAACTCTGTGTAGTTTAGCAGCAATACTTTGTAACAGCCAGCAACACTATGCAGAAAATCTTAAAAATGTTCCTTTTAAACTTCTATAAGTTCAACAGCATTAAATGTGTGGGCAAGTAAGCAATACTTTCTGACAGCCAGCAAAACTGCATTTATCAGCAATACTTTGACTGCAAGCAATGCTGTTAATTTTAAACTTCAATAAGCTCAGAGGCAGGAATGAGTCCTCACTTGGGATTCAATGCATCTGTAGCTTAAAGAGCAAATGAAAAAGTTTGACAGAGTTTCAGTAGAAACTTGAGGTCAAGTCCCTGTGTCGTGTCTAGCGTTTCCTGAAAATATCATGCTATTTGGTTTTGTGGTTTTCTTTAAATCAGCATGTTAATGTGCTCTGCAGTAACTGAAAACAGTGAAGGTGTTTCTGTCCCTATCAGTGAATGATGACATCATTCTTGTCCAGTCTGTTGCTACAGCAGTTAAGTCCCTGATCGCCTGAAGAAGCTGCTGCACTTCCCAGTCAGAGTAATCTGTAGGGCTAATTGTCTTTACTCCAAGTTTGTTACTAACCGATCAGGTTTGTGTTTAGATAGATTAGTTTACAATTTATTATTCTGTTCTCACAAAGAGTTCGTCATTTGTGTTTCAGTAATGCAGTGATGCTCGCGGGCAGGTTTACATCCATAGCCCTGGTGGTCCAGTGGCGATCTCCCAGTCGCGATCGGGTGACGGGCGGTTACCACTGGACCACCAGGGATCCAAGCATTACATGTGCCCGCAATCGGGTGATGGGGGGATCACCACTAGACCACCAGGGTTTTGTTTTCCGAACGCCCGTGATCGGGCGGTAGGGGCTTCCCACTAGACCACCAGGGACTACACTGGTACTTCACGGTGTTGATCCCCGACGTCTGCAGCCTGGCAGGGCGCCAGGCACAAGTAGCCGGGGATCAGCGCATCGCATGCAAATGGTCCCATTTGAGCCCTGCATGCATAATGGCCTCATTTGCATGCCCCATGCTGAATATTGCCGGTGATGCGCCTAACGCAACTGCAGTTGCGCTGGTGCATCCCCCAGCTCCTGTTCCCTGTCTTGCACTGGCGCAGTGTGTGCACCCTCTGTGCCATATTCAACAGTGCTGAGCCATGGCGCAGCACCGTTGAATATCGCCTGGTCCATGCCCTGATGCAGCCCAGTTGCGCTGCGTCCAGACTTGCGCCACTGCCTGTCGCAGTCTGAATATCTGGGCCAAAGACATTATCCTTTTTACATTATGCTCTCTTTCATTGTTAGCTCTGTATTTCTCTTATCTCCATTATTTATTACTGAGTTCAGATGCATGGAAACAGAAGAGTTGTTCCCTGAAGGTTCATCGTCTCCTATTGCTTCTTCCCAACCTGATGTCATAATCCTGTGCTTGTGACATCACAGTTATTCCCATAGCAGCAGACTTTGATGTCACAACAGAGCTTTATGATGTCAAGTAGGGAGTACGTTATAGAGGCAGATGAGCTCTAAGGGATAAACATCCTTTTTTTATGGGAATTTCTTTAGTAATAAATAATGAACAGGAGAAATCGATACACGATATGTGAAATACAAGCTGAATAGTGTCCAGCTATTATGTTTTCCAAAGTTTTTTCAAAGGTGTCAGCTGCTCTTTAAATTAAATATCCCAAAGAAAAAGTCTCACAGCACTCAGTCCTCTGCATCCTCTGACTCTGGGGTCTCCCGCGACTCCTAGTGTGCTACAAATTCGGCCTCTGTCTTTTCGGTCCACTGACCCTCATCCAGGTTTTACCACCTTAGACAGCTTGAAGCCTGGCTGGAAGGATAAACAAAAGCACTATCTCCAGTGCATGAAGTCACTGCCGCACAGAGTCAAATCTTTTATGACGAGCCCTCGTTTTGGAAGGAGAGATCTGGAAAAAACTTCACATTCACTCTGTTCATGAGTATAACGTAAGCTGTTCCAGCTGTAGCAACAACCAAATCCTGTACCTCTGATCCTGATGTTTTAAGTAGGCTGGTACATGGTTGGGTTGGAGAGTCAGGGCTGATACGCAGGTTAATGCAGCATGTCCACTTAAAAGTGGACCAGTCCATGCCCTCCAAAGTTGGAAGGGCTCCTTGTAGCCAGTGAATTAAATACTGCAGTGTTGGAGCCTTCAGAGCCCTCTGGTACCCCTACCAAGCGATATTACCAGAATGGATTTTGTTCTCCACAGACTCCATGTGATATCTTACCTGGCCATTTTCTTTGGTTAAGGTGGGCACTGCCGTTGAGTTGGTCGTAAGCCATTTTTCAGAGTTGGCTATGGTGCCAGCCAGATCCTTAAGGGCCGAATCATTTGTCTCCAATTTCTGTAATTTATTTTTTAATTTTGGAATCCATGGCTGGGTTCTAACATCACCTGCCACGGAGGTTCTGTTGATGGTGTATCAATATTTCCTGAAGCGCCGGCAGCCTTACTAGCAGTCGGCTGCAATCTTTTGGCAGTCCAGACTGCTACTTTTTTGGTTGACTCATTGCTTGAGTTGGCTCCATCTGCTCAAGATAACAAGCTGCAGAGTTTGTTACACTTTAGAAAACACAATTTTAACTTTAGAAAAAGTTTAAATCTGAGAACTTAGCTCTGCCAGAGGGAGCTCAGTCTGGGTATGTCCTGCCTGGAAGATGGCTCTCTAGTACCCCCTTCTCTGACAATTCTTCAGCCTTTTTAAGCCTTCTTTTGCTCCATTGACAGCGTTTTAGCCTTCGCTGCCAAGACTGACTTTTTTACAAGTAGAATGTAATTTTATCAAGAACGAGCCATGAAAAACAGCAAAATCTAAATATTTGTAGCAACTCTTGACCGTCTGAGAAACAAAACCATCTTGCTGTAGCTCCTTCCTCAATACTTGATTGAAAGTCATAGTTTTAGTATTATTGATCAAGAGAGTGCTCCTTTCCTCTGTGTGCGAGACACTCTTATTCTGTGAAAAGTGCCTCACACGCATATGCCCTGGAAACAGGCACGTTCCGGGAACAGTTTTAAAAAAATATATATATTGTTGATCGCGCTCGATCAACTATATATTAATATGTCCCCCATCGCCACTCGTTCCTGTATGAGCGGTTTCACTTGCGTTCAGCTTGACCCAGAATAGCTCAGCTTCACTTTTCTTGCTCCAGCCAAATGCACATGAAACCAATCTTATACAACAACGAGTGGCTCCGGGGGTCATATTAGCATATAAAACCAAAGGAGATGAATAATTACACTGCCATCTCACTCTCCCTGTATGTGATTTATTTCAGCTTCCTAAATTTCTGATGTTCCCCTATAAAGCATGAGAAGCCTCCTGCAGAGTCCAAAGTTCTCCTGGTTCTTAAATTTCTTGGCAGTTAGTTCTGCATGCCAAAAAAGAGGATGTTCAGGAAACAGGAAGGTTTATAGGGTGCAAAGGAATATATGGGAAGCAAGAACTGTGGACATTGCAGTCAGTGTTACAGGTGTTATACAGCAGGGAGATACTTTGTTTTGGGCTGTATTCATAGTGTTATTGCCCCACCTGGGTGGGCCTGCCCCCCGAGCTCGGAAATCCCACAAGGGAGAGGACTCTGGAAGGCTTCTGGGGAAAGGAGGGGCCCCAGATTCTGGCACACTTTCTCTGTCCTGTGGGCTGTTGAGTTCCTGGAGTGACAGCCCCAAGCACAAATTGAGACAGACTGCGAGCAGGGCCTATAAAGGCAAGACTATCTGGTTGAGATCTCATGATGGAAAGGTCTACTGTGCTGGCAGCTGTTGCAAGCTGTGCCATCTCAGGCCTGATAAGCGGTCGGCAAGCTCTGAACAGGGCTGCTGACCCAGCTCCCATGGTGGCATGATGCCAGGCTGCCTTTGACCAAGGGGTTTGGAAGCCAGGACATGTGATGGTCGGATCAGGACCTCAGCAGTCCAGTACGAGTAGAAGGAGATCGGAAGAGCCTGCAGCCAGTGCCCACATTATCCAGTCCAGCATGGAGCAGAAAGAAGCAGCTTTCCGGCATCATACAGTAGATGCCCTGCGGAGAGTACAGATCCAGCAGCCTGATGCATCAGGAGGAGCCATCCAGGTCCGGTAACTGTCGGTATGCCGCAGTGCGGCACTGTTTCAAGGGACAGCGCCTGTTATTTCACTGCACTTCACTATCTGAAGTACAAACACTCTATTTTGAGGGGGTTTCTCCTGTCATTTAAACAACTGCATGACCTGTGGCGTTTGGGGGACTTGAGCACGCTGCTTTTCTTAAAGTGCACCTATGCTGACCAACCTGCGACAACATCTACAGGCCTGCAGTACCCAGGAATGGATTTAAAGCACACCTTTTACAATACTAAGAAACAGAGAGAAGCAGAAGGCTGAGAGGCCCATGGTGCTTCATACCTTACACATAGTAATTTAAGAGCTTTCCAGATCTCATATAACTGTTCAATCTATTTTTTGAAGATGTTCTTATTGTTACTAATAATAATGTTCAAGGGCAGCATATTCCATGGCCTAACAACTCTCTGAGAGAAATAGTATGCCCTTTTCTTTGCATTACACCTATGTCTTGCAAGTTGCAACGGATGACCTCTAGGGTTAACCCGAATTTGCTTAAAATCTAAGCCACATTATGCTGATGAGTACGGATTGTGAATGATGTCCCACGTAAGGAAGAGATCACCCCTTACTCTCTGGTCCTCTAGTGACATCAAATCAAATTTAGATAATCTATCCTCATACAAAAGAGTGTTAGTGGAAACTACAGATTTAGTAACTCTTCTCTGTACTTTCTCAATTCTAACTATGTCTTTCCTTCTGAGGGGACTCCATAATTGTGAAACAAAGCCGAAATGAGATCTTACATATACTCTATACAGAGGTAGTAAAATATCAGGGTTTTCTTATGTTATATTATGGTGACTAGCCCACCATATCTTGTTTGCTTTACTGATAGTATTTGTATTATGAATATTGAAAATTAGAAACGAGTCAACAGTAATCCCCAAATCTCTTTCACTGACTTTGCTAGTTAGTATGTTATCATAAAGATGGTATTGTTTATTTGGATTATTTTTCCCAAAGTGCAGAACACCGTATTTGAAAGTGCTAAAACGTAGGTTCCATTTTATGGACCAGGCCTCTAGCTTACTCAGATCCTCCTGGATAATCTTGTGATCAACTGAGCTCATACAGATGTTGGCGATTTTGCAGTCATCTGCATATTTAGTAATATTGCTTTGAGTATTAATGGACAAATTAGATATAAAAACCTGGAAAATGTATTTATTTATTTATTGAATTTTGATGACCGGGTAGGTCCACTGGGCCCCGGAGGTCCCTTTTTCAGGGGCAACCCAGGAATAACAGTACATAAACTTGGTAAGCAATAGTACATATACAAGTTATAAGCATTCGGCAATCATACATATAAGTGAAACAGAACAGTCTTTTCTATAGGTTACATATACAGTATCTAAGAACCCTCGTTGAAGTTTGGTGTGGGGGAGAGTTCGCTAAGGAGTTAGTGCTGCCAGTTCGGGTGTAGGAGATTTACATGTAGTAAGTACACAGACTCGGGGTCATGGTAGGAGTGTCAGGTACCGTAGCATTGGCATTTACTCGTTGCCAGCATACAAGTCCTGAGTCTAGTGCGGAAACACATTACAGATGGGGTTTCTCGCTCCACCAGTGGGAGGTTGTTCCAAAGGGAAGGGGCAGCGTGAGAAAAGGACTTATAACCTGCCTTGGTCCTGACCTTAGGGACCTCTAGAAGAGTTTGGCCTGAGGTCCTCAGGTTGTGCAGATTACTCTTTACAGTTAGGAGTCCTTCAAGACTCGGGGGAGGCGTGGGCTAATTAGCTTCTTTGCCAGACAGAGTACTGGGTACCTGAGGTGAGCTTCGAAAGATGGCCAGCTGAGTCTCATTAATGACTCGCAATGGTGGCTCCTAGAGTGGGATAAGGAGGCAAAGCGGACCACCATATTGTATAAAGTCTGTAGCTTACTGAACTCCAGCTTTGTGACACCCGGAAGTACTGGGGCAGCGTATGTTAGTGTTGGGAGTAGGACACTAGAGACAATGGCAATCCTGGCTTCGGGAATCAGCTGGTCCTTAAGCCAGTATAGTATTCCAAGTTTGCCGTGGATGGCTTTTGTGACTTGGTCTACATGTTGTTTGAAGGTGAGACCTTGGTCTAGGCTAAGGCCAAGGTATTTTGTGGAGGAAACCACTTCACGTTTGTTACCCACCAGGGACATGAGTTGAAGTAGTTGTGATCTGTCTTGTCCAAGGGCTCTAGGTCCGAACAACATGGCTTTAGTTTTGTTGGTATTAAGGACCATTTTGTTCTTGATGAGCCATTCCTCCATAATGTGAATGTCCACTTGGAGGGATGTTCCTAGGTCATCCAGGTTATCAGAGGCTTTGTAAATCACAGCATCATCCGCATATTGGATGACATTGCTGCTCCCGCAGTGGTTGTGCAGTTCATTTACAAACAGTGAGAACAATAGGGGGCCAAGTATAGACCCTTGGGGTACACCCTCCTTAAGGGGCTGTGGATTGGAGAGTTTATCCTGCCATCTGACCCTCTGTGTGCACCCTGAGAGGTAACTTTCAAACCATTTAAGAGCATGGGTGTCAAGGCCTATGTGGCAGAGTTTATGAAGTAGTAATCTGTGAGCCAAAACAGATCCTTGCAGAACACCGCTCCTTACATCTTTTCAGATAGATGTGTGACCATCAATTATCCTATCTTATCAGATAACCAATTTGAAATCCACTTGGTATTTACAGACTCAATATTACAAAGCTCTAACTTCTGGATTAAAGCCCAGTGTGGTGCAGAATCAAATGCCTTTTAAAATCCAGAAAAATAATATCACAGGATTTGCCTTTGTCTAAATTTTCACTGATGAAGTTATAGAAGCTCACTAGATTAGTTGAACAAGATCGATCTTTTGTAAACCCATGCTGGGATTGATCAAGGCCTGACACAACTGTTGTCAGTACATCTTTAATAATACGCGCCAACATTTTACAGAAAATAGGGGTTAAACTAATAGGACGATAGTTATCCGGTGAGCTCTTAGCTCCCTTTTTAAACAGAGGAATCACATTTGCTGGTTTCCATCCAGAAGGCACAGCACCTGTATTTAAATTTTTATCAAAGAGGATTTTAAGAGGTACACAAAGATGGTCCTTCATTATAGAGATCAAGTCTCCAGAAATGCCATCAGGGTCTGCAGAAGAACCTTTTTTTATTTCTTTTAATTTAGTTTTAATAATGTTAAGGGGAATGTCTGCATTGTACGTAGACTGATTGCCAAGAGTTATATTGTTGGGCACATTATTATCAGTACTGAAGGCTTTACAGAAATGTATTTTGAAAAATTCAGCCACTTCCTTTGGGTGATTGAGAACTGAATCATCTGAAGTAATTGGACCTAACCAGTATTCCTGTTTTTTCATAGAGTTGATATAACTAAACAGCAATTTACAGTTGCCTTTCTGTGCTTGTAAGGCAAGTGATCTTTCCATGTTGATTTTTGCCTTTTAATTTCCTTTTTATTGATTTTATTTGATTCCTATTCTTTTGAATGCCGTTATTGCTCTTTCACATATTTGTGCACTGTACTTCTTACAGTATTTATTTTTCTTTTTAATTAATTTCTGCAACCTAGTTTTAAACCATTTTGGATGAGAATGTAATTTTTTATATATTCTTGGTATAAATTTATTTGTGGCATCCATAATAATAGAAGTAAGGGATTTCCATACATTGCCAATGTTATCCTGGTTCAAGCGAATGGGCCAGTTAATATCGGCCAGATAGGTAAGTGCTGAAAAGTCTGTTTTATGAAAGGCAAATACTTCTGTAACATTTTATGACTGCAAATAGGTATTATAAAGTTTGAAGCTAACAGTACAGTGGTCACTGTTTCCCAATGGAGCCAAGGCAGAGCATTCCCTAATGTTAGCTGATTCACTGCACAATACAATGTCCAAAATATTAGGACCTCGAGTTGGAAACGTTACATGTTGAACTAAGTTCAGCTCTTCACATGTATTCAAGAAGTCTTTTGACAATCTAGATCTGGCAGATTTATTTACCCAGTCTATGTCTCCCAGGTTAAGATCACCCATAAATAGGATGTTTCCTAAATGAGCTGCTGATATAATTTCTGAAATAATTTAATATTACAGGTTTAGAGTTAGGCGGCCTGTAGCAAAGTCCCAGCGCAAGATTTTTCTTACTTTGGTGTCTATTTAACCATACAGACTCTACTGAAGTAGAATCGTTTTTAATTTTATTAAATACATCATGAACTAGCAAAGACAACGTTGTAAAGAAAGCAACAACGACTCCTTTGCGATTTGATGTAGTTAAATGAAATAGTGAGTAACCAAGGATACACACCTCCCAAATCTGCTCATTGGATCACCAGGTTTCTGTAATACTTACAATATCTGTTTTTTCACTACTAATTCTCAATACAAGTTCATCCATTTTATTGCCCAGACTACAGGCATTTAGCAGCAAAAACTTTAGCTCTTGGTTTTTTACCTGTTTGACACTAACATGAGATGACAGTGAAGATCCAGTTATTTGTGTTTCCCCTTCTCTGCTAGTTTAAAATAATTGAGGGTACCCAAGTTTGGAATATCTGACTGTGATAGAGTCCCTGCCCCCTTTTTTTTTTTTAAGTCTTGCTGGACTGCACCAATCTGTTTTCCTTTCCTGTATTTGTCACTGTGTATATGTGTGTTTGTTGGTTTGTTGGGCTGGCCGCCCATTTTGTTAACCCCTGTCTTGCTGTCAACCCCCCCCTTTCGTGCAATCCAGTCCCCTTTGTTTGCCTTCCCCTATCCTTTTTTTTTTTTTTATTTTAGAAAACAAAAATGTATATCCAAATCTTTACAAAGGAGAATTTGGATATGTGTGTAGAGAAACAGAGATTTCAGCCCTCCTTAATCGGAGTCATAATGGTAGGATAAGTCGTCCTTAAGCTTAAAAGAATTTGGTCTGAGGTTGTAAAATGTTTAAAATAGACGCGGTTCGTCCGCTGAGCGCTCAACCTTAATTTTTTGTACTAAAGCACAAACCGCTTTAAATCTTTGTTTGCTTCTGGGTTCCCGATTTTAGGTGTCCAAATAGTGTGGGGACCTGAGCTAGTATACTGAATCCCAGTGAATCCTTTTTTTTTTTTCCGGTTTTCATCCCTTCTGGTCAGAATCTCCAATGGCAGTAGGCAAATACATCGCTGTAGTGCGGAGCTCCGGTAAATTTTACCGCACGAATGCTCGCACTATCGCGACGGACTGTAAGTTAAATAAAAAGGGAAACAGTACGGGAATTAAATTTATAACCTGCTCAGGGTAATGCCAAGATATAACTTGGCTTTTATCTTACTGGAATACAGAAAAGATGTGGGAAAAATGTTTTAAGTTAACGAGGGATTTCTGTTCAGACCTGTATTTTAAAGCTCCTCTTGCTTCTTCTACTTCGTTTACTTTCCCTGTTATGAGCCGGACGGCCGAAACTACCCTGTATTTATGCTACTGGTCCGAGGGGCGGACCTACTGAATTTATTTCTACACATATTAAATTAAAGAAAGCCTGTTATTTCATGATGTATGGATCCCTTTATGTGGGCAACTGATAAATATATTATCTGATGGTTATAAAAGAAATTAATGTGTTTATTATACTTTTTTGTTCAAATCTGATTACAATAAGGTGGAGTCTTTTGGTCACATGTTTGAAATTGCTATATAAAGAACATGGTTAAGGGAGTTTTTTAGTATTGAGAAGGGTGTGTACCTGTCAACACCCTGATTTGAGTTAGCTATTTTCTAGCTCCTGAATTGAAGTGTTGTATTATTTAATTTTTGTACCTTTTCTTTGTCGTTCTCAAGTCCGCTGTATAAATTAAATTTATCTTGTCTACTGCTAATTTTGTCTGAGCGTTTTCCTATCCCATAGCTCACATTTGGTGTCAGAAGTGGGATAGTCGGTCTGACCAGGACCTATTGGATCTGAGTTCAGATCCGAATTCTATACATACAGACAAGGCAGGAGGCGGACTACACCAACCACCAGGTCCATTGTAAAAGCAGCTAAATTAACTTTATTCCCTGGATTGGAGCCAGTGGTACGAAGGAAGGTGGCAAAAACGACGACCAAAGAAGAGATTGGAGAAATGGAGGACTTAAAATCCGTTCAAAAGGGGGCACAATCTGCTGAAGTGCAGCAGGAAGACCCCCCAGAGAATCCCCATGAACTGCTCAGATGGCTGTACCTGCGACAGGTAGAATTGGAGAGAGAGAGAGAAAGGGAGCGGGATCGCATAGAGAGAGATCGTCCTGAGAATGCGGCCAGATGAAATGACATGTTACGTGCTATACAGGTTATGGGCTCATCAAGACCACCTTCAACACCTGGGGTAGGCCAGAAAGATATAAGATTAGTGAAAATGACTGACTCTGATGATATAGAAGCATATCTTATGACATTTGAAAGGGTTGCTATTGCCTGTGCTTGGCCTAGAGATCAATGGGTTATCAGGTTAGCCCCTTATTTGACTGGGAAACCTCAACTAGCTTATAGTCGCACAGACCTGGCCCATATAAACGATTATGGCTATATCAAGCAAGCCATTTTGAAAAGATATGATATAAGTCCAGAGACCTATAGACAACGCTTTAGAGCCTATAAATTTCAATCTGCTGATACGCCCCAAGATTTATATACCCATCTAAAAGACTTGTGTTATAAATGGTTACAACCTAATACAAGAACGATAGCCCAGATTACAGAAAGTGTAATTTTGGAACAATTTATATGAGTTTTACCCCAAGATGTACAGTTGTGGGTCAAAGAGCATCGCCCTGATACCTCTGAGGCAGCTATAAGACTCGCTGAGGACTATTTGACTGCTAGGCCTCAACGCCCTAGAACATTTGTGAACACTAGAAACCCCCCAGCTGTGATAAAACCCTCTACAATACCTGTGACACAAACTAGTGGTGTACCTGGGGGCAAAGAGTATGGTAAAAGATTTAGCCAAGATATTATATGTCATGAATGTAAATCCAAAGGTCATATTGCCAGGTTTTGTCCAAAGAAAAACGTGGAATCAATACATCTAGTCCTCACTAATTGGGGTCATTACATCACCTCTGTAGAGATTGGGGGAATGGTAGTAGCCGGTCTTGTGGATTCTGGCAGCAAGCAGACACTGGTACATGCTTCTTTGGTAGAAGAGCCAGAGCCGGGGGAACCAACTACAGGAGTTAAATGTATACATGGAGACATTCATTGGTATCCATTAAGGGAAATGACAATTCAAATAAATGGAACAATGCATAAAATGAAAATAGGCATTGTACCTTCTTTACCGGTGCCAGCAATAATCGAACATGATTATCCCTATTTTGATTCTTTACTAAATACAAATGTTGGAGCAGTTACTACTCGAGCACAATGGAAACATGAGAAAGAACTAGGACAGTTATTTCCTTTTGAGGAAGAGGTATTTGGGACTATTGGTAAAAATAAGAAAAGTAAATCCCGGAAAAGAAACGACAAACAAGCATGGACAAAAAAGAATACTGGACTAGATATGTTGACTGGAAAATGTATATTGCCTAATGAAGAGTTTGTAAATATTCAGAAAAGTGATGTTACCTTAACCCCTTTTTTTTCACAGGTATCGCCCACCATTCCTTCCGGGCCTCAACAACCCTATTATATAGTTAAGGATGATTTACTGTATAGGGTAAATATGAACTCACATACAGGGGAGGTGGTTGAACAATTGATGGTCCCTATACAGTTTCGAGAAAAGTTACTATCTATTGCCCATGACATACCTATGGCCGGTCATTTAGGTAGAGACCGGACGTTACAACGCTCACTATACAGATTTTATTGGCCAAGGATCCATGAACAGGTGACGGAATATTGCAAAAGCTGCCCCGAATGTCAACAAGTAGCGGCAGTAGGCCGAAAAGATAAGTTCCCCTTATACCAATGCCTTTAGTTAGTAACATGTTTGAAAGGATTGCAATGGACATTATAGGGCCACTACCTAAGAGTACAAAGAGAAACCGATTCATTTTAGTAGTGGTAGACTACACTACTAAATATCCCGAAGCAATACCACTTCGTACAGTTACTGCTTCCAGAATAGCAGAAGAGTTCGTAAAAATATTTAGTCGTATGGGGATTCCAAAAACTATACTAACTGATAAGGGTACTAATTTCTGTTCACAACTACTTCAACGGTTATACCAGGCGTTAGGTATTGAAGCCATTTTTACTACCCCCTATCACCCTCAAACTGATGGGTTAGTCGAGCGATTCAACCAGACCTTGAAAAAGATGCTGAGAAAGTTTGTATCAGAAGAAGGTAATAAGTGGGACATATATCTACCATTCTTGATGTTTGCGTACAGGGAAGTTCCACAAGCATCTACTGGGTTTTCTCCGTTTGAGCTATTATACGGACATAACCCAAGAGGTCCTTTGGATATCATAAAGGAAGAATGGGAAAATAAGAAAAGTAAACATATATTAGAACCTTCAGAATATTGGCAAAAACTTTGTCAGAGGTTAATGGGATATGTAAAAAGAGCTCACCAGACTAACTTACAGCAGCAAATAAAACAAAAGGGGTACTATGATAGAGGAACTAAATCCAAAGAATTTGCCACAGGTGATAAGGTGTTACTACTTCTACCATCTTCCGATAATAAGCTGCTTATGAAGTGGCAAGGGCCCTACAAAATAGTAAAACGTATGGGTCCTGTAACCTACTCAGTCGAATTACCAGAAAAGAAAGTTAAAAACAGGATATACCATGTAAATCTGTTGAAACCGTGGGTAGAACGGACACCTGCCATATGTAGCTTTATTCTCCCAGAAACGCCTGAGTCTGAATTAGATATAGCTTATGAAAGGCTGGAAAGAATGGGTAATCTATCAGAAGTACAAATCAACCCATTCTTAACTTCTGAACAAAGTTCTACTTTACAGAATATGTCAGAACCCTTTCAAGCCTTATTTACTGGCATACCAGGAAAGGTTCATGGTGCTGTTCATCAATCATGGTTCCTGATGCCTTCCTATTTGCCAAAAAGCTTATAGGATACCAGAAAAAGTACGAAGTGAGGTTATACAAGAAATTAGGAAAATGCAGGAGTTGGGGATTATTGAACCCTCCTGTAGTGAATGGAATTTTCCTATGGTTATTGTGGAGAAGAAAGAAGGGGGAATTAGACTTTGTCTCGATTTTAGATGTTTAAATGCAGTGTCTAAATTTGATTGTTATCCAATGCCAAGAATAGATGACATCATAGACCAACTAGGGGCAGCTAAATATATCAGCACACTAGATCTGACGAAGGGATATTGGCAGATACCTTTAGACCCAAAAGATAAAGAAAAAACTGCATTTAGTACCCCTATTGGTTTATATCATTTCACAGTAATGCCTTTTGGCCTGCATGGTGCCCCTGCTACATTTCAGCAGTGATGGATAACATCTACAACCTCATACGATGTATAGCAGCTTATTTGGATGATGTAGTGATATTCAGCCCCTCTTGGGAAGAACACATACAACATCTTAGGGCCATATTATTAACCTTATCTAAAGCTGGGTTGACGATCAATCCTTCTAAATGCTCCTTGGCAATGCAGGAAACAAAATACCTAGGATTTCAAATTGGTAATGGGATGGTGAAACCAGAAATCACGAAAATTGAGGCCGTGGCCAATAGCCCCCGTCCCATAACAAAGAAAGATGTTAGGTCATTCCTAGGTCTCATTGGGTATTACAGACGGTTTATACCTAATTGTTCTACAATAGCCGAGCCTTTAACAGAGCTAACAAGGAAGGCCAAACCAGACAAAGTCAAGTGGACCCCTGAGTGTGAGGAAGCTTTCTGTAACCTAAAGGCTAGAATATGTTCCTCACCTGTTTTACATTCACCTGATTTCTCTCAACCTTTTATAGTACAGACTGATGCCTCTAACTGTGGAATTGGGGCTGTACTCACACAGGTAGTACAAGACGAAGAACACCCTGCAATATTCATAAGCCGGAAGCTACATGAAAGGAAAAACATTATTCTGTCATTGAAAAGAATGTCTAGCTATAAGTGGTCAATAGAAGCTACGCTTCTATTTATGGAGTAGAAAATTTGAATTATGGGTGAGCCACAACCCTACGTTGGTTACATGTAATGAAGGATAAAAATCCACGCATAATGAGGTGGTACCTCGCAATGCAACCATATAGATTCAGTATAAAATATAGAAAGGGCTCGACCAATACTAACGCTGATTTTTTATCAAGATATGGTATGGGAGACTCTCTTACTGTCCACAGACCTCGGGGTAGAGAAAGATAAATGTCGCTAGGTAAAAAGAGAATCAGATTTACTTAGGAAATTTATATTATTATTTGCATCTTTCTTTAATTAATTTTTTTTTCTAGGGACCCCGAGGTGGAGCCCTAGAGAGGGTGGGCTATGGCTCCATCCTTTTTATTTTAAGGATCTGAAGGCAGTATTTGAGGTCTCCCATCCCAACAGTAACCAAACGCATTATGTTTGGTCTTAAGGAGGGGAGGAATGTGATAGAGTCCCCCCCCATTTTTTTTTTTAAGTCTTACTGGACTGCACCAACCTGTTTTCCTTTCCTGTATTTGTCACTGTGTATATGTGTGTTTGTTGGTTTGTTGGGCTGGCCGCCCATTTTGTTAACCCCTGTCTTGCTGTCAACCCCCCCCTTTCGTGCAATCCAGTCCCCTTTGTTTGCCTTCCCCTATCCTTTTTTTATTTTTTTTATTTTAGAAAACAAAAATGTATATCCAAATCTTTACAAAGGAGAATTTGGATATGTGTGTAGAGAAACAGAGATTTCAGCCCTCCTTAATCGGAGTCATAATGGTAGGATAAGTCGTCCTTAAGCTTAAAAGAATTTGGTCTGAGGTTGTAAAATGTTTAAAATAGACGCGGTTCGTCCGCTGAGCGCTCAACCTTAATTTTTTGTACTAAAGCACAAACCGCTTTAAATCTTTGTTTGCTTCTGGGTTCCCGATTTTAGGTGTCCAAATAGTGTGGGGACCTGAGCTAGTATACTGAATCCCAGTGAATCCTTTTTTTTTTCCGGTTTTCATCCTTCTGGTCAGAATCTCCAATGGCAGTAGGCAAATACATCGCTGTAGTGCAGAGCTCGGTAAATTTTACCTGCAGATGCTCGAACTCTCATGACGGACTGTAAGTTAAATAAAAGGGAAACAATGCGGGAATTAAATTTATAACCTGCTCAGGGTAATGCCAAGATATAACTTGGCTTTTATCTTACTGGAATACAGAAAAGATGTGGGAAAAAATGTTTTAAGTTAACGAGGATTTCTGTTCAGACCTGTATTTTTAAAGCTCCTCTTGCTTCTTCTACTGTTTACTTTCCCTGTTATCAGCCGCCGGCTAAACTACTCCCAGATGAGTGCTACTGGTCCAGGGGCGGACCTACTGAAATTTATTTCTACACATATTAAATTGAAGAAAGCCTGTTATTTCATGATGTATGGACCCCTTTATGTGGGCAACTGATAAATATATTATCTGATGGTTATAAAAGAAATTAATGTGTTTATTATACTTTTTTGTTCAAATCTGATTACAATAAGGTGGAGTCTTTTGGTCACATGTTTGAAATTGCTATATAAAGAACATGGTTAAGGGAGTTTTTTTTTAGTATTGAGAAGGGTGTGTACCTGTCAACACCCTGATTTGAGTTAGCTATTTTCTAGCTCCTGAATTGAAGTGTTGTATTATTTAATTTTTTGTACCTTTTCTTTGTCATTCTCAAGTCCGCTGTATAAATTAAATTTATCTTGTCTACTGCTAATTTTGTCTGAGCATTTTCCTATCCCATGCAAGCTCACACTGACATAGACTGATTGCACCCTGTCTATTGAAGTGAAAACCGTCTCTAGCGAACTTCACAGAACTGTAGTTGAAATGTATCCAGTGGTCAATAAAAACTAGATTGCTGAAGGAGCACCAGTTTGTCAAACTGGCATTAATTCTCTCAATAATGTAATTCTTTTCTAATTTTGACCTGGGAATGAGAAGAATGCCAGAAATAAAGACATTGCAATTTTTTGGACTTAATCATTTCACCTAACCCAAAAAGTTACAGTGTGTAGTCATATGCAGTATTAGACCTGAAAAGGTGTGTGCATTTTTTATTTCTGGCCAAGGTTTACTCTGCCTTCCATATTTTTCATTTGTTTTTGAGCCCTGCTGAACTTGCCTTTGCTGTTCAGCTGCTAGGCTGTTGGCTCCCGCTGACATCACTATATGGCAGAGGAGTGACTCACACTGTGCAGTACAGTGCAGTTACAGCAGCTCTGCAAGGGAAAACTATCAGAACTAGGTGTACATACTGTGTTCCCCCTTCCCCAAGACACCCTGTTAGCAATACATTATGCCAACATCCAAATGCCTTGTCAGTTATGCTTTTCTGTAAAACTGGCTTACTTCTGCCTCTGTAACAAAGAATGGGGATTGAGAGAAGATAAAGTTGCTGTCAGCACCTTTCCCAGTCCTTTTGACTTTAATGCATAAATTACCCCTTGCATGGATTCTGGAACTGTATTTGATTACTGTCCTCTGCAGTTAGTTTTTGCATTCTGAGCTGCTAAAAACTGCAGTGTGTATCAGAGCATCTGTAGCAAGCCTCGTGTTTTTTTTTTCTTATTTTTGGTCCAGCCTTCCCATTTTTTTCCTCAGGTCCCATCTGTTCACCGCCCCCATGCACAGGCTTGCCCCCCTGGGCAGGGCTGCCAAGGGAGCTTATTTATTTGTTTAGTTTTTGTTGACCGGGTAAGTGCACTAGACAAATCCTGCCTATTTTCAGGCACGACCCGGGGGAGGGGGATACAGATGAATGCCAACTGACCTTGAACCAGATTAAGCTGTTGGTGGTATTTTTAGTGAATGAGGGAAATTTGGCCAGGACACCGGGTAAATTTCCCTACTCTTTTCGAGAAGTGCCATGGGATCTTTAACATCCACCTGATCTACCACCAATCCAGGCAGATGGGACCTCGGTTTAACGTCTCATCCGAAGAACGGCACCTCAGAAGTGCAGCACCCCTCTCATGCTGCACTACAGTGTCAGTACTGGGATATTAACCCAAGTGCCAGATGTGGGAACTGAACCCACAGCCCTCTGATCTTCTGGCCTCAGAGGCGAGTGTGCTACCTACTTAGCAACTGACACTGATAAAAAAGAGCTTCCCACTCCCTAATGGACATTGTGGGCAAGCCCTGGATTACCCCCTGGGTCAGGGCCATAACAGTGGGACCCCCCCGGTGGGCATTGGTGGCAATGAGTGGCAGAATGGGCTGTCATGCTGGGGGCCGGCATTCTGTTGGTTTTTCCTGGGGATGGGGCCGTGCACTGACGGCTCACATCCGCCCCATCCCCTGAACATTCTGACACTGGTCACTGCGGTACCCCCGGCCTCTGCCAGTGGTACGTCAAGTGCTGGACACACTCTCCTCCCTCCTCCCGGAGAAGGAGAGCAGTCCTCAAGACACTTCATCCTTCTCCCCCCCCCGGCCGGCCCTCTGACACCCTGGGTGCGTTCCCGAATCTGGGTCGCCAGCATCGCAAGTGGAAATCCAACTTGCTGAGACGACGGTCCAGCCCCCCAGCAAGCCTGATGTTGCTGTGGACCCAGGGCTGTACTGCTGACATCACTAGATGGCAGAGGAGCAACTTGCTCTGCAGTACAGTGAAGCTGCAGCAGTTTTGCAAGGGAAAACTACAATACTAGGTGTACTTACTGTGATCCAACTGCTATTTACAAAGTATTTACAGCTCAGTTAACGGATTTGCTAGGGCTTGCTCTGTCTCCCTAACCATCTAACCTTATCTCTAACCTAACCTAACCTAACCTAACCGTATCTCTCTCACCCATCCCCCTCCTCCCCCGAGCCTCCTGAGGGTATCATCATGTGAATCCTCCTGTCTCTTGAGGCGCTCCCATCTCTGCTACCTCTTACACCCCTTATTAAATCCTATGTTCTCCCTTCTGACTCTGCAGCTTTAGCCCCTGTCCCCTGCCTCTAATAGTGTCTCAGCAAGCCTATAGTTAAGAGACAACCCGGTAGCCAAATCTTCAGTAACCTTTTTTTTCTTTTTTATTTATTCCTCCTGCTACCACTCCCCCCGTCTTTCCGCTTGGCGTAGCAATCCGCTTCACAATGTAATCGTTTCTGGGGCAGATCCCCCTTCCTACAGTTGCCTGGTCACGCACACCTCTCTTTCTTTTGTTTTCCCTGGATTCCCTCCCCTTGCCTCACAGTCTGTTACCTGATCTCCCCCTCCTCTCTCCACCTGTTTTAAGCTGCGTCACATGCTTGCTGCCACAGCTATTAATTTCACACTCACGTCATCTTTTCTCTCTTCTAGCGCTGCCTTCGCCCGTGAACTGGCTGGGGACCAAGTGGCTAACGGGAAGGGTCCTGGCTCTCACCGTGGCCCAGCGTCGCGCCTCTAGCCACCTCCGACACAAGACTACGGTAAGGACTCTCCTAGCCTGGGGAAGCTGAGATACACAGCGATTGGCCGATGGAGCTCTGTGCTGCGCTCTGATTGGCCGCCGGCTCCAGACATCGTTTCGGATTGGTCTGGCTGACTTTGGTGCTTAGCTGGGCTGGGAGCCCATTGACTTTCAGTGCTAAGTGCCGAGATTTTACGCCTGCCCCCCCACCTTTATTAAATAGTCTGCTTGACACCGCCCCCTGCTGTAATACCCGCCCACTGCCTCGCATCCTATTCTGTACCAGTAGCCTAACCACTCCCTCTCCTGAGCTCGCTCTGCTGCTGCTACCCCTCAGAGATCTCTGCAAACTGCACCACTCGGTGTCACTCCTCTGTCTTCTTCTTCTAGCTCTATAGACCTCCTGGTTCCTTCCCCCCCTTCTCTCCTCCTGTTCTCCCTTTCTAGCTACCATGCCTCATTCCACTCGTGTTTTTCTCTCCTTTCTAGTACTGTCCATGCTGCCAACCTTAACCCACCTACCCACCTCCTCCTATCCCTCACTACCCACTAAGCTGGTCCTCCTGGCTAATTACCCGATATCTGGCATGTTGGCAACCCCCCACCCTAAGCATAAATGGTGCCAGTTAATTATGGACTGTTTAATTATAATCAAGTGTGATGACTACAAGGGGGCAACCTTGCACCTATTCCTGATAGATTCATTACATTGGGATGCAAGGCGCCTGCGCTGGTCTAAAACCCATAAGATCACTAGGATGCCTACCACCTACTAAGAAATACGACAATGGACCCTCAAGCTCTTACTCCTCCTCCTCCTAATATCTGGAAGTGTCCACCCTAATCCTGGCCCAATTGCATACAATACAAACAAGCCTGCCAGAATGGATGGGGGACTCACTTTTGTCACCTTAAATATTTGTAGTCTTCTACCTAAACTAGCCTCGCTACAAACTTTTGTCAGTCAGCATAACCCTGATATTCTAGCCATTGTTGAAACCTGGCTGACACCGAACACCCCTGACCATGCTATTTGTCTGCAAGGCTACAAGATTTTCCGGCTGGACAGGATGACAAAGAGGGGTGGCGGCTGTGCCATCTACATAAAGGAATATCTCAACTGCCTCATCATTACCCATACCACCACTAACTCTGCCTTACAGCTCCTCCCTATCAAACTTCTCCTTGGTGCCCATAACAAAGTCCTCACGGTTGCTGCTATCTACATCCCACCTAAAGATCCTGGGTCCGTCCTACAGTCAGTACTAGATTTCGTCAGATCCCAGCCTCCTGATGCAGAACTTCTCCTTCTAGGTGACTTCAATATCAACTGGCTTGCCCCAGACACAGGGACGACTAAAGATTCAATCCTAGCAGCAAACCTAACTCAGCTGGTCAACTCACCCACTAGGAAAAATTATAAATCTGGAAAAAGTACATTAATAGACTGGATCCTCACCAATCACCCAACCCGAATAAATAACATTGCTGTTCTTCCAGATTCACTTAGCGACCACTCTCCTGTAATATGTACCTGGTCAAACAAATTTAGAAAACCACCCCCTAGAACCATCACTAGCAGAGTGCTACCATTTGGAAACCTTACTCCACTCAAGGAAAATCTTAGAAAAAAAGACTGGTCTCCCATCTACGCTATGCAAGATGTCGATGAGGCTCTAAACTACTTTATCTACACCTTCAATGCTGCCTGTGACTTATATGCTCCTATAAAAAAGTGCAAAGTGAAAGCACACTCAACTCCATGGCTTACTGCTAAGCTAATGGCACTACACAAAGGAAGGGACCACCTCTGGGCTATAGCAAGAAACTCTGGCTGTCCGGCCGACACTCTAAAATATAAACAAGCCCGAAACTTCTGCACCAAGAGACCTGTCGAGTTAAGAGCGACTACTTTAAAACAGCTCTTTTTAATACCTGGGGTAAAGGAAACCTTTCTGGGACTATCTAAGAAATATCACGGGTAATCAGTCCAAATCCTCTCCTATCAAGAATGAATGGCAGGCACTCACCACCTTGACCCTATGATCATAGCAAACTCTTTAAATGAAACCTTTACGACCTCAGTGGAGTCATTGCATCTGATTTTCGCTGCTGCAGACCCTATATCTCTACATCCCCACTACCTCCACAAACACTCCACCATTCCACCTAAAAATAGTGAAAACACGAGTTTACAAATCACGTAAAGGCTATATCTAATACAAGGGCAAGCAGTGACTCTCTTGACCTTAAAATTCTATCCCTTACCCTGGATATAGTACTACCCCTCACCAGAATATTAAATCTCTCCTCTGTTCTAGCAAATTCCCTGCAATATGGAAGGCCACCATAATCACCCCAGTACACAAAAGTGGGGATAAGTCTCTGCCTGGCAATAATAGACCAATTTCAATACTACCCCCATTATCAAAAGCCCTTGAACGTATGGTAGCTGACCAGCTTACAGACTACCTGGAGAAATATAACATTCTCTGTGAACAGCAACATGGATTCAGACAAGGCATAGCACCACCACTGCCCTGCCTCAATTCTCAGAAGTAATCCACAAGGCCTTGGATAAAGGACTCCTCACGGAACTGTGTTTATAGATCTAACAAAGGCATTTGACACTGTCCACCATGGCCTACTGGTCAATCAGCTACATTGGCTTGGGCTCTCCATAGGCACTGGTGCCTGGATAAAAACTACCTTGCCAACGCACCCAGGTGGTAAAAATATCTGGAATCCTCTCAGACCCTAAACCTGTCCTCTCAGGAGTTCCTCAAGGATCAATTCTAGGCCCACTACTTTTCAGCCTTTTTCTAAACTCCCTACCTAAATCCTGCCCGGAAAATATCATACTCTAATGCTGATGATGCTGTGATTCTATCCTCCCACAGAGACCCAAACTGCTTATGCCACAGCCTACAACAGGCGTTTACCAGAATTGAGGAGTGGTTTGTTGGACACAAGCTAGTCCTTAACCAAAAAAAACCAAAATCTATGCTCTTCGCTAGTCCGCAGAACAAAAACAAGCAGGCACCACTTACTATCAACACCTCACTGGGAATTGCTCTTGAACAAGTGGCTATCTTTAAATATCTTGGAGTCACATTTGATCAAGGCCTTGTCTTTTCGTCACATATTGATGGTATCTCCAAAACTATTAATCAGCGGCTCGGAATACTCTATCATAACAGACAATTTTTCTCCCATCCAGCGCTGAAGCTAGCTATTCAATCCTCGACTATGGTTTAGTTATTTATGGGTCTGCCCCCTCAAGTACATTGAAATGGGTCACAACCTCCCTAAACAAGGCATGTCGGCTGCTCACTGGTGCTCATCGACTTACTCATACCTGTGAACTCTATGCTGATACTGGGTGGCTACAGCTATCAAACCGGTTCAAGTTCCTCACCTGCCTAATGGCCAAGAAATCCATCATGGGCCTCACCCCACCCTGCATACAAAGTCTGCTATGTCAGAACCCTAGCGTACGATCCACGAGAAGATCAGAAACCCAGCTTCTGCAGGTCCCCCACTGTCGGACCACACACGGTCAACGATCTTTTGCCCATCGTGCCCCCAACTGGCTAAATACCCTCAGCACCTCTATAACTGCCTCTTGCTCGTTAGGAGTTTTTAAATCCAAACTATTTTCTCACCTAACCACCACAAACTCCTGTGACTGTATCTGATAATCTCATATTCTATGCTCTCCCCTCCTCCTTGCCTTTCTACTTGACAATGGCCTAGTCATAGGTCCTCTTCCCCTACTAAGGTCTGCTCCTGTCCTCCTCACCCTCCACCCCCTTCTTTTTCTCTCTTTTCTCTTTTTTTCCTTACTCCGCTTGTAATTCCTATGCTGCCTATCACCTCCCTCTCATATCTTTCCTTTCTAGCCACAGGGGAGGGAGGATTGAGCTCATGTGACCTCTATACTGTTGAAAGTGCTTAAGTTATTATCTGCTGTACAGCTATATCAATATTTTTAACTATTTTTTAACTATTTGTGCAACTCTGTACCTTTGTCTGTACTGTAAATGTATATGTTTTGACGCGGAACCTTTGTAAAAGAGCCTTGGCTCAAAGGTATTAATTCCTAGATTTTACAATAAACAATTTATTCTGATTTGTTGTCTTAATGTTTATTTACTTAGTAGAGCACACAGAGCTTCCGGGATTGGGCATCTTTTTAAATAAAAATTGCCTTGCCTCTTCACCAAGACACCCTGCTAGCAATGCATTATGCTAAAATCCAAATGCCTTGTATTTTTTGTTTGTAAAACTGACTTACTTTTCCCTCTGTGACAAAGCATGAGGAGTGAGAGAAGATTGAGTTGCTGTCAGCCAAGACAGCTGTCAGTTTATGCAATGGTGTGATTAGCATCTATACTTTGATCATTTGAAAGCAGTAATGCCTCCTCCTTACCCATGTCATACTGGTGTCTTCCATGTCTTTCTGTGGTAAAGCATCTGGCAGTCATTCCAATCAAAAATCCCTTACTGCGCCTCTGTCCCGCGCCTCCTTGAAATCAGCTTGGCACTGCGGAATGCCTTAGACTAATGGTACCCTTATGGTATGCAGAGGCTCAATGTCCCGACACTGACCTATCCAGGAAGTATTGCCCAACAGGTTCAGTGTCTGGACAGTGAGCAGCCAGACATTAGGAACCCCGAGAGACGTGCACAGGGGTAAGGTACTGGATGTGATGGCTTGCTGCCTTACCCATCCAAGGGATAGAAATCGTGGAGGAATTGAGAGGCTGGTCGAGCTGCCACAGTGGTGTTGCAGAGCACACCACTGGCGGCTCGGCAGGCGAGCTGTGGAGTTGCAGGTTCTATCAGTGCTGTGGGTGGCAACTCTTTTACGGTTCATGCCCCCGTAACTAATTTTTTACTAACTCCGAGGTCAACTCCCTTTCGGACTTAGATATTTTAGTTACGGGGGGGTGAGGGTTTTGGGGGCAAAGCCCCCCTGATTTGCCTTGTGATTTTACAATCAGATGCTTCATTGGCAAGCTTTTAATCTAGTCAAGGGGGGAGGCACTGATAAGCAGCAGGAAAATCCCAGCCTCTCCCTACAAAACAGGGTACTAAATGAGAAAAAGACAGAAGTAGAAAGGTCAGTGGGGGATGCTGCAACAGAAGGTAAAGACATCAAAAAATGGAGAGCAATGAGTACCAATGCCCGTAGTCTGAGTAACAAGCTTCCTGAATTAGTGGCCTTGATGGAGGAGGAACATCTGGATATCATGGCAGTCACAGAAACATGGTACACATAAAACCATGACTGGGATGTAAACATACCAGGATACACTATCTACAGGAGGGACAGGGAGGGTAAAAGAGGAGGAGGAGTAGCTCTTTACATAAGGGAAGGAATCAAAGCAACAGAACAAAAGGGAAAACAGGGAGGAGAAGAAGCACTGTGGGTAAATTTGGAGACCGGCAATGGAACCACAATCCGCACAGGGGTTGTATACAGACTCCCTTCTCAGGGGGAGGAAATGGACAAGGAAATGATAGAAAGTATACTTAGAATGGCAGAAAAAGGAGAGATATTGCTGATGGGCGATCTGAATATGCCAGATGTTAACTGGAGTGCAGTTGCAGCAACCACTTCTAAGAGTGGGGTTATTCTAGATGCCCTACAGAGGACATGCCTTAGACAACTAGTATTGGAGCCCACTCGAGAGGGAGCAATCTTAGACCTGGTTCTCTCAAATGGAGATGAAGAGAGGATCACAGATGTAGAAGTGGGTAGCCATCTGGGAACTAGCGACCATCGAACAGTATGGTTCACAATAAACACAGTAATAGAGTCAAGTCATACAAAGGCAAAAGTACTGGACTTTAGGAGGGCTGACTTGCTAAATGGGTGAGTGCCTAAGGAATGCACTAGCAAATGGGCAGGAAGGAGGGGGAAGAACAATGGGGAATAATAAAACTGCCATCACAGAGGTAACAAGCCTTTGTGTGAAGCAAATTAACAAAACAAAATGATGTAAGAAACCACTATGGTTCTCAAAGGAAGTGGCAGTGAAGGTTCAATAGAAAAAGAAAGCATTCAGGAAGTACAAGGAATCACAGAAGGAGCAGGACAGAGAACTGTATCAGTTAAAGCAAAAGGAAGCTGGGAAGGCAGTCAGAACAGCAAAGGCCCAAACCGAGGAAAAGATAGCCAACTCAGTTAAGAAGGGGATAAAACCTTTTATAGGTACATCAGGGAGCAAAGGAAGACCAAGGAGGGATAGTGAGGCTTAATAAAGGGAGGGAGGGTGGGCAGAGGGTGACTGTGAAAAGGCAGAGATACTAAACAAATATTTTTGCTCAGTATTTACAAAGGAAGAGGGGGAGGTACCTAAAACAAACAGCAGAAACACTCTGGATACAGAAGTTGATACCAGCCCATTTACAGAAGAAAGGGTTCTGAAAGAACTCTTAAAACTGAAGGTGGACAAAGCAATGGGGCCTGAATTTCATCCCAGAATTCCAAAAGAACTAAGGGTAGAACTAGTGACACCACTGACTACCCTCTTTAACAAATCATGGGAGGACGGGGTGGTACCCGAGGACTGGAGGAGGGCAGATGTGATTCCCCTTCACAAAAGTTGGAGCAAGGCAGAAGCAGGAAACTACAGACCTGTTAGTTTAACCTCAGTGGTAGGGAAAATGATGGAATCACTTCTGAAGGAAAAACTGTCGATTATCTAGAGGCCAGAGGGCACAGGACCCAAGGCAGCGTGGATTCACAGCGGAAGGTCATGCCAGACAAATCTGATAGATTTCTTTGACTGGGTGACCAAAGTAGTAGATCAGGGAAGGGCTGTGGACATGGCCTACCTAGACTTTAGCAAGGCATTTGACACAGTCCCACACAAAGATTAATATACAAGTTAGCAAGCCTGGGAGTGGGTCCCAAGATAACAGCCTGGATAAAGAATTGGCTGGAGAATAGGACACAGAGAGTAATAGTAAATGGAGTCCACTTGAAGAAAGGGGTTACTAGTGGGTACCGCAAGGTTCAGATTAGGACTCAGTCCTCTTCAATGTCTTTATAAGTGACATTGCAGAGGGACTGGAAGGAAAAGTATGTCTTTTGCAGATGACACAAAGATCTGCAACAGAGTTGATGCACAAGGTGGGGTGGAAAGGATGCAAAGGGACTTGGCAAGGTTAGAGGAATGGTCAAATGTATGGCAGCTTAGATTCAATGCTAAGAAGTGCAAGATAATGCACCTGGGAAACAAAACCCAGGGAAGAGTACACAATGGGGGTGAGATACTAACAACAACAAAATGGAAAGGACCTGGAGGTAGTCATATCAGATGACCTAAAGGTGGGCAAGCAATGTGAGAGGGCAGCAAGGAGGGTTGGGGGATACTGGGATGCATAGGGAGAGGCATCACCAGTAGAAAACATGAAGTTATTATCCCTCTGTACAGACAGCTGGTCAGACCCCATCTGGAGTATTATGCAGTTCTGAGACCCAATTCCGCAAAGACATAGACAGGATGGAAGCTGTCCAGAAGAGGGTACTAAAATGGTGCAGGGTCTGCACCGAAGACATATGAAGAGAGACTTAAGGAGCTTAATATGTATAGCCTCAAGGAAAGGAGGGAGAGGGGGACATGATAGAAACTTTCAAGTACCTCAAGGAGTAAACAAAGTCCAAGAGGGTAGCATCTTTCAAAACAAGTGGTGTGCAAGAACAAGGCAGCAATTTGAAGATGGGGGGTCAGCTCAGAGGTAATTTAAGGAAGTATTTTTTCAGAGAGGGTTGTGGATGCATGGAACGGCCTTCAGGAGGAGGTTGAGAGTCAAAACAGTGGTGGAATTCAAGCATGCATGGGACAGTCATAAGGCAATTCTAGGGGGTGGGGACAGAAAGAAGTAGGCTGCTGGTTAACTAGGATCTGCAGCTTATCCATTAGGTAGGGAAACGGGCAGACTGGGTGGGCCAAGCGGTCCTTATCTGCCATCAAATTCTATGTTTCTATGCCCAAAATCATATTTTCTGGCATCTGATTGATTTGGCAGGCTGGATTTCAGGCCACTGGGGGTCGGTATCCCGAGACTCAGGATTCTGAGTTTAGGGATACCATAGTATATCCAGACTAATCTGGGTACCATATAATACCACCGGTCCGCGCATGTGCGGAATCCCGGTTTCACTTTTTAAACAAGAGTTTCTCTGGAAATAGCCCTCAGTTTTTAAAACCACCTCTACAGTGCATATAACACATATAGTACATCTAAGCACATTGTTTGAATTATATGGTACCAAAATTAGTCTTCAGCGTTCTGCAGTGCCATGCAGATGTTCGGGAGGCGTGGGATGGAGAAGCAATAAGGAATTTTTGATTCGGGTGACTGCCAGGCACTTTACTACAGAAAGACATGGAAGGTACCAGTATGGCATAGGTAAGGACGCATTACTGCTTTCAAATGATCAATGTATAGACACTAATCCCACCAATGCATAAACTGACAGCTGTTTCAGCTGACAGCAACTCGATCTTCTCTCATTCTCCATGCTTTGTTACAGAGGCAGAAGTCAGTTTTACAAAACAACGTACTGACAAGGCATTTGGATTTTGGCATAATGCATTGCTAACGGGGTGTCTTGGTCAAGAGGGACCACAGTATGTACACTAGTAATGTAGTTTTCTCTTGCAAAACTGCTGCAACTGCACGTTACTGCAGTGTGAGTCACTCCTCTGCCATATAATGATGTCAGCAGTACAGCCCTGGGTCCACAGCAACACGAGGCTTGCTATAGAAGCTCTGGAACACCCTGCAGTTTTTAGTAGTTCAGAATGCAAAACCTAAGCCGGCTTGCTTGCGCTGAGGCGCTGGATGCCACACCGCCGACCCAGGTTCGGTGACGGACTCAGGTAGCCAGGGGTCGGCAGGCGAGGCAGAGAATGGAGCGTCCGGAGGACAGCTCTCCTCTCCCTGGGGAGGGATCCAGGGATGCTCGGTGTCCTGATGACCGCCGACGGAGATCGGGGTACTACAGGTACACCTGCTGACGTAAGGGGCGGAGTGCAACAGATGCCAGCAAGGCAGCCGTGCACAGGTACCATTGCATGCCGCACTGGGAGACTGGAAAAACAAGGGAAAAAAATACCTGGTGACCAGGTGAGGCGACAGCAGGTCTCCTGGGGCAGACACTCCACATGCTTAGTGCCGGCCACGATCCCGACCTTACCCCCTGGGGATCCTCGACCTCCTCCTGTATGGGCGGTGGGAGAGGAGAAGATCCTGACCCTGATGCTTTGGTCGGAGGAGTGGTCCGGGCGATCGGTTAGGGGTGGACGCTGAGCGAGCCAGCCCGAAAGATGCCCCGGACCGTCAGGAGAGAAACAAAGTTTGAAAAAAAAAAAGAATGCAAAAACTAACTGCAGAGGACAGTAATGAAATACAATTCCAGAATCAATGCAAGAAGGGGTAATTTATGCATGACAGTCAGAAGGAATGGGAAAGGTGCTCTTTAAGGGAGCTCTCATTTGAATCTTTTTACCCTTATGGCTCGGTCAATTGGAGTGCTTCCAGCACTTGCCCCTGAACTGCAATTTACCAGACTGCACAGGTTTACCAATGGTGTTGGCAGTGCCTTGGGGTCTGTCATAATGAGTCTGATTTTTCTTCTTTGCTGCTAGTAGAAAATAAAGGAAACCTACAGCCTAAGCATTCGCCTCCATTTTTTTAATAAAACCATAACTTTACTTTTTTGACAGAAAGGGTGGTGGATGCATGGAACGGCCTACCTCAGGAAGTGGTGGATATGAATACAGTGCAGGTCTTCAAACAGGCATGGGATAGGCATAAGGGAGCAATACAGATGAGTATGAATAGCTAGGCCATTGACAGAGCAAAGGCAGATGGCACATTTATAAGGTAGAAAAAATAAATGGGCAGACTGGATAGGTCTTGCGGTCCTTATCTACTGTCAACTTCTATGTTTCAGCTGAGCTATAGTCTAGGAAAAAAATCATAATTCTGGCTACTGAAACGAGCGTTCAATGCACACCGACTGCCAGAAGAGGAATTCAGTTCCGCAGTGCGGAAGCTTGTTTCCGGGTACATCCCTGGAGCACAGGGAGGTTAAGTGCCTTGCTCAAGGTCACACAGTATACAAGCAGAGATTGTGGGAATCAAACCCAGGTGTGCTGCATGTTCACAGCGGGTTACTGTAGCCTCTATAAACGTAGACTGTCAGCAACTGGCCCACCGCCATGATCCCTGCCTAGTCTGACTCAGTGGACCCCAACTAGTTTTCAGCGACCTTCTCCCTCCCTAGTTACTAACATTCCCCATGGCTAGCCCATCCATGCTTGAAGTCCCCTGCTGTTCTGGCCTTCACCATTTCCGCTGGTAGTCTATTCCAGATGTCCACCACTCTTTCAGTGAAAAGTAGTACTTCCTCACATCCCTACTCAACTACCCCCAATCCTCCAGTTTCATCACATGCTCTCTGGTCCTCCTCATTTGAAAGAAACTCTCCTCCTGCAACCCGCCCGCCCGGTACTTGTAGGTCTCTTTCATCAGTGGAGTAACTTTGGTGTAACTGTTGATGGGGCGGGGGAGAAACACAACCATATACGGATTTTAAAGTAAGTTATTCAAGACGCTTGAATAACTTACTTTAAAATCCTTTTATATCCCCCCCCCGGCTGACTGCAATGATGAAGGTTAGGGATACCTGTCTCCCCTGCCCTATAATTACATACTAAAATGCCAGCAGAATAGGCCTAACGGTCTTTCGCGTCTGCTCGTTTGGTCAGCCCCCACCCTGGGAGCTGACCTTGCTGCCCCCCTCGCCTTCTCCCTTCCCAGTTATGGATATTCTCGCTGCATTGGATTTTGCTTCCAGAACGCTTCCCCTGTACCTGTCCCACCCCCTCTTGAACACCTCCACCGTCTCTGCCTCCACCAGCCCCCTAGGCAGCGCATTCCATGGCTCCACCACCCTCTCAGTGAAGTAGCACCTCCTCCTTTCTCCCCTGAATCTTCCCCTCCAGCTTCCACCCATGCCCTCTAGTGGCCCCTCCTCCTTCCTTCGAAGCATCCTGACTGTTCCTCTCCTATTTACCCCCTTCATGTACCGGAAGACCTCTATCATGCCCCCGGTCCCTTCTCTCTTCTAATGTGTACATATTTAGCTCTTCGAGCCTCTCCTCATAGGTCCTGTCCCCCAAGCCCCAAATCATTTTGGTTGCCCTCCTCTGGACCCTCTCCAGGAGTCTAATGTCCTCTTTAAGTGTGGCCGCAAAACTGCACGCAGTACTTGAGATGCGTCCTCACCAAGCAGTTATACAGAGGGAGGTCACTTTCCTCCTTCTGGAGGTGATCCCCTAGCGATGCATCCCAGCATCCCGCTGGCCTTGGCTGCTGCCTCCGACAAGTCTCTGAGTTGTTCATCTTGACATCCACCACCACCCCCAGGTCCCTCTCAGCCATCGAGACTTGTAGCATCCCCCCCCCCCCCAAGGGTGTACACTTGGCTCGGCTTTTGCCCCCAGGTGCAGTACCTTGCATTTCCCTGCACTGAACCTCAGCTTCCACTTTCTAGACCATCTTTCCAGAGCTTCCAGATCCCCTGTAGGGCCACCCTCCCCATCCACCACCGCCCCCAGTTTCGAGTCATCCGCAAAGAGACTCATCTCACTCCTGATACCTATCCTTATGTGAGAGACGTAGGCGTTGAACAGGAGGGGCCCAAGGACTGATCCCTGTGGGACCCCACTAATAACCCTCCTTGGGGATGAGACTATCCCGCCAACTACGACCCTCTAGATCCGGTCCTGGAGCCAATTGCCTATCCATCTGATCATCTGGTTCCCCACCCCCATTTCTCCCAGCTTATCCAACAGGCCCACGTGAAGAAGAGAGTCAGATGCCTTGCTGAAGTCTAGAAAGAGAACGTCCACTGGTCTACCCAGGTCCAAGGCACTCGTCACCCAGTCATAAAGCTCCACAAGGTTTGTCTGACACAATTTCCTCGGGACGAATCCATGCTATCGTCCAGGCACCCTGACTTTTCCAGGTCCCCGCAGCCTCTCCTTGACAATGCCCTCCATCACCTTGCTCACCACCGATGTCAGGCTGACAGGCCTGTAGTTCCCTGCCACCTCCCTTGATCCCCCCCCCCCTTATGGATAGGCACTATATGCGCCACCTTCCATTCCTGGGGCACCCATCCTGTCCTCACAGAGACGTGAAAAGCTCCGCCAGGACATCCGCAAGTTTCTTCAGCACTCTGGGATTACGCTCCCTGTCATGTTCCCTCTCCTGTCTGTGCTGCCAGCCCATGTTTAAAGGCTAATGCGCTTCATTCTTTCAAAGGTTTCCCCACATATTTCAGCATTGATCTGGAATTTTTTTCCTCCTTTTTTGTTGGAAGCTAAAACCTGTGTAAACCGCACAAAAACCAGCTCTGGCTTCCCTCCCATAACTGCCAGTAGTAGGTGGGGAGCCTGGAATGTGACTGGGGGCGGGTGGGGTCGCCCCGCTCACATCCTGGGAGCTGTAGTCCCTTACCGCAACTGGGAGCACTGTCCAGGCCCACCCTAAGCCAGGAGAAACACCTTCCCCACAACCACCCTCGTAACGCCACGTGCCAGAACTGGTCCCGCCTTCTCTGAACGCTGACTGGCGCTTCTGCCTGCGTTTGCGAAGGTCTGTGGAGCGCGGCGCCGTCAGTTCCGCGCGCTGCGCATGCGCTCACCCCATCCCTGGTGTTTCCGGTGTGTGAATGTGTGTGTGTCAGTTGGAGCAACGGTGAAGGAGCTGGGAGTTGTTGGCTGTCGGAAACGGGAAAAGGGTGAGAGGCCTAGGCCGTTTGAGCAGAAAACTGCCATTGGTTTAGGGGTAATCTGTGCGGAGCTTACGCTGGAGAGGGGCACGGGACAGAGACGGGGTTTAGAGTAGGAGGGGTGGCTGTTCTCTGTTGCCGGATTCTGAGCGGAGGGGGAAGGGGCGGGGTAACTGGAGAAAAGTGCTGGTTGTTTAACTTGTAAGTGAAGCGCACTTAGGTGTTCTCGGCTATTGCAGGACTGCAGAGACTGGTGAGGATGGTGTTGCAGAAACACAAGATAGGGTAACATGGGGTGAGTAGTCGAGTTTCCCGGTCACTACGAGTTAGCAAGTCTGGACATCGCCCCCATTTGAAGAAAGACATGAGATGTCTTTGTTGACCGACCTCATTAAATATTTTAGTCCGGGGGAGCCCTGAAACAGTGCAACCCATAACCACCCTGAATTTGGTCAGGGTGTCTGTGCCATAGAAATCACAGCAACAGGACCCCTACCCTGCCATCTCAAACTGTCATCATCATCATTACACAGTTGCGGGACATTAATATGGAATTTGCTGTTCAGAACACTGGAAATAAGTTCTTAAAGTTTACTGCTGATTGAGCAATAGGGATTGGTATGAATCTGCTATAAAGTATCTGTGTACAGTGTTGTCATTTCCTTCACAACGTGGGGCAAATGGGTTCTTGATGGCATAATGGCTGGTCTTCCTAATGCGGGACAGTTGAGAGGCATGGTTTTCACATCTTGTTTTGCAGCTCATTAAAGTCCTGCCAAGGACAGTTCGCTGCCCGTAGCCCCCAGATTAAAACATTTACTTTAAATGCCAGTGTCAGTGTATATACAGTAATGCAAGTGACTTGCTCAGGATCACACAGTATACAAGTGAAGATTGTGGAAATCAAACCCAGTTGTGCTGGATGTTCACAACTGGTTACTGTAACCAGAATAGGATCCTGGGGGCATTATTGAGGTTTGCATCCATGCCGACCATTGAGCATCTCGGGCATTGAGACAGAAGCCCTCTGTCAAAATGCCATGTGAACGATTTTAATATAAAACAGCTAAAATGGGTGTTTAAAAAAAACAAACCAAAATGGATGTTAAAAAAAAAAAAAAAAGACTTAGCAAGTGGAATGTTGGGCCCTTTTACCTGTAGACTCTTAAGACAATCTCCATCTTGTGAGCTGAGAACTTGTCTTTGTTTTAGATGGTAATACCATATTAGGGCTGGAAATCAGTGATATTCTGCTTGGTTTTGTGTACTATTTTCATGGCTGAATACCATGTTCTGACTGAAGTACTACTGCACCGTGCTGCCGTTTTGTAGTTTGATCTATATATACACTGCTGTTCTGGATAGGTGGAATACCGTTCTAGAGACGCAATACCAAATTTGAGTTTTTGTGGTCCATTTCCCACACCAGAGCTCAATTTCTTCCCCTGCGTTTCCTTAGCTGTACGCCTGTTTCTTTTACACCACTCTTGCTGTTGTATTTTATGAAAATAAAAATTGCCTTGGAAGTATGGAAATAACGCAAGACTGGGGTTTGTAAAAACATGTTATCTCCATACATGACTGCAGCAGCTCCCACCAGGTCTACTGGGTCACCAGGTTTGCAGCTCTATTCTCAAACCAGTAGGTAATACTGCCATCCCAAAAGTAACTTTAATGGAATTGCGGTAATAAGTTGAAAAATCATGCCTTCTCTCAGCATGTACATGATTTATTTTCCCTTGTTTGCTTAGACGTATTTACTTGCATGGGGCGAAGGATTTGGTCTGGGCAAACTTGTTAAAAAATATCAGGAGGGACAGGGAGGGTAGAAGAGGGGGAGGAGTAGCTCTCTATGCAAGGGAAGGGATAAAAGCAATGGAACAAAAGAGTAAACAGGGAGGAGACGAGGCACTGTGGGTCACCTTAGAGACTGGAAATGGCACCACAATCTGCACAGGGGTTGTATACAGACCCCCAACTCGGGAAGGGAATGAACAAGGCTTTGATAGAAGGCATCCTGAGGATAGCAGAAAAAGAGGAGATACTGTTGATGGGGGACCTGAATATGGCAGATGTTAACATCAAAGAGCAGGGCCATTCTTGATGCCCTACAGGGGGCATGCCTCAGACTAGTGTTGGAACCCACTTGGGAGGGAGAAAACTTAGACCTTGTAGTCTCAAATGGGGACAGTAAGAGGATCTCGGATCTAAAAGGGGTAGCCATCTGGGAACAAGTGACCACCAAACAGTGTGGTTCACGATAAATTCAGCTACAGAGTCAAGCCATACAAAAGTGAGGGTACTGGACTTCAGGAGGGCTGACTTTGGCAAAATGGGAGAGTGCCTTAGAAAAGCACTAGCAAGGAGAGGGGTGGAGCAACAATGTGGAAACATCAACACTGCCATCACAGAGGCAACAAGCCTTTGTGTGAAGCAAATAAATCAAAACGAAAAATAAAAGCCACTGTTGTTCTCAGAGGTGGCGGGGAAGGTTTGGGTGAAGAAGATAGCATATAGGAAGTATAAGGAAACACTGAAGGAGCAGGACAGAGAACTGTACCAGATAAGGCAGAAGGAAGCAGGAAAGGCAGTCAGAATAGCAGAGGCCCAAACTGAGGAAAAGATACCCAATTTGGTTAGGAAGGGGGATGAAACCTTTTATAGGTACATTGGGGAGCGTAGAGAGACAAAGGGAGGGATAGTGAAGCTGAACAGAATGGATGGTGCGTGGACAGAGAGGGACAGTGAAAAAGCAGGGATACTGAATGAATACTTCTGCTCAGTGTTCACAAAAGAGGAGGTGGGGTACCTAATCTAATTAATTAACAGAAGCATTCTGGATAGGGTGTCGATCCCAGTCCTTTCAAAGAAGAAAGGGTTCTGAAAGAACTGCTAAAACCGAAGGTGAACAAAGCAATGGGACCTGATGGGATTTGCCCCAGAATTCTAAAAGAATTAAGGGAAGAACCAGTAACACCACTGATTACCTTTTTAACAAATCATGGGAGGGTGGTGTGGTACCGGAGGACTGGAGGAGGGCGGATGTGATTCCCCTTCACAAAAGTGGGAGCAAGACAGAGGCAGGAAACTACAGACCTGTCAGTTTGACCTCTGTGGAAGAGAAAATGATGGAATCACTTCTGTAGAAAATAATTGAGTACCTAGAGGCCAGTGGGGCACAGGACCCAAGGCAGCACGGATTCTCAGCGGGAAGGTCATGTTAGACGAATCTAATCGATTTCTTTGACTGGGTGACCAAAGTAGTAGACCAGGAAGGGGCTGTGGACATGGCCTACCTAGACTTTAGCAAGGCATTTGACACAGTCCCACACAAAAGATTAATAAACAAATTAGCCAGCCTGGGAGTGGGTCCCAGGGTGGTAGCCTGGGTAAAACATTGGCTGGACAACAGGACACAGAAGGTAATAATAAATGGAGTCCACTCTGAAGAAAGGGAGGTTATTAGTGGGGTACGGCAGGGTTCAGTACTGGCTCCAGTCCTTTTTAATGTCTTTATAAGTGACATTGCAGATAGACTGGAAGGAAAAGATTGCCCTTTACAGATGACACAAAGATCTTCAACAGGGTTGATACACAAGGGGCAGTGGAAAGGATGAGAAGGGACTTGGCAAGGTTGGAGGAACGGCAGAAGTACGGCAGCTTGATTCAGTACAAAGAAGTGCAAATAATGCACCTGGGAAACAAAACCCAGGGAAGAGTACACAATGGGGGTAGTAACAGCAAAATGGAAAGGGACCTGGGGTAATCATATTAGATGACCTTAAGTTTGGCAAGCAAAGTGAGAAGGCACTAGGGAGGCGGGGGGATACTGGGATATCTAGGAAGAGGCATCACCAGCGGAAAACAGGAAGTTGTTATCCCTCTGTATAGATGGTTGGTGAGATCCTATCTGGAGTGCTGCATCCAGTTCTGGAGACCCCATCTCTGCAAAGACATAGACAAGATGAAGGCAGTCTAGAGGAGGGCAACTAAAATGATGCAGGGTCTGCAAGAGAAGCTGTATGAGGAGAGACTAAAGGAGCTTAATGTGTATACTAACATATTAAAATGCCAGCAGAATAGGCCTAACAGTCTCTCGAGTCTGCTCGATTTTCAGCACCCACACTGAGGGCCGATTTTGGTGTCCCCCAACCCCCTTGGGTTATACTGTCCCCAGTCCCAGATGTTCCACCTGTACTGGGCCTGGTCAGATTTACTCTCCCCCTGTACCATCCCCATTTAAACCTGTCCACAGTCTCCACCTCTACCAGCTCCCTGGGCAGTGCATTCCATGTCTCCACCACCTTTTCAGTGAAATAACATCTCATCTCTCTCCTCTGAGCCTGCCCCTTTCCAGCTTACACCCATGACCTCTCGTTGTCCCACCCTCTTTCCTTTGGAGCACCTTGACTGGGCCTCCCTTATTGATCCCTTTCATGTACTTAAAGACCTCTGTCATGTCTCCCCCATCCCTCCTCTCCTCCAGGGTGTACATGTCGAGCTCCTTGAGCCTCTCCTCATAGGTCCTGTCCCCCAGGCCCCAGATCATTTTGGTTGCCCTCTTTTGGACCCTCTCTAGGAGTGTAATGTCCCTCTTTAAATGTGGTCTCCAAAACTGCACACAGTATCTGAGGTGTGGCCTAACCAAGCAGTTGTACAGTGGAAGGATCACTTCCTCCTTTCTGGAGGTAATCCCCCTGGTGATGCATCCTAGCATCCTATTTGCCTTAAGGAAAGGAGGGAGAGGGGGGACATGATAGAAACTTTTAAGTACCTCAGTGGAATCAACAGAGTCCAAGAGGCTTGCATCTTTCAGACAAAGAGATGTGCAAGAACAAGGGGACACAATTTGAAGATAGAGGGGGGATGGCTCGGGGGCAATGTAAGGAAGTATTTTTACCACAGAGAGGTTGGTAGATGCATTGAACCGCCTTAATGAGAAGGGTGTGGGATCTAAAACTGGGAGAATTCAAGAATTCATGGAACAGACATAAGTCAGTTCTTGTGGGGGGGTAGGAAGAAATGGGCTGCTGGTTAACTAGGATCTGCAGCTTATCCAGTATGTAGGGAAATGGGCAGACTTGGTGGGCCAAGTGGTCCTTATCTGCCGTCAAAGTCTATGTTTCTTTTATTTTTATGTACAGTCTAAGAAGGTATAATGTATTCTTCATTCGTGTGTGTGTGTGTGTGTGTTATACGTAATGGAACATAGGGGAGAACCATATTTATTCCCACATGAGGAATAATACCCATAACCCGAGCAGGGGCGAACTGTAATTTTTTTTTTTGTACTAACCTACAGGATAAGTTAAAAATTGTACTGCAGCCACAGCCAACTGGTGGTTTGACGTGACAGACAGGGACAAATGCAAGCATAAACTGTGCCTGAGAAATGTAAATTATAATCCTTGTTAGTTGTGTAATGTAGTAGTACCTGCGACCTGTAGAATTGACTGCTGCCCCCTAGTAGTGAAGAGCAGTAGCACTGGCACAGTTCTCCACACTGGCCAGCACTAACAGGTGTGCGTAAGCTGCATGAGCGGGGGGGGATCCACTGTGCCCCAGACAAATTAGGATTGAGGTCGACCCCTATATGAGAGTGTTATGAAGGTCTTATCCTCACTGGTGGGGATGTAGTAAGGAATAACAGATGAGAAACTGGGATTACAGTATAGTAACAGACTGATTTGAGATTTGTATCCCAAGGCCATCGGTCAAGGGATAGTAACACCAGGAGGGGCATTACTATGAACTCTAACTCCATGTCTCTCATGTGTTGTTCCCTAGCTTCCTGATGTGGCTCCTGAAACTCGGGTCACTGGTGCAGGAGTGTGATGCACTACTGGCCGGGCCATCGGGTGGCCCCATATGGCTTTGTTTTATACTTGTGAGACATCACCCAGTAAAGCTAGCGTTTGCCTGCAGAATCAGGTTGGAAAGGTTTCTGCTGTGGCACTGAGTGCATGAGGCCCTCCAACCTTGTCAGCATAGCAGCTCACCATGCTAATGTACAGGGTCATTCGTTTCAGATCAGCATCACTCGGAGGAACAGTGAGGAAGACAGCAACTAGCTTTGTATGCCAAGACACCCTCTAGTTCCCAGTGTTTCCCCATTTCCCATCCTGGGTCCCTCATTGTTCAGTATTTTCCTGAACGACCTTCCAGCTGTCTGCAACCAGCGTACTCTTCTCTACGCAGATGACGCGGTCATCTTTACTAGCCACCTGGATCCCAGCGCTCTTGAAAACAGTCTTCAACAAGACTTCACAGAAGCAGAGAGATGGGTTAATAATCACAAACTAGTGCTAGACTACAAAAAAACTAAAGTCCAGCTGTTTTCGTCCTCTCAGAATAAGTTTAAGGCCCATTGACTCACTATCACCAACAACCACGGAGACGCTCTTGAACAAACTCAGCTTTTCAAATACCTAGGTCTAACCCTGGATAGTCACCTTACCTTTGTGCCTCACATTGAAAATGTTGCCAGACATGTTAATACCAGAATTGGGCTCCTCTTGGGACACAGACGAAGTCTTACCCAAGAAGCCCTGAAGGTTGCAGTTCACAGCTCAGTCCTCTCGATCATTGATTATGGTCTAATCATATACCGTGCTGCAACCTCCACATCTCTTAAACGACTCACGGTGGCCCTGAACAAAGCCTGTAGGTTAGTTACGGGTGCTGTGCGCCTCACTCATACCTGTGAGTTACATGCTCAATCTGGCTGGCTCCAACTAAGTAACAGGATCAAATAGCAAACCTGCCTCCTGTCCAAAAAAGCTCTACTTGGATTACTACCCCCGAGCATTGGTTGCCTGCTAAACAAATCCCCTAAGACCTAACACACACGTACCTCAGTTTCTGACCTCCTTCTAGTATCCCACTGTTGGACTGCTCAGTACCAGCGATCCTTTCAATACAGAGCCCCCCTGTGGTTTAATAATCTAAGCAACCAACTGAGCAGTCTTTCTAGTCTGTCCCAGTTTAAACGTGTACTTTGTCAGTGTCTCCTATCCAAAAGCACTTGTGATTGTCACACCTAGTTTCCCACTTCTGCAGACACACTTATACCACTTTTTTTCACTCTCTGAGGCTCTTACTTGGCTTCCTGTTTTGTTTCACCTCTCCTGACAGAACAGTTTCCCCTTTCCCTCTGCCACCTCCTCCCTTACCTCACCCCCTCCTTGCTCTTACCCCACTGACCCCCCTCTTCCTGGACCTGTCCAGGCCCTCTGGTCCCCACTCTCCCTTATCTTCTTTCCCTTTATCGCCCTCCTTTTCCCTTTTTACCCTTCTCCCACCTTAGCCTCCCTCCCTCTCACCTTCGACAAGGCCTCTGGCTGCCATATTTTCTTTTCCTTCTCTATCTGGACGCCGCCCTCTCATCTCCCTACCCCTTCCTTACTCTCCCTCCCCCTCTGATTAGCAATGTTGCTCCAAATGTACCTTTTGGTTTTCTATGCTTGCTTGTAATCTTGTGTGTAGCACTGTTCCCACTTAGTTACCAGTTGACTTGCTGTGCTCCGATGATACCATGAATGTTGTCTATAACTCCCAACCTTATTGTAACCCTTTCCTTTGATGTTGAACCTTTGTAAATGAACTGCTTTAAGCTCAAAGGTATTTGTAATCCGAGATTTAAATAAATAAAAAAATCCTGGATATCGGGGCCAGTCCTGGATGCTCCGTTGTCTACAACAACCAATGCACCTTTGTAACATTGTGATACTGTTGTTTTATGTTGTTCATCTTCCAGGTCGTGCCTGAAAATAGGCATAGTGCACTATGTGATAAACAAAAATAAAATAAATACTTGGTATTTGGAGATAGTAGAATGTTGATACCTGTATTTATACTATTTCAGATTAATGAGTAATATTCTTTTACGTTATCCCAATCGCTATATTTGTCTAATTTATTAAAAAAAAATTTTTTTGCGTCATTTCTTTGTGCTCCCACCCGCATCCTAGCCGGTCTCTCCTTTGGGCCCCACACGGACCTTACTCACTCGGCAGCCCCTGATCCCACCACCCCACATCGCAGCCAGCCCAGGCAACCCCAATGTATCCCTGCATCGGGAGGGTGCCTTACCTTTGTAGGGGAAGAGCCTGTACAGCTATACCAATGCTCCTGGGTGCTGTTGAGGTGGCGATAGGGGTCCGGGGGCTCCATAGTGAGGGTCTGCGAGGCCGTCATCTGACCCAACCATAGAAACATAGAATTTGATGGCAGATAAGGACCGCAAGGCCCATCCAGTCTGCCCATTTCTTTTTCTACCTTATAAATGTGCCATAGTCCTTTGCTGTCAGTGGCCTATCTATTCATACTCATCTGTATTGCTCCCTTATGCCTATCCCATGCCTGTTTGAAGCCCTGCACTGTATTCATAGCCACCACTTCCTGAGGTAGGCCGTTCCATGCATCCACCACCCTTTTTGTGAAAAAGAACTTCCTCACATTACCCCTTAATCGGCCTCCCTCTAATCTCATGCTGTATCCTCTTGTCCTGCTATTTTTCTTATATTGAAACATGTTAGGTTCTTTCACCTTGTTAATGCTCTTAAGGTGTTTGAATGTTTTGATCATATCACCTCTCTCCCTCCTTTGCTCTAGGGTATACATATTGAGCTCCGTTAATCTGTTCTCATATGTCTTCTGATGCAGTCCCTGCACCATTTTGGTTGCCCTTCTCTTGACAGCCTCAATTTGGTTAATGTCCTTGTGAAGGTGTGGCCTCCAGTACTGCACGCAGTACTCCAGATGGGGGCTAACCAGTGTCTTTTAAAGAGGGATTATTACCTCCCTCTTCCAACTTGTGATACCCCTACTAATACACCCTAACATCCCCCTAGCCTTACCTGCTGCTTTAGAGGTCTGCTTGGATGATTTCAGGTCATCAATGATGATGATGCCCAAGTCTCTTTCTTCCTTTGTGACTGCCAGCAACTCCCTCCCAGCCTATAGGTGGCTTCAGGGTTCTCTTCCGTATGTGCATGATCTTGCACTTCTTTGCATTAAATTCCAGTTGCCACTCTTCTGACCATTTTGCTAGTTTATTCAGATCTCTTCTCATTCTGCCCACCCCTTCTGGATCACCTACTCTGTTGCAGATCTTGGTGTCATCTGCAAACAGACAGCCTTACCCTCTAGTCCATCTGCAATGTCACTGATGAAAATATTGAAGAGGACTGGCCCCAAGACTGATCCCTGAGGTACCCCACTTGTGACTTGCATCTCTTCTGACTGCATACCATTTACCACCAAGGCGCCATTTTCCTGCTTTTCCCCTGATGAGTAGCGTGCCACAGATGTCATGGCTTGTGCCGACATGCGCCACTCCCCTAGACATCTGGAGCTGGCGTCTTGCGTGCCCCATCCTCTACCAGGGGCCAGCAAGCACCGGACTGCAACCCTCCCTCCCCAGAGAAGGTGAGCTGTCGTTGGATACTCCAGCCTTCTCCCCCTGACCGGCCCTCCAGCAACCCAAGTTCGTTCCCGAACCTGGGTCGCTGTCGTCTCAGACGGAAGTCAACTGCTTGGCTGGTGTCTAATTTATATTTAAAGGTCATTAAGGCTACTATCTACAATATGCTGGTACAGAATTCCATATACCTATTATTCTTTGTGATTAGTACTCCCCAATTGTTTAACCAGATGAGACACACTAAGCTGAAAGCTTGTTTACAGGTGCAACCTGGGAGCACAGGGAAGTTAAGTGACTTGCTCAGGGTCACACAGTATGCAAGTGAGGGCTGTGGAATTCAAACCCAGGTCTCCAGATTTGCAGCTCCAGAGCCTTAAACCACTGCGCTATACTGCCGTTATACATTTCTCTTTTGTTAGTTTTAAAACTGTACTCGCATAGGGTGTCTTCTTGTGAAGTGATTGTCAGTACAGAGACTGAAACCTTGATCATTCATAATTTTTCTAACGTTATGTAAATTGTAAAATAGTAGTAAGGTCTCTCTTTATTTTTTTTTTTGTAAACTGTGTAATGATAGTCTTTAATCTTTCATTGTAATCCAAACCACCCCAGTCATTAGTTTTCCTTTTTTGAATTCTTTGTAGTTTCTTTCTGTTTCCATATTTTAGTCCACCCCAAAACTGAGAACAGTTATCAGTCTGTGGTCTGACAGGATTTGTATATTGGCAGTAAAGCTTCCCTGGCTCTGTGGTTGAAGTACCACTTGATGTTGTTTAGTAAGTGATTAGCCTTGTTGAATATGTCATTGATATGCTGTGCTGGTTTTAGGTCTGCTGATATGTTAATACCTAGGTCTTTTTTTGTTTTGTTCTCTGGTAACCAGGTATGGTCCACTAGGTACAGGTGCCTGTTTTCAGGGGTGATCGGGGAGCACTAGGGAGGTTAACTGACTTGCTCAGAGTCGCACAATATGCAGATGAAGGTTGTGGGAATGAAACCCAGGTTTGCTGGATGTATCAAGCTCATTCACAGCTTGTTACTCTTAACTTTTTGGCTATACTGCCAGCCCCCAAACAGGACCAGTCCCAGTCCCAGTACAGAATCCTGAGGGACCCCACTCGTAACATCCCCCTGCTCTGAAGTGTATCCTTTAAGTCTGGCCCTTTTGGTTCTGTCAGCCAACTGTTTATCCATTTAGATGTCAGTGGAGGGATGCTAGGAATATTTTCTCTTGTTTTAGTAATTGGCATGTGGTGTGGTACAGTGTCATATGCCTTACTAAGGTCCAGGTAAATGATGTCCACTGAGTCACCCTCATCTAGTGCTTTGCTAATCCTCTCCTAGAAACTGAGTAGGTTTGTTGTACAAGATCTCCGTGGTCTGAAGCCATGCTGTGCTTTATCTACATACTTATATATATATATATATTTTTTTTTCCATTTTATTCTTTTCTCCACCTGCCCTAGCTGCCGGCAGCCCGTTACTGTCAGCCCGGTCACGAACCACTGACTTCCACCCCCCATATCGGCCTCGGGCCCTCCGATACCCGTGGCTTACCCCCCATGGTGGGGCTGCGGCACTCTGGCTGCATGCCGCAGTCATCGCACTAGGTCGGAGGGCTGGCCTGGGGGGCTAATTGAAGCCGTGGCGAGCTTCATTTAGGGCTGCCGGCAGCTTTATCCATTTCCTTTTCGGGGGAGACGGGGTCGTGCAATGACGCCGAGCGCCCTGCCCCGCCTCCAGTATTTCCACCTGTGCTGGCAGCTGCGTGACTCTGGCCTCCACCAGGGGTCATCCGAGCTCGGACACCTCCCTCCTCCCCGGAGAAGGAGAGCAGTCCTAGGACGCCCATCCTTCTCCCCTGGCTGGCCTCCAGCGACCCAAGTCCGTTCCCGAACCCGGTCACCGGCGTTGCATGTGAAGATCCAACTGCTGCGCCGGCGGGCCGGCCTTACATACTTATAATATTTGTGATACACGCATTATTAATAATGTCTTAGATTATTGTTTCCTTTATTTTACGAGCCAGTGACGTTCTACTAATATAGCGCAGTGGTTTAAGGCTCTGAGCTGCAAGGGAGGCAGTATAGCACAGTGGTTTAAGGCTCTGAGCTGCAAATCTGGTGGCATCCAGCAGACCAGACTTGGGTTTGAATCCCACAGCCCCCACTTGCATACTGTGTGACCCTGAGCAAGTCACTTAACTTCCCTGTGCTCCCGGGTCGCACCTGTAAAAAAGCTTTCAGCTTAGTGTGCTACTCCCTGGTTAAACAACTAAAAAAAAAAAAACTTAATGGTTTGTAGTTACTGGGGTTTTACTTTCTACTGTTTTTGAAAATGAGTCCATTTCAATGCTGCGGGTGTTGCATGGTGCTATGATTTTAACATACTAACATACTACAAGCCAGCAGAATAGGCCAAATGGTCCATCTTGTCTGCTCGAAAGCCAGCAACCTAATGGCTGCTCGCCTTACCATCCCCCCAACCCCCAAGAGGGTCTTCATTTGTTTCAGTTTCTCCTTGTACCTATCCCACCCTTTCTTGAAGCCCCCCACTGTACTCTGTTCCACCAGTCTCTCAGGCAGTGCATTCCACGGCTCCACCACCAGTGAAAAAATGCCCCCTATAATTTCCCCCCTCCAACTTCCACTCATGGCCCCTGGTTGTCCCCCTTCTTTAACCTAAACAGCTCCTTTGTTCCACTCCTGGCTATTCCCTTTACGTACTTGAAAACCTCTATCATGTCTCTCCTATCCCTCCTCTTCTCCAGTAAGTAAAGCCCAAGCTCTTCCAATCTCTCCTCACAAGGCCTCCCCTCCATGCCCTGAATCATCCTGGTTGCTCTCCTCTGAACCCTCTCCAGCAGTGCTATATCCTTCTTCAGATGAGGTCTCCAGAACTGTACACAGTACTCAAGCTGCGGCCTGACCAAGGCATTAAACAGAGGGAGGATCACCTCCCTTCTTCTGGACATGATACCCCAGGCTATGCAGCCCAGTATCCTGTTTGCTTTGGCTGCTGTTCTTCTACAATTTTCAGAGTTATTCATTTTGATGTCTACCATCACCCCTAAATCCCTTTCTCCCAATGTAGTTTGCAGTGTGACCCCGGTGTATACATGACCCGGGTTTTTAACCCCCAAGTGAAGTACCTTTAACGGATGTTGTCTGAACAGGGGGCACTAATGAGGGGTACACTTCTTGTTCTCTCTTTGTGGTACACTTCAGATCATTCGTTCACCTAAAACCCAGTTGGAGATCAATTTTTTTTTTTTTTTTTCCTGAACTTCACACAAGTGTAGATTTGCTATTTCAGCACCACACTGCCATGGATCGCCACACCTGTTAAAGGAAATCCGGCCAGGATGCTTGGGCCACTGGTGCATAGATTGTGGCTCAAGCACCGGATCCCTTCCGAAGTGCCAACATGTATTAAATAACTAAACTTGATTGCTTGTAAAATTGTATTTTTCCGGGGATGGAGCCAGCATAGTGAGAACGGGAGCGATGCCTCCTGGGAGATCGCGCTTGAAAATGCCGCGTTACGATGATGCGGTTTTGCCTGTATCTCTCTATTGCCCCTATGTATGGAGATTTTAAAATATCTGTTGTTAATATGCCGGGTGTTACTTTTACAAAAGGTGCATGTGTGCCATGTGGATACGAGATAGCCTGACCATGGAGGGATTTAAAAATGCCTTCAAGGCATATTTGTTCCGACAAGCTTTTGATGGAACTTAGGAGTGTTGACCAGGAACTCTTGAAGCTTGATTTTAGGCAATTTATTGTATTGTTGTGTTTTAATATGCTGCCAGGGCTCCAGATAAGGGGAGTACCGACCTATTTTACTCACCTAATTTTAGGAAATACCCTTCCGAAATTTTTTTTGCTGAGTACTGATACTCTCCCAACATTTGTAAATACTCCACACTCCAAAGAATAGTGCTTCATAACATATTTGGTGATTCAAAAGGAGCATTTTTTCCAGATTTACAGCACTTGTACCCATCCCAATTTTGTTTTGCTCACTATATTTTAAAACTGGTGAGTAAACTACTCCTACCTGCCAACATTATCTGGAGCATTGTTGGCACCTGATCAATTCTTATCTAGAAAAACATTCCATTGTTTTTAAAATGTACTCCATGCTCCACTCCGTTCAGACATTTGTACACATCTGAATTTGGTTTAACTCACCTCACTTTCAAAATGAGGAGTACAAGTACTTATCCCAAAAAATCTTATCTGGAGCCATGTATGCTGCTGTATGTATCTGCAAAGGCGCCCTGAGCTTGGGAAGGGCGCTTAATATAAATAAAGTTTTACTTACTTACTTTCTAGTGGCTGTAAAACTTAATATCGATCCTTGAAGAGTAGGGATTCATCTGGTCTTCTTCTACCGCCCCCCTCCCCCCCCGGACTACTGGTAGAGTTGGAGACTTTCCACTTTAGTCATTGTGTCTACCATGCTGCATATCTTGGACAACCCTCCCCTGCGATCCATGCATGAAGTCAAGGCAGGAGCCAGGCTTTTTACTGACCCTTCTGGTGTGGGTGGCAGTTGCCTGTAAACTGTTGCCTTGCAGCCAGTGGGGATTCTGCCCCCAAGTTTAGTCCTGCTCACCTGCCTCATTGATTGGCCTAGCTCATAATGTACTGTGGCGAGGGTTGCTGGGTAATGTATGGCCATCTGCACAGCAGCCCCTCTGCCTCTGTGTATTGTCAGTTAATGTTCTAGTAGTGGTGCTCTGAGCTTGCCCATGTCCGTGAGGAGAGCATCCTTGCAGATGCTATAAGCCCTCCCTGATGTACTCCGCTCCTGCCAGTCCTGGACTTGGGGTGTTTCACCTGGGTTGCCAGCATGCCAGCCAGCGAGCCCCATACTGCTTGGCACTGCTGAGCAAGCTGAATAGGTGTTTTTGAAGCTGGACCCTTCTAACTAGGTGAGGAGGGATCCCTGTAAGTCAGGACCCTTCTAACTAGGTGAGAAGTGGTCCCTGAAGATCAAGACCATTCCAACTAGGTGAGGCCGGCCTGCCGGCGCAGAGACAGGGTGTCAGTCTGTGACGCCGACGACCCAGGTTTGAAACGGACTTGGGATGTTGGAGGGTTGACTTGGGGAGAAGGATTGAGCATCCTAGAGACTGCTCTCCTTCTCCGGGGTGGGGAGGGGTTGAGTGTCCGGCACACCATGGACTTCTGGCGAAGGCTTGGGGTTCCTTAGTGCCGGTGCCGTCCTATATATAGAGGCGGAGTTGGATGCGGGTTGTCATTGCACGTCCGCGCCCCCAGGTACTAGAAGCAAAAATAGCCTCCGGCGCACGACCATGAAGCCTCCCCTGCCACGGATCTCGTGGGGGGGGCCCTTCCTCCCCCAATGCAGCCGTGATAGAGTTTCGTCAGGGCTGTGAGGGGGGCTCGGGGGGGGGTAATTCAGGGGGTACTGTGATTGAGGAAAAGGGATCCCCGATGTGGTGGAGGGTGGCTGAATTGGAAACTAAGCTGCCGAAAACGCAAAAAGCGCAGCAAGTAGAAGAAGAAAAAACTAGGTGAGGAGGGGTCCCTGTAGAAACATAGAATGTGTCGGCAAAAAAGGACTGCCAGGCTCACCCAGTCTGCCCAGTATGCCTAGTACGTCGCTAGGACTTTACTATTGCCTTCTGGCCCCCGGATTTACCAGACCCATGTGTCTATCCCACGCTCTCTTGAATCCTCCCGCAGTAGAATTTAGAATACTGGTTCAAAACACTTTGCAGTCACCTTACATTCTGGCAGATGCCAGACTTGTTTCTATAGCCAGAGTGGAGTGGGTGGCTAGTGAATTTGAGGCTACTAAAAATTATGCAAATTTTTGAAAAAACACTAGTCAGTTTGAAACAGACATGTAAATACAAAAACAGTTATAGAGAAACTGCATTAGGAACACTCGAGCAATTTTAGCAGAATGAACTGATTATTGTGAGAACCTGTTTTTAGGTTCTGGAAGGGGAGGCAGGATTGTTAAATTAAAAGGGGAAGGGAGGGAGTGTGTGGAGGGGGAGCAGGAAAAGGTAGACATTTTCTTTTGTTCATTGTTCATAGAGGAAAAAGATGGGAAGGGGTCCCAAAAATGTTATGGGAGCATTGGAAGGAGAGAGGTGGATACTGGTCCATTTTCGGAGGAGGGAGTCCTGAAAGGACTTAGAAATCTGAAAGTGGACAAAGCACTGGTGCTGGACGGAGCTTATAGAGGTACTGGGTGCATGTCTGATGGTCCTATTTTTTTGTCTTATTTTTTTATATACTAACATATTAAATGCCAGCAGAATAGGCCTAATGGTCTTTCGCATCTGCTCATTTGGTCACCCCCACCCTGAGAGCTGACCTTACTGCCCTGTTCGCCTTCTCTGGCTTCTTCCTTCCCAGTTCTGGATATTCTCGCTGCATTGGATTTTGCATCCAGAACCCTTCCCCTGTACCTGTCCCACCCCCTCTTGAACCCCTCCACTGTCTCTGCCTCCACCAGCCCCCTAGGCAGCATATTCCATGGCTCCACCACCCTCTCAGTGAAGTAGCACCTCCTCCTTTCTCCCCGATCTCCCCAGCTTCCACCCATGCCATCTAGTGGCCCCCTCCTCCTTCCTTCGAAGCACCCTGACTGCTCCTCCCCTATTTACCCCCTTCATGTACCTGAAGACCTCTGTCGTGTCCCCCCGGTCCCTTCTTTCTTCCAATGTGTACATATTTAGCTCTTCGAGCCTCTCCTCATAGGTCCTGTCCCCCAAGCCCCAAATCATTTTGGTTGCCCTCCTCTGGATCCTCTCCAGGAGTTTAATGTCCTTCTTTAAGTGTGGCCTCCAAAACTGCACGCAGTACTCAAGGTGTGGCCTCACCAAGCAGTTATACAGAGGGAGTATCACTTCCCTCCTTCTGGAGGTGATCTCCCTAGCGATGCATCCCAGCATCCTGTTGGCCTTGGCTGCTGCCCTCCTACAAGTCTCAGAGTTGTTCTTCTTGACATCCACCACCACCCCCAGGTCCCTCTCAGCCATCGAGACTTGTAGCATCCCCCCACAGGGGTACACTTGGCCCGGGTTTCTGACCCCCAGGTGCAGTACCTTGCATTTCCCTGCATTGAACCTCAACTTCCACTTTCTAGACCATCTTTCCAGAGCCTCCAGGTCCCCCTGTAGGGCCACCCTCCCCTCCTCCCCATCCACCACCGCCCCCAGTTTTGAGTCATCCGCAAAGAGACTCATCTCACTCTTGATACCTGTCCTTATGTCAGAGACGTAGGTGTTGAACAGGAGGGGCCCAAGGACTGATCCTTGTGGGACCCCACTAATGATCCTCCTTGGGGATGAGACTATCCTGCCAACTACAACCCTCTGGGTCTGGTCCTGGAGCCAATTGCTTATCCATCTGATCATCTGGTTCTCCACCCCCATTTCTCCTAGCTTATCCAACAGGCTCTCGTGAGGAACAAGTCTAGAAAGAGGACGTCCACTGGTCTACCCAGGTCCAAGGCACTCATCACCCAGTCATAGAACTCCACAAGGTTTGTCTGACACGATTTCCCCGGGACGAATCCATGCTGTCTATCGTCCAGGCACCCTGACTTTTCCAGGTCCCCCTCCAGCTTCTCCTTGACAATGCCCTCCATCACCTTGCCCACCACCTATGTCAGGCTGACAGGTCTGTAGTTCCCTGCCACCTCCCTTGATACCCCCTTGTGGATAGGCACTATATGTGCCACCTTCCAGTCCTGGGGCACCCACCCTGTCCTCAGAGAGATGGTGAAAAGCTCTGCCAGGGGTTTCGCCAGGACATCCGCAAGTTCCTTCAGCACTCTGGGATGTAATTTATCCGCCCCGGGGCTTTCTTCGTCTTAAGGGACCTGAGGGCTTCCCTCGCTCTCTCTGCTGTGATTTCCACTTCCGCTACCTCTTCTCCCTGCTTAGCCTTCCCCCTTCCTGCCAGTGATGCCTCCCCCTCTCCCCAGACCCACCGATCGGTAAGGGTCCCCCCCTCCTCAGTATCACTGTCTCCTCCCATGTATGATGCAGCACCCCAATTTTCCTTGGTGAAAACTGAGGTAAAGTACTCATTTAGCACTCAGCCTGCTCCCCGGGTCTTGTGCCCATCTCTCCTGTTTTAATCCTGCTAATCTGCCCTTCACCCTTCGTTTTCCCCAATGTATCTAAAGAACCCCTTGTTCCTCTCCTAATTTCCCTGGCCAGGTTCTGCTCCTTCCTTGCCTTAGCCGCCCTCACCACCCTAGTGGCCCTTCTAGCCATCAGCTCGTACTCCCCTCGAACCCTTTCACTCCTTGAGCACTTGAATTGCCTATAGGCTGCCTTCTTTCCCCGCACCACCTCCTGGACCTCCCTGGTCCACCAGCAGGGTTTTCGGGCCCTACCGCATTTTCGTCTTACTCTTGCACAGGTGCTGGTAAAATTTTTCAACATTACATTGTTGTTGCATTACAAACAACATCCAGTAAAGGTGTACCACATGAAATTCATTGCAGGGAGTGCATTTTAAGAGCACGACGAGTATCTTTACATTTGTTACATCTTGTTGAGGGCTAATCCTGAATTAATAACAAAATGAGTGCATCCTATAATGCTCCTGACTGGAGGAGCTGTACCGACTGCGGAGGAGAGGGGGTGACTGCTGGCCGCATCGGCAGCAGAGGAGCGGGGGCGAGTGCTGTCCACACTGGCAGCAAAGGAGTGAGTGCACTGGTGGGATTGCTGGCTGCATCAACAACAGGAGAGGGCACCAGCACTCGTCCTTTTCCTGGCGGCCACAATTGGCGGTGGGCCAGAGCTTCTGGGACCAAACAGGCTGCAGGGACGGAGACCCAATCAGAGGGCAGGGTGCCAGGATTGAACTCATGGCTGGGCTACAAAAGGGCAAGCCCAGCCTCCTTCACAGGATCACTGGAGGAGCTGTAATTTTCTCCCACTCCCCCTACCCTGGCCCTGACCTCGACCTCTATTAAATAGACAGTGGGGGAGGAGCCAGGGGATAGGAGTGGCCTGGACTAGTAGTGAGCCGGACTGACACCTTGCATGCAGGGTGGGGAATTGTTAAGGTAAAAGGTGCATGCTGTGTGGGGGATTAAGTAAAATCTCTGAAATTTGTATAGTTGTAGCTGTGATCACTGAGGAACCCGGTGGGATTGTTTTTTGGCATTAAGAGGGGGCCTTTTGAACCAGAAACCTGCTATGATGATGGGAATGGGACCTCGCGTCACTAGAGCGGGCATCTTTGGGAGGATGGTTGGGTGCACAGGGTGTGGCGTGGCCATGGTACTTGACTGTGCTTGGAAGTTTGGGGGTTGTCCAGTGTGCCACCAACTGGTGCAGCTTGGGGAAGAGGTGGAAGGATTAGAAGGCAGCTGGGCGATGTTGGGGGATATGGGGAACTGGAAAAGTAGGGGGCAAGGGGTAGCCTATGTAAATGCATCAGGTGCTGAAGCCTCAGGCATAGGGAGAGGAGTGCGGGAGGTACTCTGGGCACATGGGGACCCTGGCAGAGGGAGCCCAAAAGGTGCTGAAGCCTCAGGCATAGCGAGAGCAGTGCAGAGGGGTACATGGGGACCCTGGCAGAGGGAGCCCAAAAGGTGGATACTTCCAAAGAAGTAGGCAGGCGTCTGGGGTTGTCCAGAGAGAACCGAGATTGGGGGGGGGGAGTCCTGGGGTCTGCTCTTAGGCTCACAAATCGTTTTGACCTCCTGCGTGTGGTGGTGGAGGATGAGTGTTGGGGGAGGGATCATGTAGGGCAGGGACGGATAGGGTGGGAAGGGAGAAATGGGCAAGAGACAAGGACCAAATTTGGGAGGAATGGGGGGTTGGAGCCATGATGGGTAAGAAAGCAGGACGAGGCTCCGGACAGGCAGAGGAAATGGAGGTGGGGGGGCAGGAAAAGGAGGAGGATCGGGTGAGCAAGGAGGAGGCTGCAGAAATTGGGGGGGCTGAGGGTACGGGCTGGGGGCATGGCAGGTGGATGGGGCTGAACGTGGACGGGACGGAAGCAAGTAAGAACCAAGCTAGGCCAACAGATAGGGTGGATGGCCCAGTCAGCGGCGGGGTGCAGGGGGATAGCGACACAAAAAAAGGATACTGGGGTGAGGGGATGCCCAGGACTGGGGCGGAAGGGGTGGTCGGTGTCGGTAGGGAGAGGACTACATTTGACACCCAGATTGTTGCAGGTGCGAGGAGCCGGCTGGTGGGGGAGGCTGGAGGAAGGGGCGAGGATGTGCAGGGAAGACTGGGAAATCAGCAGAGGGTGAGCGTGGAAGCAAAGGGGAAGTTTAGAGCATTACGGTTGGGGGATTCCATGATCAGAGGTATCCAGTGGGAGGGGCAGGAGGAGGGTAGAACCTATCCGGTAAGAACCAAATGTCACCCTGGCCTGACTGTGCACAAGGTCAAGCACGAGGTATATTCACTGGCAAGGGAATGTGGGGGGTCCCTGGACATACTGGTATATCTGGGTACAAATGACGTAAATGGGAATAGTGAATTGGAGATACAGGCCAGGTTTCGGGAGCTGGCCAGGGTATGCCATTCCATAGGCTGCTCAATCTCCTTCTCGCAAATCCTGCTGGTAACGAGGGCTAGTGGGGAGAACAAGCAGCAAATTAGGGTGATTAAATCAGTGGCTCAGGGAGTGGTGTGAGGTTAAGGGGTATGGCCTTGTGGGGGACTGGGGGGCAACCTGGGAGGATAAGGGGCTGTACACTAAGGACAGGCTCCACCTCAATTTGGAGAGGAGGGAAATCCTAAAGCTGAAACTAGCTGGGCTCATCAGTGAAAGGTGGGGTTTAAACTTGTGAAGGGGGGAAGGATCGAAGTAAGGGCTGCTGCAGGGGACACGATAAAGGAGGGTCTCTGTCTCCACTTCCCTAAGGGGCTGGAGGACTATGGAAAAATGCCAGTAGGTAGGGTGCAGGGGAGGGGGAGCATGCGGCCAAATGGGAGCACAAGGGTGGGGAATGGGAGGAGGGGATGGGGTGGAGGGTGGTCCTGATAAATGCCAGGAGCTTGGGAAATAAGATGCCTGCGCTCCAGGTGAATCTAGTTAGAACACATTAGATCTTATAATAACTAATACGAATCATATTTCTAATATTTCCATACAAGACCCATTAAGAAATAGTCACCATATGTCTACCCATTTTCAAATTTCTTATGATCACCAACCCCCCACTAACGAACTGAAGTTAAAACAATACGAAAAAGCAAATTTCATAGAAATAAATACACATCTAAATAACACTCAGTGGGAAAGTATACTACCCCCCCCCCCACACACACACCTTGAAGAAGCCTGGGACTATTTAAAAACTAAAATACTCGAATTAGAAGAAATGTGCATTCCTACTAAAGATAAATATAACAAAAAAGGGGAAAATCCCTTCTTGGTTTAACAGATCCAAGAAAAAGCAAATTACATGTAAAATGAAACTTTTCTCCTCTCTGAAAAAAATGTCCCGATAACTAAAAAATGAAAGTCCTTAAATTTGCATAGGGAAGCAATCAAGGAGTTAAAAAAAACAACAACAAAAAAAAAAAATTCTATTGGCTAAAAGGAACCTTGAATTTAGGATAGCCCATTCAAAAGACTGTCATAAGTCCTTATTTTCTTACCTGAATGAAAATGAAATAGGCTAGTAGGTCCAGTGACATTAAATGACTTCGTAATTACATCCGATAAAGAGACTGTGGATACCTTCAACAGTTATTTTTGCTTGGTCTTCTCTAAAGATACACAACAAAGAACCATTGATTACATTAGCAGTCCTACGGATTATAAAAGCACTGCTACTGACACTATGAATGTACTTAAAACATAAAAAAAAAAATACAAGCCCTACATCTACATCCTAAATTCCTTATGGCAACATCTAATGCATTAACTCTCCCATTAACAATTATATTCAACAAATCACTTCAAGAAACAACTGTCCTGTCAGATTGGCTTGCAGAAATTAATGCACTGATTTTTTAAAAAGGTAATCTCTCAAAAATAGAAAACTACTAGCCCATCAGTCTTCCTTCAATTCCACGTAAACGTATGGAAAAAAAATTATTAAAACCTTGGTTGAAGCAGAAATGGAATCCCTGACTGTTTCTGATCTCTCTCAACATGGATTTAAACAGAGCTATTCATGCACAACTAATATTATCTTCTTTTATAATCATATTAGCATAGGGTTGGATTCAGATATCCCTATGGACATCATTTTACTAGATTATAGAAAGGCGTTTGACAAAGTATCTTGCATCAAATTACTACACAAACTTTCTTTTCTGCCATTATAGTTAAATGGGTTGACGGGCTGGCTTGGAGGAAGAACCCAGAGAGTCAGAATAAACGGAACCTTATCAGATGTTGGATGTCACTAGTGGGGTTCCCTAGAGCTCTTTCCTGGGACCAACACTTTTTAACATCTTCATTAGTAGTATGAAGATAAGCCCAACAAACATTATCAAATTTGCTGATGATGCTAAATTTACGGGAAAAGTCGATAGCCCAATTAACAAATGACCTTGCCACTGTTAAACACTGGGCCCAAGACAATGAAATGTTCTTTAACATTCAGAAATGTGCAGTAATGCATCTGCGGAAAAGCAATCCCAAACAGTCTTATACTTAAAATAACACTATATTAAAAAATTTCTACTTGTGAGAAAGACTTGGGCATTACAGTAAACAATAAGTTGTCTTTCACTAACCATTGTAATAAGGTAGCAAATCATCCCAATGCACTTCTTAGACGGATCATCCATACATTTGTTTCTAAAAGTGAAGACTGTATCATTGCCCTATACAGATCCCATATTAGACCATACTCTGACTACGGGGTCACCATTCTGGAATCCATATTTAGTTAAAAACATAGACAAGATAGAACAAATTCAGCATAGAGCAACTAGAATGGTTCCTTACTTATCTCATATCAGATATGACCATAGATTAGAAAAAACAGGACTCCACCCACTAGAAACAAGATGTAGAGGTGACCTCCTGCTATTATACAAAATTCTTCACTCCCCGCCCCTAATGCAACAATGTGGCATTAGTTATGCTTGATGAAAAATCGTACCAAGACTACACAATAGGCAGTTCAATGTTGAGAAAGTAAGAACCAAGAAAATACTTCACTTTTATACCATCAGGGCCCCTAGAATGTGGAATAAACTACCTCAAGAATTGGTTGAATGTAATGATTTCAATATTTATAAGAAACCTCTAGATATTTGGCTTTTACTCAACTCCGCCTAGGCAGGGTTTTAAATAACTGATTAGCCGTTTTTTTTTTTTGGGACAATGCTAACTGTTCAGAAAGTATTTATATAGGTTTTCTAGAAGTGTTGTGTTTGTTAAACACAGTGAGGCGAGTGCTATGCATTTTCACAATGTTTTAGCACTTTTACGAGCAAAACGCTAATCAATTTTTGGAGTTAAATAAAACACTGCTAGGGTATATGGCCCACAGCTGTGGGGGACAATCTCAATGGGCTATGGCCTCCCTTTTGTCCTAACCAACCAAGCAGTGGATGTGGCAGCTGTCACTGAGACCTGGGCCACCAAGAGGTACGATTGGGACCTAAACCTGGAGGGCTACACAATGCTCAGGAAAGTTGGGGGGTAGCACTGATAGTCAAAATGGCATTGGTATAGGAGTGGTGGAGGAATGGAGGCAATTTGGGTCACCCTCCAAGCGCAGGGGGTTTAAGAGTAAAGTTAGAGGTGGTATACAGCCCATCCGTGCTGGCAGAGGCTGTGGAAGAGAGTTTGATGGCAAATATTGTGGGTCGCTGTAGATTAGGCAAGGGAAAAGTAGTGATGATGGGGGGACCTAAATATGCCAGGAATGGACTGGGGGACTATGACGTCCCCAGTGGCCAAGGAGCTGAAGTTGCTGGATGCCTTCCAGGACATGTTCCTGACCCAGCAGGTGGGAGATCCAACTAGGGAGGCCAGGACACTGGTTGTAGTCCTGATGGACAGTGACCAGATTGGGGGCCTGGAGATGAGGGACCCATTGGCGGGGAGTGACCATGCCACAGACGGTGGTAATTGACTTCAGGGGTGCGGATTTCAGGGAGATGGGAAGGATCCTTAAGGGTCAGTTGGACGGGATAAGGCCAGACATGGATGCTGACAGTAGGTGGGAGATCATTAGGAGGGGGCTACAGGAGGCTACCAGGTCCTGTGCAAGAGAGGGGCACAAATCCGGTAAGGCCAGAAAACCCTGTTGGTGGATCCGGGAGGTTCAGGAGGTGGTGAGGGATAAGAATGCGGCCTATAGGCACTTCAAGCGCTCAAGGAGTGAAAGGGATCAGGGGGAGTTTGAGCGGATGGCCAGGAGGGTCACCAGGGTGGTGAGAGCGGTTAAGGCCAGGAAGGAGCTGATTTTGGCCAGGGAGATCAGGAGGGGGGACAAGGGGTTCTTTAGATACACTGGGGAGAAAAAAGGAAAACGAGGGGGCAGAGCAGTAGGATTAGGACATGGAGGGATGGGCACAGGATAAGGGGGAGCAGGCCGAGGTACTAAATGAGTACCTTGTCTCAGTTGTTACCAGGGAGGATGGAGGAGCTACGTTTATCGGGGAGAGGGGGTGGGACCCTTAGAGATAGGGATCCCTGATGTGTCTTGGGAGAGGGAAGGGCCAGTACCGTCAGGTACCCCCAGGCCCCAACTCTGTGAAGGTATTTGGCACCAGTAGTTCAAAAACAGCACTGGATTCACCAGTATAGGAATCAGGGCAGTGAGGGATGGCGAAGAATTGGCACCACACTACTCATTCCGAGGAAATGCCATCTTAACTTCCATGTGGCCCATAAAACCCACGTTGACGAGGTCTCCTCAGACAGCTGTGCAACCCATTGTGCCCAGGCCACCTATTCTTTTCCGCTTGGCTTACCCTTTCTGCTCTGTAAGCCCTATTTTCTTTCCCCTCTGGACTTGCTATTGCGCCTAGTATGTCTCGCACCTATGGTAGTTTCCCATATTTTTGTACCTGCACTGTTTTCAGCTATCACTCTGTATAGTATCTGCAATGTCATTACCTACTGCCTTGTATAGTATATGCACTGCATTAGCTACCACCTTGTATAGGTCTTCACACTCCTGCACTGGTAGTGGTGTTTAGCTACCAAATTGTATAGGTCCCGCTATGTTTCGGACACGCAACGCAATGTCTTGTGTATAATTTATCCCTGTGTTTAGCTCTGTATCAGTCCTATGTATGATATGTAGGATGCTAATTTTTTTCGTTGTCTATGTATGTTTTATGTGTTGCTTTGATGAGGAACCTTTGGAAATGAGTCCCTGACTCAAAGGTCTGTAATCCGATCGACTCAAATAAACTCTCCATAAAGAATATAGTTCAGAACCTTGTAAAGCATCTTATCCGGGGAAAAACTGTCAGAATAACCTGACAGTTTAACTATCTAACAGATCAACATTTCCAACTGATTTAACGTTAGGATCATTTAGAGTTCTAGTAGAAAGACGTCAGCAAGTCCCATAACACCAATTACTCGCTGGCCGGCATGAATATAGTAAAACTTGCTATTACACCAAAACAGATGTTATTGATTGGCCAAAGGGAAAGTCTCAATTTACAGTTCACTCAAGTAAAAGCCAGCCTGTAGCCTCAGTTTCCCGTCTCGTTCTCCGATGTTTCATCCTCCTTCTTTACCTGTTGCTGCTGGTTTCCCAGTCTTTGAAGACAGTTGCCAGCCTCTTTAGGGTCGGTAAAAATATAGTTTTTGTTGCCAGTAGAGAGATGTAGATGTGCTGGAAACAGTAATGTGAAAGGTATCTCCAGTTCCCGGAGCTGCCTCTTCACCCCATCAAAAGCTTTTCTTCTCTCTCCTAAGGTGGTCTCCGGGCTTCCTTACTCCTGGGCTGTACCTCCTGATGCTGCTAAGTAGGCAGGAATCAGACCGCTGCAGCAGGGGACATCCAGCCCTCTACTACTTGTCTTCCTCAGTTTACTTCCTGCCTTGCAGGGAGCAGGTACTCTGCAGCAGAGCTCTGTCACTGTGGTGACAGCGCTGAAGACTTCAGGACTGTAAGTTTGGAAATTTTTATTTTGGATTTGGGCATTTTTACTCTGGATATGCTCAGAGAGCAGGGATGGATGGATGGATGGATCCAACGACAAAACCCTCTCTCTTGGGGGGGCCCCAGTCTCAGCCCTGCATGCTGTACAGACTGGCCCCTCTCAATTTCCAGGAGGCAGCTATCTCTGCTCCTACAATTTCAGGATGTAGCTCTTGATGCTCCGAGGGGGGTCCCAGTCTCAGCCGTGCATGCTGGTCAGACCGGCACCCCCACTCTTCTCCCACGCGGTCCCAGCCTCAGCCAGCTACGCGTGCTGGAAGTGGCCTTTCACTTTTCTTTTCCTGCGCTTAAGACTGTTTGCGGCGCTGCCCCCCACCACTCACTTCAGTTGGATCAGAGGAAAATATTAAACCCGCATTGGACTAGCAGATCGCAGGAGAAAAAACAATTCTTGAGTATTCAGCCGGGGATGACGCCCGGGGATTTTCCCACGCCACCACGAGGAGGGTGAGCAGCTGCAGCAGTGTGCTGGCACATTCGCTCTAGGACCCAGAAACACGTCCACCGAACACTTTTCCGTCGATGGGCTCTTCAGTGGCTAGGCTCATCGACTGATTCTGCGCTCACCACAGAAGGGTCGCGGCAGTGTGCTCAGGCAGTCCCAAACTCCTGGGTGGCTAGTTCCAACAGGCCACACCAATGGATGCCGTATTTCTTTGGTGGCCCGACTAACAGGCCACTCAGAGGCACAGCTTGTCGACTAGCACTCAGAGTCTCATGGCTCGTTGACGGAATCCATTTTTACATCTAATCTAAGCCCAGTAACGGGACGAGCACTTCAGAGGCTACTGCTCGTCGCCGAAGACAGCGTGTGGCCCAGCTACTCTGGCAGCGTTTTGATTTACTCTAAGCTGGCGCCATTTTCTTTTACTCTAAGCCTAGTAGCACTTCTAGGGGCCTTTTACTCTAAGCCTAGTAGCACTTCCAGGGTCTTTTTGCAGGATGAGCACTTCACAAGGTGTGGCTCGTCGCCAAAGAGGGCATATGGCCCAACCAGTCTGGCAACAGTGCACTCACACCTCTCACTAGACACAGCAAATCAGCAAGTGCCCAGGGCTCAAAGCTCATTGATGGAGCCCCCTTTTATGTTTCATCTAAGCACAGAAGCACTTCCATGGGGCCTTGGGCAGTGACAAGCACTTCAGGTGGTGTTGCTCGTCGCCGAAGGATGTGTGTGGCCGAACTACTCTGGCGGCAATGCGCACAGACCAGTGACTAGTTCCCAGTGCTCTTTGCTGATCGTCGGAAGTCTAATGGGTGCACTGAGGCCCTGCTGCCCCTGGAGGCGACTGGGAGAGGCCTCCTACAATCAAGCGATTGGTAGACACTCCCTGCATTCGCAACAGCGAGGGCTGTGGATTACAGCTCCCCCCCCAACTAGGAACCACCATTACAGACGAGGCGGCCTAATGGCCAAAGAACTACGAGCCAGGAGTCCTGGTGACCGGTGGACCTAAGACCTGCGTCTGACCTCACTTGGGATTTGAAAACTGGTCCACAGGTGCAGTTAAGGGAATTTGTATCTGGATAAGGGCCCTATCCCCCAGCAGGTGGATTATTGGACTAGGGGGATGGGGCGTCTAGTATAGGACGGGGTGACTAGTATGGGGGTGCCCAGCTGCACAGGCCAGGCCAGAAGCAGGCCCCGACATGCTCCATAGTATGTCTTTGGATTAGCAGGGCATACTCCTCCGAGCAGGAATGGCCATGAGTGCAGATCCCCCACGCTGGGCCCCCCTCCCCACTGGGCTCTCTGCGTATATTCTAAGTGAACAACGGCCCCGAGGTCACAGGAGGTATCGGAGGCAGCCATCTCAGTGAACAGCTCCCAACTGCATAGTCGGTGGATGTCACAGCCCCCAGAGGGGACCCTCTTAGTCTCAGAGCCTTGGCGCCGAACCTTCTCCCCTCCACAGTCCTCATTAGCAGACCGCTTGAAAGCATGACATGAGGGGGGTAAAGGGGTATCCAGTTCCTGGAGCTGCCTCTTCACCCTATCAGAAGCTTTTTTTCTGTTCCTTATAGCATAGGTGAAATCAAGGAATAGCATAACTTTAGAATCCCCTTCTTGTATTGTCCATGTTGCTCAGAGGATGGCATCTTGTTCAGCTGATCAGGCTGTACTAACTAGTAAAGTTCTGGGTCCTTCAGCTGATGTCCTGGCCCTCCAAGGGTTGATGCGGTATGCCTTATGTAGCTGAAAAGCTTTGCAGCCTGTCTGTTCAGCAGTCCAGCATTGGAGAAAATACTCTCGGGTCAGGACCCTTGATCTCCGCTGGCAGGCCCCAAATCCAGACATTAGCAGACCAAACTAAATTTTCCAGCTGCTCCAAGCGGGTGTTAATTGCTGATTGTGCTTTTACTGCAGTAGCAGCGACCGCCATTGCTTACTCCGCTGTTGTACTGAAGTCCATTATTGAGTCCGCCATGGCATCCACTTGCTGCTTGATGTTGGTGAGTTGTTCTGTAATTGAATCCGGCTATTTGTCCATTTTCTGGACAGATTTAATATATCGAGAGAATATTGCAGCGAGTCCAACGTGGTGGTTTTAGAGTTTGCTACCTGTGCGGCTTGCTCTGTTCTGTTGGGCTGCTTCGATTGTAGTCCCCTTGGGGCAAAAAAAGTCCTGTTTTAGAGATTTCAGTTTACCCATGCTTCCTGAATTTGGTGTCAGAATAACCCTCGTTAAGTTTTTTCTCAAGTGTGGAAGGTTCACTGACAATTGGTACAAAATAATTTAAGGCTCTCTAGCTGGAGCTCACCAAAAATGCTGCTGCTAGCGGGATTGCTGGCTCTGCCCCCTTGATGGTCCTGTTTAACAGCTTATTGAAAAAGGAGTGATCCTGGAGGACTGTAGGAGGGCAGATGTAGTCCTACGTCATAAATGTGGTAGCAGGGAAGACGCTGGCAACTATGGGTCAGTCAGCTTGACTCCGGTGGTGGGAAAGTTAATGGAATCACTGCTGAAGGAAAGGATTGTGGGATATCTTGAATCCAGTGGGTTACAAGATCCAGAAGCAGCATGGGTTCATGGTATGGGGTGGGGGAGGTCATGTCAAATGAATCTGATAGATTTGACTAGGTGACCAAGGAACTGGATCAGGGTGGAGCAGTGGACATGGCCTACCTGGATTTCAGTAAGGTGTTCGACACTGTTTCACGTAGGAGACTAGTAGGCAAGCTGGGTAGCTTCAGAGTGGGTCCAAATATGGTAAACTGGGTAAGAAATTGGTTAGAGGATAGGCCGTAGAGGGTGGTAGTAAATGTCGTTCACTCTGGGGGGGGTGACCAACTGGGTACCTCAGGGATCAGTGCTGGGACTGGTCCTCTTTAATGTCTTAATAAGTGACGCTGCAGAGGAGCTGGAAGGGAATGCCTTCCTCTTTGCAGATGACACCATACTCTGCAACAGGATGGACACTTGGGGTTGGGGGGGTGGAAAGGATGAGCAGTGACGAGAGAGAGAATTTGAGGAGTGGTCAAGGGTCTGACAGCTGGGTTTCGATGTGCAAAAATGCAAAATGGTGCAGTTGGGGCACAGAAACCCAGGGGTGGAGTATAAAATTGTGGGGAAGGGGAGTGGTACTGATGACCACCAAGCAGTAGAGGAACCTGGGGTGGTCATATTGGATGACTTAAAGTTGGTCAGGCAGTGCGACAAGGCAGTTGGCAGGGCTAGTGGGATTCTAGGGTGCATAGGGATTAGGGAGAGGTATCGGCAGCACAGAAAGATTGAGGTGGTGTTGCCTTTTTATAGATCACTAGTAAGACCCCACCTAGATCCAGTTTTGGAGACCACATCTCAGGAAGTATATAGAGTGGAGGTGGTCCAGAGTAGGGTAGCCAAAATGATGCCGGGTCTGCATCAGAGCCCCTGTGAGAAGAGATTAAAGGTCCTCAGTAAGTACAGTCTGAAAGAGAGGAGGGAGAGGGGAGATAGGATAAAGACGTTTAAATACCTCGTAGGGGTAAACAAGGTACAGGAAGAAAGTATTTCTCTTCTGCCGGGCAGGCAGCCTTCAGACTTCGCATGCCTAAACTGTGGAGCTCCCTCCCTGTGGACATCCGGCACATGCCCTCAACTCAGCACCTCAACCCCCTCATCAAAGTGCATTTTTCCTCCACTTGTGACTGCGGCTAAGTTTATGCCAAGTTTCTGATATGAGTATCCTAGGTTCTGACTATGCTTGCGACCAAGCCGATGTTGTTTTGCTGACTTCTGTCCTACTATGCTGCTGTACCACATGTGTTGAAATGAATTAATTGTTGGTTCTTGTAGTACTACCTATCTCAGTTATGATCACTGATTGTTATAGCTTGCATTCTGTATAAATCTGTGTATTTTTCCACTGCTCCCCCATCCCCAGGACACACCTGGAATCGAGCAGTACTCTGCTTAGTGTGTCTTTCTGGTAAAACTTATAAATAAATAAATAAAAATATTCAGGAAATAAAGATGCTCAAGAACAAAGGGACATGCTATGAAGCTGGAGGGGGTTGATTCAGGAGAGATGTGAAGAAGTACTTCTGCACAGAAAGAGTGGTAGATTCCTGAAACAGCTTTCCAGCGGATGTGGTTGAGTTGAAACACTGTGTGTGTGTGTGTGTGTGTGTGTGTGTGTATATATGTGTATATGTTCAGGAATGCATAGGATAAACATAGGGGAAATCATCTGTGATGATAGTTTACAGACAAATGGCCATACTAGGTGGGCCAGGTGGTCCTTATCTGCCGGCAAACATGAAGTGCCCCTCCACAAAAATGGTCCCAAGGATGACCCAGGGGATTACAGACCAGTCAGTTTGATCTCCATTATGGGCAAGCTTATGGAGACCATACTAAAAGAAAGGTTGGTGGATTATCTAATGGAGCATGGTCTCCAGGATCAGAGGCAGCATGGGTTCATCCGGGGGGTGGGGGAGAGCTTGTCAAACAAATCTCATTGACTTCTTTGACTGTGTCACTAAGACAGTAGATGGGCCAAGTGGTAGATGTCCTCTGTCTTGATTTCAGCAACCTTTGACTCTGTGCCCCACAAAAGGTCGATCAGAAAGTTGGTGGATCTCTGGGTTGGGGAAAAGATCTCCAGATGGGTGGAAAACTGGCTGAGGGACAGAACCCAGAGGGTGGTTGTGGGAGGAGAGTTATCTGGGACCAGTGGGGTACCGCAGGGCTCTGTGCTGGGGCTGGTTTTGTTTAATGTCTTCATCAGTGACATTGGAGATGGGATTAAGGGCAAAATGTGCCTATTCGCGGATGACACCAAGCTCTGTGGGAGAGTTGACACAGCTGAAGGGATACAGGACCTACAGGAAGATCTGGAAAAGCTGGGGAGGTGGTCCAGGATCTAGCAGCTTGGCTTCAATGCCAAGAAATGCAAAGTTATGCATATTGGAGCCAAGAATCCCAGGACACCTGGGTGGGGTCCCAGTATCTGCATCAGAGGAGGAGAAGGACCAAGGAGTGATGATCACTAGTGACCTGAAGCACTCCACGCAGTGCAAGAAAGCAGCAGCAAAGGCAAACAGGATGCTGGGATGCATATCTAGGGGGATCAGTAGTAGGAGAGAAGAGGTTATACTGCCCTTGAACATGTCACTAGTAAGGCCACATCTAGAGTATGAAGTTCAGTACTGGTGCCCACGCCTCAAAAAAGACATTAACCTGCTGGAGAAAGTCCAGAGGAGGGCTACAAAGATGATAGCTGATCAGCAGGGTAAGGCATATGAGGAGAGATTGAGGGCACTGAACAAGTACTCCCTGGAGGACAGGAGAGAGAGAGGGGACATGATTGGGACCTTCAAGTACTTGAAAGGGATAAATAAGGTTGATAAGGAGAGTCTCTTTAAGCTGAGTGGGAACCATAACACAAGGGGGCACAGTCTTAAGCTGGAAGGAGGGAGGTCAGGAAGCACTTCTTCACAGAGAGGGTGGTGGACACTTGGAATGCACTGCTGGAAGAGGTCATCTCATTGAAGACAGTGGACAGCTTTAAGAGAGGCTGGGGGAAGGTAATGATCATGGGTAGGGAGGATTTGAGGAGGGAGGAGGGAGGGAAGGGACATTCGCTCAAGATCTTCCTGGACATAAAGTCTCCACCACTCATTCACACTGATGGGAACTACACCGGGCGCTAGAGACTCAGCGGGGCAAACTTTTTGAAGGGCGGCGCCAGAGATAGACCCCGCGAGTCGCGCCGCCCTCGGCTCGCTCGCAAGAAAGACTGTCTTAAGGCCGACCCTCCAACCGCCTCAGTTCCTTTTTTCCCCGCTGTCTAGTGCGCTTCAGTGACTATGTCGCTCGCCCGCCGGGAGTCAAACTTCAAACCAGCAGCATAGTTTTCAGTTCATTGTTTTGTAATATATTTTGAAATAAACACTGCTTACTTTTAAGTATACTTATTAAAGAAAAGAAGTTTTCAGCCTACACTGATGGAGTCGACCATGAGCGGGTCAGGTGACGGTAGGGAGACTTCATATGAAAGCTGTTCAGTCAGCTGGTCCGGTCCGCCGCCTCTCCGGAGAGGGAGTCCGACAATGGATGGTCCGATGGTCGAGGATGATGGCCCCCGGAAGTTATAAAAGAAAACGGTCACAAGACTGGCAACGCTCGCCTCGAGCCTTTCTTCGCCCACAGTTCAAAAAGAGAAAGCATCACTTGAGGTCGCCTTCTGGTATGTCTGCACGTCGACTGTCGGTTATTGGGGTCAGGTGTCGGTCTCCTCCTCTGAAGTCGCCAGTTTCTGTCGCCGGTGACCGACCTCTTCAACATCGAAGCCCTTCCCCGCCTTTTGGAAGGGCTTCAGATGAGCAGTTTCCTCAGTGGGCCGCTCTGATGGAGCAGTGGGCTCGGAGGTTGGTCCAGCTGCCTGGCCCGGTCACTCCGAGGCCCTTGGGCTCGAGGATCGGGTAGGGCGGTTGGACCTCCCTAGTCACACGACGCCTTCCTCGATGCCGTTGACTCCGTGCACTTGGCTGCAGCGCAGGGGGCCACACCGATGCCATTATCTCCTGGTATTCCTCCTATTTTTCCTCAAATTGCAGTTTTCGGAGCCCTGGATTGCTTTTGGCACAGTTGGCATCGATGGGTATTTCGGCGCCGTCTTTGGCGCCCTCAGTGCCATTGGGGTTGTCAGCGCCGTCCTCAGAGCCACAGGCCTCTTCAGCACCGTGGCCTCAGTTGGTGCCATGTGCTGGGCTGTTTCAAACGGTGCCGACTTCCTTGCCTTTGGCGCCAAGGCTTGGCTCGGCAGCGTCCAGCCTTCAGAGCTTCTCGACTCCGATTCCTTTCTCCTCTTCTTTTTCTACTGTCTTTCACTCCTTTCCTGTCCATACAGTCCTTCCTGGGCTGCCAGGAGATGATATTGAGCCTGACCCAGACTTTCGGCTGGGTGATGATGTTGAAGGAACAGGAATTAATCCTGTTGCAGAGCCTGTGGTCAAAGACCTGTCATTTAAGTCTCTGCTGAAAAATGTAAATTCTGCTCTTTCTCTCCAGACTACAGATATCGATCCTGGGATGCTCTCAAGACTCCAGTACCTTCATGACCGGAGAGCCCTATGGATTTAACTCCCCCAGTACAACCATCCTTTGAAACGTTCTCTCAGATGGTATGGAATAATCCTGCTCTCATTCCTTCTGTGGCTAAGTCCATAGACAGGAAGTATGCTGCCCTAAGGATCGACCCATTTTGGCCTCCCAGGCCTTTGCGGACCCTGTTGTAGTCTTGGCAGAGAATGATAAGGCCGTTCTTCCTCAGGCATCAACAGCCCGGCCTATAAACAAAGAATCTCGTAAGATAGACACCTTAGGTAAGAGAGTCTTTGCTGCCTCCACCCTGGGTATGCGTATTGCCAGCTACCAGAGCTATTTCTCTCAATATGAGTATGTTCTTTGGCATTCGCTCAAACAGATGGTAGAAGCTCTGCCCGAGTCGGACATTAGTTCAGAGCTACTTCAGACCATAACCAGGGGCATTGAGTCCAACAACCAGCAGGTTAAAGCAGCTATGGACACTTTCGATACTGCTTCCCGAGTGGCGGCGGGCATTTGTACCCGTCGTCACTCCTGGCTATGCACCTCGGGCTTCACGAACGATGCTCAACAGTAGGTCATGACGTTACCCTTTGATGGTATGTATCTGTTCAGATCACAAGTAGAGCAAGCTCTAGAAGCCACACAGAAGACTAGGTCAGCCATTAAAACGGCTCGACCCGCTCCCACCCCTTCTCAGGGGGGTGTTAACAAGCGGCAGTTTCACAACAGTCAGTCCTTTCAGGGCAAGGGCAGGGGAGGTTTTAACAAAAACAAAGCCCCCCAGCCCCAAAAGAAAATGCAACAGAAGGCACAAGGGCCCAAAGCGTCCAGTGCCACCTTCTGAGTTCCTGGCCCAGGTCCCACCTCAGCTGCCCGAGGGGGACTCTTCCTCAGTGGTGGGAGGACGTCTGACTCAGTTCTACAACCAGTGGAAGTCCATAACATCAGATAAATGGGTTCTCTGGATAATCCGCGAGGGGTATTCCCTCAACCTTTCAGAAACCCTTCTGAATCATCCCTCCAAACGACAGCCCAGGCTGGCAATAATACAGTCAGACCTTCTTGCCTCCGAGATACAAGGCCTTCTGAACAACAGGGCAGTAGAAATAGTTCCGCTGTATCAACGAAACAAAGGTTTCTACTCCCATTACTTCCTGGTCCCGAAAAAGACCGGTGGCATGCACCCCATTCTGGGCCTCAGAAAGTTAAATAAGTGTCTTCTCAAGGAAAAGTTCAAGATGATATCGCTAGGGACCCTGTTACCCTTGCTTCATCAACATGATTGACTAGCTTCCCTGGGCATGCAGGATGCTTACCAACATATTCTTATTCACCCGAAGCACCACAAATACCCAAGGTTTGTGGCACTGGGCCAACATTATCAGTTCAGAGTCCTGCCCTTTGGGCTATCCTCGGCGCCACGAGGTTTTACAAAGTGTTGTGCAATTCTCGCAGCACATCTCGGAGAAATCGGAATGTAGGTGTTCCCATATCTGGACGACTAGCTTCTAGCAAGTCCTTCCAGTCAAGGAACTCTTGATGCCGTAGCCATGGCTTCAGACTTTCTCACATCCATGGGAGTCCTGCTAAATCTCAAGAAATCGCAGTTGCAGCCTTCCCAGAAGCTTCTTTTTATAGGAACTCTTCTGGACACCTCCTATGTGAAAGCTTTTCTTCCAGAGGACAGAAGGAGCGATATCCTACAGATGGCCTGATACATCAGAGAGAACAGCTCAGTTCGAGCTATCTCGATGCAACAGATGCTGGGTCTCATGGCATCCTCGGTGTTCACTGTACCCCTTGCACGTCTCCACATGAGAACCTCTCCATGGATGCTCAGTACTCATTGGTCCCCAACCACTCACCCTCAGTCCTTTCTCATCAAGGTGACAGAACCTCTGAAGAGGTCACTCATCTGGTGGTCGCAAGAGGACAATCTTCTGGAAGGGTATCCCTTTGCTCCTCTGGATCATCAGATTTCCATTACAACGGACGCATCCTTGATGGGTTGGGGAGCTCACTGTCAGGATCTCCACACCCAAGGTACATGGACTCAGGACGAGTCCCACCTTCACATAAACGTCCTAGAAATGAGAGCCGTCCTCTATGCAGTCCGGGCTTTGAAGGACCTTCTCTGTCACAAGAACATTCTCCTTCAAACGGACAACAAAGCAGTGATTTATTACATCAACAAGCAGGGCGGTGCACACTCTTACCCTTTATGCAGGGAAGCGATGAGAGTGTGGGAATGGTGCCTAGAGCACAAGGCTCTAATTCAGGCGGTCTACCTGCCGGGAGTGCAGAATGAACTGGCAGACCGTCTCAGCAGAACGGAGACAGATCCTCACGAGTGGTCTCTCGACTCAACCGTAGTTCAGTCACTATTCGCAGAGTGGGGAACTACAGACCTGGATCTTTTTGCATCCCCACTCAACACAAAACTGCCTCTCTTCTGCTCCAGAAATCCAGGGCCTGGCATTTTCTGTCAGGCTGCATTCAGGCTGCAGTGGACAAAACGCTTTCTGTACGCCTTTCCTCCTCTTCCTCTAATTCGGAGGGTATTTCTCAAATTCGAGTCCCAGGGGGATAAAATGATCCTCATTGCTCCCTTCTGGCCTCGACAGATATGGTTTCCGTTACTCAACAGTATGTCGGAAACCCCTCCATAGGCGCTTCTCCTTCAGATGAACCTTCTGACCCAGGGTTCTGTGGTCCATCTCAATCTGAGGTCGCTTCACCTTCAGCTCCTGAAGAAATGAGGTGAACAGGTTCAGTGTCTCTAGGAGAGTTTCAGATATTCTTTTGGCTGCGTGCAAGCCAGCCACCAGAAAAACTTACACAGCCAAAAGGAAGCGTTTTTCTCTCTGGTGTGCAAAATCCTCTTTGAATCCTTTTTCCTGCCCTCCAAATAAAGTTCTAGAGTACCTCTTAGACCTATCAAATTCAGATCTTCAATACTGTACAGTTAAAGTTCATCTTTGTGCCATTTCAGCTTATCATGAGCCAGTACTTTCCTTATCGCTGGCTCAGTTACCTGTAGTTAAGAGGTTTCTTAAGGGTATTCTGCATACCAAACCTCCTATCAGACATCCAGTCACAGCCTGGGACATTAATCTTGTGCTAGACATGCTCACGCGAAAGCCTTTCGAGCCTCTAGCTAGCAGTGAGCTGAAATTTATCACTTGGAAAACGGCCTTCCTGGTGGCCATTACCTCTACCCCCAGGATTTCTGAAATACATGCTTTGGTCACAGACCCTTCGTACACTGTATTTCATAAGGACAAAGTAGTTCTTAGGACTCTTCCTAAGTTTCTCCCTAAGATTGTTTCAGAATTCTATCTAAACCAACCTTTGATCCTACCTTCTTACTTTGTGAACTTCCAAAATGAAGGAGAGCGTACTCTTCATTCTTTAGATGTCAAAAGAGCGCTGCATTTCTATTTGGATAGAACAAAAGAAATTTGCAAAGCTCAGCAACTGTTTGTCTTTTTCAGCGAGACCCGGCTTGGTCAACCTGTCGCTATCAGATGCATTTTGGCTTGGCTAGTGGCATGCCTTCGCCACTGTTATTTCATGGCGCAAGTTAAGCTGGAGGGCAGAGTGTACGCTCACTCTGTTAGAGCAGTCGCAGCATCCCTGGTGGAAATCCGCAACATGCTCATTGCAGACATTTGCAGTGCGGCTACCTGGAGCTCAGTGCATACTTTCGTCAAGCACTATGCCCTGGATGTCCATGCCAGGCGACATCTATCGTTTGGCAGGACTATCCTTAATGGACTTCTGTCCTAAATTTGTGAGCTCTTGGTTTCTCCTGCTGCCCTCTCGGGGGGATTATTGGCTCGGTACTCTCCCATCAGAGTGAATGAGTGGTGGAGACTTTGTCAATGAAGATATGGAAATTATGTACCTACCGTAATTCTTGATCTTCTTGGACGAAGTCTCCACCACTCATTCACATGCCCACCCATCATTCCCCGAGCTCACCTCTCTGTTGTTGGTCTTCACTTCCTCAATGATTAGGCTGCTAAGACTTCTTTTCTTTCTTATACGGGTTGTTCGACTATCTTGTGACCATTTTTTTTTTTTTTTTTTTTTTAGGCTAATCCTCTAGGTTAGTTCACGCTGCACCCTCGGGAAGGTACTGAGGCGGTTGGAGGGTCGATGCTGAGATAGTCTTTGCCGACGAAACATGCTCAAGGCGCCACCGAGCTCCATCTCTGGCGCTGACCTTCTTGCAACAACTTTGCTCCCGCTGGGTCCTAACGCCTCCGGCATAGTTCCCATCAGTGTGAATGAGTGGTGGAGACTTCGTCCAAGAAGATCAAGAATTACGGTAGGTACGTAATTTCCATTTGTGGATCCTGCAATACGAGCAGACTTGATAGACCATATGGTCTTTTTCTGCTGGTTTTTTCATATGTTCGTATGTACGTTCTTATGTTTTTATATTTCTGTGTTTGTTTACCTTGGGAGGCTGTGTCCAGAACCTACTTAAGGAGTAGTCCACCCAGAATTTGCAAAAACATAAGTTGTGCAGAGTGTTTTGATTTGTGTGTGAAGTCCTAGTGTGTCTTTTCCTCTGTCTGCTATTATGAGTTTTTCCTAAATTAGCCTGCTAGCTTTATGGTAGTTTTATGACCTCTGCTTTTCTTGTATCTACAATGCATCCTGTCTCCTGTGACTGTGGCAGCGATGTAGCCGAGACCATAAATTAAGCACCCACGTCAAACAAACCTAAATGTCTTGGAAACTTTACAAGCTACACAGAAATGACCAACAGCAAAGTTGTTCAGGACAAAAAAAAAACCTTTGCAATGAGGGTAGTCACTAAGCTGAATTCTGTATAGTTTTTAAAATATAGCCATCTCTACTGTTGTGAACTGGTTGTAAAGCAGTGCTTTCTGATGAATTTATGGTCTCTGTTACGTCACTGTCACATGAGACAGGATGCATTGTAGGAACAAGGAAAACAATACGTCTTGCTGAGATGGAGATTCCCTGGGGTCATAAAACTACCATAAAGCTAGCACGCTAATTTAGGATAAACTCCTAATAGCAGACAGAGGGTAGGACTTACTAGGACTTCACACACAAATATACCACCAGAGGCCTAAGGGCACACTCCATAAGGGATATCTCTGCCTCTGTGGCATCCACAAGAGGCATCCCACTAACCGACATTTGCAAAACAGCTACCTGGAAAAGTGCACACCTTCACAAAGCACTACTGTCTGGACATACAATCCAGAAAGTATGCCACCTTTGTAACTGTTGTCTTGCAGAACCTTTTTGATTGCTGGTTTACCTTTGCCAGCCTCACCATAACATAGAAACATAGAAACATAGAATTTGACGGCAGATAAGGACCGCTTGGCCCACCCAGTCTGCCCATTTCCCTACCTACTGGATAAGCTGCAGATCCTAGTTAACCAGCAGCCTACTTCTTCCTACCCCAACCCCCCAGAATTGCCTTATGACTATCCCATGCATGCTTGAATTCCACCACTGATTTTGACTCCACAACCTCCTCCGGAAGGCCATTCCATGCATCCACAACCCTCTCTGAAAAAATACTTCCTTAAGTTATTTCTCTGAGCCGCCCCCCCTCTATCTTCAAATTGTGCCCTCTTGTTCTTGCACACCTCTTTTTTTGAAAGATGCTACCCTCTTGGACTTTGTTGATTCCCTTGAGGTACTTGAAAGTTTCTATCATGTCCCCCCTCTCCCTCCTTTCCTCGAGGCTATACATATTAAGCTCCTTAAGTCTCTCTTCATATGTCCTCCGGTGCAGACCCTGGTAACAAAAAGCTGAGTGGGCCCTGAACTCCGCCTGATCTCTCTTGTTCGGTCCATGTATATACCCAGGATTCTTTTCATGTCAAGGTTGTGCAGTTTTTACTTGCCTGGAGTAGAACGTTCTGGATAGAGCACAGGAAGTGTTGTTGACTCTGGTTCACGTGGAATTCAGACACCTTCTTGGGTAGGAATGTCCCACTGGTTCTAAGGACTATCTTATCCCTGTAGAAAATTATGTTAATTTGGCTCTGTGCAGAGGGCTTACCACTGATCCTCCTAGCAGAGGTCATGGCAATCAGGAATATGGTTTTCTGTCTGACATACTTCATGTCAGCAATGTACATAGGCTTGAATGGAGCCTCCATGAGCTGGGCAAGGCAGACATTGAGATCCCACTGGGTACAAGTGGCTGAGGCCTTTACAAAACCTTTTGAAAATGGGTTGAGGGACCAGTGACTTTCCCTTGCCTGCAGCAGCCTAGAGAGTGTCTTGATCGTACCTGACCTTGTCAGCGGGAGGACAAGATAACCTAAACAAAACAAAAAGGGAAACATAGCTACATTGGTGATATCGTAGGGGAAGAGAATGGATTTGCCTTAGAAGGTCCAGAAGGTGCGAGAGGATGGGGCAGGCGGTACTTCTGTGAGGGCAAGTTAAGGTGTCTGCTAGGGATTCAGGGAGGTGCATGGGAGGGTAGTAGGCTGCAACAACTGTGGGGCCGCTATCTTTTAAGGGGTCGCATGGAGAGCAGGTGGGGTGCCTGGTGTACAGACAGCTTGAGCAGCTTAGGGAAGAGCTTAGTTGGTTAAGGACAGAGATAAGGAGAGGGTTGGGGGACAGATTGTTGGAACAACCCAGGACCTAGGGCACACAGGAGTGCCCCAGAAGATGGCAGGCAGCCCAGACCAAGGGGGAAGGGGTCAGTGGACCAACATTGCCACCTGAGGAACCTATGGGTACAGATTCAGGGGAGTGGACGTGGATCTGGACCAGAAACAGGTAGCATGGTGGTCTCTTAACAGTGTGCCAGGAGGAGCTCTGAGCAGGTTAGAGGTGTCAAGTAATAGGTTCTTGGTGCTGGCTACACTGGAGGATATGATGGGGAGGGAGCTCATAGACAGGGCTGGAAGAAGAAAGACTACTAGCAATCCAGAGGGTAGGAGGGCAGCTGGAGGTGACAGGGCTTTGATGGGTAAGGGGCCGGGGACTAAGGGACTGGCAGGGGACAGAAGCTAAGGGGAAGGAGGGGGAGCAAGGTTGTATTGGTGGGGGGGGGAGATGGTGCTGTTACGGTGAGTGCATCAGTGGGCGTGGAGGTTGAGTCAGCTATAGGACAGGGAGAGGCCAGACAAAGGATGGGGTAGGGCAGAGGAGGAGGCTGGTGGCCCAGGAGGCATCTGGGATATGCAAGATGGGATAAAGGTTCAGAACGAGGGCCAGGATAATGGGAAGAGTCGGGTTGAATCAGGAGAGAGGGGGTGGGGTCCTAGTTCTGGGAGGCTCACTACTAAAAGGGGGTGAGATGTGGAGAAAGCGTGAAAGGCATAGTCTCATGTGGGTGGATTGCATATCAGGAATGATAGGAAGCGTTGGACAGTTTATTCTTAAATATGCAAAAAAGGGGGAGGGAGAAGCCTCAACTTGTGCATTTGGGCACGAATGACTTGGAGAGTAATACAGTCAGGGAGGTACAGGAGAGAGAGAGCTTGGGAAGCTGTGTGAGAAGGCAGGCAGTTCGGTGGCTTTCTCAGAAGTTCTCCCAGTACCCAGAGCAAGTGCTGCAAAAAAGCTGAGAAAAGAGAAGTTCAGCACCTGGCTGGGGGCCTGGTGTCTGACCAAAGGGTACGGGCTGGTGGGGGGGATGGGATAGAACATAGGACAGCAACTCCCTGTATGCCCAGGATAGGTTACACTTGAGCAGGGAGGGCTCTGAGGTCTTAAAACAGAGATCGGGGCGGGGGGGAAGATACATATCAACCAGGGTGGATTTAAACTAGGTATGGGGGAGGCAAGTGGGGACTCAAACAAGGTCTCCAGATTGGGGAGCTGAATGGACTTACTCCCCCATACCAGTAGGGAAGGAGCAAGGGAGTGTTAGTACAGAGTCGCTAAGAATAGTGTTCAGGCTGGCCCGCTGGCACAACAGATAGATTTGCTGCTGTGATGTGGGCGACCCCAGGTTCGTGAACGGACTCTGGATACCCGAGGGCCAGGCAGGGGTGGATTGAGCGGTCATCGCACGCTCTCCATCTCCGAGGGGAGAAGAGTGACTCCGGTCCGGTGCTCTTGGATGACCACGTGAGGAATCATGACCGGAGTACTTGTGAGCATCACTCCTTGTGGGGCGTGTGTTAGACGCATGACGTGGTTGTTTCGCGACATCCGCCATGACACATCCCCCCCACAAGAAAAAAATACCCCCGGCATGCCAAATGATGCCTCCCGCCCCAGCAGTGGACCTCGAGTCCCCAGGTGTATCTGTTACTGAGCATAGACGGAGTCGTGCTGGGGAGGCTCCAAAGGCTCCGCGGTCCATTGGCGGTGGCTGGGCGGCTGAAGGGAGGATAGCCGCTGGAAGAGATAAAAGCATACTAAGTAAACCCCCCCCCCCAAAAAAAAAAGAATAGAGTTCAGAAGGGGATGGAAGGGCACATATCATGGGTAGTCTCCTGGAATGCGAGGATCCTGGGGAACAAAGCAGAGTTGCAGGCTTTGATGGCAGAGGGGGAGGTGGATGTAGCTGCTGTCACTGAAACCTGGGTCACCCAATACCAGGACTGGGACTTGGTGATCCTGGGGTACAGGCTATACCGCAGGGAAAGGAAAAAAGGGTGAGGAGGTGGAGTTGCTATTTGTGTAAGAGAGGGGATAAGGTGGCCAGGAAGGAGGGTAGAACTGAGGCATTATGATTACAATTCCAGGACTTGAGGAACAGGACACTCAGGATGGGGGTGGTGGTGTATGGGCCACCATCTCAGATGGAGGACTTGGAGAATTAGCGGAGCAGATAAAGAGAGTCAGCGGGAAGGGTAACACCGTGATTTTGGGAGACTTCAATCTGCCAGGGGTAGATTGGAGCACACCAGCCACCTCGAGCATAGGGGAGCAGGTCCTCCTGGAGGATTTCCAGGAAAACTTCTTGGTGCAGATGATAAACAAGTCAACCAGGTTGGGCAACATTCTGGACCTCATGCTGACCAATGGACAATTTGTCACAGAGCTGGGGGGTGGAGGATCCACTAGCAGGGAGTGACCGCCACACAGTGTGGTTCACACTTAACATGGGCAGAGAGGCTGCAAGAACAGAGACTGCGGTGTTGGGCTTCAGGCAAGACGACTTTGGTAGGATGGGGGAAATGGTGGCGGGGCATCTCAGGGATTTAAATAATTGATTAGCAGTTTTTTTGTTGGGACAATGCTAACTGTACAGAAAGTATTTATATAGGTTTTCTAGAAGTGTTATGTTTGTTAAACACAGTGAGGCAAGTGCTATGCATTTTCACAATGTTTTAGCACTTTTATGAGCAAAATGCTAATCAATTTTTGGACTTAAATAAAACCCAGCATCTAGCCAGCATCCGTCCACACATGGATGCTAATCAGAAATGGGAAATTATCAAGCTAGGGCTTGCGGAGGCAACTAACTCTTGTACTAGGATATAAAGTGAAAAAGCTAGGTCCAAAAAACCAAGTTGGTTAAGCGGGGAGGTGCTGGATAAGGTGAGTGTGAAAAGGGCAGCCTTTTAGAAGATTCAAGAGATTCAACTGGGAGGAATAGCAAAGGCCCAAACCGAGGAAAATATGGCCATAAAACCTTTTTATTAGGTATATTAGGGAGCGAAGAAAGACCAAGGGAGGGATAGTGAGGCTTAATAAAGGGGAGGATGGGTGGGCAGAGGGTGACAGTGAAAAAGCAGGGATACTGAATGAATACTTCTGCTCAGTATTCACAAAAGAGGAGGAGGGGGAGGTACCTAATCCAGTCAATAGATCCCCTCTGGATAGGGGGTTTGACACCTGTCCATTCACAGAAGAAAGGGTTCTGAAAGAACTCCTAAAACTGAAGGTGGACAAAGCAATAGGGCCTGACAGGATTCACCTCAGAATTATAAAAGAACTATGGGGAGAACTAGTGACACCACTGACTACCCTTTTTAACAAATCCTGGGAGGATGGTATGGTACCTGAGGACTGGAGAAGGGTGGATGTGATTCCCCTTCACAAAAGTGGGAGCAAGACAGAGGCAGGGAACTACAGACTTGTTAGTTTGACCTCAATGGTAGGGAAAATGATGGAATCACTTCTGAAAGAAAGAATTGTTGAGTACTTAGAGGTCAGCGGGGCACAGGACCCAAGGCAGCATGGATTCACAGCGGGAAGGTCATGTTGGACAAATCTAATAGATTTCTTTGACTAGGTGACCAAAGTAGTAGACCAGGGAGATGCTGTGGATATGGCCTACCTAGACTTTAGCAAGGCATTTGAAACAGACCCACACAAAAGATTAATAAATTAGCTAGCCTAGTAGTGGGTCCCAGAGTAATAGCCTGGGTAAACAAACTCTGGTTAGAGCCGATATGGCTGTTGAGAGCTTTTGGGATGCTTTTACCCATTATTTCTAATGAATTTGCACAATGCAGATATGCTGAGAGGCAGTTTCAATTTCTTTTTACGCATTTTTACAATGTATTTTACTAGAATGTGCCTCCTGATTGCTATATATTTAGCCTGGATAGTTCACAGAAGAAATGGCATCTTGTTTTCGGGTGGTGAAGCACTAGCAGTAGGATGCTGGAATGTGTCATACATAGGTACAAGATGTGTGCGTGCTATAACGCCCAGTGGCCATATACCTCAGCCACTCGCATGCGGATCCATCGTCCCAGTGCCGTTGCACAACTAAGTGTGGATGAAAGCCGATGCTGTACTTGCTCGCACAGGTCCTGGAACAGGCATGTTAAAGCCAACTTCCCATTTGTTTGTACAATTGGGGAACCACAAACGCACTATCTATAGCCCGGAGCGTACACTACAAATGTCATTGCAGGATACTGCACCCCATGGCACCCAGGATACGTCAGCAGTCCAGAGGGTGGCATGTTACACAGGGGAACGGGAAAGAGTGTATGACAGCAGGAAGATACAGCATCGACAAGGCATGCATTGGAGGTATGTCAGTTCCCTCTTATGGTTTGCCAGGGACATACACACAGCTGCATACACTGGTGGGTCCGCAGCTTGTGTAGTGCCCCAATGTATGGTATAGCCACTTAGGTCATTCTGAAGAGAAGATCCCCAGCCCGGGTCCAGTGCAGTTGGCGGCTGGCTGTGGCAGTGCGTGGAGGGCAGTGCCACTCTCCAACAGCTCTGGTATGGGGGGAGCGGGGTTGTCTATGTACCAAGGCAGTGGGTGGGAGTCCTGTATGTTATGAATATGGACCGTGGTTTCCTCTGGTGCGATTGGGTCCAGGGGGGCCCTACACTATGGAGCTCTTAGGGGATGGAGTTGAATCAGTCGGGGATAGGAGGGTGTACCTTTAGTCCACTAGGGCTGCCAGGCTGTTGTGCACCTAGGTGCACTTCCGCAGCCCACCTGCATGTGGGTGGCTGGCTTAGGCCAGCTATTCATGGCCTAGCTGTGGGCTGTGCTGCTCTGGGCTGCGAGGGGTAAATTTCCCATTGAGTATGCCGCAACGTGGCATATCCATGGGAACACGCCCTCGACTTGCACGGCATACTATTTGTGTGCACGCTGACCCATTCCCTTGCGGTAGGTGCATCCCGCACGTTTGAATATCACACTGTGGCGCATTGCTGGAGTTGCGCGGCACATCTCCCATTTCCAGCGGGATGCGCTTTGCATCTCCTTTGAATATGGGGGCCCTGGACGAGGCTACCCTGAAGAAATACATTATCAAAAATGGAAAATCATGACCCCACTGAAAACAAGATATTGTATCTAATCTGGGACAGCCTGAGTAAATACAGTGCAGAAATGTGTAAATGAAGATCCCTATGACAATGAGATGTAGCATCTCCCTTGCGCTATCCAGGATACAAAATATAGGATAAATATTTAAAGGAAGTCTACACTAAACTGAACTTCACTGTGATCACTGACATAAATAGTTTCTTTATTGTAACAGTCACACAGGAGTCTGGTGTGCATATTTTATAGGACACATACAAACAGGTGAGAAAGAATAAGTGCCTCAGCTGGGACTTGAACCCAGGATGCTCAGAATACCGTTCCGATTGCGCTAACCAGGTGCGCCATTGAGACAGCTGGAACCTGGGCCATCCCTGAGCACATTATTCTTTTTCAAATGCATAACCCAATGGCAACACAAATATTTGTTTGAAACAATCACACAGGAGTGTGGTGTGCATATTTTATGGAACACATACAAACAGAGGTGAGAAAGAATAAGTGCCTCAGCTGGGACTTGAACCCAGGCTGCCTGGCAGTATTGTGGCCATGAGGATGGCGTGTGTGTGTGTGTGTGTGTGTGTGTATGTGTGTGTGTGTGTGTATGTATGTATGTATATATGTATATATATGTATGTATGTGAGAGAGTGTGTGTGTGTTGTTGAAGCTCAATATATTTTTCCCAAAAGCATAGTAAAAATAGCTTCTTATTGCGACATATTTAGTCTAAGCAGTTCACTGAAGACTGGCATATGTCTGTGACTGCTCATCAGATAGTGTCTGTAAAAGTTAAAAAAACAGTGTAAATCATAGATTTGCTGGGGAAAGGGTGACATTTATTAGGTATGAATCTTTCTTGAAAGACAGTACATTCCCAAGTTAAACTAGTATCAAGAAGCTGTTTAAATGTTAAGTATTTACATGTGCAAATCTCCAGTTTCATAGGCAACCAATATTTAACAAATATTTAAAAGCTGTTTCAGTTTCCTAATGGTATCTGATAAGCAATCTGGAGTCATGTCTCCAACATTCTTAACAGAAAGAGAATATTTTATTTCAGTTGTCATGGAAGGATACATTGAAAAGTCCAAAACATGTGTTCCACGATACTTAATTTTCCAGCTACAGATAGCAAGAGGGCTGTAGGCTCCAGAGGTTAAAAAAAACAGTGTAAATCATAGATTTGCGAGGGAAAGTGTGACATTTAGGAGGTAAGAGTCTTTCTTGAAAAACAGTACATTCCCAAGTTAAACTAGTATCAAGAAGCTGTTTAAATGCTAAGTATTTAAATGTGCAACTCTCTATTTGTATAGGCAACCAATATTTAACAAATATTTAACAAGCTGTTTCAGTTTCCTAATGGCATCTGATAAGCAGTTTAGAGTTATGTCTCCAAAATTCTCCACAGAAAGAAGGGAATATTTTATTCTAGGGACATGGATATGTTGTTCATCCACACTTATTGGCAGGTTCCTTGCCACTTTAAATCTTGCCAGAAGGTCTTCAAGCTGGCTCCTCCCACCCACCCGGGTGGTAAAACTCTCGGCTCCGCCCCATGACGCCAGATCTTCTTTACCGCTTGGAAGCTCAGGTTCCCTCCTTAACGCTCTGCATATAAGACTGGTTCCTAATTCTTCGAATCTTCGAAATCAAAAGTTTTTTTGCTAAAAAGACTTCGGTCTTCTCTCCCTCGTGGCTGTGATGGACAAATCGACTCCCGGTTTCCGGAGATGCCCTTGTGGGTAGAAGATGTCTCGGACGGATCTGCACTCCATGTGCGTCTACTGCTTAGGCCTTGAGCACGACCCGCAGGCTTGCGACCTGTGCTCTTCTTTTTCGGCCTACGTCCTCGAAGACTGTGCTGCCTGTTTACAGCTAGGGGCGTCCGAGAAGAGATTTCTCCTCAGTTAAGTCTAAAGAGGCCCGGTCGTGTGTCCGCTGGCGTGCGGGCGGCTGGGCGGATCAGCTCGAGCAGATGATCGCCTCGAAGAGGAGGTGGCGCGGGCCGCTTCTACCTCGGCTGCGGCATTTGTCCCGCTGTCTCGCGGTGCCTCATATTCGGCTTTGTTTAAGGAGCTTTGTCTGACCCTCTCGACGAAAGGTGAGGGTCCAACTTCTTCTGGACCGTTTTCTCGGTCAAAAGAGAGACAAAGGTAAGTCTCACCGTCGACGTTCTTGGGAGCGGGAAAGATCTCCCTCCCCTAGTTGTCGACATTCGACTTCGGTCGACCCCTCAGCTTCGGCCACTGGCTTCACGGTGTCCCCATCAGGCCAGTTGACCGAGACTCCCGTCGACGCGGTCGAGATTTTTCTCGACCCGTTGGACGGGTTGTCGGCTGGAGAAGCTGAGAATCCCCTCTCCCCGGTTCCCCCGGTGGGAGGTGAGGATCCCGTCGGCTCGTCTGTGCCTCTGGTTCCGGAGCCTTCGTTGGAATCGTCCGAACCGAAGGGAGTGTCGATTCTTGACACCTCCCCGCGCCGTCCTCGGCCTAGCAGAGATTCTCTGTCTCAGTCTCGGATGTTCAAGGGTCCAGCCGATCCGCCGCCATAAGCGGCCCCGCCCCGCACCGCGGCAAGCAGCGCCGCCTGGCCGTCTCTCCTTGACGAGGAGAGGCTTCGCGTAGGTTGCGCCGGAGGTACGAGAACTCATGGCAAATAGTTCCTCCTGACTGGGAATAAGCCGACATCGCCGTCTTCCCGCCATTAAGTGGCTGTCACCGGAGCGGCTGAAACAACCCTTCGTTCTAGCCGAGGAGCCTGTTCCCAGGCCGGTTGTTCGGCCAATTCCAGCTGCCCCACCGATTCTGGTGGAACCCCCGCCTCCACAGCCGTTATTTGGGGCTCCGACCAAAAATTCTCGGTCGGCTCAGGGACTGCCCCATAGGCTGTCTGTCACCCTCACTCCCGATAGACCTCGGCAGGTGGAGGGTGGCTCAGGCCCGAAGCAGCTCTTCGAGGACTCTTCCAGTCCGAGGATGATTCCTCCCTTTTCTCCAAGCGAATGGACTTGGAGTCCTCAGGAGGACAGTCAATGGACGATAGCCCTTCGTCTTTCCTAGGATTGCTTCGGCTCATCTCGGAGTCCACCGGGATGAAGCTCGAACCCGTTTCCAAACGGGCCAGGTATCCCCTCACGGAGATTCTGGACCGAGGGGATTCCCCTACGGAGGCCTTTCCGGTGTTCGAGGCCATAGTGGGTCCGGCCTTGGAGCTTTGGCAGCGTCCTGCTTCCTGCCCTGCGCCTTCGGCCAGGATGGCCAGGAAGTATGTGGTCCCTACCGGATCCCTGTCCGGTTTTTCGGAACACCCCTCTGCTGAGGGGTTGGTTACCGACAGCGTTTCGCGCGTGCCGAACGCCAGGATGTGGACAAGCCTCCCGACAAGGAGTCCAAGAAATTGGATTATGCCGGGCGAAAAGTCTATGCTGCGTCCTCTCTCGGTCTTCGCCAGGCCAGTTCGGCCGTCCTCATGGCACATTTTTCTCATGCCCTGTTGGGCTCCCTGGATGAGGTCGTCCCTCATCTTCCCACGGATCTGCAGACTACGGTCAGGCAGGTGCGGGACCAGGGCAGGGCAGTGGCCAAACAGCAGCTCCAGACTGCGTTAGACATTGGGGACTCATGTGCCAGGTCTGTGGCGGCCGCAGTGGCCATGCGTCGTGGCTTGGCTGAGGATATCCACCTTTACTTCGGATACCCAGCACAAGTTGGCGGATGTTCCCTTTTTGGGGACTGACCTCTTCGGCCCTGGGGTGGAAGGTCACCTGCAGAGGATCGATTAGTCCAACGCTACCTTGGACTCGGTCTCTTCCACTCAGAAGGACAAAGGCCTCAAGCCACAGCCTAAGCCCTTTCATCCTTCTGCGCCCCCGGCGTGACCGGCCCAGCAACGTCAGGGCCAGCAGGCTCGGCTTGGCATCCCAAACCTAGCTGCCGGCTTCCTTCAACAGGAAGCAGGGAGGTAAAGGCCCAGGAGGTTCCTCGGCCGGTCCCTCCTCCAAGCCTGCCCAGTGACAGGCTGAGGGTGTCGCCCCAACCCGCCACCACTCCCAGGTTCCCCCCGTGGGGGGACGGCTCCGACACTTCCTTTCCGCCTGGTCCGCTATTACCACGGACAGGTGGGTACTGGAGGTGGTGGGAAAAGGCCTGCCTCTAGAATTCGAGCAGGCCCCGCCCTTCAGAGCCGTCGCACCTCGGGGGGCCTCGGGGTCCGCAGCCTCACTGTCGGCTCGTCGGGCCGAATCGCTCCTCCTCCAAAAGGAGGTGATCAAGGAGGTAGCGGACCCTCCCTCAGACCCGGGGTTTGTGTCCAGGTACTTCTGGTTCCAAACGGACGGGGACTGGCGCCTCATTCTCGACTCTACACGACTGAACAAGTTCCTAAGGTCTCAACCTTCAGGATGGTCATCCTGGCGAGATAATACCATCTCTGGAACACGGCGTGTGGTTCTGCTCTCTGGACCTGCAGGACGATTCTTCACGCCCTATCCGTCTGTCACATCGGAGATTCCTTCGCCGAGCGGAGGGATCTCTCTTTGAGTTCCGAGCCATGCCTTTCGGCCTGTCTCTAGCTCCCAGGGTCTTCACCAAATGCATTGCAGTGGTGACAGCTTTCCTGCGGCGCCGAGGGGTCCGGGTGTACCCTTACCTGAACGATTGGCTGATAGCAGCTCCCTCCAGACAGGAGGTGGAGCGGTCCAGAGATCTGGCCCTCCAGGTTTGCTCTCAAGTCTGCCTTCTCATCAACGAGGCCAAGTCGGAACTCGAGCCGAAGCAGGTGATTCTGTTTATCGGGGCAGAGCTCGACTCTCTTTGAGCCAGAGCACGGCTCCCGGTGGACAGGGCCGAGGTTCTTACCTCCTTGCCCAATCATTTCTGGTTGGGCAATGCGCCTGCCCGGGACTTCCTGCGCCTCCTGGGTCTCATGGCGCCTGTACCAGCGTGGTCCGCTGGGCACGCTGGCACATGCGCCTTTTCAGTGGGGACTGGCCAGCCAGTGGTCACAACGCCAGGATCCATTGGACCAGCTAGTGGTGGTGACCCAGGAGATGTGGAAAGCTCTCCGGTGGTGGACCGTTCCATCTCATCTGCAGGAGGGTATCCCGTTTGTCCGCCCCGAGCCGACGGTCTCTCTATCGACCGATGCCTCTCTGATGGGTTGGGGTGCCCATCTGGGGGAACACCGAGCGCACGGCCTCTGGTCCCCGCGGGAGTCCCGATGCCACATCAACCTGCTGGAGCTCCAAGCGGTCCGCCTAGCTCTCACCGCCTTTGCTCCGTTTCTCCGGGGTCAAGTGGTCCGAGTCCAGACGGACAATACCACGACCATGTACTACCTAAACCGCCAGGGCGGGACGTGCTCCATGCTTCTATGCAAGGAAGCTCTCCGCATTTGGTCACTCGTATGCAGCCTGAAGGCGGATTCCTAGCTATTCATGTGGCAGGAGCCTCAACACCCTGGCCGATGCCCTGAGCCGGATAGGGGCTGCATCTCACGGTGGTCTCTCCTGCCGGAGGTAGTATAAGATCTGTTCTCCCACTGGGGCACACCTCAGGTGGACCTGTTTGCCTCCAGGAGAACGCGGTTGAGGCTGTTTATGCCCGCCTCAGCAGGACTTGCTGCAGGGGATGCCTTCGAGGCTGTGGACCCCGGCCTTTTTACGCCTTTCCCCATTTCCTTCATTCACAAGGTGCTTCAAGGCAAGGAGGGACAAGGCACAGGTGATTCTGATAGCCCCAGACTGGCCCCGCCAGTTCTGGTACCCAGATCTCCTCAGCTTCCAGCTCGCCCGGACCTGCTCTCAGTCAGTCAGGGGAAGGTGTTCCATCCAGACCTTCAATCCCTGCACCTGACGGCCTGGTTCTTGAGCGGCTAGAGTTCCAGGCCTTGGGTCTTTCCGACGAGGTCCTCAATGTTGTTGAGGCGTCCCGTAAGGAGTCGACCAGGAAACGCTATGCCTTCAAATGGAAGAGATTTTCCATTTGGTGTCATGGCAAGGGCTTGGACCCTTCCTCCTGTTCCTTGGCAGGCATTTTAGACTATTTATGGTCCCTTTCTAGTCAAGGGCTTAGGTCGACGACCCTAAAGGTGCACCTGGCAGCCATCTCTGCTTACCGGGCGCGGGCCGGGGAGCAGTCAGTGGCGCAGGAGAAGGTGGTCTGGCGCTTTTTCAAAGGCCTTGATCACATTTCCCCTCCGGTGCGAGAACCTCCACCTCCGTGGAATTTACTGCTGGTACTGGCAAAGCTCATGGGCAAGCCATTCGAACCAATGCACAGGTGTGAACTCTCTCACCTGTCGTGGAAGACCGCCTTCTTGGTGGCTATCACGTCAGCCAGAAGGATGGGAGAACTCCAGGCACTCTGCATTGAGTCTCCTTACCTGGTCTTCCACAGGGACAAGGTTGTCCGCCCCCACCCGAAATTCCTTCCGAAGGTGGTGTCGGAGTTTCACCTTAACCAGGTGTTGACTCTGCCGGTGTTCTACCCCAATCACACCTCGGAGGCCGAATACAGGCTCCATACTTTGGACTCTAGAAGGGCGCTCGCTTATTATAAGGAGCGCACGGCTGAAATTCGGGGAGAGGTTCGCCAGCTGTTTGTCACCTACGCTGAAGCCGCACCTGGCAGACCTGCAGCCAAGTGGACGATAGGCAGGTGGGTCACCTCCTGCATAGATCTTTGCTATAAGTTAGGCATGGAGCCTCCCAGAGGATAAGAGCTCATTCTACCCGTCATACTGCTGCATCGGTGGCTGCTTCCAGGGACGTCCCTATCAAGGAAATCTGCAGGGCTGCTACCTGGAAGTCAGCACACACCTTCATCACCCATTACCACATCGACCTTGAGTCACGCCGGGATGCTGGTTTTGGGGCCTCGGTTCTCCAGTCTTTATTCCCTAAGTAGGGGTGTGCGCCTTGCCTCCCTCCTCCCAGAGAACTGCTAGGAGTCTGCCAATAAGTGTGGATGAACAACATATCCATGTCCCTAGAAATACAGGTTACTCACCTGTAACAGGAGTTCTAGGAATGGTATATGTTGTTCATCCACACGACCCACCCGACCTCCCCGGCTTTGACGCGCAACCTGAGCTTCCAGCGGGCCAGATCTGGCGTCATGGGGCGGAGCCGAGAGTTTTACCACCTGGGTGGGTGGGAGGAGCCAGCTTGAAGACCTTCTGGCAAGATTTAAAGCGGCAAGGAACCTGCCAATAAGTGTGGATGAACAACATATACCATTCCTAGAACTCCTGTTACAGGTGAGTAACCTGTATTTTCAGTTGGCATGGGAGGGTACAGTGAAAAGTCCAGAACATGTGTTCCACGAAACTCCATTTTCAAGCTACAGGTAGCAAAATGGCTGTAGGATCCACCCACAGTCATACAAAAAAGGCTGAACAAGGACACAGAGGGTAATAGTAAATGGAGTCCACTCTGAAGAAAGGGGGGTTACTAGTGGGGTACCGCAGGGTTCAGTTCTGGGACCAGTCCTTTTTAATGTCTTTATAAGTGACATTGCGGAGGGACTGGTGGGAAAAGTATGCCTCTTTGCAGACACAAAGATCTGCAACAGGGTTAATACACAAGGGGGGTGGAAAGGATGAGAAGGGACTTGGCAAGGTTGGAGGAATGGTCAAAAGTATGGCAGCTTAGATTCAGTGCAAAGAAGTGCAAAGTAATGCACCTGGGAAACAAAAACCCGCAGGAAGAGTACACGGGGTACGAACAACAACAAAAATGGAAAGGGACCTGGGGGGTATCATTTCACATGACCTATAGGTAAGCAAGCAATGGTGAGAAGGCGGTAAGGAAGGCTGGGGGGGGGGGATACTGAGATGTATAGGGAGAGGCATCACCAGTAGAAAACAGGAAGTTGTTATCCTTCTGTACAGGCAGACGGTGAGATCCCATCTGGAGTACTGCGTGCAGTTCTGGAGACCCCATTTCCGCAAGGAGATAGAATGGAGGCAGTCCAGAGGAGGGCAACTAAAATGGTGCAGGGTCTGCACTAGAAGCCATAAGAAGAAAGACTAAAGGATTTTAGTATGTATACCCTCAAGGAAAGGAGGGAGGGGGTGACATAATAGAAACTTGCAAGATCCTCAAGGGAATCAACAAAGTCCAGGAGGATAGCATATTTCAGAAAAAGAGATGTGCAAGAACAAGGGGGCACAATTTGAAGATACGGGGGGGATGGCTTAAGAGCAACATGAGAAAGTATTTTTTCACGGAGAGGGTAGTAGACGCATGGAATGGCCTTCCTGAGGAGGTCGTGGGGTCAGAAACAGTGGGAGAATTCAAGAACGCATGGGACAGACATAAGGTAATTCTGGTGGGGGGTGGCAGGAAGTAGGCTGTTGGTTAACTAGGTTCTGCAGCTTATCCAGTAGGTAGGGAAATGGACAGACTGGGTGCCCAAGCGGTCCTTATCTGCCGTCAGTCTATAAAGATAGAGAGGTGCACCTGAAGAAAGCAAGAGAGGTGACCAGAGCAGTCAGGGCAGCAAAGGCTTCAAGAGAGCTTAGACTGGCACAAGGCGTCAAGGAAAGGGAAAAGGACATCTTCAGGGGCACGGGGTCATAACGTCGCATGACACAATACTGCAGAATATACTGCGCTACCAGTACAGCGCAATATATTGCCAGTGGCATTTCTTTGTTTTATGGGGGTGCACTTATTACGGGTGTTGTTTCTTGACCCCCCCAATTAAAATAATCAACTCGGGGTGGGGTGTACACTTAATCACACAGTGCGTAAATAAAGAAAAATCCATACGCCTGGGACTGGGATTCGATGCCCTGTTTGCAGACGACCGCCTCCATTGCTGCCTGTGGCTCATCCTATCGAGCCATGGCAGCTGCTCGGCGGACCCTCTTCCCAGCATAGGACTTATCTTCTGTGAGGGAACAGAGACAGGGTGCACAACCGCTCATAGACTGTTTAGCAGTTTTGCACCCTGTCGCTATTCCAGCCCGCGCTGTCTCTGTTGCGTGGTTTTGATGTGCGCTGTTCTAGATACGGCGGACTGATCTGGTAGGTTCTTCAGGTTCATAACCTTCATCACCCTCCAGTACAACCTTCTCACTCATAAGCTCCTCCTCAATGCGAAAAAGACTAAAGCAGTGATTCTCTCACCAAAGTCTACTTCCGGATGTCCACATATCACACAGATCCGAACACTCTTAGATGAACCCCTTGAAGTAGTTGATATCTTTAAATACCTAGGGTTCTGGCTGGATAACAAGCTCAACTTTTTGTGCCACTTAAATGAAACCTCGAAGAAACTAAGACAGCGATTAGGTTTATTCTATTGCATTAAACATTTACTTACGTTAGAAACCAGAATGAGACTAGTACAAACTACATTCTTACCTATACTGGACTACGCTGACTTCCTTTACAGTCATTGTCCATCAACGATGCTAAACAAACTGGACACCCTTTACCACCGGGCTTTAAGATTTATCCTAAATCTACCCCGTAGTACACATCACTGTCTATACCAGGTTTCGGGATGGACCTCACTCTCAACTAGAAGAAAAAGGAATGCTCACTCTGGTTTTTTAGAGCATTATCTGATAACCTCCCTGCATATATCTCGAACCTCTTCAAATGGGCTAAAGGTTCCTGTGGCCTGAGACGCTTCTCCATAATCTGCTTCCAGATTCCTAGAGTGAAAACTACCATTGGCTCAGCAGCAATCAACTTCTCACTTCCATCACTTTGGAACACTATGCAAGACTCATTAAAATTATCCTCACTTCCAAGCATTTTCACATTCAAAGCTCTATTAACGGATTATCTGAAGGAATCATTTATTTATTTATTAAATTTTGATAATCAGGTGAGCCCACTCGGCCCCGAGAGTCCCTTTTTCAGGGGCGACCAGAGGGTTACATACAATATTACATGGGATTGTATACAACAAAATACATAACTTGTGTCACATGGATACCAGGGATCCCCATTCTTTACTATTGAGAGGCGGGCCTCCACGCAATCTAGGCACCCGCCTCTCATATTGTGCAACCCATGCCACTCTTTTGCCTTTAATTGCGTGCACTCGCACGATTGCATTCGTGCACTCGCGTGATCAGGCAAGACTGTCGCAGCTGCAGTAAAGCTCTGCAGGTTTGGGGATCATGGGGAAAACAGACCAGGCTAAGGCGCCAAACCGTGGAGCCAGTAGAGAGGAAGCCTCTGGGAGTGACAGTCCAGCAGCCTATAATGGAGCTGCTACAAACTGCTGGGTAACTCCCTTTAGTCTGCTGCCACTTTAGGGATTTCTCAGAATCGTTCAGATCGTTCCGTCTGCTCCAGAAGTGCTAGTTGTAATTGAGTGCAGCTTCCTTTGCCTAATTATTGATAAAAAAAACAAAAAAAAAACTTTTTGTTTGTTTTTAAAACTTTAGTATCATAACTAACTAGGTATATGAAGTGTTACTGAGTGTTGTGTGTGTGTGTGTGTGTGTGTGTGTGTGTGTGTGTGTGTGTGTGTGTGTGATCATTGCGTGGTCTCCAGCATTTCAGACCTGCGGATTCTTCCGCCTTTCACTGAAAGAGCAACTGCAAAAAAAAAAAAAAAATACTGGCAGTAAAGGAAAAAAACACCAGTCTGCACTGGAAGATTTATTTTCTGTGGAGAGTCAGAACTCGTCCAATTCACTGAACTGAATTTAGCTGCTGGTTTCTTGCATGCCTGATGCAGCACACTTGATTAGGATTAATGGTCAGACCTGCATTTTTAGGTAACTGCTTGTAGGTGGTTCTGGATTGTAAACTACAACATTAGACCTGTAAGCAGTGCAAGGGGCTAGAATAATCTGTCCTGAAAAAATTGAAGTGGGTCGTTGAGAGAAGGGAAAGGGGAGAGAGAGAGCTCATTGTGTGGTCTCCCACAGTGGGTGTTTGATGAGCTGCAGTGCATAAAAAATAAAAATATACTGGCAGTAAAGAAATAAAATAATTTGTGCTCTGCACAGCAGTCAGATTATTACTACCTGGTGTACAGCACCACAGCAAGTTGTGTTTGTGAGGAGACACTGGGGACAGACGCCCTGACTTGACACTCCCCCTCCAAGGGGGTCTGCTAGTCCTGTCCTTGTGCAGTCAGTTGCTTTGTCAGTGTGTGGTAATTTGTTTCTATTGAGAAAAAAAAATTCAGGGCTCCTACCTTAACTGTGCCACCAGGGGTCTAGTCTCTGTCCCAAACCCTGATTCAGGGAGCAAAACAATATTTGTGTGAGAGAAAAAAAAAATTTGGGGCTCCTTAACTGTGTCTCTGTCCCAGTCAAGTTGTGCAGTCTTGCTTCGTCAGTGGTCACTTGTTCTAATAAACCCTGATTCAGGGAGCAGAAAAATATTTATGTGAGGCTCCGCTCAACCAGCATTATCCAAACTCTCGTTCTGTATTTGACAAACATACGACAAGTAGGGGGGAAAAAAAGCTTTATTGTACACAATGCAGAAACTAACTAACTTTGGTTTCAAATTAACTCAAAAACGGAAACATCCTGATCAAGATCATGACAGTCGTGAGTCGATGATTGGGACAATAACAGTTGGTCCAGTTGATCAGGATGTCCAAGAGACTCCCTGCACCTACTCCTATACAGAAAAAAAAACCTCTAAGCATAGAGCAACAGGCTTTTATACTGGCTGGCTTAACAAATACTGTTGGTTAGAGTACAAAGAAAATGATGGCATGTTTTGTGCATTTTGCATGAAACATAAACAGATGCCCAAATCAGGAACAGTTTGGGTACTCAGTGGGTGTAAGACATTCAGAGAAGATGCTATAAAAAGGCATCAGAACAGTTCAGTTCACGTTGTTGCTTCTGAACTGGAAGCAAACTGCAGAATTTCAGCTTCAAAAGGTGGAATAGAGCAGGCAATGCAGCAGGCCCTGACCCTGGAACAAGAAGCTTTTGTGGCATCCCTTCGTTGCATGTACTGGCTAATAAAAAATGAGCTGCCTCACACAACGAAATATAGCTCACTGCTGGATCTCGCCAAATCATTGGGATGCAAATACCTAGACAATATACATATTGCTGATGCTGTTCAATATCGTTCTGATCGAACTGTCAGAGAAATGGTTCTCTGTCTGGGTGAGGTGGTCAGGAGATCAGTTCTTAAAAAAAAAAAAAAAAAAAAAAAATGCTGGAGTTCTCTGATAACAATCAAATCTCGGTTGATCACCTTGCAGGGTTAGGCAGTGATGGAGCAGCCGTTATGCTGGGCAGGCAAAACGGGGTGGCTAAAAAGCTGAAAGAAGTCAGCCCAATTCTTGTTGAAAATCACTGTATGGCTCACCGGGAGGCCTTGGCTGTAAAGGCAGCAGCAAATGAAGTGAACGCCATTGAAAAGTTTAATCAAACACTAGATCACTTGTACAGATATTATGAAAACTCTGCTGTTCGCATGGCTGCCCTGAAAGAAATTCAGCAGGCAATGGAAAACCCTGTTTTAAAGCCTAAACAGGCAAAAGCAGTTAGGTGGTTGTCCCATGATGCAACATGTGACACACTAGGAAGATTTTCCCATCCGTTGTTACGTCCTTGCATAGAGAGGCCTCTGAAAGGCATGATCCCAAGCTGTGGGCCTAGTAAAATGGTGGAAAACTGGGACTTTTTCTCTATTTTATGCATGATGTGACATACTTCACACCTTAGCATCTTATCTAAATGCTTTCAAACATCAGCTCTGAATTTTACTGATATAAAGAGACATTTACATTCCACTTTAGAGATTCTTAGAGGCCTTCTGGTACCTGGTCAGTACTTCTCCTCCGTTTAAAGAGCTAGTACTCCTGAATGATAATGGCCTGAACTTGCCATTTAGCGAACCACAGTTAAATCATTTCAGAACCTCTGTGCATGACAAGTTTATTAGGGCCCTAATTGCTCAAATTGAGCAAAGGTTTCCAAACACAGAACTTTTGGATGCGTTCAGTATCTTTGACCCCAGCATGATACAGGAGGTTGATATTGAAGAGTTGGAAGGGTATGGTAGTGATAGCCTTGAGATTATTCTTGGTCAGTATGCTACTATTGTGGATGTAGATGCTTCTGCACTGGAATGGGCTTCTCTGCGTAGTCTCATGTTCACGGAAAAGATGGCCTTTAAGACTATTTCTGATGTGCTGCACGCTTTAACTACTAAGTATGTAGATCTGTATCCAAACATATCTACTTTGGCAGAACTGGCAATGATAATACCCATGTCAACTGCAGATTGTGAGAGGGTCAGACAGAGTCTTTCCATTTTACCCTCTGTGACCTTCCAGTTAGGTAGCTGGAGAACCACGACAGGGAGTGACTGTCTAGTCCAACCTGCCTCAATTTGGAGAGCAGCAGGTTGTGGTTGACGAGGTCGAATGCTTTGGATAAGTCTATAAAGACTGCTCCTGTGGGGTTCCCCTTGTCCAGTTCTCTGAGTACATCTGTAGAGAACTTGAGAGCAGTGTCAGTCCCATGATAGGTTCTGAAGCCATGCTGTGAAGGGGCTAGTAGTTGGTGGATCTCTAGGTAGTCATGGAGTTGACCGTATATCAATCTCTCTTGGTTCTTACCATGCAACTGTTTCAGACGCCGATGACCCCTAAGCCCTGTGTGCCACTCTCAAATTCTATGCCTAAGTATCTCATCCACCCCACATTCCTAACAGAAACCTAGGACCTACAAGCCTAGTTCCCTTAATCTGAGATGGCCCAGCCTGTTCTCTACCTTTTACCTATTCTGGCCTCTCTCTTGGCTGCCTACTCTTTCACCCCAATTTCTACCCTATTCCTTATTACCTCCTTATTTTTTTATCATTTAGGTATGAGCTCTTACTTAGCGGAGACTATATGGGATTGTTGCCTCTTCTCATTCCAGTAAAGCTTATCATTATGTACCTTTTCATGTTAATTATGTTGACCGGTATGTATAGGCCCATATTGACCGGCACCTTGACAGTGTTTTTTTTTTTTTTGGCACCGCTGCCCACTGTAATTGTAATCTTATGAAGCATACTGTATTGTATTAATGCCCAGGATCACCTTGAAAATGAGCTTGCTCAGTGGTGTTTATGCCTGGTTAAATAAAGTGATTGATTGATTGATTGATAAAGGGAAAGAAGGAATTGCAGGGATCAATTAATCGTTATTTTACCAGGCGAGACACCGTTGAGACAAGCTCATTTATAAGGTGGACCTGGGGCGGTCAACAGGACAACACAAGCAAAACAAAATAATTAAATAAAGATAAATAATATAAGCACAAATAGAATAACAATATGTACAAGTACGGTAATCATTGGCAAGTACAAATAGAGTAACAATATATTAGCATAATGAACATTGACTTAGGCATCTTCTTAATCATGACAGTGTACACTGGGAAGAGTTGCAAAGCAGTTGACAAGGCAGTAGTAGGTGCAAGGCACATATAGTGTATGTTAGAACGTTACTAGCATATTAAAATGCCAGCAAAATAGGCCTAACGGTCTTTCGAGTCTGCTCGATTGGTCAGCCCCCACCCTGGGAGCTGACCTTGCTGCCCCCCTCACCTTCTCTGGCTTCTCCCTTCCCAGTTCCGGATATTCTTGCTGCATTGGATTTTGCTTCCAGAACCCTTCCCCTGTACCTGTCCCAGCCCCTCTTGAACCCCTCCACCTGCCTCTGCCTCCACCAGCCCCCTAGGCAGTGCATTCCATGGCTCCACCACCCTCTCAGTGAAGTAGCACCTCCTCCTTTCTCCCTGAATCTCCCCCCCTCCAACTTCCACCCATGCCCTCTAGTGGCCCCCTTCTCCTTCCTTCGAAGCACCCTGACTGTTCCTCCCCTATTTACCCTCTTCATGTACTTGAAGACCTCTATCATGTCCCCCCGGTCCCTTCTCTCTTCCAATGTGTACATATTTAGCTCTTCGAGGCTCTCCTCATAGGTCCTGTCCCCCAAGTCCCAAATAATTTTGGTTGCCCTCCTCTGGACCCTCTCCAGGAGTTTAATGTCCCTCTTTAAGTGTGGCTTCCAAAACTGCACGCAGCCCCCACCCTGGGTGCTGACCTTGCTGCCCCCCTCGCCTTCTCTGGCTTCTCCCTTCTCCCTCACGTTGTTGTCTCTAAAAATCCAGCTTTCCCTAGAGTTGTTGTACCATTGATGTGACGTCACGATATTGTTGTACCATCGTGAGTACGTCACAACAATGGTACAACAGCTCTGATTGTGTTTGCGCATGCCCAGGTTGCGGTTCGGAGCCATTCGAAAAATGTCCACGCAGTTACCGATGGCACAGGAGGACATTACTATCTTACAGTAAATGCCGTTTTTTCAGTAGTGGCCAGCAGACAGCAGGACAGCCGTATTTATTTTTAAAACTTCTGAAGTAACGTTATCTTTGTGGAACTGGATGGAGTGTAGCGATTTTACACGGGGGGAGGGAGTGGCGGGAGTCATTGACATCACGGCGTGACCGTGGTGGTAGTCACACGCAGTTTCGGGGTACAGTTTTTGCCCATACACTATAAAAGACAGTGTATGGGCAACATTGAACAACAGTGCTTTTCACTTCTCGAGGTGTCATGACACCCTCAAACCGGTTTCAGCGGTTGTCATGACAACCTCTCGAAGTGAACAACACTATTGTTGTTCACTGTTGCCCATACATTATCCTCTATATTGTACACTGGTTGCAAAGTAAGCAATAGGGAAGAAGGGATGGGGAGTAATATGGAGTTTAGGGAGTGCGGGGGGTAGGGACATAGAGTGCAGAGATAAGATGGGTAAAGGGAGGGTATAAGACCTGGATCAAGGGAAGGGTATGTGAAGGGGGAGCCTAGAAGTACTCAAGGAAGGAACTGATGGGAGAGGAGAGGGAAGTAAGGTGCCTGCCTGGTGCCATGGCTTGAAGGGACAAGAAGTGAATCCTCACAGTTGCAGAAGCAGCATCACAGGAGAGGGAACTAGATATCATTGTCCACCTTGGGACAAATGACCTAGCTAGGCATGGAATCAGTGCAGTGCAGGATGAATTTGTGGAGGGGCCTCAGACAGGTAGCAAGCACGGTTACCTTCTCCAGAGGTGCTGCCAGTCCATGGCAGGGTGAGGTGAGGGTGCTGCACACCATGCAGTTTAATGAATGGTTGCAAAACTGGTGCAGAGCACAGGGCTTTGGCTTCATTGGGGACTGGAGATACACCTGGAGAGATGAAGGTCTATACTGGCATAATGGTCTGCATCTGTCCACGAAGGGAACCAAGCTCCTAAGTGACAGGTTTAAATGCTTCCTTGGCAAGCTTTTAAACTAGCCAAGGGGGGAGGTGCTAAGAGGCAGGAAATTTCAGCCTTCCCCCCACAAAACATGGCAGGTAGTAAGGTAAGCACTGAGGTACAGAGCTCAGCAGAAGGCAGGACAGGGGTAAATGGAAAAATAGACAAGGGCAATAAGAGCAGGGATGGGGGAAAAAAGGATAAAGCCAACATTAAATGGAGGGCAGTGAGTACCAGTGCCCGTAGTCTGGGAAACAAGCTTCCTGGACTAGTAGCCCTGATGGAAGATGAAAAATTGGATATTGTGGCAGTCAGGAAACATGGTACACGGAGAACCATGACTGGGATGTCAACATACTGGGGTACACAGTCTACAGAAGGGACAGGGAGGGTAAAAGAGGAGGTGGAGTAGCTCTATACGTAAGGGAAGGGATCAAAGCTACAGAACTAAAAAGTAAAGGGAAGGACAAGAGGCACTCTGGGTCACCTTGGAGACAGGGAATGGCATCACAGTCCGCACAGGGGTTGTATACAGACCCCGGTCTCAAGGGGAGGAAACGGACAAGAAAATGATGGAGGACATTCTCAAAATGGCTGAAAAGGGGGAGATACTGTTGATGGAGGACCTGAATGTACTAACATACTAAAATGCCAGCAGAATAGGCCTAACGGTCTTTCGTGTCTGCTCAGCCCCCACCCTGGGTGCTGACCTTGCTGTCCCCCTCGCCTTCCCTGGCTTCTCCCTTCTCAGTTCCGGATATTCTTGCTGCATTGGATTTTGCTTCCTGAACCCTTCCCCTGTACCTGTCCCACCCCCTCTTGAACCCCTCCACTGTCTCTGCCTCCACCAGCCCCCTAGGTAGTGCATTCCATGGCTCCACCACCCTCTCAGTGAAGTAGCACCTCCTCCTTTCTCCCCTGAATCTTCACCCCTCCAGCTTCCACCCATTCCCTCTAGTGGCCCCTTCCTCCTTCCTTCGAAGCACCCTGACTGTTCCTCCCCTATTTACCCTCTTCATGTACCTGAAGACCTCTATCATGTCCCCCCGGTCCCTTCTCTCTTCCAGTGTGTACATATTTAGCTGGCCGAGCCTCTCCTCATAGGTCCTGTCCCCCAAGCCCCAAATCATTTTGGTTGCCCTCCTCTGGACCCTCTCCAGGAGGTTAATGTCCTCTTTAAGTGTGGCCTCCAAACTGCACACAGTACCCAGGTGCGGCCTCACTCAGCAGTTATACAGAGGGAGTATCACTTCCTCCTCCTGAGGTGATCCCCAAGCGATGCATCCCAGCATCCTGTTGGCCTTGGCTGCTGCCCTCCTACAAGTCTGAGTTGTTCATCTTGACATCCACCACCACCCCCAGGTCCCTCTCAGCCATTGAGACTTGTAGTATTCCCCCCGCCAGGGTGTACACTTGGCCTGGGTTTCTGGCCCCCAGGTGGAGTACCTTGCATTTCCCTGCACTGAACCTCAGCTTCCACTTTCTAGACCATCTTTCCAGAGCCTCCAGGTCCCCCTGCAGGGCCACCCTCCCCTCCTCCCCATCCACCACCGCCCCCAGTTTCAGTCATCTGCAAGAGACTCATCTCACTCCTGATTCCTGTCCTTATGTCAGATCGAGGCTGGAACAGAAGGGGCCCAAGGACTGATCCTGTGGGACCCCATAATGACCCTCCTGGGGATGAGAGCTATCCCATCAACCACGACCCTCTGGGTCCGTCCTGGAGCCAATTGCCTATCCATCTGATCATCTGGTTTCCACCCCATTTCTCCTAGCTTATCCAACAGGCCATCGAGGAACAGAGTCAAATGCCTTGCTGAAGTCTAGAAAGAGGACATCCACTGGTCTACCCAGGTCCAAGGCACTTGTCACCCAGTCATAGAACTCCACCAGGTTTGTCTGACACGATTTCCTCGGGATGAATCCATGCTGTCTATCGTCCAGGCACCCTGACTTATCCAGGTTCCCCCTAGCCTCTCCTTGACAATGCCCTCCATCACCTTGCCCACCACCGATGTCAGGCTGACAGGCCTGTAGTTCCCTGCCAGCTCCCTTGATCCCCCCTTGTGGATAGGCACTACATGCGCCACCTTCCAGTCTTGGGGCACCCACCCTGTCCTCAGAGAGTGGTGAAAACTCTGCCAGGGTTTCGCCAGGACATCTGCAAGTTCCTTCCGCACTCTAGGATGTAATTTATCCGGCCCCGTGCTTTCTCCGTCTTAAAGGGGCTGAGGCTTCCCCACTCTCTGCTGTGATTTCCACTTCTGGTACCTCTTCTCCTGCTTAGCCCTCCCCCACCTGCCAGTGATGCCCCTCCCCAGACCTGCTGATCGGTAGGGTCCCCCTCCTCATTATCTGTGTCTCCTCCCATGTATGATGCAGCATCCCCATTTTCCCTGGTGAAAACTGAGGTGAAGTACTCATTTAGTACCTCAGCCTGCTCCCCTGGGTCTTGTGCCCATCTCTCCCCTGATTTAATCCTGCTAATCTGCCCCTTCACTTTTCGTCTTTCCCCAGTGTATCTAAAGAACCCTTTTCCCTGGCCAGGTTCTGCTCCTTCCTTGCCTTAGCCGCCTCTCACCACTCTAGTGGCCCTTCTAGCCATCAGCTCTGCACTCTCGATCCCTTTCACCCTTGAGCACTTGAATTTCTTATAGGCTGCTTTCTTTCCCTCGCACCACCTCCTGGACCTCCCTGGTCCACCAACAGGGCTTTTGGGCCCTACTGCATGCTTTTGCCTACCTTGCACAGGTGCTGGTAGCATCCTGCACCCTCTCCTGATGATTTCCCACCTACTATCAGCGTCCATGTCTGACCCAATCCCATCCAAATGCTCATAAGGATCCTTCCCATTTCCTTAAAATCCGCCCCCCAAGTCTGTTACTTCCGTCTTTGTGCAGCCTTCTACCCCTCCTAGGTCCAGGCAGAACCAGACCGTGGCATGGTCACTCCCTGCCAGTGGGTCCCTTACCTCCAGGCCGCCAATCTGGTCACTGTCTGCCAGGACCACATCCAGTACCCGTGCCTCCCTGGTCGGCTTCCTCACCTGCTGAGTTAGGAACGCGTCTTGAAAGACATCCAACAACCTCTGTTCCCTGGTCACAGAGGATGTCATAGTCTCCCAGTCTGTTCCTGGCATGTTTAAGTCCCCTAACACCACCACCTTTCCTCTGCCCAGTCTGCAGTGTCTCCTAACATCTGCCACCAGACTGTCCTCCAGCTCCTCCGCCAGGGCAGGGGGTCTATACACCACTCCTATTTTTACTCTCTTGCCCCCCCTTGTTATCAAGGTGACCCAAATTGCCTCCACGGTTCCCTCCGCCTCCTCTACTCCCCCTATGCCAATGCAGTTTTTGACTATCATTGCTACCCCTCCTCCCCTTCCCTCCCCCCTGTCCTTCCTGAACATAGTGTAACCCTCCAGGTTCAGGTCCCAGTCATGTCTTGCAGTGGCCCAAGTCTCAGTGACCGCTGCCACATCCACTGCCCTCAGTTAACATTGCCTGGAGCTCAGGCATTTTATTGCCCAAGCTCCTGGCATTTAGCAGGACTACCTTCCACCCTTTCCCTATAGTTCCATTTCCCCTGCTCGTGTTCCCATGGGGATTCTGTTTTCTCCTGGTCTGCATTTTGCCAGTTGGCCTTTTCCTGCAATCCTCCTGGTCCGCCGGGGGGGTGGAGACAGAGTCCCTCCTTTATCGGCACCCCCTTGACAGACTTTTCTCCCAGAATTGAATTGGGTGAATATGCCAGATGTTAACTGAATGACATGTACTGCAGCCACATCCAAGAGCAGGGTCATTCTCGATGCCCTGCAGGGGGCAGGCCTTAGACAGCTAGCGCTGGAACCCACTCGGGAGGGAGCAGTACTAGACGTGGTACTCTCAAATGGAGAGAGGATCACAAATTTAGAAGTCAGTAGACATCTGGGAACAAGCAACCACTGCATAGTGTGCTTCACAATAAACACAACTATGGAGATATGCCATACAAAAACAAGGATACTGGACTTTAGAAGGGCCGACTTTGGCAAAATGGGTGAATACCTGAGGAATGCACTAGCAAATGGCCAAAAAGGAGGGGTGGAAGAACAATGGAGAAAAATCAAAACTGCTATCATAGAGGCAGCAAGCCTTTGTGTGAAACAAATTAAGAAAACAAAGCGGAGTAAAAAACCACTATGGTTCTCAAAAGAGGTAGCAGGGAAGGTTAAGGAGAAAAAGGCTGCATTCAAAAAGTATAAGGAATCACAGAAGGAGCACGACAGGGAACTGTATCAATTAAAGCAGAAAGAAGTGGGAAGGCAGTCAGAATAGCAAAGGCCCAAACCGAGGAAAAATAGCCAACTCAGTTAAGAAGGGGATAAACTTTCTGTAGGTACATTAGGGAGCATAGAAAGGTTAAGGAGGAATAGTGAAGATTAATAAAAGAGAGGGAGGTGGGCAGAGGGAGACAGTGAAAAGGCAGAGATACTAAATGAATACTTTTGCTCAATATTCACAAAAGAAGATAAGGAGGAGTTAACTAAACCAGACAATAGAAGCACTCTGGGTAGGGGGGTTGACACCAGTACATTTACAGAAGAAGGAGTCCTGAAAGAACTCCTAAAACTCAAGGTGGACAAAGCAATGGGGCCCTATGGGATTCACCCCAGAATTCTAAAGAACTAAGGGAGGACCTAGTGACCCCACTGACCACACTTTTTTAACAAATCATGGGAGGATGATGGTACCTGAAGACTGGAGGAGGGCAGATGTGATTCCCCTTCACAAAAGTGGGAGCAAGGCAGAAGCAGGAAATCACATACCTGTAAGCTTGACCTCAGTGGTAGGGAAAATGATGGATCACTTCTGAAAGAAAGAATTGTTGAGTATCTAGAGGCCAGCGGGGCACAGGACCCAAAGCAGCATGGATTTACAGCAGGAAAGTCATGTCAGATGAATCTAATTGATTTCTTTGACTGGGTGACTAAAGTAATAGACCAGGGAGGGGCTGTGGATATGGCCTACCTAGACTTTAGCTAGGCATTTGACACAGTCCCGCATAAAGACTAATAATCAAGTTAGCCAGCCTGGGAGTGGGTTCTCAGGGTGGTAGCCTGGGTAGCAAACTGACTGCACAACAGGACACAGAAGGTAATAGTGAATGGAACACATTCCAAGAAAGGGGTTACTAGTGGAGTACCTCAGGCTCAGTACTGGGTCCAGTCCTCTTTAACATCTTTATAGGTGACATTGCAGAGGGTCTGGAGGGAAAGGTATGCCTCTTTGCAGATGACACAAAGATCTGTAACAGAGTTGATACACAAGGGGGTAGAAAGGATGAGAAGGGACTTGGCAAGGTTGGAGGAATGGTCAGACATATGGCAACTTAGATTCAGTGCAAAGAAGTGCAAAGTAATGCACCTGGGAAGCAAAAACCCAGGAGAAGAGTACACAATAGCAGGGGAGGTACTAACAACAACAAAAATGGAAAGGGACTTGGGGGTAGTCATATCAGATGACCTAAAGGTGGGTAAGCAATGTGAGAAGTCAGTAAGGAGAGCCAGGGGGTTGCTGGGATGCATAGGACGGGGCATCACAAGTAGAAAAAGGGAAGTGGTTATTCCTCTGTACAGACAGTTGGTGAGACCCCATCTGGAATACTGTGTGCAGTTTTGGAGACCCCATCTATGCAAGGACATAGACAGGATGGAAGCAGTCCAGAGGAGGGCAACTAAAATGGTGCAGGGTCTGCATCAGAAACCATATGAAGAGAGACTGAGAGAGCTTAATATGTATACCCTTGATTAAAGGAGGGACAGGGGGACATAATAGAAACTTTTAAGTACCTCAAGGGAATCAACAAAGTCCAGGAGGGTAGCATCTTTCAGAAAAAGAGATGTGTAAGAACAAGGGGGCACAATTTAAAGATGGGGGACGGCCCAGGGTAATGTGGAGGAACTTTTTTTTTCACAGAGAGAGTGGTGGATGCATGGAACCGTCTTCCTGGGAAGGTTGTTGGGTCTAAAACAGTGGGGGAATTCAAACATGCATGGGACAGACATAAGGCAATTGTAGTGGGGGTTGCAGGAAGTAGGCTGTTGGTTAACTAGAATCTGCAGCTTATCCAATAGGAAGGGAAATGGGCAGACTGGGTGGGCCAAGTGGTCCTTATCTGCCGTCATAGTCTATGTTTCTATGGGTGGAAAGAGCTATGGAGTGAGAGAACCCCTCCATACAGTACTATCGAGTTACCAGGGTTCAGAACGGGGTTGCACTCAAATTGTAAGGATTAGGACAGATGGGGGCGGGGAGAGAATGGGGCGGATCAGGCAGATGCACTCAACGAATACTTCCGTTCTGTATTTCCTAAGGGAAAAAGTGGGGGACCACTGCCTCTGGTTAGGAAGGGTAGGTATGGGGGGGGAGTGAGGGTGGCAGATGGGTCTATCTCAGCAGGCAGGGTACTGGAAGATCTAAGGGCACTGAAGGTGAATAAGGCACCTGGCCTAGCTGACATACACCTCCGGGTATTGAAGGAGTTGGTGGAGAGCCTAGCAGAGCCATTAGCTGACTTGTTCACTGCCTCTCTCGGAATGGGGTGCGTACCCGAGGACTGTAAGATGGCTTACGTTGTGTCCCTCCACAAAAGCGGACCAACGGATGAGCAGGCAACTATAGACCAGTAAGCCTTACATCCATTGTGGGGAAGTTAATAGAGACGATCCTTAAGGAGAGGTTGGTAACCTTTCTGGAAGGTAATGGTCTCCAGGACTATAAGCAACATGGGTTTGTAATTCTGGAAGATCCTACAAGACCAACCTGGTTGACTATTATGACTGGGTGACTAGGGCACTTGACAAGGACCAAGCGGTGGATGTCCTTTATCTGGATTTCAGCGAGGCCTTCGATTCGGTGCCACATGGGAGAATTAATTTTTTTTTGGTCAATTATTCTTTTGCTCCGTCCTTCAGGGAACTCTCTCTGGCATCCTCTCATCCACCCCAAGCTCTAACTCCCACCAGAGACACCTCCCACTCCTCACACCAGCCTGACAGACCCGCCTACTCCGAGTCCCCTGAGGTGGGGCTGCCCCATCCATCAGGGCGCTCTTTCTATAATCAGGTGCGCCAGGCTGGGTGAGCAGTTAGGAGAGGGGAGAATGCCCGGTATTGGGAGTGTGACCTGATGGGGACAGAGGTGCTTTCGCCTCTCCCCGAGGACCAGGATTTCTTCTGAGTTCCCTCAGGAGCACAGCAATGCAGTGACGTCAGCATGGCTATCCATAGATGTCCTCCGCGCTCCTCCCTCTTAGCTGCTTCATGCTAGTGGTACCTCCGGTCTTCACCGGGGTCTCTACTGTGCCGGAGGCACCCTGGATCCCTTCCCAGGGAGAGAACAGTCAATGGATGCTCGATCTTTCTCCCTCCCCTGCCGACCCCTGGCACCTGAGCTTGTTTCTGAGCTCGGTTCGCCGCCGTGGCGCGAGGTGTGGCGTCCAGCGCCTCAACCCTCAGCACCACTGGGCCGATCACATGGGAGACTGATTAATAAGGTGAAATACCAGGGAGCAGGGACAAAGATGATGAATTGGATCAAGAACTGGCTGCAGGGGAGGAAGCAGAGGGTAGTGGTAGGAGGGGAACTCTCATCTCTGAGGGCTGTGACAAGAGGAGTGCTGCAGGGCTCGGTACTAGGACTGGTGTTTGGCATTTTCATTGTCGACATCTCACATGGCATTAAGAACAGGATTAGCCTTGCGGGGCACTGGTGGATGACACAGGGTGGCAGGGGCTGCTGGATGATCTGGCTAAACTTAAGGACTGGTTGAACACATGGCAGCTGGTGTTCAGTACGAAGAAGTGCAGAGTCATGCACTTGTGAGCAAAGAACCCAAGGAGGGTATTTATCAGTTGGGAGGGGTACAGATGACCACTACAGAGGAGGAGAAAGATCTTAGGGTGCTAATAACAGGGCAGGGCAGATGAACCACTCGGCACCGTGCAGGAAAGCAGCAGCTAAAGCCAGTAAGATGCTGGAGTGTATTGCTAGAGGTATCACTTCTAGGAAAGAGGACGTGATCCTGCCACTGTACAGGTTGTTGGTGAGTCTGCACCTGGAGTACTGCATGCAGTACTGATGCCCATACTTAAAGAAGGATGTTAAGTTACTGGAGGGGTACAGCGCAGAGCAATAAGGATGGTCCCAGGAAATGGAAGACAAACACTACGAGGAGAGGCTGAAGGAACTGAATATGTATTCCCTGGAAGAGAGGAGGGCTGGGGGGATATGATAGAGACCTTTAAGTATATGAAGGGTATAAACAAGACTGGTACAGAGGGGAGTTTTAAGTTAAAGGGAGGGAGGAACATGAGGGGGCATGGGCTGAGGGTGGAAGATTCAGGAGAGAAATGAGGAGGCACTTTTTCACAGAAAGGGTAGTGTGGTGGTGTCCATGTGGAACATGCTACCCGAAGAGTGGTCTCCTGTAAGTTAGTGGGCAGTTTTAAGAGGGGTGGGGCAAGAGAAGGGAGGGTCACTAGTTATGCAGGGAGGGAAGGGAGGGGCAGCTGCAGTGTAAGTGGATGACTAACATACTAAAATGCCAGCAGAGGAGACCTAATGCTCTTTTGAGTCTGCTCGATTGTCAGCACCCGCGCTGGGGTCTGATTTCGCTGTCCTCCCTTCCCCCTTGGGTTACACTGTCCCCAGTCTCAGATGTTTCCACTGTATTGGACCTTGTCAGTTTCACCCTTCTGCTGTACCTGCCCCATCCCCTCTTAAACCCATCCACAGTTTCCGCCTCCACCTGCCCCCTGAGCAGTGCATTCCATGGCCACCACCCTCTCAGTGAAATAACACCTTCTCCTCCCCCCCCTCCCCGAGTCTGTCCCCTTTCAGCTTACATACTGACACACTAAAGAGCCAGCAGAATAGGCCAAATGGTCTGTTTTGTCTGCTTGAAAGCCAGCAACCTAGTGGCTACTCGCCTTACTACCCCCCCAGCCCCCAAGTGAGTCTTCTTTTTATTCAGATTTCCCTTATACCTGTCCCACCCCTTCTTGAAGCCCTCTACTGTGCCCTCTTCCACCAGCCACCCAGGCAGCACATTCCACGGCTCCACCACCCTCTCAGTGAAAAAATGCCTCCTATGCTCCCCCTGTAATTTCCCACTTCCATCTTCCACTCATGACCCCTGGTAGCTCCCCCCTTCTTTAACCTAAACAGCTCCTTGATTCCACTCCCTGGTTATTCCTTTTACATACTTGAAAATCTCTATCATGTCTCCTCTGTCCCTCCTCTCCTCCAGTGAATAAAGCCCAAGCTCCTTCAGCCTTTCCTCATAAGGCCTCCCTTCCATGCCCTGAATCATACTGGTCACTCTCCTCTGAGCCCTCTCCAGCAGCACTATGTCCTTCTTCAAATGAGGTCTCCAGAACTATACACAATAATCAAGCTGTGGCCTGACCAAGGCATTATACAGAGGGAGGATCACTTCCCTACTTCTGGACGTAATACCCCTGGCTATACAGCCCAGTATCCTGTTTGCTTTGGCTACTGTTCTTCTACAATTCTCAGAGTTATTCATTTTGACATCAACCACCACCCCTAAATCCCTTTCTCCCAGTGTGGCTTGCAGTGTGACTCCCCCCGGGTGTATACATAGCTTGGGTTTTATACCCTCAAATGAAGTACCTTACATTTCCTGGCATTAAATTTCAGTCCCCACCTCCTTGACCACCCCTCCAGGGTATCCAGATCCCCCTGGACTGACTCCCTTGCTTCTTCACAATCCACCAGTGCTCCCAGCTTTGAATCATCCGCAAAGAGACTCAACCTATTTTTAACCCCCCTCCCTATATCCGAGACATAGGCATTGAACAAGAGTGGCCCCAATATTGAACCTTGAGGGACCCCACTGATTACCTTTCTGGGGGAGGAGAGTATCCCACCCACCATAACTCTCTGTAGACGCCCTGAAAGCCAGTTATCTACCCAGCTGAGTTCCTGTCCTTCCACCCCATCTCCCCCATTTTGCTATCAATCCATTATAGGGCATCAAATCAAACGCCTTGCTGAAATCTAGGTATAGGACATCCACTGGCCTATGTCTATCCGAGGCTTCCGTCACCCAGTCATAAAACTCTACAAGGTTGGTCTGACACGATCTCCCCGGGACAAAGCCATATTATTTATCATCCTGGTGTCCTAACCATTCCAACTGCCTCTCTTTGATAAAGCCCTCCATTACTTTGCCTACCACAGACATCAGACTGACAGGCCTATAGTTCCCCATTTCCTCCCGAGACCCCCCCCTTATGTATAGGCACTATATAAGCCACCCTCCAGTCTTGTGGCACCCATCCCGTCTGCAGAGAGGCGTTAGAGTGCTGCCAGTACCTCCGCCAATTCCTTCATAACCCTCTGGTGTAACTCATCCGGCCCTGGTGCCTTATCTGTTTTAGTTTCTGAAAGGCCCCCACCATATCCACTGTTTAATCCCCCCAACCCAATCCACTCCCTCATGCAACCATCCTACTCCTTCTTGATCTGGCCCAGCCTGTTCCCTATCCTATTTCCATCCTCTGGTCTCAGACTGAGACTGACCTCTCGCTTTTGCTGTCTCCTCATCACACCCATCAGGCTGTAGGGTTCCCTTGTCACCCCCTGCAGAGATTGAGGCAAAGTACTCATTTAGCACCTCTGCCTGATGCCCTACATCCTGAGCCCATCCCCCCACAGTCTTAATCCTATTGATCTGTGTCCTCACTTTTCTCTTCTCTCTAATGTATCTATAGAATCCCCCGGATATCCCTAGCCAGATTTTTCTCCATCCCTGCCTTAGTGCCCCTCACCACTCTGGTAACCTTCCTGGCCAATAATTCATACTCCCCCTGCTCCTTATCCCCGCTATAGCATTTATAACGTTTGTAGGCAGCCTTTTTTTCCCCTCACCACTTCCTGCACTTCCCTGGTCCACCAACATGGCCTGTTAGTTCCTCAATACTTACGCCTTACTTTAGTATAGGACCTAGTAGCCTCTTGCACCCCTTGTTTAATGGTCTCCCACAAACTTTCAGCATCCATATCCGGCCATATCATGTCCAACCTCTCCCTTAGGATCTTACCCATACCCACGAAGTCTGCTGTCCTGAAATCAACCACTACTGTATGAGTGCGGTCCCCCGATACAGCAGGAACTAAACCGTAGCGTGATCACCACTTCACGTGGACTGCACACCCCAGTCCACTTATTTGTTCACTATCCGCAAGTACAACGTCCAATATCCACCCCTCTCTAGTAGGTTTCCCAACCTGTTGTACCAGGAAGGCATCCTGAAAAACATCCATCAATCTCTCTTACACATGTATCCTCTAGTTGCCCCCACTTCCTTTCTTTGGAGCACCCCGACTGGGCCCTGTTATTAATCCCTTTTATGTACTTGAAGACCTCTATCATGTCCCCCCGTCCCTCCTCTCCTTCAGGGTGTACATGTTGAGCTCCTTGAGCCTGTCCTCGTAGGTCCTCTCCCCCAGGCTCCAGATCATTTTGGTTGCCCTCCTTTGGACGGTCTCCAGGAGTGCAGTATTCCTCTTTAAGTGTGGTCTCCAAAATTGCACACAATACTCGAGGTGTGGCCTAGCCAAGCAGTTATAGAGAGGAAGGATCACTTCTGCCTTTCTGGAGGTAATGCCCCTAATGATGCATCCCATCATCCTATTTACTTTTGCTACTGCCCTCCTACAGGTCTCTGAGTTGTTCATTTTGACATCTACCACCTCCCCCAGGTCCCTCTCGCCCTTCGAGACTTGTATTGTCTCTCCCCCCAGGGTGTACCCTTGGCCTGGATTTCTGACTCCCAGGTGCAGAACCCTGTATTTCCCTGCATTGAACTTCAGTTTCCATTTACCCGACCACCTTTACAGAGAAACATAGAAACATAGATTTTGACGGCAGATAAGGACCGCTTGGCCCACCCAGTCTGCCCATTTCCCTACCTAATGGATAAGCTGCAGATCCTAGTTAACCAGCACCCTACTTCTTCCTACCCCCACCCCCTAGAATTGCCTTATGACTGTCCCATGCATGCTTGAATTCCACCACTGTTTTTGACTCCACAGCCTCCTCCGGAAGGCCGTTCCATGCATCCACAACCCTCTCTGTGAAAAAAATACTCAATTACCTCTGAGCCGCCCCTTCTATCTTCAAATTGTGCCCTTGTTCTGCACACCCTTTTTTTGAAAGATGCTACCCTCTTGGACTTTGTTGATTCCTTGAGATACTTGAAAGTTTCTATCATGTCCCCTCTCCCTCCTTTCCTCGAGGCTATACATATTCAGCTCCTTAAGTCTCTCTTCATCGTCTTCGCGTGCAGACCCTGCACCATTTTAGTTGCCCTCCTCTGGACAGCCTCCATCCTGTCTATGTCCTTATGGAGATTGGGTCTCCAGAACTGCACGCAGTACTCCAGATGGGGTCTCACCAACTGTCTGTACAGAAGGATAATAACTTCTTGTTTTCTACTGGTGATGCCTCTCCCTGTGCATCCCAGTATCCCCCCAGCCCTCCTTGCTGCCCTCTCACGTTGCTTGCCCACCTTTAGGTCATCAGATATGACTACCCCAGGTCCCTTTCCATTTTTGTTGTTGTTAGTATCTCACCCCCCATTGTGTACTCTTCCCTGAGGTTTTGTTTCCAGGTGCATTACCTTGAACTTCTTAGCATTGAATCTAAGCTGCCATACATTTGACCATTCCTCTAATCTTGCCAAGTCCCTTCTCATCCTTTCCACCCCACCTTGTGCATCAACTCTGTTGCAGATCTTTGTGTCATCTGCAAGAGACATCTTTTCCTTCCAGTCCCTCTGCAATGTCGCTTATAAAGACATTGAAGAGGACCGGTCCCAATACTGAACCCTGCGGTACCCCACTAGTAACCCCCCTTTCTTCAGAGTGGACTCCATTTACTATTACTCTCTGTGTCCTATTCTCCAGCCAATTCTTTACCCATCCTGTCATCTTGGGACCCACTCCCAGGCTGGCTAACTTGTATATTAATCTTTTGTGTGGGACTGTGTCAAATGCCTTGCTAAAGTCTAGGTAGGCCATGTCCACAGCGCTCCCTGATCTACTACTTTGGTCACCCAGTCAAAGAAATCTATCAGATTTGTCTGGCATGACCTTCCCGCTGTGAATCCATGCTGCCTTGGGTCCTGTGCCCCTCTGGCCTCTAGATACTTGACAGTTCTTTCCTTCAGAGTGATTCCATCATTTTCCCTACCACTGAGGTTAAACTAACAGGTCTGTAGTTTTCTGCTTCTGCCTTGCTCCACTTTTGTGAGGGGAATCACATCTTCCTTCTCCAGTCCTCGGTACCACCCCATCCTCCCATGATTTGTTAAAGAAGATAGTCAGTGGTGTCACTAGTTCTACCCTTAGTTCTTTTAGAATTCTGGAATGAATCCCATCAGGCCCCATTGCTTTGTCCACCTTCAGTTTTAAGAGTTCTTTCAGAACCCTTTCTTCTGTAAATGGGCTGGTATCAACTTCTGTATCCAGAGTGTTTCTACTGTTTGTTTTAGGTACCTCCCCCACTTCCTTTGTAAATACTGAGCAAAAATATTTGTTTAGTATCTCTGCCTTTTCACAGTCACCCTCTGCCCACCCTCCCTCCTTCCTCTTTATTAAGCCTCACTAGCCCTCCCTTGGTCTTCCTTCACTCCCTGATGTACATATAAAAGGTTTTATCCCCCTTCTTAAGTGAGTTGGCTGTCTTTTCCTCGGTTTGGGCCTTTGCTGTTCTGACTGCCTTCCCAGCTTCCTTTTGCTTTAACTGATACAGTTCCCTGTCCTGCTCCTTCTGTGATTCCTTGTACTTCCTGAATGCTTTCTTTTCTCTTGAACTTTCACTGCCACTTCCTTTGAGAACCATAGTGGTTTCTACATCGTTTCGCTTTGTTAATTTGCTTCACACAAAGGCTTGTTACCTCTGTGATGGCAGTTTTATTATTCCCATTGTTCTTCAACCTCCTTCCTGCCCATTTGCTAGTGCATTCCTTAGGCACTCACCCATTTGGCAAAGTCAGCCCTCCTAAAGTCCAGTACTTTTGCATTTGTATGGCTTGACTCTATTGCTGTGTTTATTGTGAACCATACTGTTCGATGGTTGCTAGTTCCTAGGTGGCTACCCACTTCTACATCTGTGATCCTCTCTTCATCTCCATTTGAGAGAACCAGGCCTAAGATTGCTCCCTCTCGAGTGGGCTCCAATACTAGTCTAAGGCATGCCCCTTGTAGGGCATCTAGAATAACCCCACTCTTTGAAGTGGCTGCTGCAACTGCACTCCAGTTAACATCTGGCATATTCAGATCACCCATCAGCAATATCTCCCCCTTTTCTGCCATTCTAAGTATACTTTCTATCATTTCCCTGTCCATTTCCTCCCCCTGAGAAGGGGGTCTGTATACAACCCCTGTGCAGATTGTGGTGCCATTGCGGTCTCCAAATTTACCCACAGTGCTTCTTCTCCTCTCTGTTTTCCTTTTGTTCTGTTGCTTTGATTCCTTCCCTTATGTAAAGAGCTACTCCTCCTTCTCTTTTACCCTCCCTGTCCCTCCTGTAGATAGTGTATCCTGGTATGTTTATGTCCCAGTCATGGTTTTGTGTGTACCATGTTTCTGTGACTGCCACGCTATCCAGATGTTCCTCCTCCATCAAGGCCACTAATTCAGGAAGCTTGTTACTCAGACTACGGGCATTGGTACTCATTGCTCTCCATTTTTTGATGGCTTTACCTTCTTTTGCAGCATCCCCCACTGACCTGTCTACCTCGGTGTTTTTCTCATTTAGTACCCTGTTTTGTAGGGAGAGGCTGGGATTTTCCTGCTGCTTATCAGTGCCTCTCCCCTTGACTAGTTTAAAAGCTTGCCAGTGAAGCATTTAAACCGATTGCTCAAAAGACTTGTTCCCTTCCTGGACAGATGCAGACCATCCTGCCAGTGTAGGCTAGTGTCCCTCCTCTAGGTCTTCCTGCAGGGCCACCCACCCCTCCTCATCCATCACTGCACCCAGCTTCAAGTCGTCTGCAAAGAGACTCATTTCACTCTTGATACCCTTCCTTATGTCTGAGACATAGGCGTTAAACAGGAGTGGCGCCAGCACCGACCCCTGGGGAACCCCACTAGTAACCCTCCTTGGAGATGAGGCTAGCCCCCTAACCACCACCCTCTGAGTACGCTCCGAGAGCCAATTCCCTATCCATCTTATCAACTGCATCCCCACCCCCATTTCCTCCAACTTGGCCAGCAGGCCATGCCGTGAAATACGGGTGCGCCTGAAGTCTAGAAAGAGGACGTCCACCGACCTACCCTGGTCCAGGGCACTCGTCACCCAGTCATAGAACTCCACAAGTTTGTCTGACACAGTCTTCCCGAGACGAAGCCATGCTGCCTATCGTCCAGATACCCAGTCTGCGTCAGTAACCCCCCTCAACTAGGCTAGCTGTACACTCGAGCAGACTGGTTAGACCATGTGCCTTATATCTGCTGGCGGTTTCATATGTTTGTTTGTTCAAATGCTGATAATGTAGGCCGACGCTGTTAAGGGCACCTTTGGTGTTGAAGAACTTGGGCTTAGAGACTACAGGTGTACCAAGTTTTCCAATACTATAAGGCAACACTGCTTTTATTGGGCCTATTCTTTGGAGGTACACCAGTAAGATAATCTGTTCCATTTAGAGTGTGTTTTCCTGGTTGCTGGTTTCCTTGAAACTCTAAGCAAATTTCAGGACTTTCTGAGACATTTAATCCATAGTATTTTAACTCCTCAAGAACAATGCCCTCAGGTATAGAGCCTTGGGGTTTTGGAATGCTATCTTGCCTGTGATAAGGTCAGCAGATTGTGACTGAGTGGCAGGCTGATTAGAGACTTGCTGAAGAGGGCCAGCAGAATTGAATTACCAGGTCTGTTTGGCCCAGTCTGGTGCTGTTAGGATCATTGTTGTAGGTTCCCTCCTGGATTTCAGGAGGGCTTTCTGGATGAGTGTAAATTGTGGGAAGGCATACAGGAACCTCCCTGCCCAAACCAAGACCAGGGCGTCCTCTGGGGCTGTCCCTCTGACTGGTGTCTGTAACAAAACTATGGGAGCTGATTGTTTCTGCATGCAACAAACGGGTCTATTTTGGGATTGCCCCACTTTCTGAACACGGGTCAGAACCTATCTATTCAAGGCCCAGTCATAGTTTCCCCTAGGTAACTCTGCTTAAGGAATCTGCCAGGACATTGTCTTTGCCGTTGTTTTTTTTTTTTTTTCTCAATTTTTGCTTCTTTATGCCCCTACCTTTCATCCACATTCTGCTCCGGTCACGGACCCTGGAGCCCCGACCACCGGACATCGCCGAATCCCCCCAGTCATCTCTGGCTTACCCCCCAGAGAGGGGGGCCGCGGAACTGTGACTGGTTAGGGGGAACGGCTCCGGTGGCCAATCAGGGCAATCCTGGGCAGAGCGTCATTTAGATGCTAGGCAAGGGATTTTTATCCCCCTGTATTTCCCCTCCAGGAGGCGGGATGTGCAATGACGCCAGCTCCGCCCCCGCCATCTCGCGCCAGGCCGGTAGCGTGAGGTCTCCCAGCCTCCACTAGGAGTCCTCATTGCTCGGATGCTGGCAGGACCCTCCCGGAGGAGAGCTGCCCTGTGGGCGCTCAATCCTTCTCCCGACGAGGAGCCCTCCGGCGACCTGGGTCGTTCTCGAACCTGGGTCGCCGGGCGTCGTAGCGAAATCTATCCGCCGGCCGCACGCCGCGTAGTCTTTGCCTGTTAGTGCACCACATAAATGTTTGCTAGGGCCCCACTTTCATTTAGTGTGACACCCCATTAATGTTCGTAGTCACTTGGGTGATGGGACAGTATTTATTTGTTGTCGCAGATTACGTTTTTTTTAGCGAATAAACCGGTGTGTTAGGAGAGTCTACCCTTGAGGGTTAGCCAGTTAGTACTGGAGTAGAGGTCACACGTGTGTGTATGTTTAGGGGCACCAGTGATCAACCGGCAGGATTTATTTAGAGTAGTATGGATTTGCGTAAGGGTGGTGTCTGTGTCGGAACTGTAAATTATCAGGCCATAATCGATGATAGTATGGAACAGGTGACTGCTATGACAAGGGCATCCTGCGTTATATTGTGCTTGTGCCTGTTCCTGTACAGCAGACAAATGCTTGTGTTGACAACCTTGGATATGATGCTGACATGCTCCCTGTAAGAAAGGGCACTGTCGAGTAATGCGCAGGTATTTGAAGATGTGGACCTGGTCACTGGGGGTGTTGGCAGCATTTGTGATGGAAAGGGTGGTTGATTTTTGTGTTTTGGGGACTGGCGAAGATGATGGACTTGGTTTTTATGTAATTCAGAATCAGTTTTTTGTACGAGAACCAGCTTTCTACAGCCGCAAAGTCTAACTGGACTGAAGCCTTAGCCCGAGGGTGGTGTGGTCGGTCGGCATCACTAGTGAAGAGCATGGCATTGTGCGAATCGAGGAGGAGGTTGGTGTTGAGTATTGATTGTCCCTGTGTATGGTACTTTTGCACAATCTTTTCTCAGAATTCAAGCATGTACCAGGGTCTGTTGACTTGCCGAATCTGTAAGTCCCTTCACAGTCTTACCCCCCCCCCCCATATTGACATCTGTGAAATACATGCCCCAGTTTGGTCATGCCAGATTTGCTCCAGTGTTACATTCTTTTTTTTCATGGCAGTTTCTTGCAGTATGGCCTGATTTATTACAGTTAGAGTAAATAAAGTCTTCGGGTGCGGATTTGTTATCCCCATCAGAATTCTTATCTGATCTAGAGTTTAATTGGGAGAAAGAGGGTCTTATCATTCCTCGGCTGTTGCTGCTGCGCTGTCTGTCTGGCCATCTGATAGTCTTCAGCTAAAGAAAACAGCCTTTTCTCTCTCCTGAGCTGGTCTCCGGGCTTTCCAACAGATGGGCTGTACTTCCCAATGCAGATATGCAGGCAGAAACTCAGAACTCTGCAGCTAGGGATATCCAGCCCTCCACTTCCTGCCTTCCAGTCAGCAGGTACTCTGCAGCGGAGCTCTGTCATCACGTGGCAGGGATGAAGAAAGACTGTAAGGCTTGATTTATATTTCTTATGGATTTTGAGGAAAAGTGATCAGTGCTCTTGTGTAGCTTCCAGTCTCAGCCTTGCAAGCTGCACAGACTGGCCTCACGTTCCCTGTGTGAAGCTTTTTCCTCGCGATTTTGAGCTCATTTTATTTTATTTTGGTTTTTTAAAGTTTTCTCCTTACTCCTGGGTCGGGGCCTTTTCCCTTAAGCCGTCTTTACGGCAGTCTGACACAACCGCATCGGAAGTGCAAATTGCTCATTAGCGCAGCGTTTCATGTCGTCGATGGCTGGCTTCAACGCTATTCAGCCGCTTGTTGATGGTGGGCCTGCAGCATTTCCATAGCTGCTCATCGACGGTCCATGCTCTCGTCAATGAACGCTTCTAGGCAGGAGGAGCGCTGCTCAGCTCCATCGAAGCCATCAGGAAAGCTGTGCAACCCCCACCCCCAAATGGGTAATTCAGCAGGATGGACGTGTTTAAGGGACAGCAAACGTTTTCAACAAAGCTTATAACAAAGGCACCAAGTTCCCAGATCAAGTATTCTTTCCCCTCTTAAAGGGCCAGCAACAGCTTCTCATCGGGGCTTCAGTATTGTATCAGCAGCCTCCCAGCATTTAGCAGGAAGCCTCTGTTTGGGGGAATCTGTGTTCAAGGGGGTTAGTGCCATTTTGTGTCATGGCCTCAGACAAGCTCTCCAGGGGCAGAAAATGCCAGTGCTGCAAATCCTGTCTTCTAATCACCTTCGCAGGTTTGCTTTGCCTTAAATGGGAGAAGGCAGCATCTGTGAATGAGGAGGACATGATGGAGGCCTCCCACTCCTTGGCTTAGACTGATAGCCAGCAGACAGACAGGTCTGAGCGAGTAGTGGCCACCAGGGAGACCCAGCAGTCCGCAACCCCCTCTCTGGCCCCAGATCTCCTAGACAAACTAAATAGGGCCTTTGCCCTGGACCTTGCATGCTTTGACTGGCAGCCTCTGGGATCACCAGATGTAAGATCTCACAAGAAGGCAAAAAGAAAGGTGACCCTGTCCCTGTCCTCATCCAAAGAGGGGCAGCTGTCCTCGCATCACTGAGCTAAAAAGAAGAAATCCCGATACTGGAGCAGATCCTTGGACGAGGAGGAGCAGCATTCTTCACGCCACAAGAGAAAGAAAAGATCTAGTTCTCGGAGCAGATCTAGAGGCACCCACAAGGGGAAACGTTGCAGAGACCGTTTCCCGGACTCCTCGGACTCCAGTTCCTCTTCTCCAGAAGAAGGGGAGCTAGTGGACTTATCCTCAGACTCTTCCCCCCACCCCCCACCGTCCAGAAACTTTGACCTGGAGGACCTTGACTTTTTCATAAAGAAGGTCATAGCTGAAGTTCACCTTGGATCTTCCCCAGTGGCTCCACCACAGCTGAAACAGGCTTTTCACCTGGCATCTGCCGCCAAACTGGCTACAGCTTTTCCTATTCCTCCAGCCATAGAGGACTTGCTAAAGGAAGAATGGCAAGGTCCAGAGTGCACCTATTTTGTACCCCGGCAGATCACTAAGCTCGTTAAGTTTGACAATAAGCAATCTAAAAAGTGGCTAGACTGCCCTAGAATTGACCCTCTGATTTCGAACCTCAGCAAAAAGCCGGTCATCCCAGCCGAAGGAGGGGCACCTCTGAGGGACCCGGTGGACAAGAAAGTGGATGCCTCACTCATGAAGGCCTTTCATGCATCAGCAACTTCCCTCAAGGCAGCAACTGCCAATCTTTTTTTCTGCCAGAGCCACTCTGTCCTGGGCCTCGGAATTAGCCTTCCAACTTACTGAGGTCCCAGAGAAGAACAAAGCTATTATTCATCAGCTGCAATTAATGGGTTTGGCATTGGCTTGTGCAGCAGACATATCAGAGGAGGCGGTCAGTGTGCTGCTTGGACTATGTTTTATCAAACTTCGGCTCGCCACAACCTGTGGCTTCGGGCCTGGCAAGCAGACGCCTCCTCAAAGCCATTTGATGAAGGCAATCTCCTATTTGGCACAGCTCTAAAGGAGGTAGTGAAGGAATCTGGGGAGACAGCTAAAGTGCACATGCCCCAGTCAAGAACCGGGCAAGTCATGGTCCTCAGGCCCCAGATGCAATTTTCATGACCGAGGTTACAACAAGGGTCAAAACTCTAATTTCTCAGGCAAGAGGACATGGGTCTTCTCGCGTAACCAATGCAACTTAGGGGGAAGAGGATCCAGAGGTGAAGGTGGCACCAGACACGCCAGGAACAATAACAAAAGGTCACAATGAAGCTGTCCAGGCCCATCCTCGAGTGGGGGCAGACTTTCAAACTTTCTCGAGGAATGGGTCCAAACCACATCAGACAGATCGGTTCTAGACATTATCAGCAAGGGTTACCTAATAGAATTCGATTCCAAGCCCCCGCTTCTTCATGTGGTGCCCTCCCCTATCTCAGGCAACCCCACCAAAAGACAGGTGATGTTACAGGCCATTACAGACCTTGAGGCAGGGGCTTTCAAGCAAGTTCCCCCCACTGAGTTCAATCGGGGGGGGGGTATACTCCTTATTTTTCATTGTGCCAAAACACACAGGGGGATTCAGGCCAGTTCTAGACCATAAATTCTTGAATCGTTTTGTCCACAGCAGACCCTTCAAGATGGAAACCTTGTCATCAATCATCAGGGAGTTACAACAAGGGGATTTCTTGGCATCCATCGATTTGCAAGATGCCTATTTGCATAAAACGCTGCCATTCGGGCTTTCTTCAGCCCCAAGAACATTCTCCAAGGTGCTAGTAACTGCCATAGCTCACCTCCGGAACTGAGGGATACATCTTTTTCCTTACCTTGACGATATTCTCATCAAGGCTCCTCAGCTCGACCGTGCATTATAAGCAGTGGCAGAGATAGTCCGGTGCCTGTTGGCACATGGTTTTGTCATCAACTGGAGAAAAAGCTCCCTGACTCCGGGCCAAACCTTGAATCACCTGGGGGCCGACTTCATGACACAAGCCAACAAGGTCTTCCCTCCGGAAATGAAATTCAGGGACCTGCTGAAGCTCCTCAGGAAGTTTCATGCAGATCCTCAGCTGCCGGGTCAAACCTTCATGCAGCTAATCGTGACTCTAGTGTCACTGGCGGATTCAGTCCCCTGGGCTCTAGTGCACGAGGCCCATTCAAGCACACCTGCTCAGACTGTGGTCCCAGTCCAGGCACAGCAAGTGCCAACTGGTCCCAATTTCTCCACAGATAGACTTACCTCCAGTGCTGGACTCAGAGGGCCAATATTAAGAGGGGCCGCAAGTTGCGCCATCTACGCCAAATCCGAATCATGACCGATGCCAGCCTTAGGGGCTGGGGGGTGGGGCTTACCTGGATCAGCTGTCAGCTCAAGGCAAATGATCGCTGGCAGAAACACTGTGCAGCGTAAACGTCCTCAAGATGAGAGCAGTATGCCTAGCCCTGCTGCACTTCGAACAGCAAGTTCTCAGTCAGGATGTCCTGATTCTAACAGACAGTCGGACAGCCGATGGCCTACATCAACCATTAGGGTGGCACAAGAAGCTCAAGAATGCTCCGGGAGTCCCTTCTTCTCTTTCACTGGGCCGAGCACCACCTGGCAAGCATAAGGGCAGTGTACATTCTGGGGCAGGAAAATGTCACGGCAGACTGGCTCAGTCGCAAGGATGTTCTACCAGGAGAATGGGAGTTGGACAGCGCCTTCCATATCTTAACAGATCTTTTCGCCTGCTGGTGAAACTCCAAGGTAAAGCAGTTCTGCTCCCTGGCCAAGGACGATTTAGCAGTGGCTCAGGATGCCTTTTCCCTAGATGGGGGTCAGCTCAGTCTCCTGTATGCCTCCCCCCCCCCATACCGCTCCTATCCAGAGTCCTCCACAAAGTGGCACTGGACTGGGCAGAGCTGATTCTAGTCTGTCTCCGATGGCCCCGGCGCCCATGGTTTCTGTTTCTGATTAGTCTGTCAAGGCAACCACCTCTAACTTTCCTGATCAGCCCAGACCTCCTCCATCAGGGTCCGGTACGGCATCCCAATCTGCCAGCCTGTCCCTCTCGGCCTGGAGATTGGGTGGGAAACTTTCAAAGAGCTAGGCTCCTGTGATAGAAATAATGGTGCATTCACATTGCCCTTCTTTCTGTAAAGTGTATTACAGGATTTGGAGGAAGTTCTTGTTCTAGTTTCAATCCAAGCACATGCAGAACCAACAATATAATTTCCTGTCCTACTGCAGTTTTTTTAAGATGGGTTTGACAAAGGACTGCAACCGGCCACCTTACGAGTTCAGGTTTCCGCTCTGGGGGCGCTCTTGTTAGTGGATTCGGGAGAATCTTTGGGTTCATATCTGCATGTCAGGAGGTTTTTACAGGCAGCAACATTAAAACGCTCTCCAATCAAACCAACGGTACCACCTTGGAGACTTAATTTGGTTCTTAATGCTTTGACCAAGACCCCCTTTGAGCCTTTTAAGGAGGCATCCCTCATGCATCTCACAGTGAAGGTCGTCTTTCTCATAGCTATTACTTCAGCCAGGAGAATCGGCGAGCTAGGAGCCTTATCCATTAAAGAGCCGTATACTGTTTTTCATCTGGACTCTGTGGTGCCCCGAACAGATCCATGTTTTCTGCCAAAAATATTGTCTCCATTCCATTGCAACCAGGAGTTGATTCTGCCTTTATTCTGCCCGCACCTAAAAATGACAAAGAAAAGGAATTTCACACGCTGGATCCTAGAACAGTGGTGAAAATGTACATTAAGAGGATGGATTCTAGATGAAAAACTTCCAGTTTGTTCATTCTAACGGCAGGTCAAAATATGGGTAAAAAGCTTCAAAAGACTATAGCCAGATGGATCCGTTCTGTCATCATCATTGCCTATGATCAGGCTGGAGTACCGTTGCCTGGCCCAGTGAAAGCCCATTCAGCCAGAGCTATGGCTACTTTGTGGGCAGACGTCAGAGAAGCATCTCCAGCACTTCAAGTGGTCAAAGAGTGAAATGGATCAGGAGGAATATGAGCTGACAGCCAAGAAAGTCACCAGGGTGGTCAGAGCAGCTAAGGCAAAAAAGGAGCAGTCCTTGGCCAGTGGGATCTGGAGGGGGGGACAAGGGGTTCTTTAGATACATTGGGGGAAAAAAAGGAAAGTAACAAAGACTTTGACGGCAGATAAGGACCGCTTGGCCCACCTAGTCTGCCCATTCCCCTTCCTATTGGATAAGCTGCAAATTCTAGTTAACCAACAGCCTACTTCCTGCAACCCCCCACTACAATTGCCTTATGTCTGTCCCGGGCATGTTTGAATTCCCCCACTGTTTTAGACCCAACAACCTCCCCAGGAAGGCGGTTCCATGCATCCACCACTCTCTCCGTGAAAAAATTCCCTCACATTACCCCCGTGTCGTCCCCCCTCTATTTTTAAATTGTGCCCCCTTGTTCTTACACATCTCTTTTTCTGAAAGATGCTACCCTCCTGGACTTTGTTGATTCCCTTGAGGTACTTAAAAGTTTCTATCATGTCCTCCCTGTCCCTCCTTTCATCAAGGGTATACATTTTAAGCTGTCTCAGTCTCTTTTCATATGGTTTCTGATGCAGACCCTGCACCATTTTAGTTGCCCTCCTCTGGACTGCTTCCATCCTGTGTATGTCCTTGCATAGATGGGGTTTCCAAAACTGCACACAGTATTCCAGATGGGGTCTCACCAACTGTCTGTACAGAGGGATAACCACTTCCCTTTTTATGTTTGCTTGCACGCATGTGCAAGAAACATAGTGCCATCATCGGAGATTTCGGAGGTGTGTCACCTCCTCCTCCAATTAGGCAGTGTGCTTGCAGGCACGGCCCCTGTAAGCCAATGCATTTTGGAGCTGTCTATGACATGCTCCAAAATGCAGTGGCATACAGTTGAAAGGGGGAGCTACGCTTGAGTGAGCAGCGATAAGCTGCTGCTCACGCAGCTCCCCCAGCCGCAGGCGTGCGCGCCCCCGCACGCAGTGTATAGCCGACGGGTGCCCAACTCTGCCGGCTGAACTGCGCCTGTCTCCTCCCATTAGTTGATGCCATGCTGGGAGCCCACCCCAGCGTGGCAATCCGTCATGTTGCCGACGGGGTGCCTAATCCCGCCGGCTGAAGGCGCCCAAGCCTCAGCCACGCTGGGAGTCCACCCCAGCTGGCAAACAGTCCTGTGTTTTATTTTTTAGCGACGGGTGCCTAACTCCGTGCCGCTGAACACCCCCAAAGTCCTTGTAGCCACGCTGGGAGCCCACCCCAGCTTGGCAAACGGTCCCACGACATCTTTTTTTTTTTAACCTGTAAGAAAAACGGTCCAGCGTGCGCCTCCCGCCCCCACAACCCGCACCCACCCACTGTGCACCCAGTTTCCCACACCCCCCACCCATACTTACCTCCGATCCGCGCGACGACCGTGGACCGGGAACATCGCCTGCACTTTCAAAGCCGACCGCGAACTGAGGAAATGCCGTAAGCTGTATAATGGGCTAGATAGGGGGTTTCAACTTTATTATATCTCAGTTATTTTGGGTTTGCACCAATTAACATGGGTTTTAGACTTTTCAGAATGATATGGCATGAGTAGTGTTCGGCGGTGATTTCGCCAGTGACTGCTAAATCACCCCTTCGGCCTGAATACCATCATGACAGTGACATCATTCATGAGAAGGGGTCTAAACCCCATTTTGAAAATTTGGTGCCAAAATTCCAAAAATGACTGTTTAACGAGCGTATGCTATGCAGTTCCTACGAGGTTTGTAAGTTCGCAAATTTCAATATTTTCACTCCAGATTTTCAACATTAACATTTTTCCACACTTTCTACTAGTAGTACAGCTGTCATTTTTCACATCTCACCCAAAACGTGGTTCACTTCATGTAGCGCATAATGGCGCAGTCAGCTGCGAACTCAGTGTATGGGACACATTAAGAAAATCACAGTGTCACTGTTCATGAGCAGAGATCTTAAAATGGCAATGTTGAAAATTTGGTGACAAATTCCCTAAAAATGACTGTTTTACGAGTGTGCGTTGCACAGTTCCACGCATGCTCGTGGGTTTCAGGTTTCAATATTTCCTCCGATTTCCAACATTGCCATTTTTCCACACCTCCTTATGAGCAGTACAGCTGTCATTTTCACATCCCGCCCAAACGTGGTTTCCGCCATGTAGCATGATGGTGCTGTTGGTGTGCGAAAGCAATGTTTAGGACAGATTAAGAAAATCAGTTACACTGTTCATGAGCAGAGGTCTTAAATGGCTATGTTGAAAATTTGGTGACAAAAGTCCATAAATGACTGTGGTACTGAGTGAGCATTGTGCAGTTTCCACGCATCCTCGTTAGTTCATGACTTTGTAATATTTTCAGTCCAGATTTTCACTAGTGGCATTTTTCAACACTTCCTTATGAATAGTACAGCTGCCATTTTCACAACATGGTCAAGTGTGTTTTCACACTTTCAGTGCAGAGATGCGGTCGCTGTGGGAAATCATTGTTCGCAAATAAAGAAAATCACAGTGACACTGTTCATGATCGAGGCACCAAAATGCCTGAGTTGACAATCTGCTATAAAAATAACCAACCTAATTATATAACGGTGTGCATTGCACAGTTTCTATATGCCGTGATTTCACCATTTTTTAAATATTTTTACTACACATTTGCAACATAGCCATTTTTACACCTCCCCATGAAAGAGTACAGCTGTCATTTTTTACATCCTGTTCGAATATTTTTGCACCTGTGGTGCTAAATGTCGAGTCACTGTGCATAAGCAGCTTTGGCTACCAAACTGATATTCCCCTGTTCATGAGGTGGGGTCACAAACAAACATGTTGAAAATTTGGAGTTAACATACCAACGAATGCTCATGTATTAGGGCTTTTCAACTAAATCACCCAACCCTATAGAGAATGACAGGAATCAGGGTGTGACTTGGGATTCTTGCCTGTGATGCTCATACCATTCCACACCCTGCAGTCACTGAGAGGCATCGAGGTATGCCTTGGACTCTTCGGCCCCAAACTTCACCCCATTCTCCTATATCGCACCCATCTCACCATATTTCCTAATGAAATGGGGTGCGCATAAGGGCCAAGGAACACATGGCACTTGTCAGTCTCTGCAGAGTGGGGTGTGGTGAAATGGTGTGGCCGTTGTGCCTGACGACCCAAACGCACACCCCAATGCCTGTCACTCTCTGCAGGGTGGTGGTGGGGTTGGCTTCAGTTCAGTACTTCACTGCCATTCCTATTACGCAGCTCTGTAACTTCTACACTACCACTGCCAATGCCAGCAAGCAAACATTCGGCATTGACAAATGCTTGTTCTACTTGTGATGCCCCTGGCTTTCCTTACTGACTTCTCACATTGCTTACCCACCTTTAGGTCATCTGATATGACTACCCCCAAGTCCCTTTCCATTTTTGTTGTTGTTAGTACCTCCCCTACTATTGTGTACTCTTCTCCTGGGTTTTTGTTTCCCAGGTGCATTACTTTGCACATCTTTGCATTGAATCTAAGTTGCCATATGTGTGACCATTCCTCCAACCTTGCCAAGTCCCTTCTCATCCTTTCTACCCCACCTTGTGTATCAACTCTGTTACAGATCTTTGTGTCATCTGCAAAGAGGCATACCTTTCCCCTCCAGACTCTCTGCAATGTCACCTATAAAGATGTTAAAGAGGACTGGACCCAGTACTGAGCCTTGTGGTACTCCACTAGTAACCCCCCTTTCTTCGGTAAGGGGACAGATCAGCAAGATAAGGATATGGGATGGTTGGGCACAGGAGGCGGGGGAACAGTCAGAAGTCCTAAATGAGTACTTTGCCTCAGTTTATACCGGAGGGGCTATGTCTTGCGAGGGGAACGGGGGCAAACCGGAGGAAGGGGTGAGATCGGTAGAGACCAAGGGTCCTGATGGGTATGGGGAAAGGGAATGGCCACCACAGACAGGTGGGGGCCCAGCAGTGCATGGTAAAAAGGGGGAGGACGAGGCTGAAATCCCAGTAGAGAGAGTAAGGGAAGCCCTCGGGGTCCCTTCGGACAGAGAAAGCATCTGGGCCAGATGAGATAAATCCCAGGGTGCTGAGGGAACTGGCGGATGTCCTGGGAGTCTCTCTAGCGAGCTTTTCAACATCTCTGAGGACTGGGTGGGTGCCCCAAGACTGGAGGGTGGCCCATGTCATGTCGATCCACAAGGTGGGGATCAAGAGAGGAGGCAGGAAATTACAGGCCCGTTAGCCTGACATCGGTGGTTGGCAAGGTGATGGAGGGTATTGTCAAGGAAAAGCTAGGGAGATTACTGGCGCAAACTGGGTACTTGGACGATAGGCAGCGTGGCTTTATCACGGGAAGATCGTGCCAGACAAATCTTGTTGAGTTCTATGACTCCCCCTCTGCGTTTGTAAATACTGAGCAAAAATATTTGTTTAGTATCTCTGCCTTTTCACAGTCACCCTCTGCCCACCCCCAGTGTGCAGGGTGGTCATTCACAAAATTTTTCAAGCTGGATGTGACGGCCTCAGTGGAGTTGTCCTTTGGCCACCGAGTTCTTTAGGCGGTGGTGGACCCTTAGGGACATTTACATTCTTCCCACCCCGGATATCTGGGGATGTACTGCCTTTGTATATCCCATCTGTTGGGAAGCCTGGAGACCAGCTTAGGAGAGAGAAAACTAAATTTAAATAACTGTAAATGTTCTTTCTCCTACGGCTGGTCTCCGGGCTTCTTCCCTCCCAGAATGTACAAAGTTAGCTGTTTGGCCATGTATTGCATACTTTTCTCGTTTTTGTTTCCAAGTTTATATAGTATTGCCACATTTGGACTGCTTTAGGAAGAACTGGAGAGAACAGGAAGTGGAGGGCTGAATATCCCCAGCTGCAGAGCTGTGAGTTTCCTGCCTGTATATCTGCATCAGGAGGTACAGCCCATCTGTTGGGAAGCCCGGAGACCAGCCGTTGGAGAAAGATAATTTACAGGTATTTAAATTTCATTTTCCACACTTCATGGTTCTTGCTGTTTTACCCAGAGCAGCATGTCTGTAGGCAGGATATTGATGAATTGCTCCCCTGCAAATATGTTGATCTGTGGGACTGGTTCTGGTTGGAGCCATTTAATGAGGAGTTCTCCGAGTTGGGTACATGTTTCTCAAGGATTGTCAACTGAGTGGTATTTCAGGGGCAGGAATCTCTGCCTGTGGGTATCTCCTGAGATGGCACATCTTTTAACCCTTAGGCTGCCAGAAGATTTAGAATGTATAGGTTTTTAGGACGTGTATACCCGTCCGCTGCACAGCAAGAGTTGAGATTTTTTCTTTTCACTAGGTCATGGTTTTCTGACTGCTCGGTGTCTGTATTGCTGTATGCAAGTTGGGCTTTACCTGTCAGATAAGGTACCAGCCTTGTTTCCCGTTGCTGTTTTGGTCATTGCCAGGCTGTGGCAACCCTTTCAGAGGTTGTTAGGTATGCTTCGATATCATCTGAGGGACACAACTTTGTAAGTGTTTTGTCTTTTAAGTTGTTTGTGTTTTGTTGATCTGCTGGACTTGTACTGGATCCTCCAGCTTTGTTTGCAGGGCATCCAGCCATCACTGCATCTCTTCTTTTCTCAGCTGCTCATGTCACTGCATCATCTTCTCTTCTCTGCTGCTCTTGTTGCTGCATCTCTTCTTTTCTGTGCTTCTCCATCTCTCTTTGTTGTTTAGCCCACCATTTCAGCCTGCCAATGCTGGGCTAAACAAAAGGGCTGTGATGGTGCATTTTTCCCCAGCCTGCCAAAAGTTCCCTGGTGTGCATCCTCGGCTCAGCATTTAAAAAGGCCCCAACTGACCTGCCTGCTCAGTCTGCAGTGGACTGCTACAGGGTTGCAAGAGTGTTGTTCAGCTCATCTTCCCACTCCCATACCCCAGTGATGGCTGAAGCCTCAGCCAACGGAGTTCACTGCTGCTAGCGGCTGGAGGGGTCTCTGTTGTTCGCCCCCTCCCGGAGCCGCAAGTGTTTTTTTTTCCCCTCATTCTTCACTGGAGCCATTGAATGACACTGGAGAAAATAAGGGACACTGATGGCTGGAGGGTCTTTGCTGCCCTCCCCCCTCCTGGAGCCGCAACTTTCTACTGGAGCTACACAGGGACATTGACTTTTGGACAACTTATTTCTGGTGAGCCCGCCAGTGCTGAGCTGAACAAAAGGGCTGTGACTGTCGTTTTTCCCCAGCCCACCAAAAGTCCCCCACTGTGCAGCCTTGGCTCAGCATTTAAAAAGGTCTCAACTGACCTACCTGCTCAGTCTGCTGTACACTTCTGATGGATCGCGAGAGTGTAACGTTTTGGCCTTCCCACCCTCCCAAGTTGTGTATAGTCTCCAAAGCTGATTGACAACTTTGACTGGTAAACGGTATAGTAATATGACAGCCTTGAACATAGTTCACCTTAGACTTGTTTTATTTACCGTACCTTAATTTGCATTGTTAAACAAAACAAGACTGTTGCGCTGCCAGTTTGAGTTCATTTAAAGGGAAAATACTGTACATGTCTTTTGATTAGTCCTTACCCAGGGTTGCTTGCCATCTCTCATTGAGTTTGTCTTATGAATTTTTGTTGACAAGAACTTGCTAGCTGTTGTCTTGCTCTTTCTTGCAGTTAACCTAGACTGCTCTGCCTGTAGGGTTACTGCAATGTATTTAATAGTCTGTATCGTGTTCTCCCTAATGACTTTGCAATTCACCTAAGTCCATCTCCCCCTATCTGTTTTTTCCATATGGTCACACATAGTCTAATCTCCCTCTGGATGATTATACTGTTTCAAACCAAATTGCCATGAAACCATTATGCCTATGAAATACAAGTCTGCACTATTTACTAGCCGTCTGTTTAAGCGTTACTTCTGTCACCCAAAAACCCATATGAGAAAAACACTGCAATGCCCTTTCTGGTTGCCCTTCCTGCTTATTGGCCTTGCTGGTGCTATTGAGCCTAACCCTGGGCTAGCCACCCTTCCGTGTATCGGCTCACCTACCTGGCTCTCTACCAAAGGCTTTAAGCTAGCTCACTTAAATGTTCGTAGTCTTCTGTCTAACCATGCAGATGTTATTGCCTGGGTTACTCATTATAACCCCGACTCTGTGGGCATTAAGGAAACGTGACTTACACCCTCTATTCCTGACTCTGCATTGCCCTTCCTGGTTTCATCCTTGTCATGCTTGATTGTGCTGGACAGAAGCGTGGTGGAGGTCTGTCAGTATACTATAAAAGTCAAACGAATCTCTTGTGCAGCACATGTAGCCACCCTCCCAAGTCTGAATTCCTGCATGCTTTACTCCTTCTGGGTAACACTAAAATGATTCACTCAGTCTGTTCTACACCCCTACGAAAGGAGGTGCGCAAGGGTCGACTTTTCTTCTTGACAGCATTAGTCATAAGGTGAGTTCAGATGAATTATTGCTCTTTGGAGATTTTAATCTAAACTGGACTGGGAGTATGTGACAGGGTGGCCCCCTATCTAAGGTAGATACAGATGTGTAAGGTATCTGACCTCCCACCCCATTCATTTACTAACATGCTAAAAGCCAGCAGAATAGGCCTAATGGTCTGTCATGTCTGCTCGGTAGCCAGCCACCTAGTGGGTTCTCGCTTTGCCGCCCCCCAGCCCCCGAGAGGGTCTTCTTTGGTTCCACTTTCCCTTGTGACGTGTTCCACCCTCTGAAGCCCTCCACTGTGCCCTCCTCCACCAGCTTCCCAGGCAGCGATTCCACAGCCCCACCCACCCACTCAGTGAAATAATGTCTCTCGTTCTCCCCCAACTTCCACTCTGCTTCTTGGTTGTTCTCCCCCTTTAGCTTGAACAGCTCCTTGGTTCCGCTCTTGGTTATTCCTTTTGCTGCATTTGAAGACCCCTATCATGTCTTCCCTGTCTCTCCTCCTCCAGTGTGTACAGCCCGAGCTCTTCCAGTCTCTCCACATAGGGCCACCCCCCATGCCCTGAATCATCTTGGTCGCTCTCCTCTGAACCCCCTCCAGCAATGCTATGTCCTTCTTTAGGTGAGGTCTCCAGAACTGTACACAGTGCTCGAGTTGCGGTCTGACCAAGGCATTATGTAGAGGGAGGATCACCTCCTTCCTCCTCGATCTAATTCCTCTGGCTATGCAGCCCAGTATCCTGTTTGCTTTGGCTGCTTTCACTCTTTATTTTTGTTAGATAGGGAGCAGCTGTCCAAAATGTTAACATACTCACTTTTACTCTCTCTGCAGCGACAGTGAGACAGCTGCTCACACTGGGAATGAAAATGAAATACATCTGCTGTATGCTTGTCTCTTTTAGGGCATCACATTAAATGATTTCATGGAAATAAAAAGAAAACTATATGGAAAACCTGGAGGCTCTGGAAGGGTGGTCTAAAAAGTGGAAGCTGAGGTTCAGTGCAGGGAAATGCAAGGTACTGCACCTGGGGGCCAGAAACCCGGGCCAAGTGTACACCCTTTGGGGGAATGCTGCAAGTCTCGATGGCTGAGAAGGACCTGGGTGTGGTGGTGGATGTCAAGATGAACAACTCTGAGACTTGTAGGAGGGCAGCGGCCAAGGCCAACAGGATGCTGGGATGCATTGCTAGGGGGATCACCTCCAGAAGGAGGGAAGTGATACTCCCTCTGTATAACTGCTTGGTGAGGCCGCACCTAGAGTACTACGTACAGTTTTGGAGGCCATACTTAAAGAGGAATGTTGAACTCATGGAGAGGGCCCAGAGGAGGGCAACCAAAATGATCTGGGGCTTGGGGAGCAGGACCTTTGGGGAGAGGTTCGAAGAGCTAAACGTACACATTGGAAGAGAGAAGGGACTGGGGGGACATGATAGAGGTCTTGAGATACATGAAGGGGGTAAAGAAGGGAGGAGCAGTCAGGGTGCTCAAGGAAGGGGGGCAACGGAGGGTAGGGGTGGAAGCCGGGGGGAAGATTAAGGGAGAAAGGAGAAGGTACTACTTCACTGAGAGGGTGGTGGAGCCATGAAATGCAATTGTACCATGGGCTGGTGGAGGCAGAGACGTGGAGGGGTTCAAGAAGGCTGGGACAGGTACAGGGAAGGGTTCTGTAGCAAAGTCCAGTGCAGCGAGAATATCCGGACTGGGAAGGGGAAGCCAGAGTGGGGACAGCAGGGTCAGCTCCTGGGTGGGGCTGAACAACGAGCAGACGGAAGACCGTTGGGCCTATTCTGCTGGCATTTTAGTATATAATGAGTTCCAAGGGTTGACAGGAGAAGGGAGAAGAGGAGCACGCTCTTCTTTTCCCGCTCCCCTTGCAAAACCCAGTGGAACCCTCATGGACTTACTATCTTATTAAAACTATCTTTTGAGATAAAAAAAAAAAAGGGAAACCTAAAACCCCCTTAACCAAGAAAAGAGGAGTTGAGTCTAGGCTAGAAAAGATAACATGTATGAATGTGTGTGTCTTTACTGTTTGATGGGGAACTCCTGAGAATAAGACGTTTATAGTGGTTTTAGCAAAAAGGGGTGGATCACCTGACGGTGATGTCATCCATGAAAGGTGTAAAAACTCACCACTTGGAGAATCAGTTGAATACTGACTACCAAGTGAGGAGGACCTCAGAAGTGCATGCTTGTTTCCACACTGTTCTATTTGCAAAGGCTGAAACTAAGCCTCAGAAATATTCGAAAATAGAAAGTTTGCCTGATACTGGACATTGAATAACCTTTTGCTTTCTGTATGTTTATTATTTTTATTTTTTTGTTTTCTGATTTGAATAAAATAACGTACGTTTGCATTTTTGTGCACCTGACTTCTGGTTTGTTGTGTCTGTTTTATCCCACACCTTCACAGAGTAATGTCAAACAATATGAACCTTTGTCTGGCTGGTTTTGGCCTTAATCAGCCTATAAATGAACCGACTAGGCTGTCTGTATTGGGGAAGGGGGGAATTCCCTCCTTGATTGGGTCTTGACGAACAGGACTGATAGGATCATTGAATCGGGGACCCTCCTTGATTTGATTTTCGACCATACCCTTACATATTGTATCTGGAAAGTCTCTTCCCCTAAAATCCCCATAAGATCATCCATGTGAGAGACTTCTCCAGCTTTAACCTTGAATCCTTTCAGAGACACCATGCGCACATAAACTGGTCCCCTGTACTGTCTGCTGCGAATGCTACTGCTGCCCTAAATAACTTCCTTAACATCTTCTCCTCTCTACAAAATAAACATGCCCCACTTATGAAAAGGAGAGTTAGGGGCACTGTTGCAAAGTGGCTGCACCGTAACTTGTTGCCGCTTATGAAGTCTAGGGATAAATGTTTGGTGAGGTATAAGGCAAGCAAAGACCTGTCTGACTACTGTAGATGTCTCATAGTAATATAGTAGTTGATGGCAGAAAAGGACCATCCGGCCCATCTAGTCTGCCCCTTTTTCCCTGCCTGATATAAGACCGCAGACCATGCATAGTCACCGGCTTCTGCCCTCCCACCCCCTACCCCTACCAGTGGTGTCTCCAGACCATTTGGGCTCTGTGTTACTTTCCCTACCAGTTTTGGTGATACCCGTGTTTTCTTAAATCCAGCAGCCGTTTCAGCACCCACCACCTCCGCTGGGAAGCTGTTCCAAGAGTCCACTACTGTTTCTGTAAAGAAGTCTCAGAAATGTCTGTTTAAAAAAAAAAAAAAAAAAAAAAAGCCATACACTTGGCAAAGAGTGAATTCTGTAAATCTGCTCTGTTGTCCTCTGCTAGGGATCCTAGAAGTTTTTGGCATAATATTAAAAATGTAGTTAGTGGGGAAACTAATTGTTATGCCTTTGACATGCTTGTTGGAGGTATAAACTGTAATAATGCACATACATAGAATATAGAACATAGAATTTGACGGCAGCTAAGGACCGCTTGGCCCACCCAGTCTGCCCATTTCCCTGCCTACTGGATAAGCTGCAGATCCTAGTTAACCAGCAGCCTACTTCTTCCTACCCCCACCCCCTAGAATTACCTTATGACTGTCCCATGCATGCTTGAATTCCACCACTGTTTTTGACTCCACGACCTTCTCCGAAGGCCGCTCCATGCATCCACAACCCTCTGTGAAAAATACTTCCTTAAATTACCTCTGAGCTGCCCCCATCTTCAAATTGTACCCCCTGTTCTTGACACCTCTTTTTTGAAAGATGCTACCTCTTGGACTCTGTTGATTCCCTTGAGGTACTTGAAAGTTTCTATCATGTCCTCTCTCCTCCTTTCCTTGAGGCTATACATATTAAGCTCCTAAGTCTCTCTTCATATGTCTTCCGTGCAGACCCGCACCATTTTAGTTGCCCTCCTCTGGACAGCTTCCATTTTGTCTATGTCTTTGCTAAGACTGGTCTCCAGAACTGCACGCAGTACTCCAGATGGGGTCTGACCAGCTGTCTGTACAGAGGGATAATAACTTCCTGTTTTCTACTGGTGATGCCTCTCCTGTGCATCCCAGTATCCCCCAGCCCTCCTTGCTGCCCTCTCTCACATTGCTTGCCCACCTTTAGGTCATCTGATATGACTACCCCAGGTCCCTTTCCATTTTTGTTGTTGTTAGTATCTCACCCCCATTGTGTACTATTCCCCTGGGTTTTGTTTCCCAGGTGCATTACCTTGCACTTCTTAGCATTGAATCTAAGCTGCCATACATTTGACCATTCCTCTAACCTTGCCAAGTCCCTTTTCATCCTTTCCACCCCACCTTGTGCATCAACTGTGTTGCAGATCTTTGTGTCATCTGCAAAGAGACATACTTTTCCTTCCAGTCCCTCTGCAGTGTCGCTTATAAAGACATTGAAGAGGACCGGTCCTAATACTGAACCCTGTGGTACCCCACTAGTAACCCCAAACATTCACTTGCTAATGCCTTCAACGCCCAGCTTTCCGACTTGTTGGCTTTCACCTCTGTATTTTCTGCCCCAGTACAGGATCCACCCAATAGCTCTCCACTTGCCTTTGCATCTCACCCACCTTTTTACCTCAACTTTTTCACTAAGCAAGACTTGTAGATTCCAGGCCAACCTTTCCCCCTTTAGTAGTGCTGGGCATAAAAACATGGAGCCTAAAGTCATTTGTCTGGGTGCTCCCTTCCTCGCCCTGCCTAGCACCCATATCTTTTAACACATCTCATGTCACTGGATCCATCCCTGATTTATAGAAGATTGCCAGGGTCGTACCAGTGTTTAAACAGCGTGGTCAGAGATGCCCTGAAAATTTCCAAGCCATAGCTATCCTATCTATTAACAAATTACTAGAGAAAGTGGTAGTGTCCCAGCTGACGGATTATATTCAGAGGTATGAACTATTATGCCCAGCACAACATGGCTTCCGCAAAGGTTATAGTACCTCCACTGCCCTTGACAAGGTCATGTCAGAGATCAGGGTTGCCACGGATCATAACAGGTTGACTGGGGCGATCTTTGTAGATCTCTCAAAGGCTTTTGATTTGGTGGACCATACACTCCTGTGTTACAGACTTCACTCTTTTGATCTGTCCGTCCTTGCCCTAGCCTGGTTCACAAACTACTTACAGGGAAGACAGCAGCTTGTTTAGTTTAATAAGGTGTTTGCTGAGCTTACCCCAGTCAAACTGGGGTCTCAGTGGTCTATTTTGGGGACCATTTTATTCTCACGGTTTAATGTCCTACTGTACCTCAGGTGCCAGGCCATAGTATTGTCACCCTGTATGCTGATGATCTGGTGATTCTAACTAACTCGCAGGACATCGGGGTCATTAACTCAAACCTAAAGACTGACTTCTGTAACACACAATCTTGGCTCCTATCCAACAAGTTAGTCCTTAGCCTTAAGAAAACGCAAGCTATGCTCTATGGCCCTCTGGCCAAACTCAGAATGAGCCCTGAGCCCCTGAAATCCTCCTGAACAAACTACCGAACAACATAACATCCCTTATCCACATCTCCCACATTTCATACTCACTTAGGAAGTCTGACTTTATCATCCTAGACGTGCCTAGGACACGTACCTCCTTTGGTAAATGTGCCATTTCTCATGCACTTCCAACTATTTGGAACCAGCTCCAGTCTATACTGAAACTCTAGCATTGTTTCTGTCAAGCTCTTTAAAACCTTTGCTGCGTCTAAACTAAAAGATACCTGCAGCTGTTTCTAATCTAGTTCCTACCTGTCCTCTGACCTTTTTTCAAACAACCTACTTCCTTTCCTGTCTCCTCATACTTCTCTATTGCTACTTGCATCTCCTTTTTCTTCCCCTCCCTACCCTCCCCCTATTCGTCCTTTCTGTTATCCTTGCCTTTGACAATACTCTATTTATGCATATCGGAATTACTATCCTTTGAGTCGTAGACTCGTTTCCAAAGGCTCCTTGTCAAGTAGACAGAGACAATCACAGTTACATAATTCCATCGACATTCACGTGGTCACATAGTTACTTAGAGACATAGTTACGACACCAACATTGAAGAGCAGGAAATTTGTACAGACAGGTTATCATGGCAGTGTAACTTTACAAAATAAAATGTCATAGAAACATAGACGTTGATGGCAGATAAGGACCGCAAGGCCCATCCAGTCTGCCCATTTCTTTTTCTACCTTATGAATGTGCCATCGGCCTTTGCTCTGTCAATGGCCTATCTATTCATACTCTTCTGTATTGCTGCCTTATGCCTATCCCATGCCTATTTGAAGCCCTGCACTGTATTCATATCCACCACTTCCTGAGGTAGGCTCTTCCATGCATCCACCACCCTTTCTGTGAAAAAGAACTTCCTCACATAACCCCTTAATCGGCCTCCCTCTAATCTGTCTTCATTGATAAAGTAGTCAGAACATTGGAGGACGAGTGAATGCACCTCTCACATCGGTGTGGTCAGGCCTAAAAGACTCCCTGGGGCGAAATGGAGTCTGGAACGGGGTGCGCCTTATCTAGTCTCCTTACCCAAGGGCACTGTCTTATGTGGCAGGAAAATAGCCGGGGCAGCCCCTGGAGCCCATCCAACTCGAGCGGTGTTATGCAACGCCAGATCTATTAAAAATAAGACTGCAATTATTGCAGATCTTATTGAAACAACTGATCTGGCTTGCATCACGGAGACCTGGTTGGATGAAAATGCTGGCCCCTGTTTGGATGCTGCAATTCCAGCCGGGTACTCAGTGATACACCGCTCGAGATTGGATCGCGGGGGGTGGGTAGCGGTCTGCTTTAAGACTGAGTTGGGCCTCACGAATGTACCAGTTGAGGAAGCCGAATCATTTGAGTGTACCGTGGTGGCTGGTGTAGACTGCAGGTTAGCTCTCGTCTATCATCCATCCGGGGATGAGACGTGATTCCTGCAGGAAGTAGCGGACTTTGTCGCCGACATGACATTGGAGTCTCCCAGGTTGATGGTACTCTGAGACTTCAGTGCCTGGGTTGACGACGATCTCTCGCAGTTTGGACAACACTTCCTTCAGCTTATGACATCTCCGGGCCTTACACAGGTTGTTACCTCTGCCACACATAAACATGGTCACTCTCTTGATCTGGTTTTCCTCCTGGGGATTGAGACCTCCGACTTGGAGGTGGAACCAGTCGGGTTGGTCTGATCACTACATCGTGAGTTTCAACTTTTGTGGCCCCCCCCCTTCGGAGGCCTGCCCCTGTGTAGATGGTCAGTTACCGCCCTTTATGGGAAGTGAGTCCCGAAAGCCTAGCAGTGGTGATTGACCTCTTGGAGTTTCCTGTGACAGGCTAGAGTCTGAGACTTTGGTAGTGGCCTATGATAAGTTCATCTCCTCAGCCCTGGACTTGATTGCTCCTGTCCATGTACGTCCTCTCCCCCTTCGCCCTCGGGCCCCTTGGTTTGATGGGCCTTTGAGGGAGTTGCGGCGAGTAGGACATAGGTTAGAACGACACTGGCGGAAGTCCGTCCTTTTGCCGACCATCTTAGATTGATTGAACATTATAAGATTTACCAATCAGCAATCTCCCGTAAGAAGGCAGAATTCCTGTCTGGGGCGATTGCTGCCGCTCACAACCGACCAGCTCAGCTCTTCTGAACTGTCGACAGGTTGTGCAGCCCAACCTGTGTACAGCTCTGAAGACCATTTTCGCAAGTGGAGTGCGATGAGCTTGCTCAGTTCTCTGCGGATAAGGTGGCTGATATCAGGTTGGAGGTTCATTCAGCTCATTCTGTGGAGGTTGCTGATGATTGGTGCTTGGTCACTTCACCTCGGGCTTCCTGGAGTACCTTTACCGTGCCTGAGCTTGTGGATGTCATGTGGATTGTCCAGGGTATGTGCCTCACATGCTGTCGTTTGGATCTGGGTCCAACTTCCTTGATTATGGGTTGTTGGGATATGATCGGCCCGGTCCTAGCTCGGATAGTCCAGTGCTCCTTGGAATCCGGTGAGTATCCAAGCTCCCTGAAGGAGGCGGTGGTAATTCCCCTCCTGAAGAAAGCTTCTTTGGACCCGGACTCTTCGGCTAACTACAGACTGATCTCAAACCTTCCCTTTATAGGAAAGGTGATGGAGAAAGTAGTGGCGATATAGCTGGACAATCACTTGACCATCCATAACATCTACGAACCTCTCCAGTCTGGTTTTCATAAGAGGCATAGTGCCGAGACGGCACTGGTTCGGGTGCTCAGTGATCTCCTGATGGCGAGGGATCGGAGGAACCATTCTATCTTGGTGCTCCTTGATCTCTTTTCAGCCTTTGACACTGTAGACCATGGGGTGCTGCTTGGACGTCTAAGGTCCATCTGTGGACTGTCGGCTACGGTCTTGAGGTGGTTTACATCTTTCCTCACTGGCAGGAGTCAGAGAGTTGTGTCAGGGAGTTTTTCCTCTGACTCTTTCTCCCTGCCATATGGGGTTCCTCAGGGTTCAGTGCTGTCTCCCATGTTGTTTGCAGTGTATATGCTGCCCCTCAGAGACATTGTAAGACTGTTTGGGCTGAGGTTTCACTGCTATGCTGATGATACCCAGCTGTACCTGTCTTTTGCCCCCGACCAGGATAGAGCTACCACGGTACTTAATACCTGCCTTGCTGAAATCCAGGACTGGATGAACTCGAGCTGGTCAAAGTTGAACGCCGGAATGACGGAGGTGATGGTAGTGGACCCAGGTCACTGGATAGAGGGGTTTAGAGCTGATAAGCCCTCCGGACTTTTTCTTGGGGGCTCCCAACTCCTTTCCTCTGAACGGGTGCAAAACCTGGGGGTAGTGCTTGACGACGGGCTGACATTACGATCTCAGGTGTTGGCCGTCGTCAAGTCTTCCTTTTATCGTCTTAGGAATATCTCCAGGATTAAGCACCTGGTTCCGTCTAGGGACTTGCCTACATTGGTTCTTGCCTTTGTGACTTTGCACCTTGATTATTGTAACTCCCTATTCTGGGGTTGAAATCTGCCACCTGCAGCTCATGCAGAACGCAGCAGTGCGATTGTTAACTTGGGCTTTTCGAGCATCCCATATTACTCCTGTGCTGCGCGATCTGCACTGGCTGCCGATTAGGTGGCGAATCACCTTCAAAGTTGATTTACTGACTTGCAAAGCCCTACACGGACTGGGCCCCGACTACTTGAAAGAGCTCCTTGTGCCTTACCATCCGGTGCGACAGCTGCGTTCGGCTGACAAGGTGCTAGAGATTCCGAGGGTGTCTTTGAAATCCTCTGGGTCCCGTGCATTTATGCACGTGGCCCCTACCCTCTGGAATTCTCTACCCCATCAGCTTCGGGAGTGCACGACCGTGGAGGGGTTCAGACAAGCTTTGAAAACCTTTTTATGGATTCGTGCCTATGAAAACTTCACATAATTTGATCCCCTGTTTATTTCTGTTTGTTAGTTATTTATTCTGCTGTTTATGGTTTTATATAATTGTAATTGGTTTTTATCTTTTGTAAAGCACCTTGATGGCCCAAAAGGCACTTTTGTGAAATAAAATTTATTATTATTATTATTATAGAACTGCCGCCCTACCAACCCTGGTGAAATGATTTAAACCTGTTAATTCATAATACCTACTCCGGTCCAGTGATTCATGTGTTCCTTGTTCATAAAACTCTTACCTTGACAGGTGACCGGGCCTTTGCCTTCTGTGCTACCAGGCTGTGGAACTCCCTCCCAGCACTCTCACTGTGCTACTTCTCACCATAGTTTTAGAAGGTCCTTCTGGGATCGCCTGAAATCCAACTCTGCCTGCAGTTGTACTTAACTCCTGGTGTCCTCCCCCTCACAATTTGGCGCACTTTATTTTTTTTTCAGTCTGGTCTCTGTCTTGATCTATGCTAAAGTAAGCTATAACTTAATTTGTATTTTGTTGGTTAACCTTGTTCTGTTCTTTATTCTTTTATACCTTTATTGTATTTGCTGCCTTTCCTGTTGTTAAGCCTTCACATTTTGTCTGTATATTCTTCGTAATCTTCAGGGTCGTACGTGAAAATAGGCATATTTTTGTCTAGTGTACTTACCTGGTCAACAAAAGCTAAATAAATAAATAAAGGCAAACGTGCTTCTCCAGTTTCTGTCCCTGCCTGTTCTTCTTACATCACCGGTTCCGGCTGTATAGTCTCAGTTTGGACTTTTGGTTGTGTTTCTAGTTTGGTTGCTATTCCTTTGGTAATCACTCCTGTACTTGCTGTTACAGGATCCATACCTTTCTTCTGTGCTTTCCTGGCACCAGTTCAAGTACCCACTCACAGAACTCCTGGCTTAGAGTATGTACAGCGTAAATCCCACTGCTAACACCAGCTGTGGACGAGGCATAGGTCAGGAAGCATAGGTAAGCCAGGAGAAGTCATAAAATTCACAAGTAGCATTTTATTATTAATGATATAAAAAAAATAAAAATTGTACAGGATAGCTCTTACACAGGCAGTTCAAACAAAAGAAAGTCCTTCATCTGAGATTATCTCAAGACTCTTAAATCTCAGTCTCTCTAACTCTGTAAACAAACATTGCTCTCTTTTTTTTTTCATAAGATGTTTTCATCCAGCACTGAAATTCTGCATCCTTGTCTCGTTTAAGCTGTATCTCCTGATCTTACATGTGTCAGTCTTCACCATTTATCACTGTTGGGTGTCTGCCGGATACAGGCACCCCGTGGGAGACTTTTTTTTTTTTGGAAAGGAGGAGTCTGCGCCATTGGTGCCACCCACGAGACCGACTCATTGCGTGGCGCTCGCAGGGTTGGCCAGAAATGGCCGTTGGGTCCTCTTCCACTTCAGTTCTGCTTCTCCCGTCATTGAGACAGCACCCCTGCTTGAGACTACTCTGCGCGGCCTAGTTTTTGTTGACACTTCAAAGCCTTCGACTCCGTTCCCTTCTCCTTCAACTCCGCCTTAGTTCTGCTCCTACTCTACGCCGTTCCAGATCCCAGTAAGATCTTTCCGTTTTTTTGCGGTGTCGAGTCTTTGCTTGTTTTGTTCTAAATTACCGTTCCGTCCTGTCTGGTCATTGGGGCAAAAAACGATTTAAGAAAATGGGTCAGCCCCCTATACGTCGGTGTCCCTGTGGCCGACAGATATCCATTACTGACTGGCATGACGTTTGCCTTTCCTACCTTGGACTGCACCACGACTTGGATTCTTGCGACACCTGCTTCTCGATGGACTGCCAAGTTCTGGAGCACCGTGTGTTGAAAGTCGTCAGGGATCCACCGACCTTCAGGGGGGCGGTGTCGCTCGTGTCGGTCCAAGTGCAGGACACTTTGCCCTCCCTCTGGTTCCCTTCCTGGGCCCATACGGTCCGGTAAAGCGGGGGCCTCCTCTTCATGCCTTGCAGTAGAGGAGGTTCCTGCCGTGGTGCCAGAGGGCCAGTCCGGCTCCGTTTGGGGCCTGGCTGGGAGCACTGCTCTGGAAGTCATCTCCTTGGAGGTGCAGGCTCCTCCGTTGTCTGGGCCCATGGCTGTGGATCCTGGTGCGGGGCGTTCCTCAGCACTGCCCGATGGCACCTCTTCAGATCCTGGAGCCGTTTGCGGCTCCGGTGATCAGGGCGGTGCCATGAGGGGTGTGGGGCCGGGCAAATGGTGTTGTGACTGGTGGAACCTTCTTGGCCACTGAGCTGGAGCACTTCTTGATCGTCTCCTCGGAGGCAGACAATTCTGAAGCGGATCTAGACTGGAGGCCTGATTCTTCAGAATTGGAGGGTTCCCCGTGGCCTTGCACCCTTGCACATCCCCATGTGCCTCCTCCCGCAGAGCAGGTGACTGTGTCCTATGTTGATTCTTGAGCCGATGGCGACTTGGGGAGTCAGCTGCGGACCGGCGGCCCCACTGCTATGGGGGTGGCAATCAGGTTTCTGAGTGAGGGGGTGGCTGCCGTCCCTGGTGCCATCCCTCCTATTAGAATCAGGATCGAGCCCCCCTTTTGGTGGGTCGTCTGAGTTGAGGGGCCTTTTTGGCACAGGGTGCAAGGAATCTTGGAGTCCACAAGGTTCAGGAGATGGGGTGATGGACCTCTGCACACTTCCGTGGCCCGTGAAGGCGCCGTAGTGCTTAGCCTTTTCTCCTCCCCTTGTCTTCTCCTGAGGAAGTCTTTTTGGGTGGGGCTGGGGTCCACCCATCTGGATCCATAGGGTAGCTCACCCTACAGGGTTAAGTCCCCATCGTTTTAATTTTCAGGACAGGATGGTGAATCTACAGACCTGCGGTTTCCCACTTATGCCAGGTTCTCCTGTGGATTCTGCTAGCCCTAGCAGAGACACGTCTCGTCAGGTGACAGGTTCTCCCGTGCCTCTGCGCCCAGCTTTCCTACTCCCAGGCCACGTTGGTCCTTTGGGACCTTTGATTTGGGACCAGTTCAGATCTCAGGCTGCGTCTTTTCTTCAGTATGTTAGGGCTATGGATGAGCAGGTCTTCCAACCAGTTCCCTCGCCGCAGCCAGAGTCTGACTCGTCAAGTTCCTTGACCACCTCATCTTCTTCCACCGGGGAAGAGGAGCCTACTGTCCATCTATCCTCAGATGTTGATCAGGCCTAGTATCAGCGCTTCCTGTCGAGGTTGGTCAGGGGCTTGCACATCTCCCGTTATGCAAGAGACAATACCGAGCTTGCGACCCAAGCCTTTTTAGGCGAATATGGGGCGTACCATTTGGTGGTTCCATCCTGGCCGATTCCCTTCTGGTAAGCATCGTACAGCACCTGGCAGCATCCATGCTGCCTGGAACCAGCCCCTATGGACTGCCGGAGATGGTGTTGTGCGGCCCGCGGATCCCCAGATGGTTTGCCTCATCCACCTTCTGGACTGATGCGGCTGGACATCCCTTATTTATGCATAGACGCCCGGTCTGTGACCAGCCCCTTGAGACTGACTCTCAAGAGTTTGATCAGTTGGGGCGGAGAGTTTTCTCCTCCTGCGCAGAGCCTGCTGGCAGTTATCTCACATCAGGTGCACCACGCTGCCTATAATGGGTATCTGTGGGCGATGCTGGGTCAGGCTTTAGCATCATTGCCTGATTCGGAGGCTACCCGGCAAGCCATAGCCCTCTCCGCTGTAGGCCTGGAGTTGGTGAGGCACCAGTCAAGGGCATCGTACGACACCAGTGAGGTCACTTCATGGCTTGTGGGGACAGTGATCTGCATTATGGGGATGGCATGGCTTCACTGTTCAAGGTTGTCACCTTTGGCCTGGCACGGGTTACTGGCCTCCTCCTTCCAGGGGACCCATCTCTTCTTCTGCTGGACGAGGCGGGAGCTTCAGGGGCGTCTTCCTTCCCTTACGTTTCAAGGGACCCCACCTTGTCCTGACCAGCCCAAGCACTAACCGGCTAGCGGAGGGTCCCCCTCCCTCCTGTTCCCCAACTGGGGTTGGACTGTGGGATTTTATTCCTTCAGGGTTTCTTGTGCCCCCTTCAGGGGTGCTTGGTACTCACCCAACAGTGATGAATGGTGAAGATTGACACAGGTAAGATGAAAATTACGTACCTACCGTAATTCTTGATCTTCCTGTGTATCTTCACGATTCATCACTGAATCCTTCCCACTTTCCCTTCACTAGGCCTTAGTCCCTGAGCCGTACTCTCTCTCTTCCCGAGTTCTTCTCTCTCTCTGGCAGCCGCTGGGAGGTCTTCGGAGGGGGTTGAAATTACAGTGGAGGCCCCTTCAGGGTTTTTTCCTTAGGGTCTTCTGGGGGGCCCCTCCTCTATCCTGGACTTTCCTTGGGATGTCTCCTTCCCACAAGTCCATCTCCAGTTCCAGGATGGGTGGTTTTGGGCTGTCCATAATTCCCTTGCCACCTTCTCTAACCTTCCCCTGTGGGGATGGTGTGTTTAAGGGGGTCCCTTCTCTCCCTCCCCCCTCCTCGAAAATCCTTGTGGTATCTGCAGGGAATGGTGAGTGAGGAGTGTGATATTCCCCTAGGGAATTGGGATCAGAGCTGGGGGTGGCCTTACCCACCCGGAATTCTGAAATTTGGAATCTCCAAAACATCTCCTGGCAATCTTCAGTTGATCTCGCCCTAATGGGTCCTGACCTCCCCATCCTCTCTCTCTCTCTGTCTCCCTCCCTCTCTGTCCTTCCTCTCTTTCTTCTTTCCCTCTTTGTCCTTTCCAGAACCCTCAGGCCCCCATTTCTTACCTGTCCTCTCGTCGGCTTATTCTTTTTCAGTTGCTCCTTTTCCTTTTAGTGTCCCTTGGGCTCCCTGGCCCTGCCCTTCTTTCTCAATACTTTTTCCTTCTGTCTGTCCGGCAAGTAGAACTGAGGTGGAGGGAGGGACCCAATGGCCATTTCTGCCAGCCTGTGAGTGCCCATGATAAGTGAGCCGCAAGTGGGTGGTGCTAACAGTGCCAGGTCCTCCTTCCAAAAAAAAAAAAAAACCCATACAGAAAAGTCCCCTGCGGGTGTGCCCGTCTCCAGCAGACACCCAACAGCGATGAATGGTGAAGCTACACAGGAAGATCAAGAATTGCGGTAGGTACGTAATTTTCATTTTTTTACACAGTGTACCAAACGTTGTCAATTTCTTTGCTGTGACCAGTACATCCAGTCTTTAACAGGTGCAGCCAGTTAAGACGTTCTGGCCAGAACTGGTTTTCTGCTGACAGCTCCACAAACAAGCTTGTGGAATGTCAAAAGGTTTCTCAAGGTAAACCTTCCCCTGTATTCCAGCTTGCTATGGTATGGTAAAATTTATTTTTAGACAGGCAATCATTTGTTGGGATACAAATCCCATTTACAAGAAAGTCCTGTACAAGCTCCAAATGCAAAAACTAAACATAACATACAATTAACAAAACAGTTACACAATTAAGAAAATCCATTAAAAAGAATATTTTCTCATCCATTCATATAATTTTAGCTTAAAAATGGTTGCTGCTGATACGCTTCAGTTCATGTGGCAGGTTGTTCCAATGTTTTGCTACACTGTTTTTGTAATGTTAAATCTCCCATCTCGTTGTAGGATCTGTGCATCAAAATTCTGCTATTTGCAGCTCTTGTAGTTACACCATTCAGGTGGACTCTTGGGACTAAATTCTGTAAAGGATGCTTACTTTTATGAAATAATATCTTATGACATATGGTGAGCCAAATATGTCTTCTTTGCACTCCAGGATGAAGCCAATTCAGGTTATTATAAATTATGCGATGATGTGTTTTTAAATTTACTTCTAGTAGCAAATTTTCCTAGTCTACTATGTTTGGTTTACTTTTAACACTTTTTGTGTAGTGTGCGTAAACAAAATCGAACCATACTCAAGAACTGGGATTAATAAGTGGCTGACCAGCCTCTTTCTGATTTCAGGGGACAAGCAACCAGACACCCTTCTTAGGGCCCCCAGTCTTTGGTTTACTTTTCTAACCTGTGTGGAAATATGTTTCACATAAGTCGAGCCAGAGTCCACCTGAACTCCCAAATACTTGTAACTGGCCACACTTGCACAACAGTACCATCTTGCAGTTGAACTGCGGTCTGGTCCACCCTCTTGCATGTCTCCAAATGGCAGGTATTTTTTTTTTTTTTTTTGAATTGAGGTGCAGATCGTGGCATGGAGCCACTGCTCCATGTGTACCATATCTGCCTGCAACTGAAATTCCATAGTTTCCTGATTTTCAGCTGATGACACCAACACAGTGTCATCAGCATACATTCTAACTTCTGTTTGTTTTATAAGCTGCATAAGCGATACATTTAGGACCATTTAACCATTGTATCTGGCTATCTTATCCTTACCTTGTAAGACTTTCAAAGTCTCTGAACCCCATAGTCTGCCAAAATATTTCACCATTTCTCTCTCAGTGCCACTGCAGGCATTGAACCCTGCACCCTTGCTATTTCACTCAGCAGCTCCACCACTCAGCTATCACGTCAGACTATTGTTTGTGATAGGTTTTAAGACTCTAAAAGCCTCTAACCCCCATAGTCTGCTAAAATATTTTCTGGGTGCTACTGCGGGCTTTGAACCCTGCACCCTGCTGCTGCAGCCACCGTCCTGGGACCTTTTCTATCACCCTAGGCAAGCCTTGAACCTGGTACCCTGTGCACTTGAGGCGGGGGCTCTACCACTTTACCAAAGTGGCGACTACACTTATGGGTAGACCTTTCACCCTCTTCTACCCATCTCATTACTGCTATCTGCAGACCCATCCTAAGATGACTGCCCACCTTCTCTTGTCATGCCTCTCCCTCCTCCTTCTCACGTGGCCTCCATCTAACTCAGGTGTCCCCATGGCTCCACAGGTCCCCTACTCTGGGGCCCCGGAGTCGCCTCCCTCCTTCTCTACTATCTCCGTCCACCCCAACCTATCATACCTTCCCCTCAGTCCCCACCTAGCTTCCCCCCCTTTGCGCCTACGGGCAACTTATTGTACTAGCCTGCCCATCCTGTACCTCTTTGCCCACCCCTTGTGTCTCTAAGCTCTCCCACTCCTTCTATCTCGCTCGACGCAAAAATGCCTTTCACACCCCCCTGATCAGGGCTGTACTTCTCCTCCTACTCTTGTCAGGGAACATTCATCCCAACCCTGGCCCAACCCACAATAACTCCTTGACTAGATCACCTGGACTTCTTATTGCTTCTATGAATATCTGCAGTCTCCTGAAGAAATTTGACTTGCTCCAATGTTGGGTCACTGTCCACAAACCTGACATCATCTCCCTAGTCGAAACCTGGCTATCTGACTCTACCCCTGACTCCCTTGTCTCACTCCTTGGCTACTCCCTCTTTCGAGAAGACCATGTAGGGAGTCGAGGTGGAGGCTGTGCTATTTATATCAAAGACTCCCTTCCTGGAGTAGCCCTCCCAGCCCCTGTCCTTAACCTCAGGGCACAGGCCCTTACCCTAAAACTTACCCCCGACCCCTCTAAAGGCCCCCTCTTTCTAACCTCCGCCTATATTCCCCCAAAAAATCAAACTCAGGCCCTGGTCCCTCTAATAGAGTATCTCACCTCTCTACCACATTCCCCTGAGCATATTCTCATGGGTGATCTAAACATCAACTGGCTTAGCCCCGCATCCTCCTCCACCTGCGACTCCTTTACTGCTATTGACCTAACGCAACTTGTTACCCAACCAACAAGAGTTAACCCCACAGTGGGGTCGAGCACTCTTCTGGATTTAGTCCTCACCAACCGACCTAACCAAGTTTGCAATCTACAAGTCCTCTCGGATGGAATCAGTGACCACTCCCCTATTCTTTTCCGTTGGATTACATCCCTAACCAGACCCACTGCACAGGCCACCCTACGGCGGCGGTTGCGACCAGGTGGGCTGAGAGACCTGAAGCAACTTCTGGCCGATTGACTGGTCTCCCATTGAGACCGCCCTCAACCTTGATTCGCCCTGGCCTTCTTCACCTTAATGTTTAACAATGCTTGTTATATCTTCGCACCCCTAACCAAACTTCATTCCAAGATACGCATACTCGCTGGGTCACTCCTTCCCTACTCCAACTCCTTAGGCACAGGGATAACCTGTGGCACCTAGCCACGGAAACTGGCCGCCTCTGCCGACAGACAGGCATATGCTGCTGCCTGATATAAATGTGCCTGGGCCATACGCATAAGCAAAGGTCGATCATTATCGGCCTCACTCACCTGTCCTGGGGAATGCTAGAACCTTCTGGGATAACATCAAACAACTAATGGCGGTAGACGCCTCCGCCTTCCCAATCAATATTGAGGGTATTATCTCTACTGATCTTACCCTCATTGCTAACCATCTCAATAAATCCTTTACTGACCTTAGCTCTGTACTCCCAGCAACTTTTTGACCCCCCACTCTCCTGACCCTGCTCCTCACACGCATCTTTCCACTTCCACCGGTTACTGTCAATGAAGTCAGACCGATCTGACCAAGGCCGTAAGAAGCAACACCACTGGCAGTGACTCCTTGAACCCCAGACTCCTCAGCCTGGCATTGGACCAGGTCATCGCCCCAATCACTAGCCTGTTCAACAAATCACTCTGTCTAGGGCAATTTCCATCTGCCTGGAAAATTGCCACTGTCACTCCCATACATAAGGGTGGAGATAGGCCCTTCCGGTAATTATCGTCCCATCTCAATCCTCTCACCACTCTCAAAAGCCTTAGAGAACGTAGTATCCTCCCAAATATCTGAGTCTCTTACCAAATACAGTATCCTCTGCCCTGAACAACACGGCTTCCGTGCTGGGCACAGCACCAATACCGCCCTCGTCGAGTTTTCTGACTTCCTCCATTCCTCCCTGGACTCGGGCTCTCTTGCTGGTGCAGTGTTCATTGATCTGTCAAAAGCCTTTGACACCGTATCCCATCCTCTCCTGCTGGATGCACTCAGCCACGCTGGCTTTGCCGCAGGACCTGTCTCATGGTGCTCCAGCTATCTCTCTGCCCGGTCCCAGAGTGTAAAAATCAATGGCACCCTCTCTGACCTCTGCCCTATCCGATCTGGGATTCCCCAGGGCTCTATTCTTGGGCCCCTGCTCTTTTCCCTTTATCTCAACACCCTGCTAGGTGCCTGTACTGGTAAACTCCTCCTTTATGCTGATGATGCTGTTATCTTCGCTTCTGACCGTAGCCCCACCACCCTCCAAGATTCCCTGCAATTATCCTATAAAGACGTGGAAGCCTGGTTTAAAGAACATAGACTGGTTATCAATCTTAAAAAGACCAAATCTCTGATCTTCTCCCACCCCCAAAACAAAGCTAGTAATTTCCAACTTCAAGTCTTTGCCAGCTCTATGTTCCCACTCGAACAAGTTTACACATACAAATACCTTGGGATAACCTTTGACCCTGCCCTCACGTTCCATTCCCATTTCTCCGCCTTAGCCTCCACCACCAATATTAGGTTGGGAATCCTTTACCGCCACAAACACTTCTCCCCCCCGATACCCTCCGACTCGCAGTTATGTCCTCCATTCTGTCACTTGTTGACTATGTCTTACCAGTCTACAGGGCTGCTGACCAGGCCTCGCTAAACAAAATCCACCTCACCTTAAATCAGGCCTGTCGACTAATCTTAGGTGCTCCCACACTTACACATACCTGCCATCTTTATTCCCAGGCAAATCTGCTCAATCTTGACGAATGTCTTAGGTATCAAACCTGCATCCTTACAAAAAAAACTCTCCTTGGGCTCTCTCCTCCTGGTTTGACTGCCGTTATTCACCATGTAAACTCACTAGCCTCAACACGGTCCTCCTGTAAAACCAAGTTGAAGGTACCTAGGCAAGGACCTCTCATGGACAACGGGCTTCTCTACCGTGCCCTTCTTGGTACAGTTCCTCCTGCCAGTATCTCAGACACCCCCACAATCTCTTGCTTTAAAACTACCCTCCAGAACCACCTTCTCACTACTCGCAGCTGTTGCTGTTTCTATGCTATCTTGCTCACTCTCTGACAAAGCCTCTGTTGGCTGCTCAAATCCTTACCTTCTCTACCCTTGGTTCCTGTTACCTCCCTGTTGACTCCGCTGAAATGCACTGTATTGATATCCTATGTTTTTCTGATGTTATTCCCCTGAACAATGTTAACTTCACCAATCCTGTATGTTGTAAATTGTTGATCTCATTTGTCCTCCTGTATCCTCAAAAAAACTGTACACTGTTTCTCTGTACCAAGTTGTTATCACTGTATTGTCCTCTCTGTGACGAGGTACCTTTGTAAACGAGCCTCTGGCTCAAAGGTTGTAAACTGATGCTTAATACATAAAATAAATAAATTTATATTGTGTATTTTTCTATGCTAACTGTTCTGTATGATTCTATTTATATGTATGTTATATTTTTTATTATGTAATGGATATTGTTTACAATCTAGGACCCTGTTGTAAATTAGCTATGGCTAAATTGGGTTTTCCTGTTTCTGATGTCAGAAATAAAACTTTTTACTACTTACTTACTTACTTACTACAAGACTGTTAGCATAGATGTTGAACATCAGGGGGCTCAGTATCGAGCCATGGGGTGGAACCCCCCCTTGTTATTTCACCCCGGCTCGACACCAAGTTGCCCATTGCAACACCCTGCTTATGTTCAGCCAGATAGGATTTAATCCACCATAGTGGCCCCTCCTGAAACCCCAAATCTCTAAACCTTTTTAACAGACCCCTGTGCTGAACCAAATCAAAAGCTTTGCTAAGGTCCATGAACACTGCCCCCGTACTCCTTCCCTGATTTAGTGATGTTGTTACTAGATTATTGAAATCCAAGAGCGTGGTGTTTGTGGACCTTCCTGCCTTAAAACCATGTTGGTTATTAGTCAACAGTCCATTTATTTCCAAATACTGACTAAATTGATAGTGCATCTTTCTAACATCTTCATTAGAATATATTTTCTAACAAACCCCAAACAGCTTTTTGCAGTTCTTTTCAACCATGTAACTGTATACATTTGCAGACCAAAGGATCCCAGTTTTACATACAGATTCACATACGGGTTTTAACCACAGAGAAGCAAGGTGAGAAAAGGCAGAAACAGCAAGTAAAGGAAGGGAGATGACTGGGAAATTGTGGGACCATCAGAGTGGCCAGTTCCAAGGTTCCACAAGGAAAATTTGATTGTGTAGTGAGATAGACAAGTGACAGAAGAGGAGAGGACAGGAAAATAGATCCTGTGGGGGGAACTGTGCAGAGGAAGATTGAGGGAAGGCAGAAATACTGAACAATTACTTTGCTCAGTCTTTGGAACCCAGGGGCTGTGTGTAAGATGGGGCAAGTGGAGCTTACAGTCACCAAGCTAGAAAGAGACCCAAGCGTCGTCATATTTGATGACCTCAGGGTAGCTGGACAGTGCAACTAAGCAGTGGGAAAGGCTAGCAGGATGCTGGGGTGCATTGAGAGAGGGATTTCTAGCAGGTGGAGGGAGGTGGTGCTGCCTTTGTATCACACATTGGTGAGGCCCCACCTGGAGTACTGTGTCCAGTTCTGGAGGCCATACCTCCTCAAAGACATCAAAAGAGCGGAAGCGGTACAGAGGAGGGTAACCAAGATGGTGAGGGGGTTTCACGAGAAGCCATATGAGGAGAGGCTGCAGGAACACAACATGTACTTTGTGGAAGAAAGGAGAGCGAAAGGGGATATGATTGAAACCTACAAGTCAGGAGTTGAAATTTAGTTTTGTAGCCACTAGCCAGCACTGTCACTGACTGGGAAAATCCACTAGCCACACAGAATTTTCTCTTGGCCCAGCTGGTGTGCTTATTGAAATGTTACCTTCTCCGGTACAGGCCAACAGGGCTAGTTAAATGAAAATCTTACTAGTCTGACGTACACTACCAGCATTTGGCTAGTGGGCCAGTGCCAATTTCATCCCCTGTAAGTACCTCACAGGAGTGAACAAGGTGCAAGTGGAGGGTGTATTTCAGAGAAAGGAAGGCACCAGAACAAGGGGACATCGCAGTGAAGCTAAGTGGGAGGAAGTTTCAGAGATGTGCGGAAATACTACTTTACGGAAAGTGTGATGGATGACTGGAACAGCCTGCCAAGGAGGTTGTGGGAACAAAAACTGTTGAGAGCTTCAAGAATGCATGGGATAGACACAAGAGTATATTAGATAGAGGAACAAGGTGGAACAAATCAATTTGTGAGCTGGTGGTTAACTTGGCCACAAGCTTTCAAAATCTGGTAGCCAAACCAATGTTTGTAGTGGTCATCCTTTTTAAGAGCTCAAAAATCATTTTGTAGGCAGGTAGTCAAGTTGGCCAATATTTTTCAAAATCTGGCAGCCAAACCAATTTTTTAAGTAGCCGTTAGCCACCTGGCTACCTGATTTGTCCCATCCTGCGGGGAGGGAGTAACACCTATGACCAGCTAGGGTCAGTGGTGACTGAATAGGCAGGGACAAAGAGCAGACTGGGTGGGCCTAAAAGTCCTTTTCTACTGACAAAATCTGTTTCTATGTTTTGTATTCATCCACTTTTATCACGTATGCCTCTGTTTTGACACCAAAAGTGAATTTCCCCACATGGCCCTGGTGGGTCTCCTGTGTGTCCTGGTTCCCAGCGTGTGCACTAGCTGGACCACAGCCCTCTGCAGTTTAATTTCTTGTGTACCCTAAATACGTGCATGTAACATCTCTGTTTCTGAAGGCATGCTGAGTATTGCATGTCAAATAATGCATTGGGTGGTATGTGTAATATGGGGAATAGTGTGTGTGTAAAACCAGAATGTTACACACACCCGAGGTGTAGGATGCTACAGAAACCCCCAAGAGCAAAGCTAGAGGGGTTTATAAAAGCATCCCACACCAAGGGTGTGTGTAAAAATTCTGGTTCACACACCCATGTTTTGTTTTTTAACAATTACTAGTGAGCATTTTTAATTGCTACAGTTGCTGGCAAAAGGTTCTTTGCTTCTGTGTCGTCTATGCTTTGGAGTGACCTCCGGGCTGATGTCCTGGCTTGCAGCAGTCACAAGCCCTTCTGATTTCTCCCTTAGGTACATACTTCTTGTGTGCAGCGCAGTGTACTTGTCCTCAGTTGATCTCTGTGTCTCTGTGAGGTTATTAGTATGAACCATTGTCTGGCTCAGGCTGCTGATTGCTGCTGCTCACTTTGCCGCTGAAATTTATTATTTTCTGTTGCTAAAGTCTGTATAGTTTAAAGCCTATTATAAAATGGGCAAGGAAAATTTAACATTCTGATTGGCTGGAAAGGAAGTGTCAAATGTGTTTTACACGTAGTGTAAGAAAAAAAGGTACTGGCAAGTAAATCAATGTGCAGTTAGAACGTTTGCCGGGGGGAAAATGGCGGAATTTCAAACGCAATCAGGGAAACCTTGGTGCCGCTCGCTAATGGAACCATTAAATAAACAAACAAAAAAAAAATACTGACTGGTTTAGATTCAGTAGTCGTGGAGCTTCTTCCAGGGCTTGCCTGCTCCCATTCATGATCCCGCACCATGCTGCCTGCACTGTCTCGTACCAAATCGCGCTTCCGTCCCACTACATTTAACTAAAAACCAAAAAAATCTGCATTCGTTATTCTTTTTATTGCAAAACTGGCACAGCCTGTTGGGGTAGAACCTCACAAACCTCTCCTTCTAACCACACAGCTCAGCTGCATTTTTCTCTCCGTTGGGGGGTGGGGTAGGGGGGCTCTGGCATGGATAACAGTATAAATGTTAGAGGCAATGAGGTAATCACCTAGTAGGCGGAAGGACTATTGTATATCAAATTAACACAATGATTTCAGCTTTTTTCAGTTCAGTAATATTTTTTAAGGTGAGTAAAATATTTTAAAAAAAGAAACCCATTTTATAAGCACAATAAAACACTCCAGGGTGTGTGCTGAACAGATGATATCACACTTCCAGGGGCTGAAGGCACTCGGCCGGGCCTCGTGCCTTACTACGCCCCTGGGCGTGTGTGGTAATATCTGTTCAACACACACCCTGCCGTGTCTTATTGCTTACTTATTACGCCTTGACTTTGTAATCAGTTGTAAACTGTTGGCTAGCATCACATGGTGCTGTCAGTTTTATGTGCATTTATCAACATATTGTAAAGGTATTCAGGATGGGAAACAAATTCCTAAAATCAGCAAGTGGGAGTAACCATGTAAAAATGGTAGTAAAATGCTCCTTTACTCCCCTTGGCTGTTCCCCTGGTGCCACCCCGAGAAAGGTGCTCTTTAACAAAAAAAAAAAAAACTTAACGGAGAGAGCCTGTGTGTCACAGAATACTATACTCACTGTCTCACAAACTGTGTGTGTGACAGAATACTACACACACTGTCTCACAGACTGTGTGAGTGTGTCTCAGTGTGTGACCATCTGGCTGCAGTTGAGTTCTCTCTTACAGACGAGCTGTAGTAGCAGCGGCTAGTGTTCATATACTTTACCAGTCCGGGCCCAGTCAATCCTATTCACTGGCTAATGTTGGCAGTGGCATCTTAATTTCAAGCATTTACAGAATTCAGGAGTCCATTTTGTGTGTGGGGGAGGGGGACCACAGCCAGTTAAGTAACCCCTGCATCTAGATAAAAATAATTTAAAAAAAAAAACAAAAAAAAAAACACACACACAGGCAGAAGCTGTTTGGTGGGGGATGAGGCAGTATATTTAAGCTTGTGTGGGTGGGTGAGGAAATAAATGTACAGGAGTAGTAGATTATAATTGTTATAATAAGTACTTTCTTGTTGAACTGAAGTTATAAAAAAGTAAAAACACACAACACCTCTCATTCATGTGGCGTCCCTGGGCTCTGCCTGTCTGCCCCATCTCTAGCACTGTGTACACTACTGCATTGCAAAATCTGCTATTCATAGTGATATACAGCATTGGATGAAAATAAAACACAGACGCAGTTGAAGTTGAGTAAAAATAAATATTATTTGAAAATGTCTGGAGCCCAAGTCGTCAGATCCCGCTGTTTGGTTTCCTGGGAATTAATCAGTCTGTACCAAGTGTAAGTACAAATGAAATTTCTCCTGCTGCAGAGCAGCAACAGCTAGTAAACTTGGAGCTCACGGAAATAAAGAGAATGTCGAAGAGATAAATTCAAACATAAGCACACTTTTCAGCAGTCATGGAAAGAAAAATATCCTTTGGTTACTTATGAGAGGGATAAAATGTTTTGTTCCATTAGCCAGAAACATGAGAAACTTGCAGAAAAGGACAGCCCCTTTCTGCTTGAGTGTTTATCTTTCGAATAGACTCTGTGCATGTCCATGACCGATCAACTGCTCACATTAAATGTTTTTAAAAACTCATTCTATCTTGCGCAGCCATATTGGGGTGGGTTAAACAATGGATGGTTCTGATGCCATAAGCATAACAGTGGGTTAAAGAAAAAGTGTCACTCTGTCCCAGGGAAGTTTCCCTGAATAAATTGGTTAGAAAAATGCAACGAGATTGAGATTGTGTTTGTTTAATACTGCGTGCACAGTGGCAAAACATGATTTTGGTTACTCTGATTTTGAAACATTTGTGAAATTGCAGGCTAATAGTTGCCTTGATCTTGACTCCAAGATCTACAACAGGGTGGGTGTTCCGGAGGGGGTGGAAAGGATGAGAAAAGATCTGGAACTGTTGGAGAGATGGTCAGTGGCATGGAAGCTAAGGTTTAACGCAAAGAAGTGCAAAATCATGGGGAGCAGAAACCCTGGGGCGAGCTACAGGTGGGGGTTGGGCTGGCAGTAACTAAGGAGGAGAGGGACTTGGGGGTTCATAATCACAGGCAGACGGCAAAGGTGGTGGGGAAAGGCCAATGGGATGCTGGGATGTTTTGGAAGGGGAATCACAAGCCAAAGGAGGGAGGTAATAGTTCCACTGTACAAGACCTTGGTGAGACCTCACCTTGAATACAGTGTCCAGTTCTGGACACCACACCTTCGAAAGGACATTGCCAAAATAGAGACTGTGCAGAGGAGGGCGACCAAAATGGTGAAGGGATTACATCACAAGCCTTATGAGGAGAGAGCAAGGGATCTCAATTTGTACATGCTGGAACAAAGGAGGTAGAGAGGTGACATAATAGAAACATTCAAGTACCTCAAGGGCATTAACAAGCTGGAAGAGGACAACATATTTCAGATTAATAGTAGTGCCAGGACAAGAGGACACGGCATGAGACTGAGGGGTGGCCGCATAAGGGAAAATGTCAGGAAGCTCTTTTTTATGGAAAGGGTAGTGGATGCATGGAATAGCCTGCTTCAGGAGGTGGTGACAGCCCATACAGTGGCGGGTTTCAAACATGCACGGGACAGAAACAAAGGAATAATAGAGATAGGAAGAAAATACTAAAGCCAGTGACCAGATAGGGTCACTGGACGCTTTGTTAGGCAGCTTAAACGGGCAGACTGGATGGGCCTAGCGGTCCTTATCTGCCGACAGCATCTCTGTATCTGTGTAAATTATTTTAGCACCATGATGTACAAGCTTTTGTACAGGCAATTGCAGAAGCACTTGGAACTATCGTAAAGACATTCGGAGTGCTAGGTTTCTATGTGTGTGCTAGCTGATTGATCTACTGACAGATCAGTAGCAGAGCAAGAATTGGTGTATCACATCTGATGGCGTTAACTGAAGGAATACAATCTGCTTTACAGACTGTGGGAATTGGACCAGAGGAACTAAAAGCTAAATTGGTGGGCGTGGGTGTAAATTTAAATGGTGCTGTAACAGGACTGTGGATAAGGATAACACTGGATACAGTATATCGGGTACAACACACCTTGATGTGTTTTTATTTTATACAAAAGTATAAAAATAAATGTAATAATATTTACAAAACAAATAAAAAAATAGCACAATGCTATTTCCTTTAAGTAGTTTCACCTTCCTTCAGGTTTCAAAGACAGTTCAACTTTTCCTGCTGCGTTGCTGCCAGTACCTATCCAGGTACTGGGCCTTCCTCTTGTCTTACTTCAGACAAGTGAGACCAGCTTCTCTGCTCATCTGCCTATGCATGGGTTTGGGGAGTTTATACAGCTCTCCCACTTAATTTTAGGCCCACCCACAAAAGCCATTTAAACAGTTTGTCTCTAGAGGCTCATAACTAGGCATATACAAAAAGAAATAGTTGTTTCTAAGCCTGGATTATGGAGAGCTTTCCAACAATGTAAACTAATACAAATAACCATTCCTCTGGCCAGCGTTATTACAATTTTAAACATAATGGTACATTATGTAAGCAAACTCCTCCCACTGGTCAGCATGATTATGCAACAGTTCATTATAGATATAGGCCACTAGGGGACTGCTGTCTTCCTATGTACTTGTCGGGACATGCTGTTTCATGTTTGAACATGTTGTTTCAGGGGACTTCCTGGTTGTCATAATTTTATCAGTTTTAGCCTTTTTATTTTATACTAGGGGCTAACCCAAGTTTATATAGTACTGTATAAAATAGAAACGTTCCTGCCCCTTTAATTTGTTTTATTGCACAGCAGAGCAGCAGCAGTGTTCGAAAGCTCATTATCTGCTGCTTCTGCACTGGGATCTTTACAGGCTTCTGGCAAGCCTTTCATACAAGGGCTGTCACACTGAATAGCTGCAACACAGTAATTTCTTTAATAAGAAGTGCATCCAAGTGCTTAAGGTAATAACCCTCACTCATTTGTGTATTTCAGTTTATTCATCTCCGCACTATAGCACTTCTTAATTCTGTGCACCCAATGTACTCCATGAATTTTATTTGCCCAAGAACATTTTAAATGCACTTTATATTGTTCCAAATGCACTTTTATTCATTCATAGGCATTTTATGCCCTACATGCACCTTAATAATTTTGTTGCCAGTTAGCATGCTGGACTTTGACCTGGTGCTACATGAGAACGGTGGTGAGGAACGAATAAATTGACTAGGAAAAATAAGGTAGTAGGAAAAACGTATAGAGAGAAAGAAAAAGACTGAGGTAGATGGCCAACCCACGTCGGGACTAGAAAAAGGCAGAGGATAGGGTAAAGAAGTACTGTTGCGCAACAGATTTATAGTAGGACGAAAAAGAGGATAGGACAGACATCCCTCCACCGGGGTACAAGGCCTAGCAGAATGCAGTTCTGCCACAGGTGCAATAGTGAATATGGGATGTACAAGTAGTGTGCAGGCTAAATTTAGACATGAATCTCTTCACGTTGTTGTGGCCCACTGCATAAATCACAATCTTGAACTTGCAATTCTCAATCTGAAAAAAGACGACCCATATCTTAAAAAGATTTGAGTCAGTCTTGAAAGACATTTTCAAATTTTATCGTCTTAGTCCTAAAAAACGGCGCCAAATTCAGAGTTTAGCAGATGCTTATGAATCCACATTCGCTTATCTTGGTGGAATAGAGCAACTGTGATGGGTTGCTAGTCAGGCATGGGCATTAAGGGCACTAATTAAAAAAAGTACAAGCTAACAGTTGCATGGTGCTGCCAGCCTGGTGGCGCCGAGGGTTGAGGCCCTGGACGCCACACCTCGTATCACGCTGGTGACCCGAGTTCGGGAGTAAACTCAGGCTGTCGGGGGTCAGCCGGGAGGAGAGCGCTGAGCGTCCGAGGACCGCTTCCCTCTCCTGGGGTGGATCGGTGGGATTCCCATCTTGCAGCGGCTATCGGCTGGAGATCGGGTACTGCACAAGGCAGGGATGCAAGTCGGGAGGCATTGGCGACGCCCAGGGAGGGGGCGGTCCGCTCTTGCCACGCTGATATCCTTGCATGTCCACCTGCCTCGGACCAACCATCCAGGATGGAAAACCCCGCACCAGGAAGTAGACGGCAGACCTAAGGGGCAGGGCAGACGCACACGCCCACCGCCGGTCCTTACTCCGAACGAGACCCTGGTCCTTCTCCTTCTCTGGGCCTTGAGGGAGGACTCTGTCCCTGATTCCTCACCGGTGGGGCAGGGTGGTAGCATCTGTCAAGTGGGTCTCACCTGAAGGGGCTCTGGTGTCTGGTGACCAGGAGTAAAGAAAGTTGACAAAAAAAAGTTGCATGGAAGCTGTAGTGGCCACTGAGTCGGAGGCTGATAAGCTTGAGTCAAGGGCATTCTGAAAGAGGTCAAGACTGCACGATTTGTTGGGACTTTACATTTCATGATGGACTTGATGACTGTTGTGACTGAACTGTCCTGTACATTCCAAAGGGGTGAAGGGGAGTACTGGGAACTTTCTTCTGTGAAGGATTATCCTGGGATTTATGTCTGAAGGCTTGTACTTAATGAAGAGGGAGAATTTCAAAGGGTAAAACTTTCTGGGACCTTAGAGCCAAAACTTCAGAATGAGCAAAAGGAAATGCTTGGTGCCGTTGCTGAGCACGAGTGTCAGGTTCAGTAGACTGCGGCAAGTACCATTTTCCTGGTTGTAATACCGTGTCCCCGCTCAGTGGCCTACCGATAAGAAACGGTTGGCCCCCTATGGCAGTGAACAGTTTGAGTGTACCCTAAATCACTTTACAGCAGTCATTACAGCAGAGAAAAAAGGACGGTCCCATAAGCCAGTGGTTGCCTCTTAAGTTACACTTGCATACCACTTTGGACACCCCTCTAAGCTAACAAAGCTTTTGGCAACTACACTACCACCATTTAAAATGCATTACTTTTGGTGGCATTACTAGTTACTTTTCACATTATCATGTAGTACAGCAGTTGTTGAATAGGGATTTTCAGCAATGAACTTGATTAAGTTTAGGCCCAGAACAATTTATTTAATACACCCATTGCCCAAGCAGAAATTTTAGCAGAGATAATAGCATTTAAAAACGGGAGAATGCTCAGGAACTGATAGGCTTCCTGGGGAGTTTTACAAGCTCTTCCGAGAGCCAGTTGTCCCCTTACTTTACGGCACTTTTCAGTCGGCCCTGCGCAAAGAGGGAACCATGGCCCTTCCTGGACTAGGGCGATAGTGTCCGTGCTTCCAAAGCTGGCCAAGAACCCCAAGGACTGTGCCTCCTACCACCCAATTTCAATATTAAATATAGACTATAAAATATTAACAGGGATAATAACGCGAAGATTAGAATATATCGTACCTAAACTTATTCATCTTGACCAAACGGGATTTATTCTGGGGCGCCAGGTGCAAGACAATATTTGAAAGGCCGTACATATTATAGACCATGTCAACAGGGTTAACATTCTAACTTTGATAATAAATTTGAATGTGGATAAGGTCTGGTGGACATGCTTGTTGGGGTTCTGAATGGCTTCGCGGACACTTTATACGACTAATTGAAAAAATATATTCTCACCCCTGGAGTCCTTTAGCATCAGTAACTATAGCAGTCAGCTGACTAGGTGCAGCTGTCCCAGAAGTATGACTTTAAGATTATTAAGATAATGAGCTTCGGCATCAGCCAGACAGAAAAGAGTAGGGCATGTGCTCAGAGCAGCCTGAAGGGCTTCAGAATTTTTTCTCCGCTGACTGAGCAGCACTTCCCCAGAGGTGTATCTCAACTTTCCTTGTTGACAGCCTTTTTCTGCTTTCTCTTGGTAAAGTTTTCCTCACAAACCTATTTTTTGAGTGTGCTGAGTATATTTTGTGTTATTTCTTACCCCAGTAATACTCAGGTATTCATAACTTCATGCAGTAAGCCTTCTAGGTAGAACTGCCCAGAGAGATGGAACATATGCAAATAATGGAATCTCTTGCATGAGACACTGTTTCAAATGCTGCATTCTACTGACTGCCTTTGTGCTAAAACCCTCAGATTTCTCTCTCCGCCTGTCCAGACTAGATGCTTGGAGATCCTCTCCTCATCATCTTGTTCTGAAGTGAGAAACCATATAAGATATTATAAGTATTCTTTACATTTCATTTGCTGCCTTTTACTTTTTGTAATTTTAAGTAAACCCGTAGTTTTAGTGTTTAAATCATAAGTTTTCTCGGTTTCTTCCGGTTCGGGAAATAACCGGGGGTAAACTGAGGTTTATTTTGTATTTATCAGCGTTTTCTGACTAAAAAATTCCATTATTTATGTTTAATTTTATTAAATTTATCTTGTTTTAAGAACCACTAAGTCTGGTTCCTGAACTGATAGCCTCGGTTCGTTTTACCTAGTTTCTGGGTTCCTCATCGGTTCCGGAACCGACTGCAACTGCTAAATAAACTTTAAATTAAAACATTTTTTAGCAGTTGCAATTTTTATCGGTTTTGCATTGTAAATGTCAGAAAAACTGAGAAGAAAACTGGTAATCGCGGTTTCAAACCATGTACTGGGTATGGTGAAATGTTGCTAAAGCAAAACATTTTTTGTGTTGCCTATCTGGACATGAACATTTAAAAGCAGAGTGAAACCTGCAAGACATGTCGTGAGAAAACTATTGAAAAATGCCTGGATAAGACTAAAGAGAAAACTATCACCACCTAAGGGTCCCTCGAGCTCTGATCAGCTGACACCCTAAATTACTGTAGGTGAAACCACAATTCTAGGGACATGGATATGTTGTTCATCCACACTTATTGGCAGGTTCCTTGCCGCTTTAAATCTTGCCGGAAGGTCTTCAAGCTGGCTCCTCCCACCCACCCGGGTGGTAAAACTCTCGGCTCTGCCCCATGACGCCAGATCTTCCTTACCGCCAGAGCTCAGGTTCCCTCCCTTAGCATCGTTTAAGACTGGTTCCTAATTCTTTGAAAGTTCGAAATCAAAAGGTTTTTTGCTAAAAAGACTTCGGTCTTCTTCTCCTCGTGGCTGCGATGGACAGATCGACTCCCGGTTTTCGGAGGTGCCCTTGTGGGCAGAAGATGTCTAGGACGAATCCGCACTCCTCGCGCTCACTGCCTGGGCCTTGGAGTCTCGACCCACAGGCCATCGACTTGTGCTCTTCCTTTTCGCCTATGTCCTTGAAGACCGTGCTGCCCGACATAACTGGGGCGCCCGAGAAAAGAATTCCACCGTGAACTCTAAAGAGGCCTGATTACGTGTGTTCGCGCGGCGGGCTCAGCGGATCAGCTCGAGCAGATGATCGCCTCGTCAAGGAGGCGGCAGGCCGTCACCTGGCTGTGCATTTGTCCCGCCTCTCGGTGCCTGCACCGGCTTCCTTTAAGGAGCTTTGTCTGACCTCTACCAAAGGTGAGGGTCCAACTTCTTCGGACCTTTTCCAGGTCCAAAAGAGCAAAGTAAGTCTCTCGTTGACGCCTTGGGAGCGGGAAAGATCCTCCCTTGTCGGCTAGCCGACTTCTGCCCACCTCAGCTGGCCACTGGTTTACCGGTGTCCCCGCCAGGCCAGTTGACCGAGACTCCTGCCGACGCTGTCGAGATTTTTCTCGACCTGCTAGATGGGTTGTCAGCTGAGAGCTGAGAATCCCCTCCCGGTTCCCCGTGGAGTTGAGGATCCGCGGCTCGCCTGTGCCTCCGGCCCGAGCTCGGTGGATCGTCCAGCCAGGAGGCTTACTCGACACTCTCTCGCTTCCTCGGCCTAGTCGAGACTCTTTGTCTTGGACATCCTCGCGTCCAATCCGATCCTACCGCCATAGGCGGCGTCTTGGTCTTGGCACTCGCAAAGCGGAGCCGCCTTCCCGACGTAGGGAGGCTTCGCTAAGTTGCCCGGAGGTACGAGGAACTCATGTGGCAACAGCTCCTTTGGACCGGAATAAGCCAACCCAGTCGCCTTTCCCGCCATTATGGTTGTCACCGAGCAGCCAAACAACCCCTCTGTAGTCGAGGAGCCTGTTTTCAGGCCGGTTATTCGCCAATTCCAGCTGCCCCACCGATTCTGGTGGAACCTCCGCCCACAGCCATTAGTTGGGGCTCTGACCAAAATTCTCGGTCGGTCTTGATTTTGCCCCATAGGCTGTCTGTCACCCTCACTCCCGATAAACCTGCAGGTGGAGGGTGGCTCAGCCCGAGGCAGCTTTTGAGGACTCTTCTGAGTCCGATGATGGTTCCTTCCTCTCCAAGCCGCATGGACTTGGAGTCCTCGGAGGGCAGTCAATGGACGATAGCCCTTCGCTCTTCTTAGGTTGCTTCACTCATCTCGGAGTCTACCGATGAAGCTCGAACCCGCTTTCTAAACGGGCCAGGTATCCCTCACGGAGATTCTGGACAGAGGGATTCTCCCACGGAGGTCTTTCTGGTGGCCGGGCCACAGTGGGTCCGGCCTTGAACTTGGCAGTGTCCTGCTTCCTGCCTTGCGCTCGGCCAGGTTGGCCAGGGAAGTATATGGTCCCACCGTTCCCGTCCGTTTTGGAACACCGCCGAGGGGTTGGTTACCACAGCGCCTCGAGGCCGAACGGCCAGGATGTGGACAAACCTCCCAACAAGGAATCCAAGAAATTGGATTATGCCGGCGGAAAGTCTATGTTGCGTCTCTTCGGGTTTTCTGCCAGGCCAGTTCGGCCGCCCTCATGGCACATTTTTCTCACGCCCTGTTGGTCTCCTGGATGAGGTTGTCCTCATCTTCCCACAGATCTGCAGACAACGGTCAGGCAGGTGCGGGACCAGGCAGGGCGGTGGCCAAACAGCAGCTCCAGATCATGCTAGACATCGGGACTCGTACTAGGTCTGTGGCGGCCGCAGTGGCTATGCGTCGCCTGGTTTGGCTGAGGATATCCACCTTTACCTCGGATACCCAGCACAAGTTGGCAGATGTTCCCTTTGGGACTGACCTCTGGCCCTGGGGTGGAAGGTCACCTGCAGAGGATCGAAGTCCAATGCTACCTTGACTCGGTCCTTCCGGCCAGAAGGACAAAGGCCGCAAGTCACAGCCTAAGCTCCTTTCGTCTTCTGCTCAGGCGCGCCCGGCCCAGCAACATCAGGGCCAGCAGGCTCAAACCTTGGTATCCCAAACCTGTCGGCCAGCTTCCTTCAACAGGAAGCAGGAGGAAGGCCCAGGAGGTCCTCGGCCGGTCCCTCCTCCAAGCCTGCCCAGTGACGGGCTGAGGGGTGTCGCCCCATCCCTGTCACCACACCAGGTTCCTCTGTGGGGACGGCTCAGACACTCCTTTCCGCCTGGTCCGCTGTTACCACGGACAGGTGGGTACTGGAGGTGGTGGGAAAAGGCCTACCTCTGAGTTCGAGCAGGCCCCCCCTTCAGAGCTCGGCGACCTGGGGCCTCGGGTCCCAGAGCTCACTGGCGGGCCGAGCCGACATCGCCTCCTCCTCCTCCAAAAGGAGGTGATCACGAGGTGGAGGACCCCTTCAGACCCGGGTTCGTGGTCCAGGTATTTCCTGTTCCGAACGGATGGGGCTGGCCCCATTCTCGACTCCACACGACCTGAACAAGTTCCTAAGGTCTCGAACCTTCAGGATGGTCACTCTGGCGCAGATAATACCATCTCTGGAACACGGCATGTGGTTCTGCTCTGGACCTACAGGACGCCGCTCTTTCACGTCCCTATCTGTCCGTCATCATCGAGATTCCTCCGCCGAGCGGAGGGATCCTCTTCGAGTTCCGAGCCATGCCCTTCGGCTTATCTCCAGCTCCCAGGGTCTTCACCAAATGCATTGCAGTGGTGACAGCATTTCCTGCGCGCCGAGGGGTCCGGTGTACCCTTACCTGGACGATGGATGATAGCAGCCCCTCCAGACGGGAGGTGGAGCGGTCCAGAGATCTGGCCTCCAGGTTTGCTCTCGTTGGCCTTCTCATCAATGAGGCCAAGTCGGAACTCGAGTCAAGCAGGTGATCCTGTTCATCGGGCAGAGCTCGACTCTCTTCGAGCCAGAGCCGTGCTCCTGGCGGACAGGGCCGAGGTTCTTACCTCCTTTGCCCAGTCATTTCTGGTTGGGCGATCGCCTGCCCGGGACTTCCCTGCCTTCTGGGTCTCATGGTGGCCTGTACCAGCGTGGTCCGCTGGGCACTGGCACATGCGCCCCTTCAGTGGGACTGGCCAGCCAGTGGTCACAACGCCATGCATCCTTTGGACCAGCTAGTGATAGTGACCCAGGAGATGTGGAACGCCTCCAGTGGTGGACGTTCCATTCCATCTGCAGGAGGGCATCCTGCTTGTCTGCCCGAGCGACGGCTCTCTATCGACCAATGCCTCTCTGATGGGTTGGGGTGCCCATCTGGGGAACACAGAGGCACGGCCTCTGGTCCCCTCAGGAGTCCCGATGCCACATCAACCTGCTGGAGCTCCGAGTGTCCTCCTAGCTCTCACCGCTTTGCTTTGCTTTCTCGGGGTCAAGTGGTCCGAGTCCAGACGGACAATACCATGACCATGTATTACCTGAACCGCTAGGGCGGGACGCGCCCATGTTTCTATGCAAGGAAGCCTCTGCATTTGGTCACTGCAGCAGCCTGGAGGCGGATCTCCAGCTATTCATATGGCAGGAGCCTCCAACACCCTGGCCGATGCCCTGAGCCGGATAGGGGCTGCATCTCACGAGTGGTCTCTCCTGCCGGAGGTAGTACAAGATCTGTTCTCTCACTGGGGCACACCTCAGGTGGACCTGTTTGCCTCCAGGGAGAACACGCAGCTGAGGCTGTTTTATGCCTGCCCCCCTCAGCAGGGCTCACTGCAGGGGGATGTCTTCTCGAGGCTGTGGACCCTGGGCCTCTTTTACGCCTTCCCCCATTTCCCTTGATTCACAAGGTGCTTCTCAAGGTGAGGAGGGACAAGGCGCAGGTGATTCTGATAGCCTCAGACTGGCCCCGCCAGTTCTGGTACCCAGATCTCCTCAGCCTCAGCTCCAGGCTCCCGAGGCAGCTTCAAACTCGCCCGGACCTGCTCTCAGTCAGTCAGAGAAGGTGTTCCATCCGGACCTTCAATCCCTGCACCTGACGGCCTGGTTCCTGAGCTGCTAGAGTTCCAGGCCTTGGGTCTTTCTGACGAGGTCCTCAATGTTGTTGAGGGCCCCGTAAGGAGTCGACCAGAAAATGCTACGCCTTCAAATGGAAGAGATTCTCCATTTGGTGTCAGGCAAGGGCTTGGACCCTTCCTCCTGTTCTGTGGCAAGCATTTTGGACTATTTATGGTCCTTTCTAATCAAGGGCTTAGGTCGTGACCCTAAAGAGGTGCACCTGGCAGCTGTCTCTGCTTACCGGTGTGGGCCGGGACGCGAGTCGGTGGCATGAGTAAAGTGGTCGGCGCTTTCAAAGGCCTTGATCACATTTCCTCCGTGCGAGAACCTCCACCTCCGTGATTTACTGCTGATACTGGCAGTCATGGGCAAGCTTATTCAACCAATGCACAGGTGTGATCTCTCTCACCTGTCGTGGAAGACTGCCTCTTGGTGGCTATCACGCCAGCCAGAAGGATGGAGAGCTCCAGGCGCTTTGCATCGAAGTCTCCTTACCTGGTCTCTCCACAGGACAAGGTTGTCCTGCGCCTCACCCGAAATTCCTTCCGAAGGTGGTGTCGGAGTTTCACCTTAACCAGGTGCTGACTCTGCCGGTGTTCTACCCCAATCACACCTCGGAGGCTGAATATAGGCTCCATACTCTGGACCCTAGAAGGGCGATCGCTTATTATAAGGAGCGACGGCTGAAATTCAGGAGAGGTTCGCAGCTGTTTGTCAGCTACGCTGAAGCTGCACCTGGCAGACCTGCAGCCAAGTGGGATGATAGGCAGGTGGGTCACCTCCTGCATAGATCGCTGCTATAAGCTGGCGGGCATGGAGCTCCCAGAGGGATAAGAGCTCATTCTACCCACATACTGCTGCATCGGGTGGCTGCTTCCAGGGACGCCCTCATCCAGGGAAATCTGCAGGGCTGCTACCTGGAAGTCAGCACACACCTTTATTACCCATTACCACATTGACCTTGAGTCACGCCGGGATGCTGGTTTTGGGGCCTCAGTTCTCCAGTCTTTATTCCTAAGTAGGGGTGTCGCCTTTGCCTCCTCCTCCCGGAGAACTGCTAGGAGTCTGCCAGTAAGTGTGGATGAACAACATATCCATGTCCTAGAATGCAGGTTACTCACCTGTAACAGGAGTTCTAGGAATGGTATATGTTGTTCATCCTACGATACCAAACCTCCCAGCCGGCCTTTAGCTGGGCTTCCAGCAGGCCAGATCTGCGCCATGGGCGGAGCGAGAGTTTTACCACCCGGTTGGGTGGGAGGAGCCAGCTTGAAGACCTTTTGGCAAGATTTAAAGCGGCAGGGAACCTGCCAATAAGTGTGAATGAACAACATATACCATTCCTAGAACTCCTGTTACAGGTGAGTAACCTGTATTTACTGTAACTGCTACCCCTGAGACGGGTATATAAGCAGTTCCTAAGAGGCTTGCTGAACCGGCTGACTTCCCGGTTCCCTCAGAGAAATTAAAGAACACCCAGCACACAGAACTCCCTGCTGGACAGCATTTGGGGACTTCTGCGCCTGCTATAAAGTCTGCCAACTCCTGCAGAAATTGCACAGGCCTGTAAGGTCATTCAGGCATACAAGGGCTATCTTCCTCTCAGCAGTAGACCCCTGCAAAGCAGTCTGTCTCCTCTGCTAAGAGGAAGAACATGTGATTGTGATGAAATGGAGGAAGGGGTACCTGTTGAATCCGAGGTGTCCCCTGGACAGGAGTTTGGCTCTCCCAACAGAGCATCTGAGGATTATCCCTTACTCTTCACATTCGTGAGAAATGATTGGGCTAAAACACACCAAAAAGCTTCTCCTTCCTGTGAATGAATTCTTCAGGAAAGATACATTAAAGATTTCACAAAATCCAATCTCTGTTCCCCCTCTTGATAAGAGGCTGGATAAGAAATATTAGCTAGACAGGGAGGGAGCTTAATTTTGATTATGGGTAGACTAAGTGGGCCAAGCGGTCCTTATCTGCCATCAAATTCTAAGTTTCTGTGTTTATTCTCCCACCCTGTCCACCTTGGAGTGGTACAAGTGACAGCCTGTGACAAGGCAAAGATACCCCTGGCATCCTAGCCTCTTAATAATCACAGGAAAATTGACAACATGGCAAAAAAGGGATATTTATCAGCTTCCTTGGCCATCAGGCAGGCTTTCAAGCCTATGCTGCTGAATACCAGAAGTCACTATGGCAGTCTGTCCTTGCTATGACACTCAAGGTCCAGATTCCCCTGTCAGATGATCTAGCTGAAACAGCTAAATCTGGTTTGGGAGCAGCCAGATATCAGTCAAATGGCTGCTGACTCAGACACTGCTGCCAGATGGATGGCAAATACAGTGGTTCAGAGGAGGCTTGCCTGGCTGCGAGTCATAAACCTCACTCGGGATACCCAAAGCAAGGCTATGGATTTCCCAGTCAAGGGTAATTCCCTCTTTGGAGAAAGATAAACGCTTACATGAAAAAGGTGGATGGATACAAAACCACCTACAATGCTGCAAAAGAGAGCTTCCCCATCCACTGAAACATAGGGAAGGGGAGACAGAGTACCACAGACAGGTGGTCTTGGATGTAGTGAGTCAGGGATTGTCTCGGAGTTCAGATTCCTTCCAGCAGTAAAATCAAAAGTTTTCAAACCATCTACAGATGTAGAGAGGGAAAATTCCCGGAAAAAGAGGTTCAAAACCTGTTACTGTCAGACAGTGGAGCCTGTCCTGGTACAGCAAAAGGTACCACAAAGAAAATGGGGAGTGGCAGCCTGTCTTAGACTTCAGGCTACTAAACAGGCATCTGACAAAGCCAAAGTTCAAAATGATGACTCTGGCATTGATTCTGCCAACGCTCCATAAAGGGTAACGGTTAGCATCACTGGACTTAAGTTATTTCCACATCCCCATAAGGGAGTCTTATAGAAAGTACTTCAGGATCAGACTCCTATCAGATCACGCTCTGAGTGTACACAGTGGTTGTAGCACCTTCAAAGACAAGGTGTCACCCTTTTCCCATTCCTAAAGGACTGACTGATGGTTGTAAAATCACCCCAGCAAGTGAGTCTGCAACTCGCGTAGGGGCTCCTGGAGTCTGTAGGGTTCCTGATAAATCTAAAGAAAGGCAGGGCCTACCTGCCTCTACACAGGGCAAGAAGTATTTCACTAATAGTGAGCTCATTCAGCTTGAATAAACCAAAAACTGCAAGATAGTTTTTTCAGCTACTGGCCACATAGCACCTGCCACTGGCACAGTCCTGGAATCCAGCTACAAATGATGGACATTCAGTTTCACCTCAGGACTCACTGGTGTCAGAGAAAGGACCCTCTTTCAAAGCTAATTCTAGTGACAAAAAAACATTGTTATAGGTCCTTCAATGGTGGAAGGGAAACCAACCTAAGAAAAGGAGTTAATTTTTTCAGCAAGAGTCCCCATCAGTAGTTCTAACAACAGACTCTACTAGAGTGGGGCGCCCATTTGGGGGTTCACACCTCCCAAGGCACATGGTCAAGTGCAGAGTCACTCCTGCACATAAACCTGCTGGAGCTAAGAGTGGTGTTTCTGGCAGTAAAGGCTTTCACACAGCTAGTAGGGGGACGAGGTAGCGGAGTTGGAAATCACGGCAGAGAGCGTGAGGGAAGCCCTCAGGTCCCTTAAGACTGAGAAAGCACCAGGGCCGGATAAATTACATCCCAGAGTGCTGAAGGAATTGGTGGATGTCCTGGCGAAACCTTTCAGTATCTCTGTGAGGACAGGGTGGGTGCCCCAGGACTGGAAGGTGGCGCATATAGTGCCTATCCACAAGGGGGGGATCAAGTGAGGTGGCAGGGAACTACATGCCCGTCAGCCTGACATCGGTGGTGGGCAAGGTGATGGAGGGCATTGTCAAGGAGAGGCTGAGGGGGAACTGGAAAAGTCGGGGTGCCTGGACGATAGACAGCATGGATTCGTCCCGGGGAAATCATGTCAGACAAACCTTGTGGAGTTCTATGACTGGATGACTAGAGCCTTGGACTTGGGTAGACTGGTGGACGTCCTCTGTCTTGATTTCAACAAGGCGTTTGACTCTGTTCCTCACGAGGGCCTGTTGAATAAGCTGGGAGAAATGGGGGTAGGGAACCAGATGATCAGATGGATAGGCAGTTGGCCCCAGGTCCGGATCCAGAGGGTCGTGGTTGGCGGGATAGTCTCATTCCCAAGGAGGGTCATTAGTGGGGTCCCTCAGGGATCAGTCCTTGGGCCCCTCCTGTTCAATGCCTATGTCTCTGACATAAGGAAGGGTATCAGGAGTGAGATGAGTCTCTTTACGAATGACTCAAAACTGGGGGTGGTGGTGGATGGGGAGGAGGGGAGGGTGGCCCTACAGGGGGACCTGGAGGCTCTGGAAAGGTGGTCTAGAAAGTGGAAGCTGAGGTTTAATGCAAGGAAGTGCAAGGTACTGTATCTGGGAGCCAGAAACCCGGGCCAACAGTACACCCTGGGGGGAATGCTACAAGTCTCGGTGGCTGAGAGGGGCCTGGGGGTGGTGGTGGATGTCAAGATGAACAGCTCTGAGACTTGTAGGAGGGCACTGACCAAGGCCAACAGGATGCTTGGATGCATCACTAGGGGGATCACCTCCAGAAGGAGGGAAGCAATACCCCCGCCGTATAACTGCTTGGTGAGGCCACACCTAGAGTACTGCATGCTGTTTTGGAGGCCACACTTAAAGAGGGACATTGAACTCCTGGAGAGGGTCCAGAGGAGGGCAACCAAAATGATCTGGGGCTTGGGGGGACAGGACCTATGGGGAGGAGCTTGAAGAGCTAAATATGTACACATTGGAAGAGAGAAGGGACATGATAGAGGTCTTCAAGTACATGAAGGGGTTAAGTAGGGGAGGAGCAGTCAGGGTGCTCCGAACGAAGGAGGGGGGCATCTAGAGGACATGGGTGGGAGCTTGGGGGGAGAGATTCAGGGGAGAAAGGGGGAGGTGCTACTTCACCGAGGGGGTGGTGGAGCCATGAAATGTGCTGCCCAGGGGGCTGGTGGGGGCAGAGACGGTGGAGGGGTTCAAGAGGGGTGGGACAGGTACAGGGGATGGGTTCTGAAAGCAAAGTCCTGTGCAGCGGGAATATCCGGGACTGGGAAGGGAGAAGCCAGAGAGGGCGAGGGGGGCAGCAAGGTCAGCTCCCCGGGTGGGGGCTGACCAAACGAGCAGACAAGAAAGACCGTTAGGCCTATTCTGCTGGCATTTTAGTATGTTAGTATAGGGAAGGAGGTATAGGTCAGAATAAACAATACCGCCACAATGTTCTACATAAACAAGCAGGGAGGGACAAGGTTAAGTCCTCCCTGCACAGGACTCGTGAAAATATGGAGCCTAGCATGCTCCGTGGGCCTCTGCAGGCTATTCATCTGCCAGGCAAGGACAATACCTTGGCAGATAACCTGACTCAAATCAGCCAGTCCCATCATGAATGGACCTTGAACAGTTAGGTGTTGCAAGTGACCTTAAGGAGGTGGGGCCACCCCGGAGGTAGACTTGTTCATGTCCCACCAGAACCACCATCTGCCACAGTACTGTGGCAGACCACCAGATCTGGGAACAATCTCCCTGGATGCTCTGGCTCTGAGTTGGCCAGGGAAGCACCTGCATGTTTTTTTTGTCCTCCCCTCTGGCGTACAGAGCGTTTCTCAAGCTCAGGTCCCAGTTGGCATCAATGGTCTTGATAGCACCAGACTGGGCCAGGCAGCCGTGGTACTCTCTGCTACTCTCTATGTCTGGGTCCGAACCAATACACCTTCCTCGGAGGCACGATTTGCTAACCTCCTGCCGGGGAGGCTGCTGCACCCAAACCTCAGGTCGCCCTGGCTCAAGGCATGACTCTTGAGGGCCTGCAATATGCAGGCTTGCATCTTTCTGAAAGTGTCTTGGACATTTTATGTGGTTACAGGAAGCTCTCCACTAAGAAGATCTATGTTTCATCATGGAAAAGATTTACTGTTTGGTGTTCAACCAGGAAACTGGTACCAGCACTTGCTGAGGTCCCAGCTGTGCTTGACTATCTTACCTATTTACATTCATTGGACTTGCAGTCCAACACCTTTGTGGTCCGCCTAGCTGCAGCATGTGCTTGCATATCAACTGGACAAGATGTTTTAATGGCTCCAGATCCTGTCTTCAAAAGGCTCTTCAAGGGCCTTGCCCATATCCGCACAAGCTGGTGTCCCAGCTGTGCTGGACTATTTTACCTATTTGCATTCACTGGGCTTGCAGTCCAGTACGTTAACGGTCCACCTGGCCACAGCATCTGCTTACATTTCATTTGGACAGAATGTTTCTCGGGCCTCAGATCCTATCTTCAGAAGGTTCTTTAAAGGCCTGGTCCATTTGCACACACACACACCCACAGGGAATCTGTACAAGCATGGGACCTGAATGTGTTTATAGTTAGGCTTATGGTTTCCCTTTTGAGCCTATGTCTCTAGCTTATTTAAAATATGTCACATGAAAAACTCTTTTCCTTGTGGTAATGACTTCTGTCAGAAGAATCTGTGAGTGCCAGTCTCTCTGCATTGAACAAGACTACATTTCATTCCACAAAGACAAAGTGGTCCTGAGAACAAACAGGAAATTTCATTCCTGAAATGGCTTCTGATTTCCATTTGAACCAAACCATTACCTTACCTGTCTTTTGCACTGAACACTTTAGTTCTGGTGAAAGGAATCTTCATAGTCTGGACATCATAAGAGCTCTTAGCTACTACTTGACAGCCACTAAAGTCCATAGGCAGGACAGAAAACACCTGTTCCTGATCTGTGAGAATGTGGGAAAGGGTAACCCAGCATCAATAAGGTTCATTTCTCGCTGGATAGCACAGCATATCCATTTTTTGTTAATTTTAGGCTGGAAAGGAGCCCCAACAGGGTTGAGGGCCCATTCCACAAGGGGCACAGCTGCTACCATAGCAGCTGTCGGGAATGTTCCCCTGGTGGACATCTCTAAGGCAGCTACTGGGAGAACAGTACACACCTTTACAAAGCATTACGGTCTGGATATTCTGTCCAGGGGTGATGCCAGGTTCGGCATAGCACTTCTGCCAAGTCTGTTCCCAAAATAAGGTTCTGTGCCCACTTCCAATGGTACTGCTTGGTAGTCTGCATAAAGTTATGATACCTGAGTATTACTGGGATTAGAAGAAAAAATTACTTATAATCGTGTTTCTTCCCAGTGATACTCAGGTATTTATAACTTCGTGCCTTGCCTCCTCTTCTGGAACCTTTAGCCTCTGCACTTCTGAATACTGTGCTCTCAGGTAAAAATGCCATTTCTGGCACATATGTTGTGATTATGTTCACTATTGTTGATCCCCTCCCCTTTTTCAGGTGATTTGGACATTCAGGGGTATTCTTTCATATGTTATGCCCTTCATTTGGAGCCCTTTTTGGGTGTTAAGGGAGTTCCCTGTATAATAATTTTTTTTAAACTTTCAATCTTTATTTTTTCCAAAGTATAACTTAAAACATATAAATAAAACTTCAATCCTAATATTTACAGAAAGAAAAAAGGTATTACAAAAAAGGATGCACTTACAATTTATATTCTGTCTGATTACATCAATTGCCTAGAGTAGTGATAAACTACATATTCACCGAAGCATTAAAATCCTATTTCCTTTGAGAAAGATACATTTCATGGTATAAAATCAATTTGTAGAGGTATATATTATCCATCTTCTCCAAAAATTCTCAAAGCTGGATTGAGATTTATTTAATAAAGCTGTAATCTTCTCCATTTTATAGATGTGTATCATTATCTGAAGCCATTGATCCAATGTAGGAGGCAAAGGGGCCAACCATCATTTAGTTATTTTTTTTTTTTTTGCTGCAAGGATAGCCAGATTAATAAATTTCCTTGCCAGCACAGCCCTACAGTCCTGCGGATACTCCCCAAAGAAAAAGAAATGTGGGTCAATGATTATGTTGGGTGATATTATTTGTTGTAGGGCTTCTTGGAATCGAGCTATAAAAGGTTGAAGTACCTTACAAGTCCAAAATATGTGTCCCAGTGTAGCAGGGGCATATCCACATTGCCTCCAACGTTTCGCCCAACTAGAATGGCTATATTTCTGAACCACTGCAGGAGCTCTAAAATATCTTACGGACATTTTCCAGGCAAACTCCTTCCATTGTCCAGAACCAATGCCCTTCTGCATTGTTTCTAAGTGTCTTTCCCACTGTGGAGGAGGCACTTCCAGACCCAGGTCTCTTTGCCATGCCAACCTAATCTTATTTAACGAATTTTCTTTCAAGGACCTTAGGCCCTTATAAAGAACTGAGATCACATGGAGGGGCACAGATCTATTATCTGTTGCCCCTATAAAAAGTTCCAAAAGCCGGGGGAGGGGAGAATCTCTTCATGTCACCGTCCCCAAAAGTTTTAAGATAATACCTAGTCTGAAAATATCTGAACCTGTCTGCATAAGGAATGCCATATTTCTGAACTAAATCTGTTAGGGATAGAATTATACCCTGAGGCATGAAGTGGTATACCAGATGCAGACCCCACCTTTGCCGTCTGTGGAATCCCCGGTCTATTCTGGCCGGGGTGAAAGAGCCCATATAGGGCAAGGAAAGCAAAGCAGATCTCCAGCCCGCGAGCTCCTCAGATGACATTACTTTCTGCCAACCCTTTAATGTGGAATAGGTATATGGCTTAGTTACTCTCTCCTGTTTTATTTCTGGGGAAAAAGACAATAAGGTGTGGCATACATTCCCAAGTTTCCTCTCCTGGCTCTCCAGTGACTTCCACCTGGCTACATAACTTTCATCTAGCAATACAGAGGTATTCTAATCTGAGCTGCTAGATAGTATAATTTGAGATCTGGTAGGGACATTCCTCCCTGCTGTTTAGAGAGCTGTAGTGTGGAAAGACTAATCTTTGGCCTCTGATATGCCCAAATGTATGCAGATATTTTCCTTTGCATTGTCCTATAAAATGCCTCCGGTATCTGTATTGGGAGGGTCTGAGCCAGATAAAGGAAGCGAGGAAGAACCACCATCCTGATGGATTCAATTCTCTGATTTAGAGACAAGGGGAGAGCTCTCCATTTTTCTGATTTAGCGGATGTTTTGATCAAAAAGGTCAGTATGTGAGATTCCAATCTGTACTCCTAAATATTTAATACTTTTCAAGTCCCAACGGAAAGGGAATTTGATTCTCATCTGTACCGACGGGATATAGTTCAAAGCCAGAACTTCTGTCTTGGAGAGGTTAACTCTGTATCCTGATATTTCTCCAAATCTATTTAATAAGTCCCAAAGGTGGGGAAGGGAAATCTCGGGGTCTTTCATATATATTAGGAAGTCATCTGCGTGTAAGGCCAGCTTATGGGACTCTGCTCCAACTTTCACCCCCCTTAATCCTTCTTCCTGTCTCAAGGCCTGGGCCAAAGGTTCTAAATAAACTGCAAATAATAGTGGGGACGGGGGGCAACCCTGTCTGGTGCTACAAGATAGTGAAATAGAGCTTGAGAATGAACCATTTATTCTAATATAAGCTCTGGGACCTGAGTACATAGACTTTATCATTTTGGTAACAGATTGTGGTATTCCCATTTTCCCCGTCATTGCCCACAGAAAAGACCGCTCGACATGGTCGAATACCTTCTCTGCGTCTAATGAGAGCAGAAGAAAGGGCAACCCCATACCCCCAACCCGGTGCACCAAATGCAATGTTCTTTTTATGTTGTTCTGTGTTTGGTGGCCCGGGACGAACCCAGTCTGATCCAGATTTATTATCTGAGGTAGAAAAGTTTCAAATCTTTTCGAGAGAATGGAAGTAAATATTTTATAGTCTATGTTGAGAATGGAGATAGGTCTGTATGAGGAACAAGATGTGATATCTTTATCCGTTTTTGGTATGCTCGCTATGTAGGCATACCGCCAGGAATTCGGGGTTGCAACACCCTTTTGAGCACCTCTGCAGGCCGCTAATAGGGTAGGGGACAGGTCCTGTGTAAATGTCTTATAAAAGTCATCTGTATATCCATCAGGACCAGGGCTTTTGTATGACTTCAGGACTGAGATTGCTTAACTCCGCAGCTGAAATTAGCTCTTTTAGGGCCTGTTTCTGTTTGTCTGAGGCCTCAATCCCCTGTGTGTCCTCCCCTCTTTCTGTCCTGTATTGGGTACTGTAGAAAGTTTGAAAAGCTTGTTCTATCTGATTGGGAAGAGTAACTAGTTTCTTTGAAGTTGGGTCCCTAATTTGAATTATATTGGATCGAGTCTTGTGCTGCCCAAGTCTGTGGGCGCTAAAAACAGAGTAGCCCTAGGGCCACCCTCATAGTATTTCTGTCTTATATATTGCAGGGCTTGTTCCGTACGTATGTCCAAAATCACCTGAATGTGTTCTTTAGTGGCTTGTAAAAGGGGGAAAAACACCCTCAATCTCCTGCAGCATGCTGGGCCTGCAGACCTTGAAATTGTTGTTGAAGCTTGTCTAGGCGCAACTGTTGCTGTTTTTTATGAAAAGTCACATATTTTATTATATCACCCCTCAGGACTACTTTAAGGGTGTCCCATAAGGTGCCCTCCGTTATCCCATGAGTATTTTCTGTATCATTTCTCTAAAGTCCTTTATATTTAGAAGGAAATTATTAAATCTCCACAAGGTGTTGATTTTTTCCTGTTCCCAACTCATGTTAAGGGTTATAATTGAATGGTCAGATAATACCGTCGGTGCCTGTGTGCATCCCTGTATTTTATATAAATGCTCCTTAGACACATGTATATAATCTATTTGGGTATACGCTTTGTGAGGGGCAGAGAAGTGTGGGTACTCTCTTTTATTAGGGTGTAAGTATCTCCAAGCATCTACCCACTGTGCCCCTGAAAGATAGACCTGCACTGCCCTCCGAGCTGGGGATTTTTTGGGGCATCTGACACTAGATATGTCCATTTGTGAAGTAGTCGGATTGTGGTCTCCCCCCATTACCACCACACCCCTACATACCTCCATGACCTTTTGAAAAAGTAATTTTCTCACTTCAGGCCCCAAACCGGGGGTACATATAAAGAGGCAAGAGTGATATCCTGTTCCTCCAGCTGCCCCACTGCAATAGCGAGCCTCCCTTCAGGGTCCACGTATGAGTTTGTCAGGCGAGAAGGGTTATTTTTAGGAACCATGACCACAGCCCCGTTCTCTTACCCTTCCCATAAACAGAGGCTATTATGGTGGAGAACCCAGATTTAGAAAGTTTTTGATGTTCTTTTCACATTTAAATGAGTCTCCTGCAATAACAAGAATGAGGGCTTCAATTTCTTAAGGGAGGTGAGGACCCTGTCTCTTTTTAATGGGTTATTTAGCCCATTAACATTATGGGAGCAAATAGAAATAGTAGAGGCTTTAGCCATTAAACTGGGACATGTTATGTTGGGCTGCCCTGAGTGGGATTTGTTGAGATTCTATTACAGGGACCCTTACTTGTACTGTTTCTGCAGAGTCAAAGGGGAACCTCCTACCTTTGAACATCTTATATCTCCCACCAACAATGAACTGTCTCTCCAATTGGATACCTTCAACTTTTAGGCAATCAATTGAAAAATTGAAATTCGGTGTAAGTACATCTCCAAAATTAACATACAAGGTAACTGTAACAAATTTCAATTCGTGAAACCTATTTACATTAGTACTTCCAAAAAAAGAGGGTACAAAGACCAACCCTCTAGGAAAAGGAACCACAGTCCAAAATTCAAACTGGTTCCCTAAGGGAGGAATTATGACCAAAAAATTAGTCAGGCCTTCCCGATCCCTCCGTACTTAGGGATCGAGTAAAAGGTATGTCACCCATTGTAGAAAAACAGAAAAAAAGGGCAGAATCATTCTCCTAGGAAGCTGCCCCGGAAGGGCAGAAACTGAAAAACTGCCCAGGAGCACACTCAAAACATCTTCTCAGCATAACCCAAACTTCCAAATTAACTTAATGCGCACTGGAGAGAACAAGGGGGTGTCAGATTTGGGCAAAATTAAACAGGTTTAAACGCATCAATCAAGAACCCTCTTGTCATATTCAGGGGATTCTTATTTTTCTCTCTCCCCCTCTAATGAAAAGAAAAAAAAAAAAAAAGAAGAAGAAACCAAGCTGCTACTGGATCGTGTTTGAATTAGAGATATGTAGTCCCTGAGGGGAGCACACAGGTATGCTTTTAAAGGAGGAACAGTAAACCTGTATGTCCAACTGTCCCTGTGCAGCTTTCCCTGTGTAATTATTATTATGATTAATATTGTTATTATTATTACACTTAGTCCTTGTGGGCCTGTCTTTTCAGGCTTCCAGGAAATCTGAGGGGGTTAGAACTGAGGCAGTTAGTAGAATGCAGCATTTGAAAAAGTGGCTCATGCAAAAGATTCCATCATTTGCAAATGTTCCATCGCTCCAGGCAGTTCTACCTAGAAGGCTTACTGCATAAAGTTATGAATACCCGAGTACCACTGGGAAGAAACAAGATTACTATGGTAAGTAATTTCGGTCGGTTCCGCACTTCTCCTGCAGTTCCTTCCGCTTTATTTTCTTTTTATTTAATTGCGACTTGGTGTTTTCGATGGTTCCTTTGACATTTTAATCGTGGTTCCCCCTTTTCTGAGGGAAATGACAATTTTGAAGGGTTTTGCTCTGTTTTTTGCCTCAGTGATCGCGGTTCCACACCGTGAGGGAACCAGTTGTTTTTCTACATTCTGACAGTTATTTCTGGGTTCTCTGTGCATTGGCATGTCAGAGTTCCCAAAAACTAAAAAGAAAACTGGACCTATAGGTTTTAACAAGTGTGTCAACTGTCACAAGATTTTGGCCATGGCAGATTCTCATAACCTGTGTCTTAGGTGTTTAGGTCCAGATCATACTTGCACTCTTTGCACCAAATTTTGTAGAAAACTTTGCGTCACAGAGCAAAGAGACTTGAAAAAATTATGGCTGAGGAAAAATCAAAGGCTACCGATGAGGGTCCATCAAAAAATAATTATAAAAATTCAAACAGAGGTGCTGATGAAGCATCCAAGTCCCAGCCTAAAAATAAAGCTTCCAAAGGAGCTGATGAAGTTCCTACAAAATCAGAAACTAAGGGCACTGATGAAGTGCCTGTGTTAAAAAGGAAGCATGATCAAACTGCTGATGAAGTGGCTAAAAAAGATGATTTGCAAAGATAAAAATGCTCCTGCTCTTCTTGGGAAAGACAATAGTGAGACAACAGACAGCTTAAAGCATAAAGAAAAAATGAAATACACAGCCACATTCTGGGCAGGAGCTCCCATCTGTGCAGGACATGGCAAAAGCAAGGCACGTCTTTCAAACCTTACAAAAGATGGGGTCTATGTTTTCTGGTGCTGGTAAGCACTCTTCCATAGTTCTTTCTTCTGGAGTGATGTAGATGACGAAGAACACTATTATGATGCATCTGACATACATTTAGAGGGCCTAGAACCTGATGTGTCCCCTGACCCTCATTTTGGGGCTTCCCCTGCTGACCAGGAGGTTATCTCCTCTATGCTTACGTTTATTTAAAATATGCTAGACACCCTGGGCCTACTTACTCAGGAGTCTAACCAGGATGAGGACGAGAACAAAGATTATAGGGAGATGAAAGGTCTCCCACCCCTTAAGAGATTGGTCATGCCTATAAATGCTTTCAGAAAAAAATACCATGAAATTGCTTTAACTCCCACTTCTTTGGCAGGGGTTGACAAACGTGGTGACAAAAAATACCAATTGTCTAAAAATGACAGCGTTCCTGTCTGTACATCCCAGCCATGAGAGTATAGTACAGCAGGCAGCATGTGAGAAAGCTGGAGTCTCCTTGTCTTCCTTACCCCCTGACAAGGACTCCAGAAAAATAGATTTTATCACAAAGAAGATGTACACCACAGCTTCCCTGCTTATCAGACTTTTCTCCTACATGGCTTTCACAGCCAAGTATCAGAAAGCACTGTGGAACTCTGTCCTGGCTATTACCCGCAATGGGTCAGACACAGTGGTGCAGGAACTGATTGATACTGCAAAAACTGCCCTGGAAGCTACAAAATACCAGTTCTGCATAACAGTGATGCCGCCTCTAGAGCCATGGCCCACGCCATGTCTTTGAGGCGTTTTGCCTGGCTTAGAACTACCAGTCTAACTCCAGACACCCAGTACTGTTGCAGACCCCCAGTCCCGGGAACACTTCCACTGGATGTTTTGATTCTGGACTGGTCAGGGAGGTTCCTATACTCATTTCCCCCCCCCTTTCCCCTGATACTCAGGGTGTTGCTGAAACTCGGACAACAGCCTGCATCAATTAATCTGGTGGCTCTGGATTGGCCCAGACAAGCCTGGTACCCTCTCCTTCTCTCTTTGTCTTGCAGCAGGCCCATTCACCAGACACCAACTCACTCTCTGCTGACCCTTCCCCAGACAGGAGTGAATTATCCAGACATACGCTCTCTTCACCTCAAGGCCTGGCTTTTGAGGAGCTAGAGTTCCCAAACCTGTCAGTACTCTGAACAGGTCCTTAAGATCCTGAGAATGGCTAAAAAACCTAACACAAAAAAGTCTTGTGCAGCCAAATGGAAACTGTTCTCCCTCTGGTGCAAGAGCAAAAAGGTCAGTCCTCTTATAGCTTCAGATTCTCAGCTGCTCGATCACCTGGTACATCTACAGACTTCAGGCTTGAAACCCTCCTCTCTCAAGCTACACCTGGCTGCAATTTCGGTCTACCTTTTGGTGGGAAAGAAAAAATCATTTTTTCCCCACTCTGTGTTCAGTTTTTCAAAGGCCTCTTGCAACTCCAGCCTCCAGTCAGGAAGCCGGTTTCTCCTTGGAGCCTGAATCTCTGCATTGCCAGGCTCATGGAACCACCCATTGAGCCTATGGCCACTGCCCATCTTAAGGTTGTAAACTGGAAATCTGTTTTTCTTGTGGCCATTACCTCTGCCAGAAGGATTTCAGAGTTACAGGCCCTGTGCACTGAGCCTAATTCCTCACAGACACAAAATTGAGCTCAGGACAAGTAAGTTCTGCCTAAGGTGGTTTCTGAGTTTCACCTTAACCAGTCTATTACTCTACCTGTTTTCTTTACTGAGAAATCCACTCCTGGCGAGCAAAAGCTCCACAGTCTGGACGTTAAAAGAGCTCTCTCTTACTGCATGGAGCATACTAGGCAGTTTAGAGGTTCTTCCACTCAGCTGTTCCTCACCTGTGGAGAAGTAGGCAGAGGAAAGCCAGCTACCAAGAGAACATTTTCCCGCTGGTTGGTCTCTTGCATTAGATTCTGCTCTGAAAAAACTTGTCATCAACCTCCTGTAGGGCTCAGAGCCCATTCTACTAGGGGCATTGCAGCCTCTGTGGCAGCTGCAAGAGACATACCCATTTTGGATGTCTGCAAAGCAGCTACCTGGAAATCTGTACATACTTTCATTAAACATTACAGTATGGATGTACAGTCCAGATCTGATGTCAGATTTGGCAGGGCGATTCTGCAGAGCCTCTTTCCTAAGTAGGTTCTCTGCCCACCTCCCACTTGGTACTGCTGTGTAATCTGCTATAGTTGCTGATGCTAAAGGAGTCCTGGGATGAGAAGAAAAAATGACTCACCATAGTAATCTTCTTTCTTCCAAGGGGTCCTTTTAGCATCAGTAAGCTCCCACCCTTCCTCCCTGATTCACCTTTTAGGAAAAGGACTCTGTTCTCAGTTTTATTACCAAAATGTGTCTCTTATTAAAGAAGTTTCTGGCTCAGGTTGTTTTCTGTTTTTGAACATTTTCATGTTTTTGAATCCTGTTGGTTCACTTTTAGGGCATGTGCCCATTTATCTTAGAAAAATTTGGAAGTCCCTACCCTTTTGTGATTGACTGATGCTTAAGCTCATTATTCTAATTATCTTAAAGGCAGACCTCCGGGGCAGTTGCACCTAGCCAGCTAACTGCTGTAGTTACTGATGTTAAAGGACTCCTTGGAAGAAAGAAGATTACTACGATGAGTACGTTTTTCCTTCCACCCCCTCAGAATTTGTCTGTGTAAATGGACAAATCGTGGAGTCCTTTCACTTACAAAGGGGAACTAGTCAGGGCTGTCCTCTATCCCCTCTTTTCTTTGCATTATATTTGGAAACATTAGCCCCCAAAATTTGACAAAACCCTAATATACAAGGATTGGGACCAAGTGGTCAAGGACACAAATTAGCCATGTATGCAGACAATGTGGTGCTTTTCCTAGGACACCCAGACCACTCCCTGCTGGAAATTTTTAATGAAATACAATATTTTTTCAACTGTCAGATTATACCTTAAACACTAATAAAACTGATGTCTTATGTTTCTCATTTTTTGTTCCAAAAAACATGTAAAATTGATATCCCATGAAATGGGGTCTTTCCACCATGGAATACCTGGGGATCAATTTGGGACTCACATCGGACACATTCCAAGATAATTACCAACTGCTTATCACAGCTATCAACTCTGGCTATAATCGTTGGAGTTTACTCCCATTTCCTCTATATACTTTGCTACAAGCTGTAAAAATGAATATACTACCTCAGTTTTTATACTTCTTTCAAAGTGGTCCTTGTCTCATCCCGAAACAAGAATTCGTAAAGTGGCAAAAGAGATTACTCGCATTCTTCTGGGGAGCAAAACAACCCAGGAGTGCCCAAGAAATTCTTTATTTACCGAAGGTACAAGAAGGTCTAGCAGCCCCCTAATTAATAGGTTACTAGATATTTTATTTTTATTATTAGATCATCTGTTTACAGACCTTTGAGTCATAGACTCATTTACAAAGGCACCTCGTCAAGAGACCAATACATCACAGCAAACAAACAGTACACTACATAACGCTTAGATTAAAAAAGCAACCAGTGTTACAGGCATTCACTGGTGGTACATGCTTGGTAATAGGTAGATCTTACTTCGAGAGGGCTCTTGCAGTAGGTAATTACGTATAGGACTAACGCCGGCGGGCAGCAGGACCGCGGAAAAATTTCTAGCTAGCGGTCCCTGGCGAGGACGCCCGCGATCAGGTGACGGCGTCGGAAGCGATGTCGGTATAAAAGCGGTCCGGATGCCCGCCTTCCAGTTCTTTCCGCTGTTAGCTCGTGCAGCGTCTCATGGAAAGTTTGTGCTTCACAGCCCTACCTTTCGCTATTTTTAACTGAAAAACTTTTTGTTTTTCACTAACATCAGTACTAGCATCGGTGTATGTCGTCCCCTACACCCTCCAAGCACAAGAATAAGTGCGATTCGTGCAGCGCCCAACTACCACACAAGGACGGCCACCCCGTGTGCCTGTTCTGCCTAGGCCCTGATCACCTGGTTGAGAAGTGCCAGCACTGCCTCAGTTTTAACGCGGCTACCCGGAAAAGGTGGCAGCAATCCCTGGAAGCCCACATTCTAAAGAAGAAAATGAGTTCTATGGAAAAGGAGCTCAAAAAACTGAGGTGGGCGTCTACTTCCCCCGTAGGACATCGGAAGGAGAAGGAGAGGCACCGGGACAAGGGCTCCACCACCGTGTCTCCCTCGGGAGTCGCTGGGACGAAGGTAACATCCCCTCTGGGGGATCGCTCCTCGACGGCCGCCTCTGAGGTTTCTGAGGGGGCGTCGGCCCGCCCGTCTGGCTCGCGCTCGGGCCTTGCGGGCGCCTCCAGGCAGTTGGAGGCCTCCGTCCCTGGTTCGGCCGCAGGCTCGCAGCCTACCACTGTGGGTGACTCGTAGCCGGATGTTGGCTTTCCTCTGACGCTCGCCTCGAGAGGGCCGTAAGACGTCCGACCCTCCGGGCGACGCTACGGCCTCCTCTCCACCGGACTAAACCGATCACTCTACTCGCCTGCCTCCGTGACGGCTCAGAAGTCGGACGCCGGCCTCCTCTGGCCGCCACCACTTAGCCTCACGCCAGCTCGTCCGGCGTCCGCCAGCGAAGGAACAGACGACGGACTCCAACATCCGGCTGCTCCTGCCCCGCGAGCCTTTGCTGTCTGGGGAACCAGAGTCTCCCAACCTGACCCCGGGACTTTTCCTCCATCCCTGGGCGGCTGAAGATCTTTTGCCTCCGTCAGTCCTTCCTCCACCTGGAGCGCCGGACCTGACGTCAGCTTCCCGGACACTAGCTCCTCAGACATCGGTACCTCCAGCGCCAGGGCCGCCATCGGCCCTGACATCGGCCTCACCGACTCCGGGAGATATTCTGCCCTACTGGTCCTCCGGCACTCCACTATGGACCCGCCCGTGAGGTCTCTCCGGCTGGGCTGCCTGCCTGGCTGCTCCCTCGGCTCCCGGGTATCCTCAGTCTTATTCGACGCAGGTGTACCCGGGAACGCAGTATCCAGTGCGACAGTACCCGACGTCGGGCTTCCTGACGCCGCAGTACTCAACACCACAATACCCGACGCTGGGCTCCCCGAAGCCGGGTTTTGGATATGCTCCATACGGTTATAACCTGTATCCTTATCCCCCACCTCCTCCTCCTCCACCACCCTCGCGGCCTGCCGGTGGACCTGCAGGAGACTCTGGCCTCCTGGTGGGCTGAGGCCAAGGCCCAGCTCACCAAAGAGGTAGAGAGCCGCCTTCTGGCAATGGTGCCGTCCCAGGTTCCCGTACGCCCGAGGCGGCACACTCCCTCACTCACCTCTGGACCCAGGGTCTCCGTCTGGGTCCAGAGAGGGCAGGACACGCCTCGGGACTTCCTAAGGGGTCCGCTCTCCCGGTCGGGAAAGGGAGTCTTTCTCTTCTTCATACTCTTCTTCGCTCTCGGACTCTTCCGACGGCTGCCCCGAGAGAGACGACGAGCCTCGCTCTCCGTCAAAGCCCCGGCCAAGGACTCCTCTGGAGGATTCTTCTTTTACGAAGTTGCTTAGGAAAATCCAGGAGATTCATCAGTGGCACTCCCTGGAACCAGATCCTCAGCGTCTGAAACTCTCCGAACATCTGGATCTGCCCGTGACAGCTCCTACCTTGGTGCCACCCTGGATAGAGCCTCACGCCACCTTGTTACCACAAATATGAAAACAGCCGCCTGCCTTAGCCCCACTTCCTAGGAAGTCGAACTGGCTATATCAGGCTCCAGAGGGTGTTGATTTCCTGATTCTCACCTCGTGCTGACTCGGTCGGATTAGCGCCGCCACGGCCGGTCGGCGAACCCTAAACATCTTAGCTCGTCACCTCCTGATAAGGAATCTTGCCTCTGGACCAGTATGGGAGAACACCACGCTTCCTCCACACTGGGGATCAGGGCCCTGAACTATGTCGGCCACATGGGGACTACCAGAAGGCCATCCTAACTCAAGGCGGAAGCCAAACTGTACTCCTGCCTGACTCACAAGTCAAGCAGGAGTTGGCTGATCTCGCCTGCTCTGCTCGTTCGGGCCAGTCGACATGCTACGCTGCGACATACGATGCAGTGGACACTGCTGGGCTGAGTTTAGCTGCTTGTAGGTCTACGCATCATGCTTGGCCCAGTGTGCAGGGTTTGGTCCTGAGGTAATCGTTATCCAGGAAGCACCCTTCCGGGGTCGGTGTGCTGTGGTGATGTCAAGGATATCATTCGATTGTAAGAGAAGGGACAGCTCTGAAGTCAGTTGATTCCATGTACTGTCCCCATCAGCAGCCTGTCCTTTCGTAGACGGAATCGCCAAAGGCGAAACCTCCAGGAAGGCGGGCCACAAAACGCCGGCCCCGTGAGCTGCCAAGCCCCGCCCAAAAGCAGCGGGTGCTTCAGCTGTGGTGCTGCCCCACACCAGCTGACTCCTTTCCTCTCCCACCACCTCCGGACTCTCCGGAGGAACTAGTAGGAGGGAGGTTTTCCCTCCACCTTCCGGGACGGGAGAGGATAACCACAGATTCTTGGGTGCTCCAGCTCATAGCAGAAGGACACTCCATAGAGTTTCTTCAGAAACCACCCTGCCACCCCCCTCTGAAGTCGTCGTATTCACTGGAACATCTTCCTTTGGTCCAGGAGGAAATCTCGGTTGTTCTGCTGAAGCAAGCAATAGAGCCTGTCCCCCTTCATCTTCAGGGAACGGGTTACTATTCCCATTTCTTCCTGGTCCCAAAGAAGACAGGAGATCTCAGACCAATTTTAGATCTCAGTTCCCTGAATTTTTACGTAGAGTACAAAAGGTTCAGGATGCTCTCTTTGCAGAGCCTTCTGCCCCTCCTCCGGCCGGGGCAATGGCTTTGTGCTCTGGATATGCAGGATGCTTATCTGCACATTCCCATTTGCCCATCTCATCACAGATACCTTCGTTTTGCGTTCCAAGGGGACCACTACCAGTTCAAGGTGCTCCCGTTTGGTCTATCCTCGGCCCCCAGTATTTACTCAAATGCCTGCAGTGGTGGCGCCCACCCATGCACTAAGGAGTGCAGGTTTTCCCTTACCTGGACAACTGGCTCCTGGTGGTCTCTCGTCCCAGGAGGAACTCCTGCGTTTCCTCTCCCTTACCCAACAGGTTTTTGCCTGCCTGGCTATTACCATCAACCATTCCAAGTCTCATCTGGACCCTTCCCAGAGGCTACAGTTTATTGGGGCGATCCTCGATATGACCATGGGCAAGGCCTTCCTGCCTCTGGACAGGGTGGCCACCCTTCAGACCCAGATAAGTCTGTTGTCCGACTGCAAGATGGTCTCTGCGAGGTCGGTCCTTCGCCTTCTCGGGCTCATGGCGGCTGCTATCCCGACGGTACCTCGTGACTCGACTCCACATGAGGATCTCTCAGTGACCCTACGCCTCAATGGGATCAGCTAGTGGACAACCTAGATCACTAGCTCTGATCTCCCTCACGATAATGCTAGACTTGTAATGGTGGATGGTTCGAGAGAACCTTTTTCAGGGAGTTCCTTTCTTTCATCCTCCCCCCTCCCAGACTCTAACCACAGATGCCTCCGACGAAGGTTGGGGAGCCCATCTAGGCCCTAATCGGACCCAGGGCTCCTTGTGCAAGCTAGAACAAGCTCTCCACATCAGTGTGCTCGAGCTTCGGGCAGTGTTGTACGCTCTCCAAGCCCTTCACCAATACATCCTTCCCGGCCACCTAGCTGTCCAGATGGACAACATGTGCGTGGTGTGGTATATCAACAAGCAGGAAGGGACTCTGTCCTACCCTCTATGCAGGGAGGCAATGAGGGTTTGGGATTGGGCAACACAACACGACCTTCACCTCACGGCGATTCACGCTCCGGGAGTCGACAACACCCTGGCAGACAAGCTAAGTCACTCTTCTGCTCTGACTCACGAGTGGGAACTGGACCAAGGGGTCCTAGACGATATCTTCCAACTTTGGGGAACACCACAGGTCGACCCGTTCGCATCCCCCCTAAACGCAAAACTTCCCGTCTTCTGCTCGCTGCTTCCAGAGCGACGCTCTGTCTCTAGACTTGAAGGACAGATTCATCTATGCCTTTCCCCCAATTCCACTTATCCCACGAGTCTTGCAGAAACTAGCTTCAGAAGGAGTGCGAATGATTCTGATCGCTCCTGTCTGGCCCAGGCAAGTCTGGTTCTCTCTTCTACAACAATATTCAGAGGATCCTCCTCTTCCTCTATCTCGAGGTTTGTTGACCCAGGATCAGGGGACCCTGGTCCATCCAGGCCTCAAATCCCTTCAACTGCATGCATGGCTCCTGCAGACCTAGCCCAGTCCCGTTTTGGAGTGTCTCACAAAGTGGCGGAGATTTTAGTGGAGGCCAGAAAACCCTCCACCAGATCCACTTATGCCATGAAGTGGAAAAGATTCACTATTTGGGCCGCTTCCAAGAACGTGGAACCTTTCTCCTGTTCAGCGGGGCTTCTCCTGGAGTTATGTACGTCATCTGTTTGACCTGGGTCTCAGCCATTCCTCTCTGAAGGTACACATGGCGGCCATTTCAGCCTATCATGTTCCCTTCGCAGACGAGGCTTTTGCTCAACTGGAGGTCTCCAAGACCTTTCTCAGAGGGGTCCTCCATCTGAGGCCCCCCATCCATACTCCTGCTCCCCCTTGGGACTTGAACTTTGTTCTCGAGAAACTTACTCTTCCTCCCTTCGAACCTGCAGCTTCTGCGGATTTGAAGTTCCTTTCGTGGAAGATGCTCTTCTTGGTGGCCATTACTTCAGCTCGAAGAATCTCTGAGCTCCAGGCCCTGATGTGTAAAATCCCCTACTAGATTTTTCACAAAAGTGGGAACAAAGACGAAGCAGGGAACTACAGACCAGTCAGCCTCACCTCGGTAGTGGGGAAGATCATGGAAGCACTACCGAAGGAGAGATTGGTGGAACATCTGGTTGTCAATGGACTACAGGACCCAAGGCAGCATGGTTTCACCAGGGGGAGGTCATGTCAGACCAACCTCGTTGAATTTTTTGACTGGGTGACTAGGGAGGTGGATCAGGGGAGGGCAGTGGACATGGCCTATCTGGACTTCAGCAAGGCCTTTGACACTGTGCCACATAGAAGACTATTACAGAGACTGGGGAATATGGGTGTGGGCAGGACAGTAGTGTGGTGGGTAGGTAACTGGCTGGGTGGCAGGACACAGAGGGTGGTGGTAAATGGCTGTCACTCCACAGAGGGAAGAGTGACCAGTGGGGTACCACAGGGATCAGTGCTGGGACCGGTCCTATTCAACATCTTCATTAGTGACATGGCGCAGGACCTAGAAGGCAGAATTTCACTGTTCGCTGATGACACAAAGCTCTGTAACAGAGTAGACACACCAGAGGGTGTAGACAGAATGAGAAGCGACCTGCAGAAACTTGAAGAATGGTCAGGGGTTTGGCAGTTGAAATTCAATGCAAAGAAGTGCAAGATAATGCATATGGGGCACAAAAACCCTGGCACAATATATCAGTTGGGGGTGAGGATATAGCATGCACCAAGCAGGAAAGGGATCTTGGGTTATCATCTCTGATGACCTCAAGGTAGGAAACAGTGTGACAAGGCAGCAGGTAAAGCAAATAGGATGCTGGGATGTATAGGCAGGGCATCACCAGCAGGAAAAGGGAGGTCATAATTCCGCTTATACAAGACACTAGTGAGCATCCACCTGAGTACAGTGTACAGTTCTGGAGATCATACCACGTAAGGACATAGACAGGGTAGAGAAGGTTCAGAGGAGGGCAACAAAGATGGTGCTGGATTGCATCAGAAGTCCTATGAAGACAGGTTGAAGGAACTGAACATGTACTCCCTGGAGGAGAGGAGGGAGAGAGGGGATATGATAGAGACATACAAGTATCTTACAGGGAGGAACAGGGTGCAGGAAAACACTATTTTTAAGCGAAAAAGATGTTCCAGGACTAGAGGGCATGGATGAAGTTGGAGGGAGGACGATTCAGAGGAAACATGAGAAAGAATTTCTTCACAGAACGGGTGGTGGACAAGTGGAACACCCTGCCAGAGGAAGTGGTGGGGGCTGAAACAATCACGGGATTTAAGAATGCATGGGATAGACATAAAGGAATTCTGGAGGTCAGGGGTAAGGAGCAACAGACTTCTAGGAAAACAAACTGAACTTACAAGCTCAAATGGGCAGACTGGGTGGGCCATAGGCCCTTATCTGCTGACACTGTCTATGTATCTGTGTAAGGAACGAGTTGCTCTTCGCACGAATCCTAAGTTTCTACCTAAAGTAGTAGCAGAGTCTGCCTTAAATCAGTCCATAGAGTTACCTGCTTTTTTTACGCAGTACTCTAATCAAGGGGAGTATTTACTATGGATGTTCACCGGATTCTGAGATACTACACCAACAGGACAAAGGATCTCAGAAAAACTGATCAGTTGTTCGTCTCTTTTGCTCACAAAAGGGAAGGCAATGCTGTTTCCAAGCAATGTCTGTCTAAGTGGTTGGCTCATTGCATCACTTTCTGTTATGACAAATACAACAAGACCCTCCTGGGTCAAGTCAGAGGCCTCTCCACAAGAGGAGTAGCTGCCTCTGCGGCTTGTTTCAAGAATGTGTCTGCGGCAGACATCTGCGCTGCTGCCACCTGGACTTCGGTCCATACCTTCACAAAACACTACAGTTTGGATGTTGCCTCACGCCGTAGAGCAGGCTTCGGGCTGGCTGTTTTGCAAGGCCTCCTATCTTGAGACTTGCTCAACCAGAACTGCTTTTTGGAGTAGTTTTCGTCCTACCGGTGCCTCTTTTTGTTCGACTGCTTGGGATTCAGTCCTATATGTAATTACCTACTGCAAGAGCCCTCTCGAGATAGTACAGTTACGTAAAAACTTACCATAACAGTAGATCTTCGAGAGGCGCTCTTGCAGTAGGTAATACCTTCCGGCCCTCCATCCCCCTAGGCTTTTTCAGCTCCTTTTCCATTGAGGGAAATATCCGCTCTTCTCTTGTCCAGCCTATTTTGGCCTGTGGTGGGAAAGAACTGGAAGGCGGGCGTCCGGGACCACCCCTTTATACCAACATCTCCTGACGCCAGTCACCTGACGTGGGGGTGGTCCCTCGCCAGGGACTGCTAGCTAGAAATTTTTCCGTGGGGTCCTGCCGGCGTCAGTCCTATATGTAATTACCTACTGCAAGAGCCTCTCTCGAAGATCTACTGTTACGGTAAGTTCTTGCGTAACTGTACTATCATAGTAGTCATAATATAGGTACACGAGTACCACGTCAGGTAGCAACCAGAGATATTTTATTACATTAGTCAGCAGATGTTGCATGAGACCCCAGGTATATACAGCAAAAGTAGACAGGACAGACCCAGCCATGGGGTGAAGGTAAGGGGCAGGTGGGGGATTATGTACAGTTGCAGCAGTGAGTGCTTGTCAGATGACTTCTGAGGCAGACCTTGAAAGGACCAAGCTTAGGGGAGTCTGCTATATTGGCTGGGAGGGAATTAAACCAGGAGGGAGCCCGATAGCAAAAGGATCTCTGGTCCATAGATATCCTTACCCTGGGGACAATAAGGGAGGTTTTGACAGTGCTGCGGGTGGAGACTGAGGGGGAGGTACGCTGCAGGGAGGTGGCGACCCCAGGTGGGGAGAGCCCTAGCAGGGTCTTTTTACAAGAAGGCAGGTTTGAGGCGGAGTCTTTCTTCAAGGTTGAGCAAGTTGGTGGTAGAAGTACAGCGGAGCATGTATGGAGTGCGCCTAGGGGCTCCCAGCATTAGCCTGCAGGCCTTGTTTATAGAGAGCTGATTTGCAAGCGAAGGTTGTCAGTTGCAGCATAGATGGGCAGCCCCTAGTCGATTAGAGACAGGACAGAGGAGGTGATTGCCAATTTAAGGGCCTCTTGTGGTAGGCAGTCCCTATGGCGGTATAACAGTCCAGTCCTGACATTGGTGGCAGCAGAAAGGGCATTGATATGGGAATGGAAGGAGAGTGCCGAATCAAAGGTAATGCCCAGATACTTGTAGGAGGAAACCTGCTCAGTGGGGTTTAGTGTGCTAGGCAGTATCACGAGAGGGGCACCACTGGCTTTGCTTTGGCGATGCAAGAAGAGAATAGCTTTGGTCTTTTTTAGGTTCAGGACTAGCCTTCGTGATGTGAACCGATGCTGAGCTCTATCAAAAGCTTGTTGGAGGGTGGCCTGGAGTGTGTTGGGGTTGGGGTCAGCGGCGAAGAGCACAGCGTCATCCGCATAGAGGAGGGTCTGTCTTGGGCAGGCCAATGGGAGGGAGTTGAGGTAGAGACTGAAGAGGAGCGGGCCTAAAATGGAGCCCTGGGGAACCCCAGAGCGGACAAGTCGTATGTCAGATAGGGTGCTATTGATTTTTACACACTGAGTTCTGGCAGAGAGGTAGCTGGAGAACCATGCAAGGGGGCCGGGGGAGAAACCAAGGCATCTGAGGGAGTCAAGCAGGAGAGAATGGCAAACCGTGTCAAAAGCCTTGGAGAGGTCAATGAACACTGCACCGGCAGGACTTCCGGCATCAAGAGCAGAGTGCAGGAAGTTGGAGAATTCAAATAGCGCGGTTGTGGTGATATGATCTGCACGAAAGCCATGCTGTTCAGGGCATAGGATATTATGCATGGCCAGGTATTCGGCAAGCTGGTTGGCAACTACTTTTTCAAGGGCCTTAGAGAGTGGTGGAAGAGTGGAGATAGGTCGATAGTTACCCAGGGTCGCTGTTTCGCCACTCTTTGGGATAGGAGTGATGATGGTGGTTTTCCATGTGCTGGGGAACTGCCCCAGGCACAGAGAGCGGTTGAGCAGCTCAGTAAGTGGGACCAGGATAGTATCTAACGTCAGACGAAGTAGCCTAGTGTCCAGTAGGTTGGTGCCGGGGTTGTTACTACTAACAGCTTTTTGCAGAAGGGGTCTAAGCTCCAACGGAGAGATGGTACATAGAAAGGAAGTCTCTGGAGAGTGGGCAGGGGCGCTACAGGGATGTGGTCAAAGAAGTTACTGGGCAGGACTGAACTCGAGTCTGAGAAAGTGTGGTTTAGGCAGTCTGCAATGCCAAGGAGGTCAGAGCAGACAGTTCCATTAAAGGAGAGTTGAGAGGGGGGTGGGGAGTGGGATTTCCCATTCAGCTGCTTTACGTTATCCCAAATGTTTCTGGCCGACCCTCAGGAGGAGACAAGAGCGGATTGGTAGTACTAGGCTTTGGCCTGTCGAATGGCCCAAGTACACTTATTGCGCTCAGCGTTGTACGCTTGCCTATCAGCTGGCTTGTCAGATTCCATGGCAATGTGCCATAGGTTGTTTCTCATTTTAAGTTTGTGAAGGAGGAAGGGGGTAACCCAGGGCATGTTTTGCTTTTTGGTGCGATTTCTAGCGAAGGGGGCATAGAGGTCACAGGCAGTGTTAAAAGTGCGAGTGAAAAAATCCAGTGCCTTGTCTATGGCTGGTGCAAGCCTGATTGGGGACCAATCCAGTTGTGTGAGGTACAGTTTAAGGTGACGCAGGCCGCCTGGGAGTAGACGACGTCGCTGGGTGGTTTGTGGTGCAGGTTTGTGTTGGCAGCGGATGAAGAGAATACGACCGGGGAGTGGTCGCTAAGTGAGTTGGGAAGTACACTAATATCGAGCACCCTCTGGGGCGGTTGGTAATGGCGATATCTAGAAGGGTGCTGGAGCCAGTAGAGGGGTTGAATCTAGTTGGGGTGGTGACAAGCTTGGACATGTCAAGGGCGGCAAAGAAATCTCTGGTTTGGGAGGCCGTGGCAGAGAGCCAGTTGATATTCAGGTCACCAACAATTATCTGGGCCATTTTGGGTGGTAGGCCAGAGAGGTAGTCAGCAAGTGCCTGAATGGCGAGGTCTTGCTTTCTGGGGGGAATATTGGCAACGGTGAGAAAAAGTGGGCCCTTACCAGGGTTGGGGGAGATTTTTAGCGTGAGCGCTTGCGCCCCGTTATCAAGCTTGGGTGGTGGAAATGCATGTCCGAGGAGGGAGTCACGCATATAGACAGCACAACCACCTCCACGCTTACCCACCCGATCTTCCCTGAAACGGGTGTAACCAGGAAGGGAGACGAAGGAGTCGGGTGTATTTGGATAACCATGTTTCGACGAGTGCGAAAATGTCCGGTTGGTGCTGAGTAACCCAGCATTGGAATGCAGCAGCCTTCTTAAGGAGGCTGCAAATATTCATAGAAGCTATGCGGAGTCCTTGAGCGTGAAGGCTTGTTCATAAGGTTGGGCACGGGGCCAAGGTTTGGGTGAATGTTACCTGATAAAAGCAACAGGAGGGTGAATAGGTGCACCAAGGAATGGTAGTGATTGTGGCATCTCCCCTTGCGACTGGACACGGGGCCGGGTGCTGGGGTGAAAGGGGTGGGTAGAATATGAAGAGTGGGAAAGACATTGAGGAGAAGAAACCAAGGTATGAGTGGGAAGTAAGAGGTAGCAGGGGTGGAAGTGTTGGGGGTACCGAGGTGGAGGTGATCGAGCGCTTGGGGGGTGTCTGGTAGAGATGTTGAAGATAAGGGGGGGTACTATGCGTAGAGGGTGATGGTCCTAAATAAGGTGGGGCTGATGTAGGAAGTAGGATGAGGACCATGGTCAGTGTCAATGCACTTGATCCCAGATACATTGAGGACGATAAGTTATTTGAGCATGAGAGAGGATCACCACTTTAAGGAGTTGCTGTAATTGACTAGTGTGAGGCCTCAGGGGCCGGGGATCACTGGGGAAGTGTACTTAATAAAGGAGGGAAGAGGGGGTGGGCGAAAATTGTCCAGAGAGCAGTATAGCAAGCCAAGACAGTGGCCGAGCTGTGTTTTGAAAAAGGTGCCTTGTGTGCTTTCTTTCTCGATGGGGATCTGCAGCATCCAGTCGGGAAGCAGCCACAGCTCCCAGGAGCCAGTCCAATTACGGGGATTGAAGCCTCACAGCTCAGAGCTAGGAGCTGACCAAACGTACCTGCTTTCCTTGGTCAGGGAGTAGCGGGCTGGATGCTGAGGTCCGACTGCCAGCAGGTAGCAGCGCCAGGGCCACTCGGCTGAAGTGGAGAGCCTGGTTTGGGCTTGTGGCTAAAATAGATCAGAAAAAAAGGTGGGCCATTAGTTAAAAAGTCAAAGACAAAGGTCAAGTAAATTAGTGGGAGGGCCCTGGGCAATTTAGTGCTCAGAGCAGAAGTAGGTGCAAATAGTAGGAGAGAAAAGGTTCCTGCAGAGAGGTCTGGTCAAAGGTGCTAGTTGGGAATTTAGTGAAACAAAAGGCTGATTCAGGAGGTTTTCTTTTGGGGGGGGGGGCTCTTGAATGATAGCAGCCTAAATGAAAATAGTTTTGCTCTGGTGGAATATTCAGTACCACTCTCATTAGAAACAGATAGAGCTTAAAGAAGTTCGCTTCCTCCATTAGAATCACTGCCCTTTATACAGTATATTGTCCAGTATGTAATTTGGAGGGCCATACCCTCTGGGGTATAAGCATGGCTCTTGAGGGCTGGATATGGGGTATTCGGAGGGGACCTACAGCGCAGTCTCTCTGGAAAAACTCATGATGGGTAAGGAACCCTGCATTCAACTCGACTCTTTTGGAAACCTGGTTCAAACGTCAGGCCCACAAGGGCCTACATTCCCCTTATCGACTTCCTCAGGTGAACACAGTCATTTCTGTCTCCTAAGCTGGTCTCTGGGCTTCCTTACTCATGGGTTGTACCTCCTAATGCTGATAGGAAGGCAAGAATCGGACCTCTGCAGCAGGGGACATCCAGCCCTCCACTTCCTGTCTCCCTCAGTTTACTTCCTGCCTTCAGACTGGCAGGTACTCTGCAAGCAGAGCTCTGTCACCACATGGCAGGGCTGAAGACAGCAGACTGTAAGTCAAACAATTTAATTCTCATTTGGATTCAGAGTAATAGTAGCTGGGTTACAGCGCTCCTGTGTGGGTTCCAGTCTCAGCCTTGCAAGCTGCACAGACTGGCCCCATTTCACCGCAGTGTTTTTTTCTGTGATTTTGGACTCCACACTGCAGTGCACTAGGACAGGAATCCAGGGGCAGAAACCTCCCCTAGTGCTGTTTTTCAGTGATTGGGGCGAATGAAAACTTCACCGGAATGCTTATCCAGGATCTATCCTCTTGCCAACGGCAGCCCCGTGTGTTTTCTGTCAATGGCTGGCGCTTTGGTCTCCTCAGCCTCTCGTCGATGGTGGACCCACTCCGATAAGTTAGCTGCTCATCGACGTTCAGTGTTCTCTCGTCGATGAGCGCTGCAGTGCAGGAGGAGTGCTAATGTGGAAGTTCTCACCTGGGTCAGATTTCGCGATTGGGAGCAATAAAAATAGCACCGGAGTGCTTAATCAGCATCAATCCCCTTGCTGACAGAAAAAGAAACAGTCCCTGGGTGTTTTCCGTCGATGGCTGGCATTCTGGTCTCCTCAGCCTCTCGTCGACGAAGGGCCTGCTCTGCACATACAACTGCTCTTAGACGTTCAGTGTACTCTTGCCTATGAGTGCTGCAGTGCATTAGGAGCGCTACTTTGGACTAATGGAGCTCCCACTCAATGTTGGGCAGCCCCCCCCCGAACAACATTACAGGAGAAGATGGATTTTATTCAATAAAATTGCTGTTTTCAGCAATCTAAAGAAAGGGAGCAGCTCAGTATTTTGCCCTTAAAGGGCCAGCAGCAATTCATGCAACTTCAGCAGCATAGCCAGGAAGCCTCCGGGGGAGGGGGTACGCTGAATAAAAGGGGAATAGGACCATTTAGAGTATGGTCTCAGGCAGACCTTCCAGGGACAAAAAATGCTAGGGCCACAAGGGAATTCGTCCCTGCTTCTAATCACTTTCGCTGGGTCGCTTTGCCTAATGTGTGAGAAGACCGCGCCGACGAATGTCGAGGACTCGAAGGAGGCAGCCCCTTCCTCGACTCAGATTGATAGCCACCAGACAGACAGGTCTGAGCGAACGGCAACCACCAGATCTGAGAGTGCAGTGGCCACCGGGAGACCCGGCAGTCCGCAGCCCATTCTCTGGCCCCAGGCCTCATCGACCGCTAAAACAGGGCCTTTGTTTTGGACCCTACGTGATTCACGGCAACCTCTGGGGTCACCAGATGGGAGACCTCACAAGAAGGCAAAAGAAAGAGGACCCCATCCCTGTCCTCATCCGAAGAGGGGCAGTAGTCCTCACTCACTACGATAAAAAATGCCTTACATCACAGTGTCTCGCAGGGAACGTCCCCGGACTCCTTAGACTCCAGTTCGTCTTCCCTTGGGGAGGGGGTAGCTAGGGAGATTATCCTCAGACTCTGACAACTCACTGTCCAGAATCTTTGACCTGGAGGATCTGGTCTTTTTCATAAACAATCATAGCCAATATTCACCTCTGATCTTCCCCGGAGGCTGCCACCCAGCCGAAACAGGTTTTTCGCCTGACAGCGGCCGCCAAACCAGCCTCAGCCTTCCTTGTTCTTCCAGCCATAGGGGACTTGCTAAAGGAGGAATGGCAAGGTCCAGAACGCACCTATCCAGTGGCCCGGCAGATCTCTAAGCTTCTCAAGTTTGACAAGAAGCAATCTGAAAGGTGGTTATACTGCCCCAGAAGCGACCCTCTGATTTCAAACCTAACCAAGAAGTCGGTCATCCCAGCAGAAGAACATGCCTATTTTTCATCAGCTGCAGTTTATTGGTTTGGCTTAGGCTTATGCAGCAGACGCGTAGGAGGAGGCGGTCAGGTGCACCACTCAGACCATGTTTTTATCAAACCTTGGCACGCTTCAGCTTCTGGCTTTGGGTCTGGCAAGCAGTTGCCTCTTCAAAGTGCCAGTTGGTTAACGAACCCTATGAAGGTAATAATCTGTTCGGTTCAGCCCTGATGGAGGCAGTGAATGAATCCGGGGAGATGGCTAAGGTGCACATGCCATAATCAAGAGGCAGGGTCCAACCCAGGTCCCAGACACATTTTTCGTGACCAAGGTTACAATAAGGGTCAAAACAGTAACTTCTCGGAGAAAAACAATATGCTGTCAGGGCCCATCCTTGAGTAGGGGGCAGACATTTAAAATTTTCTTGAGGAATGGGTTCAAACAAGATGGACAGAGGGGTCCTACATATCATCAGCAAGCCCCCACTACCTCATGTGCTGCCCTCCCCCATCTCTGGCAACCCATCCAAAAGACGGGCGATGTTACAGGCCATTACAAACCTTCTGCAAGCTGGGGCTATTGAGCAAGGCCCCCCCCCACCCACAGAGATCAACTGAGGGTTTACTCCCTATTCGTCATTGTGCCAAAATGCACAGGGGGAGTCGGGCCAGTCCTAGATCTCAAATTCCTGATTAGTTTTGTCCGCAGCAGTCCCTTCAAGGTGGAAACCCTGTCATCAGTCATCAGGGAGTCACAGAAAGGGGATTTTCTGGCATCCATCTATCTGCAAGATGCCCATTTACTTATTTCCATTTAGGAACTACACAGGCACTAGCTCAGGTTCCAGGTGGGGGAAACTGTACTTCCAATTCAAAACTCTGCCATTCGGGTTTTCCTCAGACCCACGGACATTATTAAAGGTGCTAGTAGTGGTCACAGTCCACATAAAGGCCCCACAGCTCAACCAAGCAGTACAGGCAGTGGCGGAGGCAGTCTAGTGCCCGTTGGCACACGGATTTTTCTTCAACAGGAGAAAGAGTTCCCTAACTCAAAGCAGACTTTGATCCTCCTGGGGGCAGACATGACACAAGCCAACAAGGTCTTTTCCCCGGAAACTAAAATTAGGGATCTGCTATAGCTCATCAAGGAGTTTCACATAGCTCCTCAGCTGCCTGCTTATTTTTTCGGCAGCTAACTGGGACAGATTAAACCCTCCCTCCAGTGATGATCTCGGAGGACAGAGGTCATGAAGGGTCGCAAGTTGGGCCATCCACTCCAAATCCGAATCATAACCGATGCAAGCCTCAGGAGCTGAGGGGGGAGGGGGCTCACCTACATCAGCTGTCAGACAGGGCAGGTGGTCGCTGTTCGATACGAGGTACAGCATAAACGTTCTCGAGATGAGAGCAGTATGCCTTGCCCTGGGGCACTCTGAACAGCAGTTCCTCAATCAGGATGGACTGATTCCTACAGACAGTCTGACAGCATTGGCATACATCAACCATCAGGGCGCAAAAGAAGCTCAGAAATGCTAAGGGAGTCCTTTCTTCTTTCCAGTGCTGAGCACCACTGAGCGATGTATATTCCAGGGTAGGAAAATGTCACAGCAGACTGGCTCATTCGCAAGGTTTTCTACCAGGGAATGGGAGCTGAAGGACAGTGCCTTCCACATTCTAACAGAACAGTGGAGCAATCCTCAGATAGATCTTTTTCACCTGCTGGTGGAACTCCAAGATAAAGCAGTTCTGCTCCCTGGCCAAGGACAAACCAGCGGTGGCTCAGGACGCCTTTCCCTAGACTGGGGTCAGTTCGATCTTCTGTATACCTTTCTTCCAATACTGCTCCTATCAAGAGTCCTTCACAAAGTGGCTCTGGATTGGGTAGACATGATTCTAGTCTGTCCCTTATGGCCTTTCCGCCCATGGTTCCTGCTTCTGATTCATCTGTGAAGGCGACCACCTCTAACCTTCAAGTTCAGACCGGACCTTCTCCATCAAGGTCCAGTTCTGCATCCCAGTTTGAACAGCTGGTCTCTCTTGACCTGGAGATTGAGCGGGAAAACTCTCAAGGAGCTAGACTACTCAGCTTCTGTTATTGAAATGATGGGAACTCATGTCGCTTCTTCTTCCTCTTAAGTATATTATAGAATGTGGAGGAAATTCTGGTTCTGGCTTCATTCCAAACACATACAAACTATCCAATATAATCGCCTGTAGTACTGCAGTTCCTTTAAGATAGAGTTGGACAAAGGAGTGCAACCAGCCACCTTACTTAGTTCAGTTTTCCGCTGGGGCACTCTTGTTGATGGATTCAGGGGAATGTGTTGGCCTACATCCCTCATGTCTGAGGTTTCTAAAGGCAGCAAGGCAGCAACGTTAAAACACCCTCCAATCAAGTCAATGGTACCACCTTGGAGTCTTAATCTGGTTCTCAAGGCTGTGACCAAGGCTTCTTTAGAGACTCTCAAGGAGTCGTCATCATGCATCTCAAAATGAAGGTCGCCTTTGTCATATAGCTATTATTACTTCAGCCAGGAGAATAGACGAACTAGGAGAATTGTTCACCCACCAGGTTTTTTTGCCAAAAGTTATGTCTCCCTTCCATTACAACCAAGGGTTCATTCTTCCTTCCTTCTGCCCACTCCCTAAAAGCAATAAGGAAAGGGGATTTCATCCACTAGACCCGAGAAGAGTGATGAAAATGTATATTACAAGAATGGAGGCTATTCGCAAAACTTCAGTTTTGTTAATTTCAACTAAGGGCCAAAATTATAGGTTACAAGGATTCAAAAGGCTCTATAGACAGACGGATTCTATCAGTTACCTCCACGGCTTATGATCAGGCTGAAGTAAGTTTTGCCTGGCACAGTGAGACCCATTCCACCAGAGCTATGGCCCCTTCAGGCGACTTCAGAGAAGCATCTCCAGCAGACTCAGGCAGAGCTGCCACTTGCTCATCTATTCACACATTTATGAAATTTTATAAGCTGGATGTGATGTCCTCGACTGAGGCATCCTTTGGCCACCGTGTGCTTCAGGTGGTGGTGGATCCTTGAGGGCACTTGACATTCTTCCCACGCGGGACATCTGGGGGTGTACTGCTTTTGTGTATCCCATGAGTAAGGAAGCTCGGAGATCAGCTTAGGAGAGAGAACTCGAAATTTAAATACCTGTAAATTTTCTTTCTCCGGCTGGTCTCGGGGCTTCGGATTCCTTCCCAGAATGTATATAGTTGGCTGGCCTCAAGGCCATATATGCCTTAAAATTCTTGTTTTTTGCTTCCAAGTTCTTGTAGTATCGCCACATTTGGACTGCTTTAGGAAGAACTGAGGGAGACAGGAAGTGGAGGGCAGGATGTCCCCTACTGCAGAGGTCTGATTCCTGCCTTCCTGTCAGCATCAGGAGGTACAGCCCATGAGTAAGGAAGCCCGGAGACCAGCCATCAGAGAAAGAAAATTTACAGGTATTTAAATTTTGATTTTTCTTTTGAATCAGCATCTAAGAAATTAAATTTTCTATGTGGAGATAGGTTTAGGTATTATCAGTTAAGAGATTTTATTAACGCACAGCTACATAACCATACGACCCAACTTACTGAGTCTTCTTCCCCTCCCCTTTTTGAAATCGAATGGGCTACCCCGACAGGTAAAGGAGCTATTACTTTAGTATATGCAAATTATATTAAAGATAAAGGAACAACTGTGAGTAGAGCCCAGAATAATTGAGAGAGGGAACTGGGGCTGAGATTAACTCAGAGGGAATGGGACAATATTTGGACTGCAGCTTGGCACACCACCTCATTCCTGAGCTGGCAAGAGTTTACTTGGAAGGTATGAATCAGGTACTTCTTGGTGCTGGTTATACAGGCAAAATGGAGTTCTGAGTTCTCCCTCAAGTTTTGGAGGCCCTGTGGCTCTTCTGAAGCCTCACATGCCCATATTTTTTTTGGCTATGCCCTGGGTTTAGCGAATTCTAGTAAGCGTTACAGGAGCATTTACGACGACGTTTAGACCTTCCCCCTTTCTCTCCCCTAAGCTGGTCTCCGGGCTTCCATACAAATGGGCTGTACCTCCTGATGCAGATATGCAGGCAGGAACTAAGCTCTGCAGCTGGGGATATCCAGCCCTCCACTTCCTGTTTCCATCAGTTTACTTCCTGCCTTCCAACTAGCAGGTAGTCTGCAGCAGAGCTCTGTCACCATGTGGCAGGGCTGAAGAGATCAGACTGTAAGTCACAAAATTAAATTTCTTATTGGGATTGCTGAAGAAATGCAGCACTTTAGAGCACTCCTGCGTGGGTCCCAGTCTCAGCCTGCAAGCTGCACAGACTGGCCCCACTTTACTGCTGAGGATTTTCCTGCGATTCTGGGCTCAGCCCAGTGTTCATCTTAGCCTGGGAATTTGTTGACTGGTGGATTTTGGCGACGGGTGACTTTTTTCAGCGATTGGACATTAATAGCATATCAGTACTCTGAGAGGATTCTCTCCTCGTCTACGGCAGTGCCGTTTTTCTTCCATCGACGGCTGGCTCCCTGACTCTTTTAGCCGCTCGTTGACAGTGGGCCTGCAGCTCTAATTCAGCTGCTCATCGACATTCTGGTGCTCTCACATCGACGAGCACGGCAGTTCACAAGGAGTGCTGCGCAGGACATAACGTAGCTTTTCACCTGTGCTGCAGGCCTCCCCCAGCACTAAGGGAGCAAGACAGTATTAACTAATCAGGAACAAGACAGCAGTTTAAACAGCTCAGCTTTTTGCCCTTAAAGGGCCAGCAGCAGGGTTCCATTGGAGCTTCAGCATTCTTCCAGACAGCCTCCTGCTTTATCAGGAAACCTCTGGGGTTTACACTGAATCAAAGGGGTTAGAGTCATTTTCAGTCATGGTCTCAGACAAGTCCTGCTAGGGATAAAATGCCAGCGTTGCAAATCCCCTCTTCTAATCACCTTTGCAAGATCGCTGTGCCTAAAATGTGAGAAGACAGCGTCTGTAACTAGGGAGGATATGGCGGAAACCTCCCATGCTTCGACTCAGACCGATAGCCAGCAGACAGACAGGTCTGAGCGAGTAGCAGCCACTAGGTCTGGGAGAGCAGCGGCCAACAGGGAGACCCAGCAGTCTGCAACCCCCTATTTGGCCCCAGACCTCAAAGACGAGCTAAATAGGGCCTTTGCACTGGACCCTGTGTGCTTCGACTGGCAACCTTCGGGGTCACCAGATGTGTGACCTCACAAGAAAGCGAAAAGAAAGAGGACCCTGTCCCCGTCTTCATCTGAAGAGGGACAGCTCTCCTCACATCACTATGATAAAAGAAAGAAATCCCAATAAGGAGCAGCTCCTTGGACGAGGAGGATCAGCATTCCTCACACCTCAAGAGGAAGAAAAGATCTTGTTCTCTGAGCAGATCTGGGAGCACCCACAAGGGGGAGCATCGCAGGGACCATTCTCCGGGCTCCTCAGACTCCAGTTCTTCTTCTCCAGAAGAGGGGGAGCTAGTGGATTTGGATGACTCTTCATCCAGAAACTTTGACCTGGAGGACCTAGACCTTTTCATCAAGAAGGTCATAGCTGAAATACATCTTGAGTGTTCTCCAGTGGCTCCAGCATAGCCGAAATGAGCCTTTCGCCTGGCATCTGCCACCAAACCGGCCACCACCTTCCCTATCCCTCCAGCCATAGACGACTTGCTAAAGGAGGAATGGCAGGGTCCAGAATGCACCTATGTAGTGCCCCAGCAGATCTCCACGCTCCTCAAGTTTGACAAGAAACGATCTGAAAAGTGGCTAGACTGCCCCAGAATCAACCCTCTGATTTCAAACCTCACCAAGAAGATGGTCATCCCAGCCGAGGGAGTGGCATCATTCAGGGACCCAGTGGACAGGAAAGGGGATGCCTCACTCAAGAGGCCTTCCAAGCATTAGCAAAGTTTCCAAAGCGCAACTGCAAATCTTTTTGGCCCGAGCCACTATGTCCTGGGGCTCAGAATTAGCTTTTCAATTCACTGAGGACCCAGAGAAGAACAAGGTTATTATTCATCAGCTGCAATTAATAGGTTTGGCATTGGCTTATGCAGTAGATGTATCAGAGGAGGTGGTCAGGTGCTGCTTGGACCATATTTTATCAAACTCGCTTAACTTAGAAACATAGACTTTGACGGCAGATAAGGACCACTTGGCCTACCCAGTCTGCCCATTTCCCTAACTACTGGATAAGCTGCAGATTCTAGTTAACCAACAGCCTACTTCCTGCCACCCCCTCACTACAATTGCCTTGTGTCTGTCCCATGCATGTTTGAATTCTCCCACTGTTTTATCCCCAACAACCTCCCCAGGAAGGCAGTTCCACGCATCCACCACTCTCTCTGTGAAAAAAGATTTCCTCACATTACCCCTGAGCCGTCCCCCCTCTATCTTTAAATTGTGTCCCTTGTTCTTACACATCTCTTTTCTGAAAGATGCTACCTCCTGGACTTTGTCGATTCCTTTGAGGTACTTGAACGCTTTCTATCATGTGCCCCCTGCCCCTCCTTTCTCTATCAAGGTATACATATTAAGCTCTCTAGTGTCTCTCCATATGATTTCTGATGCAAGACTCCTGCACCATTTTAGTTGCCCTCCTCTGACTGCTTCCATCCTGTCTTGCTGCAACCTCTGGCTTTGGGCCTGGAAGCAGACGCCTTCAAAGAGCCGTTTGGTAAATGCCCCTTATGAAGGTAATCTCCTGTTTGGCTCAGCTCTGAAGGAGGCGGTGAAGGAATCTGTGGAGACAGCTAAGGTGCATATGCCCCAGTCACGAGGCAGGGGCAAATCATGGTCCTCAGGTCCCAGATGCAATATTCGTGACCGAGGTTACAGCAAGGGTCAGAACTCTAATTTTTTGGAAAAAGAACATGGTTCTCCTTGTGTAACCAGTGCAACTTCAGAGGAGACAGATCCGGTGGTGGTGGTGGCATCGGTGACACCGAACAGCAGCAAGAAGTCACAATGAAGCTATCTGGGCCCATCCTTGAGTAGGGGCAGACTTCATTTTTCTCGAGGAAAGGGTCCAAACCACGCCGGACAGATGTGTCCTAGACATCATCAGCAAAGGTTACCTGATAGAATTTGAATCCAAGCCCTCACTACCTCATGTGGTGCTCTCCCTGTCTCTGGCAACCTGTCCAAAAGACAGGCTATGTTACAGGCCTCTTCAAGCAGGGCTATCGAGCAAGTTCCCCACAGAGATCAATCGGGGGATCTTTCCAAACTTCTAAAGGAGGCTGTGGTTCAGCCCTTAGAAGTCCCCTGACCCGGACTGTCTGGCAATTCAGGCTGTCTCTAACTTACCCTTTGTGGTAAAAGTTATTGAGAAGGGTGGCTGCGTCAGCAGCTGGATGATCATTTGACCAGCCACAATGTCTATGACTCTCTCCAGTCCAGATTTAGGAAAGGCATAGTACCGAGACAGCTCTTGTCCAGGTACTAAATGACCTTCCTAATAGCGAGAGATCAAGGACCTGCTCCATCTTGATCTCTCTGCAGCATTTGACACTGTGGACCATGGTGTGCTATTGGAACGCTTATGGGTCTATCTGTGGGCTGTCTGGCACAGTCCTCATTTGGTTTCGATCTTTCCCAGGGTAGGACTCAGAGGGTGGTGTCTGGGATTTTTCCTTGGCATCATTTCCCTATCCTGTGGGTACCGCAGGGCTCCATTTTGCGCCCATGTTGTTTGTGGTGTACATGCTGCCGTTGGAGCGATTATTAGGCGGTATAGTCTGGGTTTTCACTGCTGTGCAGATGATACTCAGCTGTACATGTCCTTTGTGCCCGCCAAGATGCTGCCTTTCGTCTTTAACAACTGTCTTGGCCGAAATCCAGGACTGGATGAATGTGAGTTGGCTGCGTTGAACCCAGATGAAACTGAGGTGTTGGTTGTGGACCAGGATTGCCGGAGGCGGGTTTGTTGGTTGGATCACCCTCGGTCTATGGTTTGGGGTGTCCAGCTAACTACCTCAGACCGGTGGGAACCTGGCGCTAGGTTTGATGACTGTTTGACATTTAAATCTCAGGTGTCGGCAGTTGTCAAAACCTCTTTTACCATCTGAGAAACATCGTCTGGGTGAAGCACCTGGTTCCTCCAGACGATCTTCCTACTTTGGTCCACGCTTTCGTTACCTCCCGCCTTGACTACTGCAATGCCCTTTACCTTGGGCTACCGGGGGTTGAGATTCGCCGCCTGCAGCTAGTGCAGAATGCAGCAGCCAGGCTATTGACTGGTTCTTCTAGGTCCAGTCATATAACGCCTGTGCTCCGCGGACTGCACTGGCTGCCAATTTCAAGGTCGGTTTGCTGACCTACAAAGCCCTACACAATCAGGGACCTGCTTACCTGAAAGATCTCCTTTGTCCCTACTGTCCCCCGTGCTCTCTCCGATCCACTGACGAGGGATTGCTAGAGATTCCCAGGGTTCGTTTAAAAACTTCAGGGGCCAGATCTTCTAGTTTTATGGCCTCAACCCTGTGGAATTCTCTACCTCGTCAGGTGTGAGACTGCCCGACTGTCCAAAGCTTTAAGGAAGCTGTAAAAACTTATCTTTTTAGCCAAGCATACAATGAATTTTGAATACTGCTGTTTAGCTTAATTTTAATATTGTTTTAATTATTTATTGTTTTATTATGTATTGTACAGGCGCCTTGGTTTCAGAAAGTCACCTTATATAAATAAAGATTGAATTGAAAAGTCTACTCCCTATTCTTCATCGTGCCAAAACGCACAGGGGGATTCAGGCCAGTCCTAGACCTCAAATTCGTGAATCACTTGTCCATAGCAGAGCCTTCAAGATGGAAACCTTGTCATCAATCATCAGGGAGTTGCAACAAGGGGATTTTCTGTCATCCATCAATTTGCATATTGCCAAACAGGAACTACACAGGCAATATCTTGGGTTCAAGGTGGGAAGCAGCACTTCCAATTTTTTTTTTTTACTTTCTTTTTATCCCTCCTGGTCGCCTCTCCATTCCTCCCCTTCGGGCTTGCTCAATGCCCTCCAATCCCTCACTGAGTCTGCCCCTAGAGTACCTCTGGTGACTTCTTCCTGCCTCTTCCCTCCACGGAGCACCTTGCACAGCGGGGTCTGCCCGTGATTGCAGACTGGGTGGCTGGAGCGGCCGTCATCCAGGAACGCCGCAGGGTTTTTTCCGTTTTTCTGTTCCTCCCCTCCATCCCGCTGAGGATGCCGGCTCAGGCGGAACGTGCTTATGCACGCCTGTCAAGTACCAGATGGCGTCCTCCCCTCCCCGGCTCCCCCCAATGGAAGCCGCCATTGCCCCGAGAGTCGGTGCTTCCACCGGCTCTCCCGGACGCCGGGCGTATTAACACCCTGGTATCTCTCCTCAAGGAGTGAGAGCATCCGGTGGGGACGCCCAATCCTCCTCCTTCCCCTGCTGACCCCCGGCGACTCCAAGTCCGCTCCTCGAACTCCGGGTTGCCGGTGTGGTGTGGCGTCCAGCGCCTCAAACCTCAGCGCCACCAGGCCGGCTTACAGCACTTCCAATTTAAAACACTGCCATTCAGGCTTTCTTCAGCCCCAAGGACATTCTCCAAGGTGCTAGTAGTAGTTATAGCTCACCTTTGGAACCAAGGGATACAACTTTTCCCTTACCTGGGCGATATTCTTATCAAGGCCCTGCAGCTCGACCAAGCAGTACAAGCAAGTGGTGGAGGTAGTCCGGTGCCTGTCGGCGCACAGATCTGTCATCAACTAGAGAAAAAGTTCCCTAACTCCAAGCCAGACCGTGAACCACCTGGGGGCAGACTTCATGACACAAGCTAACAAGGTCTTTCCCCCCCAAAGTGAAATTCAGGGACCTGATGAAGCTCATCAAGAAGTTTCATACAGCTCCTCAGCTGCCGACTCACTCCTTCATCAGCTAATTGGGACTCTGGTATCACTGGCGGATTCAGTCCCTTGTGCCGTAGTCCACATGCGGCCCATTGAAGCACACTTGCTCACTCTGTGGTCCCAGTCCAGACACAGCCAGCACCAACCGATCCTAATTTCTCAACAGATAAATACTTCCTTCCAGAGGTGGACTCAGTGGTAAAATGTCATGAGGGGTCGCAAGTTGGGCCATCCACACTAAATCCGAATCACGACTAATGCCAGCCTCAGGGGCTGGGGGCTCATTTACATCAGCTGTCAGCTCAGGGCAAGTGGTCGCTGTTGAAAACAAAGTACAGCTTAAACGTCCTCGAGATGAGAGCAGTATGCCTAGCCCTGATACACTTCGAACAACAAGTCCTCAATCAGGACGTACTGAGTAACAGACAATCGAACAACGATGGTATACATTAACCATCAAGGCGGAACAAGAAGCTCAAAAATGCTATGGGAGTCCCTCCTTCTCTTTCAGTGGGCCAGGCACCACCTGGGAAGCAGAAGGCAAGTGCACATTCCAGGACAGGAAAATGTCACAGCAGACTGGCTCAGTTGCCAAGATGTTCTACCAGGGGAATGGGAGCTGGAGGACAGTGCCTTCCACATCCTAACAGAACAGTGGGGCAATCCTTAGATCTGTTCGCCTGCTGGCGAAACTCCCAAGGTAAAGCAGTTAAAGTCCCTGGCCAAGGATGAACTAGCAGTGGCGCAGGACGCTTTTTCCCTAGACTGGGGTCAGCTTGGTGTCCTGTGTGCCTTTTCTCCAATACCGCTTCTATCCAGAGTCCTACACAAAGTGGCTCTGGACCGGGCAGAACTGATTCTAGTCTGTCCCTGATGGCCTCGTCGCCCTTGGTTCCCGCTTCTCATTCATCTTTCAAGGCGACCACCTCTAACCTTCCAGATCAGCCCGGACTTTCTCCATCAGGGTCTGGTACTCCACCCCAATCTGAACAACCTTTCCTTCTCGGCCTGGAGATTGAGCATGAAACTTTCAAAGAGCTAGGCTACACAGCTCCTGTTATTGAAATGATGGTGAACTCACATCTCCCCTCTTCCTCTAAAGTGTATTACAGAATTTGGAGGAAATTCTTGTTCTGGCTCCAATCCAAACACGTACAGAGCCAGCCAATATCATTACCTGTACTGCTGCAGTTTCTTCAGGATGGATTTGACAAAGGACTGCAACCAGCCACCTTACGGGTTCAGGTTTCTGCGTTAGGGGCGCTCTTGTTGAGTGGCTTCAGGGAAGTCACTGAGTTCATATCCCATGTCAAGGAGGTTTCTAAGGAGTAGCAATGTTAAAAGCGCCCTCCAGTCAAGCCAATGGTACCACCTTGGAGGCTTAATCTGGTTCTCAAACCTTTGAGCAAGGCCCCTTTTGAGCCGCTCAAGCAGATGTCCCTCATGCATCTTACAATGAAGGTCGCTTTTCTCATAGCTGTTACTTCAGCCAGGAGAATCAGCGAACTGGGAGCCTTATCCACCAAAGAGTCGTATACTGTGTTTGATCAGGACTCTAGTGCTCTGAACAGATCCATTTTTTTTGCCAAAAGCTATATATCCATTCCATTGCAACCAGGAGTTGATTCTGCCCACACCCAAAAAATTAAAAGGAAAGGGAATTTCACATGCTGGATCCACGAAGAGCAGTGAAAATGTATATTAAAAGAACAGATTCCATTTGAAAAACTTCCAGTTTGTTCATTCTAACTACAGATCAAAATATGGGTAAAAAAGCTTTGAAGTACTCTCTAGCCAGATGGATCTGTTCTGCCATCACGACTGCTTATGACCAGACTGGAGTAACCTTGCCTGGCCCAGTGAGGGCCCATTCTACCCGAACTATGGCCACTTCATGGGCGGACTTCAGAGAAGCATCTCCAGCAGACCTATGCAGGGTGGCCACTTGGTCATCCATTCACACGTTCACAAAATTTTACAAACTGGATGTGATGGTTCTCAGCAGAGCATCCTTTGGCCGCAGTTCTTAAGGCAGTGGTGGACCCTTAAAGGCATTTACATTCTTTCCACCGGGATATCTGGGGATGTACTGCTTTTGTATATCCCATTTGTATGGAAGTCCGAAGACCAGCTTAGGAGAGAGAAACTAAATAATTTTCTTCTCTGACGGCTGGTCTCTGGGCCTCTGCTTCCCTCCCAGAATGTACAAAGTTGGCTGCTTGGCCATGTGTTGCATTATGTTCTCATTTTGTTTCCAAGTTCACATAGTATTGCCACATTTGGGCTGCTTTCAGAAGAACTGGTGGAAACAGGAAGTGATGGTTGGATATCCCTAGCTGCAGAGCTTAGTTCCTGCCTGCATATCTGCATCAGGAGGCACAGCCCATTTGTATGGAAACCCGAGATGACCATCGGAAAAAGAAAATTTGCAAGTCTTTAAATTTCGCTTTTACTAGGCCCTGAGCATTTTGCTGGGTAGTTATCCTCCCTCATTAAGAGATCATGAATCCAAATATCTATGGAATATTTTGATAATAGCTGCCCTAAAAGCTATTACCACATGGTGGCTCTGTCCAGACCCACCGTCTATTACAGAATGGATTAAAATAATAGATCAGATTAAAACAATGGAGAGATTAATGTTTGCAATGCAGCAAAGAGTACCCGCTTATACCAACAGATGGATATTTTGGGCGCTTTATCAAAATGAACTACCCTCTACAAGTGCCATTAATAACATTACTTGAGACTTAAAAACTCTCCCAGTAAATATTTGGAATACTTGTAGCTACCCTATGGGAATATCTCAAAGTTGGTATCTCCCTTTTTCTTCCTCACAAAAGTAATTCATTAATACTTTTTGAAGACAAGTGTAATTTGAATTAAGTTAATTCTGTGTAAAATATGAATTTGTTGAAGGTGACAGCACTGTTTATTGTTATAACTATGTACTGATTTTTTTTTATATTAATGTTATTTTGTTTTAGACTTGGAAGTTGTACCTTCTTTAAAAACTATGAAAATTTGTTTGGGGTGGCGCTGTGGAGCACACCCACTGATAAGACGCATTCAGTGAGAGCTCTTCACTTCACCCACTTTAAATTGCTAAAATATTCAAATATTTGGGAAGAAGTGCCAGTTATCGATGAGGTTGGAGATCTCAGAGTCAAGCTGAGTTGACTGATGCCAAATATCAGCCATGAGTCGCACGAACAAGGGGCCGGTGACCGCTTCCAAAAGTCAACCACAAAAGGCCCGGCAACACTCCTTGGAGCCTGAGCTACCATGGCAAGCCTAACTAAAAGTCCATGCAAGCTCTTGACTCAAAAATGGAGTCCATCCTTACTTAATTTGAGGCGCAAGATGCTAAAGTAGCTACAGCCACTAAAACTGCAACCTCGGCAGAAACCATGGCAGCCAAGGCATTGGCATCCGCTGGCAAGCTTCATCAAGAAAACGCCCAGCTGTGGTGTAGACTAGAGGCCCTCGAAAACTCTGAGAGAGCCTTGAATGTTCGAATTGTGGGACTACCTGAGTACGTAGAGGGTGACAGTTTGCTCTGCTTTATTAAAGGGTGGCTCCTGGAAGCCCTACAGCTTACTACTTCTCTAGACTCAAACACCTTAATCAGGGCCTACCGGATTTTGCCCAGAACTATGACATCTGCCAGCAATCTCCCCAGAACTGTGCTCATGCTGACTGTGAATCCAGCAATTCGGGACACTGTTCTTTCTGCAGCACGAAACACGGTATGGCTTAATTTCCAAGGATCCACTATTCATTTGTTTCCTGATCTCTCGTTCACCACTAGAGTGAGAATGAAGATGTTCAGTGGTGTTTGGGCCAGGCTGCAAAGTTTGGGGGTGACTCACTCTTGATGCCTGCCCGATTGCGGATCCAGTATGGAGGCCACTTCTATCAATATACCGACCCCAAGGACGCTGGAAAGAAGGCAGAGGCTATTTCTCGGAGTTTGAGAGAGCCAGAAGACCGAAGTATCAGATTTTGATTCGGATACAGGCATTTGAACATTTACAGGTTCCCACTTGAACTTTATTAGTTCTGAGACTGTTGGAGAACTTTTCTACTCTGGTGGCAGTAGTAATTGTTAAGACTGCTGGAAGCCAAGTTTAAATACTGGGCATACTATTATTTGAATATGCATGCTTTTGTATAAAAATTGTACCAGTTTCTATTTTTCTGTTCTAAACTGTGCCTCTGTGTGGGGAAAATAATGCTGTTCAGAAAAATATCTTTACATTGAATATAACATAATAGACAATAACGCTGAATTTGCTTTTACATACAATGGGAATTTTTCTATCTTGCACTGCTGTCTTATTTTGAATATTTGAAGTGGGATTAGTGAGGTTAACACTGTTTGGTATCATGTGGGGGAAAACATGTTTGGAGGAGAGGCACAACACGGGCTGTTGTAGTTCTGCAAATGTTTGGTAAAATGTTCGTATGGAAATGTCTTCTCATAAGTCTTGTAGGGTGCAGTTTTTTCATGGACTATAAGTTTTTCATTTACAGGATTACCCCCACATCCGAAAGCGAGATTAATTTTTTCCTGTTACATGGAATGTATCCATTTTATTGATGTGTAAAATCTGGCATGAGTGACTTGTAGGTCATTGTTTTTTTTTTTTATGAAAGCAATAAAATATAAGTTTAAAAAACTATGGAAACTCATTGTTGGCATATTTATATTGGTTAATGTACATTGTGTCTTGATTCTTTTATGATCAATTCAATAAAGAAGTATAAAAAAAGTTTAGGTCTAGAACAACCTACAGTAGGGGTACACTGCAGGATTTGATGTCCATAAGGGTGAATGGCGCCAGTGTGAATGATTTCCTGGCTTCAGTCACATGAGGCCGTTTTGTGCTGGCTTGGAGCCTGACCTGGAACAAGGCACATTCATTGCCACTCTCTCAAGCTCCAGTGTTAGGGCTTCAAGTTCTACTGAAGAAATGAATTCTGTTGTTCTACTCTAATTTCTTGGTTCAGTGATAGATCTTCTAATAGCAGCAGACTTGGACAGTAGCAGTCTCTCACTCTGCCTTTCTCCTCTCAACAGAAACTGAATTGAATACTCCTAGTCTTGCCTACTGTCCGGAGTGCCTAGCCATTCAGCTTGCTTGCTTCACTTCACTCATATTGCAGATCTGCAATGAAAACAAAAGAATTACTGCCTGAGACATGTGACTGTCTGCTTCATAACTTGTGTTGTTACGTGACTGAGTCCTGACTGAGTTCATTCTTCCTCCTAAAGTAAGGAAGTCCCTAGGCTAGATAAAAATCAAATCCATGCTTGCTACAGTACATTCCTAAAGCAGCTGTATAGAGTAATGTGCTGTGTTTTTACACAGTTATCACAGTTTATTTGAAGTTGGGGGGCATGAACCAACAAAATTAATCACAGTAAAACTCACTGGCTAAAGTTGCTTTAAAACTGCAGGGTAGCAGATCATTTGTACTGTGCAACCAAATTCAGTCATGGTCGTCCGTGGGCAGCTTAGTTTAAAAAAAAAAAAAGTAAAATAAAATAAATTCCAAACCTGTCCTCACAAGAAACAATCCTCATGAAAGGCGCCACGGTGTGAAAACGTGAAAGATTGCAATTAGTGATTTATTGTAGGAAACACGTGGTCGCAAGGGCCATATAATGCTGTGTAATGGGAATGCCATTCTTACTAGCCAGTTACAATGGAAAATTGCACACACACTTAACATTGTGGTAAAAAACGTTGCACGGTTATTATATTTCAGTTGGGTACATTCTGTTTGGTGGTAGGGTGTAAAACTCATGGAGGGCTGTGGGATTCTTAGTTTTCACAGTGGGAAGGTCATGCCAGACCAATCTGATAGATTTCTTTGACTGGGTGACCAAAGTAGTAGATCAGGGAGGGGCTGTGGACATGGCCTACCCAGACTTTAGCAAGGCATTTGACACAGTCCCACACAAAAGATTAATATACAAGTTAGCCAGCCTGGGAGTGGGTCCCAAGATGACAGCCTGGGTAAAGAATTGGCTGGAGAATAGGACACAGAGAGTAATAGTAAATGGAGTCCACTCTGAAGAAAGGGGGTTACTAGTGGGGTACCGTGAGTTCAGTATTAGGACCGTCCTCTTCAATTATCAACATTAATGGTTCGGTCTCCTCAGACCCTGTCCTTATTGCCAACCATCTCAACAATTCTTTCACAGACCTTAGCCCGTGCTCCCTGATAATTTATTCGGCCCCTCCCTCCAGGTCTGTCCCTGTTCTCCCACACCCTTGTTCTACTTGGCGAGTCACTGCCCAGGAAGTCAGACCTTACTTACTCAAAGCCTTAAAGAGTAACACAATTGGCAATGACTCCTTGATCCCAGTCTTCTCCGTCAGGTTCTGGATCTGTTTCTCTCACCAATCACCAGCCTCTTTAACAAATCCCTCTGCCTAAGGCAATTCCCTCTGCCTGGAAGATAGCTACTGTCACCCCAATACACAAGGGTGGTGATAGGACCCGCATAGCAATTATCGACCTATCTCAATCCTCTCTCCTCTCTCTAAAGCCTTAGAAAATTGTAGCCACCCAAATCTCTGAATACCTCGATAAATATAGCATCCTCTGCCCAGAACAACATGGTTTCAGAGCAGGCCACAGTACCAATACTGCCCTCCTGAGTTCTCTAACTTCTTCACACCTCACTGGACTCTGGCTCCCTAGCAGGTGCAGTGTTCATTGACTTATCAAAAGCCTTTGATACTGTTTCCCACCCCTCCTGCTAGCTACCCTTAGTCACTTAGGCTTTGCCACTGGGCCTGTTCCTGGTGCTCCAACTGCTTGTCGGCCGCTCACAGCGTGTGAAAATCAGCAGAAACTTTCCAGCACCGCCCTATCCGCTCCAGGTCCCTTAGGGCTCCATTCTTGGGCCCTTGCTCTTTTCCTTTTTTCTCAACTCCCTTCCAAAATAAATCCAGTGTATATACTGGAAAAATCCTTCTTTACGCAGATGATGCTGTACTCTTTGTTCCGACCGTAATCCCATCTCACTTCAGGATTCTCTGCAGGAATCCTACAGTGACGCAGAAGCCTGGTTTACTGAGCACAGGCTCGTAATTAATCTAAAGAAAACCAAAACCATGCTCTTTGCCCACCCCCAAAATAAATCCAGTAACTATCCTCTTGCAGTCCACTCCACCTCTAAACTCCCTATTGAGCTAGTTCACTCTTATAAATACCTAGGTATAACCTTTGACCCTGCCCTCTCTTTTCATGCCCACATCTCTGCCCTTGCCTCAGCCTCTAACACTCAGCTGGGTATCCTCTATTGTCACAAAAACTGCCTCCCCACGGATGCCCTCCGACTTGCAGTCACATCCTCTGTTCTATCTCTGGTAGACTATGGCCTACCTGTGTATGGTGCAGCAGACCAGACTGCCCTGCACAAGATCCGCCTCACCTTTAAACAAGGCCTGCAGGCTCATAACTGGGGCTCCTAGTCTAATCCACACTTGCCATCTTTACACCATGGCTAATCTACTCAACCTAGATGAGTGCCTCAAATACCAAACCTGCCTCCTAACAAAAAAATCACTCCTTGGGCTATCCCCACTGGGTCTGTCAACCACTATCCACCGTGCTAACCCAACAGTGCATACCCGCATATCCCGCAAAACTGCACTGGTTATACCGAGGGCAAGAACCTCGCAGGTCAAAGGGCTTACCCTACAGAGCCCCCTGTTGGTATAACGCCCTCGCCTGGAGTCACCGATGCCGCCTCGTATCGTACTTCAAAACTAGTCTTGGAATCACCTGCTCTCAACACGCAGCTGTACCTGCCTCTAAGCCTCCTCCTATCTCCCTGACAAGGCTCACTGAGCCGCCTTCTGACCTGTCCAGCCTCACCTTTCTGCTACTATCTTCCCTACACTCCTCTTCTGATGTCTCCCACCCAGCCTTACTGCTATTCTTCCCACTGAATCAGTCTCCATGTAACTACTGCTTCTAGGACATGGATATGTTGTTCATCCACACTCATTGGCAGGTATCCTTGCCACTTTAAATCTTGCCGGAAGGTCTTCAAGCTTGCTCCTCCCACCCACCCGGTGGTATAACCTCGGCTCCGCCCCATGACGCCAGAGATCTTCCTTACCGCTTGGAAGCTCAGGTTCCTCCTTAACGCTTCATGCTTGAGACTGGTTCCTATTTCTCCGCTTGCGGATTTAAAAATAAATTTTACGAAAAGACTTCTGTCTTGATCCTCGCGGCTTGCGATGGACAACTCGACTCGGTTTGGAGATGCCCATGCGGGTAGAAGATGTCTCGGACGGATCCACACTCCACGTGTGTCTACTGCTTAGGCCTTGAGCACGACCTCGGCTTGCGACTTGCTCATCTTTTCTCGGCCCACGCCCTAAGACCGTATGTTCGATTACAACTGGGTCAGCCCCAGCGCTTCCCTCCGTGAAGTCCAAGGAGGCCCGGTGGCGTGTGTCCGCGGGCGCGGGTTCTCGGGCGGATCAGCTTGAGCGGAGATCGCCTCGAAGAGGAGGCGCGGCCAGATCTTCTCGGCCGCAGCATTTATCCCGCTCCTCTGGGTTCTTCCTCACGGCTTCTTTTAAGGAGCTTTGTCTGTCCTCCACTAAGGGAGAAGGGCTTACGCCTGCTGGACCTTATTCTCGGTCCAAAAGAAGGACAGGGTAGTCCCTCCGTCGACGCTCTTGGGAGCGGGAAGGTCCTCTCCCGAGTCGCCGCACGTCGGCCGGGTCGCATCGCCGGGCTCGCCACTGGCCTCACGGTGTCCCCTGGCCAGGTCAGTTGACCGAGACTCCACCGATTTAAGTCGAGATTTTTCGACCTGCTGGACGGGCTGTCGCCTTTAGCAGCCGAGATTCCCCTCTCCTGTTCCCCCGGGAGGAGTTGAGGATCCCATGGCTCGCCTGTGCCTCTGGTTCCGGAGCCCTCGGATGGACCATCTGAGCCGAGGGCGCGGTTCGGCCGACACCTCCCCGCACCGACCTCGGAAATTCGGGACTCTCGGTCTCGGACCTCTGTGTCCAGCCGATCCCACCGCCATAGGCGGTCTCCGGTCTCGGCACCGTGTAGGCGGCGTCGCTGCTCCTCCTCCTCCTCCTCGGACGAGGGAGGCTTCAAGTAAATTACGCGACGGCATGAGGACCTTATGTTGCAACAGTTTCTCCTGGCCGGGAGTAAGCCGACCCCGCCGCCTTCCCCGCCATTAAGTGGCGGTCACCGAGCGTGCCGACACAACCCCGACTTATCCGAGGAGCTCATACCAGGCGGTTGTTCGGCCAAAACCAGCTTGCTCCACCGATTCGTGGAACCTCCACCTCACAGCCACCACTGGGGCTCCACCAAGGATTCTCGGTCGGCTAAGGGTCTACCCCATCGGCTGTCAGTTACCTCACTCCCGACCGACCTCGGCAGGTGAAGGGTGGCTCAGGCCAGAGGCAGCTCTTCGAGGACTCTTCCGAGTCCGAAGATGATTCCTCCTTTTCTCCAAGCGACTGGACTTGGAGTCTTCAGGAGGTCAGTCAATGGACGATAGCCGTCGTCCTTCCTAGGACTGCTTGGCTCATCTCTGAGTCCACGGGATGGAGCTCGAACCCGCTTCCAAACGGGCCAGGTATCCCCTCACGGAGATTCTGGACCGAGGGATTCACGTGAGGCTTTCCGTGGCCGAGGCCATAGTGGGTCCGCACTGGAGCTTTTGGCAGCCCTGCTTCCTGCCCTGCGCCTTGCCAGGATGGCCAGGAAGTATGCGGTCCCCACCGGTTCCTTGTCCGGTTTTGAACACCCTCTGCTGAAGGGTTGGTTACCGACAGCTTCCGCGCTACGGCAACGCCAGGATGTGGACAAACCTCCTGACAAGGAGTCCAAGAAATTGGACTATGTCGGGCGAAAAGTTCACGCTATGCCCTCTCTCGGCCTTCGTCAGGCCAGTTGCCGTCCTCATGGCACATTTTCTCATGCCCTGTTGGGCTCCCTGGATGAGGTCATCTCATCTTCCCGCCGATCTGCAGACTACGGTTAAGCAGGTGCGGACCAGGGCAGGGCAGTGGCCAAACAGCAGCTCCAGACTGCTTTGGATATAGGGACTCATGTGCCAGATCGGTGGCGGCCGCAGTGGCTATGCGTCGGCGGGCTTGGCTGAGGATATCCACCTTTACTTCGGATACCCAGCACAAGTTGGCGGATGTTCCCTTTTTGGGGACTGACCTCATCGGCCCTGGGGTGGAAGGTCACCTGCAGAGGATCGAGAAGTCCAATGCTACCTTGGACTCGTTCTCTTCCGCTCAGAAGGACAAAGGCCGCAAACCACAGCCTAAGCCCTTTCGTCCTTCTGTGCCCCCGGCGCGCCCTGCCCAGCAACGTCAGGGCCAGCAGGCTCGGCCTTGGCATCCCAAACCCAAGCCACCGGCTTCCTCTAACAGGAGGCAGGGAGGAAAAGGCCCAGGAGGTCCCTCGGCCGGTCCCTCCTCCAAGCCTGCCCAGTGATCGGCTGAGGGTGTCGCCCCCATTCCCGCTCACCTACCCTGGGTCTCGGGGACGGCCTGCACTTCCGTTCCGCCTGGTCCGCTGTTACCACGGACAGGTGGGTCTTGAGGTGGTGGGAAGAGGCCTGCCTCTGGAATTCGAGCAGGCACCACCCTTCAGAGCCGTCGCCCCTCGGGGGGCTTCGGGGTCCCCAGCCTCACTGGCGGCTCGTCGAGCCGACATCGCTCTCCTCCTCCAGAAGGAGGTGATAAGAGAGGTGGCGGACCCTCCTTCAGACCCAGGGTTTGTGTCCAGGTACTTCCTGGTTCCGAAACGGACGGGGGGCTGGCGCCCCATTCTCGACCTACACGACCTAAACAAGTTCCTAAGGTCTCGAACCTTCAGGATGGTCACCTGGCTCAGATAATACCATCCTTGGAATGCGCGTCGTGGTTCTGCTCTCTGGACTTGCAGGACGCGCTTTTTCACGTCCCTATCCGTCCGTCACCCAGAGATTCCTTCGCTTCCGGCGGAAGGATCCTTTCGAGTTCCAAGCCATGCCCTTCGGCTTGTCTCCAGCTCCCAGGGTCTTCACCAAATGCATGGCAGTGGTGACAGCATTCCTCTTGGCGCCGAGGGTCCGGGTGTACCCTTACCTGGACGACTGGCTGATAGCAGCTCCCTCCAGGAAGGAGGCGGAGTGGTCCAGAGATCTGGCCCTCCAGGTCTGCTCTCAACTGGGCCTCCTTATCAACGAGGCCAAGTCGGAACTCGAGCCAAAGCAGGTGATTCTATTCATCGGGCGCAGCTCGACTCTCTCGAGCCAGAGCGGCTCCCGCGGACAGGGCCGGGTTCTTTCCTCCTTGCCGATCATTTCTGGTTGGGCATTCGCCCTGCCCGGGACTTCCCTGCGCCTCCTGGGTCTCATGGCGGCCTGCACCAGCGTGGTCCGTTGGGCCTGCTGGAACATGCGTCCCCTTCAGTGGGACTGGCCAGCCAGTGGTCACAACGCCGCGATCCTTTGACCAGCTTTAGTCGGTGACACAGGGGATGTGGAACGCCTCCAGTGGTGGACCGCTCCAGATCATTTGCAGGAGGGCATCCTGTTCGTCCGCCTGAGCCGACGGTCTCTATCGACCGATGCCTTCTGATGGGTTGGGGTGCCCATCTGGGGAACACTGGCTCATGGCCTCTGGTCCCGTGGAGTCCCGATGCCACATCAACCTGCTGGAGCTCCGAGCGGTCCGCCTAGCTCTCACTGCCTTTGCTCCGTTCCTCCGGGTCAAGTGGTCCGAGTCAGGCGGACAATGCCACGACCATGTTCTATCTAAACCGCCAGGGCGGGGCCGCTCCATGCTTCTGTGCAAGGAAGCTCTCGTGATTTGGTCACTCGTGCAGCCTGGAGGCGGATCTCCTAGCCATTCATGTGGCAGGAGCCTCCAACACCCTGGCCGATGCCCTGAGCCGGATAGGGGCTGCATCCCACGAGTGGTCTCTCCTGCCGGAGGTAGTACAGCATCTGTTCTCCCATTGGGGCACACCTCAGGTGGACCTGTTCGCCTCCAGGGAGAACGCGAAGCTGAGACTGTTCCATGCCCGCCCCCCTCAGCAGGGCTCGCTGCAGGGGGATGCCTTCTCGAGGCAGTGGACCCCGGGCCTCTTTTACGCCTTTCCCCCATTTCCCTTGATCCACAAGGTGCTTCTCAAGGCGAGGAGGGACAAGGCGCAGGTGATTCTGATAGCCCCAGACTGGCCTCGCCAGTTCTGGTACCCAGATCTCCTCAGTCTCAGCTCCAGGACTCCGCGGCAGCTTCCAGCTCGCCCGGACCTGCTCTCAGTCAATCAGGGGAAGGTGTTCCATCCGGACCTTCAATCCCTGCACCTGACGGCCTGGTTCCTGAGCGGCTAGAGTTCCAGGCCTTGGGTCTTTCCGACGAGGTCCTCAATGTAGTTGAGGCGTCCCGTAAGGAGTCGACCAGAAAATGCTATGCCTTCAAATGGAAAAGGTTTTCCATTTGGTGTCAGGGCAAGGGCTTGGACCCTTCCTCCTGTTCCTTGGCAAGCATCTTGGACTATTTATGGTCCCTTTCTACTCAAGGGCTTAGGTCGGCGACCTAAGGGTGCACCTGGCAGCCATCTCTGCTTACGGTAGCGGGCCGGGAAGCAGTCGGTGGCGCAGGGAGAAGGTGGTCTGGCGCTTTTCAAAGGCCTTGATCACATTTCCCTCCAGTGCGGGAACCCCCACCTCCGTGGATCTACTGCTGGTACTGGCAAAGCTCATGGGCAAGCTTATTCGAACCTATGCACAGTGTGCTCTCTCTCACCTGTCGTGGAAGACCGCCTTCTTGGTGGCTATCACGTCAGCCAGAAGGATGGGAGAGCTCCAGGCGCTTTCCATCGAGTCTCCTTACCTGGTCTTCCACAGGGACAGAAGTTGTCCTGCGCCCCCACCCAAATTCCTTCCCGGTGGTGGTGTCGGAGTTTCACCTTAACCAGGTGTTGACTCTGCCGGTGTTCTACCCCAATCACACTCGAGGCTGAATATAGGCTCCATACTTTGACCCTAGAAGGGCGCCGCTTATTACAAAGAGCGACGGCTGAAATTCGGGAGAGGTTCGCCAGCTGTTTGTCACCTACGCTGAAGCCGCATCTGGCAGACCTGCAGCCAAGCGGACGATAGGCAGGTGGGTCACTTCCCTGCATAGATCTCTGTTATAAGTTGGCGGGCATGGAGCCTCCCAGAGGGATAAGAGCTCATTCTACCCGCCATACTGCTGCAACGGTGGCTGCTTCCAGGGACGCCCCTATCCAGGAAATCTGCAGGGCTGCTACCTGGAAGTCAGCAACACCTTTATTACCCATTACCACATCGACCTTGAGTCACGCCGGATGCTGGTTTTGGGGCCTCGGGTTCTCCAGTCTCTCTTTCCCAAGTAAGTATTGGGGTGTGCGTCTTGCCTCCCTCCTCCGGAGAACTGCTAGAGTCTGCCAATGAGTGTGGATGAACAACATATCCATGTCCCTAGAAATACAGGTTACTCACCTGTAACAGGAGTTCTAGGAATGGTATGTGTTGTTCATCCACCATACCGACCTCCCGGCTTGACGTAGCACAACCTGAGCTTCCAGCGGGCCAGATCTGGCGCATGGGGCGGAGCCGAGTTATACCACCCGGTGGGTGGGAGGAGTGCTTGAAGACCTTCCGCAAGATTTAAAGCGGCAAGGATACCTGCCAATGAGTGTGGATGAACAACATATACCATTCCTAGAACTCCTGTTACAGGTGAGTAACCTGTATATATTGTCTACTCTGTAAAGTGCACATGTAAGCCTGTTTGTGTACTGTATTGTATTCTTCCCACTGAATCAATCTCCATGTAACTACTGTATATTGTCTACTCTGTAAAGTGCACATGTAAGCCTGTTTGTATACTGTGTTTGACAAATGCCTGTATTTTTGGCTGCTTCCTAAATGTTCTCAGATTTTTGTCTGCCTTGATGTTTGTTTCCTGCACTGTTCTGCCCTCACTATGACGAGGTATTTTGTAAATGAGCCTCTGGCTCAAATGTTAAACTAATGTTCTAATAAATAAATAAATAAAATGTCTTTATATGTTTACATTGCAGAGGGACTGGAAGGAAAGTATGTCTCTTTGCAGATGACACAAAGATCTGCAACAGAGTTGATGCACAAGGTGGGGTGGAAAGGATGAGAAGGGACTTGCAAGGTTAGAGGAATGGTCAAATGTATGGCAGCTTAGATTCAATGCTAGGAAGTGCAAGGTAATGCACCTGGGAAACAAAAACCCAGGGGAAGAGTACACAATGGGGGGTGAGATACTAACAACAACAAAAATGGAAAGGGACCTGGGGGTAGTCATATCAGATGATCTAAAGGTGGGCAAGCAATGTGAGAGGGCAGCAAGGAGGGTTGGGGGATACTGGGATGCATAGGGAGAGGCATCACCAGTAGAAAACAGGAAGTTATTATCCTCTGTACAGACAGCTGGTGAGACCCCATCTGGAGTACTGCGGCAGTTCTGGGACCCAGTCTCTGCAGAGACATAGACAGGATGGAGGCTGTCCAGAGGAGGGCAACTAAAATGCTGCAGGGTCTGCACCGGAAGACATGAAGAGAGACTTAAAGAGCTGAATATGTATAGCCTCGAGGAAAGGAGGGAGAGGTGGGACATGATAGAAACTTTCAAGTACCTCAAGGGAATCAACAAAGTCCAAGAGGGTAGCATCTTTCAAAAAAAGAGGTGTGCAAGAACAAGGGAGCACAATTTGAAGATAGAAGGGGGCGGGCTCAGAGGTAATTTAAGGAAGTATTTTTTTCACAGAGAGGGTTGTGGATGCGTGGAATGGCCTTCCGGAGGAGGTTGTGGAGTCAAGAACAGTGGTGGAATTCAAGCATGCATGGGACAGTCATAAGGCAATTCTAGGGGGTGGGGGTAGGAAGAAGTAGGCTGCTGGTTAACTAGGATCTGCAGCTTATCCATTAGGTAGGGAAATGGGCAGACTGGGTGGGCCATGCGGTCCTTATCTGCCGTCAAAATCTGTTTTAAACCGAGTCTCGCAATTTTGTGAATACCTGAGCGAGTATCTCCCCTTACAGAATCAGCTTATTTATGATTTTCTCCTCAACTACTGAATTATTCACAGCACTACTATTTCATTGTCACCTTTACATTTTGGTAATCCCCCGTACTTGTAAGACCCTGGTGGGGGGATCTATCCCCATCCCCCTATTACACAAGTGAAGTTTAAGCTCTGGGTGGTATGAAATGCTCTGGTTTGAGTCTATGAAGGTCTGTACACACTGGTATGAATCATTTACGTGATGTGAGCCAATTAAACGTGAACCACAGGCAGGGTGGGGCAAAGTAGTTTGTGGGCTGGTGAGCCACTGGTGTTCAGAATGTGGTAGCCAGGTTTTTTTAGTGGCCATCATTATTAAAGGGACATTGTCAACCCACTTATGCCTCCCTGGAGGAGGCAGTATAGCTCAGTGGTTTAAAGCTCTGAGCTGCAAACCTGGAGACCTGGGTTTGAATCCCACAGCCCCCCACTTGCATACTGTGTGACCCTGTGCAAGTCATTTAACTTCCTTGTGCTCCCAGGTCGCACCTGTAAACAAGCTTTCAGCTTAGTGTCTCTCTTCTGGTAAAACAATAAAAAAATGTGTTTAGTTTAAATAACACATTTCATAATTGGTCCCATGCTGCTGAGAGTGCTGATAGCTGGTAGTTTGATTCTGATTCCTTTTTTCTTTTAAAAGTGAAAAACAGACTGCCGACCATATTTGTGTTACCACACAAAAATGTATGTATTTACAGTCCTTGATGAACTCCCACTACATGTTTCCTGAGTTAGGAACATGACGCAACACAGTCTTCCACTCAGGATGCTGTTGGAGGAGAGGAGACTACAGCATCATGGGTGGCTGCACTGTTTGGGAGTGTTTCTAACGTTCAGGAAGAATGCAGCAAGAGTAAGTTAAGGATCTGAAACAAAACAATGTTGTGTATAACTACACCATTACATGCATTTTAGAAGCAGATAAAACAACCAGCAACTTTAATTGATTTTAGTGAAGGTAAACAATCATAAATGTTTTTGTTTTTCTTTTTTCAGTTAGAAATAATATAATGAAAAAAAGGTTGACAGTGTTCCTTTAAGATTCTATTCTGCATTACCCCCACGGGGGGACTTTGTTGGCAGGCAGCCATTTCATTTGGCCACTGACTTCCAAAATCTGGTAGTCAAACCAGTTTTTTGGTGGCCATTACCCACCTGATTACCTGATTTGTATCCCCGACCGTAGCAGCTCTTCCTTTGGTTGGTGTCTCATGCATGAGCTTCAAGTGCAGGATTCCACTAGCAGTGCGGAGGAAGCAGTTTGCATTGTTTTCCCCATATACAGTTTACCTCGCCACCACAGACCCGACAGGGGCTATGACCTCTCCCTCAGAGGGGTACATCCTTCCGGCCCCATGATCCCCAGTCCGTCCATCCCCTGGAGTTCCCCCTCCATGGCAGGGCTAGGACGAGGAATGCCGGCCTGCTCCTCCCCACCCAACCCCGGTACGTCAAATCTGGAGTCGGGGGGTGGACTTACCAGAGCGATCAGGCCATCACGGGTCCTGTCGAGTCCCGGAATTTTCTACCATTTTGTCCCGCACCCATGTCCATGCAGTGGGCGAGGAGGCTGTCTCCACCTCCGCGGAGACAGACAGTCACTCTGGATGTGGGCCAACCCGTTGTATGACTGTGTCTGTGCTTACCCCCAGCCACCGCTAGGTGTCGGTCGACAGCACACAGTGCAGATCCCCAGGAAGGAGAGCAGTCCTCCGGATGCTCTATCCTTATTTCAGCCGACCCCCAAATGACAAGTCCATTCCGAACCTAGGTTGCCTGGCGTAGGCGCGAGTAAAGCTTAGCGCCTCAACGCTCAACACCACCAGCCTGCTTATGCATTTTTATGTTTAATTATTATTATGGAGAACGTGTTTATTTATTTTACAGTGTATTCACCTATGGTAGCCCAGCTGACAAGCAACATCTCGTTTCTGGTGGGACCCTGTTTCTGCTCATTTCACAGCTAGGTGGCCTGGAGCAGATAGATCAAGTGACTGGCCCAAGGACGGATACATATACAGACACACGCCATTTTGGTATGCATGATGAGAGTGTCTCATGGTGCTGAGCTCCTAATACAGGTTTATGATGTCACAAACATGGATTATGGAGTTTGACAGCAACAGGGTTTAGGTTGGTATCGGCCTTAACCAGTAATTATATGTGTAATGTGTGATGTCTCTAGTGGGAAAAAGAACATTCTCTGTTGTTGTTTAGGCTGACAGAGCTGTTTGACTTCTCGCCCAAATAGCACGAAAGCAAGATGATGTTATTATTCCATAAGAGAGAGACCCGACACTATACATACAGACATATAGTGGGAGTAACAGTTCGAGTCTCACAAAGCACCCCTGAACAGTCTGTACGTTCAGCTGTATCCCTGTCTTGCACCAGGACTGTTGATCTGTAGCGGTCCCCTAAGGGCTCGTTTATAGTGTACTGTAGTCTCAGCAGAAATGCACAAGTGTTTTGCAGCAGCAGGATACTGTAGTAGGGACTGTGTGCACAAGGCCCGAGGTGCTTCTAACTGCAACCCATTCTGAGTTGTGCTAGCTGCTGAAATGGTGGCTTGTGCCAACTAGTTACTCATTTTGAGCTAATAAGTTTCTGTTCTGCTGTTTGGGACCTGAAGTGCATGTGATTAATTAGCTAGGAAAGGAAAATACATTTTAAGGATTGGAAATGGGATCACACTGACTTTACCCATTTTGCTGTCTTAATATTTGGAGTACGATAGAGAACTTATGTATTTTGTATCAACAGAAATGGCAAAATGCCTCTGATGCCTAAATTTGGCTTCGATAATATGTGGAAACCAATAAAAATTGTTGAAAAAATAAAAATCAAAAGGAAATGAGATCACACCATAACCCACTGAAGTAGCAATTTAAAGTTGGTTTGAACAAAACAGAGTGCTACATAAGTAGTACTGTTTGTAACAGTTAAAAGTTTTAAAACCGGCATATTTATAGTCAGTTACGTAAGCGGAGAATGATCCCCTTTTTTAGTAGGGTAGATGAAAACACTGCATCGACTTGTCTTGGGGTAGTGAGACTAATATTGGATTTAACAATGGGTGCTGAAATACACTTGTTAATTTTTAATCATTTTTTTCTCTGTAGGCCTGTGTTTAATTAACAAACAAAAAAACAAAAAAGGAAAAAAAGAAACTCTAAACATTATGAAGAACCAAGACAACGAGAGTATAAGCAGCCAGCATACAGTTGATGATTTGCATCCGCTGCCAGCCCTGGCCAATGGATGGGGCTGGGAAGTAAAACTTTGACCCAAGGAGTTCAGGAAGCCGCAGAACAGCTGGACTCTGTTTCAAAAGGAAAAGAGAACAGTGAAAACCCAGCAGCTGATGCAGACTGTATAACCGAGAATGGTGAAAACCCAGCAGGTGATGCAGAATGTATAACAGCAAACGGTGAAAACGCAGCGGCTGGTGCAGACTGTATAACCACGAATGGTGAAAACCCAGCAGGTGATGCAGAATGTATAACCGCGAATGGTGAAAATGCAGCGGCTGATGCAGACTGTATAACCGTGAATGGTGAAAACCCAGCAGGTGTTGCAGAATGTATAACCATAGCAGTGCAACCAATTAAGACAGCATTATTGCCTGCCTTGAGGCTGGCAGGCAACTCTTCGTATACTACGTGCTCGTCAGCCTTGCATATAAGTTAACCCCCTTTTAACACATTACAGACATTGTTTGCTGCCCAAGTTGGATGGAAAAATCTGTTCTGTGACCAGCATCAGGCACAGTATCTGTCTTTGTGGCCAGATCTGGACACACGATTAGGTTGCACCGTTGTAGAACTAGTTTACGATTGTAAACTCTGCACGCGTATTCGACCTCACAGATAAGTCAAGTCTGCCTACTTGGGGCTTGTTTATCGCATCAAAACTAGACTTGTACCTGAGTATATACAGTACCATAAAGCTAAGGTAGCGTTTAAGTCTAAGAAAAGGTGACCATAGTAACAGCAAGATGAAAATCTGACCAAGCGTCTTTTCATTGCCGCATTCCTGCCTTTGCAGCATGCACAACTGCTGTGTGCTAATTCAGAATTCAACTGAGAATTGTGCCCTTTCTCTGTTCCGATCTTGTACCCAATAATAATCTGCTCCTATAGAATGTATCTAGCTTCATTTTAAAATAATCCATACTCCCTGGTTCTACAGTCTCCTCTGGCAACCGTTCAGTGAAGAAAATGCTTCCTAACTTTTCCACTTAGCCTGTCCCCTTGCAGCTTTAGTTTGTGCCCTCTTATTCTACTGTTTTGTACTAGCTGAAAAAGCTTCCTGTGGTCCATTCTTTCTGTCCCTTCAAAAATAATTAAATATCCTTTTGCTGTCCTGTCTCCCCAGCTGTTCTCTTCTTCTAGTATAAACACTGCTGCTTTAGCTGAGACCCTCTTATCATTATTTAAGCCTTATCCTGTATCTTCCATACCTTTGCAGTATCTTTCATAATACCGTCTGAAGCATTTACACTGAGCAGAGATGCCTACGGGTGCCACGACTACACTGAGAAGGCCCCACCCTGTTTGTTTCCATGGCAGTTTTGCACATATTTCCTTAAGGAACTTGGATGGTTTCAGGTGCAAGGGTTTAAAGTATGTTCAGTATATTTAATGATTTACTGTCTGAAATATGAGGAAGCCAGGGCACATTTTTTTGTTCTGCTGTAAAGAATGCTGTTTTTTCCTCCCATCATTGTTCTTGTTACATCTCGGTGACCATGGTTGGGGGGAGAGTGAGGATTTTCTTCTTTGTGATTTTTTTTTTTTTTTTGTCCCTTCCATTCTCCAACCCCTGTTTCCCCAGGTGCACCCGGTCCCCTGGGCCCCTTACCTGAGTGCCTGTGCTCCATTGAGCCTTTGGTTATGCTCTCCGGCAGGGCCAGGGTGGAGGAATTTACTCCCAAATCTGTGTGCTTCGTCAGGCAGCAACTTGGGTAGTGGGGGCAGCCGTCTCAGTAGCTGGGGCCAATTTCCTTGTATTTCTCCTTACCAAGAACATTACTGTGCAAGCAGTGGCACCCATGACTGCACGCCCTCTATCCTTCTGTTGCCACACGCTGTGCTACCACTTGTGGTCATCTAGGTGATGCAGTGTGAGCAGAGGCAGCAACTCTCCTGTCCCAGAGGAGTGTGTCCTCCTCGGCGCTCAAACCTCCCCTGTGTGGCCTACAGCGACCTGGACTCCTTCCTGAATCTGGGTCCCTGACTGCGCAAGTGCATGTAGTCGGGTGTCATTTGAAGTGCTGCTTAATACATTCCAGTTTGCGATGCAATGGTCCCTTTTCAGAAGAGTTCAGAGTCCCTAGTATTTGTGCATTTTCCTCAGAAGTCTGAATTTTAACAATAACATCCAAGATTTGAGGCATTTCCTGGAGATTAATCACTTGGCTGGACACTTCTGTAGAGGTCTTTAAGTACATGAAAGGGATCAATAAAAGAGGCCCAGTCAGGGTGCTCCAAAAGAGGAAGGGTGGGGCAACGAGAGGTCTCGGGTGTAAGCTGGAAGGGGGCAAACTCAGAGGGGAGAGGAGGAGATGTTATTCCACTAAAAGGGTGGTGGAGCCATGGAATGCACTGCCCAGGGAGCTGGTAGAGGTGGAGACTGTGGACAGGTTTAAATGGGGATGGTACAGGGGGAGAGTAAATCTGACCAGGCCCAGTACAGGTGGAACATCTGGGACTGGGGACAGTATAACCCAAGGGTGGGGGACACCAAATCGGCCCTCAGTGTGGGTGCTGAAAATCGAGCAGACTCGAGAGACTGTTAGGCCTATTCTGCTGGCATTTTAGTATGTTAAAGCTGACCTGCAAATTGATTCCTGCAGCCCACTCCCGTCCCACATACCTTTGTTAGCAGTGGCGGGACTCCGGGGCTGCTTTTGGTAACATTTTCTAATTAATCCTCACATTTTAAAACACTGCCGAAACTTTTCGGCGAATACAGAAGTGTCAGCCAGTTACTGATTGAGTGGGCACAAGTGTAACTGGGTAGTCTTCCCAGTTTTGTGACGTTGCAAACACCATTGCTGTCTATGGAGCAGCAGGAGAGGGGGGCTTAAAATGTTTATTTTATTACTTTCACGGGGGTCTTGATGCTTAAATTAGTATCTACAGCAACACCGGAACGGGCCGTTGCTGTAGATATTAATTTGAGCATTAAGGCCCCCCGCAAAAGTAATAAAATAAGCATTTTAAGCTCCCCTCCTGCTCCATAGAGAGCAATGGTGTTTGCAACGTCACAAAACTGGGAAGACTACCCAGGTACACTTGCGCCCGCTCAATCAGTAACTGGCTGACACTTCCGTATTCGCTGAAAAGTTTCGGCAGTATTTTAAAATGAGGGTTATAGAGAAACATAGAATTTGACGGCAGATAAGGACCGCTTGGCCCACCCAGTCTGCCCATTTCCCTGCCTACTGGATAAGCTGCAGATCCTAGTTAACCAGCAGCCTACTTTTTCCTACCCCTATCCCCTAGAATTGCCTTATGACTGTCCCATGCATGCTTGAATTCCACCACTGTTTTTGACTCCACTACCCTCCTCCGAAGGCCGCTCCATGCATCCACAACCCTCTCTGTGAAAATACTTCCTTAAATTACCTCTGAGCCGCTCTCTATCTTCAAATTGTGCCCCTTGTTCTTGCACACCTTTTTTGAAAGATGCTGCCCTCTTGGACTTTGTTGATTCCCTTGAGGTACTTGAAAGTTTCTATCATGTCCCCCTCTCCCTCCTTTCCTCGAGGCTATACATATTAAGCTCCTTTAGTCTCTCTTCATATGTCTTCTGGTGCAGACCCTGCACCATTTTAGTTGCCCTCCTCTGGACAGCTTCCATCCTGTCTATGTCTTTGCAAGACTGGGTCTCCAGAACTGCACGCAGTACTCCAGATGGGGTCTGACCAGCTGTCTGTACAGAGGGATAATAACTTCCTGTTTTCTACTGGTGATGCCTCTCCCTGTGCATCCCAATATCCCCCCAGCCCTCATTGCTGCCCTCTCACATTGCTTGCCCACCTTTAGGTCATCTGATATGACTACCCCCAGGTCCCTTTCCATTTTTGTTGTTGTTAGTATCTCACCCCCCATTGTGTACTCTTCCCCTGGGTTTTTGTTTCTCAGGTGCATTGCCTTGCACTTCTTAGCATTGAATCTAAGCTGCCATACATTTGACCATTCTTCTAACCTTGCCAAGTCCCTTTTCATCCTTTCCACCCCACCTTGTGCATCAACTCTGTTGCAGATCTTTGTGTCATCTGCAAAGAGACTGAAAGCAGCCCCAGACTCCCGCCGCCAGTAACAAAGGTATGTGGGACAGGAGTGGGCTGCAAGAATCAATTTGCACGTCACTTTTAAAGAAACAAATTAATGCTCCCTAGTTCCGCATCATAGTTGGGCTGCCCCTTTCTCCTTGCCTTGCCCTGGCCAAGGGTAGTATTCCAGGGAGAGGTAGTCCTCCCCAGTCGTGACTAGGTATTAATCCAGTTGAAGATGGACAAGTTTCCCAGCCTATCCATCTTAGTCCATCCTCGTATCCTCTATACCCTCCAGAGCAGCCCAAACCTCTTTGCCACACCTTGGCTGTGCCTCCCACCAACCAACAGGGTGTGCCTCACATCAAGTATAGTGCGATGGTCAAAAGGAGAGCTGTTGCGCTGGGCTGTCTTATTTCACCTCAGGCTTTAACCCATGAGCTATTAACTTGTGAAGAAATGCCCTCTACTGAAGGCATATAAATTTAAAGTGGGGATTTCCTTTATAAATTTCTGTGTTTTAAGTTAATCTGTGTTTTCTTCCATCACTTGTGCTGTTGTCACATCCCAACTCATTCATCAACAGGAGGAGGCCGGTACAGTTGCTAGAATACCCTTCCTTTTATGTTTGCTTGACAATGTCTTGCAAACATATAGCTTTATTCTGAGAGGGGGTTTTGGAGGCTTGGTCCTCTCCATCAATCAAGCTTAGTCTTGGCTATCTCCTCTCCAGTGCCACCCCCTCTTTGCCTTCTCATTGACTTTCTTTATGATCTACTTCAATTACAGAGCTGGAAAGTACATATCGAGTACTTCCGTGAAGCTGTGTGCCACTGTCAAAGTTTGTACTAGGAACCATTGTTGTGCCTCTTGTACCATAACCATAGAAACCTAGAATTCGCCAGCAGATAAGGAGAGCTTGGCCCACCTACTCTGCCCGTTTTTCCCTGCCTGTGGCATCACTGCATATCCTACTTCATCTCTGGCCCATTTACCCCCCCCCCACCCGATTCCCTTATGCCTGCCCTATGCATTCTTGAACTCCACCACTGTTTTCACCCCCACCACCTCTGCTGGAAGACTGTTCCATGAATCCACCACTCTTTCTGTGAAGTACTTCCTTATCTGCCGACACTGTCTATGTATCTATCTATGTATGTATGTACATCTATCCTGAATCTAACCCCCCCCACCAACTTCTTCTTATGTTCCATTGTTCTTGAGCACCTTTCTCCTCTTAAAAAAAAAAAAAATACTTCATAGAAACATAGAATTTGATGGCAGATAAGGACCGCTTTGCCCACCCAGTCTGCCCATTTCCCTACCTAATGGATAAGCTGCAGATCCTAGTTAACCAGCAGCCTACTTCTTCCTACCCCCCACCCCCTAAAATTGCCTTATGACTGTCCCATGCATGCTTGAATTCCACCGCTGTTTTTGACTCCACAACCTCCTCCGGAAGGCCATTCCATCATCCACAACCTCTGTGAAAAAATACTTCTAAATTGCTTCTGACCCTCCCACCCCATCTTCAGATTGTGCCCCTTGTTCTTGCACACTCTTTTTGAAAGATGCTACCCTCTTGGACTTTGTTGATTCCCTTGAGGTACTTGAAAGTTTCTATCATGTCCCCCCTCCCTCCTTTCCTCGAGGCTATACATATTAAGCTCCTTAAGTCTCTCTTAATATGTCTTCTGGTGCAGACCCTGCAGCATTTTAGTTGCCCTCCTCTGGACAGCTTCCATCCTGTTTATGTCTTTTGGAGATTGGGTCTCCAGAACTGCACACAGTACTCCAGATGGGGTCTGACCAGCTGTCTGCTACGAGAGGGATAATAACTTCCCTCCTGTAACTTATTTACCCCGTGAGGTACTTAAAGACCTCTATCATATTCACCTCTCCCTCCTGTCTCTCCAGGGTGTACATATTTAGGTCCTCAAGTCTCTCCTCATAGGGCTTCTGATGCAGACCCAGCACCATTTTACTAACCCTCCTCTGGACTGCCTCCATTCTGTGTCCTTCCAGACATGTGGTCTCTAGAAGCGGACACAGTACTCTAGGAGGATCTTACTAAGTCTATACAGAGGCAATATAGCCTCCCTCTTTGTGCTGGTGATAGTCCCCCTATGCCCCAGTATGCCACTAGCCCTCCTAACTGCCTTGTTGCACTGTCTGACCACCTTTTGGTAATCAGATATGATGACTTCCAGGTCTGTTTTCTATTTGGTGGTCGTCAGTACCATTCCTCTCATTTTGTACTTTGCCCTGGGTGTCTGTGCCCGAGTGCATTACTTTGTAGCTTTTCAGGTTGAAACCCAGCTGCCATACCCCTGACCACTCCTCGAGGTTTTCTCAGATCTTACTTGGAAAAGCTCTTGCAGCAAGCCCACACCGCTAGGACTAATCTGCCAGTGCTAGGGACCACCACGGAAAACTTCTAAACTAGCAGTCTGTCATGGGGACTGCCCACTGCTGACATCCGCCAGCTGATGTCAGCCTAGCCTCATATAGGTGGGTGGTCCCCCCACACCTACCCCAGTTCTTTTCCTGCCATTGACCCACCACGGTGGACCTTAGCGGATGCCACGACTACAGTGAACCGCCATATCCCGCCCCTTTTTTTCATTTTCTTTAGTGTAAAACATCAGGGTTTCAGTGTTCTTTTCGACGAGTTTGTCTTCTCCACCAGCCTCGTCTTCCGACCACTCCTGGAAGGGCACCTGCAGCAAAGAGGAAGGACAGCCACTCTGCCTGTCTCATCTGCTTAAGCCCCAGCCACGACACCAAAGCCTGACAGTTTTGCCAGAAATTCAACCAGGCCACTCAGAGACCTTGTTTAAAAACTCTGGAGGGCCACCTCTTGAAGCAGAAGTTGGTCGTGATGGAGAAGGAGCTGCAGGTCAGAAGCTCTTCAGCCTCGCTGGCACAGTCCTCCGGGACTTCATCTTCTCACAAGAAGAAATCCGTGAAGCATAAGCAGTGGGATAAACACCGGGACTGGGACCGGGCCCAGTTGGCTTCCTCTTTACAGTCGCCCACAAATCGTCGGGCCATGATGAGGTTGTACCCAGCAAGGGTCGGCACCTCCAGCGCCACCAACCCTCTTCTTCTGGGCTCCCAGTGGCTCCACCTCCTGCCCTTATTTCCATATTGGTCAGCAGATCTTCAGGGCAGGAGAATTTGTCTCCTGCTCCCCAGCCCCTGACGCTCAGGCCCATATCATCCACAAGCTCTCAGCCAGGTGGCTTGGCCAGTGTTGGTTCCTCGGGTGCCAGATCCACACCTGTTACACCCCCTTCCCGGCCATGGTACTGCTTTCATCAGTTTCCACCGCCGGGACCGACGTCCTGCCAGGCAACACCTGCAGCAGGCTACTGCCATCTCTTTCTCACTGGCGTTGCCTGCCTTTGATTCAGGGGTCTCCATCCCCTCAGGGCCAGCTGCTCCAACTGGGCTGTCAGGCGGATCCTTCCCCAGGCACTTCAGGCCGTTGCTTGCTGGGCCGCTGCAGCCCCAGCTTATGGGCACGACCCTGTTGTCGCCCCTGCCACAACCTGTGCCACACCCAATGCCTGTGGACCCTCAGCCATCGTTGGATGGACCTATGCTGGGGCACCCTTTGCTGGCCCCTCAGCTGTCATACCCTTCCCCGGCACCCTCTTATCCATTCCTGCCGGTGTACAGTATACCACCACTGGTGGATTATAATGCCCTCTTTTCAACATGGTGGTCCTTCATACAAAGGTAGATCCACAGCCCTAGGACCAAGACCTGGCTGGTCCAAGCGAACCCCACACATTGGGGTGCTCAGGAACTTGACCCGACATCGACTCAAAGTTCTAGGAGGGACGATTGCTGGCCCTTGGCGTCGGTCCCAGATAGTGATACTACTGAGGATGACTCTGATTCCTCAGGGTCTTCCTCCTCCTCTTTTGGTGAGTCTTCTGAGGGGGATGACCAGGCTAAAGAGGTGCTAAAGTGCCCCCCCCCCGGACGATCCGTCTTTCATGGATGTCAGTCACTACATCCAGTCCATTATGGGCTGGGAGATGGAGGAGCAGGACCCGGAGAGACGCTGTTTGGCCATCTATCTCAGACAGCAAGATGCCCTCCTCATGGTGGTACCCCCTTTGATTGACTCCTATGAGGATGTCGCAAGTATGTCCTGTAATCAACCATCCTCTGCCTAAACAGACAGACTGCCTTTACCACGTCCCGGTTAGTAAACCCTTTCTGGGGAGTCACCCTAAGGTGGATTCAGTGGTAATTAATGCGGCACGTGACTGTACTAAGAAACCCAAACACTTTAGTACCCTCCCCCTGAACTAGGAGTCCAGGCAGCTGGGTCACTTTGGCAAACGTGTTTTTGCCTCTACCATTCTGGCTTGCCGGGCTATAAACTATCTAGCCCACATGGTTCAGTATAAGAATGTTCTTTGGGACCAAGCCAGGGACCTGGTACAGACCTTACCAGAAGACTCCACCAAGATGCAGCTCGCCCAACTTAGAAGTCTGGCTCGGACCTTGGTAATCATGTTTCCTCTGGGCAGCTTATGATGCTGTAGATGCTTCCGGGCATGGGACAGCTGCTGGGGTCTGTCTCTGGCGCCATTCTTGGCTTCAGGTATCTGGCCTTGCCTCATATGTGTGCAAGTCAGCATTTCTGGATGCCCCATTCCGAGAATCTGTCTTTTTTGAAGGGGATGTATGGGACGTCATTTCTACCATGCAGGAGTTGGGGCGAGCTCTCAAGTCAGTCTGGTTACTCTGTCACACCCAGCCTAAAGAAGGCCAACATTGATCCTTTCACAGGTCCTCCTGAAAGCAGTCTCGGAACCAGCCTACCAGGGGTCAGCACAAGCGTAAGACCCCAGCAGCACTTGCGGCTACTGCTGCGGCAGCCCCACTGCCTGTGCCCGCCCCTGACTCCTTTGCCAACCCCCCCCCCCGGCTAAGGATCCAAGGGAGGCAGTCGGGAGTCATTTCTTCCTTCACCTAGAAGGGGTGGTAGGGGGTGACAGACAACTGGGTGTTCCAGATCATAGAACACAGTCACACTCTGGAGTTCCTAAAGTGGCCCCAAGACCCCTTCCCCATTCACTTTACATATCCCCTGCACATCTCTGTTTTGGGAGGAAATTTGGGCCCTTCCTCAAAAAAGAACCATAGAGCCCATCCCTTAAACTCTGAGGGGAAGGGGGTTTTACTCCCACTTCTTCCTCGTCCCCAAAAACACCGGGAATCTTTAGCCCATCCTGGACCTGAGCCATCTGAATCTATACATTGAGTACAAGCACTTTAGGATGGTCATCCTCCGGGGGCTGTTACCCCTTTTGCACCAGGGGGACTGGCTGTGCTTTCTGGACATACAGGATGCTTACCTGCACATCCAAATCTTTCCTGTACATCATCGCTTCCTCCACCTCCACTTTCAGGAAGCCCATTTTCATTCTGGTCCTCCCTTTGGCCTTTCCTCGGCCCCTGGGTATTTACCAAATGCCTGGCACTAGCAGCAGCCACAGTAAGGAAACAGGGCTTCTATGTGTTCCCTACCTGGACAACTGGCTTGCTTGCAGCCCTTCAGGGGCACAGTTCAGACTCTGGTGCCCTAATCAGCTGTGTTCTATAACGCCTCAGATTTCTTTCTCCACCTGCCAAGTCAGGACGTCTTGGAGATTTCTCCTTACAGTTGTTCCTGATTGTTACTTCGAAAAATATAAGTATTTTTCTTAGGAAGTTTCATTTGCTGCCTTCATTACTTGTTTTAGAAGTAAACCACTAGTTTAGGAGTAGATCATTTTGTTTTCAGTTTCTCTCGGTTTGGGATAACTGCTGAGAAATTGAGGTTTAGTTAGTTTAATCAGAGTTAGAAATTGAGGTTTAGTTCGTTTAATCAGAGTTTTGTGACTAAAACTCTGCTAAATTTGTTCCTGTTTTTTTTATTTAAAAGAACCGCTAACATTGGTTCTTTTACTACAGACCTCAGTTCTTATCGGAACTTCCCTCTGTTCCTTAACTGACTGCAACAGCTGAATTTTTACTTGTGATACTTTGTTTATGGTTGTTGGCGTTGGGTTTATTTTCCTAAAAATGTCAGAAAAACCTAAGAAGAAAACTGGTCCACCAGAGTTTAAAAATTGCTCTAAGTGTCTGGATGTCTTCGCCAAGGCTGACAAACATGATTTATGTGTTGTTTGTCTTAGTGAAGAACATTTCTTCGAATGTGACATTTGCAAATCTTTCCTTCAAAAGATGCTTGACAAACGTCGAGAGAGACTTCATAAAAGTTGGAAAAGGGTGCCTCAGGCTCTGACCAGCTTACACCCTCAAAAATGCGGCTGACACCACTGATCCTAAACAAACAACGCCTGATAAGGGTTCTTCTTCAGCCGGGAAAAGAACCAGTGAATCAGTTGAATCTCCGGTTCCTGCCAAAAGATTAAAGAAAACAAGGCACACTGAACCCCCTGCTGAAAAGCCCAAGGGGACTTCTGCGGTGCCTAGCAGTTTGTCCACACCTGAGAATATTGCTCAGGCATTTAAAGGAATCAAACTTTACAGGGTTGGTACCAGTTTGGTTCCCCAAACACTGTTCAAGCCCCAGTTTGGCAAACAGCTTCCTCGGTTCCAACATCATTCCAGGAGCATACGGAGTATAAGGATTACGAGTATAATGGTGAAGATGAGGGATAACCCATTGAACCTCCCAGGACAACTGAGGATTTTTCCTCCCATTTCTCCTTTGTGAGGAAAATGGTGGATGCCTTAGACATAGCCACTAATGAAGTGGTGGAAGATGAAGAAGAGGTGGAATACCTGGAGCTTATGGGGCTAACACCATCAACAAAGTTGTTACTAACCAAGATATTTTAAAGATTCTGCAGACACCAGATTCTGTTTCACCTCTGGATAAGAGGTCTGACAAAAAAATACCAGCTGAATAGGGATGGGGCAGAGTTTTTGACCACTCACCCTGACCATCGTGGTTCAGGTCAGAACAGACAACACGACCACCATGTGGTACATCAGCAAGCAGGGAGGCACTCTGTCCACGGCCTTGTGCACAGAAGCCATGAAATTGTGGTCCCTGGCTTATTCTCTGCAGACATCTCTGATAGCAGTCCACCTCCCAGGGAAGGACAATGTGCTAGCAGATGCACTGAGCAGGATCTCCCAGGGCCATCACGAATGGTCCCTGGACCCTCTGGTGTTGAAGGTGCTTTTTTCAAGATGGGGCACTCCAGAGATGGATCTCTTTGCAGCCCCAGGCAATCACCAACTTCCTCTGTTTTGTTGCAGCCCCCCAGTCTTGGGCTCAGTCCCTCTGGATGCTCTGGCGTTGAACTGGGAAGGGAAATTTATCTATGCCTTCCTTCCCTTTCCTCTACTGTTCAAGGTTCTGGTCAAGGTAAGGTCACAACCCTACAAAGTGATTCAAACAACATGAAGTCTGGTTATATTATGACATATGCAGTGAGTCCCAACTTTCTAACTGCTCCGGAGGTGAAAGAGTTAACTTTCCATGCCAGGCATGGAACGCTGAGCTCGAGCTCGGTTGAAAACTGTCTGTTGTTCTTCAAACTCAAACTGTCAGATTCTTTACTCCGCCTCACTGAACAGTCGCTCCGGAGATTTCTCCTTCTGCTCAGTTCATTTTGTCGGTTAAAGTATTAATTTTTCGTTTTTTTAACCGAATTTAAACCGCAACCGGTAGGTTCAAGTTCTGTCTGTGGTATCGTAAGTACTAGATAGGTTTTACATTTACTTTCTGTGTGGAACTTGTAAACGGTATTATCGGTTCGGTTTGAACCGATCAGGTTGTTGTAAATACATTAATCTGTCTTTTAGAGTGCGGTTCCCGGTTCTTATCGGTTCTAAAAAAAACAGATTTCATTACGTTTTTTTCCATGACCCGTGACACGGTTGGGAACTGATAAGAGAGTCTTTCTTGGCGGATTGCCATAAACGGGCAAGTTTTGGTTAGGCTGACACTATGTCTGAGAAACCCAAAAGAAAAACCGGGCCCACTGGGTTTCAACACTGCAGTGTCTGTGGGGAAGCCTTTGCCAAGGCTGACTCCCACACCACCTGTGTTTATTGTCTGGGGTTTGACCACCTCAATTCAGACTGCCAGATTTGTAAAAATTTTCCTGTAGCTACCCTGGATAAGAGAGTTGGTAGGCTCAGGGAAAGGGAGGCCAAGAAGTCCGCTGACCTGGATGGCAGCCCGGTTGATTCCGACCGAACGGAGGGAATGCCCTCTGACCAGTGCGAGACTTCCTCAGGCAAAGGAGAGCCGACTCGGAGGAGTCGGTTCCAGCAAAAGGACAAGGAAATCAGCTGGTGTGGAGCCAAACTTTCCTCTCAACCGCTGAAGAAATAATAAGCGATTAAATTGTCCAGTTGCTTTCCCGGTTCCGACGAACCGGCACCGTCAGATAGCGTGCAGTTGGCCGGTTCCACCGGTTCAAGAGTATGATCTAGAGGAATTTTATGAACCGGAGGAGGGGGAAGAGGAGTATGAGGAGAGTGAATGTGGATTTGAAAGTCTGGATGTGCCCATTGAACCGGACATCTCCCCAGACAGACCTTCAGGAGTGTCTCCTCCTAGGCTTTCTGAGTCCCCTTCTCATTTTATTTTTTATAAAAAAGTGGCTGAAACCCTCCAGCTCCCTATGGAGGAAGCTGTGGATGATCAAGAGGAACCTGACTATGTGGAAATGATGGATATCCCAGAGTCCAGGAGACTGTCTATTCCTTTGCATAAATCTTTTGGAAAACAGACAGTAAAAATTTTAAAAACTCCTCACACTATACCTCCTATTGATAAGAGAATGGACAAGAGGTACACATTGTCAGGCTCTGATATGGAGTTCCTTACACAACAATGCAGCCATGTTGGGGTAGTGCAGGCTGCAGCCTGTGACAAGGCAAATATTCCCTTGGCCTCACACCCCCCTGACAAGGACTCCAGGAGGATTGATGCCATGGCAAAGAAACAGTACATGGCAGCATCTTTGGGACTCAGACAGGCAAATTATATGGCTTATGTTGCTAGATACCAGAAATCCAGATGGGATACTGTTATGGCTCTAGCAAAACAGGTCCCTGGCCAGCTTGCCAAGGAGCTGGAGCAGGTGGCGCTGACGGTATTGAGGCATCTAAGGTGCAGTTCCATGCTGCAGTGGACTCTAATGATGTGTCATCAAGAGTCATGGCTACATCTGTGGCACTTCGCAGAATGGCTTGGCTCAGATGTACTAGCCTGTCACAGGATACCCAGACTAAGGCCATGGATTTTCCTTTTGTGGGTAATTCTCTGTTTGGGGAGCAGACAGAGAATTACATGAAGAAAATGGATGAGTATAGGACCACCTATAGGAGTGCACAGGCCAAGGAAAGGCAGGCCACTCCTCAAAGGCAGCCTTCCAGGGGCAGGGGCAGGCCTTTTCATAGGCCTTTTTACCAAGCCCAGGCTTCCTCTTCAGCTTACGCCCAGAGGGGGTTCTTTAGAGGGAGAGGCAGATGGGGTACAAGCGGACCTGCTTCCACCCCTCAGCCTAAAGCCCCTGCCAAGCAGGCACCCTCATGGGGTGGCCAGGGCCGATTCTCCACTACCTGTAGTGGGCAGGCTGGCTTACTTTGTCCAGGGCTGGAAGTCTGTCACATCAGACAAATGGGTCCTGGAAGTAGTAAGCAAGGGACTGGTTCTCAGCTTCAAAAAATTTCCAAAGATGAGAACCAGATCCTTTCCACCTGCAAATCCATCAGAGGCACTTGCCCTAGAGGCAGAAGTCTCTACCCTCCTGGCTCTCAGAGCCATGGAAAGGGCTCCACCCCTCACACCAGAGCAAAGGATTGTACTCCAGGTATTCCTTACCCCAAAAAGACAGGAGAATGGCGGCCATCCTGGATCTCAGATATTTAAACAAGCACCTTTTAAAACCAAAATTCAAAATGGTGACTCTGGGAATTATTCTGCCCTCTCTAAGGCCAGGGGACTGGCTAGCTTCCCTGGACCTCAAGGATGCCTACTTCCATATTCTCATCAGAAGCTCCCATCGAAAGTACCTCAGGTTCAAGCTGCCTTCAGGCCATTACCAGTTCAGAGCAATGCCCTTTGGCCTCACCTCTGCTCCAAGGGTATTCACAAAATGCCTGGCAGTAGCAGTTGCCCACCTAAGAAGGCAAGAAATTGCCATCTTCCCTTACGTGGACGACTGACTCATAGTAGGCCAGTCTCCAGACCAAGTCAAGTTACATCTTCGGATAACTCAGCAACTGCTTACCTCTCTAGGTTTCCTTCTGAATCTTCCAAAGTCAGTTCTAGAGCCTGTCCAGCTCCTCACCTTCATAGGCGAGAACTGAACACAGAGGAAGCCAGAGCCTTCCTGCCTTTGGACAGGGTAAGGACCCTGGTCTCTCTGGCCTCCTCATTCACCCTGCAGGTCTCTCACCAGCAAGGCATTTTCTACAGCTCTAGGGGCACATGGCTGCTTCTACAGCAGTAGTGCAAGGAGTCATATTTCAGATGAGGGACATCCAGTTCCATTTGAGAGCCTTTTGGTCTCAAAGAAAGGACCCTCTAACCAAATTGATCCCAGTGACTCAAACCCTGATCCAAGCCCAATGGTGGCAGGATCAGAGCAATCTGAGACAGGGGGTTCCCTTTGTCACTTAGTCTCACTCTTTAATCCTTACTACAGATGCATCCCTCTTGGGGTGGGAGCTCACATGGCGACCTCACTACCCAGGGACTGTGGTCCCTCAGGAATCTCTGTCCACATCAACCTGTTGGAGCTCAGAGCAGTTTTTCTAGCACTTCAAGCTTTTTCCAAATCTGTTCAGAACAAAGTTGTACAGGTCAGAACAGACAACACCACTACAATGTGGTACATCAACAAGCAAGGGGCACTCAGTCTCGTGCCTTGTGCACGAAGCAATGAAGTTGTGGTGTCTGGCTTATTCCCTGAACACCTCCCTTATGGCAGTTCGCCTCCCAGGCAAGGACAATGCCCTGGCAGATGCTCTCAGCAGGATTTCCCAGGGCCATCACGAATGGTCGCTGGATCCCCTGGTCTTGGAGGTAATATTTGCCAGGTGGGGCACCCCGCAGATAGATCTTTTTGCAGCCCCAGACAATCACCAACTTCCCTTTTTTTGCTGCAGGCCCCCAGTGTTGGACTCAGTCCCTCTGGATGCCTTAGTTCTCAACTGGGAAGGAAAGTTTCTCTATGCTTTTCCCCCCTTCTCTCTCCTGTTCAAAGTGTTAGTCAAAATCAGATCTCAATCCTGAAAAGTGATTCTGATTGCTCCAGATTGGGCCAGACAACCCTGGTATCCACTGCTACTGTCCTTAGCAGTCCATCTTCCCCTGTGTCTTCCCAGGAATCACAATCTGTTAACCTGTGCTCAGGGAAGGGTTTGGTACCCAACCTCAAATCTCTCAATCTCAAGGCCTGGCTCTTGAAGAGTTAGAATTTGATGATCTACACCTCTCCAGGTGTAATGGATATATTGAAGGCTGCTAGGAAGCCTTCCACCAGGGCTACTTACAATTCCAAATGGAAGAGGTTTTCCATTTGGTGCTCTGGGAGGCATATTTCCCCAGAATCTGCTGATTTACCCACAGTCCTGGATTATATGGTCTATTTGAACACTTTGGGGCTCAGACCAGCTACCCTAAAGGTGCATTTGGCAGCTGTGTCTGCTTTCATTTCAGCAGGTAAACCCTCTTCTCTTTCAGCTCATCCTGTATTCTCTAAGTTTTTTAAGGGATAGCTTCACACCAACCCTCCATCCAGGGACCCTGCCCCTGCCTGGGATCTTAATGTTTGCATTGCTCAGCTTATGCAACCTCCCTTTGAGCCCTTGTCTTCAGCAGACCTCAAGTATTTGACTTGGAAGACTGTGTTTCTGGTAGCTATCACTTCTGCCAGACGCATAAGCGAATTACAAGCTTTGTCAGTGGAGCCTGATTTTATCTCCTTTCATAGAGATAAGGTGGTCCTCAGGACTAACAGGAAGTTCTTGCCTAAGGTGGTTTCAGATTTCCACCTTAATCAATCTATTTCTCTTCCAGTGTACTTCACTGACCATTCCTCCTCTGGCGAGAGGAGGCTGCACAGCTTAGATGTGAAGGGAGCCCTTAGTTACTACATTGAGCGTACCAAGGGTCACAGGTTTGACTCCCTCCAACTGTTCCTCACTTATGGTGAGGTTGGTAAAGGGAAACCTGCCACTAAAAGATCCATTGCCAGGTGGATTGTCTCTTGTATCCAATTCTATTATGAAAAGCTGGGTACGGTTCCCCCCTCAGGCCTGAGGGCTCACTCTACCAGAGGTACAGCTGCTTCCCTGGCTGCTGCCAGGGACATCCCCATTCTAGAGATTTGTTTTACCAAGCATTACTCTCTGGACACCCAGGCTAAGAGTGATGCTCGGTTTGGCACAGCTGTGCTTCAGAGCCTATTTCCTAAGTAGGTTCTGTCTCTCCTCCATGGAGGTACTGCTGTGTAGTCTGCATATGTCATAATATAGCAAGTCTTCATGTTGTTTGAAGAAAAAATTACTCACCTTAGTAATGTTGTTTCTTCTAATGGAGTCTTGCTATATTATGACCTCCCCCGCCTGCCCCTCTCAGAACCTCTGCTTTTGGGATGTGGGTGGGCAGTGCAGTGTTGGCACTTAGTAGATGCCCTCCTTGTTTTTTCACCCCTCTCTTTTTCTGGGGTGACTGGGTGTTGTGTTTTTCATTTTTTGGGTCTCCTGACTTGAGTCTTCGTTTTGGGACCAAAAAATGTGTTGTTATATTTAGTAGCCAGTTGGCTAGTGTATGTTTACAGCTTCCGCACAGGACCTTAGTGAGTTTAGCTCGTAAAGATCTGACAGTTTGAGTTTGAAGAACAACACAGTTTTCAATCGAGCTCAGCATTCCATGCCTGGCATGCAAAGTTAACTCTTTCACCTCCGGAGCAGTTCGAAGGTTGGGACTCACTGCATATGTCATAATATAGCAAGACTCCATTAGAAGAAACAACATTACTAAGGTGAGTAATTTTTTCTTCTGATCGCTCCAGATTGGGCCAGGCAGCCCTGGTACCCCCTCTTACTATCCCTAGCAGTCCATCTTCCCCTGTCTCTTTCCGGGAATCATAACCTTTTAACATCCTCTCAGGGGAGGATCTGGTGCCCCAGCCTTTGGTCTCTCAATCTCAAGGCATGGCTCTTGAAGAGTTAGAGTATGCAGATTTGCATCTGTCCCAAGGGGTTCTGGATATTCTCAAAGCCTCTCAGAAGCCTGCCACCAGAAAAACTTATAACTCCAAATGGAAAAGATTCAGCATTTGGTGTTCCAAGAAGCATATATCTCCAGACACTGCTGAATTGCCTACAGTTCTGGACTATATGGTCCATCTTAATGACCTAGGCCTCAGACTAGCTACTCTCAGGGTGCACGTGTCAGCTGTCTCTGCTTTCCTGTCGGTGGGAAAGCCTTCCTCACTGTCATCTCATCCTGTATTCTGTAAATTTTTCAAGGGATTGCTTCATACCAATCCTCCCTTTAGGGATCCTCCCCCTGCCTGGGACGTAAATGTTTCCATTGCTCAACTTATGCAACCCCCTTTTGAGCCTATGTCCTCAGCAAAGCTTAAGTACTTGGAAAACTGTGTTTTTGGTAGCTATTACCTCTGCCAGACGTATCAGTGAATTGCAAGCCTTGTCAGTGGAACCTGATATTATCTCCTTTCATAGAGATAAAGTGGTCCTTAGAACCAATAGGAGGTTCTGCCCAAAGTGGTTTTGACTTCCATTTGAATCAGTCTGTTTCTCCCTGTTTTCTTCACTGATCATTCTTCCCAGGGAGAGTAGGCTACACAGTTTAGATGTTAAAAGATCCCTTAGCTACTATATAGAGCATACCAAGGGTCACAGGTTTGATTCCCTCCAGTTGTTTCTCACTTATGGGGAAGTGGGAAGGCAACCTGCCACTAAGAGTATTGTTGCCAGGTGGATTGTTTCCTGTATACAGTTCTGCTATGAGAAACTGGGAAAATTCCACCCTCATGCCTGAGGGCTCATTCCACAAGAGATACAGATGCTTCCCTGGCTGCTGCCAGGGATATCCCTTGTTAGACATTTGTCAGGCAGCCACCTGGAAAACAGTCCATACCTTTACCAAGCACTACTCTCTGGATATCTAGGCTAGGAGAGATGCTCGGTTTGGCGCAGCAGTACTTCAGATCCTATTCCCAAAGTAGTTTCTGTCCCTCCTCCATGGAGGTACTGCTTGGTAGTCTGCAGATTGTCAGAATACAGCAAGACTTCATGTTGTTTGAAGAAAAAATTACTCACCTTAGTAATTACATTTCTTCTAATGGAGTCTTGCTGTATTCTGACCACCCTCCCTGCCTCCCCTCTCAGAACCGTTTTTTGGGAAGTGGGTGGGCAGGCGCAATGCACCCAGGGTGCTTCAAGCACACCCTCCACTTTATCTGGGTGCTTTGTGTTATAAGCTTTTATTTTAGATAGCTTTTAGTTTTGGGTTTCTGACTTGAGTCTTCCTTTGGGAATCCAAAACTTTCTGTTCTCATTGGCTAGTTAAAAGCGTTACAATTTCCACATAGACAGTGAGTGGTTGCTCGTAAGAATCTGTCGGTTGGGTTTCAAAGTGCTGCAGACAAGACCTCAACCGAGCTCGAGCTCAACGTTCTATGCACTGCATAGAAAATTAACCTCTACACCCTGGGCAGTTCAAAGGCTGGAGCTAACCGCAGATTGTCACAATACAGCAAGACTCCATTAGAAGAAATATAATTACTAAGGTGAGTAATTTTTTCTTATCGCAGGTGCTTAATTTTGACAATTACTTTTTTTTTTTTTAAACAAATTCTTGAAGGAACTGTCGAATTTGGGACAGTTGCCTTGTTTTTTTTACCTCAGACCTCGTGGGTTTTACCACGAGGCACCCCACTGGAATTCAAACCTCAACAGTGCCTAGGGGTTTCTCTCAGGATTGGCAATTACGAGAAACTCATAGATATATAAGGAAACTGGACCTTATGGTATCATCTGTCACAGGACTGTCCGTAAGGGTTCAATAGCAACCTGTATGCATTTGACCAGTATTACTGGGTTTTTCTATTAAGACTGGCACTTGTATGCCGGCCCGGTGGTGCTGAGGGTTGAGGCGCTGGACGCCACACCTCGCTTCACGCTGGCGACCCGGGTTCGGCAGGGGAGGAGACGGATTGAGCGTCCATTGAACTGCTTTCCGTCTCCGGGAAGGGGGGTATCCTGCGTTGGTGCCTTGGCGGCCTCTAGCGGTGGCTGGGGGCACTGCAGGGCACTGGCAGACAATTGAGGGACCTGTTGTGGCCGACGCTGGAGAAGAGTACGTGCGGTAGCGCGCGCACCCCTGTCCATGGGCATCACTGCATGGCACGCACAAAAAGGGGAAACATGGAAAATTGGGTTCCAGTCGCGGCGGCATGATGGCCGTCTTCATTGGGGATTGCTCGGGTCGGAACATGGCACTGGATCCGGACTGGGCGGATGAGTGTCGGGGGACTCTCTGCCTCCCTGCCGCGGGGGGTAATCCGTGGAGGTACGCCGCAAGGCCGAGCTGGGGATCCTCGAGACGGTGGCTGGAATCCTGGGGTAGCCGTGACAAGTTAAGGCAGACTGGACCCAGGGGGAGAAAAAGAATAGTTAAAAAAAAAAAAAAGACTGGCACTGGTATAGATCCCAATACTGTGCAAAAAAAAAGGCACTTAAAATAGACAGCGTTAATTAACTGGGGCAGGACCGTCTGGTGGCATTTCACAGAAACCTGCAGTCAGTCCGTAAGGTCCAGAATCTGGTTTTGCTTAAATTGGCATCTTAGCAAACAAATCTTTGATAATTATGGCTGAGGATAAATCAAAGGCTTCTGATGAGGGGCCATCTGAAAGCAATAAAAATTCAAGCAGAGGTGCTGAGGAACCCTCCAGATCCTAGCCAAAAAATAAAGCTTCCAAAGATGAAGTTCCTCACAAATTGAAAAATAATAAAAGTGATGAAAAAATTAAGCTTGATCAAGCCACCGACGAAGTGGCTGAAAAGAAGCTCTGTCAAGACAAAAATACTTTTGTTGCTCCTGGGAAAGTCAATAGAGAGACAACATGCAGCTTAAAGCATACAGAAAAAACAAAACACATACAGCCAAAGCCTACGCAGGATCTTCCATCTGTGCAAGATATGGCAAAAGCATGGCAACTGTTCCAGACCCATCAAAACGTGGGTCCTATCTTTACTGGGGCTGGCAAGCACTTTTCCACAGTTCTCTCCTCTGTTGACTGTGAGGTTGACGCAGATGATGACAAACATTTTTATGACGCCCCTGACACGGATTTTGAGGGCCTTGAGCTCCTCGAGTCCCCGGACCCTCCATCTGGGAACCCCCTGGGTGACCAGGAAGATCCCTCCTATGTTTACATTTATACAAAACATGCTAGACACCCTTGACCTCCCTACACAGGAGCTCAACCAGGATTTTGATGAAGACGAAGATTATAAGGAGATGAGAGGTCTTTCAACCCCCAAAACCCTGGTTGTCCCTATCTATAATGCATTCAGAAGAAATACCATGAAAGTGCAAAACCCTACTTAGGTGACGGGTTGATAAGCGGATTGAGAGAAACTATAGATTGTCTAGAAATGGTACTGAGTTCCTGTCTGCACACCCTAGCCATGAGAGTGTAGTGCAGCAGGCAGCTTGTGAGAAAGCTGGAGTCTCCCTGTACCCCTTACCTCCAGAGATGGACTCCAAGAAAATTTACTTTTTAGCAAAGAAAATGTATGCCACAGCATCCCTGCTTTTCAGACTTTCTTCGTGCATGGCATTCACAGCCAAATATCAGAAAGCCCTATGGAAGTCTGTCCTGGCCATTGCACACAGTGGGTCAGATTCTATGGTGCAGGAGCTGTTGGATATGACAAAAATCACCCTGGAAGCTACCAAGTACCAATTCCACATGGCAGATGTCAACAATGATGCAGCCTCTAGGGCGATGGCTCATGCCATTTCTCTGAGATGCTTCACCTGGCTTAGAACTACCAGTCTGACTACAGACACCCAGACCAAGGCCATGGATTTCCCCTGTGATCAAAACATGTTTGATTACAGAACCACAGACTACATGAAAAAGGTTGATGAGTACAAGGCCTCCTGGCAGAGTCATTCGTCCAAACCTAAGCCTGCTGCCTCTCATAGATCCCGACCCAGGGGCGGTAAGGGCAGAAGTTATGTTCCCAGGCCTTACAATCCCTGTTCCCAGTGTGACTTAGGTCAGTACAGGGGGTCTTTCAGAGGCAGGGGCAGAAGGGGCCAAAGAAGAGCCACCTCTACCCAGCCGACTGCCTCGCAGTCTTCAGTCCTGATGTGAGTGTCCAGGTTGCCTCCCCGCTTCCGGTGGCAGGCAAGCTCTCCCATTATCTTCAGTGCTGGTCCCTCATTACGTCGGACAAGTGGCTGCTGCAGATAGTGGAGAAGGGTCTGCCACTACAGTTCAAGCAGATGCCAGACCTCAAGCGTACCTCTGTCCTCTACACAGGTCCCACTGTTGGAATTGGAGGTACAAAACCTGGCTCTACGAGCAGTGGAGAGGGTCTCCGCCCATGAGAAGGGCAAGGGCTTCTATTCCAGGTATTTTCTGACAAAAGAAAACTGGGGAGTGACCACCTATCTTAGGTCTCAGATATTTAAACAAACATCTGAAAAAAAAAAAAACAATTCAAAATGGTCACTCTGTCACTGGTCATACAGTCCTTACAGCAGGGGGACTGGCTAGCCTCCCTGGACTTAAAGAACGTTTACTTCCACATACCCATAAGGAGATCACACAGGAAGTTTCTCAGATTCAAACTTCCTTTGGGTCACTGTCAGTTCGCGCAATGCTCTTCGGTCTGTCCTCGGCCCCTAGAGTCTTTACCAAGTGCCTCGCAGTGGTAGCAGCACACCTCAGGAGACTGGGAGTTGCTGTCTACGCCTATCTGGACGACTGGCTCATAGTAGCAAAGTCTCCTTGCCAGGTCAGGGAGTCCCTTTACCTTACAGAATGCACTCTGGAGTCTCTGGGTTTCATGGTAAAGCTAAAAAATCTTACTTGAACCAGCCCAGCTGCTCACCTTTTAGGGCCCAGCTGGACACTCAGAAAGGATGCTTCAAACACCATGAAGTCTTGCTATATTATAACAATAGCAGTCAGCCACTGCAGCTGAACTGCCCCGAGAGGAAGGAGTTAACTCCAGAAGATCTGAGTTCTACAGCGGGGCTGTGTCCAAAGTCTTCATCTGGCAGTTTCAAATGAAACTGTCAGATTCTTTACTCCGCTTCACTGAACAGTCGCTCCGAGATCAGCTCCTTCAGCTCGGTTCATTCTCGGTTCAAGCGAGTATTTTTCGGTTCATTTGAACCGCAAAAGTTATTATTTTACCGCATTTCGGTTTTAAAGCTCTATCTGGTAACCGTAAGTACTAAAATTTAAGTCTGTGTGGAAAATTAATTATCGGTTCGGTTTGAACCGATCGGTTGGTTTTCTGCATTTTAAAAGTGTACAGTGGGTTTTAGAGTGCGGTTCTCGTTCTTATTGGTTCTAAAAAACGGAATTATAACTTTTTTTCAAATACCCGTGACACGGTTAGGAACCGATAAGGTGTCTTGCCTGGCACTGCCATCAAAAGGGCAAGTTTTGGTTAGGCTGGCATTATGTCTGAGAAACCCAAAGAAAACCGGCCCACTGGGTTTCAACACGTGTGATGTCTGGGGCGCCTTTGCCAAGGCTGACCCACACACCACTTGTGTTTATTGTCTGGGGGCTGACCACCTCCTGTCAGACTGCCAGGTGTGTAAAAATTTCCCTGCAGCCACCCTGGAGAAGAGATTGGGCCGGCTCAGGGAACGAGAGGCCAAAAAGTCCGCCGACCCGGATGGCCAGCCCGGTCCAGTACCCACTGGACCAGAGGGAGTGCCCTCTGACCAGGGCGAGACTTCCTCGGGCAAAAGGAAGGCTGGTTCAGAGGAACCAGTCCCAAGTAAAAAGACAAGGAAATCAGTAGATCTGGAGTCCAAAATTGTGTCTCCAACTGCTGCAGAGATAGCTAAAGCCATTCAGATTGTCCAGTCACTGTCTCAGGGATCTGTAGAACCACCAACAGCTGGTAAAAGGTTGGTCTGCTCAGTCCCAGTGGTTCAGGATTTTGAAGTTGAGGATTTTTATGAACCACAGGAGGGGGAGGAATTTGATCAATATATGTGTGGCTGGGGGGTCTGGACGTGCCCATTGAACCGGACATCTCTCCAGACAGACCTTTAGAATCTCCTCCTATTCTGTCTGAGTCCCTTCTTCTTTTATTTTTACAAAAGGTTGCGAGAAACCCTCCAGCTTCCTTTAGAGGAGGCTGTGGATGAGCAAGAGGAGCCTGATTATGTGGAAATGATGGATATTCCAGAGTCTAGGAGGTTGTCTATTCCTTTGCATAAGTCATTTAGAAGCAAACAACAAAGATTTTAAAAATCCTCATTCTGTCCCTCCTGTAGATAAAAAATGGACAGAAGGTATACTTTGTCAGGCTCGGATCAGACTTCCTTACTGAGCAGTGTAGTCATGTAGGTGTGGTACAAGCTGCAGCCTGTGACAAGGCTAATATTCCTCTGGCCTCACATCCTCCTGATAAGGATTCCAGGAAGATTGATGCCATGGCTAAGAAACAGTATATGGCAGCTTCTTTGGGACTCAGGCAGGCAAATTATATGGCTTATGTAGCTAGATATCAGAAATCTAGGTGGGACACAGTATTGCAGTTAGCCAAGCAGGCCCATGGCCAGCTGGCTAGTGAGTTGGAACAGGTGGCTGCTGATGGCATTGAAGCTCTAAAGTTCAATTTCATACTGCTGTTGATGTTAATGATGTTTCTTCTAGGGTCATGGCCACTTCTGTAGCTTCCGTGGGTTGGCATGGCTCAGATGCACTAATCTGTCCCAAGATACCCAGTCAAAGGCTATGGATTTTCCTGTAGGGAAATTCTCTTTTGGGAGCAAACAGAAAACTGTATGAAAAGATGGATGAATACAGAACTACCTACAAAAAGTGCCCAGGCTAAGGAGAAGCATGCCATGCCACAAAGGCATGCTCCCAGAGGTAGGGCAGGCCCTTTCCAGGCCTTTACCAATTTCAAGCCTCCTCTGCTGTCTCAGCAGAGGGTTTCTTCAGAGGCAGGGGTAGACTGGCACAAGTAGACCGTCCCCTCCCTCAGCCTAAGGCTGCTGCTAAGCAGGCACCCTGATGGGGTGTCCAGGGCCGATTCTCCTGTACCGTTGGGGGGCAGGTTGGCCTATTTCAGCCGGAACTGGCTGTCCCTGACTACGGACAGATGGGTTCTGGAGGTAATAGGCCAGGGTCTGGTTCTCCGCTTCAAACACTTTCCAAAGATGAGAGCCAGGCATTTTCCACCTGCAAATCCTTCAGAAGCCCTTGCTTTGGAAGCAGAGGTTTCTGCTCTGCTGGACTGCAAAGCAGTGGAAAGGGTTCCTCCTTGCCATCAGGCAAGGGGCTTTATTCAAGATACTTTCTTACCCCAAAAAAGACAGGAGAATGGCGGCCCATTCTAGATTTAAGATACTTGAACAAGCATCTGTTGAAACCAAAGTTCAAAATGTTGACTCTGGCAATGATATTGCCTTCCTAAGGCCAGGGACTGGCTAGCTTCCCTGGACCTCAAGGATGCCTATTTTCATGTTCTGATCAGGTCTTCTCACGAAAGTACCTCAGGTTCGAACTGCCCTCAGGCCACTACCAGTTCAGGGCAATGCCCTCTGGCCTTACCTCTGCGCCAAGGGTATTCACAAATGTCTCGCTGTGTAGTGGCTCACTTAAGAAGGCAAGGGTTGCTGTGTTTCCCTACCTGGACGACTGGCTCATTGTGGTCAGTCTCCGGTCAGGTGAAATCCCACTTGCAAGTCACCCAGCAGCTTCTCACTTCCTGGGATTCCTGCTAAACTTACCAAAGTCGTTCTGGAACCAGTTCAGGTCCTAACTTTCATAGGCGAGAATTGAACACAAGGTTAGCCAGGGCTTTTCTTCCCTCGGAAAGGGTGGACAGACTCATCGCCTGGCATCTTCCTTTACCCTGCGGGTCTCTCGACCAGCAAGGCATTTTCTGCAACTCCTCGGGCACATGGCTGCTTCCACAGAGCTGTCGTGCAGGGAGCAAGATTCCAGATGAGGGACATTCAGTTCCATTTGAGGGCCTATTGTCTCAAAGGAAGGACCCTCTACCAAGTTGGTCCCAGTTACTCAAACTCTGATCCTAGCCCTCCACTGGTGGCAGGTCCAGAGCAATTTAAGACAGGGGTTCCTTCATTCCCATTTCTCACTCCCTCACCCTCACCACAGATGCCTCCCTGTTAGGGTGGGGGCTCACCTGGGCGACCTTGCCACTCCAGGGGTATGGTCTCCTCAGGAGTCTCTGCTCCACATCAATCTTTGGAACTCAGAGCTGTCTTTTTAGCTCTTGGTGTTTTCAGATTCTGTCCAGAACAAAGTGGTTCAAGTCAGGACAGACAATACCACCACAATGTGGTACATCAACAAGCAAGGGGCACTCGGTCTTCAGCCTTGTGCACGGAAGCAATGAAGTTGTGGTCTCTGGCTTACTCCTGAACACCTCCCTGATAGCGGTTCATCTCCCAGGAAGGACAATGTCCGTGGACGCCTCAGCAGAATTTCTCAGGGCCATCACGAATGGGCTCTGAATCCACAAGTGCTGGGGTCTGTCTTTGCCAGATGGGGCACTCCTCAGATAGATCTTTTCACAGCCCCAGACAACCACCAACTTCCTCTTTTCTGTTGCAGGCCTCCAGTTCTGGGCTCAGTCCTCTGGCGCCTTTCTGTTGGACTGGAAAGGAAGTTCCTGTATGCCTTCCTCCCTTCCTCTCCTTTTCAGGGTACTAGTAAAATCAGATCTCAACCTTGCAGAGTGATTCTGATTGCCCCAGATTGGGCCAGACAGCCCTGGTATCCTCTGCTCCTGTCCTTGGCAGTCCACCTGCCCTGAGCCTGCCCAGAGTCCACGACTTACTGGCCTGTGCACAGGGGAGAGTGTATCCGGACCTCAAATCCCTCCACCTCAAGGCTTGGCTCTTGAGGAGCTAGAATTTGCTGACTTACACCTTTCTCAAGGTGTCATGGATATTTTTAAAGGCTTCACAGGCAGCCTTCCACTAGGGCCAATGATATCCTAAGTGGAAGAGGTTTTCCATCTGGTGCTCTGAGAGGCAGATTATCCCAGAATCTGCTGATCTTCCCATTCTACTGGACTATTTGGTCCATCTGAATTCCCTAGGCCTTAGACCAGCTACCCTGAAGGTTCATCTGGCAGCTGTCTCTGCTTTTGTGTCAGCAGGGAAGCCTGCCTCCCTTTCTTCTCACCCGGTGTTCTCCAAGTTTTTTAAAGGGTTACTTCATACTAACCCTCCTTTTCGGGAACCAGCTCCCGCCTGGGACCTGAATATTTGCATTGCTCAGTTAATGCAACCCCTTGAGCCTCTGTCTTCTGCAGAGCTCAAGTATTTAACTTGAAAACTGCTTTCCTAGTAGCTATCACTCTGCCAGACGTACAAGTGAGCTACAGGCCCTGTCAGTGGAAGAAGATTTTATCTCTTTCCACAGAGATAAGGTAGTCCTTAGGACTAATAGAAAGTTTTTGCCTAAGGTGGTTTCTGATTTCCACCTGAATCAATCTATCTCTCTCCCAGTATTTTTCACTGAGCATTCTTCCTCAGGTGAGAGGAGACTGCACAGCTTGGATGTCAAAAGAGCCTTAAGCTACTATTTAGAGCGCACCAGAGGTCATAGGTTCGAATCCCTCCAACTCTTTCTTACCTATGGCGAGGTTGGCAAGGAAACCTGCCACTAAGAGAACAATTGCAAGGTGGATTGTTTCTTGTATCCAATTCTGTTATCAGAAACTGGTGGAGTACCCCCTCAGGATTGAGGGCCACTCCACCAGGGGTACAGCTGCGCTCTCTAGCGGCTGCTAGAGACATCCCCATTCTGGAGATTTGTCAAGCTGCTACCTGGAAGACAGTTCACACCTTTACAAGCATTATTCCCTGGATGTCCAGTCCAGGAGAGATGCTCGGTTTGGCACAGCTGTGCTTCAGAGCCTATTTCCTAAGTAGGTTCTGACCTTCCATGGAGGTACTGCTGTGTATTCGTTATTGTTATAATATAGCAAGACTTCATGGTGTTTGAAGAAAAATTACTCACCTTAGTAATTGCTTTTCTTCTCATGGAGTCTTGCTATTATCTCATCTCCCTCCTACCCCTCTCAGAACTTCTGCTTGGGTAGGGGTGGTGAATTAGTGCAAGCACTGTGTCATGCCATTGTAGTTTTCCCTTACCTCTTTTCCTTGGGTTAGGGATCTAGATTGTTTCATTTAGGTTATTTATATTGCCCCTTCCTGGACTTGAGTCTTTTGGGGCAGGGGGGCTCATATGTGCTTGTCAAGGGTGGTAAACGAACCATATACCATCAATTTTGTTATTATGGCTCTGAGTGTTTTTTTGTTCTTTATGTTGTTGTTATTATTACTAGTAGGTAGCCATGGGTTAGTGTATTTTTTTCCACACAGACTTTCCGTCCTTTGATGTTAGCTTCGTAAAGATCTGACAGTTTCATTTGAAACTGCCAGATAGAGCTTTGGGCACAGCGTCCTCGCGCTGTAGAACTCCAGATCTTCTGGAGTTAACTCCTTCCTCTCCGGGGCAGTTCAGCTGCAGTGGCTGACTGCCATTGTTATAATATAGCAAGACTCCATGAGAAGAAAAGCAATTACTAAGGTGAGTAATTTTTCTTTCCTCCCACAGGAAAGAATTCAGAGTTCCCTTCAGTGGCAGATTCTTTCTGCCTGGGGACAGCCTAGACCAGCCAGACATTTTCTCAAACTCCTGGGACACATGGCTTCTATGACTGCAGTGGTCCCAGGAGTCAGGTACAGGATGCGACTCCTACAAGCCTACCTCAGAGTTTGCTGGTCTCGTGAAACAACAACTTTTAAAGTTGATACCGTGACGGAGCAGTTCCTCCAAAACCTGCTGTGGTGGAAGAACCCTGCAAATTTATAGTCAGGGGTTCCCTTCCAAGCTCCGCTTCCCACGAAGGTGATCACCACAGATGCCTCCCTTTTGGGGTTGGGAGCACATCTGGACAGTGCCTCAGTAAGCGACACCTGGACTCTTGAAGAGTCACAGTTGCACATAAATCTCTTGGAACTCAGAGCAATCTTTCTAGCACTCAAAGCTTTCGCTCCCAGCATAAAAGGGCAGGAGGTTCAAATTCGAACAGACAACACCACTGCAATGTTTTATATAAACAAGCAGGGTGGTACCAAATCAGGAATACTCTGTTTGGAAGCTCTGGTCTCTGGCCTTCTCCCTGGGAATCAGCCTCTCCGCTATTCACCTCCCAGGCAAGCACAATACACTGGCAGATGCTCTGAGTCATCAGTCAAGGCCAGAGCAAATGGACCCTGAATAAGCAAATACTAGCTACAGTGTTCAGGCAGTGTGAACACCAGAAGTGGATCTGTTTGCCTCGCCCCATAATTTTCAGCTTCCTCAGTACTGTTGCAAGGCCCCAGTCCTGGGAATGCTCCTCTGGATGCCCTGATCCTGGACTGGTCAGGAGGTTCCTATAAGCTTTCTCCCCCCATACTCAGGGTTTTGCTGAAACTCTGACAGCAGCCTGCATCAATGATCCTGGTGGCTCCAGATTGGCCCAGGGCAAGCCTGGTGCCCTCTCCTTCTCTGTGTCCTGCAGCAAGCCCATTCGCCTGCCTCCAACTCACTCCCTGCTAACCCTTCCTCAGTCAGGAATGCAGTATCCAGACATACACTCTCTTCACCTCAAGGCCTGGTTCTTGAGGAGTTAAGAGTTTCCATCTTCACAATACTCTGAACCGGTCCTTAAGATACTGAGGATGGCTAAAAAAAAAAACCATTTAAGAAGTCTTATGCAGCCAAATAGAAAAGGTTTTCCCCCTGGTGCAAGAGCAAAAAGGTCAAACCCCTCTCAGCTTCAGACTCTCAGCCGCTAGATTACTTGGTACACTTACAGGCATCAGGCTTGAAACCATCTTCCCTCAAGCTACACCTGGCGGCAATTTCAGCCTACCTTTCGGTGGGAAAGAAATTCATTTTTTTCCCACGCCATTTTTAAACACTTTTTCAAAGGCCTGTTTCACCTCCGACCTCCAGTCAGGGAGCCCGTTCCTCCTTGGTGCCTGAACCTTTGCATAGACAAGCTCATGAATCCACCTTTCGAGCCTATGTACACTGCCCACATCAAGTTTGTAACTTGGAAGACAGTCTTCCTGGTAGCCATTACCTCTGCCAGGAGGATTTCGGAGCTGCAGGCCCTGTGCTCTGAGCCAAATTACAGCATCCCTCATAACGATAAAGTTGAGTTCAGGACAAATAGGAAATTTCTGCCAAAGGTGGTTTCAGAGTTTCACTTGAACCAGTCCATTACTCTGCCTGTCTTCTTTACTGAGCAGTCCACTCCTGGCGAGCAAAAGCTCCACAGCCTGGATGTCAAAAGAGCTGTGTGTCACTATCTACATAGAAACATAGACAGTGTCGGCAGATAAGGGCCTATGGCCCACCCAGTCTGCCCATTTGAGCTTGTAAGTTCAGTTTGTTTTCCTAGAAGTCTGTTGCCCCTTACCCCTGACCTCCAGAATTCCTTTATGTCTATCCCATGCATTCTTAAATCCCGTGATTATTTCAGCCCCCACCACTTCCTCTGGCAGGGTGTTCCACTTGTCCACCACCCGTTCTGTGAAGAAATTCTTTCTCATCTAGAGCATACTAGACAGTCCAGAGGCTCTTCCACTCAGTTATTCCTCACCTACGGGGATGTAGGCAGAGGAAGGCAAGCTAGTCTCTTGTATTAGATTCTGCTATGATAAAGCTGGTCACCAACCTCCAGTGGGGCTCAGGGCCCGTTCCACCAGGGGCACTGCAGCATCGATTGCAGCAGCAAGAGACATTCCCCTCCTGGATGTCTGCAAAGCAGCTGCCTGGAAATCAGTGCACACCTTTGTGAAACACTACAGTTTGGATGTGCAGACCAGATCTGATGCCAGATTTTGCAGGTTGGTTCTGTAGAACCTCTTTCCTAACTAGGTTCTCTGCCCACCTGCCACTTGGTACTGCTTGGTAGTCTGCTAAAGTTACTGATGCTAAAGGACTCTTGGGGTAAGAAGAAAAAATTACTGCAGTAGTCTTCTTGCCTCCAAAGGGTCCTTTAGCACCAGTAAGCTCCCACCTTTCCTCCCCGGTTCACCTGTCGGAGAAGGACTCTTTTATCACATTGCTTACCAGATGTGGAGTTTCTTATTGATTAGTTTTTAACTTGTGGTGGACATTTGTGGACATTTTCATGTTTTTTGAATCCTGCTGATTCTTTTTCGGGGCATGTGCTCTTGTTCTCGTTTTCCTTGGAAAAAATTCTGAAGCCTTCAACAGCTCTCACTCAGCTCACTCCCCCCCTCCTCCTTTTTCATTGGCTATGGCCCTAAGCTCATTTAAATAAAAATTCTCTTAAAGGCATATCTCCGGGCAGTTGCACCTAGCCAGCTAACTGCTAAAGTTATTGATGCTAAAGGACCCCTTGGAAGGAAGAAGATTACTGTGGTGAGTAATTTTTCTTCTGCCAGAAGTATTAGTGAGCTGCAGGCTCTGTATATTGAAAAATACTACATCTCATTCCACAGAAATAAGGTAGCTCTGAGAACAAATGGGGAAATTCCTCCCTAAAGTGGTCTCTGATTTCCACTTTAATCAATCTATCACTCTGCCAGTCTTTTTTTACTGAGGAGGTGAGGGACCAGGCAGAGGTCCTAAATGACTACTTTGACTCTGTGTTTTCCAGGGAGGGAGATGGGAAACTGACAAAGTGGGAACGGTTGGCGTTGGAAGAAACAGGAGAGGAATGGAGGGGCAACAGATAAGGAAAAGCGGAGGAAGGGTAACCCAGGGTTTCACATTGGGATAACCGCCAGTTTTTTGGGGGCAGGGCAAACAGAAGTTGAAATCCCCACTGAACGGGTGTGGAAGGCCCTGAAAAAGGAAAAATCCCTGGGGCCAGATGGCATACATCCAAGAGTCCTATGGGACTGGCAGATGTTCTAGCTGCACCCCTAGTGGAGCTCTACAAAAGGTCACTCGAGACAGGGATAGTGCCTAGGGATTGGAGAGAGGCAAACGTGGTGCCAGTACATAAAGGGGAGTCGAGAGAAGCGACCAGTAACTATAGACCTGTCAGTCTGACATCAGTGGTGGGCAAAATTATGGAGAGTATACTGAAGGAACGTATAGGGGGGTTCTTGGAGGAGATAGGATGTCAGGATAGTCGACAACATGGGTTTGTGCTGGGTAGATAGTGTCAAACTAACCTTGTGGAGTTCTATGAATGGGTAACATCAGAACTGGACAGGGGAAAGCTGGTGGGTGTGCTATTCTTCGACGTAAGCAAGTTGTGTGACTCTGTACCGCACAAAGGCCTTCTGGAGAAACTGAGGGGCATGGGAGTACGCCCATTGATGGTCAGATGGATAGGAAATTGGCTGGCCGAGCGCACCCAGAGAGTAGTAGTCGGTGGGAGAGCTCAACCCTAGAGGGGTCATGAGTGGGTACGTAGGCCCGTCCCAGTCATATTGTTTAATGCATACTTCTCAGATATCAGGGAGGGTATAGGGTGTGAAATGAGTCTCTTTGCTGATGACTCCAAGCTGTGAGCAGTGGTTGATGGGGAGGAGGGGACCTGGAGACCCTGGATAGGTGGGCTCGCACCTGGAAATTACATTTTAACTCCTCAAAGTGCAAGGTGTTACACCTGGTGAGGGGGAACCCCAAACACGAGTACACCCTGGGTGGGGAGGTGTTGGAGGCCATGTCAGGAGAAAAAGACCTAGGGGTCCTGGTGGATGCAGGTATGAATAACTCTGAGCAGTGCAGGAGGGCGGAAGTCAAGGCAAATAGGATGTTGGGCTGCATCACAAGGGGGATCACCTTAAGGAGTAGGGAAGTGATTCTGATGCTGTGCAATGTTCTGGTTAGACCACACCTTGAGTATTGGGTACAGTTCTGGAGACTGCACCTGTGAAACGACATACAGCTCCTGGAAAGGGTCCAGTGGGGCAACCAAGATGATACGCTGTCTGGGGATTTAATGTATGAGGAGAGACTGGAGGAGCTCAGCCTGTTTTTCATTGAAGGAGAGGAGGGACCGGGAAGACATGATTGAGGTCTTCAGGTACCTCAAGGGCATAAATAGGGTAGACAGGGAGGGGCTTTTTAGGTTAAAGGAGGGGAGTATCACCAGAGGGCATGGTTTGAAGTTGGAGGGAGGGAGGAAAGATGAGGGGGGAAGAGGAGGAGGTATTTCACTGAGAGGGTGGTAGAACCTTGGAATGCGCTCCCTGGCGAGCTGGTTCTGCGGTGGAGGGTTTCAAGAAAGGGTGGGGCAGGTTTAGAATAGGGATAAAGCAGGGTGGGCCTGGCCCAGGGGGCCGGCATGGACTTCAGGGGAAACAAATGCAGTGGGGGGGAGGCCTCGGTACCCACCTGGGGCCCTGAGACACAGAAGACTCCGAGCAGACCGTGAAGGCCTATTCTGCTGGCAGTTAGTGTGTTAGTATTCTAGTTCAGGTGAACGTCGACTCCACAGTCTTGATGTTAAGAGGGCTGTGAGGTACTACGTGACTCTCACTAGGGACCATAGGCGCAGGACAGAAAACAGCTGTTCCTGGCTTATGGGGATGTGGGTAAAGGAAATCCAGCATCTAAAAGGTCAGTTTCTTGCTGGATAGTTCAGTGCATCCAGTTTTGCTACTTGAAAGCTGGGAAGGAGCCCCCAACAGGACTGAGGGCCCATTCCATAAGAGGAACAGCTGCTGCTATAGCAGCTGCCAGGGATGTTCCATTGTAGGAAATCTTGTAAAGCAGCTACATGGGGGACAGTACACAATTTACAAAGCATTACAGCCTGGACACCCAGTCCAGAAGTGATGCTAGGTTTGGCATAGCAGTCCTGCAGAGTCTTGTTTCCAAAGTAGGTTCTGTGCCCACCTCCAAAGTTGCCGCTTCTTGGTCTTCAAGAGTTAGGAATATTGGAGAATTCCTGAGGTAAGAAGAAAAAAAATACTCACTGTAGTAATCTTGGTTCTTCCAGGGTATTCTTCAGTATTCATAACTCACCCACCCTGCCTCCCCTTCTAGAACCAGTGGCCTCTGCACTCCAGGTTGAATAACCATGTGTAGGGTACCTCACACTGGCATGGCCTATCTGTTTGAGCCCTGTTGGGCATTGTTTCCCCCTTCTTCAGGTGATTCTGGCATTCGGGGTTGCTCCAGTTGGTTTGTTTAGCTTTCTTTTTATTGTTGGGTAGATATTTTTGTTGTTTGGGCCGTTCCTTGAAGGTTCTCTAAGAAATCTGAGGCGTTATAGAACGAGCTGATAAAAGCAGCATTTTAAAGGTAGGACAAGCCAATGATAGGTTCTATCATTAGCATAACGCTCTGTCTACGGGCAGTTCTACTTCAAAGGCTGACTGCAAGAGTTATGAATATTGGAGAATATCCTGGAAGAAACAAGATGCTACGGTGAGTAAAATTTTGCTTTTGCCTGTGGACAGGGTGGAGCAGGCCCATCTGGTATCCTCCAGTCGGCAGGTCCCCACCAGGGTTTTCCCTGGCCTTCTGGGCCACATGGCAGCAGCAATTGCCATGATTCCCTGGCCAATCTGCATATGCTGTTCCTCAATAGACCTTGAGGGTCCAGTGGGACCAGCGCGTGGACGACCTGGAGGTTTCTGACCTGGTCCGGAGGGTTCTGTCATGGTAGCTGGATCTGGCCAACCTCCTTGGGGGGGGGGGGTAATCTCTTCAGCTCTCGACCCCCCCTGGGCAGATTCTCATGTCAGATGCATCTGGCCTGGGATGGGGTGCATATCTGGACTATCACGAGACCCGGGGTACCTGGACAGACATAGAGCAGGGTCTTCATATCAATGTCCTGGAGATGCAGGCTGTTCTTTATGTCCTTTCAGACTCCTCTCCTCCCTGGTCCACTGCAGGTGCAGGTGGACAGCGTGTGGTGTGGTGTATTACATCAACAAGCTGTGTTGAGAGGCAATTAGAGTCTGGTATTGGGCCATAGTGCACAGTCTGCAGCTCATGGCTGTTCATGTTCCAGGCGTTCAAAGCGTCTTGGCAGACAGTCTCAGCTACTCTAGATCGTGGGCTCACGGTGGGAGCTTCAACCTCGGTTGAAGATCTCTTCAACCGTGGGGCCGCCCAGAGTTGGACCTCTTTGTGTCCCCACTCAACGCAAAACTGCCGCTTTTCTGCTCGCTTGATCCCTGGCCTGGAGTTTTCTGGCGAGACACATTGTCTCTCTCTCCTGGAAGGAGGTTTCTGTAACCTTTCTCCCTTCCTGCTCCTACAGAGGTTCTTCTCAAGGTCCAGTTGAAGAAGGGTAGAGGATTATTCTCGTAGGCCCCCTTCTGGCCATGCCAGATTTGATTTCCTTGCTGCAACAGCTGGCAGTGGAATCTCTGGTGCCCTTTCCCCTGTGCACCGGCTTGCTCTCCCAGGGCTGGGGCATCCTAGTCCATCCGGACCTGAAGTCCCTGCATCTCCATGTGTGGCACCTGTGGACCTCACTGTTGCCCGTTTCGGGGTATCCTCTGGGATTGCAGATGTTCTGGTGGCAGTCAGGAAACCCTCCATTAGGGCCACTTATGCTATGAAATGGAAGTGCTTCTAAGTTTGGGCCACTGCTCTTATTTGGATCCTTTCACCTGCCCGTGAATCAGGTGTTGAAGTACCTACTTTTCCTTTCGGATTCGGGCTTGGGGTACTTCTCACTTAAGGTGCACCCTTCTACCATCTCTGCGTACCATGTACCTATTGAGGGCAAAGCTGTTGCCCAGCTTGAGATGTCCCACACATTCCTGCGGGGCATTTTGCATCTGAAACCTCCATTCGAGACCCGGTCCCTCCATGGAGCCTGAACTTTATGTTGGAGAAACTCACTTTACCTCCCTTTGAACCAGCTGCGAGTTGCGCTTTCTGTTATGGAAAGTGCTTTTTAGTTGCTGTTACTTCTGCTCGAAGGATTTCAGAGCTCCAGGCCCTTCTGTGTAAGGAGCCTTATTTGGTTTTCACAAAGACAGGTGTCTTTCTTGTCACGAATCTAAGTTTTTACCTAAGGTGGTGTCAGAGTTTACCTTGAATCAATCCATCCACTTTCCAGTTTATTTCCTGAGTATTCCAATCAGGAGAGGACTTGCTCTATACTTTCGATGTACATAGGATGTTGCGGTACTACATGAACTGCACAAAGCCTTTCAGAAAATCTGAACAGTTGTTTTTGTTCGCCCCTAAGAGAGAGGGTACTCTTGTTTCAAACCGCGTTTAAGTGGTTAGTGAATTGGATTGTTTATTGCTGCCGCAAGTACAACAAACTCCTTCCAGGGGTGGTCAAAGGCCATTCCACCAGGGGTATGGCTGTCTCCATGGCTTGCTTCAGAAGCGTGTCTGCTGCAGAAATCTGTGCAGCTGCCACCTGGAGTTATAGCCACACTTTAACCAAACAGTACAGTCTGGACATCACCTCTAGGTGCAGGGCCAGTTTCAACCTAGCAGTTCTTCAGGGCCTTCTCTCCTGAACTCTTGGCTGCTGATCTGTCCTCCTCCCGGTACTGCTTGGGACTCAGTCCTACCAGTGTGGCCTGCTGCAAGAGCTTTCCTTGAAGTAAGATAGTACAATTACATAGATACTTTATTTCTGTAGCGCCCTTTCCAGAGACTGAGTGCTTCACAATTAAAACACAGTACGACAATTTTAAAACATTCGTAAAGATAAAAAATTGGAGCAAGCAGCAATATCCAAACAATATATATATAAAACTATCTATCCAACTAGTTAAAATCTGATTCATACCATCTATAAATGAAAAAACCTGGCTAAGTAAATACATTTTTAGTCCTTTTTTGTAGGTATCCACCGAGGGTGCCTTCTGCAGCTGTTTAGGTGAAGAGTTCCATAGAGTAGGTGCAGCCACTGAAAACACTCATCACCAGAGTGACGCAGCCTAACTCTAGGAACACTAAGGAGTCAACCCTCGATGGAATGGAGAGCCTGGAACGGACGGTGAAGCACAAGGAGATTTTGCAGGTGGACTGGTCCCCCTTCGTGTACGTAAGAACCTTTCTGTAACAGATCTTCGAGGGAAGCTCTTGCAGCAGGCCCTGCTTTCCTCCCTCCTTCCCCCTGCTGCTCTTTTTTCTCTTGCTCTACTTCTGCCTTTCTTTTGGCTTTCAGGAAACCTCTTTGGTTCCCCTTCAGCTGCCTGTATGGGGTCCTCCGGTGGGAGAACTGAGGTAGGTGTGAGGGACTGCCACTTGTATAGGCTAGGCTGACGTCAGCTATCTGATGTTGGCGGTGGGTGGTCCCCCATGATAGACTGCTAGCTAAAAGTTTTCCGTGTGGTTCTAGCGCCTGGTGGCTTAGTCCTACCGGTGTGGCCTGCTGCAAGAGCTTCTCTCGAAGATCTACTGTTGTGGCAAGTTCTCATGTAACTATACTGGCTCAGCCCATCCTTTCCCCCCAACCCCCAGTGTCCACCCTATTGCAGAATTTTGGTGTCATCCACAAAGTGGCAGCCCTTCCCTTCCAGCTGCTTTGAGGATTGGTCCCAGCACTGATCCCCGAGGTCCTCTGCTGGTCCCCTCCCTTCCTCCAAGTGAATTCCTTTTAACTCCACTCTCCATTGCCTATTCCCGAACCAATTTCTTACCCAGTTTACCACCTTTGGACCCATTCCTAAGCTATCCAGCTTGCTAGTCTTCTGTGTGGAGCAATGTCAAGCCTTACAGAAATCTAGGTTGGCCACATCCACCACTCCATCCTGATCTAATTCCTTGGTCACCCAGTCAAAGAAGGTTCCACCCATTGAGAGCGCCTGCCGTTGGGCGCCCAGTCATCAGGGTGCCAAGTCGGGATTTTGCCGACCCCTGATTTGCGGGGGGCTTTGCCCCAACCCCCCTTCCTTAAGATTCTAACTCCGAGGAGGGGTGGACCTTGGGGAGAGGGTGCAGATCCCGAAATTGGCACCCTGATGTGCTGGTGCACTAGTGCCGGTGCTCTAATGGCCGGAAGATGTCAAAGAAACCTCTCAGATTCGTTTGACATGACCCCCCCCCCCCCAATATGAATCCATGCTTCCTTCTTCCTTGGGTCTTGTAAGCCATTGGATTCAAGATATTCCAGAGTCATCTTCAGCAGTGACTCCATTACCCTTCCCATCTCCGCTGACTGGCCTGTCATTGCCCTCCTGTACCCTGCTACCACATGTGTGTAGTGGGACAACATCTACCGTCCTCCAGTCCTCCGGAACCACTCTTGTTTCCAATGCTTTTGTTAAATAGGACTGTCAGAGGTGTAGCCAGTACCTCCCTGTGCTCCCTCAGTACCCTTGGATGCACCCCATCTGGTCCCATTGCTTTGTTCACTTTCAAATTAGTGAGTCCTTCCAGCACACACTCCTCTAAAATGGACTAGTATCCCCTCCCTCCTTCCAGTACTCCTGTTTCTTTTGTGTCTCCCCTTCTCCTTCTCTGAACACTGAACAAAAGCATTTGTTCAGGGTGTTTGCCTTTTCCTGGTCCCCACTGCACAGTCCCACCTTCCCTTTTTAACCTTACAGTTCCATCTCTGGTCTTTCTCCTTTCACTTGCATACCTAAAAAATGCGTTGTACTCCTTCATCACTGCCTGGGCTATTCTCACTTTAGTTTGCACCTTTGCGCTCCTTACTTCTCTCCCTGCTTCCTTCTGTTTCCCCTGATACACCTCCCTATCCTTCTCCCTCTGCTTCTCCTTATACATTCTTGAGTGCTACCCTTTTAGCCTTACCTTTTTCTTCACTTCTTTTGAGATCCATGTCAGTCTCATTTTCCTCTTGCTTTTGCTCACTTGATTGACACAGAGGTTTGTTTCCTATGGCCTTTTTTAGCTTCACCCACTGTTCCTCCTCCCCACCCAGGTCATTCCCCCCGCCAGGTCATCCCTAAGGCACATGGCCATCTTTTTTTTTTTTTCTATTATTTTTTTTTAATCCTCCTGTGGAGCTTGGCAGGCGGCTCCGGTCCCTCCCTTGGAGGGAACTTTGTCTCCGGCCGCACTGTTCTCCCATCTGACACCCCTTAAATCCCACTTTCCCCCATTCCGGAGTGAAATCCCGACATCAGGGGCCAGAACAAGGTGCTGGTGCGGCCATGATGGAGCCTGCCAGCTCCTTTTTCCTCCAGTTTTCCTCCTGCCTGCCCCCCCGACTAAGTATGTTGGCGACGTCCCTCCCGGCTGACGCCAGAGGGTGATCGATGAGCGGGATAGCAAACGCTCCCTTCCTGAGAGAGGAGAGCAGTCCTCTGAATGCTCTATCCTCTTTCTTTTTCCCCCTGCCAACCCCAGCTGCCCAGGCTCATTCCTGAACCCGAGTTGCCAGTGTGGCGCGAGGTGTAGCTACCAGAGCCTCAACCTCCAGCACGACTGGGCCACCATCTTTTTAAAATCTGCCCTCTTGGAGACCTGGTGGTGCTGAGGGTTGAGGCACTGGATGCCACACCTCGTGCCGTGCCGGCGACCCGGGTTCAGGAACGGACTCTGGTTGCTTGGGGCTCAGCTGGGGAGGTAAGGATTGAGCTTCTGGAAGACTACTCTCCTTCCTTGGGAAGGGGGGTTTGTGCTGCATACATCAGCACAACAAGAGGGGTTCATCCCGCTCCGAGGGTGCTTGGCTGCCTCTGCAAAGGTGGAGACAGCTGCTGCGCCATTGCTTAGGTGCGGAGAAAACCAGAGGAAAATATCAGCACCGGCAGGACCCATGATGGTCCCGATGGGCCGGAGGACATACCTCCGAGGTGGGGCCGAGCTCTTGCTGGGTCCTGAGGTGGTAAAATACTGTCGTGATATTAAAAAAAAAAATCTGCCCTCTTAGTCAAAGACCCTTGCCCTTGTGTGGTTCAGACCTGCAGCTGTCCTTTTATTGAACCATACTGTGCGATGATCGCTTGTTCCCCAGGCGGCCTCCTACATTGACATCTGCAACATTGTCCCTGTTAGTGAGTACCAGGTCCAGTGTTGCCTCATCACTGAATGGGTTCACTGTCTAGTTGCCTGAGGACGCCCTGCAGGGAGTCCAGGACGTCCCTGTTTTTAACTGAAGCTGCAACTGGGAAATCCCAGTCTACATCCTGCAGTCCCCCACCAGCAGCACCACCTCCCCCTTTTCTGCCATCTTTCCAGTGGCTTCCACCAGTACCTTATCTAACTCCTCCCCCTTTGCTGGAGGTCTGTAGATCATGCCATTGTGCAGAGAGGCTTCATTTGCCATCTCTATGGTGACACACAGTGCCTCTGCTCCCCCTGTATTCCTTGAATCTCCGTTGCTTTTATACCTTCCCTCACATAAAGCACCACACACCCTCCTTTCCTTCCCACCCTGTCCCTCCTGAACAGAGTATAGCCGAGTATGGACGTGTCCCAGTCGTGGTTTTCAGTGCAACATGACCTATGACTCGGTAATGGCCACAGTATCCAGGCTGGCCTCTGCCATTGATTATGGCCTCTAGGTCTAGAATCTTATTTCCTAGACTTCTAGCATTTACACACGTGGCCTTCCAGATTTTGTTACCACTCTACTTGGTATCGCTTTCTTTACTTTTTGCCCTTTCTCGTTCCCCCTCTTGTTTTTAATGCTTCCGTTCTCATCCCCCTTAATTTCTACCACTGTACTTCATTTATTAATTTCCACACTAGAGGATTCCATTTCCCCTTAGGATCTCCCTGCTTTCTACTTTAGCCTGTGGGTGGGACAGTTCCTGCCACCACGATTTCTTCCACCATCCACCTCGGCTAGTTTAAATGTTCATCAAACCCATCCATTGAGGACTGCAGTTCTGCTCCCAGATGGATGCAGGCAGTTTTCCTGTAAATACCCTTATCTCTCCAGGTGGATCCTCAGTGTTGCGAACCCCTCCTCTGCACCATTCCTTGACCATGTGTTGAAGGTCTTGGTCTTGAGGACCCTCTCCTCCATCTCTCATAGACAGGCAGCACCTCAGCAAAAGCCACTGAGTGCACTACCTAAGACCTCTCCCCAACTCCTTAAACTCCACCTACACTATCCCAGCCAGGTCATTAGTCGCAGGTGGACAATGATGTCCTGCTGCCCTAGGGATCCTGTGGATCTGCTCCTATCCCTCTGGGGCGTGGTGCTACGTAGGCATCTAACATAGAAATGGACGGCAGATAAGGGCTGCATGGCCCATTCAGTCTGCCTGTTTTCATTGTGACTGCTCTTGCTGCAAACCCTCCTTGTTCTGTGGCACTGTCTCTTCCACCCTCTTTTTTTCCTTTATAATTGCCTTGTGCCTATCTCAGGCTTTTTTGAATCCCACCACTTTTTCTGCCCTCACTGCCTCTGCTGAAAGGTTGTTCCAGGCACCCACCACACTTTCTGTGAAGAAGTATTTCCTCATATCTTCCCTGAACCTACCCCCCTCCAGCTTCATACCATAATCCCTTGTTCTAGAGCACCCTTTTCTCTGAAAATATACCTCCCACCTGTACCTTATTCACCCTGTGAGGTATTTACATACTAATTGCCAGCAGATTAGGCCTTTCGGTCCATATCGAGTCTGCTCGGACCTCAGATCCCTAGTTGGGTGCCGAGGCCCTCCCCCCTCTTGTATTCATACTAACATTCTAATTGCCAGCAGATTAGGCCTTATTTAAAGGTCTCGATCATATACCCCGCTCCCTCTTCTCCTCCATGGTGTGCATATTGAGCTCCTTTAGCCTCTCCTCGTAGGACTTTTGATACAGACATTGCACCATCTTGATAGCCCTCCTCTGGACCGCTTCTATTATGTTTAACTTTTCTGAGATTTGATCTCCCAGAACTGGATACAGTACTCCAGGTGGCGTCTTACCAATGACCGATATAGGGCAACACCATTTCCCTCTTCCTGATGGCGATACCCCTACTTGTATATCCAGCATCCTGTTAACTCTACTGATCGCCTTATCACATTGCCTGGCCACCTTTAGATCATCCAGTATGATTACCCCTAGGTCCCTTGACTGCTTGGTTGTTTTTCCCCCCATTTTGTGCCCCATCCCCAGGTTTCTGTGGCCCAAGTGCATTATTCTGCACTTTTTTTTGTATTAAACCATAGCAGCTAAACTGTTGACCACTTTTCCAGCCGTTTTAAATCTCTTACCATACTTTTAACCCCCCCCCAAACAAGTATCCACTCTGTTGCAGATCTTGATCTTGTCTGCAAAGAGGTAGACCTTCCCTTCCAGCTCCTCCATTATGTCACTAATGAAGACATTAAAGAGGACCCACCTCAGCACCAACCCCTGAAGTACCCCGCTGGTCACTCTCCCCCTGCTCAGAGTGAATGCCATTTACCACAACACTCTACCTCCTAGTCCCTAAAACCGTTTCTTACCAAGGTTACCACCTTATTGCTCACTCCCATACTACCCAACTTGTTTACCAGTCTCCTGTGTGGGATGGTGTCGAAGGCCTTGTTGAGGTCTAGGTAGGCCACGTTCACCGCCCTTCCCTGATCCAACACTTTGGTTACCCAGTCAATAAAATCTGTCAGATTTGTTTGTCACGACTTGCCTCTGTGAAACCATGCTACCTTGGATCCTGCAGTCCATTGGATTCCAGGTATTCCATAATCCTTCCCTTTAATAGTGTTTCCATTAATTTCCCCTACCTCCGAAGTTAGGTTGACAGGCCTATAATTGCCACCTCCTTCTTGCTACCACTTCTGTGAAGTGGGATTACGTCTGCTCTTCTCCAGTCCTCCGGGACCATGCCGGTCCTAACCTCCCTCTCCTCCTGTGCTGTTCTCAGATCTGTCCCCCCTCACAATCAAGTCCCCCAACAAAAGTTGCTTTCTTTTCTTCTGCTGTCCTCCTCCACCCTTCTTGGAGTCTCCTCTCTTGAGAACCCCTAAATCCTCCCTGGCCATTATCATGGGTGCCTCTGCTTCAGCAGAGTGGCATACAGTTTGCGTAGTGGTACTGGTTGAGGAATGTGCCTCTACCCCATCACCTTCACCTTTTCAGAGTCCACCCATTCCTCCTCCCTGGCATCCTGTGGGGGTAAGTGTGTCAGACTTGATGGCCCCTGGGTTGGGGGAAGAGGTCCCCAGAATCCAAGCCAACTTGTCCTGGAGTCTGCCAGCCTCCTCCCTCAACCCAGACAGGTGCGTGCAGATGGGGCAGCACTGCAGTCCAGAAGGGGTCTCTGAAAATTGCTGCCCCCACAGCCACTGCACTGTACCACTCCTAGCATTCCCAACTTCTGTACTCCTGTGTTACCTGGAAATACTTATGTACCCTTACACCTGATACGGTGTTCTTAGCTTCCCTTTTTTTGTTTGTTGCTACTTGTGTTCCCCCATACTTGTTGTAAATCCCCTTATACTGTTACTCTAGATAGAGTGCATCTCATTTTCCCAGTTTTAGGCCTAAATTTTACGTTCCACCCTTCCTAGCTTTCCCTTGTTTTGCTCCTTGTGTTCTTCTGTAGCAGATGTCATTCTCCTTATACTGTTACATTAGATAGGGTGTTGCTTCTGTTCGCAGTTTAGGCCTACTTTTTACCTTCCACTCTTCCCAGCAGTGAATGCATTACCAGGAGTGAACAGGTGCCTTACCTTAGTCAACTGGCAGGGTCCCCTGCTTTCCAGCTTCCTCCTGCAGACACCTGTCAACGTCTACGATGGCAGTCTTACACCTGTTTCACTCCTACACTATTCCACTCACTCACTGGTATACAAATGTGTTGGGGGACGTGTTAGGGGTGGCTGCCTTTTATCCTTTCTGTGTAGCCCCTTAAGGTGATACTTTCTGTTGGACTACCGAGTCCTGCATTGGTCCTCTGGCTTCTAGGCCACCCTGCCACAACCAGTCTGTCAGAAATGTGACTTGGGGCCGCCCTGGTGGTGCTGAGGGTTGAGATGCTGGACGCCACACCTCGTGCCATGCAGCGACCGGGTTTAGGAGCAGGCAGCTGGGAGTCGGCAGGAGGAAAATTGAGCATCTGAGGACAGCTCCCTCTCCCGGGAGGGACAGGGATCCCTGTGCGGCGCTCTGGTGGAGGCTGGAGACACAGCAAGCGCTAAGGAAGAGTAGAGGAGTAGCAGACGTCGGAATAGACGCCTTAACGTCAAGGCGCCAGCCACTTCCCAGAAAAAGGGTAAATGCCTCTCGGCTCCAGTGGAGACAGAGCACCGGAGCTTGCCCCTGATTTGCGGCCACCCTCCTGGCACCCTCTCTCCCTCCCGAAGCTACTGAATTGTCGGGGTGTTGGGGCCCACCTTGGCCCCACCCGGGGGGTAATCCCAGGCTACTTGGGTGACAGAGGACAGCCCAGGTAGGAGAGGACCGCAGGGGGATGACTCTTTGGTGCTCCTGAGGAAGACCAGAGCTGAGGGGGAATAAAGAAGAAAATAAACAGAAAAAAAAAGGAAATGTGACTCAGGCCCACCTCTAATTATCAACTAGCTGAAGTACAGCTGTATTCTGAAGCCACTCGGTAGCTCTTCCTTTCTTCTTTCTGTTCCCTCCTCCTGCAACAAATCACAGCAGTCTCTGTCTCTGCAGCTGTGGCAGTTATTTCTAGGAGTGTGGATATGTTGTTCATTACCACACTCTCTGGCATGTCCCTTTCCCCTTTAAATCTCACCGGAAAGTCTTCAAGCTGGCTCCTCCCCCCCACCCAGGTGGTATATACCTCGACTCCACCCCATGACGCCAAATCTTCCTTTCCGCTGGAGATTCAGGTTCCCTCGTGCTACCTCAGCAGTTCGTAGGCCCTGGATTCTCAACGTCTGTTTTCACCGCAAACACTTTCTCTAAAACTCATTAGAGTTTACGATTCCAGTTCTAGTGCATCGGACATGGAGGACAAATCATCCCCTGGATTTCACCGGTGTCCTTGCAGCCAGAAGATGTCGCGCACCGATCCCCACCTCTCGTGTGTCTATTGCTTAGGTGTCTTCATGACACCACCTCTTACACCATCTCCTGGCCTTCCATCCCAACATCCTGGATGACATCAAGGTCGCCCTAAAGGGAGACTGAAGCTGCGCAGTCCACTGGTGAAATCAAAGGAGGCAAGGTGAGCGGTTTCCGCTACCGCAGAATCCGCCTAACAGCTCGATCAGATGGTGGCTTTCAAAGAGGAAGCTGCTCAAGCTTCAGCCAGCCGAAGTTTCTTCGTGCCTCTCAACCTTGGCTCTACCTTTACTGGGTCCTTTCGGGAGTTGTGCCAGTCTCTCCACACTAGGGGAGAGGCGCCCTCAGGCTTGCACTCCTCCTGCACTTGGAAGAGGGACAAGGACACCAAGTCGTCTTCCTCCAGAAGGAGACGTTCCTGGGACTGAGAGAGGTCCGACTTAAAGGAACTTGCGGTCTCGACCTCAGTCGAGATCGCTTCCTCGGCCGCCAGCTTTTCGGACCTTCCGTCAGGCCAAGGCACCGAGACCAAGGAAATGGTCGAACCGACCGAGATCACTCTCAACCCAGTCGAGCCTTTGTCGCCAACTCCGGTCGATGACTCCTTAGAAAGGACACCTCTCCTTTCCTTCCCCGATGAGGAGACCCTGCCCTTGGGTGTCCCGATCGAGGGAAAGGTGCTGGAACCTCGGTTCTCTCTGACTCCAGCATCTCCCGATCGAACAAGCCGACCACGTCTGTCTCAATCGAGGACCAGGACCCCTTCAGTCGAAAAACAGAAAAAAGGTCACAAGCACTCCAGAAAGAGGCGTCGCCATCAGTCCTCATCCTCCTCGGACGAGGAGAGACTTCGACGGAAACTCCATCGACGTAATGAGGATCTCGTGGCAACAGCTGATTCTGACCGGTCAAAAGCCAGCTCTGCCAGCAGCACCAGCCATTACTTGGCCCCCGCCTCTCATGCCGACCCCTCCAGAACCGAAGGCTTCAGTTCCCCCATCTGTGGGGCAGGCACGCATTCCAGCTTGGCCTATTTTGGTCTCCCCACCTATTTTGGTGGAACCACTGCCTAAGCAGCCTCAGGGAGGGGCTCCCTCGAAAGAGGACTGGACAGCCCTGTCGTCTGTCCATCACTGTTGTCCCCGATCGCCCCAGGCACATCGAGGGAGACATAGGCAGGAGACCACTATATCCCGACTCTTCGGACTTGGATGCCACTGGTTTGCACTTGCATCCGGGGGATGACGAGTCATCAGTGGCAGGTTTGGAGGAAGGTCCTACCTGCTTTCAGGGCATCCTCCGCCTGATTTCCGAGTCTACCAGAATGCCCTTGGAGCCTATCCAAAAGAAGGTGGAATACCCCCTTACGGATATCCTCAAGAGCGGGGATACCCCGACAGAGGCCTTTCCAGTGGCCGAAGCCATTGTTGGCCCGGCCCTTGAGCTCTGGCAGCGCTCTGCCTCCTGTCCAACTCCGTCTGCCCGCATGGCCCGCAAGTACATAGTGCCCACGGGGTCCCTGGCAGGGTTCACAGAGCATCCCTCGGCCGAAAGCCTTGTGACTGCTTCTGTGTTCAGATGCAGTGGTAGCTCAGCCAACACAGACTGCCCTCTGGACAAGAAGTCCAAGAATATGGGCCACTCTGCCCGGAAGGTCTATGCGGCCTCATTCTTAGGCCTTCGCCAGGCCAGCTCGGCTGTGATCATGGCACACTTCTCTCATGCTCTCTTAGGGTCATTAGATGAAGTCCTCTCTCATTTCCCAGCAGACATGCAGACCATGGTGAAGCAAGTCCTTAACCAGGGCCATGCTGTTGCGAAACAGCAGCTCCAGATGGCCCTGGACATTGGAGATTCCTGTGCCCGCTCCTTAGCAGCCGCAGTGGCCACTCGCCGGAGGGCCTGGCTGAGGTTATCCTCCTTTCCGGTGGATACTCAGCACAAGTTGGCTGAAGTGCCCTTCCTAGGCACCTATCTCTTCGGTCGGGGAGTGTCTGGTCACCTCCAGCGCATAGAGCAGTCCAGTGCTGCCTTGGATGCTACCTCTGCGAAGGTTTCTTCGGACAAGAACCAGCAGAAGCGCAAGAAGAAGCCTTTTCGGCACTCTTCCCCTGCGGTTAGGCAGCCCTCCTTTCAAGGAGGCCAGCAGCAGCAGCAGGCTCGAGCTTGGCGCCCCAGGCCAAGCAGGGTCCCCAACAGCCCTGTAAAGGAGGCCGAGGTGCTGGTCCAGGAGCCTCCTCCTCCTCTAAGCCTGCTCAGTGACTGGTTGGGGGTTGCGACCCCTACACCCATCACGCCAGCTCTGGGTCCCCCCATGGGGGGTCGGCTCCACCACTTCCTTTCCGCTTGGTCCAATATCACTTTGGACAGGTGGGTTCTCGAAATGGTCGGTCAGGGACTACCTCTGGAATTCGAGCAGTGCCCTCCCAGCCGAGCCCGCGCCCCTCGGGAGGAAAGGGTCTCTGCTTGCACTCAGGTGGCCCTTCGGGACGACATTGCTCAGCTGCTCCTCAAGGAGGCGGTAGCTCCAGTGCCGGATCCTCCTACAGACCCAGGCTTCGTGTCCAGGTACTTCCTTGTGCCCAAGTGGACGGAGGGTTGGCACCCCATTCTAGATCGCCACAGCCTGAATCAATATCTCAGGTCTTGCACCTTCTGGATGGTCACTCTGAACCAGATCATACCATCTCTGGAGCGAAACATGTTGTTCTGTTCACTGGACCTACAGGACCCGTTCTCTCATGTCCCAATCTGTCCATCTCACCAGCGGTTCCTCCGCATCAGGGTGGAAGAGACCCTGTACGAGTTCCGAACCATGCCGTTCGGCCTGTCATCAGCCCCACAGGTCTTCACCAAGTGCATTGCAGTGGTGGCAGCCCATCTTCGGCGTTGAGGAGTTCGGATTTACCCTTATCTCGACGACTGGCTCCTGGCAGGTTCCTCCCTTCAGGAGGTGGAGAGGTCCAGGGATCTGGCCCTCCGAACCTGCTCCCAACTCGGCCTCCTTATCAACGAAGCCAGGTCGGAACTTGTGCCCTCTCCAGTGATTGGCTTCATTGGGGCAGAGCTCGACTCTTGTCAAGCCAGAGCTCAGCTCCCGGCGGACAGGGCGGAGGTTCTTTCCTCCTTTGCCCGATTTCTGGTTGGGCACTTGCACCCTGCCCGGGACTTTCTGCGCCTTCTGGGTTACATGGCAGCCTGCACCTCCATGGTCCATTGGGCCAGGTAGCACATGCGCCCCCTCCAGTGGGAGCTGGCCGGCCAGTGCACTCAGCGCCAGGGTCAATTTGACCCACTGATCACTGGAACCCAGAAGATGTGGGACGCTTTCCAGTGGTGGACCGCCCTAGAATGGTTGCAGGAAGGAATCCCATTTGTCTGCCCAGAGCCGACTGTCGTCCTTATGACCAGTGCCCCTCTCATGGGCTGGGGAGCCCACATGGGGGACCACAAGGTCCACTGGTTTTGGACCCCCTTGGAGTCCCGATGCCACATCAACCTGTTGGAGCTCAGAGCAGTCAGACTGGCACTGTCAGCTTTCGCTCCTCAGCTCTGGGGTCAAGTGGTTCAAGTCCAGATGGACAATACCATGACCATGTACTATTTCAACAAACAGGCCGGCACGCACTCCTGTCTGCTATGCAGGGAGGCGCTCTGAATCTGGGCCCTTGTCACCCGGTTGGAGGCAGATCTCCTTGCAATCCATGTGGCAGTAGTCTCAAACCAACTGGCGGATGCTCTCAGCCGCTTAGGCCAGACATCCCACGAGTGGTCTCTCCATCCAGAGGTAACTTACAATCTGTTCTTCCGTTGGGGCAAGCGGTTGGTGGACCTGTTTGCCTCCAGGGAAAACACTAAGCTGAGTCTGTACCATGCCCGCCTCCCTCAGCAGGGCTCGCTGCAGGGGGATGCCTTCTCGAGGCCGTGGACCCCAGGCCTCCTCTAAGTCTTCCATCCATTTCCCTTGATCCACAAGGTGTTACTCAAGGTGAGGAGGTATAAGGCGAAGGTGATCCTGGTAGCCACAGGTTGGCCCTACTAGTTCTGGTATCCAGATCTTCTCAGCCTCAGGGCCCCGGAGCGGCTTTGTACACGCCCGGACCTGATATTATTGAATCAGGGCAAGGTATTCCATCCAGACCTTCAATCCCTGCACCTCACAGCCTGATTTCTGAGCAGCTAGAGTTCCAGGCTCTGGGTCTTTCCAAGGATGTCTACACTGTGGTGGAGGCATCTCATAAGGAATCGACCAGGACGTCTTATTCCTTCAAATGGCAGAGGTTTTCCATTTGGTGTCAGGGTGAGAGTCTGGACCCTATCCTGCTCTGTGACTAACATTCTAGACTACCTTTGGTCCCTCTCCAAAGGGGTCTTGATCATCGACCCTAAGGTGCACCTGGCAGCCATTTCTGCTTACCAGGCGCTGTCCGGTCAACAACAGCTCAGGGAGACAGTGGTGGGCGCTTCTTCAAAGGCCTGGATTACATATCTCTCTGGTGCATGAACCTCCACCTCTATGGGATTCTCTTGCTGGTCTTAGCTCATGGGCAAGTCATTGAACCCATGCACAACTGTGAACTGTCACATTTGTCATGGAAGACTGCCTTCCTGGTGGCTGCCACATCTGCCAGAAGGACAGCGGAGCTCAGGCGCTTTTCGGTGGACTCTCCTTTTCTGGTGTTCCACAGGGACAAAGTTGTCTTGCGCCCCACAGGAAATTCCTTCCAAGGTGGTGTCAGACTTTCACCTTAACCATGTGTTGACTCTGCGGTATACTACCCTAACTACACCTCGGACGCTGCGTACAGGCTCCATACTCTGGACCTCAGACTTGCTCTCTCCTATTAGAAGGAAAGGCCGGTGGAAATTCGTGGAGAAGTTCGCCAGCTGTTTGTCACCTACACTGTAGCCACTTCTGGCAGACCTGCAGCCAAATGGACCATTGCAAGATGGAATACATCATGCATAGGTCTGTGCTATGAGTTGGGCAAGGAGCCTCCCAGAGGGATAAGAGCTCATTCTACCCGACATACTGCTGCATCGGTGGCTGCTTCCAGGGACATCCCTATCCAGGAAATCTGTCGGGCTGCTACCTGGAAGTCAATAAACACCTTCATTACCCACTACCACACTGACCTCGAGTCACGCTGGGATGCTGGTTTTGGGGCTTCGGTTCTCCAGTCTGTATTTCCCAAGTAGGGGTTGTGCATCTTGCTTCCCTCCTCCTGGAGAACTGCTTGGAGTCTGCCAGATAGTGTGGATGAACAACATATCCACGCTCCTAGAAGAACAGGTTACTCACCTGTAACAGTAGTTCTAGGAGTGGTATATGTTGTTTATCCACCCGACCTTCCCGGCTGTAGGTGCACCACCTTGCTTCCAGCAGGGTAAGATTTGGCGTCATGGGGCAGAGCCGAGGTGTTTACCACTTGGGTGGGTGGGAGGAGTCAGCTTGAAGACTTTCCGGCAAGATTTAAAGGGGAAAGGGACATGCCAGAGAGTGTGGATGAACAACATATACCACTCCTAGAACTACTGTTATAGGTGAGTAACCTGTTCTTTTGCACCCCCCCCCGGTCTGACACTGGGGTGCCCAAGCCCCGGTGCCGCAAAACACACACTGACACTGGGGTGCTCAATCCAGTGTTGGTTCCCTGAAGAAAAGGATGTCACCTATTGTCGTTTCTTTTCTGTTCTTTTTTTTTTTAAGCTCCTGAAGAAAAAAAAACCGTCCAGCAGTGTCTTGTATCCCCCCCTCCCGACTCCCCTCTCAGCATCCCACCCCTTCCATCCCTCACTTGCCTTACTAGGGTACCGTGATGTAATTCTTAAGTGATCACCAGTGATGCTGTCCCTACCACACCTGACTGTGAACTGATGGAAAACGCATCTGGTTAGTGATGTTTTATTGTGTTTTAGAAGCATAGAAACATAGAAGTTGTCGACAGAAAAGAACTGCTTGGCCCTCCCAGTCTTTCCCAGGTGTTTCCTGCCTAATCTGTCTCCACAGACCCTAACTGGTGTCCGGCAACCTTCTCCCATACCTGTCTGTTTACTAATATTCCCCTATGTCTGCTCCATGCATGCTTGAAGCCCCAACTTTTTCACCTCCACCTTCCCTGGAAGTCTGTTCCAGGCATCTACTATTCTTTTAGTGAAGTAGTACTTCCTCACATCCCTCTTAAACTTCCTTCTACAGCCTCATTGCATGCCCTTTCATCCTGGTGCTCTTTCTCATTTGAAAGAGACTCCCATCTTGCACCCTGTTCACCCCTGTGAGGTACCTGTAGGTCTGTATCATGTCACCTCTCACTCTTCTCTCTTCCAGGGTGTACATGTTGAGATACCCAAGTCTCTTCTCGTAGGCTTCATGTGCAACCCCTGTACCATTTTAGTTGCCCTCCTCTGGACTGCCTCCATCCTGTTTATGTCCTTTCTGAGATGCAGCCTCCAATACTGGACACAGTACTGCAGGTGGGGTCTCACCAACGAGTGATACAGTGGCTGCATCACCTTTCTCCTGCTGCTGGATATACCCCTTCCTGTGTACCCCAGCATCCCGCTAGCCCTACCAAGTGCTTGTTATACTGCTGTGCCACTTTGAGATTGTCAGATATGATAATCCCAGGGTCTTTTTCCTGTTTAGTGGCTGTCACTACCTGATAACCCCCAAGTCTCCTTTCTAGTTTAGTGACTGAGTACCTCCCCCCATCCTATACTGAGCGCCTTGCTCGAGGTGCATTGTTTTGCACTTTCCGGCATTGAACCCTAACTGCCATGCTCTTGGCCACTCCTTGAGTTTCCCAAGATTCCTGCACATTCTCTCGACCCCATCCTGATTGGGTACCCAACTGCATATTTCGGTGGTATGTGCAGAAAGGCAGACCTTCCCTTCTAGTTCTCCAGCAACATCACTTATGAAGACATTAAAGTGGACCAGTCCCAGAACTGTGCCACTAGTCACTCTTCCATCATTCTAGTGAGTGCCATTTACCACTACCCTTGCTGTTTCGTATCCGTTAACCAGTTTCAAATCCAATTTATCGCCTTGGATCCCATCCCTAGACTTCTCAGTTTCTTTATCAGCCTCCTCTGTGGTGCAGGCGCAGTGTCAAAGGCCTTGCTTAAGTCCAGATAGGCCATGTCCATTGCCGTCCCGTGATCCATTTCCCTGGTCACCCAGTTAAAGAAATCGATCAAATTTGATTGCATGGCGCCCCCACCGTGAATCCATGCTGCCTGTGGTCTTGTAACCCATTGATTCAAGATATTCTACCAGTCTTTATTTGTAGGGTTTCTGTTAATTTCTCCACCACTGAAGTAAGACTGACCAGCCTGTAGTTGCTAGCCATCTCCCTGCTTGGTTCTTTCATGTAGAGGGACCATGTCAGCACTTCTCCAATCCTCTGGAACTACGCCCATTTCCAGTGAACTGTTGAACAAGTCTGTAAGTGGGGAAGCTAGCATCTCCTCAAGTTCCTTTAGTACCCTTGTCCACCTTTTTTTTTTTTTCTTGATCCTCTTCTGTGTAGTTCCCCACCACCACCACCACCACCGTTCTAATGCTCCAGTATCCCTCCCCTTGCTTTTCTCTTCTCACTTATGTATCTGTAGAAAGTCTTCCACCTCCGAGACCCCTTTGGTGATTCTTTCCTCTGTCCGCACCTTTGTTCCCCTCACCATCTTGCCTGCTTCCCTCTACTTTGCTAGTGTTGTAGAGGCAAAGATCGGGAAGAATAGGCAAACCAGGAGCAGTTATAAAAGTCTCAAGTAGTGTTTTATTATGATCAGTAACAAGAAAATTAAAATAATTGTACCGGATGGCTTTTCAATATAGGCAGTTCAAACAAAAAGTCCTTCTGAGTCTCTCTAAATCTAAAAATGGGAAAACTTAAACATTGCTCTCTTTATAAGATCTGTTTTTCTGGAAATTTAACTTTGCATTTTGATGTTCACAAAATGTAACAAAACTTTGTAACTTTATTTTTCGTGACCAGTATGGGCTCCACGGTGCAACAAACTAGAATATTCAGTCTGGAGATGTCTCCTGTCGATAGTTCTGTGCACTTGTGGAGGTCAATGATTTCTCCAGGTCAACTTTCTGTGTTACATCATATCTTTTCTGATAAACTCAAATAGCTATATGCAGTATTTATTTTTTTTTTTAGCTGCACCTCCGCTGGACTTCTGCCTGTGATCAGGACCCTCATGCTTCCACGTCCCACATTATGCATCTCCCCCTGGCTTATCCCCCAGGGGCGGGGGTCACTTTCAGCCCCTGTAGTACTGCGAGCTCTGAATTGGGTCAGGGAGCCAGCCTAGGAGCAGTTGGAGCAGAGGGCTGGCATCATGGAGAAGGAGACAGCAGCTAGTCCCCCGCATAGGGGTGGGGATGTGCAATGATGGCCAGCGTCCGCCCTGCCCCTCCAATGAGTTGGCATCGGTGTGAGGACACCCAGCCTCTGCCAGATGTCACTGTAATGCAGAGTGCGCCCACCACCTTCTCCCTGGAGAAGGAGAGCTGTCATCGGATGCTCAATCCTACCCCGCCTCTGACAACCCGGGTCTTTCCCAAACCGGGTCACAGGTCTGCATCACACTTGCACTGAAGACTGGCCTGTATCACCAATATTTCAACAATATTATTGTATAGATTTGCAAACCAAGGGATCCCAGTTTCACAGAAGGAGTTCCACATATTTTTTGGACCACAGAGAAGCGAGGGAGGGAGGGAGGACTAGAAACAGCAAGTGAAGAAAGGAAGATGGGGGGGGGGAGTGGGATATTCGGAGTGGCCAGTTCCTTGATGCCCCAAGAAAAATATATGAGTGCGCAGTCAGACAGGTAAAGATAGAGAAGTGGCGGAAGTAGAAGAGGGCTGAGCAGCTCCTTGCTTTAACCTCTCTGTGTAACAAATGGGACAACCCACTCACAACTAGGTATACCTCCCTATCTTCCTCCCTCTGTTTCCTTATACCTCCTTAATGCCACTCCTATTTTCTTTCACCACCCTTGCTACATTCTTGGAGAACCACAGCAGTCCCTTTTTTTTCCTTCTGCTTTTACTCATGTCCTTCACGTAAGGTTTGTTGCTTTAATTATACCCTCCTGTATATTTTCCTGTGCCTCCACCCTCCTTGGCAATCCCCACTTTGAGGCACTTTCTGAGGCAGTCCCCCATTTTGAATGTTTACTCAGAACTGTGTTTTTCAATATTTTGGCCGCAATTTTCGACATTTTTGTTAAGAGCACAGCAGTCAAAAATGCCTTTTGTCAGATGGCTTCAGAATGGTAAACAGATTTAAAGAACTGATTTGGCAGCTGCTTTACATTAGTTATAAACAGAAGTCTTTTCCACTCCATAGCTGCTGTAAAACTTCTTGCTTGTATCAAAATTGACGAGCCCCTTTCTAAGCAGCAGGAAGTACAGTAGTACCTTACAGCTTTAGGGTAACCTGTTTGAGAAGGGTAGGTCTTCTTGGTGTCTGCTTCTTTTGCATTCTGCCCCTTCTCAGAGAGTTCAGAGTGCATAAAGATCCCCTCTTTCTACAGCCTTCTTATGACTATTTACTGTTTTTCTGATCTGGCCACCTTGTGTCCTTTTGTTCTCAGCGTACCACATTCATTTAGCTGTCCTTCCTGAGCATCCTGGGATAAACAAATAAATAAGACCAGCAACTCTAGCTCGCGCTTGAAGACACGAACAAACGCCTTCCTGCCTTCAGAGTTAATTTATTCTTTTAACAAACTCTTAGTTTTTAGACCATGCATTATGGTGATATAATCGCTCCTCAGGTGCATTTAACGACATTGGCTGCACTTCGTGCCTAACAGTGCTTCTGAGGCATGTGAGGATATCATCATAATGCTGTCTTATTGCTTGTTACAGCATCTCTGTATTGTATGGTCCTAGTCCTCACTGGGATTGGGCTCCATACCATAAACGCTGATCCCCAACCCGAGTGCAGTACTAAGGGGAAGTGTACTATTAGAATGTGCCGCCTTTGGCGAGCGTTAAACCATGGTCCTGTCTGCCCATTCTGGTGGTTGTTCAGGTGGACGTTAAAGAGCCATGGCACTTCTTGAAAAGAGAAGGGGAAATTTTTACTAAAGGAATAACAAACTGCCATTATATCATCATGGAAAAACGAAGGATGAAACAAAAAAATAAAGACAAAGAACTAAGGATATAAGCAAAAAAGAAGGGCAACAGAAAAGAAAAGAACATATCCAGTCAGTCCTGTAAAAGGAACGTAGTCAATGCTTAGCAGAAAAATTAACGGTTGGGACATAAAAACAAAAGCAAAAAATCAGAAAAACCACAACAGTCCCAATCAAAAGCAACAGACAATGTATTTATCATACAGTAATAATCAGGGGGATAAAGCTATGCCATTTAGTCGCCAAGGCCCGAGGAGACAGCTTCCTGTTGTCACCCCAGTACATGATGGCAAGTTCAGTGATGATAAGTTGGATAAGAACCTCCGGAGAAATAACCTTCTGTTGAAACAGTGAGGCACAGCGGGAATGCCATAAGTAATATTTAATCATAGTAAAAACCAGGTGCATGGCCTGGTCCGTATAACTACCACTGGAGGGGGAAGTTCCCAAAATATTACTGTAAGAAAGGGAGGACCATCCTGGGTCTCCCCACTAAAGCGCCAGAGTGCCTCAAAAAGCATGTGCATAGGGGCAGGTCAGGAGAAAATGAACCATGGTTTCCAAATGTTGGCCGCAATTGGCCTTGGGACAAAAACATTTCTTAGCTTTCTTATGTTTGGCATTGGCTTTAACACTAAGGCGGCCATGGCAACTCAGTCAAAGGACGTCCCACATCTTCGTAAGGGTAGATGGCGTTCTTCAGAGAAGAATGGGTAACAGAATATACTAAAGTAGGGGTGTCAGGGTACTGAGATATCACAGCAAAATGGGCCGCCATAATAGAGGCATAAAGACCCTTGGGTACTGAGCATACTAAAAAAGCCACATCGACTGTTCAGCGCCTGATCTTGTCAACCAAAGTGCAGACATAAGCAGAGGCCTGATGAGCCGTGTATGGAGACAGGGACCCTGCCCTCCAAGCAGTCAGGACAATATCCATCTAAGGAGCGACCCATGGACTGTAAATCCATGGGATCCCAAAGGTAGGGTTTCACCAACCAATTAGGAAAATGACAGAGCAGGAAACGAAGGGTTGAGCATATTCAGGCCACCCTGAGCTATAGAGAGATACACCACCACCCTCTTCAAAGGTTGATCTGCCTCCAATAACTTGAAAAAATAAACTAAGGAAATGAACCTCTAAGGATTTAGGGAGTGGATACACCATACTTAAATAGGTGAACAAAGGGAGAAAGAACTTTTTCAAAATGGCAACCTTTTTCTTCTTGGTCTGCTTCCAAGACTTCCAGACCTGCACTCTAGGGGCACAAGAGGCTGGCTCGGTTTCCCAATTAAGGAAGGCCATATCACCAGCCCCGAAGGCAACTCAGAGTATCCGAAGCAGTTCCATAGCCACAGGGATACCACCAGTGTCCAGCACGGGGCTATCCGCCATTCCCAGTTTAAGGCAGTGACACTTAACGGATATTTAGTCATTCGCCAGAAATAGGAGTAAACGAATGAAACACATGTAACGCTATACAGCCAGACGGTGGGTCACGGACAAACAGGGTAACATCTGCAAATGCGGTAACAGTAACAGAGTCCAACCCATTTGGGGCCAGAATACCATGTATTTGTGGGTGGGACTGAAGTTTCTGGATAATGGGATCAATATAGTACACATAAAGGAGGGTGCTGAGAGGGACGTCCTTGATAAACACCAGACTTAACTGGAGACGCTGGGCCCAAATGTCTGTTAATAAGTGGAAGCACAGAGGTTGCTCCCTATAACTTATGTATCCAGGCACAGAAACCCTAAGGAATTCCATAATGCCGTAGGACATCAAAGAGGTAGGGGTGAGACATGCGATCGAATGCTTTCTCCTGATCTAGCGTCAGTACATAACTCACATCCCTGCCTGACATCCCCGAAGCAATCACCTCCCGATGGACAAGAAGATTGTCTGTAATGTGGTGGCCAGGAATTGAGCAGGACTGGGCAGGGGAAAAAACAAAATGGAAACAGAAGCTAAATGTTTGATCAGTATGTTCATTAATAACTTCAAGTCAGTATTTAACATACTAAGGAGTTTCCAGTTATTTAAATCGCACCATCTCCCTTCATAAAAAGCAAAACCTGGATGGCTTGCCAAAAGGCTTAGAGACAGTGTCAGCTGATAGAGCCAACTAAAGACTTCCAACAAAATTACAGACATCAGAGAAGAGAAATGCCTATAAAAGTTGAAGTGTGGCCATCCGCCCAGGCACAACTGAAGCACCAAGACTGGTAATTGCCTGTTCAATTTCAGGAACAGAAATAGGCATAGTCAGGTTAGCTAGTTCCTCAGGGGGTATAGTGGGTACAGAGACTGTAACTAAAAATGTGGCAGCCAGCCCTGAAGAGGAAGGCATGCCAGACAATGAAAATAAATGGGAATACATTTAGGAAAAAATCTCTTGCCCATTAGTGACCATTTCGACTTGTGGGGGTAACAGTCTGTGTCAGGTGTCTATGATGTACCCTTTCCTTACAGGCAGTAAAATGATCACCTAAACCCTGGGTACCTTGGGGTACCAGCCATATGCTCCAAAGGAAGGATTGACTCTTATCATACTGGAGAGCTGTCGTACGTGCCTTTAGGGTAGCAATCATTGTGCCATAGTCTCTCTTACCCATATGGGACAGAGACAGGGCCCATGCAAGTTTCATCCAAAGGGACAGGTTTTATATATATATATATATATATATCTCTGGTACAGGAAAGGGACCAGATCAATCAGCTTGCTTGGTATCAAGCCACCAGTCAAGCAGGTTATCATCCGTGCATGCCAAGGTTTGGTGAGCAAAAAAGAAGGTCCATCACCTTGGCATGTATGTCCGTGTTCTCTGTTTAGATGCCAATGTCCCCAACCTGGGAAAAGGACAGGGGAAGCAGGAAAAGTACCACAAAGCAAGAGGTGGTCCGAGGATTCAACAGAGGTCAAATCCACATGTGTGTGGAGATGTGCTGAAATAAATGAAAAATCAACATGAGTTGCCAAATCAGAGTGAAAATACGTGAATCCATGAGATGGGTGAACAGCTCAATAGACATCCACCAAATTGGCAGTGCGAAGAAGGGTCTGTAAACCTAGGGAATTAGTAAACAGTTTATCTGTCTGGGCATGGCTGTCACAACGATCAAGGTAACAAAGTCCCCACCGAAAATAATGTGTCTGGAAGTGTGTAAATAAGGCCGGATCCTAGTAAAAAGTTCAACCCTGGCCTTTTTCATCTGTGGAGCATAGACTGTAATAAATTGATAAGGGGAACTGGCTACTGCCATTTTTAACCTCTGCATTTACTGCCGGCACTACACTTTTGGGTGCAGTGAAAGCCACGCAATTGCTGTGTCACACTTGGCGCATTAGAAATTAACGCTCAGCTGAGACAAACTACAGTTCCTTTCTAAAAGACAAGAGAAATACTGGACGAGAAAACATTTGGGGAGAAACACACTCCCATGGCATACACTGAACATGTCACGGACGCTCTGAGAATACAGTGTTTATCTAGAATTGTTGAATTCAGAACTCGGCGATCACACTCGTGGCTCCGCTAGGTCACTGAGCTCTGAAATCAGCTTGTTCAGATAAAAGCTGTATTCTTGCAGCGTCCATGACACATCATATATATAATATGGTGTGTTATTGATTGATTTGAAAATTGGTGTTCGGGATGGGCAGACTTGAGTTGATGCTCATTTCCATGTGTGACCCAAGGGAAGGGAATAGGGTACACAAAATACATGGCACAGACTCCGTTCACAGTTACAATAAAGAGCAGTCCGAGAACACTAATTGCAGGAGTTTGTGCAAAATGACAAATCAAGGTAGAAGCAACAAAATAAGATGTTTCAGCCACTCTTCACCGCAGTAGGAGGCAGATGGAAGGGGAACAATCAAGGGGAGGGAAGGAGTTTCAGTTGGTTCCTGGAGGGGATGAAGAGGAGGGAAGAGGGTAGTTGTATCCAGAGTGATGGGAGATGTTTGGAAAAGGCTGATTGCTCGGCGGAGGAGTGGGGATGAGGATTGGCGAAGGTGTGAGGATCCCTAGGGTAGAGGGAACAGGAAGCGTAAGGAATGAGGGAGAGGCATGACAAGAGGGAAGGACCCAAACCAGTATTTGAATACAAATGAGGTAGAGTGGTTCTGGCGACGTGAGGGTAGAGGGAGACTGGCCAACGTGAAATAAAGTGAACAGTGATGAGTACGAGAGGGGGAGTTGTTAACAAAGCTGCAGAATGAGTTGCAGAGGGTGTCCAGTCTGGCCAAGGAGGTTGAGAAAGTGATACCATAGACCATGTCCGCATAGTCAAAGGCCGGGAGCACCATTTTGGTGACAAGCTCACGGCAGACATGCGGAGGCAGACAGTCTCCATTGCAGTACAGGGCACCAAGTTTATGGTTGAGCTAGGCATGAATGGCATTGATGTAAGCAGAGAAGTCAAGTTTGTTGTCTAGCCACACACCAAGGTACTTGAAGGATTGAATCACTCCTAGGGGTCATCATCCAAGCTAGAGAAGATCGGCAGAGTGGGAAGTCTGGTTATTTTTTGGCTGGTGCCAGCAGCCATAGGCACAGTTGTATTTGTGTTGACTTGGAATCTGTTTGATTGAAACTGGCACAGGACAATGTGGAAGCTGGAGCAGACCTTCCATGGCTGTGGTAGAGGGTCTGGAGGTGTAGATGACTGTCATCTGCATAGATGTGTATATAAGAGTTGGCAGAAGCCAAGGGGAGGTCATTAAGGAAGATGAAGAACAGGATGGTCCCCAGGATGCAGCCCTGTGGGACTCCTGCCTTGATGGGAAGTGGAGGTGATAAGGTGCTACCAACCTGTACTGACTGCCCGAGAGGTAAGAATGGAACCACTCGACAGCAGGAGCTGAGAAGCCAGCAGAACTCAGCTTATCCAGGAGGAGTGGGTGGGACACAGAGTCAAAGGCCTTGGCCAGTTCATTGAAAGTGGCAGCTGTGATATGCCCCTGATCCATCCTGAGAAGATGGAATTGGTTACATGCAACAGGGAGGAGATGGTGGAGTGATACTTCCGGAAGCCAGACTGGAATGGGGAGAGGAAATTGGTGGAGAGTCCGGTGTAGACTAGCTTTTTTTGCAGCTTAGCAAGGGAGGAGGGGGAGTGGCTAGAACTTACCTGGGGAGGAAGGCACCCCCCCCCCTTGTGAAGTGGGAAGAACTTTAGCCAGCTTCCAGGACTGAGGGACAGATAGCACTGAGGGAGAAGGAGACAGCTGAGTAGGTGAGTCAGAGGTCATGCTATGGCAGGAGCAGCGATGTGGAGTAACTTAGGATCCAGCTGATCAGGGCTGGATTTATGCAGTTAAGGGAGTAAAGGGCAGTCAGGGTTTCCTGGGTAGTAACTGGGAAAGAGGAAACACTTGGAAGGGAGAGGAGAAGGAATGTGAGGTGGAGTGGTGAAAGCTGGAGGGTGAGTGGAAGGGAGACCACCAAGAGGTGAATAACTAATTGAAGTGAGCAGCAACAGAGGAGGGATCAGACACCAGTGAACCATTTACCAGAAGGACTGGAGGGTGGGCTGGGTGGGAGGTCAGAGAGGAAGTAAATTATCTTTCAGAATGTTGTATGTGCTTTTATTTAGAATAGTTTTTCCGGAAAGGTCACACTAGGCCAAAGCTTGTTTCTGGGGATGTCCGGGAGCACAGGGAGGTTAAGTGACCTGCCCAGGGTCATACAGTATGCAAGTGGTGGCTGTGGGATTCAATTCCAGGTTTGCTGGGTCTCCAGATTCTCAGCTTCGTGCTTCACTCTACAGGGTGGGAGATGAGGCTGCAATAACCGTAGACCTTTAACCAGCTGGATCATGCGATTATTACAGTATTACCACAACCCCATCATTTCCTGTTGCACTTATATTGTGTAGAAAAACGTCCAAAAAGTGTTACAGAATATTTATGTCAGTGATAGCATACAGCCAGCTGTGATTCTGCTCCGATACAGGCACGCTTCAGGTGTGTTGAGAGGCACATATTTATATTTAATATATAGTACAGTATATGTGTGTTAAAAGGATATGTAACAGGTTGCACTGTACTAATCAGACCCATTGTTTAATGGCGAGTAAGTACATACGAGCAGAGACACAGTAAATGTTTATAGTTTGACATTAATATTGAATTACTATTTCTGCAGGTACAGAAGCGACAGCTGCTCCTCAGCCGAACGCTGTGACATGTCTGAAGAACTCAGCAGGAAACTGGAAGACATTCTCAACACCTACTGCTTGACCGCCAACAGTGAGGAGGGACAAAATGAGGATGGGGTGCAGCCAGAAGCAACTGAGTCGGAAGAAGTAGAGAAGGGTAGCAGTGAGTCTCCAAGAAATGAGGAACAGGAAATCGAGTGCTCTGAGATGAACGGAGAAAAGGAAGAAATTAAGTGTGCAGTGACTGTAGAGGAATGTAAAGTAAGCACGGATAGTGTTGAGAAAGATCAGAAGAAGGTGCAGGATAAGAAAAAGACCAAAGGTCTTGGTAAGATGTAGTCTTTTGATTTTTCTTCTGTTCCTCCCTTCATCTCCCTCTCACCCTGACGCACCAGTCCTCTGTGGCAACCCCTTACCTCTTCAGCTACAACTCGTACTGTTCCAGCCAGCACTGTCCTCGTGGACACTGACTGGTGTGGTAGGACCCCTTCAGATAACGAGGTGTATTTTATTCCATATACATAAATACCACCAGACGCTGTGTTAAGCAGTGTGTTTGCATACCTATTAAATTATGGTTCTGGGAACATTCCAATTTCATCACAGTGCAGGGAAGGGCCGGTCTAGTGGGTGACCGCAGCAACTGCAAGGTGCATTTCATGGAGGTGAGGCCCTCGGCTCCTGGGGAGGGCAGGCAGATGGGGCTGCCAGCATCTCCTTTGCCAGGATGCCACAGCAGCATTACTTTCTAGCAGTGGGGGGACTACGTGACATGGAAGTGAGGCCCTTGGCCCTGTGGTGGAGGAGGGGTTGGGGCTGCCAGCATCCCTTCTGCCAGGAGGCCAAGCAGCAGCATTAGTTTCTAGCGGGGGGACTACGTGACATGGAAGTGAGGCCCTTGGCCCTGGGTGGAGGGTGGGTTGGGCTGCCAGCATCCCTCTGCCAGAAGACCAAGCAGCAGCATTAGTTTCTAGCAGTGGGTGGGGGCTACATGACATGGAAGTGAGGCCCTTGGCTCCTGGGATGGGAGGTGGAGTTGGGGCTGCCAGCATCCCTCTGCCAGGAGGGCAAGCAGCAGCAGTAGTTCTAGCGGGGGTGGGTGGGACTACGTGACATGGAAGTGAGGCCCTTGGCTCCTGGGTGGGTTGGGCTGCCAGCATCCCTCTGCCAGGAGGGCAAGCAGCAGCATTAGTTTCTAGCGGGGGTGGGACTACGTGACATGGAAGTGAGGCCCTTGGCTCCTGGGGGGAGGGTGGGTTGGGGCTGCCAGCATCCCTCTGCCAGAAGACCAAGCAGCAGCATTCATTATGGCAACTGAGGGGTCCTGCATGTTATAGAGGTGAGGATCTCTGCTGCTGGGGAGGAGGGAAGGCTGTGGGGGTTACTGCTCAGCATCTCCTTCACCATCTGCGGTCGACCATTCACGAGACAGTGATAGTAGCTGGGAGACTGCCTGCTACAGAAGGGTGGCACTTTACTCCTGGGGAGGGGTGGCGGTTGCCCAGCACTCCCTCACCCTCTGGTGAGACCCAAGCAGTGGCATTAGTGATGGGGGCTGCGTGTCTGACAGACAGCATTATTTCCTCACCCTTGCCTGCCTTCCAAGCAAAGACGTTGGTGATAGCAGCTGCTCGTCACCCTCCTGGAGAAAGAGTGCAGCCGTAGCTCCATGAACCATGGGGGGAAAACTAAGGATAACACATTGTAGTGAAAGGTACATTGCCTTGCTACACCGCCCTTCTGGTGAAAACCTGCTCAGAGCACCCTCACAATCCAGTTCTCACAAGAAAAGAACACATCTTCACAAAATGCATAACATAATCACACCACGATAAAATATTGTGTCCGTTTAATTCGTGCTGCTGCAGGTACTCCAGTATTCCTCTGAAGCGGGCTCAGTAGCAGTACTAAGAGTGTGTCCAATTTAATGAGAGAGCAAGCGAGATTTCATTTAAGACAAAGTGAAACTGAGAGAGAACTGAAACGCCTGAGTAGGAGGTCATGAGTAAGAAGGAAACCGAAAGTGAGGAGAGGCAGTAGGAAACTGAAAGTCAAATCTGCAGATAGAAATCAAGGAACAGACGGGTGGGGTGTGTGGAGAAATAGAAACAGATACCAGGTTAGATGCTGCTGGGAAGAGCCAAGTAACAGCTTGTTTCTTTGCTTATTTAAGGTTTGTATACAGAGATAAGTACCCGAATTCAGAGACTTTGAAGATGTAGAATAAATTGGATGCTTTCTACTGATTTGTTTCAGGGAAAGAGATCACCCTCTTGATGCAGACATTGAACACACTTAGCACCCCTGAGCAGAAGCTGGCAGCACTGTGTAAGAAGTATGCTGAACTGGTGAGTTTAACCAGCAATTAACTGATAGAGTTTCACACTGTGTTACAGAGGCAGGAAAATTGTCGAAAATCCCTTTTGTGGTGGTACAGTAACATGGAACAATAACTTTACCTGGAACAAAATTACCTCATCCAGGCCCCCAGTCCTGGTTTTCTTTTCTGTACATTCTCCATTCCATCTTACAAACGAACATACAAATTAGCCAGCAGAAGACAGCTTTACGGTCTATCCAGTCTCTTCGATTTCGCCCCTCCCAGCCCTGACCTTCCCCTTCTTCATATCCCACCCTCTCCTGCACACCCCCTGCCCCCATCTTTTGGATGACATCAGGTGGGAGTTCATTCCATCCCAAACCTACCCTCTCTGTATAGAAGTGTCTCCTGACCTCTTTCTTGAATCCTCTCCCTGCCCACTTGAGGCATACCCCCTAGTGGTCCTGTTATTGAAACGAAAAGTTCCTCAATAGCCACCCTGTTTATACCTTTCAGGCACTTGAAGGTTTCAGTCGTGTCCCCTCTCTCCTTCCTTTCCTCTAGTGAGTACATGTTGAGTTCTCTTGGCCTGTACTCATATGCCCTGCTGTCCCTGAACCATCTTTGTTGCTCTCCTCTGGACTACTTTAAGTTGGTTGATAACTTTTTTTCCAAGTCCTCTTTTAGGACTTGCAAACCTTTGTCAGAGTTCACCCTCCCACAGAGTTTGATGTCGTTCACAAAGAGGCTGATCTTACCTTTAACTCTATTCCCAATCTTGTTTATGGACACATTAAACAACACTGGTCTAAGCACTGACCCCTTGCGGGGCACCACTTGTGACCTCCCTTATACCTGAGTCTACCACCACCACTACCCTCTTGGTCCTACCGTTAATCCAGTTTGCCACCCACCTCGTTAATTTGCCTCTTGTCCATAGTTCATCCAACTTCCTGATCAACAATCCAGATCTGCAACAGGGTTGATACACAAGGTAGGGTGGAAAGAATGAAGACGGACTTGGCAAGGTTGGAGGAATGGTCAAATATGTGGCAGCTCAGATTCAGTGCAAAGAAGTGCAAGATAATGCATCTGGGAAACAAAAACCCAGGGGAAGAGTACACAATGGGGGGTGAGTTAATAACAAACATCGAAAGAGACCTAGGAGTAATTATATCAGATGACCTAAAGGTGGGCAAGCAATGTGAGAAGGCAATAAGGAGGGCTGGGGGGATACTGGGATGCATAGGGAGAGGCATCAACAGTAGAAAACAGGAAGTTGTTATCCCTCTGTACAGACAGTTAGACCCCATCTGGAGTACTGCGTGCAATTCTGGAGACCCCATCTCTGCAAAGACATAGACAGAGTGGAGGCTGTTCAGAGGAGGGCAACCAAAATGGTGCAGAGTCTGCACCAGAAGACATACGAGGAGAGACTAAAGCAGCTTAATATGTATACCCCTGAGGAAAGGAGGGAGGGGTGGGACATGATAGAAACTTCCAAGTATCTCAAGGGAATTAACAAAGTCCCAGAGGGTAGCATCTTTCAGAAGAAGAGATGTGCAAGAACAAGGGGGCACAATTTGAAGATAAGAGGGAGGATAGCTCAGAGGTAATGTTAGAAAATATTTTTTCAAGGAGAGGGTTGTGGATGCATGAAACAGCCTTCCTGAGGAGGTTGTGGAGTCAGGAACAGTGGGAGAATTCAAGAATGCGTGGGACAGGCATAAGGCAATTTTAGTGGGGGGGGTAGGAGGAAGTAAGCTGTTGATTAACTAGAATCTGCAGCTTATCCATCAGGTAGGGAAATGGGCAGACTAGGTGGGCCAAGCGGTCCTTATCTGCCATCAAATTCTATGTTTCTAACCTCTTGCGTGGCACTGAGTTGAAGGCCTTGCTGAAATCCAGATAAGTAACGTCAGCTGCCTGACCCATGCCACTGCTCTTGTTCCACAATTGAAGAAGTTAATCAGACTGTTTTGGCAGGACCTCCCTGACATGAACCCATGCTGCCTGTCATCCTGTAACCTGGTGGCTTCAAGGAACCCCACTGTTCTTTCCTTCAGAATGGTATCCATGAGTTCACACAGTGGAGGTCAGACTGATTGGGCTGTAGTTCACTGGGTCTTCCCTGGGTGCATTCTTGTGTAGCGGTACCACATGCGTAGTTCGCCATTCCTGCGGTACTATCCCCACATCCAGACAGCTGTTGAAAGATCTGCCAGCTCCTCTGTGAGATCCCTCAACACTCAAGTGCATACCATCTCGGCCCAGGAATTTGTTGTTCTTTAGGGGCATGAGCCCTACCCTAACCCTGTCTTCTGTTATCCTGTCCTCAGCCATGTTCCCCCTTCCTCCCACTATCCTTCCTTCTGGCACTGGCCCATCCTTTTCTTTAGTAAAGACAGCAGAAATATTTCAACATCTTAGCTTTCTCTTCACTGCCTTCCACTCACCTACTGTCCTCTTTTTTTTTTTTTTTAGCTTCTATTCAAACAACATGAAGTCTTGCTATATTATGACAGATGCAGTTTGTCCCACCATTAGAACTGCTCCGGTGAAAGAGTTACCTTCCATGCAGAGCATGGAACTCTAGAGCGAGTTTGTAAGAAGTCTCGTTAGGGTGGTTTCAAACCCAACAGTCAGATTCTTTACTCTGCCTCACTGAACAGTTGCTCGAGATTCCTCCTGCTGCTGGTTCATTTCCTCGGTTTAAAGCGTCTTTCTCGGTTGAATTTAACTGATATTATTTATTTTAACCCGCAAACCGATCGGTTCAAGCTCTGTCTATGGTATTGTAAGTAATAGATAGGTTTTCTGTGTGGAACTTGTAAATGTTTATCGGTTCGGTTTGAACCGATCAAATTGTATTTAAACTTGGTTTTAAAGCCTTTTAAGGCTTGTTAGAGTGCAGTTCCCACGGTTCTTATCGGTTCTAAAAAGAACGGATTTCATTACGGTTTTTTCCATGACCCGTGACGGTTGGGAACCGATAAGGGTGTCTTGCCTGGCACTGCCATCAAAAGGGCAAGTTTTTGGTTAGGCTGGCATTATGTCTGAGAAACCCAAAAGAAAACCGGGCCCACTGGGTTTCAACACTGTAGTGTCTGTGGGAAGCCTTTGCCAAGGCTGACCCACACCACATGTAGTTTATTGTCTGGGGTTTGACCACCTCAATGCAGACTGCCAGATTTGCAAGAATTTCCCTGCAGCCACCCTAGATAAGAGAGTTGGTAGGCTTAGGGAACGAGAGGCCAAAAAGTCCACTGAGCCAGATGGCCAGCCCAGTTCGGTGCCAGCCGAACCGGAGGGAGTGCTCTCTGACCAGGGCCAGACTTACATAGATACATAGATACATAGACAGTGTCGGCAGATAAGAGCCTATGGCCCACCTAGTCTGCCCATTTGAGCTTGTAAGTTAAGTTTGTTTTCCTAGAAGTCTATTTCCCCTTACCCCTGACCTCTAGAATTCCTTTATGTCTATCCCATGCATTCTTAAATCCTGTGATTGTTTCAGTCCCCACCACTTCCTCTGGCAGGGTGTTCCACTTGTCCACCACCCGTTCTGTGAAGAAATTCTTTCTCATGTTTCCTCTGAATCGTCCTCCCTCCAACTTCATCCCATGCCTTCCTCGGGCAAACGTAAAGCTGACTCTGAGGAGCCAGTTCCAGCAAAAAGAACTAGAAAGTCAGCAGGTGTGGAGTCCAAAATTCCTTCTCCAACTGCTGCAGAGATAGCCAGGGCAATACAGATTGTCCAGTCACTGTCCCCGGTTCCCTCCGAACCGCCACTATCTGGCAAAAGGTCGGTTCGGTCGGTTCCACGGTTCAAGAATATGATATAGAAGGTTTTATGAACCAGAGGAGGGGAGGATGATTATGATCAGTGTGAATGTGACTTTGAAAGTCTGGATGTGCCCATTGAACCGGACATCTCCCCAGACAGACCTTCAGGTGAATCTCCCCTAGGCTTTCTGAGTCCCCTTCTCATTTTTGTTTTATAAAAGTTGCTGAGACCTCCAGCTTCCCTTAGAGGAGGATTTGATGAGCAAGAGGAGCCTGACTATGTAGAGATGATGGATATCCCAGAGTCCAGGAGATTGTCCATCCTTTACATAAATCTTTTAGGAAACAAACAATAAAAATTTTAAAGCTCCTAATTCTGTGCCTCCTGTAGATAAAAGATGGACAGGAGGTACACTTTTCAGTCCTGATACAGATTTTCTTTCACAGCAATGCAGTCATGTTGGGGTAGTTCAGGCTGCAGCCTGTGATAAAGCTAATATTCCCCTGGCTTCACATCCTCCTGACAAGGACTCCAGGAAGATTGATGCCATGGCCAAAAAACAATACATGGCAGCATCTTTGGGACTCAGACAAGCAAACTATATGGCTTGTGTTGTGAGATACCAGAAATCTAGATGGGATACTGTCATGGCCTTAGCCAAACAGGCCCCTGGCCAGCTTGCAAAGGAGCTGGAGCAGGTGGCTCTTGATGGTATTGAGGCATCTAAGGTGCAATTCCATGCTGCAGTGGATTCTAATGATGTATCCTTTAGAGTCATGGCTACATCTGTGGCTTTTCGCAGATTGGCCTGGCTCAGGTGTACTACTTTGTCACAGGATACCCAGTCTAAGGCTATGGATTTTCCTGTGGTGGGAAATTCTCTGTTTGGGAGCAGACAGAGAATTATATGAAGAAAATGGATGAATATAGAACCACTTATAGGGTGCACAAGCCAAGGCAGGCAAGCCACTCCTCAGAGGCAGCCCCAGGGGTGGGGCAGCCTTTCACAGGCCTTTTACCAGACCCAGGCCTCCTCCTCTTCAGCCCATGCTCAGAGGGGTTCTTCAGAGGAGAGGCAAGCGGGTGCGAGCAGGCCTGCTCCACCCCTCAGCCTAAAGCCTCTGCCAAACAGGCACCCTGATGGGATGCCCAGGGTCGGCTCTCCATTACCTGTAGGGGCAGGCTAGCTTACTCGTCCAGGACTGGGGTCTTTAACATCAGACAGGTGGGTCCTGGAAGTAGTGAGCCAGGGTCTGGTTCTCAGCTCAAAAAATTTCCAAAGATGAGAGCCAGATCTTCTCCACCTGCAAACCCTTTAGAGACTCTTGCTTTGGAAACAGAAGTCTCAACCCTCCTGGCTCTCAGAGCTGTAGAAAGGGTTTCTCCCCCACACCAGGGCAAGGGTCTGTACTCCAGGTACTTCCTTACCCCAAAAAAGACAGGAGAGTGGCAGCCTATCCTGGATCTAAGATATCTAAACAAGCACCTTTTAAAACCAAAATTCAAAATGGTGACTCTGGGAATGATTTTACCCTCCCTAAGGCCAGGACTGGCTAGCTTCCCTGGACCTCAAGGATGCCTACTTCCATGTTCTTATCAGAAGCTCCCATCGAAAGTACCTCAGATTGAACTGCCCTAGGCCATTATCAGTTCAGAGCAATGCCCTTCGCCTCACCTCTGCCCCAAGGGTGTTCACAAAATGTCTGGCAGTAGCAGTTGCTCATCTAAGAAGGCAAAGATTGCCATTTTCCCTACCTGGACAACTGGCTCATTGGTCAGTCTCCAGACCAGGTCAAATCACACCTGCTAGTTACCCAGCAGCTGCTTACCTCTCTGGGCTTTCTTCTCAATCTTCCAAAGTCAGTTTTGGAACCTGTCCAGGTACTCACCTTTATAGGCACAGAACTGGACACAAAGCAGGCTAGAACCTTCCTTCCCCTGGAAAGGGTAAGGACCTTGGTGGCCCTGGCCTCGTCCTTCACTCTGCAGGTCTCTCGACCAGCAAGGCATTTCCTGCAGCTCCTAGGACACATGGCTGCTTTCACAGCTGTAGTGCAAGGAGCAAGATTTCAGATGAGGGACATTCAGTTCCATTTGAGAGCTTTCTGGTCTCAAAGAAGAGATCCCCTATCCAAGTTAATCCCAGTGACTCGAACCCTGATCCAGGCCCTTCAGTGGTGGCAGGATCAGAGCAATCTGAGACAAGGGGTGCCTTTCATTCATCTGTCCCACTCCTTGACCCTTACTACAGATGCATCCCTCTTGGGATGGGGAGCTCACATGGGCGACCTCTCCACCCAGGGGTTATGGTCCCCTCAGGAATCTCTGCTCCACATCAATCTGTTGGAACTCAGAGCTGTTTTTCTAGCACTTCAGGTTTTTTCTGCATCCGTTCAGAACAAGGTGGTACAGGTCAGAACAGACAATACCATTACAATGTGGTACATCAACAAACAAGGGGGCACTCGGTCTTCGGCCTTGTGCACTGAGGCGATGAAGTTGTGGTCTCTGGCTTATTCCCTGAACACTTCCCTCATAGCGGTTCACCTCCCAGGCAAGGACAGTGTCCTGGCAGATGCTCTCAGCAGGATTTCGCAGGGCCATCACGAGTGGTCACTGGATCCCCTAGTACTGGGGATAGTTTTTGCCAGATGGGGCACTCCTCAGATAGATCTTTTTGCAGCCCCAGACAATCATCAGCTTCCACTTTTTGTTGCAGGCCCCCAGTGTTGGGCTCAGTCCCCCTGGATGCCTTTCTCCTCGATTGGGAAGGGAAGTTCCTTTATGCCTTCCCCCCCTTCCCTCTCCTGTTCAAAGTACTAGTCAAAATCAGGTCTCAGCCCTGCAAGATGATCCTGATTGCTCCAGACTGGGCCAGGCAGACCTGGTACCCACTCCTTCTGTCCTTAGCAGCCCATCTTCCCCTGTGTCTCCCCAGGAACCACAATCTGTTAACCTGTGCTCAGGGGAGAGTTTGGTATCTGAATCTCAGATCCCTCAACGTCAAGGCTTGGCTCTTGAGCAGTTAGAGTTTGCTGATCTACAACTTTCTCAAAGTGTTCTCGAAATCCTGAAAGCTGCTAGGAAGCCTTCCACCAGGGCTACCTATAACTCCAAGTGGAAAAGGTTTTCCATATGGTGTTCTGGGAAGCATATTTCCCCGGAATCTGCTGATTTACCCACTGTATTGGATTACATGGTCCATCTTAATTCCTTGGGACTGAGACCAGCTACCCTGAAAGTGCACTTGGCAGCTGTATCTGCCTTCATTTCAGCAGGGAAGCCCTCTTCTCTTTCTGCTCACCCTGTATTTTCCAAGTTTTTTAAGGGATTGCTTCATACCAATCCTCCATTCAGGGACCCTGCCCCTGCTTGGGATCTTAATGTTTGCATTGCTCAGCTGATGCAACCCCCTTTGAGCCTCTGTCTTGGCCAGGCTTAAGTATTTGATTTGGAAAACTGTATTTCTAGTAGCCATCACTTCTGCCAGGCGCATAAGTGTGTTACAGGCTTTATCAGTGGAGACTGACTTTATTTCCTTTCACAGGGATAGGTAGTCCTCAGGACTAACAGGAAGTTTTGCCTAAGGTGGTTTCGGTTCCACCTTAACCAATCTATTTCACTTCCAGTGTTCTTCACTGACCATTCCTCCTCTGGTGAGAGGAGGCTGCACAGCAGATGTTAAGAGGGCCTAAGTTACTACATAGAGCGTACCAAGGGTCACAGGTTTGACTCCTCCAACTATTTCTCACTTATGGTGAGGTTGGAGAGAGACCTGCCACCTAAGAGATCCATTGCCAGGTGGATCGCCTCTTGTCTGCAGTTTTGCTATCAAAAGCTGGGTAAGATTCCCCCTCAGGCCTGAGGGCTCACTCTACCAGAGGTACAGCTGCATCTCTAGCTGCTGCTAGAGACATCCCTATCTTGGAGATATGTCAAGCAGCTACTTGGAAAACAGTACACACTTTCACCAAGCATTACTCCCTGGATATCCAGGCCAGGAGGATGCTCGGTTTAACACAGCAACGTGCTTCAGCCTATTCCTAAGTAGGTTCTGTCCTCCTCCATGGAGGTACTGCTGTGTAGTCTGCATCTGTCATAATATAGCAAGACTTCATGTTGTTTGAAGAAAAAATTACTCACCTTAGTAATGTTGTTTCTTCTAATAGAGTCTTGCTATATTATGACTTCCCCCAAAGCCTGCCCCTCTCAGAACTTTTACTCCGGGTATGGGGTGGGCAGTCCACTGTTGGCATTTATTGATGCCCTCTTTTATGTTTGGGTGTTGTGTTTTATTTAGTTATTTTATCTTATTTTTCTGGTCCTCTGACTTGAGTCTTGGTGTTGGGACCAGGAAAATGTGTGAACATTTTAGTAGCCAGTTGGCTAGTGTAGGTTACAGCTTCCCACACAGAGCCTTAGTGAGTTTTGCTCAGAAGATCTGACGGTTTCGGTTTGAAACCACCCTAACAGAGCTTCTTTAACCAAGCTCGCGCTCTAAGTTCCATGCTCTGCATGGAAGTTAACTCTTTCACCTCCGGAGCAGTTCTAATGGTGGGACAAACTGCATCTGTCATAATATAGCAAGAGTCCATTAGAAGAAACAACATTACTAAGGTGAGTAATCTTTTCTCCCTGCCCTCCTGTCTCTGTTCTCACTGATACACCGTAAGGGGGTTTTCTTCCCCTCCTTAATCCCCCCTGCAGTTTGCCATTCATTCCCAGCCTTGGTCTGCCTGACTATCCTACCGGCCTTCCTAGCTGTCTCTAGCTAGACCCCTTATCCTTGTCCTTTTAGGACTTCCTATATGTGCCCCTCTTATCCCTGACAGCCTGCCTCACCTCCCTACTGAATCAACCAGGTTTCCTGTCTTGGAATTCTTTCCCTTATGTTTTGGGCATGTGTTAGTGGCTGCCGCAGCCTGTTCCTTGACCAATACTCCCCCCCCTTTGTTTTTTTTTTTTTTTTTATTAAGGCTAGTTTAGGTGTCCCTTCAAAACCTCTCCCATCCTTCTGTAGTCGCTTTCCTGAAATCTATCACTTTGTCCTCGTGCTTGGTGATTCTTTCCCCAGGTTAGCTCTGAACCAAACCATCTGGTGGTTACTGTTCCCCAAGGGCTCCTTCACCATGATGTCCCAGATGTGATCCTGGTTTGTAAGCACCAGGTCCAGGATGACTTCCTCCCATGTTGGTTTGGTCACCCCCTGAACTAGCTATCCTCCTGTACAGCGTCCAGTAACGTGTCTCCTGGCACAGCTGGTGGACGGGATTCTCCAATCCACCTTAGGCAAATTGAAGTCTCCCATCATCATGACTTCGCCCCTTTTGGCTGCCATCCTGATCATGGCACCAGACTCCCTGTTCCTTTCCTCATTTAGATTTTGTGACCTATAAACTACACCAAGGATTCATTTAATTTCTTTTCTGCTGCTGTTTGGATTTGAACCCACAGTGCCTGTAATTTACCATACCCAGTTTCCTCCCTGGTGGTTGTGATGCCCTCCCTGATATATAGTGCCTCCCTCCCTTCCCTTTCTCTCTGTCCCTTCTAAAGAGAGCATACTAAGGAATGGAGAGATCCCAGTCATGATTTGGAGTAGCAGAGGTCTCGGTAACTGCTGCCAGATTCCCCTTTCCCTCTGCCATCATGGACTGCAAGTCGTCCATCTTGCTCACAAGACTTATAGCCTTAAGAGACACTACCCACCACCACTCCTGCTTCCCTCATTTTTGACCAAATACCTCCCACACCCTTTACTTGATGGCCTTCCCCTCCCTTCTTCCCCCCTTGCTTTGTCACCCCCTGCCAGCCCTCCCATTACCATCACTCTCTCCCTTCGCTGTTACCTATCTGCTATTTACCTGAGGTGGGGTTTGATTGCCCTCCTCCAGAAAAACCCTCCCGAAGTTCCCTCCTATCTGATGAGTTCAGGTATTACTCACTGGGGTGGGGGCTGTCTGCCCTCCTCCCCATTTAGTTTAAATTTAGGCTATCTATGTATTCCTCCAAAACGTTCCCCTAGCGACTTGGTTCTTCTTCTTAGGTGCAGCCTGTCACGTGCATAGAGGGTTTTATCATCCCAGGTGCCCCAGCCAGTTTCCTACCTATCCAAATCCCTGCTCCCTACTTAGCCAGCCATTGAACTCCTCTATCCTTTGTTTTCTGGCAGTGCTGGCTGTAGGGACCGGTAGCACTTTAAGAAGACTACTGACCTTGCCACCCCTCTGCAGATCTTATCCACCAGTCTGAACCTCTCCTAAACCTTCCTTGCCTTGCATCCAGCTAGGTCATTGGTACCAGGGTGAATGACCACATGTGGCTTTTCCCCATCCCCTGCGTTAGTGGGTGTACCATCAGTACTATGCGCTCAGTTGTCATGCCTGGGAGACGCACCACTCTCCTATCTTACTGCCCCTCAGCCTATCTAATCCCCTTCATTACTGAATCCCCTATCACTATGACTCTGCTGTTCCCCTTCACCCCTCGCAACTGTCCCACCCCGACCTACTGCCCTCCCATTCCTTTATCCCCTCCCTCCTTCTACTCGACCTCTGCGTAATGTCCCCCCTTCTTGTTTAATCGCTCATCCACCCCAGCTCCATTTAAACCCTTCCCCCTGTCTCTCCACCCCCCCAAGGGTGCCCTCTTGTCTTTCCCTCACCTCCTGTTTCCCTCACTCTCCCCTCGCAGCCTCCCCATCTGCCTACTACAGATTCCCTCAGGAAAGGGGGTGGACTTGCACTCTAGCAGTGCAGGTAACTAGTGCAACCATGGGGTTGCTAGCCTCAAACAGTACAAAGACACACCCAGTTCAGTGCTCTCCGACAATGCTCTCTGATGAAGTTCTAGCGAACGCAGTGCCGGGGCACCTTCTGTGTCCTTTCTGTTGGAGTACCTACAGTCGTTACCTGTGTCTGAATAAAACTGCCCAATATCTGCAGACTGCAGCACTGAGCTCTGTTTCTTGTACCGCCAGCCACAGGTACAGGTTTGTTGGAGTGTGCTGAGTTTGGTGTGCCTCTGCTCAAAACTAGCAGTCCCTCTGCCTCTGTGTCCCACCTAGATTCCTGCTCCTGCTCCCCTGCAGTACTTAATAACTCAAGGCCTTTATAAAGTGCCCTATCCCAGGGGCACAGCGTGCTGTACAATCAGTAAAATAGTAATGAAACATAAAACAGTAAAGACATTTTTGTATAAATAAAGCAGTAATGCAACTACCGCCCCATCTCCATCCTACCGTCCCTATCCAAAGCATTAGAGCGCATAGTCGCCGATCAACTCACTGACCACCTCACTAAATATAACCTTCTATGCAGCCAGCAACACGGCTTCCGTAAGGGTCATAGTACCACCACGGCCCTCCTTGAACTTGCCTCTCATGTCCACTCCGCCTTGGATCGCGGCCATATCTCAGGAGCCATCTTCGTGGACCTCTCTAAGGCATTTGTTACAGTCAACCATGCCCTCTTACGGAACACTGTTGCCTACAGTGGCCTCTCTCAGGATGCCTTAAACTGGTTTACCAGCTATCTATCTGATAGAACTCAACTAATTAAGGTAGGCACCATCCTGTCCCTAGCCTCCCAATCCGCCTCCGGTGTCCCACAGTGATCCATTCTTGGCCCTCTCCTATTTTGCCTTTAACTTAACACCCTCCCGGTGGCCTGCCCCAGCAGACTGCTCCTCTATGCGGATGATGCCGTCCTGTTTGCTTCTGATCTGGACCCCTCAAATTACACCAAACCTCCAACACGCCTCCATGAAACTGAACACTGGCTCACCACCCAGCGCCTAATCATTAACTGTAACAAGACAAAGTCATGATTTTCTCCCAACGCAAAACCCTCTTAAAACCTCTGCCCCAATTTCTAACCATAAATCAAACCCTCCTCGAACAAGTGGACACCTTTAAATACCTAGGTGTCACACTAGACCCGCGCTCAATTTCTATCAACATATCCACCTCCTATCCACTGCCCTTAACTCTAGACTAGGCATACTTTATAGGTACAAGCACTGCCTCACCCTCAGGCGCTGCGTCTTACAATCTCCTCTGTACTCTCCCTCCTTGACTACGGCATTCTCATCTACAGTGCAGCTCCCACCTCAGCCCTTGACAGACTAAACAAGGCCTGCTGTCTCATCCTAGGATGTGACCACTTCACCCACACCTGCGACCTCTACAGTACCACAAACTGGCTAAACTTAGACAACAGAATCAAGTACCACACCTGCCTAATAACCAAAAAGATTACCCTTGGCCTCACCCCCCTCCCGCCCTAAACAAAATTATTTTCCCTGCTGCTCCTGTCAGAACCACCCGAAACACAACCAAGTCACTACTGTGGGTACCCCGCTGTCGGACTTCCCAATACCAAAGAACGTTCAGTTACAAAGCCCCCTCCTGGACAAATGTGCTCCCTAGTCTAATCGCCAACAAAACAAGAATAGGCCCTTTTAAATCCGGTCTAAGGAATCACCTCCAGACCGCAAACTGATGTGACTGCCCCGACCTGTTCCCTCCCTGATGACCAAGGCCATCTTCTCGCCGGTCGCAAGACCGATCTACACCAAGCTTCCTACTTTGACAAACAGCCTCACTGCTTCTTTATGTGGCTGCGCTATAATACTGTATTTCATGTGATCCATGTCTTCAAGTCACTCTCTGTACCATGTATGTATCCTGCACTGTGATGTTATGTAATGTCCGCAAACTGTATCAACGTTATCCCTGTACCTCTCTATGTTTGACGTGGAACCTTTGTAAATGAGTCTTTGACTCAAAGGTCTTTCAGAATACCTCAATTAAAAAAAAAAAAAAAAAAAATTAAATTTAAATTATCTGGGAGTGCTAATGCAAATAGGTTTTTAGCGAGGCCTTAAAGGCCTCCACTGCGTGGGCTGAGCGAACACTCCCAAGTAACGTATTCCACAATAGTGGAGCTGCCACGCCAATTGCTCTGCCCCTGGACTGTTTCAAGCAAGATCTTGGGATAATGAGCAGTCCTGCATCAGAGGAACAAAGGTGGCGAGTTGGGCAGTAAACCACCAGGAGAATCTTTCAAGTAGTCAGGACCCATACTGCGTAGGGCCTTGAATGTCATCAAACATATGATGCGCCACCACACAGGCATCCAATGCAGAGCATGCAAGACCGGCATGATACGGTCCCTCTGAGAAGTTCCCATAATCAGCCAGGCTGCAGCATTCTGGACCAGCTGCAGGCATCACAGCAAGCCTCCTGATAACCCTAACTACAGAGCGTTGCAGTAGTCTAGCCTAAAGGTGACAAAATTGGAACCGATTCCTTACTGGTACCACCGTGAGCACTCCTGCCACACCCTCCTCCCCACTGAACCCATCCTCTTCTCCCCATGGTCCTCCTTCCTCCCTTTCTGTTGGCTTCCTCAAACTGTCAGTGGGTACCAGTGTGGTTGGACCCCTGATCCCTCTACATGCACTCTGCTCCTTGATCCTACCCGTAGCCCAGCTCTCCTGCCTCCATATCAGAATTCTCAATTCCTTCTTTAGCAGCTGCACCCCAGCCATCAGCAAGCCTAGCCACCTACAGAACTGTGCAACCTCCTGACTCCCACATTTGTTCCCAGAAGTGTTGCAGCCACACACCCCCTACAGCACACCACCCTCCCCTTCCTATTTCAGCATTTTATCTCAAACACTACCCTCGCCTACCCCCACAGTCCTACCCTATATCAAACTAGCTCCAGTCTGTACCCCCACCTGTCTTCGTTGGCCTACCCAAGATAGGGGGTAGTACCAAACAGTAAACCCCACCTGCCTTTGCAGGCCTAGCCTAGATAGGGGGCAGTGTTAACCAGTAACTCCACCTGCTTTTGCAGACCTACCCCCAGATAGGGAGTAGCTCCAAAAGCAGTACCTAACCCACCTCCTCAGGCCTACTTGTCCAGCTGGTCTTCAGCTGTAGCCCCCCTTCCTCTCTTAGACCCTGCTCCATTACCGGTCCTCTGTTGTGCATGATCACCAGCGGCCTGTGATCACCCTGCAGATTGTCTGCAGATGCAAACTAGTTAGACGCCACACTCCTGCCTCGTGGCACTGACACATCGGGGTTGCTCACATGGGAATTCCGGGGAAACTTAGGGGACCGCAGCCGCATGAGTGGCTGTCTGTAGTCACGTGTTTCCCTTGCTCGGCAACTGGTGTCCAATGTGGTCACCGGTTAGCTCGCCCTCTGCCAGACCCCACCAAGTCCCACAAAGTAATTCAGTACAGCATTGCATTTAAAAAAATAACAGCAGCAAAATAGGCACAGCTGGTCAGTTTAAATAGCTGCTCCCGCAGCTCTAACCTGCCATGGCTTCCGGATCTGCTGTTTGCTGCATTTATTAGCCCATCAATTCATTGAGTATTTTCTGTGATCTTCCAGGACATAAGTCTCCACCACTCATTCACACTAGTGGGATCTGCGCTGGAGGCACTAGGACCCATCGGGAGCAAACTTTTTGCTGGAGGGTCGGCGCGAGAGATGGCGCCGTGAGGCATGGCGCCGTGAGCGGTGGCTCGCGTGGTAATGACTATCTGGCGACCCTCCAACCGCCTCAGTCCCTTTTTTCCCGCCGTCGAGTGCGCTTCAGTGACAACGTTGCTCGCCTGTCGGGAGTCAAACTTCAAACTAGCGCATAGTTTTCAGTTTATTTTTTGTAATTTTATCTCGATAGTAGTATCGCTTAATTTTATTCTATTTCTGTTATATTTTAAAATTTAACTTATAGTAAAGAAGTCCCGGCCTACTGGACGGAGTCGACCATGAGCAGGTCAGGTGACGGTAGGGAGACTCCGTATGAAAGCTGTTCAGTCAGTCGGGCTGGGTCCGGTCAGCCCCCTTCTCCTCAGCGGGGTTCCGACAACGGTCAGTCCGATGCCGGGGATGGGCGGTCCCCCCGCCGGCATTAAAATAAGCGGTCGCATTCTGGCACCGTTGACCTGAAACTCTTCTTGACCCACAGGTCAAAAGAAGGCATCACTAAGAGCGCCCTCTGATCACGTCTGCTTGGCGTCGGCGGTCGGTTGTCGTACCTGGTTGTCGGTCTCCTCTCGGATCGCCAACTTCCGGTTTCCGCCATCTCTCGACATCAGGCCCCACCGCCTATAGGTAGGGCTCCAGATGAGCAGTTTCATCAGTGGGCAGTCTTATGGAAGCGATGGGCTGGAAGTTAGTTCTTCTGCCTGGCTCGGTTGCCCGGAGTCTTGAGCTCGTCGGGCGATCAGAGCAGGGTGGTTGAACCTTCAAGTCGTAGCAGGCGCCTCCCCGGTGCCAGCAACTCCGTGCTAGAGTGTTCCCCCCTCACATGGCGCTGCGGTGCAGGGGCCACACCGATGTCCTTATCTCCTGGTTTTCCTTCTCTTGCTTTCCAGGTTTCAGGGTGTCCTCGGCGCCTTCAGCAGGGGTAGCTGCGCTTGCTCGGCGCCCGTCCGTGGCGCACGTTGGGTCTTCTTGGCGCCGTCGCGGTGCAGCGGGTCTCGCGGGCGCCGCCCTGCGGCGCCACAAGGCTGCCGTGAGTTACCCGCTGCGATAAATAATAACCGGTGCCGTGCTCCTCCGGCGCCCGTTTTGACTCACTTCGCCTCCCCGGCGCGGGGACCTCGAGGGACTCTCCCTTTCTATCTGCTCTTTCTTCTCTCCTATTTTCCTCCTTTCCTGTCCAAGCAGTCCTTCCTGGACTATCAGGAGATGATGTTGAGCCTGACCCAGACCTCGGTTGGGTGATGAAGTGGAGAAACAGGATCCTTCACGCTACAGAGCCTGTGGTGAGGACCTATCCTTTAAGTCTCTGTTGGGGAACCCGAGATCCTCTTTCTCTCCAGACTACGGACATCGATCCTGGGAAAATATTAAGACTCCAGTATCTTCATGCTTGGAGATCCCTACGGTTTGACTCCTCGATTCAACCCTCCTTCGAGACGCTGTCTCAAATGGTATGGAATAATCCTGCTCTTATTCCTTCAGTGGCTAAATCCATTGATAAGAAATATTCAGCTCCCAAGGATCGTCCCATTTTGGCATCCCAAGCCTTTGCGGATCCTATTGTAGTCCTGGCAGAGAATGACAAGGTCGTTCTTCCTCAAGCTACTACAGCTCGACCTATTAACTAAGAGAGTCTTTGCTGCCTCCACTTTAAGTATGCGTATTGCCAGCTATCAAGGCTATTTTTCTCAGTATGAGTATATCCTGTGGCACTCTATGAAATGAATGGTTGCAGCTCTTCCAGATTCCGACTCCAAGTCAGAGCTCCTTCTAACCGTTATCAGAGGTATTGAGTCCAATAACCAACAGGTCAAAGCCGCCATGGACGCTTTCGACACTGCTTCTCGTTCAGCAGCCACAGGTATTTGTACTCGACGCCATTCCTGGCCCCGTACTTCTGGCTTTACGAATGATGCTCAGCAGCAGGTAATGGCGTTGCCCTTTGATGGCTCCTATCTTTTTGGGCCTCAGGTAGAGCAAGCCCTAGAGGCCACTCAGAAGACTAGTCGGCCATTAAGTTGGCTAGACCCGCCTACCCTTCTCGGGGCATGTAGGCAAAGCGTCAGTTTCATAGTCGACAGTCCTTTCGAGGCAGAGGAAGCTTCCATAAAGCCAACCTGCCCAACCTCAAAAGAAGGCGCAGCAGAAAGCGCAGGGGCCTCGCCCCAATGCTGCCTTATGAATTACCGGCCCCAGTTCCATCCACACTGCCGAGATGGAACTTTCTCCTCCGTGGAGGTACGTCGATGTACTTCTACAATCAGTGGAAGTCTATAACCTCGGACAAATGGGTCCTTGGATAATTCGCGAGGTTATTCTCTCAATCTTTTGGAAAACTCCCGAATTGCCCTCCCAAGCGACAACAGGTTGTCGACCTCTCAATCAGACCTCCTCAGCCGAGATCCAGGGCCTTCTAAACAACAGGGCAATAGAACTGGTGCCCCGCATCAGCGAAACACAGGGTTCTACTCCATTACTTTCTGGTTCCAAAGAAATCTGGGGATGCTCATTCTAGACCTCAGAAAGTTAAACAAATTCCTCCCCAGGAGAAATTCAAAATGATTTCCCTAGGTACCCTGTTACCTTTGCTGCACATCAGCACGACTGGCTGGCCTCCCTGGATATGCAGGGCGTACCAGCATATCCCCATCCACCCGACCCATCGCAAATTCCTGAGGTTTGTAGCTCTGGGTCAGCATTATCAGTTCAGAGTCCTGCCTTTTGGGCTATCCTCGCGCCTGCAGGTTTTTGCAAAGTGTTGTGCAGTTCTGAGCGCATCTCAGGAAGCTCCGGACTCAGAGTGTTTCCCTACCTAGGCGATTGGCTCCTAGCGAGTCCTTCCAGCCAAGGACTCTGGAAGCGTTCAAGCGGCCTCTACGCCTTCTTACGTCCATGGGGTTCTGCTAAATCTGAAGAAGTCACAACTGCAGCCCTCCCAGAGCTCCTTTTCATAGGGACTCTTCTGGACACCTCTTCTGAAGGCTTTCCTTCCAGAGGACAGAAGACTCTACATCCTTCAGATGGCCCGTTACATCGGAGAGAACCGATCGGTCACAGCTCTCTCGATGCAACGTATGTTGGGTCTCATGGCGTCCTCAGTGTTCACTGTACCCCTAGCTCGGTTACACATGAGGACCACCCAATGGATGCTCTCCGCTCAGTAGTCATCGACCTCTCACCCCCAGTCTTATCCCATCAAGGTGATGGAGCCCCTACGAAGGTCTCTCACCTGGTGGTCTCGAGAGCAATCTCCTGGAAGGATTCCCCTTTGCTCCTCTGGATCATCAGATCTCCATCACCACAGATGCATCGCTAATGGGATGGGGAGCTCACTGTCTCTCTCTCCACACTCAAGGTGTATGGACTCAGCTCGAAACTCAGCTCCACATAAATGTTCTGGAGATGAGAGCGGTCCTCTATGCAATCCGAGCGTTGAAGGATGTTCTTTGTCACAAGAACATTCTCCTTCAAATGGACAACAAAGCTGTGATGTATTACATCAACAAGCAAGCGGTGCTCACTCTTATCCCTTTTGCAGGGAAGCAATGAGAGTGGGGTGGTGCTTGGGCACAAGTCTCTAATTCAAGCAGTATATCTGCCGGGTGTACAAAAGCGACTTAGCAGATCACCTCCAGCGGGGCCGGAGGCAGACCCTCACAGTGGTCTTCGACCAGCCGTGCGCTCGGTCACTGTTCGAAGAGTGGGGGACTCCAGACCTGGACCTTTTTGCATCCCCACTCAACGCAAAACTGCCTCTCTTCTGCTCCAGAAATCCAGGGCCTGGCATTTTCTGTCAGGATGCGTTCAGGCTGCGGTGGACAAAACGCTTTCTTTACGCCTTTCCACCGCTTCCTTTAATTCAGAGAGTTCTCCTCAAGTTCGAGTCTCGGGGACCAAGATGATTCTCATTGCTCCCTCCTGGCCTCGGCAACTATGGTTTCCTGTACTCAACAGTATGTCGGCAGCCTCTGTGAGACCACTTCCCTTGCAAATCAATCTTTTGGCTCAGGGTTCGTTGGTCCATCCCAACCTGAGGTCACTTCACCTTCATGCTTGGCTCCTGAAGAGGTAGAAGTGAACCGGTTCAACGTCTCTCGTAGAGTCTCAGACGTCCTTCTGGCTGCTTCGGAAGCCAGCTACCGAAAACTTACGCTTCTAAGTGGAAGCGCTTTTCTCTCTGGTGTGCAAAGTCCTCTTGGAATCCCTTTCCTGTCCTCCAGACAAGGTTCTGGAGTACCTTTGGACCTATCAAACTCAGGTCTCCAGTACTCCACGGTTAAAGTTCACCTTAGTGCCATTTCGGCGTTCCATGAGCCGGTTTCTTCCTTGTCTCTGGCTCAGTTACCTATGGTGAAGAGATTTCTTAAGGGAATCCTGCATACCAGACCCCCTGTTAGACGTCCGGTCACAGCCTGGGACATTAACCTTGTGCTAGACATGCTCACTCGGAAGCCTTTCGAACCCCTAGCTACCTGTGAGCTAAAATTTCTTACCTGGAAGACAGCCTTCCTAGTGGCCATTACCTCAGCCCGCAGGGTCTCTGAGATACATGCCCTGGTTACGGACCCTCCGTATACTGTGTTCCATAAGGACAAAGTAGTTCTTCATACTCATCCTAAATTTCTTCCCAAGGTTGTGTCAGAATTCCATCTAAACCAACCTCTGGTGCTTCCTCTTACTGTGAACTTCCAAAATGAAGGAGAGCGGTCTCTTCATTCCTTGGATGTTAAGAGAGCCTTATGATTCTACTTAGATAGAACCAAGAATTGCGCAAGACTCAGCAATTGTTTGTTTCCTTCAGCGAGACCCGGCTGGGTCAGCCTGTCGCTATCAGATGCATCTCATCATGGTTAGTGGCATGTCTTCGACATTGCTATTCCATGGCACAGGTTAAATTGAAGGTAGAGTGTCGCTCACTCTACTAGAAGCGGTCATGAGCATCCCTAGCGGAAATCGCAATGTTCCAATTGCAGATATCTGCAATGCCGCCACCTGGAGCTCAGTGCATACCTTCGTTAAGCATTATGCACTGGATGTTCATGCCAGTCGCTCCCGCCTTGACAGAACTATCTTTAATGGACTTCTGTCCTAGGCATGTGAGCTCTAGCTCCCTGCCGCCTCTTGAGGGGATTATCAGCTTGGTACTCTCCCACTAGATGAGTGGTGGAGACTTATGTCCAGAAGATATGAAAATTACGACCTACCGTAATTTTGATCTTCTTGGACGAGTCTCCACCACTCATTCACACGCCCACCCTCCATCCCCCGAGCTCACCGCTGTGTTGGTCTTCACTCCCTCAAATCTTTAGGCCATGAAGACTTCTTTGCTGACCCTTCTTACACGGGTCGTCCGGACTATCTTATGTCCGTTTTGTAAGGTTAGGTTTACTCTTTACGTTAGTTGCGCTGCATCTCCTTGGTAAAAAAGGTACTGAGGCGGTTGGAGGGTCGTCGCCGAGATAGTCATTACCGCGTGAGCCACCGCTCGCGGCGCCGTGCCTCGCGGCGCCATCTCTCGCGCCGACCCTCCAGCAAAATGTTTGCTCCCGATGGGTCCTAGTGCCTCCGGCGCAGATCCCACTAGTGTGAATGAGTGGTCGAGACTCGTCCAAGAAGATCAAGAATTACGGTAGGTACGTAATTTTCATATTTGTCATGTCTTAATGAACTATACTTATTTCCTTTTCACTGATATTTTAGGCAATTTTATTTATTTATTTTTTTTAACTGGTCTTGTAATGCTAGATATCACGTGTTACAGCAGCCTAGCACTTAATCACACCCTCATTTAACACATCTACGGCATAGCTGTCTCGCTTCCTGGTTAAAATGCAGATGCTGCTGCTAGTCATGTTCTTCTCTGGGACTGGTAACTGAGTAAATAATGGTGTAACTACAGCTACTGTCTCTCTCATTGCTGTAAAATGACAACTTGCATTCTTGCAAGCATTCAAGCAGATGTTAGCTATGTATTGTACTTGGTTTGTAGTCTCCTTCACTAGGGCCAGCAACATCCTTCTGCCTGTCAGTACCCAGTGGCTCCAGCTGTGTCTCCCCTTCTTTCTGGGCACCACGATGGGTGAGATGTACAGTGACGCCCTCCGATCCTGCTACCCCAGAGGCAGAAGGCGTCCACTTGAACATTGACTCCTCCACCTCGTGCTGTATGGCCCTCCCGTTCCTGTACATTTAGTTTCCAAAATATTGTCAGTGCACAGCAAACTACCAAATGGACATTGCAGGGTTTTTTTTGTTGATTATTTTATTTCTTCTAGTCCTTCTTGATGGATGCCTATCACTACTGTTCTCCATGTTGCGTCAGCAATTTGTTTATTTTCCACCCCACGTTAATAATTCAGTATGATAGCAGCAAAATGAAGATGGATGATGAGGGATTTTTTTTCCTCTGTGTTCTCTCTTGGGTGGGGGGTGAGGGGCAGGTTACAGCTTCCACAATTACTGATATTCCTTTAGGTCACTCAGGTAAGGGCTTTGTCCTGCTGGCCTGATACGAATGCCCTTTGTCTACTCCTGAACACTGTTCTCTTGTGCAGCGAGTAGCTGCCATTATCCTTGCTCCTTACCCCTAATTTACCCACTGAAAATGACAGCTGACATTTCTGGCTGCTTCATTAGTGTTGACTTTACACAGTGTTGCTTCTGACTTTCTAGAAGGTATCCTTAGGATGGCAGAAGGGGAGATATTGCTGATAGGGGACCTGAATATGTCAGATGTTAACTGGAGCACCTTTGCTGCAGCCACATCAAAGAGCAGGGTCATTCTGGATGCCTTACAGTGGGCATGCCTCAGACAACTAGTGTTGGAACCCACTTGAGAGGGAGCAGTCTTTGACCTGGTACTCTCAAACGGGGATGGAGAGAGGATCTCAAATTTAGAAGTGGGTAGCCATCTGGGAAAAAGTGACCACCAAACAGAGTGTTTCACGATAAACACAGCTGTAGAGACAAGCCATACAAAACTGAGGGTACTGGACTTTAGGAGGGCTGACTTTGTCAAAATGGGAGTGTCTCTCAGAAAAGTACTAGCAAACTGGCAAGGGGGGGGGTGGAGGAACAATGGGGAAACATCAAAACTGCCATCACAGAGGCAACAAGCCTTTGTGTAAAGCAAATAAATCAAAACGAAAGAAAAAAATCACCATGGTTCTCAAGAGGTGGTGGGGAAGGTAATGGAGAAAAAGATAGCATTCAGGAAGTGTAGGGAAACACAGAAGGAGCAGGACAGAGAACTGTACCAGTTAAAGCAGAAGGAAGCAGGGAAAGCAGACAGAATAGCAAAGGCCCAAACCGAGGAAAAGCTAGCCAACTCGGTTAAGAAGGGGGATAAAACCTTTTTTTAAGGTACATTAGGGAGCGAAGAAAGACCATGGGAGGGATAGTGAGGCTTAATAAAGGGAGGGTGGGTGGGCAGAGGGTGACAGTGAAAAGCAGGGATACTGAACAAATGCTTCTGCTTAGTATTAACTAAAGGAGGGGAGGTACCTAATCCAATCAATAGAAGCACTCTGGGGACTTCCGGTGACGTCAGTATACTGATGGCAGCATAGCTCTATGGCTCCCACCCCGATGTGACAAAAATCTAAAGCCATCAAGGACAAAACCGATGTCTTCCCCAGCCAAAGCCACCAGAATGAAGGCCAACAGACCCCCGCACACCCCTGTGCAGAAACTCAGAGAATTGCTGCAAGCAGAACAGGAGGATGCTGTGGAGGGCTGAGCTGAAGTGGATGGCCCCCAACTACCAGCGCAGCATGGTGCAGGTCTACCGGCAGAACTTATTAAATCAATAATGCAAACGGCGCAACCTGTCCAAAGCATTAACCAAAAACTATCGGACCTCCGCTCAGATTTAAATCATATCGACCACAAGACGGAGCAACTAGAACTCTGCCTCACTCAAACTTCGGAGCAGGCGGATAGGCATAACCGACTTCTATTATATCTCCTAGCCAGGGACAGAGAGCTGACTCAGCGGATCGATGATCTAGAGGGTAGGTCCAGGCAACAGAACATCAGATTTTATGGAGTCCCGGAGGGCGCAGAGGAAAAGCATAAAGATGCTGAAGCTTTCCTGAAGGATTTACTACGAGATCTCCTGTCCCTCCCGGAAGACCTAGACATCTCAATGGATCGAGCCCACCAATCACTGGCGCCTAGGCCCCGCGACCCTACTGCTAGACCATGGCCTCTGATCGCACGCTTTACTCTTTACAAGTCGAAGGAGGAAGTGCTGAGACACGCTTGGCAACAGAGCCCCCTAACCTTCCAAGGCCAAAGAATTACTCTCGATAATGACCACATGACTTCGGTACAAGAAGCAAGAAGAGTTCTCCGGCCAATAGTGAAACTTCTGAAGGCCAGATCTATCAAGGCTCAGGTTCTCTTCTCTGCATGACTGAAGATGTCAACAGATAAGGGGGTGAAAATATATCCAGATCTGGTTGCTGCATCTCACTACCTGGAGACTCTTTCAATACCTACTCCAACACTATATGAAGAGAAATTGGAAAAAGACCTGCTGGCATCTGCGTGGTCGGTGGCCCAGAAAGGAGCGACTCTTCCAGGCTCTGTTAAGAAGGCGCCTTCATCGGATTTATGCTCTGATATCTCGGCACTGTTATGAAGATACGGTGACCCCTCCAGGATCGATAAACAGGCGCAGCACCTGAGAGCAGACCCGAGTTACAGCCAATTGGAAGGGGTGAACACCTGAATCGAGAATCGATGAGGTCGGTATTTTCTTTCTTTGGCCTACCCACGATTTTGGATTTCCCGAAACCTCCCTACTGAGTCACCCCTCGGGGCAGCTGAATACCGAACTTCGCCCTATCTCCCCTTCTCGTCTCATGCTGCTCCTCCTGAAACACGCGTTTGGTGCTCGATCGCCAAATCTATCAAGAGATACAGCTGCCCCGGGGACCTGATTGCTCTTTAAAGTGGACTTCTCCTGCTTCATCCATGTAAGATAGGCCTTCTGGTCCGGACTTTGGTGGCGGGGAGGATCAGACGGGAAGCCCTCCCATCTGAAGAGGGTGAGGGTGCACCTGAACTGGGAGGAGGGAGAATCTGTGTCTGTTCGGTGCAGCGGGGAATGTCGGAGGCCTGTAATCCGGACGTGGCGTGTCCCAGCCTGCCATAACAGACCAAGGCCGCCTCCCTGAAGGGTACATGTCCTGCATACAGGACCCATGCTGAGACGAGGACCTCGAACGGGTTGGCTGGGGGGCTGTATTTTACTTGTCTTTGGGAAATTACAGGGTTCAATTATAAAAACACCTTCGGGCCTCGGAGTTCACCACTGACCCCTCATATATTGAAAACAGGCCTCCGGGGGGGGGGAGAGTCATAATTCTAAGCTGCATAAATGGCTTTGCATTTTCTCTAAGTACTTAAATTACACTCAAGAAAGGGGACTTTCCCTTGGGCTACTAGAGTGTCTCTCATTATTTCTGAGCTCCCTATCTTTAGCCTTCGATCCTAATGCCCACAAGCTGGGCTTGTCCCAGCTTAGCCTAGGAAGTCATCACTACTCTCTTGCCTCGAGGGTAGACCGGGCCCAAATTACCCAGGTACTCACAAAGCATTATAGTCCCACTGTCTACATGGGTTTTATGACGGTGGGACAGGTTACAGGTACTTGGTTGCGATGTTTAGTTTCTAGTTTCCAGTTTGTAGGTGTTAATTCTATGAGTAGAAATTGTATTATCTGTCAAACCAACATCGGACTTAAATCGGGAAACTGTTGTAAGCGCTGCAAGGCAAAATGGCACAATATAAATACTGAACATGGCTAGACAACTTTCAAAAATTCTCTCATTTAATATAAATGGGTGCACTAGTCCGATAAAGAGAAAGAAGTTAAGGTACTTGTCACTTCAAAATTGTGAAGTTGACTTTCTTCAGGAAACACACTTATCTCCATCAGAAGTGTTGAAATTGAAGACCAGAAGCTTCCCCCAGGTATTCCACTCCTCTCTCCAGAATGGCAGGAAGACAGGAGTTGCACTCTTACTTTCGGCCTCCCTTCCATTTGAGGTGCAGGAAGTGGTGGAAGACCAGGGCGCCAGATACATTATTGTCATTGGCAAGGTGCAGGATACTCTGATCACACTAGCCAATGTCTATGCCCCTCCAGGCTCATCAATCTCTTTTTATTCCTCCCTTATACAACTGGTAGCAGAAAAAGCAAAAGGTACTCTAATTATGGGAGGAGATTGGAATTTAATTTTTAATAGGGCCCTTGACACCACCTCTCAGATACCAACTCCTGAGCTTAGAAAAGCACGCTCTGTTAAAAAAAATCCTGGCGCAAGTGGGGTTAAAAGAAGTCTGGAGGGAGAAGTATCCTAGAACCAGGGAATATACTTGTTATTCCCCTAGGTTCAAGATTTTTTTCCAGGTTGGATACTTTCTTTACCTTCTCACAAGACCTGGCCGGGTTTTCTGCCATGTGGGTAGGAACATGTATACTCTCAGATCACAATCCAATATTTCTGGAGATAGATTTCAACCTTCCAATAAAAAAGGCACACTGGAGATTAAACTGCTCACTCGTTCAAGACAAGGATACAGTCACAGAAATTAAACAGCATATTGCCAGAACCTTGGAGGAGATGTTAGGGAAGGAACTACCTTACAGATTATTTGGGATACTGTTATGGTTTCGGTTAGGGGAAACTCATTGCTATTGCCTCTGCAAAAAAAAGGGCGGGTAAACAGAGACAGCAAGAGTTATTGACACACATTAAACATTTAGAAGAGGCGCAAAAGCTTAAATGGGATAAGACTAGGGATCAGGAACTTAAGACAAAGAGGAGAGACCTAGGGGAGCTCCAAAAAGCGGAGGTGGAGAAGGCCCTATTTTTTCTGAAACAGAGGTTTTATGAGGGAGGACCTTGGGGATCCAGATTACTGGCTTTTAGGCTCAGGCAACAGCAGGCTAAGACCACTATCACTAAAATAACTTCTCCAATTACTGGTAAAGCAGTTGCTAGGCTAAGTGACATTTCTAAGTCCTTTGTCTCATACTTCTCGAACTTGTACCAAGCTCCTGAAGAGACATCCCCTGCTGAGAGGGAGAAATTTTAGACATCCCTTTCGCTTCCCACCCTTTCCTAGGAAGCAGGCCAATCCTTAACCAGACCAATCTCGCAAACTGAAATTTTAAATACAATTAAAGATCTAAAAACAGGTAAGTGTCCTGGACCGGATGGTTTCAGTGCTGACTTCTACAAAACATTCAAAAAGGAGGTGGTTCTCCTTCTTTCGGAGCTATTTACTACCATCTGGAGAGATGGTTGCTCTACCCCACCCTCCTGGCAATATGCCACTATCTCCCTGATTCACAAGGATCATAAAGACCCAACTCGCTGTGAATCCTATAGGCCCATTTCACTACTTAATTCAGATTACAAAATTCTCACCTCAATTTTAGCCTCCCGATTAAACCTTCTTCTGCCAGACCTGATCAACCTAGATCAGACTGGATTCGTTTCTGGGCGTCAGGCCTCAGATAGTGTCCGGACCATTCTGAACACTATTGACTCCATTCATTGGGCTCGAACACCTGCATACCTCATGAGCTTGGATGCGGAGAAAGCCTTTGACAAGGTTTCTTGGAGTTTTCTATTTTTAGTGCTCGAGACTATGGCTTTCCTGCGTCCATTCATAGACAGCATAAAATCACTGTACACTGGTCCACAGGCCTACATACGGGTGAATGGGAGCCTGTCAGAGAGATTTAGATTGAGCAGAGAAACCAGGCAGGGCTGCCCCCTTTCCCCTCTGCTAGTTGCACTTTATATTGAACCGCTGGCTGAGGCCATCTGCCAGTCGGGAATTATTCGGGGAATCGAAGTGGGAGGACTGGAGAGGAGAGTCTCTCTCTCTATGCAGATGACGTGCCCCTCTCCCTTTCAGACCCAGAGCTGTCCATCCCTGAGGTGTGGTCAGTGCTGGACGAGTTTGGGAGGCAAGCGGTATACTCGCTTAATAAAACCAAGACGGAAGTACTTACGTTCTGTTACACCCCATCCCAGATAAGTTTAAGTGCCCTACCTTTGAGATGGAGGGCTGAAAAGATAAAATATTTAGGTATGCTGATTACTAAACACCCCTCCCAACTTTTTAAGGCTAATTATACTCCTCTAATAGACCAAATCAAAAAAGACTTTGCGAAATGGTCCCTAGTTAACCTTCCAATGTATTGTAGAATTCAGATAACAATGAATGTCCTTCCTAGTTCCTCTATTTGTTTCAGTGCCTACCCCTACACATACGCAAATCCCACTTTTGTCCCTGGCACAAATTAATATCTAGATTCTTCTGGAATAGCAAGAGGCCTAGGATCAACTTACGAGTGCTTCAGGCACATAGAAGTAGAGGAGGCAGATCACTGCCGGACTTAGAGGACTACTACCTTGCTGCGCAATTAAGGATGGCTCTGTGTTGGTCCACCCCATCATATCTGTCGAACTGGAAGACAGTAGAACTGGGAAAGACGGAGGGAGAGGTCCCCTTAGATATACGAACCCTGACATCCAGAAGTCGGTTAGGGGCACCCTCTTATGGCTGTTAGAAACACCATAGCCGCCACACACAAGATCTGGCAAAAATACAAACTGAGAGGCTCCCTCTGGCCCCTGTTTAGAATAGCCTGGGCCCCCGGTTTCCTTCCAGCACAGTTAGATCATAACTTTAGGACCCGGGATAGATTGGGCCTAACCTACCTAGGTCAGTTTATTCAGGGAGAACAAGTTGTGGCCTTTGCTACTCTTAGGGACACCTATGCGCTAAGAGGGGTGGATCATCATAGATACTTACAAGTAAGAACATATATAATACGATGTCAGGGTTTGGATCACACCTCAGCCAGAGCAGCCCCTTCAGGCAATTTTATCAGGTCAGATCCAAAAAGGGATCATCTCAGTAATCTATAAAACATTATCAAGATTAAAAAAGGACCCCCTGGATAAAATTAAGACTAGATGGGTGGAGGAGGGCGGGCATGGCCTGGAGGAGAGGGATTGGGATAGGGCCTTCCATGACACCACTAAAACCACAGGTTCCCCCTACTGGCAGGAGTTCGAATGGAGGGTGAAAGTACGTTTTTTCCTCACCCCTGCGGCTCTCAACAAAAGGGACTCCACCCGGCCTCAGAGTGTTGGAGGCAATGTAGCGAGGAGAGGGCTACGCAGCTACATGTTTTTTTGGAACTGCCCGGAGTTGGGGGCCTTTTGGGGGAGGGTGCAGGCTGTCTTGACAGACATTTTCTCACTGAACCAACCTTTAAGTTGGTCAAACATGATTCTGGGTATACCTCCCATAGATCTCGGTGGGCCTGACCCTTTACCTCTGGGCAATACTGCTAGTGGCATCACAAAACCATAACTCGCTTCTGGCTTAGGCCTGACCCACCTTCACTTCACGCTTGGTAAAAATAATACTTGAGATCTCTGAGCTTGAGGAGTTAACCTTAAAATTAACCACAAAACACACATATATACAAGAAGATGGACAAGGTGGTTTATTTGTGCGACACGCACTCCAGAAATATCTGTCTGAATGTGGCTGAGAGAGAGATGAGTCTGGTCGGGGAGAGCGTGGGGAGTGACCTTCCTGAATTGAGTCATTTAGGCTTAAGTGACAAGATTACCTACTGTAATGAAATTTCTATAATAAAGACATGTTGATAAAACTACTGTGCAAATGTAAAGTACAGTATGTTCAAGAGGAATCCTTAATTAACTATGCAATGGCTGTAAAGTGGATTTGTAAATTAATTAGTCTGATGAATATAAATGTTTATGTACCCATTTGTTGTCAATAAACTTGAGTTAAAAAAAAAAAAAGAACCACTCTGGATAGGGGAGTCAATACCAGTCCATTCACAGAAGAAAGACATAGACAGAGTGGAGGCTGTTCAGAGGAGGGCATCCGAAATGGTGCAGAGTCTGCACCAGAAGACATACGAGGAGAGACTAAAGCAGCTTAATATGTATACCCCTGAGGAAAGGAGGGAGAGGGGGGACATGATAGAAACTTCCAAGTATCTCAAGGGAATTAACAAAGTCCCAGAGGGTAGCATCTTTCAGAAGAAGAGATGTGCAAGAACAAGGGGGCACAATTTGAAGATAAGAGGGAGGATAGCTCAGAGGTAATGTTAGAAAATATTTTTTCACAGAGAGGGTTGTGGATGCATGGAACAGCCTTCCTGAGGAGGTTGTGGAGTCAGGAACAGTGGGAGAATTCAAGAATGCATGGGACAGGCATAAGGCAATTCTAGTGGGGGGGTAGGAGGAAGTAAGCTGTTGATTAACTAGAATCTGCAGCTTATCCATCAGGTAGGGAAATGGGCAGACTAGGTGGGCCAAGCGGTCCTTATCTGCCATCAAATTCTATGTTTCTAACCTCTTTCGTGGCACTGAGTTGAAGGCCTTGCTGAAATCCAGATCTATATAAAATCCAGATAAAGGGTTCTGAAAAAACTCCTTAAACTGAAGGTGGACAGAACAATGGGCCGTGATGGAATTCACCCCAGAATTCTAAAAGAACTAAGGGGAGAGCTAGTGACACCACTGACTACCCTTTTTAACAAATCATGGGAGGATGGTGTGTGGTACCCAAGGCCTGGAGGAGGGCGGATGTGATTCCCCTTCACAAAAATGGGAGCAAAGCAGAGACAGAAAACTTAGGCTTGTTAGTTTGACCTCAGTGGTAAAGAAAATGATGGGATCACTTCTGAAAGAAAGAATTGTTGAATACCTAGAGGCCAGCGGGGCACAGGACCCAAGGCATCGTGGATTCACAGCAGGAAGGTCATGTCAAACAAATCTAATAGATTTCTTTGACTGGGTGACCAAAGTAGTAGACCAGGGAGGGGCAGTGGATGTGGCCTACCTAGACTTTAGCAAGGCACTTGACACAGTCCCACACAAAAGATTAATAAACAAATTAGCCAGCATGGGAGTGGGTCCCAGGGTGGTGGAGTGGGTAAAACATTGGCTGGACAACAGGACACAGAAGGTAATAATAAATGGAGTCCACTCTGAAGAAAGGGGGTTTACTAGTGGGGTACCGCAGGGTTCAGTACTGGGTCTGGTCTTTTTTTTTTAATTTTTTTAAGTCTTTTTCCCTCTGGTCACGGCTCGAGGGAACTCTCTCAGGCATCCTCTCCTTGTGCCTGCCCACCTGAGGTATGCTGCGGTCTTGTGTGCCCCCCCCTGCAGCTGCCAGCACCTCCGGTTTGACCGGCCCAGGGAGGGTAGCCAGACTCCTTCCTTTGGGCTCTCTTATTAAGGCAGACTCTGGCAAGTGGGCGCGGCACGGGTGGAGGAGTGATGAGGCCTTAGCCGAGTCGGACCCGGCGCTGGGCATGGAGGATAGGTGACGTCGCCTGTCCCAGCATGCCGGGTTTTACCTTTGTTCTGTCCCTTCCCCCCGCCCCCCTACTTCATGCGCACTCGACGCTTGAAGCATGGCAACCCTGCCAGCATCGAGTGCGCTGTTATGTGCCTCCCACGCCTTATGGGCGCCTTTGATCTCCACCAGGCCGCTTGGAGCGCTGGGCATCCCATACCTCCCCAGGGTCAGGAGAACAGCTCACAGGCGCCAATTCGATCCATCCCTGCTGACCCCGGGCGCCAAGCTTGCTCCCCGAACTCGGGTCGCTGGTGTGGCACGAGGTGTGCCGTCCAGTGCCTCAACCCTCAGTGCCAGCGGGCCAGCCGGTCTGGTCCTTTATGAAGTCTTTAAGTAACACTGCAGAGGGACTGGAAGGAAAAGTATGCCTCTTTGCAGACGACACAAAGATCTGCAACAGGGTTGATGCACGGGGGGGGGTGGAAAGGATGAGAAGGGACTTGGCAAGTTTGGAGGAATGGTCAGAAGTATGGCAGCTTAGATTCAGTGCAAAGAAGTGCAGAGTAATGTACCTGGGAAACAGAAACCCAGGGAAGAGTACACAGTTTGGGGGTTACTAACAACAACAAAATAGAAAGGGACCTGGGGTAGTCATATCAGATGACCTAAAGGTAAGCAAGCATATGAGAAGGCAGTAAGGAGGGCTGGGGTACTGGGATGTATAGGAAGAGGCATCACCAGTAGAAAATAGGAAGTTGTTATCCCTCTGTACAGACAGTTGGTGAGACCCCATCTGGAGTACCGTGTGCAGTTCTTGAGACCCCATCTCCGCAAGGACATAGGATGGAGGCAGTCCAGAGAAAGGCAATTAAAATGGTGCAGGGTCTGCACCAGAAGCCATTTGACGAGAGACTAAAGGAGCTTAATATGTATACCCTCGAGGAAAGGAGGAAGGGGGGGACATGATAGAAACTTTCAAGTACCTCAAGGGAATCAGCAAAGTCCAGGAGGGTAGCATCTTTCAGAAAGAGATGTACACAATCAAGGGGCAAGTACAAAGATAGAGGGGGGGATGGCTCAAGGCAACATGAGGAAGTATTTTTTCACGGAGTGGGTGAAGGACGCATGGAACGGCCTTACTGAGGAGGTCGTGGGGTCAAAAACAGTGGGGAAATTCAAGAATGCATGGGACAAACATAAGACAGTTCTGGTGGGGGTAGGAAGAAGTGGGCTGTCTGTTAACTAGGATCTGCAGCTTGTCCAATAGGTAGGGAAATGGGCAGACTGGGTGGGCCATGCAGTCCTTATCTGCCCTCAAAGTCTATTTTTCTATGTTTCTAATATGCTTATGTTTACTCCCCCCCCCCAACTTTAGTTAGAAGAGCACAGGACATCGCAGAAACAAATGAAAATACTTCAGAAGAAGCAGGCTCAGCTGATTCAGGAGAAAGACCATTTGAGGAATGAGCACAGCAAGGCTATCCTCGCACGCAGCAAACTTGAGAGCCTCTGCCGGGAACTCCAGAGACACAACCGTACACTTAAGGTGAGCTTTGGCAACTTTTTCCATTCAACCTCTGTGACTCTAAACCTGGCATACCAGTCATTTGGAAAATGTAAAATGAATCTTTTAGATGGTCTGTGATGGAAAGAGTTTCCACCCCAAAGAGTTAATGTTTTCAAGCAAACTCAAAGAAACTGCGGGGATTTATTTTTTAGTTTGTGTATTAATCCAACAGTCCCCCAAGTCCAAACTAGGATATTTTGTATTAATCCAACAGTTTTCCCCCCGGTCCAAACTAGGGTATTTTGTCCATCTGCCTGAGACCGTTTTCCTGTCTGAAGAGCCCTTAGGGAGCCTACCCATTTTCATCCTTCACAATTCTAATGTCAGTTTTCTTCAGGGACTTCCCTGGTCCTTGCTGCACAGTAACTTACAACTTGCCCCCTGAGGCTACCCAACACCCCAGTGATTATTTATTATATTCAGCAGCGGGGAGGAACTGGCGAGCCCTTTTTGAGCATGGAGGTGGGTGATGCCATATTCCTTGGCACTGGTAGCTCAATGTTTTTTTCTCCAGTAACCTTTCCCTTAAAGAGCTAGTATACCACCTGGAATTAATAGTAATTTTCAGATGCAGTCAGCTATCACTTCTTATAGCTGAAGTATTTTTTGTTTGCTATTTAGAAGATTTTCCACCTCGCAGTACTTGGGTGATGTGTGGAGCAGCACTCTGAAGGCTAAAAAAAAGTTAATTTTGTTCCTCCCACATCATCATCAGAAATGTAGCCAAACACCTTGAGGCACCACAACCCTTGAAGCCTGAGCAGTGACTTTCACAAGTTACCAATCAACATGCAGGAAATTGTGACATAATTAGTAACCACGAAAAGCCAATCCCTGCTAGTTCATGTGAAAGAGAATAATCTGACTGTGAGAAATGGGTCTCCTTGGTTGCTAGTGATGTCACAGTCAGTGTGGTCTCAGTGTTGATGACGAAGTGGGAGGAACATAACTGTCTTTTGTTTCGGTTCTTGTCAGAGTGCTGCGCCACACTTCACCCCAGTACTAGGTGGCACATTTTTTTTTTTTTTTTGAAATTGAAATTTATTGGAGAACTTTTTTCCCAGAAATGATACATACGACCACAAACAAGTATAAAATCCATACCTGCTCATTTACACCAAGATAAATTTTAAAACAAAAAAAGAACAGACTAGAATAGGGAAAGAGAAAGATGTAAGAAGGAAGAAGAGAGGAGAGAGAAAGAAGAGAATGGAAAATAGTCATAGAGGGGAGAGTGCCTACATATTTAACAAAGGAAATCAGAAAAATAAAGTAGATAAGAAGGATATCAGGGTAACCAATCAATTACCATTCATGCTTATATACTGTATTACATTGCCTTTAACAATTAAAAATATAGTCACTATCACTGCCGGAGACCTAGACCGGCGCCAATATCTTAGTTCTACCTTGATATAGTAAGGTCCCCTAGGGGGAGGCAGCATTCCAGAACTATTAACATGGACGAGTTGAATCATAGACATTGACATCGAGGGGTCTCCTGACTCCGCTTGCCCTTCTGCCACTCCGAGCCAAACCAGGGGAGTCCCCTCAAGTGTATTTAGCTAGTAACTCTAATACCATTGTCTTCTCCCAGGAGGCCATGAAATGCATGAAGGGAAGCCATCTTTCCTTAAATTTATCCACTGAAAATCTCAGTTTGGCAGTCAAATGTTCCATTTCTAGAATTCTGGTGCAGATACTGTACCAGGAGGAAATCGAGGGCTTATTAGGTGTCAGCCATAGCAAGTTAATTGCTTTGTGTGCTGCCGCCACCAGGATTCCAAACAGAAGATGGGAAGGTCTAGTGCTTAGAGGAGGGGGAGACATCCCCAGTAGCCAGTGTTATGGGGATTCGGGCATTGCTGTCTCAAATATCAACTCGCAAATGCCCTTTATTTCTTTCCAATACTCCTGCATGACTTTACATTCCCAAAATATATGGAAATATGTACCAAATGACTGACAGTTCCTCCAGCAGAGGTCTGAATTATGTAATCCGTAATGTTTAGTTACCACCGGGACCTTGAAAAATCTAACTACGAATTTCCATCTAAATTCCCTCCAAAAGAGGGAAGACGTAGTGGTTTGAACTGTCTTCCAAATTTGGGACCAGTCTGTTTCAGATAAGCACTTCCCACAATCTGTGTGCCATGCATCCTTAACACACGTTAAAAAGTCCTTCTCTGCACTATGCATCCCTTTAACTCATTTGGAAATCAGTTGTTTTTGATATGGAGACCTGATCAGGGAGATTAAAGTGGATTGCACCGGGTTTTTAGATGAGTCCATGCCCAGTTCAATCACTTTTTCATTTACTTGTACAAAGTGTCTTAATTGAAGGTAACGAAAAAAAAATCCTTTTGTTGGAGATTGAATTCAGCCTTTAAGTTGCTGAAAGATTTAATAAGATTTTGCTCGAAAAGCTGACCCAAGCTAGTCAGTCCAACTTTCGCCCACCGGTGAAAACCCAAGTCCCACTGCAAGTGGGCCAAATCTGAGCAGCTCAGTATTGTTGTATGTGGGTTAAGCTTTAAGATGATGCCTAGCTTAGAGTTCATATCTCCAAACTTGGGGAGCACCCCAGTGAGGGGTTCCTAAAATTAAGTTGTCGCAGTCTAGGGGTATCCAAATGAATTAAATCTGCTGCCCTACCCAAAGGAAGGTCTGCTTCCTCAATCTGGACCCATTTTGTCGGGGGGTCCCGGGCCATAGTCACCGGACATTGCAATTGGGAGGCCCAGAAATACTTCAGGACATCAGGTATCCCGAAGCCTCCCTTATCCTTAGGGGCCACCATGATCCTCCACCTTACCCGTGGCCTTCTCCCTAACCAAAGGAATTTGGAGAGGGTGGATCTCAAATCCCGCCAAAAACTCCTTGGGGGCCTAAGGGGAATGGTGCCCAATATGAACAGCAGACGAGGGAGAATGTTCATGCGAATGGACTCTCCCCTGCCCGAAATGGAGAGAGGAAGCTCCCTCCACCTATTACAATCCTCTCTGATCTCCTGGAGTACTCTTAAATGATTTGTAGAGTATAAGGTCCCAAAATCTTTAGGAATCCATACCCCCAGGTATCTAAACCCCGATTTACACCATTTAATTTGCTGCACCTTTGGTAATGGATGGCCCCGGGCTCCCCCAAGAGGGAATAATTGGATTTATCAAGTTAACTTTATAACCAGAGAAGGATCCGAATTCCATAAGAAAAGAGAGAATTCTGGGAACCATTTATTGGGTCTGATATATATAACAATGTATTGTCTGCGTATAGTGAAATCTTGACCTCTACACCCCTGACCTGGAGACCTTTAAAGAGATCCGATTGCCGGATGTACAAGGCCAGAGGTTCCAGACTCAAGGCAAATAAGAGAGGGCAGCCCTGCCTGGTACCTCTCTCTATCTCAGACTGGGTGGAAACTACTCCATTCACCCGGACCCTAGCTCTGGGCCTAGAATATAAATTAGATATCCGCAGACGAAACTTCTCCCCAAACCCAAACCACCCAACACCAGATCTAAATATTGCCAATTTAAACGGTCAAATGCTTTTTCAGCATCTAAAGCTAAAATGGCTGAGAGCGGTGAATCTAGGGGGATTTGGGCCGTGGAAATTACATTCAGTAACAATCTTATATTGTCCTGGATGTGTCTACCGAGTATAAACCCGGTTTGGTCCGGGTGAACCAAAACGGGAACCACTTTTTGTAAACGGTCGCTTATGATCTTAGCAAAGATTTTGGCATCTTGATTAAGCAACGAAATAGGTCGGTACCCGGCACAAGAAGCATGATCCTTTCCAGGCTTGGGTGTTACTGAAATGAGGGCCTCTCCCCAAGTGTCTGGCAGGGCCCCTGGTCTCTACGCCTAGTGTACAGACCCTCGTGAGAAGTAGGGGTTAAAGATCAATGAATCCTTTATAAAATCTAGGGTGAACCATCTGGGCCTGGGGCCTTGCCAGAGTTAAGGGCCTTGATAGCTGCTGTAACTTCATCCTCAGTAAAGGCAGCTTCTAAGAGGTTGCTCTGATCCTCTGGTAAAACAGGCATCTTTAATCCCTGCAAATAATTCAGAATTCTGTCCCTATGCTCTTGGGTTTCATCTTTTGAATAAAGTTGCTTATAAAATGTTGCAAATTCTTGTGCAGTTTCCCCTGGAAGGCTCTTGTGCGGGGAGTTAGGGGGATCTAGGCTGTCCTTTGCCACATACCTGTCTGCTGCCTGCTTACGAAGCCTCAAAGTGAGTAGTTTGCCTGCCCTCTCTCCCCTCTCGTAGTAACGTTGCCCAATATATCTGAGGGAGTTTTCCACCCGTCTTTGCAGTAAGGAGTTGTAAGAATCCCTGGCCCCTCTCAACTTTTTAAGTGTGGAGTTAGACCCCGTACACTTATGTGATGCTTCCAAATTAGCAATTTCAGTGAGGGTTTCGCGAATACGGGCTTGGTGTAGTTTATGCTTGTGGGAAGAGAACAAAATCGTGTGTCCTCTCACCACCGCCTTCAGGGCGTCCCACAGGTATTTAGGTTTAGAAAATTCCTCAGAATTTTCCCTTAAATAGCACTGGATGACTTTTTAGTAGATTCTACGTACTGTTCATCATAGAGGAGCCCGGCGTCGAACCTCCAGAGACCTTTCCCCTTCGCTGAGCCCCATTGAAGTTGAGCCTTAACCATAGCGTGGTCAGAAATTGTGATCGGGAGGATAGAGATATCCTTAAATGTGTGTAAAGCATTTCTGTGTGTATAAAATCTGTCCAACCTGGAATACATCTTTGAAGCCGGTGAATAAAAGGTAACATTTTTCACCGAAGGGTTGAACTGTCTCCAGGAGTCAGTTAGTCCCGCCTCTACTAGCAAACTCCGAAGTAGTCTGGAGCATGCTTTTGAGTTAGGGGTCTTGGCTGAGCTCCTGTCCAGACTAACATCTTCCACACAATTCCAATCCCCCATTAAAATGATTTGTCCCGGTGGTAACTTTGTTATTGAGTTAAAAAGGGAACGAAAGAACTCACCCGAGGGTGGGGTGGGGGCATAGACCCCTACCAAATGTATTGTTTGGCCCTTATAATTACCAGAAACTGTCAGTTGATGTCCTGTACTTGATTTAATAACAGTGTGAATCTGAAATGGGAGACCCTTGTGGATTAGAATGGCTACTCCCCCTTTTTTAAATTGTGGATGCTCATCCGAGCACACCGTACCCACCTAGTCCCTTCGCAGTTTCATGTGTTCTCCCTGGGTTAACCTAGTCTCCTGTAGGCAGGCAATATCACACTTTTCCCTTTTAAATTCTGTCAATATTTTAACTCTCTTGATAACATTATTAATACCCTTGACATTAAGTGAACAGATTATCAGGTCACCCATCTTATCAATCCATAAGTACAACAACTTATTATACACCCTATATTCTGTTGTACAATCATAGTTCTTACCGGTGCCAAAAGGCACTCTCCTCAGAGCAGGCACTAATAAAAGAAAAAAATAGAGTAGAAGAAGAATAGAATAGTAGGTAACACAACCTTTAACATACATACTTGGCCTAAAGACCTTCCATGTCCCACACTAAAAATGCAGGACGTGGCTCCCTTACGGGAGTGCAACGACAACAGGTCATTGCTGGAACATGTATTACCAGCCGAGGCATCCATCCGTGCAAAATTCGTCAGCTCGGTGGGTGCACTGGTATGGGGTAGGGGGTAAAGAGAAATTACCACCCCCTTGAGGGAACAACACTCCGCCAGGAGTGAAAAGACTGGAAAGCCCCCCGGGATCCGGAGAGTTACCCACCTGTGCCCTCTGTGGGTTTTCTAGTTATAGAAACTTCCGGGAAGGGCTGGGATAATGCCCCTCGTGTCTCCAACGTATCAACCTAAACTAACATACTTCTATGCAAGAGAATCCTCTGTGGCGCCATCTGTAAGAAGGAAGGAGTAACACGCAAAAAAAAAGGGGGGGTATCGAGGGATCAGCCCACGGCTGGGTAGAATGGGGGCCTCCCCAGTTGTGGTGATTGGCAAAGTGTCTAGATAGCCCAACATCTGCTTTGTCCCTCCCATCTGTACTCTCTCCCTTCCTCTCCCTTCCCATTCTCTTCCTCACCTTCCTCCTCTCCCCTCCCCAATGAGGGGAATGGGTGGGCAACCGAAGCTGAATATTTGGTTAAAAAAGAAAAAATCGACGAGGGAGAATGGGAACTACCCCAGAGAGTCCTCCACTACAACGCATTCACACTTCCATCCCCAGACCGGTGACCGCTGGTCAGTGATGAAAGTGAACAGGAACGTACAGGAACTCTGTTCCTGTACCTTTTTTGCAGCAGGAACAGAGTTCCTGTACTTCTTCCCACTGACACTGGAACTGAAATTCTTAAACCAACAACATAATGACAGTTTCTGGCCCTGTGACCTAAAATCAGGGTTTCCATAACAACATTTGACTTGTACAACAGTGCAATTTTGCTAGAAATACTTCAATATCTCTAACTGAATCTACTAGTGTCTAAATAGATTGACGTGTCTTCACACAGCTATCCTCCAGATTGAAGATCTTCATTCTGCATTTCATATTTGACAGTGCCTGAGTTCCTGTACTTCTTGTCTACCACTTGCACCACTGCCGCTGGTAGATAGGACTATTGGCAGGTACATCTCATCAGGTAGTGGAGGCAATGGGGGAGAAAGGGGGGAATAACCATTCCGTGGACCACCCAGCCTCAACTATGCACCCTGCTTTAAAGCAGACCTGGTAAAAAGAAAAAAAGACATCTCCGACTGAGATATTAAAATTCTGCATCGATCAGAGAGGTACACCACCTCAGTCGGTATCACTGTTATGGAGTGGGTAAAGCGCCAGACCGAAAGACTGGGAGGCCCAATGAACTGGGGGTGGACTGCTATCTTGCCGACTCAGGAAGGTGCCGCCAACAAAAGAACGCCTGCCTCCCTGAGAACCCAAACCAAAAGGGCTGTCCTCCGGCCCTCCAGCATACGATTAGTGCCCCGGTGATGTTTAGGCCCAATCCACTGCATAAAACCGGGAAACCTTCAGGTAATAAAATAATAAAAATAAAAAAAAAAAAGGGAAGGGAGAGGAGAACAAATCCGGGAGATGGGCTGACAAAGAAAAGGAAAACCCAGGTGGCACATCTTTTAATTAGCAAGCAGAAAAGAAAAATATAGGCACATCAGCGAGGGTAGAAAGACAAAGGGAGGGATAGTGAGGCTGAATAGAATGAACGGTGGGTGGGCAGAGGGGGACAGTGAAAAAGCAGGAATACTGAACGAATATTTCTGCTCAGTATTCACAAAAGAGGAGGGGGAAGTGCCTAACCCAATTAACAGAAGCACTCTTGATAGGGGGGTCGATCCCAGTCCTGTCACAGAAGAAAGGGTTCTGCAAGAACTCCTAAAACTGAAGGTGGACAAAGCAATGGGTCCTGATGGAATTCACCCCAGAATTCTAAAAGAATTAAGGAAGGAACTAGTGAAACCACTGGCTACTCTTTTAATAAATCATGGAGGATGTGTGGTACCCGAGGAAGCGGATGTGATTCCTTCACAAAAGCGGGACCAAGACAGAGGCAGGAAACTACAGACCTGTCAGTCTGACCTCTGTGGTAGGGAAAGGATGGAGCTCTACTGAAGGAAAGAATAGTTGAGTACCTAGAGGTCAGTGGAGCACAGGATCCAAGGCAGCATGGGTTCACAGCGGAAGGTCATGTCAGACGAATCTAATAGATTTCTTTGACTGTGACCAAAGTAGTAGATCAGGAGGGGCTGTGGACATGGCCTACCTAGACTTTAGCAAGGCATTTGACACAGTCCTACACAAAGATTATTAGTCAAATTAACCAGCCTGGGAGTGGGTCCCAGGGTGGTAGCCTAAGTAAAACATTGGCTGGACAACAGGACATAGAAGGTAATTGTAAATGGAGTCCACTCTGAAGAAAGGCTGGCTACCAGTGGGCACCGCAGGGTTCAGTATTGGGTCCAGTCCTTTTAATGTCTTCTATCAGTGACATTGCAGAGGGACTGGAAGGAAAAGTATGCCTTTTGCAGATGACACAAAGATCTGCAACAGGGTTGATATACAAGGAGGCGTGGAAAGGATGAAAAGGACTTGGCAAGGTTGGAGGAATGGTCAGACGATGGCAGCTAGGATTCAATGCAAAAAGTGCAAATAATGCACCTGGGAAACAAGAACCCAGGGAAGAATACACAATGGGTGGGGAGGTAGTAATAACAAAAAACAGGAAAGGGACCTGGGGTAATCATATCAGATGACCTTAAGGTTAGCAAGCAATGTGAGAAGGCAGGGAGGGTCAGGGTATACTGGGATGTATAGGAGAGGCATCAGCAGCAGAAAACAGGAAGTTGTTATCCCTCTGTACAGACAGTTGGTGAGACCCCATCTGGAATACTGTGTCCAGTTCTGGAGACCCCATCTCCGCAAGGACATAGACAGGATAGAGGCAGTCCAGAGGAGGGCAACTCAAATGGTGCAGGGTCTGCAAGAGAAGCTTTATGAGGAGAGACTAAAGGAGCTTAATATGTATACCCTTGAGGAAAGAAGGAGAGGGGGACATGATAGAAACTTTAAGTACCTCAAGGAATCAACAAAGTCCAAGAGGGTAGCATCTTTCAGAAAAGAGACTTGCAAGAACAAGGGGACACAATTTAAAGATAGAAGGAGGCGCGTCTAGGGCAATGTGAGGAAGTATTATTTCACGAGAGGGTAGTGGATGCATGGAACAGCCTTCCTGAGGTAGTTGTGGGGTCTAAAACTGTGGGAGAATTCAAGAATGCATGGGACAGACATAAGGTAATTCTTGTGGAGGGCAGGAAGATATGGGCTGTTGGTTAACTAGGATCTGCGGCCTATCCTGTAGGTAGGGAAATGGGCAGACTAGATGGGCCTAGTGGTCCTTATCTGCCGTCAAAGTCTATGTTTCTGTGTTTCTAAAAAGTACTTCAGATATAAGCAGTGATAGCTGACCACATCTGAAAATTACTATTACTTCCAGGCAGTACACTAGCTCTTTAAATCCTTCAAGAGAAACACAGCTTGTAGGGGGCTGCTGGTCAGGGACACTGGAGGTCATAACCTTTGTGACTGAAACACAGTTACAGACATGCACACATGATGCAATAAGATGCAGCTGACCAGGTTGGAACCTCGAAACAGAGAAATGCAAAGGTAGTGCACACCAAAAAATATCAGGAAGCTGTGCTGAAATTTATATGCTTTTAACCAAGTAGTAAACAGGAGCCGAAAAAGTAGACTTTAAAGACCTGACATGCCAGTGCTTTAAATCGTACTGACCCCTGGATGAAAACTGTGCAACTTGAGGCATTGGAATGTCAGGACTTTGATGACAGCACTTGTTTTAATATTTGAATTAAAAGCATTTTAATTTGACTGCTGCTTCCTTGATGGTTGTGTTGGTGTGCTCCGCCTTTGTGGTTCTCTCCTTCATAACTCACTTGCTCCGGACGCGTGATGCCGCCATATCGTACCACAGATGAGTGAGTGCATGCTGATGAAAGGCTCACCTTGCATGGCCCACCAGGGAGCAGCAGTGCAACTGAAGGCGCTATCCTCCCTCCCTTACCAAAATGGAAGTCTTGTGAAGCAGTTGTCTGAGCCGGCCTGTGCTGTCCGCTAGTCCCAGTCTCCAGGCACTAATACCCCCCCCCCGGTCACCAGCATGGCAAGTGGACACCCAATGGCTATGCCCCTGAGCAGAGACCATTACCAGCGGCTGTGCCTCTGAGCAGAGACCAGTACCAGTGGCTGTGCCATTGAATTGAGAATGTGCATGACACAGAAATACTAGGGTCCTTTGTCTTGAGTTCTGGGGACATTTTGCCATTTCCTCCCAACTCAGTAGGATATTAACAACCTAGGGGCGTAACACAACTGCTACACCCCTGACCCACATCCTTCCATGCTGCCTTCTGCTGCGCTACGACATATGGCCACCCATGTGGCAGCATTGCAGCAGGCATCGATCCTCCCTGGAAAAGGAAGGTGTCTTTTGGGCCGCTTCATCCTCTGACTTGGCTGGCCCTCCTACCCCAGTTGGTTCCCGAACCTGGGTTGCTCATATCATGAGCGATGGCCCTACTGCTTTGCCGGCAGGCTGGACTGCAGTTTCAGCAGGACACTGATCTGCTAAGCACAGCAGCTGGTCTCAGTACCTTGAGCTGGCCCACTCTGGCTGGAACAGTGCTTGTGAGCAACACTGTTGTGGAGAAGTGACTCTGGTCTCAGTACCTTGAGCTGGCCCACTCTGGCTGGAACAGTACTTGGGAGCAGCGACTCTGGTCTCAGTACCTTGAGCTGGCCCACTCTGGATGGAACAGTACTTAGGAGCAGCACTGCTGTGGAGAAGTGACTGTGGTGTCAGTACCTTGAGCTGACTCTCTCTGGCTGGAACAGTACTTTGGAGAAGCAACTCTGGTCTCAGCACCTTGAGCTGGCCCACTCTGGCTGGAACAGTACTTGGGAGCAGCGACTCTGGTCTCAGTACCTTGAGCTGGCCCACTCTGGCTGGAACAGTACTTTGGAGAAGCAACTCTGGTCTCAGTACCTTGAGCTGGCCCACTCTAGCTGGAACAGTATTGCAGAGCAGCACTGCTGTGGAGAAGCTGGCAGCAGAGTATGAGATATTGGGGTGGAGTGGAAGGTTCAGGGACTATAAAGGATGATAGATAGTGGCCTAGTGCCTGCACCACATTCTGGGGAATCAGGAGAGACAGGTTTAAATCTCACTGCAGCCATTTATTATGTTGTCCTGTGTGTGCAGCGCAAACAACATATTGTAGCGTGGTGTGGAGTAGCAGGTTTTGGAGGTGCAGTTGTGTTGTGACCAGTGGCGCCACTGTTTTTTCGGGCTGGGCTCTGTGGCATGAATGAAATAGCACGCTGTCTATGACAGCACTGCAAAACCGTGTCACCAACTTGAAACAATTTTACCGCTGCAATGAGGGAGTGAACGTCATTGCAGGGCGTGCCTTGCCTGGTGTAACTTTTCAGTAAACTTTTTTTTTTTTTTCAGTTTTTTTAACCAGGAGTAGCACACTAAGCTGAAAGCTTTTTTACAGGTGCGGCCTGGGAGCACAAGGAAGTTAAGTGACTTGCTCAGAGTCGCACAGTATGTAAGTGGAAGCTGTGGGATTCAAACCCAGGTCTGGTCTGCTGGATGTCACCAGATTTGCAGCTCAGAGCCTTAAACCACTGCGCTATACTGACGGCTGTCGACCATCCGCCTCTCACAGTCCCCAGCAAGCTGACTTCGGGGATGCCCAAACCCCTGTTGGCATGCCCCCTCTCCAGTTTGTTTACTGACGGGGGTGCCCAATCCCCCTGTTGGCATGCCCCGTCCCCAGTTCGTTTGCTGACGGGGGAGCCCAATCCCCATCTGCATAAAGTCCTCCAAAGTTTGTTTGCCGAGCGGGTGCACAATCCCCCTCGGCATCATGCCCCCAAAAAACACAAACACTTTCTTAGCTTTGACAGGGTGCCCACTCCCCGGCCGGCCTAGTCCCTGTAAATAGGTGGCACACTGGGAGCTCACTCCAGTGTGCAAAAATGTCCTTCCCGCGATGTTCCTTTTTTTTTAAACCTGTAAAACAGAAAGCGGTCCCTCGTTGTCTACGGTACCCCTCCCCAATCCTCACCCCATCTCCCCACACCCCCACCCTATACTTACCTCCGGAGCCCGGTGCGGCAGTCTTCAGTGGAGTGGGAACACGTCTGCGCTCTTCAAAGCTGATCGCGAACTGAAGAAAATCACGGTAAGCTGTATAATGGCATCAATGGGAGGGGATTCAACTTAGGTGGCTATCGTGGCCATTTTTGCGACTTTTGGCTCCAAATTTTTAACATGTGGTTCTTGGGACCCTACCCCATGAACTCAGTCACTATCATTTCGTTATTCGGTTCCAAAAGGTGATTTCGCAGTCACTGTGTGGAATCGCCTTTCGGAACCGATGAACAAAATGGCGGTGTCACTGTTCATGAGGTGGCCTCCCAAAAAGCTTATGTTGCAAGTTTGGTGAAAAAATTCCAAAAAATGACTGTTACGACCATGCATTGCGCAGCTTCCCCGCATGCTCGTAACTTCAAGAATTTTTAATATTTTCACTCCAGATTTTCAACATTGCCATTTATTTACACCTCCTTATGAACAATACAGCTGTCATTTTTCACATTCTGCCTGAAATGTGTTTTCGCACATCTGGCACACAGTGGCACAGTCGCTGTGGGAAGTCAACATTTGGGACGGATTAAGAAAATCACAGTGACACTGTTCATGAGCGGAGGTCCCAAAATGCCTATGTTGAAAATTTGGTGAAAAAATTCCACAAAATTACTGTTACGAGCGTACGTTGCACAGTTTCCACACACGGTCGTAACTTCAAGAATTTGTAATATTTTCACTCCAGATTTTCAGCATTGCCATTTCTTCACACCTCCTTATGAATGGTACAGCTGTTATTTTTCACATCTTGCCCGAAATATGTTTTCGCACATCTGTCACAGAATGGTGCGGTTACCTTGGGAAATCAACATTCGGGACAGATTAACAAAATCAGAGTGCCACTGTTCATGAGCAGAGGTCCCAGATTCTTTCATGAGGTGGGGTCACAAAAAGCCCATGTTGAAAATTTGGAGTGCAAATACCAACAAACGCCCAGGGTGTTAGAATTTCTAACCATAACGTCCCACCCTGTAGAGACTGACAGGCGTCAGGAATGTGCCTTTAGATTGTCAGCTGTAATGCTCATGCCATTCCACCCCCACCCTGCAGCCAGTGACAGGCATTAAGGTGTGCCTTGGACTCTTCGGCCCCAAAGTTCACCTGGTTCTCTTATACTGCACCCATCTCAACATATTTCCTTATGGAATGGGGTGAGCGTAAAGCCAGACGATCCCAAGGCACAATTCGACACTTGTCAGAGTCTACAGGGTGACGTGAAATGGCATGAGCGTTATGGCCGACAACCCAAAGGCACTCCTCAATGCCTGTCTGTCTCTGCAGGGTGGGTTGGGGTTGTCATCAGTTCCATACTTCACTGCCATTCCTATTATTCATCTGTCTAACTCCTGCACTACCAATGCCAAAAAGACAACATTCGGCATTGACAAATGCTTGTTCACTGTGTGACCCTGAGCAAGTCACTTAACCTCTCAGTGCTTTCGTCCACTTGGCAGTAAAAATGGGTCAAAGAAAGACCCCAACGAAAATGAGATTGCATCTCTGCTGGGCTGTCCGAGTAAATTAAATTGTAGGGGGATAAAACACAGAAGAGACTTGTAAAAAGCCATGTAATGGTCTTTCATTACCTGTTTAGGAGGAGGGTGTGCAGAGAGCCCGGGAAGAAGAGGAGAAGCGGAAAGAGGTGACTTCTCATTTCCAGGTGACCCTGAATGACATCCAGTTGCAGATGGAACAGCACAATGAGCGGAACGCGAAACTTCATCAGGAAAATGTGGAGCTGGCAGAAAAACTGAAGAAACTCATCGAGCAGTACGAGTTAAGAGAGGAGGTAGGGGGTGAGAGGTGGAGAGGATTGGTAGGGGAGGTGAAGGGAGGAGAGGTGGTCTTGGGGCAAGGGGCAGAAAGGTGAGGGGATCTTAATGATACGTTTGGGGGCATTGTCTGCTGTGAAACCTCTTACAGTACGTTATGTTTTTAATTTAATTTAATTATGCTTCCACACTGGTGTGGTCCTTAACCCCCGAGTCGGACCCTGCCTTATCCCGCCACCACCACCTTCTAGCACTTACCTCGTCTCATTTCAACCATATGAGCTTGCTTCTCGTTGCTGGTCCAGCTGAGGCTGCACTTACACCTCCGGTGGAGGGGGGTGTAGCACCAGGAGAACCCTAGGAGGAGATGGCGACTAGTGGATGTGGGGGGAGCCTATAATCTACATGGGAGCATCCCACTTGCTCCAGGGTTTATCCTTTGTTTGGTGTCCCACTCTCCCTGGATGCTGGCATGCAGGTGTGCTTTTCGGAGACAGGCCAACATCCTTTCTCCCCCAAGTGTCCCCTGATGTACACCCACCTGTAGGCATCCAGGTGGCAGTATAACAGCGGAGATCACATCCTCCTTCTCTCCCAAAAGGAGGAGGAGAACATGCTCGGGGACGCTTGCTCCTCCTCTTCCCCCGGCCGGACCCCAATGACTCAGACTTGTTCCTGAAGTCTGGTTGCGAGTGGTAGTGCTATCCCTTTGCAGATGTGCTGGCCTCTCTAACAGTATTGCAGAGTCCTTGTTTCTTCTATTTGTAGAGTATCTGCTGACTGAGAGACTCGACTGGGAAATCTCTGCCCTTCCACCACTCAAGATCTGAGTTCAGATCTATGCTTTATTCTCAGGCAGACTGTCCTTGGTCCTGTCCCGTGTCTTTTTTTTTTTTATTTTTATTTAGTTTGTGTCTTTAGCTCTTGCCCGTTACATACTTTGTGTCCCGTAACTAGGCCCTAGGATCAGTGTCCCCTGCAGCACTCCCAGCAGTGGGGATGGCATTCGGGACCAAGAGTACCCTTGGCTACATGCTAAGTCATGCTAGGGTTTTGCTGTCTTCCCTCTGGACAATACTGCCACTCCCAGGATGAAGCTCACCTGCAGAAAGAAAGCACCTCCCTTTCCTCCCTCCCAGCCCTGCTTGTAACACTGCATTGCCCCTCCCGGCCCTGCCTGTAACGCTGCATTGCCCCTCCCGGCCCTGCATGTAATGCTGCATTGCCCCTCCCAGCCCTCCATGTAACGCTGCACTACCCCTTCCAGCCCTGCATGTAATGCTGCACTGCCCCTCCCAGCCCTGCATGTAATGCTGCACTGCCCCTCCCAGACCTTCATGTAACGCTGCACTGTCCCTTCCAGCAATGCATGTAATGCTGCACTGCCCCTCCCAGCCCTGCATGTAATGCTGCAGTGCCTGCTTAGATCAGGGCTGCACTCTACTCTATATCCTGTTACTTTTGGGGACTATCACTGCTATTTGTTCTTTTTTGTTCTGCTGGCTTTAATCAGTTCTCTTTATGGCTTTATCTCCTAGCACATAGATAAGGTCTTCAAACACAAGGACCTCCAGCAGCAGCTCGTGGATGCCAAACTGCAACAGGCTCAGGAGATGTTGAAAGAGGCAGAGGAGAGGCATCAGCGAGAGAAAGACTTTGTGAGTATCAGGCTCTAGCTGAATCCTTATATCCATTGTGTCATATATTGATGATGGAGGCCAATTATTGCACTTCAGTTTTGTTTCAAGATACATGCTGTAAACTTCAATGATTTTAACTAGCCAGGGGGGAGGCAGAAAGAGAGGAAAGTGCCTCCGGTGATGGAGCAGCAGGGAGGTAGGGCCTGGGGAGAACTCCTAGGTGGGCAAGGGTAAAAATTAAGAAAATAATCTGGAATGGGAGACAGAATACCAAAAACCTAAATTTGGTATTCTGTCTCAAAGTCTTGTATTCTAGCTATCCAAAACAGCATGCTACAGATTAAACTGCTGAGTGATTGAGTGGAGTAATGGTATTCTAGTCTGAATACCAGCATGATGAAAATGGTATTCTGCCTTGAAAACTGGTATCCAAAACTGGATGGAATACCATTAAATTCAAGCCCTGGTGAGGGTGCAGAAAGGCAGGGATGGGGACAAGGCAGAGGAAAAGGGAGGGGCTAAGACTCAAGTAAGAGCGGATAGAGGATTGAAGGAGATGAGTGAGGAAATTAAAACAGTAGAAGGAAAGTCAGGTGGAGCTTCAGGGAAAAACGGTCAGGAATGGGGAAGCAGGGCGGGGGGGGGAAGGAAGGTGTGGAGTGCCATGTGCGCCAATGCAGTGAGTCTTGGAAACAAAATCCCAGACCTGGACTCCATCATGGCAGAGGCTGACCTGGATTTAGTGCCCATAATGGAGTCGTGGTGCACTGAGCACCGTGACTGGAACATGGCCATTTGGGGCTCCTCCATGTTCTGGAGGGATGGCAGGGAGGAGGGGTTGTTTTGTATGTGAGGGAGAGAATCAAGGCCATTGAGGTACGGAGGCACCATGAAGAAAAAGAAGGGCTGGAGATGCTGTGGGTCACCCTGGAGACAGGCTCTGGGGCTGCTGCCTGCACCAGGGTAGTGTACAAGCCTCCAGCACAGGGAGAGGAGTTGGATACTGCACTTGAGGAAGCCATCATGAGAATGGGGAGGTGCTGCTAGTTGGTGACTTCAGCCTGGAACAAGACTATCTTTGACTCCCTACAAGTGCTTTTCTCGGGTAGCTAGTAAGAAAATCCATTAGGGATGGGGCAGTAGTGGACCTGGTGCTTATAAACAGGGACAGTGTTGCAGATGTCACAGTGGGCAGTCCCCTTGGTACCAGTGATCACCATGCAGTGTGGTTCAACATTAAGACATGAGCAAGCTGGCCCGCCAACACAGCGGTAGGTTTACCGATCGCGGTGCCAGCGACCTGGGTTCGGAAACGGACTCTGGTAACTGGAAGGCCAGCCGGAGGGGGGGAGAAGGATCAAGCACCCATCAGCTGCCTCCTTCTCCGAGGAGTGGTGGGTTGCCTGTCCTGCTACTCTATCACCACCTGGGTGACCACGGGTAGTAGTGCATGGGAACAGCCAGTGGGAGGGAGGCGTAGACTGAGAGCCAGATGCGTCCACTGCGTCATGACGTGCTCCGCCCCTTGTCTCCTTGCGTGCCCACGCCTCCTGGGGATGGCACCAGAAACAAGGAAAATGGCCTCAACGGATGCCGCCGCATATGGGGATCCAAGCTCCTCAGACACCATAACCCGCCTCTCTCTGGGACCACCAGAATGCCCGACACACACTAATGCACTGGAGGGGGACATCCCGGGATACTTCCTCTTCCTCGGGAGGGGTGGTAGGGCCGTGAGCAGCATGGAGGTAGATCTGGCGGTTTCTCGAGAGGTGGGAAGAGTGAGCAGAGGATACCCCTGAAGAGAGCGGCATCCGTGGAGAAGGCGGCAAAAAAAATACATGAACAGAGGCTAACCACATGAGGACAAGAGTCCTAAACTTTAAGGGATGGATTTTAAAGAAATGGGGGACTGCCTCAGAAACTGTCTCGGAGGTGGGGTCTAGGGAGGGGTGGAGGCACAGTGGACAAAAATAGGGGAGGATGTAACTAAAGCAGATAACCTTTGCATGAAGGAAGTGAGTAAAAGCAGAAGGAAAAAGAGTCTGTTATGTTCCTGTAAGGAAGTGGCAGAGGTGATGAAGGAACAAAGGGTGGCATTCAGGAGGTATAAGGAAACTCAGAGGGAGGATGACAGGGAGGTATACTTAGTAAAACAGAGAAGCGGTCAAGGCGGTGAGGGAGTGAAGTGCAGACGGAGCAAAGAATCGCCAAAGGGGTCACTAAAGGATAAGACATTTCTCAGACACATAAGTGAGAAAAGGAAATTAAGGGAGTGTTATTGAGGATTAGAAGGGCGGAAGGGAGAGACTGTGCAGAAGAGGAACAAGAAACAGCAGACATTCTGAACAGGTGCTTCTGCTCAGTGTTCTCAGTGGGGGAGGAGAATGGATCACCAAGGAATAGCAGGAAGAGGGGTGGAGACAAGTTCATTTCCAGAAGAGTCTGGAAGAGACTGGCAGCACTGAAGGTGAACAGAGCCTTGGGACTGGATGGGATACATTCATGGGTTCTGAAGGAGCTTGGGGATGTGGTAGCTGCCGCATTGACAGCATTTTTCAACAGCTCAGTGGGATCTAATGTGGTTCGAGAGGGCTGGAGAAGAGCTGATGTGGTTTCTCTACATAAGACCAGCATCAGGGAGCAAGCTGAGCCAGTCAGTCTTACATCAGTGGTGAGGAAATTAATGGAATCCCTGCTAAAGGAAAGCCTGGTTGAGTATCTTGAATCCAGCGGAGTGCAAGACCACAGGAAGCATGGATTCATTTTGGGCAGGGGGTGGGGTTGGGTCCTGTCAAACAAATCTGATCTGGGTGATCAGGGAAAGGCAGTGGACATGACCTGTTGGGACTTCCCACCAGGATCCTTGTTCAGTCATCCGTGGGGGATGTGCCCATCTGACGGCCCCACCCTGAAGGGTAAGCCTGGGTGGATTGCCGCTCCAGGTAAGTTCTGGGGGTGGGTGGGGGAGTTGGGGGCTGAGCTCGCGCAGATCTGGCACCCCAAAAAGTGTTGTCAATTTAAAAAAAAAAAAAGGCAAGGTCTTTCAACACTGCTGCATGAGAGACTGATAAAGAAACTGAACAGCCTGGGGGTGGGATCCAAAGTGGTGATTCGTGTTAGAAACTGGTTTAGTGATAAGATACAGAGGGTGGTGGTGAACGGCACTCACTTAAATGATGGAATGAGGATTGACCAGTAGGATACAACAGGGTTCAGTACTGGGACTGGTCCTCTTGAATGTTTTCATAAGTGACATTGCTGAGAAACTGGAAGTGAAGACGACTTCTTCCCTCATTAATGGAATTCCCTACCTAACTCTCCGCTCACTTCTCTCATTAAAACTCATTAAACACTCACTCTTTTCCACCCCCATTCCATCCTGCCATCTTCCTGATTAACCCTCTTTCACTGGCTAATCATGGCCAGGGTTGTAATTATTTTGGTTTGTCATGGATTTCATGATGACCATGAAATGTGAAACAGCTTTTTGTTCTTCTTCAAGCATATTTTTGATTTTTACGGTGCTTCTGGACTGTGCATGCCACTAAAATAAGTATTATAGCAAGATGGAGAGATGCAGTGTTGCCATAGCAACAGTGTACATTAATTAACTACTCACTACTTTCTTGTATGTTGAGGGCTGAATGATTGGGCACCAGTGGCAGTATCAGGGTTGGCCAGGGTCCATTTTTCCGATTCGATGTCCAATGGCGATTGTTGAGTGGGGGAGGGCTGGAAGGAGCCAGCAACCATACAAATCCTTTGTCTGTGTCCCATGGCATTCTGTAGCATCGGTCTGGACCTGCATGCTCGCATTTTTGGCTGTGTTTGCACTAAGGTGGAGCCGCTCACCTCGCCTCCTTCAGGACATGGCGCCTGAGCGGTGCTTGTGTGCAAGCGGCACCCTACGGCCAGCAACTTGTCCGCCGCCCGACATTGAAGCCACTCTCACGGCCGCCCTCCCAGGAACTCCAGCCCGGACACACTGCTAGAGGACTCTGGCGCCTCGAACGGCGCTTTGTGTGCAAGGCAGCAGCTACGGCCAGCAATCGGCTGGCTGCCCGATATTGAAGCTACTCCTGACCGCCCCTCCTGGAACTTCAGCCCGGACACACTGCAGAGGACTCCGGCGCCCGAATGGCGCTTGTGTGCAAAGGCGGCACCTACGGCTGGCAACTCGGCCGCCGCCCGACATTGGAGCCACTCCTGACCACCTCCTGGAACTCCAGCTCAGACACACTGCAGAGGACTCCGGCACCGAGCAGGCGCTTGTGTGCAAGGCGGCACCTATGGCTGGCAGTCCCGGCTGCCCGACATGAAGCCCTCCTGACCGCCCTCTTGGAACTCCAGCCGGACACACTGCAGAGTAGGGTACTGCTACCAGAGCCTGTTGCTCTGGCTCCCGTGTGATTGGTGAAGCGTTTGGTCGTAACCGTGATTGGTCGACAAGACAAACCCGAGCCATCTGATTGAGCGCCTTTTGGCTGGGACTGTACTGCAGTTTCAGCGCCTTTCTGTGCCGTGAATCAGCTCTGCTAGAACAGGGTTCTGTTAACTACTGTTATATTTTCACCCCCTCCAAGGCCTCCTTTAAATACAACACTTGCCCTCCCTATCGCTCCATCTCTTTGCCATTGGCCTATCTTCCAAAGTATTCCTGACAAAGCTGTTGTTAACAGATTTCTTACTCAGTTACCAATTCTCACTTGTCCTCAGGTAACAACACATACTGCTCCATCCTTCTATGTGCATTAGCCTCTTATCCCTTGTTTCATTTTAATCCTACAAACAGGCTGCTACTTCCACCCTCTTTTTCACTATCGACTCCCTACAGTTTCTCATTTCAAGTGGTTCATCTGGCAAGGTAAACATTACCTCTCCCCTCTAGACACAGCGTTACCCTACAATATCAGGTCCTTTGCTCACAATGAGAGTATTCTTGCCCCTGCTGCTATTCTTGGTCCCTTTAGTGGGCATAAGCCCCACCGCTCTAGGTCCTGAAAAGGAACCTCCATTCTGCCAGTACTTGAGATAAACTGTCACAAGTTCTAGGAATGACCACAGGCTATGACACACCTACACAATCCTCAAGTAATATCAACGTTGCTGGAGACTAAAAACTGCTCTACCCGGTAGCAACCTATACTGTTTGGCCACACAGGCCGTATTAGCTCAATTGCACTAGTACAACAAAGAACCAGGCACCCTGCTGCCAGCAGTAAACTTTGGGGCCTATAAGTCGCAAGCTCATACTGTTCCTTCTGATCCTGTCTGGTAATGTTCACCCCAGCCTGGGACCACCCACATGCAATCTATGGCACGGAAGGGTGCACCATAAGGCTGAAACCGCACCCATGCAGCCCCTGCCCAAAGGGAGCTGAGAATACTGTCACCTACAGTGCCTTCAGAAAGTATTCCCCCCCCGGATTTTGTCACATTTTGTTGTGTTAGTACCAGAATTTTTAATGCATTGAAATGATTTTTTCCCCTTGATTCACACAGCATACTCAACAATTTAAAGGCACAAATACTTTTATTGTGTAACAAAAAGTTATGAAACATTAAAACTGAAATCTTGTTTACTTAAGTATTCACCCCTGAGTCAATACTTTGTAGAAGCGCCTTTGGCAGCAATTACAGCTTTGAGTCTTCTTGGGTATGTCTGTATCAGCTTTGCACATCTGGATTTGGGGATTTTCACCCATTCTTCCTTGCAGATTTGCTCAAGCTCTGTCAAGTTGGATGGGGAGCATCGGTGAACCGCAATCTTTAAGTCTTTCCACAGATTCTCAATGGGATTCAAGTCTGGGCTTTGGCTGGGCCACTCAAGGACATTCACCTTCTTGTTCTGAAGCCACTCCAGTGTTGCTTTGGCTGTATGCTTGGGGTCGTTGTCCTGTTGGAACGTAAATCTTCGCCCCAGTCCAAGGTCTGTTGCAGACTGATGCAGGTTCTCCTCAAGGATGTGCCTGTATTTGGCTCCATTCATTGTTCCTCTGTCCTGACAAGTGCCACAGTCCTGCCGCTGAAAAGCATCCCATAACATGATGCTGCCACCACCATGCTTCATGGTAGGGATGGTGTTACATGGGTGATGAGCTGTGTTCGGTTTCGCCAGGCATGGCGCTTTGCATTCAGGCCAAAGAGTTCAATTTTTGTTTCATCAGACCAGAGAATCTTTTGCCACATGGTCTCAGAGTCTGCCACGTGCCTTCTTGCAAACTCCAGGCATGCTATTATGTGGCCTTTTCTCAGGAGTGGCTTCCGTCTAGCCACTCTCCATAGAGCTACATCTGTGAAGTGCTGCAGAGATTGTTGTCCTCTGGACAGGTTCTCCATCTCAGCCATGGAACTCTGTAGTTCCGTCCAGGGTGGTCATTGGGTTCTTGGTCACTTCCCTGACCAAGGTCTTTTCTTGCCCAGTTGCTCAGTTTGGGAGGACGGCCTGCTCTAGGAAGAGTCTGGGTGGTTCCGTGAATCTTTACATTTCCTAATGATAGACTTGACTGTGCTCTTGGGAACTTTAAACACCCTAAAAATGTTTTTATACCCCTCCCCAGATCTATGCCTCCTCACAATTCTATCATGGAGTTCTACGGACAGCTCCTTGATCCTCATAGTAGAGTTTCTGCTCTGACATGCACTGTCAACAGTGGGACCTTATATAGACAGGTGTATTTCCTCTGAAATCATGTCAACCATTTGAACTGACCACAGGTGGACTCCATTCAAGTTTTAGAGTGATCTCACAAGGAATTGGATGCACCTGAGCTCAATTTGGAGTATTATAGCAAAGGGTGAATACTTATCAAATCAAGACATTTCAGGTTTTTATTTTAAATTACATGTACAAAGAATTCCGAAGTTTCATTCCACTTTGACATTATATAGTAATATGTGTAGATACGTGACAAAAAAATCCCATATAAATGTATTTTAATTTGAGTTTGCAACATCACAAAATGTGACAAAATCCAAGGGGAGTGAATACTCTCTGAAGGCACTGTAATATAAACAGCCTCCTACCTAAGTTACCCCTGCTCCAAGCATGGGTTGAACTGCTAAAGCCAGACATCATTGCCCTCACTGAGACATGGCTGTCGCCCATAATCGCCAATTCATCCCTAGACCTTGAAGGCTTCAACTCCTTCGACAAAACAGGCTCACCAAACGGAATGGTGGTGGTTGCCTAGTCTATGTCAGAAACGACATAAAAGTGCAGATTATGAACAGCAGTCTACACACTAGTGAAGTGCAAATCCTCAACCTGAAACTTACCATTGGGCAACAAAACAAAATACTGCTGCTGACAACTGTCTACGTACCACCTGGGAAGCAGACTAAAGGGCTTAAGCTCTTCGAGCAGAACATGCAGCTCCTGGGAAAAGAGTGGGAGCAGATAATTGTAGGGGGATTTCAACATTAACTGGCACTCAAACAAGGAAGATGAAGCCAGGGACCTAATAGCTGGCCTGTATCTTACGCAGATGGTCACCTCTTCCACTAGGCACAACTACAAAACAGGCACCAGTACGCTCATTGACTGGCTACTGTGCTCCAACCCGGATCACATATCAGATCTCAAGGTTCTGCCTGATAGCCTCAGCAATCACTCGCCAGTCATGTGCACCTGGTCAAACAAGTTCACAAAGTGCCTGCCTAAGGTCACTACCAATCGTGTGCTGAGACCTGGACTACTAAATGACTTCAAACTCCATTCATTGCTGATTGACTGGTTGCCACTAGATCGAGCAACTGATGGTGACATCGCTTTTCAGTTCTTCCAGAAGTCATTTATTGGAGCGTGTGACATCTTTGCCCCCCCCCCAAAAAAAACAAAAAGCCAAAGGAACCCCACACCCCTGGCTAAATACCACACTCCTTGATCATTTGTGTAACAGAGACAACCTGTGGCACAAAGCTAAGGACACCGGAAAGCCACAAGATCTATCAGCTTACAAAGCTGCAAGAAACTCCTGCACCTGGCTCATTTGCTTGGCTAAAGCTAGCTATTTCAAGGATCTCCTACACAAAATTTGGGGGTCCCCCAAAGGGTTCTGGAACGCACTAAAATCCCTTACTTGTAGGACCACAAGGGCTCCACCTGACCTAATAACCATGAGCGAAGGGTCTCTCCAAGAACCACGACTGATTGCCAGTGAGTTTTATACATCTTTCACTGATCTATCAGGGGTGCTTCCAAGTGAGTTCCTAAACCCCATAAATAATCACTCTCAAGGCAACACAATGGAATGGCTGCCATTATTCTATTTTAGACAAGTCACTATCTCTGAAACCATCAAACAAGTAAAGAGGGTACTCGGAAAGACCAGAATGGGGAGTGATCTGATAGGCATGAAGCTAGTTGCCATTACGCTTGATGTTATAGCAGACCCTATCACCAAGGTTTTCAATGCCTCACTAAGATCAGGTGTATTCCCAGATGCCTGGAAATCCGCCCTGGTTACTCCAGTCTTTAACTCGGGGGATAAAACACTCACCGCTAATTATAGGCCAATATCCATCCTCCCTCCCCTCTCCAAAGCCCTTGAGAAAATAGTCTCAGAACAACTCACTGACTTTCTTGACTGTCGGCAACTACTCTGCAGCAATCAGCATGGCTTCCACAAAAGGCACTCGATCATGACCGCACTGGTGAATTACACCACCCAGCTCTACAATGCCTTTGACCAAGGGATGGCGGTGGGGTTAGTATTCATTGACCTTACCGAAGCATTTGACTCTATCACCAGCTATTACTAAACACACTGCTCTCCATGGGACTGGCCCCTGATACAGTCATAGATACATAGATAGTGTTGGCAGATAAGGGCCTATGGCCCACCCAGTCTGCCCATTTGAGCCTGTAAGTTCAGTTTATGTTTTCCTAGAAGTCTGTTGCCCCTTACCCCGACCTCCAGAATTCCTTTATGTCTAGCCCATGCATTCTTAAATCCCGTGATTGTTTCAGCCCCCACCACTTCCTCTGGCAGGTGTTCACTTGTCCACCACCCGTTCTGTGAAGAAGATTCTTCCTCACATTTCCTCTGAATCGTCCCTCTCCAACTTCATCCCATGCCCTCTAGTCCTGGAACATCTTTTTAGCTTAAAAATAGTGTATTCCTGCACCCTGTTCCTCCCTGTAAGATACTTGTATGTCTATATCATATCCCTCTCTCCTCCTTCTCCTCCAGGGAGTACATGTTCAGTTCCTTCAACCTGTCCTCATGGGACTTGTGATGCAATCCATGTACCATCTTTGTTGCCCTCCTCTGAACCTTCTCTACCCTGTCTATGTCCTTCGTAGGTAAGGTCTCCAGAACAATTACACTGTACTCAGGTGGGGCCTCACTAGTGTCTTGTATGGTGGAATTATGACCTCCTTTTAATGCTGGTGATGCCCCTGCTTAGCATCCCAGCATCCTATTTGCTTTACCTGCTGCCTTGTCACACTCTTTCCTACCTTGGGTCATCAGAGATGATAACCCCAAGATCCCTTTCCTGCTTGGTGCATGCTGTGTCCTCAACCCCCAACTGATATAGTGTGCCAGGGTTTTGTGCCCCATATGCATTATCTTGCACTTCTTTGCATTGAATTTCAACTGCCAAACCCCTGACCATTCTTCAAGTTTCTGCAGGTCCCTTATCTCATTCTGTTTACACCCTCTGGTGTGTCTCTCTGTTACAGAGCTTTGTGTCATCAGCGAACGGTGAAATTCTGCCTTCTAGGTCCTAGCATAATGTCACTGATGAAGATGTTGAATAGGACCGGTCCAAGCATTGATCCCTGTGGTTACCCCACTGGTCACTCTTCCCTCTGTGGGAGTGACAGCCATTTACCACCACCCTCTGTGTCCTGCCACCCAGCCAGTTACCTACCCACCACACTACTGTCCTGCCCACACCCATATTCCCCAGTTTGTGTAATAGTCTTCTATGTGGCACAGTGTCAAAGGCCTTGCTGAAGTCCAGATAGGCCATGTCCACTGCCCTCCCCTGATCCACCTCCCTAGTCACCCAGTCAAAAGATTCAATGAGGTTGGTCTGACATTACCTCCCCCGGTGAAACCATGCTGCCTTGGTCCTGTAGTCCATTGACACCAGATGGTTCCACCAATCTCTCCTTCAGTAGTGTTTCCATGATCTTCCCCACTACCGAGGGTAGAGGCTGACCTGGTCTGTAGTTCCTGCTTCCCTCTTTGTTCCCACTTTTGTATAAGAGGACTACATCTGCTGTCCTCCAGTCTTTGGGTACCTCCCTGTTTCCAGTAATCGGCTAAACAGGATAACCAGAGTTCAGCCACCACCTCTCTAGTTTCTTTATGGACCCTGGGGTGCACCCATCTGGCCCCATTGCTTTATCAACTCTTCATTGCTCCAGTTCCTTGGGACCCTTTCTCGTGTAAAGGGACTTGTATGCATTTCTGCACCATTCTCACCCTTGTACTCTCTTCAGACCCATTGCCTCCTCTTCCTCAGTAGAGACTGGAGCAGAAATACCTGTTCAGTATGTCAGCTTCCTGTTGTCATCCTCCACGGCCCCATCCTTCCTCCTTTCGGTCTCCCTATCCCTCCCTTTGTCTTTCTTTTTCACTTATACCTGTAAAAGGTTTTGTCCCTCTACCCCACTGATTTTGCAATGTGATTTCTTCTGTCTGAGCTTTGGCTTCCTTACTGACCTCCTACCTTCCTTTGCTTCTCCTGGTACTTCTCCCTATCCCTTCTGCCTGTGTCTTTTGTATTGCCTGAATGCAATCTTTTTGGCTTTCACTTTCTTTGCTACCTCTTTGGAAAACCATAATGGTCTCCTCTTCCTTTTCCTCTTGCTAACCTGCTTAATGCATAATTCTGTTGCTCTTGTAATCCCCATTTTAAATACTGCCCACTGTTCCTCAACCCCTGATTCCTGCCCCATTCCCCTTAATGCCTCTTTCAAGTATCTCCCCATTTTCCCAAAGTCTGCCCCCCTAAAGTCCAGGATACGTGTTTTTGTGTGGTTTGGTTCTGCTCTTTCTGTGATTTCAAACCACAGTGACTAGTGGTCACTGTTCCCAGGTGCTCCCCACTGTTACCCCCCATCACTGTCCCTGTTTGTGAGCACAAGGTCAGTATTGCCTTCTGCAGTTGGTTCCATGACCAGTTGCTTGAGGAAGGCACCCTGAAGGAATCCAGGATAAATCTGCTCTAGTTGATGCTGCTGCTGGGATGCTCCAGTCCACGTCTGGAATATTGAGTCTCCAACCAGTACCTCACCCCTTGTCTGCCATCCTTTGGATGGCTAGCATCAGCTTCCTATCTGTTTCTTCCTCCTGGGCTGGTGGTCTATAGACCACACCTGTGCGGATGGCTGGCCCCATTTTCCTTTCCAGCTTAACCCACAGTATCTCTCCCCATTTTGTTCCTCCTGGATCTCTATGGCCCTTATGTCATTTTTCACATAGGAGTGCCACCCTCCTCCCTTCCTACCTGCCCTGTCTCTTCTGAATATGTTGTAGCCTGTGCGCCATCTCCCAGTCGTGGTTATCATTACACCAGGTTTCAGTAGATGGCCACAATGTCCAGAGTCTGACTGTACCATGACAGCCTCCAGATCTTCCATCTTGTTGCTAAGGCTCCTGGCATTGGCACACATGGCTTTCCATGATTTTGACCTCCTAGACTGTTTAGCTGTTCTACTCCAGCCCCTTCCTTGGTTGTCCTTTATCCCTGGTTCTCCTTGCTGTCTGCCCTTCTGCTGAATGTTGCCCCTTTTCTGCCTATCCACCTCTTGGGCGCTAATCTCCATCTTTTGCACACTGCTTTGTAGAGATGGCCACTCCTCCGGTTCACTGGTTCCACTGCTTGCTGTGTGGGGTGAGCAAATAGTCTCCTGGTTTCGTAGCTACCTGATGCAAAGGAACGAGTCAGAATAGGTGACACACTCTCTGACCCTAAGGTAGTGGCCCTTGGTGTACCGCAAGGGTCCATACTTGTTCCACTCCTTTTCAGCCTGTTCATAAACCGCCTCCCCGAAGCCTGCCCTGCTAATATTGTTTTATATGCAGATGATGCCATCATATCGGTCCCAGGAAGGGACCACTTGACCATTGAAGAAGGTCTACTCGAGAGTTTCCTCAAACTTCAAACTTGGTTCTGTCAACACAAACTGCTACTAAGCCATAAAAAAAAACAAAAGCATGCTCTTCTCAATCCCACAGAATAAAAATAATCTTTTCCCACTTCAGATTCAGAACCATAAAGGCGTACTCTTGAACAAGTCTCCTCCTTTAAATATCTGGGTGTCTTCCTTGATGACACACTCAATTTCCTCCTACCACGTTGATCAAGTAATCAAAACTGCCAATGTAGAACTGGGCGTCCTCCCGGAAACAGGCATGCTACTGGCCCCATGCGGCCCTCAAATTGACCATAGGCAGCACAGTATTACCATCTGTTGATTATGGCTTACCAATATTTATTGCTGGATCAGACACTGCCCTAAACAGGGTACATAAACTCGTGAATAGGGCCTGTCGCCTGGCTCTTGGGGCAGATCGCTGGACCCACACTTGTGCACTCTACTCTGAGACGGGCTGGCTGCCACTGTACCAAACAGCCCAATATCAGACATGCCTGATTGTAAAAAAAGCACAACTAGGCCTCATGCTGGAATCCATAAGCAGTTTGTTCAAGAAGGCTGTGCACAATAAACAAACAAGAAATGCTACAAAAGGAGGGCTACAAGTCCCTTTCAGGCTCACATCACTGGCACAAAAATCCATTACTTTTAAGGGCCCAAAATGGTTTAATGAACTACCTGACACTCTGATAGTAAATACTAGGATGAGTCTGTTCAAAAGGGGGCTACGATCCCACCTTGAGGGCACCACCACCTGTAACTATGCAAAAAATTGATTTTGATTAAATCCCCCTGCACCTTTCACCTCCCCGTCTCCCCACTCCCCACCTCTTTCGCTTACTACACCCTGCCTACACTACCTTCCCCTCTACTCCTGCCCTCACTATCCCTATCCACTTTGACAATGCCAGTCTGGCTGCTCACCTTTTTTCCCTTTCTCCCCTTTTCCCTTCAATCCCTATAGCTAAACACGGACCTACTTCTTGACATGTCTCCCACTATCACTAATGTATCTATCCCTACATTGCAACAACATGATGTAGTGCTATATACTCCTACTGTGTAGTTTACTTGAAACTAGCAAGACCTGTACCTCATGCGCCATTTTAATGTTCTGCATGATGTATACCATGCTTTCTTTGCCACTGTTTATTCTTAATTGTTGTACTTATTGTATTCTTGTTCTTAATTATTTATTGTACTATTTGTATTTGTGCTGTACTTGTCTTTGCTCTCTTTGTCCCTGACTTGGAACCTTTGAAAATGAGTCTTTGACTCACAGGTATTAATCCTAATCTAAATAAATAAATAAAGGACACACTGTCACAATTTAACACAGCACTAATCACATTTGGTTATGCTTTGATTATGCTGGTTGTGCTGTGTTGCAACTGTGTGCAATTGGCATCGGTGCCAAATGTCATTCCCCCCACCAGAGCCCCATTTCCATAAAGTAAAAAATAAAACGGCTTTAATCAGCAGAAAAGAACGTTTCTAGGGACATGGATATGTTCAATCCACACTTACTGGCAGGTTTCTTGCCGCTTTAAATCTTGCTGGAAGGTCTTCCAGCTGGCTCCTCCCACCCACCCAGGTAGTAAAACTCTCGGCTCTGCCCCATGACGCCAGATCTTCCTTACCGCTTGGAAGCTCGGGTTCCCTCCTTAGCACTCTGCGTTTTAGGCCTGGAGCCACACTCTTCGGTTAAACCGAAACTCATTCTAAAGTTTAAAAGACTTCGGTCTTCCTTTTTTCCTCACGGCTGCGATGGACAAATCAACTCATGGATTTCGTCGGTGCCCCTGTGGGCAGAAGATGTCCCGGGCCGATCCGCACTCCACGTGCATTTATTGTCTTGGACTTGGCCATGACTCACAGGCTTGTGAGTTATGCAAATCCTTTTTGCTTCGATCTTGGAGGACCGCGCTGCCCAATTGCTGTTGGGGCGACCTGAAAAACGTTATCCTCTGGTCAAGTCGAAGGAGTCCCGTTGGGCGGTGTCCGTGGCGGCGAGCTCGGCAGAACAGCTGGAGCAGATGATCGCCCTCGAGGAGGAGGCGGCCCAGGCCGCTTCATCATCCTTGGTTGCAGCATTTATCCCGCTCTCCTTGGGCTCCTCCTATACAGCTTCTTTTAAGGAGCTTTGCCAATCCCTCTCCACCAAGGGAGAAGGGCCATTGAGACATTCCTCTCAGTCCAAAAAGAAGGACTTCAAAGGTAAGTCCCACCGTCGACGTTCGTGGGAGAGGTTCCCTTCCCCAGATAGTTGACACTGGACTTCGATCGAGGTTGCTCAGTGTCCCTGTCAGGTCAGCCAGCCGAGACAACCGTCGACGCGGTCGAGATTATTCTTGACCCATCTGACGGTTTGTCGACTGGAGAAGCCGAGAACCCTTCTTCACCGGTTCCCCTGGTGAATTCCGATGACTTTGTGCCTCCTGTGCGGAGTCCTGGTTGAGTCCTGAACCAAGGAGAGTGGGTTCCCCTCTCCTCTCTGCCCCACCCTCGGAATCCCAGAAGGTCTCTGTCTGGACCTCTTCCAGGTCAGCCGGTCCCGCTGGCGTTGGCGGTCTCGGCACCATAGGGTCAGGCGCTGGCCATTATCCTCACTTCATTATCCTTTCTTCGAGGATAGGCTCCAGCACAAGCAGTCGGCGCTACGAGGATTTAATATGGCAGCAGCTGTTATTGTCCGGGAATAAGCCGACTCCATTGCCTTCTCCGGCCATTAAGTGGCTGTCACTGGAGCAGCCAAAACAACCCCTCGTAATGGTCGAGGGGCCGAAGCCGGCACCGGTTGTTCGGCCGAAACCGGCTGCACCACCCATTGTGGTGGAACCTCCGCCTCCACAACCGAAGACTGGGACCCCAACCAAGGATTCTCGGTCGGGTCAGGGTTTGCCCCATAGGTTGTCGGTCACCCTCACTCCCGATCGACCGCGGCATGTGGAGGGTGGCTCAGGCACTCGGCAGCTGTTCGCAGACTCCTCTGAGTCTGACGATGACTCCCCCTTGTTCTCCAGGCCACTTGACTTAGGCGTCCACTAGAGGTCAGTCGGTGGACGAGAGCCCATCCTCGTTCCTCGGAATGCTTTGACTCATCTCAGAGTCTACTGGGATGAAGCTCGAACCTGTTTCAAAATGGGCCAAGTATCCCCTCACGGAGATACTCGACCGAGGGGATTCCCCACGGAGGCCTTTCCGTGGTCAAGCCATTGCTGGTCTGCTCTGGAGCTCGTGGCAGCTGCCAGCTTCTTCTCCAGCGCACCTTCGGCCAGGATGGTTCTTGAAGTATGCTGTCCCCACCGGGTTCACTGTCCGTTTTCTAGGGCACCTCTGCGGAGGGGTTAGTGACCGACAGCGTTTTCTGGCGTTCCGGGAACGCCTGGATGTGTGGACAAGCCACCCGATAAGGAGTCCAAGAAATTGGACTACTCTTGGGTGGAAAGTTCATGCTGCTTCTCCTAGGCCTCTCGCCAGGCTAGCTCGCCATCCTGATGGCACACTTTTCACACGCCCCTTTGGGCTCCCTGGATGAGGTGATTCCTCATCTCCTGGCTGACCTCTCAAGCGACGGTCAAGTGGAGCGGTATCAGGAAGGGCAGTGGCCAAACAGCAGCTCCAAACTTCCTTGGACATCGCTGACTCGTGTGCCCGGTCAGTAGCGGCCGCAGTGGCCATGAGCCGCAGAGCTTGGCTGCGGATCTCCACCTTTACAGCGGATACCCAGCACAAGCTGGCAGACGTTCCCTTCCTGGGTACCGACTTGTTCGGACCCGGGGTGGAGGGTCATCTTCAACAGATCGAGAAGTCCAGCGCCACCTTGGACTCTGTCACGTCTGCCCAGAAGGACAAAGGCCGCCAGCAGCAGTGTAAGCCCTTTCATCTTAACTCCCTCATGCACGCCCGCCCAGCAACACCAGCATCAGGGCCAGCAGGCTCGCAGACTTGGCACCCCAAAGCCAAGCCTGATGCTTCCTCCAGCAGGAAGCCGGGAGGAAAGCACCCAGGCAGCTCCTTGACCTGCCCTTCCTCCAAGCTCGCAAGAAACGGGTTGAGGGTGTCGCCCCAACCTCGTCACTCCTCTCCGAGTTCTCCCGTCGAGGGCGGCTCCGCCACTTCCTTTCCGGCTGGTCCGCTATAACCACGAACTGGCTGGGTGTTGGAAGTGGTAGGCAGGGTTTGCCTCTGGAATTCGAGCAGTCCCCACCCTATTGAGCCTCTATCGCCCCACTGGGGCTCTGGGTACCGCAGGCCTCTCTGCCGCCTCGTCGAACCAACATTGCCCTGCTCCTCCAGAAAGAGGTGATCAGGGAGGTGGCGGACCCTCCTCCAGACCCAGGGTTTGTGTCCAGGTACTTCCTTGTCCCAAAACGGACGGGGTGTGGCTGGCACCCCATTCTCGACCTACACGACCTGAACAAGTTCCTAAGGTCTCACACCTTCAGGATGGTCACTCTGGCTCAGATCATTCCATCCTTGGAACGAGGCGTGTGGTTCTGTTCTCTGGACCTTCAGGACGCGTTCTTTCACGTCCCAATCCGTCTGTCTCACCAGCGAATCCTCCACTTCAGGGCAGAGGGGTCCCTTTGAGTTCCAGGCCATGCCCTTCGGCCTCTCTCCAGCTCACAGGGTCTTCACCAAATGCATGGCAGTGGTGACAGCATTCCTGTGGCGCCAAGGGTCCGGGTGTACCCTTACCTGGAAGACTGGCTGATTGCAGCCCCCTCCAGATCAGGAGGTGGAGCGGTCCAGAGATCTGGCCCTCCAGGTCTGCTCTCAGATTGGCCTCCTCATCAACGAGGCCAAATTGGAACTCGTGCCATCGCAGGTGATTCAGTTCATCGGGGCAGAGCTCGACTCTCTTCGAGCCAGAGCCCAGCTCCCGGCGGACAGGGCCAAGGTCCTTTCCTCCTTTGCCCAGTCATTTCTGGTTGGGCAATTGCGCCCTGCCCGGGACTTCCTGCGCCTTCTGGGCCTCATGGTGGCCTGCACCAGCATGGTCCATTGGGCCCGCTGGCATATGTCTTCTGCAGTGGGGGCTGGCCTGCCAATGGTCACAGTGCTCCAGTCCTCTGGACCAGCCAGTGACAGTGACCCAGGAGATGTGGAACAGCCTCCAGTGGTGGCTCGTTCCAGCTCATCTGCAGGAGGGTATCCCATTTGTCCGCCCTGAGCCGACGGTCACTTTGACAACTGATGCCTCTCTGATGGGTTGGGGTGCCCATCTGGGGGAGCTCAGAGCTCACGGCCTCTGGTCCCCTCAGGAGTCTTGATACCACATCAACCTGCTGGAGCTTCGAGCGGTCCGACTAGCCCTCACTGCCTTCGCTGTTTGTATGGGGTCAAGTGGTCCAAGTCCAGACGGACAACACCACCACCACCATGTACTACCTAAACCGTCAGGGCGGGACGCACTCCTTGCCTCTGTGCAAGGAGGCTCTCCACACTTGGTCTCTCGTGATCAGCCTGGAGGCGGATCTCCTAGCCATCCATGTGGCAGGAGTCTCCAACACTCTGGCCGATGCCCTCAGCCGGATAGGTGCTGCATCTCTTGAGTGGTCTCTCCTGCGGAGGTAGTACAAGATCTGATGTCCCACTGGGGCACCCTCAGGTGGACCTGTTTGCCTCCAGGGAGAATGCGGCTGAGGCTGTTTCATGCCACCCCTCAGCAGGGGCTCGCTGCAGGGGATGCCTTCTCGGGCCGTGGACCCCGGGCCTCTTGTGCATGCTTCAGTCCATTTCCTTGATCCACAAGGTGCTTCTCAAGGCGAGAGGGACAAGGAGCAGGTGATTCTGGTAGCCCCAGACTGGCCCCGCCAGTTCTGGTATCCAGATCTCGTCAGCCTCAGCTCCAGGCTCCCGAGGCGGCTTCCAGCCCACCTGGACCTGATCTCAGTCAACAAGGGGAAGGTACTCCACCTGGACCTTCAATCCCTGCACTTGACAGCCTGGTTCCTGAGCGGCTTGAGTTCCAGGCCTTGGGTCTTTCCGACGAGGTCCTCAACGTTGTTGAGGCATCCCATGAGTCGACCAGAAAATGCTGTGCCTTCAAATGGAAGAGATTCTCTGGAGTGGTGCACTGAGCACCGTGACTGGAACATGGCCATTTGGGGCTCCTCCATGTTCTGGAGGGATGGCAGGGAGGAGGGGTTGTTTTGTATGTGAGGGAGAGAATCAAGGCCATTGAGGTACGGAGGCACCATGAAGAAAAAGAAGGGCTGGAGATGCTGTGGGTCACCCTGGAGACAGGCTCTGGGGCTGCTGCCTGCACCAGGGTAGTGTACAAGCCTCCAGCACAGGGAGAGGAGTTGGATACTGCACTTGAGGAAGCCATCATGAGAATGGGGAGGTGCTGCTAGTTGGTGACTTCAGCCTGGAACAAGACTATCTTTGACTCCCTACAAGTGCTTTTCTCGGGTAGCTAGTAAGAAAATCCACTAGGGATGGGGCAGTAGTGGACCTGGTGCTTATAAACAGGGACAGTGTTGCAGATGTCACAGTGGGCAGTCCCCTTGGTACCAGTGATCACCATGCAGTGTGGTTCAACATTAAGACATGAGCAAGCTGGCCTCGCCAACACAGCGGTAGGTTTACCGATCGCGGTGCCAGCGACCTGGGTTCGGAAACGGACTCTGGTAACTGGAAGGCCAGCGGAGGGGGAGAAGGATCAAGCACCCATCAGCTGCTCTCCTTCTCCAGGGAGTGGTGGGTTGCCTGTCCTGCTACTCTATCACCACCTGGGTGACCACGGGTAGTAGTGCATGGGAACAGCCAGTGGGAGGGAGGCGTAGACTGAGAGCCAGGTGCGTCCGCACCGTCATGACGTGCTCCCCCCTTGTCTCTCGCGTGCCCACGCCTCCGGGATGGCACCAGAAACAAGGAAATGGCCTCACGGATGCGGCGTACATGGGGATCCAAGCTCCCAGACACCATAACCCCGGCTCTCTGGGACCACCAGAATGCCCGACACACACTAATGCACTGGAGGGGGACATCCCGGGATACTTCCTCTCCCGCGGGAGGGGTGGTAGGGCCGTGAGCAGCATGGAGGTAGATCTGGCGGTTTCTGAGAGGTGGAAGAGGAGCAGAGATACCCCTGAAGAGCGTGCATCCGTGGAGAAGCGGCAAAAAAATACATGAACAGAGGCTAACCACATGAGGACAAGAGTCCTAAACTTTAAGGGATGGATTTTAAAGAAATGGGGACTGCCTCAGAAACTGTCTGGAGGTGGGGGTCTAGGGAGGGTGGAGGCACAGTGGACAAAAATAGGGAGGATGTAACTAAAGCAGATAACCTTTGCATGAAGGAAGTGAGTAAAAGCAGAAGGAAAAAGAGTCTGTTATGTTCCTGTAAGGAAGTGGCAGAGGTGATGAAGGAACAAAGGGTGGCATTCAGGAGGTATAAGGAAACTCAGAGGGAGGATGACAGGGAGGTATACTTAGTAAAACAGAGAAGCGGTCAAGGCGGTGAGGGGAGTGAAGGTGCAGACGGAGCAAAGAATCGCCAAAGGGGTCACTAAAGGGGATAAGACATTTCTCAGACACATAAGTGAGAAAAGGAAATTAAGGGGAGTGTTATTGAGGATTAGAAGGGCGGAAGGGGAGAGACTGTGCAGAAGAGGAACAAGAAACAGCAGACATTCTGAACAGGTGCTTCTGCTCAGTGTTCTCAGTGGGGGGAGGGAGAATGGATCACCAAGGAATAGCAGGAAGAGGGGTGGAGACAAGTTCATTTCCAGAAGAGTCTGGAAGAGACTGGCAGCACTGAAGGTGAACAGAGCCTTGGGACTGGATGGGATACATTCATGGGTTCTGAAGGAGCTTGGGGATGTGGTAGCTGCCGCATTGACAGCATTTTTCAACAGCTCAGTGGGATCTAATGTGGTTCGAGAGGGCTGGAGAAGAGCTGATGTGGTTTCTCTACATAAGACCAGCATCAGGGAGCAAGCTGAGCCAGTCAGTCTTACATCAGTGGTGAGGAAATTAATGGAATCCCTGCTAAAGGAAAGCCTGGTTGAGTATCTTGAATCCAGCGGAGTGCAAGACCACAGGAAGCATGGATTCATTTTGGGCAGGGGGTGGGGTTGGGTCCTGTCAAACAAATCTGATCTGGGTGATCAGGGAAAGGCAGTGGACATGACCTGTTCGGACTTCCCACCAGGATCCTTGTTCAGTCATCCGTGGGGATGTGCCCATCTGGCGGCCCCACCCTGAAGGGTAAGCCTGGGTGGATTGCCGCTCCAGGTAAGTTCTGGGGGTGGGTGGGGAGTTGGGGGCTGAGCTCGAGATCTGGCACCCAAAAAGTGTTGTCAATTTAAAAAAAAAAAAAGGCAAGGTCTTTCAACACTGCTGCATGAGAGACTGATAAAGAAACTGAACAAGCCTGGGGTGGGATCCAAAGTGGTGATTCGTGTTAGAAACTGGTTTAGTGATAAGATACAGAGGGTGGTGGTGAAGCGGCACTCACTTAAATGATGGAATGAGGATTGACCAGTAGGATACAACAGGGTTCAGTACTGGACTGGTCCTCTTGAATGTTTTCATAAGTGACATTGCTGAGAAACTGGAAGTGAAGACGACTTCTTCCCTCATTAATGGAATTCCTACCTAACTCTCCGCTCACTTCTCTCATTAAAACTCATTAAACACTCACTCTTTTCCACCCCCATTCCATCCTGCCATCTTCCTGATTAACCCTCTTTCACTGGCTAATCATGGCCAGGGTTGTAATTATTTTACGGTTGTCATGGATTTCATGATGACCATGAAATCGGTGAAACAGCTTTTTTGTTCTTCTTCAAGCATATTTTTGATTTTTACGGTGCTTCTGGACTGTGCATGCCACTAAAATAAGTATTATAGCAAGATGGAGAGAATGCTGACAGTGTTGCCATAGCAACAGTGTACAGTAGATTAACTACTCACTACTTTCTTGTATGTTGGGGCTGAATGATTGGGCACCAGTGGCAGTATCAGGGTTGGCCAGGGGTCCATTTTTCCGATTCCCGATGTCCAGCAGCGATTGTTGAGTGGGGGAGGGCTGGAAGGAAGCCAGCAACCATACAAATCCCTTTGTCTGTGTCCCGCGGCATTCTGTAGCATCGGTCTGGACCTGCATGCTCGCATTTTTGGGCTGTGTTTGCACTAAGGTGGAGCCGCTCACCTCGCCTCCTTCAGGACATCGGCGCCTGAACGGTGCTTGTGTGCAACGGCGGCACCTACGGCCAGCAACTTGTCCGCCGCCCGACATTGAAGCCACTCCCTGACCGCCCTCCTGGAACTCCAGCCCGGACACACTGTAGAGGACTCTGGCGCCCGAACGGCGCTTGTGTGCAAAGGCGGCAGCTACGGCCAGCAACTTGGCCGCTGCCCGATATTGAAGCTACTCCCTGACCGCCCTCCTGGAACTTCAGCCCGGACACACTGCAGAGGACTCCGGCGCCCGAATGGCGCTTGTGCAAAGCGGCACCTCGACTTTAACAACTCGGCGCGCCCGACATTGGAGCCACTCCCTGACCACCCTCCTGGAACTCCAGCTCAGACACACTGCAGAGGACTCCGGCACCCGAACGGCGCTTGTGTGCAAAGGCGGCACCTATGGCTGGCAATTCGGCTGCCGCCCGACATTGAAGCCACTCCCTGACCGCCCTCTTGGAACTCCAGCCCGGACACACTGCAGAGTAGGTTACGCTACCAGAGCCTGTTGCTCTGGCTCCCGTGTGATTGGTGAAGCGCTTGGCTGGTCGAACCGTGATTGGTCGACAAGACAAACCCGAGCCATCTGATTGGAGCGCCTTTTTGGCTGGGACTGTACTGCAGTTTCAGCGCCTTTCTGTGCCGTAAATCAGCTCTGCTAGAACAGGGGGTTCTGTTAACTACTGTTATATTTTCACCCGCCCCCTCCAAGGCCTCCTTTAAATACAACACTTGCCCCTCCCCTATCGCTCATCTCTTTTGCCATTGGCCTATCTTCCAAAGTATTCCTGACAAAGCTGTTGTTAACAGATTTCTTACTCAGTTACCAATTCCTCACTTGTCCTCAGGTAACAACACATACTGCTCCATCCTTCTATGTGCATTAGCCTCTTATCCCTTGTTTCATTTTAATCCTACAAACAGGCTGCTACTTCCACCCTCTTTTTCACTATCGACTCCCTACAGTTTCTCATTTCAAGTGGTTCATCTGGCAAGGTAAACATTACCTCTCCCCTCTAGACACAGCGTTACCCTACAATATCAGGTCCTTTGCTCACAATGAGAGTATTCTTGCCCCTGCTGCTATTCTTGGTCCCTTTAGTGGGCATAAGCCCCACCGCTCTAGGTCCTGAAAAGGAACCTCCATCTGTGCTTGCAGTACTTGAGATAAAACTGTCACAAGTTCTAGGAATGACCACAGGCTATGATACACACCTACACAATCCTCAAGTAATATCAACGTTGCTGGAGACTAAAAACTGCTCCTACCCGGTAGCAACCATACTGTTTGGCCACACAGGCCGTATTAGCTCAATTGCACTAGTACAACAAAGAACCAGGCACCCTGCTGCCAGCAGTAAACTTTGGGGCCTATAAGTCGCAAGCTCATACTGTTCCTTCTGATCCTGTCTGGTAATGTTCACCCCAGCCTGGGACCACCCACATGCAATCTATGGCACGGAAGGGTGCACCATAAGGCTGAAACCGCACCCATGCAGCCCCTGCCCAAAGGGAGCTGAGAATACTGTCACTTACAGTGCCTTCAGAAAGTATTCCCCCCTCCGGATTTTGTCACATTTTGTTGTGTTAGTACCAGAATTTTTAATGCATTGAAATGATTTTTTTCCCCCTTGATTCACACAGCATACTCAACAATTTAAAGGGGCACAAATACTTTTATTGTGTAACAAAAAGTTATGAAACATTAAAAACTGAAATATCTTGTTTACTTAAGTATTCACCCCCCTGAGTCAATACTTTGTAGAAGCCTTTGGCAGCAATTACAGCTTTGAGTCTTCTTGGGTATGTCTGTATCAGCTTTGCACATCTGGATTTGGGGATTTTCACCCATTCTTCCTTGCAGATTTGCTCAAGCTCTGTCAAGTTGGATGGGGAGCATCGGTGAACCGCAATCTTTAAGTCTTTCCACAGATTCTCAATGGGATTCAAGTCTGGGCTTTGGCTGGGCCACTCAAGGACATTCACCTTCTTGTTCTGAAGCCACTCCAGTGTTGCTTTGGCTGTATGCTTGGGGTCGTTGTCCTGTTGGAACGTAAATCTTCGCCCCAGTCCAAGGTCTGTGTTGCTGACCATGGTAGGTTCTCCTCAAGGATGTGCCTGTATTTGGCTCCATTCATTGTTCCCTCTGTCCTGACAAGTGCCACAGTCCCTGCCGCTGAAAAGCATCCCCATAACATGATGCTGCCACCACCATGCTTCATGGTAGGGATGGTGTTACACGGGTGATGAGCTGTGTTCGGTTTGCGCCAGGCATAGCGCTTTGCATTCAGGCCAAAGAGTTCAATTTTTGTTTCATCAGACCAGAGAATCTTTTGCCACATGGTCTCAGAGTCTGCCACGTGCCTTCTTGCAAACTCCAGGCATGCTATTATGTGGCCTTTTCTCAGGAGTGGCTTCCGTCTAGCCACTCTCCCCATAGAGGCTACATCTGTGAAGTGCTGCAGAGATTGTTGTCCTCTGGACAGGTTCTCCCATCTCAGCCATGGAACTCTGTAGTTCCGTCAGGGTGGTCATTGGGTTCTTGGTCACTTCCCCTGACCAAGGTCTTTCTTGCCCAGTTGCTCAGTTTGGGAGGACGGCCTGCTCTAGGAAGAGTCTGGGTGGTTCCGTAATCTTTACATTTCCTAATGATAGACTTGACTGTGCTCTTGGGAACTTTCAACACCCTAAAAATGTTTTTTATACCCCTCTCCAGATCTATGCCTCCTCACAATTCTATCATGGAGTTCTACGGACAGCTCCTTGATCCTCATAGTAGAGTTTCTGCTCTGACATGCACTGTCAACAGTGGGACCTTATATAGACAGGTGTATTTCCTCTGAAATCATGTCAACCATTTGAACTGACCACAGGTGGACTCCATTCAAGTTTTAGAGTGATCTCACAAGGAAATTGGATGCACCTGAGCTCAATTTGGAGTATTATAGCAAAGGGGGTGAATACTTATCAAATCAAGACATTTCAGGTTTTTATTTTAAATTACATGTACAAAGAATTCCAGAAGTTTCATTCCACTTTGACATTATACAGTAATATGTGTAGATACGTGACAAAAAAATCCCATATAAATGTATTTTAATTTGAGTTTGCAACATCACAAAATGTGACAAAATCCAAGGGGAGTGAATACTCTCTGAAGGCACTGTAATATAAACAGCCTCCTACCTAAGTTACCCCTGCTCCAAGCATGGGTTGAACTGCTAAAGCCAGACATCATTGCCCTCACTGAGACATGGCTGTCGCCCATAATCGCCAATTCATCCCTAGACCTTGAAGGCTCAACTCCTTGACAAAACAGGCTCACCAAAGCGGAATGTGGTGGTTGCCTAGTCTATGTCAGAAGCGACATAAAAGTGCAGATTATGAACAGCAGTCTACACACTAGTGAAGTGCAAATCCTCAACCTGAAACTTACCATTGGGCAACAAAACAAAATACTGCTGCTGACAACTGTCTCATTACCACCTGGGGAAGCAGACTAAAGGGGCTTAAGCTCTTGAGCAAAACATGCAGCTCCTGGGAAAAGAGTAGGAGCAGATAATTGTGAGGGATTTCAACATTAACTGGCACTCAAACAAGGAAGATGAAGCCAGGGACCTAATAGCTGGCCTGTATCTTACACGAGATGGTCACCCTCTTCCACTAGGCACAACTACAAAACAGGCACCAGTACGCTCATTGACTGGCTACTGTGCTCCAACCGGATCCATATCAGATCTCAAGGTTCTGCCTGATAGCCTCAGCAATCACCGCCAGTCATGTGCACCCTGGTCAAACAACACAAAGTGCCTGCCTAAGGTCACTACCAATCGTGTGCTGAGACCTGGACTACTAAATGACTTCAAACTCCATTCATTGCTGATTGACTGGTTGCCACTAGATCGAGCAACTGATGGTGACATCGCTTTTCAGTTCTTCCAGAAGTCATTTATTGGAACGTGTGACATCTTGGCCCCCCCCCCAAAAAAAACAAAAAAGCCAAAGGAACCCACACCCCCTGGCTAAATACCACACTCCTTGATCATTTGTGTAACAGAGACAACCTGTGGCACAAAGCTAAGGACACCGGAAAGCCACAAGATCTATCAGCTTACAAAGCTGCAAGAAACTCCTGCACCTGGCTCATTTGCTTGGCTAAAGCTAGCTATTTCAAGGATCTCCTACACAAAAATTGGGGGTCCCCCAAAGGGTTCTGGAACGCACTAAAATCCCTTACTTGTAGGACCACAAGGGCTCCACCTGACCCTAATAACCATGAGCTTGAAGGTCTCTCCAAGAACCACGACTGATTGCCAGTGAGTTTTATCATCTTTCACTGATCTATCAGGGTGCTTCCAAGTAGTTCCTAAACCCCAAAATAATCACTCTCAAGGCAACACAATGGAATGGCTGCCATTATTCTATTTAGACAAGTCACTATCTCTGAAACCATCAAACAAGTAAAGAGTTTAGGAAAGACCAGAATGGGGAGTGATCTGATAGGCATGAAGCTAGTTGCCATTAAGCTTGATGTTATAGCAGACCCTATCACCAAGGTTTTCAATGCCTCACCTAAGATCAGGTGTATTCCCAGATGCCTGGAAATCGCCCTGGTTACCTCCAGCCTTAACTCTCGGGGATAAACACTCACCGCTAATTATAGCCAATATCCATCCTCCCTCCCCTCTCCAAAGCCCTTGAAAATAGTCTCAGAACAACTCACTGACTTTCTTGACTGTAAGCCAACTACTCTGCAGCAATCAGCATGGCTTCCACAAAAGGCACTCGATCATGACCGCACTGGTGAATTACACCACCCAGCTCTACAATGCCTTTGACCAAGGGATGGCGGTGGGGTTAGTATTCATTGACCTTACCGAAGCATTTGACTCTATCACCAGCTATTACTAAACACACTGCTCTCCATGGGACTGGCCCCTGATACAGTCATAGATACATAGATAGTGTTGGCAGATAAGGGCCTATGGCCCACCCAGTCTGCCCATTTGAGCCTGTAAGTTCAGTTTATGTTTTCCTAGAAGTCTGTTGCCCTCACCCGACCTCCAGAATTCCTTTATGTCTAGCCCATGCATTCTTAAATCCTGTGATTGTTTCAGCCCCCACCACTTCCTCTGGCAGGATGTTCACTTGTCCACCACCCGTTCTGTGAAGAAATTCTTCCTCACATTTCCTCTGAATCGTCCTCCCTCCAACTTCATCCCATGCCCTCTAGTCCTGGAACATCTTTTTAGCTTAAAAATAGTGTATTCCTGCACCCTGTTCCTCCCTGTAAGATACTTGTATGTCTATATCATATCCCCTCTCTCCCTCCTCTCCTCCAGGGAGTACATGTTCAGTTCCTTCAACCTGTCCTCATAGGACTTGTGATGCAATCCATGTACCATCTTTGTTGCCCTCCTCTGAACCTTCTCTACCCTGTCTATGTCCTTCGTAGGTAAGGTCTCCAGAACAGTACACTGTACTCAGGTGGGGCCTCACGAGTGTCTTGTATGGTGGAATTATGACCTCCCTTTTAATGCTGGTGATGCCCCTGCATGCATCCCAGCATCCTATTTGCTTTACCTGCTGCCTTTGTCACACTCTTTCCTACCTTGGGTCATCAGAGATGATAACCCCCAAGATCCCTTTCCTGCTTGGTGCATGCTGTATCCTCAACCCCCAACTGATATAGTGTGCCAGGGTTTTGTGCCCCATATGCATTATCTTGCACTTCTTTGCATTGAATTTCAACTGCCAAACCCCTGACCATTCTTCAAGTTTCTGCGGGTCCCTTATCATTCTGTTTACACCTCTGGTGTGTCTCTCTGTTACAGAGCTTTGTGTCATCAGCTGAACAGTGAAATTCTGCCTTCTAGGTCCTGCTAATGTCACTGATGAAGATGTTGAATAGGACCGGTCCAAGCATTGATCCCTGTGGTACCCCACTGGTCACTCTTCCCTCTGTGGGTGACAGCCATTTACCACCACCCTCTGTGTCCTGCCACCCAGCCAGTTACCTACCCACCACACTACTGTCCTGCCCACACCCATATTCCCCAGTTTGTGTAATAGTCTTCTATGTGGCACAGTGTCAAAGGCCTTGCTGAAGTCAGATAGAGCCATGTCCACTGCCCTCCCCTGATCCACCTCCCTAGTCACCCAGTCAAAAGTTCAATGAGGGTTGGTCTGACATTGGCCCCCCGTGAAACCATGCTGCCTTGGGTCCTGTAGTCCATTGACAACCAGATGCTCCACCAATCTCTCCTTCAGTAGTGGTTCCATGATCTTCCCCACTACCGAGGTAGAGGCTGACTGGTCTGTAGTTCCTGCTTCCCTCTTTGTTCCCACTTTGTATAAGAGGACTACATCTGCTGTCCTCCAGTCTTTGGGTACCTCCCTGTTTCCAGTAATCGGCTAAACAGGATAACCAGAGGTTCAGCCACCACCTCTTAGTTTCTTTATGGACCCTGGGGTGCACCCATCTGGCCCCATTGCTTTATCAACTCTCATTCTTCCAGTTCCTTCAGGGACTCTTTCTCGTGTAAAGGGACTTGTGGCCATTTCTGCACCATTCTCACCCTTGTACTCTCTTCAGACCCATTCCCTCCTCTTCCTCAGTAAAGACTGAGCAGAAATACCTGTTCAGTATGTCAACTTACTGTTGTCATCCTCCACGGCCCCCATCCTTCCCCTTCGGGTCTCCCTATCCCTCCCTTTGTCTTTCTTTTCTCTTATGTAGCCTGTAAAGGTTTTGTCCCTCTACCCCACTGATTTTGCAATGTATTTCTTCTGTCTGAGCTTTGGCTTCCTTACTGACCTCCTACCTTCCTTCGCTTCTCCTGGTACTTCTCCCTATCCCTTCTGCCTGTGTCTTTTTGTATTGCCTGAATGCAATCTTTTGGCTTTCACTTTCTTTACTACCTCTTTGGAAAACCATAATGGTCTCTCTTCCTTTTCCCTTGCTAACCTGCTTAATGCATAATTCTGTTGCTCTTGTAATCCCCATTTTAAATACTGCCACTGTTCCTCAACCCCTGATTCTTGTCCCTCTTAATGCCTCTTTCAAGTATCTCCATTTTCCCAAAGTCTGCCCCCCTAAAAGTCCAGGATACGTGTTTTTGTGTGGTTTGGTTCTGCTCTTTCTGTGATTTCAACCACAGTGACTAGTGGTCACTGTTCCCAGGTGCTCCCCACTGTTACCCCCCATCACACTGTCCCTGTTTGTGAGCACAAGGTCCAGTATTGCCTTCTGCAGATTGGTTCCATGACCAGTTGCTTGAGGAAGGCACCCTGAAAGGAATCCAGGATAAATCTGCTCCTAGTTGATGCTGCTGCTGGGATGCTCCAGTCCACGTCTGGAATATTGAAGTCTCCAACCAGTACTACCTACCCTTGTCTGCCATCCTTTGGATGGCTAGCATCAACTTCCTATCTGTTTCTTCCTCCTGGGCTGGTGGTCTATAGACCACACCTATCGCGGATGGCTGACCCCATTTTCCTTTCCAGCTTAACCCAAAGTATCTCTCCCCATTTTGTTCCTCCTGGATCTCTATGGCCCTTATGTCATTTTCACATAGGATGCCACTCCTCCTCCCTTCCTACCTGCCCTGTCTCTTCTGAATATGTTGTAGCTATGCGCCATCTCCCAGTCGTGGTTATCATTACACCAGGTTTCAGTAGTGGCCACAATGTCCAGAGTCTGACTGTACCATGACAGCCTCCAGATCTTCCATCTTGTTGCTAAGGCTCCAAGCATTGGCACACATGGCTTCCAAGATTTATGACCTCCTAGACTGTTTGGCTGTTCTCACCTGCCCCTTCCTTGGCTGTCCTTTATCCCTGGTTCTCCTTGCTGTCTGCCCTTCTGCTGAATGTTGCCCTTTCTGCCTATCCACCTCTTGGGCTAATCTCCATCTTTTACACTGCTTTGTAGAGATGGCCACTCCTCCGTTCACTGGTTCCACTGCTTGCTGTGGGGTGAGCAAATAGTCTCCTGGTTTCGTGCTACTGATGCAAAGGAGCGAGTCAGAATAGGTGACACACTCTCTGACCCTAAGGTAGTGGCCCTTGGTGTACCGCAAGGGTCCATACTTGTTCCACTCCTTTTCAGCCTGTTCATAAACCGCCTCCCCGAAGCCTGCCCTGCTAATATTGTTTTATATGCAGATGATGCCATCATATCGGTCCCAGGAAGGGACCACTTGACCATTGAAGAAGGTCTACTCGAGAGTTTCCTCAAACTTCAAACTTGGTTCTGTCAACACAAACTGCTACTAAGCCATAAAAAAAAACAAAAGCATGCTCTTCTCAATCCCACAGAATAAAAATAATCTTTTCCCACTTCAGATTCAGAACCATAAGGGCGATACTCTTGAACAAGTCTCCTCCTTTAAATATCTGGGTGTCTTCCTTGATGACACACTCAATTTCTCCTACCACGTTGATCAAGTAATCAAAACTGCCAATGTGAAACTGGGCGTCCTCCACGGAAACAGGCATGCTATGACCCCTGCGGCCCTCAAATTGACCATAGGCAGCACAGTATTACCATCTGTTGATTATGGCTTACCAATATTTATTGCTGGATCAGACACTGCCCTAAACAGGGTACATAAACTCGTGAATAGGGCCTGTCGCCTGGCTCTTGGGGCAGATCGCTGGACCCACCTTGTGCACTCTACTACAGGCAGGCTGGCTGCCACTGTACACAACAGCCCAATATCAGACATGCCTGATTGTAAAAAAAGCACAACTAGGCCTCATGCTGGAATCCATAAGCAGTTTGTTCAAGAAGGCTGTGCACAATAAACAAACAAGAAATGCTACAAAAGGAGGGCTACAAGTCCCTTTCAGGCGCACATCACTGGCACAAAAATCCATTACTTTTAAGGGCCCAAAATGGTTTAATGAACTACCTGACACTCTGATAGTAAATACTAGGATGAGTCTGTTCAAAAGGGGGCTACGATCCCACCTTGAGGGCACCACCACCTGTAACTATGCAAAAAATTGATTTTGATTGAAATCCCCTGCCTTTCCTCCCCGTCTCCCCACTCCCCACCTCTTTCGCTGACTACACCCTGCCTACACTACCTTCCCCTCTACTCCTGCCCTCACTATCCCTATCCACTTTGACAATGCCAGTCTGGCTGCTCACCTTTTTTCCCTTTCTCCCCTTTTCCCTTCAATCCCTATAGCTAAACACGGACCTACTTCTTGACATGTCTCCCACTATCACTAATGTATCTATCCCTACATTGCAACAACATGATGTAGTGCTATATACTCCTACTGTGTAGTTTACTTGAAACTAGCAAGACCTGTACCTCATGCGCCATTTTAATGTTCTGCATGATGTATACCATGCTTTCTTTGCCACTGTTTATTCTTAATTGTTGTACTTATTGTATTCTTGTTCTTAATTATTTACATTACTGTATTTGTGCTGTACTTGTCTTTGCTCTCTTTGTCCCTGACTTGGAACCTTTGAAAATGAGTCTTTGACTCACAGGTAATAATCCTAATCTAAATAAATAAATAAAGGACACCTGTCACAATTTAACACAGCACTAATCACATTTGGTTATGCTTTGATTATGCTGGTTGTGCTGTGTTGCAACTGTGTGCAATTACACATGTGTGCCAAATGTCATTCCCCCCACCAGAGCCCCATTTCCATAAAGTAAAAAAATAAAAGCAGCTTTAATCAGCGAGAAAAGAACGTTTCTAGGGACATGGATATGTTCAATCCACACTTACTGGCAGGTTTCTTGCCGCTTTAAAATCTTGCTGGAAGGTCTTCCAGCTGGCTCCTCCCACCCACCCAGGTAGTAAAACTCGCTCTGCCCCATGGCCGAGATCTTCCTTACAGCATGGCATCGGGTTCCTCCTTAGCACTCTGCGTTTTTTAGGCCTGGAGCCCACTCTTGGTTAAACGAAACTCATTCTAAAGTTTAAAAGACTTGGTCTTCCCTTTTTCCTCACGGCTCACGATGGACAAATCAACTCATGGATTTCGTCGGTGCCCCTGTGGGCAGAAGATGTCCCGGCGATCCGCACTCCACGGCATTTATTGTCTTGACTTGGCCATGACTCACAGGCTTGTGAGTTATGCAAATCCTTTGCCCGATCTTGAGGACGGCTACGCCAATTGCTGTTAGGGGCGACCTGAAAAAGCGTTATCCTCTGGTCAAGTCGAAGGAGTCCCGTTGGGCGGTGTCCGTGGCGGCGAGCTCGGCAGAACAGCTGGAGCAGATGATCGCCCTCGAGGAGGAGGCGGCCCAGGCCGCTTCATCATCCTTGGTTGCAGCATTTATCCCGCTCTCCTTGGGCTCCTCCTATACAGCTTCTTTTAAGGAGCTTTGCCAATCCCTCTCCACCAAGGGAGAAGGGCCATTGAGACATTCCTCTCAGTCCAAAGAAGGACTTCAAGGTAAGTCCCACCGGCGTTAGGTAGGGAGGTTCCTCCCCAGATAGTTGACACTGGACTCGATCGAGGTTGCTCAGTGTCCCTGTCCAGGTCAGCCAGCGAGACAACCGTCGCGCGGTCGAGATTATTCTTGACCCATCTGGCGGTTTGTCGACTGGAGAAGCCGAAACCCTTCTTCACGGTTCCCCTGGTGGCTTGATGACTTTGTGCCTCCTGTGCGGAGTCCTGGTTGAGTCCTGAACCAAGGAGAGTGGGTTCCCCTCTCCTCTCTGCCCCACCCTGGAATCCCAAAGGTCTCTGTCTCAGGACCTCTTCCAGGTCAGCCGGTCCCCGCTGACGTTGGCGGTCTCGCACTATAGCGGTACAGGGCGCTGGCCATTATCCTCACTTCATTATCCTTTCTTCGAGGATAGGCTCCAGCACAAGCAGTCGGCGCTACGAGGATTTAATATGGCAGCAGCTGTTATTGTCCGGGAATAAGCCGACTCCATTGCCTTCTCCGGCCATTAAGTGGCTGTCACTGGAGCAACCAAAACAACCCTCGTAATGGTCGAGGGCGAAGCCCGGCACCGGTTGTTCGGCGAAACCGGCTGCACCACCCATTGTGGTGGAACCTCCGCCTCCACAACCCGAAGACTGGGACCCCAACCAAAGTTCTCGGTCGGGTCAGGGTTTGCCCCATAGGTTGTCGGTCACCCTCACTCCCGATCGACCGCGGCATGTGGAGGGTGGCTCAGGCACTCGGCAGCTGTTCGCAGACTCCTCTGAGTCTGACGATGACTCCCCCTTGTTCTCCAGGCCACTTGACTTAGGCGTCCACTAGAGGTCAGTCGGTGGACGAGAGCCCATCCTCGTTCCTCGGAATGCTTTGACTCATCTCAGAGTCTACTGGGATGAAGCTCGAACCTGTTTCAAAATGGGCCAAGTATCCCCTCACGGAGATACTGGACCGAGGGGATTCCCCTACGGAGGCCTTTCCGTGGTCAAGCCATTGTGGTCTGCTCTGAGTCGTGGCAGCGGCCAGCTTTTCTCCAGCGCACCTTCGGCCAGGATGGCTCTCAAGCATGCTGTCCCCACGGGTCACTGTCCGGTTTCTAGGGCACCCTCTGCGGAGGGGTTAGTGACCGACAGCGTTTTCTGGCGTTCCGGGAAGCTCGGGATGTAGGACAAGCCACCCGATAAGGAGTCCAAGAAATTGGACTACTCTGGGTGAAAGTCATGCTGCTTCCTCCCTAGGCCCTCGCACAGGCTAGCTCGCCATCCTGATGGCACACTTTTCACACGCCCCTTTGGGCTCCCTGGATGAGGTGATTCCTCATCTCCTGGCTGACCTTCAAGCGACGGTCAAGTGGAGTCGCGTATCAGGAAGGGCAGTGGCCAAACAGCAGCTCAAACTTCCTTGGACATCGCTGACTCGTGTGCCCGGTCAGTAGCGGCCGCAGTGGCCATGCACCGCGGAAGCTTGGCTGCGGATCTCCACCTTTACAGCGGATACCCAGCACAAGCTGGCAGGCGTTCCTTCCTGGGTACCGACTTGTTCGGACCCGGGTGGAAGGAGTCATCTTCAACAGATCGAGAAGTCCAGCGCCACCTTGGACTCTGTCACGTCTGCCCAGAAGGACAAAGGCCGCCAGCAGCAGTGTAAGCCCTTTCATCTTAACTCCCTCATGCACGCCCGCCCAGCAACACCAGCATCAGGGCCAGCAGGCTCGCACTTGGCACCCCAAAGCCAAGCCTGATGCTTCCTCCAGCAGGAAGCCGGGAGGGAAAGGCCCAGGCAGCTCCTTGGACGGCCCTTCCTCCAAGCCTGCGCAGTGACGGGTTGAGGGGTGTCGCCCCCAACCTCGTCACTCCTCTCCGAGTTCTCCCCGTGGGGGGACGGCTCCGCCACTTCCTTTCCGGCTGGTCCGTTATAACCACGAACCGCTGGGTGTTGGAAGTGGTAGGCAGGGGTTTGCCTCTGGAATTCGAGCAGTCCCCACCCTATTGAGCCATCGCCCCACGGGGGGCTATGGGTACCGCAGCCTCTCTGTCAGCTCGTCGAACCAACATTGCCCTGCTCCTCCAGAAAGAGGTGATCAGGGAGGTGGCGGACCCTCCTCCAGACCCAGGGTTTGTGTCCAGGTACTTCCTTGTCCCAAAACGGACGGGGTGTGGCTGGCACCCCATTCTCGACCTACACGACCTGAACAAGTTCCTAAGGTCTCACACCTTCAGGATGGTCACTCTGGCTCAGATCATTCCATCCTTGGAGCAGGCGTGTGGTTCTGTTCTCTGGACCTTCAGGGCCAGCGTTCTTTCACGTCCCAATCCGTCCTGTCTCACCAGAATCCTCCACTTCAGGGCAGAGGGGTCCCTTATGAGTTCCAGGCCATGCCCTTGGCCTCTCCAGCTCACAGGTCTTCACCAAATGCATGGCAGTGGTGACAGCATTCCTGTGGCGCGAAGGTCCGGGTGTCCTTACCTGGAAGACTGGCTGATTGCAGCCCCCTCCAGATCAGAGGTGGGCGGGTCCAGAGATCTGGCCTCCAGGTCTGCTCTCAGATTGGCCTCCTCATCAACGAGGCCAAGTGGAACTCAATTGCCATTGAAGGTGATTCAGTTCATGGGGCAGAGCCTCAGTCTCTTGAGCCAGAGCCCAGCTCCCGGCGGACAGGGCCAAGGTCCTTTCCTCCTTTGCCCAGTCATTTCTGGTTGGGCAATTGCGCCCTGCCCGGGACTTCCTGCGCCTTCTGGGCCTCATGGTGGCCTGCACCAGCATGGTCCATTGGGCCCGCTGGCATATGTCTTCTGCAGTGGGGGCTGGCCTGCCAATGGTCACAGTGCTCCAGTCCTCTGGACCAGCCAGTGACAGTGACCCAGGAGATGTGGAACAGCCTCCAGTGGTGGCTCGTTCCAGCTCATCTGCAGGAGGGTATCCCATTTGTCCGCCCTGAGCCGACGGTCACTTTGACAACTGATGCCTCTCTGATGGGTTGGGGTGCCCATCTGGGGGAGCTCAGAGCTCACGGCCTCTGGTCCCCTCAGGAGTCTTGATACCACATCAGCCTGCTGGAGCTTGGCGGTCGACTAGCCTCACTGCCTTCGCTGTTTGTATGGGGTCAAGTGGTCCAAGTCCAGACGGACAACACCACCACCACCATGTACTACCTAAACCGTCAGGGCGGGACGCACTCCTTGCCTCTGTGCAAGGAGGCTCTCCACACTTGGTCTCTCGTGATCAGCCTGGAGGCGGATCTCCTAGCCATCCATGTGGCAGGAGTCTCCAACACTCTGGCCGATGCCCTCAGCCGGATAGGTGCTGCATCTCTTGAGTGGTCTCTCCTGCCGGAGGTAGTACAAGATCTGATGTCCCACTGGGGCACCCCTCAGGTGGACCTGTTTGCCTCCAGGGAGAATGCGAAGCTGAGGCTGTTTCATGCCCACCCCCCCCCTCAGCAGGGCTCGCTGCAGGGGGATGCCTTCTCGAGGCCGTGGACCCCGGGCCTCTTATGCATGCTTCAGTCCATTTCCTTGATCCACAAGGTGCTTCTCAAGGCGAAGGGACAAGGAGCAGGTGATTCTGGTAGCCCCAGACTGGCCCCGCCAGTTCTGGTATCCAGATCTCCTCAGCCTCAGCTCCAGGCTCCCGAGGCGCCTTCCAGCCCACCTGGACCTGATCTCAGTCAACAAGGGGAAGGTACTCCACCTGGACCTTCAATCCCTGCACTTGACAGCCTGGTTCCTGAGCGGCTTGAGTTCCAGGCCTTGGGTCTTTCCGACGAGGTCCTCAACGTTGTTGAGGCATCCCATGAGTCGACCAGAAAATGCTGTGCCTTCAAATGGAAGAGATTCTCCATTTGGTGTCAGGATAAGGGGTTGGACCCTTCCTCCTATTCTTTGGCTAGCATTCTGGACTACCTGTGGTCCCTTTCTAACAAACTAACATAGTAAAATGCCAGCAGAATAGGCCTAACGGTCTTTCGCGTCTGCTTGTTTGGTCAGCCCCCACCCTGGGAGCTGACCTTGCTATCCCCTCTCCTTCTCTGGGTTCTTCCTTCCCAGTTCTGGATATTCTCGCTGCATTGCTTCCAGAACCCTTTCCCTGTACCTGTCCCACCCCCTCTTGAACCCCTCCACCGTCTATGCCTCCACCAGCCCCCTAGGCAGTGCATTCCATGGCTCCACCACCCTCTCAGTGAAGTAGCACCTCCTCCTTTCTCCCCTGAATCTCCCCCCCTCCAGCTTCCACCCATGCCCTCTAGTGGCCCCTCCTCCTTCCTTGAAGCACCCTGACTGTTCCTCCCCTATTTACCCTCCTTCATGTACCTGAAGACCTCTATCATGTCCTCCGTCCCTTCTCTCTTCCAATGTGTACATAGTTAGCTCTCTGAGCCTCTCCTCCATAGGTCCTGTCCCCCAAGCCCCAAATCATTTTGGTTGCCCTCCTCTGGACCCTCTCCAGGAGTTTAATGTCCCTCTTTAGTGTGGCCTCCAAAACTGCATGCAGTACTTCAGGTCTCGACCTCACCAAGCAGTTATACAGAGGGAGTATCACTTCCCTCCTTCTGGAGGTGATCCCCTAGCGATGCATCCCAGCATCCTGTGGCCTTAGCTGCTGCCCTCCTACAAGTCTCCCGAGTTGTTCATCTTGACATCCACCACCACCACCCCCAGGTCCTCTCAGCCATCGCGAGACTTTCTCAGCTAGGGCTTTGGTCGACGACCCTTAAGGTGCACCTGGCAGCCATCTCTGCTTACCGGGCGTGGGCCGGGAAGCAGTCGGTGGCGCAGGAGAAGGTGGTCCGGCGCTTTTTCAAAGGCCTTAATCACATATCTCCTCTGGTGAGAGAACCTCCACCTCCGTAGGATCTACTGCTGGTATTGGCTAAGCTCATGGGCAAGCCATTCGAACCGATGCACAGGTGTGACATCTCTCACCTGTCATGGAGGACCGCCTTCTTGGTGGCTATCATGTCAGCCAGAAGGATGGGAGAGCTCCAGGCGCTTTCCATCGAGTCTCCTTATCTGGTCTTCCACAGAGACAAGGTTGTCCTGCACCCAACCCGAAATTCCTTCTGAAGGTGGTGTCGGAGTTTCACCTTAACCAGGTGTTGACTCTGCCGGTGTTCTACCCCAGTCACACCTCGGAGGCCGAATATGGGCTCCATACTCTGGATCCTAGAAGAGCACTCTCTTATTATAAGGAGCGAACGGCTTAAGTTTGGGGAGAGGTTAGCCAGCTGTGTGTCACCTACGCTGAATCTGCACGTGGCAGACCTGCAGCCAAGTGGATGATAGGCAGGTGGGTCACCTCCTGCATAGATCTCTGCTATAGGTTGGTGGGCATGGAGCCTCCCAGAGGGGTAAGAGCTCATTCTACCCGCCATACCGCTGCATCGGTGGCTGCTTCCAGGGACGTCCCTATCCAGGAAAACTGCAGGGCTGCTACCTTGAAGTCAGCACTCACCTTCATTACCCACTACCACATTGACCTAGAGTCATGCCAGGATGCTGGTTTTGGGGCCTCGGTTCTCCAGTCCGTATTTCCTAAGTAGGGTGTGCGCTCCTTGCCTCCCTTCTCCCGGAGAACTGCTAGGTGTCTGCCAGTAAGTGTGGATTGAACAACATATCCATGTCCCTAGAAATACAGGTTACTCACCTGTAGCAGGAGTTCTAGGAGTGGTATATGTTGTTCATCTATAAAACCCACCTGACCTCCCTGGCTTCGACGCGCAACCTGGCTTCTAGCAGGCTAGATCTGGCGTCATGGGGCGGAGCTGAGAGTTTTACCACCCGGGTGGGTGGGAGGAGCCAGCTTGAGACTTTCTGGCAAGATTTAAAGTGCCAAGGAACCTGCCAGACAGTGTGGATGAACAACATATACCACTCCTAGAACTTCTGTTACAGGTGAGTAACATTGTATTTCCTGTGTGGGGGGCAGGGTCTGGAAGCACAAGACCAGTCATGGTTTTCCATTTTAAATAATATCTATTTAATATCTATTTTGGACTGTGAAGAGCACGTGAAATTTTTCTTCCCCACTGTGCATGTGCCGTGAAATTTGCAAATTTATACTGTGAAAAAATTATAGCCCTGATCATGGCTAACTCTTAATTCATCTGTTCAATCCTTAAATCCGCCTAGTCTGCCTTTTTCTCTGAATCCTCCTTATGCTCTTTCCTCTCCTGCGTCTGCCATGTATTCCTCCCTTGTATTTCCTCCTTTTTTGTTTAAATTGTTTAATTTTCAATTATGTTGTGATACACTGTTTGAAATTATTTTATAAAACTGTCTACTGCAAATCTTCCCTTGTCAATCTTCACCATTAATTAGTGTTGGGTGACAGCCGTAGGCACGCACCCTACGGGAAGTTTTTTTAGAGGACTCGTCGACAAGCGCTGCGCCCCTGGGTAACGCTCTGCGTAGAGTGCGGGGCCGTTAGGTGCCGCAGACTCCTCCTCCATCCAAGTTCTGTTTCTCCACTTCATCGAGAGGCTACCCTGCTGGCAGTTTGATAGTTTACTGTGTCGTGGGCCGCTTGAAACTTTTTTGGCGCTCCTTCATCCGGTATTTTCTCGGCGTGACTGACTGGTAGATCTTTCCATTATTATTTTTCTTTGACGGCCTTAAGCCTTTTCTGTATTTTTGCTGATTATTTAGCATCATGTGTCTGGTTCGGGGGCAAAAGTAAGTAAGTGGTGCCCTTGTGGCGGCAGTTTTCCATCACGGACCGTCATGATGTTTGTCTCCGGTGCCTGGGACCCTACCGCGATATAGACTATTGCGGCGCCTGCTTCTCCATGGACCGCCGTGTTTTAGAACTCCGTGCGTTGCGAGTCGAAGCGACTCTGCAAATCTTCGGGCGGCGTGCAAAGAACTTCCCAGGCCAGATCTCTCTACCTTTCCTCTGGGTCCCCTCCGGGTCTATCGTCCCAGCGAGGAGGAAACCTCCTCCACTTCCAGCCTTGCCGAGGAGGAAGTTTCTTCTTCGGCGCCGGAGGAACGGCGTGATCCCACCCGGGGTCGCGCTGTCGGCACCGTCCCGGCAGTCACCTCCTCGGAGGTGCAGGCTCCCCCGGTGTCGCGGACCCTTGCTGTGGGGCCCGGTGCTGGTGGGCCCTCGTTACCGTCTTTCCTCACTGTGGAGTCTTCTGCTTTTCATGGCACTGGCGACTCGGTCGGGGCTGTAGGCAGTGCCGTTCTGGGCCTCGGCATCGTTCACGTCGCCGGGGACTCTGGCGGCGCTGTCGGCGGTGTCGCTCTGGGTCGCGGCATCGTGGGTTCCGGCAGCGGCGGTGCACGCTGGGCCTCCAGCGCCCGTCGTGGTGCCAGGAGATGAGGTGGTGCCATTGGTGGTGCTGCGCTGGCGCTTCGGCACCGTCGTGCGGTGCCGGGGACTCATTAGCGCCGTCGGCGGTGCCTGCTGGGCTCGGCACATGTGTCGCCCAGTGCTGGGGACTCTGGCAGCGCTGTTGGCGGTGCCACTCTGGGCCTTGGTGCCATTCACGGTGCTGGGGACTCGCAGGCGCCATTCGCGGTGCCAGCGCCAGATGTTGGCGCTGGCGATGGCGGGTACTCGGGCGGCACTGTTCGCGGTGCAGCCCGGGACCCGGGCACCACCAAGGGGGCGGATGACTCAGCGGATGTGTTGCTCGTCGCAGCCTACGGCGGTACCAGGCCTGGTGCCACCTCTGGGCAGGTTCCTGCTGCGGTTGGTTTGCAGTCTTCCCTTGTCGACCCCTCTTCGGAGGAGCACGACTCAGGTGAGGACACAGACCAGCAGCTAGAGTCCTCTGGCTCTGAACCTCCTGTAGGCGCGGGGGCTAGGCGGTCCAGTATCCCTCTCGGACTCCCGGGCTGGTCAGCCGGATGGCTCCACTGGCTAGGGGTGGCCTGGGTCATCTGTGGTGGACCCTTCGGGGAGTTCGAGAAGGATTCCCTCTTCTGGTAGGTCCCAGGCAGCCTTGCGTTTCCGGGTGCTGCTTGGGTCCTTCAACAGAGGGAGGAGGACCCTTGCTCAGCAGGGACCTCCACGCTGGTTTCGAGGGAAGAGGCTGCCAGGTCAAAGGTTGAGAGGTAGGGGTGAGAGGCAGGCAGGCTAACCGCAGCCCTGCGGTGCGGGGAGGAGTCGTGGCGCTGATCTCACCTCTCTCTGAAGGTCTCTAAAGTGCCTTCTAGTGGGCGGATCTGAGGTTGCCTTCTGGACTCATGCAATCCCAGGCACGCCACAGGGAGATTCCCCTTCAGGGCTCTTTCGGAGTTGCCTCGATTCCTTTCTTCTCATAACCCGGCATGATCACAGGGTCCCCAGTTTTGGCGGCATCGCTACCTGGATCTCAAAGCTCTGGCAGATTCCAGGCACGAGCTTTTAGGTGCCCTAGCCCATCCTCTGCAATAACCCCTCTCTCCCAGCCATATGGGGCCACTGGGCCGTAACAGGGAGGCGTTTTGGAACTACTGCGGTGACCTTCCCGTCCTGTGTTAGGGCCATGGGCGAACAGGTTTTTCGCCAGTCCCCCGCCGCGGGAGTCTTACTGGGCATTACGAGCTCCATTTCCTCCTCGTCTTCCTCAACTGGGGAGAGAACTTCCTGTCCACTTTTCCTCTGATGCTGTCTTCACTATCAGCGTTTCCTTTTGAGGATGGTCTCGGAGCTTCGTATTTCCTACGTTCGTAGAGACAATACCGAGCGGCAGAAGCGTGCTTTCCTCAGTGAATTCAGCGCCCGCCATTTGGTTGTGCCTTCCTGTCCGATTCCCTTCTAGGAAGCATCTATCCGCACCTGGCAGTCTCCAGCCACTCCTTCTCCAGCCCCAGGAGACGGTATTGTGCCCCCCACAAGCCTCTAGGTTCTCTACCTCACCCACCTTTGGGTTTGACGTCCCTAGATACTCCTTCTGGGCTTCGCCGCCCAGTGCACGACAGGCCTCCGGACTCGGATTCTGCTGAGTTCGACCGGTGGGGACGAAGAGTTTTCTCTTCTGGTGGTGCATTACTGTGCATTCCTCCTATCAGGCTCACCCGCTGCTTACAACAGGAATCTGTGATTGGTGCTGGCTCAGGTCTTAGCTTTACTACCTGACTCAGAGCAGACTAGAAAGCCATTGCCCTCTCTGCACAGGGTCTGGAGCTTGCAAGGCACCAGCGAGGGCATCCTATGACGCCAGCAGTGGCATCCAGGCTAGTAGGTACAGCGATCTGCATCAGGCGGACGGCATGGCCCGTCTCCCGACTGTCATCCATGGCCCAGCGTCGGGTGACTGGCGGCTCTGCCTTCCAGGGGACCCGCCCTGTTTTCCCGTAGGGCGGGGAGGAGGCGTCTTCAGGGGCAACCCTTCCCACAGCCCCCATGGGGCGTCTTCTCTCTCCTCACCCACCTTAGACTCTTGTGTGTTGGTCAGGGTCTCCCCCTCTCTACTTGTCACCAGTAGGAGGCTGAGGGGTCTGTTCCCTCAGGGTTTTCTCTCTCCTTCCCCCTTTTTCTAGGGGGGGGGGCTTGGTACTCACCCAACAGCAATGAATGGTGAAGACTGACAAGGGACGATATGAAAATTACGTACCTACTGTAATTCTTAATCTTCTCTTGTATCTTCACCATTCATTACTGAATCCCTCCCACCATCCCCGCAAGGGCCTCCTCCTTCGGCGTCTCCCCCTCCCTGCTCGTCCCTCCCTTTTCTTCCTGGGCTGTTAAGCCAATAAAAAAATAATTTTTTTTTTACATGCTCTCCTTCCGATCCTCTGAACGGATCTTTCCCTCTGAGAATAGGAGGAACGAGGTTCATTTATCTGTCCTGAGGGAAATCTTTCTGACTGCCCTTAATGGGCATCTCTTGGTTCTCCCCAGCCATTACTTCTCGATTCACAGTTTAAAGAGACGATCCCTTCCGGGACTCGACTTCTCTTTTTCAGACCACTTCTGGCAAGTCTTAATCCTATTATGTCAGCCTCTACAGGTGTAGTGCTATCCGGCACTCCAGTTTCCTTAAAGAGTGTTCCCTGCCTTGCCTCTAGGGAGTCCGATTGAGTTCCCGCTCTCTCTCTCTCTTTGGCCTAGGGGTGCCCCCTGCGGGCACCCCCCCCCCTCACTTTCGCATAATACTGTTATCACTTAACAAAATGCTGGTGGGCTTCCTCCCTCCTAGCTGGCAGCTCTCGTTTGGAACAGAGTTTTTCCTTCTTAATGATTAAAGAGCTCCCGGCTGGAGTCTGAGAAAAACTGGGTAGGCGGGAGGTTAGGCAACCTGCCTTTGGTGTCCATTCTGAGTGAGAAGTTCAGTTGACCTTCTCTTTCAATTCCAAAATGGGATCCTTGCTCCCTTGTTTATGGTTCCGAGCTTATAACCCTTAACTAATTGCCAATGGCAGTCTTCCCCCCCACCAGCCTCCCCTCCTATTCTTCTTTCTTTTTACCCTTCTTCTTTCTCCTCCCTATCTGTTCCTCCCTTAGAGCTGCCCCAGAAGTGAGGCCCTTCGTCCCTTATGGTGAGGCAGTTCTTCTTTCCTTCTATCCTCTATCGGCTTATTCCTTTTCAGTTTATATCCTTTCCTTTTTCTATCTCGGCTCTCTTGCCTCACTCTTTCTTCTCCCTTTTTCGCCTCCGCCAACAGAACTGGGATGGAGGAGGAATCTACTGACGCTCAACGCCCTCGCGCGCCACGAGAGCCATTCTAGGGGCGGCACCACGACGCCCAACCCTCTTAAAAAAATCCTGTGATGGTGCGACCTCTGGCTGTCACCCAACAGTAATGAATGGTGAAGATACAAGAGAAGATCAAGAATTTCGGTAGGTATGTAATTTTCATTTTTCGCTTGTTTTTGTTACCTTTGTTGACTTCCAGTTTATTTCAAGCTTGAATTTATTGTATCTTCAGGCTAAATACACCCTCAGGTACCATTGTAACTGGCCTGACTTGCTGTAACACTGTAACATTGTTCCTGTTCTCTCTCCTAAGCTGGTCTCCGGGCTTCCTTACTCATGGGATGTACCTCCTAATGCTGATAGGAAGGCAAGAATCAGACCTCTGCAGCAGGGGACATCCAGCCCTCCACTTACTGTCTCCCTCAGTTTATTTCCTGCCTTCAGACCGGCAGGTACTCTGCAAGCAGAGCTCTGTCACTGCATGGCAGAGCTGAAGACAGCAGACTATAAGTCGAACAATTTCATTTTTCATTCGGATCCAGTGTAATAGTAGCTGTGTTTCAGCGCTCCTGCATGGGTTCCAGTCTCAGCCTTGCAAGTTGTACAGACTAGCCCCATTTTACCGCAGTGATTTTTTTCCTGCGATTTTGGGACTCCACACTGCAGTGCACTTGGAAGGACTTCAGGGTCAGAAACCTCCCCTAGAGCCGTTTTTTCCCAGAATTGGGGTGAATGTAAACAGCACCGGAGTGCCTTTTGAATGGGGCTGAATGAAAGAGCAGTGGAGTGCCCTTCGAATTGGGGTGAACGAAAGCAGCACTGGAGTGCCTAATTTGGATTTTCCCCTTCGCTAATGGCAGCCCTGGGTGTTTTCCGTTGACGGCAGGCACTTTGTTCTCCTCAGCTGCTTGTCAACGGTGGACCCACTCTCTAATTCAGCCGCTCATCGACGTTCAGTATTCTCCCATCGATGAGGGCTGCAGTGCAGGAGGAACGCTTATTTGAGAGCTCTCGCTAGGACCAGACTTACTGCTTGGGGTCAACAAAAATAGCACTGGAGTGCTTAATCAGTGCTGGGAGCGTTCCCAAAGGAAAACCAAGAGAAAATGTAGATCTTCCCTTGTCAATCTTCACCATTCATTACTTCCTGGGTGTAAGCGAGGCGCCGCACCCGTCACGGAGCTTTTTTGTTGCTCTAACGGCCCGCCCTCGAGAGCGACGCATGCGCAGGGGGGTGTTAGTAGCGACCGACTCCTCCTCCAACTCAGTTCTGTTTCTCCCGGCCGAGGCAGCACCTGTTTCGGAGCGTCCATATTTTGACTGCATCAGCGACTCCTCTTTCCCACACTCGACGCCAATCGGTAAGACCCGTTCTTTTTATTTCATGAAGCGGGTGTGCTTTCCTACTGTTTTCTTGTTGATTCGTGTTATGTCCGGTTCCGGAGCTAAGCGTGTTTGAAGGCGGGCGCGCCCCTATCGTCGGTGTTACTGTGGCGGCATTTCTCCGTCCTCGGACGGCATGGCGTTTGTCTTCGTTGCCTGGGACCTAACCGCGAGCATGGATTCGTGCGGACGCCTGTTTCTCCATGGACGCCGTGTCCTCAAGTCCAGCGTTCAAGCTCGGCAAAGCCCGCCGACCTTGAGGACGGCGTCGCTCAAGGGATTCTCAGGTAAGGTCTCTAGGCCCCTTCCCGGGTCCCCTCCGGACCTACAGTCTGAGGAGGAGGGTCTCCTCGTCTTTTCTTGCGAGGAGGAAGCCCCTTCATGCGTGTGAGGGGGCGTTGGTAGTCACCTCCGGGGCAGCGGCGCCCGACACCGCCTCGGCAGTCACCCTCCGGAGGTGCAGGCTCCCCGTGCCGAGGCCCTCGACTTTGGGCCTGGCTCGGGTGGACCCTCGGCCTTGCTTAACTGAGTGCAGTTTGGATCCTAGCACCGTTAGTGGTGCCGGTGATCGATGCGGCGCCGTTTGAGGTCAGCGCCGTTCAGCGGCGCTCCGGTAATCAGCGGCGCCCGTTGAGCGCCGCGCAGGATCCAGCGCCGGTGATGAAACTGCGCCGTTGGCGGTACGCTGAGCACCGGCGCCGTTCGCTGCGCCCGTGGACAGGCGGCGCCGTCAGCAATGACCGCCCTCGCTTTCGGCAGCCGGCGCCGTGGGCGCATCCCTTCCTCCAGGCGGTGCGCACTTGCAGCGCCCGTTAGAAATGAGCTGAGGCCTGGCTGCTACCAGCGTGAAGGGGCGGCGGCGCCTCCCTTGTGCAGGGGCGTTCGGCGGCCCGTAGCCTCAAGGACCCCTGGGGTGGCCAGCATTGAGGTCCTGCAGTCTAAGTCCTCCTCGGAGGCGATGATTCAAACGTGGACCATCCGCACCCCCACTCTTCAGTCTGGGTCCCAGGTGGCTAGAGGTGCCAGGCGGCAGAGGCCCCTCCTCTGCCCCCTTCCGTCATCTCCCGGGTTCCGGCGGGGTGGCGGGGCCGGGGCAGGCGTGGGGAGTGTGTGGGGAGGCTCCTCTCTGGAGGCCAGTGACACCTTGCAGGGGTGCTGTTGCCCTCTCTAGGGACAGGGGCGCTGTAGTCAAGGAGGAGGGCCCTCTCCAGTCCGAGGGTTGAGGGGCAGGGGTCTGCTGCTCGGTCTTCTTTGGCCACCCGGGGTGGCCAGGGACCAGTGCAGAGCCTTGCCCTCCCTCAGGGTTCTAGGGTGTCCTCCGCGGCGTTTGTGCGGACTGCCCTTCTGGATCCATGCGGTCCGGTGTCGTCCATGGGGAGGTTCTCCCCAGGGCTCTTCCAGGCTCCGCTTCCCCAGAGTTCCGTTCTGCGGCCTGGTCTGATATCCGGGATCCCTCTTTCCAGGGCTCCTTTCCCGGATTCCAGAGCCCTCGCGAAACAGTTACCTCAGGGAGGTGCCCTCTCCCATCTCTCTGCCTTCACCACCCCGCTCCCAGGCCATGTCGGTCCTCAGGTCCCGTTATCCTGGGGGCAGTTCAGGGTTCTGCGGGCCTTCCCCTCATATGTTAGATACATGCATGAGCGGGTCTTTCGACTCTCCCACCGCTGGAGAATCCTCTGGGCATTCCAGTTCCCATCATCCTCGTCTCCCTCCTCCGGGAGAGGAACCCCTACTCATCTGTCCTCGATGCTGATTTCACAGAATATCAGCGTTTCCTCTCGAGGATGGTGAGGATCTCCGGATTTCCATTCGCTCGAAGAGACAATACCAAACGGGACACGCGTGAATTCCTTGGTGAATCTAGTGCCCAGCATCTGGTGGTACCTTCCTGGCTCTATCCTTCCAGGAGGCGTCTATCCGGTCATGGCAGTCCCTGCCGCTTCTTCCCAACCCAGTGGACTTCCAGCTAGGTATTGTGCCCCTCTGAGTCTCTGGGTTCCCTTCCCAACCCCGTCCTCAGGTTTTGGTATACCTGGATACTCCTTCTGGGCGCCGTTGCCTGGCGCCGCGACCAGCCCACAGTTGGACTCTCTCCAGTTCGAGCCGTTGAGCTAAGAGTGTTCTCTTCTTCACAAATGAGTGCATGTATTGCATCACATCAGGCTCACCACGCTGCCTACAACCCGGCATCTGTGGTCGATGATGTCCCAGCTGCTGGCATCTATGCCTGATACGGAGCAAACCAGACAAGCGTTGCCCTCTCCAGCGGTGAGGCCTGGAGCTGGCAAGACACCAAGCAAGGGCATCTTATGGCGCCAATGAGGTGGCTTCTTCAGGCTTGCGGGGACAGCGATCTGCATCAAGTGAGACGGCATAACTTGTCTTTCCAGGTTGTCACCCTGGCCAGCGGGTGAAGATTCGCCTTCCGGGGACCTGTCTTTTTCTTCCAGAGCTAGGAGACTTTTACAGGGCCTCCCTGCCTCGCCCTCGGGAGGCACCTCCTAGCTCTTCTCCCACTTAGGCTTTCTGAATAAGCCAGGGTCTTCTCCTTCTGTTTCTCACCAACAGAAGGCTGGGGGTCTTGTTCCCTCAGGTATGGCCTCTTCCCCCTCCAGGGGAAGAGGAGCTTGGTACTAACCCAGGAAGTAATGAATGGTGAAGATTGACAAGGAAAGATAGGAAAATTACGTACCTACCGTAATTCTTGATCTTCTCTTGTATCTTCACCATTCATTACTTACACCCGCCCACCATCCCCTCAGTGGCCTCTTCCTGTGGCTTCTCCACCTCCCGTCTCCTTCCTCTCTCTGCATTTATATAAAATATAGGAAAATTGCTTCATTTTCCAAAAAAAAAAAAATTCTTTTTGGGGGTTTAAAATCCAGAAAATTATTTACTCTAAGATTCATGGGCCATCGCGGATTGCATTGGCGATCAGACTGACAACTATCTCTTGCTATTCTTATGGCAAGATACCTCTCTGGGGTTGTTTGGCCTGGCTCAGGCTGTTCAGTTTGATCCTGCAATCCCGTGTTCAGATAGTTGCCCTGAAATCTAATCCCCCTCTATTCTTGCCTTGCAGAGCAGAGGAACGAGTACGTCTGTTCCTTTCTCTTCTAAAAAAAAAAAATGCTGAGGGAACTCTCTCCGACTGCTATAGGCATCTTGGTATCTGAGTCATGCATCTAGTTAAAAAAAAAAAAAAAAAATTTTTATCTGTAAAAAAAAAAAAAAAGGAAAAGGAGAAATCAAACAAGAAGGCAAATGAGAAGGTAGGCTATCCTTCTCGTTGTTTTGCTAAGTGGTTTCTCCCTTTAAGTGTCCTCCTGGACAATTTTTACAGTAGAGCTCTGCTGACCATATCCAATCTTAGCCAGCCTAAGCCTTGGCTGGCCTTAGCCATCCAGTCTGAGTCCCGTTTCTATCTTGGACGCCTGAAAGGCTTACATTTTCCATTTCTAAACCCTGAGCAAGCGCTCTCCATGCTGCTGGGTTTTATTCTCCCTCTCGGCTGTCCTCCAGTTAAAGGCCTTCCATGACCAGGAGGCCGAGGTGGTGTCAAGAACAATGGCATGTTGAAGATGAGGACTATGCCCTCCTGAGTCTGTCTAGCGGGTTCGGTGAACCTTCTCTTCAGCTCTATCTCTGGGGATTCTTGCTTCCCCTTTAGTCGAGCCTTCAGCTACAAGCTAACTATGCTCGTTCGGCATTCTGGTCCCTTCAACATCCCATCTCTCGCTTCTCTTTCTTCTTCTTCTTCTATTTTCTCATTTCCCTACTCATCTCCTCCTAAAGTCGCCCAGGTAAGGAGGCCCTGCACTCCCTAGGCTAGGGATGTTCTTATCTCCTCTGTCCTTCCTCCATCGGCTTATTCCTTTTCAGTTCATTCTTCCTTGCTTTGCTATCCTGCTATCTTGCCTCGCTATCTATATTTTCTGCTTTCATTTTTGCCTCTCGCTCACAGAACTGAGTTGGAGGAGGAGTCGATCGCTACTACGGCCGCCCGCATGACGCCGCTCTGAGGGTGGGGCCGTAGGGCAACTTTTAAAAAAAAAGTTCTGTGATTTGGAAAAGGCCTGCTTACACTCCAGGAAGTAATGAATGGTGAAGATACAAGAGAAGATCAAGAATTACGGTAGGTACGTAATTTTCCTTTCCTGGGTGTTTTTTTTGTCGACGATTGGCATTCTGGTATTCTTAGCCACTCGTTGACGATGGGTCTGCTCTAATCATACAACTGCTCATCGACGCTGTTGTTGACGAGCGCTGCTGGGCATTAGGAGAGCTACTTGAGACTAATGGAACTCCCCTTCGATGTCGGGCAGCCCCCCCCCCCCAAACACAAAAAAGAGATTCCATTTATCAACTGGATTTAGCTCAGCTTGATGCAATTCATGTACCTCAGTATTTTGTCCTTAAAGGGCCAGCAGCAATTCCGGCAGCTTCAACACCATATCCAGTAGTTTGCCCTTAAAGGGCCAGCAGCAGTTCTGGAAGCTTCAGCACCATAACCAGTACTCCTCCAGGGGGAGGGAGTACGCTGATTAAAAAGGGGGAATTGAAGCATTTGGGGCATGGTCTCAGGCACACCTTTCAGGGACAGTCAGTGCCAGTAACACAGGAGGTTTCGTCCTCGCTTCTGACCACTTTCGCTGGATCACTGCCTATAAGGGGAGCAGGCAATGCGGTGAATGTCGAGGACTCTAAGGAGGCAGCCCCTTCCTCGACTCAGAGTGATAGCCAACAGCCAGGTCTGAGCAACAACCACCAGGTCTGACAGGGCAGTGTCCACCGGGAGACACAGCAGTCCGCACCCCCCTTCGCTGACTGGCGGACCCTGCATGCTTCACAGGCACCTCAGTGGTCACCAGAGGGGAGACCTCACTAGAAGACATAAGAAGGAGGACCCCAAGCAGTTGCTGTCTCATCCCACGGTCTCGAAGTAGATCTAGGGGGCACTAATAAGGGAGAGAGTAACTGGGAGCGTTCCCCGGGCTCCTCAGACTCCATTTCTTCTCCCCCTGAACAGAGGTTTTGGGGGGGGGACTAGGGGGCTCAGCATCATCAGACTCTGCGACTCATTGCCCAGAATCTCTGTCCTGGAGGGCCTAGTCGTTTTCATACCCCGGTCATAGTCGAGATTTACCTCATATCTTCCCTGGGCCTCCCACCCAGCCGAATCTGGCTTCGCCTGGCAGTTGCCGCTGAACCGGCCACAGCCTCCCTCCTCCTTAAGACAATAGAGGACTTGTAATAGGAGGAAGGGCAAGGTCCAGAATGTGCCTGTTCAGTGGCCCGGCAGATCTCTGGGCTTCTCAGTTGGACAAGAAGCAAGCTGAAAAGTGGTTTGACTGCCTCACAATCAACCCTCTGATTTCAAACCTAACCAAGCTATTTTTCATCAGCTACAGTTAATGGGTTTGGCTGAGGATTATACAGCAGATGTATAGGAGGCGGCGGTTAGGTGCGCCGCTCTGACCATGTTTGATAAAAGCTTGGCTCGCTACAACCTCCGGCTTTGGGCCTAGCAAGCAGTTGCCTCTTTGAAGAGCTAGTTGGTTAACGCACCCTATGAAGGTATTCTCAGGTTTGGTTCAGCCCTGAAGGAGGCAGCGACGGAATCCGGGGAGATGGCAAAGCTGCACATACCACTATCAAGAGGCCGGGGCTAATCCTGGTCCTCAGACTCCAAACGTATTCTTCGTGACCAAGGCTAAAATTAGGGTCAAACCACTACTTCTCATGGAAAAGGAACATGCTGTCAGGGCCCATCCTCAAGTAGGGGGCAGACATTAAAACATGTTCTCGAGGAAGGGGTCCAACCAGGTTGGACAGAGTGGTCCTAGACATTATCAGCATGGGTTACTTAATACAAGCCCCCACTACATCATGTGGGGTCCTCCCCATCTATGGAAACCCATCTAAAGGACAAGACGACGATGCAGACCATTCCAGGCCTTTGGCAAGCAGAGACTAATTTCACCCACTGACATCAATTGAGGAGGTGTCTCCTGTGATCGCAAATTTTCTCACTGTAAGTATTACCTGTAGCGTCCCCGTCCTCACGGAGGCATCCCCGTCGTCACGGAGGCAAAACCACACGACACTTGTGTCTTTCTCGTACCTCGCTTTATTTGATCAGATCTTTCACATGCATGCGGGAGTTCTGCAAAAGAGAAGCTCCCTGATTACAATTTACAGCAGCTTTTTATAAGCTAGATTCTGCACTTCTTATCTTGAAAAAATACCAACATTTCAGTATAAGCCAATCATAAAGCCTTTTGCTACAAGATATACCAATTTCACATGTTGGCATCATTTAGTCATCTACTAACCATTATCACCTTTACTAGCCCGTTAGCAATCTACACTAGCCATTGTACACCTTTCTATTTCCTCAACCCTTTTGATTAGCCAACCACATATTGTTGATAAAAGTTTGGTCACTGATTACTAAACCTTGGCCACTTTCAACAATCCCCACCTCGAAGATAAGAGGCCCCTGAGGGACTCGAACCTTCTCAAAAATTTAACATAAATGTAAAGATATTAGTTATTAACTGAAGGTTAAAAAATAAAAAACTAAATATACAATTTTACTCTTAAACTGTTAGACTAGGTGAATAGGTATATGATTTAAAACTGGTTGCCAGCATACAGATAGTCAAGGCATTTATAAAAAGCATCCTGTTCTGGAGTTGGTACAGGGGTGGTTACAGACGGAACACAAATTGTGAGTTTGTAAAACATAATACAGAATTGAGGGATGTCAACACCACAATTGAAATATGTGAAAAAATGCTAACATGTGACACCACATATAACACAATATAACATAACAATTTTGTTGATGAAAAAGAGTTTATGGAATCCACTTTGAGAGTGAATAAGGTAGATGCTACCTTGTGTTGAGGTGTGGCACACCCTTGGAACTTGATTGAAGAATCTGTTGATAATGTCTCTTGACAGATAAGTCCTTATAAAACATAATAGTCCATGAAATTAACAGTTCATAATTTAATATAAGTAACCACAGGTTGGTGTAGTTACAGTACAGGTGAAATGTCATTTGCAGAATGGTGGTAACCCCACAAGGCATATGGGGCAATGCAGACAGTAATTTAAAAACAAAACACCAGCATAGTAGAAAAGTCAGTGTTCATTTTGCTGGCTGCTGGATGGCTGATTAGCAGACACACTGGCCGGGGTGCATTGAGTCCTTTTAATGGAGTAGCGCCACACACACACACACACACACACAGGCATGGCATTTGTGTTGTGGTAGTTGATTACACCCCAGCTTAAAGATTAACAGTCCATAAAAAGGTAACAATTGACAATAAACCATTAAGAACACAGTCCATAACAGAGCAATAGGGTTGTAGAAAGTACCAGCCATGTTTGGAACAAGCAGCAGCGAAGAAAATTGATGTATTGCTTGAAGGTCAATTGAAGAAGAAATCTTCTTGCTGAAGTTAGGGAATTGCCCCTACCCCAGACTTAACTTCATAGTAAGCAGAAACAACAAGCTTGATTGCAGAGTCTGAACTGACTGGACCTTCTTCAGTTGATTTAATAATAACTGGATTTATGCAATAGTCCTTATAAGGAGCCTGTCAGGCACAAAGATGGTGATAACATCAAAACTGTGGCAGTTGTTTTCTTTTTTAAGGAAAAAGATGAAGGTCTTGGCAACTTAGATGAAAGCATTACTGCTGTTGAACGTGGAGATCTTATGTGTGCCACACTGTGGAAACCTGCAAACTTGCAAAGTGTGTTAGACACTGAATTAAAAAACACATAAATAACAATCTTGTAAACCATTGGCTTTTTTTTTTTTTGTAAAGAGTGGCGTGACAGAGCCTAAATTCTGGCAATTGGAAAGAGAAAAATAAAAAAATGGGACATCAACCGCACACCTGGGAGTGCAGGCCGAGGTTCAATTATACCATTTGACTATCTGTAAATTATGACAATGTTATGGTTACACCCTGCTTTTAAATCACAGAAGCAGTTACGACAGTGATGAACATTATTTCCCTGTCTGTTGCAAGCAGGCCTGACTGAGACCTGAGTTATAAAATGTTGTAATGTTACAATAACACATTTCAAACATGTAGTTCATAGCAATATGCCTGTTACACTATGCAGTTACTGGGACAAATACATATGTTGTTGGCCTATGCCAATTTAATAACAGTGCCTGTTGCACCTGTGAGTAATAAGACAAACGGAACATTAATTTGTTTGGGGTTTTGCTTTGGAACATATTGTAGGGGTGGATCAGCAATGCTGGCCCCAGTATTTAGGTTTGGTTATGAGCATTAAAAACATTTATACATGTGGAGCACTTTTCTGAATACACACATGATACAGTGTAGCAAGATGTATATCAAAACATTATAACATAAACGTGAAACATAAGCATGTTTGTAATAGAACAATTTCAGTATTGAGCATAATGCATAAAATACATTTTAAACAACAAATATAGACTGTAAACTTAGTTCAGAGTCCAGGAATATTAGAGTATTGTGAATTTACTGGTTGGAAAAAAAATGCATTCGTTGCTATAAGGCTGTGACAAAAGTTGTTTTACATTTGTTTTGACAGGATAAGAAAGCTGAAAAGACAATCAAAAGAATGAATATGTGTGGACATACATACACAACTTCACCCTCCAGCGTAACTGATTACTTGCTGAGGGCAGAAGCCCTTGTACTAATAATAGGTGTGAGATTTAACTGTTTGCACTAGACAAAGCAGAAGGGCTTGGGCTGGGTTATGCTGTCAGAATACCTTGGGTCTTTTTAAAACCTGTAAATAAGAAACAATTATTGGCAAATACACATTTTCTTTATTTACCCCTTTGGGGGGACAGTGATGTACCTTGCAACCTTTGTGGGTATTACACTGGAAGGGAGGAAGGGTAGCTTACCCCCTTCCCCCAAACCCCTACTGGTGGAAGAGACAGCTCAAATACTGTAGCAATAAAAAGGTTAGCTGTGGATGGTGACATGATCCCCACCTACTACACTTTAAATTATAACAAGATAATATTACAATTAGTTTAGTAAGTTTCATACCTTACTATAAAGATGGGGAACTTCTTTTTCTCTAGAAGAAAGAGAAGAAACACAGACAAACAACAAAAACAAACACACACAAGTTTAAAAATAAAACAAGATTATTTCCATAGGATAAAAGAAGCCAAGCATCCCTGGGTTCCCTTATCCTAAGCATGACAAAATGTCAGCTGAGTTTATAAGATCCGGATTGATGGTAATACCGTACGTATCTTTTAGAATGCATTTTAAAAAGAAAAAAAATGATTACACCATGGTCACACATAAAAACAAAAGCCATTGTTTTTAACTGTAGATGGTAAACTCTCAAAACAGCTGCAAGTCAGAAGAAATGAGAAGAGAAAAAAAGTTTGTTCCTTTTTACTTAGAATACTAGTTTTGCAATAAAAGGTCAAATTACATGGTTCACTCTTGGTGTGCTTTCATGAAAACATACATTTTGTGTGAAAAGATGTGCTTTAGGTATGGAATACACATCAAGTTTGAACTGGTAGTAACATAAAATGTTGAAACACAAGAAGGTCAAATAACGTGCAAAAGGTCACAGTGTTCATGCAAGGGTCGTTCAAACCCAGTTATTCTTGTAGTGTCCTTGAACACTACTGATATTAAAATATCTTTAAATAATAATAGAGCACACAATAAAACTGCTGGCCAAGACAGTACACACACATACACATACACAAAAAAGAAATACTTAACACAAAATAAGACTGACATTATTTGACACCAATTTGCTGAGGTAATGCCCATAGTTTTATTAGAAAACTGTACGTGTTTTAGATATATGTGCTGCCTCCCCCTGTCTTGTAACACTGACAAATTTTTTTTTTCTTTTAAACCAACAAATTTATACATATCTCCATGCCAAATCTTTTCAGAAAAAAAAAAACTCTTTTTAAACACCTTTAAAATACAGCACAACATACCATCTGTAAGTGAACACATCTAGTATAACATGGTTACACCTTCTGGGGCATAGCCAAAATATGGCACTCTGCCATTTTGCAAAAAAGTTTCTGGCTATAACTAAAAGTATGATAAAGCCATTCATAGCTGTTAACACATTACCTTTTCACCTAGCAGTGGCTTGGCACATTGCTTGCAAACTACAAATCTTTCTGCACATTGCAATATATGACGTCATAACTCTTCACCATCAACACTACCTGCTCCAACCAACAACTACATACAAAAGTTCTTCACTGACCCTATCTAGGCAGCACAAATGTTCCATTAAAAATAAAACCAATTAAAACAGTCAGATATGAGGCAAAGAAGCTGCTTCTTCTTTTTTCTACTGTAACATGTCGTGCACCAAAGGCAGTCAATGCTATTTTGCAACTTGGACAACAGAACATAATTACAGAACACAGATATACGCTAGAAAATATGCACGAGAGAGACGGAGCATTACCCTGTTTAGTATATGTATCACAGAAATAAAACAGACAGACATAAAACAACTTTAAATAAAAAAAATTCAGACTTACCCGGTGCAAAGGTATTTTCCTTCTTTTCTGATACACTGGTCTGATTGAGAAAACTGACTGCATGACTTTCATGATAATTTCCCAGCACTGCAGCTATTAACCCTTTCAAAGGTTTTCTTTTGGCCATTTTAGTAACCTGCCAAACCAAGTATGTTTCCAGAGCTCTGGTTTACGGTTTAAAAACAAAACAAAAATCTGTAACAGCACTAGGTACTAGGTTGAAATCCATCTGGTGGAGGTCCCCAGTACCTAGGTTTGGGATCAAATGTTTCAGCCTCTGTAGGAGGCAAGGGAACTTGAAATTGATACAGAAAAACTTGAAACTACACAGATAGGCAACATGGGGGAGGATTTTCAAATCATCCCATCTGTAGTCACCTAGTGTGCGTACATCCACAGTAGTTTATTTTCTTTCTCTAAATGTTGCTTATCTAACGTTACTTAATCAGCCACTGCTTTTCTCCTAAAAGCAGCCTGAACTGTGAAGGCCATCATCGGCTCTAACAGTATATACTTGCAGCAAGCACAAATTACGAGCGCAAAGAGCAGTTGCCCTTGCAATTTGTTTTAGAGACCGTTCCTTAGTACATCTCTCCACATGTTCTTAAACCCGGGTGGGGTCCTCTGACCCTCTCTCTCTCTATTAGGTATCCTTATACTTACAGTGATGATCAGTGTCGCCGGACCCTAGGCGTCACGTCCTGATGGGGAATTCCACAGTAGTCTTATTGCTCCATTTTCCAGGGAAAAACCCGATCATGAGGTGACACGGACTGGAGAACTGATCCTGCCGACTACGCCAAAAACTGTGATCGCAAATTCTCTCACTGTAAGTATTACCTATAGTGTCCCCGTCGTCACGGAGGCAAAACCACACGACACTTGTGTCTTTCTCTTACTTAGCTTTATTTGATCAAATCTTTCACATGCATGCGGGAGTTCTGCAAAAGAGAAGCTCCCTGATTACAATTTACAGCAGCTTTTTATAAGCTATATTCTGCACTTCTTATCTTGAAAAAATACCAACATTTCAGTATAAGCCAATCATAAAACAGAATAACAAGTTGATACCAATGTATGGGGTACTTTTCCACTGCTTATTCCATTTCTTTCCCAATACTTCTTGATACATATGCCTGGGTCAATCTGACCTGAGTGAAACCATGAGTTTCACTCACACCATAGCAACGTACAGCTTGCCTTCAATGCCTCAACGTGCTGTTATCTTATATTTTGCCCAAGCATGTTGTTATCTTATACTTTGTCCGAGCCTGTTATTCAGGCTGGTACAACCAGTTCTGCCCAGTTTTATCTTGCTTTCTGTTTCTACAAATGTACCTCAAGTAACTTCAATAACATTCTATAACCCTGTAGAAAACAGCATGAACTCAGAAATTTCTACTACATTCATTATGACTTTGTTACAGCATGGCTACAAAGCAAGCATAGCTTCAAGGCATATAATAGCAAATATAGCTTTAGGATATATAAAAATTCCCTCACACTACCTATTCTCCATCATGCCAAACTGCACAGGGGGATTCAGGCCAGTCCTGGACCTCAAATTCCTGAATATTTTTTGTCCGAAGCAGACTCTTCAAGGTGGAAACCTTGTCATTAGGGAGTCGAAAAAAAGGGGATTTTCTGGCATCCATCTCCCTGCAAGATGCCTATTTGCATATGCCCATTCAGGAACTACACAGGCACTATCTTCGGTTTAAGGTGGGGGAGCAGTACTTCCAAATCAAAACTCTGCCATTCAGGTTTTTCCTAGACCCACAGACATTATTGAAGGTGCTAGTGGCGGTCATAGTCCACAAGAGACTCCACAGCCCAACTAAGCAGTACAAGGAGTGGCGGAGGTAGTCCGGTGCCTGTTGGCACACAGATTCTCATCAACTGGAGAAAGTTACCTAACTCTAAACCAGACCTTGATCCTTCTGGGGGGCAGACTTCACAACACAAGCCAGCAAGATCTTTTCCCTGGAAACTAAATTTTCAGGAATCTGCTAAAGCTCATCAAGGAGTTTCAAATAGCCCCTCAGCTGCATGTGACTTTTTTCAGGCAGCTATTGGGGACAACTTAATCCCTCCCTCCAGCGAGGGTCTCTGAGGACAGAGGTCATGAAGGGTTGCAAGTTTGGCCATCTACACCAAATTCGAATCACGACCAATGCAAGCCTCAGGAGCTGGGGGGCTCACCTGCATCAGCAGTCAGCACAAGGCAGGTGGTCGCAGTTAGAAACAAGGTACAGCTAAATGTTCTCGAGATGAGAGCAGTATGCCTCACCCTGAGGCACTCTGAACAGCAATTCCTCAATTAGAATGGACTGATTTCAACCGACAATCTGACGACATTGGCATACATCAACCATCAGGGCAGCACAAGAAGCTCAAAAAGGCCAAGGGAGTCCCTTCTTCTATTTCAGTGGGTTGAACACCCCTGAGCGATGTATATGCCAGGACAGGAAAATGTCACAGCAGACTGGCTCACACGAGGTTATTCCACCAGGAGAATGGGAGCTGAAGGACAGTGCCTCCCCACACCCTAACAGAACAGTGGGGCAATCCTCTGATAAATCTTTTCGCCTGCTTTTGGAACTCCAAGGGAATGCAATTCTACTCCCTTGACAAGGACGAACCAGCGGTGGCTCAGGACACCTTTTCCCTAGACTGGGTTCAGTTCGGTCTCCTGTAAGCCTTTCCCCCAATGCCGCTTCTATCCAGAGTCCTCCACAAAGTGGCTCTGGACTGGGCAGAACTGAGTGTAGTCTGTCCCTCATGGTTTTCCGCCAGCGGTTCCCGCTTCTCATTCATCAGTCAAGGCGTCCACATCTAACCTTCAAGTTCAGCCTGGACCTTCTCCATCAGGTCCGGTTCTGCATCCCAGTTTGATCAGTTTGTCTCTCTAGGCCCTGGAGATTGAGCAGGAAAACTTCAAGGAGATAGGCTGCACAGCTCCTGTTATTGAGATGACTGGGAACTCATGTCGCCTTTCTTCCTTTAAAGTGTGCTATAGAATTTGGAGGAAACTCTGATTCTGGCTTCATTCCAAACACATACAGAGCTATCCAATGCAGTTGTTTTCACTACTGCAGTTCCTTTTAAGATGGGCTAGGCAAAGGACTGCAACCAGCCACCTCACAAGTTCAGTTTGCGGTGCTGGGGGCACTCTTGTTGATGAATTCAGGAGAATCATTGGACTCACATCCATATGTCTGAAAGTTTCTAAGACAGCAGCATTCAGACACCTTCTGGTCAACCAAAGGTATCACCTTGGTTCTCAAGGCCATGACCAAGTCCCCCTTTAGAGCCTCTCAAGGCGGCATCCCTTATGCATCTCAAAATTAAGGTTGCCTCTTTTTCATACCTGTTATTTCTGCCAGGAGAATCGATGAACTGGGAGCATTGTTTACCCAAGTGCCGTACACGGTCTTTCATCAGGCTAGAACAACTCCAGGTTTTGGCCAAAAGTTATGTCTCCCTTCCAGGCCAATCCAGGGTTCATTCTTCCTTCCTTCTGCCCACTTCATAAAAGCAGTGAGGAAAGGGACTTTCATCCACTAGACCCGAGAAGGGTGATGGAAAGGTATATTAAGAGAACGGAAGCTATTCACAGAACTTCAAGTTTATTCATGTCATCTACGGGGCAAATTGGAGGTAACAAGGATTCAAACGGCTCTGTAGCCAGACGGATTCTATCAGTCACCTCCACAGCTTAGGATTAAGCTGGAGTAACTTTGCCTGGCCTAGTGAGAGCCTTTTCCACCTGAGCTATGACCCCTGTTGGGGGCGTGCTTCAGAGAAGCATCTCCAGCAGACTTGCAGAATGGCCACTTGTTCATTCTCACATTTACAAAATGTTATTTCTAGGGACATGGATATGTTGTTCATCCACACTCATTGGCAGGTTCCTTCCCGCTTTAAATCTTGCCGGAAGGTCTTCAAGCTGGCTCCTCCCACCCACCCGGGTGGTAAAACTCGGCTCCGCCCCATAGCGCCAGATCTTCCTTACCACTTGAAGCTCAGGTTCCTCCTTAGCGCTCTGCGTATAAGCTAGTTCTAATTCTTGAATCTTGAAATCAAAAGTTTTTTGCTAAAAAGACTTCGGTCTTCTCTCCCTCACGGCTGCGATGGACAAATTGACTCCTGGTTTCCGGAGATGCCCTTGCGAGCAGAAGATGTCTCGGACGGATCCGCACTCCACGTGCGTCTACTGCTTAGGTCTTGAGCACGACCCGTAGGCTTGCGACCTGTGCTCTTCTTTTTCGGCCTACGTCCTCGAAGACCGTGCTGCCCGTTTACAGCTGGGGCGTCCCGAGAAGAGATTTCCTCCGGTTAAGTCTAAAGAGGCCCGGTCGGCGGTGTCCGCGGCGGGCTGTTGGCGGATCAGCTCGAGCAGATGATCGCCCTCGAAGAGGTGGCGCGGGCCGCTTCTACCTCGGCTGCGGCATTTGTCCCGCTCTCTCTCGGTGCCTCGTGTTGACCGTTTAAGGAGCTTTGTCTGACCCTCTCGGAAAGGTGAGGGTCCAACTTCTTCTGGACCGTTTTCTCGGTCCAAAAAGAGAGACAAAGGTAAGTCTCACCGTCGACGTTCTTGGGAGCGGGAAAGATCTCCCTCCCCTAGTTGTCGACAGTCGACTTCGGTCGACCCCTCAGCTTCGGCCACTGGCTTCACGGTGTCCCCGTCAGGCCAGTTGACCGAGACTCCCGTCGACGTGGTCGAGATTTTTCTCGACCCGTTGGACGGGTTGTCGGCTGGAGAAGCTGAGAATCCCCTCTCCCCGGTTCCCCCGGTGGGAGGTGAGGATCCCGTCAGCTCGTCTGTGCCTCCGGTTCCGGAGCCTTCGGTGGAATCGTCCGAACTGAAGGGAGTGCTGATTTTCGACACCTCCCCGTGCCGTCCTCGGCCTAGCCGAGATTCTCGGTCTCTGACGTCTTCGCGGTCCAGCCGATCCCGCCGTCATAGGCGGTCTCGGTCTCGGCACTGCGGCAAGCAGCGCCGCCGCTCGTCCTCTTCCTCCTCCTCGGACGAGGAGAGGCTTCGGCGCAAGTTGCGTCGGAGGTACGAGGAACTCGTGGCAACAGCTCCTCCTGACCGGGAATAAGCTGACGTCGTCTTCCCCGGCCATTAAGTGGCTGTCACCAGAGCGTCCGAAACAACCCCTCGTTGTAGCCGAGGAGCCTGTTCCCAGGCCGGTTGTTCGGCCAATTCCAGCTGCCCCACCGATTCTGGTGGAACCTCCGCCTCCACAGCCGTTATTTGGGGCTCCGACCAAAAATTCTCGGTCGGCGCAGGGACTGCCCCATAGGCTGTCTGTCACCCTCACTCCCGATAGACCTCGGCAGGTGGAGGGTGGCTCAGGCCCAACAGCTCTTGAGGACTCTTCCGAGTCGAGGATGATTCCTCCCTTTTCTCCAAGCGAATGGACTTGGAGTCCTCAGGAGGACAGTCAGTGGGACGATAGCCCTTCGTCCTTCCTAGGATTGCTTGGCTCATCTCGGAGTCCACGGGATGAAGCTCGAACCCATTTCCAAACGGGCCGAGGTATCCCCTCAAGGATTCTGGACCGAGGACCCCCTCTGGAGGCCTTTCCGGTGGCGAGGCCATAGTGGATCCGCCTTGGAGCTTTGGCAGCGTCCTGCTTCCTGCCCTGCGCCTCGGCCAGGATGGCCAGGAAGTATGTCGGTCCCAGGTTCCCTGTCCGGTTTTGAACACCCTCTGCTGAGGGGTTGGTTACCAACAGCGTTTCCGGTGCGAGAATGCCAGGGATGTGGACAAACCTCCCGACAAGGAGTCCAAGAAATTGGATTATGCGGGCGAAAAGTCTATGCTGCGTCCTCTCTCGGCCTTCGTCAGGCCAATTCGGCCGTCCTCATGGCACATTTTTCTCATGCCCTGTTGGGCTCCCTGGATGAGGTCGTCCCTCATCTTCCCGCGGATCTGCAGACTACGGTCAGGCAGGTGCGGGACCAGGGCAGGGCAGTGGCCAAACAGCAGCTCCAGACTGCGTTAGACATTGGGGACTCATGTGCCAGGTCTGTGGCAGCCGCAGTGGCCATGCGTCGTCGGGCTTGGTTGAGGATATCCACCTTTACTTCGGATACCCAGGACAAGTTGGCGGATATTCCCTTTTTGGGGACTGACCTCTTCGGCCCTGGGGTGGAAGGTCACCTGCAGAGGATCGAGAAGTCCACGCTACCTTGGACTCGGTCTCTTCCGCTCAGAAGGACAAAGGCCGCAAACCACAGCCTAAGCCCTATCGTCCTTCTGCGCCCCCGGCGGCTCGCCCGGCCCAGCAACGTCAGGGCCAGCAGGCTCGGGCTTGGCATCCCAAACCCAAGCCGTCGGCTTCCTCCAACAGGAAGCAGGGAGGTAAAGGCCCAGGAGGTTCCTCGGCCAGTCCCTCCTCCAAGCCTGCCCAGTGACGGGCTGAGGGGTGTCGCCCCCAACCCCGTCACCTCACCCCAGGTTCCCCGTGGGGGGACGGCTCCGACACTTCCTTTCTGCCTGGTCGCTATTACCACGGACAGGTGGGTACTGAGGTGGTGGGAAAGGCCTGCCTCTAGAATTCGAGCAGGCCCGCCCTTCAGAGCCGTCGCACCTCGGAGGCCTCAAGATCCCAGCCTCACTGTCGGCTCGTCAGGCCGACATCGCTCTCCTCCTCCAAAAGGAGGTGATCAAAGAAGTAGCGGACCCTCCCTCAGACCCGGGGTTTGTGTCCAGGTACTTCCTGGTTCCGAAACGGACGGGGGGCTGGCGCCCCATTCTCTACCTACATGACCTGAACAAGTTCCTAAGGTCTCGAACCTTCAGGATGGTCACTCAAGCGCAGATAATACCATCTCTGGAACACGGCGTGTGGTTCTGCTCTCTGGACCTGCAGGATGCGTTCTTTCACGTCCCTATCCGTCCGTCACATCGGAGATTCCTTCGCTTTTGAGCGGAGGGATCCCTCTTCGAGTTCCGAGCCATGCCCTTCGGCCTGTCTCCAGCTCCCAGGGTCTTCACCAAATGCATTGCAGTGGTGACAGCTTTCCTGCGGCGCCGAGGGGTCCGGGTGTACCCTTACCTGGACGATTGGCTGATAGCAGCTCCCTCCAGACAGGAGGTGGAGCGGTCCAGAGATCTGGCCCTCCTGGTTTGCTCTCAAGTCGGCCTTCTCATCAACGAGGCCAAGTTGGAACTCGAGCGGAAGCAGGTGATTCTGTTTATCGGGGCAGAGCTCGACTCTCTTCGAGCCAGAGCACGGCTCCCGGCGGACAGGGCCGAGGTTCTTACCTCCTTTGCCCAATCATTTCTGGTTGGGCAATCGCGCCCTGCCTGGGACTTCCTGGGTCTCATGGCGGCCTGTACCAGCGTGGTCCGTTGGGCACGCTGGCACATGCGCCCCCTTCAGTGGGGACTGGCCAGCCGGTGGTCACAATGCTGCGATCCATTGGACCAGCTAGTGGTGGTGTCCCAGGAGATGTGGAACGCTCTCCGGTGGTGGACCGTTCCATCTCATCTGCAGGAGGGTATCCCGTTTGTCCGCCCCGAGCCGACGGTCTCTCTATCGACCGATGCCTTTCTGATGGGTTGGGGTGCCCATCTGGGGGAACACCGAGCGCACGGCCGCTGGTCCCCGCGCCACATAAACCTGCTGGAGCTCCGAGCGGTCCGCCTAGCTCTCACCGCCTTTGCTCAGTTTCTCCGGGTCAAGTGGTCCGAGTCAGAGCGGACAATACCGACCATGTACTACCTAAACCGCTGCCAGGGCGGATGCGCACCATGCTTCTATGCAAGGAAGCTTCCGCATTTGGTCACTCGTCGCAGCCTGGGCGGATCTCCTAGCCATTCATGTGGCAGGAGCCTCCAACACCCTGGCCGATGCCCTGAGCCGGATAGGGGCTGCATCTCACGAGTGGTCTCTCCTGCCGGAGGTAGTACAAGATCTGTTCTCCCACTGGGGCACACCTCAGGTGGACCTGTTTGCCTCCAGGGAGAATGCGAAGCTGAGGCTGTTTCATGCCCGCCCCCCTCAGCAGGGCTCGCTGCAGGGGGATGCCTTCTCGAGGCTGTGGACCCCGGGCCTCTTTTACGCCTTTCCCCCATTTCCCTTGATTCACAAGGTGCTTCTCAAGGCAAGGAGGGACAAGGCGCAGGTGATTCTGATAGCCCCAGACTGGCCCCGCCAGTTCTGGTACCCAGATCTCCTCAGCCTCAGCTCCAGGCTCCCGAGGCAGCTTCCAGCTCGCCCGGACCTGCTCTCAGTCAATCAGGGGAAGGTGTTCCATCCGGACCTTCAATCCCTGCACCTGACAGCCTGGTTCCTGAGCAGCTAGAGTTCCAGGCCTTGGGTCTTTCGACGAGGTCCTCAATGTTGTTGAGGCATCCCGTGAAGTCGACCAGGAAATGCTATGCCTTCAAATGGAAGAGATTTTCCATTTGGTGTCAGGAGCAAGGCTTGGACCCTTCCTCCTGTTCCTTGGCAAGCATTTTGGACTATTTATGGTCCTTTCTAGTCAAGGGCTTAGGTCGACGACCCTAAAGGTGCACCTGGCAGCCATCTCTGCTACGGGTGTGGGCGGGGAGCAGTCAGTGGCGCAGGAGAAGGTGGTCTGGCGCTTTTCAAGGCCTTGATCACATTTCCCTCGGTGCGAGAACCTCCACCTCCGTGGGATTTACTGCTGGTACTGGCAAAGCTCATGGGCAAGTCATTGAACCAGTGCACAGGTGTGATCTCTCTCACCTGTCGTGGGAAGACCGCCTTCTTGGTGGCTATCCGTCAGCCAGAAGGATGGGAGAACTCCAGGCTCTGCATTGGGTCTCCTTACCTGGTCTTCCACAGGACAAAGTTGTCTCGCGCCCCACCGAAATTCCTTCGAGAAGGTGGTCGGAGTTTCACCTTAACCAGGTGTTGACTCTGCCGGTGTTCTACCCCAATCGCACCTCAGAGGCCGAATACAGGCGCCATACTTTGGACCCTAGAAGGCTCGCTTATTATAAGGAGCCGCAGCTGGTCCAGGGGAGAGGTTCGCCAGCTGTTTTTCACCTACGCTGAAGCCGCACCTGGCAGACCTGCAGCCAAGCGGACGATAGGCAGGTGGGTCACCTCCTGCATATATCTCTGCTATAAGTTGGCGGGCATGGAGCCTCCCAGAGGGATAAGAGCTCATTCTACCCGTCATACTGCTGCATCGGTGGCTGCTTCCAGGGACATCCCTATCCAGGAAGTCTGCAGGGCTGCTACCTGGAAGTCAGCACACACCTTCATCACCCATTACCACATCGACCTCGAGTCACGCCGGGATGCTGGTTTTGGGGCCTCGGTTCTCCAGTCTTTATTCCCTAAGTAGGGGGTGTGCGCCTTGCCTCCCTCCTCCCGGAGAACTGCTAGGAGTCTGCCAATAAGTGTGGATGAACAACATATCCATGTCCCTAGAAATACAGGTTATTTACCTGTAACAAGAGTTCTAGGAATGGTATATGTTGTTCATCCACACTGACTCTCCCATTTCTCCGGCCCGGCGCACAACCTGAGCTTCCAGCGGGCCAGATCTGGCGTCATGGGGCGGAGCCGAGAGTTTTACCACCCGGGTGGGTGGGAGGAGCCAGCTTGAAGACCTTCCGGCAAGATTTAAAGCGGCAAGGAACCTGCCAATAAGTGTGGATGAACAACATATACCATTCCTAGAACTCCTGTTACAGGTGACTAACCTGTATTTATTGGTGGTGATGTCCTCGGCTGAGGCATCCTTGACCGTTGAGTGCTTCAGGTGGTGGTGGTGGACCCTTAAGGACACTTGACATTCTTCCCACCCAGGACATCTGGGAGTGTACTGCTTTTGTATATCCCATGAGTAAGGAAGCCCGGAGACCAGCTTAGGAGAAAGAAATTGAAATACCTGTAAATTTTCTTTCTCTGACTGCTGGTCTCCGGGCTTCAGATTCCCTTCCAGAATGTACATAGTTGACTGGCCTCATGGCCATATATGCCTTAAAATTCTTGTTTTTGGTTTCCAAGTTCTTGTAGTATTGCCACACTAGACTGCTTTAGGAAGAACTGAAGGAGACAGGAAGTGGGGGGCTGGATGTCCCCTGCTGCAGAGGTCTGATTCCTGCCTAACCATCAGCATAAGGAGATGCATCCTATGAGTAAGGAAGCGCGGAGACCAGCAGTCGGAGAAAGAAAATTTACAGGTATTTAAATTTCAGTTTGTTAGGGCTGTGGGCGGAGCCCACAGCCCTTCTGTCATAATAGCTAAAAAAAAAACGGCTTTTCTTAGAACTTCCATTTTGGATATTTTCATGTATTCGTCCACAGTTGCAAAGTAGTGCACCCCCCTCCCCTCTGCTTTTTGATATTTGTTGCTCTATGTTAGTGGCATCTGAAGGGGGTAGGGGGATGCTACTGTATTGTACCTCAGAACTTCTTAGGATAATAACAGAAACAATGTTTTAAACTGCTGTTTATAATCTGTCCAGCTCAACACCTAGGGGACTCATTTCTTCTTGGGTTTTGTGAAAACAAAAGTCATCTGTAGACTCAGTGTCACATTACAGTACATACTGTGGAATGCAGATTGCTAGATGTCTCACATTCTTTTCTACAGCATAGATTGCAGGCAAGGAGTGAAAATAGAAGAATTGTTTTTCTCATTTTAGAATATAATGTATCCCCCCAGCACTAGGCATGTGGGTTAAAAAGCTTGTGTACTGCCTAAAACTAATATTAGATTTTAAAAGCAGTCAACCATTACCTTTTATATTTGAGGTACTTTATCGTTTCCCTTTGTTTAATTAGAAGATTGTTTACTTGATGTTAATATGTGTGATGTGTGGAACAGCACTCTGTGTGGCAGCTGACACAGCTAGCTATACTGCCCCCACTACATCACCAGCATCATGACCTCACTGACTGTGACATCATTGCTACTTAGGAACAGCAATTCAGTGACTGCCAGGTTATTCACATGGGATTTCACTGTCGGCAAAATCACAATGCTGATGATGTAGTGGGGGGCAGTAGAGCTAGATATGTCAGCTGCTACGCTAAGAGCTGTTCCACACGTCCACCACATCATTAAGACTCGGAAGACTCTCTGATGGGTAAAAGAAAGGCACTTCAGAAATAAAATGTTGTAACTGACTACTTCTTAAAATTTATATTATTTTCCTGTCTGCCTGTTTTGGCTCCACTAGCTCTTTTAAATCCCAATACTGACACTGTACTGCAGCATTGGGGGTTGGGGGTGCTCCTGTCTTTTCTGTCTGCCTGATCTTATCTCTGTCAGTCTTCACCATTCATCACTATTTGGGTATAGCTCACCAGAACTAGGACCCCGAGGGACACTTTTTTTCCCTATGGGAGGAGTCGACGTCGGGCTGGCACCGCCCTCGAGGCTGGTGTTCTGCGTGGCGCTCGAGGGTTGGCAGTTAGCCGTTGTCGACTCCGGCCCAGTCCCAGCCCCAGTTCTTTCTCTCCCGCCATCGAGTGAGGATCCTGCATGTGAGACCAAGAGAAAATTTGCGGCCTAAGTCCGTCGTGTGTATATTGCCTCAGTTCTGACCGTCTGCTCGACGTCGCTTCTTCGACTCCAGTAAGATCTTTCCTTTTTGTTAAAAACGGCGTTGAGTACTGTGTTTTGTTTAATTTTTCGTCCGGTCATGTCTCGTCCAGGGGGCAAGAAGGTGTTGAAGGCGGGGTGGTCCCCCATGCATCGGTGCCCCTGTGGCCGCCTTTACTCCGTTACCGACCAGCATGACCGTTGCCTCTCCTGCCTCGGCCCTGGACTTGATATGGATAACTGCGATATCTACTTCTCCATGGATCGCCGTGTCGTTGAGATCCACGCGTGGAAAGTCGGACGTGCACCGCTGACTTTCGGAGGATGGATTTGCAGTCGTCAAGCCAAGGTCAGGGCTCTCGCCCTTCCTCTGGGTCCTATACGGCCCACAGAGGAGGGAACCCCTGCCTCATCTAGCCTTGGCATGGCGAGGGGTTCTTCCACGGTGCAGGAGGCCCAGGCTGACCCTCTTGGGGATCAGTAGGGAGGCACTGTCCTTGCAATCACTACTTCGGTAGTGAAGGCTCCATCTGTGTCGCATTCTGGGTCCCTTGGGACCGGATCGGTGCCGTCCCCCGGTGTCTCTTCCAGTCCTGGCGCCTTTTGCGGCGCCATCGGGTTGGAGAGCGACGCTGCATTTGGCGTCTGGCCTGTCCTCTGTGCCGTCGTTGTCCTTGATTCTGCTCGTGGTGTCGGGACTTCTGGCAGTGTCGCAGTTGGTTGTTTGGAGTTTTCTGGGCCTGGTTCTAGTCTTGGTGACACTGGAACAGGAGCCGACGCAGTCTCTGTCCCCAGTGTCGCCAGCGGCGCATGGGATGGAGTCGGCGCCGATCCTGGCCTCGGCGCCACTTGCGGCGCCAGAATTGTGTGCAGCACCGCACTCAGCATTGCTTCAGATTCGGCTCTTGGCGGCACTGGGGACCAGCGTGGAGCCGTGCTCGGGGTCGCGCCCGACTCCGGCATCGTTCGCGGCGCTGGAGATGGTGTCGGTGCCGGGCGTGGAGCTGTACTGTCCCCTGCTGCTGTTGGAGGTTTTGAATATCAAGGTGCCCGACCTCGTGGCCCGGGAACTGGAGGAGCCTGTGGAGTGGTCTGGCATCGAACATCGGAGTCTACCTCTTCAGAGGCGGATTCTGGGTTTGATCCGGACTGGCTTCCGGATTCCTTGGGATCTTCGGATCCTTCTGTCTCCAGCACCTCGGCCCCCACTCTCCCCCCACCTGCAGTTCAGCTTTCACTTGTAGACCTCAGGGTCAGGGGGTCTGACCAGCCAGCGGTGTTTCCTGTGGCTACCACTGGGCAGCCTGAGGTCTCTGGAGAGGCTGTTGCTTCAGTTGGGGTTCCCCCTCTTAATGTGTTTGAACAGTCCAAGTTTGGGGCAGCCCGAGGCACATCAGGAGGGGGAGGGTACAGTTCCTTGGGTGGACTCCTCGTAGCCTACTCGGGGATACCAGCTACCTCGGTTGGTGGCAAAGAGGACGAGGTCCCTCTCTGACTCTGAAGGGTTGAGAGGTAGAGGTGTAGCGCAGCGAGCTCTTCCTGGGTCCGGGCCGGGTCCTGGAAGGAGTCGTAGTGCAGGCCCTCACCTTTCCCTAACGGAGTGGGACTTCTACTTCTGAGGTCAGGGGCTGTCCTTCTGGACTCTCACGGTCCTGGTCACCTCATGGGGACTCTCACGGTCCTGGTCACCTCATGGGGGGGATTTCTTCCTTGGGGCACAGCTCTGACCGTTCCGATCCAGTTGAACGGCTGTTAGCTGCAGCGACTTTGGGTTCCCCCTCCCTTCGAAGGTTTTCCTGTTGGCCTCCCTGCCCTGACAGAGACCATTCTCCTGTTGCCAGGAGCCTGCCCTCCGAGCCTCTGTCTCCATCCCCGGTAGTCTCAGGTATTTCGGGCCCTCGCGGACCTCTTACTTGGGAGCAATTCAGAGGATCGGCTGCATTCTTTCCCTCCTACCTCCATGCCCTGGACCAGCAGGTTTTCCACCATGCCCCTGTGCAGCCGACCCCTGAACTGGGGAACTCATCTTCCTCCTCTTCTCCCTCTACTGAGGGAGAGGAACCATCGGTCCACATACCCCCTGCATCTGATCTCTCTTCCTATCAGTGCTTCCTTGTGAGGATGTTGGACAAGCTTCACCTGACCCCTGTACCTATAAGCAATCCCGAGCATGTGACACGCGCCTTCTTGGGTGAGTTCGGTGCGGCCCACTTAGTGGCTCCCGCCTGGCCCGATTCCTTTTCAGGAAGCGTCGCATCGGCTCTGGCTTTGTCCTTTCTCCACTGTACCAGCCCCAAGGGACTTAAGCCAGCAGTATTGCGCTCCCCTGAGTCTCCAGGCTGTCTGCCTCACCCCCCTTTGGGTTTGACCTCCTTGGACACCCCATCAGGGCCTTGCGCCCCTTACTGTGACCGCCCTCCAGATTCGGACTCTGTGGACTTCGATTTCTGGGAGAGATGAGTATTCTACTCCGCACGGATCTCCCTTTCAATTGCTGCACATCAGGCCCACTTTGCAGCCTGTGACAGGTTCTTGTGGTCCAGGCTAGGACAGCTCCTAGCTTTGATGCTTGATTCTGAGGAAACCAGGCAAGCCATCGCTCTCTCTGCGCAGGGCTTGGAGTTATCAGGGCACCAAGCAAGGGCATCTTATGATGCCAGTGAGGTAACTTCCAGAGTGGTAGGGACAGCGATCTGCCTTCGGCGGATGGCATGGCTTCGCCTGTCCCGGTTGTCACCCCCTGACCCGGCGTAGGGTGATTTACTCCGCCTACTGGAGAACCCACCTCTTCTCTCGCCGAGTGAGACTGCGACTCTCGGGGTGCCTTCCTTCCCCCCACGGGGGGATCCCTGTCTCACCCGGACCAGTCTCAGGCCTCTCCAGGCCTGTAAGGGTTCTCTCCTTCAGTGTCTCACCCACTGGAGGCTAAGGGACCTGGTGTTCTTTTTCTGGGGTGGGGGGGGCCTTGGTACTCACCCAAATAGTGATGAATGGTGAAGATTGACACAGATAAGATATGAAAATTACGTACCTACCGTAATTGTTGATCTTTCTATGTATCTTCACCATTCATCACTAAATCCCACCCTACTTCCCCCGGGGTCTCAGTCGCTGGACTCCTCCCCTCTCCCTCATGTATCTTTCTCCCTCCCTCCTCTTCCTAGTATGTAGGCGGGAGGGGGTTGTGGAGATACTCGGGGGTATGCCTTTACTTTTTTGAGTTTGGAGTAAGCCCCTCCATCCTTTCCCCCTTCAGAGGGGTTTTGGAGAGTGAAGAGGGTCTCTTTCCCCCATTCTATATTTAAGGTTTTTTTTTTTTGTGACCTTAATTTGAGGCCACCTTGTTTTTTCTAACCTCTGGTTGTTTTTAAAAAAAAAAAAAAAAAAAAAACCTTATTAATTGGTGAGAGAGGGGGAAGAGTGGGGACGCAACCTCAGCCTGCACTCCTTCTAGGTGGTCTTCTGACCCTCGCTGCAGGTTTTCTCTTGCAGCCGGCTTTCATAGTCCAAGTCTGGACTTTAATCCTAAAAAACAAACAAACAAAAAAAATGTGGTTCATCTCCGTTCTGAGGTTGTGTTGCTTGTTCTTTCCCCTTTCCTCCTCACTTCTTTTCCTTCTCTCTCTTATCCTTCTTCTCCTTCCAGAGATTGGGGCCCCTCTTTCTCTCCCCAATTTCCCTTTCTAAGTTTTCCTTCCTCTGTCGCCTCAGTCATTTATTTCTCCTTTTGGTTTATTCTTCTTTTCCTTTTATCTATTCCTTCGGCTCTCTTGCCTCATCCCACCCTCCCTTCCATACACTCTCCAGCATGTCAGGGCTGGGGCGGAGTCGATAAAGGCTAACTGCCAACCCTCGAGCGCCACATAGGACGCCAGCCTAGAGGGCAGCGCCAGCCCGACGTCGACTCCTCCCATGGAAGTCTGGGGTCCTAGCTCCGGTGAGCTATACCCAAATAGTGATGAATGGTGAAGATACACAGAAAGATCAACAATTACGGTAGGTATGTAATTTTCATTTCAAGTGGATGTTAAAGATCCTATGGCACTTCTCAAAAAGAGTAGGGGAATTTCTATGGTGTCCTGGCCAAATTTCCCCCATTCACTAAAAATGCCACCAACAGCTTAATCTGGTTCAAATAAGGATTTATGCCATGTTACAATTTCAGTTGGTTATCATCTGTCTCCCCCACCGAAAAAGGGACTTCAAGTCTTAGTGGCCCTACCCGGTCAACAAAATTCAACGAATAAATTTCCCTCATTATGCCTTATGGAATCCAAATAATTCAAAGGCCATCTTGACATATAATTTTAATACCTAACAGCAAATCAGAGCCCTTTTCCTGATAAAAGGCTGCCAACATATTACCTTACATTTAAATAAACAACAAAGTCACAAATAAGGAACTAGTGGCTTATGGAGAAATCTACAGGGATTTGATGCTGCCTCTGCAGGGGAAAATACAGGTGAAATGAGGGCTTGTTACAGGAAAAAGATTATTTGGATCTGGGAGCACTGTGATGATTGTGACTAAACAGCACTATATGGCACCAACAAGAAAATGACTGGTAATTTGGTAGCGCTTCACAGCGTATTGGCTCTGGCTAGACCCTGTTTACTTAGGCTATTGTGACCTGCCTGAAATGTCCACTGTTAACCTGTCTGCTTCTCTTATATGTATGTAGAGTACTGCACATACCCCTTCCCCTGGGTCGCACCTGGAATCGAGCCTTGTCTCGGTGTGCGTCTCCCGGTTATCAACTTAATAAATAAGATTAGTGCTATATGTGTACTTTATCACTGAAGATGTTAAGGTACATACATAGTGCCAATATTAGGCATAATATATAAGGCCCCATAGGGATTCAGTATTATGGATAAGATGCCTCTGTAAGATAACATCATTGCGTTGCACGTTCCTGGCAGTCTTAAACTCTAATTGGTGATGTGCTGCCCAAATGCTTTCTGTTGGTGGTAAAATGAAAAGAAAAAAAAAAAAAACTCACTAAACAATATTAAACTGCAGCTTTTAAGGTACTTAATTTTATTATTCAGCACATATCCCTTTGTGCCACATTTCCACGGGAGGGTTTCGGGAACAGTGCAACCAGTAAATGCACTGTTTAGGTATCCTTTTATAAAATTAATAAAAATGCTCTTCGTCTGTAAGTGCCCTGGGATCTTTTACTTCCACCCAGACAGGGACCAGCAAGGGGCAGAACGGACTTCAGTTTAATGTCTCATCCAAAGGATGACACCCGAGCAGTGCAGCCCCCAACCCCACCCTGTACTGCACTACAAGTGTCCGTTATGGGTATTACCCCAAGTACCAGGTATGGCGCTGCAACTCATGATCTTCTGGCCAGAGATATAAGTCTGCTACCTACGGAGCCACTGACACTACGAAATGGTAGGGTTGCAGGCACCACTAAAGTCATATTTCACAACCAGTCAGTGCTATAAAATGTGTGGTACAGTCTAAATTTAAAAAACTAAAGTACTTGGAATAATGGGTGCTTTGTGTCTAGTAGGATTACATTTTTCTGTCTTTTTAGTTTAGTCTTCGGAAAGTTTGTACTTCTGGAAATGGCTCGAACACCGTATGTTTTTGTGGAGCACGCGAGCAAACAGAGATGTAAGATGTGTGGTTCTGCGCCTGAAGGCATGACTGGGGCTCACTTCATAGTTGTGGGCTCCATAACCTAACAGTAGCCGGCCCAGTGGCACTGAGGGTTGAGGCTCTGGACACCACACCTTGCCAGCAACCCGTGTTTGAGAACGAGCATGGGCTGCTGTTGGTCGGCAGGGGGGAGATGGATCGAGCGTCCGACAGACTGCTCTCTGTCTCCGGGGACCTGTGGCTGGTACGCTGACCCCTAGCGAGGAGGCTGGGGCTCGTGACTGGCGCCACAAGAACATGGGGTGGAGTGTGGCAGACACTTGTGGTGTGCAGGGCTCATGGCCCCTGTTGCAGGAGTCTTGCACGCGCTGCGCTCCCGCAAGGGAGATGAAAAAGTGACAGCCAGGTCATGCGGCTGATGGCCGTCCATCTGTGTGCCGGTGGGGCAGTTGGGGGCTCCCTCGCCTCCCCACCAATGGGGTAAGCCATGGGGGAATATAAGATGGTGACCCAGGAGTTTGGAGCGGACGGACAGCGGACGTAATAAGAAGAAGGAGAGGAATAGGAGCCCGACTGGAGGCCACAAAGGAAAAAAGGGAAAAGAAAAAAAAAACTAACAGTGTGTCTCTCTCTCTCTCTCTCTCTCTCTCTCTTTTCCTGGTGTCCTCAGTTGTTAAAGGAAGCTGTTGAGTCACAGAGGATGTGTGAGCTGATGAAACAACAGGAGGCTCACCTCAAGCAGCAGGTAATGTTAAAGCAGTACAGAGAACGCTTCTCATTTCACGTGTTTTCTTTTTTGTGTGTGTGGGAGGTATTTTTCATACTTCAGGAGTCAAATAGAATTTTTACTCTGTAGAAGCTTTGACAACTAGTAAAAGGTCAATAAACAGGAAGTCCATGATAGGGCTGTCTCTGGGGCTTGGCGCCACTGCATCTGCTATGTCTCCTGATAGCCCGGCGTTCTCAAGTTGGTCCCAGAATCATACAGGGTGGGCCATCAGGGGGCCCAGTCATGTAGCAGTGAGCTGCTTGGCTCTTAAGCGGGGAAAGTGCAGATCACCCTATGCCTCTTGTATCCTCCTGCTGGCCGATTAAGGAGCATCATTAGTGTCCGCCATGAAGGTGGGTGTGGGGGTTACGCAGTCTTACTGAATTTGTAAACTTTGGATCAGTTAAGTATTTTTTGTTGTTATTATGAAAGCTTGGAGTCCAGCCCTTAGGAATTAGCTCTGTTGATGCTGTCTTTGTGTCAATATTGTGAGCATGTTGACACTATCCAAAACCTCTTTTCTGCAACATTCGGTTCAATTTGTTTAGTTGTGACACAGCTTAAAATAAATCAATGGCGTGTCAACATGTTTTTTTTTTCAGTGCTGGAGTACATCAGCACTGTTTTTTTTTTGTTTGTTTTGTATCAACACCATCAGTTACGTGATGGTTTAAAAAAGTACTCAAAATATTTTTCAATTTTGTTAATATCACAGGTTATTTAATTAGTGTGTGGGTAGTGTACAACTTAATTTTCATTCATTTTAAAAGCCGACATCTGTGTTTCTATGTTTCTGTATGATCGTATCCATGCCAACAGAAATCATCTCCTTTTTACTCCCATCTTGTAAAGTCTACTAGTGTTATAGTAATTCTCCTAAGAATCTTGAATTGTATGGATTTATTCTTTTCATATATATTCATTTATAAAATGGCAAGAAAAAAATCTAGAATTTTCATTTACTAACATACTAAAATGCCAGCAGAATAGGCCTAATGGTCTTTCATGTCTGCTCGTTTGGTCAGCCCCCACCCTGGGTGCTGACCTTGCTGTCCCCCTCGCCTTCTCTGGCTTCTCCCTTCCCAGTTCCGGATATTCTTGCTGCATTAGATTTTGCTTCCTGAACCCTTCCCCTGTACCTGTCCCACCCCCTCTTGAACCCTTCACTGTCTCTGCCTCCACCAGCCCCTAGGTAGTGCATTCCATGGCTCTACCACCCTCTCAGTGAAGTAGCACCTCCTCCTTTCTCCCTAGAATCTTCCCCTCCAGCTTCCACCCATGCCCTCTAGTGCCCCCTCCTCCTTCCTTCGAAGCACCCTCACTGTTCCTCCTATTTACCCTCTTCATGTACCTGAAGACCCCATCATGTCCCCCGGTCCCTTCTCTCTTCCAAAGTGTACATATTTAGCTCTTCGAGCCTCCTCATAGGTCCTGTCACCCAAGCCCCAAATCATTTTGGTTGCCCTCCTCTGGACCCTCTCCAGGAGATTTAATATCCCTCTTTAAGTCGCGACCTCCAAAACTGCACGCAGTACTCAGGTGCGGCCTCACCAAGCAGTTATACAGAGGGAGTATCACTTCCTCCTTCTGGAGGTGATCCCCTAGCGATGCATCCCAGCATCCTGTTGGCCTTGGCTGCTGCCCTCCTACAAGTCTCAGAGTTGTTCATCTTGACATCCACCACCACCCCAGGTCCCTCTCAGCCATTGAGACTTGTAGTATTCCCCAGGGTGTACACTTGGCCTGGGTTTCTGGCCCCCAGGTGGAGTACCTTGCATTTCCCTGCATTAAACCTCAGCTTCCACTTTCTAGACCATCTTTCCAGAGCCTCCAGGTCCCCTGCAGTACCACCCTCCCCTCCTCCCCATCCACCCACACGCCCCCAGTTCCAGTCATCTGCAAAGAGACTCATCTCCTCCTGATTCCTGTCATATGTCAGATCGTGGCGTTGAACAGAAGGGCCCAAGGACTGATCCTGTGGGACCCACTAATGACCCTCCTTGGGAAGAGACTATCCCACCAACTCACGACCCTCTGGGTCCGGTCCTGGAGCCAATTGCCTATCCATCGGATCATCTGGTTTCCACCCCATTTCTCCTAGTTTATCCAACAGGCCCATGTGAGGAACAGAGTCAAATGCCTTGCTAAAGTCTAGAAAGAGGACATCCACTGGTCTACCCAGGTCCAAGGCACTTGTCACCCAGTCATAGAACTCCACCAGGTTTGTCTGACACGATTTCCCCGGGATGAATCCATGCTGTCTATCGTCCAGGCACCCTGACTTATCCAGGTCCCCCCTAGCCTCTCCTTGACAATGCCCTCCATCACCTTGCCCACCACTGATGTCAGGCTGACAGGCCTGTAGTTCCCTGCCACCTCCCTTGATCCCCCTTGTGGATAGGCACTACATGCGCCACCTTCCAGTCTTGGGGCACCCACCCTGTCCTCAGAGAGATGGTGAAAAGCTCTGCCAGGGGTTTCGCCAGGACATCTGCAAGTTCCTTCAGCACTCTAGGATGTAATTTATCTGGCCCCGGTGCTTTCTCCGTCTTAAGGGAGCTGAGGGCTTCCCTCACTCTCTCTGCTGTGATTTCCACTTCCAGTACCTCTTCTCCCTGCTTAGCCCTCCCCCCACCTGCCAGTGATCCCCCCTCCCCAGACCTGCCGATTGGTAAGGGGCCCCCCCTCCTCATTATCTCTGTCTCCTCCCATGTATGATGCAGCATCCCCATTTTCCCTGGTGAAAACTGAGGTGAAGTACTCATTTAGTACCTCAGCCTGCTCCTCTGGGTCTTGTGCCCATCTCTTCCCTGATTTAATCCTGCTAATCTGCCTCTTCACCCTTCGTCTTTCCCCAATGTATCTAAAGAACCCCTTTTTCCCTTTCCTAATTTCCCTGGCCAGGTTCTGCTCCTTCCTTGCCTTAGCCGCCCTCACCCACTCTAGTGGCCCTTCTAGCCATCAGCTCATACTCCCCGGATCCTCTTCACCCTTGAGCACTTGAATTTCTTATAGGCTGCTTTCTTCCCCAGACCACCTCCTGGACCCCTGGTCCACCCAACAGGGTTTTGGGCCCCACCGCATTTCGCCTTACTCTTGCACAGGTGCTGGTAGCATCCTGCACCCCTCTCCTGATGATTTCCCACCTACTATCAGCGTCCATGTCTGACCCAATCCCATCCAAATGCTCCTTAAGGATCCTTCCCATTTCCTTAAAATCCACCCCCCTGAAGTCGGTTACTTCCGTCTTTGTGCAGCCTTCTACCTCTCCTAGGTCCAGGCAGAACCAGACCGTGGCATGGTCACTCCCCGCCAATGGGTCCCTTACCTCCAGGCCCCCAATCTGGTCACTGTCTGCCAGGACCACATCCAGTACCCGTGCCTCCCTGGTCGGTTCCCTCACCTGCTGAGTTAGGAACACGTCTTGAAAGACATCCAACAACCTCTGTTCCCTGGTCACAGAGGATGTCATAGTCTCCCAGTCTGTTCCTGGCATGTTTAAGTCCCCTAACACCACCACCTTTCCTCTGCCCAGTCTGCAGTGTCTCCTAACATCTGCCACCAGACTGTCCTCCAGCTCCTCCGCCAGGGCAGGGGGTCTATACACCACTCCTATTTTTACTCTCTTGCCCCCCCTTGTTATCAAGGTGACCCAAATCGCCTCCACGGTTCCCTCCGCCTCCTCTACTCCCCCTATGCCAATGTAGTTTTTTTCATTTGCCGAAAGACGTAACCAGGCTGTGAACTAAATCACTATAAACGCACGGTGAGGTGCCAAATCTAATTTTCCTCCCCCCAAAACCTACTTAGAGCCATTTTATAAGTGGTGTAAGCCCCTCCAGGGTGTGCATCATTGGATTTTAGTGCACTCCCCACCGTCCAGTTCTTTCCCGCCGTCGTCCTCCGCACATTGGACCTCACAGAAAACGTTGCTTTGGTTGACTGCCTTTTTTTGGATAAGTATTCCCCCAAATTTCATTATTTTCTGTTCATGTTTCCTTTGTACCTCTTCTCCTTCGTCCTCATCTCCTTCAGGAGGGTTTTTTTCTCATCTACCATGACTCCCTCCCTTTTTCCTTCTGCATGGACTCATGCTTTTCCCGGGGACTCTGCAGCCTGCCATTTTTTTGTAGGCCACACGGACTCCTCTCTCTCCCCGGATGGCCTCCTTGGATAGGGAGCAGCAGTGGAGGCAGACCTCATCGTCTCTGATTGGAGGTTCTTCAGGCATTCGGGACCAATCTCCTTTGTGCCAGCGGCTCCCCCTGGGGATTGTGGGTGAGGAGAGGCCTTCCTCCTGTCTGGGAAGCACCCCTCAAGCCCAGCCCGCTCCCATTTTGGGAGAGTGGCCCCCGGGTCCTCCGCTTGAGCCAGCCTGGTTCAGGTGTATGTCTCCAGTTCTCCGGGGACTCTCAACACTCTTGGGCCCTTCCTCCCTCTCGGACCCAATCTTTGCGGTGAGACTGGTAAGTCACTCGCCAGCTCTGCCAGTGAGTGTTCAGCCCCAGCTGGTAAGTTGTTTGCTGGCCCCTCCAACAAGTGCCCAGCTGTAGCTGTTAAGTTGCTCGCTGGCCCTGCCAGCGACTGCCCAACTCTTTCCGATAAGTCGCTTGCCGGTCTTCCCAGTGAGCGCCCAGCACTGACTGATAAGTTGGTTGCCGGTTCCAATGGAGAGCTCTCAGCCCAAGCTGATAAGCCACTCACAGGCGCTGTAGGCGAGCGCTCAGCCATGGCACTTCTGTCGGGCCATGTCTGGCCAGACGGCGGTCCTCTGGATCGGCACCTGCTTCAGCCACCCAGTTGGGTTGCCCTTCCCTGGAGTTCTCCCTTCCAGCCTTTTCAGCGGAGTCCCCGAACTCCGCTGTGCTGTGGGCACTGACGGAGGCGGAGCAACCGCTTGCTGGTTTTTCCCAAACCCCGGTGCTGTTTCGCCTTTCTCCGGCTATCTTTGGAGACTCCCAGGTCCCTGCACCTCGGACTCCTCCGCCTGGGACCTTTTACTCTCCTCAGACGTCCATGGGTTTTTCGGGGCGGATGCGGGACCTTTCCCCGAAAGTCCGATGTCAAGTGTGGCTCCGTCGGACCCTCAGACTCCACTGGGGCCTCTGTCATACTTTCAGGCCCTTTCATCAGAGCCTTCATCAGGTCTTCTTGCGCAGGGTTTTCCCGTGCCTGGCTCCCCCCTTTTGGGTCTCCACTGGCAGAGCTGCAGACGTTGGGGTGTCCTACATCAGCTCACCCGATGCCGGGTTTTCCCTCTCCTTCATTGGTTTCCAACCACCAGGGTTTCCATGTCGGGTCACCTGTCTCCAGGTTTTCTGACGTCTGCCTCCCCGACATGAGATCCTGCACCTGCATCTTCCCAGCTGCTGGAGTGTTTGCCACCCATGTTTCAGTTTTGGTGGATCTACCGATAGGCAGTACGATCTAGTGGTTTCCAAGCATCGACCCGCAAAAAAAAAAAAATTCTTGAGCCAGGGGCCTTCCTAGTTGGTCCCTTTCTCATTTCTCTGCTGGTTGGTCAGGCTCCCTTCTCAGGTGCCTGACTCTGGTCAGGAGGTCTGGCACCAGTCACGCCAGACTTTGGGCGGCTCCTGTACTTGGGTCTGGAGATGGGGCCTTTAATTCTTCTCTGGGCTCTGTCTCTGATGTGGAACTCCTTATCAGACTCTGAGCCCCGTACCAGGTGGCCCATTTGGTATTTTACCAACATTCATTCTGGGCGTGCTCAGAACCAAATTCTGTTCCTACCAGATTCTGAGACATAATCCTGGATTGCACACACTGTATGCACAGCAGAGATCTCTTACCATCGCGCCCTCTGGGCCACAAACGTTGCATCTGAGGCTTCTGTCAGGAGCACGGCGCTGTGGTCTGCTTATGCAGACAGGGTTATGGATTTTGGGTCTGACACAGGAGGTCGAATTGGCCATACAGGACGCTCCCTTTAGGGGTCTGGTTCCTTTTGGAGGTGATGTGGAGGACATCATCACCGGCTTGAAGACTTTAGACCAGGACTTGTGTCCAGTGAGAGCGATGCTTTGCTCTGGACACAGGCTAGAGCAGTCCTTTCGTCATCCACAGTGATGTCAGGCCAAGTGGTGGCCCACCAGACGTCAGATCACACATCGGCCTACCTCAAGGGCAGCCACACACCAAGCCAAAGACTAGCGTTCCTCCAGGGGAGCCACTGTAGAACCTCCTGTAGGCCCCTGTCTCGCAGCCATGGCTCCTGCCTCCACTGCCAGCTCAGGGGGAACCAGTCGGGACAGATTCGTCAGCCACCTGTCAGGCTGGCAGGTGACCACAACTGACTCTGTGGTTCTTTAGCTAGTCACCTAAGGCCACATTGTAGAATTCCTGGAGGGCCCACCAAGACACCCTCCAGGTCAGTCTCCCCAAGAAATCACTCCCTTCTCATAGGGGCAGGGATCAGGGCTCTTCTGGAAAAGTCATCAATAGAGCCCATCCCTTTTTTTTTTTTTTTTTTTTATTAGAAGGGCAATGGCTACTACCCCCATTTCTTTCGGGTCCCCAAAAGGCAGATCTGAGATTACCTGCATGTCCCAGTCTTTCCTTTACGTCTCCCCTTTGGCCTCACCTCGGCACCCAGGGCATTTACCAAGCCCCTTGCGGTGGTGGCTGCATCTTTACACCACTAGGGCGTTTGTGTTCCTGTTCCTGGCCGACTGGCTTTTAACAGCTGTCGAGGGACAGCCTCCTGGTCTCCCTGTCCAAGACACTGGAATTACTTCCTCAGGTGAGCATTACTTTGAATTACCCAAAGTCTCACCTCATCCCGTCCCAACACCTCTATTTCATTGGTGCAGGGCTGGACACGCTTCAGGGTCGAGCATTCCTTCCATTGGGCAGAGTGGACACGCTGCAGCAACTGGCCAGGTCAGTGGCTTTCAACCGTTGAACCACTGCCTGGGTGATCCTGCGCCTTTTGGGACTTATGGCTGAGGCAATCCCTATGGTTCCTCTAGCCAGGATCCACATGCGTGTCACACAGTGGATGCTCAGGATCCAGTGGGATCAGAAATTAGATGGCCTGGATCTCAGAGTCCGCGTGTCGAGGCCCATGCGACAGGATCTCCTCGGGCGGCAGGATCTCACCATTATTAGCCGAGGGGTCCCCCTTCAGTTTCCCCCTCCGGGCCAGACGTTGACCATGGAAGCCTCTGGTCAGGGCTAGGGCGCTCTTCTAGGAGACTGCAGTACTCAGGGATCTTTGTCATAGCAGAAGCTCTCTTTGCACATCAACCTGCAGGAAATGGGAACAGTGCTGTATGCTTTTTCGGCCTTCCAGCCCTTTCTCCTCCCAGGTCCACTTTTTGTCCAGATAGACAGTATGTGTGTAGTATGGTACCTGAACCGACAGGGAGGGACACAATAGTATCCCCTATGCAGGGAGGCGATGAGGTTGTGGAAATGGGCAGTCCAGCATGATCTACAGCTGATGGCAGTACACGTCCCAGGAGTACAGAACATACTGGCGGACATGCTTAGATGCTCTCAGTGAAGGGCACACGAGTGGGAACTGGGGCAGTCAGTGGAAGACATTTCGAGCTTTGGGGTCACCCAGACCTAGATCTGTTCACTTCCCTATATAATGCAAGACTACCCAGTTTTCTGCTCACTTGTTCCAGGGCGTGGTGTTTTCTGGTGAGCCGCGCTGTCTCTCTACTAGGTTCTTGTACACCTTCCGTCCCTTCCCGCTATACAGAGGGTACTCCTGAAACTGCAGGAGGGAGGGGCTCTCATGATCCTGATTGCCCCTTATTGGCCTTGCCAAGTATGGTTCCCTCTGCCTCGGCAGCTAATAATGGACCCTCCGGTCCCTCTACCCCTCTGTCGAGACCTTCTGACCCCGGAACAGGGCAAGTCTGTCCACCCAGACCTCCAGTCCCTTCACCTTTATATGTGGCACCCACTGACATAGCTGCATCATGCTACAGGGTATCTGCCAGAGTAACCCGGGTCCTTGTGGAGACTAGAGAGCCATCTACAAGAACAAACTATGCGATGTAAAAGCAGAGGTCTTCCATTTGGGCTGTATCCAAGGGTTGGGACCCTTTCTCTTGCCTGGTTCCACAGGTCGTGACGTCTCTATTGCACCTCTCAGACCTTGGTCTCAGCTATCCTTCTCTGACGGTCCGCCTATCGGCCATTTCTGCCTACCACACTCTGGCGGATGGCACAACCTTGGCTTAGTTGGAGGTTTCCAACACCTCTCTGAAGGGGATCCTCCTCTTGGAACCTCCAGTCTGGAACCACGTTCCGCCATGGGACCTGAACCTCATTCCAGAGAAACTCACTTGGCCTCCCTTTGAACCAGCTGCGAGTTGTGACCCACGCTATCTGTCCCGAAGAGTGCTGGTTTTAGTTGCTATTTCCTCTGCTCCTAGGATATCTGAGCTTCAGGTCCTAATGTGTAAGGAGCCTTATTTGCTTCTCCACAGAGACCGGGGGACTCAGTGTACATATCCTGGTTTCTCCTGAAGGTAGGTAGAGTTTACTCTGAATCAGACCGTACCCTTTCCAGTGTACTACCCTGAGCGTTCTAGTCAGAGGAGGCAATCCTACACACACTGGATGTGCACAGAATTTTGTGTTGCTACACAAATCTTGACAAAATCAGTCTGCAACACTGATCAGTCTTTTTGTTTTCTTTGCACCCAAAAGAGAGGGCGCGGCAGTTTCTAATCAGTGTCTCTCCAGAGGGTTACCACACTGCATTCTGTTCTTGTTATTAGAAACCTAATAAGCCACTTCTGGGGGAAGCTAAAGGGCACTCAGCCAGAGGCACGGGTGCATCTACTGCTTGTTCAGAAACGTTTCTGCTGCGGACATTTGTGCGGCAGCTACTTGGAGCTCTGTCCACACTTTCACAAAACACTGACTGAATGTTGCCTCTAGACACAGGGCTGGCTTTGGACTAGCTGTCCTTCAGGGCCTTCTTTCTTAAACTCCTGCCTGCCACAGACCTTTCCTGCCTCCTGTGTTTCGGACCTTGTCTGTTCCCTTTCACTGCTTGGGATTCAGTCCTCAAGGTTATTACCTACTGCACGAGCCCTCTCGAAATAAGATAGTACAGTTGCATAAGAACTTACTGTAATAGCAGATCTTTGCGAGAGGCTCTTGCAGAAAGTAACCTGTTTCCTTCCCACCTTCTCCCTTGCTTCTTTCTAGCCTATTTTTGGCTTCAGGAGCCCACTCTTTTTCTCCTGTCGCACCTTTTTTGGTCTCCGGTGGGAGAACTGGAAGGCTGGCGTGGGGACTGCCTCTTATATAGGCATCTTGCTGATGCCGGTCATGTGACCCCACTGGAAATTGCTAGCTAAAGTTTTTTGTGTGGTCCTAGCCCCTGGCAGCTTAGTTCTTAAGGTTATTACCTATTGCAAGAGCCTTTCTCGAAGATCTACTGTTACGGTACGTTCTTGCGTAACTGTACTTTCCACTGCCCAAAAAGGGTAAGAAGACATTATTTGAAAACTACAGCCCTATTTTAGTCCTGTCAGCTTTAGCTAAACTACAGGAGAAACTCGCGTACACACTCAATTAACTGATCACCTTGAGCAGCATAATTCGAACAGCACAGGTTTAGAACATGTCATGGCACCGACATGGCCCTGGTTAGGTTCATAGATGCTGTATTCCATGCAACAGAAGAAAACGATGGCGGAATGCCATGTTCAGTGGACCTGACTAAGGCTCTCTCACCCGGCCCACTACGATGTATTAACCATAATCTATTCGAACTCTGCTCCGGATTCCCTGCTGTCTCCTAGCTTACAGATTACTTGGACCATAGGAAGCAGATGGTGAAAATTGACAGTGTAGTCTCTCATGTTGACGTAATCCGCAGTAGGGTCCCTCAAGGCTCCATATTGGGGTCTCTTTTGTTTTCCATTTTCATTAACAATAATAGTCTGCAAACCCATGCACACTTTTCTCTATGCAGATGATGCATTATTATACATCCATAGTAATTAGCCTCGTCCCCTGGGACAAGGCTGAAAATAGGCAGAATTGTGTAGCCATCCTTTCCTGGTCAAAAACCGTGGGGGAATTCGAGAATGCATGGGACAGGCATAAGGCAGTTATAGTTGGGGGGAGAAGTAGGCTGTTGGTTAACTAGGATCTGCAGCTTATCCATTAGGTAGGGAAATTGGCAGACTAAGTGGGCCAAGCAGTCCTTATCTGCCATCAAACTGTTTCTATATCAAAGAAATCAATGGTGTTCTGGGAAACAGTTTCAAAAAAATTACAGGAATGGTTGGTTCATTCAAGGAAAAATTGTCCTGAACTTTCCAAAAACCCAATTGATGTTGTTTGATACTAACTATAATTTGGGGGGAAAAAAACGGTCTCAAAGTTTTGAATCCAAGCAAATAATGGCACCTCTTTGGAAAAGGTCAACTGCATCAAATATCTGGGAGTACACTTGGGCTGTGCTCTTTCCTTTGGTACCCACATTCAAAATACCACTAACCTGCTTCAGCAAAGGCTAGGCACTGTATAGAATCCTCAAGTATTTAGTGCCTGAAACCAGAATCTGAATAGCCCAGGCAACTCTGCTCCATATACTGGACTATGGCTCGTTGATCACTGATGCTGCTAACAAAACATTGCTGCAGAAGAAGCGTACACTGTACTACAAGATCACTAGATTTGCATCTGGTAGAGACAAAACACATGATTCAAACAACATGAAGTCTTGGTGTATTCTGACTATATGCAGTTAGCCCCGGCACTTGAACGGCTCCAGAGAGGAAAGAGTTAACTATATGCCAAGGCATAGAACATTGAGCTCGAGCTCGGTTTTCAAACCTCTGTCCCAGGTACTCTTCAGCGTAACCATCAGATTCTTTACTCCGCCTTACTGTGAAGTCTCTCTGGAGATCCTCTCCTTTACTTTGGTTCGGTTATGGTTAAATCGGTCGATTTAGTAAACCACTTCTTTATTTTTTTTGGTCTTTACATCTCTGTCCCGGTATAGTAAGTGGTAGTGTGGTTTATAGAGAAATTGTTTTTTGTTTTCGGTTTCTTTCTGGTCGGTCCGGTTGGGAACCGGAGCGATTTGTTGTTTCTGTTTCTACAGGTATTTTAGTGTGGTTTTCTGGTATCTATCAGTTCCTGAAAACGTTGATTTCTCCGGTTTCTTCATCTGACCCGTGACACGGTTGGAACTGATAGGTTTGATAGTCGCCTGGCTTGAACGCTGGTAAGGATGACTTTGTATTTAAAGGTATGTCTGAGAAACCCAAAAAGAAAACCAGGCTGACTAGGTTTCAACACTGCACTGAGTGTGGGGAGGCTTTTGCCAAGGCTGATCCCCACCTCATCTGTGTTTATTGTCTGGAGTTTGATCACCTCAAAAAAGACTGCCAAATCTGCAGAAACTTTCCTAAGGCCACTGTGGATAAACTTTTAAGTAGGCTGAAGGAAAGGGAGGCCAAAAAATCCGCTGACCCGGATGGCCAGCCCAGTTTGGTTCCGACCGAACCTGAGGGGGTGCCCACTAACCTGGGCGATACCCCCTCAGGCAAGAGGAGAGCCGATTCTGTGGACTCGGTTCCTGCAAAAAGAAAGCGCAAGTCAGGTGGTTTAGATCCTGCTTTCTATGGTCCGACCGCTGATGAGATAGCCAAAGCGATTGATATTGTGCAGTCGCTTCACCTGGTTCCGACTGAACCGACGCAGACGGTCGGTTCGGTCAGACTTCTCTGCTTCTGAATATGACCCTGAAGCATTTTATGAGGGCAAGTGGGAAGGAGATGAAGATGACGAAGATGAAGATTATGAAGACCTAGATGAGCCTATTGAGCCTGGCATCTCCCCAGACAGACAGGCCTTCTAATGTGTCTCCTCCCAGGCTTTCGGAGTCCCCCTCCCACTTCTTATTCTACAAGAAGGTGACTGAGACTCTTCAGCTTCCAGTGGAAGAAGCTGAACAGGATCAGGAGGAGCCTGACTATGTTGAGATAATGGATGTCCCAGAGTCAAAAAGAGTGTCTATCCCTCTGCACAAGTTCCTTGGGGAAACTGACACAAAAAATATTACAGTTTCCAACATCCATACCTCCTGTGGATAAGAAAATGGACAGGAAGTATGCTCTGTCAGGCCCTGGTACAGATTTCCTTACTAACCATATCAGCCATGTTGGGGTAGTGCGAGCTGCAGCCTGTGACAAGGCTAATATTCCCCTGGCATCTCACCCCCAGATAAAGATTCCAGGAAAGTGAATGCCATGACAAAGAAGCAGTACTTGGCATCGTCTTTGGGACTCAGGCAATCTAACTATATGGCATATATAGCCAGATACCAGAAGTCTAGGTGGGGTACGGTTCTGGAGCTGGTTAAGAATGCCCTTCCCCAGCTGGCCAAGGACCTGGAGCAGGTGGCTGTGGATGCATCGAAGCTTCAAAGGTCCAGTTTCATGCTGCTGTGGACTCGAATGATGTTCATTCCAGGGTCATGGCTACATCTGTTTCCTTAAGGAGATTTGCCTGGCTCAGGTGTACCAGTTTATCTCAGGATACCCAGACCAAGGCCATGGATGTTCCTGTCGCTGGTAACTCTTTGTTTGGGGAGTAAACAGAGACGTACATGAAAAAGATGGACGAGTACAAGACCACATACAGGAGTGCTGCAGCCAAAGAAAGCAGACCACTCCTCAGAGGCAGCAATCCAGGGCTGGCAGGGGCAGGCCTTTTCACAGGCCTTTCTACCAGGCCCAGACCTCGGCCTCCTCCTCTTTTCAGCAGAGGGGGTTCTTTAGGGGAAGAGGCAGAAGGATGACAAGGGCTGCATCCTCCTCTCAGTCTAAGCCCTCTGCCAAACAGACACCCTGATGTGTCAGCCAGGATCGCCTCCCCAATTCCTGTAGGGGGCAGACTGGCTAACTTTTTCCAGGCCTGGAAGTCTGTCACTTCAGACAAGTGGGTCCTGAAAGTGGTGAGCCAGGGTCTTGCTCTCAACTTCAGCAGGTTCCCAAAGTTGAGAGCAAAGGCTTTCTGTCCTTCCTCGGCAGAGGAAACACAGGCCTTAGAAATAAAGGTATCTTCTCTACTGCTTCTGCAAGCAGTGGAAAGGGTACCTCACATTCACAGTGCAAGAGGATTGTACACCAGGTACTTCAAACAACATGAAGTCTTGCTATATTATGACATATGCAGTGAGTCCCAACCTTCGAACTGCTCCAGAGGTGAAAGAGTTAACTTTCCATGCCAGGCATGGAACTTTGAGCACGAGCTCGGTTGAAAACTCTGTCTGTTGTTCTTCAAACTCAGACAGTCAGATTCTTTACTCCGCCTCACTGAACAGTCGCTCCGGAGATTTCTCCTTCTGCTCGGTTCGTTTTGTCGGTTAAAGTATTATTTTATCGTTTTTTTTACCGAAATTAAACCGCAACTGGTCGGTTCAAGCTCTGTCTGTGGTATGGTAAATAATAGATTGGCTTACATTTATTTTATTCTGTGTGGAACTTGTAAACGCTTTTCGGTTCGGTTTGAACCGATCAGGTTATTCTCAAACTTTACTAGTCCTTATTTAGAGTGCAGTTCCCGGTTCTTATCGGTTCTAAAAACAACTGATTTCATTACGGTTTTTTCCACGACCCGTGACACGGTTGGGAACCGATAAGAGAGTCTTGCTTGTCGGATTGCCATAAACGGGCAAGTTTGGTTAGGCTGGCACTATGTCTGAGAAACCCAAAAGAAAAACCGGGCCCACTGGGTTTCAGCACTGTAGTGTTTGTGGGGAAGCCTTGGCTAAGGCTGACCCACACACCACCTGTGTGTATTGTCTGGGGTTTGACCCCCTCAATGCAGACTGCCAGATTTGTAAGAATTTTCCTGCTTCCACCATAGAAAGAGAGTTGGTAGGCTCAAGGAAGGAGGCCAAAAGTCCGCTGACCGGATGGTCAGCCCGGTTCGGTTCCAACCGAACCGGAGGGAGTGCCCTCTAACCAGGGCGATACTTCCTCGAGCAAACAAAGAGCCAGCTCTGAGGAGCCGGTTCCAACTAAAAGGACTAGAAAGTCAGCTAGTGTGGAGCCAAAAGTTCTTTCTCCAACCGCTGAGGAAATAGCTAAAGCAATTCAAATCGTCCAGTCACTTTCCTCGGTTCCGACCGAACCGACACCATCAGGGAAGCGCTCGGTTCGGCCGGTTCCAACGGTTCAAGATTATGATTTTGAGGATTTTTATGAACTGGAGGAGGGGGAAGAGGAGTATGAGGAGAGTGAATGTGGTTTTGAAAGTCTGGATGTGCCCATTGAACCGGATATCTCTCCAGACAGACCGTCAGGGGTTTCTCCTCCCAGGCTGTCTTAGTCCCCTTCTCATTTTATGTTCTATAAGAAAGTTGCTGAAACTCTCCAGCTCCCTGTTGAGGAAGCTGTTGATGACCAAGAGGAGCCTGATTATGTAGAAATGATGGATATTCCAGAGTCTAGGAGACTGTCTATTCCTCTGCATAAATCTTTTCAGAAACAGACAGTAAAAATTCTAAAAACTCCTCACACTATACCTCCTGTTGGTAAAAGGATGGACAAGAGGTATACATTATCAGGCTGTGATACGGAGTTCCTCACACAGCAATGCAGCCATGTAGTGCAGGCTGCAGCCTGTGACAAGGCAAATATTCTCTACCTTCCGCACCCCCATGAAAAGGACTCCAGGAGGATTGATGCCATGGCAAAGAAACAGTACATGGCAGCATCTTTGGAACTCAGACAGGCAAATTATATGGCTTATGCTGCTAGGTACCAGAAATCCAGATGGGATACTGTGCTGGCCCTGGCAAAACAGGTCCCTGACCAGCTTGCCAGGGAGCTGGAACAGGTGGCTGTGGATTGTATTGAGGCATCCAAGGTGCAATTTCATGCTGCAGTAGACTCTAATGATGTGTCATCAAGGGTCATGGCTACATCTATGGCACTTCGCAGAATGGCTTGGCTCAGATGTACTACCCTGTCACAGGATACCCAGTCTAAGGCCATGGATTTTCCTGTTGTAGGCAATTCTCTGTTGGGGGAGCAGACAGAGAATTACATGAAGAAAATGGATGAATATAGGACCACCTGTAGGAGTGCACAGGCCAAGGAAAGGCAGGCCACTCCTCAAAGGCAGCATCCCTGGGGCAGGCCTTTTCATGGCCTTTTACCAGTCCAGGCCTCCTCTTCTGCTTATGCCCAGAGGAGGTTCTTTAGAGGAGAGGCAGACGGGTACAAGCAAGCCTGCTTCCACCCCTCAGCCCAAAGCCCCTGCCAAGCAGGCACCCTGATGGGGTGGCCAGGGCCGATTCTCCACTACCTGTAGGGGGCAGGCTGGCTTACTTTGTCCAGGACTGGAAGTCTTTAACATCAGACAAGTGGCTCCTGGAAGTAGTAAGTCAGGGACTGGTTTTCAGCTTCAAAAAATTTCCAAAGATGAGAGCCTGGTCCTTTCCACCTGCAAATCCATCAGAGGCACTTGCCCTAGAAACAGAAGTTTCTACCCTCCTGGCTCTCAGAGCTGTGGAAAGGGTTCCACCCCTACACCAGGGCAAAGGTTTGTACTCCAGGTACTTCCTTACCCCAAAAAGGACAGGAGAATGGCGGCCCATCCTGGATCTCAGATACCTAAACAAGCACCTTTTAAAACCAAAATTCAAAATGGTGACTCTGGGAATTATTTTACCCTCTCTAAGGCCAGGGGACTGGCTAGCGTCCCTGGACCTCAAGGATGCCTACTTCCATGTTCTTATCAGAAGCTCCCATTGAAAGTACCTCAGATTCGAACTGCCCTCAGGCCATTACCAGTTCAGAGCAATGCCCTTTGGCCTCACCTCTGCCCCGAGGGTATTCACAAAATGCCTGGCAGTAGCAGTTGCCCACTTAAGAAGGCAAAAGATTGCCATCTTTCCTTACCTGGATGACTGGCTCATAGTAGGCCAGTCTCCAGACCAAGTCAAACTACACCTTCAGGTAACTCAGCAACTGCTCACATCTCTAGGTTTCTTCTCAATCTTCAAAAGTCAGTTCTAGAGCCTGTCCAGCTTCTCACCTTCATAGGTGCAGAACTGAACACAAAAGAGGCCAGAGCCTTCCTTCCTCCCTCTGGAAAGAGCAAGGACCCCGGTCTCTCTGGCCTCCTCTTTCACCCTGCAGGTCTCTCGACCAGCAAGGCATTTTCTTCAGCTCCTGGGGCACATGGCTGCTTCTACAGCAGTAGTGCAGGGAGCAAGATTTCAGATGAGGGACGTCCAGTTCCATTTGAGAGCCTTTTGGTCTCAAAGGAGAGACCCTCTAACCAAATTGATCCCAGTGACTTGAACCCTGATCCAAGCCCTACAGTGGTTGCAGGACCAGAGCAATCTGAGACAGGGGTTCCCCTTCACCCCTTAGTCTAACTCCTTAATCCTTAATACAGATGCATCCCTCTTGGGGTGGGGAGCTCACATGGGCGACCTCACTACCCAGGGATTGTGGTCCCCACAGGAATCTGTGCTCCACATCAATCTGTTGGAACTCAGAGCAGTTTTTCTAGCACTTCAAGTTTTTTCCACATCTGTTCAGAACAAAGTCGTACAGGTCAGAACAGACACCACCACTACAATGTGGTACATCAACAAGAGAGGCACTCGGGTTCACGGCCTTGTGCACCGAAGCAATGAAGTTGTGGTCTCTGGCTTATTCCCTGAACACCTCCCTTACGGCAGTTCACCTCCCAGGCAAGGACAATGTCCTGGCAGATGCTCTCAGCAGGATTTCCCAGGGCCATCACGAATGGTCACTGGATCCCCTAGTACTGGAGGTAGTATTTGCCGGGTGGGGCACCCCGCAGATAGATCTTTTTGCAGCCCCAGTCACCAACTTCCCCTTTTTTACTGCAGGCCCCCAGTGTTGGGCTCAGTCCCTCTGGATGCCTTCCTTCTCAGTTGGGAAGGGAAGTTTATCTATGCTTTTCCCCCCTTCCCTCTTCTGTTCAAGGTGCTAGTCAAAATCAGATCTCAACCCTGCAAGATGATCCTGATTGCTCCAGATTGGGCCAGACAGCCCTGGTCCACCTTCCCCTGTTTCTTCCCAGGAATCACAACCTGTTAACCTGTGCCCAGGGGAGAGTTTGGTACCCGAACCTCAAATCTCTCAATCTCAAGGCCTGGCTCTTGAAGAGTTAGAGTTTGCTGACCTACACCTCTCCCAAGGTGTATTGGATATCTTGAAGGCTTCTAGGAAACCTTCCACCAGGGCTACTTATAATTCCAAATGGAGGAGATTTTCCATATGGTGCTCTGGCAGGCATATTTCCTCAGAATCTGCTGACTTAACCACAGTCCTGGATATTATGGTGCATTTGAATACTTTGGGGCTGAGACCAGCTACCCTAAAAGTGCACCTGGCAGCCGTGTCTGCTTTCTTATCAGCAGGTAAACCCTCTTCTCTTTCAGCTCATCCTATATTCTCCCAAGTTTTTCAAGGGATTGCTTCACACAAACCCTCCATTCAGGGACCCTGCCCCTGCCTGGGATCTTGATATTTGCATTGCCCAGCTTATGCAACCCCCTTTTGAGCCCTTGTCTTCAGCAGAGCTTAAGTACTTGACTTGGAAAACTGTGTTTTTGATAGCCATCACTTGTGCCAGGCGCATAAGTGAATTACAAGCATTGTCAGTGGAGCCCGATTTTATCTCCTTTCATAGAGATAAGGTGGTCCTCAGGACTAACAGAAAGTTCTTGCCTAAGGTGGTTTCAGACTTCCACCTTAATCAATCTGTCTCTCCCTGTGTACTTCACTGACCATTCCTCCTCTGGCGAGAGGAGACTGCACGGTTTAGATGTCAAAAGAGCCCTTAGTTACTACATAGAACGTACCAAGGGTCATAGGTTTGACTCCCTCCAACTGTTCCTCACTTATGGTGAGGTTGGTAAAGGGAAACCTGCCACTAAAAGATCCATTGCCAGGTGGATTGTCTCTTGTATCCAATTTTGCTATGAAAAACTGGGTAAGGTTCCTCCCTCAGGCCTGAGGGCTCACTCTACCAGAGGTACAGCTGCCTCTGGCTGCTGCCAGGGACATCCCTATCCTAGAGATATGTCAAGCAGCTACCTGGAAAACAGTTCACACTTTTACCAAGCTTTACTCCCTGGACATCCAGGCTAGGAGTGATGCTCGGTTTGGCACAGCTGTGCTTCAGAGCCTATTTCCTAAGTAGGTTCTGTCCCTCCTCCATGCAGGTACTGCTGTAGTCTGCATATGTCATAATATAGCAAGACTTCATGTTGTTTGAAGAAAAATTACTCACCTTAGTAATGTTGTTTCTTCTAATGGAGTCTTGCTATATTATGACCTCCCCCTCGCCTGCCCCTCTCAGAACCTCTACTTTTGGGATGTGGGTGGGCAGTGCAGTGTTGGCACTTAGTAGATGCCCACCTTATTTTTCACCCCTCCTTTTTGGGGTGTTTGGGTGTTGTGTTTTTAATTTTTTGGATCCCCTGACTTGAGTCTTTGTTTTGGGACCAAGAAAAATGTGTTCTTATATTTAGTAGCCAGTTGGCTAGTGTAGGTTTACGGCTTCCACACAGAACCTTAGTGAGTTTTGCTCGTAAAGATCTGACTGACTGAGTTTGAAGAACAACAGACAGAGTTTTCAACCGAGCTCGCGCTCAAAGTTCCATGCCTGGCATGGAAAGTTAACTCTTTCACCTCCGGAGCAGTTCGAAGGTTGGGACTCACTGCATATGTCATAATATAGCAAGACTCCATTAGAAAAAACAACATTACTAAGGTGAATAATTTTTTCTTCCTTACCCTAAAAAAGACAGGGGAGTGGCAACCCATCCTGGATCTACAATACCGAAACACATAGTAAAGCCAGAGTTCAAAATGGTGACTCTGGGAATTATTCTTCCCTCTCTGAGACCAGGAGACTGGCTAGCCTCCGTGGATCTCAAGGATGCCTATTTCCACATAGCTGTCAGGCAGTCCCACAGAAAGTACCTCTGGTTCGAACTGCCCTCAGGCCATTACCAGTTCAGAGCAATGCCTTTTGGGCTAACATCTGCCCCAAGAGTATTCACCAAATGCCTAGCAGTAGTGGTGGCCTTCCTCAGAAGACAAGACATCTTACTGTTCCCTTACCTGGACGTCTGGCTCATAGTAGGTCAGTCTCCAGACCAAGTCAGGTCAGCTCTAGGGGTCACTCAAAATCTTCTACACTCCCTAGGATTCATTCTAAATCTGCAAAAGTCTATTCTGGAACCAGTTCAGCTTCTCACATTTATAGGAGTGGAGCTGGACTCTCAGATGAGAGATATTCAATTTCATCTGAGAGCCTTCTGGTCTCAGAAAAAAGATTCCCTCTCCAAGTTGGTTCCAGTGTCTCTAACTTTGATTCAGGCCCTCCAGTGATGGCTAGAGGAGGACAACTTGTGGCAAGGGGTTCCCTTCCTCAGTCAGGTTCCCACAGTGATTCTCACCACAGACGCTTCCCTGCTGGGATGGGGAGCCCTTCTGGATCAGCATATTGCTCAGGGGACTCGCTCTTATCAGGAGTCTCTTCTACACATAAATTTTCTCAAACTTAGGGCTGTCTTTCTGGCTCTTCAGACATTTTCGAGTTTCAGTCAATCAAAATCTTTATTTATCCAGGCTGGCACCATTAAGCAGGGTTCATTTGCAAGATGGACCTGGTCATACAAAAATCATAGTACAGTAACATGGTAAACCAAAAAAAATATACACATGTACACTACCGGTCAAAAGTTTTAGAACACCCCCATTTTTCAGTTTTTATTGAAATTTACGCAGGTTAATGTCTCAATGTACTCTGAAATTAAAGCATAGAACAAATAAACAATTGGAGATAAAAAAGAAATCATAGAATCATTTTGTTTAACAAAATGTAATCTAAATTTTTGACTCATCAAAGTAGCCACCTTTTGCAGATATACTGTAACCGCCGTACACACTCGTGGCATTCTTCCTACAATGGACATTAAATATTGTTCGGGAAGTTCTTCCCAACACTGTTGCAGAAGTTCTACAAATGTGTTGCACTTGTAGGTTGCTTTGCTTTCACCCTTCTGTCCAGTTCATCCCAAACCAGCTCGATGGGGTTTAAGTCTGGAGACTGTGCTGGCATTCCATGATTTGAAGCCTCACGTCTTGTTCTTTTCCTCTAAGGTAGTTCTGACATAGCCTGGAGGTATGTTTTGGGTCATTATCTTCATGTAGGATGAACCCCTGACCAACTAGGCGTGAGACCAGAGGGTATTGCATGGCACTGCAAAATGCTGTGGTAGCCCTTTTGGTTCAGGGTGCCAGTCACTCTGTGTGCTGTTGTCCTGTGAGCCGCCTATCACGCAAGCTGTTGACTCTCAGAAACTTGTCTTCTGATTCTGTTGTGGCTTTGGGTCTGTCAGACCTCTTCCTGTCAGAGTTTCCTCCAGTTTCCAAGTGCCTTTTGATGGTGTAGGAAACTGTACTCACTGACACCTTAGTTTTCTTTGCAATTTCTCTACAGCAGTTTTTGCTAACCTAAACTTTTTTTTTAACCTCTAGCAGTTTACCGCTTACCTTTGTACCATTTCAGGTTATTCACTGGACTTGAATTGCTTAAATTTCAATAAAAACTGGAAAAATGGGGGTGTTCTAAAACTTTTGACCGGTAGTGTACATCAACATTTGGGTGAGAGGGCCTTTACAACAGATAGGCTCATAACTGGGTACAGACGGAATGTTCACTTAAAAGGGGAGAGAAAGGCAAGAAGAGTTTAATTCAGGGAAAAGTGGTGCAGATCAGGACAGAAAACACCACAACCATGTGGTACATCAGCAAGCAGGGGGGCACTCAGTCCTCGACCTTGTGCACCGAGGCAATGAAAATATGGTCACTAGCTTATTGCCTGCAGATTTCCCTGACTGCTGTGCATCTCCCAGGGAAGGACAGTGTACTTGCAGATGTTCCCAGCAGGATTTCCCAAGGTCACCACGAGTGGGCCCTGAATCCTCTCATTTTTCAGATCATTTTCAAGAGATGGGGCACTCCAGAGATGGTTCTCTTTACAGCCCCGGACAGCTATCGGCTCCCTCTGTTCTGCTGCAGGCCCCCTCTTGGGGGAGGGGGTGTTCCTCTGGATGCCCTCCTGTTGGATTGGACCAATAGGTTTCTCTATGCTTTTCCTCCCTTTCCTCTGATATACAGAGTTCTGGTCAAGATCAGGTCCCAACCCTACACTGTGATTCTGATAGCCCCTGATTGGGCCAGACAACCCTGGTATCCTCTACTATTGTCACTGTTACTGGCACTCCCCCTTTGCCTTCCCAGACAGTTCAACCTTCTCATCTCATCGCAGGGGAGGATATTATACCCCAATCTTCACACACTCAGGCTCTAGGCCTGGTTCTTGCTGACCTAGAATATGCAGATCGACATCTCTCACAATCAGCTCTGGATATCCTTAAGGCCAGTAGGAAGCCTTCCACTAGAAAAACCTATGATTCTAAATGGAAGAGGTTTGGGTTCTGGTGTTCTGAGAGGCACATCCAGTCAGATTCAGCTAATATTGCCACTGCCTTAGATTATTTGGTATATCTTAACAGATTAAGCCTTTGCCTACCACTCTCAAGGTGCATTTGGCAGCTGTTTCTGCTTTTCTTTCTGCTGGAAAGGTCTCCTCTCTAGCCTCCCACCCAGTTTTCAAGAAATTCTTCGAAGGTTTGTTCCACATCAGTCCTCCCTTCAGGGATCCTACTCCTCTATGGGACTTAAATATCTGTACTGCACAGCTGATGCAGCCTCCCTTTGAACCACGTTGCTCAGCTGAGCTCAAATACCTGACTTGGAAAACTGTGTTCCTGGTTACTATTACTTCTGCTAGGAGAATCCGTGAGTTACAGGCTCGATCAGTGGAACCTGATTTCATCTCATTTCATAGGGATAAAGTGGTCCTTCGTTCAAATAGGAAATTCCTCCCTAAAGTGGTATCAGACTTCCATCTGAACCAATCTATGACACTGCCTGTATTTTTCACTGATCACTCCTTCTGGAGAGAGGAGATTGCACAATCTTGATGTAAAGAGGGTTCTGAGTTACTACTTAGAATCCACTAAGCCCCATAGAAATGACTGCTCCCAGCTGTTTCTCACTTATGGGATGGTGGGTAAAAGGTAAGCCTGCCACCAAGAGAACTATTGCTAGGTGGATTGTCTCTTGCATACAGTTCTGCTGCTCAAAATTGGGGAAAGAGCCACCCTCAGACCTGAGGGCTCACTCTACCAGAGGTACAGCTGCTTTGATTACACCATTAGGACTGAAGCCAGCAGGCACCAGGACTCCACAGAAATTTTCTAGCTAGCAGTATCCAGCGGGGACCGCCCCTGACGTCAGGCATCATACAAAAGGGTGCGGTCCTCCAGAATCCCAGTTCTTTTCTCCCTGCAGTCACTGCCAGCATCGCCCCACGGACGCCTTTTCAGCGGACCAGCACTTAACTTCCAGCAATCTTTTTGCTCAACTCAATGTTGGCATCTCTTACTCCTTCCACACAAGGACACCCCTCCAAGTGTGCCTGCGGAAAACAGATCCCGTTCAAGGATCTCCATTCAGCCTGTCTGCGGTGCCTAGGCCCGGAGCACGGCACCCAGGCCTGCTCCTTCTGTCAGAAGTTTAATAGCCGCACCAGGATCTGCTGTCAGAAGGCACTTCAGGGGTTCCTGTTAGAGGAAAGATTGAAAATAATGGACAAAGACCCTGCCTCCAGATGTGAGTCTACCTCCAAGTCCCAAAAACACCAGGAGAAGGCCAGGTCCAGATCCCCGAACCGAGCCTCGGACTCGCGCAGCAAGTCAGGCTCCACCCGCTCAGACCGCTCTCCCTCCGGGTCTCGCTCTCAGCCTCCTCCCGTTAAAGTCCGTGCTTCAGGCGGTCTTTCGGCTTCTCTCCACCCATTAAAGACTTCCAGGACTTTGGACCCTTCTTCAACGCCCTCCCGGGCCTCAGCGAAGTCTTCAGACCGTCATCGGTCCAAGTCCTCTTCCAAGTCTGCTTCTGCTTCTTCGGACAGATGCTGGGAACCCGATGCCAGATCGGCCTCCCAGGAGTCCTGATCCCCCTCCCAGGAAGACTATGGACCCGACGTCCCTCAAGCGGATGACAGACCCTAAGCGGGCTCCCAATCCTTCTCCGGCCAAACGCCCGTCGGATCAGACGTCCCTTAAGCACCCGACGTTGGACAAACGACCTACGGAGCCGACTGCCATCCCTTCACCGGTTGATACCAGTCGCCGGGGTTCATCTGAGGAGGACCTGACGTTGCCTGACGACCAGGCAGGCAACACTGAGGACGCCAGGCTTCCGCAGGAGCCTTCGCCCGAACCGGCGACGCCCTCGGACCCGATGCCTGATGCCGGCGACAGACCAACCCCGACCCCAGGACCTTCGTCCGGTATGAACATCCAAGGAGTCAAGGATCTCTTCACCTTTTGGTGGGACACTATTAAAAAGGATGTGGTCCCAGTAAAGCTTCCTCCTCCTCCTCCAGGGTCCAGCAGGAAGACCCCCGACCCCAAGGAGCCTACACAACCTCCTAGGGGCAGATCCAGAGAAAGGAGAAGGCCCCCTTCATGGTCTCCTTCAAGGTCCCCCAGTCCCAAGCAACCCAGAGGAAGAAGGTCCACTCCACAGGGGACGACTGTAGACTGCACTCTTTGGACAGCTCCAGGTCTCCTCCAATAAGTACCCCATCACCAGACCCACAAGACCTCCCCAGGTCACCTCCGGATGATCCCTCTTTTTCTGAACTCATGAGGCACATCCAGGAGAATATGGGATGGGAAACAGAAGATCTAGACCCCGAACAACAGCACCTAGCTCGATACCTTCGACAGAAAGATCCTAAGCCTGTGGTGGTGCCACCCTTGGTGGGCACCTTCGTGGATGTCCTCAAGGCTGCGTGGAAATGTCCGCATTCCACTCCCGCTGTGCTGAAGAAGGCTGACCGCCTGTACAGGGCCCCTGTCGAGGACCCGTATCTGGCTCACCAACCTCTGACCGATTCATTGGTCATCATGGCCTCTCATGACTGGTCTCAACGACCGCAACATTTGAGCACACAGCCTCCGGACCAGGAATCCAAGCAATTGGATTCACTGGGTAGGCGCATGTATGTGGCTGTTACATGCTCCATCAGGTCACTGAACTATCTGACACACATGGTTCAATTTCAGAACGCCCTATGGGAACAGGGCCAGGACCTGGTTAAAGTCCTTCCAGATGGTGAACAGAAGGAGGAACTTTTGAACCTTCTTCACACAGGGTCAGACGTGGGGACCCAAGTTTTGAGAGCCGCCTGTGATTTGGCCTCGGGCATCTGTCTCCAGAGACACTCATGGCTTCGCGTCTCCGGATTTACCCCGGACATCCAGAAAAATATCCTGGACGTCCCCTACAACAGAGAGGTCCTGTTTGGTGAGGATTTTGAAAAGGTAATCACCAAATTACAGGACGCCGGGAAGGCGGTGAGGTCTGTACAGGCCCTAGACTGGTTCCTTTCGTAGGAACCAGAACCGTTTTCATGGCTGGCTACAACGGCAGCAGCCACATTCCGGCCAGCAGTAAAGGGGCAACTTCAACTGCAAGACCCAGCCTAAGTCTTCCCCAGACCAAGGTCAGAGAGATACAAAACCGACCCAGCCTGCGGGAGGCAACGCTGCCACAACATTACTCCTTCCCGGCCCTCCTCTGGATCAACGGGAAGAAAAGGTCGGGGGTCGCATCTCTCGCCACCTTTCAGGGTGGCAGACGATAACCGCCGACCAGTGGGTCCTTCAGTTGGTTGAGAGAGGACACTCTATAGAATTCCTCGATCACCCACCTTCAAAGCCTCCCCTGCTTTCCCGTTACTCGAGACAGCACGCATTGTTCATTCAGCAGGAGGTGCTAGCACTTCTGGGCAAAGAGGCCATAGAGCATGTACCGAGGAACCAGAGAGGCGCAGGATATTATTCCCACTTCTTTCTGGTTCCCAAAAAGACAGGGGACCTCCGTCCAATTCTGGACCTCAGCGACCTCAACGCTTCAGTGCTTTACAAACGCTTCTGCATGGTGACTCTTCTAGGGCTAATTCCCATGCTCAAGCAGGGCGCCTTCTTAGCGTCACTGGACATGCAGGATGCCTACCTGCACATACCGATAGCTCGGTGCACAGAAAATTCTTACGCTTTTAGTTTCTGGGTGCCATTATCAGTTCTGAGCCCTCCTTTAGGCTGTCCCTCGTAACCTCAGGTATTCCACCGAAGTGCCTTGGCAGTATTAGCGGCTGTCAGGAGACAAGGCCACTCACGTGTTCCCCTACCTGGACGACTGGCTCCTCATGGCCCCCTCTCTGGAGGCCTTGATGTCCACGATCCACTGTACTCATTCCCTCTTCGGGTCCTTGGGCATCATTATCAATCGGGAGAAGTCGCACCTGGTTCCATCTAGAGACTGCAGTTCATCAGCGCAGTCCTGGACACCGTCCAGGGGAAAGCTTTTTTGCCCCAGAACAGAGCAGAGCACATCAGATCCCTCATAAGGGATATCTTGGCAAAGAAGACCGTCCCAGCAAGACTGGGCCTTTGCTTGTTCGGACGACACATGGCTGTGGCCATTGCAACAGTCCCTTTAGCCCGTCTCCACATGTGGGTGACCCAGTGGATGTTACGGGTGCAGTGGGATCAGAAGCAAGACCATCTGCAGCATCCAATTCGGATCACGAATGCCGTTATTCGGGTTTGGCAATGGTGGCTCGACACAGACTACCTGTCATTGGGAGCCCCCTTCGTCACACCATCTCCGGTTGTGACAGTCTCCACGGACGCTTCAGGGTCCGGTTGGGGAGCGCATCTCAACGGTGTCAGGTCTCAAGGCTCGTGGACGACTCAGGAAGCTCATCTTCACGTAAACATTTTGGAGATGAGAGCAGTCCTTTATGCCTTGCAGGCTTTCCAATCGGAGAGTCCACCAGGTACTCTGCTGCTACAAACAGACAATACAGTGGTGATGTATTACCTCAACAAACAAGGAGGCACTCATTCCTATCCTCTTTGCAGGGGAGACCATGAGGGTGTGGGATTGGGTACTGCAACACAGCGCAAACCTTATTGCTGTTCATGTTCCAGGAGTGGACAGTGTCATCGCAGACAGTCTGAGCTGATCTCAGGCCAGAGTCCACAAATGGGAACTATTCCAAGAGGTCGTAGAGGATCTTTTCCACAGATGGGGGACACCAGAGTTAGACCTTTTCGCGTCCCCATCCAACGCAAACCTGCCCAATTTCTGCTCGCTAGATGCAGGACTTGGTGTTTTCTGGCGAGAAGCGTTATCCCTCTCCTGGGTGGGCAGATTCCTTTATGCATTTCCTCCCTTCCTGTTGATCTAGAGGGTTCTTCCGAAACTCCACAGAGAACAGGCAATGCTGATCCTAATCGTGCCTTTTTGGCCCAGGCAGATCTGGTTCCCTCTGCTGTACCAACTTTCTCAGGAACCGCCAGTGCCTCTGCCAATCAGCTCTCACTTATTGTCCCAGGAGGCAGGATCCTTGGTCCATCCAGACCTTCGCTCTCTGAACCTGCATGCCTGGCTCCTAGGGACATAGCAGTCATGTGTTACGGGGTCTCGCAAGAGGTCGCAGATGTTCTAGCAGCTGCTAGAAAACCGGCCACTGATGCCACGTATGCCGTGAAATGGCGCAGATTTTATCTCTGGGCTCAAGCACGGGGACTTTCCCCACTGGATTGTTCTGAGGGTTCGGTATTAGACTACCTCCTGTCCCTAATTCAGGCAGGCTTGGCCTATTCCTCGATCAGAGTACACCTCTGTGCCATCTCGGCCTATCACATACCTATAGGCCTATGGTCCATATCCCAGTTGGAAAACGCACGTGCCTTTTTGAGAGGCGTTCTCCACCTTAGGCCTCCGATTAAGGATCCCATTCCTCCGTGGGACCTACCCTTCATCCTAGAGCAGCTTACACTGCCTCCTTTTGAACCAGCCGCGGATTGCGAGCTACGTCTTCTTGCATGGAAGACGTTATTTTTAGTTGCTGTTACTTTGGCCAGAAGGATTTCTGAGCTACACACCCTTATGTGCAAAGAGCCTTATTTGGTTTTTCACCAGGACAGGGTGCCCCTAAGGACAAATCCAAAATTTCTGCGTAAGGTGGTCTCAGTCCTTACCCTTAATCAGGATATTGACCTACGAGTGTACTTTCCAAAATACTCCAGTAGAGGAGAGGCCCTGCTGCACACTTTCGATGTGCATAGATGTCTAAGATACTACCTGACCAAAACCAGGCAACACCGTAAATCTGATCAGCTTTTTGTCTCCTTCGCCCGTAGGATGTTGGTTGCTCCGGTCTCTAAGCAATCTCTTTCTAGATGGCTCATCCATTGTATCACGTTCTGTTACCAGAAACGTAACAAGTTCCTACCGGGCTCGGTTAAGGGACATTCCACAAGGGGGGTGGCTACCTTCTTCGCTGCTCTAAAGAACGTGTCCACCTCAGCCATCTGCGCAGCAGCTACTTGGAGCACCGTGCACACCTTTATCAGGCATTATAGCCTGGACGTTGCTTCATGGTGAAGAGCTGGTTTTGGTCTAGCAGTCCTTCAGTGACTACTGTCCTAGGCTCCGGTTCAACTCATGGTCTCTCCCTAGCCTCCTCCCGTCTGAGAGGGATTTCCTAAATTGCTTGGGAATCAGTCCTACTGGTGTAACCTGCTGCAAGAGCTGTTCCTCGAAGTAAGATAGTACAGTTACGTAAGAACTTACCGTAACAGTAGCTCTTAGAGAACAGCTCTTGTAGCAGGTAGTTTCCCTCCCACCATCCCCTCTGGAGGTAGAGTTGTTCCATTGATTACTACCTAGGATTCGGTGTTTTTTAACACCTCCCTGCTACATACCTTCTTTGAAGACGGATCCTCAGTCTCCACTTCAGATGTCATCTAGCGGCCAGAAGTCTCCGGCGGGAGAACTGGGGATTTTGGGGGACCGCCCCCTTTCGTATGATGGCTGACGGGGACGGTCCCCGCTGGATACTGCTAGCTAGAAAATTTCCATGGGGTCCTGACGCCTGCCGGCTTCAGTTCTAATGGTGTAACCTGCTGCAAGAGCTGTTCTCGAAGATCTACTGTTATGGTAAGTTCTTATGTAACTGTACTTTCCCTCCTCCTTGGGGGAACTGCTTGGTAGTCTGCATATAGTCAGAATACAGCAAGACTTCATGTTGTTTGAAGAAAAAATTACTCACCTTAGTAATTGTGTTTCTTCTAATGGAGTCTTGCTGTATTCTGACCTGCCTCCCCTCCTGGAACTTGGTTGTTTTGGGATGTGGGTGGGCAGGCGCAGTGTTGCACCCCAGGGTGTATCTGGGTGCTTCTTCTTAATTGAGGTTTTTTCTTGTTCCTGTGTTTTATTATTGTTTATTACTTACTTGGATTCTTTTTGGGGGTCTCGACTTGAGTCTTTGGTCACTAAATTTATATCTTTTGCCTTTTGGCACAAAAGCTCTAAAAACAATTTCTGGGTTGTTAGTTGGTTAGTATAGGGCTCGTAAGAATCTGACGGTTACACTGAGGAGTACCCGGGACAGAGGTTTGAAAACTGAGCTTGAGCTCAACTTTCTATGCCTTGGCATAGAGTTAACTCTTCCCTGTCCGGAGCAGTTCAAGTGCTGGGGCTAACTGCATATAGTCAGAATACAGCAAGACTCCATTAGAAGAAACACAATTACTATGGTGAGTAATTTTTTCTTGTCTTTCCGTAAACACTTTAAATTGGCCACTACTAGAGCTCAAAGCCAACCTGACATTTGCCAGATTTATTAAAAAAAACTGGTCACAAATGCTTCCACTTACTTGGCTGAACAGCTCGTGCTTGTTAATATGTCTGCTTCTCGATCAGCTTTTAAAAATAACATTAAAATTCTGTTGTTCTGAACAAACATGGGGCAGCGCTCTTTTAGCTATCATGCCTCTTCACTCTGGAACACAATACCCACCCCCATTAGAGAAACAGCTGTCTGTGCTTTTACAAAGACTTTGAAAGACTTTTACTTGACACTCTGTTTGCGCGATTGTTATGGTTAAATTCTTTCGTGTATCTTCTCTGCATATGTGCTTATTGTACTGCCTGTACCAGTTATTGTAACTTGCGTTGTGTGTATTCAGCTGTTGCACTGCATTTGCACCGTCTGTATCAATTATTGTAACTTGCACTGTCTGTATTCAGTTATTGCAAATTTTAGCTCTGATGTCTGTGCTCTTGCACCTGGGTCATGCCTTAAAAAGGCATTCATTGCCAGTGTACTTACCCGGGTTACCAAAGTGAAATAAATAAATATATTTTCAGGCATTCCTCTGTGAACTGTAAAAGCCTGTCTGAATTCTGATGTTTCTTTACTGCTTACATCAGACTCAGAAAATGAAACCAGGCTGAAAAACAAAAATCCCTGTGTGGTTTGAAATGAGTTAATAAGGCAGAACTCTGTTGCTCAGTAGCAGCATTCTTGTTAGAACTGGTCTGTATGTACCATATACCCACAGGCCTCCTAAAGAGAATAAACTACCAATTTCCCTTCCCAGTGCTTCGAACTTTGCCGGGGTGGGGGGCATAGCCATCAGACATCACATTCCAGGAACATCATATCCAATGAACAGCAGCTGGTTTTGTTTTTAGTTTTGTAAAATATCGATGATATGTGTTTGTGCTTCAGGAGCCTTTTTGTTGAGGCTTTTTTACTGCATGTCAACTGAACTAACTGCTGAAAATGAAGGCACAGAAAGGCTGGTTGAACTGAATGCTTATTTCATTGTTTTTGATTTTTTTTTTACTTTGTTTTCAAACAACATGAAGTCTTGCTGTATTCTGACACTATGCAGTTAGCCCCAGCACTTGAACTGCTCCAGAGAGGAAAGTTAACTCAATGCCAGAGCATAGAACGTTGAGCTCGAGCTCAGTTCAAACCTCTGTCTGCTGCACTTTCAAGTGTAACCATCAGATTCTTTACTCCGCCTAACTGAACAGTCGCTCCGGAGATCTCTCCATCGCTCTCGGTTCGGTAACAGTAAAACATCAGTTTTATACCGCATTTTCTTTATTCTTCTTCGGTTCAGATTCCTGTCTGCGGTACAGTAGTACTTAGGTAGTGGACTGAGTGTTATTCTGTGTGTGGAAATTGTAAAAAAAAAAAAAGTTTCAGAACCGATTGTCTGGTTTTGTTTTAATTTGATTTACAGTTTGGTGTGGGGTACCGGTCCTTACCGGTTCTTAAAAAAAAAAAAAAAAAAAAATGTTTCAGACGTTTTTTTCCAACACCCGTAACATGGTTAGGAACCAATAAAGGGGTCTTGACTGGCTTAAGCTGAATAAAGGGTAAGTGTTAGGATGGCTACGTCTGAGAAACCCAAAAGAAAAACCCGGCCCACTGGGTTTCAACACTGCAGTGAGTGTGGGGAGGCTTTGCTAAGGCTGATCTCCACACCACCTGTGTTTACTGTCTAGGGTTTGACCACCTTGATTCAGACTGCCAAATATGTAGAAATTTTCCTAAGGCCACCCTGGAGAAGGATTGGGCAGGCTTAGGAAAGGAGGCCGAGAGTCCGCTGACCAGGATGGCCAGCCAGGTTGATTCAGCAGAACCTGAGGTCTCCCTCCTGACCAGGCGATACTCCTCGGCAAAAGGAGAGCCAATCCTGAGGGGTCGGTACCAGGTAAGAAAAAGAGAAAGGAGAAATCGCCGTTCGGATCCAGAACCGCATCGCCCAACCGCAAAGAAATTGCCAATATTAGTAAAGTTGAATCGCTCCGTCTGGTTCCGACCGATCCGGCACCTCTCAGTAGGCGCGCAGTTCACTTGGTTCCTCCGGTTCCGGATTGTTGTCCAGAAGAGTATTATGAACTGGATCTGGAGGGGAATGAAGTCTATGATGATGATGGTATAGAAGGTCTGGATGAGCCCATAGAACCGGATATCTCCCCAGACAGGCCTTCTAGTACTTTCCCTCCTTGGCTTTTTGAGTCCCCATCTCACTTTTTGTTTTACAAAAAAGTGACTGAAGTCCTCCAGCTTTCTCTGGTTGAAGCTGCTGAGGAACAAGAGGAGCCTGACTTTGTGGACATTATGGATATCCCAGAGTCAAAAAAAAATGTCTATTCCCCTCCATATATCCCTGGGAAAACAGACACAAAAACTTCTTAAAACACCAAATTCTTTACCTCCTGGGGACAGACGAATGGACAGGAGGTACATGCTGTCAGGCTCAGTTCTTGTACCAACAATGCAGCCATGTTGGGGTTGTGCAGGCTGCAGCCTGTGATAAGGTTAACATACCCTTGGCTTCACACTCCCCAGATAAAGACTCTAGGAAGTTGGATGCCATGGCTAAAAAAACAGTACTTGGCATCCTCCTTGGGACTCAGGCAGGCTAACTACATGGCCTACACAGCCAGATACCAGAAGTCCAGATGGGATACTGTTCTGGAACTGGCCAAACAGGCTTCCCCCCAGCTAGCCAAGGAGCTGGTGGAGGTGGTTGCAAATGGGATAGAGGCATCGAAGATCCAATTTCATGCTGCTGTAGACTCTAATGATGTATCATCACGAGTCATGGCTACATCTGTGTCTGTTCGGAGATTGGCTTGGCACAGATGTACTAGCCTTTCACAGGACACCCAGGCTAAGGCCATGGATTTCCCTGTGGTGGATAATTCTCTGTTTGGGGAGCAGACAGAGAATTATGTGAAAAAAAAAAATGGATGAGTACAGGACCATCTATAGGAGTGGACAGGCCAAGGAAAGGCAGGCAACTCCTCAAAAGCAGCAGTCTAGGGGCAGACCTTTTCACGGGCCTTTCTGCCAGGCACAGGCCTCCTCTCCTTTTCCTCAGAGGGGGTACTTCAGAGGGAGAGGCAGAAGGGGGATGAGCAGGGCTGCATCCTGCTCTCAGTCCAAGGCTCCTGCCAAGCAGACACCCTGATGTGTCTGCCCGGGTCGGCTCTCCAATTCCTGTAGGAGGCAGGCTGGCTTACTACTTCCAGGACTGGAAGTCTGCTACCTCAGACAAGTGGGTCCTGGAGGTAGTAAGCCAGGGACTGGCTCTCAGCTTCAAAAAATTTCTAAAGCAGAGAGTCAGGTCTTTTCCACCTGCAAACATCTCTGAAACCATTGCCCTAGAGGCAGAGGTTTCCTCTCTGCTGATTCTCAGAGCCGGAGAGAGAGAGAGTTGCTACTATACACAGGGGCAAAGGTCTGTACTCAGGTACTTCCTTACCCCCAAAAAAGACAGGGGAGTGGCGGCCCATCCTAGACCTAAGATACTTAAACAAGCACCTAGTCAAACCAAAATTCAGAATGGTGACTCTGGGAGTAATTCTTCCCTCTCTGAGGCCAGGAGATTGGTTAGCCTCCCTGGACCTCAGGGATGCCTACTTTCACATTCCCATCAGGTGCTCCCACAGAAAATACCTCTGGTTCGAATTGCCTTCAGGCCATTATCAGTTCAGAGCAATGTCCTTCGGACTAACATCAGCACCAAGGGTGTTCACAAAATGCCTAGCAGTAATAGTGGCCTTTTTAAGGAGACAAAACATTTCCATATTTCCGTACCTGGACGACTAGCTCATCGGGGGGCAGTCTCCAGACCAAGTCAGGTCAAACCTGCAAGTGACCCAACAATTGCTCACTTCTCTGGGTTTCCTCCTCAAGCTTCCAAAGTCAGTTCTCGAACCAGTGCAGCTCCTGACCTTTATAGGGGTAGAGTTGGACACTGTCCAAGCAAAGGCTTTTCTTCCCTTGGCAAGGGTAAAGGCCCTTACAGATCTGGCTTCTTCTTTTCGCCTTCTGGTGTCTCGCCCAGCAAGGCGTTTTCTTCAGCTCCTGGGCCACATGGCAGCTTCCACTGCAGTGGTCCAAGGGGCCAGATTTCAGATGAGGGACATCCAGTTCCACTTGAGGGCTTTTTAGTTTCAGAAAAAAGATCCTCTAACCAAACTGATTCCAGTGACTCAGACTCTGATCCAGGCTCTCCAGTGGTGGTTGGATCAGGACAACCTCAGACAAGGAGTCTCATTCATCATCCAGACTCATTCTGTGGTACTGACCACAGATGCTTCTCTCCTGGGATGGGGAGCTCACTTGGGAGCCCTCACAACACAAGGAGTGTGGTCTTCTCAGGAGTCTCTACTTCATATCAGTCTTCTGGAGCTCAGGGCATTGTACCTGGCTCTACAAGCTTTCTCAGACTCAGTACAGAACAAGGTGGTTCAGGTCAGGACAGACACCACTATGTGGTACATCAACAAGCAGGGAGGCACTCGGTCTACGGACTTGTGCACAGAAGCCATGAAATGATGGTCCATGGCTTATTCCCTACAGACATCTCTGGTAGCAGTCCACCTCGCAGGGAAGGACAGTGTGCTAGCAGATGCCCTGAGCAGGATATCTCAGGGCCATCACGAATGGTCCCTGGATTCCTTAGTGTTAAAAGTGATTTTTTTTCAAGGTGGGGCTCTCCAGAGATAGATCTCTTTGCAGCTTCAGACAATCACCAACTTCCTCTCTTCTGTTGCAGACCCCCAGTCTTGGGCTCAGTCCCCCTGGATGCTCTACTTCTAGATTGGGAGGGGAAATTTCTGTATGCCTTTCCCCTATTATTTAAAGTTCTGGTCAAGATAAGGTCACAATCTTGCAAAGTGATCCTGATTGCTCCAGACTAGGTCAGGCAGCCTTGGTATCCTCTGTTGCTGTCCCTAGCAGTCCATCTTCCCCTATCCCTTCCCAGGGATCACAATCTGTTAACCTCATCTCAGGGGAGGATTTGGTACCTCAACCTTCGGTCTCTCAACCTCAAGGCATGGCTCTTGAACAGTTAGAATATGCAAGTCTGCATCTGTCTCAAGGGGTTCTGGATATTCTCAAAGCCTCTCGAAAACCCGCCACCACTTATAATTCCAAATGGAAAAGATTCAGCATTTGGTGTTTCAATAAGCAGATGTCTCCAAATGCTGCTAATTTGGCCACAGTTCTGGATTATGTGGTTCATCTTAATGGTTTAGGCCTCAGACCAGCTACTCTGAAAGTACACTTGGCAGCTGTTTCTGCATTTCTGTCAGTGGGGGAGGCTTCCTCACTGGCATCTCATCCTGTTTTCTGTAAATTCTTTAAAGGATTGTTCCATGCCAGTCCTCCTTTTAAGGAGGATTAATCCTACTCCTGCTTGGGATCTTAATATTTGCATTGCTCAGCTTATGCAACCCCCTTTTGAGCCTTTGGCCTCAGCAGAACGCAAGTACTTGACTTGGAAAGCTGTGTTCCTGGTAGCTATTACCTCTGCCAGGCGTATCAGTGAATTACAAGCTCTGTCAGTGAAGCCTGATTTTTATCTCATTCCATAGAGACAAATGAGGTGGTCCGTAGAACTGACAGGAGGTTCTTACCCAAAGTGGTTTCAGATTTTCATCTGAACCAGTCCATGTCTCTTCCTGTCTTCTTCACCGATCATTCTTCTTCAGGGGAGAAAAGGATACACAGCTTGGATGTTAAGAGGGCACTTAGCTACTACATTGAGCGCACTAAGGCACTTAGGTTTGACTGTCCTCAGTTGTTCCTCACTTATGGTGAAGTGTGAAAGGGTAAACCTGTTACCAAGAGAATTATTGGCAGGTGGATTGTCTGTTGTATATAATTCTGCTATGAAAAGCTAGGCAAAATACCCCCTCAGGCCTGAAGGCTTATTTGACTAGAGGTACAGCTGCTTCTCTGGCTGCTGCCAGGGATATTCCCTTACTAGAGAGATGCAAAGCAGCCCCCTGGAAAACAGTCCATACATTCACCAAGCATTACTCTCTGGATATCCAGGCTGAGAGTGATGCTCGGTTTGGTACATCAGTACTGCAGAGCCTATTCCCAAAATAGGTTTGTCCCTCCTCCATGGAGGTACTGCTTGGCAAGCTGCATAATATCAGAATACAGCAAGACTTCATGTTGTTTGAAGAAAAAAATTACTCACCTTAGTAATTGTGTTTCTTCTAATGGAGTCTTGCTGTATTCTAACCTCCCCCCGCCTCCCTTCTCTGAACCTGTTTTTTGGGAAGTGGGCTGGCAGGTGCAGTGTTGCACCTCAGGGTTGCAGTTAGTACTCCCTCCTATATAGAGGGGGAGTGGGTTATGTTATATTGTTTTTTATAGTTCTGTTTGTTCACTACCTAGTTTTTGTTTTGGAGTTCTCCACTTGAGTCTTTTGGGGGATCCAAAACATTTGGTTGCTTTTTTGGCTAGTAGTTTTACAATTTCCACCTAGCAGGTATAGTTAGTTAGGATTAGCTCTTAAGAATGTGACGAGTACACTTAAAAGTGCAGCAGATAGAGGTTTGAACTGAGCTCGAGCTCACTGTTCTGTGCTCTGGCATAGAGTTAACTCTTTCCTTTCCGGAGCAGTTCAAGTGCTGGGGCTAACTGCATAATGTCAGAATACAGCAAGACTCCATTAGAAGAAACACAATTACTAAGGTGAGTAATTTTTTCTTATGTCCCCTCGTCACCACGTCTGGTCCTTCCCTCGGGGTCCCCCAATGCACCACACAGGCTATGCCGCAAGGACTGGAGAAACTTGCTCCGTTAGTGCCCCGCTGCAGTCAACAAAGGTATCCCTGGATAACCCCCCAGGTGGGGTGGAAGGGTCCCCCTTTCTCCTCTGAAACCTCAGGGGAGCGTGCACCTGGAGCTGTACCCCCAGCTCTTCTCAGTCGCTGGTGCGGGAGCTTGTCTCCTGGCCCAGACGTGGGATTTTTCCTGTGTTCTGGTCCCTGCTCTCTGTGGACGTCGGCACTTGGGGAGGACCAGTGAGATGGAGGCACATGGAGATGTGCCTTTCCTCCGGTCCTTGGCCGATGTCCACCTCCTCCTTGCCAGTCTGCATCCATAGAAACATAGAATTTGACGGCAGATAAGGACCGCTTGGCCCACCCAGTCTGCCCATTTCCCTACCTACTGGATAAGCTGCAGATCCTAGTTAACCAGCAGCCTACTTCTTCCTACCCCCACCCCCAGAATTGCCTTATGACTATCCCATGCATGCTTGAATTCCCCCACTGATTTTGACTCCACAACCTCCTCCGGAAGGCCGCTCCATGCATCCACAACCCTCTCTGTGAAAAATACTTCCTTAAATAACCTCTGAGCCGCCCTCCTATCTTCAAATTGTGCCCTCTTGTTCTTGCACACCCTTTTTGAAAGATGCTACCCTCTTGGACTTTGTTGATTCCTTGAGGTACTTGAAAGTTTCTATCATATCTCCCCCTTTCCTCGAGGCTATACATATTAAGCTCCTCAAGTCTCTCTTCATATGACTTCCGGTGCAGACCCTGCACCATTTTGGTTGCCTCCTCTGGACAGCTTCCATCCTGTCTATGTCTTTGGAGATTGGGTCTCCAGAACTGCACACAGTACTCCAGATGGGGTCTCACCAGCTGTCTGTACAGAGGGATAATAACTTCCTGTTTTCTACTAGTGATGCCTCTCCCTATGCATCCCAGTATCCCCCCAGCCCTCCTTGCTGCCCTCTCACATTGCTTGCCCACCTTTAGGTCATCTGATATGACTACCCCCAGGTCCTTATCCATCTTTGTTGTTGTTAGTATCTCATCCCCCATTGTGTACTCTTCCCTTGGGATTTTGTTTCCCAGGTGCATTACCTTGCACTTCTTAGCATTGAATCTAAGCTGCCATACATTTGACCATTCCTCTAACCTTGCCAAGTCCCTTCTCATCCTTTCCACCCCACCCTGTGCATCAACTCTGTTGCAGATCTTAGTGTCATCTGCAAAGAGACATACTTTTCTTCCAGTCCTTCTGCAATGTAGCTATAAAGACATTGAAGAGGACTTGTCCTAATACTGAACCCTCTGCGGTACCCCACTAGTAACCCTCCTTTCTTCTGAGTGGACTCCATTTACTATAACTCTCTGTATCCTATTCTCCAGCCAATTCTTTACCCAGGCTGTCATCTTGGGACCCACTCCCAGGCTGGCTAGCTTGTATATTAATCTTTTAATGGGACTGTGTCAAATGCCTTGCTAAAGTCTAGGTAGGCCATGTCCACAGCCCCTCCTGATCTACTACTTTGGTCACCCAGTCAAAGAAATCTATCAGATTTGTCTGGCATGACCTTCCGCTGTGAATCCATGCTGCCTAGGGTCCTGTGCCCTCTGGCCTCTAGATACTCGACAGTTCTTTCCTTTAGAAGTGATTCCATCATTTTCCTACCACTGAGGTTAAACTAACAGGTCTATAGTTTCCTGCTTCTGCCTTGCTCCCACTTTTGTGAAGGGGAATCACATCTGCCCTCCTCCAGTCCTCGGTGCACCCCATCCTCCCATGATTTGTTAAAAGGGTAGTCAGTGGTGTCACTAGTTCTACCCTTAGTTCTTTTAGAATTCTGGGATGAATCCCATCAGGCCCCTTGCTTTGTCCACCTTTAGTTTTAAGAGTTCTTTCAGAACCCTTTCTTCTGTAAATTGGCGGTATCAACTTCTGTATCCAGAGTGTTACTACTGTTTGTTTTATGTATCTCCCTCTTCCTTCGTAAATACTGAGCAAAAATATTTGTTTAGTATCTCTGCCTTTTCACAGTCTCCCTCTGCCCACCCTCCTCCCTTTATTAAGCCTCACTATCCTCCCTTGGTCTTCCTTCGCTCCTGATGTACCTATAAAGGTTTTATCCCTTCTTAACTGAGTTGGCTATCTTTTCCTTGGTTTGGGCCTTTGCTGTTCTGACTGCCTTCCAGCCTCTCTTTGCTTTAACTGATACAGTTCTCTGTCCTGCTCCTTCTATGATTCCTTGTACTTCCAGAATGCTCTCTTTTCTCTTGAACCTTCACTGCCACTTCCTTTGAGAACCATAGTGGTTTCTTACATCGTCTTGTTTTGTTTATTTGCTTCACACAAAGGCTTGTTACCTCTGTGATGGCAGTTTTATTATTCCCATTGTTCTTCCACCCCTCCTTCCTGCCCATTTGCTAGTGCATTCCTTAGGCACTCACCCATTATGGCAAAGTCAGCCCTCCTAAAGTCCAGTACTTTTGTCTTTGTGTAGCTTGACTCTATTACTGTGTTTATTTTGAACCATACTGTTACATTGTCGCTAGTTCCCAGATGGCTACCTACTTCAACATCTGTGATCCTCTCTTCATCTCCATTTGAGAGAACCAGGTCTAAGATTGCTCCCTCTCGAGTGGGCTCCAATACTAGTTGTCTAAGGCATGCCCTGTAGAGCATCTAGAATAACTGCACTCTTCGAAGTGGCAGCTGCAACTGCACTCCAGTTAACATCTGGCGCATTCAGATCACCCATCAGCAGTATCTCCCCTTTTTCTGCCATTCTAAGTATACTTTCTATCATTTCCTTGTCCATTTCCTCCCCCTGAGAAGGGGGCCTGTATACAACCCCTGTGCGGATTGTGGTGCTATTGTCTGTCTCCAAATTTACCCACAGTGCTTCTTCTCCTCCCTGTTTACCCTTTTGTTCTGTTGCTTTTATTCCTTCCTTTATGTAAAGAACTACTACTACTCCTCTTTTACCCTCCCTGTCCCTCCTGTAGATGGTGTATCCTGGTATGTTTACGTCCCAGTCATGGTTTTGTGTGTACCATGTTTCTGTGACTGCCACGATATCCAGATGTTCCTCCTCCATCAAGGCCACTAATTCCAGGAAGCTTGTTACCTAGACTACGGGCATTGGTACTCATTGCTCTCCATTTTTTGATGGCTTTACCTTCTGTTGCAGCATCCCCCACTGACCGTTCTACCTTGGTCTTTTTCTCATTTAGTACCCTGTTTTGTAGGGAGAGGCTGGGATTTTTCTGCTGCTTGTCAGTGCCTCCCCCTTTGACTAGTTTAAAAGCTTGCCAATGAAGCACCAATCCTCTGCTGCACCACCACCCGTGGTCACCCAGGTGGCGGTATAGCAGCGAGGACTGCAGCCCACCCCTTCCCCGGAGAAGGAGAGTAGTCCATTGGGTGCTCAGTCCCTCTCCCCCTGGCCAGCCCTCCAGCAGCCTGGGCTCCCTACCGAACCCGGGTTGCCGGCGTTGCAAGCGGTAGCGCTACCGCTGTACCGACGGGCCGGCTCTTATTTCATTGTTGAAAGCAGAGTATGTGGTCATCTGTAATTCCTTGCAAGTCCCATTCCTTGTATGGCAAATGGTTTGGCCACAAAAATAGTGCAGCAGAAAACCTCCTGCTTGGCGCTGCACTCTGCCCATATTAATACATGAGATCCCAAGTGTCCTTAGGTTGCAGCCTGTAACTCCCCTGAACTGGAGATGCATTTCTTTACCCATGATAGTCAGAGATCCCAGCCTGCATCGGTGATCCCAAGGTGGAGCAAATCAGGCAGCCTGGTGGTCATTGGCCAGTAAAGCAGTTGGTTTGGCTACCACATTGTGAATGTTATCAGCCAACTGGTACCTGCCCATGAAGTGATTTTTGAGCCCTAAAAAATGATGCTCAGTAATTTGGCTACCAGATTTTAAAAGCTAATTGCCAAACTCCACGCCAGCTTACAAAGTAGTTGTCCCACCGTGGACAACTTGATTAATGAACCTAACCAAATCCCCATTTAGCTGTGCACCTGTCATCTGAGAAAATGTGTGCACATGCAGACACAATCTCCTGATGGAGTGTGCTGGTGATGGCAGCTGTTCGAGGGAGGAAGGCAGCACCTCCACTCCTGAAACAGTCTCTATACCTGGCCAAGGAGGACTTCAGATGCATGCATCCCTGCCGCCTCCACAGGGGATGCTATTGGTCCACATTTGGGCTGTTGGCGGGGTGGTGAAATAAATCCAGGCTATCAGGAAATTGACCTTGGGTACTCTCAGGCCCCTGCCACAAGATAAGCAGTGTAATAGATTGTCCAGGTGGGGTCACGGGATGAGGCACGGGCATAAAGGTGGACAAGAGAAAAAAATGCAAATCTGGCACTTAACCACCTCTAAGCAAAAACACGGCAACTCCAGAAGTATGTTTTCTAATGTGCTCTCTACATCATTTTTATTGAAGGAAGTGCAAAGCTACAGTGAATACAGTACGTGTGTGTGTGTGTGTGTGTGGTGTATATATAAATGTGTGAGTATGTGTATATATATATATATATATATATATATATATATATATACATACACACACACAATATGTACAAATGTTTCATACAAATACATATGTTAAAAACCTATTCTGTTTCTCCTGAATACTTGTAAATTCAGAAAACCAATATCTTACTTCGAGAACAGCTCTTGCAGCAGGTTACACCATTAGGACTGAAGCCGGCAGGTGCCAGGACCCCACGGAAATTTTCTAGCTAGCAATATTCAGTGGGGACCGCCCCCGATGTCAGGCATAGTATATAAGGGGGCGGTCCCCCAGAATCCCCAGTTCTTTTCCCGCCGTCGACTTGCGAGCATCGGCCTCTCGGTCTCTACCTAGTGCACGACGACTTAGAACTTAGAGTTTCTACATAACTAATGTCCTCTCCAACTCCTTCATTTGAGGGATACCTTTCAAAGTGTACCTGCGGAAAACAGATCCCTTTCAAGGATCCTCATTCTTCCTGTGTGCGGTGCTTAGGCCCGGACCACGACACCAAGGCCTGCACCTTTTGCCAAGGGTTCAGCAGCCGCACCAGGATCCTCCGTCAGAAGGCACTTCAGGCTTACCTGTTAGAGGAAAAACTTAGTAGGATGGACAAAGAAGCTTCCTCCAGGGTGATTCTTCCTCCAAGGTCCACAAACACCGGGACAAGCACCGAGAGAAGGCAAGGTCCAGATCCCCGAACTGGACCTCGGATTTGCGGAGCTCAGGCTCTACCCGATCGGACCGCTCTTCCTCCAGGGCTAGGTCTCAGCCTCCTCCAGTTAAGGTCCGGGCTTCCAGCGGTTCTTTGACTTTTCAGCCCATCAAGACTTCCAGGCCCTTGGCTTCCTCTTCTCCCTCTTGGGCCTCTTCTAAGTCCTCTGAACGCCACAAGTCTTCCTCTTCCACCTGACGTTGGGACCCTGACTCCAGGTCGTGCTCCCAGCCCCCTAGGGGCCCAGATCCACCACCCAGGAAGATGAAGGACCTGACGTCCCTCAAGCGGACGATGGACCCGACGTCGGCCAAGCACCCGAAGTCGGCCAGGTGTTCGCCGGCGCCGAGGACATCGGCCAAGCACCAGATGCCGGCCAGGTGTTCACCGGACCCGAAGTCGTTGACCAAGCGACCGACGTCTGCTTCACTGGAGCTGAAGACCGCCCCCCAGTCATCGGTGGACACCAGTCACAGGGACTCCACGGAGGAGGACACCGTGTTGCCTGAAGACCAGGTGGGTGACACAGAGGATGCCGGGCTTCCAAGAGAACCTTCGCCCACCCCGGAGACACCCGAGGGCCCGACCCCGGCGACAGACCGTCGGCGCCAGGCCCATCATCGGGCATGAATATACAAGAAGTAAAGCAGCTCTTTACTTTCTGGTGGGACACCATCCGTAAAGACGTGGACCTAGTAAAGCCTCCTCCTCCTCCTTCACCTCCTACACCCCCTTCTCCACTACAGGGGCCAGCAGGACGGCCACCAACCCCTAAGGAGCAGACTCCACCTCCCAGGGGTAGATCGCAGAATCGGAGAAGGCCTCCCTCAAGATCTCCATCAGGGTCTCCCAGCCCCAAGCAACCCAGATATCGGCGGTATTCTCCGTCGGGGGAGAACTCCAGATCTCCTTCTCCATTCAGCATTTCATCAACTGACCCACATGACCTCCCCAGGTCTCGTCCGGATGATCCCTCTTACTCTGAGATCATGAGGCACATCCAGAACAACATGGGGTGGGATGCTGAAGACCTCGACACCGATAGGCAGTGCCTTGCCCGTTTTCTTCGGCAGAAAGACCCAGAGCCTGTGGTAGTGCCACCCTTGGTGGACACCTTTGCGGACGTCACCAAGGCTGTGTGGAAGCGTCCGCACTCCACTCCTGCGGTGCCGAAGAAAGCTGACCGCCTGTACAAGGCCCCCGAGAGAGGACCAGTACTTGGCTCAACAACCTCTGGCAGACTTCCTGGTCATTACGGCCTCACATGACCGGTCCCAAAGACCGCAACACATGAGCACACAGCCACCGGACCAGGAATCCAAACAATTGGATGCCCTGGGAAGATGCATGTATGCGGCTGCTACATGCTCCATCAGGTCCCTGAACTACCTAACCCACATGGTACAGTTTCAGAACGCTCTATGGGAACAGGGCCAGGATCTGGTTGATAAGCTTCCGGATGGTGATCAGAAGGTGGAGCTCCTAAACCTTCTCCACACAGGGTCTGATGTGGGTACCCAAGTACTACGAGCCGCTTACGATTCTGCAGACTCGTCCACCAGAGCTGCAGCTTCAGGCGTCTGTCTCCGGAGACACTCTTGGCTCCGTGTCTCTGGCTTCACTCCGGATGTACAAAAGAACATTCTTGACGTTCCCTACAATGGCGAAGTACTCTTTGGTGAACCCTCGGAGAAGGTTATCACCAGACTCCAGACGCTGGGAAGGCAGTCAGGTCTGTACAGGCCATGTACAGATCCAGGCCCGGTTCCTTTCGTAGGAACCAGAGCCGTTTTCGCAGCCGGCAACAAAGGCAGCAGCCACGTTCCGGCCAGCAACAAAGGGGCACCTTTCAGCAGAAAACCCAGGCTAAGTCGTCCCCAGGCAGAGCCCAACGCTACACTAAACCAGTCCAGCCTGCAGGGACCAGTGCTGCCACAGCATGACTCCTTCCCAGCTCCTCCTCTGGATCAACGGGCACAAAAGGTCAGGGGTCGCATCGCTTACCACTTTTCAGGGTGGCAGTCGATTACCACCTACTGGTGGGTTCTCCAATTGGTCAAGAAAGCTCACTTCATAGAATTTCTTTACCACCTGCCAGCAAGACCTCCCCTGCTTTCCCGTTACTCGGGTCAGCACGCCCTGCTCATACAGCAGGAGGTGCTCGCACTCCTGGAAAGAGAAGCGATAGAGTACATTCCACAGAACCAGAGGGGTACAGGGTATTAGTCTCACTTCTTTCTGGTTCCAAAGAAAACAGAGGACCTCCGTCCGATACTGGACCTCCTTCCGCATGGTGACCCTCCCAGGTCTGATTCCCATGCTCAAGCAGGGCGCCTTTCTAGCATCCTTGGACATGCAGGACGCTTACCTGCACATACCCATTGCTCAAACGCACAGGAGGTTTCTGTGCTCCGAATTCCAGGGCCACCATTATCAGTTCCAAGCCCTTCCCTTCGGACTGTCATCGGCACCTCTGGTATTCACGAAGTGTATGGCGGTCGTAGCGGCAGCTCTGAGGAGACAAGGCCACTACGTGTTCCCCTACTTGGATGACTGGCTTCTCATGGCACCCTCTCGGGAGGCCTTGATGTCCACCATCTTTCATACTCAGTCTCTGTTCGAGACGCTGGGCATCATGATCAGTCACGAGAAGTCACGCCTGGTTCCGTCACAGACTCTGCAGTTCATAGGTGCAGTTCTGGACACCGTCGAGGGGAAAGCATTTCTTCCCCAGGACAGAGCGGAACATATCAGATCCCTCATCGGGGACACTTTGGCAAAGAAGACTGTTCCTGCCAGATTGGTCCTTTGCCTGCTCGGACACATGGCTGCGGCCATTGCAACAGTCCTGCTTGCTTGTCTCCACATGCGGGTGACCCAGTGGATGTTACGGGTCCAATGGGATCAAAAGCAAGTCCATCTGCAGCTTCCAATCCGGATCATGAAGACCGTAGTCCGGGATTGGCAATGGTGGCTAGATCCAAAGAATCTGTCGGCAGGGGTCCCCTTCATTGCGCCGTCTCAGATAGTGACACTCTCCACAGACGCCTCAGGGCTCGGATGGGGAGCACACCTCAACGGTGTCCGGTCTCAGGGCCTGTGGACAGCCCAAGAGACTCGTCTCCACATAAATATCCTGGAAATGAGAGCAGTTCTTTATGCCCTGCAGGCCTTCCAGTCGGAGATTCCACCGGGTACCATTCTGTTACAAACAGACAATTCCGCGGTGATGTACTACCTCAACAAACAAGGAGGCACCCATTCCTACCCGCTTTGCAGGGAGGCCATGAGAGTGTGGGATTAGGTTCTACAACACAGCGCAAACCTCATTGCTGTTCATGTCCCAGGAGTGGACAACGTCATTGCAGACGGCCTGTGCTGCTCTCAGGCCAGAGTCCACAAGTGGGAACTACTCCAGGAGGTAGTAGAGGATCTGTTTCACAGATGGGGTACACCAGAGTTTGACCTTTTCGCTTCCCCATCCAATGCAAAACTGCCCAATTTTTGCTCGCTAGATCCAGGGCCTGGTGTTTTCTGGCGAGACGCGTTGTCCCTCTCCTGGGCTGGCAGATTCCTGTATGCCTTCCCCCCCCAGAGGGTTCTTCTGTAACTTCGCAGAGAGCAGGCGACGCTGATACTCATCGCGCCTTTCTGGCCCAGGCAGATCTGGTTCCCTCTACCACATCAGCTATCCCGGGAACCTCCGGTACCTCTGCCAATCAGCTCTCACTTGTTGTCTCAGGAGGAGGGCTCCTTGGTCCATCCGGACCTTCATTCGCTGAGCCCGCACGCTTGGCTCCTACAGACATAGCCATTTTGCGACACGGGGTTTCGCAAGAGGTAGATGACGTTCTGGTGGCCGCCAGAAAACCGGCCACTTATGCTACTTACGCCATGAAATGGCACAGTTTTTGCCTGTGGGCTCAAGTGCGGGGGCTTTTGCCTCTAGACTGTCCAGAAAAGTCAGTCTTCGACTACCTCTTGTCTCTTTTTCAGACAGGCTTGGCCTACTTCTCAATCAAAGTACACCTCTGTGCCATATCAGCCTGTCATTATCCTATAGGGCAACACACCATATCTCAGCTGGACACGGCACGAGCCTTCCTGAGAGGTATTCTCCAACTTAGACCTCCGATTAAGGATCCAATTCTGCCATGGAATCTACCCTTTGTCCTGGAGCAGCTTGTGCTGCCACCCTTTGAACCAGCCGCAGATTGCGAGCTACATCTTCTCACTTGAAAGACGTTGTTTTTAGTTGCCGTTACCTCGGCCAGAAGAATTTGTGAACTCCATGCACTCATGTGAAAAGAGCCTTATTTGTTTTTTCACAAAGACAGGGTATCCCTACTACGGACTAATCCCAAATTTCTGCCTAAGGCGGTCTCAGCTCTCACCCTTAATCAGGACATTGATCTACAAGTGTACTTTCCCAACTATTTGAATCGAGGAGAGGCCCTGTTGCACACCCTAGATGTGCATAGGTGTCTCAGATACTACCTGACCAGAACCAAACACCACCAAAAGTCGGACCAGCTTTTTGTCTCCTTTGCCCACAGAATGATTGGAGCTCCTGATCTTCTTTGAGATACAGCTCTTGCAGCAGGTTACACCATTAGGACCAGGCCGCAGGCGCCAGGACCCCACGGAAATTTTCTAGCTAGCAGTCTTCAGCAGGACACTCCTATCAGTCGTCCCGCCCGACGCCAGGCTTAGTACATAAGGAGGCGGTCCCCAGAATCCCTAGTATTCTTCCCGCCGACTTGCATGTCTCGACCCTCATCGGTTTAGTCTAGTGCGCCGACGACCAGGAAATCCATTCCAAATCATCCTAACTCGGAAGAAATCCTTTTCAAGTCAGTAGACCTTTGTCTGATGTCCTCCCAACTTCAGTGGAGGGCCATTCTTCAAGTGTGCCTGTGGGAAGCAGATTCCTTCAAAGACCCTCATTCTGCCTCATGCTCGTGCCTGGGCCCGACCACATACTCCAGGCTTGCTCCTTCTGCCAGGCTTTAATAGTCAACCAGAATCCGCCGACAGACTGCTCTCCAGGCCTTCCTTCTGGAAGAAAAGCTCAAGGCCATGGAACCTTCCTCCAGGGGGGAATCTTCGGGGAAGTCGCACAGGCACCATGAGAAGCACCGGGAGAAGGTGAGACCTAAATCCTCCTTCAGGGCCTCGGAATCCCGCAGCCCTAGCTCCAGGTCGGACCGCTCCCCATCTAGAGCCCACTCTCAGCACCCCCTTCCCCGGACATTAGGCTGCAATCAGCCAGCGGTTCTTCACTCTGCGGCCTGCCAAGACCTCCAGGCCCGCTCGGCTAAGGCCTCGTCCAGGTCAGGGAGTATCACAAGTCCTCGCCCCGCACTGGCCCCGACGTCCGGTCAGTCTCCCTGCCGCCAGCACAAGACCAAGGAGAGCTGACCTCCTTAAGTGGACGTCGACCAAGGCACACGCAAACACTCCTGGAACCGAGGTGTCTGTCACCCTGCCGGGTCAGGCATTCGCCTCAAGGACGCCAAGGGGGACCCACGCCAGAATACCTGCAGAGCCAGAAGAACTACACCCCGCCTACAGACGCCGGTCAGGAGGCATTGTCGGAGGAGGAGTCCACTCAGCCCGAAGACCAGGTGGGCGATTCCGGACCCGTTGAGCTCCCACGGGAGCTCTCTCTCCAGAACCTGAGACCCCCGGGAGCTGACGCCTGCTCCCTGACGACAGCCCACCGCGCCCGGGTCCGGCGTCAGGCTCCAACTTGGCAGAAGTGAAGGAGCTCTTCACTTCTCTGGTGGACACCATCAAAAGGATGTGGGTTACCACGATCCTCCTCCCGCGCCCATGGCACCACCGACGCCTGCGCCTCCTCCTTCGGCAAAAAGGGGCAGCAGGTCTGGCACCTTCCCCCAGGAGCCAGCAGCACCTCCTAGGGGCAGATCTACAGAAAAGAGAAGGCCTCCGTCTAGATCCCCTTCAGGGTCACCCAGCCCCAAGAGACCCAGAAGACGTCGGTATTCACCGTCGACGGAGGATTCCAGATCTGACATCTCTGAATGTTCCAGATCTTCTTCACCGATCAGCATCTCCTCTCCGGACCCACGTGACCTCCCTAGGTCTCCTCTGGATGATCCCTCATTCTCCGAGATAATGAGACACATCCAAGAGAAGATGGGATGGGATGCGGAGGAACTCGACCCTAAAAGACTACGCCTTGCCCGCTACCTTCGGCGAAAAGATCCCAAGCCTGTGGTAGTGCCACCCTTGGTGGACTTCTTCGTGGATATCACCAAGGCAGCGTGGAAGCATCCACATTCGACCCTGCAATGCCGAAGAAGGCTGACCGCCTGTACAAGGCCCCAAGGAGATTCAGTACCGCACCATCCTCTGCCAACTCCCTGGTTATTACAGCTCTTCATGACCGGGTCTCCGAGACTCCGAACATCTGAGCACGCAGCCACCGGACCCGGAGTCCAAGAAACTGGACGCGGGGCAGGCACACTTACACGGCCGTGACTCTGCGCCATTAGATCGCTGGAATTACCCACCCACATGGTTCAGTTTCAGAATGCGCCAGGGAACAGGGACAGGAACTGGCGGAGAAATTGCCAGACGGTGGCCAAAAGGAGGAACTCCTTCAGCTCCTCCGCATGGGTTCAGACGTGGGGACCCAGGTGCTCCGAGCTGCGTACGGCTCCACGGACTCTTCAGCCAGAGCGGCAGCCTCAGGCGTATGTCTCCGGAGACACTCATGGCTCGGTGTCTCCGGGTTTACCCCGGACGTCCAGAAAAACATTATGGACGCTCCTTTTCATGGCAAAGTTTTGTTTGGTGAAGCCTCGGAAAAGGTCAACACCAAATTACAGGAAGCTGGGAAGGCTGTTAGATCCGTCCAGGCCATGTACAGATCTAGACTCAGTTCCTTTCGTAGGAACGAGAGTCGCTTTCGCAGTCGGACTCTGAGGCAACAACCTAGTTCCGGCCAGCAACAGAGGGGTTCCTTCTCTCAGAAAGCCCAGGTCAAGACGTCTCAGGTAGAGGCCAACGTGCTACCAAGTCGGCCCAACCTGCAGGACCCTCTGCTGCCACAGCATGACTCCTTCCCGGCCCCTGCCCCTCCTCAGGATCAACAGGAATTAAAGGTCGGGGTCGCATCGCAGACCACCTGCCAGAGTGGCGGTCAAAAAAGGCCACTATATAGAATTCCTGGACAAGCCCCCCCACAAGGCCTCCTCTGCTCTCCGTACTGGTCAGCACGCCTGCTCATAAGGCAGGAAGTGCTCACGCTCTACAGAAAGAAGCTTTGGAGCATGTTCCAGGAAACCAGAGCTGAGCAGGTTATTATTCACACTTCTTCCTGGTTGCAAAGAAAACAGGGGACCTCCGTCTAATCTTGACCTCAGCGACTTTCAATATGTCGGTCGCTTAAGCGCCCGCATGGTGACCCTCCCGGACTAATCCCCATGCTGAAGAAAGATGCTTTGGCGCCTCAGAGACATGGCAGGACACCTACCTGCACATCCCTATTGCTCAGGCACACAGGAGGTTCCCGCGCCGAGTTTCTCGGTCGCCACTATCAGTTCCCGAGCGCTTCCTTTCGGGCTGTCATCAGCACCAGGGTATTCACTAAGTGCATGGCAGTCGTGGCTGCGCCTCTGAGGAGACAGGGCCACCACGTCCGTTCCTGTACCTGGACGACTGGCTTCTCATGGCCTCGGCCCAAGGAGGCATTGCTGTTGGCCATCTAGCATACCCAGGCTCTCTTTCAGTCTCTGGGCATCTTAATCAACTACGAGAAGTCTCTCCTGGTACCGTCCCAGAAACTGCAGTTCATAGGGCAGTTCTGGACACCGTCAAGGGGAAAGCCTTTCTTCCCGAAGACTGAGCGGAACGCATACGATCCCTCATAAGGGACCTATCGGCGAAGAAGACCGTCCCGGCCAGATTGGTCCTTCACCTGCTCGGGCACATGGCTGCGGCCATTCCAACAGTCCCAGTGGCAAGAATCCACATGTGGGTAACCCAGTGGATGTTAAGGGTGCAGTGGGACCAAAGGCAAGACCATCTGCAGCATCCAGTCAGAATCACGAAGACTGTGGTTCGGGACTGGCAATGGTGGCTAGATCCGGGAACCCTCTCCGTGGGGTTCGCCTCACAGCCAGCCCCCTGGTGATAACACGCACTACAGACTTGGGCTGGGGTGGGGAGCGCTCTGAATGGGGTGAGGTCTCAGGGAACATGGACCACCCAGGAATCTCATCTCCATATCAACATATTGGAGATGAGGGCGGTCCTTTATGCCCTGCAAGCCTTCCAGTCGGAGATTCCACCGAGTACTCTCCTGTTACAAACAGACAATACTGCGGTGATGTATTACCTCAACAAACAAGGAGGCACACACTCCAACCCCCTTTGCAGGGAGGCCATGAGGGTGTGGGAATGGGTAATACGACACGGCGCAAACCTTACTGCAGTTCACGTTCCCGGGGTGGACAACAATGTCGCAGACAGCCTGAGTCGTTCCCAGGCCAGAGTCCACGAGTGGGAACTTTGAGGTGGCAGAGGATCTGTTCCACAGATGAGGCACCCAGAGTTGGATCTATTCGCCCCATCCAACCCCAAACTGCCCAGTTTTTGCCTCTCGCTAGATCCAGGGCCTGGTGTTCTTTCTGGCGACGCGTTGTCCCTCTCCTGGGCGGGCAGATTCTCTCACACTTCTCCCTCCTTTCCTGCTGATCAAGGAGTCCTTCTCAAACTTCGCAGAGAGCATGCAACGCTTATTTTGATAGCGCCTTTTCGGCCCAGGCAAATTTGGTTCCCGCTTCTGAATCAGTTGTCCCAGGAGCCTCCGCTTCCTTTGCCAATCAGCTCCCACCTGTTGTCTCAGGAGGAGGGTTCACTAGTCCACCTGGACTTACGTTCATTGAACCTGCACGCTTGGCTCCTAGAGACATAGCCATGTTGCGACACGGGGTCTCGCAAGAGGTGGCAGATATACTTTCTGCCGCCAGGAAACCGGCGACACACGCAACATAATGCCATGAAGTGGCGAGGTTTTGCCTGTGGTCTCAAGCACGGTTTCTCTACTCTTAGACTGTCTCTCGAGAAGTCTGGTTCTGAGTACCTGCTTTTCCTTCTTCAACCGGCTAGCTTACTCCTCTATCAAAGTGCACCTTTGTGCAATCTCAGCTTATCATGCCCCATAGGTCACTCACATGTTGGCCCAGCTGGATACTACCCGTTTTTTAAGGGTCCTCCACCTTAGGCCGCCCATTAAGGATCCCGCCCTCCTTGGGATTTACTCTTCGTCCTGAGCAGCCATACGCTGCCACCTTTGAACCTGCCGCAGATTGCAGCCACGCTTGTCGTGTAAAACGTTGTTTTTGGTTGCTGTTACTTCGGTGAGAAGAATCTCTGAATTACATGCTCTCATGTGCAAGGAGCCTTATTTAATTTTTCATCAGGATAGGGTGTCCCTGAGGACGAATCCTAAGTTCCTGCCTAAGGTGGTTTCAGCCCTTACTCTTAACCAGGACATTGATTTACCAGTGTACTTTCCTAGGTACGCCAATCGAGGAGAAGCGCTGCTCCACACCCTGGATGTTCACAGGTGTCTCAGATATTATTTGACCAGAACCAAACAGCACCGGAAAGTGGAGCAGCTGTTCGTTTCCTTTGCTGAGAGGATGAAAGGGGCCCCAGTTTCAAAACAGACCCTTTCACGCTGGCTCATTCAGTGTATCTCATTTTGTTACGATAAGCGTAAGAAACCCTTACCAGGAGTGGTCAAGGGCCATTCCACAAGAGGAGTGGCTATATGTGCCGCAGCCACCTGGAGTTCGGTGCACACTTTTATCAGGCATTATAGCCTGGATATCGCCTCAAGGCGAAGAGCTGGTTTCTCGCCTCCACGTCAGGGATCCTGTCTTAGGCTCAGGACGGGTCTCAATTCCTCCTTGCCTCCCGATGGCTTTTCAAAGGCGCCATTGCTTGGGAATCAGTCCTATTAGGTTCTCCTGCTGCAAGAGCTGTATCTCAAGAAGATAGTACAGTTACGTAAGAACTTACCGTAACAGTAGCTCTTTGAGAACAGCTCTTGCAGCAGGTACCTTACCGCCCACCATTCCCCCTTGGAGGAAGTAGGTTCCAGCCTAACACTATCCTTAGGATCGGAAAGGTCGGTTCTTAGTCTTGGCCATCTGATGGCGGGTCCTCGGTCTCCTCTTCTGATGTCATCCAGCAACTGGAAGTCTCCGGGAGAACTGGGGATTCAAACAACATGAAGTCTTGCTATATTATGACAATTGCAGTATGACCGCAGGTTAGAACTGCTCCGGAGGTGAAATAGTTAACTTTCCATGCAGGCATGGAACTTAGAGCGCGAGCTCGGTTGAAAACTCTGTCTGTTGTGCTTCAAACGCAAACTGTCAGATTCTTTACTCCGCCTCACTGAACAGTCGCTCCGGAGATTCCTCCTTCTGCTCGGTTCATTTTGTCAGTTTACAAGTATTATTTTTCGGTTTTTAGCCGAAATTAAACCACAACCGATCGGTTCAAGCTCTGTCTACCCACAGTACTGGATTATATGGTCCATCTGAATTCTTTGGGGCTGAGACCAGCTACCCTGAAGGTGCATTTGGCAGCTATGTCTGCTTTTATTTCAGCAGGTAAATCCTCTTCTCTTTCAGCTCATCCTGTATTTTCCAAGTTTTTTAAGGGATTGCTTCACACCAACCCTCCATTCAAGGATCCTGCCCCTACCTGGGATCTTAATGTTTGCATTGCTCAGCTTATGCAACCCCCCTTCGAGCCCTTGTCCTCAGCTGAGCTCAAGTACTTGACTTGGAAAACTGTGTTTCTGGTAGCCATCACCTCTGCCAGACGCATAAGTGAATTACAAGCGTTGTCAGTGGAGCAGGAGTTTATCTCTTTTCACAGAGATAAGGTGGTCCTCCGGACTAACAGAAAGTTCCTGCCTAAGGTGGTTTCAGATTTCCACCTTAATCAGTCTCTTTCTCTTCCAGTGTACTTCACTGACCACTCCTCCTCTGGTGAGAGGAGGCTGCACAGCCTAGATGTAGAGAGAGCCCTTAGTTACTACATAGACCGCATCAGGGTCATAGGTTTGACTCTCCAACTGTTCCTCACCTGCCGGCGGTTGGTAAAGGGAAGCCAGCCACTAAAGATCCATTGCCAGGTGGATTGTCTCTTGTATCCAATTCTGCTACGAAGTTGGGTAAAAATTCCCCTCAGGCCTGAGGGCTCACTGTACCAGAGGTACAGCTGCTTTCTCTGGCTGCTGCCAGAGACATTCCTATTCTAGAAATATGTCAAGCAGCTACCTGGAAAACAGTTCACACTTTTCCAAGCACTACTCCTGGACATCCAGGCTAGGAGTGATGCTTCGGTTTAGCACAGCTGTGCTTCAGAGCCTATTCCTAAGTAGGTTCTGTCCCTCCTCCATGGGGGTACTGCTGTGTAGTCTGCAATTGTCATAATATAGCAAGACTTCATGTTGTTTGAAGAAAAAATTACTCACCTTAGTAATGTTGTTTCTTCTAATGGAGTCTTGCTATATTATGACCTCCCTCCCTGCCTGCCCCTCTCAGAACCTTTGTTTTGGGATGTGGGTGGGCAGTACAGGGTTGGCACTTTTTGATGCCCACCTTGTTGTCTTTTCACCTTCCTTTTTGGGTGAATTGGTGTTGTGTTTTTGCATTTTTGGGTGGGTCTCCTGACTTCAGTCTTTGTTTTAGGCCTAAAAATGAGTGTTTATGTTAGTAGCCAGTTGGCTAGTGTAGGTTTACAGCTTCCACACAGAGCCTTAATGAGTTTTAGCTCGTAAAGATCTGACAGTTTGCGTTTGAAGAACAACAGACAGAGTTTTCAACCGAGCTTGCGCTCTAAGTTCCATGCCTGCATGGAAAGTTAACTATTTCACCTCCGGAGCAGTTCGAAGATGGGGACTCACTGCAGTTGTCATAATATAGCAAGACTCCATTAGAAGAAACAACATTACTAAGGTGAGTAATTTTTTCTTCTCGCCCCAGAGACTGTGAGGGTGATACAGATGATGTGAGAATTTTTATGATGCCCCTGACATGACCGTGGAGGGCTGAGAACCCTGTATTTCCAAGGAGGGTTCTCTCTCTGTGCCTTTGTTTATCCAAAACATATTGCACACCCTGGACCTCCCTTCTCAGGAGTCCTACCAAGGTGAGGATAAGGATAAATAAAAGATTATAGGGAGATGAAAGGTTCCGCCTCCTAAAAGTCTGACTGTACCTACCTGTAATGAAAAATATGTATAAATAAAACTACCACAAAACTGCTTCAAACCCCCACTTCTGTGGCGGAGGTATACAAGCAGTCTGGAAATTTTAATAAATAAATACATAAATATTATTTCTAGGGACATGGATGTGTTATTCAATCCACACTCATTGGCAGGTTCCTTGCCGCTTTAAATCTTGCCAGAAGGTCTTCAAGCTGGCTCCTCCCACCCACCCAGGTGGTAAAACTCTCGGCTCTGCCCCATGACGCCAGATCTTCCTTACCGCTTGGAAGCTCAGGTTCCCTCCTTAGCGCTCTGCGTTTTAGGCTGGATTCACACTCTTCGGTTAATCCGTAATTTATTTTACGTTTTACAAGACTTTGGTCTGTATCTTCACTTGCGGCTGCGATGGACAAATCGACTCCCGGATTTTGTCGGTGCCCCTGTGAGCAGATGATGTCCCGGACCGATCCGCACGCCACGTGCGTTTATTGCCTTGGACTCGGCCATGACTCACAGGCTTGTGAGTTATGCAAATCCTTTTCGGTTTCGGTCTTGGAGGACCGCGCTGCCCAATTGCTGTTGGGCCGACCAGGGAAACTTTATCCTCCAGTCAAGTCGAAGGAGGCCCGTTGGACGGTGTCCGGTGGCGGGCTCGGCGGGACAGCTAGAACAGATGATCGCCCTTGAGAAGGAGGAGGCGGCCCAGGCCGCATCTTCATCATCTTCGGTCGCGGCATTTATCCCGCTCTCCTTGGAATCCTCCTACACAGCTTCTTTCAAAGAGCTTTGCCAATCCCTCTCCACCAAGGGAGAAGGCCCTTCGGGGCATTCCTCTCGGTCCAAAAAGAAGGACCCCTAGGGTGAGTCCCACCGTCGACGTTCGTGGGAGCGGGAGAGGTCCCCTTCCCCAGAGAGTCGACACTCGACTTCGGTCGATGTTGCTGCTAAGGCTGCTGGCTTCATGGTGTCCCCGTCAGGTCAGCCAGCCAAGACACCTTTCGATGCGGTCGAGATATTTCTAGACCCGTCAGATGGTCTGTCGACTGGAGAAGCAGACAACCCTTCTTCACCGGCTCCCCCGGTGGAAGCCGAGGACTTTCCTGTGCCAGGGTCCCCGGTTAAGGCCCCTGAACCGAGGGAGGAGCAGGTTTCCCCTGCCCCCCTCTCAGATCGACCCTCGGAAACACCGAAGGTCTTGGACCTCTTCTCTGTCCAGCCGATCCCGTCGACGACGGCGGTCTCGGCACCATAGAAAACGGTGGCGCTGCTCATCCTTTTCTTCGTCCTCTTCGGAGGATAGGCTCCGGCACAAATTGCGTCAGTGCTACGAGGAGCTAATGTGGTAGCAGCTCCTTTTGACTGGGAATAGGCAGACTTCGTCGTCTTCCCCGGCCATTACGTGGCTGTCACCAGAGCGGCTGAAACAGCCCCTCACAGCAGTCGAGGAGCTGAAGCTGGCAGCGGTTGTTCGGCCGAAACCAGCTGCACCACCCATTGTGGTGGAACCCCTGCCTCCACAACCTAAATTTGGGGCCCCGTCCAAGGATTCTCGGTAGGGTCAGGGCCTGCCCCATCGGTTGTCAGTCACCCTCACTCCCGATCGACCTTGGCAGGTGGAGGGTGGCTCAGGCGCTCGGCAGCTGTTCGCAGACTCCTCAGAGTCTGATGATGACTCCTCCTTGTTCTCCAGGCTGCTTGACTTGAGAGTCCACCGGGGGGTCAGTCAGTGGGCAAGAGCCCATCTTCGTTTTTAGGAATGCTTCTGCTCATCTCAGAATCCACTGGGATGAAGCTCGAACCGTTTGAAGGCGGGCCAGGTATCCCCTCACAGAGATACTGGACCAAGGGAATTCCCCCACGGAGACCTTCCCGGTGGCCAAAGCCATTGTTGGCCCGGCCCTGGAACTATGGCAACGGCCAGCTTCTTGTCCAACACATTCGGCCAGGATGGCTTGGAAGTATGCTGTCCTCACCGGTTCACACTCTGGTTTCTCAGAGCACCCCTCTGCAGAGGGACTTGCAACCAATAGTGTTTTCCAGTGTTCCGGGAATGCTCGGGACGTGGACAAGCCTCCCAATAAGGAGTCCAAGAAGCTGGACTATTCTGGGCGGAAAGTTTACACCGTTTCCTACCTAGGCCTTCGTCAGGCCAGCTCGGCCGTCCTGATGGTACACTTTTTACACGCCCTTTTGGGCTCCCTGGATGAGGTGATTCCTCATCTCCCGGCTGACCTCCAGACTACGGTCAAGCAGGTGCGGGATCAGGGAAGGGCGGTGGCTAAGCAACAGCTCCAGACTGCTTTAGACATTGGAGATTCATGTGCCCAGTCAGTAGCGGCCGCAGTGTCCATGCACCGCAGAACTTAGCTGAGGATTTCCACTTTCACGGCAGATACCCAGCACAAGCTGGCAGACATTCCCTTCCTGGGTACCGACTTGTTTGGTCCCGGGGTGGAGGGTCATCTGCAGAGGATCGAGAAGTCCAATGCCAGCTTGGACTCTGTCACGTCTGCCTAGAAGGACAAAGGTCACCAGCAGCAGCGTAAGCCCTTTCGACCTTCTGTCCCTGTGGCACGTTCGGCCCAGCAACACCAGCATCGGGGCCAGCAGGCTCGCAGTTGACACCCCAAAGCCAAGCCTGCAGCTTCCTCCAGCAGGAATCCGGGAGGGGAAAGGCCCAGGAGGCCCCTCGGACGGTCCTTCCTCCAAGCCTGTCCAGTAACGGGTCTAAGGGGTGTTGCCCCAACCTCGTCACCATCCTCCTGGTTCCCTGGGACGGTTCTGCACTTCTTTCCCGCCTGGTCCACTATTGCCATGGACCGCTGGGTGCTGAAAGTGGTAGGAAAGGGTCTGCCTCTGTAAATTTGAGCAGGCCCACCCTATCAGGCCGTCGCCCACGGAAGCATCTGAGGTCCTTGACCTCTCTGTCGGCTCGCCGAGCCAACATTGCCCTACTCCAGAGGGAGGTGGCGGATCCTCCACCAGACCCAGGGTTTGTGTCCAGGTATTTCCTGGTCCCAAAACGGACGGGGGGGCTGGCGCCCCATTCTAGACCTACACGACCTGAACAAGTTCCTAAGGTCTCGAACCTTCAGGATGGTCACTCTGGCTCAGATCATTCCATCCTTGGAACGAGGCGTGTGGTTCTGTTCTCTGGACCTCCAGGACGCGTTCTTTCACGTCCCAATCCGTCCGTCCCACCAGCAATTCCTCCGCTTCAGGTTGGAGGGGTGTCTTTACGAGTTCTGGGCCATGCCTTTCGGCCTCTCTCCAGCTCCCAGGGTCTTCACCAAATGTATGGCAATGGTGACGGGATTCCTGCGGTGCCGAAGGGTCCGGGTGTACCCTTACCTGGACGACTGGCTGATTGCAGCCCCCTCCAGACTGGAGGTGGAGCGGTCCAGGGATCTGGCCCTCCAGGTCTGCTCTGATTGGCCTCCTCATCAATGAGGCCAAATCGGAACTCGTGCCAAAGCAGGTGATTCAATTCATCGGGGCAGAGCGCGACTCTCTTCGAGCCAGAACATGGCTCCCGGTGGACAGGGCCGAGGTTCTTTCCTCCTTTGCCCAATCATTTCTGGTTGGGCAGTTGCGCCCTGCCTGGGACTTCCTGCACCTCCTGGGCCTCATGGCGGCCTGCACCAGTGTGGTCCGTTGGGACCATTGGCACATGCGTCCCCTTCAATGGGGACTGGCCCACCAGTGGTCACAGCGCTCCGGCCCTATGGACCAGCTAGTGACAGTGACTCAGGAGATGTGGAACGCTCTCCAGTGGTGGATCGTTCCAGCTCATCTGCAGGAGGGTATCCTGTTTGTCCTCCCCGAGCCGACGGTCTCTCTGACTGACGTCTCTATGATGGGTTGGGGTGCCCATCTGGGGGAGCTCAGAGCGCATGGCCTCTGGTCCCCTCAGGAGTCTCGATGCCACATCAACCTGCTGGAGCTCCAAGCAGTCCGACTAGCACTCACCGCCTTCGCTCCGTTTGTACGGGGTCAAGTGGTCCAGGTCCAGACGGACAATACCACGACCATGTACTACCTAAACCGCCAGGGCAGGATGCACTCCTTGCCCCTGTGCAAGGAAGCTCTCCGCACTTAGTCTCTCGTGAGCAGACTGGAGGCATATCTCCTAGCCATCCATGTGGCAGGAGCCTCCAACACTCTGGCTGATGCCTTAAGCCGGATAGGTGCTGCATCTCACGAGTGGTCTCTCCTGCCGGAGGTAGTACATGATCTGTTCTCCCACTAGGGCACACCTCAGGTGGACCTGTTTGCCTCAAGGGAGCATGCGGAGCTGAGGCTATTTCATGCCCGCCCCCCTCATCAGGGCTCGCTGCAGGGGGATGCCTTCTTGAGGCCGTGGACCCCGGGCCTTTTCTTCGCCTTTCCCCCATTTCCCTTGATCCACAAGGTGCTTCTCAAGGTGAGGAGGGACAAGGCGCAGGTGATTCTGGTAGCCCCAGACTGGCCCTGCCAGTTCTGGTATCCAGATCTCCTCAGCCTCAGCTCCAGGCTCCTGAGGCAGCTTCTAGCCCGCCCGGACCTGATCTCAGTCAACCAGGAGAAGGTTCTCCACCCGGACCTTCAATCCTTGCACCTGACGGCCTGGTTCCTGAGCGGCTAGAGTTCCAGGCCTTGGGTCTTTTTGACGAGGTCCTCAACGTTGTTGAGGCATACCGTAAGGAGTCGACCAGAAAATGGAAAGCTGGGAAGGCAGTCAGAATGGCAAAGGCCCAAACCGAGGAAAAGATAGCCAACTCAGTTAAGAAGGGGGATAAAACCTTTTATAGGTACATCAGGGAGCGAAGGAAGACCAAGGGAGGGATAGTGAGGCTTAATAAAGGGGAGGAGGGTGGGCAGAGGGTGACTGTGAAAAGGCAGAGATACTAAACAAATATTTTGCTCAGTATTTACAAAGGAAGAGGGAGGTACCTAAAACAAACAGTAGAAACACTCTGGATACAGAAGTTGATACCAGCCCATTTACAGAAGAAAGGGTTCTGAAAGAACTCTTAAAACTGAAGGTGGACAAAGCAAGGGGGCCTGATGGTTCATCCCAGAATTCTAAAAGAACTAAGGGTAGAATTAGTGACACCACTGACTACCCTCTTTAACAAATCATGGGAGGATGGGGTGGTACCCGAGGACTGGAGGAGAGCAGATGTGATTCCCCTTCACAAAAGTGGGAGCAAGGCAGAAGCAGGAAACTACAGACCTGTTAGTTTCACCTCAGTGGTAGGGAAAATGATGGAATCAGTTCTGAAGGAAAGACTTGTCGAGTATCTAGAGGCCAGAGGAGCACGGGACCCAAGGCAGCATGGATTCACAGCAGGAAGGTCATGCCAGACAAATCTGATAGATTTCTTTGACTGGGTGACCAAAGTAGTAGATCAGGGAGGGGCTGTGGACATGGCCTACCTAGACTTTAGTAAGGCATTTGACACAGTCCCACACAAAAGATTAATATACAAGTTAGCTAGCCTGGAAGTGGGTCCCAGGATGACAGCCTGGGAAAATTGGCTGGGGAATAGGACACAGAGTAATAGTAAATGGAGTCCACTCTGAAGAAAGGGGATTACTAGTGGGGTACCGCAGGGTTCAGTATTAGGACTGGTCCTCTTCAATGTCTTTATAAACGACATTGCAGAGGGACTGGAAGGAAAAGTATGTCTCTTTGCAGATGACACAAAGATCTGCAACAGAGTTGATGCACAAGGTGGGGTGGAAAGGATGAAAAGGGACTTGGCAAGGTTAGAGGAATGGTCAAATGTATTGGAGCTTAGACTCAATGCTAAGAAGTGCAAGGTAATGCACCTGGGAAACAAAATCCCAGGGGAAGAGTACACAATGGGGGATGAGATACTAACAACAACAAAGATGGATAAGGACCTGGGGGTAGTCATATCAGATGACCTAAAGGTGGGCAAGCAATGTGAGAGGGCAGCAAGGAGGGCTGGGGGATACTGGGATGCATAGGGAGAGGCATCACCAGTAGAAACCGGGAAGTTATTATCCCTCTGTACAGACAGCTGGTGAGACCCCATCTGGAGTACTGTGTGCAGTTTTGGAGACATAGGATGGAAGCTGTCCAGAGGAGGGCAACTAAAATGGTGCAGGGTCTGCACCGGAAGACATATGAAGAGACACTTAAGGAGCTTAATATGTATAGCCTCGAGGAAAGGAGGGAGAGGGGGGACATGATAGAAACTTTCAAGTACCTCAAGGGAATCAACAAAGTCCAAGAGGGAAGCATCTTTCAAAAAAAGAGGTGTGCAAGAACAAGGGACACAATTTGAAGATTGGGGGGGGCGGGTCAGAAGTAATTTCGGAGTATTTTTCATAGAGGGGTTGTGGATGCATGGAATGGCCTTCCGGAGGAGGTTGTGGAGTCAAAAACCGTGGTGGAATTCAAGCATGCATGGGACAGTCATAAGGCAATTCTAGGGGTTGGGGGTAGGAAGAAGTAGGCTGCTGGTTAACTAGGATCTGCAGCTTATCCAGTAGGCAGGGAAATGGGCAGACTGGGTGGGCCAAGCGGTCCTTATCTGCCGTCAAATTCTATGTTTCTAAAATGCTATGCCTTCAAATGGAAAAGATTCTCCATTTGGTGTCAGGACAAGGGCTTGGACCCTTCCTCCTGTTTTTTGGCCAGCATTCTGGACTACCTACGGTCCCTTTCTCAGCTAGGGCTTCGGTCGACGACCCTTAAGGTGCTCCTGGCAGCCATCTCTGCTTACCGGGCACGGGCCGGCAAGTAGTCGGTGGCACAGGAGAAGGTGGTCTGGCACTTTTTCAAAGGCCTTGATCACATATCCCCTCCGGTACGAGAACCTCCACCTCCATGGGATCTACTGCTGGTATTGGCTAAGCTCATGGGCAAGCCATTCGAACCAATGCACAGGTGCGATATCTCCCACCTGTCGTGGAAGACCGTCTTCTTGGTGGCTATCACGTCAGCCAGAAGGATGGGAGAGCTCCAGGCGCTTTCCATCGAGTCTCCTTATCTGGTCTTCCACAGGGACAAGGTTGTCCTGCGCCCCCACCCGAAATTCCTTCCGAAGGTGGTGTCGGAGTTTCACCTTAACCAGGTGTTTACTCTGCCGGTGTTCTACCCCAGTCACACCTCGGAGGCCGAATATAGGCTCCATACTTTGGACCCTAGAAGAGTGCTCTCTTACTATAAGGCGCGGACGGCTGAAGTTCGGGGAGAGGTTCGCCAGCTGTTTGTCACCTACGCTGAAGCCGCACCTGGCAGACCTGCAGCCAAGCAGACAGTAGGCAGGTGGGTCACCTCCTGCATAGATCTTTGCTATAGGTTGGCAAGCATGGAGCCTCCCAAAGGGTTAAGAGCTCATTCTACCCGCCATACCGTTGCATCGGTGGCTTCTTCCAGGGACGTTCCTATCCAGGAAATCTTCAGGGCTGCTACCTGGAAGTCAGCACACACCTTCATTACCCACTACCACATCGACCTTGAGTCACGCCGGGATGCTGGTTTTGGGACCTCAGTTCTCCAGTCCTTATTTCCCCAAGTAGGAGGTGTGCGCCTTGCCTCCCTCCTCCCGGAGAACTGCTAGGAGTCTGCCAGTAAGTGTGGATTGAACAACATATCCATGTCCCTAGAAATACAGGTTACTCACCTGTAACAGGAGTTCTAGGAATGCTATATGTTGTTCATCCACTCAACCAACCCGACCTCCCCGGCTTCGACACACAACCTGGCTTCCAGCAGGCTAGATCTGGCGTCATGGGGTGGAGCCGAGAGTTTTATCACCTGGGTGGGTGGGAGCAGCCAGTTTGAAGACCTTCCGGCAAGATTTAAAGCGGCAAGGAACCTGCCAGTAAGTGTGGATGAACAACATATACCATTCCTAGAACTCCTGTTACAGGTGAGTAACCTGTATTTATGTGCTCAAAGGTATTGTAATCTGAGAATGAATGAATAAATAAAGTCTCCTTGTCGGATCAAGGAGTCCCTTTTTCCCCTTATTGGGCTCGCTCTGTAGTCTCTGGGTTCCCAGGTAAATTTAAACAAAGTTTCACCTGGAACCTTCCCAGCATCCTGGAAGGATATGCCTTCCTTCCGCAGACAAGAATTCAAGATGTCCCTCATTGGCAGTTTTCTTCATCCAGGAACAGCGAGACCAGCCATCAAGCGCTTGACTGGGTAAAATCATTAACCCTCATTGGTTCAGTATATGATGCGGTCCTGAGCAAAGTACGTAACTTTGACATTTCCTTAGGCTATTGGGACACATGGGTTCAATGCCTGCAGTGGTCCCAGTGTTCAGATACAGGATGCGTCACCTGCAAGTCTCCTTGTAGCTTGCTGGTCTCAGGAAGCAACAATTTTCAAAGCTGAAAACTTTGACACAGCAGTTCCACAGACGCCTTCCCCCCCTGTGGTGGGAAGCGCATCTGGACAGAGCCTCAGTAGGTGGCTCCTAGACTCTCCAAGAGTCACAGTTACTCATATGTCTTTTGGAACGCAGAGAAATTTTTCTAGCTCAAAGCATTTGCTCCTATCATAAAAGGACAGACTTAGAGTCGAACAGACACTACTGCAATGGCCAGATCAGGAGTACTCTGTTCTCAGGCGCTGTAAAAATTGGTCTCTTGCCTTCTACCTGGGAGTCTGCCTTTCAGTGATTCCCCTCCCAGGCAAACACAATACTCTGGCATATGCTCTAGTCTCATGAGTCAAGGCCATAGTTAATGGACTCTGAGCAAACAAGTATTAGCCACGGTGTTCAGGCGGTTGGGCACCCGGAAGTGAATCTGTTTGCCTCTCCCCTCAGCTTCCAGTTTCCTCAGTTCTGTTGCAGGCTCCAGACCCAGATCGCCTCCTCTGGACCCCTTGATCTTGGTCTGGTCAGGGAGGTTCTTGTATGCATTCTCTCCTTTTCCCCTGATTCTCAGGGTATTTCTGAAACTCATACAACAGCCTGCATCTGTGATCCTGGTGGCTCCGAATTGGCCCAAGCAAACTTGGTACCCTTTCCTTCTCTGTGTCCTGCAGCAGTCCATTCGCCTGCCTCCAGCTCACTCCCTGCTGACCCTTCCTCAAACAGGAGTGCAGTATCCAGACATACTCTCCTTTCAGCTCAAGGCCTGGTAGTAGAATAGTTAGTCTGCATCCTTACAGTACTCGTAACAGGTCCTTAGGATACTGAGGGTGGTTAAAAAAACCAAACACTAAGAAGACTGATGCAGCCAAATGTAAAGGTTTTCCCTCTGATGCAAGAGCAAAAAGGTTGAGTCCTGTTCAGTTTCAGACCCTCAGCTGCTAGATAGCCTAGCATACCTCTCAACTGTCCCTGATTTGGCCTCAAAATTTTCCTCTGTCTCTCCTAAAATTTGAGTTTTTCTGACAGAACAGTGGGGATTAATAACACAAAATAATGTTAAACATTATAGTTACAGACTTGTTGTTATTCAGAAAATGCATCTTAACACAAATTCCTTTATTCTATCAACTTTCTGAGTGAATAGTATCAGTTTTAAGCTATGTCCCTGATTTGGGGTCTCTGTCCCTGATTTTTTTAAGCCTTGTCCCTGTTTCATGAGGCAACTGGTTGAGAGGTATGTAGCCTAGTACTCTTACAGGTGTCAGGCTTGAAACCATCTACCCTCAAGCTACACCTGGTGGCAATTTCGGCCTACCTTTCGGTGGGAAAGAAAAAATTATTTTTTCCCCACGCCATATTTAAACAGTTTTTCAAAGGCCTCTTGCACCTCCAGCCTCCAGTCCGGGAGCCTGTTCCTCCTTGGAGCCCTAACCTTTACACAGACAGGCTCATGAAGCCACTCTTTGAGCCTATGTCCATGGCCCACATCAAGTTTGTAAGTTGGAAGACAGGCTTCCAGGTAGCCATTACCTCTGCCAGAAGGTTTTCAGAGCTACATGCCCTGTACACTGAGCCACTTTACATCTTCCATCACAACGTTAAAGTTGGGCTCAGGATTAATAGGAATGTCTGTAAAGGTGGTTTCAGAGTTCCACTTGGACCAATCCATTACTCTGCCTGTCTTCTTTACTGAGCAATCCACTCCTGGTGAGCAAAAGCTCCACAGCTTGGATGTCAAAAGAGCCATCTTCTACTATCTAGAGCATAATACAATCCAGAGGCTCTTCCTCTCAGTTGTTCCCTACCTGCGGGTATGTAGACAGGGGAAGACCAGCTACCAAGAGAACTGTTTCCTGTGGTAGGTCTCTTGTATTAGATTCTGCTACGAAAAAGCTGCTCACCAACCGCCGGTGGGGCTCAGGGCCCACTACACCAGGGGCATGGCAGCCTCGCTTGCAGCAGCAAGGGACATTCCACTACTGGATGTCTGAAAAACAGCTACCTGGAAATCTGCACACACCTTTGTGAATCACTACAGTTTGGATGTGCAGATCAGATCTGATGCCAGATTTGGCAGAGCAGTTCTGCAGAGCCTCCTTCCTAGTAGGTTCTCTGCCCGCCTCCCACTTGGTATTACTCAGTAGTCTGCTAAAGTTACTGATGCTAAAGGACTCATGGGGTAAGAGGAAAAAATTACTCACCGCAGTCATCTTTCTTCCAGAAGGTCCTTTAGCATCAGGAAGCTCCCGCCCATCCTGCCCGGTTCACCTGTCTAAGAAGGGCTCTTTATCACATCTCTTACCAAATATGAGGTTTCTTATTGACAAGTTTTTAACTCGTGGTGGTGGTGGTGTTTCTGTTTCCACTTTTGTGGACATTTGCATGTTTTTTGTATTCTGTTGATTCTTTTTCGGGGCATGTGCCCATGTGTTTTCCTTCGAAAAAATTCTGGAGCCTTCAGCAGCTCCCATTCAGCTCACTACCCTTCCTGTTTTCTGATTGGCTATGGTCCAAAGCTCATTTAAATTTGTCTTAAAGGCGCACTTCCGGGGCAGTTAACACCTAGCCAGTTAGCTGCTAAAGTTGCTGATGCTAAAGGACCCCCTTAGAAGAAAGAAGATTACTGCGGTGAGTAATTTTTTCTCTTTCTCTTTGTGTACAATTAATGTCATTGTTCATGATGTCTGTAATACTTGCCTGTCGCACTTAGTACTGACATGGAGCCTTTGAAAAAGAGTCCCTGATTCGAAGGGTTGTAATTCCTAGACTTCAATAAATAAATAAATACCCCTGGCCCTGTCACTTGACTCACCCACCCGACACCTCAGCCCAGGAGGGCCCCCCATACTGTCGTGCAATACCCCCAGGCGGGGACAAAGTGGGGAGGGGGCCTGGACTGCAACTCCCAACCCCGAACCATACCTTGAATCTCCTCAGGGTCCCTTCTCCAGGCCAAGGTGACGAGCGCTTGTATCCACCCTCCACAGTGGTGTGGAGTGCGAGCCAAGCATTTTTTTCCATGCGGCACTCACCCCCGACGGCGTGACGTGTTGTCACCAAGGCATAAGCCGGTGTTGGTCATGCCAATCTCTCTGTTGACTCGAGCAAGCTGTTCCTGTGGCCAGGCTTGAACCGAGTCAGTGCACCCCACCCGCCCCGAGGAGAGATGAGCAGTCCCCTGCATGCTCAAGCCTCCTCCTCCTCCAGGCTGACCCTCCTGACATCCCGAGCCCATTCCCGAACACGGGTCACTGGTGTTGTGAGCAGTAGTGCTACTGCTGTTCCAGCAGGCTGGCCCCAGCAGACAGTTTTATTATGCCTAGCAGTGCATTATAAGCTTCATACTTCCTAGACAGATCTTCCGTTTGCTCTTTTCTTTTTGTATGGAGCCTATTTCTTGTTTTCTTTTCTTTCTACAGACTAGACCGGGGGCATCATTGACTGTAGTCTCTCTGCCCTCCCTAGAGCCACAGCTGTTTCTCCGGAGCCCTTGTTGATTCCCTATGGGCTCCCACCACCATGACTGCGGTCTCTTTCCCTACATTCCTGTTCTCCATTCTACCCCTCTACAAAATTGTGTGCTTCCTCGCTCGCCCTTCCTCTACCTCTTGTCTGTCCTGCTGCTTGACTTTCCTTCTATAGGGTCCCCTTCCCTATCATGCAGGCTCACCTGCTTCTTTAGAGGACTGTTTCCCAGATGGCCTCTGCTTCTGTAACAGAAAACAAAAGTAGTTGGGTTTTATTGTTTTGATCCTTTTATATCCTTTTTGCTATAGCTTGGACAACCTTACCCTTCTTCTTCATTTCTCCCACTTTGTTTCTCTCCGGGTGACAGAACTGAGGTGAGCAAGGGGCTGGCACCAGTTACTGGACAGTTCATGAGCAGCACACCATGCATTGGCCTCGAGCAGCGCTCTCACCAACGTCTGCCCCCTTAGCTGTAAGCTAGAGATGTTTTTTTGCTCTCTTGGTGTCCTAGTGCCTCCGACACAGACCCATAGGTGGAAATAAATGGTGAAGATATTTTGAAAGATCAGCAGTTACGGTGAGTATATAAGCTTCATTTCTTCCTGTGAGGCACTCCTCTGGAGGACTTGTTTGCCTCCTGGGAGAATACCAAACTGAGGCTGTTTTGTGCCCCCCATAGTCTAGGACACTGTTGGGGTAAGCCTTCATGAGGCCTTGGACCCTAGGCCTTGTGTATGCTTTTCCCTAGGTCCTCAGTGTGGTGGTCAAGGCCTGGAAGGACAAAGCACAGATGATCCTGATAGCTCCAGACTGGCCTTGGCAGTTCTGGTACCCAGATCTCCTCAGCCTCAGCAGCAGACCTCTGGGGTGACTGCCTCTCCGCCCAGATCTGCTGATCAGACATCAAGTGATGGTCCTTCACCTGGATCTGCAGTCCCTGTACCTCACATTCTGGTTCCTGAGCGGCTAGAGTTCCAGGCCTTGTGTCTTTCAGACGAAGTACTCCACATTGTGGAGGCCTCCTGGAAAGAACTGACTCACTGGTACTATACTTTTAAATGGAAGCGGTTCTACATTTGGTGCCAGCGCAAGGAGCTTGATCCCCTTACCTGCCCTGTGACAAGCAACTTAAGACTACCTCTATGTCCTCTTTCAGCTGTGACTGCAAGTGACAACCCTTAAGGTTCAGCCACTCTGTGTATCGGTCATGGGCTGTTAAGCTGAAGGCCCAGGAGAAGGTGGTCGGGTGTCTTTTCAAGAGCCTCGACCACCCTCCAGTGTTCCATTGCTTGAACCACCTCCACCGTGGGACTTACTGCTGGTGTTGGCCATGCTCATAGGCAAGCCTTTCAAGCATATGCACAGGTGTGAGATTTCATACTTGTCATGAAAGACTGCCTTCCTGGTGTCCTTTACGTCAGCCGGAAAGATTGGGGAGCGCCAGGCGCTCTCAGTGGAATGTTCCTACCTCGTCTTCCACAGGGAGAGAAGCATCCTTTACCCCAACCTGAAATTCCTCCCGAAGGTAGTATCAGAGTATCACCTTAACCAGGTGATTAACTTACTGGTATACTTTACTAACCCATCTGTGGAGGCCAACTGTAGGCTCTGTACCCTTGACCTTCAGAGGGCACTCTGTTATTATGAGGAGCCATGGCTGGAGTTCAGGGTTAGGCTTGGCAGCTGTCATGCTTAAGCCATACCTGGCAGACTGGCAGCAAAGCAGACGATTGGCAGATGGATCACATGCTGTATTGACCTCTGCTTTAGGTTGGCTGACACTTACGAATCACCAAAAGCGAATGCACTTGATTTCTCCTAGTCTTCTCTACTCTATATATCCAGTTGTTCCCTTACTACTAGTTGTTATCCTATGTTTAGATTCACACCTGTACCACTTCTCGTTTCTCCCTTCCCACTTACTCTGTGTTGCCATCTGCAAACTGCTACTGTTTTTATTCACAGTATGTAACTGTTGTCTCTTATACCTGGAATGTATAATTAATCGCCCACTGTTTTATCCACTGTATTTAACTGCTGTCTCATGTACCTCGAATGTAAAACTCTTTTATCCACTGTACCCCCTCCCCCCATGTCGAACTGGGAGACGAGCAACTTGTTGTTCAGTGTGCTTTCCTGGTGAAACTTTTCAATAAATAAACATACCGCTGCCTTGGTGGCTGCATCCAAGGATGTTCCTATACAGGAAATCTGCAGGGCAGCTACCTGGAAGTCTAAACACAGCTTCATTTCCCACTACAGCATCCACCTTGAGTCTCATCAGGATGCTGGTTTTGGGACCTCTGTTCTCCAGTCTCAGTTCGCCAATTAGGGGTGCACGTCCTGCCCCCCTCCCAGAGAACTGCTAGGAGTCTCGCCAAAGTGTGGTTAGTGAACTATAGCCACATCCCAAAAAAAAAAAACCAGGTTACTCACCTGTAACCGTAGTTGTTGGAGTGGTGTATAGTTCACATCCACACAGCTCACCTGAGCACCCCTGGCAAGTAGCACACAGATCCCTGCTTCCAGCGTGCAAGATCTGACATCACGGGATAGAGTTAGGGAATATACTGCCCGGGTGGTGGGAGGAGCTTAGCTTAAAGCCATCCTGCAAATGAGCTGTTCCAGTGAAACTGCCAGAGTGTGGATGTGAACTATATACCACTCCTAGAACTACGGTTACAGGTAAGTAGCCTATTTCTATTGGACATGTAAATGTAGCAGTAATATTAGAATGTCACTGAAAAGCTAATTAAAATTCCTTTGTTTTGCTGCAGCTCTCTCTTTATACAGAGAAGTTTGAAGAATTCCAGAACACACTGTCCAAAAGCAACGAAGTGTTTACAACTTTTAAACAAGAGATGGAAAAGGTGAGTTTGTAAAGCAGAAGATCCCGACTCACAGCTGCAGAGCAGAGGAAGTATTAAACCCAATCAGAGTTCTGAATGTTAGTTCATAAAGATGTCATCTGAAAGAACCTTTGCCGAAATTTGACCTTCAGAGAAAGCTGTTACAAATAATGTAAAATTGAGCTGACCCAGTAGCAGTACTGCTTACTGTGCGGGCAACTCTGGTTTGAGAAATGACACCAGGGATGGGGTGGGGTGGGGAGATCAAGCATCCCAGATATGGCTGTTTGTCCGCTTGGTGGGGGGATGCTGAATATTCCTGCCCCCTGGTGGAAGCCAGCTGGTAGCACAGTAGGCACACACTGGGGAAGGAACTGCTGCTGGATGCCATGTATGTATGCGCGTGTGTCATTCTACACTGGCCCTGATCTGTATAGGGGTTGATGCCCCCCCCCCAAAGCCCCACTGGTTTGGTGGTTCTGGGTAGGTGTAAACTGGTAAATCTCTGAGAAGGTCATTGACAGGGTTTAGGGTGCTGTAGGAGGAGAGGTGGACCAGGGACAGATGGTGCAGGATCAAAGAATAGAGTGGGAGGAAACTAGGCCACCAATTGGCTCATTGACAGCACAGTGTGCTTCTGTGCTGGCATCCTGTATTCAGGAGCAGACTGAGCCAGAGTCGGTGCTGCCAGTCTGGGGTGAAGGGGCATGCCTGGCGATGCAGCGACCTCTTTAGGTGGGCCAGGGAGTCTGTTTGCTCGCAATTGGGGGTGATGCTTGTACCAAGAGTGAGCTACGTAGGCTAGCCTATGTCGCGGGATGGTTGAAGGTAGAAAGACAGAAAACGCCAGCTGCTGTCTAAATGCTGGCTAAGATTCCTGCGGCCTGGACAGGGTATATCCATGAACAGGCGGTTGGCTGGAGATAAAAACCTATATAGAAAACAAAATAAGGAATGTGGCCAGACAGACATTTTCCTGGGATATGAAAAATTATTTCCACAAGGATAGTACGTCAAATAAGGACAGCAGGAACCTATTAGCAAAATTATAGTTGCATTCTCCTCTGCTACGGTCGCATAGGTGTCATTTGTATGGCAGCGTCAGGCATCCTTCCCACTTTAGGATATTAGCATCCTCAGGGACATTATAAATTAATTTTTTTAATGCTTTGTTTTTTGTCACCTAATTGAGATCTGCAGAACTGAGAAGTCCCCGATACTCTAATGGTGCCTGCCAAACAAATTGTGGTTGCTGTGTAAGTTTTTGAACTACGTGATGTATCTTCTCAGCATAAACATGCTTAACAGAAGTTTTTTTTAAGTGAATTTACACAATGCCTGAAACTGAGCACAGACATCTTCATTGATCAGTGTTCAAGTTCATAATAATCCTGCCATTAGTCAGTGGTGCTCTCTTATGGTTGATTCCACTTTTATTCTTTTACATCTTTATTTTTACAGTTTTTATGTACCCAGGCTAGTCCGGCTGAGAGGCAGCATCTCATCTGAAGTGGTGTCCTACTTTTAGCTAATTTTACGTCAGAGGACTATACTGCAGAGGTCAAGTGACTTCAACAGCATCAGACAAGGAGCATGTGACTGGTGAGGGTCCTGTTCCGCAGTTAAGTGATGTGATCAATTGAGGACACTGCCTGCCTGACAGTCAGCTGAGAGTCCCTTCAGTCTCAGAGCAGCAGCCTGCCTGACAATCACCTGAGGGGCCGTGCAGTCTCAGAGCAACAGCCTGCCTGACAATCAGCTGAGGGTCCATGCAGTCTCAGAGCAACAGCCTGCCTGACAGTCAGCTGAGGGGCCGTGCAGTCTCAGAGCAACAGCCTGCTTGACAGTCAGCTGAGGGTCTGTGCAGTCTCTGAGCAACAGCCTGCCTGACAGTCAGCTGAGGGGCCGTGCAGTCTCAGAGAAACAGCCTGCCTGACAGTCAACTGAAGGGCCGTGCAGTCTCAGAGCAACAGTCTGCCTGACAGTCAGCTGAGGGGCCATGCAGTCTCAGAGCAACAGCCTGCCTGACAGTCAACTGAAGGGCCGTGCAGTCTCAGAGCAACAGCCTGCCTGACAGTCAGCTGAGGGGCCATGCAGTCTCAGAGCAACAGCCTGTCTGACGATCAGCCGAGTCCCTTCAGTCTCAGAGCAACAGCCTGCCTGACAGTCAACTGAAGGGCTGTGCAGTCTCAGAGCAACAGCCTGCCTGACAGTCAGCTGAGGGGCCGTGCAGTCTCAGAGCAACAGCCTGTCTGACAGTCAACTGAAGGGCCATGCAGTCTCATGAGCAACAGCCTGCCTGACAGTCAACTGAAGGGCCGTGCAGTCTCAGAGCAACAGCCTGTCTGACAGTCAACTGAAGGGCCATGCAGTCTCATGAGCAACAGCCTGCCTGACAGTCAACTGAAGGGCCGTGCTTTCTCAAAGCAGCAGCCCACTAATTATCTCTTGTTAGTTGTGCAGTGGCTTTGATTTAAAACAAACAGGACTCTAAAGTATAAAAAATACAATTCTCTGAACAGATGCCCCCACTTGTAGTGTGCTCCAAACTTTTATCCCATAGAACATAAAGGTATGGGGGTGGGATGCAGACTAGGGAAGTGGATGGGATCAGGCCACCGGCTCCACAGTTATTATTCTGGCAGACTGGATGGGCCTAGCGATCCTTATCTGCCGACAGTTTCTATAAAAAAGGAAAAATACCTTCGAACAACATGAAGTCTTGCTATATTATGACAATTGCAGTATGACCGCAGGTTAGAACTGCTCCGGAGGTGAAAGAGTTAACTTTCCATGCAGGCATGGAACTTAGAGCGCGAGCTCGGTTGAAAACTCTGTCTGTTGTGCTTCAAACGCAAACTGTCAGATTCTTTACTCCGCCTCACTGAACAGTCGTTCCGGAGATGTCTCCTGCTCGGTTCATTTTGTCGGTTTAAAAGTATTATTTTTCGGTTTTTAGCCGAAATTAAACCGCAACCGGTCGGTTCAAGCTCTGTCTGTGGTAATGTAAGTAATAGATAGGTTTTACATTTATTTTTTCTGTGTGGAACTTGTAATTCTTTATCGGTTCGGTTTTAACCGATCAGGTTGTATTTAAAATCTTCTAGTCCTTTTTTAGAGTGCGGTTCCCAGTTCTTATCGGTTCTAAAAAAAAACGGATTTCTTTACGGTTTTTTCCACGACCCGTGATACGGTTGGGAACCGATAAGGGTGTCTTGCTTGGTGGATTGCCATAAACGGGCAAGTTGGTTAGGCTGGCATTATGTCTGAGAAACCCAAAAAAACTGGACCCACTGGGTTTCAACACTGTAGTGTTTGTGGAGAAGCTTTTGCTAAGCTGACCCACACACCACATGTGTTTATTGTCTGGGGTTTGACCACCTCAATTCAGACTGCCAGATTTGTCACACTTTCCCTGCTGCCACCGTAGATAAGAGAGTTGGTAGGCTCAGGGAAAGGGAGGCCAAAAAGTCCGCTGACCCGGATGGCCAGCCCGGTTCGGTGCCAACCGAACCAGAGGGAGTGCCCTCTGACCAGGGCGATACTTCCTCGGGCAAACGAAGAGCCGGTTCTGAGGAGCCAGTTCCAGCAAAAAGGATTAGAAAGTCAGCTAGTGTAGAGCCAAAAGTTCTCTTCCCCAACTGCTGAGGAAATAGCTAAAACAATTCAAATTGTCCAGTCTCTCTCTCCGGTTCGACCGAACCGACACCCCTTCAGGTAGCGTTTGGTTGGCGGTTCCTGATTCAAGATTAGCAGATTTTGAGGATTTTGTATGAACCAGGGAGGAAGAGGAATATGAGGAGTGAATATGGTTTTGAAAGATCTGGATGTGCCCATTGATCTGGACATCTCTCCAGATAGACCCTAGGAGTTTCTCCTCCAAGGCTTTCTGAGTCCCTTCTCATTTCATGTTTATAAAAAGTTGCTGAAACTCTCAGCTCCCTGTTGAGGAGCTGTTGATGACCAGAGGAGCCTGACTATAGAAATGATGGATATTCCAGAGTCTGAGGAGACTGTCTGTTCCTTTGCATAAATCTTTTCCGAAACTGACAGTAAAGTTTAAAAACTCCTCACACTATACCTCCTGTGGATAAAAGGATGGACAAGAGGTATACCTTATCAGCTCCGACACTGATTTCCTCACTCAACAATGCAGCCATGTGGGGTAGTGCAGGCTGCAGCCTGTGACAGGCTAATATTCCCCTAACTTCACACCCCACTGGAGAAGGACTCAGGGAGATTGATGCTATGGCAAAGAAACAGTACATGGCAGCATCTTTGGGACTCAGACAAGCAAATTATATGGCTTGTGCTGCTAGGTACCAGAAATCCAGATGGGATACTGTGCTGGCCTAACAAAACAAGTCCCTGACCAGCTTGCCGGGGAGCTGGAACAGGTGGCTGTGGATGGTATGAGGCATCCAAGGTGCAATTTCATGCTGCAGTGGATTCTAATGATGTTTCATCAAGAGTCATAGCTACATCTGTGGCACCTAGCAGCATGGCTTGGCTCAGATGTACTACCCTGTCTCAGGATACCCAGTCTAAGGCCATGAATTTTCCTGTTGTGGAAATTCTCTATTTGGGAGCAAACAGAGAATTACATGAAGAAAATGGATGAATATAGGACCACCTATAGGGTGCGCAGGCGAGGAAAGGCAGGCCACTCCTCAAAGCAGCTTCCTAGAGGCAGGGGCAGGCCTTTTCATAGGCCTTTTACCAAGCCAAGCTTTCTCCTCCAGCTATGCTCAGAGGGGTTCTTTAGAGGAGAGGCAGGCGGGGTACAGAAGGTCTGCTTCCACCCCTCAGCCCAAAGCCCCTCCCAAGCAGGCACCCTGATGGGATTGCCAGGGCGATCCTCCTCTGCCTGTAGGGGCAGGCTGGCTTACTTTGCCCAGGACTGGAAGTCTTTAGCATCAGACAAGTGGGTCCTGGAAGTAGTAAGCCAGGGACTGGTTCTCAGCTTCAAAAATTTCCAAAGCTGAGAACAGATCTTTCCACCTGCAACTCCATCAGAGGCACTAGCCCTAGAGGCAGAGGTCTCTACCCTCCTGGCTCTCAGAGCTGTGGAAAGGGTTCTTCCCACACCAGGGCAAGGTTTGTACTCCAGGTACCCTTACCCCAAAGGACAGGAGAATGGCGGCCCATCCTGGATCTCAGATATTTAAACAAGCACCTTTTTAAAGCCAAAGTTCAAAATGGTGACTCTGAGAATTATCCTACCTCTCTAAAGGCCAGGGGACTGGCTAGCTTCCCTGGACCTCAAGGATGCCTACTTCCATATTCCCATCAAGCTCCCATCGAAAGTACCTCAGGTTCAAGCTGCCCTCAGGCCACTACCAGTTCAGAGCATTGCCCTTGACCTCACTTCTGCCCCAAGGGTATTCACCAAATGCCTGGCAGTAGCAGTTGCCTACCTAAAGAGGAAAAGATTGCCATCTTTCCTTACCTGGATGATTGGCTCTTAGTAGGCCAGTCCCCAGACCAGGTCAGTTTACACCTTCAGATAACGCAGCACTGCTTACCTCTCTAGGTTTCCTTCTGAATCTCTCAAAGTCAGTTCTAGAGCGGTCCAGCTTCTCCTTCATAGGGCAGAACTGAACACACAGGAAGCCAGAGGCCTTCCTCCCCTGGACAGGGCAAAGACCCTAGTCTCCTGGCCTCCTCATTTACCTGCAGGTCTCCCGGCCAGCAAGGTATTTTCTACAGCTCCTAGGACACATGGCTGCTTCCACAGCAGTTGTGCAAGAGCAAGATTTCAGATGAGGACATCCAGTTCCATTTGAGAGCTTTTGGTCTCAAGAAAGGATCCTCTTACCATGCTGATCCCAGTAACTCGAACCTGATCCAACCCTACAGTGGTGGCAGGATCAGGCAACCTGAACAAGGGTTCCTTTTGTCACTCAGTCTCATTCTCTAATCCTTACTACAGATGCTTCCCTCTTGGGCTGGGGAGCTCACATGGCGACCTCACCACCCAGGGTCTGTGGTCTCCCAGGAATCTCTGCTCCACATCGACCTGTTGGAGCCCAGAGCAGTTTTCTAGCACTTCAAGATTTTTCCAAATCTGTTCCAGAACAAAGTATTCAGGTCAGAACAGACAACACCACTACAATGTGGTACATCAACAACTTAAAGAGGCACTCGGTCCTACGGCCTTGTGCTGCAGGCGATGAAGTTATGGTCTCTGGCTTACTCCTGAACACCTCACTTGACCAGTTCACCTCCCAGGCAAGGACAATGTCCTGGCAGATGCTCTCAGCAGGATTTCCAGGGCCACCACAAATGGTCACTGGATCCCTAGTCTTGGGAGTAGTGGGATCTTTAGACTAAAGCAGGAGGTATCACCCAGAGGGCATGGTTTGAAGTTGGAAGGTGGAAGGGTGAGGGGAAGGAGGAGGTTTTCACGAGAGAGGTTGGTGGACCCTTGGAATGCACTGCCTGGTGAGCTGGTTCAGAGATCCACAGTGGAGGCTTCAAGAGGGTGGGACAGACACAGAAAGTGGATGTATCAGATGATAGCCTGTCCGGGGGATGGATGATGGGGTTTCTAGAGAACAAGGGATGGGAGGATCTCGGCACCCAACTAAGGATCTAGGTTCGAGCAGACTCGATAGACCGTAAGGCCTAATCTGCTGGCAAATAGTATGTTAGTATTTGCCAGATGGGGCACCCCGCAGATAGATCTTTTTGCAGCCCCAGACAATCACCAACTTCCTCTTTTTTGCTGCAGGCCCCCAGTGTTGGGCTCACTCCCCCTGGATGCCTTAGCCCTCAGTTGGGAGGAAGTTTTCTATGCCTTCCTCCTTTCCTCTCCTGTTCAAAGTGCTAGTCAAAATCAGATCCCAATCATGCAAAGTCATTCTGATAGCTCAGGATTGGCCAGACACCCTAGTATCCTCCTGCTGTCCGTAGCAGTCCATCCTCCCTGTCCCTTCCAGGAATCACAATCTGTTAACCTGTGCCCAGGAAGGGTCTGGTACCAGAATCTCAAATCTCTCAATCTCAAGGCTTGGTTCTTGAAGAGTTGAGGTTGCTGATTTACCTTTCCCAGGGTGTAATGGATATATTGAAGGCATGAAGGAAGCCTTCCACCAGAGCTACTTACAATTCCAAATGGAAAAGGTTTTCAATATGGTGCTCGGAAAAGCATATTTCCCCAGTCTCTGCTGATCTACCCACAGTCCTGGATTATATGGTCCACCTGAATTCTTTGGGAGACCAGCTACCCTGAAGGTGCACTTGGCAGCTGTGTCTGCTTTTATTTCAGCAGGTAAATCCTCTTCCCTTTCAGCTCATCCTGTATTTTCCAAGTTTTTTAAGGGGTTGATTCACACCAACCCTCCATTCAAGGATCCTGCCCCTGCCTGGGATCTTATGTTTGCATTGCTCAGCTTATGCAACCCCTCTTTGAGCCCTTGTCTTCAGCTGAACTCAAGTACTTGACTTGGAAAACTGTGTTTTTGGTAGCCATCACCTCTGCCAGACGCATAAGTGAATTACAAGCGTTGTCAGTGGAGCAGGGTTTCTCTTTTCACAGAGATAAGGTGGTCCTTCGGACTAACAGAAAGTTCCTGCCTAAGGTGGTTTCAGATTTCCACCTTAATCAATCTATTTCACTTCAGTGTGCTTCACTGACCACTCCTCCTCTGGGAGAGGATGCTGCACAGCCTAGATGTGAGAGAGGCCTTAGTTACTACATAGAGGCGTGCCAAGGGTCATAGGTTTGACTCCTCCAACTGTTCCCACCTATGGCGAGAAGTTGGTAAAGGAAGCCAGCCACTAAAAGATCCATTGCCAGGTGGATTGTCTCTTGTATCAATTCTGCTATGAGAAGTTGGGTAAAGTTCCCCCTCAGGCCTGAGGGCTCACTCTACCAGAGGTACAGCTGCTTCTCTGGCTGCTGCCAGAGACATTCCTATTCTAGAAATATGTCAAGCAGCTACCTGGAAAACCAGTTCACACTTTTACCAAGCATTACTCCCTGGACATCCAGGCTAGGAGTGATGCTGGTTTCTAACACAACCGTGCTTCGAAACCTATTTCTAAGTAGGTTCTGTCCCTCCTCCATGGGAGTACTGCTGTGTAGTCTGCAATTGTCATAATATAGCAAGACTTCATGTTGTTTGAAGAAAAATTACTCACCTTAGTAGTGTTGTTTCTTCTAATGGAATCTTGCTATATTATGACCTCCTCCTCCTGCCCTCTCAGAACCTCTGTTTTGGGGATGTGGGTGGGCAGTACAGGAATAAGCTTTTCTTTTTTGATGCCCACCTTGATTGAGCTTCCTTGTCAATCTTCACCATTCATTACTGCTTGGGATTTAAGCGGGCGCATCCCTTCTGGGAGTTTTTTTTTTTTGTTTGTTTTTAAGTTGGCTCCAGCGCCACCTTCGAGATGAGCGTATTCGTCATGCACGGCGGCTGTTAGGTGCCGCAGACTCCTCCTATATCTCAGTTCTGTTTCTCCGCCGTCAGGCTGCACCTGCGCGGTGGCGTATAGTGATTTCGGTTTCTTCAAGACTCCTCGTTTTCTCAGAAGGTTTTCACGATTCACTCGACGTTGTACACGGTAAGACCGTTCCTTTTGTTTTCTATCTCTGACGCCAAGTGCTTTATTGCTTTTTCCTTGTTTAGTTAGCTTCATGTCCGGTTGGGAGCAAGGTGTAAAGTCGGCGGGCCGCGCCTATCGTCGGTGCTCTGTGGCGGCATTTTCCATCTCGGACTGGCATGATGTCTGTCTCCATTGCTTGGGACCCAACCACAACATGGATCGTCTGCGCCCTGTTTCTCCATGGACTGTCATGTCCTCAAAGTTGCGGCGTTCAAGCTCGGCAAGGCCCGCCCGACCTTGAGGACAGCGTCCTCCAGGAGACTCCCAAGTAAGATCTCTAGGCCCTTCCCGGGTCCCTCCTGGGCCTGTACGGTCCGCTGGAGAAGGAGGCTTCCTCCTCCTCCTCTCTGCCAAGAGGAAGCTTCTCTGCGATGTCGGAGAGCGTCGTCGTCCCACCGGGGCGCGGCAGGGGACACCGCCTCGGCGATCACCTTCTCGGAGTGCAGGCTCCCCCAGTGTTGAGGCCCGCCTGCTGGGCCTGGCACAGTGGACCCTCGGCGCTGCCTTCTGGTGCGTTCCCGGATCGGCGCCCGCTTGTGCGTGATCGGGGAGGCGGCGCCATTAAGCAGCCGCCGCTCGGCCGGCAGTGCGAAGGCCGGTTCTTGTCGGTGGCGCGGGTTAGGTTCAGCGCGGGCGGCGCCGTGGGCCTAACTGGCGCGGCAGGGGCCAGGACCGGGCCTGGCTGTCGCAGGTGGCTGGGGTCGTCCAGCGCTGTCCCTAGCACTGGCGCCGTTCGCTGCGCCATTCCTCCGGGGACCCGTGGGGTTGCCAGCATCGAGGTTCTGCTGGTCTCGTCCTCTTCAGAGGCCTATGATTCAGATGAGGACCCATCCTGGCTCCCTGACTCTTCGGAGTCGGGGTCCCCGGTGGTACGGGGTGCTAGGCGGCACAGCGGCCCTCCGCTGTCCCTCCCGTCCTCCCTGAGGGCCCTCGGGCTGGGGTGGCCCTGGGTCCCGGGGAGGGTGATGTGGTGGGGACTGAGGGGGTCCCACTCCTAGGGGTCTCGACAGCTACCCTCCCGGGTGCTGTTGCCACCTCAGGGGTGAGGCAGCTGGAGTCGAGGGGAGGGCTCTCTGAGTCCGGGGGTGAAGGCGTGGGGCGGTCATCGCGGTCTCCTGGCCACCCCTCATGGGGTGGCTAGGAGTAATAGCGCCGAACCCCGCCTTTCCCTGTTGGGTCCTGGGGTTTCCTCCGGTGGCATTGCTGTGGACTGCCCTTCTGGATCCATGCAGTCCTGGGTTCATCACAGGGGAAGATTCCCCCCGGGCTCTTCCAGGCATCGCATCCCCAGGGTCTCGTCTTGCGGTGTGGTTTGTTGTCCGGGATCCCGCCAGCTCGGGCTCCATTCCCCGGATTTCAGAGTCCTAGCAGAGGTCAGTTGCCTCTTCGCAGGTGCCCTTCTCCAGTACCTCTGCTTCCACCCCCCGCTCTTCCAGGCCATGTCGGTCCTACGGGTCCGTTATCCTGGGAGCAGTTCAGAGGTTCTGCGGCCTTCCCCTCATACGTTGGACATATGCATGAGCGGGTCTTTCGACTCTCCCCACCGCCGCAGGAATCTTCTGGACATTCGAGCTCTCCATCATCCTCGTCTTCCTCCTCTGAGGGAGAGGAACCCCTTGCTCACCTTTCTTCCGACACTGATTTCACTGAATATCAGCGATTCCTTTCGAGGATGGTGAGGGATCTTCGAATCTCTTACGTTAGGCGAGACAATACTGAACGGGAGACGTGAATTCCTTGGAGAATTCAGTGCCCAACACCTGGTGGTACCTTCCTGGCCTATCCCCTTCCAGGGACGTCTATCCGTTCCTGGCAGTCGCCAGCCGCCCTTTCTCCAGCCCCGGCAGACTGTCGTCGAAGGTATTGTGCCCCCTCGGATCCTGGGTACCCTTCCCAACCCGTCCTCGGGTTTGGTCTACCTAGAGACTCCTTCCGGGCGTCTCCGCCTGGCGCATGACTGTCCACCGGATTCGGAATCCCTACAGTTCGACCGGTGGGGGCGAAGAGTGTTCTCTTCTTCTCGTGCGGTGGCTTGCATTGCATCGCATCACATCAGGCTCACCACGCTGCCTACAGTCGGCATCTGTGGTCGATGCTCTCCCAGCTCTTAGCATCAATGCCTGATACAGAGCACACCAGACAGGCTGTTGCCCTCTCTGCTATAGGCCTGGAGCTGGCAAGACACCAAGCAAGGGCATCTTATGACGCCAGTGAGGTGGCTTCCAGGCTTGCGGGGACAGCGATCTGCATTAGGCGGATGGCATGGCTTCGTCTATCAAGGTTGTCACCCTGGCCCAGCGTGGGGTGATTTGCTCTGCTTCCGGGGACCCGTCTTTTTCCTCAGAGCTAGGAGACTTCTGCAGGGCTTCCTCCGTCTCCCGTCCTCGAGAGGCACTTCTAACTCTCCTCCAAGCTTCTCTGTATTGCCAGGGTCTTCCCTTCTGTTTTCTCACCAACAGGAGGCTGGGGGTCTTGTTCCCTCAGAGTTCTACCCCCCTTTTTAAGGGGAGGGCTTGGTACTCACCCAAGCAGTAATGAATGGTGAAGATTGACAAGGGAAGATATGAAAATTACGTACCTACCGTAATTCTTGATCTTCTCTTGTATCTTCACCATTCATTACTGATATCCACCCACCTTCCCCTCAGTGGCCTCCTTCTGTGGCGTCTCCCCCTCCCGTCTCGTTCCTCTTACTCCCCTTGGCCTTTATGCCAAAAAAAAAAAAATTTTCTGCTCTTTTCCCCATTCTTGTGAATGGATCTCCTTTTTTCCTCAAGGTAAAGGGGACGAGCACGGTTCCAAATTTCTCTAATTCTGAGGGAACTCTTTCTGGCTGCCCTATGGTACGATTCCTTACCCTCTTCAGGTCATGCAGTTTCACAGTCCAGGTGACCATACCCTATCTTGGCCTCCGCAAAGTCCGGAATCCCTCTGGCAGGTCTTGTTTCAAGCTCTTCTAGCTGCTGACCGAATTTGTCAGCTCTGAGCATCTGTCTGCCTTGCCCTGGAAAGTCTGAGTTCCACTCTACTTTTCATTCAAAACTGCCTTCGAGAAGGCATAGTTTTTCCCATACATGTCTGTGTTTGCACTTAACAAGGTGCTAAGGGATTTAGTCCCCTTCTTGGATGGACGCTCTACCCGGAACAGTTTCTGCCTGGACAGCCTAGGGCCCTCAACTAGGATGAAGGGGTTTGCATGTTGAGAGTTCAGAGAGTCTGCCCTCTTCGGATCTGTTCAGGTGGTTCGGTTGAACCTCCCCTCAGTCCTGCCAACTGGGATTCTTGCTCCCTGGTCAGTTTCGAGCCTTTAAGCCTCTCAACCAGTGCTCGATGGGCACTGTCCTCCCTCTCAACATGTTTATTTCTTTCTTTCTTTCTTTCTTCTCTTTCTCTTCTTCCCCTTTCCTCCTCTCTGTTCCTCCCTTAGAGCCGCCCCGGAAAGGAGGCCCTGCGGTCCCTGGGTAGAATTCTCTCTCTCTGTCTACTCTCCGCCAGCTTTTCCTTTTCAGTTTATTTCCTTTCCTTTTCTATCCTCATCTCTGTTGCCTCGCTTTTTCTTTTTCTTATCCTTTATTTCGCCTCTCCGACCACCAGAACCAGAACTGAGATATAGGAGAGTCCTCGGCTTATGACGCCTCGCGTAATGTAATATGTCGTCCTCGAGGTGGCGCCTGGAGCCGCCTTTAAAAAAAAAAAAAACTCCCGAGGCGGGTGCGCCACCGGCTTAACAAGCAATAATGAATGGTGAAGATACAAGAGAAGATCAAGAATTACGGTAGGTACGTAATTTTCATTTTCACCTAACTTTTGGGTGAATTGGTGTTGTGTTTTGCATTTTGGGTCTCCTGACTTGAGTCTTTGTTTTAGGCCAAAAATGAGTGTTTATGTTAGTAGCCAGTTGGCTAGTGTAGGTTTACAGCTTCCACACAGAACCTTGGTGAGTTTTAGCTCGTAAAGATCTGACAGTTTGCGTTTGAAGCACAAAAGACAGAGTTTTCAACCGAGCTTGCGCTCTAAGTTTCATGCCTGCATGGAAAGTTAACTATTTCACCTCCGGAGCAGTTCTAACCTGCGGTCATAGTGCAATTGTCATAATATAGCAAGACTCCATTAGAAGAAACAACATTACTAAGGTGAGTAATTTTTTCATCCCTTCCTATCCTAGAAAAATTATTGGATCATCCAGGTTGATAGGTGAGGCTGCTTGCACCTGTTTAACTCACTCAGCCCCATAGCGCGTATGTGCGTCATCAGGAAAATTCCTCTAGTCCCCATAACGCATATGTGCATCAGGTATTCACTTCATCTCATCCCCAGAGCGCATTTGTGCATCCTGCACTTATTATGCACTTTCTGGATCAACCAGTCAGGAATAAGGTTATTGGTAAGTGCAGGTCGGTAGGAAACATTCCTACCTACCAGAATACCAACTTTATATTGGACACATTTGCTACCTTTCAGTTTTTTTAGGTTAAAAAGTGAAGAAAATGCTATTTTTCTCCATTGCCGGATTGCAGGTACCGTTAAAAAAAAAAAAAAAATTGTAAATGCTAGAAACGTGTGATCCCTAATTTAAAAGCTCTTTTCATTGTGAAACATTAGTATGTTGGTGTCTGGGAGCTAGGAGGTGTACTTTTGTTTTAGTTTTTTGGGGATAACAAAAGTGTAAAAATGAGATTTTCATCCATTTCAAATACTGTGTAGTAGTAAAAAAAAAAAACACTGTAAATGCTAGACACGTGTGTGACCCATCATTTGAAAGGTCTCTTTACTGTGGACATGGTGTCTTGGGTCTAAGAGATGTACTTTTTATGATGCAGGTTTTTATTTGGGAACAAAATGTAAAAAAAAAAAAATGCTCTTTCTAGGAGCGTGGATATGTTGTTCATCCACACTGTTTGGCATGTCCCTTTCCCCTTTAAATCTTGCCGCAAGTCTTCAGCTGGCTCCTCCCACCCACTCTGGTGGTATAAACCTCGGCTCCGGCCCGTGATGCCAGATCTTCCTTTCCGCTGTAAGATACAGGTACCCTCGTGCTTCACAGCAATTCGTAGGCCCTGGATTCAAAGCGTCGGTTTTTACTGCAACTTACCTTAAAACTTGTTTGAGTTATCGATTCCGATAGTAGCGCATTGGACATGGAGGATAAATCTGCTCCCGGATTTCACCGGTGCTCCTGCAGCCAGAAGATGTTGCGCACTGATCCCCACCTAACGTGCGTCTACTTACTAGGTGTCGGATAAAACACCTCCACCTGCACGTTCTGCCTGGCCTTCCATCCCAACATCCTGGACAACCGCTTGGCACGCCTAAAATTGGGGAGATCAGAGAAAAGGAACCCGCCGGTGAAATCGAAGGAGGCGAGGTGGGCGGTTTCCGTGGCTGCGGGATCCGCCGTGCAGTTGGAGCAAATGGAGGCTTTTGAGGAGGAAGCAGCTCAAGAATCGGACCTTTTTTGTTCCTCTGAACCTCGGTTCCACCTTTTTGGGCTCCTTCAAGGAGTTGTACCAGTCTCTTCCCCCCCGGGTGAGGCGCCCTCGGGCTTGCACTCCTCCCGCCCTCGGAAAAGGGGGAAGGACCTGAAATCTTCGTCCCAACTGAGACGTTCTTGGGACCGAGAAAGGTCAGAGTCCCAGGAACTCACGGTCTCGACCTCGGTCGAGATTGCATCCTCGGCCGCCGGCTTCACAGATCTTCTGTCTGGCCAAGAGATCGAGGAAGTGGCCGACGAGGTTGAGATTTCTCTCGATCTGATGGACCCTATTTCGCCGACTCCAGTCGACGATTCTTTGGAAAGGACTCTGGTCCTTGTCTTTCCCGATGAGGAGACCCAACCAGCTGGTGTCACCATCAAGGAAACTGTTCTGGACCCTCTGTTTTCACCGACCCTGGTGTCTCCTGATCGTCCAAGTCGGCCAGCCCGATCTCGATCGAGGTCCAGAACCCCCTCGGTCGAACGACCGAAAAAGAGTCATAAGCACTCTAAAAAAGAGGCATCGCCGCAGATCCTCATCCTCCTCTGATGAGGAGAGGCTTAGACGGATACTCCATCGATGCTATGAGGATCTTATGTGGCAACAGCTGATTTTGACCGGGCAGAAGCCGATTCCGCCATCCACCCCAACCATCACTTGGCTACCGCCTCCTGGGCTGACTCCGACCCCTCTGGAACCGAAGCCTTTGGTTCCCCCGCCCGTGGGGCCGGCCCGTATCCTGGCTCGGCCCATCTCGGTCTCTCCACCGATTATGGTGAAACTGCTGCCTAAGCAGCCTCAAGGAGGGTCTCCCTCGAAAGAGGATCGTACAGACACTGGGCTTCCCCGACGTCTGTCCATCATGGTTACCCCTGACTGCCCCCAGCGGATCGAAGGGGACATAGGCAGGAGACCGTTGTACCACGACTCCTCGGACTCTGATGTCACAGGACTGCACTTCCATCCTGGGGATGAGTCCTCCGTGGCAGGTTTAGAGGAGGGGTACTTTCTCCTTTCAAGGCATTCTCTGCCTGATCTCCGAATCCACCGGAATGCCCCTGGAGTCTATCCAGAAAAGGGGGATACCCTGACGGAGGCCTTTCCAGTGGCCAAAGCCATCACTGGCTCAGCCCTTGAGCTCTGGCAGTGCCCAGCTTCCTGCCCAGCACTGTCTGCCCGCATGGCCCGCAAGTATGCAGTGCCCATGGGGTCCCTTCCGGGATTCACAGAACACCCTTCGGCCGAGAGCCTGCTGACCGCTTCTGTGTTTAGACGTACTGGTAGCTCGGCCGACACAGACCGACCCCTGGACAAGGAGTCCAAAAATATGGACCACTCTGCCCGCAAGGTCTACACGGCCTCTTCCTTAGGCCTTCGTCAGGCCAGTTCGGCTGTCATTATGGCACACTTCTCTCATGCCCTCCTTGAGTCATTAGATGAAGTCCTCCCTCATCTCCCGGCAGACATGCAGACCATGGTCAAGCAAGTCCGTGATCAGGGCCATGCTGTTGCAAAACAGCAGCTCCAGACAGCCCTAGACATCGGGGATTCTTGTGCCCGCTCGTTAGCCACAGTGGCCACTCGCCACAGGGCCTGGCTGAGGCTGTCCTCCTTCCTGGCAGATACCCAGCACAGGTTAGCTGATGTTCCCTTCTTTGGCACCGACTTGTTCGGTCCAGGAGTGGACGGTCACCTTCAGCGTATCAAGCAGTCCGGTGCCACCTTGGATGCTATCTCTGCAAAAGGTTCTTCGGGCAAGAACCAGCAGGAAAAGAAAGAAGCCATTTCGGCATTCTTCCCCTGCGGTCAGGCAGCTCTCCTATCAAGGAGGCCAGCAGCAGCAGCAGGCTCAAGCTTGGCACCCACGGCTCAAGCAGGGTCCTCAACAGCCCCGTAAAGGAGGCCAAGGCGCAGGTCCAGGAGCCTTCTCCTCCTCCTCCTCTAAGCCTGCTCAGTGACGAGTTGGGGGTTGCCACCCCTACACCCGTCACGCCAGCTCTGGGTCCTCCCGTGGGGGGCCGGCTCCACCACTTCAGACAACATGAAGTCTTGCTATATTATGACATATGCATTGAGTCCCAACCTTCGAACTGCTCCGGAGGTGAAAGAGTTAACTTTTCATGCCAGGCATGGAACGCTGAGCTCGAACTCGGTTGAAAACTCTGTCTGTTGTTCTTCAAACTCAGACTGTCAGATTCTTTACTCCGCCTCACTGAACAGTAGCTCCAGATATTTCTCCTTCTGCTCAGTTCATTTTGTTGGTTAAAGTATTATTTTCTCGGTTTTTTGACCGAATTTAAACCGCAACCGGTCGGTTCAAGCTCTGTCTGTGGTATTTGTAAGTACTAGATAGGTTTTACATTTACTTTCTGTGTGGAACTTGTAAATGGTTTATCGGTTCGGTTTGAACCGATCAGGTTGTTTAAAACAAAAGCGATTAAAATTGTCCAGTCATTTTCCCCGGTTCCGACCGAACCGGCACCATCAGGTAAGCGTATGGTTCAGTCGGTTCCACCGGTTCAAGAGTATGATTTAGAGGAATTTTATGAACTGGAGGAGGGGGGAAGAGGAGTATGAGGAGAGTGAATGTGGATTTGAAAGTCTGGATGTGCCCATTGAACCGGACATCTCCCCAGAGCAGACCTTCAGGAGTGTCTCCTCCTAGGTTTTCTGAGTCCCCTTCTCATTTTATGTTTTATTAAAAAAAAAGTGGCTGAAACCCTCCAGCTCCCTATGGAGGAAGCTGTGGATGATCAAGAGGAGCCTGACTATGTAGAAATGATGGATATCCCAGAGTCTAGAAGACGGTCTATTCCTTTGCATAAATCTTTTGGAAAACAGACATTAAAAATTCTAAAAACTCCTCACACTATACCTCCTGTGGATAAGAGAATGGACAAGAGGTACACATTGTCAGGCTCTGATACGGAGTTCCTTACACAACAATGCAGCCATGTTGGGGTAGTGCAGGCTGCAGCCTGTGACAAGGCAAATATTGCCTTGGCTTCACACACCCCTGACAAGGACTCCAGGAGGATTGATGCCATGGCAAAGAAACAGTACATGGCAGCATCCTTGGGACTCAGGCAGGCTAATTATATGGCTTATGTTGCTAGATACCAGAAATCCAGATGGGATACTGTTATGGCTCTAGAAAACAGGTCCTAGGCCAGCTGCCAGGCGCTGGAGTAGGTGGCTGCTGATGGTATTGGGGCATCAAGGTGCAATTCCATGCTGCAGTGGACTCTAATGATGTGTCATCAGAGTCATGGCTACATCTGTGGCCCTGCAGAATGGCTTGGCTCAGATGTACTAGCCTGTCACAGGATACCCAGACTAAGGCCATGGATTTTCCTGTTGTGGGTAATTCTCTATTGGGAGCAGCCAGAGAATTACATGAAGAAAATGGATGAGTATAGGACCACCTATAGGAGTGCACAGGCCAAGGAAGGCAGGCCACTCCTCAAAGGCAGCCTTCCAGGGGCAGGGGCAGGCCTTTCATAGGCCTTTTACCAAGCCCAGGCCTCCTCTTCAGCTTATGCCCAGAGGGGTTCTTTAGAGGGAGAGGCAGGCCGGGTGCAAGCAGACCTGCTTCCACCCCTCAGCCTAAAGCCCTGCCAAGCAGGCACCCTGATGGGGTGGCCAGGGCCATTCTCCACTACCTGTAGGGGGCAGGCTGGCTTACTTTGTCCAGGACTGGAAGTCTCTTAACATCAGACAAGTGGGTCCTGGAAGTAGTAAGCCAGGGACTGGTTCTCAGCTTCAAAAAATTTCCAAAGCTGAGAACCAGATCCTTTCCACCTGCAAATCCATCAGAGGCACTTGCCTTAGAGGCAGAAGTCTCTACCTTCCTGGCTCTCAGAGCCGTGGAAAGGGTTCCACCCCTACACCAGGGCAAAGGATTGTACTCCAGGTACTTCCTTACCCCAAAAAAGACAGGAGAATGGCGGCCCATCCTGGATCTCAGATACCTAAACAAGCACCTTTTAAAACCAAAATTCAAAATGGTGACTCTGGGAATTATTTTACCCTCTCTAAGGCCAGGGGACTGGCTAGCATCCCTGGACCTCAGGATACCTACTTCCATATTCCATCAAAGGCTCCCATCGAAAGTACCTCAGGTTGAGAGCTGCTCTCAGGCCATTACCAGTTCGGAGCAGTGCCCTTTGGCCTCACCTCTGCTCCACGGGTATTCACAAAATGCCTGGCAGTAGCAGTTGCCTACCTAAGAAGGCAAAAAATTGCCATCTTTCCTTACCTGGACGACTGGCTCATAGTAGGCCAGTCTCCAGACCAAGTCAAGTTACATCTTCAGATAACTCAGCAACTGCTTACTTCTCTAGGTTTCCTTCTGAATCTTCCAAAGTCGGTTCTAGAGCCTGTCCAGCTTCTCACCTTCATAGGCGCAGAACCGAACACAGAGGAAGCCAGAGCCTTCCTTCCTTTGGACAGGGCAAGGACCCTGGTCTCTCTGGCCTTCTCATTCACCCTGCAGGTCTCTCGATCAGCAAGGTATTTTCTGCAGCTCCTGGGACACATGGCTGCTTCTACAGCAGTAGTGCAAGGAGCCAGATTTCAGATGAGGGACATTCAGTTCCATTTGAGAGCCTTTTGGTCTCAAAGAAAGGACCCTCTAACCAAGTTGATTCCAGTAACTCGAACCCTGATCCAATCCTACAGTGGTGGCAGGATCAGAACAACCTGAGACAAGGGGTTCCCTTTGTCACTCAGTCTCACTCTTTAATCCTTACTACAGATGCATCCCTCTTGGGGTGGGGTGCTCACATGGGCGACCTCACTACCCAGGGACTGTGGTCCCCTCAGGAATCTCTGCTCCACATCAACCTGTTGGAGCTCAGAGCAGTTTTTCTAGCACTTCAAGCTTTTTCCAAATCTGTTTAGAACAAAGTTGTACTGGTCAGAACAGACAACACCACTACAATGTGGTACATCAGCAAGCAAGGAGGCACTCGGTCTACGGCCTTGGGCACCGAGGCAATGAAGTTGTGGTCTCTGGCTTACTCCCTGAACACCTCCCTTGAGGCAGTTCACCTCCCAGGCAAGGACAATGTCCTGGCAGATGCTTTCAGCAGGATTTCCCAGGGCCATCACGAATGGTTACTGGATCCACTGGTCCTGGGGGGTAATATTTGCCAGATGGTGCACCCCGCAGATAGATCTTTTTTCAGCCCCAGACAATCACCAACTTTCCCTTTTTTGCTGCAGGCCCCCAGTGTTGGGCTCAGTCCCTCTGGATGCCTTACTTCTCAATTGGGAAGGGAAGTTTCTCTATGCTTTTCCCCCCTTCCCTCTCCTGTTCAAAGTGTTAGTCAAAATCAGATCTCGATCCTGCAAAGTGATTCTGATTGCTCCAGATTGGGCCAGACAACCCTGGTATCCACTCCTACTGTCCTTAGCAGTCCATCTTCCCTATGTCTTCCCAGGAATCACAATCTGTTAACCTGTGCTCAGGAAGGGTTTGGTACCAGAACCTCAAATCTCTCAATCTCAAGGCCTGGCTCTTGAAGGTTAGAGTTTGCTGATCTACACCTCTCCCAAGGTGTAATGGATATATTGAAGGCTTCTAGGAAGCCTTCCACCAGGGCTACTTACAATTCCAAATGGAAGAGGTTTTCCATATGGTGCTCTGGGAAGCATATTTCCCCAGAATTTGCTGATTTACACACAGTCCTGGATTATATGGTCCATTTAAACACTTTGGGGCTGAGACCAGCTACCCTAAAGGTGCATTTGGCAGCTGTGTGTGCTTTTATTTCAGCAGGTAAACCCTCTTCTTTCAGCTCATCCTGTATTCTCTAAGTTTTTTAAAGGATTGCTTCACACCAACCCTGCATTCAGGGACCCTGCCCCTGCCTGGGATCTTAATGTTTGCATTGCTCAGCTTATGCAACCTCCCTTTGAGCCCTTGTCTTCAGCAGAGCTTAAGTATTTGACTTGGAAGACTGTGTTTCTGGTAGCCATCACTTGTGCCAGGCCTATAGTGAATTACAAGCTTTGTCAGTGGAGCCTGATTTTATCTCCTTTCATAGAGATAAGGTGGTCCTCCAGGACTAACAGGAAGTTCTTGCCTAAGGTGGTTTCAGATTTCCACCTTAATCGATCTATTTCTCTTCCAGTGTACTTCACTGACCATTCCTCCTCTGGCGGAGGAGGGTTGCACAACAGAATGAAGAGGCCCTTAGTTACTACATTGAGCGTACCAAGGGTCACAGGTTTGACTCCTCCAACTGTTCCTCACTTATGGTGAGGTTGGTAAAGAAACCTGCCACTAAAGATCCATTGCCAGGTGGATTGTCTCTTGTATCCAATTCTGTTATGAAAAGCTGGGTAGGTTCCTCCTCAGGCCTGAGGGCTCACTCTACCAGAGGTACAGCTGCTTCCCTGGCTGCTGCGGGGACATCCTATTCTAGAGATTTGTCAAACAGCTACCTGGAAAACAGTTCACACCTTTTCCAAGCATTACTCTGGACATCCAGGTTAGGAGTGATGCTCAGTTTGCACAACTGTACTTCAGAGCCTGTTTCTAAGTAGGTTCTGTCCCTCCTCCATGGAGGTACTGCTGTGTAGTCTGCATATGTCATAATATATGGCAAGACTTCATGTTGTCTGAAGAAAAAATTACTCACCTTAGTAATGTTGTTTCTTCTAATGGAGTCTTGCTATATTATGACCTCCCCTCTGCCCCTCTCAGAACCTCTGTTTTTGGGATGTGGGTGGGCAGTGCAGTGTTGAGTAGTAGATGCTCACCTTCTTTCACCCCTCCATTTTTGGGGTGACTGGGTATAGTGTTTTTCATTTTTGGGTCTCCTGACTTGAGTTTTTGTTTGGGACCAAAAAATGTGTTCTTATGTTTAGTAACCAGTTGGATAGTGTAGGTGTACAGCTTCCACACAGGACCTTAGTGAGTTTAGCTCGTAAAGATCTGACAGTTTGAGTTTGAAGAACAACAGACAGAGTTCTAGGGACATGGATATGTTGTTCATCCACACTTATTGGCAGGTTCCTTGGCGCTTTAAATCTTGCCGGTAGGTCTTCAAGCTGGCTCCTCCCACCCACCCGGGTGGTAAAACTCTCTGCTCCACCCCATGGCGCCCAGATCTTCGCCCGCTTAGGCTCAGGTTTTCCCTCCTGCGCTCTGCGTATAAGACTGGTTCCTAACTCTTCGGTTTTCCGAAATTAATCTCTTAAGGTTTTCTAGACTTCGGTCAACTTTTCCCTCGCGGCTGTGATGGACAAATCGACTCCCGGTTTCCGGAGATGCCCATGCAGGCAGAAGATGTCTCGGACGGATGCGCACGCCACGTGCGTCTACTGCTTGGGCCTTGAGCATGACCCGCAGGCTTGCGACCTGTGCACTTCTTTCTCGGCCTACGTCCTGGAAGACCGTGCTTCCAGTCTGCAACAGGCGACCAGCGTTACCCTCAGTAAAGTAGAAGAGGCCCGGTTGGCAGTTTCCGCGGCGGCGGGCTCGGCGGATCAGCTAGAGCAGATGATCGCCGTCGAAGAGGAGGCGGCGCAGACCGCATCTTCCTTGGCCACGGCATTTATCCCGCTCTGTCTGGGATCTTCATATTCTGCTTCCTTTAAGGAGCTTTGTCTCTCTCTCTCTCTCTCTCTCTCCACTAAGAGAGAGGGACCAACATCTGCTGGACCTTCCTCTCGGTCCAAAAAGAAGGACAAGGGTAAGTCCCTCTGTCGACGTTCTTGGGAGGCGGGAGGTCCCCCTCCCCAAGTGGTCGACCATTGACTTGGTGATCTAACCCCCGACCACTGGCTTCATGGTGTCCCCGTCAGGTCAGTTGACCGAGTCTCCTGTCCAGCATGATCGAGATCTTTCTCGACCCGTTGGAACGAGTTGTCGACACGGTGAAGCTTAATCCTCTCTCAGTTCCCCGGTGGTGGTTGAGGATCCCGTGGGCTTGCCAGTGCCTCCGGTTCCAGAGCCCTTGGGTGTTCCCTCTGAGCCAAGGGGAGGGCGGGTTCCCCCCGCTCCTTCCCCGCACCCTCCTCAGAAAAGCCGAGGTTTGCGGTCTTGGTCTTGGACTTCTTCGCGGTCCAGCCAATCCCACCACTATAGGCTGTCTCGGCACCGCGGCAAGCGGCGCCGCCGCTCGTCCTCTTCCTCGGACGAGGGGAGGCTTTGACGTAAGTTGCGTTGGCGATATGAGGGACCTCATGAGGCAACAGCTTCCTGCTGGCGGAACAAGCCCGGCGGCGTCGCCTTCGGCCATTAAGTGGCTGTCACCGGGCGGCGAAGCAACCTTCGCTTTGGCCGAGCGCCTGTTTCCAGGCCTGTTGCTCAGCGAAACCAGCTGCTCCACCGATTATGGTGGAACCTCTGCCTCCACAGCCGTTGTTTGGGGCTCCGACCAGAACTCTCGGTGGCTCAGGGGTTTGCCCCATAGGCTGTCGTCACACTCCGCGATACGCCCTCGGCAGGTGGAGGTGGCTCAGGTCGAGCAGCTCTTTGCGGACTCTTCTGAGTCGGCGGCGATTCTCCCTTTCTCCAGGCGAGTGGACTTGGAGTCCTCTGGAGGTCAGTCGCTGGGCGATAGCCCTTCGTCCTTTCTGGGTTTGCTTAGTCTCATCTCGGGTCACTGGGATGCTGCTCGGACCCATATCAGCGGGCAAAGTATCCCCTCAGGAGAATATTGGACGAGGGATTCCCCTCGGTGGCTTTTCCTGATGGCGAGGCCATTGTGGGCCCGGCCTTGGAGCTCTGACTGGCCCTGCTTCCTGCCCTGCGCCTTCGGCCAGGATGGCCAGAATGTCACGGTCCTACGGTTCCTGTCTGGTTTCTGGAACATCCCACTCAGCTGAGGGTTAGTTACCGACAAGCGTTTCCGGCGTGCCAAGCGCTAGGGGCTGGACAAACCACCCGACAAAGGTCCAGAAACTGGACTCGCCGGGCGAAAGTCTACATTCACGTCCTCCTTGGCCCGTCAAGCCAGCTTCGGAAGCGCTTATGGCACATTTCTCCCATGCCGTTGAGGCTCCTTGGGCAGTAGTCCCTCATCTCGGCTGACCTGCAGACCACGGTTGAGCAGGTGCAGGACCAGGGAGCAGGGCAGTGGCCAAGCAGCAACTTCAGACTGCTCTGGGCTTGGAGACTCATGTGCCAGGTCAGTAGCGGCGCGGTAGTATATCTTGCCGTCGGGCATGGCTGAGATATCCACCTTACAGCGGATACCCAGCACAAACGTGTGGGATGTCCCTTGCAAGGGACCGAAACTTCGGCCCTGGGTGGAAGGCCACCTCCAGAGGGTGAAGTCCAATGCCACTTTAGACTCTGTCTTATCTGCTCAGAGGGACAGGGCCGCAGACTCTAACCAAGCCCTTTAGATCCGTCTGCGCATGACAGCGTCCGGGCCAGCAGGCTCTATGGGCATCCCAAACCAGTACGGCTTCCTCCTCGAAGCAGGGAGGTAAAAGCCCAGGAGGTCCCTCGGCGGTCCCTCCTCCAAGCCTGCACAGTGGCGGGTTGAGGGGTGTAGCCCCAACCTCGAGTCACCTCACCTGAGATTCCCCGTGGGCGGCTCGGTACTTCCTTTCCACCTGGTCTGCTATTACCACAGACCCGGTGAGAGTGTTGGAAAGTGGTAGGAAGGGCCTACCTCTGGAGTTCGAGCAGGCCCCGCCCTCAGAGACCGTCGCCCGAGACCTAGTGATCCGCAGCCTCGCTGTCGGCTCGCCAGAACGACATCGCTCTGCTCCTCGAGAAAGAGGTGATCAGAGAGGTGGCGGACCCTCCCTCAGACCAGGTTGTGTCCAGGTACTTCCTGGTCCCAAAGCGGATGGGGGCTGGCACCCCATTCTCGACCTACAGACCTAAACAAGTTCCCTGAGGTCTAGAACCTTCAGGATGGTCACTCTGGCTCAGATAATACCATGCTGGAGCATGGCTGATATAGTACTGTCTCTCTGAACCTGCAGGACGTGTGTTCACATCCCTATCCGTCTGTCTCACCAAGATTCCCTCAGCTTTCCGGGCGGAAGGATCACTTTGAGTTCGAGCCATGCCCTTGGCCTGTCTCCTGCCAGGGTCTTCACCAAATGCATGGCAGTGGTGACAGCATTCGCACGCCGGTCCGGTGTACCTTACCTGGACGATTGGCTGATAGCACCCTCAGACGGAGATGGGCGGTCCAGAATCCAGCCCTCAGGTTTGCTCTCAAGTCGGCCTCCTCACCAAAAGCCAAGCGGAACTCGAACTCGAAGCAGGTGATTCTCTTCATCAGGGCAGGCCGACTCTCTTTGAGAGCTGAAACCTGACTCCCAGCGGACAGGGCCGGTTCTTCCTCCTTTGCCCGATCATTTCTGGTTGAGGCAATTGCGCCCTGCCTGGGACTTCCTGTGCCTCCTGGGTCTCATGGCGGCCTGCACCAGCGTGGTCAGTAGGGCCCGCTGGAACATCACCCCCCCTTCAATGGGGCTGGCCAGTGATGGTCTCAATGTTGCGATCCATTGGACCAGCTAGTAATGGTGACCCAAGGGATGTGGGCGGCTCTCCAGTGGTGGATCGTTCCAGCTCATCTGCAGAAGGGCATCCGTTTATCACCCGAGCTCGATCTCTCTATGACCGACTCCTCTCTGATGGGTTGGGGTGCCCATCTGGGGAGCACAAGGCGCCACGGCCTCTGGTCCCAGCGGAGGTCGATGCCACATCAACCTGCTGGAGCTCGAGGCGGTCCGCCTAGTTCTCACCGCCTTAAGCTCCGTTTCTACGGGGTCAAGTGGTTTGGGTCCAGGCGGACAATACACGCGACCATATACTACACCTAAATAGCAAGGCGGGACACGCTCCATGTGCCCTTGTGCAGAAGCTCTCTACATTTGGTCACTGAAGCAGCCTGGGCGGATCTCCTAGCCATTCATGTGCAGGGCCTCCAACACCCTGCCGATGCCTAAGCCGGATAGGGGCTGTGTCCCCAGTGGTCTCTCCTGCGGAGGTAGTCAAGATCTATTCTCCCCATTGGGGCACACACCTCCAGGTGGATCTGTTTGCCTCCAGGAGAGCGAGAAGCTGAGGCTGTTCCATGCCGCCCCCTCAGCAGGGCTCGCTGCAGGGGATGCCTTCTCGAGGCCCGTGGACCCGGGCCTCTTCATGCCTTTCCCCATTTCCCTTGATCCACAAGGTGCTTCTCAAGCTGAGGAAGGACAAGGCGCAGGTGATTCTGGTAGATCCCAAACTGGCCCGCCAATGCTGGTATCCAGATCTCCTCAGCCTCAGCTCAGGCTCCGAGGCAGCTTCCAGCTCGCCCAGACCTGCTTTCAGTCAATCAGAGGAGGTGTTCCATCGGACCTTCAGTCCCTGCACCTTACGACCTGGTTCTCAGTGGCTGAGTTCAGGCCTTAGGTCTTTCCGGCGAGGTCCTCAATGTAGTTGAGGCATCCCATAAGGAGTGGACCAGGAAATGCTATGCCTTCAAATGGAAAAAGGTTTCCATTTGGTGTCAAACAGGGCCTGGACCCTTCCTCCTGTTACCCAAGCAACATCTTGGACTGTTATGGTCCCTTTCTCCAGCAATAGCTCGGGTCCAGCGACCTAAAGAGTGCACCTGGCAGCCATCTCTGCTTACAGGCGCGGGCGGGAAGCAGTCGATGTAGCGCAGAAGAAGGTGGTCTGGGCGCTTTTTCAAAGGCCTTGATCACATTTCCTCTCAGTCGAGAACCTCCACCTCTGTTGGATCTACTGCTGGTGGCAAAGCTCATGGGCAAGCCATTGAACCAATGCACAGGTGTGATCTCTCTCACCTGTAGTGGAAGACCGCCTTCTTGGTGGCTATTCGTCAGCCAGAAGGATGGGAGGCTCAGGCGCTTTCCAGCCAGGTCTCCTTACCTGGTCTTCCACAGGGACAAGGTTGTCCCTGCCCCACCTGAAATTCCTTCCGAAGGTGGTGTCGAGTTCACCTTAACAATGGTGTTGACTCTGCCCGATGTTCTACCCCAATCACACCTCGGAGGCTGAATATAAACCACTACTCTGGACCCTAGAAGGGTGCTCACTTACTATAAGGAGCGCCGCGGCTGAAATTCAGGAAGGTTGCATGCTGTTTATCAATCACGGCTGAGCCGCACCTGGCAGACCTGCAGCCAAGCGGATGATAAGCAGGTGGGTCACCTCCTGCATAGATCTCTACTATAGGTTGGTGGCATGGAGCCTCCCAGAGGGATAAGAGCTCATTCTACCAGCCATGCTGCTGCATCGGTGGCTGCTTCCAGGGATGTCCCTATCCAGGAAATCTGCAGGGTTGCTACCTGGAAGTCAACCGACACCTTCATCACCCACTACCACATCGACCTTGAGTCACGCCGGGATGCTGGTTTTGGGGCCTCGGTTCTCCAGTCTCTTTTCCCTAAGTAGGGGCTGTGCGCCTTGCCTCCCTCCTCCTGGAGAACTGCTAGGAGTCTGCCAATAAGTGTGGATGAACAACATATCCATGTCCCTAGAAATACAGGTTACTCACCTGTAACAGGAGTTCTAGGAATGGTATATGTTTCATCCACCGATATCCGACCTCCCAGCTTGACGCGCCAACACTGAGCTTCCAGCGGGCCAGGTCTGGCGTCATGGGGGGAGCGAGGTTTTACCACCGGGTGGGTGGGAGGAGCCAGCAGAGACCTTCCGGCAGATTTAAAGCGGCAAGGAACCTGCCAGACAGTGTGGATGAACAACATAACACCATTCCTAGAACTCCTGTTACAGGTGAGTAACCTGTATTTTGGGGAAACAGACAGAGAATTGCACATGAAGAAAATGGGCGAATACAGGACCACTTACAGGAGTGCTCAGGCAAAGAAGGCGGCACCTCCTCAAAGGCAGCCGGGGCAGGCAGGCCTTTCAAAAACCTTTTACCAAGTTCAAGCCTCTTCTTCTTTTTTATGGGGGGTTCTTTAGAGGGAGAGGAAGGGGGATGAGCGAGCCTGCATCTGCCTCAGCCTAAAGCCCCTGCCAAGCAGACACTCTGATGTGGTCTGCCGGGTGCGATTCTCTTAATACCAGTAGGGGCAGGCTGGCTTACTTTGTCCAGGACTGGATGTCTCTTACATCAGACAAGTGGGTCCTGGAAGTAGTAAACAGAGGACTCGGTTCTCAGCTTAAGAAAATTTCCCAAGATGAGGGCAGATCTTTTCCACCTACAAGTCTCTCAGAGACCGTTGCCCTAGAGGCAGAGGTTTCTTCTCTGCTAGCTCTCAGAGCTATGAGAGAGTTCCACCTACACTGGGGCAAAGGTTGTACTCCAGGTATTTCCTAACCTCCCAAAGACAGGAGAGTAGCCACCATCCTGGACCTAAGATATCTGAACAAACATCTTTTAAAGCCAAAGTTCAAAATGGTAACTCTGGAATTGTCCTTCCCTCTCTAAGCCAGGAAATGGTTAGCCTCCCTGGACCTCAAGATGCCTACTCTCACATTCCATCAGGTGCTCCCACAGAAAGTACCTCAGGTTGAGTGCCCTCAGGCACTGTCCGTTCAAAGCAATGCCTTTGGCTAACATCAGCCCAAGGGTCTTCACAAAGTGCCTGGCAGTAGTTGTTGTCTTCCCTAAGAGACAAAAGATTTCCATTTTCCCATACTTGGACGACTGGCTCATAGTAGGTCAGTCTCCAGACCAAGTCAAGTCACACCTGCAAGTGACCCAGCAAGTGCTCACTTCTTTAGGTTCCTGCTCAACCTACCAAAGTCAGTTCTCGAAGCCCAGTTGCAGCTCCTCACCTTCATAGGTGCGAACTAGGTCAGGTAAGCAGAGCTACCTTCCCTGGAAAGGGCAAGGACCCTCATGGAACTGGCCTCTTCATTTCACCCTTCAGGTGCCTCAACCAGCAGGAAGCATTTCACAGCTTCAGCTACTATAGGCCCATGTATGGCAGCTTCGCGGCAGTGGTCCAGGGGGCAAATTTTCAAATGAGGGCACATTCAGTTCCACTTAAGAACTTTTGGTCCGAAAGAAGGATTCCTTACCAAACTAATTCCAGTGACTCGAACCCTGATCCAAGCCTTGCAGTGGTGGCAGGATCAGGACAATTTGAGACAAGGGGTTCCATTTGTCACTCAGTCTCATTCAGTGATCCTCACCACAGATGCTTCCTGCTGGGCTGGGGGCCCATTTGAGGATCTTACTACCCAGGGACTGTAGTGGCCTCAGGAATCTGCTTCACATCCAGTCTATTGGAACTCAGAGCAGTGTTTCTGGCACTACAAGCTTTTTCCAAATATGTACAGAACAAGGTGGTTCAGGTCAGAACAGACACCACCACCACCACCATCATGTGGTACATCAACAAGCAAGGAGGCACTCAGACTATGGCCTTGTGCACAGAAGCAATGAAGTTGTGGTCCCTGGCCTATTCCCTGCAAACCTCTTTAATAGCAGTTCACCTCCCAGGGAAGGACAATGTCCTAGCAGATGCACTGAGCAGAATATCCCAGGGCCATCACGAATGGGCCCTAGATCCTCTGGTGTTGAAAGTGATTTTCTCGAGATGAGCCCTCCAGAGATATATCTTTTTGCAGCCCAAGACAATCACCAACTTCCTCTCTTTTGTTGCAGACCCCCAGTCTTGGGCTCAGTCCCCCAGATGCTCTGATTCTGAACTGGGAAGGGAAATTTCTCTATGCTTTTCCCCTCTTCCCTCTCCTGTTCAGAGTGTTAGTCAGATATAAGGTCTACACCATGCAAAGTGATTCTGATTGCTCCAGACTGGGCCAGACAGCCGTGGTATCCCTTGTTGTTGTCCCTAACAGTACATCTTCCCCTGTCTCTTCCCAGGCATTACAACCTGTTAACATCCTCTCAGGGGAGGATTTGGTACCCGAATCTTCAGTCTCAAGGCTTGGCTCTTGAAGAGTTGTGAGTTTGCAGATCTGCATCTTTCTCATGGGGTTCTGGATATCTTTAAGGCTTCTTGGAAGCCTTCCACCAGAAAAACTTGCAACTCCAAATGGAAAAGATTCAGCATTTGGTGTTCTAAGAAGAATATTTCTCCAAACTCTGCTGAATTGCCTACGGTTCTGGATTATATGGTCCATCTTAATGGCCTAGGCCTCAGACCAGCTACCCTTAAGGTACACTTGGTAGCTGTTTCTGCTTTCCTGTCTGTGAGCAAGTCTTCCTCTGTCATCCCATCCTGTATTCTGTAAGTTTTTAAGGGATTGCTTCACACAATCCCCCTTTGAGATCCTGTCTACTTGGGACCTTAATGTTTACATTGCCCAGCTTATACACCCCTTGAGCCATTGTCCTCAGCAGAGCTTAAGTACTTGACTTGGAAAACTGTGTTTTTGGTAGCTATTACTTCTGCCAGACGTATCAGTGAATTGCAAGCCCTGTCAGTGGATTCTGATTTCATCTCTTTTCACAGAGATAAAGTGGTCCTTAGAACTAACAGAACATTCTTGCCTAAAGTGGTTTCAGAGTTCCACTTCAATCAATCTATATCTCTCCCTGTTTTCTTCACTGGTCATTCTTCCTCGGGAGAGAGGAGGCTACACAGTTTGGATGTTAAAAGAGCCCTTAGCTACTACATAGAGCGTACCAAGGGTCACAGGTTTGAATCCCTCCAGTTGTTCCTCACTTATGGGGAAGTTGGGAAGGGCAAACCTGCCACTAAGAGATCTATTGCCAGGTGGATTGCTTCTTGTATACAATTCTGTTATGAAAAACTGGGTAGAACCCCACCCTCAGGCCTGAGGGCTCATTCCACAAGAGGTACAGTTGCTTCCCTGGTTGCTGCCAGTGATATTCCTTTCTTAGAAATTTGTCAAGCAGCCACCTGGAAAATAGTCCATACTTTCACCAAGCATTACTCTCTGGCTATCCAGGCTAGGAGTGATGCTTGGTTTGGCACAGCAGTACTTCAGAGCCTATTTCCAAAATAGGTTCTGTCCCTCCTCCATGGAGGTACTGCTTGGTAGTCTGCACTAGTCAGAATACAGCAAGACTTCATGTTGTTTGAAGAAAAAATTACTCACCTTAGTAATTATGTTTCTTCTAGTGGAGTCTTGCTGTATTCTGACCTATCCCCCTGCCTCCCCTCTCAGAACCTAGTTTTTGGGATGTGGGTGGGCAGGAGCAGTGTTGGCACCCTAGGGGTGTCCATTTTACACCCTCTTTTGTCTTTGGGTGGAATGTTGTTATTTGGATGTGTTTTTGTTTTTGGGTTTCCTGACTTGAGTCTTCCTTTGAGAACCAAAAACATTATTTCTAGGGATGTGGATATGTTGTTCATCCACACTGTCTGGCAGGTTCCTTGCCACTTTAAATCTTGCCGGCAGGTCTTCAAGCTGGCTCCTCCCACCCGGGTGGTAAAACTCTCAGCTCCGCCCCATGACGCCAGATCTTCCTTACCGCTTGAAAGCTCAGGTTCCCTCCTTAACGCTCTGCGTATAGACTGGATCCTAATTCTTCGGTTCACCCGAAACTTATTCTTAAATTTTCAAGACTTCAGTCAAATTACTCCCTCGTGGCTACGATGGACAAATCGATTCCCGGTTTTTGGTGGTGCCCATATGGACAGAAAATGTCCAGGACGGATCCGTACTCCAAGTGCATCTACTGCCTCGGCCTAGACCATGACCCGCAGGCCTGCGAGTTATGCCATTCGTTTTCGGTCAACGTCCTGGAAGACCGCACTGCTTGGGCGCCCGAGAAGCGCTACCTGCCGGTGAAGTCAAAGGAGGCCCGTTGGGCGGTGTCCGCAGCGGCTGGCTCGGCTGAGCAACTCGAGCAGATGATCGCCCTCGAGGAATAGGCGGCACAGGTCGCATCATCCTCTTCCTTGGTCGCAGCTTTTATCCCGCTCTCTTTGGGATCCTCCTACACAGCTTCTTTTAAGGAGCTTTGCCAATCCCTTTCCACGAATGGAGAGGGGCCATCAGGACATTCTTCTCGGTCCAAAAAGAAGGACTCGAAAGGTAAGTCCCACTGTCTGCGTTCGTGGGAGCAGGAGAGGTCCCCTTCCCCAGACAGTCGACACTCGACTTCGGTCGAGGTTGCGGCTAAGGCCGCTGGCTTCACGGTGTTCCCGTCAGGTCAGCCGGCCGAGACACCTGTCGACGCGGTTGAGATTTTTCTCGACCCATCAGATGGGCTGTCGACTGGTGAAGCCGACAACCCTTCTTCCCTGGTTCCCCCGGTGGAGACCGAGGACTTGCCTGCGCCTCCTGTGCTGGAGTCCCCGGTCAAGGCCTCGAGCGAGGGAAGGCTGGTGTCCTGCCCCTTCCCAGACCCGTCCTCGGAAACACAGAGGATCTCGGTCTCGGACATCATCTTAGTCCAGCCAATCCTGCGACATCGGCGGAGTCTCGGCACCGAAGTAAGTGGCGCCACCGCTCATCCTCGTCTTCCTCCTTGGAAGAGGAGAGGCTTTGGCGCAAATTGCGTTGATGCTACGAGGACCTGATGTGGCACCAGTTACTTCTGTCCGGGAACAAGCCGTCGCCTTCCCCGGCCATCAAGTGGCTGTCACCCGAACGGCCGAAACAGCCCCTCGCTGTAGTCGAGGTGCCCAAGCCTGGGCCAGTTGTTCGGTCGAAACCAGCTGCCCCACCGATTGTGGTGGAACCTCCGCCTCCACAACCGAAATCGGGGGCGCCGACCAAGGACTCGGTCGGGTCAGGGTCTGCCCACAGGTTGTCGGTCACCCTCACTCCCGACCATCCTCAGCAGGGTGGGAGGGTGAACCAAAGGCCCCAGAGCAGCTCTTAGGTGGACTACCGAGGTCCGGCTGACTCTTCCCTGTTCTCTAGGCCCATTGACCTGGAGTCCTCCGGGGGCCAGTCGATGGACAAAAGCCCATCGTCCTTTATGGGTCTGCATCGGCTCATCTCGGAGTCCACCAGGATGCAGCTCGAGCCTGTATCCAAACAGGCCAAGTATCCCCTAATGGAGATACTGGACCGAGGAGATTCACCCACGGAGGCCTTTCCGGTGGCTGAAGCCATTGTTGGCCCAGCCCTGGAGCTTTGGAAGCAGCCGGCTTCCTGTCCTGTGCCTTCGGCCAGGATGGCCAGGAAGTATGCGGTCCCTACCAGCTCTTTGTCCGGTTTTGAACACCCCTCCAGCTGAGGGTTGGTCACAGATAGCGTTCCCCGGCGTTCCAGGAGCACTAGGGATGGATAAACCCCTGACAAAGGAGTCCAAAAGCTGGACTATGCTGGGCACAAGGTATGCGCTGCGTCCTCCCTTGGCCTCCGCGCGGCCAGCTCGGCCATGCTGATGGCACACTTCTCCCACGCCCTCATGGGCTCCCTGGATGAGGTGATCCCTCATCTCCCGGCCAACCTGCAGACCACGGTCAAGCAGGTGCGGGACATGGGAAGGGCGGTGGCAAAACAGCAGCTCCAAACGGCTCTGGACATTGGAGACTCCTGTGCCAGATCGGTTGCGGCCACAGTGGCCATGCGCCGCAGAGCATGGCTGAGGATATCCACCTTCACAGCGGATACCCAGCATAAACTGGTGGATGTCCCCTTCCTGGGGACTGACCTCTTCGGCTCTGGAGTGGAAGGTCACCTCCAGCGGATCGAAAAGTCTAGTGCCACTCTGGACTGTGTCACCTTTGCCCAGAAGGACAAGGGCGACGCCAGCAACATAAGTCCTTTCGCCCTTCTGCGCCTGCGGTACGTCCGGCCCAACAGCACCAGCATCAGGGCAAGCAGGCTCGCGCTTGGCACCCCAAAGCCAAGCCTGCGGCTTACTCTAACAGGAAGCAGGGAGGGAAAAGGCCCAGGAGGTCCCTCGGCCGGTCCCTCCTCCAAGCCTGCCCAGTGACGGGTTGAGGGGTGTCGCCTCCAGCCTCGTCACTCCCCCCGGGTTCCCTCCGTGGGGGGATGGCTCTGCCTCTTCCTTTCCGCCTGGTCCGCTATCACCATGGGCGCTGGGTGTTGGAGGTGGTAGGAAGGGCCTGCCCTGGAGTTGAGCAGGCCCTGCCCTTCGAACCGTCGCCCTCGGGGACTACGAGGTCGCAAGCCTCTCTGTCGGCTGGCCGAGCTGACATCGCCCTGCTCCTCGAAAAAAGGTGATCAGGAAGGTGGGGGATCCTCCACCAGACCCGGGGCTCGTGTCCAGGTACTTCCTGGTTCCGAAACGGACGGGGGGCTGGCGCCCCATTCTAGACCTGCACGACCTGAACAGGTTCCTAAGGTCTTGGACCTTCAGGATGGTCACTCTGGCTCAGGTAATCCCATCCTTGGAACGAGGTGTGTGGTTCTGTTCTCTGGAACTCCAGGACGCGTTGTTTCATGACCCAATCCGTCTGTTCCACCAGAGATTCCTCCACTTCAGGGCAGAGGGATCCCTCTACGAGTTCCGGGCCATGCTCTTCAGCCTTTCCGTAGCTCCCAGGGTCTTCACCAAATGCATGGCAGTGATGACAGCATTCCTGTGGCGCCGAAGGGTCCGGGTGTACCCCTACCTGGATGACTGGCTGATTGCAGCCTCCTCCAGAATGGAAGTGGAGCGGTCCAGAGACCTGGCCCTCCAGGTTTGCTCTCAGGTTGGCCTCCTCATCAACGAGGCCAAGTCGGAACTCGTGCCAAAGCAGGTGATACAATTCATCGGGGCAGAGCTCAACTCTCTCTACAGGCAAAAGCACGGCTCCCCAGCGGACAGGGCGAGTTCTTTCCTCCTTTGCCCAGTCATTTCAGGTTGGGCAGTTGCTCCTGCCGGGATTTCCTGCACCTCCTGGGCCTCATGCGGCCTGCACCAGCGTGGTCGTTGGGCCCCGTTGGTACATCGTCCCTTCAATGGGGGCTGGTCAGCCAGTGGTCACAGCACTTGATCCTCTGGATCAGCTAGTGACAGTGACCAGGGATGTGAGCAGCTCTCAGTGGTGGACCGTTCCAGCACATCTGCAGGAGGGCATCCTGTTTGTCCGCCCGAGCAGCGGTCTCTCTATCGACGATGCTTCTCTGATGGGTTGGGGTGCCCTTCTGGGGGAGCACAGAGCGCACGGCCTCTGGTCCCCTCGGGAGTCCTGATGCCACATCAACCTGCTGGAGCTTCGAGCGGTTCATCTAGCCCTCACCCCCTTCGCTCCGTTTCTACAGGGTCAAATGGTTCAGGTCCAGACGGACAATACCACGACCATGTACTACCTAAACCGCCTGGGCGGGACACGCTCCATGCCTTTGTGCAGGGAAGCTCTCCGCATTTGGTCACTCGTGCGCAGCCTGGAGGCGGATCTCCTTGCCATCCATGTGGCAGGAGCCTCCAACATTCTAGTCGATGCCCTAAGCCGGATAGGGGCTGCGTCCCACAAGTGGTCTCTCCTGCTGGAGGTAGTACAAGATCTGTTCTCCCACTGGGGCATGCCTCAGGTGGACCTGTTTGCCTCCAGGGAGAATGCAAAGCTGAGACTGTTTCATGCCTGCCCCCCTCAGCAGGGCTCGCTGCAGGGGGATGCCTTCTCGAGGCCATGGGCCCGGGCCTCTTCTCGCCTTTCCCGATTTCCCTTGATCCAAAGGTGTTTCTCAAGGCGAGGAGGGACAAGGCGCAGAGTGATTCTGGTAGCTTCAGACTGGCCCCAGTTCTGGTATCCAGATCTCCTCAGTCTCAGCTCCAGGCACCCGAGGCGGCTTCCAGCCCGCCCGGACCTGATCTCAGTCAATCATGGGAAGGTATTCCATCCAGACCTTCAATCCCTGCACCTGACGGCCTGGTTCCTGAGTGGCTAGAGTTCCAGGCCTTGGCTCTTTCCGACGAGGTCCTCAGCGTTGTTGAGGCGTCCCGTAAGGAGTCAACCAGAAAATGCTACGCCTTCAAATGGAAGAGATTCTCCATTTGGTGTCAGGGCAAGGGCTTGGGCCCTTTCTCCTGTTCCTTGGCAAGCATTCTGGACTACCTGTGGTCCCTTTCTCAGCAAGGGCTTCGGTCGACTACCCTTAAGGTGCACCTGGCAGCCATCTCTGCTTACCGGGCACGGGCCGGGAAGCAGTCGGCACAGGAGAAGGTGGTCGGGCGCTTTTTCAAAGGCCGTGATTACAGATCCCCTCCGCTGCGAGAACCTCCACCTCCGTGGGATCTGCTGCTGGTATTGGCTAAGCTCATGGGCAAGCCATTCGCACCAATGCACAGGTGTGACATCTCTCACCTGTTGTGGAAGACTGCCTTCTTGGTTGCTATCACGTCAGCCAGAAAGATGGGAGAGCTCCAGGCGCTTTCCATCGAGTCTCCTTATCTGGTCTTCCACAGGGACAAGGTTGTCCTGCTCCCCACCGAAATTCCTTCGAAGGTGGTGTGGAGTTTCACCTTAACCAGATGTTGGCTCTGCGGTGTTCTACCCAATCACACTCGGAGGCTGAATATAGGCTCCATATTTTGGGCCCTAGAAGAGCGCTCGCCTACTATAAGGAGCAGACGGCTGAAGTTCAGGGAGAGCTTCGCCAGCTATTTGTCAGCTATGCTGAAGCCGCACCTGGCAGACCTGTAGACAAGCGGACAATAGGCAGGTGGGTCACTCCTGCATAGATCTCTGCTATAGGTTGGCAGGCATGGAGCCTCCCAGAGGGATAAGAGCTCATTCTACCCGCCATACCGCTGCATCGGTGGCTGCTTCAAGGGACGTTCCTGTCCAAGAAATCTGCAGGGCTGCTACCTGGAAGTCAGCACACACCTTCATCACCCACTACTGCATCGACCTTGAGTCACGCCGGGATGCTGGTTTTGGGGCTTCGGTTCTCCAGTCTTTATTTCCTAAGTAGGGGGTATGCGCCTTGCCTCCCTCCTCCCGGAGAACTGCTAGGAGTCTGCCATACAGTGTGGATGAACAACATACCCATGTCCCTAGAAATACAGGTTACTCACCTGTAACAGGAGTTCTAGGAATGGTATGTTGTTCATCCTGATACCAACCTCCTCGGCTTAGTGACACAACCTGGCTTCCAGCGGGCTAGATCTGGCATCATGGGGCGGAGCTGAGAGTTTTACCACCTGGATGGGTGGGAGGAGCCAGCTTGAAGACCTTCCAGCAAGATTTAAAGCGGCAGGGAACCTGCCAGACAGTGTGGATGAACAACATATACCATTCCTAGAACTCCTCTGTTAGAGGTGAGTAACCTGTATTTCTGCAAGTCTGGACACCGGGAGACATGGATAAGCTTCTGGACAAGGAGTTCCGTAAGATTGACCTTGCCACCAAAAAAGGTGTTCATTGCGGTGGTCTTGGATCTTATTCAGGTTAGCTATGCGATGGTGTTTGCCAGTTTCAGTCACTCCCTGATGGACGTTTTATATTCCATCCTCCCTCACCTCCCAGCTGCTCAGTAGTCAGTGGTGACAATCATCAGAGTCCAAGGTCAGTTGCTAGCTACACAACAGCTCCAGACAGTCTTGGACATGGGCGATTCAGGTGCCCCTGCAGTGACAGCGGCCGTCTCCATGCATCGCACGGCCTAGCTGCATCTGTCCACCTTCATGGCAGACACCCAACACATGCTTGTCGATGTCCCCTTCATGGGCACAGACCTATTTTGCGCTGGAATAAAGGGTCATCTCACCAGTATTGAGAAGTCCAGTGCCGTCCTTGATTCTGTGGCATCACCCCAGAAGGACATGAAAAAGAAGCCTAAGAAATAGGCTTTCTAGTATTGGTCCTCCTTAGCCACAGCCTGCTCAGTAGCAGCCTCTAACATGGGCAATACCAGGCCTGGTGCCCCAATCCCAAGGTGGCAGGGATGGTGGTGCCCCTCAGCTGCTAGCACTCCCACAAAACCTGCTCAGTGAAGGGTTGGGGTGTGTCATCCTGCCACCCATCCTGTTCCTGTCTGCACTCCCCGTAGGAGGTCAACTACATCACTCCTTGCCACATTGGTCTGCTATCATGATGGACAAGTGGGTGTTGGACATACTGGGCAGAGGGTTGCTTCTGGACTTCGAGGCTCTCCCGCCCTACTGCCTTTATGTACCTTAGGAGTCCAGGATGTCGCAAGACACACTGTCAGCCTTTCGGGAGGACATAGCCCAGCTTCTTGCAAAAGAGGCGGTAGCCCATATCCCAGACACCCTAGCCAGTCAGGGTTACGTGTCCAAGTATTTCCTGGTCCCAAAATGGACAGGGGCTGCTTGATCTGAATCAGTTCTACGGAAACGCAAGATCTTCCACAGAGTGGTCTCTTTTCAACAGGTAATACGCGGGTCATCGCCAGAAATTGGCTGTGGCTACGGCAGCTCTTCTAGCAGTTTTTTCCAGGGGCCACCAATAACATGACATCAGTTTCCTGTATATGTGGGCGTCCCTGGTATCTTCAGTTCATTTTCCGTCATCTTCAGCTCGCACGCAGCAGCTAGAGCAACTTCAGACAGCAGTCATTGATGAGAATTTGAGCACACGACGATTGTCTGAAGAATCTTTATGCATGATAGCACTATTTTGTTCCTGCTGTTGCGGTAGGAAAATCTACCGCTTCGACAACCATACCACTTGTGTAACGTGTCTGGGACCCACACACAACACCAGTTCCTGCATACATTGTCAGGATTTCAACCAAGCAACCCGTTGACGGTTGCAGGAGATCAAAAACCATTTAATGGAGCGGAAATTGTCTCTCATAGAGAATCAGGGGGCTCGTACCAAGGGTTCTCCCTCCATTGATTCTCATCTAATGCACAAAAAGGAGAAGCCCTCCTCACACTCCATGCCTAAGCGCTCATCGACAGCCACCATTACAGGTGCTCCTCCATCGATGGCGCGATCTCAGACTGCCTCTTTGTCGGCGGGAGGTTATACCCTCTCGTCAATGGTGCTTTCTAATGCCTTAACAGTAGACTATGATGGACCCTTTATGGGTTCCATCGACGCTTCGTCAACAGGGGCTCCTCTCCCATCGACGGGGCCATCATTTACACTGCATAACACTGCTTCCCCAGCATTTCCGTCGATGAGGAACCACATTCCACTGGGGAAGCCCACTGCATTTGCTATGCTTACTGTCCCTCCACCCTCACAGGTGGGTTCACATAGGGGTCAGGTGGACAGGGATCGGGACCCTGGACTTTACCACTCAGGGGCAAGACCTGTTCAGGCTACGAGTCCTATCCCCTCCACCATCCCCTTGGTTTTCCAGAACCCCATCCCTACCCCACCCTTCTACTCAACTGGACGTTACTTCAGCATGTCTTGCATGCTATGCGGTATGCTCAGCCCTCCGACCCAGGAGAGCCGAGCCACCCATCCCGCTCCACTACACCTCTGCCAAAAAGATTTCAAGGTCACAGGGATCCGTTACCACCCTGGTCACCTCCCTTGTATGTAGATGACTACCTATCAGACGAACCTGAATTTTTTTTTTTTTTTTTTCCAATTGTTTAACCAGGTGACACACACTAAGCTGAAAGCTTGTTTACAGGTGCAGCCTGGGAGCACAGGGAGGTTAAGTGATTTGCTCAGGGTCACACAGTATGCAAGTGGCGGCTGTGGGATTCAAACCCAGGTCTCCAGATTTGCAGCTCAGAGCCTTAAACCACTGTGCTGTACTCCAGTAGACTTTACTGAAGACCTGGAGGATGAAGAATTCCAAGATATGGATTTCCAGCCCTAGTCTCCTTTCTCGGATATCTTCTTCCTGCATGAGTACTTATCCAGGCACGCGGCTGCCTCTCCTCCAGATGACCCATCTTTCCATGAGATAATGGTCCAAATTCAGAAAGTCATGGGATTTTCTACTACTGAACATGACAAACCGTAAGGATATGGCAGACTATTTGGAGCTACCAGAGGATCCAGTCTTAGTGGTACCCCCTCTAATCCAAAAATACCAAAATGCTATGCTTGCAGTCTGGATTCAGCCTTCTTTTATTACGGCTGTTTCCCTCAAGGCAGATCGCTTATACCAGGCTCCTCTGAATCACCCTTTCCTATCTACCACTCCGGAAGTGGATTCAGTGGTAATTACTGCCACTCATGATCACATTAAACTACCAAAACATATGAGCTTCTTACCTCCAGATAAAGATTCCTGCAGAATAGACTATCCGGGGGGGTCTTCCAAGCAAGTACCATGAATCTCAGAATCCTAAATTACATGGGACATATGGTCAAATACCAGCATACGCTCTGGTCCCCTGCCATTGACATAGTCAATAAACTCCCTCCTTCACAAGAAGGAGACCAATTATTGGCTACAGTATCTACTGGCAATTATATTTCCCCGACATCTACTTCTTTCGGGATTTGATGAAGTCGATACTCCGGCCCACATGTCCGCAACTGGCACTACCTTACATCGCCATGCTTGGCTTCGCGTCTCAGGCTTCACACCTGATGTACAGCAGACCATTTTCCTATTCTCCAGGTGGAATTACAGGCTCTCCTTACCAAGAAGGCAGTTTACCCAGTACCCCCATTAGAATACCAAAAGGGATTTTACTCCCACTTCTTCCTGGTGCCCAGATGAACTGGAGATCTCAGACCAATACTGGACCTCAGACAACTGAACCTATATGTCCAGTACAAAAGGTTCCGCAAGGTCACCCTAAATTCCATCATGCCAATACTGAAACAAGGGGATTGGCTGTGTGCCCTAGATATGAAGGATGCCTACCTACATATCCCTGTCCATCCTGCCCACCACAGGCTCCTTCGTTGTCACCTGCTGGGTCAGCACTACCAGTTTTGGGCACTCCTGTTTGGCCTTTCATCAGCCCCGAGAGTGTTCACCAAATGCCTAGCGGTAGTAGCAGCAGCCCTACGATGAAACTGGCATTTTGTCTTCCCATACTTGGACGGTTGGCTCATCAAAGCAGGAGTCCAAAACTGCTCTGCTTTCCTCCCTAGAAGCAACCTTAACTCTGTTCCAAGCTCTAGGGATTACAGTCAGTTGTCCGAAGTCCTATCCGACCCCTACCCAGCTGCTCCAATATATAGGAGCAATCCTAGACATGGTCTCTGCCAGGGCCCACCTTCCGGCCGACAGACAAAAAGGCTCCAGTCTCTGGCATTGCAGATGCAAGCCCAAAAAGTTGTCATAGCCAGACGCATGCTGTGTCTCCTAGGTCACATGGCCGCTACCATCCCTATGGTAGCTTTCGCCCGTCTTCATATGAGACCAGTCCAGTGGGTTCTCAAAAGCCAGTGGTTTCAAAGAACAGGACATTTCGAAGACAGAATCAGTCACTCCCATGTTGCGATCTGCCCTAGTATGGTGGACTCTCCGAGCCAACCTATGTCAAGGCATGCCCTTCCACTCCCCCTCCACCCACCCATGCAGACTCTTGACCACGGATGCATCCATGGAAGGGTGGAGTGCGCACCTGGGTCCTTACAGGACACAAAACAAGTGGACCACTTCTATCCCTCATCCCCACATCAGTCTCCTGGAGCTGAGGGCGGTTCACTTAGCCCTCCAGGCTTTTTAACCTCACCTGTCTCTGGAACCATTGCTGAATCAGTCAGACAACACAGCAGTAGTATTCTACCTCAACAAACAAGGAAGTACGAAGTCCCGTACCCTATGCAAAGAAACGCTTGCAGTCTGGCAGGAAGCCATTTGGCAACAACTCATACTAACAGCCGTCCATCTACTAGGATGTTACAACCTGCTCGCCGACTTTCTCAGTTGCCAGTCATCTGCCCAAGAATGGACACTTCATCACAAAGTGCTTCAGAAACTCTCATCTGTGGAGGACCCCGCAACTTATATCTGTTTGTCTTCCCAGACAACCACTGTTTCCACAGATGCTATTCCATTACCCTGAGCAAAAAGGGATGGTCTATAGATGCCCTGTCTCAAGCGTGGACAGGACTCTTAACTATATGCTTCCCCCTCGTCCCACTCCTGCAACGGACTCTACTGAAATTACAACTCGAACCTGCCACCATGATCCTCATAGCCCCTCTGTGGCCTCGGCAGGTGTGGTTCCCCCTTCAGCAGTTCTCAGTAGAGGAACCCGTTCCATTGCTAATCAGACCAGATCTCTCGACTCAGAATCATGGGACCCTTCTACGTCCCAACCTACGCTACACCTTCATCCTTGGCTCCTGAGGACGCTTTCATAGCACATTTACAAGTGTCCTCACCTGTTGCCAATATATTACTGGCCTCACGTAAACCAGTGACCAGGGAAACATATAATGCCAAATGGAAGCGTTTTTCCATCTGGGCTGCTTCCCGATCATTAGACCCCTATTCCTGTCCACTGACAAAAGTCTTGGATTACCTGGCCTCGATTGCCAAGGCAGGATTAAGCTATTCCTCCTTCAAAGTCCATTTGGCCTCTGTTTCGGCCTTCCATGAACCTCTATATGGCAGATTACTGTATCAACATCATCTAGCTAAAATGTTTCTTAGAGGAATGTTACATATTAAGCCACCTATCAGAAGGTCCACTCCTCCAAGGGATCTCAATTTTTTAATAGAGAAATTAACTCTTGAAACATTTGAACCAGCGGCCACTTGTGACCTCCGTTTTCTTTCCTGGAAAACACTATTCCTAGTGGCTGTCACTTCAGCTCGGCGCATTTCCGAGCTCCATGCCCTCATGTGGAGAGAACCTTACTTGATTTTTCGCAAAGATAGGGTGGCCCTTCGTACCAACCCTTCCTTCCTACCTAAGGTAGTGTCTGAACACACCTTAAACCTGTCCCTGGAGTTACCAGTATATTATCCTGAACACTCTAATCGAGGTGAACACCTTTTACATACTTTAGATGTCCATCATATATTACGATACTACGTGAATCGAACTAAAACTATTAGAAAGACTTCTCAACTTTTTGTTACCTTCGCCTCAGGCAGGGAAGGTCTCCCGGTCACCAAATGGACCCTCTGCATTTGGCTGGCACATTGTATAACATTTTGTTGTTCAAAATGCAACAAGCCATTACCTGGACCTGTCCAAGCCCATTCTGCCAGAGCTATGGCCACTACTGCGGCCTGCTTTAAAGGGGCCTCTATCACGGATATCTGCAATGCAACTACTTGGTCCACAATTCACACTTTCACAAAGCATTATAACTTAGATATTGCTTCACACCATAGGACGGACTTTGGGTCGAGCTGTCCTACAAGGCCTCTTCTCGTGATGTCCACCCTTTTTTGGGTTTAGTGCTTGGGATTCATCCCAAGTGTATTACCTGCTGCAAGAGACCACTCCGTGGAAGACAGTACAGTTACGCAAGACCTTACCATAACAGTGGATCTTTGAGGAGTGTCTCTTGCAGCAGGTACAATCCTGCCCTCTGTCCCCCTCCGTCTCTAGGAGACACCTAGGGCAACTCGACGACGTTTGCTTGAAATTCAGCATTTATTAATGAAGCAGAAAGTGTCTCTTTTAGAGAAACAGGGGGCCTGTCCCAAGGGCTCCCCCTTCTCTGATTTCTCTTCCCTGGCACAAAAAGGAGGAGAAACCCTCCTCACGCTCCTTGCCGAAGCACTCGTCGACGGCCACCATTTCTGGTGTTCCCCATCGATGACACGCCCTCACACACTACATCATCGTCGATGGGAGCTCATACTCTCTTGTTGGTGGCGCTTTCCAGTTCTTTAAATGCTGTACAAACTGAAAAACCCTTTATGGATTCTGTTGCCGCTGTCGATGGGGGCTCCTCTCCCATCGACGGCACCTTCACATTTACATTTCAGTCCTTCTTACCCTATGGGCCCGTCAACGAAGCCCCGTATTCCTCAGGGGAAACCAATGGCTTATGCCATACTTGTTGCCCCTCCACCTTCCCAGGTGACTACTCATAGGGGTCAGGCGGACAGAGATGGGGGCCCTGGTCTTTACCACCCAGGGGCAAGACCTGCTTAGGCTACGTGTCCAATCCCCTCCATCATCCCCCTTGTGTCTCAATACCTCCTCCTTCCTACCCCCCCTCCTTCTCGGAAGGAACTGGACATTTCTACTGTAGTACAGCACGTCTTGCATGCCATGCGGCAGTCCCAGCCCTCCGACCCAGGGGAGCAGGGCAATCCTCCCCAATCTCTTGCTCTTCCACCTACGAGGTTCCACGGTGACAGGGATCCATTACCACCCCTGGTCACTCCCTCCTTATATGGAAGACTATTTATCAGATGAACAAGAATTCCCGTTGACTTCACTGGTGATCTTGAAGACGAAGAGTTCCAGGAGCTGGATTTCCAAACTCTTCCGTCTCCTTTTTCGGAAATCTCTTCCTTAGATGACGATCTGCCTAGACATTCCGCAGCCTAGAAATTCCGGAGCCTCTCCTCCTGATGACCCTTCGTTCCACGAAATGATATCAATAAACTGCCTCTTTCACAAGAAAGGGAACAATTATTGGGTACAGTGTCAACTAGCAACTCTTATTTCCCATCACCTACTCAGGTCAGGATATGATGCTATAGATACCTCAGCCCGACTGTCAGCTTCTGGCATTTTGTGCCGCCATGCCTAGCTCCGCTTTTCAGGTTTTACACCTGATGTGCAACACAAAGTAACTAACGCCCATTTTAACAGGTCCAAACTATTTGGGCCAGGTACCCAAACCTTACTAGATGACTTACAGGCATCAGGCAGAACCCTACATACAGTTCATGGCATGTACCATACTCTGCATACAACCTACCGTACTCAGTCCTCTTCCTATTCCAAAAGAGCTTTAAAATATAGAGGTACCAATAAAGGCAGCTTCAGAGGTCGTACTCTACCCACAAGAGGCAACCCCTCTGCCGCCCACAGCTCCTGCTCCCACCCTCCTGGTGGGGCTGGACAGCCCGGTGCCCAGTGACCGAACACTAGGACTTTGCCCATCCCTCCTCGGCCAGGTCTTGGAGGCTGTGGACAGTCATTTTGCCCTCCATGTGGAGGCCTGGCGAACAATCACTTCAGACGAATGGGTACTCCAGATTATACAGAGGGGTCATACTCTGGAATTTATTCTCCCCACAATCCTCCTGAAATATTTATTGCCACCAAACCATATGCCCGTCCTTCAGGAGGAGTTGAGGGCTCTCCTGGTCAGACTGTCCGTTTATCCAGTACCCCCCTCAGAACATCAAATGGGATTCTACTCCCACTTCTTTCTGGTACCCAAATGGACTGGATACCTCAGACCAATACTGGACCTCAGAAAACTGAACCTTTTCATCCAGTACAAACATTTTCACATGATAACCCTGAATTCCATCATGCCAATACTGAAACAGGGAGATTGGCTTTGTGCACTAGATATGGAGGATGCCTACTTGCATATTCCCATCCACCCTGCCCACCACAGGTTTCTACGTTTCCACCTGCTGGGTCAAAACTACCAGTTTCGAGCTCTCCCATTTGGCCTCTCTTTGGCCCCAAGGGTGTTCACCAAATGCCTAGCGGTAATTGCAGCAGCTTTATGAAGAAAAATACACTTTATCTTCCCATAGCTAGATGACTGGCTAATCAAAGCAGACTCCAGAACAGCTCTGCTTTCCTCTCTGGAAGCCACCCTGCAAATGTTTCTTACACTAGGGATCACAGTCAGCTGGCCAAAGTCCAACCCGACTCCGACTCAGTCTCTCCAATACATTGGAGCTGTCCTAGATACAGTCTCTGCCAGAGCTTACCTTCCAGCTGTCCAACAGGACACTCTTTTGTCTCTGGCATCACGTCAAACTCAGAAAGTAGTCACAGCCAAACAAATGCTGTGCCTTCTGGGTCACATGTCCGCTACCATCCCTACGGTGGCATTTGCCTGTCTTCATATGAGGCCTATTCAGTGGACCTTCCAGAATTAGTGGTCTCAAAGAACAGGACAGTTCGAAGCCAAGATCAGGGTCACTTCCTCTCTGAAGTCCCCTCTGACTTGGTGGACAATCAGAACCAATTTGTGTCATGGAATGCCTTTTCAGTCCCTCCCTCCTAAGCAGACGTTAACCACGGATGCTTCCCTGGAAGGATGGGGTGCACACTTGGGTCCTTATTGGACACAAGGCAAGTGGACCACTTCTCTCCCTCAGTCTCACATCAGTCTCCTAGAGGTGAAGGCAGTCTGCTTAACCCTTCAGGCATTTCAACCTCATTTGATTCCAGTACCATTGCTGATCCAGTCAGACAACACTGCAGTAGTATTCTACCTCAACGAACAGTGAGGTACAAAATCCCGTACTCTGTACACAGAAACCCTTGCAGTTTGGCAAGAAGCCATCCGATAACACCTGATACTAACAGCCATCCTCTTACCAGGATGTTACAGTCTTCTGGCCGAGTGTCTCAGTTGCCAGACATCCACACACAAATGGACACTTTATGACGAAGTACTCCAAAAAATCTTCAGCCTCTGGGGGACTCCACAGATAGATCTGTTTGCCTCCCCAGTCAATTACTGTCTCCCCAGATATTTTCCCATTATCCCGAGCAAAAAGGGACAGTCTACACATGCCCTTTCAAACAACATGAAGTCTTGCTATATTATGACAGTAGCAGTTTGATCCAGCTCTAGAACTGCTCCGGAGGTGAAATGGTTAAAACCATTCCAAAATAGAATTTTGGCCACGAGCTCTAAGAAGCAGCTCTATCTGTTATTTCAAACCTGAACTGTCAGATTCTTTACTCCGCCTCATTGAACAGTCGCTCTGGAGATTTCTCCTACTGCTCGGTTCATTTCTCGGTTTAAAAAGTGTTTTCTCGGTTGGATTCAACCAAGAATAGTTTTATTTTAACTGCAAAACCGTTCGGTTCAAGCTCTATCTGTGGTAACCGTAAGTAAATTGAAGGTTTTGTCTGTGTGGAACTTGTAAGTTATCGGTTCGGTTTTGAACCGATCAGTTGGGTTTAAAACTCATTTAAAACTAAAATTTAATATTTTAGAGTGCGGTTCCGGTTATTATCGGTTCTAAAAAGCGGATTTATACGTTTTTTCCAATACCATGATACGGTTAGGAACCGATAAGGTGTTTGGCTGGCACTGCCGTTAAAAGGGCAAGTTTTCTGGTTAGGCTGGCATTATGTCTGAGAAACCCAAAAGAAAACCGGCCCACTGGTTTCAACACTGTGATGTTTGTGGGAAGTCTTTGCCAAGGCTGACCCACACACCACATGTGTTTATTGTCTGGGGTTTGACCACCTCAGTCAGACTGCCAGATATAAGAATTTCCCTGCAGCCACCCTGGAAAAGAGATTGGGCAGGCTCAGGAACGAGAGGCTAAAAGTTTGCTGACCGGATGGCCAGCCCGGTTCGGTGCCAACCGAACGGAGGGAGTGCCCTCTGACCAGGCGAGACTTCCTCGGGCAAAAAAAGCTGGTTCTGAGGAACCAATTCCAGTAAAGAAAACAAGAAAATCAGCAGGTCTGGGTCCAAAACCCTTCTCCATCTGCTGCAGAGATAGCAAAAGCCATACAAATTGTCCAGTCACTGTCTCAGGGTCCGTCCGAACCGCCACTATCTGGAAAAAGGTCGGTTACGTCCGGTCCCAGTGGTTCAATATTATGATATTGAGAATTTTATGAACCAGAGGAGGGGAGGAGGATTATGAACAGCATGAATGTGGCTGGGAAGGTCTGGGTGTGCCCATTGAACGGACATCTCCCCAGACAGACCTTTAGAATCTTCCCCTATGCTGTCTGAGTCCCTTCATTTCATGTTTTACAAAAAGTTGTTGAAACCCTCCAGCTTCCTTAGAAGAAGCTGTGGATGAGCAAGAGGAGCCTGATTTTGTAGAAATGATGGATATTCCAGAGTCTAGGAGATTGTCTATTCCTTTACATAAGTCTTTTAGGAAGCAAACAATAAAAATTTTAAAAACTCCTAATTCTGTGCCTCCTGTAGATAAAAAGATGGACAGAAGGTACACATTGTCAGGTCCTGATGCAGAATTCCTTTCTCAGCAATGCAGTCATGTTGGGGTAGTTCAGGCTGCTGCCTGTGATAAAGCTAATATTCCCCTGGCTTCACATCCTCCTGGCAAGGATTCCAGGAAGATTGATGCCATGGCAAAAAAACAGTATATGGCAGCCTCTCTGGGACTCAGGCAAGCAAATTATATGGCTTATGTAGCTAGGCATCAGAAATCTAGATGGGATACTGTGATGCAATTAGCCAAGCAAGCCCATGGCCAGCTGGCTAGTGAACTAGAACAGGTGGCTGCTGATGGCATTGAGGCTTCTAAGGTTCAGTTTCATGCTGCTGTGGATGTTAATGATGTTTCCTCTAGGGTCATGGCCACATCTGTAGCTTTTCATAGGTTGGCCTGGCTCAGGTGTACTAGTCTGTCCACAGGATACCCAGACTAAGGCTATGGATTTTCCTGTGGTGGGAATTCTCTGTTTGGGGAGCAGACAGAGAACTACATGAAAAAGATGGATGAATATAGGACTACTTACAAGAGTGCCCAAGCTAAGGAGCTGACAAGCCACTCCTCAAAGGCATACCCCAGGGGTAGGGGGAGGCCTTTTCACAGGCCTTTTACCAGACTCAGGCCTCCTCTGCCTATGCTCAGAGGGGCTTCTTCAGAGGCAGAGGCAGGCAGGGGTGGGCAGACCTCCCACCCCCAGCCTAAACTCCTGCTAAGCAGGCACCCTGATGGGGTGCCCAGGGCGATCTCCTGTACGGTGGGGGCAGGCTGGCTTACTTCAGTCAGAATTGGGCTTCTTTAACCTCAGACAAGTGGTTCTGAAGTAGTAGGCCAGGGTCTGGTTCTCAGCTTCAAAAAGTTTCCCAAGTTGAGAAGCAGACTTTTCTACCTGCAAGTGCTTCAGAGACCCTTGCTCTGGAAGCAGAGGTCTCATCCTGTTAGCTCTCAGAGCAGTAGAAAGGGTTCCTCCCTGCACCAGGGCAGGGGTCTGTATTCAGATACTTCCTTACCCCAAAAGACAGGAGAATGGCGCCCATATTAGATCTCAGATATCTGAACAAGCATCTTTTGAAACCAAAGTTCAAAATGGTAAATCTGGCAATGATTTTACCCTCCCTAAGGCCAGGGACTGGCTAGCCTCCCTGGACCTCAAGGATGCCTATTTCCATGTCCAATCAGAGCTCCCCAGTCAGTACCTCAGATTCGAACTGCCCTCAGGTCATTACCAGTTCAGAGCAATGCCCTTCGGCCTTACCTCTGCCCCAAGGGTATTCACAAAGTGTCTAGCAGTGGCAGTGGCTCACTTAAGGAGGCAAAGGATTGCTGTTTTTCCCTATCTAGACGACTGGCTCATTGTAGGCCAGTCCCCAGAACAGGTAAAATCTCACCTGCAGGTCACCCAGCAGCTTCTCACCTCCCTGGGCTTTCTGCTAAATCTACCAAAGTCAGTTCTGGAACCAGTCCAGGTACTCACCTTTATAGGGGCAGAATTGGACACAAAGCTAGCCAGAGCCTTTCTTCCCTTAGAAAGGGTAAGGAATTTAGTGGCTCTGGCCTCCTCCTTCACTCTGCAGGTCTCGACCAGCAAGACACTTTCTGCAGCTCCTGGGGCACATGGCTGCATCCACAGCTGTTGTGCAGGGAGCAAGATTTCAGATGAGAGACATTCAGTTTCACTTGAGAACCTATTGGTTTCAGAGAAGAGACCCCCTTTCCTAGTTGGTCCCAGTGACTCGAACCTTGATCCTAGCCCTCCAGTGGTGTCAGGATCAGAGCAATTTAAGATTGGGGGTCCCCTTCATTCCCCCTACTCACGACTTGACTCTCACTACAGATGCTTCCCTTCTGGGTTGGGGAGCCCACATGGGCGACCTTTCCACTCAGGGAGTGTGGTCCCCCCAGGAATCTCTGCTCCACATCAATTTGCTGGAACTCAGAGCTGTCTTTGTAGCTCTTCAAGCATTTTCTGCATCTGTCCACGACAAGGTGATACAAGTCAGAACAGACAACACCACAACAATGTGGTACATCAACAAACAGGGGGGCACTCGGTCTTCGGCCTTGTGCACCGAGGCAATGAAGTTGTGGTCTCTGGCCTATTCCCTGAACACTTCCCTCATAGCAGCTCATCTTCCAGGGAAGGACAATGTCCTAGCGGATGCTCTCAGCAGGATTTCCCAGGGCCATCACGAATGGTCCCTGGATCCTCAAGTGCTGGGGATAGTCTTTGCCAGATGGGGCACCCTCAGATAGATCTTTTGCAGCCCCAGACAATCACAGACTTCCTCTGTTCTGTTGCAGGCCTCAGTGCTGGGCTCAGTTCCCTGGATGCCCTTCTTCTGGATTGGGAGGGAAGTTCCTCTATGCTTCCCCTTTCCTCTCCTGTTCAAAGTACTAGTCAAAATCAGATCTCAGCCTTGCAGGGTGATTCTGATTGCCCGGATTAGGGCCAGGCAGCCCTGGTACCCACTCCTTCTGTCACTGACAATCCATCTTCCCTTGCCTCCCCAGGAATCACAACCTGTTGACTTGTGCCCAGGGAAGGGTTTGGTATCCGGACCTCAAATCCCTCAACCTCAAGGCCTGGCTCTTGAGGAGTTAGAGTTTGCTGATTTACACCTCTCTCAGGGTGTTCTTGAGATCCTAAAGGCTTCTAGAAAGCCTTCCACTAGGCTACTTATAGTTCTAAATGGAAAAGGTTTTCCATTTGGTGTGCTGGGAAAATATTTCCCCAGAATCTGCTGATTTGCCCATTGTGTTAGATTACATGGTACATCTTAATTCCTTGGGTCTCAGACCAGCTACCCTGAGAGTTCATTTGGCAGCTGTATCTGCTTTTGTGTCAGCAGGAAAGTCATCCCCTCTTTCCTCTCATCCTGTGTTTTCCAAGTTTTTTAAGGGATTACTCATACTAATCCACCCTTTGGGAACCGGCCCCTGCTTGGGACCTTAATGTTTGATTGCCCAGTTAATGCAACCCCTTTTGAACCTCTGTCTTCTGCAGAGCTTAAGTACCTAACTTGGAAAACTGTTTTTCTAGTGGCTATCACTTCTGCCAGACGATAAGTGAGTTGTCAAGCCTTGTCAGTGGAAACTGACTTTATTTCTTTCCACAGGGATAAGGTAGTCCTTAGGACTAATAGGAAGTTTTGCCTAAGGTGGTTTCAGATTTCCATCTTAATCAATCTATCTCCCTTCCAGTATTTTTCACTGATCACTCCTCTTCTGGTGAGAGGTTGCACAACCTGGATGTTAGAGAGCTCTTAGTTACTATATAGAGGCGTACCAAAGGTCAGAGTTCGAATCCCTCCAACTTTTCCTTACCTATGGTGAAGTTGGGAAGGCAAACCTGCCACTAAGAGATCAGTTGCCAGGTGGATTGTCTCTTGTATCCAATTTTGTTATCAGAAACTGGGCAGAGCCCCCGGTTTGAGGGCTCATTTCTACCAGGGGTACAGCTGCGTCTCTAGCTGCTGCCAGAGACATCCTATATTAGAGATTTGCCAGGCTGCTACTTGGAAAGCGGTACCACTTTTACCAAGCATTACTCCCTGGATGTCAGGCCAGGAGGAATGCTCGGTTGCACAGCTCTTCTTCCAGAGCCTATTCCCTAAGTAGGTTCTGCCCCTCCTCCATGGAGGTACTGCTGTGTATTCTGCTACTGTCATAATATAGCAAGACTTCATGTTGTTTGAAGAAAAATTACTCACCTTAGTAATGTTGTTTCTTCTAATGGAGTCTTGCTATGTATGACCTCCCCAACCTGCCCTCTCAGAACCTCTACTTGGTGGTCACGGGCAACTAGTGTGGAGGCACCTTTTATGCCCTGTTAGCATTTTTGTCCCTTTTGGGGCTTTGGGGGGTGTGTGTGTGTGTGTGTGTGTGTTTTATTATACTTATGTTTTATTCTCATATGATTAGAATTGTGTTAGTATTTCTGGTCCCCTGACTTGAGTCTTGGGTGTTGGGACCAGCAATGGTTGTTATTATTTAGGTAGCCATTTGGCTAGTGTAGGTTACAGCTTCCACACAGACCTTAGTGAGTTTGGCTCGTAAAGATCTGACAGTTCAGGTTTGAAATAACACAGATAGAGCTGCTTCTTAGAGCTCGTGGCCAAAATTCTGTTTTGGAATGGTTTTAACCATTTCACCTCCGGAGCAGTTCTAGAGCTGGATCAAACTGCTACTGTCGTAATATAGCAAGACTCCATTAGAAGAAACAACATTACTAAGGTGAGTAATTTTTTCGTCCCAGCCATGGACAGGACTCTTCTTAAATGCCCCTCCCCCCCCGTCCCTTTCCTGCAGTGGACTCTACTGAAACTACAACTAGAGCGTATCACAGTGATCCTAATAGCTCCCCTGTGGCCTTGGCAACTGTGGTTCCCTCTACTTCAACAACTTTCAGTTCAGGAACCCGTTCCATTGCCAGTCAGACCTGACCTCATAACTCAGTCAGGGGACCCTGTTGCACCCCAACCTGAAGGCTTTACACCTTCACGCTTGGCCTCTGAGGACACTTTCATAGCCAGATTACAAGTATCCTCTCCTGTTGCCAGTATACTGTTGGCCTCACATAAGCCAGCAACCAGAGAAACATATAACTAATAGAAACGCTTTTCCATATGGGCTGCCTCTCGATCATTGGATCCCTATTCCTACCCACTCACGAAAGTTCTAGACTACCTAGCCTCGCTGTCCGAGTCAGGTCTGAGCTACTCCTCCATCAAAGTCCTTTTGCCCGCTATTTCGGCCTTCCATGAACCACTCAGTGGCAGATTACTGTACCAACATTATCTAGCCAAAATATTTTTGAAAGGAATGTTACATATCAAACCACCTATTAGATCTCCCACTCCTCCGTGGGACCTCAATTTTCGAATAGAAAAATTAACTCTTGAGCCTTTTGAACTGGCGGGGCCACTTATGACCTCTGTTTCCTTTCATGGAAAAACCTTATTCCTAGTGGCTATCGCCTCGGCTCGCTGTATTTCTGAGCTTCATGCCCTCATGTGTAGGGAACCTTACTTAATTTTTCACAAGGACAGGGTGGCACTTCCTACCAACCCCTCCTTCCTTCCTAAGGTAGTGTCTGAACACTCCCTAAATCAATCCCCGGAGTTACCAGTATACTATCCTGAATACTCCAACCAAGGTGAACATCTCATACATACCTTAGATGTACATTGTATATTGTATTACATGTTGTTATAAAAAATACAACAAACCCTTACCAGGACCTGTTCAATCCCATTCCACTAGAGCTATGGCCACTACTGTGGCTTGCTTTAAAGGAGCCTCCATTTCAGATATCTGCAATGTGGACACCTGGTCCACAATTCATTTATTCACGAAGCACTACAAGTTGGATATTGCTTTACGTCGTAGGACGCCCTTTGGCCGAGCAGGCCTACAAGGCCTTCTGTCATAATGTCCACCCATCTCGGGTATACTGCTTGGAATTCTTCCCAAGTGTATTACCTACTGCAAGAGACCACTCCATGGAAGATAGTACAGTTACGTAAAAACTTACTGTAACAGTAGATCTTTGAGCAGTGTCTCTTGCAGTAGTTCCAGTCCCGCCCTCCGTGCCCCTCCTTCTCTAGGAGAACAAATTCTGGTCCAGATGACTTCAGGGTTGGGATATCTATGGTACCTCGTGTTCCCCTCGGTCCTCGCTTTGCGAGCTGAATCCGGAGGGGGAACTGAGGATACCAGGGACCGCCCACATTTATATAGCAGACAGGAAGCTAATGTCATGTGTGGGCGGCCCCTGGAAAAAGACTACTAGAAAGAGCTGCCATGCGCCACAGCGACCTCTGGCGACGACCCAAGTGTATTATCTACTGCAAGAGAGACTCCTCAAAGATCTACTGTTACTGTAAGTTTTTACGTAACTGTACTTTCTAGTAGTAGTATATGGTTCACATCCACAAAATCCACCAGGCCTCTTCTGGCAAGTGGCACACGGATCCCTGCTTCCAGTGTACACGGTGGAGTCGGGGTATGTACCACTCAGTTGGTGGGAGGAGCTTAGCTTAGAGACATCTGTCAAATCAAGACCGTTCCAGTGGAACTGCCCGAGTGTGGCTGTGAACCATATACCACCCCTAGAACTACGGTTACAAGTGAGCAACCTATTTTTGTTAACCATTCTCAAATCACAAGTTTGTTTTATGTCATGAGGAATGGTCCAGAACATTTGATCTTCCTGGACTAAAAGTCTCCACCACTCATTCACACTAATGGGTCTACGTCGGAGGCACTAGGACCCTGCGGGAGCCAAAAATCTTCAGAAGGGCTGACACCAGGATAGGACCGTGCATGCGCGGAGCTGCGAGACTCGCTCACGCCGTATAGGCTATCTCGGCATCGACCCTCCAACCGCCTCAGTTCCTTTTCTACCGCCGTCGAGTGCGCTTCGATGACGACATTACTCACCTGCTGGGAGTCAAGTCTTCGTCTGTACTACAGCAGCTATAGCCGTTCAGTATTCAATTAATTTAGTACTTTTAGTGTTCTTTTTTTATTTAAAAAGAAAAAAAAAAGAGAGAGAAGATGAACAAGAAAAAGAAGAGGAAGAAATTCTCAGCCTGCCATCAGCGGAGTCAAATATTTGGAGAAACAGAGAGAAGCTCAGAAAGCTGTCAGAGGGGCTAAGGCAGGAAAGAAGGAAGGAATAGCACAGGCTATTAAGGAGGACAAGACCTTCTTCCATTATATTACCATGAGGAAGAAGACCAGAAATGGTATTGTTAGGCTAAAGAAGGGAGAGGGCAGGTGGGTGGAGGACGACCTTGAAAAATCTGAGGTACTGAACAAATATTCTAGGAGCGTGGGTATGTTGTTCATTCACACTCTTTGGCTTATCCCTTTCCCCTTTAAGGATCACCGGAAGTCTTCAAGCTGGCTCCTCCCACCCACCCACCAGGGTGGTATATACCTCTGCTCTGCCCCATGAAGCCAGATCTTCCTTTCCGCTAGAAGATTCAGGTTGCCTCCCTCGTGCTCACGCATTTCGTAGGCCCTGGCTTTCAAACCCTCAGTTTTTACCGAAATTCGAATTGTTTGCGTTAACGATCGCGAATTTGTTGCTTCGACTATGGAAGAAAAATCTTCCCCTGGATTTCGCTGATTCTCCTGCGGCCAAAAGATGTCTCGTACTGATCCCCACTCCATGTGCGTCTACTGCCTCGGTGTCAGCCATGACACCTCGTCCTGCAATTTCTGCTTGGCCTTCCATCCCAAAGTCCTGGACGACCGTCTTGCACGTTTGCAGCTGGGGAGACCAGAGAAGAGGAATCCTCCGGTGAAATCTAAAGAGGCTAGGTGGGCAGTGGCCACGGGATCCGCCAAGAAATTAGAATGCATGCAAGCGTTCGAGGAAGAAGCGGCTCGCGCTGCGAGCTCTTCCCGGAGCTTCTTCATTCCGCTCAACCTGGGCTCCGCCTTCTTGGTTTCCTTTAGGGAATTGTGCCAATCTCTTCCTACCAAGGGTGAGGCGTCTGCGGGCCTGCACTCTTCTCGATCCCGTCATCAGGATAAGGACCCGAGCAAGTCTTCGTCCTGACTAAGGCGCTCTTGGGACCGAGCGAGGTCTCAGTCCCAGGAGCTTGAAGGTCTCGTCCTTGGTCAAGATCACTTCTTTGGCCACTGGCTTCGCAGACCTTCCATCGGGCCAGCCGACCGAGGATGTGGTCGATGAGGTCGAGACAGTCATCGACCCAATTGATCCCCTGTTGCCGACTCCGGTCGACAACTCTTTAGAAAGGACCCGGTCCTTGTCTTCCCCGATGAGGAGACCCAGCCTGCTAGAGTCCCCATCGAGGATCCAGTCCTGGACTCCGGGAAGTCACCGGCCCCGCCAGTGTCTCCCGACCGACCGAGTCGGCCTGCCCGATCTAGGTCGAGGTCTAGGACCCCCTCGTCCGGCAGACCGAGGAAGAGCCACAAGCGCTCTAAAAAGAGACAACGCCATCGGTCGTCCTCGTCCTCCTCGGATGAGGGGAGGCTCCAGTGGAAACTCCGGCGCTACGAGGGCCTCATGTGGCAGCAGCTGATTCTGGCTGGGCATAAGCCTACTTCGGCTTCTTCCTCGGCCATTACTTGGCTTTCGCCTCCCAGGCCAAAGCCAACTCTCTTGGAGCTGATCAAATCGGTTCCCCTGCCCGTGGGGCCGGTGAGACCATCTGTTCGGCACACACCGGTGTCTCCACCCATCGTGGTGGAACCACCGCCCAAGCAGCCTGTGGGAGGGGCTCCTTCCAAGGATGACAGGCCGGACACCGGGCTTCCCCGGCGCTTGTTGGTCATGGTCACCCTAGACCGCCCCCGGAAAGTTGAAGGTGACATGGTCGGTAGGCCGTTGTATCCAGAGTCTTCGGATTCGGACGTCATCAGTCTTCACTCACATCCAGGGGATGATGATTTTACCGCTGACCTAGAGACGGAGGAAGGTCCTCGTCCTTTCAAGGGATTCTCCACCTCATCTCTGAGTCTACAGGGATGCCCCTGGAGCCTATCCAGAAAAAGGCGGAGTACTCTCTCACTGACATCCTCAAGAGAGGGGATACTCCGGAGGCCTTTCTTGTGGCCAAGGCCATTGTTGATCCGGCCTTAGAACTTTGGCAGCGTCCTGCCTCTTGTCCAGCTCCATCTGCCCATGTGGCCCGCAAGTATGCGTTGCCCATGGGGTCCCTTGCGGGGTTCACAGAGCACCCTTCAGCCGAGAGCCTGGTGACCGCCTCTGTGTTCAGGCGTACTGGCAGATCTTACCTCGAGTGTGAGCTCTTGCAGCAGGCTATTACAATTAGGACTATGCCACAGGCACTAGGACCCTCTGGAAAACTTCTCAGCCAGCAATACCCAGCAGGGACCGCCCCCGATGTCAGCTCTGGTACAAAAGGGGGTGGATCCTGCTGCACCCCAGTCTTTTCCCGATGCGTCCCGCGGACGTGAAGAGTTCCTGCTCATCTTGGCTTGCCAGCCCAGCTAAAGAACCTCGTTTTTTTCACTTTAAAGTTAGTTTTCTCCACAATTTCAACAGTTTTCACCGTACCGACATACGTCTTCGCCGTCATCGGTCTCCTCGTCGGGACCCCACGTTAATAAATGCGGTTGCGGCCGCCAGATCCCATCTAAAGACTGCCAGCGGCAGTGCGTTTTTTTGCCTGGGGCCTGAGCACGACACCGCGGCCTGTTCAACCTGTAAAAAGTTCACCAGCTGGACTCGGATCTGCCGCTTGAAGGCCCTAAAAGCGTACCTGCTGGAGCGGAAAATGGATTTGCACACCTCAGGGGAGAAGAAGAAGAAGGATAAATCCAAGCGGTCCCGCGGAAAGGACCGTAGTTGGTCCCGGCACCAGTCCCAGTCCCGCTCCCATTCGCGGCCTTCTCCTAAGACAGCCCCTGGGTCAACGGGCTCAGGTGAGCATTCTAAGGCTAAAGACAAGGCTAAGGCTGGACCTTGGGGGGAGATGCCAGCAAAGCTTATGGTGACTCCATTCAGAAGCACCGTTAAGTCCTCGGAGGCACAAGCTTCGGCCCCAGCGCCACCAGTTAAGAGCGCCCTCGGAGTCCAAGGACACTCCCGCGCCCCCTGTCGAGACCCGGTCGTCGGTCCCCTTACCGATGCCAGGTGATGGGGCGACTGATCCGGATGCAGCCAGCGAAGGGGCTGCATCGCCATCCCCTAAGTCCTCCTCCCCCCGGGGCTCAGAAGAGGGCTGTCCTTCTAAGGTTGACCCGGAGATTCCCTTTCCAGGGAATGTGGACCCTGTTTTTTCAAAGGACGAGCTCCAGGATCTGTTTTCCTTCTGGTGGGGGCAGGTTCAGAAGTGGACCCCCCCTCCCCGAAGCTGGCCCTGTCTCCGGTCCCGGACCCTTCAGGTGAACCACAGCCAGGAGGTGGTGCTTCACTGAGGAATACCCATGAGAGGCCACCACCTACACCTCCTCCTCCCAAGGCTCGTTCCCGATCACGGTCTGTAGACCGACACCAGCGCTCTACCAGATCGGGTAGCCAATGCCAGGTCAGGTCTTATACCAGGAGCTGTTCCTGTTCTGCTAGATGGTCCCGTGACCGACGGTCCCGCGACCGTCATCGGTCGGTGAGCCACCGACGCTCGAGTGGGGCTAGCCATAAGGATAGGTCTGGCTAATCGTCACCCAGTAGCCATTCCTCCTCTTCTTCCTCTTCTGCCTCTTCCTTTGCGGGAATTGGGGGATCTTACTTCGAGATACAGCTCTTGCAGCAGGTTACACCATTAGGACTGAAGCCGTCAGGCGCCAGGACCCCACGGAAATTTTCTAGCTAGCAGTCTTCAGCGGGGACCACCTCCGACGTTGGTCCCGCCCCCGACGTCAGGCGTAGTACATAAGGAGGCAGTCCCCCCACAATCCCCAGTTCTTTTCCCGCCGTTGACATCGCAAGCATCGGCCTCTCGGTCTCTTTCTAGCGTGCGACGACTTAGAACTACAACATTCTCTCTTCTTATACGGATTTGGAATTCATCTGATGTCCTCTCCAAACACCTCTCTGGAAGGTCACCGATCGAAGTGTGCCTGCGGCAAGCAGATCCCCTTCAAGGATCCTCACTCTGCCTGTGTGCGTTGTCTAGGCCCAGAACACGACACCAAGGCCTGCTCCTTCTGCCAGGGCTTCAACAGTCGCACCAGGACCCGCTGCCAGAAGGCCCTTCAAGCGTTTCTCTTGGAGGAGAAACTAAAGACCATGGATAGGGAACCTTCCTCCTGGAGGGAGTCATCAGGGAGGACCCACAAACACCGGGAAAAACACCAGGAGAAGGAAAGACCCAGGTCCCAGCGAGGCCTCGGACTTGGCTCCGCTCATGGTCAGACCGCCTCCCTCCAGGGCTCAATCTCAGCCTCCCCCAGTTCAGGTCAGATCCTCCAGCGGCTCCTCCTCTCTGCAGCCTCTCAAGACTTCCAGGCCGTCTGCTGCATCCACTCCTTCTAAGGCCTCGTCCAAGTCTGGGGAGCGCCACAAATCTTCCTCCCGCCGTCGGGACTCCGACGCCAGGTCGGTGTCCCAGCCTCCGCATGGGTCGGACCCGGTCCCCCGTAAGACTAAGGAGCTGACGTCCCTAAAACGGACGCCAGACCCGATGTCGGCCCATCCGACGGCAGCCAAGCATCACCGGCATTCCCAGGAGCCGACGACAGCAAGACACCTGTCGCCGGCCAGACGTTCGCCTCCCAGGGCGTCGGCTAGGGGACCGACGTCGGCTACCCCAGAGAGGAGGACTGCACCACCGTCGCCGGCTGACGTCGGTCAGAAGGAATTATCAGAGGAGGATACTACTCAGCCCAAGGACCAAGCGGGCGACACCGGAGTCGTCAGACTCCCAGGGAACTTCCAGTGCAGGGAGACCCCGAGACCAGCCGCCCGACCCAGCGCGACAGGCCTCTGGCACCCAGCCTCGCACATCGGGCTTGAATTTGGCAGAGGTAAAGGAGCTGTTTACCTTCGGGTGGGACACCATCAGGAAGGATGTGGTCACCACGCACCCTTCTCCTGCTCCGGCTCCACCTCCACCCACTAATTCACCGCCTATGCCCCCTCCTCCACCCAAGGGGCCAGTAGGACGGTCACCAACCCCCAAGAAGCCAACACCTCTTCCTAGGGGCAGATCCTCAGATAGGAGAAGACCTCCCTCAAGATCCACTTCAGGGTCACCTAGCCCTAAGAGACCCAGACGACGCCGGTACACCACGTCTGCGGAGGATTCCAGATCTGACACCTCAGGGTGCTCCAGATCTCCTTCTCCCATCAGCATTCCCTCCCCAGACCCACACGACCTACCCAGGTCTCCTCCAGATGATCCCTCCTTTGCAGAGATCATGAGGCACATTCAGGAGAATATGGGGTGGGATGCTGAAGAGCTTGACCCCGAGAGACAGCACCTTGCCCGGTACCTTCGGCAGAAAGACCCAAAGCCTGTGGTAGTGCCACCCTTGGTGGACACCTTTGCGGACGTCACCAAGGCTGCGTGGAAGCCCCCGCATTCGACTCCAGCAGTGCCGAAGAAGGCTGACCGCCTATACAAGGCCCCGAGGGAGGACCAGTATCTGGCGAACCATCCTCTGGCCGATTCCTTGGTCATCACTGCCTCGCATGACCGGTCTCAGAGACCTCAGCACTTGAGCACACAGCCACCGGACCCGGAATCCAAGCAATTGGATGTCCTGGGTAGGCGCATGTACGCGGCTGCAACTTGCGCCATTAGGTCTTTGAATTACCTCACCCACTTGGTTCAGTTCCAGAATGCACTGTGGGAACAGGGACAGGACCTGGTTGAGAAGATGCCCGACAGTGGTCAAAAGGAGGTGCTCTTGACCCTCCTCCGTACAGGTTCGGATGTGGGGACCTAGGTGCTCAGAGCTGCATATGACTCTGTGGACTCTTTGGCCAGAGCGGCAGCCTCAGGCGTCTGTCTCCGGAGACACTCTTGGCTCCATGTCTCCGGTTTTACCCCGAACGTCCATAAGAACATTCTAGACGTCCCTTACAATGGTGAAGTCCTGTTTGGTGAAACCTCCGAGAGGGTGATCACCAAACTTCAGGACGCAGGGAAGGCAGTTAGATCTGTCCAGGCCATGTACAGATCTCGACCTAGTTCCTTTCGTAGGAACCAGAGTCGCTTTCGTAGCCAGACACAGAGGCAACAACCACGTTCCGGCCAACAGCAGAGGGGCTCTTTTACCCGAAAAGCCCAGGCCAAGTCATCCCCAGGCAGAGGCCAACGAGCCGCAAAGTCGGCCCAGCCTGCGGGATCAAATGTTGCCACAGCATGACTCCTTCCCGGTCCCCGCCCCTCCTCAAGATTAACAGGAAATGAAGGTCGGGGGTTGCATCGCACGTCACCTGCCAGGGTGGCGGTCGATCACCACCGACAGGTGGGTACTGCAATTGGTCGAAAAAGGCCACTATATAGAATTTGTAGGCAGCCCACCTACAAGACCTCCCCTGCTTTCCCGCTACTCGGGTCAGCACACCCTGCTCATACAGCAGGAAGTGCTCATGCTTCTGGACAAGGAAGCCTTAGAGCACGTTCCAGAGAACCAGAGAGGACTAGGGTATTATTCTCACTTCTTCCTGGTTCCAAAGAAAACAGGGGACCTCCGTCCAATTCTGGACCTCAGCGACCTTAATCTGTCGGTAGCTTACAAACGCTTCCTCATGGTGGCCCTTCCGGGACTAATTCCCATGCTGAAACGGGACGCTTTTCTGGCATCTTTGGATATGCAGGATGCCTACCTGCACATTCCCATTGCTCAAGCGCACAGGAGGTTCCTGCGCTTCAAGTTTCAGAGCCGCCATTATCAGTTCCGAGCTGTTCCCTTCGGACTGTCATCGGCACCTCGCGTTTTTACGAAGTGCATGGCGGTCATAGCGGCGTCTCTGAGGAGACAAGGCCACTGCGTGTTCCCTTACCTGGATGACTGGCTTCTCATGGCTCCCTCCCAGGAGGCACTGATGACGGCCATTCACTGCACCCAGTCCCTTTTCCAGTCACTGGGTATCCTCATCAATTACAAGAAGTCTCTCCTGGTACCATCCCAGAAACTGCAGTTTATCGGAGCAGTTCTGGACACCGTCAGAGGGAAAGCCTTTCTTCCCTCAGACAGAGCAGAACACATCAGATCCCTCATCAGGGACCTGTCGGTGAGGAAGACCGTCCCGGCAAGACTGGTCCTTCACTTGCTTGGACATATGGCTGCGGCCATTGCAACAGTCCCGATGGCACGACTCCACATGCGGGTAACCCAGTGGATGCTAAGGGTGCAATGGGACCAAAGGCAAGACTATCTGCAGCAGCTAATTCGAATCACGAATGCCGCGATTCGGGATTGGCAGTGGTGGCTAGATCTGGAGAATCTCTCCGCGGGGGTTCCCTTCACAGCGCCTTCTCCGACTGTGACTCTCTCCACAGATGCCTCAGGTCTTGGGTGGGGAGCACACCTAGACGGGGTGAGGTCTCAGGGCACATGGACAGCCCAGGAATCTCATCTCCACATCAACATTTTGGAGATGAGGGTGGTTCTTTACGCTCTGCAAGCCTTCCAGTTGGAGATTCCACCAGGTACTCTCCTGTTACAAACAGACAATACTGCGGTGATGTTATAACCTCAACAAACATGGGGCAGTCACTCCCTACCCGCTTTGCAGGAGGCCATGAGAGTGTGGGAGTGGGTAGTGCAGCAGGCGCAAACTTAATTGCAGTACGCGTCCCAGGAGTGGACAATACTGCATGAGCGGTCTGAGTCGCTCTGAGGCCAGAGTCCACAGTGGGAACTTCTACAGGAGGTGGCAGAGGATCTGTTTCACAGATGGGGCACTCCAGAGTTAGACCTTTTCGCATCCCCATCCAATGCAAAACTGCCCAATTTTTGCTCGCTAGATCCAGGGCCTCGGTGTTTTCTGGCGAGATGCGTTGTCCCTCTCCTGGGCGGGCAGATTCCTCTATGCCTTCCCTCCTTTCCCGTTGATCCAGAGAGTTCTCTTAAAACTTCGCAGGGAGAAAGCAACGCTCATTTTGATAGCACCTTTCTGGCCCAGACAAATTTGGTTCCCGCTTCTGCGTCAGCTATCCTGGGAACCTCCACTTCCTTTGCCAATCAGCTCACATTTGCTGTCTCAGGAGGAGGGTTCATTAGTCCATCCAGGCTTACATTCCTTGAACCTGCACGATTGTCTCCTAGACACATAACCATGTTGCGATACGGGGTCTCGCAAGAAGTGGCAGATGTACTTTCTGCCACTAGAAAGCCGGCAGCGTATGCCGTGAAATGGCGCATATTTTGCTTGTGGGCTCAAGCGCGCAGTTTCTCGCCGTTAGAATGTCCTGAAAAGCTGGTTTTGGATTACCTGCTTTCCCTTTTTCATTCTGGATTGGCTTACTCCTCAGTTAAGGTGCACCTTTGTGCAATTTCGGCTTATCATGCCCCCATAGGCCATCAGTTGGTGGCCCAATTGGACACTACTCGTGCCTTTTTAAGGGGAGTCCTCCACCTTAGGCTGCCCATTAAGGATCCGATTCCTCCTTGGGACTTGCCCTTTGTCCTGGAGCAGCTACGCTGCCACCTGCCCAGACCAGCAGCGGATAGAAACTACGTTTTCTGCCCGTGGAAGCGTTATTTTTTAGTTAGCGGTTACTTCGGCAAGAAGGATCTCCGAATTGCACGCACTAATGTGCAAAGAGCCTTATCTAGTTTTCCATCAGGACAGGGTATCTCTGTGGACAAATCCAAAGTTTCTGCCTAAGGTGGTTTCAGCACTCACCCTTAATCAGGATATTGATTTACCAGTGTATTTCCCAAGGTACACCAAATGAGGAGAAGCCCTTCTGCACACCCTTGACATGCATCGGTGCCTCAGATATTATCTGACCAGAACCAGTTTCGAAAGGCAGATCAACTGTTTGTCTCCCTTGCTGTTAGAATGAAAGGAGCTCCTGTCTCCAAACAGTCTCTCTCGAGGTGGCTTATCCAGTGCATCACTTTCTGTTATGACAAGCGCAACAAACCCTTACCGGGCGCGGTCAAGGGTCATTCCACGAGAGGGGTGGCCACTTCTTTTACGGCGTTAAAGAACTTCTCCACCTCAGCTATTTGCGCTGCAGCCACTTGGAGCTCTGTGCATACCTTTATCAGGCACTACAGCCTGGACATTGCATCGAGGCGAAGAGCAGGGTTCGGCCTAGCCATCTTTCAGGGACTTCTGTCTTAGGCTCGAGTTGTATGGAGACTTCTACCTTTCCTCCTCTCTGTGGCGTAAGATTGCCACTACTGCTTGGAAATCAGTCCTAATGGTGTAACCTGCTGCAAGAGCTGTATCTCGAAGTAAGATAGTACAGTTAACGTAAGAACCTACGTAACAGTAGATCTTCAAGAAGAGCTCTTGCAGCAGTACTCTACCCACCATCCCCTTCTTGTGGAGGTAGGTCGTAGCCAAACATCCATCTTACGGGATGGGACATTCTGATTTTAATCTTGGCCATCTGGTGGCGGATCTCAGTCTCTCTTCTGATGTCATCCAGCGGCCGGGGAATCTCCGGTAGGGAGAACTGGGGATTATGAGGCGGGCCGCCTCCTTGAGTACCTCGCCTGGCGTCGATGGGACCGTCGGTGGAGGTCCCCGCTGAAGACTGCTAGCTAGAAAATTTCCGTGAGGTCCTGGTGCCTGGCTGGCTTCAGTCTAATGGTTTAACCTGCTGCAGAGCTGTTCGCCAAGATCTACTGTTACAGGTAAGTTCTTGATGTAACCCGTACTTTCCCCGGAAGAGAAGGACCAGCCCCGCTCGCCTCCTGTCGATCCCACTTTCATGGACGTCATGAGGCACATCCAGGCCTCCCATGAGTGGGATATGGAGGACCTGGATCCGGAACGCCAACGTTTGGCTAAGTACCTGAGGCAAAAGGAGCCTAAACCCTTGGTGGTACCTCCTTTGGTGGACACATTCCAGGACCTCACCAGCGTGACCTGGAAGCGTCCCGCTTTAGTCCCGGCGGTTCCGAAGAAATCTGACAGACTGTATAGAGCCCCGAGAGATGAACAGTTCTTGGCCGAGCACCCTCTGGCAGACTCTTCAGTAATTCTGGTTGCTCATGACAAATCTAAGCAGCCTAAACACCTCAGCGCACAGCCTCCCGACCCAGAGTCCCGCTACTTGGACCAGGTGGGCAAGAAGGTGTATTCTGCCTCCACCTGTTCAATTAGGTTCCTGAATTTCCTTACGCACATGGTCCAGTACCAGAGTGCATTATGGAAGCGGGGACAAGAGTTGGTTAATGCCTTGCCAGACTCCGAGAAGAAAATGGAGATTCTGGACATTCTTAAATCTGGCTCTGACATAGGCACACATGTTTTGCGTGCCTCGTATGACACTGCGGATACGGCAGCCAGAGCAGCAGCGTCAGGTGTCTGCCTCAGGCACCATTCTTGGTTGAGAGTCTTGGGCTTTCATCAGGATCCGCAGTCCGGTATCCGGGACTTACCGTTCCAGGGTACCGTTTTGTTTGAGCAGGAGACGGGGTCTCTCATCTCTCACCTACAGGAGTCAGGTAAATCCATCTCGTGTGTCCACCAAATGTACCGTGGAGTCCAGCGGAGACAGTAAAAGCGGCCATTTCATAATCCCTCAGGTGGTCAAGCCCGTGGCAATCAGCAGGGCCAGAGAGGAGGCTTTCGGAGGAGAGCCGGCAACCAGCAGCCTGGAGGTGCTCCTCCCCGTGGGCCCAAGTCCTCCCAGGCCTTTCTGTCCACCCCTGGCTCCGCCCAGTGACTCCCTTCTGACCCCCCCCCTCCGGCGGAGGTACCAGGGCAGGTGGTAGGGGGTCGCTTCTCCCTGTACTTTCAGGGCTGGAGCTCAGTAACTGTGGACAAATGGGTCCTAGACATCATAAGGAGAGGACATACTTTAGCGTTCACGGAGATTCCTCCAGACACTCCACCAAGGTTCTCCAGATATCCTCCTTCCCATATTCCTCTCATAGAAGGAGAAATATAGGCCCTCTTGCAGAAAAGGGCAATAGAACCAGTCCCTCTGAGACAGCGGGGAAAAGGGTATTACTCCCACTTCTTCCTGGTCCCAAAAAAGACTCAGGACCTTCGTCCCATTCTGGACCTAAGCTCGCTAAATCTTTATATAGAGTACAAAAGGTTCCGGATGGTGACCCTACCAGGTGGTCTTCCTCTGCTGCACCAAGGGGACTGGCTCTGCTCCCTGGACATGCAAGATGCGTATATGCATATCGGAGTCTTTCCCCCTCACAGGAAGTTCTTGAGGTTCCACTTCCAGGGAGAACATTATCAGTTTTGAGTTCTTCCGTTCGGCCGCTCCTTGAGTCTTCACGAAGTGTTTGGCAGTAGTGGCTGTGGCTGTAAGGCATCTGGGACATTATGTCTTCCTTTACCTGGACGATTGGCTGCTAGCGGCCCCATCAAGGTCACACCTGCTTCATGCTCTTGGAGATGCCTATACTCTCATCCGAAACTTGGGGATCACCCTGAACCTTCCAAAGTCTTCCCCAGACCCTAGCCAAAGACTTACCTTTATCAGAGCAGTCCTGGTTCAGTCCAGGGCATGGCCTTTCTACCCCCGGAGAGGGGTGATCGCCTGCAGGAGATAGCGGGATCGGTTCTAGTAACTCCTCAGGTCTCAGCAAGGACCTTCCTCAGACTTCTGGGGCTCATGGCAGCAGCCATTCCAGGTACTCCTCTGGCCCGCCTCCATATGAGAATCCCACAATGGATGCTCAGGGTGCAGTGGGATCAGTGCTCAGACGACTTGACCACACGGTCAGAGTCACAGAGCCAGTAAAGAGAACGCTTCTTTGGTGGATGGATCCACTCAATTTGGAAAGAGGGATCCCTTCCATCCAGAGCCCCCAAATCAGACCCTTACGACGGATGCCTCTGATTTGGGGTGGGGGGGGGCGCATCTAGGGACCCGCCATACTCAAGGCGTTTGGACCCTCGAGGAGTACAAACTCCACATCAGTGTCCTGGAGACGCGAGCAGTCCTCAATGCGCTACACGCCTTTCAGGAGGACCTCGTGCCAGGCTCTCTTCTGGTTCAGATGGACAACATGGCGGTCGTCCTCTATATCAACAAGCAAGGAGGAGCTCATTCTTACCCCCTCTGTTGGGAGGTGATGAGAGTCTGGTATTGGGCACTGGAATGACACGTCACTCTCTCCGCGGTGCACATCCCAGAGGTCCTCAACGACTTGGCCGACAGTCTCAGCAGATCTCGGTCCAAGACGCATGAGTGGGAGCTACTACAGTCAGTAGCGGACCAGCTGTTCGACAGATGGGGTCGTCCAGGTCTGGACCTGTTTGCGTCACACGCAACGCCAAACTGCCACTTTTCTGCTCGTGAGAGCCCGCACCTGGTGTTTTCTGGCCAGACGTGTTGTCCCTATGTTCAGCAGAGAGGTTTCTCTACGCCTTCCCTCTCGTCCAGAGGGTTCTGTTGAAGTTATAGGCCGAGGGAGCGTGAATGATTCTGATCGCCCCACTGTGGCCTCGGCAGATTTGGTTCCCACTACTTCAGCGGCTGTCCATGGAACCTCCAATTCCGCTGCCAATATGCTCGCAGTTGCTGTCCCAGGATCAGGGCTCGCTGGTTCATCCCGATCTCTGATCATTGCACCTTCATGCTTGGCTCTTTCAGACGTAGCAAAATACAGGTACAGGGTATCGCCAGAGGTGGCAGATGTACTTGTGTCGATGAGGAAGCCCTCCACGCGCTCCACTTATGCCATGAAATGGAAGCGGTTTTGCTTGTGGGCCTCATCTCACCATCTGGATCCCGTTACCTGTCCAGTGAACTCGGCTCTCCAGTATCTCCTCTCCTTATATCAGCAAGGCTTGAGCTATTCCTCCATAAAGGTGCACATGTGGGATATTTTGGCTTATCACGCCCTTTTCGGGTGACAGAACCTTGGCCCAATTGGATGTGGCACGCACCTTTTTATGGGGGATTCTTCACATGCGACCTCCCATTCGGGATCCCATCCCACCCTAGGACCTCCTTTTTGTGTTGGAGAAGCTTACTCTTCCCCCATTTGAACCTGCAGCGGATTCTGTGCTGCGATATCTTTCTTGGAGGGTTTGTTTTTTGGTTGCCATTACTTCAGCTCGAAGGGTTTCTGAGCTTCAGGCTCTGATGTGTAAAGAGCCTTACTTAATTTTCCACAGGGCAAGGGTTTCCCTGAGGACGAGCCCTAAGTTTCTTTCGAAAGTGGTCTCGGAGTTGCCCCTCAACCAGTCGGTTGACCTTCCAGTTTATTTTCCTTCGCCCTCTAATAGAGGCTCTCCTTCACACTTGGACGTTCACAGGGCGGCTTAGGTATTACCAGCAAGCGCGCAATTTACATCATCAGAATCAAGCAACTGTTTGTGGCCTTTACGCCACAACACTTGGGTAGACCAGTGTCCAAGCAGACCATTTCTAAATGGATTGTCCACTATGTCTCTTTCTGCTATGAGAAGCATAATAAGCCCCTTCTGGGCCTGGTTAGGGGTCACTCCACCAGGGGAGTGTCTGCTTCCTTTGCTGCGCTGAGGAATGTGTCCATTAAGGATATTTGCGCGGCCGGTACCTGGAATTCGGTGCATACTTTCGTAAAGCACTACACCTTGGAAATTGCCTCTAGACGTCGTGCAGGCTTCGGCCTAGCAGTCCTTCAGGGACTACTGTCTTGAGCTTCTATGTTCAGCTATATCTCCACCTCCCGGGGTCGACTACCTCCGTGGCGAGGGACTGCTTGGGATTCAGTCCTAATTGTAATAGCCTGCTGCAAGAGCTCCCACTCAAAGTAAGATAGTACAGTTACGTAAGAACTTACCATAACACTAGATCTTCGAGAGGAGCTCTTGCAGCAGCCGTTACTTTCCCGCCCTCCTTCCCCCTATGAGGTGTACAGAGTATCATCTTCGTGCTCTGCTCCATTCCCCTGTCAGGCCTCGTTCGCAGGACTTGGCGGGGAACTGGGGTGGAGCCGACGTCGGGGTCGGTTCCTGCTGGGTATTGCTGGCTGAGAAGTTTTCCGGAGGGTCCTAGTGCCTGTGGCATAGTCCTAATTGTAATAGCCTGCTGCAAGAGCTCCTCTCAAAGATCTACTGTTAACGGTAAGTTCTTAGTAACTGTACTTTTTGCTGACATGGACCGACCTTCTGATAAAGAGTATAAGCTTTTGGACCATTCAGCCAGGAAGGTCTATGCGGCTTCCTCCTTGGGCCTTCGTCAGGCAAGTTCGGCTGTCATCATGACACACTTCCCTCACACCCTTTTGGGTTTGGGGTTGTTGGATGAAGTCCTCCCACATCTCCCCGCGGATATGCAGACCACAGTCAAGCAAGTCCGGGACCAGGGCCGGGCTGTTGCCAGCCAGCAGCTCCAGACGGCCTTGGACCTTGGGGACTCTTGTGCCCGTTCAATGGCTGCTGCAGTTGCCTCTCATAGCAGGGCTTGGCTGAGGCTCTCCTCCTTCTCGACGGATACCCAGCATAAGTTAGCTGACGTGCCCTTCCTTGGGACCGACTTGTTCGGCCCGGGAGTAGCCGGTCACCTTCTGCGTATCAAGCAGTCCAACGCCACCTTGGACGCAACCTCTGCCAAGAGTTCTTTGCGCAAGAACCAACAGAGGAAAAAGAAAAAGCCTTTTCGGCATTCTGCCCCTGTGGCTCAGCAGTCCTCCTTTCAAGGCGGACAGCAGCAGGCTGAAGTTTGGCGCCCTCGGCCCAAGCAGGGTCCCCAACAGGCCTGTAAAGGAGGTCAAGGCTCAGGTCCTGGATCCTCCTCCTCCAAGCTTTCTCAGTGATGGGACGGGGGCTGCCATCCCCGCTTCCGTCACGCCAGCTCTAGGTCCTCCCTTGGGGGGCCGGGTTCAACATTTCTTTCCACCTGTCCGCTGTCACCACACGGGACAGGTGGGTTCTGGAAGTGGTCGGTTAGGGACTGCCTCTGGAATTTGTGCAGTACCCTCCAAGCCGAGCCCATGCCCCTCAGGAGGAACGAGTTTCCACTCAGACCCAGTCGGCTTTCAGAGCCAACATCGCTCAGCTCCTCCTCAAGGAGGCAGTAGCTCCAGTGGTGGATCCTCCAGCAGACCCAGGCTTTGTCTCCAGGTACTTCCTGGCGCCCAAGCGGACGGGGGGCTGGCGCCCCATTCCAGATCTGCACAACCTGAATCAATACCTCAGGTCATGCACCTTTCGGATGGTCACTCTGTCCCAGATCATACCATCCTTGGAGTGAAACATGTGGTTCTGTTCACTGAATCTGCAGAATGGGTTCTTTCATCTCCTAATCTGTCTGTCCCATCAGCGGTTCCTCCGCTTCAGGGTCTAAGGGACCCTGTACGAGTTCCGAGCCATGCCGTTCGGCCTGTCATCGGCCCCCACGAGTCTTCACCAAATGCATTGCAGTGGTGGCGGCCCATCTCGGGGGTCAGAATTTACCCCTACCTTGACGATTGGCTCCTAGCAGGTTCAACCCAACAGGAGATGAAGAGGTCCAGGGACCTGGCCCTCCAGACCTGCTCTCAACTCGGCCTCCTGATCAATGAGGCCAAGTCGGAACTTGTGCCTTCTCAGGTGATGGGCTTCATCGGGGCAGAGCTTGACTCTTGTCAAGCCAGAGCTTAGCTCCTGGTGGACAGGGCAAAAGTTCTCTCCTTTTTTGCCCAATTATTTCTGGTTGGGCACTTGTGCCCTGCCCGGGACTTTCTGCGCCTTCTGGGTTACATGGCGGCATGCACCTCAGTGGTCCGTTGGGCCCGGTTGCACATGCGCCCCCTTCAGTGGGAGCTGGCTGCCCAGTGGACTCAGCACCATGGTCATTTTGACCAGCTGGTCACTGTAACCCGGAAGATGTGGGACACTCTCCAATGGTGAACCGCCCCAGACCGGTTGCAGGAAGGGATCCCATTTGTCCGCCCTGAGCCGACAGTCGTCCTCACAACCGATGCACCTCTCATGGGCTGGGGAGCCCACATGGGGGACAAAAGGGCCCACAGGCACTGGACCCTCGAGGAGTCCCAATGCCACATCAACCTGTTGGAGCTCAGAGCAGTCAGACTGCACTGTCAGCTTTCGCTTCTCAGCTCCAGGTTCAAGTCCAGACGGACAATACCACGACCATGCAGTACTTCAACAAACAGGGCGGCACGCACTCCCATTTGCTGTGCAAGGAGGCGCTCCACATCTGGACCCTCGTGAGCTGGTTGGAGGCGGATCTCTTAGCCATCCATGTGGCAGGAGCCTCGAACCATCTGGCGGATGCTCTCAGCTACTTGGGCCAGACATGAGTGGTCTCTCCATCCAGAGGTAGCTTACAGCCTGTTCTCCAGTTGGGGCAAACCGATGGTGGACCTGTTTGCCTCCAGGGAAAACAAGCTGAGGCTGTTTCATGCCCGTCCCCCTCAGCAGGGCTCACTGCAGGGGGTTGCCTTCTCAAGACCATGGACCTCAGGCCTCCTCTATGCCTTCCCTCCATTTCCCTTGATCCACAAGGTGCTTCTCAAGGTGAGGAGGGACAAGGCGAAGGTGATCCTGGTAGCCCCAGACTGGCCGCACCATTTCTGGTATCCAGATCTCCTCAGCCTCAGCTGCAGGCACCCGGAGCGGCTTTGCACACGCCTGGACCTGATATCACTCAGCCAGGGGAAGGTATTCCATCCGGACCTTCAATCCCTGCACCTCACAGCCTGGTACCTGAGCAGCTAGAGTTCCAGGCTTTGGGTCTTTCCGAACATGTCTACACCATTGTGGAGGCATCCAGAAAGAAATCGACCAGAAAATGTTATGCCTTCAAATGGAAAAGGTTTTCCGTTTGGTGTCAAGGCAAGGACCTGGACCCTTTGTCCTGTTCAGTGGCTAACATTCTTGACTACCTTTGGTCTCTTTCCAAAAGGGGTCTACGGTCATCGACCTTCTGGGTGCACCTGGCAGCCATCTCTGCTTACCGGGCATGGGCCGGTCAGCCGATGTTGGCGCAGGAGACAGTGGTTGGGTGCTTTTCAAAGGCCTGGATCTCATATCCCCTCCGGTGCGTGAACCTCCACCTCTGTGGAATCTACTGCTGGTATTGGCAAAGCTCATGGGCAAGCCATTCGAACCAATGCACAAGTGTGAGCCGTCACACTTGTGGAAGATGGCCTTCCTGGAAGCTATCACGTGTGCCAGAAGGAAAGGGGAGCTCCAGGTGCTTTCGGTGGACTCCCCTTATCTGGTCTTCCACAGGGACAAGGTTGTCCTACGCCTCCACCTGAAATTCCTTCCGAAGGTGGTGTCAGAGTTTCACCTTAACCAGATGCTGACTCTGCTGGTATACTACCCTAATTACACCTCGGAGGCCGAATATAGGCTCTGTACTTTGGACCTGAGACATGCTCTCTCCTACTATAAGGAGAGGACGACGGAAATTCGGGGAGAGGTTCACCAGCTGTTTGTCACCTACGCTGAAGCTGCTTCTGGCAGACCTGCAGCAAAACAGACCATTGCAAGGTGGATTACATCATGCATAGGTCTGTGCTATGAGTTGGCGGGCAATGAGCCTCCCAAAGGGATAAGAGCTCATTCTACCAGCCATACTGCTGCATCGGTGGCTGCTTCCAGGGACATCCCTATCCTGGAAATCTGTCGGGCTGCTACCTGGAAGTCAGCAAACACCTTCATCGCCCACTACCACATCGACCTTGAGTCACGCCGGGATGCTGGTTTTGGCCTCAGTTCTCCAATCTCTGTTCCCTAAGTAGGGGGTGTGCGCCTTGCCTCCCTCCTCCCAGAGAACTGCTAGGAATTTGCCAAAGAGTGTGGATGAACAACATATCCACGCTCCTAGAAGAACAGGTTATTCACCTGTAACAGTAGTTCTAGGAGTGGTATATGTTGTTCATCCACACGGACCCACCCGACCTCCCTGGCTGCAGACGCACACAACCTGGCTTCCAGTGACCTACGATTTGGCGTCATGGGGCGGAGCCGAGGTATATACCACCTGGGTGGGTGGAAGGAGCCAGCTTGAAGACTTCCGGTGATCCTTAAAGGGGAAAGGGACATGCCAAAGAGTGTGGATGAACAACATATACCACTCCTAGAACTACTGTTACAGGTGAGTAACCTGTTCTTTTTGCTCAGTATTTACCAAGGAAGAGGCAGGGGAAGGGCCAAGACTCACGAGGAAAGATGTACGGGGGGAAAGGTGGACACCAGCCCATTTACAGAGGATAGAGTCTTGAAAGAACTAGGAAAAGTAAGGACAGACAGGATTCACCATAGATTGTTGAAGGAACTCGGGGAAGTCCTAGCAGGTCCACTGACAAACCTATTCAGCTAATCACTAGAGATGGGGGAGGTACCGGGGGACTGGAGGAGAGCAGAGGTGGTCCCCCTGCACAAGACTGGAAGTAGAGAGGAGGCAGGCAGTTACAGACCTGTAAGCCTGACCTCAGTGGTGGGGAAGCTGGTGGAGTCCCTGCTCAAGGAGAGGGTAGTGAAGTTCCTGGAATCAGGCGGTGCAAAAGACCCAAGGCAGCATGGATTCACTAAGGGTAGGCCCTGTCAGACTAATCTTATCGATTTCTTTGACCGGGTGACCAGAGTGGTGGATCAGGGAGGGGCGGTGGATGTGGCCTACCTGGATTTCAGTAAGGCCTTCGACACCGTTCCTCATAGAAGGTTGCTTAACAAATTGGGGAATCTGAGTGTGGGCTCTAAAGTGGTAAAATGGGTTGGTAACTGGCTAAAAGGCAGGACCCAGAGGTTGGTAGTAAATGGCATGAAATCAGAAGAGGGGGAGGTGACCAGCGGGGTTCCACAGGGATCAGTGCTGGGTCCAGTTCTGTTCAGTGTCTTTATAAGCGACATTACAGAGGGGCTGGAGGTGAAAGTATGCTTGTTCGCAGATGATACCTAGATCTGTAACAGAATCGACACACAAGAGGGGCTAGATAAAATGAGAAACTACCTAAGACTACTTGAGGAATAGTCAAGGGTTTGGCAGTTGGGTTTCAATGCTAAAACGTGCAAGGTAATGCTCCTGGGACACAGAAACCCAAGAGAGGAATACAGGATGGGCGGGCAGGTTCTAGCCACCACAAGTCAGGAGAGAGACCTGGGGGTTATCATATTCGATGACCTGAAGTCAGCCAAACAATGCAAAAAAGCAATGGGGAAGGCAAACAGAATGCCGGGGTGCACTGGAAGGGGTATAACCAGTAGGAGGAGTGAAGTGGTGATGCCACTGTATAGATCACTGGTGAGGCCTCATCTGGAATACTGTGTCCAATTCTAGAGACCTCATCTCAGGAAGGACATGGACAGAATGGAAGCAGTCCAGAGAAGAGCAACAAAAATGATACATGGACTGCACCACAAACCTTATGAGGAAAGACTCAAGGAACTAAACAGCTATTCACTGGAAGGGAGAGAATTGATATGATAGAGACTTTCAAATATCTTAGAGGAATAAACAAAGTACAGGAGGGGAGCATATTTCAGATGCGAAAGTGCACAAGGACAAGGGGACATAACATGAGGCTGGAGGGAGGGAGGCTTGGGGGAATGCTAGGAAGTATTTTTTCACAGAGTGGGTGGTGGATCCATGGAACAGCCTACCAGCAGAGATAGTGGAAGCGAAAACAGTACAGGGCTTCAAAAGTGCATGGGATAAACATAAAGGCAACCTGCTGTACAGTGGAGCAGGGGAAAGGCAGTCCAGATAAGAGTAGGGATTGCCAAACTAAGTAGGGAAATGGGCAGACTAGGTGGGCTTTATGGTCCTTATCTGCAGACAGATTCTGTTTCTATGTAGCGGTGACGGTAGGGAGACTTCGTTTGAAAGCTGTGATGGCAGTGGGCTGTGTCCGATCCGCCACCCTTTGCGGAGGGGGGATCCGACCACGAGCAGTCCGTGCTCGCGGGGTGGGGGAGGCAGTCCATCCGAAGCACAAAAGCATCGGGCCCATTTCCGACCTCAATCGGGGACTCTGCTCCGCTTGACCTCGAGCTCTTCCTGTCAGTGGAAGAAGAAACTGTACCACTCAAGGTCGCCCTCTGGTACGTCTGCACTGGGAATGTCAGTGGTGGCGAGTGGTAGGCCTGACCCAACTTCAGTGGGGTCCTCTGTGGCTCCGTTCTTAATGGCCACAATCTTCGACACCAGGTCCTGTCTCTGTCCTCGATGGGGCTCCAATGAGCAGTTTCACCTCTGGGCCGCCCTTTTAGAGCAGGGGGTACGACGTCTGCCCACTTGATTTGGCCAGTGGACCCGGGGCCTTTGGGCCTCGGAGCCACTGGGCCGCGGCCGAGTCGGGCAGGCACGATGTGTGCAGTGCCAGTGCCATCAACGCTGACCCCGCGTGCCTACCCCCTCACCCTTCCCTCTGCAGGGTCCGTCATGGGTACTGCTTTCCTTCTCCCCCTTTTTTCTTCAGGTCTAGGGCCAGTATGACTGACGCCGTGTGTGGTGCCGGCATCTCGGGTGATGCCTGCACCATGAATGGCGCCGAACGCCTCAACCCCGTTCCGAGTGGCGGCGTCTCTTGTGATTCTGGCCTGGACCTGCCTTTTGGAGGTTCTTCTGGGGTAGAAGTGGATCTGGATGAGTCTCTCTCTGTCCTATTTTGTCGGGGACGCAGCGAATGGCTCATTTTAGAGGCTGGAATGTGCCTTCTTTATCAGCAGAGCCCGTGATGGAAGATCTTCCTTTCAGTTTTTCCTTAGGGATATGGGGTCCACCATAACATTTCAGACTTCATCTGTGGACCAAAGCAGACTTCTGCATCTGGAGTTCCTTCAGTCCTCATTACAAGTACACCCTGTGGAACACACTAAATTCAGCGGTTGAGAGCCTCCCGGACTCTACCGCTCCATTGATAGGGGCATATAGCCCAATAATCGGCTAAAAGCTTTTATAGACCCCTGTGACTCTGCCCCTAGGGTGGCTACCATTGGCAGCAGGTGATTAACATCTCCTTGGCAGTGATTATTTGTTCGGCCCTCAGATTGAGCTCTGGAGGGCACTCAGACTCCTGCTGCCCCTCAAAGGGACGGCACCATTGTTATTCTTGTAACAGACAGTCCTTTCAAGGTAGAGGCCTGGAAGCCTTTGTCAGGAACTAACTCCTCAACTGCAAAAAAAAAAAAAATTGCAGCAGAGGGCACAGGGCTTGAAAGCACCTGGTACCGTCCTTTTGGATCTGGTCCAGGTCCCACCTCAGCTGGCTTAGGTGGACGCCTCTCGGTGGTAGTGGGGGGGCACCTGATTTGGTTTTATAACTAGTGGAAGTCCAATCCAGCACATCTTCTTGACCTGGAAGGACACTACTTCTTTATTCAGCTGTGAGCTATGTGGGAAATTTTATATTGCACTTGATATCTGCAACAACGTGCACTTTTGCTCAAGTCTGTGGGAGGTGTAACTAACTACCCTTGGTAATTGCTTTTTATTTACATATTTATTTAGTGTTTAACCAAGAAGGGGCTTGCAAACTCTGTTTATCTTGTGAGTAACTTCAGAAGGATTTAAATACTGCATTTGGGTAGACCCTTGGAGGTAGCTAGATTGTCTACTAGGATTTTCTGACAGTTAAACTATTTTTAAATAATTTACAGGTGACTGAGGAGTTGAATAAGGAGCTTGCAAACTCTTCTTATCTTGGAAGTAACTTCACAAGGGTTTGAATACTGCATTTTGGTTGTCCCTTGGGGGTAGCTGGATTGACTACTAGGATTTTGGGACAGAAACTATTTTTTAAATAATTTACTGGTGTGTAGGATTTTGTGATAGTCAAACTATTTTTAAATAAGTTACTGGAGACCAGTTGAATTACTATAAAGGGCAGTACTCACCAGGGTGGTGGAGCAGTGGTGTATTTGATTGTTTCTAACAGTCACCTGTGGTTGTGGACTACCCACCCACCTTCCCACACCCCACCCCCAGGCGGCATTCTTTATAGCCAAAGTTCTGACATCACTTCCTCAACAGGTCTTGGGGCAGAACAGTCATATTCTTAATAACCCATCACAGTGCATAAAGGGTAAGTACACACCACCAAAAAAGAAAAAAATTATATATATTAGATATTGTATATTATAAGGGAGAGGGACATGTGGGGAGTGGTGCAATGCACTGGCTGTGTGGCAGCAGTTTTCCGGGAGACATTCTGGAAACTGCGTTGCTGTCCTATTTGCAGGCAGCTGTCAGCTCTGAGGGAGGAGATTGCCCACCTCCAGGCTGAACTGGCAAGGACTAAGGAGGCCTCCCCCACCCGAAGAGCACCACTACCACAACCACTGCCTCAGAGGTTGCCAAGTATGAAGAGCAGTTGGACCACAGTGGGTTCTGGGAGGGTGCAGGTGGTGGAACAGAGGTGAAGCCCCTAGTTGTACCTCTACACAAATCATACGCCAGTCTGGCAGAGCAAGGTTCCTCTATGATGGCACCCTCAGTGGAGACCAAGAAGAATGCTGAGGACATCCACAAGGGAGACCCACAAAAGGGTGGCAAGGGACACCACAGGGGAAGGAAACAGCTTCTGATAGGGGACTCGGTTGTTAGTGGGGTAGAACTGGGGAAGGGAGAGGAGAGGGAAGTAAGGTGCCTGCCTGATGCCATGGCTTGGAGGGACAAGAAGCGAATCCTCACGATTGCAGAAGCAGCATCACAGGAGAGGGAACTAGATATCATTGTCCATCTTGGGACAAATGACCTAGCTAGGCATGGAATCAGTGCAGTGCAGGATGAATTTGTGGAGTTGGGGGGGCTCAGACAGGTAGCAAGCACGGTTACCTTCTCAGAGGTGCTGCCAGTCCATGGCAGGGGTGAGGCTAGGGTACTGCACACCATGCAGTTTAATGAATGGTTGCAAAACTGGTGCAGAGCACAGGGCTTTGGTTTCATTGGGGACTGGGGGTCCACCTGGAGAGATGAAGGTCTATACTGGTACGATGGTCTGCATCTGTCCACGAAGAGAACCAAGCTCCTAAGTGACAGGTTTAAATGCTTCCTTGGCAAGCTTTTAAACTAGCCAAGGGGGGAGGTGCTGATAAGAGGCAGGACATTTCAGGCCTCCCCCCACAAAACATGGCAGGTAGTAAGGTAGACACTGAGGTACAGAGCTCAACAGACAGGCAGGATGGGGTAAATGGAAAAATAGTCAAGGGCAATAAGAGCAGAGATGGGGGGGGGGGATAAAGCCAACATTAAATGGAGGGCAATGAGTACCAATGCCCGTAGTCTGGGAAACAAGCTTCCTGAGCTAGTAGCCCTGATGGAAGATGAAAAATTGGATATTGTGGCAGTCATGGAAACATGGTACACGGAGAACCATGACTGGGATGTCAACATACCAGGGTACACAGTCTACAGAAGGGACAGGTAGGGTAAAAGAGGAGGTGGAGTAGCTCTATGCATAAGGGAAGGGTTCAAAGCTACAGAACTAAAAAGTAAAGGGGGAGGACAAGAGGCACTCTGGGTCACCTTGGAGACAGGGAATGGCATCACAGTCCGCACAGGGGTTGTATACAGACCCCCGTCTCAAGGGGAGGAAACGGACAAGAAAATGATAGAGGACATTCTCAAAATGGCTGAAAAAGGGGAGATACTGTTGATGATACCTGAATGTGCCAGATGTTAACTGGATGACATGTACTGCAGCCACATCCAAGAGCAGGGTCATTCTCGATGCCCTGCAGGGGGCAGGCCTTAGACAGCTAGTGTTGGAACCCACTCGGGAGGGAGCAATACTAGACCTGGTACTCTCAAATGGAGAGAGGATCACAAATTTAGAAGTCAGTAGACATCTGTGAACAAGTGACCACTGCACAGTGTGCTTCACAATAAGCACAACCATTGAGACAAGCCATACAAAAACAAGGATACTGGACTTTAGAAGGGCCGACTTTGGCAAAATGGGTGAATACCTGAGGAATGCACTAGCAAATGACCAAAAAGGAGGGGTGGAAGAACAATGGAGAAAAATCAAAACTGCCATCATAGCGGCAACAAGCCTTTGTATGAAACAAATAAAGAAAACAAAGCGGAGTAAAAAACCACTATGGTTGTCAAAAGAGGTGGCAGGGAAGGTTAAGGAGAAAAAGGCTGCATTCAGAAAGTATAAGGAATCACAGAAGGAGCACGACAGGGAACTGTATCAATTAAAGCAGAAAGAAGTGGGGAAGGCAGTCAGAATAGCAAAAGCCCAAACCAAGGAAAAAATAGCCAACTCAGTTAAGAAGGGGATAAAACCTTTATAGGTAATGTTAGGGAGCATAGAAAGGTTAAGGGAGGAATAGTGAAGATTAGTAAAGGAGAGGGAGGTGGGCAGAGGGAGACAGTGAAAAGGCAGAGATACTGAATGAATGCTTTGCTCAGTATTCACAAAAGAAGATGAGGAGGAGTTACCTAAACCAGACAGTAGAAGCACTCTGGGTAGGGGGGTTGACACCAGTCCATTTACAGAAGAAAGAGTCATGAAAGAACTCCTAAAACTCAAGGTGGACAAAGCAATGGGGCCTGACGGATTCACCCCAGAATCCTAAAAGAACTAAGAGAGGACCTAGTGACACCACTGACCACACTTTTTAACAAATCATGGGAGGATGGGGTGGTACCTGAGGACTGGAGGAGGGCAGATGTGATTCCCCTTCACAAAAGTGGGAGCAAGGCAGAAGCAGGAAACTACAGACCTGTAAGTTTGACCTCAGTGGTAGGGAAAATGATGGAATCACTTCTGAAAGAAAGAATTGTTGAGTACCTAGAGGCCCAGCGGGGCACAGGACCCAAAGCAGCATGGATTTACAGCAGGAAGGTCATGTCAGACGAATCTAATTAATTTCTTTGACTGGGTGACCAAAGTAATAGACCAGGGAGGGGCTGTGGATATGGCCTACCTAGACTTTAGCAAGGCATTTGACACAGTCCCGCACAAAAGACTAATAATCAAGTTAGCCAGCCTGGGAGTAGGTTCCAGGGTGGTAGCCTGGGTAGCAAGCTGGCTGCACAACAGGACACAGAAGGTAATAGTGAATGGAACACATTCCGAAGAAAGGGGGGTTACTAGTGGAGTACCTCAGGGCTCAGTACTGGGTCCAGTCCTCTTTAACATCTTTATAGGTGACATTGCAGAGGGTCTGAAGGGAAAAGTATGCCTCTTTGCAGATTACTCATAGATCTGTAGCAGAGTTGATACACAAGGGGGGGGTAGAAAGGATGAGAAGGGACTTGGCAAGGTTGGAGGAATGGTCAGACATATGGCAACTTAGATTCAATGCAAAGAAGTGCAGAGTAATGCACCTGGGAAACAAAAACCCAGGAGAGGAGTACAAAATAGCAGGGGAGGTACTAACAACAAAAATGGAAAGGGACTTGAGGGTAGTCGTATCAGATGACCTAAAGGTGGGTAAGCAATGTGAAAAGTCAGTAAGGAGAGCCAAGGGGATACCGGGATGCATAGGAAGGGACATCACAAGTAGAAAAAGGGAAGTGGTTATCCCTCTGTACAGACAGTTGGTGAGACCCCATCTGGAATACTGTGTGCAGTTTTGAGACCCCATCTACGCAAGGACATAGACAGGATGGAAGCAGTCCAGAGGAGGCAACTAAAATGGTGCAGGGTCTGCATCAGAAACCATATGAAGAGACTGAGAGAGCTTAATATGTATACCCTTGATGAAAGGAGGGACGGGGAGGGACATGATAGAAACTTTCGAGTACCTCAAGGGAATCAACAAAGTATAGGAGGGTAGCATCTTTCAGAAAAAGAGATGTGTAAGAACAAGGGGCACAATTTAAAGATAGAGGAGGGACGGCTCAGGGGTAATGTGAGGAAATTTTTTTCATGGAGAGAGTGGTGTGTGCATGGAACCGCCTTCCTGGGGAGGTTGTTGGGTCTAAAACATTGGGGGAATTCAAACATGCATGGGACAGACATAAGACAATTGTAGTGGGGGTTGCAGGAAGTAGGATGTTGATTAACTAGAATCTGCAGCTTATCCAATAGGAAGGGAAATGGGCAGACTGGGTGGGCCAAGTGGTCCTTATCTGCCATCAAAGTCTATGTTTCTATGTATGGATCATCAGGTTTGTCTGAGAGGGATACCCTCCCAGTTTCACAGAGATTTGTCTTAGACCCAGGCGGCAGCCCCGTCTGTTTGCCTCTGTGTCAGACCCTCTTTCCTCTTAGAGATGGGGCCTCAGAGCAGAAGTTGTTCCATGGCGAGTCGTAACACAGGTTCCTACTTCCTTTGCTTGGTTCCAAGATAACAGGCGTCATGTGCCCATTTGTCGACCTTGAAAGGTTAAACAAGTACCTGTTCAGGGAGGCGTTCACTACAGCCTCGGTATTCAAACCTTCACTTCCTGGACGTTTGGCTCCGAGCCAGCCCATCTGGGCTAGAGTCTCAGGAAGCAGTTGCCACAGCTTCTCAGTCGCTTTCTTCCAGGAGGGGTTTTCTGATTCAGGGAAGGTGCCAGATTCACCTTCCCAGCAGCTCCTTTTCTCAGGAGCCCTCCTGGATACCTCCAGGGTGAGGGCTCTTCCTTCCAGAGAACGGAAGAAACGACTCTGTCCAGGCGCTTTTTGATGCAGCGGATGCTGGGACTTATGCCTTCGTCCGCAACAAATAGTGGTCTCCGACCACACATCCGCAATTCTCCACATAAATGACAGAACCTCGGACAAAATTACTTACATGGTAGATGCAGCTGGCCTAGCTTCTGTTAGGTCTACCCTTACCCTCTAAATTCCGGATCACCATCACCACTGTTGCACTCTGATCGGTTGGGGAGCTCACTGTCAAGACCTCTACATTCAGGTGTGGAACCAGGAGGAGCATCATCTTCTCATAAATTTCTTAGAGATGAGAGCTGGCTTATATGCTTTCCAAGTCCTGAAGGAGGCCCTCTGCCACAAAGTGATCCCACTTCGGATGTGATGTTGTCATCAACAAGTAGGGTGGCGCTCTCTCCCACCCTCTCTGTGCAGGAAGGCCGTGGGGAGGGGAGGGTGGTGCCTTGAGCACGTTGCGTCAATTCAGTCATTGTGCAGTCGCTATTCGACAAGATGGGCAGTCCGGACCTGGTCCTTTCTTCGTCCCCTCTCAATGCAAAATCTGCCTCTATTCTGCTTCAGAAATCCAGACCCTGGTGTTTTCTGTCAGGATGTATTCACTGCAGTAGACAAGATGCTCCTCCTCTTCCCTTAGTTCAGAGGGTGCTGCTCAAGTTGTAGGCAACCGGGGACAGGATGATTCTCACCATCCCAGACTGGCCTTGGCAGTTATAATTTTCATAGATGAGCAGTCTGTCAGAAGTTCCCCCAAGGCGTCTCCCTCTACAAGTGGACCCTCTGACACAGGGACTTTGCTCCATCCTTCCTGCGCTCCCTTCATCTCCATGCTGGGCTCCCGAGGAGAGGAGAGGAAAATGGGCAAGATTTAGATTTTCAGACAATCTTAGAAATCTTCTTAGCCGCGCATAGACCTTCCACCAGGAGGACTTAACACGGCTAAGTGGTTTCACTTCACCATCTGGTGTGCAAAGTTCCGTCTGGACCCTTTTGGTTGTCCACCAAGTAAAATTTTGGGGTGCCTCGTGGACCTGTCGAACACAGTCTGCATTTCTCGGCAGAGAATGTTCACCTCTCCACGTTCTCGGACTATCTTGGGCCAATAGGCAATATGTCACTGGCTGTTACCATTATTCAAATATTTTTTCTCCCTACTTAATTCTTTAACTCCAGAATGGAGGAGATCGCTCCCTTTATCTCTCTGAATGTTAAGAGGGTTCTGTGATTCTGCATCGACAGAATAAAGAGATACACATCCGAGCAACTATTGTATCTTTCCAAATGCCTTGGCTGGGTCAGCCTGTCACTATGAGATGTAGTTCTGCTTGGTTAGTAGCATGTCTTTGACACTACTAATCCAAGGCATAGCTCAAGTTGGAAGGCCGGGTTCTCATCACACTGCTGGAGCGGTTACGGCTTTCCTGTCGGAGATTTGTAATGTACCTGTTGCAGACATCTACATGGCGGCGAGTTGGAGCTCACTGCATACCTTTGTAAAGCTCTGTGTTCTGGATGTCCATGCCTGACAGTTAACTTTCTTCAGCAGGACAGTCCTTATGGACTTCTGTCCTGAGTGAGCTCTGTCTCCTACCACTCTACTCGGGGGGTGTGGGGGGGTGATTTTTAGCTCAGTACTCTTCCCATTGGTGTGAATGAGTGGTGGAGACTTTTGGTCCAGGAAGATATGGAAATTACATGCTTACCGTAATCCACCACCATCCCCCCCGAGCTCACTCGTTCTGTTTTGGTCTTCACTTCCTTGTTGTTCAGGCTGTGAAGACATTGTTGAATTGATCCTTCTTACACGGGTTATCTGGGCCTTCACATGCCTGGAAGTTAGGGTTAGGTTTTCTATCATTAGTTTACGCTGCAACTTCTCGGTCGGAAAGGTGCTGAGGCAGTTGGAGGGTCGACGCCGAGATAACCTATATGGCGCAAACTAGTCTCGTGGTGCCACGCATGCGCGGTCCTATCCAGGCGCTGGCCCGCCTGAAGATTTTTGGCTCCCGTGGGGTCCTAGCGCCTCCAGCGTAATCCCATTAGTGTGAATGAGTGGTGGAGACTTCATCCAAGAAGATCAAGAATTACGGTAAGTACGTAATTTCCATATTTTGTTAACTGTGACACTTAGACAGCTGGTTCTGATAACTCTATGATTTTTGTAATATAAAAATGCAATGGAATTGTCTGTCATGAAAAATCCTGTGCCTGGGATGACAAAACCCAACCCCCCAGGTATTGGTTCAAAAGACAGGATGTATGTTAAACCAGCAGACCTCTGAATGCAATTAACTTGTCAGTTTGCGTTGAAGCCAGGAACTAATATATCCATTTTATAATGTCTTCAGGAAAGGCATTTAATTGCACCTGGTGTCATAAGGAAGTGGAATATCCATTTAATGACGTCCTCAGGAAAGTCAGTTGATTGCACCTGGTGTCATAAAAAGTCCTTTGATGTGTTTGAGAAAGGGAACTGCTCATGGATCAATGGGACTGAGAAATTACAGTCTTAATTTAGTGTCATCATTTGCACTATGGGTCTTGCTGGAGTCACAGAATTCAATACCTTGATGGAACTTCCTGTTTTGTGTGTATACATATATATATATTAGAGGCAAAATACTCTGTTTAGCAGTTTATGGTTACAGCACATTATTGTTAAAGAGGCCTGCTGAGCTTTTTCTGCTCATTTTCTGCAGATTAGTCGTCGCCAGCCCTAACTCTCACCCATCACATGTGTAAAGCAGCAGAAGTATAGGAGAATGGGGTGAGAGTTAGGACCGACGACACCAATGCACACCCCAGTGCCGGTTAGGGGGGTGGGCAGGGGGTCCAAGGGGGGTTTTCAACCCTAACAACGAACTTCCTCACTTTTGTCGCTGTGGAACAACCCTAACTAATGCATTAAATTGAGTTTTTTGCCTCTAATTTCCCTTCTTTTTGAGAATGATAACGAGAAATAGTGAATGTAATGCAGTGGCGGGATGTCTTGAGGCATAGTAACAGGAACAGCAACGCAAACAGAAGCGCAAACAGTGGCGCACATGGTAACGCAAGCGCGAATGAGAACAGAAAGGGTAACGCACACGGTGGCGTAGACGGGAACGGTCTGCCACGTGATGTGTTGTCACATAGTAACATGGTGCCTGCAAACGGAAATTTCAATGGGCATAGTGACGCAAACTAAAACAGAAAGAGAAACAGTACTGTAGACACAAATGGCAAAAAATAACAGAAACGCAACCGAAAATGAAAACGCCAAGGATAACGCACACGGTGGCGCCAACGTCAACGGTAAGTGAAACGGGTACGGAACCGCAAGCAGAAAGGGCAACAGTAGCAGTAATGTAAGCGGACAGGCTGGTTTTCCCCAAAACCTGCCTAGAGAAAGACAGTGAGTACAAATAATGTATGCATAATAATGAGTATCGGAGCAGAAAATGAGAACTTGGAATACTAAATAGGTTATATCTCAGGAACCGTATGACGTAGAAAAAAAATTTAAAAGTCATATTATTTACAACTGTCCTGGCTAATTTTGTACTTAGCCCCACTAGGGGCTAAGAAATTTTCCAACGGAAAGTCCGTGTCTCGCACTGCTTCCCAGATACGGGCCCTGAAAGGCGCCGTCAACGCCATAATGTTATCCTAAGGAAAAGAGAAGTTCAGAGTGCCATAACTTTGCCTCCCTGTAATATTTTTTCACCAAACCACTGAAAGGCACATCTGTGGGCTGTTGGCTGACTTCCCTCCAAATTTCAGGAAAAAAGACCAAATCGTTATTTTGCAGCAGGAATCCAAAGGATTTCTGTAATGCGTCGGGAGCCGTAATGTTATCCTATGGGAAAAACCGTCAACTTTGGAGTGCCTTAACTTTGCTGCCGTGTAATATTTTTTCAATACAACACTGAAAGGCACATCTGTGAGATGTCGGTCTGCTCCCTCCAAATTTCAGCCTAAACTCCCAACGGTTCTTTTGCAGCACAGTGCCAAAGAATCGCTGTCACTTTCCCACAGATGGAAAACTACCTGTCGCACTATGAAGTCAAGAACTGACACTTTCGTGAGCACGAAAGTACTTATGCGAAAGTACTTTTTCCAGAAATTTGAAAAACATATTTCTGGGGTGTTTTACCACAAAATAGACATGGCAAGCATCCTCAGGGTCCGACTAGGTGAATACAAAAAGATTTAGGTTGCTAGAGGGTCCCAAATTTAAATGCCAACCATTTTTCTGATCACCAGCTGAAAACAAAACAGCTGATTTGCGAAAGTAACAGGCCCATTTGCGAAAGTAAAAATGCATTTGCGACACTGTCGAACTTTTTCTTAACTTTTCCCATTGACTTATAATGGGAAATTGTTTTTTGAATAACTTTTGAACCGTTTAATATTTTTTCACCAAATCTTCGAAAGGCACATCTGGGACCCCGGCCGCACATTCCCTGAAGATTTCGGGCTGGTCGCGCAAACCGTGCGACCTGTACGCGCGACCGTAGAATTCCAGAAAAAGCGTAAATGCGCCGCTAAATCACGCCTTTAATAACTCCGAGTTGTGTATCCGATTATACTTAAACTTGGCAGATGCCAAGACCTATGGTTCTTGATCGTGTATTCCAAATTTCAGCCAAATCTGTCATACGGTTGCAAAGTTATTAAGGTGCAAAGTTTTGGGGTTTAACATAGAAATGGCTCCTCAACCCTAACTATGGTATTATATTTTTTTTTTTTTTTTTTTGTACTTTCTAGTTTTCCCTCCTCTCTCCCCTCAACTCCAGTCTCCTCGGGAGTACATAGGAGTCATCCCACTACGGTTCGCACCTACCTGGTCAATGAATCCTCCATAGCCCATGTAGCCTCAGTTTGCCCCCCTCCCCCCAACACCCCGGAATTCTTTGGCAGTGTTGGTCGGGAGGATGCCAGGAGGGCGGCCACAAATCGTGGGCAAGCTCCAGTTCTCCGATTCCGCCGGAGCTGAAGAGTTTTTTTTCCTTGGGAGTGGCCAGTGTCCTGACGTCAAGGCCTCACCGACATCTGCCACTCCTCGCCCATTCACTATGCTTCTCTGGTGCTTCTGTATCTCCAGCTTCCACCAGAGGTCAGCCGAGTGCCGAATAGGGACTCCTGTCCTTCCCGGGAGAGGAGAGCTGTCCTCCAGATGCTCGATCCTCTCCCTTCCCTGCTATATATATTTTTTTTATGCATCCTGAAAAGGGAGGAGCTAGATGATGACATCATGAAGAGGGTTGAAACACAGCATTTTATTTTGTTTGTTAGTACTTTATTCCCTAGCCACCAGTCTGCTTACCTCACGCTTCCAGGCATCCTCTTGAGGTTTCCGGCCACCATCCCAGGGACCCTCTGCTCCACATTTGGGCCCACAGTGAACCCCCGTGGCTTGCCCCCCGCGGTGGGGAGGTGGAGAGCTCCTCTCACACCCACACAGGATCCAGTAGAGCCACGCACCGTCGGCGCTGAGCAAGTCCCCTGTAGAGACGGCCATCAAGCCGCCGCAACTGGTGCCCATATTTTCTCTTTTCCTGCCCCATGGATGTCTGTGGTGTGCAGTGACACCAAGGGACAGGAGCGCGCATGCTACCGCACACGCCCCTTCCCGGCGTCGGTCACAGCACGTCCCCCCAAGTCTGCCAATGGCCTGCCATCGCCCCCAGCCACCGCTAGAGGCCACTAGACCACCAAGGTGTCCCGCATCTCCTCCCCTGCTGACCCCCGACGACCCAGGCTGGTTCCCGAACCCGGGTCGCCAGTGTGGTGCGAGGTGTGTCGTCCAGCTCCTCAACCCTCCGGGCCGGCGAAACACAGCATTTTTAAACTGTAGTCTGTATTCCACTGATACACATTCATATACTTGGACTGAGAGCAGGAACATGTAAGAGCACTGAAAGATTATCAGAAATACCTTAGATAAATAAGTCTAATGGTTGGTAGGAATTTTGCACTTTTAAACCTGTTTTGTTTTTAAGATTGTATGTGTTGGGATATTTTGTTCTTTATTTACTGTTTACCTATTTTTATGTATTTTAAAGTAAAGATGTATATTTTAAAACAGAAACTGCCTGGTGTGCCTTGCAACTTCTTTTTTTTGTAAGTGAAGCTTAGATGGTTAAAGTTGACACTGTGCTTAAGCTTATTGTGATACCAAATTGGGAAACAGGTACGAGTTTCTCTAAGATCTTGCATAGAGTTTTAAGGGTTCATTTTGTAATACCTGGTTGGGTGCCCGTAGCAAAAGATATACTAACATACTAAAATGCCAGTAGAATAGGCCTAACGGTCTTTCGTGTCTGCTTGCTTGGTCAGCCCCACCCTGGGAGTTGACCTTGGTGCCCCCCGGCTTCTCCTTCCCAGTCCCGATTATTCTTGCTGCACTGGTTTTGCTTCCAGAACCCTTCCCTGGCATTGCCTCAAAGAGCAGAATTATCTGAGCCTGTACATTGGGTACGCTACCAAGAGGTTCACAGTTTGAATCCCTCCAGAACTTGAGACCAAAGTTTGATTCGAACCCACAAAACAGACAGGAGGGTTACCCTGATCTGTTAACTGTTCACAATACTACGCTCAGAGGTTGGCACTTTGGGAGTAGAGGGCTGACCTGCTGAGTAGGGTTGTGACAGACTCGTGGTGCCACGCATGTACGGTCCTATCCTGACACCGGCCTCCCTGAAGATTTTTGGCTCCCACGGGGTCCTAGCACCTCCAGCATTGTCCCATTAGTGTGAATGAGTGGTGGAGACTTCATCCAAGAAGATCAAGAATTACGGCAAGTACGTAATTTCCATTTTTTGTTAACCAAGTAAGTGCACTAGGCAAACGGATAATGGTGACCAGTATATCGCAATTACTGGCTTTATAAGCAAAATGCTGCTCATTGGAGCAGAAAATTCCGACCATTAAATTTGGTCAAGCTTGAAATGCAAGTTCTAGTGTGAAAGTGGAGCCCCATCACACTTTCCGAGCCGTCATATCAGATGTTTCAAGTTTAACCGAGGAGTTGTTGGGCTTACCATTAATCGTTTTTTGCATTATCTAATGTAAAAGTGATTCCTTCAGTGTTTTCTGGGTTGGCTTAAATTTTCTTAACATTATTTTGTTAGATGACCAAAAAAATCAAGAAACTTGAGAAAGAGACAACCATGTACCGGACGAGATGGGAGAGTAGTAACAAGGCACTGCTGGAGATGGCCGAGGAGGTAAGCAAACTAGCAGAGGGTGTTGTATTAGTCTGAGCAGGGCTACAGTCTGAATCAAAGTTACCCTGGCTAAGTTGGCTTGTTTCCTTAAATAACATAAATGCGTGGAAAATACAGGTAAATTGTGCTTCCATGATCGATAATTGTTTCGCCTCCTGTTTTCAGAATGTGGATGTTGCCACATTTTCAAGGATATTACCCTCAATAGAGCCGCACCTTTGGAACTGTAAGCCCATCAGCGTTGGGATCACTTGGAAACTTTTACCTTGCTGGGGTCACCCACAATGACTTACATCATTGACACCTATATATCGTGAGTGGCTCCTTACCTTCTCCATTTTATTTCTTTCATCGACTTCACATTGGACCAAAGAAACACTTTCAAATTTTGTCACTGACATTTTTCTGCTTTTTCTCTATTCACTAACATTTGCTTTTGCTGCTGTAGTCAATACTTTTTTTTTTTCCCCCATCTTTTTGCACAACACAAGGCAGCCTGAGCCCACTTGTGTGTGGACACCACTGCTGCTCTTTGGCTCCAGCTTCTTTCCACCATGGAGACAGTATAGCGCATGGTTTAAGGCTTTGAGCTGCAAACCTGGAGTCCTGGGTTTGAATCCCACAGCCCTCACCTGCATACTGTGACACCCTGAGCAAGTCATTTAACTTCCTTGTGCTCCCAGGTCGCACCTGTAAACAAGCTTTCAGCTTAGTGTCTCTCTCTCCTGGTTAAAAAAAAAAAAAAAGGTCTCCCAATAGGCAACCAGCACTGCTGCCTCAGGATTATGCGATTCCTCTCTGGTGAAATGCTGGCTGCCTGCCTTTTGTGCTGTTTCTCCTCTGGGTCCTGGTGCATCATCGTTTTCAAACAACTTGAAGTCTTGCTGTATTCTGACAAGTGCAGTTAGCCCCAGCCTTTAAACTGCCCCGGAGAACAAAGGGTTAAACTTTCTGTGCAGAGCATAGAACGCTGAGCTCGAGCTCGGTTGATGTCTCTGTCTGTTCCCTTTGAAAACTGTCAGATTCTTTACTCAGCCTCACTGAACAGTCGCTCCGGAGATTTCTCCTGCAGCTCGGTTCGAAAGTAGGTTGAAGTGTCGGTTTTTCGTCGGTTTCTAACCGAAAAATTGTTCTGCATAGTCGGTTCAGTCTCTGTCTGTGGTACCATGAGTACTAGATAGGTTTTCTACTGTGTTTTTCTGTGTGGAACTTGTAAAAAGTGTGGATCGGTTTGGCTGAACCGATCATTTGCTTAATTTCTGTGTTAACTTTAGTGTGTGGTTACCGGTCCTTATCGGTTCTAAAAAAAAAACACGTTTTGATATGGTTTTTATTGCCCAAGACCCGTGACACGGTTATGAACCGATAAGGGAGTCTTGCCTGGCGGTTGCGAAAAAAGGGTAAGTTTGGTTAGGTTGGCCATGTCTGAGAAACCCAAGGAAAAAACCGGGCCCACTGGGTTTCAACACTGCAGTGAGTGTGGGGAGGTCTTTGCTAAGGCCGATCCCCACACCACCTGTGTTTATTGTCTGGGGTTTGAACACCCTGATTCAGACTGCCAAATTTCTAAAAATCTTCCCAAATCTACCATTGAAAAGAGATTAGGTAGACTGAGGGAAAAGGAGGCCGAGAAGTCCGCTGACCCAGATGACCAGCCCGGTTCGGTTCCGACCGAACCTGAAGGAGTGCCCTCTGACCAGGGCGATACTTCTTCGGACAAAAGGAAAGCCGATCCCGAGGGGTCGGTTCTGACTAAAAGAAAGCACAAAGAAAAATCATCCGGTTCGGATCCAGAAGTCCGTGTTCCGACTGCCAGAGAAAAAGCCAGAGCGATCCGGATTGTGGAATTGCTTCGCCCGGTTCCGACCGATCCGGCACCTTTTGGCAGGGGCTCGGTTCGGTCGGTTCCCCCAGTTCACAGCTATACCCCTGAAGAATTTTATGAACCGGAGTTTGAGGAGGAAGGGAAGTTTGAAGATGATGATGGTGATGGTGAAAGTCTAGATGTGCCTGTGGAACCGGACATCTCCCCAGACAGACCTTCAGGTGTATCCCCTCCTAGGCTTTCTGAGTCCCCTTTCCACTTTATGTTCTATAGAAAGGTGGTTGAGACCCTCCAGCATCCTATGGAGGAGGCAATGGAGGATCAGGAGAGCCTGATTTTGTAGAAATGATGGACATCCCAGAGTCCAGGAGACTGTCTAATCCGCTCCACAAATCTTTTGGGAAACGGGCACAAAAAATTCTGAAGTCTCCTAAATCTTCCTGGACTAAGTCTCCATCACTCATTCACACTAGTGGGATAGCGCCAGAGGCGCTAGGACCAAGCGTGAGCCAAAAATTTTCTGAAGGTCCGGCGCCGAGATAGGACCACGCACGCACGGCACCGCGAGACTGACTCGCGCCTGTATAGGCTATCTCGGCGTCGACCCTCCAACCGCCTCAGTTCCTTTTCTCCGCGTCACGAGTGCGCTTGATGTCGACGCCATCTGCCGAGTCAAAATTTTTCGCTCATACGACAGCAGCTTTTAGTGTTTAATTTAAACGTTTTAATTTAACTATTTAGTAGTAATTTTTTATTTTACGAATAAGAAGATTATGAAGAAATTCTTTCCTGCCATCCACGGAGTCGTCCTTAGACGATAGCGGTGACGGTAGGAAGACTTTGTTTGAAAGTTGTTATGGCAGAGGTGCTGTGCCGGTCCGCCACCCTTAAGTAACGGGAAGGGGGGTCTGACTACGGACAGTCTTGTGCTTAGCGGAGAGGACAGTCCACCGGAACGCAGAATCTGGCCGGTGCGAGGATCCGGCTCAGCAGCCTCGAGGCTTCTTCTTCCGTTTTGGGGAAGAAGAATTGGTGCCTTCGAGGTTGCCCATTCAGTATGTCTTTCGTGAGGATTGCTCACTGGTAGGGGCGATAGGCCTGAACCGACTTTCGTGGGTTCCTCCTTGGCCCCGCTCCTAACGGCTGCATTCTCGACTCTGGACTCCATCTCTGTCCTCGTTGGAGTTCCGGTGAGCAGTTTCACCTCTGGGCCGCTCCTGTGGAGCAGGGGGTTTGACTCCTTTTTTCCTGGTTGTGTTCCTGGTTTCGGGTCCTCCGGGCTTCGGAGCCATTGGACCGGAGCTGGGTCAATTGGATCTGAATGAGCGCGGTGCCCTTTTGGTGCCTTCGCCATCCTGTCAGCCCCTCGTGCCTACCCCCCTCTTCCTTTTCCATGCAGGGGCCGGCACGGGCACCACCTTTCTCTTCTTTTCCATTGGCTTTCCGTGGTGTTTTTCTTGGCGTTGTGCCCAACACCTTGGTGGCGCCGCAGGTCCGGTGCCGTGCCTCTGGTTTAGGCATGGTGCCATGGCGGCACTGCTGGTGTTTGGGTTGGCGCTGGACTCGGCGCCAGCTCAGTGCCGTGCTTGGCACGTACTAGGTGCTGCAGTCGGGCGCCGTTGGCTCGGTGCTGCGCTGGCGCCGTTCGACACCGTACTGGTGCCGCAGTCGCACCGTGGTTTGCCCGGCGCCGCGCTCGCCTCCATACTCTGTGCTGCAGTCGGCGCCGTGGCTCGGCGCCATGCTCGGTGGTCGGCACCGTGCTCTGTGCTGCAGTCGGCGCCGTGCTCGGTGCTGTGGGTCGGCTCCATGGCTCACGCTGTGCTCGGCGCCGTGGGTGCTTCATTGTCGGCGCCGCTAGCGGTGCTGTGGGTGTCTCACGGTGCCACTGATGCCCGCGGGTGCCGCGGGCAGTGCCACTGATGCCCGCAGGTGCCGCGGGCAGTGCCCGGCACCCGCGGGTATTGCCGGGCACCTGCGGGTGGCATGGGCGTCGGGGGTGCCCTTGCGTGCCATTGCTGCCGTTGGTACCAAGGATACCTGCGGGTTCTGCCGTGGGTGCCTTCTGGTGTCTCTCAGGTTGGCATGGTTACTGCTTGGTGCCCTCCTGTGCCAGGAGTGATGCTAGTGCCGCAGGGGTGCCAGTTGGTGCTGTCTGACAGAACTAGGAAAAGATCTGTGTTTGCAGACCTCTCTTCCGCAGGACTTGTGTTGGGATGTTTCTATGGAATGAATTCCTATTCTGCGGATTATTTCCACACATTTTAGTGGGTGGCAGTCTGCATCAGATCTCCTCATCCAGCGATTTTCCGCTGATGGGACTCTTCTGTTCTGTTTCTGTCAGCGGAATCTCTCATTCCGCTCAGCACTTTCTCAGCCCCCTACGTGGTGCCAAGCTCCTCGACACCCTTCCTGGTGGCGGAGTCTCTAGTGGCTCTAACCGAGACCTCTTTTTGTGGTCCTTCTGTGGTAGAAAGGCATCTGGATGAGTCTTTCCCTGTCCTTCTGGTCAGTGATACAGTGGATGACTCATTTTATATACTGAACGACATGCCCTCTCGATCATCAGAGTCTGTGATGCAAGCTCTTTTAGTAGTTCCTCATTTATGGGGTCCACCATAGTGTTCAGACTGGATCTGCGGACTATATACCTCTGCGTCTAGACTTTTTCAGTGGTCAAGACAATTACACTCTTTAGAACATTTTAATTCTATGGTCGGGAGCTGCACAGACTGTCCCGCTCCTTTGATAGGGGTATACAGCCCGTTTTTGATGCCGCCCCTCTGGTGGCTGCTTCGCCACAGGTAGTTAACATCTGTCTAGCTATTAGTCCAGTCAGGGGTTCAGTTATGGATCTCCAGGCTCCTCCTGCTCCTCAGAGGGATGACATCCTTGTCATTTCTGTATCAGGCAATACTTGCCAAATAGCAGTCAGCAACCTTGTCAGGCTCAAACTAATGATATTTAAAAAAAAAGGGGGGGGGGGTCAGAATTATCACAGCACAGGGCCTAGTTGGAATTTCCTGATACCACACTTGGATCTGATCAGGTTCCGCCAACCCTGAGGCGGTTGTCTCTAAACCTCAGTAAAGAGTACTGTTTTCTCACCCCTAGGGAGCAGTCCGATCCAGTGGTGGTATAGCTCACCTCTTTCTCTAGAGAATTTCTCTTCTTCGAGATATTTCAAAACCTAGGCATCTAACCAGTCTGTTAGTCCCCTTTTGGTTTTTTAATCAGGCTTTCTTCTCCTGATCAGAGCCTTGCAGCAACAGAAGTGACTCTTCAGCAAGTCGGAACTTAGATTCCTACTTCCATGTTTGCTCCAACTTAACAGATGACATGCTTCTTTCTTGACCATTGGTCAAGTAGGTTCTTTCTAAGGTAGCTTCGCAAATATTCACATACAGTCATACTACCCTGAACCTGTACACTTTACCTCCGGCTCTTGCAGCTCCTGAGGTCCTTTACATTAGATTAGTGCATGTCTTTGACACTATTAATTTTGGTCCTAGTTCAAATTGTGAGGCCAGGTTCTTGCCGCTCTCCTAGAGTAGTTGCGGCTGCCTGGCAGACTTTACTTTTTTGCCCATTGTAGTTGTTGGCAAGGTGACGAGTTACAACTCAAGCGTTTATCTTGTAGGCACTATGTTATAGATGCTCTTACAAGACAGCTCTTTTTATTAACAGGACAGTCCTTGGCTGTCCTTTCCGAGTGAACCCTATCTTCTACCACCCTACTCAGGGTTGTTGATTTTAGCTTGGTACTCTCCCACTAGTGTGAATGAGTGATGGAGACTTAGTCCAGGAAGATATGGAAATGATGTACTTACCGTAATTATTGATCTTCTTGGACAGTCTCCATCACTCATTCACACGCCCACCCACCATCCCCTGGGTTCACTCGTTTTTTCCTGGTCTTCATGGCCTATGGTTCGGACTGTGAAGACATTGTTCTTTGACCTTTCTTACAAAGGCCATCTGGGCCCTCTCAGGCCCAGACAATCAGAATGAGTTATTTTCATTAGTTACGCTGCACCTCCTTGGTCGAAAAGGTACTGAGGCGGTTGGAGGGTCGACGCTGAGATAGCCTATACAGGCACGAGTCAGTCTCGTGGTGCTGCGCGTGCGTGGTCCTACCTTGGCGCCGGCCCTTCAGAAAATTTTGGGCTCCCGCTAGGTCCTAGCGCCTCCGGCGCTATCCCACTAGTGTGAATGAGTGATGGAGACTGTCCAAGAAGATCAATAATTACGGTAAGTACATAATTTCCATTTCTATACCTCCTGTGGACAGAAGAATGGACAAGAGGTATACACTCTCAGGCTCAGGTACGGAGTTTTTATATCAGCAATGCAGCCATGTTGGGGTTGTGCGGCAAGCATTCCCTTTGCCCCCCCCCCGACAAAGACTCCAGGAAGATTGATGCCATGGCTAAAAAGCTGTACATGGCATCTTCCTTGGGACTCAGACAGGCGAATTATATGGCCTATACAGCCAGGTACCAGAAGTCCAGGTGAGATACTGTACTGGCACTGGCTAAACAGGCCTCCCCCCAGCTAGCCAAGGAGCTGGAGGTGGTGGCTGCAGATGGGATTGAGGCATCTAAAGTTCAGTTTTATGCTGCTGTGAACTCCAGTGATGTGTCATCAAGAGTCATGGCTACATCTGTGGCTCTTCGGAGAATGGCTTGGCTCAGATGTACTAGCCTCTCAGGATACCCAGGCTAAGGTCATGGATTTTCCTGTAGTGGGTAATTCTCAGTTTGGGGAGCAGACAGAGAATTACATGAAGAAAATGGATGAGTACAGGACCACCTACAGGAGTGCTCAGGCCAGGGAGAGGCAGGCAACTCCTCAGAGGCAGCAGTCTAGGGGCAGGGGCAGGCCTTTTCACATGCCTTTTTACCAAGCACAGGCCTCTTCTCCCTTTTCACAGAGGGGGTTCTTCAGAGGGAGAGGCAGAAGGGGGATGAGCAGGGCTGCATCCACTCCTCATCCTAAGGCCCCTGCCAAGCAGACACCCTGATGGGCCTGCCCGGGTCGACTCTCCTATTCCAGTAGGGGGCAGGCTGACTTACTATGTCCAGGACTGGATGTCTGTTACATCAGACAAGTGGGTCCTGGAAGTAGTAAGCCAGGGACTGGTTCTCAGCTTCAGAAAATTTCCAGAGATGAGAGCCAGATCTTTTCCTCCTGCAAATCTCTCGGAAACCCTTGCCCTAGAGGCAGAGGTTTCATCTCTGCTGGCCTTAAGAGCCAGAGAGAGAGTACCTACCCTACACTGGGGCAAAGGGCTGTACTCCAGGTACTTTCTTACCCCAAAAAAGACAGGAGTGGCAACCCATCCTAGACCTAAGATACCTAAACAAACATCTTTTAAAACCAAAGTTCGAGATGGTAACTCTGAGAATAATCCTTCCCTCTCTAAGGCCAGGGGACTGGCTAGCCTCCCTGGACCTCAAAGATGCCTACTTTCACATTCCCATCAGGTGCTTCCACAGAAAGTACCTCAGGTTCGGGTTGCCCTCAGGCCACTCAGTTCAGAGCAGTGCCCTTTGGCCTAACCTCAGCCCCAAGGGTTTTCACAAAGTGCCTGGCAGTAGTAGTTGCCTTTCTAAGAAGGCAAAAGATTTCCTTTTTTCCATATCTGAACGATTGGCTAATAGTGGGCCAGTCTCCAGACCAAGTCAGGTCTCAACTGCAAGTGACCCAGCAGGTGCTCACTTCTCTAGGATTTCTTCTCAACCTTCCCAAGTCAGTTCTCGAACCAGTCCAGCTTCTTACCTTTATAGGGGCAGAACTGGACACAGCCAGAGCAAGAGCCTTTCTTCCCCTGGAAAGGGCAAGGGTTCTTATAGAACTGGCCTCTTCCTTCAGCCTTCAGGTATCTCGACCAGCAAGGCATTTCCTCCAGCTCTTGGGCCACATGGCAGCTTCAACAGCAGTGGTCCAAGGGGCAAAATTTGAGATGAGGGATATTCAGTTCCGTCTGAGGGCTTTTTAGTCTCAGAGGAAGGATTCCCTTACCAAACTGATCCCAGTGACTCTGACCTTGATCCAAGCCCTTCAGTGGTGGCAGGATCAGGACAATTTAAGGCAAGGGGTCCCATTTGCCACTCAGTCTCGTTCAGTGGTCCTTACCACGGATGCTTCTCTTCTGGGCTGGGGAGCGCATCTGGGGGCCCTCACTGTCCAGTGACTATGGTCCCCCCAAGAATCCCTTCTCCATATCAATCTCCTAGAACTCAGGGCAGTTTTTCTGGCCCTGAAAGTTTTCTCCTAGTCAGTGCAGAACAAGGTGGTTCAGGTCAGAACAGACAGCACCACCACCATGTGGTACATCAACAAGCAGGGAGGCACTCGGTCCACGGCCTTGTGCACGGAAGCCATGAAGTTGTGGTCCCTGGCTTATTCCCTGCAAACCTCTCTGGTAGCAGTTCACCTTCCAGGGAAGGACAATGTGCTAGCAGATGCACTGAGCAGGATCTCTCAGGGGCCATCACGAATGGTCCCTGGATCCTCAGGTGTTGAAAGTGATTTTTTCAAGGTGGGGCACTCCAGGGATAGATTTCTTTGCAGCCCCAGACAATCACCAACTTCCTCTTTTTTTGTTGTAGACCCCCAGTCTTGGGCTCAGTCCCCCTGGATGCTTCTGAATTGGGAAGGGACATTTCTGTATGCCTTCCCTCCCTTCCCACTCCTGTTCAAAGTTTTAGTCAGGATAAGGTCTCAACCTTGCAAAGTGATTCTGATTGCTCCAAATTGGACCACACAGCCTTGGTACTCCCTGTCTCTCCCCAGGAATTACAACCTGTTAACATCCTCTCAGGAGAAGATTTAGTACCCCAGTCTTCAGTCTCTCAATCTCAAAGCATGGCTCTTGAAGAGTTAGAGTTTGCAGATTTGCATCTTTCTCAGGGGGTTCTGGATATCCTCAAAGCTTCTCGAAAGCCCTCCACCCAGAAAGACTTATAACTCCAAATGGGAGAGATTCAGCATTTGGTGTTCTAAGGAGCATATTTCCCCAGATACTGCTGGATTTCCTACAGTTCTGGATTATATGGTCCATCTTAATGGCCTAGGCCTCAGACCAGCTACTCTCAAGGTACACTTGTCAGCTGTTTCTGTGTTTCTGTCAGTGGAAAAGTCTTCCTCACTATCTTCTCATCCTGTGTTTTATAATTTTTTTAAAGGATTGCTTCACACCAGTCCTCCCTTTAGAGACCCTGCCCCTGCCTGGGATCTGAATGTTTGCATTGCTCAACTTATGCAACCTCCTTTTGAGCCTATATCCTCAGCAGAGCTTAAGTACTTGACTTGGAAAACTGTGTTCTTGGTAGCCATTACCTCTGCCAGGCGTATCAGTGAATTGCAAGCCTGTCAGTGGAACCTGATTTTATCTCCTTTCACAGGGATAAAGTGGTCCTTAGAACCAATAGGAGGTTCTTGCCCAAAGTGGTTTCAGATTTCCATTTAAACCAGTCCATGTCTCTTCCTGTTTTCTTCACTGACCATTCTTCCTCAGGAGAGAGGAGGCTACACAGTTTAGATGTTGAGAGCCCTTAGCTACTACATAGAGCGTACCAAGGGTCACAGGTTTGACTCCCTCCAGTTGTTCCTCACTTATGGAGAAGTGGGGAAAGGGCAAACCTGCCATCAAGAGAACTATTGCCAGGTGGATTGTGTCTTGTATACAATTCTGGTATGAAAAACTGGGAAAGATTCCACCCTCAGGCCTGAGGGCTCACTCTACAAGAGGTACAGCTGCTTCCCTGGCTGCTGCCAGGGATATCCCTTTTTTAGAAATTTGTCAAGCAGCCACCTGGAAAACAGTCCATACATTCACCAAGCATTACTCTCTGGATATCCAGGCTAGGAGTGATGCTCGGTTTGGCACAGCAGTATTTCAGAGCCTATTCCCAAAGTAGGTTCTGTCCCTCCTCCATGGAGGTACTGCTTGGTAGTCTGCACTTGTCAGAATACAGCAAGACTTCAAGTTGTTTGAAGAAAAAAATTACTCACCTTAGTAATTATATTTCTTTTATTGGAGACTTGCTGTATTCTGACCTCCCTCCCTGCCTCCCCTTTCAGAACCTGGTTTTGGGAAGTGGGTGGGCAGGTGCAGTGTTGCTCCTCAGGGGTGCTCCTTTCCACCCTCATCTCTTGTTTGGGTGTTTATTTTATTCTATTCCTGTTTGGTTTTTGAGTTTTGGGTTTTCTGACTTGAGTCTTCCTTTGGTAATCCAAAACTTTTTGTTGGCAGTTGGCTATTAACACTTTTTTTTTTTTTTTACAATTTCTACATAGAATAGCTATTAGAGTTTTGCTGGTAAGAATCTGACAGTTTTCAAAGGGAAACAGACAGAGACATCAACCGAGCTCAAGCTCAGCATTCTATGCTCTGCATAGAAAGTTTAACCCTTAGTTCTCCAGGGCAGTTTAAAGGCTGGGGATAACTGCACTTGTCAGAATACAGCAAGACTCCAATAAAATAAACATAATTACTAAGGTGAGTAATTTTTTCATGTCACGCACCGATCCTCACCTCACGTGCTTTTACTGCCTAGGTGTCAGCCATGGCACCTCGTCGTGCAGTTTTTGCCTGGCTTTCCATCCCAACGTCTGGGCTGACGCAAGGCACGCTTGAAGTCTGGGAGACCGGAGAAAAGAACCCACGGTGAAATTGAAGAAGGCAGGTGGAGCGGTTTCCACAGCTGCGGGATCCGCCGAGCAGCTGGAACAGATGAAGGCGTTCGAGGAGGAAGCAGCTCGCACTTTGGCCAGTCGCAGCTTTTTTGTTCCTCTGAACCTTGGCTCCATCTTTACGGGCTCCTTCAAGGAGTTTTGCCAGTCTCTTCCCCACTCAGGGTGAGGCGCCCTTGGGCTTGCACTCCTCCCGCTCTCAAGAGAGATGAGGACCTTGTGTCTTTGTCTTGGCAAAGACGTTCTTGGGACCGAGAGAGGTCCGAGTCCCAGGAACATGTGGTCTCGACTTCGGTCGAGATTGCATCCTCAGCCACCGGCTTCACGGATCTTCCGTCTGGCCAGGGGACCGAGGAAGTAGCCGACGAGGTCAAAATTATCCTCGACCCGATCGACCCCTTGTCGTCGGCTAACCCCGACGTCTCCTTGGAAAGGACTCTAGTCCTTGTATTTCCTATTGAGGAGACCCAGCCTGCTGGTGTCCCCATCAAGGACCCGGTTCCGTACCCTTGGTTTTCACCGACCCCAGTGTCTCCTGATCGACTGAGTCGGCCTCCCCGATCTTGGTCGAGTTCCAGAACCCCCTTGGCTGAACGACCGAGGAAGAGCCACAAGCACGCTAAGAAGAGGCGACGCCACAGGTCCTCATCCTCCTCGGACGAGCAGAAGCTCCGACCGAAGCTCCGTCGGTGCTATGAAGACCTCGTGTGGCAGCAGCTGCTCCACCGCCTACCCCGGCTATAACTTGGCTCCCACCTCCTATGCCGACGCCGACCTCTCTGGAACTGAAGCCACTGGTTCCTCTGCCCATGGAGCTGGCCCGTCTCCCTGTTCGGCCTATCCCGGTATCTCCACCGATTCGAGTGGAACCACCTCCTAAACAGCCTGAGGGAGGGGCTTCCTCGAAAGAGGACCGACAAGACACCGAGCTTCCCCGTCTGTCGATAACAGCCACCCCGGACCGCCCTCTGCATATCGAGGGTAACTTAGGCGGTAGACTGCTCTATCACGACTCCTCGGACTCTGACGTCGCCGGCTTGCACTCACTTCCCGGGGATGAGGAGTCGTTGGTCGGCGCAGGGTTTGAGGAAGGCCCTTCCTCCTTCCAGGGCATCCTCAGCCTCATCTCCGATTCCACCGGAATGTCCCTGGGGCCCATTCAGAAAAAGGCGGTGTACCCTCTCACTGACATACTCAAGAGAGGGGTTATCCCGACGGAGGCCTTTCCAGTGACTGAGGCCATTGTGGGCCCGGCCCTTGAACTTTGGCAGCTTCCTGCCTCCTGCCCAGAACCATCTGCCCGCGTGGCCTGCAAGTATGCGGTGCCCATGGGGTCCCTTGCAGGGTTCACAGAGCATCCTTCAGCCGAGAGCCTGGTGACCACCTCTGTGTTCAGGTGTACTGGTAGTTCAGCCGACACTGACCGACCACCGGACAAGGAGTCCAAAAATATGGACCACTCTGCCCACAAGGTCTATGCAGCCTCTTCTCTGAGCCTTCATCAGGCCAGCTCAGTTGTTATTATGGCACATTTCTCTCATGCCCTTCTGGGGTCATTGGACGAGGTCCTCCCACATCTCCCACTGGACATGCAGACCATGGTCAAGCAGGTCAGTGACCAAGGCCATGCTGTTGCAAAACAGCAGCTCCAGACAGCCTTGGATATAGGAGGTTCTTACATAGAAACATAGAATTTGACGGCAGATAAAGACCGCTTGGCCCACCTAGTCTGCCCATTTCCCTACCTAACGGATAAGCTGCAGATCCTAGTTAACCAACAGCCTACTTCCTCCTACCCCCCACTAGAATTGCCTTATGTCTGTCCCATGCATTCTTGAATTCCCCCACTGTTTTTGACTCTACGACCTCCTCAGGAAGGCTGTTCCATGTATCCACAACCCACTCTGTGAAGAAATACTTCCTCACATTACCTGTGAGCCGTCCCCCTCTATCTTCAAATTGTGCCCACTTGTTTTTGCACATCTCTTTTTCTGAAAGATGCTACCCTCTTGGACTTTGTTGATTCCCTTGAGGTATTTGAAAGCTTCTATCATGTCCCCCCCTCCCTCCTTTCCTCGAGGCTATACATCTTTAGTTCCTTTAGTCTTTCTTCATATGTCTTCTTATGCAGACCCTGCATCATTTTGGTTGCCCTCCTCCGGACAACCTCCACCCTGTCTGTCTTTGCGGAGATGGGGTCTCCAGAACTGTACACAGTACTCCAGATGTGGTCTTACCAACTGTCTGTACAGAGGGCCAACAGCTTCCTGTTTTCTACTGGTAATGCCTCTCCTTATGCATCCCAGTATCCCCCCAGCCCTCCTTACTGCTGTCTCACATTGCTGGCCCACCTTTAGGTCATCTGATATGACTACCCCCAGGTCCTTTTCCATTTTTGTTGTTGTCAGTATCTCACCCCCCATTGTGTATTCTTCCCCTGTGCCCGCTCGCTGGCAGCCGCAGTGGCCTCTCACCGCAGGACTTGGCTGAGGCTTTCCTCCTTCCCGGCGGATACTCAGCATTAGCTTGCTGACGTGCCCTTCCTGGGTACCGACTTGTTCGGTCCAGGACTGGCTGGTCACCTTCAGCGTATAGAGCAGTCCAATGCCACCTTGGATGCTACTTCTGCCAAGGGTTCTTCAGGCAAGAACCAGCAGAAGAGAAAGAAGGCATTTTGGCATTCTTCCCCTGTGGTCAGGCAGCCCTCCTATCAAGGAGGTCAGCAGCAACAGCCCCTGAAAGGAGGCCGAGGCGCAGGTCCCGGAGCCTCCTCCTCCTCTAAGCCTGCTCAGTGACGGGTTGGGGGTTGCCACTCCTACACCCGTCACGCCAGCTCTGGGTCCTCCCATGGGGGGGTCGGCTCTGCCACTTCCTTTCCACCTGGTCAGCTATCACTTCGGACAGGTGGGTTCTCAGAGTGGTCGGTCCAGAGACTGCCTCTGGAATTCGAGCAGTATCCTCCCAGCCAGCCCGCCCCTCAGGAGGAGCGGATCTCCGCATGCACCCAGTCGGCTCTCGGGGCGGCGTGGCTCAACTCCTCCGCAAGGAGGCATTAGCTCAGTTCGGATCCTCCGATAGACCCAGACTTTGTTTCCAGGTACTTCCTGGTGCCCAGGCAGACAGGGGGGTTGGCGCCCCATCCTAGGTCTCCACTACCTGAATCAATATCTCAGGTCCCGCACCTTTCGGATGGTCACTCTGAACCAGATCATACCATCCCTGGAGCGAAACATGTGGTTCTGTTCACTGGATCTACAGGACACATTCTTTCACATCCCAATCTGTCCGTCCGTCAGCGGTTCCTCCTCTTCAGGGTCGAAGGGACCCTGTACAAGTTCCAAGCCATGCTGTTCGGGTCTTCACCAAATGCATTGCAGTGGTGGCAGTTCACCTTCGGCGTCGAGGAGTCAGAATCTGCCCTTATCTCAACGACTGGCTCTTGGCAGGTTCCTCCCTTCAGGAGGTGGAGAGGTCCAGGGATTTGGCCCTCCAAACCTGCTCCCATCTCGGCCTCCTGATCAACGAGGCCAAGTCGGAACTCGTACCCTCTCAGGTGATGGGCTTCATCAGGGCAGAGCTCAGCTCCCGGCGGACAGGGCAGAGGTTCTCTCCTCCTTTGCCCAGTCATTTCTGGTTGGGCACTTGTGCCCTGCCCGGGACTTTCTGCACCTTCTGGGTTACATGGGGGCGTGCACCTCAGTGGTCCGTTGGGCCCGGTGGCACATGCTTCCCTTCCAATGGGAGCTGGCTGCCCAGTGGACTCAGCAATCTGGTCACTCCGACCAGCTGATCACTGTAACCCAGAAGATATGGGACACTCTCCAGTGGTGGACCACCGCAGACCAGTTGCAGGAAGGGATCAGGTTTGTCCACCCCAAGCCGACGGTCGTCCTTACGACCGATGCCTCTCTCATGGGTTGGGGAGCCCACATGGGGGACAACGGTGCCCACGGGTTCTGGACCCCCAAGGAGTCCCGATGCCACATCAACCAGTTGGAGCTCAGAGCAGTCAGACTGGCACTGTCAGCTTTCGCTCCTCAGCTCCGGGATCAAGTGGCTCAAGTCCAGACAGGCAATAGCACAACCATGTACTACCTCAATAAGCAGGGCAGCATGCACTCCTGTCCGCTGTGCAAGGAGGTGCTCCCGCATCTGGACCCTCGTAAGCCGATTGAAAGCGGATCTCCTAGCCATCCATGTGGCAGGAGCCTCGAACCAGCTGGCGGATGCTCTCAGCCGCATAGGCCAGACATCCCATGAGTGGTCTCTCCATCCAGAGGTAGCTTACAGTCTGTTCTCCCATTGGGGCAAACCGATGGTGGACCTGTTTGCCTCCAGGGAGAACACCAAGCTGATGCTGTTTCATGACCGCCCCCCTCAGCAGGGCTCGCTGCAGGGGGATGCCTTCTCGTGGCCGTGGACCCCAGGCCTACTCTGCGCCTTCCCTCCATTTCCCTTGATCCACAAGGTGTTACTCAAGGTGAGGAGGAACAAGGTGAAGGTGATCCTGGTAGCCCCAGATTGGCCGTGCCAGTTCTGGTACCCAGATCGCCTCAGCTGCAGGCCCCCAGAGCGCTTTGTACATGCCCGGATCTGATATCTCTGAACCAGGGGAAGGTATTCCATCTGGACCTTCAATCCCTGCACCTCTCAGCCTGGTACCTGAGCGGCTAGAGTTCCAGGCTCTGGGTCTTACCAAAGATGTCTTCACTGTGGTGGAGGCATCCAGAAAGGAATCGACTAGGAAATGTTATGCCTTCAAATGGAAACGTTTTTCCATTTGGTGTCAGAGTAAAGGTCTGGACCCCTTATGCTGTTCTGTGGCTAACATTCTCGACTATCTTTGATCTCTCTCCAAAGGGGGTCTACAGTCATTGACCCTTGGGGTGCACCTGGCAGCCATTTCTGCTTCCCAGGCACGGGCCAGTCAGCTGACATTGGCGCAGGAGACAGTGGTCGGGTGCTTTTTCAAAGGCCTGGATCACATATCCCCTCAGGTGCGTGAACCTCCACCTCCGTGGGATCTGTTGTTGGTTTTGGCAAAGCTCATGGGCAAGCCATTCGAACCCATGCATAAATGTGAGCTGTCACACTTGTTGTGGAAGACAGCCTTCCTGGTGGCTATCACGTCTGCCAGAAGGACAGGGGAGCTCCAGGCACTTTTGGTGGACTCCTCTTATCTGGTATTTCTCAGGGACAAAGTTGTCCTGTGCCCCAACCCAAAATTTTTTCCGAAGGTGCTGTCAGAGTTTCACCTTAACCAGGTATTGACTCTGCCAGTATACTACCCAAATTACACCTCAGACGCCGAGTACAGGCTCCATACCTTGGACCTGAGACGTGCTCTCTCCTACTACAAGAGGTTCGCCAGCTGTTTGTCACCTACGTTGAAGCCACTTCTGGCAGATCTGCAGCCAAACGGACCATAGCAAGATGGAGTACATCATGCATAGGTCTGTGCTGTGAGTTGGGCAAGAAGCCTCCCAGAAGGATAAGAGCTCATTCTACCAGCCATACTGCTGCTTTGGTGGCTGCTTCCAGGGACTTCCCTATCTAGGAAATCTGCCGGGCTGCTACCTGGAAGTCCGCAAACACCTTCATTACCCACTACCACATCGACCTTGAGTCACGCAGGGATGCTGGTGTTGGGGCCTTGGTTCTCCAATCTTTATTTCCTAAGTAGGGGATGTGCGCCTTGCCTCCCTCCTCCCGGAGAACTGCTTGGAGTCTGCCAGGAAGTGTGGATGAACAACATATCCACGTTCCTAGAACAACAGGTTACTCACCTGTAACAGTAGTTCTAGGAGTGGTATATGTTGTTCATCCACACCCACACACACCCGACCTCCCCGGCTCCGGGGGCACAACCTTTCTTCCAGCGGGCTAAGATCTGGCATCATGGGGCGGAGCCAAGGTATATACCACCCGGGTGGGTGGGATGAGTCAGCTTGAAGACGTCCGGCAAGATTTAAAGTGGAAGGGGGTCATGCCAAGAAGTGTGGATGAACAACATATACCACTCCTAGAACTACTGTTACAGGTGAGTAACCTCTTCTTGCTCCCTGTGGGGTAGCCCTCTGGTGGATCTGTTTGCCTCCAGGGAGAATGCAAAGCTGAGGCTGTATTGTACCTACCCCCCTCAGCAGGGAATACTGCAGGCGGATGCCTTCTCGAGGTGCTGGACCCCAGGCCTCACGTATGCCTTCCTTTCCTTACCGCTGATTCACGATGTGTTGCTCAGAGCCAGGAGGGACAAGACTTGGATCACCCTGGTGGCTCCAGACTGGCCCCACCAGTTCTGGTACCCCGATCTCCTCTGCCTCAGCTGCAGGCTCCAGTGGCGTCTCCCTCTACGCCCTGGACCTGCCCTCATGCACTCAGGGAGAGATATTCCATCCAAACATTCAATCCCTTCATTTGACAGCCTGGTTCCTGAGCGGCTAGAGTTCCTGGCTTTGGGTCTCTCTGAAGATGTCCTCATCGTGGTCGAGGCTTTTTGGTAGGAGTCAACCCAAAAATGCTATGCCTTCAAATGAAAGAGGTTCTCCATTCGACGCCAGGACAAGGGGCTGAACCCTTTCTCTTGCCTGGTGGCTAGCATTGTCTACTACCTTTGGTCCCTCTCCTATTCAGGCCTTCAGTCAACGATCCTTAAGGTGCACCTGACAGCCATCTTTACATACCAGGCACAAGCTGGTATGCCGTTGGTGGTGCAGGGGAAGGTGATTTAGAGCTTTTTTAAAGGCTTTGACCACATTTCTCCTATGGTGCGTGAACCACCACCACCTTGGGGCTTGTTGCTGGTGTTGGCAAAGCTCATGGGCAAGCCATTTGAACTGATGCATAGGTGTGACATCTCTCACCTGACATGGAAGACTGCATTCTTGGTGGCTGTTACCTCTGCCAGAAGGATCAACGAGCTCCAGGCACTCTCAGTGGAGTCTCCTTATAACAGGAGCCCTGTAATTGACGTTTTCCCTCCTCTTGAGAAAGACAAAAAAATATATAGATTTTTCCTTTCACACTGTCTTGTTTTCTATTTCTGTCCTGTTGCTTTTCCTTGTCAGGGTGGCCAACCTGACAAACTAATTATTTTCTGTACTAACCCTTTCCCTTAAAATAAAAACCCTTCTCATTGCCAATTCTGTACAGCAAAATACAGAATAAAAGCAAGTTATGGTGCCCAGAAGGTGAAAAATGCTGTCACCAGCGAGAGATGTGCCCTTAATAGCCCGGTGATGCTGCTTTGCAGTTTATCAAAGGTTGCAGAACGCGACCAGTGGCTGCGGTTCAGCAGCACAGAAAAAAAGACATTTAAAGGAGGAAAGGAGCGAGTGGTATCTCCCGAACTGTTGGAAGAAAGCTCTGAAAAAGCGTTGAACTGGCTGTTGTTTTGCTGAAACGCTCCTAGCGGGTGACAGTACAAAGCCGAACTTCACTGCAGCTCTAGAAGTGGGAGCGGCTGCACAGAAGTTGGCTAAGCAGGGCACACATATACAGGAGGGCATTGAAAAGTGAAGGGATGAGTTAGCTTGCCAGGAAAAGGAACTTACTCTCATTTTTATGTATGCAAAGACTCAGTAATAATATAACTGGGCTGTTCAAGGTTAAAAGAAAAAGGGCCCAAGTGAATTAGAAAGCCGACGGCTAATAATTTCAGTCGTCAAGATGAGAACTCTCAAGGCCTGTACAGAATTTTTTAGTTCTAGGGACATGGATATGTTGTTCATCCACACTGTCTGGCAGGTTCCTTACCGCTTTAAATCTTGCCGGAAAGTCTTCAAGCTGGCTCCTCCCACCCACCCGGGTGGTAAAACTCTTGGCTCCACCCCATGACGCCAGATCTTCCTTACCGCTTGGAAGCTCAGGTTCCCTCCTTAACGCTCTTCGTGTAGACTGGATCCTAATTCTTCAGTTCGTCCGAAACTCATTTTAAAATTTTCAAGACTTCGGTCAACTTTCTCCCTCGCGGCTGCGATGGACAAATCGACTCCCGGATTTTGGCGGTGCCCTTGTGGGCAGAAAATGTCCAGGACAGACCCGCACCACATCGTCTACTGCCTCTGCCTAGAACCACGATCTGCAGGCCCTGCGAGGTTATGCCGTTTGTTTTGGCCAGCGTCCTGGAAGACCGCACTGCCTGGTTACAGCTTACGCCCGAGCGCCGCCACCACGTGAGTCAAGGAGGCCTGTTGGGCGTTACCGTTGGCTCGGCTGAGCAACTCGAGCAGATGATCGCCCTCGAGGAGGCGGCAGCACAGGCCGCATCATCCTCTTCCTCGGTCGTGGCATTTATCCCGCTCTCTCTGGGTACCTCATATTCAGCTTCTTTCAAGGAGCTTTGCCAATCCCTTTCCACAAAGGGAGAGGGGCCATCGGGACATTCCTCTCGGTCCAGAAAGAAGGACTCAAAAGGGAAGTCCCATCGTCGGCGTTCGTGGGAGCAGGAGAGGTCCCCTTCCCCGGACAGTCGACACTCGGCTCGGTCAAGGTTGCGGTTAAGGCCGCTGGCTTCACGGTGTCCCGTCAGGTCAGCCAGCGAGACACCGTCAGCCGCGGTTGAGATTTTTCGACCTGTCGGACGGGCTGTCGACTGGTGAAGCCGACAACCCTTCTTCACGGTTCCCCGGTGGAGACCGAGGACACTACCTGCGCCTCTGGTGCGCAGTTCCAGTTAAGGCTTCGAGCCAAGGGAAGAAGCGGGTGTCCCGCCCTTCCAGACCCGTCCTCGGAAGCGCCGAGGGTCTCGGACATCGTCTCAGTCCAGCCGATCCCGCCAGCATCGGCGGTCTCGGTCTCGGCACCAAAGTAAGCAGCGCCGCCTCTCGTCCTCATCTTCCTCTTCGGAAGAGGAGAGGCTTCGGTGCAAGTTGCGTCGAAGCTACAAGGACCTGATGTGGCAGCAGTTACTTCTGTCCGGGAACAAGCCGACGCCGTCGCCTTCCCCGGCCATCAAGTGGCTGTCACCTGAGCGGCCGAAACAACCCCTCGCTGTAGCCGAGGTGCCCAAGCCTGGGCCGGTTGTTCGGCCGAAATTAGCTGCCCCGATTGTGGTGGAACCTCCGCCTCCACACCCGAAATCGGGGGCGCCAACCAAGAACTCTCGGTCGGGTCTGGGCCTGCCCCACAGCTTGTCGGTCACCCTCACTCCTGACCGTCCTCGGCAGGTGGAGGGTGGCTCAGGCCCCAGGCAGCTCTTCGCGGACTCCTTGGAGTCCGACGACTCCTCCCTGTTCTCCAGGCCCATTGACCTGGAGTCCTCTGGGGGCCAGTCGATGGACGAAAGCCCATCGTCCTTCATGGGTTTGCTTCGGCTCATCTCGGAGTCCACCAGGATGCAGCTCGAGCCCGTATCCAAGCGGGCCAAGTATCCCCTGACGGAGATACTGGACCGAGGGGATTCACCCACGGAGGCCTTTCCGGTGGCTGAAGCCATTGTTGGCCCAGCTTTGGAGCTCTGGGCGGCCTGCTTCCTGTCCTCGCCCTCGTCCAGGATGGCCAGGAAGTATCACGGTCCCTACGGCTCTTTGCCGGTTTTTGAACACTCCTCTGCCGAGGGGTTGGTCACCGCCAGGCGTTTTCCAGCGTTCGGGAGCGCTAGGGATGTGGACAAGCCCCCCGATGAGGAGTCCAAAAAGCTGGACTATGCTGGGTGCAAAGTGTATGCTGCGTCCTCCCTTGGCCTCCGCCAGGCCAGCTCGGCCATGTTGATGGCACACTTCTCCCATGCTCTCATGGGCTCCCTGGATGAGGTGATCCCTCATCTCCCAGCTGACCTGCAGACCACGGTCAGGCAGGTACGGGACCAGGGTAAGGCCGGTGGCTAAACAGCAGCTCCAAACGGCTCTGGACATTGGAGACTCCTGTGCCAGATCAGTTGCGGCCGCGGTAGCCATGCGCCGCAGAGCATGGCTGAGGATATCCACCTTCACGGCAGATACCCAGCACAAACTGGTGGATGTCCCTTCCTGGGGACCGACCTCTTGACCCTGGGTGGAAGGTCACCTCCAGCGGATCGAAAAGTCCAATGCCACTCTGGATTCTGTCACCTCTGCCCAGAAGGACAAAGGCCGCTGACAGCAGCAGCACAAGTCCTTTCGTCCTTCTGCGCCTGTGGCACGTCCGGCCCAACAGCACCAGGGCCAGCAGGCTCACGCTTGGCATCCCAAACCCAAGCCGCGGCTTCCTCCAACAGGAAGCAGGAGGTAAAGGCAAGGGTCCCTCGGCGGTCCCTCCTCTAAGCCTGCCCAGTGGACGGGTTGAGGGTGTCGCTCCCCAACCTCGTCACTCCCCGGGTTCCCCGTAGAAGAGGCTCCGCCACTTCCATTCCGGCAGTTCGTTATCACCACGAACCATTGGGCGTGGAGGTGGTAGGAAAGAGCCTGCCCCTGAGTTCGAGCAGGCCCTGCCCTCCGGAGCTGTCGCCTCGGGGGCTACAGGGTCCGCAATCTGTTTGTCGGCTCGCTGAGCCGATATCGCCCTGCTCCTCGAAAAAGAGGTGATCAGGAAAGTGGTGGATCCTCCTCCAGCCCCGGGGTTTGTGTCCAGGTACTTCCTGGTCCCAAAACGGACGGGGGGCTGGCACCCCATTCTCTGCCTGCACGACCTGAACAGGTTCCTAAGGTCTCGGCCCTTCAGAATGGTCACTTTGGCTCAGATAATCCCATCCTTGGAACGAGGCGTGTGGTTCTGTTCTCTGGACCTTCAGGACATGTTCTTTCACATCCCAATCCGTCTGTCCCACCAGAGATTCCTCCGCTTCAGGGCGGAGTGATCCCTCTATGAGTTCCGGGCCATGCCCTTCGGCCTTTCCCTAGCTCCCAGGGTCTTCACCAAATGCATGGCAGTGGTGACAGCATTCCTGCGGTGCCGAAGGGTCCGGGTGTACCCCTACCTGGACGACTGGCTGATTGCAGCCCCTCCAGCGGAGGTGGAGCGGTCCAGAGATCTGGCCTCCAGGTTTGCTCTCAGGTTGGCCTTCTCATCAACGAGGCCAAGTCAGAACTCGTGCCAAAGCAGGTGATACTATTCATCGGGGCAGGCTCGACTCTCTGAGCCAGAGCCTGGCTCAGCGGACAGGCCCGGTTTTCCCTCCTTTGCCCAGTCATTTCAGGTTGGGCAATCGCGCCCTGCCGGGACCTCCTCGCCTCCTGGGCCTCATGGCGGCCTGCACCAGCATGGTCTGTTGGGCCCGCTGGTACAGCCGTCCCTTCAATGGGGCTGGCCAGCCAGTGGTCACACGCCTGATCCTCTGGATCAGCTAGTGACAGTGACCAGGGATGTGGAGCTGTCCAGTGGTGGACTGTTCCAGCACATCTGCAGGAGGGCATCCCGTTTGTCCACCCCGAGCTGACGGTCTCTCTATTGACCGATGCCTCTTTGATGGGTTGGGGTGCCCATCTGGCGGAGCACAGAGCGCACGGCCTCTGGTCCCCTCGGGAGTCCCGATGCCACGTCAACCTGCTGGAGCTTCGAGCGGTTCGTCTAGGCCTCACCGCCTTCGCTCCGTTTCTACGGGGTCAAGTGGTTCAGGTCCAGACGGTCAACACCACGACCATGTACTACCTAAACCGCCAGGGCGGGACGCGCTCCATGCCTCTATGCAGGGAAGCTCTCCGCATTTGGTCACTCATGCACAGCCTGGAGGCGGATCTCCTTGCCATCCATGTGGCAGGAGCCTCCTGCACCCTGACCGATGCCCTAAGCCGGATAGGGGCTGCGTCCCACGAGTGGTCTCTCCTGCCGGAGGTAGTACATGATCTGTTCTGCCACTGGGGCACGCCTCAGGCGGACCTGTTTGCCTCCAGGGAGAATGCGAAGCTGAGACTGTTTCATGCTGGCCCCCCTCAGCAGGGCTTGCTGCAGGGGGATGCCTTTTCGAGGCCGTGGACCCCGGGCCTCTTCTATGCCTTTCCCCCATTTCCCTTGATCCACAAGGTGCTTCTCAAGGCCAGGAGGAACAAGGTGCAGGTGATTCTGGTAGCCCCAGACTGGCCCCGCCAGTTCTGGTATCCAGATCTCCTCAGTCTCAGCTCAGGCTCCGGGCGGCTTCCAGCCTGCCTGGACCTGATCTCAGTCAGTCAGGAAGGTATTCCATCCTGACCTTCAATCCCTGCACCTGATGGCCCGCTTCCTGGGCAAAGGTTCAGGCCATGGGTCTTTCGAGGAGTCCTCAATGGGTTAGGGTGTCCCGTGGTCGACCAGAAAATGCTACCCCTTCAAATGGAAAAGATTCTCCATTTGGTGTCAGGGCAATGCCTGGACCCTTCCTCCTGTTCCTTGGCAAGCATTCTGGACTATCTGTGGTCCCTTTCTCAGCAAGGGCTTGTTCGGCTTGACCCTTAAGGTGCACCTGGCAGCCATCTCTATACCGGGAGCGGGCCGGAAGCAGTCAGTGGTGCAGGAGAAGGTGGTCGCTTTTTTCAAAGGCCTTAGCTCACACATCCTCCGGTGAGAGAACCTCCACCTCCGTGGGATCTACCTGCTGGTATTGGCTAAGCTCATGGGCAAGCCATTTGAACCGATGCACAGGTGTGACATCTCTCATCTGTCGTGGAAGACCGCCTTCTTGGTGGCTATCACGTCAGCCAGAAGGATGGGAGAGCTCCAGGCGCTTTCCATCGAGTCTCCTTATCTGGTCTTCCACAGGGACAAGGTTGTCCTACGCCCCCACCCGAAATTCCTTCCGAAGGTGGTGTCGGAGTTTCACCTTAACCAGGTGTTGACTCTGCCGGTGTTCTTCCCCAGTCACACCTCGGGAGGCGAATATAGGCTCCATACTTTGGACCCTAGAAGCATCGCTTATTATAAGGCCAGATGACTGAGATTCGGGAGAGGTTAGCCAGCTGTTTGTCACCTCACAGCTGGAGCAGCACCTGGCAGACCTGCAATCAAGCGAGACGATTGGCAGGTGGGTCACCTCCTGCATAGATCTCTGCTATAGGTTGGCGGGCATGGAGCCTCCCAGAGGGATAAGAGCTCATTCTACCCGCCATACCGCTGCATCAGTGGCTGCTTCCAGGAACATCTCTATCCAGGAAATCTGCAGGGCTGCTACCTGGAAGTCAGCACACACCTTCATCACCCACTACCACATCGACCTTGAGTCACGCCGGGATGCTGGTTTTGGGGCCTCGGTTCTCCGGTCTTTATTTCCCAAGTAGGGGGTGTGCGCCTTGCCTCCCTCCTCCCGGAGAACTGCCAGGAGTCTGCCAGACAGTGTGGATGAACAACATATCCATGTCCCTAGAAATACAGGTTACTCTTCTGTAACAGGAGTTCTAGGAATGGTATATGTTGTTCATCCCTACAATCTCGACCTCCCAGCTGGCCTGTAACCTGGCTTCCAGCGGGCTAGATCTGGTGTCATGGGGCGGAGCCGAGAGTGTTACCACCCGGGTGGGTGGGAGGAGCCAGCTTGAAGACCTTCCGGCAAAATTTAAAGCGGCAAGGAACCTGCCAGACAGTGTGGATGAACAACATATGCCATTCCTATAACTCCTGTTACAGGTGAGTAATCTGTATTTATTGCTCAGGGTTGAGCCCTGTGCTGTTATGTGAATTTGGGAATGAATAAAAACATGTTTTACAGTGGAAAATAAATATGAAAAGCCAGAAATGGTTGAGATAGGTGAGCAACTAAACCCACAGAAATGAGGAGCGCGCCCTCAGTCCCTGCTGGTTTAGCTTGCCCAAACCTATTGAAACAGCTCCTAGTTTGATTTGTTTTAAGTCATAAAATAAATAGAAGGTATCTATCTGTTTTCAAGTGCTCCAGCATGTTCTACAAGGCAGGTTGGCCACAGACTGACTACAGTTATAGTAGCAGTGAGTGATGATGTCACAAAAGCAGGCAGAGCTATAAAGTTAATGGGCCTCGTTAATCTGTTTATGTATATAATTTAAGTAGGGCTGTGAGAAAAGCAGAAAGACATATGGGAGTTAAAGGAGTATACGGGTATCCCGTGGCATTTGTCTCGGCCATCCTGTATGTTATTCTATATACAACAAACAGAGCTTAAGAAGGTTAATGCCTATGGTCACATGTTGGTGATGTCATGCTGGGGAGGGAATAAAAAGCCCAGGAATTTGACTCAAGTCAGATAGGCCAGTTGGTTGCAGAGGAGAGAGAGGGTGTGTCAGACTTCACACCATCAGTTTATGGTTCACTAAGAAAGGAGTGAAGCTGCAGTTACAGAAGATTTGTTTTCTAATTTTAGGTGTGATGACTAACGCCTGTTTTTCTTTCATTTCTGTAAATATTGTTTTTTTCATTTGTTTGGATAAAAATTATAGATGCAAGTTGCGTTTATTTCATGCAATTTCCTCCTGTCTGTGCGTCTGTTTATCCAACCCTATTACACTCCTTACCTGGTATTCCACAGGGACAAGGTTGTCCTTTCCCACAACCCGAAGTTCCTCCCAAACGTTATCTTGGAGTTTCACCTTAACCAGGTGATGAATCTCCCGGTATTCTTCACCAGCCACACCTCGGAGGCTGAGCACAGGCTCCATATTCTGGACCTGAAGCTAGCGCTTGCCTACTATAAGGAGCAGATGGCTGGAGTTTGGGGAGAGGTTTACCAGATATTTGTTACCTATGCTGAAGCCGCACCTGGCAGACCAGCAGCAAAGCAGGTGACTGGCAGCTGGATTGTATCCTGCATCGACATTTGCTATAGGTTGGCTGGTAGGGAGCCTCCCGTAGGGCTAATGGCTCATTCTGCCTGCCATACTGTGGCCTCAGTGGTTGCTTTGAGGGACGTCCCTATCCAGGAAATCTGTAGGGCTCCTACCTGGAGGTCAGCACACACCTTCATTTTTCCTGACCACATCGACCTCGAGTCATGCCGGGATGCTGGTTTTGGGGCCTCAGTTCTCCAGTCTTCCCTAAATAGGGAGTGTGCACCTGGCCCCCTCCTCCCAGAGAACTGCTAGGACTCTGCCCAAGTGTGGGTAGAACACCATATCCACGCCCCTAGAAAAACAGGCTACTCACCTGTAACAGTAGTCCTTCTAGTGGTATATGGTATTCATCCACACGAACCCACCCAACCTCCCCTGGCAAGTGGCACACTGGTCTTGCTTCCAGTGGACAAAGATCTGATGTCACGTGGCAGTGCAGAGGGAGTTACCACCCGGGTGGGTGGGAAGAGCCCGCTTGAAGATGTTCTGACAGATTTAAAGGGGAAAGGAACACTTCCCAAGTGTGGATGAACACCATATACCACTCCTAGAACTACTGTTACAGGTGAGTAACCTGTGTTTACCCACCACCGAAAACAGGCTGACAGGTCTATAATTCCCTGCCTCCTCCCTGTTACCACTTTTGAGAAGTGGGACCACATCTGCCCTCCTCCAGTCCCCCAGAACTTCCTCCATCTCTAGCGATAGGTTGAACTAGGTTGTTAGAGGTGCAGTCAGCACCTCATTGAGCTCCCTCAAGATCCTAGAGTGTACCTTATGGGCCCCATTGCCTTGTCCACTTTTAGTTGTGCTAGTTCCTTGAGGACTCTCCTCTGTAAAAGAACTAATGTCCACCTCCGTTCCTTTAATGCCCTGAGGTTGTTCACCTACCCCTTCCTCCGTAAATACTGAACAAAAGTGTTGTTCAATATGTCTGCTTTTTTTTTTTTTTTCCGTCCTCTTCTACACAAATCCCTCCTTCCCCTTTTAGACTTACTATACCTCCTTTGGTCTTCCTCTTTTTGCTTATATACCTAAATAATGTATCTCCGTTTTTGCTGATTTGGCAGTACTTGCCTCTGTTTGCACCTTTGCGCTCCTAACTGCTTTCCCTGCCTCCCTTTGTTTCTTCTGATATCTCTCCCTATCCTCCTCCTTCTGTGTCATCTTATACCTTATAAATGCAAGCTTTTTTGCCCTTAATTTCTCCACTACTTCTTTAGAGAACCATAGCGGTCTCTTTTTTTTTTTCTCTCTTGCCCTTGATAACCTGCCTGACACAGAGGCTTGATGCCTTCTCAATGCCCTCCTTTATTTTTGCCCACTGATCCTCAACTCCACCCAGTTTCCCTATCCCTGCTAGGGCGTCCCTGAGGCATTCTCCCATTTTTTAAAAAATCGGCCCTCCTGAAGTCTAGAGCCCTCATTTTAGTGTGGTTTGATTCTGGACGAGTTCTTATATTGAACCAGAACATACAGTGATCACTGGTCCCCAGGTGACTGCCTGCCGTGACATTAGCAACACTGTCCTGTTTTGTCAGTATCGGGTTCAGTATTGCCCCCCAAACACACGCGTGGGGTCCTTGAATAGTTGCCTGAGGACCGCCCCCTGCAGGGAGTCCAGGATGTCCCTACTTCTTACTGTTACCGCAGCTGGGAAGCTCCAGTACAAGTATGGTAGACTGAAGTTTCCCACCAGCAATACCTCCCCCTTGCTTGCTATCCTTTGGATTGCTTCCACCATATCCTTATCCACCACGCCCCTCCGTGCTGGAGGTCTTTAGATCACCCCGTTTGCTGGAAGGTGGCTATTGTAATACCTGTCTGCAAGGGTGGCCGCAAGGAGTCTATAGAAAATTACTGCCCCATCTCCCTATTCGGCTCCCTAGCAAAAATTCAGGAAAGGCTTATATATAACCAGCTCCAAGAATATCTTAAAGTGCTAGTGTGCTGCCTAAAACTAATATTAGATTTTAAAAGCAGGCAACAGTTACCTTTTATATCCAAGGTATTTTTTCTTTCCCTTTTGTTTAATTATAAGATTTTCTACCTGATGTTAGTAGATGTGATGTGTGGAACAGCTCTTAGCCTGGCAGCTGACATAGCTTGCTCTGCTGCCCCACACTACATCATCAGGATTGTGACCTCACTGACTGTGACATCACTGCTACCTAGGAACAGCAAGTAAGTGACTGCCAGGTCATTCACCTGTGATGTCACTGTCAGTGAGATCATATTGCTGATTCAGGGTGGGGCAGTAGACGCGTCAGCTGCCAGGCTAAATGCTGATCTTATCTGTGTCAGTCTTCACCATTCATCACCTTTGAGTACATGGCCGGAGGTCATGACCCCGCGGGAGCCTTTTTTTTTTTTTATAGGTAGGTGGAGCCGTTGCACTATCGGCGCCGCCCTCGAGGCCGACGCATTGCGTGGCACTCGCAGATTGGCAGTTAGGCGCTGTCGATTCCACCTGCCTGCCAGTTCTTCGTCTCCCACCATAGAGGTCACCTCATGGGAAGCCAGATCCAATTTGAGGCCTACCGCCTACGCAGTTCGTTCTCCAGCTATTTCTCGTGCCACAGTCCGTCGGTGCAGTGTCCTGCCAGTTCTAGTTGCCTTACTCGACGTTGCTGGTAAGATCTTTCCATATATTTTATTTTTGGCGACGTTGAGTCTGTTTTTGGTGTTTGGTTTTTTTTTCTTCGTAGGTCATGTCTGGGTCGGCGGGCAAGAAGACTTTGAAAGAAGGGGCGGCCCCCATGCAACGGTGCCCTTGTGATCATAAATTTTCCATCACCGACCAGCGTGACCATTGCCTTACGTGTCTTGGCCTGCTTCATGACATGGATTCGTGTGACGCCTGTTTCTCCATGGACCGCTGGGTCATCGAACAACACGCGTGGAAAGTGGGGCGAGCTCCGCCGACTTTCGGAGGTCGGGTGCACACTTGTCTGGCCAAGCCATGTACTCTCGGCCTTTCCTCCGGGTCCCCTCCTGGTTCTAGACGGACCGAGGAGGAGGGAGCCTCAGCTACTAGTAGCCTGGCGTTGCCGAGGCTCCTTCCCATGATACAGGAGGCCCGTCCGCCCCTTTCGGAAGCGGGCGGGGCGCCCGCCATGGCAGTCGCCCTTCGGGGTGAAGGCTCCCCCCGGTGTCGGACCCGCGGTTCATAATGCCCGGGTCGGCGCAGTCCTCGACGCCGTCGGTCGGTGCCATTCACAGCGCTGTGGGCCCTGATGGAGCCGTCGTCTGTGCCGGTTCGTCGTCCGGCGCCGTGGCTGCAGAACAGTGCCAATACTGCTAGTAGCGCTGTGGGAGTTTCTACGGCACCGTCTTTGTCTGCGTCTCGACTCGGTGCCGTGGGGGCGTCGGATTCATCTGTCTGTGCCGCCTCTGCCCTCGACGCCGTTCGCAGCGCCGTGGAGTCGGGCGCCGCTGTCCTCGGTGCCGTCTCCGCCCTCAGCGCCGCTCGTGGCGCTGTGGCTGTTCCCGACTCTGGAGCTGCTGTTCGGGCTGGGGCTGTGCCCTCTGTGGATTCCGCTCGCGGTGCTGTAGGGGGCACTGACTTGGGCATGGTTTCAGTTTCTGGCACCCCCTTTGGCACGGATGGCACCGGGCGCCCTCCTACGGTCTGACACAGGGCCTCGGCCTCTACCTCTTCGGAGGCGGAGTCGGGCTCTGAGTCAGACGAACAGTTTGACTCCTTGTGGTTGACTGTTGGGTTGGGCAGCCCTGTAGTATCCTTGACAAGCCGGAGTCAGCCCCCTTCTGAGGTGGGGTCGGTGGCTGCTGAGACTGGGGTCAGAGGTGCTGACCAGCGGGCAGTGGTGCAGGCCACCATTGCTGTGCAGCCCGGTCTTGGTGGGTTCACTGACCCCTCAGCAGTGGTACCGCCGCCTGTGGTGTACCTGGATCGCCCAACTTTGGGTCCGATCAGAGCACCTACGGAAGGGGAGAGTACTGTGCCCTGGATAGCTCCCTCGGGTGCTGGTCAGGGCTGTCAGCTACCTAGGCTGGCCCTCTCGAGGAGGAGGCTCTTTTGGACTCCGAGGGGTCAAGAGGGGCATGGGGTCTGCACGGCAACCTTTTTCTGGGGTCCACCCGGGCTCTGGAAGAAGCCGTAGTGCAGATCTTCGCTCTTCCTCCTTGGTCTCTTTGAGGGAGCCCCATTCGGCCTCCTTGTGGTTGACTGTTGGGGTGGGCAGCCCTGTAGCATCCTCGACAAGCCGGAGTCAGCCCCCTTCTGAGGTGGGGTCGGTGGCTGCTGAGACTGGGGTCAGGGATGCTGACCAGCGGGCAGTGGTGCAGGCCACCATTGCTGTGCAGCCCGGTCTTGGTGGGTTCACTGACCCCTAATGGGCAGACTAGGTGGGCAAGCAGTCCTTATCTGCCATCAAATTCTATGTTTCTTTTGAGGTAGGGGACTGTCCTTCTGGACCTATACGGCCCCGGTCGCCTCACAAGGGGGATTCTTCCGGGCGCAGCCAAGGCAGCACCAAAATGGTTGTTCAGCTGTCGGCTGTGGAGTCTTCCGGAGCACCTTCTTCTTCAGGTGCTCTTGGTCCGCTCCTTAGCCCATGCGGAGGTCAGCCGACATCTCTTCTCGGCTCTGTCCCCATCCCTCTGCCACACTCTCCTGCGCTCCCAGGCATCCTTGGTCCTAGCGGGCCTCTCTCCTGGGAGCAGTTCAGGGCTGTGGCTGCTCGGTTCCCAGCTTACGTTAGGGCAATGGACAGACAGGTTTTTCAACCTCCCCCCTCCCAGCTGTCCTCTGAGCAGTCGGTGCCCTCCCAGCTCTTCATCCCCCTCTTCTGGGGGAGAGGAGCCTTCTGTCCACATCTCTCCAGCCGCTGATCTCGCTGAGTATCAGCGTTTCCTCGTGAGGATGTTGGAGGACTTGCACCTCACCCCTGCCACTTTAAGCAATCCAGAGCACTCGGTGCACGCCTTTCTAGGCGAATGCAGCGAGACCACCCTGGTGGTGCCTCCCTGGCCTGCTCCCTTTCGGGAGGCGCTGCGCTTCTGGCAGAGACCCTTCTCTGGAGTTCCTGCCCCTAGGGATCTCTGCCAGCGGTATTGCACCCCCCCCCCCCCCGGAGTCTCCAGGTTCCATGCCTCCTCCGCAGTCTGGATTGACGCAGTTGGACACTCCTGATGGGCTTTGAGTCCTTCACCATGACCGGCCCCACAGATCAAGATTCCTCTGATTTTGACTTCTGGGGCAGGAGGGCTTTCTACTCAGCATGGTTGTTGCTTTCCCATACTGCACATCAGGCCAACTATGCAGCCTATGACAGGTTCTTGTGGTCCAGGCTGGGTCAACTCCTAGCCTCGTTGCCTGACACAGAGCAAACCAGACAAGCCATTGCGCACTCTGCGCGTGGCCTGGAGCTAGCAAGGCACCAAGCGAGGGCATCCTATGATGCCAACGAGGTAGCTACCAGGGTCGTAGGGACAGCGATCTGCACTAGGCGGACGGCATGGCTGCGTCTTTCCCGGTTGTCACCCTTGGCCCGGCGTAGGGTGATTAACTCCGCTCACCAGAGAACCAACTTTTCTCCCGTAGAGCAAGACGACGTTTGTCGGGGCAACTTCCTTCCCCCTCCGGGGGTTCCCCGTCTCACTCTCCCCACTCTCGAGCCTCTCCAAGCCCTGAAGGTTCTCCCTTTTAGTGTGTCACCCACTGAGAGCTAAGGGACTTTGTCCCTTAGGGTGTAAAGGAAAAACCCCTTCCGGGGGGGCTCGGCACTCACTCAAAGGTGATGAATGGTGAAGATTGACACAGATAAGATAATGAAAATTATGTACCTACCGTAATTATGATCTTTCTGTGTATCTTCACCATTCATTACAACCCCACCCTCCATCCCCCTGGGGCCTCAGTCTCTGGGTCCACCTCCCTCTCTGTGCCCATCCTTCCCCCCCTCCTTTCTTTGTTAGGAATGGGGTAAGCAGGGGCATATAGGGGGACTATGTTCTGGGTAGAGTGGTCAGCATGGGGGGCACTCCTTCTCTAGTGCATTTGCTCCACCCCTGTGGGGTGGGAGTTGGTAGTTGCTCTCCATTCTCTCCTCCTCCTTGTCCCGTCCATCTCATTTTTCTTTGTCCTCAGGACTATCCTTTATTACACACACACAAAAAAAAAAACTCCTTTTTCCTTTTTCACCAAAATCTTTCCTTGAGAGGGTGTTAATTCTCTGTGCCCTGTCCTTCTTCCAGAATAGCCGATTCTGCTCAGATGGAGTTTTTGCCAGCCATTCTGTGCCTTGAATTCTGGCAAGAAGCCTTTGGCTACTCCTTGTAGTTCCTATACAATCTGGAGATGGACCAGGATCTGGGATGTGTTAACCTCCCCTCTCTTCCTACCTTCTAAATTCTTTGTCCCACCCTACCTCCCTCCTCTATTTCCAGAGATTGGGGCCCCTCCCAATCCCTTTAGTTTCTGACTTCTTCTTTCTGTCCTCCGTCATTATTTCTCCTTTTAGTTTTATATCTTTTACTTTTTCCTGTCACTTGGACTTCCTTGTCCCACCCTCCACTCCCTTCCTCTTACCTCGTGGCTCACGCATCGTTGGCCTCAGAGGCGGCGCGATGGTGCATCGGTGCCACCTACCTAAAAAAAAAAAAAAAAAAAAGCTCCTGCGGGGTCATGACTTCCAGCCATGTACCCAAAGGTGATGAATGGTGAAGATACACAGAAAGATCATACGTACGTAATTTTCGTTTCCACACATTCAGCACAATATTATCTCACAGACTTTCTAATGAACAAAAGGAAAAAGAAAACTGACTACTACTTAAAATGTGTATTATTTTCCTGTCTGCCTATTTTGGCTCCACTAGCTCTTTAAGCAGTATCATCTCTTGACTGACTGGCAACATGGTTTCAGAAAATCCTACAGTACTGACTCTGCTCTAGTTAGGCTGACCACAGATATCCTGGGTGCCATGAACAAAGGGGGTACATGGCTGGGGTAATTTTCATAGATCTCACGAAAGCATTTGACTTAGTGACTCGTGGCCTCCTTTTAGACAAACGCAGAAGGTTTGGTCTAGATTACCTATCCTGTAGGTGGTTCACGCATTATTTGACCAACAGGTCCCAGAAAGTGAAAGTGAAATGGAGAGGCGTGCAATCTGCAGTACGCAATACAACGGCGTCCCTCATGGGCCCATCCTGGACCCAATGTTATTCTCCCTATTTGTAAATGACCTACCTGGTCACTGTGGAGGGGCAGGTCTTCAGCTCTATGCTGATGATTACTGTACAGGAGCTCGAATGATATCGCCCTCAATGACGAACTTCTTGCTGAGGACTTCCTGGTACTCAAAAGGTTGTTCTCTTCTAACAGCTGATTCTTAATCCCCAAAAAGACTAAAGGTACATCCTTTTGGCCCCAGGCACTCGGGTGTTTACAGGCAACACCTCCTAAACTTGTCCACATCAAGAGGTAACCAAATAGAGGTGGCTGAGACTAATAAATACCTAGGGATTTACCTTGATCAGGAAGTTCAGAACATATATTGATTCTCTCATTAAATCCCTACACCAAAAGATCGGTTTGCTATACCATCTAGGTCTGTCAGGTGTGCTTTTTTTGGTCTGCCTTGACCCCTGGGACTCTGGCCTGTTGTGCTCTTCCGTGCGGATCTGCTCTTCAGCCTGCTTTGCCTTTCATGCGCTCTCCATGGATGCAAATGTGGCTTGGTTGGTGATGTCCAAGGTTTGACATTTTGAAGGGAAATGTTCTTAAAGAAAGGTTTGTTACTCACTAGCAACAATAGATCCTTTTCGAGTATCTCTCCACCATTGAGCCATGTCATGGAATTGTAAGCCATTGGCATCAGACCACCTGGAAAATGTTGCCAGCTGGGACTGCCCACATCCATATGCATCATTGCTGCCTATGTAATATCAGCGACCCCATCACTCTTCATTTCTTTCTTCCGCTGTCAACTGCTCATGGATCACTGCAAGAAGAGCGGTGTAGAATTTCGCCATAGGTCTCTACTGCTTCATTCCTTCTTTATTGTTTTTTAATTAAAAACCATCATTTCTGCCATTGACTAAAAAAGTAATTGAAGTGAAGCCAGAATCTACAAGGACGATGCACATACCCTGTGCATTTGTTGCTTAGACGTAGCACACGACATTAAGACCTGTTCTATTTGCCAGTGCTTCAATCCGGCCATGAGGAGACATCAGAAGGCTCTAGAGACCTTGAGGTAAAAGCTATGGAGGACGCACATGCATGCATCTTGGGGTGTTACGACAGCTTCCCCTGCTCCTTCTTTGTTCACCGTCATCCAACCATTCCCAGAGGACAGTAGTGCCGATGCTGGAGCCAGCCATAAAACTAAGAGAAAAATCAAAGAGAAAGGCCTCTAAGTCAACAGAGAAACACACTCTGAAAAATGGTGCAAGGACTCTATGTTCGAGACTTCCTGTCATATCCAGAGCTCTTTTAAAGGAAGAGGACCAATTTAGGTCATGTGACGGGGCCCTGGCTAAAACTTCTGGTTCTGCTGCTCCCAACTGTCTCTGAGACACCAGGGTCATGGTTTGGCACTAGCTTAACTCCCCTTACAGGGGATTTACAGCTAATGCTGCCATCGAGAAAGTTTCATCATCAGCAACCATGGAGGTCATCGATGCCCAGCTTTTATTGTAAGCAGTGGCTACTCTGTTTTCTTTGCTACTGCCACAGGCTCCGCCATCAGCAGTAACCCTGTCACCGGTGCCTGGTGGCCCATCGACATCTCCTGTTGCTGCAGTTCTAATAACACAGACTAGAACCAGGCTTCCTGTGTCAATGCCTTTGCTGTTGCCATCTGTTCCCTCTCAGGAACCTTTTCCTCCTATCCCAGTCATAGATGAGGAGAAGGAACTGGAGTATTATCCAGACCTCGTAGAGGAGGAGGAGTATGAAGAGGATGACCTGCCACCATATGATGTGGAGGTCTTCAGCTCTACCCTCTCGTATTGTAGTAAGGACAGTGTGAAATATAATCCTCACTCTCCCCCAGAGGATTCCTTTTTTTCAGGAATTTCTAAAGGTTCCTTCCTTGCTTACTGTGAATATTCCTCCCCTCTGCTGTGGAGGATGCCACTTTGACTGTCTGGCACAGACCTAGTGCCCTTCCTGCTCTGTCTTGAAAGGCCAATAAATGGTATCTAGCACCCTGTACCAAGCCTTATTGTGCTTCACAACCAGACTCCGTGATCATTATGGCTGCTTGTGACGGGTCTAAATTGCCTCCTCATATGAGCTGTCTTCCCCCAGACAAAGAATCCAGGAAATTGGATGTAAAGATGGGCTAGAGGGCCTATGCTTCAGTGTTCTTTGGCCTCTGTATTGCCAGCTATCAGGCTTATATGATTTAATATCAGACTAGCCTATGGAAATTTATGGCAGCTGTGGCTGACAAGCTGCTTTATGGACCATCAAAAACTAATGTCCTGTAGACTGTCACATATGGCCTAGAGCCTGGTAAGCATTTTCTGAGGTATGCTTATGATGTCTCAGATGCTTCAGCTTGTGCTGCAGCCTCTGGTATGTACCTTTGAAGGCATTATTGGCAGCATGTTGCCAGTGGATGTACAGCAGTCGATCCTTAAAGCTACATTTTTGGGAAACAGCTTTTTGAACCTGATGTTGAACTGCAGATTTCAAAAGTGACACTCCATTACCTGCACACACTAAACCCAAAGCCTCATGGTCAGGGCTAGAGATCTTATCTGTGTCAGTCTTCACCATTCATCACTGTTGGGTACTTGGCTGGAGGTCAGGACCCCATAGAACTTTTTTTTTTTAGGTAAGTGGAGCTGGCGCACCATCGGCCCGCCCTCGAGGCCGGCCTTTCGTGGCGCTTGCGGGTGCTTCGTTATGCTGCGTCGACTCCACCTGCCTGCTGCTTCTTCGCCTTCCGCCATAGAGGTCGCACCTCATGTGGAAGCTGCTGCTAGAGGCCTAGTTTGACGCCGAAAAACCTTCGACGCCGCTTCTTTATTTTACTCCGGTGCCAAAGTCCGTCGGTTCCTGCCGGTTCTGCTTTGCCATACTTGACATCACCTGGTAAGATCTTTCTATATCTTTATATTTCTGCGACATCGAGTCTGTTTTTGGTGTTTTGTTGCCCCCGTAGGTCATGTCTCAGTTGGAGGGCAAGAAGTCTTCTAGGACGGGTTGGCCCCCCATGCGACGATGCCCATGCGGCCGAAAGTATTCCATCACCGACCACCATGACCGGTGTCTTTCATGTCTTGGCCCGCTTCACAACATGGATTCGTGTGACGTCTGTTTCTCCATGGACCGCCGGGTCATCAAACAACGCACATGGAAAGTAGGGCGAGCTCCGCTGACTTTCGGGGGTCGGGCGCACTCTCGTCGGGCCAAGCCATGCTCTCTTGGCCTTTCCTCCGGGTCCCCTCCCGGTTCTACATGGACCAAGGAGGAGGGAGCCTCTGCTACTAGTAGCCTAGCTGTTGCCAAGGCTCCTTCGCGGTGCAGGAAGCCCGTTCCACCTTCGGGGGAGAGGCGCCGCCCGCGGCAATCGCCCTTTAGAGGTGAAGGCTCCCCGGTGTTGGACCCCGGTTCGCCAGGCCCGTGTCGACATTCTGCCGGACTCGGCACTGTTCGCGGGGCGTGGGCCTGACAGAGCCGTCAGCACCGACTTGTCGTGCGACGCCGTGGCTTCTGTCGGAGCCATTCGCGGCACCGACACTGCTAGCGGCGCCATGGGAGCTGCTACGGTGCTGTCTCTGTCCATGTCTCGCCTCGGCGCCAAGGTTGAGCACGGCGCCATGTCCTCGGGGCTCGGCGCAGTGGGGTGTTAGATTCCGCCGTCGGCACCATCGGTGCCACCGGCACCGCCTCTGCCCTCGGGCGCCTAATCTTCATCTCTCGCCGGGCTGTGGTTGGTCCCGATTCTGGAGCTCCTGTTCAGCTGGAGTCGTGCCCCCTGCGGATTCTGCTCATGGTGCTGTGGGGGGCACTGGTACCGGCTCGGGCACGGCTTTGGTTTCTGACCCCTTTGGCAAAGATGGCAGTGGGTGCTCTCCTACGGTTTGGCACAGGGCCTCAGCCTCTACCTCCTCGGAGGCGGAGTCGAGCTCTGAGTCAGACAGACAGTCTGACCCTTTGGGGTGGGCTGTTGAGGTGGGCAGCCCAGTAGTCTCCTCGACAAGCCGGAGTCAGCCCCCTTCTGAGGTGGGGTCGGTGGCTACCGAGACTGGGGTCTGGGGTGCTGACCAGCGGGCAGTGGTGCAGGCCACCATTGCTCTGCAGCCTGATCTTGGTGGGTTCACAGACCCCTCAGTAGTGGTACCCCCACCTGTGGTGTGCCTAGATTGCACAACTGTGGGCCGATCAGAGCACCTACAGGAGGGGAGGGTACTGTGCCCTGGATAGCTCCTTCGGGTGCTACCCAGAGCTGCCAGCTACCTAGGCTGGCCCTCTCGAGGAGGAGGTCTCTTCGGACTCCGAGAGGGGCGGTCCATCGCAGCCTGGGGTCCACCCGGGCTCTGGGAGAAGCCGTAGTGCAGATCTCCGCTCTTCCTCCTCGGTCTCTTTGAGAGAGCCTCATTCTTTTGAAGTAGCAGACCATCCTTCTGGACCTATATGGCCCCGGTCGCCTCGCAGGGGGGATTCTTCTGGGCGCAGCCAAGGCAGTACCAAAATGGTTGTTCAGCTGTCGGCTATGGGGTCTTCTGGGGCACCTTCTTCCATGGGTGCTCCTGGTCAGCTGACATCTCTTCTGGCTCTGTCCTCATCCTTCTGCCACATTCTCCTGCGCTCCCAGGCGTCCTTAGTCCTAGCGGGCCTCTCTCCTGGGAGCAGTTCAGAGCGGTGGCTGCTCGATTCCCAGCTTACGTTAGGGTGATGGACAGCCAGGTTTCTAGGGACATGGATATGTTGTTCATCCACACTCATTGGCAGGTATCCTTGCCGCTTTAAATCTTGCCGGAAGGTCTTCAAGCTTGCTCCTCCCACCCACCCGGGTGGTATAACTCTCGGCTCCGCCCCATGACGCCAGATCTTCCTTACCGCTTGAAGCTCAGGTTCCCTCACCAGCGCTCTTCGTTTGAGACTGGTTCCTATTTCTCCGTTTGCAGATTTAAAAATAAATTTTGCAAAAGACCTCAGTCTTCTATCCCTCGGGCTCGCGATGGACAAATCGACTCCCGGATTTGGAGATGCCCATGCGGGCAGAAGATGTCTCGAGACGGATCCACACTCCGCGTGTGTCTACTGCTTAGGCCTTGGCCACGACCCGCAGGCTGCGACCTGCTCATCTTTCTGACCTCGTGCCAGGGCCGTGCTGCCCGGTTGCAACTGGGCCGTCCGAGGCGTTTCCCCGGTGAAGTCCAAGGAGGCCCAGTTGGCGAGTGTCGCGGCGGAGCTCGGCGGATCAGCTCGGGGATGGTGGCGCCTCGGAGAGGCGGCGCGGGCCGTATCTTCCTCGCCGCGGCATTTATCCCGCTCTCTCTGGGCTCTTCTTACACGGCTTCTTTTAAGGAGCTTTGTCTGTCCCTCTCCACTAAAGGAGAAGGGCCTGCGTTTGCGGGACCTTATTCTCGGTCCAAAAAGAGGGACAAGGGTAAGTCCCTCCGTCGACGCTCTTGGGAGCGGGAAAGGTCCCTCTCCCCGGGCCGTCGTCCGTCGGCTTCGGTCGACCGCTCGGCCTCGGCCACTGGCCTCACGGTGTCCCCGTCAGGTCAGTTGACCGAGACTCCACCGATGAAGTCGAGATTTTCGACCCATTGAATGAGCTGTCACCTTTAGCAGCCGAGATTCCCTCTCCCGGTTCCCCGGAGAGTTGAGATCCGTGGGCTCACCTGTGCCTCCGGTTCGGGCCCTCGGATGCACCATCCGAGCCGAAGGAGTGCGGTTCCGGCCGACACCTCCCGCACCGACCTCGGAAATTCCGGGACTCTCGGTCCCGGACCTCCCGTGGTCCAGCCGATCCCACCGTCGTCGGCGGTCCTCGGCACCAGCGGTAGCGGCGTCGCCCGCTCGTCCTCGTCCTCCTCCTCGGATGAGGGAGCGGCGTAAATTAATCGGCGATGCGAGGACCTTATGTTTCAACAGCTCCTCCTGGCGGGAATAAGCCGACCCGTCGCCTTCCCGGCCATTAAGTAACTGTCACGGGCGCCCGACACAACCTCGACTTATCCGAGGCCTATACCCAGGCCGGTTGTTCGGCCAAAACCAGCTGCTCCACCGATTCCGGTGGAACCTCCGCCTCCACAGCCACCAATTGGGGCTCCGACCAAGGATTCTCGGTCGGCTAAGGGTCTACCCCATCGGCTGTCAGTTACCCTCACTCCCGATCGACCTCGGCAGGTGAAGGGTGGCTCAGGCCAGAGGCAGCTCTTGAGGACTCTTCGAGTCCGAAGATGATTCCTCCTTTTCTCCAGCGACTGGACTTGGAGTCTTCAGGAGGTCAGTCAATGGACGATAGCCCGTCGTCCTTCCTAGGACTACCTGGCTCATCTCGAGTCCACGGGATGGAGCTCGAACCCGTTCCAAGCGGGCCAGGTATCCCCACGGAGATTCTGGACCGAGGGATTCTCCGACGGAGGCCTTTCCGGTGGCGAGGCCATAGTGGGTCCGGCACTGGAGCTTTGGCAGCGCCCTGCTTCCTGCCCTCGCCTTGACCAGGATGGCCCAGGAAGTATACGGTCCCTACTGGTTCCTTGTTGGTTTTGAACACCCCTCTGCTGAGGGTTGGTTACCGACAGCGTTTTCCGGTAGCGCGGCAGCGCCAGGGATGTGGACAAACCTCCTGACAAAGAGTCCAAGAAATTGGACTATGTCGGGCGAAAAGTCTCCTTCGTCCTCTCGGCCTTGGCAGGCCAGTTCGGCCGTCCTCATGGCACATTTTTCTCATGCCCTGTTGGGCTCCCTGGATGAGGTCATCCCTCATCTTCCCGCCGATCTGCAGACTACGGTTAAGCAGGTGCGGGACCAGGGCAGTGGCCAAACAGCAGCTCCAGACTGCTTTGGATATAGGGACTCATGTGCCAGATCGGTGGCGCCCGCGGTGGCTATCGTCGGCGAGGCTTGGCTGAGGATATCCACCTTTACCGGATACCCAGCACAAGTTGGCGGATGTCCCCTTTTGGGACTGGCCTCTTCGACCCTGGGGTGGAAGGTCACCTGCAGAGGATCGAGAAGTCCAGTGCTACCTTGGACTCGGTCTCTTCCGCTCAGAAGGACAAAGGCCGCAAACCACAGCCTAAGCCCTTTCGTCCTTCTGTGCCCACGGAGCGCCCGGCCCAGCAACGTCAGGGCCAGCAGGCTCGGCCTTGGCATCCCAAACCCAAGCCGCCGGCTTCCTCTAACAGGAGGCAGGGAGGAAAAGGCCCAGGAGGTCCCTCGGCCGGTCCCTCCTCCAAGCCTGCCCAGTGACGGGCTGAGGGTGTCGCCCATTCCGTCACCTTATCCCTGGGTCCCCGTGAGAGAGGCTCGGCACTTCCGTTCCGCCTGGTCGCTGTTTCCACAGACAGGTGGGTCTTGGAGGTGGTGGGAAGAGCCTGCCTCTGGAATTGAGCAGGCACCACCCTTCAGAGCCGTCGCCCTCGGGGGCCCGGATCCCAGCCTCACTGGCGGCTCGTCGAGCCGACATCGCTCTCCTCCTCCAGAAGGAGGTGATAAGAGAGGTGGTGGACCCTCCTTCAGACCCAGGGTTTGTGTCCAGGTACTTCCTGGTTCCGAAGCGGGACGGGGGCTGGCTCCCATTCTGACCTACGACCTAAACAAGTTCCCTAGGTCTCGAACCTTCAGGATGGTCACTCTGGCTCAGATAATACCATCCTTGGAGCAGCGTGTGGTTTCTGCTCTCTGGACTTGCAGGGCCGCGTTTTCCGTCCCTATCCGTCCGTCTCACCAGAGATTCCCTTCGCTTCCGGCGGAAGGATCCTCTTGAGTTCAAGCCATGCCCTTGGCTTGTCTCCAGCTCCCAGGGTCTTCACCAAATGCATGGCAGTGGTGACAGCATTCCTCTTGCGCGCCGAGGGGTCGGTGTACCCTTACCTGGACGACTGGCTGATAGCAGCTCCCTCAGGAAGGAGGCAGAGTGGTCAGAGATCTGGCCCTCAGGTCTGCTCTCAACTGGGCCTCCTTATCCAGCGAGGCCAAGTGAGACTGGCGACGAAGCAGGTGATTCTATTTATCAGGCGCAGCTCGACTCTCTTGAGCCAGGCTGGCTCCAGCGGACAGGGCGGGGTTCTTTCCTCCTTTGCCCGATCATTTCTGGTTGGGCAATTGCGCCCTGCCGGGACTTCCTGCCTCCTGGGTCTCATGGCGGCCTGCACCAGCGTGGTCCGTTGGGCCCGCTGGAACATCGTCCCCTTCAGTGGGGACTGGCCAGCCAGTGGTCTAGCGCTGCGATCCTTTGGACCAGCTTTTCCGGTGACTTGGGGATGTGGAGCTCTCCAGTGGTGGACCGTTCCAGATCATTTGCAGGAGGGCATCCCGTTAAGTCCGCCCTGAGCAGCGGTCTCTCTCGACCGATGCCTCTCTGATGGGTTGGGGTGCCCATCTGGGGAACACCGGGCTCATGGCCTCTGGTCCCGCTGAGTCCCGATGCCACATCAACCTGCTGGAGCTCGAGCGGTCCGCTAGCTCTCACCGCCTTTGCTCCGTTCCTCCGGGGTCAAGTGGTCCGAGTCAGGCGGACAATACCACGACCATGTACTATCTAAACCGCCAGGGGCGGGGCGCGCTCCATGCTTCTATGCAAGAAGCTCTCGCATTTGGTCACTGTCGTCGCAGCCTGGGCGGATCTCCTAGCCATTCACGTGGCAGGAGCCTCCAACACCCTGGCCGATGCCCTGGGCGGATAGGGGCTGCATCCCACAGTGGTCTCTCCTACCGGAGGTAGTACAGCATCTGTTCTCCCATTGGGGCACATCTCAGGTGGACCTGTTTGCCTCCAGGAGGCATGAAGCTGAGTCTGTTCCATGCCGCCCCCTCAGCAGGGCTCGCTGCAGGGGGATGCCTTCTCGAGGCAGTGGACCCCGGGCCTCTTTTACGCCTTTCCCCCTTTTCCCTTGATCCACAAGGTGCTTCTCAAGGCGAGGAGGGACAAGGCGCAGGTGATTCTGATAGCCCCAGACTGGCCTCGCCAGTTCTGGTACCCAGATCTCCTCAGTCTCAGCTCCAGGACTCCGCGGCAGCTTCCAGCTCACCCGGACCTGCTCTCAGTCAATCAGGGGAAGGTGTTCCATCCGGACCTTCAATCCCTGCACCTGACGGCCTGGTTCCTGAGCGGCTAGAGTTCCAGGCCTTGGGTCTTTCCGACGAGGTCCTCAATGTAGTTGAGGCGTCCGTAAGTCGACCAGAAAATGCTATGCCTTCAAATGGAAAAGGTTTTCCATTTGGTGTCAAGACAAGGCTTGGACCCTTCCTCCTGTTCCTTGGCAAGCATCTTGGACTATTTATGGTCCCTTTCTAGTCAAGGGCTTAGGTCGGCGACCCTAAGGGTGCACCTGGCAGCCATCTCTGCTTACCGGGCGCGGGCGGGAAGCAGTCGATGCAGGAGAAGGTGGTCTGGCGCTTTCAAAGGCCTTGATCACATTTCCTCCAGTGCGGGAACCCCCACCTCCGTGGGATCTACTGCTGGTACTGGCAAAGCTCATGGGCAAGCCATTCGAACCTATGCACAGGTGTGCTCTCTCTCACCTGTCGTGGAAGACCGCCTTCTTGGTGGCTATCGTCAGCCAGAAGGATGGGAGAGCTCCAGGCGCTCCATCGAGTCTCCTTACCTGGTCTTCCACAGGGACAAGGTTGTCCTCGCCCCCACCGAAATTCCTTCAAGGTGGTGTCGGAGTTTCACCTTAACCAGGTGTTGACTCTGCCGGTGTTCTACCCCAATCACACCTCGGAGGCGAATATAGGCTCCATACTCTGGACCCTAGAAGAGCAACTTATTATAAGGAGGCTGCGGCTGAAGTCGGGAGAGGTTCGCCAGCTGTTTGTCACCTACGCTGAAGCCGCATCTGGCAGACCTGCAGCCAAGCAGGCGATAAGCAGGTGGGTAACCTCCTGCATAGATCTCTGCTATAAGTTAGCGGCATGGAGCCTCCCAGAGGATAAGAGCTCATTCTACCGCCATACTGCTGTAACGGTGGCTGCTTCCAGGGACGTCCCTATCCAGGAAATCTGCAGGGCTGCTACCTGGAAGTCAGCAAACACCTTTATTACCCATTACCACATCGACCTTGAGTCACGCCGGATGCTGGTTTTGGGGCCTCGGTTCTCCAGTCTCTCTTTCCCAAGTAAGTATTGGGGTGTCGTCTTGCCTCCCTCCTCCCGGAGAACTGCTAGAGTCTGCCAATGAGTGTGGATGAACAACATATCCATGTCCCTAGAAATACAGGTTACTCACCTGTAACAGGAGTTCCAGGAATGGTATATGTTGTTCATCCTATACCATTCCTCCCGGCTTGACGCACAACCTGAGCTTCCAGCGGGCCAGATCTGGCGTCATGGGACGGAGCCGAGAGTTATACCACCCGGGTGGGTGGGAGGAGCAAGCTTGAAGACCTTCCGGCAAGATTTAAAGCGGCAAGGATACCTGCCAATGAGTGTGGATGAACAACATATACCATTCCTAGAACTCCTGTTACAGGTGAGTAACCTGTATTTTTCAACCTCCCCCTGGGCAGCCACCCACTGAACAGCCGGTATCCTCCAGCTTCTCATCCCCCTCTTCTGGGGGAGAGGAACCTTCTGTCCACATCTTTCCAGCTGCTGATCTCGCTGAGTATCAGCAGTTCCTCGTGAGGATGGTGGAGGACTTGCACCTCACTCCCACCACTATTAGCAATCCTGAGCACTCGGCGCACGCCTTTCTAGGCAATTTTGGCGAGGCCACCCTTGTGCCGCCCTGGCCTGCTCCCTTTTGGGAGGCGTCGTTGCGTTCCTGGCAGAGGCCCTTCTCCGGAGTTCCTGCCCCAAAGGATCTCAGCCAGAGGTATTGCACACCCCCGGAGTCTCCAGGTTCCATGCCTCCTCTGCAGTCCGGATTGACGCAGTTGGATACTCCTGATGGGCTTCGCGCCCTTCACCGTGACGATCAAGACTCCTCGGATTTTGACTTCTGGGGTAGGAGGACTTTCTACTCGGCACGGTTATTGCTTTCCATTTCTGCACATCAGGCCCACTCTGCAGTCTATGACAGGTTCTTGTGGTCCAGGCTGGGTCAGCTCCTAGCCTCATTGCCTGATACGGAGCAAACCAGATGAGCCATTGCACTCTCTGCGCGTGGCCTTGAGCTAGCAAGGCACCAAGCAAGGGCATCCTATGATGCCAACCAGGTAGCTACCAGGGTCGTAGGGACAGCGATCTGCACTAGGCGGACGGCATGGCTGCATCTTTCCCGGTTGTCACCCTTGGCCCGGCGTAGGGTGATTAACTCCGCTCACCGGAGAACCTATCTCTTCTCCCATAGAGCGAGATGGCGCTTGTCGGGGCAACTTCCTTCCCCTTCCGGAGGGACCCTGTCTCACTCTCCCCACTCTTGGGCCTCTCCAGGCCCTGAAGGTTCTCCCTCTTAGTGTGTCACCCACTGAGAGCTAAGGGACTTTGTCCCTTAGGGTGTAAAAGAAACCCCTTGGGAGGCTCGGTACTCACCTAACAGTGATGAATGGTGAAGATTGACACAGATAAGATATGAAAATTACATACCTACCGTAATTATGATCTTTCTGTGTATCTTCACCATTCATCACGATCCCACCCTCCATCCCCCTGGGGCCTCAATCTCTGGGTCCCCTTCCCTCTCTGTGCCCATCCCTTTCCCCTCTCCTTTGTTAGGAGTGGGGTAAAACAGGGCACCACGGGGGATAATATTCTGGGGAGAGTGGACAGCGGGGGGGCACTCCTTCTCCAGTGCTTTGGCTCCACCCCTGTAGGGTGGGAGTTGACAGTTGCCCTCCTTTCCCTCCTCCTCCCTGCTCCCGTCCAACCTTTTCTCCTTGTATATATAAAAAAAAAAATGTTCCCTTTTTTCACCAATAATCTTCCCTTGGGAGGGTGTTAATTCTCTATACCCTGTCCTTCTTCCAGAATAGCCGACTCTGCTTATCTGGAGTGTTTGCCAGTCATTCTGTGCCTTGAATTCTGGCAGAAAGCCGTTGGCTACTCCTTGCAGTTCCTGTGTAATCTGGAGATGGATCAGAGTCTGGGATGCTTAACACCCCCCCCCAAATTCTTTACCCACCCTACCTCCCTCTTCCTTTTCCAGAGATTGGGGCCCCTTCCAATCCCTTTAGTTTCCGACTTTTCTCCCTTTCTGTCCTCTCAGTTGTTATTTCTCCTTTTGGTTTATGTATCTTTTCCTTTTTCTGTCCATTGGTCTTCCTTGTCCCACCCTCCACTCCCTTTCTCTTACCTCTCTGGCGTCTCAGAACTGGCAGGCAGGCGGAGTCGACACAGCCTAATGGCCAAACCCGCAAACGCCATGCAGTGCATCGGCCTTGAGGGCGGTGCCGATGTTGCATCGGCTCCACGTACCTAAAAAAAAAAAAAACCTCCCGCAGGGTCCTGACCTCCGGCCAAGTACCCAACAGTGATGAATGGTGAAGATACACAGAAAGAGCATAATTACGGTAGGTACATAATTTTCATTTTCTTTCACAGGTCTTACTCCAGTCCTGGTAGAGGCTATTTCAGAGGTTCTGTGAGTGGTCCCAACTGCTCTTTGAGTCCCTTTGCCTCCCAGTGTCCATGCCAGGATAAACAAAGGTGTGGGTGTTGGCAGTGTATCAGCTGCTGTCAGAGTCTTCAGACTCCCTTCTGTCTGTTGCAGATCAGGGGATCCTTATAAGGGGCTCCAAAATGGGAGGGAGATTACAGCAGATGCGTGGGTACTGGAAGTGGTTCAGCAAGGACACTTCCCTCGAAGTTTCTCTCCACTCTTCTGGGGCATCTTGCCATTATGCTGGAGGAGGTTCAGACCCTCCTCCACAAAAAGGGCTATAAAGTCAATCCCACTTGCGGAACTCAGTCCGGGATATTATTCTGGCTATTCCTAGATCCAGAGTGGAGCGGGGATCCCATACTAAACCATTGGGGGCATTAATCTGTTATAGAAGGTTCTGGATGGTCTCCCTACAGTCACTACTTGTCCAGCTGTTACAAGGGGTTTAGCTGTGTGCCTTGACTGCCTTCATATCATACATTTCTCTCTAAAAAATCTACTGTTGGTCAATTTGCTTTTTTCTACCATTTTCCTAAACTTTGGTCCTCTTTTCCCCTTTCTGTTCGTTCTGCCTCTTCTCCTTCTTCCTCTCTGAGGTCTCTTCTTAATGTCAGTTGCTATCCTTCCAGCAATTGTACATGACCCGTTTCCTTTTATACTGCCTCCCTACTTGTTACTGTTTGTCCTCCTTCTCTCCTTCTCTAGTTTCCCTCTGTTTCTTGGTGTTTCACTACTTTTCCTTTCTTCTCATGTAAGATATTGTTCATTTTTTTTAATTGCATTCAGTCCTAAATTGCCTCCGATATTTGCGATTCCGCATGTCAGTCTTTATCATTGTATTTGACTTCTGTACTTTATTATTATATTGATTATTTATAGCCTCTCCCCCAGGACGCATCTGGAAATGAGCTGTTAGAAGCTGAGTATGTATTTCCTGGTTAAACTTATAAATAAATATCCGTGTCCCCAAGCCAGGAAACATATCTTTGCTTTAAGCTTCAAGGCTCTCACTATCAGTTTTGTGTCTTGCCATTTGACTTACTGCACTGTGTCTTTATCTAATGCCGTGGCATTCTGCAACGAAGGACATTGTGTATTCTCATACCTCGACAATTGGCTGTTACAAGCTCTTGTCACAGGAGGCAGTCACCTACACCCTGTTCACAACCTGCCAGCTTTTTGAGCAGTTGGGCATCGTGGTGAACGTGTCAAAATCAGTTCTAACTCCTGTGTCAGCACCTCCAGTATTTGGAGCTGTCTTAGCCATGGTCTGGGCAGTGCATTTTTCCCAAAGGACCATGCAGTAGTGTTGATTGCCCAGCCTCACTTTGTAGCATCCAGCGGGGTGAGGTTAGGTGAGGGGGAGGTCACTAGCAGGGTGCACAGAGATCGGTCTTGGGACCAGTGCTTTTTAATATGTTCACTAGTGACATTGGAGAAGGCATTCAGGGCAACGCAGCCCTCTTCGCAGATGACACTAAGTTAGCTGGTAGGGTTGACAGCACCAAGGTGGTGAAGGACCTGCAGAAAAATCTGAAAAAAATTGGAGAGATGTTCCAAGGTTTGGCAGCTACAGTTCAATGCAAAAAAAAAAAAAGTGCAAGTTGTTGCATCTGGGTAGGGGGAACCCCGGAGCAGAGTACTAGCTCAGTGGGGTCCAACTCAGCACCTCACACGAGGAAAGGGATCTCAAGGTCATCATATGTGATACCCTGAAGCAGTCTAGACAATGCAGCTAAGCTTATGACAAAGCAAATAAAATGCTGGGGTGTATAGGGAGAGGTTTTGACAGTAGGGGCAGGGAAGTGATCCTTCCACTATACAGGTCCCTGGTGGAACCTCACCTGGAATACTGTGTCCAATTTTGGAGCCCTCACCTTAGGAAGGACAGGGATATGTTGGAGACTGTGCAGAGGAAACGACCAAGATGGTTCAGGGCCTCCAGGGGCTCGCTTATGAGGAATGACTAAAGACATTGAACATGTACTCTCCAAGACTAGGAGAGAGAGGGGTGATATGATTGAGACATTCAGATTTATGAGGGGTATTAACAAAATGCCCTACTCAGAAATTTACAGAATAGAAGGCTCTGCCATCGTGGGATACGAATGGAAGCTATGGGGTGGGCACGTCAAAAGGGATCTGAGGAAGTATTACTTCACAGAAAGAGTCACTGAACCATGGAATAGACTGCCTGCTGAGTGATGGGCACTAAAACCATGGCAGCTTTCAAGAGAGGGTGGGCCAGAGTAAGAGCTCAACAAGCTACAGAGGGTGGGGAGGCTAGGTCACGGGAAACATAGAAGGCCTTGGTAACCCTTGGGCAAACTATGGTCTCCTTCTGCTGTCATCTTTTATGTTTCTATGATTAGGTATTATCTGGTTTTTTTTTTAATGGATATTTTATATCCTCTGCAGCTGGGGGGGGTGTTAGCTATGGTCCCCCTGCATCTGGCCCGACCTCCCAGCCCCTGCTCTGCCCCCACATTCCAAGCTCTACCCCTTACCTCTGGTCCTGCACAGCGATGTGCCATAGTGAATGCGTGACCACCATGCGTGATGCGGAGGTCCAGATCAAGGGAGCATGTCGAGGATTGAAGCGGCGGCTTTCACGGGGATTTATTTTTTCTTCCTGTATGTGGCTTGCAATGAGGCCAAGGGACAGGAGCGCTGACGCTACTGCACGCGCCCGTCCCAGCGTCTGCCACAATCCGTCCCTCCAAGTCGCTCATGGCCAGCCCTAACCCCAGCCACCGCTAGAGGTCACTAGGCCACAAAGGCGTCCCCGGAGAGGAGAGCAGTCCTCACGGACGCCGATCCTTTTCTCCCTGCCGACGACCCAAAGCTCGTTCTCGAACCCGGGTCGCCAGCATAGCGCGAGGTGTGGCATCCAGCGCCTCAACCCTCAGCACCACCGGGCCGGCCCAGGTATTATCTGTATTTGATCATGGAACATACTGTCTCGAGTTCCTGACCATATGGCTTAGTATTGCCTTTTCATGTATTCTCATGTACTTCTAAAGCTGCCCTGTTGGAACTGTATTGTATCTTACCCATGTTATGTATTTTGTTGTTGACTCTTGTTACAATCTGTGGTCTGGGTCGTGGCAGAAAGTGGTCCATTGGATCAGTTCACTTACCCGGTTATCAAATATAAATAAAGGTATTGGCCAGGTTCTCAGCTATGAACAGCCTCTTCGACAAGTGGAGTTGCCCAGATATTGACCTTTTTGCGTCCCCATACAATGCAAAACTGGCACATTTCTTTTTTAAACTTTTTAAATGTTATATAGCATACACCATAAAGCGTAAAAACAAGGCAGTACGCAGATCCCAATATATAAAGTACAGGGTATCATAGAAAGATTATCACTGAGTCCCATGAGTCCAGTACCTATTAGGGTAAACCAGAAATACATACAGGAGTAAAATTCCAGCAAGAAATACTGTAGGGCATGTCACTCCCACCAAATCGGAGGCATAAAGATTATTTGCCAGTATTCCTCGCCCCTCGTAGAGTTTGAGTTCATATGGAAGGCTGATAGGTCCAGTAGGCAGATGCATATTAAGCAGAGGTCCTGGGCTCATTTAAGTTGCTTTAACCCCTACTTTAAATGGCCATAAACCATGCCGCGCAGAGAGTTTGTAAAAAACTGTCCAACATTAATGTAGTTCACATACTGAGTGGTGTGAAACTACACACCAGAATATTTAAACATCTAACCCAATCTAAACCTCTAACAATTGGGATATCAGCATTGTAGCTAATTGCTATGAGCAGTAAGTATGTGACAGTTAAACCACAGCAGAGCAATTTATCAAGTCATAAGGTAAATTAGTGGCTGTAAATTTCATCTCTGTCCTAGCTAGAATGGGATCAAGCATTGAAAGACGGATTAAACATGGTCCTATGCATCTTTCCTCATCATGCTCAGTTTCTGCTTTATCAAGTTGTGCCGGTATTTTCTCAGCAAAGGTTTAGGCTGATTCCAGGTCCGTGAAGACAAGGATTTTAAAATAATGGCAGGCCTGAAGCCAGACGGCCACACGGTGCTCCATCAAAACTATCTCGTAAGTCTTTCTATTTTGTGTCTGTCAAGATATACAGTATCCGGAAACCGTGCTAATTTGCCCTCCTCCCATGTCATATCCCCATGGTTCCTGACCGCTTGCAAAAGGGGAATGCGAGCTTCCAAGGAGGAAAGCATTGTTATGGCCATCGGTGGTCTCTTGAGAGTCGCCTCCACTTGCTCAGGATGTCATCAGATGGTGAAAGCTCGCACAACTAGGATACTAGAATCAGGAGGCAGCTGTTCAAGATCTTAAAAGATACTTTGGTTTATACTTTGGACATAGGATAGTAGAAGGCGAAGGCCCATAAATGTTGTCCTCACTACTCGGTGGTAGTCTGTGTTACCTTCATTAATGTAATTGTCCAGTTTTGTCTTAGAAATAGACAGGTTAGGTGCTTGGACCACATCCCCTGGTAACTGATTCCAAAGCCTTATAGCTCTCGGTATGTAAGAGTATTTCCTGTGATCATTCTTTTAATCGCAGAGAGAATATCGGCTTTACCTGCAAACCTGGGGGTGGAATCCCACAATCCCTGTTTGCTTGTCTGCGAATTTTCAAGTGTTTCCACTTTTGCTCTTAGAAATAGCAGATCCTTCACAAAGATGGCATTCCGCTCACTTTGCCTCTCTTGACTCCTTGGTAAGCTCTTTTGTGTAGTTAGAATTCTTTAATTCTGTAGTTGGTTTCGGAAATCTTTGTCTCTATTGCTGCCAGGCGCTTATTGGTCTCCTCTCCCGTTGTTTGTATTTTCCGAAGCATGACCATGATCTGGGCTGTCGGGAGATCCACTCCTGTTGCTCCACCAGGTTGAACAGGCTCTGGTTCCTTCAAGGTGGTCATCGCTACGAGGAAGGCATCTAAGCCGTGAGTTGCTTGCTTTTGGATTATTTTGGACCCATCTTTTATTTCCAGGGCATTCCACGGCCAGCAATTCTGATTAAGGTAAGTTGCTTATACCAGATAGTATTAAATATAACTTTTACTTACAGCAAAGATCAGACTGTTACAGAGATGCAACCGCCATGTTTGCTGCTCAGCAGCGCCTACCCAGAACTGGCACCTTTCTGCTTGATCGTTCCAGGGTCTGGAGTTTTTTGGTGAGATGCAGTGAGCACCTCCTCGAGTTCCTATACTACGCGGGAGCTGGTGTTCAATCTCTGACAGTGTGTGCTGCCTGGTAGACAGGTGGTTGTGTGAAGTCTGTGGTGCAGTGTGCCACCTGGTAGATGGGTATTGGTGTGTAGTCTGTGGCGCTGTGTTCCACTGGTAGACTGGAGTTGGTGTGCAGTCTCTGTTACTGTGTGCCACCCAGTGCACCGATGTTGGTGTGCGGTCTCTGGTACTGTGCTGCCTGGCGGACTGACATTGGTGTGCAGTGTCTGGTGCTTTGTGCTGCCCGGAGGATTGACGTTGGTGTGCAGTCTCTGGTGCTGTGCAGTGCCTAGTATCTGGGCATTGGTGCATAATCCCTGATGCAGCGCCCTGTTTGGTAGATGGTGTGCAATCTCTAGTGGTGTGTGCCACCGCTAGACTGACATTAGTGAGCAATTTCTGATGCAGTATGCCCCCTGGTAGACGGGCATCGATGTGCTGCCTCTGTGCCCTGCCTGGTAGATGGTGCAGTCTCAGCCTTAGGCGCCACCCAGCCAGGCGCGTTGGATAAAGAAGCCTAGGAAGAAGCCACCTGGTAGCCAGATGTTGGTGTGCAATCCCTGATGCGATCGGTGCCCTACCTGGTAGACGGTGTGCAGTCTCTGGCGGTGTGTGTGCTGCCTGTTAGACTGATGGTGTGCAGTCCCTGGTGCTGTGTGCCACCTGCTAGACTGACATTGGTGAGCAATCTCTGATGCTGCATGCCCCCTGGTAGACAGGCATTGGCAGTGCTTCAGATAATGGTGGCAGGTAAGAGTAATTTATTCACCAGTTTTAAAATGTAGTGAGTAAGGCAAAATTTGGATGCTTATGAGTGCTGTAAATCTGTAAAACAAAACAAAACCAAAAAACTGCTCCTTTTGAATCACCAGTTATGTTATGAAGCACTATTCTTTAGTGTGGCGTATTTACAATTGTTGGGTGAGTATTGGTACTCATTAAAAACATTTTTTGAAGAGTATTTCCTAAAATGAGGTGAGTAAAACAAGTCGCTACTCCCCTTATCTGGAGCCCTGGGCATTGGTGTGCTACCTCTGTACGCTACCTGGTAGATGGTGTGCAGTCTCTGACAGCGAGCACTGCCTGGTAGACGGATGTTGGTGTGCAGTCTGTGGCGCTGTGTGCTGCCTAGCAACCAGGCATTGGTGGCCAGTCTGCAGCGCTGTGTGTTACTTGGTAAATGGATGTTGGTGAACAGTTTCTAGAATCCCGCATTGCACTGGCTGAGGACTGTGCACAGCATAAATGTGAAACCCTCAGCTCTAGGGGGGCATGTTCCACTTGGCATTGCCACACCCCCTGCCAGCAGACCAAGGAGCAACATTGACATTCGCTGTGAAAGTAGCTGCTCATACACCCTACTGGCTGGTGGATGGGTGCAACCGTGATAACCCCAGTCGTCTGGGTGGGCGATGGGTGCAGCTGTGGTGACCCCAGCTGTCTGGATAGGGGATGGTTGCAGCTGTGGCAATCCCAGCCTTCTGGGTGGTGGATGGGTACAGCTGTGGTGACCCCAGTCATCTTGGTGGGAGATGGGTGCAGCCGTGGTAATCCCAACCATCTGGGTGGGGGATGGGTGTAGCCATGGCAACCCCAGTCATCTGGGGTGTGGGATGGGTGCAGCGGTGGTAATCCCAACTGTCTGGGTGGGGGATGGGTGCAGCCATGGCAGTCCCAGCTGTCTGGGTGGGGGATGGGTGCAGCTGTAGCAATCCTAGCCATCTGGGTGGGGGATGGGTGCAATCCTGGCAACCCCATCCATCTGGGGCGTGGGATGGGTGCAGCCGTGGCGACCCCAGTCATCTGGATGGGAGATGGGTACAGGTATGGTGACCCCATCCGTCTGGTTGGGGGGATGAGTGCAGCCCTGGTGACACCATCCTTCAGGGTTGGTGATGTGTGCAGCCATGGTGACCCCAGCCATCTGGTTGGGGGATGGGCACAGCCGTGGCAACCCTTCTGGGTGGGAGATGAGTGCAGCAGTGGCAATCCCAGCCATCTGGGTGAGAGAGGGGTGCAGCCATGGTGACCTCAACTATCTGAGATGGGGATGGTTGCAGCCATGGAATCCTCTGCCATCTGGGTGGGGGATAGATGCAGCCATGGCATCCTCTGCCATCTGGGTGGGGGATGGGTGCAGCCATGGTGACCTCAACTATCTGAGATGGGGATGGTTGCAGCCATGGAATCCTCTGCCATCTGGGTGGGGGATAGATGCAGCCATGGCATCCTCTGCCATCTGGGTGGGGGATGGGTGCTGCCATGGTGACCCCAGCCATCTGGGTGTGGGAGGGGTGCAGCCGTGGCATGGGTGGGAGAGGGGTGCAGCCGTGGCCTGGGTGGGAGAGGGGTGCAGCCATGGTGACCTCAGCCATCTGGGTGTGGGATGGGTGCAGCCGTGGCGATCCCAGCCATCTGGGTGGGGGGTGCAGCCATGGCATCCTTTGCCATCTGGATGGGGGATGGGTGAAGCCGTGGTGACTCTTGCCATCTGGGTGGGGGATGGGTGCAGCTGTGGCAACCACAGGTGTTGGGATGGGGGATGGGTGCAGCCCTGGTGACACCAGCTGTCTGGGCAGGGGGTCGATGCAGCTGTTGGACCCCAGTTGTCTGGGTGCAGGACCGGGTGCACCCATGGTGACCGCCCCCAGCCATCTGGGTGAGGAATGGGAGCACCTGTGGTGACCCCAGCTGCCTGGGTGAGGAATGGGTGCACCCGTGGCAACCCCCCAGCCATGTAGGTGGGGGAATCGGTGCTGCTGTGGTGACCCCACCCATCTGGGTGGAGGACGGTTGTACCTGTGGCAGCTCCAGCCGTCTGGGTGGGGGAATGGGAGAAAAAGGATTTAAACCAGAACACTCAGCACAAAGGACCCCACACTCAAGTGTGAGGGCAGGTCCTAGTGTGCACTTTGCAGACAGAAACATTTTGGCTTACTTATTTTTTTACTGTAGTATAATAGATTATATCAGACTAAGTTTGCTTAGTTGTAGGCTGGTATCTTCTTTTACTACAAATCCCAGAATCTCCTGCAGCTGACATCAGAACAGTAGGCAACATCAGGAGATTCAGAAGCCTGCAGTGCATGTTAGAGCTTAAGTAATCTCTGATGAGATGCTTTCCAGGACTGCTTTTCTCCAGTGGCTAAGTACAGTCCTCCGTGACTGTACGTAGCCCATGGAGGACAGCAGGACCAGCAGTCAGAGCGTATGTAAACTCTAGCATGCACTGCAGGCTATTGAATCTTCTCATGCCTGTCTACTGCTCTGATGTAATTTGCAGGGGATTCTGGGATTTGTAGTAACAGAAGACGTCAACCTACAACTAAGAAAAATTAGTCTGACACAATCTACTATACTACAGTAAGCAGCAAGTTAACCAGAATTGCTTTTGCACACAAGGTGCACATTGGGACCATACCCATACTTGAGTGTGGGGGCCCTTAGTGGTGACTGTTCCCTTTTAAAATGAAAATGTTCTGCTTGACTCTTTATCTGATTTTGGTATTAATATTCACTTTTGTCCTTTTCCAGAAAACTCTTCGAGACAAAGAATTGGAAGGTCTTCAAGTGAAGATCCAGCGTCTGGAGAAATTGTGCAGGGCTCTTCAAACAGAGCGGAATGACTTGAGTAAAAAAGTCCAAGATCTGAGTTCACAGGTTCAGCAGGGTGGCAGTGCACAAGTAGCATGTCAGGGGGCCTCTGGCGAGATCCCAGCTAAAGGGACTTCAGCAGAGATGGAGTCTGCAGCACTACCAAGCAGTGAGGCTTCCGCTCTTACAACAGAGACACTGCAGCCTGAGGAGCTAGCAAAGAGCACAGCAGAATCCTTCCCGTCACCTGCTGTCAGCACATCGAGTGACGCACTGGCTCAGCATACAGAGTAGGCAGTGAGTCAACACAAGGTGTAACCAAGAATGTTTCTGTAGACTGATACAGTGAGATGTCACTTCTAATCTCTGGCCACCGGGCCAGAAAAACGCAAAGCTTGACAGCCCTCTCTCTGTGTATCGATTGTCATGTTCGGCCAGCAAATGTTTTAAAATGACATTCCACTCGATGCCTGCAGTTTGACATGATCCTAATTTATATAGTCAGTCTGATTTGGCCAAGCAGGGGAAGGATATTGAAATCTAGATTTACTGTAGCACATTCTCCGTTCCTAGGGTGGTTCACAGTGATTGGTAGAGTGTGACATTCTTGTAGTGTGCCATATAGCAATATAAGACATGAACTAGGGTTGTTCACTATGCACAGAACACTAATGCTAAGGGCTACTGCATAGTATTTTTAACTTAAGAAGGAAGGGGTGTTTGTCTCCGTTTCTTTAGAGTGCGCAACAGAACAACAAACGGCAGGAGGTAGAAGTGGTTTCCAAACTTCCACTACACATCACAGACCACTGAGAAGGTGAGGTGTTTGTTAGGGGTGTTATTGCAGAGCTTAAGGGTAAAGATTGATGAGTAATTGGCAGGAGGAGTGTTTATAAGGGGCCTTCCTTTCGTGACTGAATTCTTTTTTCCTACCCTGCTTATCTGGGTTTACATGTAATTGGTTTGGAGTGATTTTACCTTAACGTAACTTCACTTGGAAAGCCCTTTTGAGGTCTTGACCAATTAAAATGTATAGTATATACAGGCATGTGCTCTCAGCAGTCCGTCTAAATTTCAAGGTCTGAAATGACCCTCTATGTGTAGGGCCTTAGAGTTCAGGTTTAGGTTTTTATCCCAAGGTTTGAGCTAATACCAGCGCTTTGAGAAGTGCTAGAACACCAGGTTCTAGTCTTCAGGTGACACCAGGGGCTTATAGTAACGCCTGGCAAGGTCTGTTGGATACGTCATTGGAATAATGACAGCCTGCTGTAGGGCTAAAGAGCACGTAACCAGAGCACTGAATGTCTGCAATGTTTCTAACCGTGTGAATGTTTGTAGAAGCTTGAATACACTGGGAACACAGATCTTCAGCTTAATTTGAAAGCTTTGTGCATGGAGTGTGTGTCATATAAGTCCTATCTGCCTCTAGTTACTGCAACATCACGGGTTCAGAACGGATCTCCAGTAGCACTTAAGATATGTCACTATCATAGCTGATTACACCCAAGCCGTTTCAGCTACCAAACAATTTCCCAGCTGTGCAGTAGGATACGTTTATCTAAACCCTCCTATTGTAGTGCATGTCTTGTAGTCGTGTAATTAATTTTTTTGTCTGGATATGATAAGTGGAAGTACTTAGTGACTGTGTAAAGGGGCATTTTCAAATTCTCATGGGCTAGTTTTGGTCATTTTAAAATAAAAATTGGTGGATTGAAGCGAAGGCATAAAGGCAGAATATGTATTTACTGTAGAATAAAAACCTCTCAAGTAGATCCATATTTGGTAGAGTTTGGTAGTGAATATTGCAAACCTTGATTAAGTAGTAGATGGAGACTGTCTGTCAGTTAATATTGTTATGCACCCCCAACTATACAGTTCAGTAAAGTTCTGTTTATGCTAGTTTGGATTTATAGTACGTTTAGCTTTTGCAAACACGAAGGCCTCTTTTTTTTTTAAATGAATTTAGTATGCTGCAAAGATAGGTGGTGCTATGTTATAGTGAATGTTTATCCAGCATGTGAAGGGTTAATTAACCACAAAAACACACCCTGTTAATCCCGCCTTCCTTCATTTAAAAGGGACCAAATTACCTCCATTTTGGGGGGGTCCCTACAACCTAGATTTAGTGACTGTTGATTCTGGCCTTGATCCATAGGCGGCTTCCTATTCTGGGCTTTATGTTTGAGTTTTGGTCTTCAGAACAAATGCAGATGATTTGTCAGCAACCAAGTTCTGAAAAGAAGTAAGTGATACTTTATTTAGCCATCAGGTGATGAGACAGGCATATAGTCCTGGTCATAGCAACTTTCACATCTGCAGCATCAGTTTAGGCACTCAAAATGGCAAGATAGCAAAATACTGTCTCATGGTCTCTGATAATGTGTATGGAGCTTCCCCTCTTTCTTAAATGTCTCTTTAGTGATGGGAGTAGGTAGAAATACGTAGGACGGAAAAGGGTGATGTTTCGTGATACAGCCACTAATACTGGTGTAATGACTGTTGTACACAAAGTAAGACCAACTGTTGTATTTCAGACTCCCTACCATAGAGGCAAACATGACATTTTTGTTACTTGTTTTTATAACTAAAGAAACAAAATGTACCATCTAGACAGTATTTTCTGTATGTTGACACCCCCCAAAAAAAAAATAAATCACACACATTTTGGTCAGATTGTTACATTTGCATGTAACTGGTTACACAGGAAGTGACATCACTGTAGCAGTCTACAGTCTGCAATAACACGTGTTAAAAGTTAAAGAACAGGTTCTTATTAGAAGATGCCCCCAAAAAAAATACACATACGGCAGCTTATTTTTCCCCCAAAGCCACCGTGCCACATAGTTTTATTTCCACTGCAATTTTCTTAAAAAAACGCTTGTGATTGTGCTCACTAAACCCAGCAGCCAAAACACCCCGACTTCCTGAGTCGGAGACATGCCCCCGTGCTAGCATGTTTTGTTACATCGGTAAAGGACGAGCGCAGGAGTGCGCTCCATGGACTATAATAGGGCGGTGTTCGAGTTTCACAAATCCCGAGCACTGCTCTACTAACAGGGACCTTGCTAGTCGAGCGGTGGCCAGGATTTGTGAAACTCTGCACCAAAAAGTTAAAAAAACAAACATTAAACACTGCCCCCCTGTGGAACATGCCCCCACGCTTGTCCTTTACCGACATTACAAAACGTACTAGCGTGGTGGCATGTCTCCAACTCAGGAAGTCAGGGCATTTTGGCTGCTGGGCTTAATAAAATTACAAGTGTTTTTTTAAGACAATCTCGGTGGAAATAATTAAAAGCTATGTGGCATGGTGGCTTCGGGGAAAGGTAAGCTGCCATGTGGGGAAGGGGGGATATCTTCCAATAAGAACCTGCTCTTTTAAGATTTAAACAACCACAAGAACTAGAGACCACAGGGGTGCCTGCTTATGTCTGTGACTGCTTGTGTGGGGCACGTCATGCTGTTTCTTTGAATCGTACTGAAGCCTGCAGAACCTGGAGTAGTCCATGGACAATTAATGAAAACCAGGACCAAACAATCCAGATAACAGTACCTTGGAAATCAGTATTTTGGAAAATGAAAACTTCTTGTCATCCTAATCTCTTGTGGTTTAAACCCGAGAGAGAAATTAATGAAGTTCTTTTCCTGGCCACCTTTGCACTGAAATGATTGCTTAGGAGTTTTTCAATTGCAGGGGCATTTTCCATTTGTGTTCTTAAGATTTTTCCTGGATTATGTTATGTTACTTTTTTTCTTAAGGGTTAGTAAATAATACTCATAAATGTGTGGTTTCCAAAAAAGGAGGCTGATGTGCAGTGACAGGCTGGGTTAAACTTATTTACTTTGCAGATGGCTTCTGAGTTCTTATCTCAGGGAAGCGGACATTACAGCACCCCCTGCCCAGCAAGCCGTATGCAAGGAGCCTCCATTACATGTTAAACCAGTGCTGAGCTGCTGTTCTCGAAAGGTTATGTTGGCAAAATCTTCCACTCCCTGCGGAACTTGCACTTTCCACGAGTCAGCTGGGTAAGGTCAGAGAAAAGGAAAAGAGAAATCGCTGAAAAATATCAGACGGGGGACTGTGTTCCCAGGGAACGGAGCAAGCAAATCTGGAAGGAGGAATGTACGCTGTGGTGTTGTCATACAAGGTAACAAAATGACAGATTCCCTTCTAAACCACAGTTCACTTCAGGTGTTTGTAGCAACAAGGGACAAATTCTTTTCCTGAATGTACTTCTTATTTTGAATGTGTGGTGTTTAAATTTGAAGCCATGAGTATTATGTGAAATATATAAAGGTATGCTGTATCTGTATATTACACATACTGTCTCAGCAGCACTTTCCTTTGTAATATTTTATCAACAAGAAAAAAAAACGGCTTGGTGTATTTCTATTATCCGATGCTTTCTTTTTTCACTAACTGCTTATTGCATTCTTGAAGTACAGAGAATGTATTGTTCACGTAATCAGGTACCAAAGAAGGAACTGCAGTCATTCCTTTGTATGGGATTGCAATATTGTCTCATATTTTTCCATGGTCATTAATCACCTCTGTATACAAAATTCATATAAAATAAAAACCATTAATGTACCATATCTAGCTTTTGAGCTTGCCATCACAGAGGGTGTAATACACTGCTGAAATGTTTATTTCTTAAGTTGCTGACTTTTGTAGAGACCAGAGCTCTCAAGGTGGAATTGTACTGCCAATCTTGCACTTCGGGCGACTGCCCTCGTAACTTCGGCTGGACGCACAGGACACTGGATGGTACCTGACCCAGAGGTGCTAATATGGATATACGTCGGGTGAAATACGTTCCCGCCAGTGGGCCTGGGAGGGACAGGTGCTCCTGAGGCTGGTTTGGGGAGGCTCTGTGCCATCATAGACTCAAGGCTGCAGCAAGTTTTTCTTCCCCATGTTAACCCACTCCACCACTCACAGTGCTTTTGATGTCTTTGTTGCACCGGACCTGTGGAGCAGTGGCAGGCCGTCATGTGATTACCCACATCATTCCATTACTCCTCTAGACCCACATAGGAGGTGTAATACTTGAGGACTGTACCAGCCTCCTCTCTCCCCCCCTCCCCCCACTTTCCAGAGTCAGAGCTCTACTTGTGTGGCACCCCCACAACTCCACCAGCGCAGCGCTAGAGGGCGCTTGGGTCACCCTTATAGGAGCTACTGTTCTGCTGAGGCGATACTGGGCTTCACAGTTTTTTTTTTCTTCACTTTTTTTTTAAATTACAATACTTTTATTCGTTATAGCAAAGTATGATTTAATTTTAATAGCGTGGTTCTAAGGTATAGACTCCCATATAGGAACAGTGTGAAACAGAATTTTCTAGGATCGTAGATATGTTGTTCATCCACACTTATTGGCATGTCTCTTTCCCCTTTAAGGATCACCGGAAGTCTTCAAGCTAGTTCCTCCCACCCACCCAGGTGGTATAACCCACGTCTCCACCCCATGACGCCAGATCTTCCTTTCCGCTGGAAGATTCAGGTTGACTCCTTCATGCTCCCGCATTTTGTAGGTCCTGGCTTCAAAACCTTTGGTTATTCCGAAAATTCGTCTAGTTTGCATTAGCGATCACAACTGCTTATCTTCAATTATGGAAGACAAGTCTTCCCCCGAATTTCGCCAGTGTTTATGCAGTCAGAAAATGTCGTGCTCCGATCCCCACACTGCGTGCATCTATTGCTTGGGTGTCGACCATAACACCTTGAAGTGTGATTTATGTCTTGCATATCACCCTAACATCCTCAACGACCATCTCGCACACCTGAAGTTGGGGAGGCTGGAAAAACGGAACCCTCCAGTGAAATCAAAGGAGGCTCGGTGGTAGTTTTTCACGTGGCCACTGAGGATCCTCTGAGCAAGTGGAATGCATGCAAGCCTTGAGGGGAAGCGGCTCATACCACGGCTCGGAGCTTCTTCATTCCGCTCAACCTGGGCTCCATCTTCATGGCTTCCTTTCGAGAATTGTGCCAGTCTCTCCCAACTAAGGGAGAGGGTCTGCGGGCATGCACTTCACTCGGTCTCATAAGTGGGAAAAGGAACTGGGATCGTCTTCGTCTCGGCGAAGACGTTCTTGGGATCAGGAGAGATCTCGGTCCCAGGAAACGGCATTCTTGACTTTGGTTGAAATTGCCTGTTTGGCTGCTGGCTTCTCGGCTTTGCCATCTGGCCTGTCGACCGAAGTGTCTATCGGGGTTGAAATAATCGACCCATTGTCGCCGACTCCGTTCGGCGATTCTCTCAGTCAGACTCCGTACCTTTCTTTCCCGAAGAGGAGACCCAGCCTGCTGGGAATCCCATTGAGGAAGTGGTTCCCAACCCTGGGAAATCACTGGTCCCACCGGTGTCTCCTGAGCGACCAAATCGGCCCGTCCGATCTCAGTCGATGTCTAGAACCCCCTCAAACGACGGGCCGAGGAAGAGCTACAAGCACTCTAAAAAGAGGCGACGCCATCGGTCATCCTCAGATGAGGAGAGGCTCTGGCGGGAACTTTGGTGCTACAAGGACCTCACGTGGCAACTGCTGATTTTGTTTGGGCTCAAGCCGACCCCAGCATCTACCCCGGCCATTACTTGGTTGTCACCTCCCAGGCTGAAGCCAACTCCTTCAGAGCCAATTAAGTTGGCTCCTCCACCTGCAGAGCCGGTGAAACCTTCGGTTCGGCCTAAACCGGTCTCTCCACCGATCTTGGTGAAACCACCGCCCAAGCAGCCTGTGGGAGGGGCTCCTTCTAACGAAGATGGAACAGACACCGGGCTTCCCCAGTGGCTTTCGGTCACTATCACCCTGGACCGCCCTTGGCGATCGACTGTTGTATCCGGATTCCTCAGATTTGGATGAGACCGGCCTACATTCTCATCCCAGGGATGACAAATCGGCTGGTTGGATAGAGACGGAGGAAGGTCCTTCGTCCTTTCAGGGCATTCTTCGCCTCATCTGAGTCTACAGGGATGCCAATGGAACCTATCCAGAAAAAGGCAGAGTACCCTCTCAGGGACATCCTCAAGAGAGGAGATCCCACGACGGAGGCCTTTCCTGTGGCTGAGGCCATAGTTGGCCCGGCCTTAGAACTTGAGCAGCGTCCTGCCTCCTGTCCAGCTCCATTTGCCCACATGGCCTGCAAGTATGCGGTGCCCATGGGGTCCCTTGCGGCGTTCACAGAGCACCCTTTGGCTGAGAACCAGGTGACTGCCTCTGTGTTCAGGCATACTGGCAGTTCTTCCAACACAGACCGACCCGTCAATAGAAGTCCAAGCTTTTGGACCATTTGGCAAAGGTCTAATGAAGCCTCTTTCATAGGCCTTCGTCAAGAGCAAGTTCGGCCGTCATCATGGCACACTATTCCATTCCCTCTTGGGGTCTTTGGATGAAGTCCTCCCACACCTTCCCGCGGACCTGCAGACTGTGGTCAAGTAAGTCCAGGATCAGGGCCGGGCTGTTTCCAAACAGCAGCTTCAGATAGCCCTGGACATTGGGGATTCTTGTGCCCGCTCAATGGCAGCCACAGTTGCCTCTCGTTGCAGGGCTTGGCTGAGACTCTCCTCTTCACGGCAGATACTCAGCACAAACTAGCTGATGTGCCTTTCTTGGGCACCGACCTTTTCGGCCCAGGTGTGACTGGTCACCTTCAGCGTATTGAGCAGTCCAGTGCCACCTTGGACGCTACTTCTGCTAAAGGTTCTTCGAACAAGAAACAGCAGAAGAAGAAGCCTTTCTAGGGACATGGATATGTTGTTCATCCACACTCATTGGCAGGTATCCTTGCCGCTTTAAATCTTGCGGAAGGTCTTCAGCTGGCTCCTCCCACCCACCGGGTGGTAAAACTCGGCTCCGCCCATGGCCTTAGATCTTCCTTACGCTTGGAAGCTCAGGTTCCCTCCTTAGCGCTCTGCATTTGAGACTGGTTCCTATTTCTCCGTTGGGATTTAAAAATAAATTTTACGAAAAGACTTCAGTCTTGATCCCTTGCTGCGATGGACAAATCGACTCCCGGATTTGGGAGATGCCCATGCGGCAGAAGATATCTGGACGGATCCACACCCACGCGGTGTCTACTGTTTAGGCCTTGAGCACCACCCAGGCTTGCGACCTGTGCTCATCTTTCTCGGCCTACGTCCTCGAAGACCGTGCTGCCCGATTGCAACTGGGCCGTCCCGAGAAGCGTTTCCCTCCGGTGAAGTCCAAGGAGGCCCGGTTGGCGGTGTCCGCGGCGGCGGGCTCGGCGGATCAGCTCGGCGGATGATCGCCTCGAAGAGGAGGCGGCGCGGTCAGATTCCTCGGGCATGCATTTATCCCGCCTCTCTGGGTTCTTCCTACACGGCTTCTTTTAAGGAGCTTTGTCTGTCCTCTCCACTAAGGAGAAGGGCTTACGCCTGCTGGACCTTATTCTCGGTCCAAAAGAAGGACAGGGTAAGTCCTCCGTCGGACGCTCTTGGGAGCGGAAAGGTCCCTCTCCCGAGTCGTCGGGGTCGACCGCCGGCTTCGCCACTGGCCTCACGGTGTCCCCGCCAGGTCAGTTGACCGAGACTCCCACCGCATTTAGTCGAGATTTTTCTCGACCCGCTGATCGGCTGTCGCCTTTAGCAGCCGAGATTCCCCTCTCCCCGGTTCCCCCGGGAGGAGTTGAGGATCCCGTGGGCTCGCCTGTGCCTCCGTTTCCGGAGCCCTCGGATGGACCATCCGAGCCGAAGGGAGTGCCGGTTCCGGCCGACACCTCCCCGCACCAACCTCGGAAATTCCGGGACTCTCGGTCTCGGACCTCTTAGCCGTCCAGCCATCCCACCGCCATAGGCGGTCTCGTCTGCACGTAGCAGCGGCAAGGCTGGCTGTCTTCGCCTCCTCCTCCTCGGATGAGGGGAGGCTTCGCCGCAAATTACGCCGGCGGTACGAGATTCCTTATGTTGCAACAGTTTCTCCTGGCCGGAGTAAGCCGACCCGCCGCCTTCCCCGCCATTAAGTGGTTGTCACCGAGCGTCCGACACTACCTGATTTATCCTCCGAGGAGCTCATACCCAGGCCGGTTGTTCTGCCAAACCAGCTGCTCCACCGATTCCGTGGAACCTCCGCCTCCACAGCCACCACTTGGAGCTCCACCAAGGATTCTCGGTCGGCAAGGGTCTACCCCATCGCTGTCAGTTACCCTCACTCCCGACCGACCTCGGCAGGTGAAGGGTGGCTCGGCCAGAGGCATGCTCTTCGAGGACTCTTCAGAGTCCGAAGATGATTCCTCCTTTTCCAAGCGACTGGACTTGGAGTCTTCAGGAGGTCAGTCAATGGACGATAGCCCGTCGTTCTTCCTAGGACTGCTTCGCTCATCTCGGAGTCCACCGGGATGGAGCTCAACCCGCTTCCAAATGGGCCAGGTATCCCTCACGGAGATTCTGGACCGAGGGATCTCGACTGAGGCCTTTCCGTGGCCGAGGCCATAGTGGGTCCGGCACTGGAGCTTTGGCAGCGCCCCTGCTTCCCTGCCCTGCGCCTTCTCGGCCAGGATGGCGTAGGAAGTATGCGGTCCCTACCGTCTTTGTCCGTTTTTTGAACACCCTCTGCTGAGGGGTTGGTTAACACAGCGCTTCTCGCGCACCGCAACGCCAGGGATGTGGACAAACCTCCTGACAAGGAGTCCAAGAAATTGGACCATGTCCGGGCTAAAAGTCTACGCCATGCCCCTCTCGGCCTCGCCAGGCCAGTTCGGCCGCCCTCATGGCACATTTTTCATGCCCTGTTGGGCTCCTGGATGAGGTCATCCTCATCTTCCCCGCCGATCTGCAGACTACGGTTACAGGTGCGGACCAGGGCAGGGCAGTGGCCAAACAGCAGCTCCAGACTGCTTTGGATATAGGGGACTCATGTGCCAGATCGGTGGCGGCCGCAGTGGCTATGCGTCGATGGCTTGGCTGAGGATATCCACCTTACTGGATACCCAGCACAAGTTGGCGGATGTTCCTTTGGGACTGACCTTCGGCCCTGGGGTGGAAGGTCACCTGCAGAGGATCGAGAAGTCCAATGCTACCCTTGACCTCGGTCTCTTCCGCTCAGAAGGACAAAGGCCGCAAACGCAGCCCTAAGCCTTTCATCCTTCTGTGCCTCGAAGTGCCCGGCCAAGCAGCGCCAGGGCCAGCAGGCTCGGCCTTGGCATCCCAAACCCAAGCCGCCGGCTTCTCTAACAGGAGGCAGGGAGGAAAGGCCCAGGAGGTCCCTCGGCCGTCCCTCCTCCAAGCCTGCCCAGTGACGGGCTGAGGGGTGTCGCCCCATTCCCGCTACCTACTCCTGGGTCCCCTGCGGGGGACGGTTCCGCACTTCTGTTCGCCTGGTCCGCTGTTACCACGGACAGGTGGGTCTTGGAGGTGGTGGGAAGAGGCCTGCCTCTGGAATTGAGCAGGCACCACCCTCAGAGCTGCCGCCTGGGGGCTTCGTCCCCATGTTCACTGGCGCCTCGCCGAGCCGAGATCGCTTCTCCTCCTCCAGAAGGAGGTGATAAGAGAGGTGGCGGACCCTCCTTCAGACCCAGGGTTTGTGTCCAGGTACTTCTGTTCCAACGACGGGGCTGGCTCCATTCTCGGCTCCACACGACTCCAAACAAGTTCCCAAGGTCTCGAACCTTCAGGATGGTCACCTGGCTCAGATAATACCATCCTTGAACGCGGTGGTTCTGCTCTGACCTGTAGGACGCTGTCACGTCCCCATCCGTCCCGTCTTCCATTGAGAGATTCCTTCGCCCAAGCTTAGCGATCCCTTCGAAGTTCCAAGCCATGCCCTTCGGCTTGTCTCCAGCTCCCAGGGTCTTCACCAAATGCATGGCAGTGGTGACAGCATTCCGCGGCGCCCGAGAAGAGTCGGGTGTACCCTTACCTGGATGACTGGCTGATAGCAGCTCCCTCCAGGAAGGAGGCGGAGTGGTCCAGAGATCTGGCCCTCCAGGTCTGCTCTCAACTGGGCCTCCTTATCAACGCAGGCCAAGTGAGAACTCGAGCCAAGCAGGTGATTCTATTCATCGGGCGCAGCCTCGACTCTCTCGAGCCAGGCGCGGCTCCCGCGGACAGGGCCGGGTTCTTTCCTCCTTTGCCCGATCATTTCTGGTTGGGCAATTCGCCTGCCCGGGACTTCCTGCCTCCCTGGGTCTCATGGCGGCCTGCACCAGCGTGGTCCGTTGGGCCGCTGGAACATGCGCCCTTCAATGGGGACTGGCCAGCCAGTGGTCTGGCGCTGCGATCCTTTGGACCAGCTTGTGTCGGTGACTCAAGGGGATGTGGAGCAGCTCTGCAGTGGTGGACCGCTTCAGATCATTTGCGGAGGGCATCCTGTTACATCGCCCTGAGCCGACGGTTCTCTATCGACCGATGCCTCTCTGATGGGTTGGGGTGCCCATCTGGGGAACACTGGGCTCATGGCCTCTGGTCCCGGGGAGTCCCGATGCCACATCAACCTGTTGGAGCTGCCAGCGGTCCGCCTAGCTCTCACCGCCTTTGTTCGGTTCCTCCGGGGTCAAGTGCCGAGTCCAGATGGACAATACCACGACCATATTCTATCTAAACCGCCAGGGGCGGGGGACAGCTCCATGCTCTATGCTACGGGAAGCTCTCCGCATTTGGTCACTCGTGCGCACCCTGGAGGCGGATCTCCCTGCCATTCATGTGGCAGGAGCCTCCAACACCCTGGCCGATGCCCTGAGCCGGATAGGGGCTGCATCCCACGAGTGGTCTTCCTGCCGGAGGTAGTACAGCATCTGTTCTCCCATTGGGGCACACCTCAGGTGGACCTGTGTCTCCTAGGAGAACGCGCAAGCTGAGACTGTTCCATGCCCGCCCTCAGCAGGGCTCGCTGCAGGGGATGCCTTCTCAGGCATTGGACCCCGGCCTCTTTACGCCTTTCCCCATTTCCCTTGATCCACAAGGTGCCTCAAGGAGGGACAAGGCGCAGGTGATTCTGATAGCCCCAGACTGGCCTCGCTAGTTCTGGTACCCAGATCTCCTCAGTCTCAGTTTCCAGGACTGCGCAGCTTCCAGCCTCGCCCGGACCTGCTCTCAGTCAATCAGGGAAGGTGTTCCATCCGGACCTTCAATCCCTGCACCTGACGGCCTGGTTCCTGAGCTGCCAGAGTTCCAGGCCTTGGGTCTTTCTCGACGAGGTCCCTCACTGTAGTTGAGGCGTCCCGTAGGAGTCGATCGTGAAAAATTATGCCTTCAAATGGAAAAGGTTTTCATTTGGTGTCAGAGCAAGGCTTGGACCTTCCTCCGTTCTTAGGCAAGCATCTTGGACTATTTATGGTCCCTTTTCTAATCAAGGGCTTAGGTCGACGACCCTATGAAGTTGCACCTGGCAGCCATCTCTACCTTACGAGCGCGGGCAGGAAGCAGTCGATGGCATAAGGAGAGGTGGTCTGGCGCTTTTCAAGGCCTTGATCACATTTTCCCTCAATCGCAGGAACCCCACCTCCATTAGGATCTACTGCTGGTACTGGCAAAGCTCATGGGCAAGCCATTGAACCTATGCAGGTGTGCTCTCTCTCACCTGTCGTGAAGACCGGGCTTTCTGCAGGCTATCACGTCAGCCAGAAGGATGGAGAGCTCCAGGCTTTCCATCGAGTCTCCTTACCTGGTCTTCCACAGGGACAGGTTGTCCTGCGCCCACCCCAAATTCCTTCCGAAGGTGGTGTCGGGAGTTTCACCTTAACCAGGTGTTGACTCTGGACGGTGTTCTACCCCAATCACACTCGGAGGCCGAATATAGGCTCCATACTTTGGACCCTAGAAGGGCGGCTACGCCTATTACAAGCGCCACGGCTGAAATTCGAGGAGAAGGTTACTTCCAGCTGTCACCCTACGCTGAAGCCGCATCTGGCAGACCTGGGCACAAGCGGACTTATAAGCAGGTGGGTCACTTCCTGTATAGATCTCTGCTATAAGTTGGCGGGCATGGAGCCTCCAGAGGGATAAGAGCTCATTCTACCCGCCATACTGTTGCACGGTGGCTGCTTCCAGGGACGCCCCTATCCAGGAAATCTGCAGGGTTGCTACCTGGAAGTCAGCAAACACCTTCATTACCCATTACCACATCGACCTTGAGTCACGCCGGGATACTGGTTTGGGGCCTCGGTTCTCAGTCTCTCTTTCCCAAGTAAGTATTAGGGTATGCGTCTTGCCTCCCTCCTCCAGAACTGCTAGGAGTCTGCCAATGAGTGTGGATGAACAACATATCCATGTCCCTAGAAATACAGGTTACTCCATATAACATCAGGAGTTCGGAATGGTATATATTTGTTCATCTACGACTCCACCCACCTCCCGGCTTGACGCACAACCTGAGCTTCCAGCGGCCAGATCTGGCGCCATGGGGGCGGAGTTGAGTTATACCACCCGGTGGGTGGGAGGAGCAGCTTGAAGACCTTCCGCAAGATTTAAAGCGCAAGGATACTCGCCAATGAGTGTGGATGAACAACATATACCATTCCTAGAACTCCTGTTACAGGTGAGTAACCTGTATTTGCATTTTCCTGTAGCACAGCAACCTCCTTCAGGGAGGCAGCAGCAGGCGTCTGCTTACACGCCTGCTCCAAGCCGGCTCCTCCTAGGCCCGTAAACGAGGCAGAAGTTCACGCCTTGATCCCTCCTGCCAGCTCAGTGACTGGATCGGGATGCCACCCTCTCCTGTCACGCCAACTCTGGGTCCTTCCGAGGGGTTGGTCTGCCACTTGTTTTCTGCCTGGTCCATTATCACCATGGACAGGTGGTTTTGGAAGTGGTTGGTCAGGGACTTCCTCTGGAATTGAAGCAGCATCCTCCAAGCTGAGCCCATGTCCCGCGAGAGGAAAGAGTATCCGTCCATACTCAGTCGGCTCTCCGAGACGACATTGTTCAGCTCCTCCTCAAGGAGGCAGTAGCTCCAGCGGTGGATTCTCCAGCAGACCCAGGCTCTGTCTCGAGGTACTTCCTTGTGCCCAAGCGAATGGGGGGGCTTGCGCGTCATTCTAGAGCTGCACGACCTGAATCAGTATCTCAGGTCATGCACCTTTCGGATGTTCGCTCTGTCCCAGAACATACCATCCTTCGAGCGAAACATGTGGTTCTGTTCACTGATTCTGCAGGATGGGTTCTTTCACGTCCCATTCCGTCTGTCTCATTGACAGTTCCTCCACTTCGTTTCGAAGGATCCTATACTTTGTTTCCGAGCCATGCCATTCGGCTCGTCATTGGCCCCATGGGTCTCTCACCAAATGCATCGCAGTAGTGGCAGCTCATCTCGGGCGCCGCTGGGGCCCGACCTCTACTCCTACCTCGACGATTGGCTCTTAGCAGGTCCCACCGATAGGAGTTACAGAGGTCCAGGACCTGGCCCTCCAGATCTGCCCCAACCTCGCCTCTTGATTAACGAGGCCAAGTCGAACACCTTGCCTTCCCAGGTGATGTGCTTCATTGGGCAGAGCCTGACTCTTCACTGGGCCAGAGCTTGGTCTCATGACAGGGCGGAGGTTCCCTCCTCCTTTGCCCAATCATTTCTGGTTGGGCAGTTGCGCCCTGCCCGAGACTTTCTGCGCCTTCAGAGTTACATGGTAGTGTGCACCTCTGTGGCCCATTGGGCCCAGTGGCACATGCGCCCCCTCCACTGGGAGCGGCTGCCCAGTGGACCTGTGCACCATGGCTGCTTCCGACCAGCTGAGCACTGTAACCCAGAAGCATGTGGACACTCTTCAGTGGTGGACCGCCCAGACTAGTGCTGCAGGAAGGATCCCGTTTGTCGCCTCGGGCTGGCGGCCGCCCTCACGACTCAATGCTCTCTCATGGGCTGGGAGCCCACATGGGGACAAAAGGGCCCATGGGTTCTGGACCCCGAGGAGTCCTTGATACCACATCAACCTGTTGGAGCTTTCTCAGAGCAGCCAGACTGGCACTGTCATTTTGTCTTCAGCCCGGGGTCATGGTTGGAAGTCCAGACGGACAGTACCACCACCATGTACTGCCTCAACAAATGGTTGCATTTCTGCCTGCTTTTGGTGGAGGCTCCTCATCTGACCCTCGCCAGCCGCCTGGAGGCGGATCTCATAGCCATTCATGTGGCAGGAGCCTCGAACCATTTGGCGGATGCTCTCAGCCGCTTAGGCGAGACATCCCACATGAGGTCTCTCCATCCAGAGGTAGCTTACAGCCTGTTCTCCCACTGGGACAAACCGATGGTGGACCTGTTTGCCTCCAGGAAAAATACCAAGTTGAGGCTGTTTCATGCCCGCTCCCCTCAGCAAGGCTTGCTGCAGGGGGATGCCTTCTCGAGGCCATGGACCCCGGGCCTCTTCGACACCTTCCCTCCATTTCCCTCAATCCACAAGGTGCTTTTCAAGGTGAGGAGGGGATGAGGCGGGTGATTCTGATAACCCCAGACTGGCCACGCCAGTTCTGGTGGTCCAGATCTCTCAGCTGCAGGCCCCTGGAGCGTGCTTCCAGCACATCTGGATCCTGAACTTCTCAATCAGGGAAGGTATACCATCCGGACCTTCGTCCCTGCACGTCACAGCTCGGTACCTGAATCGGGCAGAGTTCCAGTTTTGTTCTTTCCGAGATGTCCCTCACCGTGGTGGAGGCATCCAGTGAATTCATCAGAAATGTTATGCCTTCAAATGGAAAAGATTTTCATTTGCAGTCAGGACAAGGCCTGGACCCTCTGTCCTGTCCAGTGGCTAACATTCTCAACTATCTTTGATCTCTCTCCAAAGGGGCCCTAGGTCATCTAATCATGGTGCACTCCAGCTATCTCTGCTTACCAGACGGCTATTACCACACTGGCACAGAAGATAGTGTCAGGCGCTCAAAGGCCTGATCACATCTCCCCTCCGGTGCGGAACCTCCACCCTGTGGAATCTACTGTTGGTGGCTGGCAAGTTCATGGGCGTTTCATCTAACCAATGCACAAGTGTGTGCGTTGTCTGTTTCTTGTCGTGGAAGACGGGCCTGGTGGCTATCACGCCCACTAGAAGGACAGGAGCTCCAGCATACCGTGGACCTCATTCAGGACTTTCACAGACAGTTGTCTCATGCCCCCAATTCAAATTCCTTCCTAAGGTGGTGTCAGAGTTTCACGTGAACCATGTGTTAACTCTGCCTGTATACCATCCTAATTACACTGGAGGTCGAATATTGGTTCCATACCCTGGACCTGAGATGAGCCCTCTCCTGTTACAAGGAGAGGACAGCGGAAATTAAGGGACAAGTTTGCCAGCTTTGTCACCTACGTTGAAGCCACTTCTGGCAGACCTGCAACAAAACGGACTATTGCAAGGTGGATTACATCTTGCATGAGTCTGTGTTATGAGTTGGCGGGCAGGGAGCCTCCCAGAGGGATAAGAGCTCATTCAACCTGCCATACCGCTGCATTGGTGGCTGTTTCCAGGGACATCCCTATCCAGGAATCTTGCCGGCTGCTACCTGAAGTCGGTAAACACCTCACCCATTACCATCGACTTGGAGTCACGCCGGGATGCTGGTTTGTGGACCTGTAGTTCTCCAATCTCTGTTTCACAATGAGCATCAGTGGGGGTGCCTTGCCTCCTCTTCTCCTAGAGAACTGCTGGAGTTCGTTAACAGTGGGGATGAACAACACAGCCATGATCCTAAAACAGGTCGGGGACATGGATATGCTGTTCGCCCACACTGGTTCGGCAGGTTCCTTGCCGGCTAAATCTGCCGGAAGGTCTTCTGTTGGCTCTTCCACCCACCCGGTGGTAAACCTCTGCCTGCCCCATGATGCCAGATCTTCCTTACCGCTTGGGCTCAGGTTCCCTCCTTAACGCCTTGGCGAGCAGACCGAATCTTATTTTCTGTTCGCCCAAACTTATTTCCTCAATTTCTCAAGACTTGTGTCAAATTACCCCTCACGGCGATGGGGCAAATCGGATCCCAGATTTCGGCATGCCCATGTGGGCAGAAATGTCCAGGACGATCCGGCACTCATGTGCGCTTCACTGCCTCAGTTTAGACCATGACCCGCAGGGTCGCGAGTTATGCCATTCATTTTCGGCCCAGTTCTGAAGACCGCTGTTCGACTGGCGCTTGGCTCCCGAACGCTTACCCGCCGTGAAGTCGGCGAGGACCTGCTATGACCGCGCGGCTGGCTCGGTTGAGCAACTCGAGCAGAGGATCGCCCGAGGAGGAGGCGTACAGGCCACATCATCCTCTTCCTGTCTCAGCATTTATCCCGCTTCTTTGGGTTCTCCTCTCAGCTTTTTTAAGGAGTTTCTACAGTCCTTTTCCTTAAGGCGAGGCCTATCAGAACATTCTTTCGGTCCAAAAGAAAGACAGGAAAGGTAAGTCCCAACTGTCGGGCGTTCATTGGGAGCAGGAGAGGTCCCTTCCCTCGACAGTCGACACTCTACTGGCCGAGGTTGCGGCTAAGGCTGCTGGCTTCACGGTGTCCCCTGCCAGGTCACCCGCCGAGACACTCTGCCGACGTGGTTTGATGTTTTCGACTCTGTCGACTGGCTGTCGACTGGTGAAGCCGACAACCCTTCTTCTGTCACCGTGTTCCCCTGTGGAGACCTCGGGACTTGTCGCGCTCCTGTGCCGAGTCCCCGGTCAAGGCTTCCGAGCCGAGGGAAGAGCGGAGTCCCCGCTCTTCCCAGACCCGTCTCTGAAACACCGAGGGTCTCGACATCGCCTCGTCCAGCCGACTCCGCCGACATTGGTGGTCTCGTCTCTGCACCGGCATGCGGCGTGCGGCCTGGTCTCGCCGTCATCCTCGGAAGAGGGAGAGGCTTCAGCGCAATTGTGGTCTCGATGCTACGAGGACCTAACTTGCAGCAGTTACTTGTCCGAACAAGTTAACGCCGTCCGCTTCCCCAGCCATCAAGTGGTTGTCACCAGCAGCTAAACAACCCTCGCCTGTAGTCGAGGTGCCTGCGCTTGACCAGTTGTTCGGCTTTAACCAGCTGCCCACCGATTGTGGTGGGCGCCCGATGGACCTCGGTCGGGTCAGGCCTGCCCTCATAGGTTGTTGGTCACCCCATCCCGACTGTCCTCGGCAAGTGAGGGTGGCTCTAGGCAGCTCTTGCAGATCCTGGAGTCAGACGATGACTCCTCCCTCGTTCTCCAGGCCCATTGACCTGGAGTCCTCTGGGGCCAGTCGATGGAGGAAAGTTCCTCATCCTTCATAGGTCTGCTTAGTCATCTCGAGTCCACCAGGATGCAGCCTTGAGCCTGTCGATTGTTGGCCAAGCATTCTAATGGAGATACTGGACTGAGGGGATTCACCCACTGAGGTTTTTCGGGTGGCTGGAATCTTGGCTTTGCCCAGCCTTGAGCTCTGGCGTGCCTGCTTCCTGTCCTGCGTCCGCCAGTATACAGGAAGTGCGTCCCTACCAGCTCTTGTCCGGTTTTTGGAACACCCTCCGCCGAGGGGTTGGACCAATGCTTTCTGGTGTCCGGGAACGCTAGGATGTGGATGGTCTCCGACAAGGAGTCCAAAGCTGACTATGCTGGGTGCAAGGTGCACAGCTTGTGTCCTCCCTTGGCCTCTGCCAGGCCAGCTCGGCCATGTTGATGGCCATTCCTCCCATGCCCCTCATGGCTCCCTGGATGAGGTGATCCTCATCTCCGGCCGACCTGCAGACCATGGTCAGGCAGGTACGGGACCAGGGAAGGGCAGTGGCAAAACAGCAGCTCCAAACGACTCTGGACATTGGAGACTCCTGTGCCAGATCAGTTGCGGCCGCAGTGGCCATGCACCGCAGAGCATGGCTAAGCATATCCACCTTCACGGCAGATACCCAGCATAAACTGGCGGATGTCCCCTTCCTGGGGACAGACGTCTTCGGCCCTGGAGTGGAAGGTCACCTCCAGCGGATCGAAAAGTCCAATGCCACTCTGGACTCTGTCACCTCCACTCAGAAGGACAAGTATCAACAACAACATAAGTCCTTTTTTCGCTTCTTCTGTGCCTAAGTGTATGTCTGCCAACAGCACCAACACCAGGGCTAGCAGGCTCACGCTTGGCACTCAAAGTTGAGCCTGCGGCTTCCTCTAATAGGAAGCAGGAGGGAAAGGTCCAGGAGGTCCATCAGCCTGTCCCTCCTCTAAGCCTGCCCAGTGACGGGTTGGGTGTCGCCCCAAGCTTCGCCACTCCCCTGGGTTCCTCCGGGGACGGCCCGCCACTTCCTTTCTGCCTGGTCCGCTATAACCACAGACCGCTGGGTGTTGGAGGTGGTAGGAAAGGGCCTGCCCCTGGAGTTCAAGCAGGCCCGCCCTTCCGAGCCACCTCGTGTACATGTGTCCGCGGCCCTTTGGGTCGGCTCACCGAGACAATACCGCCCTGCTTCTCAAAAAAAAGAGGTGATCAGGAAGTGTGTGGATCCTCCTCCAGACCTGGGGTTTGTGTCCAGGTACCTGATCCCAAAGGATGGGGCTGGCGCCTCTCACCTGCACGACCTGGAACAGGTTCCTAAGGTCTCGGACCTTCAGGATGGCCAGTCTGGCTCAGATAATCCCATCCTGGAACGAGGCGGTGGTTCTGTTCTCTGACCTCCAGGACACGTTCTTTCACGTCCCAATCCTGGCCCGTCCCAGAAATTCCTTCTCGCTTCAGGGCAGAGGGATCCCCACGAGTTCTCGGGCCATGCCCTTCGGTTCCCCTAGCTCCCAGGGTCTTCACCAAATGCATGGCAGTGGTGACAGCATTCTCCTGGGCCTAAGGGTCTGGGTGTACCCCTACCTGGATGACTGGTTGATTGCAGCCACCCAGAACGGAGGTGGAGCGTCCAGAGATCTGGTCCTCCAGGTTTGCTCTCAGGTTGGCCTCCTCATCAACAAGGCCAAGTCGGAACTCGTGCCAAAGCAGGTGATCCAATTCATCGGGGCAGAGCTCGACTCTCTACGAGCCAGAGCACGGCTCCCAGCGGACAGGGCCGAGGTTCTTTCCTCCTTTGCCCAATCATTTCAGGTTGGGCAATTGCGCCCTGCCCGGGACTTCCTGGGCCTCATGGCGGCCTGCACCAGTGTGGTCCATTGGGCCCGTTGGTACATGCGTCCCCTTCAATGGGGGCTGGCCAGCCAGTGGTCACAGCACTGATCCGTTGATCAGCTAGTGACAGTGACCCAGGGATGTGGAATGCTCTCCAGTGGTGGACCTGCCAGCACATTTGCAGGAGGGCATCCCGTTTGTCTGCCCCGAGCCGACGGTCTCTCTATCGACCGATGCCTCTCTGATGGATTGGGGTGCCCATCTGGGGTAGCACAGAGCATACGGCCTCTGGTCCACTCAGGAGTCCCGATGCCACATCAACCTGCTGGAGCTTCGAGCAGTTCGTCTAACCCTCACCGCCTTCGCTCCGTTTCTGTGGGGTCAAGTGGTTCAGGTCCAGATGCCTTCTCGAGGCCGTGGACCCCGGGCCTCTTCTACGCCTTTCCCCATTTCCCTTGATCCACAAGGTGCTTCTCAAGGCGAGGAGGGACAAGGCACAGGTGATTCTGGTAGCCCCAGACTGGCCCCGCTAGTTCTGGTATCAGATCTCCTCAGTCTCAGCTCCAGGCTCCCGAGGCGGCTTCCAGCCAGCCCAGACCTGATTTCAGTCAATCAGGGGAAGGTATTCCATCCAGACCTTCAATCCCTGCACCTGACAGCCTGGTTCCTGAGCGGCTAGAGTTCCAGGCCTTGGGTCTTTCCGACAGTGGTCCTCAGCGTCGTTGAGGCATCCCTTGAGGAAGCGACCAGAAAATGCTACGCTTTCAAATGGAAGAGATTCTCTATTTGGTGTCAGGGCAAGGGCCTGGACCCTTCCTTCTGTTCCTTGGCAAGCATTCTGGACTACCTGTGGTCCCTTTCTCAGCAAGGGCTTCGGTTAACGACCCTTAAGGTGCACCTGGAAGCCATCTCTGCTTACCAGGCGCGGGCCGGAAAGCAGTCTGTGGCACAGGAGAAGGTGGTTGGGCGCTTTTTCAAAGGCCTTGATCACATATCCCCTCCGGTGCGAGAACCTCCACCTCCGTGGGATCTACTGCTGGTATTGGCTAAGCTCATGGGCAAGCCATTCGAACCGATGCACAGGTGTGACATCTCTCACCTGTCGTGGAAGACCGCCTTCTTGGTGGCTATCACGTCAGCCAGAAGGATGGGAGAGCTCCAGGAGCTTTCAGTCGGTAGTCTTCCATCTGGTCTTCCACTAGAGACAGGTTGTCGCGCCCCACCCAATTCCTTCAAGGTGGTGTCAGAGTTTCACCCTTAACCAGGTGTTGACTCTGCCAGTATTCTACCCCAGTCACACTCGGAGGCGTAATATAGGCTCCATGCTTTGGACCCTGAAGAGCTCGCTTACTACAAGGAGCAGGACGGCTGAAGTTCAGGGAGGTTCGCCAGCTGTTTGTCACCTCGCTGAAGCCGCACCTGGCAGACCTGCAGCCAAGCGGACGATAGGCAGGTGGGTCACCTCCTGCATAGATCTCTGCTATAGGTTGGCAGGCATGGAGCCTCCCAGAGGATAAGAGCTCATTCTACCCGCCATACCGCTGCATCGGTGGCTGCTTCCAGGGACGCCCCTATCCAGGAAATCTGCAGGGCTGCTACCTGGAAGTCAGCACACACCTTCATCGCCCACTACCACATCGACCTTGAGTCATGCTGGGATGCTGGTTTTGGGGTTTCGGTTCTCCAGTCTTTATTTCCCAAGTAGGGGGTGTGCACCTTGCCTCCCTCCTCCCAGAGAACTGCTAGGATTCTGCCACACAGTGTGGGTGAACAACATATCCATGTCCCTAGAAATACAGGTTCTAGAGACATGGATATGTTTTCATCCACACTTATTGCAGGTCCCTGTCGCTTTAAATCTTGCCGAAGGTCTTCAAGCTGGCTCCTCCCATCCACCCGGTGGTAAAACCTCGGCCCCCATGACGCCAGATCTTCCTCACCGCTTGGAAGCTCAGGTTCCTCCTTAGCTCTGCATTTTTGACTGGTTCCTGAAAAGTTCGGTCTTCAAATTTATTAAAGTATCCTTGAATCGATCTTTCTTCTTCGCTGCAGAGATGCCTTTTTCCGGCCCCGAGAAACGTACTGTTAGTTCCTCCAGGAGGGACTCCGCACTCACGCGTTTCTTTGCCTGGACTTGGATCCACGATCCTCGGGCTTGCAACTTTTGCTCTGACCTTTCGGTCAGCTCTCCGGAGGACATGCCGCCGTTCGGGGCTCGGACATCCGATTGTTTTTCGCTCGGAGATTCCATTGGACGGCGGGTGCCCGCTTTGACTGTTTCTCTGCAGTCTTATCCTGCCGGGGAAGGGATGGGCGTTCCCCTTCCCTCTCCTTCGGTTGCGGAGCTTATCCCGCTCTCCTTGGATTCCTTACATTCAGCTTCGTTCAGGGAGCTTTGTCATTTCCTCTCCTCCAAGGGAGAGGGAACCTGGCCTGTCTCTCGGCCTATGTCTAAAGGGCCGCGAGTGGGTTCTCTTCATCGGGAGCGGGAAATTTTCTCCCTCCCTCATTGGCCGACACTCGACTTCGGTCGAGGTTTCGGCTTCGGCCTCTGGCCTCACGGTACCCCCGTCAGGTCAGCCGGCCAAATTCCCCATCGACGTTGTCGAGTCTCTCGACCCTTCTTTCAGGTTTTTGAGGCCGTCTTCCGCCGGCTTCGTCGGAAGTCGATGCTCTGTCCTCCACTTCGGGTCGACAGCCCTCGGTCCGTTCTTCCGAGCCGAGGAGGAGCGGTGTTCTGCTTCTTCCCAGGCCGTCCTCGGTTATCCGATCGGTTCGCCCAGCCGCTCACGCCGATCTTCGGCGTTTTCGGGTCGGAGCACCGGTTAAGTGGCTTTGGCCATTTTCCTTGTTCCCCTCCTCGGATGAGTAGCGGTTTCGATGCCGTTGGCGTCGGTGTTACGAGGAACTTATGTGGCGACAGCAGTTGTTTGGGTTTCAATTGACCCCGATTCATTCTCCAGATAGCAAGCAGTCGCCGCTTGGTCGGCAGCCGTTCGAATCGGTCGAGGAGCCTTCTCCAGGACCGGTTGCTCGTTCGACCTTCGCTGCCCCTCCGCCTTTGGCGGAGTCCAGGCTGGACCGTGGCCTGTCCTTCAGGTCACTCGGTTCCCTCACTCCTGCCCGCCCCCGGCGGACGAAGAGTGCCTCGGGCCTGCGGCAGCTTTTTGCTGACCCTTCGGAGCCTAGAGCAGGCTCTGCCATGTTTCCTGACAGGGAGAACCCCGGGTCTTCCCAGGAACATCCAGTAGATGACAGCCCATCGTCTTCTAAGGGTCTACTTCAGCTCATTTCAGAGTTTACTGGAATGCAGCTTAAGCCTGTCTCCGATCGGGCTCCTTACCCCCTTCTGGAGATTCTGGATCGAAGGGTTTCTTCCACGGAGGCCTTCCCAGTGAGCTGAAGGCTGTGCTGGGCCCAGCCTTGGAGCTATGGCGGCGGCCTACTTCTTGCCCTGCGCCTTCGGCCAGGGTAGCTCGGAGGTATCCTATCCCGGTCAGTTCTCTTCCCGGTTTCTCAGAGCACCCCTCAACTGAAGGGGTAATTGCCAACGACGTTTTCCAATGCCTTGGAAACGCTGGGGATGTGGACAGACCCCCCGACAAGGAGTCCAGAAGGATGGACTATGTCAGGCGTAAGGTTTACGCTGCGTCCTCCCTAGGCCTCCGTCAGGCCAGCTCGGTTGCACTGATGGCACATTTCTCCCACACCCTTTTGGGCTCCCTGGACAAGGTTCTCCCTCATCTCCCAGGTGACCTGCGGACCACAGTTCAACAGGTGCGGGACCAGGGTAGGGCAGTGGTGAAGCAGCAGCTCCAGACGGCTCTGGATCTAGGCGACTCCTGTGCCAGATCGGTGGTGGCGGCCGCAGTGGCCATGCGCTGCAGGGCGTGGCTGAGGTTAACATCCTTCTCCTTGGAAACCCAGCACGAGTTGGCGGACATCCCCTTCTTGGGGACTGACCTTTTCGGCCCTGGAGTGGAGGATACATCCATGGGCCCGAGAAGTCCGATGCCACTCCGGACTCGGTCACTCTCGCCCACGGGGTCAAGGGCAGCCGTCAGCCTTTGCGTAAGCCCCTTTGCCCCCTGAGCCCTGGGGCCCCCCTGGCCCAGCATGAGGGCCAGCAGGCATGCGCTGGGCGGCCTGTTGCCAAACCAGCATCTTCCTCCAAAAGGAAGCGGAGAGGCAGGAAACCGAGGGGCTCCTCGGCTCCCTCCCCCTCTAAGCCTGCTCAGTGACGGGCCAAGGGGCATTGCTCCGGCTCCGTCGTCCCAGCCCGGGTTTTCCCGTGGGGGGACGGCTCCGCACCTCGTTCTGGAGGTATTTAGGGTGGATCCTGTCGCAAGTTGCGAGCGGATCCCCTTTGAGCCGTTGCCCCACGGGGATTTTGAGTTCACTGCCCCTGTGTCGGTCGTCCGACATGCCTGGCTCTCTACTTAGAGATGAGGGAAGGCCGTGGACCCCCCCCCATTCAACCCTGGGTTCGCGTCCAGGTGTTCCTGGCCTGTTACGGATGGGGGCTTGCGCCCATCCTCCCGCACGCCTGGATGGTCTCTCTTCTGCAGACATTCCATCCTCAGAACGTGGCGTGTAGCTGTTTCCTGGTCTCCAGGATGTACCTACTCCTCGTTCCGTCTGTTTTTGGGGGAGGCTCCACCCCTTCTTGCGGGGGAGCTGCTTACGAGTTCCTAATACTTCCTTGCTCAGCAGTCTCTGTGGCATGGAAGGGTCCGGATATCACCCCACCCGGAAGGCAGACTGGTCTCCCATTTCGGGAGCCGAGTGAGAACTCGTATCTTAGCGGGGAAGCTTCTTCGGGACTAAGCTCGACTTTGAGTCCGAGTCTCAGCTCTGGGCGAACAGGGCGAGGTTCTTCCTCCTTTGTCGGTCGGGTTGGCCAGGAAATTACGTCCTGCCAGGACCTCCTGCTCCTCCTGGGCCTCAGGGCGGCCTTCCCTTAGTGGGAGGGGCCAGCCAGAGGTCCTGCACGCTGTGTCCGTGGACCAGTTCGTGACTTACAGCCCAGGAGTTAGGGAGAGCGCTCCCTTGGACTGTTCTAACTCGGCAGGAGACTATCCTGCTTGTTCACCCTGAGTTGCGGTCTTCTCCGACCGATGCTTCTCGGATGGGTGGGGTGCCCATCTTGGGAATACAGAGTGCCGCCTGGTCCTCTTGTGAGTCCTGATGTCCTTCCTGCTCGCTGGAGACAGACGGTCCGATTAGCCGGCACCGCCGCTCCCGCTTTGTAACGGGGTCTAGTGGTCTAAGTCCAAGTTGGATTGTTCCAAGACCATGTGTTACCCTACTCCGCCAGGTTCGGTCTATCCCTTGTCTCGGTGCAAGGAGGTTCTCCGCATTGGGCGGTTGTCTTGGTCGAGGCTTCCTAGCCATTTCATGGCAGGAGCCCAATTCCTGGCTGCGCCCTGAGGCGGGCATAGGCTGCGCCTCATAGTGTCTCCCCTGCCGGGGTAGCACAGGATCTTCTCCCTTTTCCCTCCGGGGAGAATACTAGGCCGAGACTGTTTTTGTGCCCGCCCCTCAGCAAGGCTTGCTGTAGGGGATGCCATCAGGGCCACGGACTCCCGGCCCCTCCGTGCCTCTCCCCCATTTCCCTTGACCTACGGGCAAGGTGAGGAGGGATTTGGCGCAGGTGATGCTGGTAGCCCCAGACTGGATTGCCAGTGCTGGTATCCAGCTCTCCTCAGTCTCAGCCCCAGACTCCTGAGACGGTCTCTAGTCCGCCGGTCCTGTCTTTCCTTTTCAGGGGAAGGTTATCCATCTGGACCTTCAATCCCTGCACATGTTGGCCGTCCCCTGTGTGGCTAGGGGCCAGGCCTAGGGTCTTTCGGCAAGGTCCTCGACCTTCGAGGCGTCCTGCTAAGAAGTCGGCCAAGATGCTTGTCCTTTGGGAGAAGTTTTTCCTTCTTCCGATGATGGGATAGGGCAGTGCCCTTCCCCGTCACTGGGCATAGCATTCCGGACCATTTGCGGTCCATCCTTAGACCAGGGCTTCGGTCGCCGACCCTCTGGGTGCTTCTGCGGTCACCACTGTCTTCGAGGCGGGCGGAGGTAGCTGGTGAGTGCGGAGAAGGTGGTCTTACACTTCTAGGCCTCGACCACGCCTCCCCTTTGGGAGTGTATCCCGTTTCTGCGGGATCCTTGCTGGTATGGGCTTGGCTCATGAGCAAGCCATCCGAACCTTGCACAGGTGCTTGCCTCACCTGTTGTGGAAGAACACCTTCTTGGGGCCACTCCGCCATCCAGATGGCTGGGAGAGTTCAGACGCCCTTTAACCTCCTATCCGGTCTTCCACAGGGACTAGGTTGTCCTGCGCCCCACCCAAAGTTCCTCCGGAGGCGGTGGCGGAGTCTTCCCTTCAGGGGTATTGCCTCTGCCAGGGTTTATCCCCATTCACACCTCGGAGGCCGTATACAGGTTCCATTGGAACCTGTTTAACGCTCACCTACCTAGGGAGCGTAAAGCTAAAGTTCGGGAGAGGTTCGACAGCTGTTTATCATCTTCGCTGAAGCCACATCTGGCAGATTGCAGCCCAGTGGACGACGAGCGGGCGGGTCACCCCTGCAAGGTCTCCACTTAAGGCGGGCGGGCATGGAGCCTCCCTGAGGGATAAACGCTCTTTTAACCCGTCCTTCCGCTGCATCGGTGGCTGCTTCAAGGACCACTCGGTCCAGGATATCCATAGACTTCTGCCAGGCTTAGAGCTTTACCGTTCCCCTTCCACATCGACCTTGGGTCGCGCCAGGAGTGCTGGTTGGGGCCTCAGTTCTCCAGTCTTTCTACCTAATAGGGTGTGCGCCTTGCCTCCCTCCTCCTGGAGAACTGCTAGGAGTCTGCCAATAAGTGTGGATGAACAACATATCCATGTCCCTAGAAATACAGGTTACTCACCTGTAACAGGAGTTCTAGGAATGGTATAATGTTGTTCATCCACCATTCCTCCCGACCTCCCAGACCGAAGCGCTGGCCTGGCTGGCCAGACTGAGATCTGGCGTCATGGGGTGGAGCCGAGTTTTACCACCGGGTGGGTGGGAGGAGCCAGCTTGAAGACCATCCGGCAAGATTTAAAGCGGCAAGGAACCTGCCAGACAGTGTGGATGAACAACATATGCCATTCCTAGAACTCCTGTTACAGGTGAGTAACCTGCATTTGCTCACCTGTAACAGTAGTTCTAGGAGTGGTATATGTTGTTCGTCCACACGGACCCATCCAACCTCCCTGGCTGCGGACGCACAAACCTGGCTTCCAGTGGGCTAAGATCTGGCGTCATGGGGAGGAGCCAAGGGTTATACCACCTGGATTGGTGGGAGGAGCCAGCTTGAAGACTTCCGGCGATCCTTAAAGGGGAAAGGGACATGCCAATAAGTATGGCTGAACAACATATACCACTCCTAGAACTACTGTTACAGATGAGTAACCTGTTTATTTTACCTTGCTGTGTTACACATCTTGGGGGAATTTGCAAACTGGCAATAAGACAGTCAGTTAAAAGTAATGGGATCAAAGGCTACCACAGCCATGATCGTGGACTGTAATACGAAATGTGAGTCCAGTGATGTCTCTGGATGCAACACCCTGTATGTCATCCAGTGGGTTCTTACTGGGTAAGAAACTGGTTAGGTGATAGATGAGAGGGTGGTGGTAAACGATAAAGTTTACTCTGAGGAGAGGAGGGTGACCAGTTGGGTGCCTCAGGTGATCATTGCTGGGACCAGCCCTCTCTAATGTCTTTATAAGTGATATTGTAGAGCAGCTGGAGGGGGAGGTCTGCCTCTTTGTGGATGACACCAAAATCTGCAGTAGGGTTGGCACTCTGGAGGGGTGGAAAGGATGAGTAGAGACCTGGGAAAACTCTAGGAGTGGTCAAGGGTGTGGCAGCTCGGTTTCAGTATGAAAAAGTGCAGAATAATGCACTTGGGCACAGAAACCCAGGGGTGGAGTACAAAATGAGTGGAGTGGTATTGACCACCACCAAGCAGGAAAGAGTCCTGGGGGTAATCGTATCTGATGACCAAGGCCATTGATTTACGGTGATTAAAACAATGAAATCCCATTTTAAAGACTTCCAGAATTGCACCAGTGATTGTTACTCTAATTTCTGGATTTTACCGGGATTCTGCTATCATTCTTTTAGTATATGCATAAATAATCAGAATTAAAGAAGGCTTAATATACAGAGAATTAAATAAAGCAAATTGAAAACAGTACAGGAAGGAATTAAAAGAAAAACACAAGTTTTGTAGATTTACTGATCTGATATAAAATGCCAGATTCCATGAAATCTTTGATCTTCCTGGACATAAGTCTCCACCACTCATTCACACTAGTGGGATTGGCGCCGGAGGCACTAAGACCCATCGGGAGCAAACTTTTTGCTGGAGGGTCGGTAGCGAGAGGCGCCCAGCGAGCAGCGGCTCGGCGGTAATGACCATCTCGGCTGACGACCTCCAGCCGCCTCAGTTCCTTTTTCCCGCCACGAGTCGCTTCAGTGACGTACGCCGTCCCTTTATGGAGTCAAACTCTCAAACTAGCGTTAGTTTTCAGTTTGTTTTTGTAACATTATCACGATAGTAGTATCGCTAGTTTTATTCTATTTTTAAAAATTTTTCTAATATTTAAATTTAACTTACTTGAAGAAGTCTCGGCCTACTGGACGGAGTCGACCATGAGCAGGTCAGGTGGCGGTGAGGAGACTTCGTGTAAGCTGTTCAGTCAGCCGGGCTGGGTCGGTCAGCCTCCTTCTCCTCAGCGGGGTTCGACTACGGTCAGTCCGATGCCGGGGATGGGCGGTCCCCGCGGCATAAAATAAGCGTCGCATTCTCCGGCGCGTCTCGGCCTCGAGATCTTCTTCGCCCATAGTCAAAAAAGAGAAGGCATCACCGAGGTCGCCTCTGGTATGTCTGCGCGTCGACGGTCGGTTATCGTTGCTAGTTGCCGGTCTCCTTCTTCGGAGTCGCCAGCTTCCGATAATCGTCGTCCTCGACATCGGAGCCCCTCCCCGCCTATAGGTAGGGCTCCAGATGAGCAGTTTCATCAGTGGGCCGCTCTTATGGAGCGATGGGCTCGGAGGTTGGTTCTTCTGCCTGGCTCGGTTACCTCGGAGCCCTCGGGCTCCTCCGGCGATCAGGTAGGGCGGTTGGACCTTCCTAGTCGCGCGGCGCCTTCTCGGTGCTAGCGACTCCGCGTTTAGGTGTTTCCCTCATGGCTTGCGGGCGCAGGGGCCTCACCGATGCCCTTATCTCCTGGTATTTTTCCTTCTCTTGTTTTCCAGTTCCCGGCTTTTCCGCGCCTTCTTAGGGTCTGTGCCGTGTCGGCGCTCGCTGGGCCGCTGAGCTTGCGGTGCCTGGCGGCGCCAAGGGCGGCTCGGGCGCAGGCGCTTTGTCTCGCGCGCGCCGCCGGTGGTGCTGATCGGCGGCGCTGCCGCGCGCGTTGCCTGCGAGCGCTGCCGCGGCGGCGCCCACGGCGCTGCCAGCGCGCGCCGTCTGCGGGCGCTCATGGCCGCGCTTGTGCGCGGGCGTCGCCTGGCGGGCGCCGCTGGGCGCGGCGGGTCACAGGTTTCTTCGGGCGCTGCGGCGCCTCAGTGCATTTCAGTCTGCTTTTTGCCCTCGCGCCGCAGCCCTTGGGACTCTCCCTGTTTTTCTGCCATTTCCTCTCTCCTAATTTCCTCCTTTCCTGTCCAAACAGTCCTTTCTGGACCATCAGGAGATGATGTTGAGCCTGACCCAGACCTTGGTTGGGTGATGAAGTGGAGAAACAGGATCTTTCTTTGCTACAGAGCCTGTGGTCGAGGACCTGTCCTTTAAGTCTCTGTTGAAGAACCTGGGATCCACTCTTTCTCTCCAGACTACAGACATCGATCCTGGGAAGATATTAAGACTCCAGTATCTTCATGCTTCGGAGATCCCTACGGATTTGACTCCTCCGATTCAGCTCTTCCTTCGAGACGCTGTCTCAAATGGTATGGAATAACCCTTCTTATTCCCTCAGTGGCTAAATCCATTGATAAGAAGTATTCAGCTCCCAAGGATCGTCCCATTTTGGCATCCCAAGCCTTTATGGATCCTATTGTAGTCCTGGCAGAGAATGACAAGGTCGTTTCTTCCTCAACTACTACAGCTACCAACCTATTAACAAAGAGTCTCGTAAGATTGATACATTAGGTAAGAGAGTCTTTGCTGCCTCCACTCTAAGTATGCGTATTGCCAGTTATCAAGGCTATTTTTCTCAGTATGAGTATATCCTGTGGCACTCTATGAAAAGAATGGTTGAAGCTCTTCCAGATTCGGATTCCAAGTCAGAGCTTCTTCGACCGTTATTAGAGGTATTGAGTCCAATAACCAACAGGTCAAAGCCGCCATGGATGCTTTGACACTGCTTCTCGCTCAGCAGCCAGAGATTTGTACTCGCGCCATTCCTGGCTGCGCATTCTGGCTTCACGAATGATGCTCAGCAGCAGGTGATGGCGCTGCCTTTGATGGCTCCTTTCTTTTTGGCCCTCAGGTGGAGCAAGCCTTAGAGGCCACTCAGAAGACTAGATCGGCCATTAAGTTGGCAGACCTCCGCCTGCCCCCTCTGGGGCATGTGAACAGACGTCAGTTTCATAGTCGCAGTCCTTTCGAGGCAGAGGCAGGGAAGCTTCCATAAAGCCAACCTGCCCAACCTCAAAAGAAGACGAGAGAAGCGCAGGGACCCAAAGCTCCCAGCGCTACCTTATGAGTCGTTGGCCCAAGTTCCATCCACTCTGCCCGAGGTGGAACTTTCTCCTCGTGGAGGTCGTCTGATGTACTTCTACAACCAGTGAAGTCCATAACCTCAGACAAATGGGTTCTTGGATAATTAGGGTTACTCTCTCAATTTCTTGGAACCCCCAGATGTCCTCCCATACGACAACCCAGGTTGTCGGCCTCTCAATCAGATCTCCTCACCGCGGAGATCCAGGGCCTCTGAACAACAGGGCAATAGAACTGGTGCCCCCGTATTCGAAACTCAGGGTTCTACTCCATTACTTTCTGGTTCCAAAGAAATCTGGGGATCGCCCATTCTAGACCTCAGAAAGTTAAACAAATTCTCCCAGGAGAAATTCAAGATGATTTCCCTAGGTACCCTGTTACCCTTGCTGCATCAACCACGACTGGCTGGCCTCTCTGGATATGCAGGATGCTTACCAGCATATCCCCGTCCACCCGACCCACCCAAATTCCTCAGGTTTGTAGCTTTGGGTCAGCATTATCAGTTCAGAGTCCTGCCCTTTGGAGCTATCCTCGGCGCCTTGAGTTTTTACAAAGTGTTGTGCAGTTCTCAGGCGCGCATCTCAGGAAAGTCGGACTCCGAGTGTTTCCCTACCTGGACGATTGGCTTCTATGCAGCCCTTCCGGCCAAGGGACTTTGGAAGCCTGCAAACGACTTCGCTCTTCTCACGTCCATGGGAGTTCTGCTGAATTTGAAAAATCTCAACTGCAACCTCCCAGAGGCTCCTTTTCATAGGGACGCTTCTAGACACCTCTTCAGCGAAGGCTTTCCTTCCAGAGGACAGAAGACTCGACATCCTTCGTGATGGCCCGTTACATCAGGGAGAACCAATCGGTACAGTCTCTCGATGCAACGCATGTTGGGTCTCATACGCCCCTCGGTCTTCACTGTCCCTCTGGCTCGACTGCACATGAGAACCACCCAGTGGATGCTCTCCACCAGTGGTCCCCGACCCTCACCCCCAGTCTTATCCCATCAAGGTGACGGAGCCCTTCAAGGTCTCTCACCTGGTGGTCTCAAGAGAGCAATCTCCTGGAAGGATTCCCCTTTGCTCCCCCGGATCATCAGATCTCCATCACCACAGATGCATCGCTAATGGGATGGGGAGCTCACTGTCTCTCCCTCCACACTCAAGGTGTATGGACTCAGTTCGAAACTCATCTCCACATAAATGTCCTGGAGATGAGAGCGGTCCTCTATGCAATCCGAGCTCTGAAGGATGTCCTTTGTCACAAGAACATTCTCCTTCAAACGGACAACAAAGCAGTGATGTATTATATCAAGCAAGGCGGTGCTCATTCTTATCCCTTTGCAGGAAGCAATGAGGGTGTGGGAGTGGTGCTTGGAGCACAAGTCTCTGATTCAAGCGGTTTATCTGCCAGGTATACAAAACGACCTAGCAGATCACCTCAGCAGAACGGAGGCAGACCCTCACGAGTGGTCTCTCGATCCAGCCGTAGCTCGGTCCCTGTTCAAAGAGTGGGGGACTCCAGACCTGGACCTTTTTGCATCCCCACTCAACGCAAAACTGCCTCTCTTCTGCTCCAGAAATCCAGGGCCTGGCATTTTCTGTCAGGATGCGTTCAGGCTGCGGTGGACAAAACGCTTTCTTTACGCCTTTCCACCACTTCCTCTAATCCAGAGAGTACTCCTCAAGTTCGAGTCTCAGGGGACCAAGATGATTCTCATTGCTCTTCCTGGCCTCGGCAACTATGGTTTTCTACTCAACAGTATGTTGGCAGCCTCTCGAGACCACTTCCTTTGCAAATCAGTCTTCTGACTCAGGGTTCGTTGGTCCATCCCAACCTGAAATCACTTCACCTTCATGCTTGGCTCCTGAAGAGATAGAAGTGAATCGGTTCAACGCCCCTCAGAGTCTCAGACATCCTTCTGGCTGCTCGAAGCCAGCCACCCAAAACGACGCTTCAAATGGAACGTTTCTTCTGGTGTGCAAAATCCTCTTGGAATCCCTTTTCCTGTCCTCCTGGCAAGGTTCTGGAGTATCTTTTGACCTATCAAACTTAGGTCTTCAATACTCCACAGTTAAAGTCCACCTTAGTGCCATCTCAGCGTTCCATGAGCCGGTTTCTTCCTTAACTCTGGCTCAGTTACCTATGGTGAAGAGATTTCTTAAGGGGATTCTCCATACCAGACCCCCTGTTAAGCGTCCAGTTGCAGCCTGGGACATTAACCTGGTGCTGGACATGCTCACTCGGAAGCCTTCCGAACCCTTAGCTACCTGTGAGTTAAAATTTCTTACCTGGAAGACTGCCTTCCTGGTGGCCATTACCTCAGCCCGCAGGGTCTCTGAGATACATGCACTGGTTACGGACCCTCCAGATACTGTATTCCATAAGGACAAGGTAGTTCTCCTGACTCATCCTAAATTTCTTCCCAAGGTTGTGTCAGAATTCCATCTGAACCAACCTCTGGTACTTCCCGCTTACTTCGCTAATTTCCAAAATGAAGGGGAACGAGCTCTTCATTCCTTGGATGTTAAGAGAGCCTTGCGGTTCTATTTAGATAGAACCAAGGATGTTCGCAAGACTCAGCAACTGTTCGTTTCTTTCAGCGACACCCGGCTGGGTCAACCTGTCGCTATTAGATGTATCTCTTCATGGTTAGTGGCATGCCTTCATTATTGCTATTCCATGGCTCAAGTTAAATTAGAAGGTAGAGTGTGCTCACTCTACTAGGGCGGTCGCGGATCCCTAGCGGAAATTGCAATGTTCCAATTGCAGATATATGCAACGCCTACCTGGAGCTCAGTGCATACTTTGTTAAGCACTATGCACTGGATGTTCATGCCGTGGCATTCCGCGATTCGCAGAACTATCCTTAATGGGCTTCTATCTTAGACGCTGAGCTCTGGCTTTCCTGCCCTTTGGGATTATCAGCTTGGTACTCTCCCACTAGTGTGAATGAGTGGTGGAGACTTATGTCCAGGAAGATAGGAAAGTGCGTACCTACCGTAATTCTTGATCTTCTTAGATGAGTCTCCACCACTCATTCACACGCCTACCTCCATCCCCCGAGCTCACCGCTGTATTGGTCTTCACTCTCAAATCTTTAGGCCATGAGGACTTCTTTGCTGACCCTTCTTACACGGGTCATACGGACTATCTTATGTCCGTTTTTAATGTTGGTTTACCTTTTCGTTAGTTGCACCTCCTTGGTAAAAAAGGTACTGAGGCGGTTGGAGGTCGTCGCCGAGATGGTTTATTACCGTCAGAGTCAGCTGCTCACAAGGCCAGGTCTCATGGGCGCCTGCCTTCGCGCCGACCCTCCAGCAAAAGTTTGTTCTCGAGTGGTCTTTAGTGCCTCCGGCGCCAATCCCACTAGTGTGAATGAGTGGTGGAGACTCGTCCAAGAAGATCAAGAATTACGGTAGGTACGTAATTTTCCTTTTTTACTGGTCTTCCGGCAGCCCCAATTCTGGAATTTTACCAGATTTTTCGGTAAAAACCAAAAAAACAGTGGCCTTGCTGGTGAACTAAAGGTGGTCAGGCAGTGTGACGAGGCAGTAGGGAGAAATGAGTGGGATGCAGGGGTGCATAGGGAGGGGTATCACAAGCAGAAAGAGGGAGGTGGTGTTGCTTCTGTATAGATTGCTGGTAAAATCCCACCTAGAGTACTGTATCCAGTTCTGGAGACTACAACTCCAGAAGGACAGTGGAGTCAGTCCAGAGGAGGGCAATAAAAATGGTGCAGGTTCTCCATCAAAAGCCCTCCAAGAAGAGACTAGAGGACCTCGATATGTACACCCTAGCACAGAGGAGGGACAGGGGAGGATTTGATGGAGACTTTTTTTTTTTTTACGTTAATTTGTTTCTCCTCGGTCCCCAACAGTCAGCAATCATCTTCAGCCACCCACCCTGCCCTGCACCCGACATCAGGCAGCTACCCCCATCTTCTCCCATGGTTTCCCCCACAGTGCAGGGTGGTGAGGAGCCCTCAACTCACCTCGATTACAATCCAGTGTCCGGGGAAGCGCCATTCAGAGTCCGAGCCTGCGGTGGGTGGCTGTTCACTCTGCTTGACCTGAGACCTATTCCCTGGTTTTCTGATTGGTCCCCCGGATGGAGTGTACAGTGTTGGCAATGGGCGAGCTGTGCGCGCTTCCTCCCACAGCATGCCAGTCGGCGGCTCCCCACCTCATATACAGGCTCATGGTGCTGGCACCTAGCCTCCACTAGGTGTCAGGAAGCGCAGCCTGTACTCACCACCCCCCCCCGGGAGAGGAGAGCCCTCCACCATGCCACTGGGCCGGCCCTGATAGAGACTTTTAAATACTTCATGGAGGTAAATAAGGTGCAGGAGGGAAGTATTTTTCAGAAGAAAAGATGCTCAAGGGGACTTGCTATGAAGCTGGAGGGGGTAGATTCAGGAGAGATGTGGAGAATTACTTCATAGAAAGAGTGGTGGATTCCTGGAACAGCCTTCCAGCGGAGGTGGTGGGGGCAAAAACAGTGGTGGGGTTAAAGAATGCATGGGATAAGCACAAGGAAAGAATCATAGTAGGAAGGGGGAGCGAGAAAAAGCTGTAGATCAGGTACAGTGTATGTAGGGAGAAATGGGCTGACTGGGTGGACCCGAGCGGTCCTTATCTGCCATCAAATTCTGTGTTCTGTTATGCTATTCTGGTCTTGGGGCATCCCCCAGATCAGGCTGGAGATGGTGCTTGCAAGGGCCCTGGCGTCACTGATTGGCTGCTTCTGTGGTTGGTTTTCTGCTTTAAAGTGGTTGAAAGGTGGCTTAAAACCCACAGATGTGGCCACAATGTAGAGAAAGTGGGGTTAATCGTAAGGTCTTAGTGCTAGTGTTCAAACTAAAATATGTGCAAACATAGCATCAGTGATGCATAGAGAGAGATATATATATACATATACTGTACATATACATATATACAGTATGTACATATATATGAAATATATCTTACTTCAGGAGTTCGCTCTTGCAGCAGGTAACACAGGACTGTAGCCGGCAGGCAACCGGATCCCATGGCAAACTTCTAGCCAGCAGTCTGTGGCGGGGACCGCCCCCGATGTCACACATGGTATAAAGGGTGGGCAGTCCCCGACTTGCCCCAGTTCTTTCCCCACCACTGACTTGCGTTCATCGGCTCCACGACTTCCCTTTCGCTAGTCCAACCGCCATTTTCTAACAACTTTAAATTTCTTATTTTTTCATTGAAAGTTCCGCTTTTAGTGATCCTTTCATCTGTATGTCTTCTTCCCCGATGCCCTCTTCTAGGCACACTAAGAAGTGCCCCTGTGGGGAAACAGATCCCATCTAAAGACAGCCATTTGGTCTGTCTGCTGTGCCTGGGCCCAGATCACGACACCCAGACTTGCCTACACTATCAGAAATTCAACAGCCAGACATGGATCCGTAGCCAAAAGACCCTGTAGGTCTTCCTCACGGAACAACGGTTGGCAACCATGCAGCGGGACTCATCTTCTGAGAGGGATTCTTCCCATCATTCGCACAAAAAGTCATCTGGGAAACAAAGATGAAAGGTCCCATTCGCGTTTCTGATCCTCTGGCTCCCACTCTGCCTCCAGGGGCAGCTCCGACTCTGCCACCCAAGACACCAGACTCACTGTGGTCAAGGCCCCGGCCATGGTCCAGGCTACGGTCACTAAGGACAGAGGCTCTGAGTTCAGGCCCCTCTCTCCAGCCCATTAAAAATTAGGCCTTCAGTACCCGTGTCAGGATGCTCTTCTGACACAAATACAGGACACCAGTCAGGTTTTTCCTGGTCGGCCTCCATATGCAGCGCCGACCCCCGGGACAGGTAGAAGGCCTCGAGTCACTCGTCTGGGAGATCTTCCACCCAGGCACTCTAAGAAACCAGTGGAGACACTTAATAAACCGCCGTTGGATAAGCGTTCATCAGACAAACGTCCGCACTCTAAGCCTTCGTCAGACCGACAACGCTCCAAAAGTCCCTCACACGCCAGTGCCACTGGCAGAAGCCCCGTTGTCTCTGGTTTCTCCCCCGCCACCAGTTGACTGGTCCAACGACACCCATATGGAGGACAAGCAGGTGTCAGTCCCCCAAGAGTAACAAGTGGCCGACAGCGGTGCAGCCAACACCAGCCTGTTGTCTACTCCGGTAGGTCCTCTGATGCCAGACCACGCAGCACCTAACAGCACTGGTATCGGTGAAGACATAGGGGCCGGACCAGCATCTAGCTCAGATCCCAAGTTGAAACTGTCTCAGGTTAAGGATCTCTTCAGCCATTGGTGGGTGACTATCTGTTCTAATATTCTACCCCCAAAGTCTCAACCGGATGCTCCTACTGCACCAGATGTGACCAAAACTCCGGATGATGGGGGCGTGGCTTGAAGCCGACTGAGAAAGACGTCTCTCACAAGAGCTCCTGAGAACAGACTCGTATTTTTAAATTAAATGCTTTAAATCTTAATTTTTGGTTGTCCAAGTGGGCTAAGATTGCTCTCGCTAGTACCCTATCACTGGAAAGTGCAGCCAAAGAATACAGAATTGCAATATTGGCAGCTTTATCGGAGGAGAAATTGGGGAGAACCAAGAACGTGCAGTAGCAGGGCCAAGCACATGGCTCCGAAAGAGAACCATCAAACACAGCCATGCTAAAAGCTGTTAAAGATTTGGAATCCTTCATTACAGAACTTGACAAGAAGATGGACGGCTTTACATCTAGGGTAACTATGGTGGAAATTAAATTAGACACTGTTGCCATGGAAAGTCAATCAAAATTGATGGCGGAAAAAAAGCTGTTACAGCCGCCGCAGGGTTAGTGAGTGAGAAAAGCTTACTCCGACAGCATCTAGAAAACCTAGAAAATGGTGTTCAACTGGCCAACATGTGGATCCTAGGTGTACCAGAGAAACGAGAAGGCCACAACTTACTGGATTTTGTGGTCCTGTTTCTTCAGTCCACGGCTGGTTTCTCCAGGGATAGATCTAATCTGCAGGCATATCGAATCTGTCCTTTGCGCTGGCCACTTCAGGAAGGGACACCTCTGACTATCTTCGTGGTAACGGCAGGTCCTACCATCAAGGAGCAGATTCTAAAGGCAGCCAAGGAAAAGGGCCTTATCCATCTATCGGATGGTACCAGAATCTGTTATTTCCCCGACCTCTCTTTCACAACTCCCCAGAGGCGCAAAGCATTCAATGCAGTAAGATTAGAACTGTGTCAGCTGGGTATAATGAATGTTTTACTGTATCCAGCAAAACTGCGCATATATTATGCAGGTAAAACTTTTATTTTCAGTGACCCAGCTGAAGCGGGGAAAAGACTGGATAAAATAAAATTGGACTTTGAAAGCTACAGGGAAAACGAGGATTCAGAGACTGAGGGAGGCTTAGCCATTATATGGGTAACCTACTTAATTACTGGGTCCATTTGTTTATTTTAAACTGGGTCTGTTTTACAGTTGTTGTTTTTGGTAAATTATAGAAGCTTTGTACTGTTGAACTTTCTTTATTAGAAAGCCAAGGAATTGAGCGAAGTAACAGTCTCATCTTGTGTTTTGCACCAACTGTTAGAGGGAGCAGACTGTAAGGAAAGATGTCTCTATTTTGTTTTAGAACACTTATAGTATTAACATGGACTTATGATAGGTCGTTCTGACCACATCGAGTGCTTCACTCGGACTTTTTGAGAACAGTAAATTAGTATACAGTCCATGGTCATGGCACAGTTAGACATTCGAGTAAAATTTTTGGAAATTAATATTTAAATGTTAAAACATTAGGCTCGTTATGATAACCCCCACTATGTTGTATCAAGGGGAGACATGATAATTCTCTGTAGAAGACATGTAATGTATGATTTTCTATGACATGGAACCAATATTGATTGTGTATTGACATACTCGGTAAACAAAAAGTAAAAAAAAAAAAAAAACTCTGAATGATGGGGCACCTGCAAAGGCCCTTCCCCCAACTCCGGCTGCAGCCAGGGTCCCCTCACCACCTCTAGATGAGGGCCATGGCAGTGAGCCTCCTCATGAAAAACCTAAAGGAAAAGCCCCCCCAGTAAGAGACATCACAGGTCACGGAGCCCGAGCATTTCAAGCTCTCCTGACAGGCATGGACGTAGGAAGAGATGACACAGGTCCCACCCCTCTTCCTCATCGGACTTCTACCAGCCCTTGGACTCTTCCTATTCAGACTCGTCCGTAGGCGACTTATCTCATCTGGACCCAGGGGATACACCAAAATCCTCTCCCGATGACCCCTCTTTCATGGATATCATGAGGCACATCCAAGCTAATATGGGTTGGGATACGGAAGACCTTGACCTGGAGAGAATGCGCCTGGCAAAATACCTCTGCCAGAAAGATCCCAAGCTGGTGTCATACCGCCCCTGGTGGACACCTTCCCCGATGTGTCACTGGCAGCTTGGACATGCCCACATACTTCCACCACAGTCCCTAAGAAGGCTGACCACCTGTATATGACCCCCAGAGAGCAACCTTTTCTGGCAGAGCATCCTGTAGTTGATTCAGTGATGATCTCAGCAGCCCATGATCGTTCCCAGAGGCTGAAACACCTCTGCACACAACCCCATGATGAGTCCAAACAGACTCCATGGGTAGCAAGGTTTATTCCTCCACCACCTGCAGCATTAGGAGCTTGAACTTTTTAACACACATTGTTCAGTTCCAGAATGCCCTCTGGGAACAAGGGATGGATAGTGTTCAAGAAATCCCAGACTGTCCGCAAAAGGCTGAGCTCCTCAAACTTTTGCAGACGGGATCAGATGTGGGCACCCACGTCCTCCATTCAGCTTACGATTCCACGGACACAGCTGCAAGAGCAGCAGCGACGGGAGTATGCCTACGTCGCCACTCTTGGTTCCAGGTCTCTGGGTTTGTGCAGGACGTTCAATCTAATCTTGACGTGCCCTTCCAAGGCTCGGTCCTCTTCAGTGAGGACATAGAAAGGGTTATTAATAAGTTACAAGATTTTGGAAAGGCAGTTAGGACTGTGCAGTCCATGTACCGCCCGAAAGAGTTTCGTAGGTCTCATTTTTGTGGCTGAGGGGGACAACAGCCACAGCAGCCTCGCTTTCAGCCACAGTGGGGAGGCTGCAGCCGGAGAGGCGCCCATAGAGGCTCTAATGGACCCACCTCTCACCTGGTCAAACCTACCCAAGCCACTTTCCCCCCTCCTACCACTACCTGACTCCTGGTCTGACCCACTTCCTCCCGTGAACCCAACGGGAGGTGGTCGGAGGCTGCTTTTCGTTCTACGCAGAAAACTGGCAGAAGGTGACCTTTGATCAGTGGGTCCACCAACTGATGGACCTCAGACATTCCAGAGAGTTTGTCCAGCTCCCACTGGACAGGCCGCCCGCTATCCTGTTTCTCAATGGAACATGCAGGTCTGATTCATGCAGAAATTCAAGCGCTGCAATCCAAGAACGCCATAGAACCAGTTCCCCCAGCCCAGAGAGGAAAAGGGTCCTACTCGCACTTCTTCCTCATGCCGAAGAAGTCGGGCAACCTAATTTGTAGAGTACAAGAGGTTTCGGATGTTCACCCTTCAGGGTCTGCTCCCCATGATCCATCATGAGGACTGGCTGGCATCACTAGACATGCAGGACGCCTATCTACACATACTTGTGGCAAAGCCTCACAGGAGGTTCCTCAGGTTCATCTTCCAGGGCAGACATTTTCAGTTCAGGGCACTACCCTTCGGCCTTTCATCAGCACTGAGGGTTTTCACCGAGTGCCCTGCAGTGGTAGCAGCGGCGCTCCGAAGGATGGGTCATTATGTTTTCCCATATTTGGACGACTGGCCATTGACAGCTCCGTCCAAAGTACAGCTGCTATGAGCCATTCGGGACACCTGTTCTCTCTTCGATTAACTAGATATCACGATCAACGCCCCGAAATCCTTCCTCAACCTGTCCCAGAACCTGAACTTTATTGGGGCTCGCTTCGATACTGTTCGAGGGAGCGCCTATCTACCACAAGACAGGGCTGCCCATCTTCAGGGGATAGCTCGCCACTTTTGTTCTGCCCCGGTAGTACCAGCCAGAACCCTACTATGGCTGTTAGGCCACATGGCAGCATCCATCATTATGGCCTCCCTTGTGAGACTCCACAGGAGGACAATACAGTGGACATTGCGCTTCCAGTGGGACCAAAGATGGGCCGACTTGGATCAGCCAGTCTCCATCATGAAGCCAGTCAGTCAGGAATTCCAGTGGTGGAAGTCATCCCCCCTCATTGCTCGAGGGGATGCCCTTTCAAAGAGAGGTGCTAGACCAGGTGTTAATGTCTGACGCCTCAGGCTTAGGGTGAAGAGCGCATCTTGGCACTCACAGGACTCTGGACTCCTGGTCCATGACCGAGGAATCTCTCCACATAAATGTCTTGGAGATGAGAGCCGTTCTCTACGCTCTACAGGCCTTGAGCACTGTGCTCCATCCAGGACACCTCCTTGTGCAAACAGACATGTCTCTAGTGTTTCATCTCAACAAACAAGGAGGCACACACTACTACCCCGCTCTGCAGGGAAGCACTGAGGGTGTGGAATTGGGCCTTATCCCATCATCTCGGGATCTCCGCAGTCCACGTCCCTGGAGTCCAGAATACCCTGGTCGATGCTCTCAGCCGAACTCTGTCAAGAGCTCGTGAATGAACTCTTCTGCAGTCTGTCATCGACTAACTCTTCGACAGGGAACTCCCGAACTGGGTCTTTTTTGCCCCCCCAGTGCAAAACTGCCCAATTTTTGCTCGCTAGATCTGAGGCCTGGTGTTTTCTGGTGAGACGCGTTGTCCCTCTCCTAGAAGAGGAGATTCTTCTATGCCTTCCCCCCATTGCCACTCCTTCAGAAGATCCTTCTCAAGATACAAGCAGAAGGGGCAGCAGTGATCCTGGTGGTGCCGTTATGGCCTCAACAGATCTGGTTCCCACTCCTGCAACAGCTGGCTGTGGAACCCCCAATTACCCTGCCTGTGAACACTTACCTGCTCTCCCAGGACAACGGGACCATGGATCACCCAAACCTTCAGCCGCTACACCTACATGCATGGCTCCGGAAGACTTAGCCAAACTCCGCTTCAGTCTCTGACAAGGTAGCTGACATTCTGGTGCCTACTAGAAAACCTTCCACCAGAGCGACCTATGCCATGAAATGGAAATGCTTTTGTCTCTGGGCTGCAGCTCATCACCTAAACACTTTGGCCTGTCTGTTGAACACTCTTCTCGAGTACCTGTTGTCTCTTTCGGACTCGAGCTTTGGCTACTCCTCCATCAAGGTGCTCTTAGCTGCCATTTCTGCCTACCACATTCCTGTACAGGGCAGAATGGTGGCACAGATGGAGGTTACCCGTGCTTTTCTTTGTGGTATCCTGCATATAAAACCCCCCCGTAAGAGACCCGTCCATCCTTGGGACTTATTTGTTTTGAGGAAGATGACCTTACCCCCTTGTGAACCAGCCTCGGATTGTGAGCTTCGCTTCCTCTCTTAGAAAGCATTATTTTTAGTTGCTGTTACTTCGGCTCGAAGGATTTCTGAGCTTCAGGCCCTGATGTGTAAGGAGCCATACTTGGTTTTCCACAAGGACAGGGTGGCTTTGAGAACCAATCCTAAGTTCCTGCCCAAGGTGGTGTCCAAGATGACTTTAAATCAGGACATCAAGCTTCCTGTATATTACCCCAGTCACCCTTAATAGGGGAGAGGCTCTTCTCCATACTTTTGATGTTCACCACATTTTGTGGTTTTACTTGGCCAGAACCAAGGACACTAAGATGTTCTGACCAGTTGTTTTTTTCACTCGTAGGACCCAGGGGGCTCCTTATCGAAGTGGTTAGTCCATTGCATTTCCCTTTGTTATCAGGAGCACAACAGGCCCCTGCTGGGCTCGTTAAGGGGTCACTCCACGAGGGCCATAACGGCCTCCTTTGCTGCACTCAAAAACGTATCTGCATGTGAAAGAGTTCCTTTCTAAATAACCCCCCCCCCCCCAGTCTCCTTGTTTATTTTCTGTTGTCTTGTGGAGTGAATGCTGTCCTCGTCTTTTTGTGTGTGTTTGTTCTTGTTCAAAATATTAAGAGTTGTCTGGTAAATAGCTTGTAATAGCCTGGCCATCTATTACAAACTATTTACAATCCCCCCCCCCCCTTCTCTATTCCTTATGGCACTAGAGTTTTCTAATGCCAGCCTCCTCCTCCTCTTTGTTTTTAGGGTAGAGTTATTAAAAATAAGAAATAACGTCAGTACAGCTTAGCTGGGTAGGTTGTAATTCCCAGCCTAACGTCCTTAGAAAATAATTAAACCGTAGTGGTTGGGTTATAAGTAAAAGAAATGAAACTGTTTTGTTTCTCAAGAGTAGGATTTTCATTCCGGTTATTTGTTGTATATTTAAGTAGAATATATCAACAGATATAAGTACTCTCTCTTGAAATTTGGAGCACTAACTTTCCGGTAATTGTCCGTTTTCCTCCTCGCATATGCGCACATCCGTGTAGCTCCACTCGCTTCTTAGGTTTCTAATAAAATAAAAATAAAACTTAAAATGAAGTCGTGGTTGTTTGGGAGTCTCTCCCTCTTTCAGAATTTATTTTTGTAGACTCTGGATGTGGCTTTTAGTTTCTCAATTTAGAGGGATTACGCCAGTAGTTTCCTCCCGTCTTCGCTGTTCTTTAGGAGCTGGCCGGCCCTTGTCTGCCTGCTTTTATTTCAGCGAATCAGAGCGGGAACTCCTGGCGTTTTGGAATGTTGTAGCAGCTCTAAAAACTGATAAAATAAGAATTCATCAGTGAATTTTATAATTATAAATTAATTAGAGGATGGGGAAGATAAAATATTTATGATATATCAAGTTTATTTCTAAAAGAAATGTTAAAATTTGATTGACTGGTTCAGGAACCAATCCTATTGTTTTCCACCCTTTATATTCCAAGCATTTGTTAAATGGGACAGATGAGGTTTTGGATGCTGTGTTTTAAGCATCGGGAAGAATGTGGTAATTTTGCCTAATAATGGATTGTTTGCCTGTTTTCCTTGGGGAAAGCCTTACAGAACTGTCAGATATTTTTTTTCCTTTTGTTCGTGAAGTTCTTTTTTATTTTGATATTTGGTTTGCTCTTGCTGGTTCCAGTGAATAAAAGACTGTGGAAACAGAAATCCTCTCCTTGCAAGTATCCTTTGTTACCTTAGCCTCTCACATTGGTGTTAGAAGTGGGATATTGGCTGGTTGCGGTAACCAACAGAAAGGCCTGTGCCAAGGTTTATGCATACCTGATGTTACAGGTTCGAGAGGACGTTTGCTTGACAGATCGACCCGAACCACAGAGAGTGCATACTAGGTCAGTTACAGCCAAATATCAAATACCCTTATTCTCCGGTCTGGAACCAGTGACTCGAAGGAAGGTTCCGGACAGACGACAGATGGAGGTACCCAAGGATGAAGGGAAGGACCAGGCCAGTGGAGGTATTGAAGAACACCTCCCTGAAGAACCACAAGATTTGCTAAAGTGGCTTTGTACCAGGCAGCTGGAGATTGAACGACAGAGGGATAGAGATCGGAGAGAATATGAAGCCAGGTGGAATGATACCTTAAGAGCTTTTCAAGCGTTGGGTACCGGGTGGACCTCTGCTATTCCCAGAGGGACCCAGAAGGACATTAAATTAGCCAAGCTAACAGGTACCGATGACAGAGAAGCATATTTGCTGAGTTTTGAGAGGGTGGCAATAGCCTGCAATTGGCCCCGAGACCAGTGGGTCATTCGATTGGCACCCTATTTGACTGGGAAGGCTCAACTTGCGTATAGCCGAGTGGACATGTTAGATATGAGAAAATACAAAATCACACATGCCCCCACAATGCAAAGCACCATGGGCTGCATATGCAAATCACCACAGAATGTTGTGCTGGTCCAACTTTAAGCAGAATTGCATGGTGCCGAAAGGCCTCTCACACAGTTTGCAAAGGGTGCTAACAGAAGACATAGACACGTGTTTCGTCCTACCAGGACTCATCAGTATGCCCTTTGGGGTAACCCTTGCCTCAGTGTTTATGCACAGAGGTTCTTTGTCTTTAAATAGTTTTTATTTTAATGGGTTCACTATAATATATCCCAGGCACACTGCCTGAGGGGTAGCTGGTCCATTCCACTGGGGTGTCAAACAGATGAGGCATACTGATGAGTCCTGGTAGGACGAAACACGTGTCTATGTCTTCTGTTAGCACCCTTTGCAACTGTGTGAGAGGCCTTTCGCACCATGCAATTCTGCTTAAAGTTGGACCAGCACAACATTCTGTGGTGATTTGCATATGCAGCCCATGGTGCTTTGCATTGTGGGGGCATGTGGATTTTGTATTTTCTTGAAACTTGGCTTTCCCAGCCATATGCCCTTTGGGTAACCCTTGCCTCAGTGTTTATGCACAGAGGTTCTTTGTCTTTTAAATAGTTTTTATTTTAATAGGTTCACCACAATATATCCCAGGCACACTGCCTTAGGGTAGCTGGTCCATTCCACTGGGGTGTCAAACAGATGAGGCATACTGATGAGTGCTGGTAGGACGAAACACGTGTCTATGTCTTCTGTTAGCACCCTTTGCAAACTGTGTGAGAGGCCTTTCGGCACCATGCTTAAAGTTGGACCAGCACAACATTCTGTGGTGATTTGCATATGCAGCCCATGGTGCTTTGCATTGTGGGGGCATGTGTGATTTTGTATTTTCTTGAAACTTGGCTTCCAGCCATATGCCCTTTGGGTAACCTTGCCTCAGTGTTTATGCACAGAGGTTCTTTGTCTTTAAATAGTTTTTTATTTTAATGGGTTCACCACAATATATCCCAGGCACACTGCCTTAGGGTAGCTGGTCCATTCCACTGGGGTGTCAAACAGATGAGGCATACTGATGAGTCCTGGTAGGACGAAACACGTGTCTATGTCTTCTGTTAGCACCCTTTGCAAACTGTGTGAGAGGCCTTTCGGCACCATGCAATTCTGCTTAAAGTTGGACCAGCACAACATTCTGTGGTGATTTGCATTGTGGGGGCATGTGTGATTTTGTATTTTCTTGAAACTTGGCTTCCCAGCCAAATGCCCTTTGGGGTAACCCTTGCCTCAGTGTTTATGCACAGAGGTTCTTTGTCATGTTAGATATGAATAACTATGACCGGGTAAAGCATGCTATTTTAAAATGATATGATATAAACACAGAGACTTATCGACAGAGATTTCGGACATACAAGTACACTGCAGCTGATAATCCCCAAGATACCTACATCCAGTTGAAGGACTTATGTATTAAATGGCTGCAACCCAATACCCGCGAACTACAGACCAAATTATTGAGACTATAGTTTTAGAACAGTTTCTACGTGTACTTCCATCAGATGTTCAGCTTTGGGTTAAGGAGCATCGCCCAGAGACCACAGAAATTGCAGTTCGTCTTGCCGAAGATTATATTACTGCCCGATTTCAAAAAACAAAGGACATTTCATCAGACTCACCCCCATCAGCCGGTAAGAACTAATACTAATACGGTAGGAAACATTCCTGCTTCTACTACTCAAAGCACCAGCAAAGCAGGAAGAGGGTATAATCCAGACATTGTATGTCATGAATGTAGAGCTAAGGGACATATTGCAAGGTATTGTCCTAAGAAAAAGATAGAACAAGCACATTTAGCTCTAGCTAACTGGGGGGGAGTTTGTGGTACCAGTACAAGTGGGGCAGCACAAAGTTCTAGGCTTACTGGATTCAGGAAGTAAACAGACTCTTGTACATTCTCGATTACTAAGTGCAGCTCCTTCTCCAGATAAAGTATTTACAAAGGTGACATGTATTCATGGTGACACGCATTCTTACCCACTAGAAGAAATAGAACTGACTATACAAGGACAGGTACAAACTGTAAAAGTGGGTGTGGTGCCCAACCTCCCTGTACCAGTTATAATCGGACATGACAGTCCCTCCTTTCAGTCTCTGGTGTCTTCAAATATATGTGCTGCAGTAACCAGGTCACAGACTTACCCCCATCAACAAAAAGACACTTTAGAGCATCATTTTCCTTTGAACAGGACATCTATGGAGAACCAGGAAAGATGAGAAAAGCAGAAGACGGAGAAGAAGTGAAAACAAAAATGGACTGATAATCAATCCTATGATGTCAAAGATAAAGTGATATGGAATGTAAAAGAGTGTGAAAGGGATAATTTTGAGTGTTACAACAGGAGGATGAGGCTCTAAAATTATTGATCTCACAGGATAAGATTCAGGAAAGATGAGTAAAGTTAAAATAAGAAATGGTCTAATGTATAGAATTTGTGATAATCCAAGAACGAATGAACAAGTGGAACAATTGTTAGTCCCTGAAAAGTACCGTTCTCTTTTAATGAGCCTGGCTCATGATATTCCAATGGCCGGCCATCTGGGGAGAGACCGAACACTGAGTAGGTTATTACGTAGGTTTTTTTGGCCTGGAATCCATGAACAGGTTGCTAATTATTGTAAAACCTGTCCAGAATGCCAAAAAGTGGCAAAAGTATTAAAGAAAGAGACAGTACCATTACAACCTATGCCCTTATTCACTACCCCCTTTCAGAGGATAGCAATGGACATTGTAGGACCAGTACAGAAAAGTTCCAAAGGAAATCAGTATATTCTAGTAGTATGTGACTATGCCACAAAATATCCGGAAGCAGTTCCTCTACGTTCCATCACTGCTACTAGAATTGCTGAGGAACTGGGAAAGATTTTTAGTAGAGTAGGTATCCCTCAAGAAATACTCACAGACAGAGGCACTAACTTCTGTTCTAAAGTGTTGATGCGGTTGTACCAGATGTTGGGTATTGAAGCTATTAGAACAACACCTTATCACCCACAAACTGACGGTCTGGTAGAACGCTTCAACCAAACTATGAAAAAAATGATTCAAAAGTTTGTACAGGATGAGGGAAGACAGTGGGATACCTATCTCCCGTATTTAATGTTTGCATACCGTGAGGTGCCCCAAGCTTCAACCGGTTTTTCCCCATTTGAATTGTTATATGGAAAGAACCCCAGAGGCCCCCTAGATATAATAAAAGAATGGTGGGAAGAGAACAAAAAAACACAAAATAAATGCCCTCCTGAATATCTGCACCAATTACGGGAACGAATAAAAAGATATAGTCAATTGGCTCATGATACTAATCAAAACCAACAAGCTATACAAAAACAACAATATGATAAAGGTACAGGGGTTAAGTCATTCTCAGAGGGGGATCAGGTATTATTATTACTTCCCTCATCCGATAAGTTATTAATGAAGTGGCAAGGTCCATATAAAGTAATTCGCAAAGTTGGACCTGTCACTTATGAAATATACGTTCATGATAAAATTAATAAGAAACGTATTTATCATGTGAATTTATTGAAATCTTGGAAAGAAAGACCACCTGAGGTATGTGGGTATATCTATCCGGAAATAGATACTAGTGAGCTTGAGATAGCTTATCGTAGGCTGGAAGCAACAGGGGACCTGAAAGATATCAAAATAAATCCAGAGTTAACTCCTCAACAAACAATGGATATACTATCTGTAATACAATCATTTAAAAACACATTCAAAGGGACACCAGGGAAAATAAGCAGGGAAACTCATAATATTATAGTTTCTGAGAATACTCCCATTCGTCAGAAATCCTACCGTCTCCCTGGAAAGGTCAGGGAATCAGTAATCCAGGAATTAAAAAAAATGAAAGAAATGGGAATTATCGAATCTTCTCATAGTGACTGGAATTTTCCTTTAGTGGTTGTTAAAAAGAAAGAAGGAGGAGTGCGTTTATGCCTAGATTTCCGTCGTCTTAATGCCATTTCCAAATTTGATAGCTATCCCATGCCCCGAATTGATGACATATTAGACCACTTAGGTAATGCTCAATATTTTTCTACTCTTGATTTAACAAAAGGGTATTGGCAGATACCCTTAAAAAAAGAAGCCCGAGATAAGACTGCATTCAGTACACCCTTAGGATTATTTAGTTCACAGTAATGCCTTTCGGATTACATGGAGCCCCCGCTACATTCCAACGAATTATGGATAAGATTCTTGCACCTCATACTGCTTATAGTGCAGCATATCTGGACGACGTGGTGGTATTTAGCCCAACATGGGAGGAGCACTTATACCACTTATCTGAGGTTTTGACTGCTATTTCCAATGCTGGATTCACCATAAATCCAGAAAAATGCACTATAGGTATGCAAGAAACTAAGTATTTAGGGTTCTTGATTGGAAAAGGTGTGAGACCTGAGGTCTCTAAAGTCGATGCAGTAGCTAAATGTCCCAGACCAAGAACAAAGAAGGATGTGCGAGCCTTTTTGGGTTTGGCAGGTTATTATAGGCGGTTTATTCCTGCCTTTTCAACAATAACCGGACCTTTGTCCGACTTAAGGCGAAAACGTAATCCAGATAAAGTCATATGGACTCCAGAATGTGAGGAAGCTTTTTGTAAGATAAAATCTCTTTTATGTTCCTCTCCGATACTCCATACGCCCGATTTTACCACCCCTTTTATTTTGCAAACTGACGCTTCAAATCGGGGTATCGGAGCTGTATTAACGCAAAACATTGAAGGGGAAGAACATCCAATCATATATGTTAGTCGGAAACTTCATGAATGTGAGACCAAGTACTCAACTATTGAGAAGGAGTGCTTGGCCATTAAATGGGCTGTAGAAGCCTTACGATTTTACTTATGGGGTACAGAATTTATAATTTGGACGGATCATAATCCATTATGCTGGTTGCATAATATGAAAGATAGGAATCCCCGGATTATGCGGTGGTACCTCTCACTGTAGCCCTATTGTTTTGTAATTAAACACAGGGAATTGCCAATAGTAATGCGGATTTCCTATCAAGATATGGGACAGAAGAGAAATGTCCACTTAGCCCCGGGGTAATGAAGAATGATTCAGAGGATACTTGTCTTCCTCTTACTTGTTAAACTTCTGTAATGTAAATGGGACCCCGGGGTGGAGCCATGGAGAGGACGGCTGTGGCTCCATCAAAGGGGAGGAATTGAAAGAGTTCCTTTCTAAATAACCCCCCAGTCTCCTTTGTTTATTTTCTGTTGTCTTGTGGAGTGAATGCTGTCCGCTTTTGTGTGTGTGTGTGTTCTTGTTCAAAATATTAAGAGTTGTCTGGTAAATAGCTTGTAATAGCCTGGCCATCTATTACAAACTATTTACAATCCCCCTTCTCTATTCCTTATGGCACTAGGGTTTTCTAATGCCAGCCTCTTCCTTCTCTCTTTTGTTTTTAGGGTAGAGTTATTATAAAAATAAGAAATAACGTCAGTACAGCTTGGCTGGGTAGGTTGTAATTCCCAGTCGAACGTCCCTTAGAAAATAATTAAACCGTAGTGGTTGGGTTATAAGTAAAAGAAAAGAAATTAAACTGTTTTGTTTCTCAAGAGTAGGATTTTCATTCCGGTTATTTGTTGTATATTTAAGTAGAATATATCAACAGATACAAGTACTCACTCTTGAAATTTGGAGCACTAACTTTCCGGTAATTGTCCGTTTTCCTCCTCGCATGTGCGCACATTCGTGTAGCTCCACTCGCATCTTAGGTTTCTAATAAAATAAAAATAAAACTTAAAAATGAAGTCGTGGTTGTTTGGGAGTCTCTCCTTCTTTCAGAATTTATTTTTGTAGACTCTGGATGTGGCTTTTAGTTTCTCAATTTAGAGGATTACCAGTAGTTTCCCCAGTCTTCGCTGTTCTTTAGGAGCTGGCCGCCCTTGTCTGCCTGCTTTTATTTCAGCTAATCAGAGCGGGAACTCCGATGCTTTTGGAATGTTGTAGCAGCTCTAAAACTGATAAAATAAGAATTCATCAGTGAATTTTATAATTATAAATTAATTAGAGGATGGGAAGATAAAATATTTATGATATATCAAGTTTATTTCTAAAAGAAATGTTAAAATTTGATTGACTGGTTCAGGAACCAATCCTATTGTTTTCCACCCTTTATATTCCAAGCATTTGTTAAATGGGACAGATGAGGTTTTGGGATGCTGTGTTGTAAGCATCGGGAAGAATGTGGTAATTTTGCCTAATAATGGATTGTTTGCCTGTTTTCCTTGGGAAAAGCCTTACAGAACTGTCAGATATTTTTTTTTCTTTTGTTCGTGAAGTTCGTTTTTATTTTGATATTTGGTTTGCTCTTGCTGGTTCCAGTGAATAAAAGACTGTGGAAACAGAAATCCTCTCCTTGCAAGTATTCTTTGTTACCCTAGCCTCTCACACTGCATCTGACATTTATGCAGCTGCTACATGGCATGTAGCCCATACCTTCATAAGGCACTACAGTCTGGACATTGCCTCTCGACATAGAGCGGGGTTTGGCTTCGCAGTTTTGCAGGGTCTCCTCTCCTAAGAGAACTCCAACTCTCCTCTTACCTTTCTCTCGGGTTGGGTAGATTTCTGTACTGCTTGGGAATCAGTCCTGTGTCATTGCTGCAGGAGCTGACTCTCGAAGTAAGATAGTACAGTTATACAAGAACTTTCTGTAACAGTAGATTTTCGAGAGAAGCTCTTGCAGCAGGTATATTTCCCGCCTTCCTTCCCCCTAAGAGGTTTTCTGCTGCATACGACCTATTTTGACTGATACGGTTTGCTCCGTAAGATATTTACCTCGGTTCCCTGGTTCGGATCACGTTACGTCTGGATGCCGGAGTCTCCGGTGGAAGAACTGGGGCACATCAGGGACCGCCCACCCTTTATACCATGATGTCAGGGGTGGTCCCCGCCATAGACTGCCAGCTAGAAGTTTGTCGTGGGGTCCTGTCGCATGCCGGCTACAGTCCTGTGTTACCTACTGCAAGAACTTCTCTCAAAGATCTACTGTTATGGTAAGTCCTTACGTAACTATACTAAATGCTGTGTGCATATGTACTATATGCTATGGTCATCAAGCTTTCTACTGCCCCTCCCCATAAGCACCTGTGGGCACGGCCCCTAACCAAACTGCTGATCACCCTCCTACTGATGCTGTCTGGGAGTGTAGAGCTGCACCCTGGACCTCTCCCTCCCTCCCTCCCCGTGATCCAGCCCCTGCCTCACCCTCTCAGCTTCCCAGAGGTCTGAAACTGGTGCATCTGAACATACGTAGCCTGCTGACCAAAATACCCCTGCCGCAACCAACTGTACTCTCGCTTCACCCTAATGCCCTGATTAACACAGTCGTAGCTAAAGCCACACAATAAAGACCCCAAAATTGCCATCTCAGATTACACAGTCATTTGCCACGACCGGCCAGGCTGCAAACATGGTGCCGGTGTTGCCATGTATATCACATCCGCGCTGCAGTTCACAAATATCCCCCGTTCTCTTCCCACGCATGCCATCGACGCTGTACAAATAAAACTTGTCCTACCCCACACTGCACCTGTATTCGTCACAGGCTCTTACTGTGCACCTAATGTCCCACTGCCCCGCCATCTTTGACCACCTCGGAGATGTAAAAACACTGGCCTCGGGGTGAACTCTGTCCTTGGGGATTTTAATCAAAACTGTCTTCTCTCGTTCAAACTCCAGAATCCTGGATAAAGTTAATGCCCTAAACTTTTTTTCCAAATGATCGCCGAGACCACTCGCCTGAACCACAAAATGCTAAATCACTCTCTCCTTGACTGGTCACTTACCTCCTACCCTCACAGAATACTAGCTGCAGGCCTGCTTCCCCGACTCTCTTAGTGACCACCACATGACTTACATGGTCAGAAAAATCTTCCAGCCCAAAGCGCCCCACACACATCCTGCTGACCAGGTCCTACAAATCCCTTGACCTCACCTCTCTCCTACACAACCTGTCCACTACCAACTGTTCCTTCATACACCAAGCTTCGTCCACTGAAGCCAGTCTGGAGGGCTTCAAAACGAGGTACATTGCTATCTAGAACCAGTATGCCCTGCTTAGACAAGCTAGGGTGCATGGTGCCCACCTCCCCTGGATTACAGCCAACATCGTTGCCAGTCTCAAAGAGGCATGGCCTGGACAGCGTTTTAAGGAATCAGGCTTGCCACAAGCTCACCTAAAATACTGTGCTCTGTGCAACGCATGCACCAGGCTAATCTGCCAGGCAAAAGCCAATTTCTTCGAAACTGCCTTCCACACAAATATGAACCATCCAGCCAAGTTCTGGAAGGTCCTCAAATCTCTTTGTGCCCCCCCGTGCCCAGCCCCTAACGCCCACCCTAAACATGGGCACATCCACGGTTACTGACCTTCCAGCAGTAGCCACTGCTTTCAACTCCTTCACTAACTGCACTGTTATCCTTTCTCCCCCTCCCATCGGGCCTGACCAAACCCCGCCACCCTACCGCCACTCCTCCTTCGTCCAGCTACATCACTTGAGGTATACTACGCCTTAAATGCCCTCAATCTAACTAAGGGCAAATGCCCACCTCCCTTGATGCTAAAATGCTGTCCCTATCAGTCTCTGCCATTGCCTCACCCCTGGCAACTATATTCAACTTGTCCTTCTCCCTAGCCTCTGTACTGGCTGAGTGGAAGCACGCCACAGTCATCCCGCTACCCAAAGGAGGTAATCTCTCTGTCCCAGGAAACTACTGTCCCATTTCCCTTCTTCCCATACTGGCTAAAATCCTAAAAAAATTGTGTGCTCTCAACTTTCCTCCTTCCTTGACTCCTTTTCCTTCTACACCCCCTACCAGTCTGGCTTCAGGAAGTCCCACTCCACCACCTCCCTGCTGAGGCTCCTGGTTTCCATCCTCTGCCATGGAAAAGGGGCACATCGCATCTTTGTCGACCTAACAAAAGCGTTGGACACAGTCTCCCACTCCCTCCTCCTGACTAAGCTGGCCAGCACAGGGCTCTCTAGTTTGGCCACCGACTGGTTCCAATCATACCTGATTGTCCTAATGTAGTTTGTCAGGATTGGTAACTCCACCTCTGATCCTGTCCCTGTCTCATCAGGGGTGCCACAGGGCTTGGGCCACTCCTGTTCTCTGTCTTCCTAAATGTCTTGCCCTCTGCCTGCCCACATACCTCCATTCACATGTACGCAGATGACACGGTGCTGTATACATCCGGCCTCTCCCCTACTGATATGGCTACCACTTTGCAGCAGGACTTCAGCAGTGTTCAGCTTTGGTTTCGCTCCAGTCAGCTTCACGTTAACGCCAAGAAGACCGTCTACATGACCTTCGGCACAAGGCAGAGACTCTCGTGGCTTCACACCATGGACGGAACTTCATTGGAGGTCTGCACCTCCTTCAGATACCTCGGGGTCTGGCTGGACCAGCACCTTGACTTTTCTGTACGCATTGATGACATCCACAAAAAAACACCCTAGACTGGGTGCACTTTTCTGTAACCGTGGTTGCATCCTGCTGCCGGCCCACCGAGCAATTATACAGAAAATGATTCTACCAATTTTTGACTATGGAGATGTGGTCTACAGTGCCACGCCCAAGTCCACCCTGACCAGACTGGACTCCCTCTTCCATTCCTTCTGTCATTTCGCCCTTGCCTGTCCCTACTCCACCCACCACTGTACCCTCTACCAGGCCACGGGACTACCCTCCCTTCAGGACTGCAGATCGTCTCACTGTGCACGCCTCGCTGCCAAGTTCTGGCATCAGTCCTTACCTGCCTGCCTCTCCACAGTCCTGTCCGCCTACTCCCCCCCGAGCCTACGGGCTTAGGCAAAACAATTTACATCTACTGCAGACTCCCTACAGGGCCACCTCGACAGGCCAAGCAGCTTTCAGCTACCGTATGCCCAAACTATGGAACTCACTCCATCCAGACATACAGCTAACCTCTCCATCCCAGCGCATTTCTCATCCACCTGCTCATGCCCATAATCTCATCCTCAGCAAGGTCATCTACCCCCCTACTTCTCTGTGTTACTCTGTGCTACTTTTCATACCGTACAGATACACAGCTAATGGAGTTTATGCTACGCAGAGCAGCAGTATGTACAGATACATACTAACATACTAAAATGCCAGCAGAATAGGCCTAACGGTCTTTCGTGTCTGCTCGTTTGGTCAGTCCCCAACCTGGGTGCTGACCTTGCTGTCCCCCTCGCCTTCTCTGGCTTCTCCCTTCCCAGTTCCGGATATTCTTGCTGCATTGGATTTTGCTTCCAGAACCCTTCCCCTGTACCTGTCCCACCCCCTCTTGAACCCCTCCACTGTCTCTGCCTCCACCAGCCCCTAGGCAGTGCATTCCATGGCTCTACCACCCTCTCAGTGAGTAGCACCTCCTCCTTTCTCCCTGAATCTTCCCCTCCAGCTTCCAGCCATGCCTCTAGTGGCCCTTTCCTCCTTCCTTGAAGCACCCCAACTGTTCCTCCCTATTTACCCTCTTCATGTACCTAAAGACCTCTATCATGTCCCCGGTCCCTTCTCTCTTCCAATGTGTACATATTTAGCTCTTCGAGCCTCTCCTCATAGGTCCTGTCCCCAAGCCCCAAATCATTTTGGTTGCCCTCCTCTGGACCCTCTCCAGGAGGTTAATGTCCCGCTTTAAGTGTGGCCTCCAAAACTGCACGCAGTACTCAAGGTGCGGCCTCACCAAGCAGTTATACAGAGGGAGTATCACTTCCCTCCTTCTGGAGGTGATCCCCCTAGCGATGCATCCCAGCATAGAAACATAGAAGTTGACAGCAGATAAGGACCGCAAGGCCCATCCAGTCTGCCCGTTTCTTTTTCTACCTTATAAATGTGCCATCGGCCTTTGCTCTGTCAGTGACCTATCTATTCATAGTCATTTGTATTGCTCCCTTATGCCTATCCCATGCCTGTTTGAAGCCCTGCACTGTATTCATAGCCACCACTTCTTGTGGTAAGCCATTCCATGCATCTACCACCCTTTCTGTGAAAAAGAATTTCCTCACATTCCCCTTAATCGGCCTCCTCTAATCTCATGCTGTGTCCTCTTGTCCTGCTATTTTCTATATTTAAACATGTTACACTCTTTCACCTTGTTTATGCCCTTAAGGTGTTTAAATGTCTCTATCATATCACCTCTCTCCCTCCTTTGCTCAAGGGTATACATATTGAGCTCCGTTAATCTGTCCTCATATGTCTTCTGATGCAGTCCCTGCACCATTTTGGTTGCCCTTCTCTGGACTGCCTCAATTTGGTTAATGTCCTTGTGAAGGTGTGGCCTCCAATACTGCGCAGTACTCCAGATGGGGCCTACCCAATGTCTTGTACAGAGGATTATTACCTCCCTCTACGACTTGTGATACCCTACTAATACACCCTAACACCCCTAGCCTTACCTACTGCTTTAGAGGTCTGCTTGGATGATTTTAGGTCATCAGATGATGATGCCCAAGTCTCTTTCTTCCTTTGTGACTGCTAGCAACTCCTCCCAGCCTATAAGTGGCTTCAGGGTTTCTCTTCCCTATGTGCATGATTTTGCACTTTTGCATTAAATCCCAGTTGCCACTCTTCTGACCATTCTGCTAGTTTATCCAGATCTCTTCTCATTCTGCCCACCCCATCTGGATCATCTACTCTGTTGCAGATCTTGGTGTCATCTGCAAACAGACAAGCCTTACCCTCTAGTCCATCTGCGGGGTCACTAATGAAGATGTTGAATAGGACTGCCCCAGGACTGATCCTGAGTACCCACTTGTGTCTTGCATCTCTTCTGACTGTATACCATTTACCACCACTCTCTGTTTTCTGCCAGTCAACCAGTTTGCCACCCAGTTGACCAACTTCTGACCCACCCGAGCCTACCTAGCTTATTTATCAATCTTCTGTGGGACAGTGTCAAAAGCTTTGCTGAAGTCAAGGTGGCGACATCAACTGCTCCCTTGGTCCACCACTCTGGTTACCCAGTCAAAGAAATCTATGAGATAAGTTTGACAGGACCTTCCTTTGTAAACCCATGCTGTCTTGGATCCTGTGCCCCTATGGATTCCAGGTGTTGCACTATCCTTTCCTTAAGAAGTGCCTCATAATCTTGCCCACTACTGAGGTAAGACTGACGGTTCTGTAGTTCCCGCCTCCTCCCTGCTACCACTCTTGTGGGTGGGATCACATGAGCCCTTCTCCAGTCTTCTGGGACCTCTCCTGTGCTCAGAGACTCACTAAACAATTCTGCTAATGGCTCTGCTAGTTCCTCCTTTAGCTCCTTAAGTACCCTGGGATGTATGCCATCAGGTCCCATTGCCTTATCCACCCCGAGCTTAGCAAGCTCTTGTAGGACCCTTTCTTTTGTGAAGGGAGTAGTGCTCACCTCCCTCCCCCCTGTGTCCATGATGCTGAGCTGTGGGCCCTGCCCTACCTTCTCTTCAGTAAATACTGAGCAAAAGTATCTATTTAGGATAGATGCCTTTACAGGTCCTCCTCCTCACATGCTCCTTTTCTCCATTAAACTTAGCATACCCCGCTGGACTTTCTCCTTTCACTAATGTATCTATAAAGTCTTGTCACCTTCTTTACTGTTACGTGCTAGTGTTTCTCAGTTTGGGACTTTGCCTGCCTGCCTTACCTGCTGCTCCCTTAGGGCAGTTTGGTATGCCTCCCTATCTTCATCCGCTGTGTTCCCTTATATTTTCTGAAGGCCAGCCTTTTGGCTCTGACCTTTTCTGCTACTGTATTTGAGAACCAAAGTGGTTTCCTTCTTCTTTTGCACTTCCTTTCTGTCTAACACAATGGGATGTTGCTTCAAGTATTGTATCCTTAATGCTTGCCCACTTTGCCTGTACCTCCTCACCTGTGTTTCTTTTGCCAGGGCTAGCTTAACTCTGTTGGCCATCTTATCAAAGTCAGCTCCTCTGAAGTCCCATATTTTTGCCTTGGAATGGGATGATTTAGATGTAGTAGCCAATTGAACCATACCATGTGATGGTCACTGGCCCCGGTGACCCTCCACCTGGAGATCTGTGATCCTTCTTTGTTAGTCAGTACTAGATCTAGGATAGCCCTGTCTCTTGTGGGTTGCTGCACCAGTTGTTTGAGGCCCTCCTGCAGGGAATCCACTATGAGGCTAGTTCTGGCAGATGTTCCTGCTGGTATTGACCAATCTGTATCTGGCATGTTGAAGTCTCCATTATCAGAACCTCCCTTTAGCTGTCATGTTTTGTACATCTTCTAACAGTAATGTGTCTGTGTCCTCCCTCTGGTCTGGGGGCTGTAGACAACCCCAGTTCTTATGGCTGTCCCATTTCCTGTTTCAGGTGACCCACAGTTCTTCTGGCTCCTTATGTGTATTCTGAATTTCTGTAGCTTTGATATTTTCATTAACATACAGGCCACTCCTCCCCCTTTTGACCTCGGTCTCTTCTGAACAATACATAGCCAGGTACTGAAGTCTCCCAAGTGTGGTTACTGGTAAACCACGTCTCACTAATTGCTACTATGTCCAGTTTAGCCTCTGACATTATTGCCTGCAGGTCTGGGATCTTATTTCCCAGGCTGTGAGCATTTGTGTACATGATTTTCCATTGGCCACAGCATCCTGTTGGCCTTGGCTGCTGCCCTCCTACAAGTCTCAGAGTTGTTCATCTTGACATCCGCCACCACCCCCAGGTCCCTCTCAGCCATCGAGACTTGTAGCATTCCCCACCCCCCCCCCCGGGGTGTACACTTGACCTGGGTTTCTGGCCCCCAGGTGGAGTACCTTGCATTTCCCTGCATTGAACCTCAGCTTCCACTTTCTAGACCATCTTTCCAGAGCCTCCAGGTCCCCCTGTAGGGCCACCCTCCCCTCCTCCCCATCCACCACTGCCCCCCGTTTCGAGTCATCTGCAGAGAGACTCATCTCACTCCTGATTCCTGTCCTTATGTCAGATACGTAGGCGTTGAACAGAAGGGGCCCAAGGACTGATCCCTGTGGGACCCCACTAATGACCCTCCTTGGGGATGAGACTATCCCACCAACTGGAGCCAATTGCCTATCCATCTGATCATCTGGTTCCCCACCCTATTTCTCCCAGCTTATCCAACAGGCCCACGTGAGGAACAGAGTCAAATGCCTTGCTGAAGTCTAGAAAGAGGACATTCACTGGTCTACCCAGGTCCAAGGCACTTGTCACCCAGTCATAGAACTCCACCAGGTTTGTCTGACACGATTTCCCTGGGATGAATCCATGCTGTCTATCGTCCAGGCACTCTGACTTATCCAGGTCCCCCAGCCTCTCCTTGACAATGCCTCCATCACCTTGCCCACCACGAGGTCAGGCTTACAGGCCTGTAGTTCCCTGCCACCTCCCTTGATCCCCCTTGTGGATAGGCACTATGTGCCACCTTCCAGTCTTGGGGCACCCACCCTGTCCTCAGAGAGATGGTGAAAAGCTCTGCCAGGGGTTTTGCCAGGACATCTGCAAGTTCCTTCAGCACTCTGGGATGTAATTTATCCGGCCCCGGTGCTTTCTCCATCTTAAGGGAGCTGAGGGCTTCCCTCACTCTCAGCTGTGATTTCCACTTCCGGTACCCCTTCTCCCTGCTTAGCCCTCCCCCCACCTGCCAGTGATGCCTCCCGCTCTCCCCAGACCTGCCGATCAGTAAGGGTCCCCTCCTCAGTATCTCTGTCTCCTCCCATGTATGATGCAGCACCCCCATTTTCCCTGGTGAAAACTGAGGTGAAGTACTCATTTAGTACCTCAGCCTGCTCCCCTGGGTCTTGTGCCCATCTCTCCCCTGATTTAATCCTGCTAATCTGCCCCTTCACCCTTCGTTTTTCCCCAATGTATCTAAAGAACCCCTTGTTCCCTCTCCTAATTTCCCTGGCCAGGTTCTGCTCCTTCCTTGCCTTAGCCGCCCTCATTACACAGCTAATGGATTTTATTCTGTATAGAGCAACAGTATGTACAGATACACAGCTAATGAATTTTATACTATACAGAGCAGCAGTATGTACAGATACACAGTTAATGGAGTTTATACTACGCAGAGCAGCAGTATATACAGATACACAGCTAATGGATTTTGTACTACATAGAGCAGCAGTATGTATAGATACACTGCTAATGGAGTTTATACTACACAGAGCAGCAGTATGTACAGATACACTGCTAATGGAGTTTATACTACACAGAGCAACAGTATGTAGATACACTGCTGATGGAGTTTATACTACACAGAGCAGCAGTATGTAGATACACTGCTAATGGAGTTTATAGTACACAGCAGCAGCATGTACAGATACACTGCTAAAGGATTTTGTACTACACAGAGCAGCAGCATGTACAGATACACTGCTAATGGAGTTTATGCTACACAGAGCAGCAGTATGTGCAGATACAGAGCTAATGGAGTTTATACTACACAGAACAGTAGCATGTACAGATACACTGCTAATGGAGTTTATACTACACAGAGCAACAGTATGTACAGATACACAGCTATTGGAGTTTATACTACACAGAGCAACAGTATGTACAGATACACAGCTATTGGAGTTTATACTACACAGAGCAGCAGTATGTACAGATACACAGCTATTGGAGTTTATACTACACAGAGCAGCAGTATGTACAGATACGCAGCTGATGGAGTTCATACTACACAGAGCAGCAGTGTGTACAGATACGCAGCTGATGGAGTTTATACTACACAGAGCAGCAGTGTGTACAGATACGCAGCTGATGGAGTTTATACTACGCAGAGCAGCAGCATGTACAGATACACAGCAGTGTGTACAGATATGCAGCTCATGGATTTTATACTACCCAGAGCAACAGTTATGTACAGATACGCAGCTCATGGATTTTATACTACCCAGAGCAGCAGTATGTACAGATATGCAGCTCATGGATTTTATGCTATGCACAGCAACAGTATGTACAGATACGCAGCTATTGGATTTTATGCTACGCAGAGCAGCAGTATGTACAGATACGCAGGTAATGGATTTTGTACTATGCAGAGCAACAGTATGTACAGATACGCAGCTGATGGAGTTTATACTACGTAGAGCAGCAGCATGTACAGATACACAGCTGATGGAGTTTATACTACGCAGAGCAGCAGCATGTACAGATACACAGCTGATGGAGTTTATACTATGCAGAGCAGCAGTATGTACAGATACACAGCTGATGGAGTTTATACTATACAGAGTAGCAGTATGTACAAGCACAACAGCATAGTGGATTATATACAGTAGTAGAGTTGTCATTGGACCACTTAGGCTGCAAAGTGTATTCCTCGGCCACCTGTATGGTCAGGTCACTTAATTTTTTGTTTGCACACATGCTGATATACCAGAAATCGCTATGGAATAAGGCCATGGACCTGGCCAAAATTCAACTTGACATCCAGCAAGACTCGACTGTTAGCAGTCCCCCAGTCTGGTGCTGATGTCTGCAAGCACATCTTTAGGTGCTCCTATGACTCGGCAGACACTGCCGCCAGGGCTATGGCCACCAGAATATGTCTAAGGCACCACTCCTGGCTGAGGGTATCAGGATTCCGCCAGGACCTACAGCACGCCATCCTTGATACTCCTTTCCATGGTCCAGCCCTTTTTGGTCAGGAGGTTGAAAGCTGATAACCGGCCTACAGGACTTGGGTAAAGCAGATCTTATCTCTGTCAATCTTCACCATTCATCACAGATGGGTACTGGCTGGAGGTCAGGACCCCACAGAAACCTTTTTTTTTTTTTTTTAAAGGATAGGCGGAGCCGACGCAGCATCAGCGCCGCCCTGGGGCGATGTACTACGTGGGCTGGGATTAGCCGTTGGCCGCGTCAACTCCGCCTGCCTACCAGTTCTTCGTCTCCGCCGTCGGGTCGCCCGTGGGAAGCCAGCTGAAGAGATTTTCAAACTTTTAGGCCTTAGCCTTTTTGTCGTCGACAGTCCGTCGGTTCCTGCTAGTTCTAGTCTGCCCTACTTGGCGTCGCTGGTAAGATCTTTCCATTTATTTTACAGTATAGCGGCGTCGAGTCTGTTTTGGTGTTTTTCCTTAGGTCATGTCGCGGTCGGAGGGCAGAAGTGCGTCTAGGCGGGCGGCCCCATGCGTCGGTGCCCGTGCGGCCGCCGATGCCCGTTACCAACCAGCATGACCGGTGTCTCTCGTGTCTTGGCCGCTTCGACATGGATTACGTGCGACACCTGCTTCTCCATGGACCGCCCGCTCCTCGAACAGCGCGTTTAAAGTAGGCGAGCTCCGCCCGACTTCGGGAGGATTCGCACTGGTCTGGCCAAGCCGCGCTTTCTCGGCCTTTCCTCCGGGTCCCCTCGCGGTTCTGTACAGACCGAGGAGGAGGGAACCTCGGCCTCTTGTAGCCTAGCCTTGGCGAGGCTCCTTCTGCAGCGCGGAGGCCCAACCCACTTCCTCCCGGGAGGCGGGGCGGCGGCTGTTGCAATCACCCCTTGGTGAAGGCTCCCAGTGTCACCCCGGTCCAGAAGGCCTGGGTCGATGCCGTCGGGCCTTCAGGCCGCTCGTGGTGCCGTGGGCCCTGTCAGCGCCGACTCGTCTTCGACACTGTGGGCTTGGCGCCATTCAGGGTGCCAACCTGCCTTCGCGCGCCGTGACCCTATATCTGTCGCCTTCGCCATGTCTCACTGGTGCGTCCTCGGCGCTGAGGTTGAGCACGCGCCATGGGACCTCGGATCATCCGTCGGTGCTCTGGTGCCACTCGGCGCCGAGGGTGTTCGATGCAGAGTCCGCCTTTGGAGTTGGCGGCACGCTTCAGTCCTCGCTGCTGCGCGGCGCCGAGCTGTTGGAACTCTGTCGGGCGCTGTCTCTGTTTCTGGTACCGCCCTGGTGCGGTGGACTTGATGGTGCGCGCTGGCCCTAGTTCAGGACCTTTGGCCCGTGCTGCCCTGCCACCTTCTGCCAGCACCGCTTTCGGGGCTGCGGAGGGTGCAGGTGCCGCCTTGGCCACTGCTTTGACTTCTGGGCCCTTTGGTAAGGTCGCCTTCCCTCCCCCTCCTACTGTTTGGCTTAGGGCCTCAGACTCTGCCTCTTCGGAGTCGGGCTCGGAGTCGAACGGGCAGTCACACCCTTCGGGATTGTCTGCAGAGGAGGACGAGCCGGTGGTCTCCACGACGGGTCTCAGTCAGCCTCCTACTGAAGTGCGTCTGGTTCCCCCCGAGGTTAGGGTCAGTGGCACTGACCAGCAGGCTGTTGTACATGCCACCATTGCCATGCAACCTGGCCTTGGGGGGGTTCCTTGACCCCTCGCCGGTGGTACCCCCACCGGTGGTGTGTCTCGATTGCCCAACTTTGGGGCCTATCGGGAAGCCCACGGGAGGGAAGGGTGCTGCTCCCTGGGTCTCCCCTACGGGGGCAGCCTAGAGTTGCCAGCTTCCTAGGCTGGCCCTTTCGAGACTAGGACCCTCTCGGACTCCGAGGGTCGAGGTGTGGGGTCGGCCAGCCTTTCTCTGGGATCCACCCAGGCTGGCTGAGGCCGGGCGCGGACTTCGCCCTTCCCCTTCTGGTTCCTTGAGGGGTCCCATTCTTTGGAGGCAGGGGACCGTCCTTCTGGATCTATCTGGCCCGGTCGCCTCACTTGGGGATTCTTCTGGGCGCAGCCTAGGCAGTACCAGCGTGGTTGTACAGCTGCGGAGTCTTCCAGGACACCCTCCGCGGGGGTCCATGGTCCGCTCCCTAGCCCTGGCAGAGGTCAGCCGACTTCCTCTCTCGGCTCTGCCCCTTCCCCTCTGCCACCTTCTCCAGCGTTCCCAGGTATTCTTGGTCCTAGCGGTGGCTGCTCGGTTCCCTGCCTATGTTAGGGCCATGGACAGCCAGGTTTTTTAACCTCCCCCAAGCAGCCACTCTCAGAACACATGGACCTCCAGCTCCTTATCCCCTCTTCAGGGGGAGAGGAACCGTCTGTCCATATCTCTCCTGCCGCTGATCTCTCCAAGTATCAGCGTTTCCTCGTGAGGATGATGGAGGACCTTCACCTCTCTCCCCTGTCCGTGAGCAATCCTGAGCATGCGGCGCACGCCTTTCTAGGCGATTTCAGTGCGGCCACCCTTGTGGTGCCGCCCTGGCCTGCTCCCTTTCGGGAGGCGTCCATGCGTTTCTGGCAGAGGCCCTTCTCCGGAGTTCCTGCCCCTAGGGACCTCAGCCAGAGGTATTGCACTCCCCCAGAGTCTCCAGGTTCTATGCCTCATCCACAGTCCGGATTGACGCACCTGGACACTCCTGACAGGCTTCGCGCCCTCCACCGTGACCGGCCCCCAGATCAGGATTCTTCAGATTTTGATTTCTGGGGGAGGAGGACTTTCTACTCGGCACGGTTGCTTCTCTCCATCTCCGCTCATCAGGCCCACTATGCAGCCTACAACAGGTTCTTGTGGTCAGCGCTGGGTCAGATCCTAGCTGCTTTGCCTGACTCGGAGCAAACCAGGCAAGCCATCGCACTCTCTGCACGTGGCCTGAAGCTAGCAAGGCACCAAGCAAGGGCATCTTACGACGCCAATGAGGTAGCTGCCAGGGTAGTAGGGACAGTGATCTGCACCAGGAGATCGGCATGGCTTCGCCTTTCCCGGTTGTCACCCTTGGCCCGGTGTAGGGTGATTTGCTCCGCTCACCAGGGAACATATCTCTTTTCCCGTATGGCGAGACGACGTTTGTCAGGGCAAATTCCTTCCCTCTCTGGGGGAGACCCCGTCTCGCTCTCCCCACTCTCGGGCCTCCTCAGGCCCAGAAGGTTCCCACCTTAGTGTGTCACCCACTGAGGGCTAAGGGACACTGTCCCTTAGGGTGCAATTAATCAACCCCTTCAGGGGCTTGACTCACCCTTCTGTGATGAATGGTGAAGACTGATACAGATAAGATACAGAAATTACGCTACACGTAATTATGATCTTTCTGTGTATCTTCACCATTCATCACAATCCCGCCCGCCATCCCCCTGGGGCTCCAGTCTCTGGATCCTCCTCCCTCTGTGCCTACCCCTCTTTTTGAGCGGGGTAAAGTTGGGACACACAGGGGGGTAGTTTTCTTCCCTAAGGGGTACAGTTCGAGTGGCACTTCTTCTCTACTACTTATCTTCACCCCTATGGGGTGAGAACTGGTGGTTGCCCTCCTTCTGTTATCCATCTGATTTATAAAAAAAAAAAAAAAAGGAACCCCCTTTTTTTCACCAAATATCTTTACAGAGAGAGTACTGAGTCCCTGTACCCTGTCCTTTTCCAGAATAGCCGACTCTGCTTTGGGGTATTGCCAGTTATTCTGTGCCTTGAATTCTGGCAAATGAGCTTTGCTACTCCTTGCAGTCCTATACAGTCTGGTGACGGACAAGGGTCCCGGATCCTTGTTACCTCTCACTCTCTCCTAAATTTTCTCCCCTCCCTTCCCCCGCTTCCAGAGATTGGGGCCCTACCCAATCCCCTTAGTCTCATCTCTTCTATGTTGTTCTCTCACTCCTTTTGGTTCGGTTTTTCCTTTCCTTTTTCTGTCCCTTGGACTCTCTTGTCCCACCCTCCATCCCTTCCTCTTATCTCTCCGGTGACTCAGAACTGGTAGGCAGGCAGAGTCGGCGCCTTCTGGCTTACATCCTCGGCGCACACGACACGCGCCTCGAGGGCGGCGCCGATGCTGCGTCGGCTCCGCCTATCCTTTTCAAAAAAAAAAAGGCTCCTGCGGGGTCCTGACCTCCGGCCAGTACCCATCTGTGATGAATGGTGAAGATACACAGAAAGATCATAATAACGGTAGGTACGTAATTTCTATTTTTGGAGGTCCACAAAATGTACAGATCCAAACCAGCCACGTCCAGGCGCTGCTCCTTTCGTAGACAGCAGGGCCAACAAGGAAGGAAATAGCAGCACAGAGGGGGTTACAAGAGAAAGGGTGCCTCCCTGTTCTCAGGTACACAGGGACCCAAGAGCACTAAGAACACCAGAGCTCCCTTGTCCACTCCAGCAACCTCTGCATGACTTCCTGACTGCCCCCCCCGGCAGAGTTGCAGGGGGAGGCAGTAGGCAGAAGATTCTCCCTTTACCTCGATGGCTGGTCCAGTATCACCACGGATCAATGGGTATTACAGATCGTAGAGCGAGGTTATGCTCTGGAATTCATTCAGATCCCTCCAGGCAACCCACCTATTCGCTCCCATTGCCCCCATCCCATGCAGGTCTTGGAGCAGAAATGCAAGCCCTCCTGAGCAAGAAAGCAATCCAAGCAGTGCTACCATCTCAGAGGAAAGGGATATTACTCCCACTTCTTCCTTGTCCCGAAAAATACAGGGGACCATCATCCCATCCTGGACCTCAGTCAACTGAACACCTTCATCGAATACAAAAGGTTCAGGATGGTGACTGCTGGGATTGCTGCCCATGCTTCACCAGTGGGACTGGCTATATTCCCTGGACATGCAGGACACCTTCATGCATATAAAGATACTGCCATCCCACAGAAAATACCTCCGCTTTACTTTCCAGGGAAAGCACTACCAGTTCAGAGTGCTACCATTTGGCCTTTCTTCAGCACCCAGGGTGTTCACCAAGTGCCTGGCAGTAGTGGTGGCAGCAGCTCTCAGGGGCATTATGTCTACCCCTACCTCGATGACTGGCTATTAACAGCTCCCACAAAAGATCAGCTCTCTGGAAGACACCTTTCACCTGTTCCAAGGTCTGGGGGTTACCTTGAACCTTCCCAAGTCATCCCCAAGTCCCACCCAGAGTTTACAGTGCATAGGGGCAGTCCTGGATACTATCCAAGGGAGGGCCTTCGTTCTCTCAGACAGGGAAGACTGACTAAGGGCACTGGCTCGGAGAGTTATCTCCACAAAAGAGGTTCCAGACAGAATGGTACTACAGTTGCTAGGCCACATGGCAGCTGCCATCATAACAGTCCCCTTAGCTCATCTGCACATGAGGGTTCTCCAATGGAACCTCAGGGTTCAGTGGGACCAGCGCTTGGACAGCCTCAAGCAGTCAGTCCAAGTCTCCAAAGCAATGTGTCAGACTCTGGAATGGTGGCTCACCCCTTTCCGGTTAGAATCCAGAGCTCCCTTCCAAAGTCCCGGTCCTCAGCAGATCCTAACAACGGATGCCTCGGGACTACGGTGGGGAGCACATTTCAGAGACCATCATACAAAAAGGACTTGGACCTCTTTGGAACACAATCTCCACATAAATGTGTTGGAGACGAAAGCCGCCCTGTATGCCTTACTGGCGTTCCAGACGATTCTCCTGCCAGGGCCCCTACTGATCCAGTCAGACAACATGCCAGTGGTCTTCTACATCAGCAAGCAAGGGGGCACACGCTCTTACCCTCTTTGCAGAGAAGCCATGAGAGTCTGGTACTGGGCAGTGGAGCACAACCAGGAACTCACAGCGTTTCACGTTCCAGGAGTTCAAAACACCATAGCCGACCGTCTCCACCGCTATCAGTCTCAGGCTTACAAATGGTAGCTACTGCAGGATGTAGTAGACAAGCTTTTCAAAAGGTGGGGCCTTCCAGAACTGGACCTTTTTGCATCCACACTCATACGAACATATGAAATTGCCAGCAGAAACAGGCCTCCCAGTCTATCGAGTCTGCTGAAGTGTGCAGCTAGCACCTCATCTTGCAGCTGCCCCTCCTGCTCCTCTCTTCCCAGTATCCCTTCCCCTGTCCCAAACCCCCTTGAAACCGCCCACCGTCTTACAGGACACTGTCTCGTCTGGTAAGGTGTTCCATTTGTCCACCACTCTTTCAATGAAAAAGTCTCCTCATTTCCCTCCTGAATCTTCCCCCTTCCAATCTCAGTCCATGCCCTCTTGTGCCCCTACCCCTTCTCATCTGGAAAATCCCTTGTGTTAGTCTTGTTTATCCCCTTCAGATACTTAAAGGTCTTGATCATATCCCTCCTTTCCTCCAGTGAATACATATTCAGCTCTCCCAGCCTGCCCTCTCTAATCCCTGGATCATCTTTGTGGCTCTTCACTGCACCCCCCTCCAACAATCTGATGTCCTTCTTCAGGAATGGGCACCAGTACTGCACGCAGTACTCCCAAGTGGTTCCTGACCAATGACCCATACAGGGGCAGGATAACCTCCCTCCTTTTGGAGGAGATCCCTTTTGCAATACACCCCAGCATTTTTTGGCTTTTGCTGCCGCCTTCCTCCACTGAGCAGAGTTGTTCATGCTCCCCATAATGATCACTCCTAGGGCCTTCTCCTCTGTGGCGCTCCCCAGCTGTACTCCATTCAAGTGATAATCCCTCCCCTGGTTCCTGGCTCCAAAGTGCAGAACCTTGCACTTTGTGACGTTGAACCCCAACTGCCATGTTTCCGCCCACTCCTGCAGCTTAGTCTGGTCCTCCTGCAACCCCTTCCACCCCTCTACATCATCAACCACAGCTCTCGTCTTGGTATTGTCTGCGAACAGGCGATGCCTGCTCTGGATCCCATGTGGGATATCTGCAATAAAAATCCCAAACAGCACCGGTCCCAGTACTGATCCCTGTGGTTCCCCGCTTGTCACTGCTCTCAGTAACAAGAGCCTCCCACCACCACCACCCTTTTCTGCCTTCTTTTCAGCCAGTTTGTGATCCATTTCACCATTTTTGGTCCTGCCCCCACATATTCCAGTCCCTTCCCCACCTCCCATATGGCACTGAATCAAAGGCCTCACTGAAGCCTAAATACAGGACATCCACTGCTTGTCCCTTGTCCAGTTCCCACGTCACCCAGTCATAGTACTCTACACGGTTTGTCTGGCAGGATCTGCCTGCTACAAACCTGTGCTGTTGACCATCCTGGAGCCCGTTTTCCTCCAAGAAGCTCACTAGCCTCTCTTCTAGGATGGTCTCCATGAGCTTTCCCAGAATCGATGTGGAGCTCACTGGCCTGTAGTTTCTTGGTTCATCCTTTGGGCCACTTTTGTGGATGGGCACCACATGGGCCATTCTGCAGTCCTGTGGTACATATCCCATGTCCAAGGAGGTATTGAACAGGTCAGCCAGTGGCCCCGCCAGGACCTCTGCCAACACCCTTAGTACCCTGGGGTGAATTTCATCAGGTCCAGGTGCTTTGTCCACCCTTAATGCCCTCAACCCATCTAGTACCCTGTTCTCTGTAATCCCTACATCTGTCGTCTCCTCTCCCCCACCCCCCTTGCCTGGGTATCTGCCCCCCTTCTCCTGCGTGAATACAGAGCAGAAGTATTCGTTCAGTGCCTCTGCCTGCTCCATCCCTTTCTCGTCCGCCCCATCCTTCTTAATCCTCACCAGCTGATCCTTGCTCCTTCTCTCTCAAGTGTAGCGGAAGAAGTATTTTTCTCCACTTTTGATTCCCTGCACCAGTCTCAGCTCCCTGGATGCCTTGGCCACCCTGACCAGTGTGGTAACCTCCCTGGACTTTTCCATGTACATATCCTTATCTTCACCCCTCCCCGATTTCCTTTACTTTCAAAATGCTGCCCTCTTGGCCCTCACCCCTTCCATAACCTCCTGTGTCAGGCAACTGGGTTTCTTTGCCCTTCCCTTCCTAGTGCAAGACTCTGTAGCCTCCACCAGCCCTTCCTTTGTGGTGTCCCATTTCTGGTCTGCATCCAGGGAACAGGGAACCCTAGTGCACCCGAATCTTCAGTCTCTGCATCTACATGCATGGCTCCTGCAGACCTAGTCGGGGACAGATATGGGGTGTCTTCAAGGGTAGCCGAGGTCCTGGTGGTCGCGAGGAAACCCTTGACTAGGGCCATGTATGCCATGAAATGGAAACGCTTCTGCCAGTGGGTGTCATCCCGTTTTCTGGATCCTTTCACTTGCTCGGTGAATTCGGTACTGGAGTACCTTCTTTCCCTGTCTGACAAGGGTCTCAGCTATTTGTCTATAAAGGTACACCTTTCTGCACTGTCAGTCTACCTATGGAGGAAAGACCTTGGCAGTTGGACTTGTCCAAGACCTTTTTGCACAGCATTATTATTTATTTATTTAGCTTTTGTTAACCAGGTAAGTACACTAGACAAACACATGCCTATTTTCAGGTTTGACCTTGGAGAGTACAGGAAATCAAAGAACATACAGGGTGGGATATTCAGAAGGGTTGCATGTAGCACCGCAACCCACTGATGCGCCCCAGCGCAATATTCAAGGGGTGATTGTGCCAGGCACAAATCCCGATGCGCCAGAGCGCATCAGTAATGTGTGCGGCACAGGTGGGGGGGGGCGTGCCCATGCATACTCTGCACATCCTGATATTCAACCCGGAATGTGCTGAGCCCATGCATGTGTAACCCCTACCTGCACTGCACACAGGTGAGCCCTCCAAAAAAGGAGCAACGGCTGTCCACCCACAGGTGAGCTGCCGTATTGCAGGGCGCAACACGGCAGCTGCCACCTGGGGTGGCCACCCGAGCTCCGGCTGCACCTTCGTGGAGGTGCCCCCCCATGCCCAGACGTGGGCATAATTAAAATTAAATACAGTTAACTCTATCCCTGGTGGTCCAGTGGACCGCTCGCAGCCTGATCGCGGGCATATGTTGTAAATGTGACAGTCCTATGTCCCTGGTGGTCCAGTGGACCACTCGCAGCCCGATTGTGGGCATAATTATGTTTAAACACAGTCAGCCCTATCCCTGGTGGTCCAGTGGACCGATCGCAGGCATAAGTATATTTGTAACAGTGAACTCTATCCCTGGTGGCCCAGTGGACCGTTTGCAGCCCGATCGCGGGCATCTGTAGTAAAAATTATTAGTCCCCACCCCCACTGGGCCCCACCACCCCGCCTCCCTGGTCAGCGGCGGGTGGCAGCTCCCACCTACTTGCGCCACTGACTGACACCGTACGGTAGGCTGTCGTCCATTGGTCCACAGCATGAGCCAATGGGCGGCAGTCTGTACCAGACTACGCAGTCCAGATATGTGACATATCTGGACTGTGTAGTACGGCACGGCTGCACGCCCATTGGCTCATGCTGTGGACCGATGGGTGTACAGCCCTACCGCATTTGATATCAGTCGGTGGGAAGCTGTCATCTGCCGCTGACCGGGGAGCGGGCGTGGGGCTCAGTGGGCGGGTGGGATGGGGTACCGCTGACCACAAGGGATGTGGGACTGATAGTTTTACTACAGATGCCCGCGATCTGGCTGCAAGCGTCCACTGACCACCAGGATAGGAGTCACTGAACAATATGCTTATGCCCGCGATCGGGCTGCAAGTGGTCCACTGGACCACCAGGGATAGTGTTCACTGAATTTAAATATACCTATGCCCGCAATGAGGCTGCAAGCGGTCCACTGGACCACCAGGGATATAGGATGATTATGATATTTTACATATGCCCACAATCTGGCAGTGGGGCACTTTATCGTGATGTGCAGAGGGCATCGGTCCCAGACGGCTGCAGCCTGGCAGGGTGCCAGGCGCAAGTCAGCGGGGATCGGCGCACCTGCATACAAATGGCCCAATTTGCACCATGCATATATTATGGCCCCATTTGCGTGTTCACTTTTGAATATCGTGGTTGTTGCGCCTAGTGCAACGGAACTTGCGCTAGCACATCCCCCTGCTCCAATCTGGCCACTTGGGCTGGCACAGTGCCACTGCGCCATGCGCACTGCGGGTGGCCAGGGTGCGATATTCAGTGATGCTGTGCCATGGCGCAGCTCCATTGAATATCACCCTGTCAATGCCCCTGCACAGTCAAATTGCGCTGCGCCCAGGCTTGCGCCACAGCCTGGCGCAGTCTGAATATCCCGCCCACAGAGTACAAATTGAAGCAAGTAGGGCAGATACACTGAAGTCAGGAGAAGCATAACATACATAGTAAGATATCTCAGGTTCCAACAGTAGACACAGTCAATGTAATAAAGTACAGAGTCACTGACTCAACGTTAACAGCAAAATAAATATATATATTACATAATTTACATAGAATTTGACGGCAGATAAGGACTGCTTGGCCCACCTAGTCTGCCCATTTTCCTACCTAACAGATAAGCTGCAGATCCTAGTTAACCAACAGCTTACTTCCTCCTAACTCCGACTAGGACTGCCTTATGCCTGTCCCATGCATTCTTGAATTCTTACACTGTTCTTGACTCCACGACCTCCTCAGGGAGGCTGTTCCATGCATCCACAACTCTCTCTGGGAAAAAATACTTCCTCACATTGCCTCTGAGCCATCCCCCCAGTCTTCAAATTGTGCCCTTGTTCTTGCACATCTCTTTCTGAAAGATGCTACCTCTTGGACTTTAATTCCCTTGAGGTACTTGAAAGTTTCTATCATGTCTCCTCTCCCTTCTTTCCTCAAGGGTATACATATTAAGCTCCTTTAGTCTTTCTTCATATGTCTTCTGGTGCAGACTCTGCACCATTTTGAGTGCCCTCCTCTGGACAGCCTCCACTCTGTCTATGTCTTTGGAGATGGGGTCTCAGAACTGCACACAAGTACTCAGATGGGGTCTCACCAACTGTCTGTACAGAGGGATGACAACTTCCTGTTTTCTACTATTGATGCCTCTTCCTATGCATCCCAGTATCCCCCCAGCCTTCCTTACTGCCTTCTCACATTGCTTGCCCACCTTTAGGTCATCTGATATAATTACCCCCAGGTCCCTTTCCATTTTTACTGTTGTCAATATCTCACCCCCCCATTGTGTATTCTTCCCCTGGGTTTTTGTTTCCCATGTGCATTACCTTGCACTTCTTTGCGTTGAATCTGAGCTGCCATACATTTGACCATTCCTCTAACCTTGCCAAGTCCCTTCTCATCCTTTCCACTCCATGTTGTGTATCAGCCCTGTTGCAGATCTTTGCGTCGTCTGCAAAGACACATACTTTTCCTTCCTCTTCCTCTGCAATGTCAATAAAATCTTTATTCAGGCGAGCATCATTGAGCAAGGCTCATTTACAAGATGGACCTGATAAGGTCAAGGTTCAACAGTTGATACACAACAGATACATCAATACACTTATATAAAACAGTTATACATACAGGGGAAAAAAACATTTATAAACACCGTGATGTACAGTAAAATTCACATGATAAAGTGGGTTATAGGAAAGTTGTTTAATATTTACAGTATATAGTGTATATTATCCCAGTAGAGGCCATGGCAACACACAGCATAATGTAATACTAGGATGGTGGAAGGTATTACTGGGTGCCATAAGATGGGATGTCTGCCTGGGAGGGAGAACTGAAGAACCAAGATTATGCCATATATGGTGAATTTTTGGAAGGGAGATTGTGAGATGACAAAGCTAGCTCTAGCGGTAGCAACTGCATTTCTCTCTGAAGAAAACTGTACAACGCTGTTTAAAGGATGCAATTGGTATAATATTGGACAGTTTTAGGAATTTTTGTAGGGTGTTCCATGCTATAGCTAGAGAATAGCTGATTGCTGCCCTCCCTAGCCGGGTGTTGAATTTGGGCAATTTGAACAGGATGATGATGTTCCTTCTTAGGGCATAGGAGCTAGGAATGGTCTGGGTGAAGCAGTCCAGAATATAATTTGGAAGTTTTTTTGATAACGCTTTGTAAGTCCATAGAGCTGCATTTCTGTTCCTTCTGAGGTGTAGTGTAATGTCACTTATAAAGACATTAAAAAGGACCGGTCCCAGTACTGAACCCTGCAGTACCCCGCTAGTAACTCTCCTTTCTTCGCTGTGTACTCCATTTACTACTACCCTTTGCGTCCTGTTGTCGAGCCAATTTTTTTATCCAGGCTACCACCTTGGGACCCACTCCAAGGCTAGCTAACTTGTGTATTAATCTTTTGTGTGGGACTGTATCAAATGCCTTGCTAAAATCTAGGTAGGCCAGGTCCACAGCCCCTTCCTGGTCTACTAGATTCGTCTGACACAACCTTCCCATCGTGAATCCATGCTGCCTTGGGTCTTGTGCCCCACTGGCCTCTAGGTACTCAACAGTTCTTTCCTTCAGAAGTGATTCCATCATTTTCCTTACCACTGAGGTCAAACTAACTGGTCTGTAGTTTCCTGCCTCTGTCCTGCTCCCACTTTTGTGAAGTGAAATCACATCTGCCGTCCTCTGGTACCACCCCATCCTCCCATGATTTGTTAAAGAGAGTAGTCAGTGGTGTCACTAGTTCTACCCTTACTTCTTTTAGAATTCTTGGGTGAATCCCATCAGGCCCCATTGCTTTGTCCACCTTCAATTTTATTAGTTCTTTCAGAACCCTTTCTTCTGTAAATGGACTGGTACCGACCCCCATCTTCAGAGTGTTTCTCTTGTTTGGTTTAGGTACCTCCCCCTCCTCTTCCTTTGTGAATACTGAGCAGAAATATTCTTTCAGTATCCCTGCTTTTTCACTGTCACCTCTACCCACATTCCTCCCTTTATTAAGCCTCAGTATCCCTCCATTGGTCTTTTCTTGTTCTCAATGTACCTATAAAAGGTCTTATCCCCTTCCTAACAGAATTGGCTATCCTTTCTCGGTTTGGGCCTTTGCTATTCTGACTGCCTTCCCAGCCTCTTTTCTGCTTTAACTGATAAAGTTCTGTGTCCTGCTCTTCTGTGTTTCCTTATATTTCCTAAATGCTATCCTTTTCTCCTTAACCTTCCCTGCCACCTCTTTTGAGAACCATAGCGTTTTTTTCCTTCAGTGTGTTTTATTGATTTGCTTTACACAAAGGCTTGTTGCCTCTGTGATGGCTGTTTTGATTACCCCCTGTTGTTCCTCCACTCCTCCTTCTTGCCTGTTTGCTAGTGTTTTTCTGAGGCACTCTCTCATTTTCCCAAAGTCAGCCCTCCTAAAGTCCAATACTCTTGCTTTTGTATGGCTTGATTGTATGGCTGTGTTTATCGTGAACCATACTGTTTGGTGGTCGCTTGTTCCCAGATGGCTACCCACTTCTAAATCTGAGATAGATTCTCCATCCCCATTTGAGAGTACCAGGTCTAAGATTGCTCCTTCCCAAGTGGGTTCCAGTACTAGCTGTCTGAGGCAAGCCCCCTGTAGGGCATCAAGAATGACCCTGCTCTTGGATGTGCCTGCAGCAAAGGTGCTTCAGTTAACATCTGGCATATTCAGGACCCCCATCAACAATATCTCCCCTTTTTCTGCCATTCTAAGGAAGCCTTCTATCATTTCCTTGTCCATTCCCTCCACCCGAAATGAGGATCTGTATACAACCCCCATGCGTATTGTGGTGCCATTTCCTGTCTCCAGGGTGACCCAGAGTGCCTCATCTGCTCCCTGTTTACTCTTTAGTTCTGTTGCTTTGATCCCTTCCTTTACATAGAGAGCTCCTCCTCTTTTACCCTCCCTGTCCCTCCTTTAGATGGTGTATCCTGGTATGTTGACATCCCAGTCATGGTTCTCTGTGTACCATGTTTCTGTGACTGCCACAATATCCAGGCAACCCTCTTCCATCAAGGCCACTAGTTCAGGGATCTTGTTACACAGACTATGGGCATTGGTACTCATCACCCTCCATTTTTTGATAGCCTCATCCCTTTTAGCCCCATTTCTGTCCTTACTGCCTTTGCCTTTTTTTACATTTACCTCTGTTCTGCTCCCTAATAACTTCTTTACCTTGGTGTTTACCTCACTAATTACCATGTTTTGTGGGGGGAGGCTGGGATTTCCCTGCTTCTTTTCAGTGTATCCCCCCTTGGCTAGTTTAAATGCTTGCCAATGAAGCATTTAAACTTCTCACCTAGGATCCTGGTCCCCCCCCCGGACAGATGCAGACAATTGCACCAGTATAGGTCTGCATCCCTCCAGGTGGCTCCCCAGTCCCCAATGAAGCCAAAACCCTGAGCTCCACACCTGTTTTTCAACCACTCATTGAATTCTGGCTGAGGAGTGCCCTAGCATCACCCTTGCCATAGACAGGCAGCACCTCCGAGAAGGTTACTGTGTGCGCCTACTTGTCTGAGGCCCCTCCTCAACTCTCACAAACTCCTCTTGCACTGCTCTGATCCCCATTCCTAGCCAGGTCATTTGTCCGAGGTGGACAATGACATCCAGCTCCCTCCCTCGCAGCTCCTCCCACAATCCTGAGGATTCTCTTCCTGTCCCTCCAAGCCGTGGTGCCAGGAAGGCACCTCCTCCTCTCCCTTCCTCCCCATTTCTACCCCCAATGATTGAGTCCCCCACCAGGAGTTGTTTCCTTCCCCTGTGGGGTCCCATGCCACCCTCCTGTGGGTCTCCTTTGTGAAGGTTCTCAGCATTCTCCTTGGTCTCCACTGCAGGTGCCTCCATAGAGGAACCACTATCCACCAGAAGAGCGAATGAATTGTGGAGAGGTACAGCTGGAGGGATGCAACTCTGTTCCACCACCCTCTCCCTCTCTGAGCCCACCCTGGTCCAGCCTCTCTTTCTTGGCAACCTCTGAGGTAGTGGCATTGGCCCTGGTGGTCCCTGGGTGGGGGAGGAGGTTTCACAAATCCTAGCCAGGTCAGCCTGGAGACAGGCAACCTCCTCTCTCAGACCAGAGAGGTGCCTGCAAATAGGGCAGCATCGCAGCCTCCAGAATGTCTCCCGGAACACTGCCCCCCCACAGCCATTGCACTGCACCACTCCTATCATGTCTTATTTTGTGTCCCCTCTACTGTTTCTCTGGATGCTTATTCTCTCCTCTCCTTACAACTCTCACCCTTCCTGTTCTGGGACAGCAACCTCCTATCTTCTTCAGTAGCCTCCTTCTTCCTTGCTCAATGTCAGACCACCACCAGCAGCTGGGGGGAGTGAGCTACTTTTTTCCTTTAGGGTTGACAAAACCAGTGTTTCTGTATGATCCTTCCCATCCTACTGCCAAACAGGAAGTTCCTGTTGACAGTCAAATCCAGTGGCTATAAAAGTAGAACTGGCTTAGGGTGGGTGGGTGGAGGGCAATTAGTAAGAAAAAAGGCTAGCAACAGGAAGTTGTAATTTGACTCACTTGCTTTTATAGTGTCTAAGCCACACCCCCAATTAAGCCCTCTTTCCTCCTACTGGTTTAGCAAAGTCAGCTGATACAGTACCCTTCCTAGCACAAAACACACTAACTTTCTTTCTTTTTTTAACCCTAAATAAGACCCCTTCTACTTCTAATAAAGTATCTGTCTACTTAATCTCAACAGACACTGACTCCTGCTGAGATGTAAGTTTTAAATTAATAAGAAAATGCAGCTTCTTTTAGTTAGCTGCTTCAAACAACATGAAGTCTTGCTATATTATGACATATGCAGTTTGACCCAGCCTTCAAACTGCTCCGGAGGTGAAAGAGTTAACTTTCCATGCCAGGCATGGAATCTTGAGCGCGAGCTCGGTTGAGAACTCTGTCTGTTGTTCTTCAAACTCAAACTGTCAGATTCTTTACTCCGCCTCACTGAACAGTCGCTCCGGAGATTTCTCCTGCTGCTCGGTTCATTTTGTCGGTTAAAAAGTGTAATTTCTCAGTTTTGTCTATATTTTAACTGCAACCGGTCGGTTCAAGCTCTGTCTGTGGTATCGTAAGTAATAGATAGGTTTTACATTATTTCTGTGTGGAACTTGCAAACGATATTATCAGTTCAGTTTGAACCGATCAGGTTGTTGTTAAACTTTATTAAATTGCATTTAGAGTGCGGTTCCCAGTTCTTATCGGTTCTAAAACAAACGGATTTCATTACATTTTTCCGACCGTGACGCGTGTTGGGAACCGATAAGGTTGTCTTGCTTGGCGGATTACCGTAGCGGGCGCGTTTTGGTTAGGCTGGCACTATGAGAAACCCAAAGAAAAACCGGGCCCACTGGGTTTCAGCACTGTAGTGTCTGTGGGAAGCTTTTGCCAAGGCTGACCCACACACCACATGTGTTTATTGTCTGGGGTTTGACCACCTCAGTGCAGACTGCCAGATTTGCAAGAATTTCCCTGCAGCTACCCTGGATAAGAGAGTTGGTAGGCTCAGGGAACGAGAGGCCAAAAAGTCTGCTGACCCGGATGGCCAGCCCGGTTCGGTGCCACCTGAACCGGAGGGAGTGCCCTCTGACCAGGGCGAGACTTCCTCGGGCAAACGGAGGGCTGACTCGGAGGAGTCAGCCCCAGCAAAAAGGACTAGAAAATCAGCGGGTGTGGAGCCAAAATTTCCTTCTCCAATCGCTGCAGAGATAGCCAAAGCGATCAAAATTGTCCAGTCGCTTTCCCCGGTTCCGGCCGAACCGGCACCATCAGGTAAGCGGTCGGTGCCACCGGTTCAAGAATATGATATAGAGGAATTTTATGAACTGGAGGAGGGGGAAGAAGATTATGAAGAGAGTGAGTGTGATTTTGAAAGTCTGGATGTGCCCATTGAACCGGACATCTCCCCAGACAGACCTTCAGGAGTGTCTCCCCCTAGGCTTTCTGAGTCCCCTTCTCATTTTATGTTTTATAAGAAAGTGGCTGAAACCCTCCAGCTCCCTTTGGAAGAAGCTGTGGATGAACAGGAGGAGCCTGACTATGTAGAAATGATGGATATCCCAGAGTCTAGAAGATTGTCTATTCCTTTACATAAATCTTTTAGGAAACAGACAATAAAAATGTTAAAAGTTCCTCACATTATACCTCCTGTGGATAAAAAAAATGGACAAGAGGTACACATTGTCAGGCCCTAATACGGAGTTCCTTTCACAACAATGCAGCCATGTTGGGGTAGTGCAGGCTGCAGCCTGTGATAAGGCAAATATTCCCTTGTTTCACACCCCCGACAAGGACTCCAGGAGGATTGGTGCCATGAAAGAAACAGTACATGGCAGCATCCTTGGGACTCAGACAGGCAAATTATATGGCCTATGTTGCAAGATACCAGAAATCCAGATGGGATACTGTTATGGATTCCTGGAAACAGGGTCCCTGGCCAGCTTGCCAAGGAGCTGGAGTAGGTGGTTGCTGATGGTATTGAGGCATCCAAGGTGCAATTCCATGCTGCAGTGGACTCTAATGATGTATCTTCAAGAGTCATGGCTACATCTGTGGCTTTTCGCAGAATGGCTTGGCTCAGGTGTACTAGCCTGTCACAGGATACCCAGGCTAAGGCCATGGATTTTCCTGTTGTGGGTAACTCTGGGGAGCAGACAGAGAATTACATGAAGAAAATGGATGAGTATAGGACCACTTATAGGAGTGCACAGGCCAAGGAAAGGCAGGCCACTCCTCAGAGGCAGCTTTGCAGGGGCAGGCCTTTTCACAGACCTTTTTACCAAGCCCAGGCCTCCTCTTCAGCCTATGCCCAGAGGGGGTTCTTCAGAGGGAGAGGCAGATGGGGTACGAGCAGGCCTGCTCCCACCCCTCAGCCTAAAGCCCCTGCCAAACAGGCACCCTGATGGGAGGGCCAGGCCGATTCTCCATTACCTGTGGGCAGGCTGGCTTACTCGTCCAGGACTGGGAGTCTTTAACATCAGACAAGTGGGTCCTGGAAGTAGTAAGCCAGGGACTGGTTCTCAGCTTCAAAAATTTCCAAAGATGAGAGCCAGATCCTTTCCACCTGCAAATCCATCAGAGGCTCTCGCTCTGGAAACAGAAGTCTGAACCCTCCTGGCTCTCAGAGCTGTAGAAAGGGTACCTCCCCTACACCAGGGCAAAGGACTGTACTCCAGGTACTTCCTTACCCCAAAAAAGACAGGAGAATTGTGGCCCATCCTGGATCTCAGATACCTAAACAAGCACCTTTTAAAACCAAAATTCAAAATGGTGACTCGGGATTATTTTACCCTCTCTAAGGCCAGGGGACTGGCTAGCGTCCCTGGACCTCAAGGATGCCTACTTCCATGTTCTCATCAGAAACTCCCACCGAAAGTACCTCAGATTCTAACTGCCCTCAGGCCATTACTAGTTCAGAGCAATGCCCTTCGGCCTCACCTCTGCCCCAGGGGTATTCACAAAATGCCTGGCAGTAGCAGTTGCTCATTTAAGAAGGCAAAAGATTGCCATCTTTCCTTACCTGGATGACTGGCTCATAGTGGGCCAGTCTCCAGACCAAGTCAAATTACACCTTCAGGTTACCCAGCAGCTGCTTACATCTCTAGGTTTCCTTCTCAGTCTCCCAAAGTCAGTTCTAGAGCCTGTTCAGCTACTCACCTTCATAGGCGCAGAACTGGACACAAAGCAGGCCAGAGCTTTCCTCCCGCTAGAAAGAGCAAAGACCCTAGTGGCTCTGGCCTCCTCCTCCTTCACTCTGCAGGTCTCTCGACCAGCAAGGTATTTTCTGCAGCTCCTAGGGCACATGGCTGCCTCCACAGCAGTAGTGCAGGAGCAAGATTTCAGATGAGGGACATTCAGTTCCATTTGAGAGCCTTCTGGTCTCAAAGGAGAGATCCTCTAACCAAATTGATCCCAGTAACTCGAACCCTGATCCAGGCCCTACAGTGGTGGCAGGATCAGAGCAATCTGAGACAAGGGGTTCCTTTCATCCCTCAATCTCACTCCTTGACCCTTACTACAGATGCATCCCTCTTGGGGTGGGGAGCTTACATGGGCAACCTCACCACCCAGGGATTGTGGTCCCCTCAGGAATCTCTGCTCCACATCAATCTGTTGGAACTCAGAGCAGTTTTTCTAGCACTTCAGGTTTTTTCTGCATCTGTTCAGAACAAAGTGGTACAGGTCAGAACAGACAACACTGATAAAACTTAAGGAACTTCTGTCCCAAATTGACTGGTCTCCTATACAGGCAACTCCTGACATCGACACAGCTCTCTCCTTCTTTACCCGAACATCTAATAATGCCTGTGATATCTTTGCCCCAATGTTGACCCGCCGTTCTAAAAGGCAGAATGCCCCCTGGGTAACCCCAGCTTTGATCCACCAACTCAAACATAGGGACAACCTATGGCACCGTGCCATTGAGACTGGCCGGCCCAGTGACAGGCAGTTATATGCTGCCGCCCGAAACAAGTGCACTCAGGCCATCAGAAAGGCCAAGTCTGAGCACTATCGGTCCTCACTCACTGCCTCATGGGGGAACCCCAGAACCTTCTGGGATAACATTAAATAGTTAAATGGGACTGCACATTCCCCCCACCCACCCAGATTAACATTAATGGGGTGATCTCCTCATAGCCAACCACCTCAACACCTCATTCACTGACCTTAGCCCTATCCTCCCTACAAATTTTTTTGACCCTCCTCCCCCAGCACCTGCCGTAAATCTTTCTCACCCTTATTTTCTCCTCTGCCGTGTTTCTGCCCAAGAACTTAGGCCACACCTTTGTCACTGCCCTCAAGAGTAATAGTACAGGCAGTGACACCCTGATCTGTGTATCCTCACGGCTGGTCTTAGACACAGTCCTTACCCCATCACGTGCCTCATCAACCACTCTTTGCCTGGGGAAGGTTCCAACTGCCTGGAAAGTCGCCACTGTCACCCCTATCTTTAAAGGTGGTGATAGGACTGTAGGCTGAAACTATCAGCCAATCTCCATTCTCTCTCCTCTCCTCTCCAAGGCCTTGGAAAAAGTGGTCTCTCAAATCTCTGACTACCTCTCCACCTACAATGTCCTATGTCCTGAGCAGCATGGCTTCCGAGCGGGCCACAGTACCAACACAGCCCTCCTAGAGTTCTCCAACTTTCTCCACTCCTCCTTAGACACTGGTTCTCTGGCTGGTGCGGTCTTCATTGACCTCTCTAAAGCTTTCGACACTGTCTCCCACCTCCTCCTTCTTGATGCCCTTAGTCTCTCTGGTTTTGCTGCTGGGCCTATCTCCTGGTGCACCAGTTATCTGTCTGACCGCTCACAGTGTGTAAAAATTAATGGGACCTACTCAGACATCTGTCCCATCTTTTCTGGGGTTCCCCAGGGCTCCGTTCTGGGCCCCTTACTATTCTCCCTTTACCTTAACACCCTTCCACACTCTTGCTCGGGGAACATTCTATTGCACACTGATGATGCAGTCATCTTTGCCTCAAGTCCTAACCCTATTGCCTTCCAGGACTCGCTGCAGAAGTCCTTCGCTGAAACCGAGGGCTGGTTCAAGGAACATAGATTGGTGATAAATCTTAAAAAAACAAAAACCATGTTCTTCACTCATCCTCAAAACAAGTCCTGCAACTTCAAACTCCTCATTCACTCTGGGTCCTCTTTCCCACTGAACAAGTTTGCTCCTATAAATACCTAGGGATCCATTTGACCCCTCCCTCTCCTTCCATGGACACATCGCTGCCCTAGCCACTGCCACTAATATCATTGGGCATCTTACTGGTATAAACACTGCCTCCCCCGAGGCTCTTCGACGCAGTCACCTCCCTCTGTCCTGTCCCTAGTGGACTATGGATCATGGGTGTATGGTGCTGCTGATCAGACCGCACTCCATAAAATTCACACTACTCTGAATAAGGCCTGCAGGTTAATTACTGGGGCACCCTAGGCTACACACACACCTGTCTCACTGCACGCTAAAGCACTGGTACTTGATCTTGGCGCCTCAAATATCTGGACCTGTGCCTTACAAAAGACCCTCCTGGGCTATCCCCGCCAGGATTGACCACCACCATCGCCGCCTGTCCCACTAGTTCATACTGGACCCTGGAAAACTTCTTCAAACAACTGAAGTCTTGCTATATTATGACAATTGCAGTTTGTCCCACCATTAGAACTGCTCGGAGGTGAAAGTTAACTCCCATTCTAAGAATGGAACTTGGAGCACGAGCTCGTTAGAGAAGCTCTGTCTGGGTTATTTCAAACCCAAACTGTCAGATTCTTTACTCCACATTACTGAACAGTCGCCTCCGAGATTTCTCCTACTGCTCGGTTCATTTTCGGTTTAAACAGTGTTTTCTCGGTTCAAATCAACTGAGAATATTATTTTAACCGCAAAACTGTTCGGTTCAAGCTCTGTCTGTGGTATCGTAAGTAATTTAAGTTTATTTTCTGTGTGGAACTTGTAAATGTTATCGGTTCGGTTTTGAACCGATCAGCTTGTTTTAAAACTTGAATTGAAGGGTTTTAGAGTGCGGTTCCCGGTTCTTATCGGTTCTAAAAAGAAACGAATTTCATTACGTTTTTTTCCAAGACCCGTGACACAGTTAGGAACCGATAAGGGTGTCTTGCCTGGCACTGCTGTTTAAAAGGGAAAGTTTTTGTTAGGCTGGCATTATGTCTGAAAGCAAAAGAAAAACCCGGGCCCACTGGGTTTCAACACTGTGATGCCTGTGGGAAGTCTTTGCCAAAGCTGACCCACGCACCACATATGTATATTGTCTGAGGTTTGACCACCTCAATTCAGACTGCCAGATTTGTAAAAATTTCCTGCAGCCACCCTGGATAAGAGAGTTGGCAGGCTCAGGGAGCGAGAGGCTAAAGTCCGCTGACCCGGATGACAGCCGGTTCGGTGCCAACCCGGGCAGGAGGAAGTGCCCTCTGACCAGGGCGAGACTTCCACGGGCAGCGTAAGTTAGCTCGGAGGAGCCAGTTCCAGGTAAAGAAAACAAGAAAATCAGCAGGTGTGGGAGCCCAAAATTCCTTCTCCAACTGCTGCAGAGATAGCAAGAGCTATTCAGATTGTGCAGTCACTTTCTCCGTTCCGTCCAACCGCCACTGTCTGGTAAAGGTCGTCGTGTCGGGTTCCACCGATTCAGGAATATGTTGTTGAAGAATTTTATGAACCAGAGGAGGGGAGGATGATTATGAACAGTATGAATGTGACTTTGAGGGTCTGGGTGTGCCCATTGAACCGGACATCTCCCCAGACAGACCTTTAGAATCTCCCCTTTGCTTTCTGAGTCCCCTCTCACTTTATGTTTTACAAAAAAGTTGTTGAACCCTCCAGCTTCCATTGGAGGAAGCTGTGATGAACAAGAGGAACCTGATTTTGTAGAAATGATGGATATTCCAGAGTCTAGGGAGTTTGTCTATTCCTTGCATAAATCATTTAGAAACAGACAATAAAGATTTTAAAAACTCCTAATTCTGTGCCTCCTGTGGACAAAAAGATGGACAGGAGGTACTCTCTGTCAGGTCCTGATACAGAATCCTTTCATAGCAATGCAGCCACGTTGGTGTGGTTCAGGCTGCAGCCTGTGATAAAGCTAATATTCCTTTGGCTTCACATCCTCCTGACAAGGATTCCAGGAAGATTGATGCCATGGCTAAAAAACAATACATGGCAGCGTCCTTGGGACTCAGGCAAGCAAATTACATGGCTTATGTAGCAAGGTATCAGAAATCTAGATGGGACACTGTCATGGCCTTGGCCAAACAGGCCTCTGGCCAGCTTGCTGATGGCATTGAGGCATCTAAGGTGCAGTTTCATGCTGCTGTGGATTTTAATGATGTATCCTCTAGAGTCATGGCTACGTCTGTAGCTTTCCGCAGGTTGGCCTGGCTCAGGTGTACTAGCTTGTCACAGGATACCCAGACTAAGGCTATGGATTTTCCTGTGGTTGGAAATTCTCTGTTTGGGGAGCAGACAGAGAATTATATGAAGAAAATGGATGAATATAGGATCTACCTATAAGAGTGTCTCAGGCTAAGAAGCGGCAAGCCACTCCTCAGAGGCAGGCCCTCAGGGGTAGAGGTAGGCCTTTTCACAGGCCTTTTGCAAACCCAGGCCTTCTCTGCTTATGCTCAGAGGGGTTCTTCAGAGGGAGAGGCAGGCGGGCGTGGGCAGGCCTGCTCCCACCCTCAGCCTAAAGCACCTGCCAAACAGACACCCTGATGGGGTGCCCAGGGCCGATTCTCCTTTACCTGTAGGGGGCAGGTTGGCTTACCTGTTCAGAACTGGGTGTCTCTAACTTCAGACAAGTGGGTCCTGGAAGTAGTAAGCCAGGGTCTGGTTCTCAGCTCAAAAAGTTCCCAAAGATGAGAACAGGTCTTCCCACCTGCAAACTCTTTAGAGACCTTTATTTTAGAAACAGAGGTCTCAACCCTCCTGGCTCTCAGAGCTGTAGAAAGGGTTTCTCCCCTACACCAGGGCAAGGGTCTGTACTCCAGATATTTCCTTACCCCCAAAAAAGACAGGAGAATGGCGGCCCATTTTAGACCTGAGATATCTGAACAAACACCTTTTGAAACCAAAGTTCAGAATGGTAACTCTGGCAATGATTTTACCTCTCTAAGGCCAGGGACTTGCTAGCCTCCCTGGACCTCAAGGATGCCTATTTTCACGCCCTAATCAGAAGGCTCCCACCTAACAGTACCTCAGATTCTAATTGCCCTCAGGTCACTACCAGTTCAGAGCAATGCCCTTCGGCCTCACCTCTGCCCCAAGGGTATTCACAAAATGTCTGGCAGTAGCAGTGGCTCATTTAAGAAGGCAAAGGATTGCTGTCTTTCCCTATCTGGACAACTGGCTCATTGTAGGCCAGTCCCCAGAACAGGTAAGATCTTCCTGGACATAAGTCTCCACCACTCATTCACACTAGTGGGATTAGCGCCGGAGGCACTAAGACCCATCGGGAGCAAACTTTTTGCTGGAGGGTCTGCGTGAGAGACGGCGCCGCGAGCAGCGTGCTCGAGCGGTAATGACCATCTCGGGTACTTCACCCTCCAACCGCCTTGAGTCTTTTTTTCCCGCCTCAACAGTGCGCTTCAGTGACGACGTCGTCACCAGTCGAGTCAAACTTCAAACTAGCGCATAGTTTTCAGTTTGTTTTTTTGTAACTTTACCTCGATAAGTAGTATCGCTTAATTTTATTCTATTTTCAAGTAAATTTTTCTAATATTAAATTTTACTTGAAGAAGTCTCGCCTACTGGACGGAGTCCACCATGAGCAGGTCAGGTGATTTAGGGTATTTCAGAGCAAGCTGTTCAGTCAGCCGGGCTGGATCCGTCAGCCTCCCTTCTCCTCAGCGGGTTCCGACAACGGGTCAGTCCGATGTCTGGGGATGGCGGTCCTCGACTGCATAAAAATAAACGTCCCATTCTCAGCACTGCTCGCCCGAGCTCTTCTTCGCCCACAGGTCAAAAGAGAAGGTATCACCGAGGTCGCCTTCTGGTATGTCTGCGCCGACGCCGGTTATCGCTTAGTTGTCGGTCTCCTTCGGAGTCGCCAACTTCCTGTAATCGCCGCCCTCGACATCGAGTCCCTCCCGCCTTATAGGTAGGACCCAGATGAGCAGTTTCACTCAGTGGCTTGCGAGCAATGGGCTCGGAGGTTGGTTCTTCTGCCTGGGTCGGTTGCCTCGGGCCTCGGGCCCTCCGGCGATCAGGTAGGCGGTTGACCTTCCTAGTCTGCGCGGCTTCTTCTGCCAGCGACTCGTGCTTAGGTGTTTCCCTCACGGTTATGGGCGCAGGGGCCTCACCCATGCCCTTATCTCCGGTTTTTTTCCTTCTAGCTTTCCAGGTTCCTGCTTTTCCGCACCTTCGCAGGGTCTGTTGGCTTGTCGGCGCTGGTGCCTAAAGTCATGGTCTCTGCGGCCCGCTGGGTCTCGCAGCACCGGGCTGGTGGTGCCGTTGATAGGGGCGGCGCCGTCGCGCGCCGCCTGGGCGCCTCATGCTGGCATCGCTGTCACACAGGCTACAGTTCATGCGCCGCTGGGCGCTTATGGGGTCACAGGCTCTTCAAGCCAGGCCTCGGTGCCGCCTTTCAGCCTGCTTTTGCTGTCTGGCGCCGCAGCCTGAGACTCTCCTTGTTTTTCTGCTATTTCCTCCTCTCCTAATTTTCACTCCTTTCCTGTCCAAACAGTCCTTTCTGGACCATCAGGAGATGATGTTGAGCCTGACCCAGACCTTCGTTGGGTGATGAAGTGGAGGAAACAGGATCTTTCTTTACAGAGCCTGTGGTCGAGGACCTGTCCTTTAAGTCTCTGTTGAAGAACCTGGGATCCACTCTTTCTCTCCAGACTACAGACATCGATCCTGGGAAGATATTAAGACTCATATCTTCATGCTTCGAGATTCCACGGATTTGACTCCTCCCGATCCACTCTTCCTTCGAGACGCCATCTCAAATGGTATGGAATAATCCTGCTCTTATTCCTCAGTGGCTGCTAAATCCATTGATAAGAAGTATATCCAGCTCCCAAGGATCATCCTATTTTGGCATCCCAAGCTTTGTGGATCCTATTGTAGTCCTGGCAGAGAATGACAAGGTCGTTTTTCCTCAAATTACTACAGCTCGACCTATTAACAAAGAGTCTCTGTAAGATTGATACATTAGGTAAGAGAGTCTTGCTGCCTCCACTTAAGTATGCTGATGCCGAGTTATCAAGGCTATTTTTCTCGGTATGAGTATATCCTGTGGCACTCTATGAAAAGAATGGTTGAAGCTCTTCCAGATTCGGATTCCAAGTCAGAGCTCTTCTGACCGCTATTAGAGGTATTGAGTCCAATAACCAACGGTCAAAGCCGTCATGGACGCTTTCGACACTGCTTCTCGCTCAGTCAAGGGGATTTGTACTGGCGCCATTCCTGCTGCGACTCTGGCTTCACGAATGATGCTCAAGCAGCAGGTGATGGCGCTGCCTTTGATGGCTCCTTTTCTTTGGCCCCTCAGGTGGAGCCTTAGAGGCCACTCAGAAGACTAGATCAGCCATTGTTGGCCGAGATTCCTCTCGCCTGCCCCCTCGGGGCATGTGAGACAGACGCCAGTTTACAGTCATCAGTCCTTCTGAGGCAGAGGCAGGGAAGTCTCCATAAGCCAACCTGCCCAACCTCAAAAGAAGACGCGCAGAAAGCGCAGGGCCCAAAGCTCCCAGCGCCACTTATGAGTCGTTGGCCCAAGTTCCATCCACTCTGCCCGAGGTGGAACTTTCTCTCCGTGGGAGCTCGTCGATGTACTTCTACAACCAGTGGAAGTCCATAACTGGACAATGGGTCCTTCGGACAATTCGCGAGGTTATTCTCTCAACTCTTGGAAACCCCCTAATTGTCCTCCCAGACGACAACCCAGGTTGTCGGCCTCAGTCAGACCTCCTCACTGAGATCCTAGGGTCTTCTGAACAACAGGGCAATAGAACTGTGCCTCACGATTCATGGAACACAGGGTTCTATTCTCCATTACTTTCTGGTTCCAAAGAAATCTGGGGATGCGCCCCATTCTAGACCTCAGAAAGTTAAACAAATTCCTCCCCAGGGAGAAATTCAAGATGATTTCCCTAGGTACCCTGTTACCCTTGCTGCATCAGCACGACTGGCTGGCCTCTCTGGATATGCAGGATGCTTACCAGCATATCCTCGTCCACCCGACCCACCGCAAGTTCCTCAGGTTTGTAGCTTTGGGTCAGCATTATCAGTTCAGAGTCCTGCCCTTGTTGTCTCGCGCCATGTTTTACAAAGTGTTGTGCAGTTCTCATGACGCATCTCAGGAAAGTCGGACTCTGAGTGTTTCCCTTACCTACGATGGCTTTGTGCAAGCTCCTTCCGGGTCCAAGGGACTTGAAGCCGTAAATGACTTCTCGCTCTCACGCCCATGGGAGTTCTGCTGAATTTGAAAAATCTCAACTGCAACCCTCCCAGAGGCTCCTTTTCATAGGGATTTTCTAGACACCTCTTCATGGCTTCCTTCCAGAGGACAGAAGACTGACATCCTTAATGGTCTGTTACATCAGGGAGAACCAATCGGTTACAGCTTCTCTCGATGCAACGATGTTGGGTCTCGTTGCGCCCTCGGTCTTCACTGTCCCCTGGCTCCGACTGCATGAGAACCACCCAATGGATGCTCTCCACCAGTGGTCCTCACCTCTCACTCCCAGTCTTATCCATCAAGGTGACGGAGCCCTTCAAGGTCTCTCACCTGGTGGTCTCAGGAGAGCAATTCCTGGAAGGATTCCCTTGCTCCCGGATCATCAGATCTCCATCACCACAGACGCATCAGCACGGGATGGGAGCTCACTGTCTCTCCCTCCACACTCAAGGTGTATGGACTCAGTTCAAACTCATCTCACATAAATGTCCTGGAGATGAGAGCTGTCCTCTATGCAATCCGAGCTCTGAAGGATGTCCTTTTGTCACAAGAACATTCTCCTTCAAACGGACAACAAAGCAGTGATGTATTTCATCAACAAGGCGGTGCTCATTCTTATCTCCTTTGCAGGGAAGCAATGAGGTGTGGAGTGGTGCTTTGAGCACAAGTCTCTGATTCAAGCGGTTTATCTGCCAGGTATACAAACGACATAGCAGATCACCTCAGCAGAACGGAGGCAGACCCTCACGAGTGGTCTCTCGATCCAGCCATAGCTCGTCCCTGTTCAAAGAGTGGGGACTCCAGACCTGGACCTTTTGCATCCCCACTCAACGCAAAACTGCCTCTCTTCTGCTCCAGAAATTCAGGGCCTGGCATTTTCTGTCAGGATGCTGTCAGGCTGCGGTGGACAAAATGCTTTCACGCCTTTCCACCACTTCCTCTAATCCAGAGAGTACTCCTAGTTCGAGTCTCAGGGACCAAGATGATACTCATTGCTCCTTCCTGGCCTCGCAACTATGGCTTCCTCTACTCAACAGTATGTTGGCAGCCTCTCGAGACCACTTCCTTTGCAAATCAGTCTTTTGACTCAGGGTTCGTTGGTCCATCCCAACCTGAAATCACTTCACCTTCATGCTTGGCTCCTGAAGAGATAGAAGTGAATCGGTTCAACGTCCTGTCGAGAGTCTCAGACATCCTTCTGGCTGCTCGGAAGCCAGCTAATTGAAAAATGCACGCTTCCAAATGGAAACGTTTTTTCTCTGGTGTGCAAAATCCTCTTGGAATCCCTTTTCCTGTCCTCCTGGCAAGGTTCTGGAGTATCTTTGGACCTGTCAAACTTAGGTCTTCAGTACTCCACAGTTAAAGTTCACCTTAGTGCCATCTCAGCGTTCCATGAGCCGGTTTCTTCCTTAACTCTGGCTCAGTTACCTATGGTGAAGAGATTTCTTAAGGGGATTCTCCATACCAGACCCCCTGTTAAGCGTCCAGTTGCAGCCTGGGACATTGACCTGGTGCTGGACATGCTCACTCGGAAGCCTTTCGAACCCTTAGCTACCTGTGAGCTAACATTTCTTACCTGGAAGACTGCCTTCCTGGTGGCCATTACCTCAGCCCGCAGGGTCTCTGGATACATGCCTGGTTACGGACCCTCCGTATACTGTATTCCATAAAGACAACGATAGTTCTCCGTACTCATCTAAATTTCTTCCCAAAGGTTTGTCAGAATTCCATCTAAACCAACCTCTGGTACTTCCGCTTATTTCGCTAATTTCCAAAATGAAGGGAACGAGCTCTTCATTCCTTGATGTTAAGAGAGCCTGCGTGTTCTATTTAGATAGAACCAAGGATGTTCACAAGACTCAGCAACTGTTCGTTTCTTTCAGCGACACCGGCTGGGTCAACCTGTCGCTATTAGATGCATCTCTTCATGGTTAGTGGCATGCCTTCGTCATTGCTATTCCATGGCTCAAGTTAAATTAGAAGGTAGAGTGCACGCTCACTCTACTAGAGCGGTCGCAGCATCCCTAGCGGAAATTGCAATGTTCCAATTGCAGATATATGCAACGCCCCACCTGAGCACAGTGCATACTTCTTACACTATGCACTGGATGTTCATGCTAGGGACATTCCGCATTCGGCAGAACTTATCGCTCACATGGCTTATATCTTAGATCACGTGAGCTCTGGCTCCCCTGCCGCAGCCTTTTGGGGATTATCAGCGGTACTCTCCACCTAGTGTGAGGATGAGTGGGAGACTTATGTCAGAGGAAGATTATGATTTAATGTAATTCTTGATCTTCTTGGACCCAGTCTCCACCACCATTCTCACGCCCACCCTCCATCCCCGAGCTCATCGTTATTGGTCTTCACTCCTCAAATCTTTAGGCCGTGAGGACTTCTTTGCCTGACCCTTCTTACACGGGTCATACGGACTATCTTATGTCCGTTTTTTTTAATGTTGGGTTTACTCTTTACGTTAGTTGCGCTGCACCTCCTTGGTAAAAGGTACTGAGGCGGTTGGAGGTCATCGCCGAGATGGTCATTACATCCGAGCCGCTGCTTTCGTGGCCGCTCTCTCGCCTTCCTCCAGCAAAAGTTTGCTCTCGATGGGTCTTAGTGCCTCCGGCGCTAATCCCACTAGTGTGAATGAGTGGTGGAGACTCATCCAAGAAGATCAAGAATTACGGTAGGTACGTAATTTTCCTATCTCACCTGCAAGTTACCCAGCAGCTGCTCTCTTCCCTGGGCTTCTTGCTCAATCTTCCAAAATCAGTTCTGGAACCAGTTCAGGTGCTCACCTTCATAGGTGCAGAATTGGACTACAAAACAGGCCAGAGCCTTCCACCCTTAGAGAGGGTAAGAACTTGGGAGCTCTGGCCTCTCCTTCACTCTGCTGGTCTCTCGACCAGCAAGACACTTTTGCAGCTCCTGGGGCACATGGCTGCGTCTATAGCCGTAGTGCAAGAAGCAAGATTTCAGATGAGGGACATTCAGTTTCACTTGAGAGCCTTTTGGTCTCAGAGAAGAGACCCCTTCCAAGTTGGTCCCAGTGACCAACCCTGATCCAGGCCCTCCAGTGGTGGCAGGATCAGAGCAGTTTAAGACTGGGGGTCCCTTCATTCTCTGTCTCACTCCTTGACCCTCACTACAGATGCTTCCTCGGGGTGGGAGCCCACATGGGTGACCTCTCCACTCAGGGAGTGTGGTCCCCTCAGAATCTCTGCTCCACATCAATTTTCTGGAACTCAGAGCTGTCTTTTTAGCACTTCAAGTGTTTTCTGTGTCTGTTCAGAACAAAGTGGTGCAAGTCAGAACAGACAACACCACAAATAATGTGGTACATCAACAAGCAGGGGCACTCGGTCTTCAGCCTTGTGCACCGAGGCAATGAGTTGTGGTCTCTGGCCTATTCCCTGAACACTTCCCTCATAGCAGTTCACCTTCCAGGAAAGGACAATGTCCTAGCAGATGCTCTCAGCAGGATTTCCCAGGGCCATCACGATGGTCTCTGGATCCTCAAGTACTGGGGATAGTTTTTGCCAGATGGGGCACCCTCAGATAGATCTTTTTCAGCCCCAGACAATCACCAACTTCCACTGTTTTGTTGCAGGCCCCAGTGTTGGGGCTCAATCCCCTGGATGCCTTTCTCCTCGATTGGAAAGGGAAGTTTATTTATGCCTTCCCCTTCCCTCTCCTATTCAAGGTGCTAGTCAAAATCAGATCCCAGCCTTGCAGGATGATTCTGATTGCCCCAGATTGGGCCAGGCAGCCCTGGTACCCACTACTTCTGTCACTAGCAGTCCATCTTCCCGTGTGTCTCCCCAGGAATCACAACCTGTTAACCTGTGCACAGGGGAGAGTTTGGTATCTGAACCTCATATCCCTCAATCTCAAGGCCTGGCTCTTGAGGAGTTAGAATTTGCTGACCTGCACCTTTCTCAGGGTGTTCTTGAAATCCTAAAGGCTTCTAGGAAGCCTTCCACTAGGGCTACTTACAATTCTAAGTGGAAAAGGTTTTCCATTTGGTGTTCTGGGAAACATATTTCCCGGAATCTGCTGATTTGCCCTTGTTTTGGACTATATGGTCCACCTTAATTCCTTGTGACTGAGACCAGCTACCCTGAAAGTGCAATTTGGCAGCTGTCTCTGCTTTTGTTTCAGCAGGAAAGCCCTCCTCTCTTTCCACTCACCCTGTATTTTCCAAGTTTTTTAAAGGATTACTTCATTCTAATCCACCTTTTAGGGATCCGGCCTGCCTGGACCTTAATGTTTGCATTGCCCAGTTAATGCAACCTCCTTTTGAACCTCTGTCTTCTGCAGAGCTTAAGTACTTAACTTGGAAAACTGTTTTCCTAGTGGCTATCACTTCTGCCAGGCTCATAAGTGAGTTGCAAGCCCTGTCAGTAGAAAATGACTTTATTTCTTTCCACAGGGACAAGGTAGTCCTCAGGACTAACAGGAAGTTTTTGCCTAAGGTGGTTTCAGATTTCCATCTTAATCAATCTATCTCCCTTCCAGTGTTTTTCACTGACCATTCTTCCTCTGGTGAGAGGAGATTGCACAGTTTAGATGTTAAGAGGGCCCTAAGTTACTATATAGAGTGTACCAAGGGTCACAGGTTTAAATCCCTCCAACTTTTTCTCACTTATGGTGAGGTGGGAAAAGGGAAACCTGCCACTAAGAGATCCATTGCCAGGTGGATTGTCTCTTGTATCCAGTTTTGTTATCAAAAACTGGGGAAAGTTCCCCCTTCAGGCCTAAGGGCTCATTCTACCAGAGGTACAGCTGCGTCTCTAGCTGCTGCCAGAGACATCCCTATCTTAGAGTTATGTCAAGCAGCTACCTGGAAAACGGTACATACTTTCACCAAGCATTACTCCCTGGATGTCCAGGCCAGGAGGTATGCTCGGTTTGGCACAGCCGTGCTTCAGAGCCTATTCCCTAAGTAGGTTCTGTCCCTCCTCCATGGAGGTACTGCTGTGTATTCTGCAATTGTCATAATATAGATAGACTTCATGTTGTTTGAAGAAAAAATTACTCACCTTAGTAATGTTGTTTCTTCTAATGGAGTCTTGCTATATTATGACCCCCCAGCCTGCCCCTCTCAGAACTTCTACTTGGGTATGGGGTGGGCAGCCTAGTGTGGGCGCTAGTTATGCCCATTATATGTTTTCTACCCCTTTTTGGGGTGTGATGTTTTTATTTTATGTCATATTATTACTTATATTATTACTTCTGGTCCCCTGACTTGAGTCTTTGCGTTGGGACCAGGAGTATGTCTTAATAGTCAGGTAGCCAGTTGGCTAGTGTAGGTTACAGCTTCCACACAGACCTTAGTGAGTTTTGCTCGTAAAGATCTGACAGTTTGGGTTTGAAATAACCCAGACAGAGCTTCTCTAACCAAGCTCGCGCTCCAAGTTCCATTCTTAGAATGGGAGTTAACTCTTTCACCTCCGGAGCAGTTCTAATGGTGGGACAAACTGCAATTGTCATAATATAGCAAGACTCCATTAGAAGAAACAACATTACTAAGGTGAGTAATTTTTTCTTGTTATCCCTAGAGCTCGGACCTCTCACGGCCAAAGAGCCTTCAGCTTTAGGGCCCCCTCCTGGTTCAACACACTGCCCCCCTCCATCTCCGAAGCTCCAACTATATCGTGCTTCAAAACTTCCTTACGTAACCACCTTATTAACACCCAAAGCTGTAATTGCCACTAGTCAAAGCTGTACTCAATACTTATGACAAAGTTTACTACTAAGCTGCTAAGGACAACATAACTCTGGTATTGTTTGCATCAATCCTACCTGTACCAGCTTGTTTGTATCTATGTCTTAAGTTACTGTTATACTGTGTTGTACTGTTATACTGTGTATTTTCGTTTGTCTTACTGTGACAAGGTACCTTTGTAAATGAGCCTATGGCTCAAAGGTTTTCCAAACTGCTGTTTAAATAAATAAAATAAAAAAAAACAATGTGGTACATCAACAAGCAAGGGGGCACTCGGTCTTCGGCCTTGTGCACCGAGGCAATGAAGTTGTGGTCTCTGACTTATTCCCTGAACACCTCCCTCATGGCAGTTCACCTCCCAGGCAAGGACAATGTCCTGGCAGATGCTCTCAGCAGGATTTCCCAGGGCCATCACGAATGGTCTCTGGACCCCCTAGTACTGGAGGTAGTATTTGCCAGGTGGGGCACCCCTCAGATCTTTTGCAGCCCCAGACAATCACCAACTTTCTGTTTTGCTGCAGGCCCCCAGTGTCAGGCTCAGTCCCTCTGGATGCCTTCCTTCTCAACTGGGAAGGGAAGTTTCTCTATGCCTTCCCCCCCTTCCCTCTGTTGTTCAAGGTGCTAGTCAAAATCAGATCTCAACCTTGCAAGATGATTCTGATTGCTCCAGATTGGGCCAGACAGCCCTGGTATCCCCTCCTTCTGTCCTTAGCAGTCCACCTTCCCCTGTATCTTCCCAAGAATCACAATCTGTTAACCTGTGCCCAGGGGAGAGTTTGGTACACGAATCTCAAATCCCTCAATCTCAAGGCCTGGCTCTTGAAGAGTTAGAGTTTGCTGACCTACACCTTTCTCAAGGTGTACTCAATATCTTGAAAGCTTCTAGGAAGCCTTCCCACCAGGGCTACTTATAATTCTAAATGGAAAAGGTTTTCCATATGGTGCTCTGGAAAGTATATTTCCCAGAATCTGCTGATTTGCCCACAGTCCTGGATTATATGGTCCACTTAAATACTTTGGGGCTGAGGCCACTACCCTGAAAGTGCACGGCAGCTGTCTCTACTTTTATATCAGCAGGAAAGCCCTCTTCTTTCTGCTCACCCTGTATTCTCCAAGTTTTTCAAGGGATTGCTTCACGCCAACCCTCCATTCAGGGACCCTGCTCCCGCCTGAGATCTTAATGTTTGCATTGCTCAGCTTATGCAACCCCCCTTTGAGCCCTTGTCTTCAGCAGAGCTTAAGTACTTGACTTGGAAAACTGTGTTTCTGGTAGCCATCACTTCTGCCAGATGCATAAGTGAATTACAAGCTTTGTCAGTGGAGTCTGATTTTATCTCCTTCACAGAGATAAGGTGGTCCTCAGGACTAACAGGAAGTTCTTGCCTAAGGTGGTTTCTGATTTCCACCTTAATCAATCTATATCTCTTCCAGTGTACTTCACTGACCATTCCTCTCTGGAGAGGCTGCACAGCTTAGATGTGAAGAGAGCCCTTAGTTACTACATAGAGCGTACCAAGGGTCACAGGTTTGACTCCCTCCAACTGTTCCTCACTTATGGTGAGGTTGGTGAAGGGAAACCTGCCACTGAAAGATCCATTGCCAGGTGAATTGTCTCTTGTATCGAATTTTGTTATCAAAAACTGCGTAAGGTTCTCCCTTCAGGCCTGAGGGCTCACTCTACTAGAGGTACAGAGCCAGGGACATCCCTATCGTAGAGATATGTCAAGCAGCTACCTGGAAAACAGTTCACACTTTCACCAAACATTACTCCCTGGACATCCAGGCTAGGAGTGATGCTCGGTTTAGCACAGCTGTGCTTCAGAGCCTATTTCCTAAGTAGGTTCTGTCCCTCCTCCATGGAGGTACTGCTGTGTAGTCTGCATATGTCATAATATAGCAAGACTTCATGTTGTTTGAAGAAAAAATTACTCACCTTAGTAATGTTGTTTCTTCTAATGGAGTCTTTATATTATGACCCCCGCCTGCCCCTCTCAGAACCTCTGCTTTTGGGATGTGGTTGGGCAGTGCAGTGTTGGCACTTAGTAGATGCCCACCTTGTTTTTTCACCCCTTTTGGGGTGTTTGGGTGTTGTGTTTTTATTTTTTGGATCCCCTGACTTGAGTTTTTGTTTTGGGACCAAAAAATGTGTTAATATTTTAGTAGCCAGTTGTCTAGTGTAGGTTTACAGCTTCCACACAGAATCTTAGTGAGTTTTGCTCGTAAAGATCTGACAGTTTGAGTTTGAAGAACAACAGACAGAGTTCTCAACCGAGCTCACGCTCAAGATTCCATGCCTGGCATGGAAAGTTAACTCTTTCACCTCCGGAGCAGTTCGAAGGCTGGGTCAAACTGCATATGTCATAATATAGCAAGACTCCATTAGAAGAAACAACATTACTAAGGTGAGTAATTTTTTCTTTCTGCTCTACAAGCAATGCTAGCAACAACAATTTACACATTTATCACAGGGCAACACTCAGGCAGACCACAGTAGGACCTAAGCAAGGTACAGGGGATGATATGCTCAAAATACTGTGCAGGGGACCAGGCTAATCAGTGAGGTTTAAAACAGTCGCATACTGATGAGAGCTTCAAGTGGTTCCACAGGGAGGTGCGTAGGCACGCCTGGGAAGGGGAGGACTGAACCTGGACAGGAAAGGAGTTCCATAATCTAGGGACACATGACACAAAGTCCCTGTCCCCCATTTTGGTACGTGTAGCAGGAACCTTAAGGATAACGGGGCCCAGTGACCTTAGGGAGTAGTTAGTGGAGGCAGGCACAAGGAAGTCCGACAATCCGGGGTGCCATTACCGAGAACCTTACCCATGAAACTGCCCATAACAAAATTCATATAGTCGGGCAGGGAGAGCCAGTTGAGCTTACTGTACAGATCACAGTGGTGAGTGGGATGAGGGACTGAAAGAGCAAAATGGCAGATGTTATGCATATCAAACCTCCCAGGAGGGATCCCTTTCCCCCTTGGGACTTTTTATTTATGTTAGAAAAGCTTACATTGCCTCCCTTTGAGCCAGCCGCAAGTTGCAGGCTACGCTTTCTGTCTTGGAAAGCGTTATCTTTGGTTGCCATTACTTCTGCCTGGAGGATTTCCGAGCTTCAGGCTCTGATGTGTAAAGATCTTCCTGGACATAAGTCTCCACCACTCATTCACAGTATTGGGATCTGCGCCGGAGGCACTAGGACCCATCGGGAGCAAACTTTTGCTGGAGGGTGGGCCAGCCAATGGCTCGATCTGACAATGACTATCTCGAAGGCCGACCTCCAACTGCCTTCAGTTCTTTTTTCCGCCCGAGTGCACTTCAGTGACGGCGTTGCTTTCGCCTGGCAGAGTCGAACTTCAAACTAGCAGCATGGTTTTCAGTTTTGTTATTTTGTAGTATTATCTCGATAAAGTATCGCTTAGTTTATTTTTATTCTAAAAATAAAGAAGTCTCAGCCTACTTTGATGGAGTTTCACATGAGCAGGTCAGGTGATGGTAGGGAGACTTGGTATGAAAGCTGTTCAGTCAGTTGGGTTGGTTCCAGTCCGCCGCCTTCTCCAGAAGGGGGGTCTGACAATAGTCAGTCTAATGCCCGGGGATGGGCGGTCCCCGAAGCATAAAATAAACGGTCGCATTCTCGGCACTGTTAGGCCTCTAGCTCTTCTTCGCCGACAGGTCTAAAAGAAAGGCATCCACCAAGGTCGCCTCTGATATGTCTGCGATAGACGCCGGTTATTGGAGTAGGTTGCCGGTCTCCTCCTTCAGAGTCGCCAACCTCTGCTTCTGGTAGCCAACGGCTTCGACATCTGAGCCCTACCCCGCCCACAGGTAGGTCTTCAGATGAGCAGTTTCATCAGTGGGCCGCTCTTATGGAGCAATGGGCTCAGAGGTTGGTCCAGCTACCTGGCTCAGTCTCTCATGCGCTTTCGGGCTCATTAGGAGACCGGGTAGGGTGGTTGGATTTTCCTGGTCGCGCGGCACCTTCTTCGGTGCCGTTGACTCCGCGCTTAGGTGTCTCTCCCCCCGTCACATGGCTACGGTACAGGGGGCCACACCGATGCCCTTATCTCCTGTTTCTCTTCCTTCAAAACCTGTTTTTCGGAGTCTGGGGGTGTTTCCGGCACCTTCGGTGCCGTGCGGCTTATCGGCACCGCCTTCGGCGCCATGCGGCTTCTCGGCGCCGTGCGGCTTCTCGGCACTGTCCTCGGTGCCTTGCGGCTTCTCTGCGCCGTCCTCAGCGTCGTGCAGCTTCTCTGCGCCGTTTTTGGCAGCGCGTGGTCCCTCGGTGTCATTTTCGGTGCCGCGTGGTCCCTCGGCGTCGTTCTCTGTGCCGTGCGCCTCCTCGCTGCCGGGGGCTCTCGGGGCTCCCTCTGCTTTTCAGGACTCCTCCTTTCTCTCGTTTCCTTCTTCCCTCTCTTCTGATTTTCATTCCTGTCCTGTCCATGCAGTCCCTTCTGGACTGTCAGATGACATTGAGCCTGACCCAGACCTTCGGTTGGGTGATGAAGTGGACGAAGCAGGATCTATTATTGCTGCAGAGCCTGTGGTTGAGGACCTGTCATTCAAGTCTCTGCTGAAAAATCTGAGTTCCACTCTTTCTCTCCAGACTACAGACATCGATCCTGGGAAATTAAGACTCCAATACCTTCATGCCCCGGAGATCCCTACAGATCTGACTCCTCCGGTTCAGCCTTCCTTCCGAGACACTGTCTCAAATGGTATGGAATAATCCTACTCTCACCCCTTCAGTGGCTAAATCCATAGATAGGAAATATTCAGCCCCCAAGGATCGTCCCATTTTGGCGTCTCAAGCCTTTGCGGATACTATTGTAGTCCTGGCAGAGAATGATAAGGTCGTTCTTCCTCAAACTACTATAGCTCAACCTATTAACAAAGAAATCTCTTATTAGATAGATACCTTTAGTAAGAGAGTCTTGCTGCTTCTACCCTAGTATGCGTGATGCCAGTTACCAAGGCTATTTCTCCCAGTATGAGTATATCCTGTGGCACTCTATCAAGCAGATGGTTGAAGCTCTTCGAGTAGGATCTGCGGCAGAGCTTCTTCAAACCATTACCAGAGGTATCAATCTAACAACCAGCAGGTTAAAGCAGCCATGGATGCTTTCGACACTGCTTCCCGTTCAGCGGCTGCTGGTATTTGCACCCGCCATCATTCCTGGCTGCGTACTTTGGGCTTCACGAATGACGCACAGCAGCAGGTAATGGCGTTGCCCTTTGATGGTACATATCTTTTTGGTCCTCAGGTAGAGCAAGCTCTAGAAGCTACACAAAAGACTAGATCAGCCATTGAGTTGGCTCGACCCCCTCCTGCTCCCTTTCGAGGGCATGTCAATAAACGTCAGTTTCATAATCGTCAGTCCTTTCGAGGCAGAGGAGGTTTCCATAAAACCAACCTGCCCAACTCAGAAAGGCACAACAGAAAGCGCAAGGGCCCAGCGCCAGGCGTACCTTATAATTGCTGGCCCCAAGTCCCATCTTAGCTGCCCGAGGTGGACTTTTCCTCTCCGGTGGGAGATCGTCTGATGCACTTCTACAACCAGTGGAAGTCCATAACCTCAGACAAATGGGTCCTCCGGATAATTCGTGAGGGTATTCACTCAATCTTCTGGAGACCCTTCCGGATCGTCCTCCCAAACGGCAGCCCAGGCTGTCGACCTTTCAGTCAGACCTTCTCACCGCCGAGATTCGGGGCCTTCTAAACAACAGGGCAGTAGAAGTGCCGCTGCATCAACGGAACACGGGGTTCTACTCCCATTACTTTCTGGTTCCAAAGAAGTCCGGGGGAATGCCCCCCATTCTAGATCTCAGAAACCTAAACAAATTTCTCCCCAGGGAGAAATTCAAATTGATTTCACTAGGAACACTGTTGCCTTTGCTTCATCAACATGACTGGCTAGCCTCCCTGGATATGCAGGATGCTTACCAGCACATTCCTATTCACAAATTCCTGAGGTTTGTGGCTCTGGGACAACATTATCAGTTCAGAGTCCTGCCCTTTGGCTATCCTCAGCTCCTGAAGTTTTACAAAGTGTTGTACAGTTCTACTTGGCAGCACCTCAAAGAGTCGGGATACAGGTGTTGTTCCTTATCTGGACGATTGGCTTCTAGCAAGCCCTTCCAGGCAAGGGACTCTGGACGCTGTAGAGACAACCTCTCACCTCCTTACGTCCATGGGAGGAGTCCTGAACCTCAAGAAGTCGCAACTGCAGCCCTCCCAGAGGATCCTTTTTATAGGGACTGTTCTGGACACCTCCTGTGTGAAGGCTTTTCTTCCAGAAGACAGAAGGAACGATATCCTTCAAATGGCCCGTCACATCGGGGAGAACAGCTCAGTTACAGCTCTCTCGATGCAACGGATGCTAGGCCTCATGGCATCCTCAGTGTTCACTGTACCCCTAGCATGTCTGCACATGAGAACCACTCAGTGGATGCTCAGTACTCAGTGGTCCCCAACCTCGCACTCGCAGTCCTATCTCATCAAAGTGACAGAACCTTTAAAGAGGTCACTCACCTGGTGGTCTCAAGAGAGCAATCTCCTGGACGGATATCCTTTTGCTCCTCTGGACCGTCGGATCTCCATTACCACGGACGCATTCCTAATAGGGTGGGGAGCTCACTGTCAGGCTCTACACACTCAAGGTGTGTGGACTCAAGTCGAGTCCCAGCTTCACATGAATGTCCTAGAAATGAGAGCCGTCCTTCATGTGGTCCGAGCGTTGAAGGACATTCTCTGTCACAAGAACATTCTCCTTCAAACGGACAACAAAGCAGTGATGTATTACATCAACAAGCAGGGCAGTGCTCATTCTTACCCCTTATGCAGGGAAGCAATGAGGGTATGGAATGGTGCTTGGAACACAAGGCTCTAATTCAAGCAGTCTACTTACCGGAATACAATACGAGCTGGCAGACCGTCTCAGCAGAACAGAGACAGATCCTCATGAGTGGTCTCTCGACTTAACCATAGTTCAGTCACTATTCAAAGAGTGCGGAACTCCAGACCTGGACCTTTTTGCATCCCCACTCAACGCAAAACTGCCTCTCTTTTGCTCCAGAAATCCAGGACCTGGCATTTTCTGTCAGGATGCGTTCAGGCTGCAGTGGACAAAACGCTTTCTTTACGCCTTTCCACCTCTTCCTCTAATTCAGAGGGTGCTCCTCAAGTTCGGAATCCCAGGGGGACAAAATGATTCTCATTGCTCCCTTCTGGCCTCGACAGCTGTGGTTTCCACTTCTCAACAGTATGTTGGCAGTCCCTCCGAGACCTCTTCCCCTACAGATGAACCTTTTGACTCAGGGACCGGTGGTCCATCCCAATCTGAGATCACTTCACCTTCACGCTTGGCTCCTGAAGAAGTAGAAGTAAACCGGTTCAATGTCTCTCGTAGGGTTTCAGATATTCTTCTGGCTGCACGGAAGCCAGCCACTCGGAAAACTTACACAGCTAAGTGGAAGCGTTTTTCGCTCTGGTGTGCAAAGTCCTCTTTGAATCCTTTTTCCTGTCTACCAGATAAGGTTCTGGAGTACCTCTTGGACCTCTCAAATTCAGGTCTGCAGTACTCTACAAAGTTCACCTTAGTGCCATTTCAGCGTATCATGAGCCCGGTTTTGTCCTTAACGCTAGCTCAATTACCTGTGGTTAAGAGATTTCTTAAAGGAATTCTGCATACCAGACCTCCTACAAGACGTCCAGTTGCAGCCTGGGACATTAATCTTGTGCTAGACATGCTCACTCGGAAGCCTTTCGAACCTCTGGCCACCTGTGAGCTAAAATTTTTCACCTGGAAGACTGCCTTCCTAGTGGCCATTACCTCAGCTCGCAGGGTCTCTGAGATACATGCCCTGGTCACAGATCCTTCGTACACTGTGTTCCATAAGGACAAAGTAGTCCTTCGGACCCATCCGAAATTTCTTCCTAAGGTTGTGTCAGACTTTCATCTAAACCAACCTCTACTCCTTCCCTCTTACTTTGTGGACTTCCAAAACGAAGGAGAACGATCTCTTCATTCTTTGGATGTTGAGAGCTTTGCGTTTCTATCTAGATAGAACCAAGGATTTTCACAAAGCCCAGCAACCGTTTGTCTCCTTCAGCGAGAGCCGGCTGGGTCAACCTGTCGCTTTCAGATGTATCTCAGCATGGTTAGTGGCATGCCTTCGACACTGCTATTCCATGGCGCAGGTTAAGTTGGAGGGTAGGGTTTACACTCACTCTACTAGAGCGGTTGCGGCATCCCTAGCGGAAATTCGCAACGTGCCCATTGCAGACATTTGCAACGCGGCCACCTGGAACTCGGTGCATACTTTCGTTAAACATTATGCACTGGATGTCCATGCCAGACGACATTCTTCCTTTGGCAGAGCCATCCTTAATGGACTTCTGTCCTAGAAACGTGAGCTCTTGGTCTCTCCTGCCGCCCTCTCGGAGGATTATTAGCTCGGTACTCTCCCAATAGTGTGAATGAGTGGTGAGACTTATGTCCAGGAAGATATAGAAAATTATGTACGACGTAATTCTTGATCTTCTTGGACGAGTCTCCACCACTCATTCACACGCCCCCACCCTCCGTTCCCCCGAGCTCACTCTGTTGTTGGTCTTCACTCCCTCAAATCTTTAGGGCTGTGAAGACTTCTTTGTTGACCCTTCTTATACGGGTCGCCCGGACTATCTTATGTCCGGGTTTTAGGTTAGGCTACCCTTCTAGGTCAGTTATGCTGCACCTCCTTGGTAAAAAAGGTACTGAGGCGGTTGGAGGGTCGACGCCGAGATGGTCATTGCCGCACGAGCTAGGGCTCGCAGCGCCATCTCTGGCACCGACCCTCCAGCAAAAAGTTTGCTCCCGATGGGTCCTAGTGCCTCCGGCGCAGATCCCAATAGTGTGAATGAGTGGTGGAGACTCGTCCAAGAAGATCAAGAATTACGGTAGGTACATCATTTTCATATCTTTATTTGATTTTTCACAGGGTTAGAGTTTCCCTGCATACCAATCCTAAGTTTCTCCTGAAGGTAGTGTCTAACTTCACTCTTAACCAGGACATTCAACTTCCAGTTTATTGCCCAGAGTACTCAAACAAAGGGGAGACCGTGTTACATATTCTGGATGTTCACAGAATTCTTCATTACTATATAAATCACACTCTATCTTCTAGAAAAGACAGACCAGTTGTTTGTCTCCTTTGCCCAACGAATGTTAGGAGCATCAGTGATTAAAGGGGCACTGTCAGCTTTTCCTCTTTGTTTTTTTGGTAAAAACGAGCAGTATGCCTCTTGGCCACATACCCTTAGGGAGATGCTTAGAATGCCCATAGGAATATAAAATAAATGGATGTTTACCTGGCTTCTTAATTTTTCCCTAAATAGGTATTCAACTGGCCTGCCCGGAATCCTGTATGTACTGGAAGCATTTCTAGGTCAGGACTGCGCGACTGCCACAAGCGCGGTCCCGATGTACGATTATTTTCTTATGGATGAAGTACAGTCATGTTACGTCTGTTCCTTGCGTATGTCTCAGCTATTACATCTCTCTGGCACCACAAACCGAGAGCTGGAAATATATTATTTTCATTTTTAAGCTGCGGCTGAAATCCCGCACCAATGGCACACTCTTTCGCATGTGTGTCTTTGGTCTTGCATCTGGTATGCGCGTAATGTGATTTGATCGAGCTTAAAATTAAAATAATATATTTCACAGCTTGGGTTTGTGGTGCCAGAGATGGTGGCCAAGGAGCAGAGGCTGCTTGATCTAAGCCCAGGATGTGTTCTTAACACAGCATGTGATGCAACCCACAAGGGAGGGGCATGTCCTGGACGTGGTTCTGGCAGATGTGGATCTGGTAGGACCTGGTTGTAGAGGATCCCTTAACTGGGAGTGACCACACTGTGGTTTCAAATAAGCATGGGGAGGGGGTGAGATCTAGGACACTGGCAGTGGACTTCAGGGGGCAGACTTTGTAGGGCATGGAAATATTCTCAAAGATCACTTGAAGGGGATTACATCAATGACAAATGTGGAAAAGAGATGGGAGGTCATAAAACGGGGACTTCATGAGGCAGTCAGGACCTGCGCTAAGGTGAAACGTAAGGGAGCAAGGTCACATAAACCATGCTGGTGGTCCAGTGAGGTTCAGGTAGCAGTCAGATTAAAGAAGGCAGCCTACAAAAAATATAAAACAACAAGAGGGGATAGGGAGAAAAGTCACCCGGATGGTGAGGGGGGCAAAGTCCAGTAAAGAGCAGCAGCTGGCACAGGGGATACATGGAGGGGAAAAAGGGTTCTTCCGGTACATTGGGGAGTGGAGAAAAACTAAGGGCCATCTCAGCAGATTGAGATCAGGAGAGTGGGTGGAAGAGATGAGGGACCAGGCAGAGGTATTAAACGAGTACTTCGCCTCTGTGTTCACTAGGGAGGTGGATGGGATGTCTACAAAGCAAGGCATGATGGGAATAGAAGCGACAGTGAGTGGGATCAGGGGAGCAACAGAGGGAGGGAGAGGTACCCTAGGGGTGTCACATCAGGATAAGGATAAAAAGGCCAGTAAGGTGGAGGGGACGGATGATGCTATCTCCACCGAAAGGGTGTGGTTAGCCCTCAAGGCCCTAAAGAAAGACAAATCTCCTGGGCCGGATGGTATTCATCCGAGAGTACTATGGGAATTGTCGGACATACTGGCTGCACCCCTGGCGGAGCTCTTCAACAGGTCGGTTGATACAGGGAGGGTACCTAGGGATTGGCAAGAGGCACATGTGGTGCCAATCCATAAAGGGGGGTCGAGGGAAGTACCAGGTAACTATAGACCCATCAGTTTGACCTCTGTGGTGGGAAAATTAATGGAGAGTATACTAAAGGAACGATTGGGGGTGTACTTGGAGGAGGCAGGAGGTCTGGATAGTCGGCAACATGGGTATGTGCCAGGTAGATCATGTCAAACCAATCTTGTGGAGTTCTACGAATGGGTAACATCAGAACTGGACAGGGAAAGCCTGTGGATGTATTATTCTTTGACTTCAGCAAGGCGTTGACTCTGTCCCCCACAATGGTCTGGTGGAGAAACTGATGGGGTTGGGAGTAGGCCGTTTGATGGTCAGATGGATTGAAAACTGGTTAGCTGGGACGCACCCAGAGAGTAGTGGTCAGTGGGGAGCTCTGAACCCTAGAGAGGTCAGTAGTGGGGTACCGTGAGGATCAGTCCTGGGTCCGATCCTGTTTAATGCATACATATCAGACATCAAGGAGGGTATAGGGTGTGAAATGAGTCTCTTTGCTGATGACTCCAAGATGGGAGCAGTAGTTGAGGGGAGGAGGAAGTTGGCCTGCAGGGGACCTGGACACCCTGGAAAGCTGGGCTCACACATGGAAATTAAATTTCAATATCACCAAGTGCAAGGTGTTACATCTTGGGTGGGGGAAACCCTAAACACAGGTACACCCTGGGAGGGGAAGCGCTGGAGGCCTCAACAGGGGAAAAAGACCTAGGGGTCATGGTGGATGCATTTATGAATAACTCTGAGCAGTGCAGGAGAGCAGCTAGCAAGGCAAACGAGATGTTGGGATGCATCGTAGGAGGGATCACCTCTAGGAGCAGGGAAGTGATTCTGCCGCTGTACAGTGGACTGGTTAGACCACGTCTTGAGTACTGTGTACAGTACTGGAGACCACACTTGAAGAGGGACATACAGCTCCTGGAGAGGGTACAGAGGAGGGCAACTAAGGTGATACGAGGACTAGGGGATTTGACGTATGAGGACAGACTTGAGGAGCTCTGCCTGTTTTCATTGGAGGAGAGGAGAGACAAAGGGGCAATGATTGAGGTCTTCAAGTACCTCAAGGGAATAAATAGGGTAAACATGGAGGGGATCTTTAGACTAAAGCAGGGAGGTATCACCAGAGGGCATGGTTTGAAGTTGGAAGGTGGAAGGGTGGGGGGAGGAAGGAGGAGGAGATTTTTCACTAAGAGGGTGGTGGACCCTTGGAATGCACTGCCTGGCGAGCTGGTTCAGAGATCCACAGTAGAGGGCTTCAAGAGAGGGTGGGACAGACACAGAAAGTGGAAGTATCAGATGATGGCCTGGCCTGGAGGGGTGGGGATGGATGATAGGGGTTTCTGGAACACGGGGGGCCTCGGCACCCAACTAGGGATCTGAGGTTCGAGCAGACTCGATAGACTGTAAAGCCTAATCTACTGGCAATTAGTATGTAATAGTTGAGACATACGCAAGGAACAGGCGCGACATGACTGTACTTCATCCATATGAAAATAATCGTACATCGGGACTGCGCTTGTGGCAGTCGCGCAGTCCTGACCTTGAAGTGCTTCCAGTATGTGCGGGTTTACGAGTAGGGCGAGCGAACACCTATTTTGGTAAAATTTAAGAAACCAGGTAAAAAGCCGCTCATTTTACATCCCTATGGGCATTCTAAGTATCTTCCTGAGTGGTATGTGGCCAAGAGGCATATTGCTCGTTTTTACCAAAAAATGAAGGGGAAAAGCTGACAGTGCCCCTTTAAGCAGGCATTGGCCAAATGGTTGGTCAATTGCGTAGCTTTCTGCTACCAGAAATACAACAAACCTTTACCGGTACCGGTTAAAGTTCACTCCACTAGGGGTGTTTCCACTTCCTTTGCATTCCTGAGGAATGTCTCAGCAGCGGATCTTTGTGCAGCTGCTACTTGGAGTTCAGTCCACACCTTCATAAAACACTACATTCTGGACATGGCTTCATGGAGGACAGCAGGCTTTGGCCTCACCATCCTCCAGGGACTACTCTCTTAGGAGTACCAGTGGGTTACTGACTTTCATAACCTCCACCCTTCTGACCTGGATTCTATCCTTGTACTGCTTGGGACTCGGTTCTAATGGTATTACCTACTGCAAGAGCTCTATCTCGAAGTGAGATAGTACAGTTACGTAAGAACTTGTAACAGTAGATCTTCCCTCCCTCCTACCCACGGGGTTATATAACTGTATTTTCCTCTGGGGGATGTGAGAAACTCCTTAGTTCCCCATTCCTTATGCTAGCCGGGTCTCCGGCAAGTGAACTGAGGTGGTGCCGGGGGACTGCTCCTTTATACCATGGGTGATGGGGGCGGGGCCGACATCAGGGGGAGGTCCCCACCTTAGACTGCTAGTTAGAATTTTTCTGTGGGGTCCTATTGCCTGGTGGCATAGTCCTAATGGTGTTGCTTGCTGCAAGAGCTTTTCTCGACAATCTACTGTTACTGCAAGTTCTTACATAACTGTACTTTTCTGTCCTGTGCTTTTGGGAAAGCTCTATTATGCCTCTCAACGAGAGACAGATTCCGTAGTTATAATGGCTGCCCATGGCAGATCAAAAGTGCTAAAACATACGTGCTTTCTTCCTCCTAATAAAGAGTCCAGGAGGTTTGATATCATGGGTAAAAGGGAGTATGCTTTGGCATCCTTTGGACTCCATATTGCCAGTTATCTGGCCTATTAAATATCAGACATGCCAGTGGAAGTCAACAGCTGCAATGGCTGACAACCTGCCAGATAGCCCTGATGGAACAGTGGTTCAACAGACTATTGCCAACAGCTTGGAGGTTGGCAGGGACCTATTATGGTCTGCTTATGATGCCTTAGATGCGGTTAACGGTAACTTCCTTGGCACCGCCCCATGACGTCAGATCTTCCTTTCTGCTGGAAGAAGAAGGTTCTCTCCTTACCACACTCTGCGCTCAGTTGGCCCTTTGCTTCAGACTTTTGTGATTTTGTGAAATTCTTCATCTTTATGATTTCTTCGGAATCTGCATTATTGACGACTCCAGGATTCAAGGAATGTGAGTGTGTGCGGATGTCCCAGATGGACCCACACACCACATGCAACTACTGCCTAGGCCATGAACACGATCCCCAGGCATGTGGCCTGTGTCGCACTCTGCATCCTTCAACTTTGGAAGACTGGCACACTCAGCTTCTCCTAGGATGCCTGGATGAACGGGATCCCCGTTAAATCGAAAAACAATCAAGTGATCTCCACGGCTGTGAAGTCCTCTGAACAACTTGCGGCTTTTGAAGAGGCTGCCTCTTTGGCTTCATCCTTTGTGTAGCTTTCCTTTGGCGTCACCTTCACGGGGCATTTCACGATTTGTGCCAATCCCTTCCCACCTTTGGGCAGGGCCCTTCTAAGGGCACAAAATCCAAATCTTCAAAGAAGGAGACTAAAAAGAAGTCTCACCGTCGATCATGGGATCGCGAGCACTCTCAGGCCTTGGATTTCCGTGCTTTCCTGGAGGTTTCAACTACGGTCGATCCTTCAACCAAGGTCACTGGCTTCATTGTCTCCCCATCAGACCATTTGGTCAAGATGCCTGTCGACCAACCCATCAAGATTTTTCTCAACCTGGTCAACGTATTGTCACCAGATGAGGCAGATACCTCCCTCTTTAGGACACCGATCCCGCCTGTCACCTCTTGGTGTGGGTCAGACCGGCCTGCTGATCCGGTCCATACCCCTTGGGATCCAGTAATTCCAGAGGATCCTCAGCTTTTTCCAGCTCCCTCAGAGACCCATTGTCAGCATTCCCAATGGTCGAGGTCTCTATCCCAAAGCCCTGAGTTGAGCAGCCCATGCCGGCATCGGCATTCCCGCCCTCAGCTTATGGGCAAGAGGTATCGCGGCTGCTACTCCTTTTCTTCCTCCTTGGACGAGGAGAGGCTCTGCTGCAAAATGTGTCGGTGCTACGAGGCACTCATGTGGCATCAGCTCATGTTTAGCGGGGTTAAGCCAGTTCCAGCCCCCACCCTGGCTATCATGTGGCTCCTGCCACCTAAGCCTTGGGCCAGTCCAGGTTCAGCTTATCCCAGTCTCTCCACCCATCCAGGTGGAGTTGCTGCCTAAACAGCCGAAAGAGGTTCCCCCTCCTAAGGATGCCTGTATCGCTCCCAGGCTACTACATCGGCTGCCAGTCACTGTCACTCCCAACAGACCCCATAGGGTGAACGGGGACTCTGGCAGTCGACCACTATATGACTGATCCTCAGAGTCTGAGGGCTTCTCTCTACACTCCCATCCAGTGGATGCTGAGTTGGAAGAGGATTTGTCCACTGAACATGGTCCCACTTCTTTCGTGGGCCTGCTACGCTTAATTTCGAAATCCCCAGATGGAGCCTGTCCAGAAACGGGCTAAATACCCCATGACAGAGATTCTCAACTGGGGTGATGCCTCTGAGGAAGCCTTCCCAGTCACTAAAGCCATTCTTGGCCCCACTCTGGAGCTTTGGCAGCACCTTGCCCTGTGCCATCGGCTTAGATGGCCCACAAGTATGGGGTCCCTACTGGTACCCCGTTGGGTTTCACTGAACATCCCTCAGCTGAGGGTGTGGTGGCTGACTCAATCTTTCGGTATACCAGTAATGTCAGGGATGTAGATGCCTCCCATCAAGCAATTCAAGAAACTGGATCATATGGCCAAGAAGGTCCATGCAGCCTCTTCCCTCAGCCTTTGGCAAGTAAGTTTGGCCCTTTTAAAGGCCCACTTCACTCATGCCTTCTTAAGCACCCTTGATGAGGTGCTCCCTCAGCTGACTTGCAGACCACAGTCAAACAGGTTCGGGACCAGGGCAAAGCAGTGGCTAAGCAGCAGCAGCTCCAGACCATGGACATTGGCAACTCCTATACCTAGTCTGTGGCTGCTGCAGTGGCCATGCACCGCAGGGCTTGGCAGAGGATCTCGACCTTCATGGCAGATACCCAGAGCAAGTTGGCAGATGTCCCCTTCCTAGGCACCGACTTGTTTGCCCCAGGGGGTGGAAGGACACCTAACTCACACTGAGAAGTCCAGTGCCACTCAGGACTCTGTCACTTCCACCCAAGAGCTCCAAGCTTCAAAGGAGGAAGCCCTTTCAGCCCCTCTCTGCCCCTGCAGCCAAGTAGTCCCAGGCCCAGGCCCGGTGTCCTCAACCGAAGTTAGTTGCTTTGGTCATCCAGAAACCAGATGGTCAAGGTCCCGCTGCTTCCTCAGCTGGTCCCTCCACCTACAAGCCTGCCCAGTGACGGGATGGGGGTGCTTCCCCAATGCCCATTCTAACTCCCCTGGGTCCTCCCATGGGGGGCCGGCTCTGTCATTTCCTTTCCACCTGGTCTGCTGTCACCTCCTCGACTACCTTTGGTCCCGCTCTGTCAGGCCTTCAGTCAGCGACCCTTAAGGTGCATCTGGCAGCCATTTTGGCATTGTGGGCTGGTATGCCATTCATGGTGTAGGAGAAGGTGGTCTGGTACTTTTTCAAAGGCCTTGACCACATTTCCCCTCTGGTGTGTGAACCACCACCACCACCTTGGGACTTGTTGCTGGTGTTGGCAAAGCTCATGGACAAGCCATTCAAACCGATGCACAGGAGTGACATGTTTTGCCTGACAGTGAAGACCACCTTCCTGGTGGCTGTCACATCAGCCAGAAGGATCAGTGAGCTCGGTGGAGTCTCCTTACCTGGTCTTCCACAGGGACAAGGTTGTCCTTCACCCCAACTCATTTTTCCCGAAGGTTCTGTCTGAGTTTTACCTTAACCAGGCGATCAATCTCGCGGTGTACAGTACTTCACCAGCCACATCTCGGAGATCGAGCACAAGCTCCATACAGTGGGCCTGCGGCAAGCGCTCGCCTATTACAAAGAATGCACGGCTGGTGTTTGGGGAGAGGTTCACCAGCTATTTATCACCTATGCTAAAGCCGCACCTGGCAGCTAAGTGGACCGTATCCTGCATTGACCTCTGCTATAGGTTGGTACGTAGGGAACCTCCTGTAGGGCTAAGGGGCTCATTCAACCTGTCATACCACTGCCTTGGTGGCTGCTTCTAGGGGCGTCTCTATCCAAGAAATCCGCAGGGCTGCTACCTGGAAGTCAGCACACACCTTCATTCCCCACAACTACATTGACCTTGAGTTATGCCGGGATGCTGATTTTTGGGGCCTCAGTCCTCCAATCTCTATTCCCTAAATAGAGAGTGTGCGCCTTGCTCTCTCCTCCCTGAGAACTGCTAGGAGATGTTTCTCTCCAGGGTTATTTTAAGTAGCTGGGGGTGAAACCAAAACAGGGTGGCCCAATGTTTAAACAATGTAATGGGTTATTGTACAGAGTTTGGGTTAAACCTCAGACACAGGAACAGACAGAACAATTGGTTATACCACAGAAGTAAAGAACAGAATTGTTACAGATAGCACATGACAGTCCTATGGCTGGTCACTCAGGGAGGGATCGCACCCTTGCCAGATTGCTGTATAGCTTTTATTGGCCTGGAATTCATGAAGATGTTGCTACTTATTGTAATTCCTGTGCTGAGAGTCAGAAAGTAGCCCCAGTCGCTAAAAAAGACCAGGTGCCCCTACCCTTGATAGGCGGCACATCTCCTTTGAGAGAATTGCAGTGGATGTAGTTGGTCCTTTAGACAAAAGTAAAAAGGGTAATAGATTTATCCTGCTACTCGATACCCAGAGCAGTTCCAATGAATACTGTTACAGCTCCAAAAGTTGCAGCAGAGCTGGCCAAAATTTTCAGCAGGGTAGGCATACCTAAAGAAATTATTACTGATCAGGGTAGTAATTTTGGTGCTGCATTGCTTAAGGAGTTGTACGGACTGCTGGATATCACTGCCATAAGAACCTCCTCCATCACCTTCAGACAGATGGTCTTGTTGAGTGTTTTAACCAGACCCTAAAATGCATGTTGAAAAGGTTTGTAAAAGGGGAAGGGAAAGACTGGGACCAATACTTGCCTTACCTACTTTTTGCCTACAGAGAAGTGCCACTGGCATCAAGAGGGTTTTTCGCCATTTGAAATGCTGTATGGTAGGCAGCCAACAGGGCCACTAGATGTGATAAAAGAAATGTAGGAAGATAACCCCACTCAGAAACAATCTATAACAGCTGGCCCAATGGTGCTGAGGCACTGGATGCCTTACCTTGCTCCATGCCAGTTCACTTGGGAGCTTAAGCAACAGGTTGGTAGAAAAGAGGCCAGGAGTTATATTTTGTTTTAAACTGAAATATTTGATTAGTTTGTTAGTGAAATTAGTTCTATGTGTTAAAAATTATTACCTTGAATTTGAACTGATACTTGGGCTGTGATATTGTAGGTTTGGGGATAGATGTTTGGCAGGGAAAATTAGAAGGTAATTTAAATGTGTTTGCCTGGTGTTTGGTAAAGCCCTCCCACCCACCCTGTTTTGTAGGCTTACTTAAATACTGAAAAGCCACTGGGGTTGGGATTGAAGGCTGAGTATTTCTGTTTGGGACTGAAATTTTGAAGCAACAGAGTTGGTGGGCCTGTGACATCATACGGTACCTGGAGTCTGCTCACACACACTGTTAGTGGGACTGAACACATACTGGACTGTATGTGTTTGTGAGACAGGAACTTTGTTGGTGGGGTTGAAATGGGTTTGTAAATAACTACAGTCAGTATAGAGAGAAACTGTACTCAGGGAAAGGGACTGAGAAAAGGGGTGTGCTATTATAAACAGAGGGATAATCAGGGTGGCCATATTCCACCATGGCAGGCATCTTCGGAAGGGTTGTAGGCTGCACAGGCTGTGGGATGGCAATAATTCTAAATTGGGCCTGGAGAGAGGGAGGCTGCCCACTCTGTAGACAGCTATCTTGTATTAGGAGTGAGGTATATTGGTTAAGGAGTAAGCTGTGGGAGCTGGGGGGTGTCCAAGGATAAGGGGTGTGGATATGGGCAGCAGAAGGGTGGGGCTGAGCGGAGGCTGGGGCAACGCTCTGAAATTACAGGACATTATGCTACAGCAAGCAGAAGGGGGATATTGGGACAGAGGACCCTTAGATAGGGAGAGTTGATGCTAAGGGGAAGCGTACAGGGTGAAAATTCTGAATTCAAAGGAGACTGAGGGGAAAAGTCAGGAGGGGCTGTTGAAGAAAGCCTAAAACAGCAGACTGTGGGAAGGGAGCTCCTAAGTTGAACAGTGCAAGAGAGGAAGAAGAGGTCAGTTTAGAGATGCAGTCAGGAAACTCAGGTTACTTGATGGAGGCTGACATAGAGTGTCACAATAAATTTGAGATACTAAGCATCCTAGAGGGAGGAAGGGGTTGGTGGAAATGAGGAAACTTATACAGAGGCCGGGAGGGAGTCAGATACCCATAGGGCATCACAGAACAGCTATGGAAAGGATAGACATAGTCCCAGAGGAGAAGAAATATATTGTTAAGCAAATGGGGAGATGCAACATATTCCAGACATGAGGAGGAGAGCATGATTGAGAGGAACTGGGAGACAAGGAGGTGGGAGTGGAGCCCCTAGCAGGGAAGGTCAGTACCAAGGATGGGGCCCCTAGCTAAAGGGGACCCTAGAGAGCCTCTGGAGACAGGGGTACTATTACAAGGGGGATGAGGGTGCAGGGAAGGAAACCATCAGGGCCAGGATAAATGGTTCAGATAAGAGAGGTTAAAGGGACACCTATTCAGAGGGGTTTGAGTTAAGTGGGCAAAATAGCAAGGAGGCAGAAAGGGAGGGTGACAAGGGGTCTCTAATAAGGCAGGAAGACTCCCATGAAATTGTGATCATGAATAAAGTGGGGAGGGGGCTGAGAGGGCATAGTGGAGGTAACCATAAGGATGATGGCGGTGTTAAGGTTCTGTTACTGGGAGACTCGATGATTAAGGGTATCCATTGGGAGGGACAGGGGTGGATGCCATAGCCAGGTGAAGGTAGTGAGTATCTCTGGGCTGACAGTGCACAGAGCAAAGTTCATGGTGTATGAAATGGTTAGGGATTGTGGAGGAAACGGATTTCCTGGTGCATTTGGGAACTAATGATCTAGAGGAAATAGCATTATGGAAATCCAAGCAAGGTTCCAAGAACTTGCCAGAGTCTGTCGGGATAATGGATGCAACATTTCCTTTTGGAGATATTGCCAGTACCAAAGGCCTCAGTGGAGAAAAAATAGAACTCACAGAGGTTAATAAATGGCTCAGGAGAGGGGTGAAGAGAATGGGTTGGGGTGTTAGGGAACTGGAATGGAGTTTGGGAGGATAAGGGACTATATGCCAAGGACAGGTTTCATCTTGCCCCATTAGGAAGGAAGTCCTTAAACAGGGGATGGCTGACTACATACAAGAAAGGTGGGGTTTAAACTTGTAAGGGGGGGAAGGGATAAGGGAGGGGCTGACCAGAAGCCCTCCCCTCCAGATGAGGGGAGTAGCCTTCAAGCCCAAGGGGGGGAAACAGACTGGAGGTGGAGGTTTCAGGAGGAGCAGGGGGAGGATGGAAGTATAAGGAATCTGGGTGGGGTTCGACAAAAAGGATCAGGGATAAGGGGTGGGGGTTAGTGTTAGTAAATGCCAGGAGTTTGGGAAACAAGTTGCCAGGTTCCAGGCCATGCTGTTAGGGGGGGTGGATGTGGCGGGCAGATCCGCAGGCAGTGGGCCAACAAAACCATGACTGGGACCTAAATGTACTGGGGTACACTATGCTTAGGAAGGATAGAAAGGAGGGCAGAGGGGTGGAGTGGCTATGTTCATTAGAGATGACATAGAAATTGCTATGGTAGAAGAGGCAGAGGAAACGTGGAGGCCTTATGGGTCACTACGATCCCCAGCAGGAGATAAGGTCAAGCTGGGTGTAGCATATAGGCCCCGGGATGAGTGATGTTCTAGAGGATGGTTTGCTGGACAACATCATTGCCCAGTGTGGTCCAAAAGGGGAAGGAGTGGTGTTGATGGGGGACCTTAATATGCCAGGTACTAACTGGGGAACCATGTCCTCTAAGGTGGCCAAGGAGCAGAGGCTGCTGGATGGCTTCCAGGATGTGGTGTTAACACAGCATGTGATGGAGCCCACAAGGGAGGGGCATGTCCTGGATGTGGTTCTGGCAGATGGGGATCTGGTAAGGGACGTGGTTGTACAGGACCCCCTGACTGGGACTGTCCACAATACTGTCTGGTTTCAAATAAGCATTGGGGGAGTGGGGGTGAGATCTAGGACACTGGCAGTGGACTTCAGGGGGGCAGACTTTATGGGCATGGGAAATATTCTCAAGGATCACTTGAAGGGATTACCTCAACAACAAGTGTGGAAAGGAGATGGGAGGTCATAAGCAGGGGACTTCAAGAGGCAGTCAGGATCCTGCGCTAAGTTGAAGCGTAAGGGAGCAAGGTCACATAAACCATGCTGGTGGTCCAGTGAGGTCCAGGTAGCAGTCAGAGAAAAGAAGGCGCTACAAAAATATAAAACAACAAGAGGGATAGGGATAAGGAAATGTACCAGCTTGCATCTAGAAAAGTCACCCATTATGGTGAGGGAGCAAAGTCAGTAAAGAGCATCGGCTGGCTAAGGGGATACATGGAGGAAAAGGGTTCTTCGGTACATTGGGGAGCGGAGAAAACTAAGGGCCATCTCAGCAGATTGAGATCAGAAGGAGGGTGGGTGGAAGAGGCGAGGGACCAGGCAGAGGTATTTACTGAGTACTTTGCCTCTGTGTTCACTAGGAGGGATGGGATATCTACAAAGCAAGGCACAAAGGGGATAGAAGCGGCAGGGGTGGGATCAGGGGCAGCAGAAATGGAGCAAAAGGAAAGGTACCCAGGGTGTCACATCTGGTTAGGATAAAAGACCAGTAAGGTGGAGGGGACAGATGATGCCATCCCACCAAAAGGGTGTGGTTGCCCTCAGGCCTAAAGAAGACAAATCTCCTGGGCGGATGGCATTCATCCAGGAGAGTACTATGGGAATTGGCGGACATACTGGCTGCACCCTGGCGGAGCTTTCAACAGGTCACTTGAGACAGGGAGGTACCTAGGGATTGGCGAGGGCACATGTGGTACCAATCCATAAAGGGGGGAAGGAAGTACCAGAAACTATAGACCCATCAGTTTAACCTCGGTGGTGGGAAAATTAATGGAGAGTATACTAAAGGAACGATTGGGGTTTACTTGAGGAGGTGGGAGGTCTGGATGAGTCGGCAGCATGGGTTTTGTGCCAGGTAGATCATGTCAAACCAACCTTGTGGAGTTCTATGAATGGGTAACATCAGAACTGGATAGGGTAAGCCTGTGGATGTATTATTCTTGGACTTCAGCAAGGCGTTTGACTCTGTCCCCACAATGGTCTGGTGGAGAAACTGATGGGGTTAGAGTAGGCCTTTGATGGTCAGATGGATTGAAAACTGGATAGCTGGGCGCACTCAGAGAGTAGTGGTCTGTGGGAGCTCTCGACCCTACAGAGGTTGGTAGTGGGGTACCACAGGGCTCGGTCCTGGGTCCAATCCTGTTTAATGCATACATATCAGACATCAGGGATGGTATAGGGTGTGAAATGAGTCTCTCAGGATGACTCCAAGATGGGAGCAGTAGTTGAGGGAGAAGAGGGGAGGTTGGCCTGCAAGGGGACCTGGACACCCTGGAAAGCTGGGCTCACACATGGAAATTAAATTTCAATATCACCAAGTGCAAGGTGTTGCATCTTGGTTGGGGAAACCCTAAACACAGGTACACCCTGGGAGGGGAGGTGCTGGAAGCCTCAACAAGGGAAAAAGACCTAGGGGTCATGGTGGATACATGTATGAATAACACTGAGCAGTGCAGGAGAGCAGCTAGCAAGGCAAACAGGATGTTGGGATGCATCGCAAGGAGGATCACCTCTAGGAGCAAGGAAGTGATTCTGCCACTGTACAATGGACTGGTTAGACCACACCTTGAGTACTGTGTACAGTACTGGAGACCACACTTGAAGAGGGACATACAGCTCCTGGAGAGGTACAGAGGAGGCAACAAAGATGATACGAGGGCTAGGGGATTTGACTTACGAGGACAGACTTGAGGAGCTCTGCCTGTTTTCATTGGAGGAGAGGAGAGACAGGGGGACATGATTGAGGTCTTCAAGTACCTCAAGGAATAAATAGGGTAAACATGGAGGATCTTTAGACTAAAGCAGGAGGCATCACCAGAGGGCATGGTTTGAAGTTGGAAGGTGGAAGGGTGAGGGGGGAAAAGAGGAGGAGGTTTTTCACTGAGAGGGTGGTGGACCCTTGGAATGCTCTGCCTGGTGAGCTGGTTCAGAGATCCACAGTGGAGAGCTTTAAGAGAGGGTGGGACAGACACAGAAAGTGGATGTATCAGATGATGGCCTATCCCGGGGGGGTGGGGATGGATGATAGGGGTTTCTGGAGCACAAGGGGTGGGAGGGTCTCGGCACCCAACTAAGGATCTAGGTTCGAGCAGACTTGATAGACCATAAGGCCTAATCTGCTGGCAAATAGTATGTTAGTATGCGGCGACCCCTGTTCGGGAGCGAGCATGGGTTGCTGGGGGTCGGCCGGAGAGGAGAAGGATTGAGCGCCCAATGGCGGCTCTCCTTCCCTGGGGGGGGATTACTGCACACTCCCGCCGTAATACCACCACCTAGGGGAGCTTGGGTGGATGGTGCGGTAGATGGGAGCAGTATGGGTAGAAGTTGGCAGGGGGTGGAGCAGGAGGTGTGGGCTCATTGGCCCCCATTGCACGCTGACTTCAGGGGAAGGACGTAAAAACAGGAGGAAACACCCCTCGCTCTCTCCTAGGCGACGACACCTCGCTCTGTATTTCCGGACGGCTGTGGCAGACTCCGCTTGGCTGGGACCATGACAAAGAGAATGATTGAATCGGAGGAAGAATCAGGGGTCCCTCTTCACCCGCCCGGGGACTACCGGGTACCTAGGATTCGTGGAAACATGCACTTTAGGGGCAGATTGCGACCAGATCAGGATGCAGTAGCGAGGATGTCCGAGAGAGTGGAGAGAGAAGGTCAGTAGGAGTATAAAAATAGGGTAAAAAAAAGAAACAATCTGTATCTTTTATGTGTGCCCTAAGAAAGAAGCTTGCAAAATATGTTAATTGCCCATAGTAATCAGGAAGAGGCCCAAAACCAGCAGAAGGTGTACTATGACCATGGGGTAAAAGAAAAAGTTTTTGAGCCAAGTGAAAAGGTTTTGCTACTGTTACCTACAACAGAAAATATACTGTTAATGAAGTGGTAAAGTTCTTAGATGTACTGGCACTGTTAACTACAAGATTGAGACCCCTGACAGGAAAATCCTACAAAGATACACCATGCTGACCTCCTCAAGAAATGGGTTGAAAAAATGCCAAAAGCTGTTTTGCTGGTTTTACCAGAAACTGATAAAGTAGATATTGCTGTAGCTTATGATAGACTGGAACAAACTGTAAATGCTGATGCTGTAAAGGTGAATGTTTCCTTAACCTCAGCAGAAACTGCAAACATTCGTAATGTGCTAAAGACATTTAACAGTACTTTTACCACGGTACCAGACCAAGCAAAAGGGGTTGAGCACGTAATAGTGACAAGGAATGCTCGCCCTATTAGGAAAAAGACATACAGGTTGCCAGAGCGATCAAAAGCTGACGTGGTTAAGGAAATACAAACAAGCATTTGTCAATGCCGAATGTTTGCTTGCTGGCATTGGCAGTGGTAGTGTAGAAGTTACAGAGCTGCGTAATAGCAATGGCAGTGAAGTATTGAACTGAAGCCAACCCCACCACCACCCTGCAGAGAGTGACAGGCATTGGGGTGTGCCTTTGGGTCATCAGGCATAACGACCACGCCACTTCACCACACCCTACCCTGCAGATACTGAGAAGCGTCACGGTGTGCCTTGGGGTCTTTGGCCCTTATGCGCACCCCATTCCATCAGGAAATACGGTGAGATGGGTGCGGTATAGGAGAATGGGGTGAAGTTTGGGCCGAAGAGTACGAGACACACCTGCTGCCTCTCACTGGCTGCAGGGTGTGGTGGAATGGTATGAGCATTACAGGCAAGAATCCCAAGTCACACCCCTGATGTCTGTCATTCTCTACAGGGTGGGGCATTATGGTCGGAAACCCTAGCAGTCCTCAGGCATTCGTTGGTATTTTCACTCCAAATTTTCAACATGTTTTTTTGTGACCCCCACCTCATGAACAGTGGCAATATCAGTTTGTTAGCAAAACTGCTTTTGCACAGCGACTACGGCATTTGGCACCACAGGTGCAAAAACACATTCCAAACAGGATGTGAAAAATGACAGCGGTACTGTTCATGGGGAGGTGTAAAAAATGGCAATGTTGAAAATCTGCTGTGAAAATCTTTAAAAAAACTGGTGAAGTCATGTGCGTGCGTAGAAACTGTGCAACGCACACCCGTAATGTAACTAGTTTGGGGATTTTTTTACAGCAGATGAACACACGCATTTTAGGACCTCCGATCATGAACAGTGTCAGTGTGATTTTCTTTATCTGTCCCGAACAGTGATTTCCCACAGCGACCATGCATTTCTGCGCTGAAAGTGTGAAAACACATTTCAGCCATGTTGTGGAAAATACCAGCTGTACTGTTCATAAGGACATGTGGAAAAATGCCACTGGTGAAAATCTGGACTGAAAATATTACAAATTCATGAACTTACGAGGGTGCATGGAAACTGCGCAATGCTCACTAGTAACACAGTCATTTTATGGAGTTTTGTCACCAAATTTTCAACATAGCTATTTTAAGACCTCTGCTCATGACCAGTGTCATACATAGATACATACATACATACATAGATACATAGACAGTGTCGGCAGATAAGGGCCTATGGCCCACCCAGTCTGCCTATTTAAGTTTGTAAGTTCAGTTTGTTTTCCAGGAAGTCTGTTGCCCCTTACCCCTGACCTCCAGAATTCCTTTATGTCTATCCCATGCATTCTTAAATCCCGTGATTGTTTCAGCCCCCACCACTTCCTCTGGCAGGGTGTTCCACTTGTCCACCACCCGTTCTGTGAAGAAATTCTTCCTCACGTTTCCTCTGAATCGTCCTCCCTCCAACTTCATCCCATGCCCTCTAGTCCTGGAACATCTTTTTCGCTTAAAAATAGTGCATTCCTGCACCCTGTTCCTCCCTGTAAGATACTTGTATGTCTCTATCATATCCCCTCTCTCCCTCCTCTCCTCCAGGGACTACATGTTCAGTGCCTTCAACCTGTCCTCATAGGACTTGTGATGCAATCCATGCACCATCTTTGTTGCCCTCCTCTGAACCTTCTCTACCCTATGTCCTTATGTCACTGTGATTTTCTTAATCTGTCCCAAACATTGTTTTCGCACACCGACTGTACCATTGTGCGGAAACACATTTTGGGCGAGCTGTGAAAAATGGTAGCTGTACTGCTCATAAGGAAGTGCGGTAAAATGGCACTGTTGAAAATCTGGTGTGCAAATATTACAAATTCGCAAACTTGCCAGCATGCGTAGGAACTGCGCAACGTGCGCTCCTAAAACAGTCATTTTGGAATTTTTCACCAAATTTTCAACATAGCCATTTTAACACCTCTGCTCATGACCAGTGCCACTGTGATTTTTCTTAATGTGTCCCATACATTGATTTCAAGATACCGATCATGCCATTGCTGGCCACATGGCGGAATATGCTCTGGGTGAGATGTGAAAAATGACAGCCATACTGCTCATAAGAAGGTGTGGTAAAATGGCAATGTTGAAAATCTGAGGAAAATATTGAAAATTGAGAACTTACGAGCCGCTGCGAGGAACCGCGCAACGACGCCTAAAATAGTCATTTTTAGGAATTTTTTCACCAAATTTTCAAAATAGGCTTTTTGAGAGCCCACCTTATGAACACTGGCAGTGTAGTTTCGTTAATCGGTCCCGAAAGGTGATTTCGCGCAGTGACTGCAAAATCACCCTTCGGGCCCGATTAACGCCATGACAGTGACAGCACTCATGAGAAGGGGTCCCAAAAAACCCATTTTGAAAATTTGCTGCAAAAATTCCAAAAAATGCCCGAGATATGCAGCAAAGTTGAAAACGATCTATTACATTATACAGCTTACCGGCATTTCCTCAGTTCATGGGTCGGCTTTGAAGAGTGCAGACGGTTCCCGGTCCACCGAAGATTGTCGCACGGACTCCAGAGAGTAAGTATGGGGTGAGGGGTGTGGGGGAGGCAGGGTGAGCAGTGGGTGGAGTGCGGGTGGGGGCAGGGAGACTGCAAGGGACCGTTTTTAATTTACAGTTTTTTACTATTAAGATGGCCGCGATGTTTTCACTGGGGTGGGCTCCCAGCGTGGCAGCTGGAAAGGCTGTTTGGGGGCTGGAGCCGACGATTGGGCACCCCATCGCCATCAGCTGGCTTGTGCCACGCTGGGGTGGGCTCCCAGTGTGGCAGCTGTAAGGCTGTTTGGGGGGCTGGGCTGACAGGGATTGGGCACCCCTGTAATCATCATAGCAGTGTGCCACGCTGGGGTGGGCCCCAGCTGGCACCAGAAAGTTTTTGGGGCGTGCGCGGAGCCGACATGGGCATTGGGCACCCCGCCGGCTAACACAGTATGTGCGTGGGGAGCGTGGTCAGCACGCAATATGCGTGCCTGTTGGGGGGGAGCTCTGCTCACTGAAGCGGAGCTCTCCCTTTCAACTGTATGCCACTGCATTTTCAACTGCTGTCATAGACAGCTGGAGCAGTGATTGGCGCACTGCGACCGTGCCTGCAAACACACTGACAGAACTGGAAGAGGCTGACACACCTCTGGAAAACTCTGATGATGGCACTATGTTTCTTGCACATGCATGCAAGCAAACATAAAAATGAAAGAATTGGGTATCATAGAGGAGCCAAGGAGTGCTTGGTCATCTCCCATGGTAATTGTAAACAAAAAAAGAAGGGGGTGTTAGAACCTGTCTTGATTTTAGGAAACATAAGTGTCAGAATTTGACAGTTATCCTATGCCCAGAATAAATGATGTGGACAGACTGGGGAGTGCAAAGTATATCAGTACCCTCAATCTCACAAAGGGTCACTGGGAAATACTTCTAGCTACAGAATCCAGAGATAAAACTGCATTTGCTGCCCCATAGGATTCTATTGGTTCACCACCATGCCATTTGGTTTACAGGGTGTGCCAGCTACATTCCAGTGGTAACATGAATGTAATTTTATCACCTCACACTGGTTATTATGCTGTGTACCTGGATGATGTTGTGGTGTACAATCCAGATTGGAAAAGCCACCTGGGACACCTATGAGCAGTTATCCAAGCTATCAAAAATGCAGGTCTGACTATTAATCCTACCAAATGTGCATTGGGTATGCAGGAAACCAGATGTTGGGAAATGGAGAAGTTAAGCCAGAGATTTCTAAAATAGAAGCTGTAGCTAACAGCCCTGTACCTAAAACAAAGAAAGATGTCAGGTCATTTTTAGGGCTGGCTGGTTATTATCGGAGATTTGTTCCCAACTTTGCTGAGTTAGCTACTCCCCTCACTGAACTCACAAAGAAACAGTACCCAAATAATGTGAAATGGACCCCAGAGTGTGGTGAAGCTTTTCAAGCCATAAAGGCTGCATTGTGTTCAGCCCGTTTTAAGAAGCCCAGACTTTGAGGAACCATTTCTGCTACAAAGAGATGCATCTGAGGTAGGCCTAGGTGCTGTCCTAAGTCAAAATGTAGATGGGCTATAAATAATATAACAGTAATATTTTTATTTATATAGCGCAATTCAAACATCAAAGCACTTTACATACAAAACATCAACAGACAATTTATTAAAATCACATAAAACAACAACTTCAATTAAATTCCTCAGAATTCTTAAAAATTCAAATATTATAAGCCTGTTTGAATAAGTAGGTCTTTAAACTGGTCTTGAAGCCCTCCAAAGTCCCACACTCTCTAATCTGATGAGGTAGAGAGTTCCACAGGGATGGCGCCACGAACATAAAAGCCCTGGCACCAGATGTCTTTAACTGCACCCTGGGAACCTCTAACAACCTCTCGTCAGTTGAGCGGAGAGGTTGGCCAGGGCTGTAAGGAACCAGGTGCTCTTGCAGGTAATCCGGTCCCAGTCCTTGTAGGGCTTTGTAGGTCAGAAGACTGATCTTGAAGGTGGTCCGCCACTGTATAGGCAGCCAGTGCAGATTGCTCAGCATGGGAGTAATAGGACTGGTGCGTGAAGTCCCAGTCAGTAACCATGCCGCAGCATTCTGCACCAGCTGCAAGCGGCGGACATCAACCCCCGGAAGCCCTAGGTATAGGGAGTTGCAGTAGTCAAGGCGCAAGGTCACAGATGCATGGAGCAATGCGGGCAGATCATCGGACGAAACAAGGCGCTCTATTCTGGCAATTTTATTAAGATGGTAAAAGGAAGATTTGATGACTGCTGACATCTACACCCGCAGTGTCAGTCCATCATCAGATACAACCCCCAGATTACGCACCTGTTCAGAGGTGGGCAGCTGTACACCATTGTGCCAAATCCCAGAAGGTACCCCACCACCGACCTCTCTATCTGGTGCCCCAGATCCACAACTAACACCTCAGTCTTCCCAGAATTCAATCTCGGCCAACTGGACTTCATCCAGTCGTGGATTTCCGCCAGACAGCTGTTAAACATCGAGACTGCACTATCCTGGTTGGATGCAAAAGACAGAGCTGTGTATCATCTGCATAGCAGTGGCAACTCAGCCCATATCGTCTTACAATGTCTCAGAGGGGCAGCAAATACACTGCGAACAACATGGGGGACAGCACCGAGCTCTGAGGTACCCAGCACAGCAGCGAGAATGGTTCAGAGGGGAAAAAAAATGAAACAACCCTCTGAGACCTGCCGGCTAGGAAAGAATGAAACCCTCTAAGAACTGAACCAACCAGTCCACAGATGACCCTCAGACGCTCGAGCAGAACCCCATGGTCCACGGTGTCAAATGCTGAGGAGAGATCCAGAAGCACCAAGATGGAAAGGCGCTTCTGGTCTCTTGCCATCAGGAGATTATTGAGCATCTGAACCAGAGCGGTCTCGGTACTATGTCTCTTCTGGAAACCTGACTGGAGAAGATCGAAGACGTCATGGATGGTAAGATGGTTCTCCAGTTGCAGCACAACTACTTTCTCAGTCACCTTCCCAACAAAGGGAAGGTTAGAGATAGGTCTGTAGTTTGCACAGATGTTTGGGTCCAGAGAAGCTTTCTTAAGAAGCGGTGTCACCACTGCCTCTTTCAGGGAGCTAGGGAATTCTCCCAAGTCTAAAGAGCACCAAACAATCTCTGTAAGGATAGGGCCAGTGATCTCCAAACACCCTAATACTAGGCGTGTAGGGCCTGGATCCAAACTACAGCAAGTTGGCCACAATTTCTGGACAAGCCGCATGACGTCCCCTATCTCCAGTCGGTCGAAAGATATCCAAGAAGACAGAGGAAAAGTGACCATACACTGTCCACCACTAACCCACATAGAGGGTGCTGGACAGATTTCAGCCCTGACGTCGGCCACCTTATCTGCAAAAAAACGAGTGAACTCATCACACTTGGCTTGTGAAAATGCTCCTCAAACCTGTAGATAGACTGGGTTGCACAGCCTGTCCACGGTTCGAAAGAACTGAGCCGGTCGGTTTTGAGCGGCAGCTATCTCACCGGACAGGAACTCTGCCTTCTTACGAGAGACTGCTGATTGATAGCTTTGATAATCTATCAATCTAAGCTGGTCGACATCAAGGGCTGTTTTCCGCCAGCAACACTTTAGCCTTCATCCCACCCATTTCAGCTCCCTCAAGATCCCATCAAACCAGGGGGACTGAGGGCAGAGAGAGAGGGGGCAAACACAGAGTGGGGCGATAACATAGCAGAGACTCAGTGATAGCCTTGTTATAGGCCAAAACTAGATTCTCTGAATCCTCGCCCGCCCTCGGAACTCCTGATAGGTCTAACGCCGCCAAGAGGCCCTCTGGGGTTACACCCCTCAATGGGCAGTATTTGACCATCTCCACAGGGGCAGACCTATAAGGAAGGGGCTGGAGATTGAGTCTCACTGTGTAGTGATCGGACGAAACATCCACCACCAGATCAGAGGACTCGATCCCCAGGAGGAAGACCAGGTCAAGTGAGTGAACCTGATTATGAGTAGCAGAGGCAACTACCTGTGTGAACCCCAATGATAACATAAGCTGGAGGAAGTCTTGACCAAACTGCAAGAGTTCATCGTTGACCCAGGCATTGAAGTCACCCAGGACCATCAGCCTGGACAACTCCAATGCTGCATTGACGATGAAGTCTGCCACTTCCTGCAGGAACAATTTCTCACCTCCGGGTGGACGGTAGATGAGAATGATCCTGCAGCCCACATCTGCTACTGCGGTAAACTCAAATGATCTGGCTTCTTCTACTGATACACCAGTAAGGCCCAATTCCGATCTAAAACAGATAGCCACCCCTCCCCCCCGCCTCTGCGGTCCGATCTCGAGTGGTGTATCACCGAAAACCTGGCTGGGACTGCCGCTTCCAGACTGGGGCCCACGTTGTCATCAAGCCAGGTTTTGGTGATACATGTCAGGTCTGCTGTCCCTGGCATTGCATAACACCACTTGAGTCGGACTGGGGTTTCACAATTGTTTGCCAGGCTGTGCGTGCGATCACTTGCTCTTATGCTGCAGTTGGAGTGTTTTTATTTTATATTGTTTTTTTTAGCTTTGTTTAACATTTTATTTTGTTGTTTTATTGTTTTACTGTTTTTCATTTTTATACTGTTACTTCGTGGACTGTGTACAGCTTTCAGTTTGTTGGTCTTAATACTCCGAGACTCTGGACTTCGGGGGATCCAGGAGACACAAGAAAGGGTATTATCCCTTCGTTTGTCTGTTCGGAGCTGAGCTGCCGTTCCTTTTATTATTTCCAGCAACGTCAAGTCTGTTTTTTGATTGTTTTACCATTGATCATGTCTGGTACGGGGGCCAAGAAGTCCTCAAACTCGGTGCAGCCTCCTATGCATCGGTGTCCGTGCAGCCATCAGTATTCAGTTACCGACTAGCATGATTGTTGCCTTACCTGTCTTGGCCCGCTTCATGATATGGATTCGTGTGATGCCTGCTTTTCCACGGACCGTCGAGCTTCGTGAGTGGAAGGTCGGATGAGTGCCGCCGACTTTCAGAGGGTGGGCCCGCACTTGTAAGGCCCAGACACGGTCTCTCGGCCCTTCCTCCAGGTCCGCTCCCAGTTCTATACGGACCGCAGAGGAGGGGGCTTCCACCTCTTTGAGTCTTGCCGTGGCACGGGCCCCTTCCGCAGTGCAGAAGGCCCAGTCTGTTCCTTTCAGGGGGTGGGTGGGAGGCACCGCTCCAGCAATCGCCCCTTCGGTGGCGAAGGCACCCCTGGTGTCATGTCCTAGGGCCCATGGGCCCGGGACAGCACTGGCCTCAACACCGTCCACTGGTGCTGTTTTGGGTCTCGGCATCGCTTGTGGCACTGGGGGCCCTGATGGTGCCATGGTCAGTGCCAGTCTGCCACTGTTTCTGGGGACAGCGCCATGGGAAGTTCTACGGCTCCTTCTGTGGCTGTTTCTAGTCTCGGCGCCGTCCGTGGCACCGAGATTGGAGACAGTGCTGTTTCCACCTCTGGCACCATTCGCGGCACCGTGCCGGGTGACAGCGCCATGGGTGGCACCACTCTTGCTCTTGGCACCATTTGCAGTGCCGAGGGGGATCTCAGCCCCATCGGTGCCATCTCCGACTCCAGCACGATTCGCACGCCATAGGAGGGGATGGCGCTGTGTCTGGCACTGATTCCAGCCTTGGCGCTGTGGTTGGAGCCGTTGCTTCATCCAGCGCCATTCGTGGTGCCGAGGAGGGAATCGGCATGGACTGTGCTGCCAGGCCTCAAGTTGGCACATCTGTCAGTCCAGGAAGGGGCAGGCATCAGCAGGTGGTCTGGCATCGGACCTCGGTCTCCACCTCTTCGGAGGAGGATTCTGAGTCTGACTCAGACTGGCTACTGGACTCTTCACAGTCTGCTGACACCTCTATAGTTTCTTCAATGGCCTGGACCCAGCCTCACTCTGAGGTGCAGGCAGTGTTCCCCGATTCTGGGGTCAGTGGCACTGACCAGCAGGCAACATTCCAGGTGGCTGTGGCTATGGTGCACAGAGTCGGGGGACCTTCTGCCCCCTCAGCTGGGGTACCCTCTCCTGTGTTGTGCCTGGATCACCCAACTTTAGGGCTGACCAGGGCACCCACGGAAGGAGAGGGTGCTGCACCCTGGGTGGTCTCGGGACTGCTCGGAGTTGCTAGCTGCCTAGGCTGGTGTTTTTGAGGAGGGGGGCTCTTTTTGAGTCCGAGGGGTCTGGGTTCAGTACGGAGACCAATCTCTGGGACCCACCCGGGCTTGGGGAGGAGTCGCAGTGCAGACCCTCGTCTTTCCTCTTCTATCTCCTCGAGAGGGCCCTTCTTTTTGGAGGCCAGAGACCATCCTCCTGGACTCACACAGTCCCAGTCGCCTCACAGGGGGATTCTTCAGGCATGGTCTAGGCAGTTCCAGTGTGGTTGACCAGCTGTCGGCTGTTGGGCTTCCTGGAGCTCCTCCCTCTTTGGGGCCATCCAGTGCGCACTCTTACCTGGGCAGAGGACATTCCTCATCTCTTGTGGATCTGGCCCCCATTCCTCTGTCGCCATCTCCTTCTCTCCCTGGTATTTCCAGCCCTGGGGGCAACTCTGGTGCGGCTGCTCATTTTCCTACTTATGTCAGGGCAATGGATGAGCTGGTGTTCCACCCTTCCCCTGAACAGCTGCCCTCATGATCTCTGAAGTCTTCTGCTTCCTCATCCCCCTCTTCTGAGGGAGAGGAACTGTCCATCCACACCTCCCCTTCTGCTGATCTGAGTATCAGCGTTTCCTCACAAGGATGTTGGAAGACCTTCACATCACCCCTACCTCCCAATGTAATCCTGAGCATGTGGCGTGCGCCTTCCTAGGCAAATTCAGTGCAGCCACCATTGTGGTGCCCACCTGGCCTGCTTCCTTCCAGGAGGCGTCACTGCACTTCTGGCAATGTCCCTTCTCCGGTGTCCCAGTCCCCAGGGAACTGAGCCAGAGGTATTGTGCTCCTCCAGAGTCTCCAGGTCGTATGCCTCACCCCCAGTCAGGGTTGACGCAACTGGACACTTTTGATGGGCTTTGCGCCCTTCACCATGACTGATCCCCAGATCAAGACTCTGCGGATTTTGACTTCTGAGGTAGGAGGACCTTCTACTCTGCATGGATTTTACTGTCCACTGCTGCACATCAGGCCCACTATGCTTCCTATGATAGGTTCTTGTGGTCCAGGCTAGGTCAGCTCCTAGCCTTCTTGCCTGATTCAGAGGTAACCAGACAAGCCATTGCGCACTCTGCACGGGGCCTGGAGATAGCAAGGCACCAAATGAGGGCATCCTACAATGCCAACGAAGTAGCTTCCAGAGTCGTAGGGACAGCGATCTGCATCAGGTGGATGGCATGGCTGCGTCTCTCCTGGTTGTCACCCTTGGCCCAGCATAGGGTGATTTCCTCCACTTACCAGAGAACCCATCTTTTCTCCCGTAGAATGAGGCAGCGATTGTCGGGGCAACTTCCTTCTCCCTCTGGGGGATCCCCTTCTCACTCCCCACAGGCTCGGGCCTCGTCAGGCCCGTAAAGGTTCTCCTTCCCAGTGTCTCCCCCACTGGGAGCTGAGGGCTTAGTCTCTTAGGATCTCAGGCTCCTTTGGGGGCTCGGTACTCACTCACATGTGATGAATGGTGAAGATAGTCACAGATAAGATATGAAAATTACATACCTACTGTAATTCTTGATCTTTCTGTGTATCTTCACCATTCATCACAATTCCCACCCACCATCCCCCTGGGGCCTCAGTCTCTGAGTCCCCCTCCCTCTGTGTACCCTCCTTCCCCCCTTTCCATTGGTCAGGAGTGGGGTGATCTTGGGCACGCAGGGGGTTTTCTGTCTGCCTTTGTCTGGCGGGGGGGCTGTTCTCATCAGCTCTGGCTTCCACCACCTTAGGGGTGGGATGCTGGTGACTGCCTCCTCTCTCTCTCTCCCCTCCCCTTAACCCTTGTCCTTCGGGACTAATCCTTTTTATTTCGGTTAAGAGGTGGAGTTTTTTCTCCCCCCTCTTATTTTTGTTGGTTGGGGGAAAGGACATCCCCTGGTTCCTGGTCCCCCTCCTATTTAATCCACGACCCTAGGAAGTCATTCTGCCAGAGTGCCTCTTGGTCAAAATTCCGTGCTTTGGATTTTGTCAGCCTTCTCAGGTTATTGCTACTCCTGGGCAGTAAGTACATCTAAAAGCCGGGGCCAGACCGCGAGCCCTAGGTTTGTCCTCTCCCCTCCCACTTAATGTTTTCTTCCTTCCTTTCCTTCTCTTCCCTTTTTCCTCTTCCAGAGGATTGGGGGGCCTCCCAATCCCCTTAGTTTGCCTCTCTCTTTCTTGTCTGTCCTCTCAGTCATTTATTCCTCCTTTTGTTTCTTATATTTTTCCTTTGTCTGTCCCTTGGACTTCCTTGTCCCATCCTCCCAACCCCGTTTCTTACTCTACGGTGACTCAGAACTGGTTAAAGGGCAGGGCCGACAACAGCTAACGGCAAACCCGCGAGCGCCTCGCAATGCATTGGCCTTGAGGGCAGTGCCGTCGCTGCGTTGGATCCGCCTATCCAAAAAAAAAAAGCTCCCACGGGGTCGTGACCTCTGGCCACTTACCCACATGTGATGAATGGTGAAGATGCACAGAAAGATCAAGAATTACGGTAGGTATGTAAATACAGGTTACTCACCTGTAACAGGAGTTCTAGGAATGGTATATGTTCATCCACACTGTCTGGCAGGTTCCTTGCTGCTTTAAATCTTGCCGGGAGGTCTTCAAGCTGGCTCCTCCCACCCACCCGGGTGGTAAAACTCTCGGCTCCGCCCCATGACACCAGATCTAGCCCGCTGGAAGCCAGGTTGTGCGTCGAAGCCGGGGAGGCCGGGTGGGTCATGTGGATGAACAACATATACCATTCCTAGAACTCCTGTTACAGGTGAGTAACCTGTATTTCTAGGGACATGGATATGTTGTTCATCCACACTGTCTGGCAGACGCCTAGCAGTTCTCTGGGAGGAGGGAGGCAAGACGCACACCCCCTACTTAGGAAATAAAGACTGGAGAACTGAGGCCCCAAAACCAGCATCCCAGCGTGACTCAAGGTCGATGTGGTAGTGGGTGATGAAGGTGTGTGCTGACTTCCAGGTAGCAGCCCTGCAGATTTCCAGGATAGGGACGTCCCTGGAAGCAGCCACCAATGCAGCGGTATGGCGGGTAGAATGAGCTCTTATCCCTCTGGGAGGCTCCATGCCCGCCGCCAACCTATAGCAGAGATCTATGCAGGAGGTGACCCACCTGTCTATCGTCTGCTTGGCTGCAGGTCTGCCAGGTGCGGCTTTAGCGTAGGTGACAAACAGCTGGCGAACCTCTCCCGAACTTCAGCCGCTCCCTTGGGCTTGTAAGAAGCGCCTTCTAGGGTCCAGCATGGAGCCTATATTCAGCCTCTGAGGTGTGATTGGGGTAGAACACCAGCAGAGTCAAAAGCTGGTTAAGGTGAAACTCCGACACCACCTTTGGAAGGAATTTCAGGTGGGGGCGCAGGACAACCTTGTCCCTGTGGAAGACCAGATAAGGAGACTCAATGGAAAGCACCTGGAGCTCTCCCATCCTTCTGGCTGATGTAATAGCCACCAAGAAGGTGGTCTTCCATGACAGGTGAGAGATGTCACACCTGTGCATCGGTTCGAATGGCTTACCCATGAGCTTAGCCAATACCAGCAGTAGATCCCACGGAGGTGGAGGTTCTCGCACCGGAGGGGAATATGTGATCAAGGCCTTTGAAAAAGCGCCTGACCACCTTCTGCGCCACCAGCTGCTTCCCGGCCTGCGCCCGGTAAGCAGAGATGGCTGCCAGGTGCACCTCAAGGGTCGTTGACTGAAGCCCAAGCTGAGAAAGGGACCACAGGTAGTCCAGAATGCTTGCCAAGGAGCAGGAGGAAGGGTCCAGGCCCTTGCCCTGACACCAAATGGAGAATCTCTTCCATTTGAAGGTATAGCATTTTCTGGTCGACTCCTTACCGGACGCCTCAATGACGTTGAGGACCTCGTCGGAAAGACCCAAGGCCTGGAACTCTAGCCACTCAGGAGCCAGGCCATCAGGTGCAGGGATTGAAGGTCCGGATGGAATACCTTCCCCTGATTGACTGAGATCAGGTCCGGGCGGGCTGGAAGCCGCCTCGGGAGCCTGGAGCTGAGACTGAGGAGATCTGGATACCAGAGCTGGCGGGGCCAGTCTGGGACTACCAGAATCACCTACGCCTTGTCCCTCCTCACCTTGAGAAGCACCTTGTGGATCAAGGGAAATGGGGGAAAGGCATAGAAGAAGCTCAGGGTCCATGGCCTTGAGAAGGTATCCCCCTGCAGCGAGCCCTGCTGAGGGGGGCGGGCATGAAACAGTCTCAGCTTTGCATTCTCCCTGGAGGCAAACAGGTCCACCTGAGGCATGCCCCAGTGGGAGAACAGCTCTTGTACTACCTCCGGCAGGAGAGACCACTCGTGGGATGCAGCCCCTATCCGGCTTAGGGCATCGGCCAGAATGTTGGAGGCTCCTGCCACATGGATGGCTAGGAGATCCACCTCCAGGCTGCGCATGAGTGACCAAATGCGGAGAGCTTCCTTCCACAGAGGCATGGAGCGCGTCCCGCCCTGGCGGTTTAGATAGTACATGGTCATGGTATTGTCCATCTGGACCTGGGCCACTTGACCCCGTAGAAATGGAGCGAAAGTGGTGAGGGCTAGACGAACCACTCAAAGCTCCAGCAGGTTGATGTGACATCGGGACTCCCGAGGGGACCAGAGGCCGTGCTCCCCCAGATGGGCACCCCAACCCATCAGAGAGGCATCGGTTGATAGACCGTCGGCTCGGGGCAGACAAACGGGATGCCGTCCTGCAGATGTGCTGAAACGGTCCACCACTGGAGAGCGTTCCACATCCCCTGGGTCACTGTGACTAGCTGATCCAAGGGATCATAGTGCTGTGACCATTGGCTGGCCAGCCCCCCCCTTGAAGGGGATGCATGTACCAACGGGCCCAATGGACCACGCTGGTGCAGGCCGCCATGAGGCCCAGGAGGTGCAGGAAGTCCCGGGCAGGGTGCAATTGCCCAACCTGAAATGATTGGGCAAAGGAGGAAAGAACCTCGGCCCTGTCCACCAGGAGCCGTGCTCTGGCTCGTAGAGAGTCGAGCTCTGCCCCAATAAATTGTATCACCTGCTTTGGCACGAGTTCCGACTTGGCCTTGTTGAGGAGGCCAACCTGAGAGCAAACCTGGAGGGCCAGATCTCTGGACCGCTCCACCTCCATTCTGGAGGAGGCTGCAATCAGCCAGTCCAGGTAGGGGTACACCCGGACCCTTCAGCGCCGCAGGAATGCTGTCACCACTGCCATGCATTTGGTGAAGACCCTGGAAGCAGAGGACTCTCTGGTGAGACGGACGGATTGGGATGTGAAAGAACGCGTCCTGGAGGTCCAGAGAACAGAACCACATGCCTCATTCCAAGGATGGGATTATCTGAGCCAGAGTGACCATCCTGAAGGGCCGAGACCTTAGGAACCTGTTCAGGTCATGCAGGTCTAGAATGGGGCGCCAACCCCCTGTCCGTTTTGGGACCAGGAAGTACCTGGACACAAACCCCGGGTCTGGTGGAGGATCCGCCACCTTCCTGATCACCTCTTTTTCGAGGAGCAGGGCGATGTCGGCTCGGTGAGCCGACAGAAATGCTGCAGACCCCGTGGCCCCCCGAGGGGCGACGGCTCGGAAGGGAGGGGCCTGCTCGAACTCCAGAGGCAGGCCCTTTCCTACCACCTCCAACACCCAGCGGTCTGTGGTGATAGTGGACCAGGCGGAAAGGAAGTGGCGGAGCTGTCCTCCCACAGGGGGATCCCATGGGGGGGTGACGAGGCTGGGGGCGACACCCCTCAACCCGTCACTGGGCAGGCTTGGAGGAGGGACCGGCTGAGGGACCTCCTGGGCCTTTTCCTCCCTGCTTTCTGTTAGAGGAAGCCGCAGGCTTGGCTTTGGGGTGCCAAGCGCGAGCCTGTTGGCCCTGATGCTGGTGCTGTTGGGCAGGACGTGCCGCAGGCGCCGAAGGGCGAAAGGATTTATGTTGTTGTCGACGGCCCTTGTCCTTCTGGGCGGAGGTGACCAAGTCCAGAGTGGCATTGGACTTTTCTATCCGCTGGAGGCAACCTTCCACTCCAGGGCCGAAGAGGTCAGTCCCCAAGAAGGGGACATCCGCCAGCTTATGCTGGGTATCTGCCGTGAAGATGGATATCCTCAGCCATGCTCTGTGGCGCATGGCCACTGCGGCCTCAACTGATCTGGCACAGGAGTCGCCAATGTCCAGAGCCATTTGGAGCTGCTGTTTTGCCACCGCCCTTCCCTGGTCCCGTACCTGCTTGACCATGGTCTGCAGGTCGGCCGGGAGATGAGGGATCACCTCATCCAGGGAACCGATGAGGGCGTGGGAGAAGTGTGCCATCAGCACGGCCGAGCTGGCCTGGCGGAGGCCAAAGGAGGATGCAGCGTACACCTTGCACCTGTCATAGTCCAGCTTTTTGGACTCCTTGTTGGGGGGGCTTGTCCATATCCCTAGCATTCCCAGAACGCTGGAAAACGCTATCGGTGACCATCCCTTTGGCGGAGGGGTGTTCCGAAAAACCGGACAAAGAGCCGGTAGGGACCGCATACTTCCTGGCCATCCTGGCCGAAGGCGCAGGACAGGAAGCCGGCCGCTGCCAAAGCTCCAAGGCTGGGCCAATAATGGCTTCAGCCACTGGAAAGGCCTCCGTGGGCGAATCCCCTCGGTCCAGTATCTCCGTTAGGGGATACTTGGCCCACTTGGATACGGGCTCGAGCTGCATCCCGGTGAACTCCGAGATGAACCGAAGCAGACCCATAAAGGACGATGGGCTCTCGTCCATCAACTGGCCCCCGGAGGACTCCAGGTCAGTGGGCCTGGAGAACAGGGAAGAGTTGTCGTCTGACTCCGAGGAGTCCCCGAAGAGCTGCCTGGGGCCTGAGCTGCCCACCACCTGCCGAGGACGGTGGGGATTGAGGGTGACCGACAACCTGTGGGGCAGACCCTGACCCGACCGAGTCTCCTTGGTCGGCGCCCCCGATTTCGGTTGTGGAGGCAGAGGTTCCACCACAATCGGTGGGGCAGCTGGTTTCGGCCAAACAACTGGCCCAGGCTTGGGCACCTCGACTACAGCGAGGGGTTGTTTCGGCCGTTCAGGAGGCAGTCACTTGATGGCCGGGGAAGGCGACGGTGTCGGCTTGTTCCCGGACAGAAGTAACTGCTGCCACATTAGGTCCTTGTAGCATCGACGGTTGCTTGAAGCCTCTCTCTTCCGAGGAGGAAGACGAGACGAGCGCGGCGGAGCTTACTCGTGCCGAGACCGGTGATGTCGGCGGGATCGGCTAGACCGAGATGATGTCCGAGACTGAGACCGAGATCCTTGGTGTTTCCGAGGACGGTCTGGAAAGGGCCGGGGAACACCCATTCTTCCCTCGGCTCGGAAGCCTTGACCAGGGACTCCGGCACAGGAGGTGCAGGCAAGTCCTCAGTCTCCACCAGAGGAACCGGTGAAGAAGGGTTGTCAGCTTCACCAGTCGACAGCCCGTCCGACGGGTCGAGAAAAATCTTGACCGCGTCAACGGGTGTCTCGGCCGGCTGACCTGACGGGGACACCGTGAAGCCAGCGGCCTTAGCCGCAACCTCGACCGAAGTCAAATGTCAACTGTCTGGGGAAGGAGACCTCTCCCGCTCCCACGAACGCCAATGGTGGGACTTACCTTTCGAGTCCTTCTTTTTGGACCGAGAAGAATGTCCCGATGGCCCCTCTCCCTTCGTGGAAAGGGATTGGCAAAGCTCCTTAAAAGAAGCTGAGTAGGAGGATCTCAGAGCGGGATAAATGCCGCGACCGAGGAAGAGGATGATGCGGCCTGTGCCGCTGCCTCCTCCTCGAGGGCGATCATCTGCTTGAGTTGCTCAGCTGAGCCAGTCGCTGCGGACATCGCTCAACGGGCCTCCTTTGACTTCACCGGTGGGTAGCGCTTCTCGGGGCGCCCAAGCTGTAACCGGGCAGCACGGTCTTCCAGGACATTAGCCGAAAACGAACGGCATAACTCGCAGGCCTGCAGGTCATGGTCTAGGCCAAGGCAGTAGACTCACGTGGAGTGCGGATCCGTCTTGGACATTTTCTGCCCACATGGGTACTGCCGAAAACCGGGAGTCGATTTGCCCATCGCAGCCGCGAGGGAGTAATTTGACTGAAGTCTTGAAAATTTAAGAATGAGTTTCGGGCAAACCGAAGAATTAGGATCCAGTCTATACGCAGAGCGTTAAGAAGGGAACCTGAGCTTCCAAGCAGTAAGGAAGATCTGGCGTCATGGGGTGGAGCCAAGAGTTTTGCCACCCGGGTGGGTGGGAGGAGCCAGCTTGAAGACCTTCCAGCAAGATTTAAAGCAGCAAGGAACCTGCCAGACAGTGTGTATGAACAACATATCCATGTCCCTAGAATTTTAATTTCTTGCCTGCCTGATATTTACAAGAACAGGATGTTTGTTTAGAATGGGGTGGAAGGACTTAAAAGTGAGCTGAGCTGCAACTGCAGAAGAAGAAAGAAAAAGGGACACAGAGACTCAAGGAAAACTACTGTATTTCTCCTCTGTACATAGTTATTCTGAACAAGTGTATTTTCTTTTTATGTTACTGCTACTGTAAATAAATATTTTTGGTGAATTCTACAACTGCTCCTGGTTTTCCCTATGCTTCAAACAACATGAAGTCTTGCTATATTATGACATATGCAGTGAGTCCCAACCTTCGAACTGCTCCGGAGGTGAAAGATTTAACTTTCCTTGCTGGGCATGGAACTTTGAGTGCGAGCTCGGTTGAAAACTCTGTCTGTTGTTAATCAAACTCAAACTGTCAGATTCTTTACTCCGCTTCACTGAACAGTCGCTCCGGAGATTTCTCCTTCTGCTCGGTTCGTTTGTCGGTTAAAAAGTATTATTTTTCGGTTTTTTGACTGAAATTAAACCGCAACCGGTCGGTTCAAGCTCTGTCTGTGGTATTGTAAGTAGTAGATAGGCTTACATTTATTTTATTCTGTGTGGAACTTGTAAACGTTTTTTCGGTTCAGTTTGAACCGATCAGGTTGTTTTTAAAACTTTCTAGTCCTTATTTAGAGTGCGGTTCCCGGTTCTTATCGGTTCTAAAAAAACAAACGGATTTCATTACGTTTTTTTCCACGACCCGTGACATGGTTGGGAACCGATAAGAGAGTCTTGCTTGATGGATTGCCATAAATGGGCAAGTTTGGTTAGGCTGGCACTATGTCTGAGAAACCCAAAAGAAAAACCGGGCTCACTAGATTTCAGCACTGTGGTGTTTGTGGGGAAGCCTTTGCTAAGGCTGACCCACACACCACCTGTGTATATTGTCTGGGGTTTGACCACCTCAATGCAGACTGCCAGATTTGTAAGAATTTTCCTGCTGCCACCGTGGAAAAGAGAGTTGGTAGGCTCAGGGAAAGGGAGGCCAAGAATTCTGCTGACCCGGATGGCCAGCCTGGTTCGGTTTCAACTGAACCGGAGGGAGTGCCCTCTGACCAGGGTGATACTTCCTCGGCCAAACGAAGAGCCAGCTCTTAGGAGCCGGTTCCAACTAAAAGGACTAGAAAGTCAGCTAGTGTGGAGCCAAAAGTTCTTTCTCCAACCACTGAGGAAATGGCTAAAGCAATTCAAATTGTCCAGTCACTTTCCCAGGTTCCGTCCGAACTGACACCATCAGGGAAGCGCTCGGTTCTGCCGGTTCCACCGGTTCAAGATTATGATTTTGAGGATTTTTATGAACCGGAGGAAGGGGAGGAGGAGTATGAGGAGAGTGAATGTGGGTTTGAAGGTCTGGATGTGCCCATTGAACCGGACATCTCTCCAGATAGACCGTCAGGGGTTTCTCCCCCCAGGCTATCTGAGTCCCCTTCTCATTTTATGTTCTATAAGAAAGTTGCTGAAACTCTCTAGCTCCCTGTTGAGGAAGCTGTTGATGACTAAGAGGAGCCTGATTATGTAGAAATGATGGATATTCCAGAGTCTAGGAGACTGTCTATTCCCTTGCATAAATCTTTTAGGAAACAGACAGTAAAAAGTCTAAAAACTCCTCACTCTATACTTCCTATTGATAAAAGGATGGACAAGAGGTATACATTATCAGGCTCTGATGTGGAGTTCCTCACACAGCAATGCAGCCATGTGGGGGTAGTGCAGGCTGCAGCCTGTGACAAGGCAAACATTCCTCTAGCCTTGCACCCTCCTGAAAAGGACTCCAGGAGGATTGATGCCATGGCAAAGAAACAGTACATGGCAGCATCCTTGGGACTCAGACAGGCAAATTATATGGCTTATGTTGCTAGGTACCAGAAATCCAGATGGGATACTGTGCTGGCCTAGCAAAACAGGTCCCTGACCAGCTTGCCAGGGAGCTGGAACAGGTGGCTGCGGATGGGATTGAGGCATCCAAGGTGCAATTTCATGCTGCAGTTGACTCTAATAATGTGTCATCAAGGGTCATGGCTACATCTGTGGCACTCTGCAAAATGGCTTGGCTCAGATGTACTGCCCTGTCACAGGACGCCAAGTCTAAGGCCATGGATTTTCCTGTGGTGGGCAATTCTCTGTTTGGGGAACAGACAGAGAATTACATGAACAAAATGGATGACTACAGGACCACCTATAGGAGTGCACAGGCCAAGGAAAGGCAGGCCACTCCTCAAAGGCAGCATCCCAGGGGCAGGGGCAGGCCTTTTCATAGGCCTTTTTACCAAGTCCAGGCCTCCTCTTCTGCTTATGCCCAGAGGGGGTTCTTTAGAGGGAAAGGCAGATGGGGTACAAGCAAGCCTGCTTCTACCCCTCAGCCCAAAGCCCCTGCCAAGCAGGCACCCTGATGGGGTGGCCAGGGCCGATTCTCCACTACCTGTGGGGGCAGGCTGACTTACTTTGTCCAGGACTGGAAGTCTTTAACATCAGACAAGTGGGTCCTGGAAGTAGTAGCCAGGGACTGGTTCTCAGCTCAAAAATTTCCAAAGATGAGAACCAGGTCCTTCCACTTGCAAATCCATCAGAGGCACTTGCCGTAAGAAACAGAAGTTTCTACCCTCCTGGCTCTCAGAGCTGTGGAAAGGGTTCCACCCTACACCAGGGCAAAGGGTTGTACTCCAGGTACTTCCTTACCCCAAAGAAGACAGGAGAATGGCGGCCTATCCTGGATCTCAGATACCTAAACAAGCACCTTTTAAAACCAAAATTCAAAATGGTGACTCTGGGAATTATTTTACCCTCTCTAAGGCCAGGGGACTGGCTAGCATCCCTGGACCTAAAGGATGCCTACTTCCATGTTCTTATCAGAAGCTCCCATCGAAAGTACCTCAGATTCGAACTGCCCTCAGGCCATTACCAGTTCAGAGCAATGCCCTTCGGCCTCACCTCTGCCCCGAGGGTATTCACAAAATGCCTGGCAGTGGCAGTTGCCCATTTAAGAAGGCAAAAGATTGCCATCTTTCCTTACCTGGACGACTGGCTCATAGTAGGCCAGTCTCCAGAGCAAGTCAAACTACACCTTCAGGTAACTCAGCAACTGCTCACATCTTTAGGTTTCCTTCTCAGTCTTCCAAAGTCAGTTCTAGAGCCTGTCCAGCTTCTCACCTTCATAGGTGCAGAACTGAACACAAAGAGGCCAGAGCCTTCCTTCCTCTGGAAAGAGCAAGGGCCCTGGTCTCTCTGGCCTCCTCTTTCACCCTGCAGGTGTCTCGACCAGCAAGGCATTTTCTGCAGCTCCTGGGGCACATGGCTGCTTCTATAGCAGTAGTGCAGGGAGCAAGATTTCAGATGAGGGACATCCAGTTCCATTTGAGAGCCTTTTGGTCTCAAAGGAGAGACCCTCTAACCAAATTGATCCCAGTGATCCAAGCCCTTCAGTGGTGGCAGGACCAGAGCAATCTGAGACAGGGGGTCCCCTTCACCCCTCAGTCTCACTCCTTAATCCTTATTACAGATGCATCCCTCTTGGGGTGGGGAGCTCACATGGGCGACCTCACTACCCAGGGATTGTGGTCCCCTCAGGAATCTCTGCTCCACATCAACCTGTTGGAACTCAGAGCAGTTTTTCTAGCACTTCAAGTTTTTTCCACATCTGTTTAGAACAAAGTTGTACAGGTCAGAACAGACAACACCACTACAATGTGGTACATCAACAAGCAAGGAGGCACTCTGTCTACGGCCTTGTGCACCGAAGCAATGAAGTTGTGGTCTCTGGCTTACTCCCTGAACACCTCCCTCACGGCAGTTCACCTCCCAGGCAAGGACAATGTCCGGCAGATGCTCTCAGCAGGATTTCCAGGGCCATCACGAATGGTCTCTGGATCCCTAGTACTGGAGGTAGTATTTGCCAGATGGGGCACCCCAGATAGATCTTTTGCAGCCCCAGACAATCATTAACTTCCCTTTTTGCTGCAGGCCCCCAGTGTTGGGCTCAGTCCCTCTGGATGCCTTCCTTCTCAGTTGGGAAGGGAAGTTTCTCTATGCTTTCCCCCCTTCCCTCTTCTGTTCAAGGTGCTAGTCAAAATCAGATCTCAATCCTGCAAGATGATCCTGATTGCTCCAGATTGGGCCAGACAGCCCTAGTACCCACTCCTTATGTCCTTAGCAGTCCACCTTCCCCTGTGTCTTCCCAGGAATCACAACCTGTTAACCCGCGCTCAGGGAGAGTTTGCACCAATCTCAAATCTCTCAATCTCAAGGCCTGGCTCTTGAAGAGTTAGAGTTTGCTGACCCACACCCTCCCAGGGTGTATTGGATATCTTGAAGGCTTCAGGAAGTCTTCCACCAGGGCTACTATAATTCCAAATGGAAGAGGTTTTCCATATGGTGCTCTGGCAACACATTTCACCAGAATCTGCTGACTTACCCCACAGTCCTGGATTATATGGTGCATTTGAATACTTTGGGGCTGAGACCAGCTACCCTAAAAGTGCACCTGGCAGCCGTCTGCTTTCCTATCAGCAGGTAAACCCTCTTCTCTTTCAGATCATCCTGTATTCTCCAAGTTTTTCAAGGGGTTGCTTCACACCAACCCTCCATTCGGGGACCCTGCCCCTGCCTGGGATCTTAATATTTGCATCGCCCAACTTATGCAACCCCTTTTTGAGCCCTTGTCTTCTGCAGAGCTTAAGTACTTGACTTGGAAAACTGTGTTTTTGGTAGCCATCACTTCTGCCAGGCGCATAAGTGAATTACAAGCATTGTCAGTGGAGCCTGATTTTATCTCCTTTCATAGAGATAAGGTGGTCCTCGGGACTAACAGAAAGTTCTTGCCTAAGGTGGTTTCAGACTTCCACCTTAATCAATCTATGTCTCTCCCTGTGTACTTCACTGACCATTCCTCCTCTGGCGAGAGGAGACTGCACAGTTTAGATGTCAAAAGAGCCCTTAGTTACTACATAGAACGTACCAAGGGTCACAGGTTTGACTCCCTCCAACTGTTCCTCACTTATGGTGAGGTTGGTAAAGAGAAACCTGCCACTAAAAGATCCATTGCCAGGTGGATTGTCTCTTGTATCCAATTTTGCTATGAAAAACTGGGTAAGGTTCCTCCCTCAGGCCTCAGGGCTTACTCTACCAGAGGTACAGCTGCATCTTTGGCTGCTGCCAGGGACATCCCTATCCTAGAGATATGTCAAGCAGCTACCTGGAAAACAGTTCACACTTTTACCAAGCATTACTTCCTGGACATCCAGGCTAGGAGGATGATGCTCGGCTCATATAGCTATAAGCTTAGAGCCTATTTCCTAAGTAGGTTCTGTCCTTCTCCATGGAGGTACTGCTGTGTAATCTGCATATGTCATAATATAGCAAAGACTTCATGTTGTTTGAAGAAAAAATTACTCACCTTAGTAATGTTGTTTCTTCTAATGGAGTCTTGCTATATTATGACCTCCCCCCATGCCTGCCCCTCTCAGAACCTCTAATTTTGGGATGTGGGTGGGCAGTGCAGTGTTGGCACTTAGTAGATGCCCACCTTATTTTTCACCCCTCCTTTTTGGGGTGTTTGGGTGTTATGTTTTTAATTTTTTGGATCCCCTGACTTGAGTCTTTGTTTTGGGACCAAGAAAAATGTGTTCTTATATTTAGTAGCCAGTTGGCTAGTGTAGGTTTACAGCTTCCACACAGAACCTTAGTGAGTTTTGCTCATAAAGATCTGACAGTTTGAGTTTGATTAACAACAGACAGAGTTTTCAACCGAGCTTGCGCTCAAAGTTCCATGCCTGGCATGGAAAGTTAACTCTTTCACCTCCGGAGCAGTTTGAAGGTTTGGACTCACTGCATATGTCATAATATAGCAAGACTCCATTAGAAGAAACAACATTACTAAGGTGAGTAATTTTTTCTTCCTGACCTGTGCCTCGACGACACCCCACTAATACCAACCTATCGGAATGCCATGCTGGCTGCTTGGCATCGACCTTCAGCTATTACAGCTTTTCCTCAGAAAGCAGATCATCTACATCAGACTCCTCTAGACCACCCTTTCTGTCTAGTATTCCAGAGGCAGATTCTGTGGTCATTACTGCCGCTCATGACGGTACCAAAAAAACCCAAGCACATGAGCTCCTTACCTCATGATAAGGAATCCCGAAGAATTGACTATCTGGGGAAAAAGATATTTTCCTCAGGTGCTATGAATATCAGAATTTTGAACTATGTGGGTCATGTGATTAACTATCAGCGTACCCTGGGGTCCTCTGCCATTGAACTTATCAATAAACTCCCTCCCTCACAGGACAGGGATAAATTATTGGCTACAATGACAACTAGTAATTTTGTCTCCTGTCACCTTCTCAGGTTGGGATATGATGCCGTAGATACCTCAGCCTGATTATCAGCCACTGGTATCACACTGCATCGTCATGCCTGGCTTTGCATCTGATATACTACATAAAGTAGCTAATGCCCCTTTAATGGGTCCAAGCTCCTCTGGCCAGGTACTCAAACTCTACTGGATGACTTACAGGCATCAGGAAGAACCCTCCGTATGGTCCATGGCATGTATCATACTCCAGCCACAACCTACCATACTCAACGCTCTTCTTATTCCAAAAGAGGTGGCAGATACACAGGTAATAACAAAGACGGCTTCAGAGGTCGTGCTCATTCCAACAGAGGCAATGCCTCTACCACTTGGGGGTGCCCACTCCTGCCCTTCTGGTGGAGCTGCGCAGCCCACCTCCCAGTGACCCACTAGGGCTTTCCCCCTGCCTCCTCATCCAGGCTTCGGAGGCTGTGGGGGGTCATTTTGCCCTCCATCTGGAGGTCTGGCAAATGATCACTTCTGACAGTTGGGTACTTCAGATTATCCAGAAGGGTCATACTCTGGAGTTCCTCACCACTCCACGCCCTTGCCCTCCATGCAAGATTTATTATCCTCCAGATCACATACCCATCCTACAGGAGGAATTGACTGCCCTTTTGACCAAACAGGCCATTGTCCGGGTGCTCTTTCTGGAACATCAAACGGGATTTTACTCCCACAGGCAAAGGCAGTAAGGACAGGGATGGGGCAAAAAGGGGTAAGGCCATCAAAAAAAGGAGGGTGATGAGTACCAATGCCCGCAGTCTAGGTAACAAGCTCCCTGAACTGGTGGCCTTGATGGAAGAGGGATACCTGGATATTGTGGCAGTCACAGAAACATGGTACACAGAGAACCATGACTGGGATGTCAACTTACCAGGGTACACAGTCTACAGGAGAGACAGGGAAGGTAGAAGAGGAGGAGGAGTAGCTCTCTATGTAAGGGAGGAGATCAAAGCAATGGAACAAAAGGGTAAACTGGGAGGAGAGGAGGCACTGTGGGTCACTCTGGAGACTGGAAATGGCACCACAATCTGCACAGGGGTTGTATACAGACCCCCATCTCGGGGAGGAAATGGACAAGGAAATGATAGAAGGCATACTATGAAATAGCTTGGCAGAAGATACCAGGAGAAAGGACTGCTGTGTGACTGAACTTCTCTGCTGGGACTAAAGTAGAAGAACTTTTGTATTTGGACCTTTAATTTAGGGTAAAAAAACTAACATACAAAACAAAACAAAAAAAAAAGTGTGTGTTTGGGTTAACTGAACTGAATGGGTAACTGAAAAGTCATCTAGGTGTAAATTTCAGGTGACTGAAAGGACTTAACTGCTGTGAGGTTTAAATTACTTGTAGAAAGATCTGGTAAGTAGGGGGAGTGGCTTAGCTAGAAGGAAGCTACATTTAAAGACTGTCTTAGAAAGATTCTGCTAATAGCTTGGCAGAAGATATCAGGAGAAAGGACTACTGTGTGACTGATCTTCTCTACTGGGACTATATTGCCCTCCTTCCTTCCCCTCCACCACAAGCTAGTTCTATTTTTATAGGCACAGGATTTGACTGACAACAGGAACTTCCTGTTTAGGGGCAGGAAGTGAGTGATCACAGAACCACCAAGGACCCACCATCCTAGAAGGGCAAGAGTAGCTCCTGCCCCTCTAGCTGCTGGAGGTCTGCCTCTGAACAAGTAAGTGGCCTACTGAGAAATATAGGATATTCTTGTCTCAGAACAGGACAATCAGGAGCTTAAAGGGCACACAGGCAGAAAGTAAGGAGAGAGAGAAAAAACAGAGGAAAGAGTAAGGATTGCACACAGTTAAGGGGCCAGAAATAAGACATGATTGGAGTGGTGCAGTGCAGTGGCTGTGGAGCAGCAGTCTTCCGGGAGATGTTCTGGAGGATGCGGTGTTGTCCCATCTGCAGGCACCTCTCTGGGCTGAGGGAGGAGGTTGCTCATCTCCAGGCTGAGTTGGCCAGGATTTGTGGGACCTCCTCTTCCATCCAGGGACCACCAGTGCCACTGCCGCTGCCTCAGAGGTTGCCAAGAAAGAGGAGCGTTGGACCACAGTGGGCTCAGGGAGGGTGAGGGTGGTGGAACAGAGGCACATCCCTCCAGTTGTACCTCTCACACACCCTATGCCATTCTGGCAAAGTGTGGTTCCCTATGGAGGCACCTACAGTGGAGGCCAAGGAGGATGTTGGGAACTCCCACAAAGGAGACCCACAGGAGGGTGGCAGGGGACCCTGCAGGGAAGGAAACAACTCCTGGTGGGGACTCCATTGTTAGGAAGGTAGAACTGGGCAAGGAAGGGGAGAGAGAGTAAGGTGCCTGCCTGGTGCCATGGCTTGAGGACAGGAGCAAACCTCAGGATTGCTGGAGTAGCTGCAGGGAGGAGCTGGATGTCATTGTCCACCTAGGGACAAATGACCTGGCTAAGAAAGGGATTAGAGAAGTGCAGGAAGAGTTTGTGGAATTGGGGAGGGGCCTTAGTCAAGTATCACTACGGTAACCTTCTCGGCAAGCTACCATTTATGGCTATAGGAGAGGCTAGGGTGTTCCGCATCAGGGATTCAATCAGTGGTTGAAAACTGGTGTGAGCCCAGGATTTGGCTTCATTGGGGACTGGGGTCAACCTGGTGTGATGCAAGCCTATACTGGCATGATGGGCTGCATCTGTCCGGGAGGGAACCAGGATCCTAGGTGATAGGTTTAAATGCTTCATTGGCAAGCTTTTAACCATAGCCAAGGGGGCACTGAAGGAGTAGGAAAATCCTTTCCACCAAAAATCATGGTAGTGGTGTATAAACACCAACATGGAGGTGTCGATAGGGAGAAGGGCAGGGTAAATGGAGAAAGTGACAAAGGCAAGAAGGACAGGGATGGGGCAAAAGGGGTAAGACCATCAGGAAATGGAGGGTAATGAGTACCAATGCCCGTAGTCTGGGCAACAAGCTCCCTGAACTGGTGGCCTTAATGGAAGAGGGATGCCTGGATATCGAAAGAGTCACAGAAACATGGCACACAGAGAACCATGACTGGGATGTTAACATACCAGGGTACATAACTTACAGGAGAGACAGGCAGGGGAGAAGAGGGGAGGAGTAGCTCTCATGTAAAGGAAGGGATAAAAGCAACTGAATAAAAGAGTAAACAGGGAGGAGAGGAGGCTCTGTGGGTCACCTTGAGACTGGAAAGGGCATCACAATCCGCACAGGGGTTGTGTGCAGACCCCCATGTCAGGGGGAAGGAATGGACAAGGATATAATGGAAGGCATTCTTAGAATGGCAGAGAAAGGGAGATACTGTTGATGGGAGACCTGAATATGCCGGATGTTAACTGGAGCACATTTGCTGCAGCCACATCCAAGAGCAGGGCCATTCTTGATGCCCTACAGGTGGCAGGCATTAGACAGCTAGTTTTGGAACCCACTCATGAGGGAACAATCTTAGACCTCATACTCAAACGGGGCAGTGAGAGGATCTCCGATCTAGAAGTGGGTTGCCATCTGGGGACAAGTGACCATCAGACAGTGTGGTTCACGTTAAACTCAGCTACAGAGTCAAGCCTACAAAAGTGAGGGTACTGGACTTAGGAGGGCTGACTTTGGCAAGATGGGAGAGTGCCTCAGAAAAGCACTAGCAAACAGGCTAGAAAGAGTGTGGAGCAACAATGGGGAATTATCAAACTGCCATCACAGAGGCAACAAGCCTTTGTGTGAAGCAATAAACAAATCAAACGAAAGAAAAGCCACTATGGTTCTCAAGAGAGGTGGCTGTAAAAGTCAGGAAGAAAAGATAGCATTCTGGAAGTATAAGGAACACAGAAGGAGCAGGACAGAGAGCTGTACCAGTTAAGGCAGAAAGAAGCAGGGAGGGAAGTCAGAATAGCAAAGGCCCAAACTGAGGAAAAGATAGCCAACTCAGTTAAGAAGGGGATAAAACCTTTATAGGTACATCAGCGAGCGTAGAAAGACAAAGGGAGGGATAGTGAGGCTGAATAGAATGAACGGTGGGTGGGCAGAGGGGGACAGTGAAAAAGCAGGAATTCTGAACGAATATTTCAGCTCAGTATTCACAAAAGAGGAGGGGGAAGTGCCTAATCCAATTAACAGAAGCACTCTTGATAGGGTGGTCGATCCCAGTCCTTTCACAGAAGAAAGGGTTCTGCAAGAACTCCTAAAACTGAAGGTGGACAAAGCAATGGGTCCTGATGGAATTCACCCCAGAATTCTAAAAGAATTAAGGAAGGAACTAGTGAAACCACTGGCTACTCTTTTAATAAATCATGGGAGGATGGGTGGTACCCGAGGACTGGAGGAAGGCGGATGTGATTCCCTTCACAAAGTGGGACCAAGACAGAGGCAGGAAACTACAGACCTGTCAGTCTGACCTCTGTGGTAGGGAAAGTGATGGAGTCACTTGAAGGAAAGAATAGTTGAGTACCTAGAGGTCAGTGGAGCACAGGATCCAAGGCAGCATGGGTTCACAGTGGGAAGGTCATGTCAGATGAATCTAATAGATTTCTTTGACTGGGTGACCAAAGTAGTAGACCAGGGAGGGCTGTGGACATGGCCTACCTAGACTTTAGCAAGGCATTTGACACAGTCCCACACAAAAGATTAATAGTCAAATTAACCAGCCTGGGAGTGGGTCCCAGGGTGGTAGCCTGGGTAAAACATTGGCTGGACAACAGGACACACAAGGTAATTGTAAATGGAGTCCACTCTGAAGAAAGGGCGGTTACTAGTGGGGTACCGCAGGGTTCAGTATTGGGTCCAGTCCTTTTTAATGTCTTCATCAGTGACATTGCAGAGGGACTGGAAGGAAAAGTATGCCTTTTTGCAGATGACACAAAGATCTGCAACAGGGTTGATACACAAGGCGGCGTGGAAAGGATGAAAAGGGACTTGGCAAGGTTGGAGAAATGGTCAGATGTATGGCAGCTAGGATTCAATGCAAAAAAGTGCAAAATAATGCACCTGGGAAACAAGAACCCAGGGGAAGAATACACAATGGTTGGGGAGGTAGTAACAACAACAAAACAGGAAAGGGACCTGGGGTAACTATATCAGATGACCTTAAGGTTAGCAAGCATGTGAGAAGGCAGTAGGGAGGGCCGGGGTATACTGGGATGTATAGGAGAGGCATCAGCAGCAGAAAACAGGAAGTTGTTATCCTCTGTACAGACAGTTGGTGAGACCCCATCTGAATACTGTGTCCAGTTCTGGAGACCCCATCTCCGCAAGGACATAGACAGGATAGAGGCAGTCCAGAGGAGGGCAACTAAAATGGTGCAGGGTCTGCAAGAGAAGCTGTATGAGGAGAAACTAAAGGAGCTTAATATGTATACCCTTGAGGAAAGAAGGGAGAGGGGGGACATGATAGAAACTTTCAAGTACCTCAAAGGAATCAACAAAATCCAAGAGGGTAGCATCTTTCAGAAAAAGAGACTTGCAAGAACAAGGGGACACAATTTAAAGATAGGAGGGTGGTTCAGGGGCAATGTGAGGAAGTATTATTTCACAGAGAGGGTAGTGGATGCATGGAACAGCCTTCCTGAGGAAGTTGTGAGGTCTAAAACTGTGGGAGAATTCAAGAATGCATGGGACAGACATAAGGCAATTCTTGTGGGGGGCAGGAAGATATAGGCTGTTGGTTAACTAGGATCTGCGGCCTATCCTGTAGGTAGGGAAATGGGCAGACTAGATGGGCCTAGCGGTCCTTATCTGCCGTCAAAGTCTATATTTCTATACTTAGGATGGCAGAGAAAGGGGAGATATTGTTGATGGGGGACCTGAATATGCCAAATGTTGACTGGAGCACCTTTGCTGTAGCCACATCCAAGAGCAGAGCCATTCTCGATGCCCTACAGGGGGCATGCTTCAGACAGCTAGTTTTGGAACCCACTCGGGAGGGAGTAATCTTAGACCTGGTACTCTCAAATGGGGACAGGGAGAGGATCTCAGATCTAGAAGTGGGTGTCCATCTGGGAACAAGTGACCACCAAACAGTGTGGTTCATGATAAACTCAGCTGTAGAGTCAAGCCATACAAAAGTGAGTGTACTGGACTTCAAAAGGGCTGCCTCAGAAAAGCACTAGCAAACAGGCAAGAAGGAGGGGTGGAGCAACAATGGGGAAACATCAAAACTGCCATCACAGAGGCAAGAAGCCTTTGCATGAAGCAAATAAACAAATCAAAATGAAAGAGAAAAACACTATGATTCTCAAAAAAGGTGGCGGGGAAGGTTAGGGAGAAAAAGATAGCATTTAGGAAGTATAAGGAAACACAGAAGGAGCAGGACAGAGAACTGTACCAGTTAAAGCAGGAAGTGGGGAAGGCAGTCAGAATAGCAAAGGCTCAAACCGAGGAAAAGATAGCCAGCTTGGTTAAGAAGGGGGATAAAACCTTTTATAGGTACATTAGGGAGCGTAGAAAGACAAAGGGAGGGATAGTGAGGCTGAATAAAGGGAACGGTGTGTGGGCAGAGAGGGACAGTGAAAAAGCAGGGATACTGAATGAATACTTCTGCTCAGTATTCACAAAAGAAGAGGAGGGGAGGTACCTAATCCAATCAATAGGATAAGGGTATCAATCCCAGTTCTTTCACAGAAGAAAGGGTTCTGAAAGAACTCCTAAAACTGAAGGTGGACAAAGCAATGGGGCCTGATGGGATTCACCCCAGAATTCTAAAAGAATTAAGGGGAGAACTAGTGACACCACTGACTAGCCTTTTTAACAAATCATGGGAGAAGTGTGGATGTGATTCCCCTTCACAAAAGTGGGAGCAAGACAGAGGCAGGAAACTACAGACCTGTCAGTTTGACCTCAGTGGTAGGGAAAATCATGGAATCACTTCTGAAGGAAAGAATTGTTGAGTACTTAGAGGCCAATGGGGCTCAGGACCCAAGACAGCATGGATTCACAGTGGGAAAGTCATGTCAGACAAATCTAATCGATTTTGTTGACTGGGTGACCAAAGTAGTAGACCAGGGAGGGGCTGTGGACATGGCCTACCTACACTTTTGCAAGGCATTTGACATAGTCCCACACAAAAGATTAATAAACAAATTAGCCAGCTTGGGTCCCAGGGTGGTAGCCTGGGTAAAACATTGGCTGGACAACAGGACACAGAAGGTAATAGTAAATGAAGTCCACTCTGAAGAAAGGGTGGTTACTAGTGGGGTACTGCCGGGTTCAGTACTGGGTCCAGTCCTTTTTAATGTCTTTATAGATGACATTGCAGAGGGACTGGAAGGAAAATTATGCCTCTTTGCAGATGACACAAAGATCTGCAACAGGGTTGATACATAAGGGGGGTGGAAAGGATGAGAAGGGACTTGGCAAGGTTAGAGGAATGGTCAGAAGTATGGCAGTTTGGATTCAGTGCAAAGTAATGCACCTGAGAAACAAAAACCCGGGGAAGAGTACACAATGGGGGGGAGGTATTAACAACAACAAAAATGGAAAGGGACCTGGGGTAATCATATCAGATTACCTAAAGGTTAGCAAGCAATGTGAGAAGGCAGTACGGATGACTGGGGGGATACTGGGATGTATATGGAGAGGCATCACCAGTAGAAAACAGGAAGTTGTTATCCCTCTGTACAGACAGTTGGCGAGACCCCATCTGGAGTACTGCGTCCAGTTCTGGAGACCCCATCTCTGCAAGGACACAGACAGGATGGAGACAGTCCAGAGGAGGGCAACTAAAATGGTGCAGGGTCTGCAACAGAAGTCATACGAGGAGAGACTAGAGGAGCTTAATATGTATACCCTTGAGGAAAGGAGGAAGGGGGGACACAATAGAAACATTTAAGTACCTCAGGGGAATCAACAAAGTCCAAGAGGGTAACATCTTTCAGAAAAAGAGATGTGCAAGAACAAGGAGACACAATTTGAAGATGGGGGGGATGGCTCAGGGGTAATGTGAAGAAGTATTTTCTCACACAGAGGGTGGTGGACGCATGGAATGGCCTTCCTGAGGAGGTTGTGGGGTCAAAAACTGTGGGGGAGTTCAAGAATGCATAGGACAGACATAAGGCAATTCTTGTGGGGGATAGGAAGAAATAGGCTGTTGGTTAACTAGGATTGGCAGCTTATCCAGTAGGTAGGGAAATGGGCAGACTAGGTAAGCAAAGCGGTCCTTATCTGCCATCAAAGTCTATGTTTCTGGTGCCCAAAGGTATGGGAGACCTCAGATCAATTTTGGATCTCAGACAAATGAATCTTTACATTCAGTACAAATGTTTCTGCATGATCACCCTACCTGCTATCATGCCGATTCTGAAACAGGGCGATTGGCTTTGCACCCTAGACATGATAAGATGCCTGCCTTCATAGTCCCATCTATCCTGCACACCACAAATTTTTACACTTCCACTTACTGGGTCAAAATTACCAGTTTTGAACACTCCTTTTCGGCCTCTCATCAGCCCCCAGAGTGTTCACCAAGTGCCTAGCTGTGGTAGTAGCAGCCTTGCAAAGAGAAGGGCACTTCATCTTTTCATATCTAGATGATTAGCTAATAAAAACACTCCAGAGTAGCTCTGCTTGCCTCCCTAGATGCTACCTTGAAACTGTTTGCAGGTCAAGGAATCACTGTCAATTGGCCAAAGTCCAGTCCAAACCCAACACAGTCTCTCCAATACATTGGAGCTGTCCTAGATACAGTTACAGCCAGGGCTTACCTCCCGCCTGCCCAGCAGGATACGCTTATAGCTCTGGCATTACACATACAGACTCAGAAGATAGTCACAGCCAGGCAAATGCTGCGCCTTCTGGGTCTCATGTCCGCTGCCATCCCTGTGGTGGCGTTCGCTCGTCTCCACATGAGACCTGTCCAATGGACCCTCCAGAATCAATGGTCCCAAAAAACAGGACAGTTCAAAGACAAAATCAGAGTCACTCCCTCACTGAAGTCAACCCTGACATGGTGGACAATCTGAATCAAGGAATGCCTTTCCATCCCCCCCCCCACAAACACTAACCACGAATGCTTCCCTGCTGGACTGGGGAGCGCACTTAGGACCTTATCAGACCCAAGGCCAATGGCCCGCTTCTCCCCACCTGTCTCATATCAATCTCTTAGAGATGAAAGCGGTCCGTCTGGCCCTTCAGGCATTCCGGCCCTACCTTGAGCCATGATCATTACTGATCCAATCGGACAACACTACTGTAGTGTTCTACCTCAACAAGCAAGGGGGTACAAAGTCTCGCTCGCTATGCCAAGACCCTTGCGGTTTGGCAAGAAGCCCAATGGCAACAATTCATGCTGACAGCTGTCCACCTACTGGGACATTGCAACCAGTTAGCTGACTGGCTGAGTCGCCAGTCCACAACTCACGAATGGACACTTCACGAACAAGTGCTCCAAGAAATCTTCAACCTATGGAGAACCCCACAGATGAATCTGTTTGCATCCCCATAGAATTTACCGTCTTCCCAGGTATTTTTCCATTATCCCAAACAGAATGGGATGATCTATAGATGCCCTGTCCCAACCCTGGACAGGTTTCTTCGTATATGCTTCCCCCTGTCCCTCTCCTGCAACGGACTCTACTGAAACTACAATTAGAGCTGGCCACAATCATTCTCATAGCTCCACTGTGGCCTTGCCAGCTGTGGTTTCCCCTACTCCTACTACTGTCAGTACAGTAACCTGTCCTGTTGACAATCAGACCAGACCTCTTGACTCAGTGTCATGGGTCTCTCCTACACCCCAACCTGAAGGCTATATGCCTTCACGCTTGGCTCCTGAGGTCACTTTCATAACTTGATTACAAGTGTCCTCTTCTGTTACTAATATACTCTTGGCCTCCTGTAAACCTGCAACAAGAGCAACATACACTTCCAAATGGAAATGCTTTTTCATCTGGTCAGCCTCTCGATCTTTGGACCCTTACTCCTGTCCACTGATGAAAGTTCTGGACTACCTGGCCTCACTATCTGAGTCCGCTTTAAGTTATTCTTCCATTAAAGTCCACTTGGTCGCCATCTTGGCTTTCCATGAGCCGCTGGATGGCAGGTTACTGTACCAACATCATCTAGCTAAGATGTTTTTGAAAGGAATGTTACATATTAAACCTCCTATCTGTCGGTAACGGACTCGGGCTGCCGAGGGTCGGCAAGGGGGAGAAGGATTGAGTGCCCAACGGCCTGCTCTCCTTCTCCGGGAAGGGGTGGGAGCTAGCCCTGCCGTGATACTGCTACCTCCTGGTGACCACTGGTATCTGTCAGTGCAGACGTAAGAAGCAGTGAAAGGGGGGGGCGACGTTGGCTGAGGACCTGAGTGGAGGCGCATCTCAGCGTGCCTCTGTCTCATTGGCCCTCCTCGACACCACTGTTGGAAGAGGGGGCGGGAGTAAAAAAGGAGGAGGAAAAACTCCCCGTTCGGTCCTGGCAACAAGCCCTCTGATCCACACTTCCACCAGAAACTGAGGGCATACTCCGCTGTGTGCACTCCCCTGAAGCTAAGGAAGGTAGTGGGACACCTTCTCCACCCCACCGAGAGATTAACTTGAGGGGCTCTAAATTACCGGAGGGTGCACTCTAGGAGCAGACTCCGTGGTGGTTGGGGCTGTGGGGGCGATTGGGAGCTCTGAGAGATAGGACGGTATGGGGCGGTGAGAAGGAGTGATAAACAGAAAGAAATAAAAATTAAAAAACTCTTATCAGAAGACCCACTCCTCTGTGGGATCTCAATTTTCTCTGTCAAATTGTTGTGTAGGGAATCTTGCTGACAGGAAGGCATTCATTGCAGCGGTGGGTCAGAGCTTTTAGCTGCTTGTTTTGTGAGGGCAAAGTTTAGGCCCATCCCTTCCCACCCTCACCCCACCCACCCCTGGAAATAGTTCCTTTATACCTGGGGTTCTGACATCATTCCTCAAGAGTGCAAGGTGCATATCACTGTCATATTCTCTCTAGCACACTGCACTGACAATATAAGCATACACATTGTATTATATATATATATATAACAAACCAATCACACACACACACACAAAAAAAAATGTGGGAAGTAGTGCAATGTAATGGCTGTGAGGCAGCAGTCTTTCTGGAGGCTGAGATGCTGCCCTATTTGCAGACAACTCTCTGCCCTGAGGGAGGAAGTTGCCCGTCTTCAGACCACACTGGACAGTAGTAAGGGGACCTTCCCCCAGGCCACACTGGACAGTAGGAAGGGAACCTCCCCATCCAGGGAGCACCAGAGCCACCACCACTACCTCAGAGGTTGCGAAGAAAGCACAGCAGTTGGACCACAGTGGGCTCAGGGAGGGTGAGGATGGTGGAACAGAGGCACACCCAGTCAGTTGTTCCACACCACAATCCATATACCATTCTGGGAGCATAGCTCCCCTATGGATGCACCCACAGAGGAGACTAAGGAGGCTGAGGACAACTGTCACAAGGGAGGCCCACAGGAAGGAGGCAGAGGACACCACAAGGAAAGGAAGCAGCTCCTGGTGGGGACTCCAATTATTAGGGGGATAGAACTGGGGGAGCAGGGAAAACTGAAGTAAGGTGCCTGCCTGGTGCCATGGCTTGGAGAGACAGGAAGCGCATCCTCAGGATCACGAGAACAGCTGCACGGGAGTCTGAGCTGGATGTCATTGTCCACCTAGGGACAAATGACTTGGCTAATCATGAGATTAGAGCAGTGTGGAAGGACTTTGTAGAATTGGGGAGGGGCCTAAGACAAGTAGCACACACAATATCCTTCTCTGAGGTGCTGCCTGTCAATGGCATGAGTGAGGCGAGGGTACTTTGCACCATGCAGGTTAATGAATGGTTGAAAAAATGGTGTGGAGCACAGGGGTTTGGCTTCACTGGGGACTGGGGTTCCACCTGGAGGGACACCAGCCTATACTGGCAGGATGGTCTGCATCTGTCCAGGAAGGGAACAAGTCTTTAGAGCAATCGGTTTAAATGCTTCATTGGCAAGCTTTTAAACTAGTCAAGGGGGGAGGCACTGATAAGCAACAGGAAAATCCCAGCCTCTCCCTACAAAACAGGGTACTAAATGAGAAAAAGACCGAGGTAGACAGGTCAGTGGAGGATGCTGCAAAAGAAGGTAAAGCCATCAAAAAATGGAGAGCAATGAGTACCAATGCCCGTAGTCTGAGTAACAAGCTTCCTGAATTAGTGGCATTGATGGAGGAGGAACATCTGGATATCGTGGCAGTCACAGAAACATGGTACACACAAAACCATGACTGGGACATAAACATACCAGGATACACTATCTACAGGAGGGACAGGGAGGGTAAAAGAGGAGGAGGAGTAGCTCTTTACATAAGGGAAGGAATCAAAGCAACAGAACAAAAGGGAAAACAGGGAGGAGAAGAAGCACTGTGGGTAAATTTGGAGACCGCAATGGCACCACAATCCGCACAGGGTTAGATACAGACTTCTTCTCAGGGGAGGAAATGGACAAGGAAATGATAGAAAGAATACTTAGAATGGCTGAAAAGGGAGATATTGCTGATGGGTGATCTGAATATGCCAGATGTTAACTGGGTGCAGTTGCAGCAGCCACTTCAAAGAGTGGGTTATTCTAGATGCCCTACAAGGCATGCCTTAGACAACTAGTATTGGAGCCCACTCAAGAGGGAGCAATCTTAGACCTGGTTCTCTCAAATGGAGATGAAGAGAGGATCACAGATGTAGAAGTGGGTAGCCATCTGGGAACTAGCGACCATTGAACAGTATGGTTCACAATAAACAGCAATAGAGTCAAGCCATACAAAGGCAAAAGTACTGGACTTCAGGAGGGCTGACTTTGCCAAAATGGGTGAGTGCCTAAGGAATGCACTAGCAAATGGGCAGGAAGGAGGGGTGTAAGAACAATGAAGAATAATAAAAACTGCCATCACAGAGGTAACAAGCCTTTGTGTGAAGCAAATTAACAAACGAACGATGTAAGAAACCACTATGGTTTTCAAAGGAAGTGGCAGTGAAGGTTCAAGAGAAAAAGAAAGCATTCAGGAAGTACAAGGAATCACAGAAGGAGCAGGACAGGGAACTGTATCAGTTAAAGCAAAAGGAAGCTGGGAAGGCAGTCAGAACAGCAAAGGCCCAAACTGAGGAAAAGATAGCCAACTCAGTTAAGAAGGGGGATAAAACCTTTTATAGGTACATCAGGGAGCGAAGGAAGACCAAGGGAGGGCTAGTGAGGCTTAATAAAAAGGAGGAGGGTGGGCAGAGGGTGACTGTGAAAGGCAGAGATACTAAACAAATATTTTGCTCAGTATTTACAAAGGAAGTGGGAGGTACTTAAAACAAACAGTAGAAACACTCTGGATACAGAAGTTGATACCAGCCCATTTACAGAAGAAAGGGTTTTGAAAGAACTCTTAAAACTGAAGGTGGACAAAGCAATGGGGCCTGATTGGATTCATCCCAGAATTCTAAAAGAACTAAGGTAGAACTAGTGACACCACTAACTACCCTCTTTAACAAATCATGGGAGGATGGGGTGGTACCGAGGACTGGAGAAGGGCAGATGTGATTCCCTTCACAAAAGTGGAAGCAAGGCAGAAGCAGAAAACTACAGACCTGTTAGTTTAACCTCAGTGGTAGGGAAAATGATGGAATCACTCTGAAGGAAAGAATTGTTGAGTATCTAGAGGCCAGAGGGCTCAGGACCCAAGGCAGCATGGATTCACAGTGGAAGGTCATGCCAGACAAATCTGATAGATTTCTTTGACTGGGTGACCAAAGTAGTAGATCAGGGAGGGGCTGTGGACATGGCCTACCTAGACTTTAGCAAGGCATTTGACACAGTCCCACACAAAAGATTAATATACAAGTTAGCCAGCCTGGGAGTGGTCCCAAGATGACAGCCTGGGTAAAGAATTGGCTGGAGAATAGGACAGAGAGTAATAGTAAATGGAGTCCACTCTGAAGAAAAGGTTACTAGTGGGCACCGTGAGGTTCAGCATTAGACTCGGTCCTCTTCAATGTCTTTATAAGTGACATTGCAGAGGGACTGGAAGGAAAAGATATCTCTTTGCAGATGACACAAAGATCTGCAATAGAGTTGATGCACAAGGTGGGGTGGAAAGGATGAGAAGGGACTTGGCAAGGTAAGAGGAATGGTCAAATGTATGGCAGCTTAGATTCAATGCTAAGAAGTGCAAGGTAATGCACCTGGGAAACAAAACCCAGGGGAAGAGTACACAATGGGGGGTGAGATACTAACAACAACAAAAATGGAAAGGGACCTGGGGGTGGTCATATCAGATGACCTAAAGGTGGGCAAGCAATGTGAGAGGGCAGCAAGGAGGGCTGGGGATACTGGGATGCATAGGGAGAGGCATCACCAGTAGAAAACAGGAAGTTATTATCCCTTTGTACAGACAGTTGGTGAGACCCACCTGAGTACTGCGCAAGTAGTTCTGGAGACCCAGTCTCTGCAAGGACATAGACAGGATGGAGGCTGTCCAGAGGAGGGCAATCTAAATGGTGCAGGGTCTGCACCGGAAGACGATGAAGAGAGACTTAAGGAGCTGAATATGTATAGCCTCGAGGAAAGGAGGAGAGGGGGACATGATAGAAACTTTCAAGTATCTCAAGGAATCAACAAAGTCCAAGAGGGTAGCATCTTTCAAAAAAAGAGGTGTGCAAGAACAAGGGGGCACAATTTGAAGATAGAAGGGGGGGCTCAGAGGTAATTTAAGGAAGTATTTTTTCACAGGGTTGTGGATGCATGGAACGGCCTTCCAGAGGAGGTTGTGGAGTCAAAAATAGTGATGGAATTCAAGCATGCATGGGACAGTCATAAGGCAATTCTAGGGGGTGGGGGTAGGAAGAAGTAGGCTGCTAGTTAACTAGGATCTGCAGCCTATCCAATAGGTAGGGAAATGGGCAGACTGGGTGGGCCAAGCGGTCCTTATCTGCCGTCAAAATCTATGTTTCTATGTAAAATTGACTTTTGAGCCAGCAGCCACTTGTGAACTGTTTTCTTTCATGGAAAACCCTATATCTGCTGGCTATCACTTCCGCTTGAGGTATGTCCAAGCTTCATGCTCTCATGTGTAGGGAACCTTATTTGATTTTACACAAAGACAGGGTGGTCCTTCATACCAACCCTTCCTTCCTTCCTTCCTTCCTAAAGTAGTTTCTAAACATACTTTAAATCAGTCCTTGGAGCTTTCAGTCTACTATCCTGACTACTCCAGTCAAGGAGAACATTTACTGCATACTTTAGATGTCCATCGTATACTACGCTACTATACTAATCGAACTCAATCGATTAGAAAGATGTTTCAACTGTTTGTCTCTTTTGCCCCGGGTCGAGAAGGCCTCCTGGTTGCAACACTTTCTCTTTCATCCTGGTTGACACATTGTATTTCTTTTTGTTACAAAAAGTACAACAAGCCTTTACCTGGACCTGTCCAAGCCCACTCCACTAGAGCAAAGACCCGCGGTGTGGATAATAAACCAAAGGGCAAGATATAAAACCGATAGTGCAAGCTCTGGAGTGTTGAAAACCGGTTACTCACCTGTGACAGTAGTTCTAGGAGAGGTATATGATGTACATCCACACTTCTGGCAGTGTTCCTTTCCCTTTAAGACTTGCTGGACGTCTTCAAGCTTGCTGCTACCACCCACCCGGGGGGGGGTAACTCCCTCGGCACCACCCCGAGATATCAGATCTTACCTGCTGGAATCAAGACTGGTATGCTACTTGCCGGGGAAGTCAGGTGGGTCCATGTAGGTGATCATATACCACTCCTAGAAAGTACAGTTATGTAAAAACTTACCGTAACAGTAGATCTTTGAGGAGTGTCTCTTGCAGTAGGTAATACTTTTGGGTATCCAGCAGAGGTCGCTGTGGTGCATGGCAGCTCTTCTAGCAGTTTTTCACCAGGAACCACCCACACATGACATCAGCTTCCTGTTTCCTATATAACTGTGGGCGGTCCTTGGTATCCTTAGTTCCCCCGCCGGCTTCAGCTCGCAGAGAGAGGACCAAGGGGAAGCCGAGGTACTAAAGGAGTCCCAGCCCTAGTCACTGGACCAGAACTTGCTCTCTTAGAGAAGGACGGTAAGTTTTTACGTAACTGTACTACCTTCCACGGAGTGGTCTCTTGCAGTAGGTAATACTTTTGGGCTGAATCTCAAACAGTTATGTCCATGTGGGAGGGCAATTATGATAGGAGACCTTGTAGGACTGCACGGCCGAAGGATGTACTACGTCATGAGGCAATATCCAGATTGTAGTGCCTTGCGAATGTATGGATTGTGGACCAGGTAGCTGTATTGCAGATCTCTGAAATGGAGGCTGCTTTAAAGCAAGCTGCAGGGGCTCCCCCTCCAGGTCCATTTTGGTGCCAAAGTGCAAAAACTACAATTCGTACAGAAATTTGCTCCCACAAGCCCCCTGGGAACAGACACCATTTTAGATACCCAGAGGTACTGATTGGTCCCAATAGGCAGTCCAGAACCAAGATGATAGGGTAATACTGAAATGTCCATGCTGCAAAGGAAGGCAGGTTAGACAAACTACGATATTATTATTATTAAAACAGAGAAACAGTAAACAGTCACAGTTCCTAGCAGGGCTCCCTCTGTGCAAATAGCATTGGCAGAATGGAGCGATAACACTGCAGCCCAGGTGGGACTCAAGCCAGAAACTACTCGGTCCCTACCCAGATTAATTTTACACTACAAGATAGGCAGCTCTTAAAGAGACAGTCATGGAGGCTAATAGGGCACTTACATGCAAACACTTTTAAATCACTGGGACACAGAACACCAGCCTGGCAGTGGGCATTTAGGCAAGCTCAAGGAAGACTTTCAGGAACCCCCATTTGTAGGGGGGTTACACTTTTCCCTGCCTGGAAAAATTTGGCGTCCGCGTCAAGTCTATACGATAATAGCATGGAAAAAGACAACATACGATATGTTATATACGTGACATTAGTACAGAATACAATAATGACTGCTGCATCAGTAAGCATAAACATAACACGTTACTATACTTATTCAGTGTTCTCTAGTCATATATTCATAATGACAACAGCTTTGCATATTTCATACATTCAATACTGATTTTTACTATGAGCTGCGCAATAACATTATCATCCTTTTCATGTAATAGTTTCTTGCACTTTGAATAACCTAGATGGGGGTCCATCCCTATCAACTAACTTAGGGCTAGACGGGCAGGGGTATCATGTTCTGAGGGTAGAACAATTAACTTAGAAGTGGCAGACAGACTCAGTTTGGGCAGTGAGCTCTTGGAAATGTAAGCACCCTTGTGGACAACATTGAGAGGCAAATCCACAAGCCTTCCAGGGGAGTCAGCTAAAGCGCATCACTGGCTTAACAGCTCACCCAGACTTTCTGGGGGGGGGACAGACACAGGTTCTGGGCAGTCAACACTGACGTTGGTTTCTTCTCCTGTTGTGAGGGATGCCTCTGCACTGATTGAAATGTCCAGATTGGGAACACTGTCAGCTCCTTGCTTGGCAGATTCTGTTTCCACAATGCTTTGCTCATTATTATCATCTTCTGAAGAGGGCCCAGGTTGCTCATTCTGAGGAGACTGGCACAATTAGACTTTGCGGCACTGAAGGGGTGCTGTCAACACTTTCATATTGTTCTTCAAGTTGTGGTAAGTCACTATGGAGACTCAGGCCATCAGCCCCTTCTTCGGGCAAGTCAAACAGTTCTACTAGACAGAGAGTCCGCAACCTCAGACGTGATACTTTGCACCTCACTTCAGGGGGCATTTGGTCCAAGGAAGAAGCTGGGGAAGGGGGTTAGGCAGTTCTGAAGGCTCAGCATCATCCCCACGATTCTGCAGAGGATTGCCTCGAAACAACTGACTCAGTTCATATGAGGGATAATAGGCTTTATCACAGTCACTCTCATCAGAGACAGATGAACAGTCAGTACTATTACTCTGGGCCTGCTGAGGGGAAGGCCTGAGTTCTGGAACAACACGGACAGGTTGGCTCTATTTCCTCTTTGCAGCAGCATGAGTGACTGGCCCAGAAGAAGTGTCAAGTGTTGGTTCAGCATCAATAACAACTTGGCCGATGGGCAGCAAGTGATTGCGGTGCATGGTCTTAACAGCTTTGGAATTATTTTCTGGGTGCACCTTGTACACTGGCAGATCATCCAATTTACCAACTACTACTTGAGGAAGATGGTGCCATCTATCGGCAAGTTTGTGTTTTCCATGCAGTCCCAAATTGTGTAGTAGTACCCTATCTCCAGGCAACAACTCCTGGGCTTTTACTCATCGATCATGTCTTTCTTTGTTGCCAAGATTTCGCTTAGCAGCCATAGTTTGAGCTAGTTGATAGGCATGATTCAATTGATCTTTCAATTTCTGTACATACTGCAAGTAGTTTTCAGTTTGGACCCCATCTAGAGAGACCCCAAAGCAGACATCAACTGGCAGTCTGGCCTCCCTCACAAACATGAGACAGTAGGGGGGAGAACCCAGTAGCGTCACTTTTGGTGTAATTGTACGGGTGTACCAAGGTGCTGATCTGCTGGCTCCTCGTACGCTTGTCTTTGGGATGGAGGGTGCCCAGCATGTCCAGAAGGGTGCAGTTAAATCGTTGTGGTTGGGGGTCCCCCTGTGGGTGATAGGAGGTGGTTCTTGACTTCCGTACCCCCCTACAGAGAGAGCATTTCTTTGATTAGCCTACTATCAAAGTCTCTGTCTTGGTTAGAATGGATCCGCTGGGGTGCACCATGGTAGAGGTCTTTTGATCTTTAGTTGGGAAGGCTTGTGCATACTGTGTAAAATGATTAGTAACTACCAACACATTGCCAATGTTCTTTTGGTTGGGTTCTAAGCATAAGAAGTCTATGCAGACCAGTTCCATGGCGACACTGATAGTGATGTTGACAAGTGGGGCAGCTTTCTGGGGCAAAGCTTTCTGCTGGAGGCAGTGACTGCAACTTTTGACATGATTCTCAACATCTGCCCCCATCTTTGGCCAGTAGAATCGGGATCGTACCAGGTCGAGAGTTCTGTCAATACCGAGGTGCCCCATTCAGTACCAGCTGCTTAAAGACTGTGGGTAGGACCAACTGTTGCTTGTCTACTTGATCACGATGATACACTGTCTCTCTGTATAACAATTGATCATGCAACTTTAACCTGGAGCTTTCCTTGAACAACAGAGCAGTTCGCAAGTCAGGGGAACTCAACTTGGATACATCTTTCCCCGCATGCAGTGCATCAAGTGCTGATTGAATCATGGGATCTTGGGATTGAGCCCACTGAATACTGTCATTATCGAACTGAGGTAGTGCACTAATAATCTAAAGCAGAGAAATGGCAATAGGCAGCCGGTATGCAGGTATCAGGAGGGCCCAAGCAATCTACTAGGCAGTCCACTGTGCCCGCAGAAATTTGTTCATCTTTATCAAACTTTTGGCATAATGCTTTGATGTCTGGTTCAGACAATCTGACCCAATTGTCCTTGGAAGCTGGCCTTCATGACAGGGCATCAGCAGCAATGTGGTTTAGTCCCAGTCTGTATTCAACAGCATAATCATAAGTTGATAAGGCAGAAAGCCAACGGTGCCCAGTGGTGTCCAGTATAGCTGAAGTCTGCACATAGGTCAGTGCATTATTGTCAGTCTTCACTAATATCTTTGCCCCACAGAGATACTCATGAAACCGGTCAACTATGGCCCATTTTAGGGTGAGGAATTACAACTTGTGGACCGGATAGTTCCACCCTGACGGGGTCAAGCTCCTACTGGCAAAAGCTACAGGTCTCAAGCCATCTTCGTAGTCTTGATATAGCCCAGCCTCAAGGCCCTGCAAACTAGCGTCCGTATGCAGAACATAGGGCTTGGTAGGATTAGCATAGGCTAGGACTGGGGCGTAGGTGAGCTGGTATATGACTTCAAAGAAAGCTGCTTCACATTCGGGTGTCCACTGAGTCCCAAAAGGCTCACCTGTTCGAAAATATATTTTCTCTTGGTCTTTGATAGCCCCCTTTTTGTATTTGTGGTTGATGGGGGGGGGGTAGCCTTGGGTAAGGTTAAGGAGTGGTTGAATCACCTTCCTGCTGTTTTTGGCAAAAGAGAGCCTTGGTTTCAAAGCAAGATACAACAGTCTAGAACTAGGGTTATCACCTGTCCGGATTTTCGCAGGACAGTCCTGATTTGGACAGCTGTGTCCTGCAAAAAAACATGAAAAATACTACATGTCCTGACTTTATTGTAGAAAAAATATTTTCTTACTTTGCACTAAATGTTGCAGAAAACTATAATACCTGAACTAAAATACCTTAAAATGCTAAAAAAAACAATAGAAGCAACTAAGAAAGTACAACGCTTAGCCTTAATTCTGATTATATAGAGAAAACAAGTCTGTTGCATTGGTCGAGGTTATGTACTGTCCTGTGAAAAATCATGTTCCAGTAAGAAATGTCCCACTTTGGGCTTCTTATAAGGTGGTAACCCTATCTAGAACTACAGATTTTTTACTGATAAAATCACTTCTATTTCAGCAGGAGTTAGTAGCTGTTTGGATTAAGCAAATAGATACTTTAGTAGAAGAAGGGGGTCTCATTTAAGTAAAAAAAAAAAAAGAAGAAAGTCACTGTGTGTTTCTCTGAGGAAGGGGACTAATCAGCTTATTTTACTGAGTCAGAGCAGAGGGTGAATCTAATTGGGGGTGTGGCTTAGTAGAAAAGCAGCTGTCTCCAATTACAGCTTCCTGCTGTTTTTGACAGAAGAGAGCCTTGGTTTCAAAGCAAGATACAGCAGTCTAGAACTACAGATTTTTTTTACTACTTTCCTTCTTTCCCACCCAAAGCCAGTTCTACTTTTATAGCCACTGGATTTGACTGACAACAGGAACTTCCTGTCTGGCAGTAGGAAGGGAAGGATCACTGAGACACATTAGCTTCATCAACCTTGAAGTAACCTAAAAAAATAACGTTTTCAAACAACATGAAGTCTTGCTGTATTCTGACAATAGCAGTGAGTCCCAACCTTCGAACTGCCCTGGAGATGAAAGAGTTAACTTTCCATGCCAGGCATGGAACGCTGAGCTCGAGCTCGGTTGAGACTCTGTCTGTTGTTCTTCAAACTCAAACCATCAGATTCTTTACTCCGCCTCACTGAACAGTCGCTCCGGAGATTTCTCCTTCTGCTCGGTTCAATTTGTCGGTTAAAGTACCGCTTTTCTCGGTTTTCGACCGAATTTAAACCGTAACCTATCGGTTCAGTCTCTGTCTGTGATATTCATTAGTACTAGATAGGTTTTATTTTATTCTATTCTGTGTGGAACTTGTAAACGGTTTATCGGTTCGGTTTGAACCGATCAAGTTGTTTAAAAAATCTTAAATTGTGCTTTTAGAGTGTGGCTACCGGTTCTTATCAGTTCTAAAAAAAACGGATTTTATTACGTTTTTTTCCATGACCCGTGACACGGTTGGGAACCGATAAGAGGGTCTTGCCTGGCGGATTGCCATAAAAGGGTACATTTGGTTAGGACTGGCACTATGTCTGAGAAACCCAAAAGAAAAACTGGACCCATTGGGTTTCAACACTGCAGTGTGTGTGGGGAAAGTCTTTGCCAAGGCTGACCCCCACACCACCTGTGTTTATTATCTGGGGTTTGACCACCTCAATGCATACTGCCAGATTTGCAAAAATTTCCCTGCAGCTACCCTAGAAAAGAGAGCTGGTAGGCTCAGGGAAAGGGAGGCCAAAAGTCCACTGAACCGATGGCCAGCCGGTTCGGTTCAAACTGAACCAGAAGGAGTGCCTCTGACCAGGGCTAGATTTCGAGAAAAAGGAGAGCCGATTCTCATGGAGTCAGTTCCGCTAAAAGAACTAGAAAAGAAAAATCAGCTGGTGTGGAGCCAAAACTTTCTCCAACCGCTGAAGAAATAGCCAAAGCGATCAAAATTGTTCAGTCGCTCGTTCCACCGAACCGGCACCATCAGGCAGGCGCTCGGTTTGGCCGGTTCCACCGGTTCAAGAGTATGATTTAGAGGAATTTTATGAACCAGAGGAGGAGGAACAGGAGTATGAGGAAAGTGAATGTGGATTTGAAAGTCTGGATGTGCCCATTGACCCGGACATCTCCCCAGACAGACCTTCAGGAGTGTCTCCTCCTAGGCTTTCTGAGTCCCCCTCCCATTTCATGTTTTATAAAAAAGTGGCTGAAACCTCCAGCTTCCTATGGAAGAAGCTGTGGATGACCAGGAGGAGCCTGACTATGTGGAAATGATGGATATCCCAGAGTCTAGGAGGCTGTCTATCCTTGCACAAATCTTTTGGGAAACAGACATTTAAGATTTTAAAGACTCCTAACACTATACCTCCTGTGGATAAGAGAATGGACAAGAGGTATACATTGTCAGGCTCTGACACGGAGTTCTTACACAACAATGCAGCCATGTTAGTAGTGCAGGCTGCAGCCTGTGATAAGGCAAACATTCCCTTGGCTTCACCCCCCCCCGGACAAGGACTCCAGGAGGATTGATGCTATGGTAAAGAAACAGTACATGGCAGCATCCTTGGGACTCAGACAGGCCAATTATATGGCCTATACTGCTAGGTATCAAAAATCCAGATGGGACACTGTTATGGCCCTAGCAAAACAGGTCCCTGGCCAGCTTGCCAAGGAGCTGGAGCAGGTGGCTGCTGATGGTATTGAGGCATCCAAGGTGCAATTCCATGCCACAGTAGACTCCAATGATATGTCATCTAGAGTCATGGCTACATCTGTGGCACTTCGAAGAATGGCTTGGCTCAGATGTACTAGCCTGCCACAGGATACCCAGACTAAGGTCATGGATTTTCCTGTTGTGGGTAATTCTCTGTTTGGGGAGCAAACAGAGAATTACATGAAGAAAATGGATGAGTATAGGACCACCTATAGGAGTGCACAGGCCAAGGAAAGGCAGGCCACTCCTCAAAGGCAGCTTCCCAGGGGCAGGAGCAGGCCTTTTCATAGGCCTTTTTACCAAGCCCAGGCTTTCTCTTCTGCTTTTGCCCAGAGGGGGTTCTTTAGAGGGAGAGGCAGATGGGGTACAAGCAGGCCTGCTTCCACCCCTCAGCCCAAAGCCCCTGCCAAACAGGCACCCTGATGGGGTTGCCAGGGCCGATTCTCAGCTACCTGTAGGGGGCAGACTGGCTTACTTTGAGTCTCTGACATCGGACAAATGGGTCCTGGAAGTAGTAAGCCAGGGACTGGTTCTCAACTTCAAAAAGTTTCCAAAGATGAGAACCAGATCCTTTCCACTTGCAAATCCATCAGAGGCACTTGCCTTAGAGGCAGAGGTCTCTTCCCTCCTAGCTCTCAGAGCTGTGGAAAGGGTTCCACCCCTACATCAGGGCAAAGGGTTGTACTCCAGGTACTTCCTTACCCCAAAAAAGACAGGAGAATGGCGGCCCATCCTGGATCTCAGATACTTAAACAATCACCTTTTAAAACCAAAATTCAAAATGGTGACTCTGGGAATTATTCTACCCTCTCTAAGGCCAGGGGACTGGCTAGTGTCCTTGGACCTCAAGGATGCCTACTTCCATATTCTCGTCAGAAGCTCCCATCGAAAGTACCTCAGGTTTGAGCTGCCCTAAGGCCATTACCAGTTCAGAGCAATGCCCTTTGGCCTCACCTCTGCTCCAAGGGTATTCACAAAATTCCTGGCAGCGGTAGTTGCTTCTCTAAGAAGGCAGAAGATTGCCATCTTCCCTTACCTGGATGACTGGCTCATAGTAGGCCAGTCCCCAGACCAAGTCAAGTTACACTTACAGATAACTCAGCAACTGCTCACTTCCTTGGACTTCCTTCTAAATCTTCCAAAGTCAGTTCTAGAGCCTGTCCAGCTCCTCACCTTCAGAGGTGCAGAGCTAGACACAGAGAAGGCCAGAGCCTTCCTTCCCCTGGACAGGGCGAGGACCCTGGTCTCTCTGGCCTCCTCATTCACCCTGCAGGTGTCTCGACCAGCAAGGCATTTTCTGCAGCTCCTGGGGCACATGGCTGCTTCTACAGCAGTAGTGCAGGGAGCAAGATTTCAGATGAGGGACATTCAGTTCCATTTGAGAGCCTTTTGGTCTCAAAGGAAGGACCCTCTGACCAAATTGATCCCAGTAACTCGAACCCTGATCCAGGCCCTACAGTGGTGGCAGGATCAGAACAATCTGAGACAAGGGGTTGTGGTCCCCTCAGGAATCTCTGCTTCACATCAATCTGTTGGAACTCAGAGCAGTATTTCTGGCACTTCAAGCTTTTTCCAAATCTGTTCAGAACAAAGTTGTACAGGTCAGAACAGACAACACCACCACAATGTGGTACATCAACAAGCAAGGGGACACTCGGTCTATGGCCTTGTGCACCGAAGCAATGAAGTTGTGGTCTCTGGCTTACTCCCTGAACACCTCCCTCACGGTAGTTCACCTCCCAGGCAAGGACAATGTCCTGGCAGATGCTCTCAGCAGGATTTCCCAGGACCATCACGAATGGTCACTGGACCCCCTGGTCTTCGAGGTGGTATTTTCCAGATGGGGCACCCCACAGATAGATCTTTTTGCAGCCCCAGACAATCACCAACTTCCCCTTTTTTGCTGCAGGCCCCCAGTGTTGGGCTCAGTCCCCCTGGATGCCTTAGTTCTCAATTGGGAGGGGAAGTTTCTCTATGATTTTCCCCCCTTCCCTCTCCTGTTCAAAGTGCTAGTCAGAATCAGATCTCAACCCTGCAAGATGATCCTGATTGCTCCAGACTGGGCCAGACAGCCCTGGTATCCACTCCTTCTGTCCTTAGCAGTCCATCTTCCCCTGTGTCTTCCCAAGAATTGCAACCTGTTAACCTGTGCTCAGGGGAGGGTTTGGTACCCGAACCTCAAATCTCTCAATCTCAAGGCCTGGCTCTTGAAGAGTTAGAGTTTGCTGATTTACACCTCTCCCAAGGTGTAATGGATATCCTGAAGGCTTCTAAAAAACCTTTCACCAGGGCTACTTATAATTCCAAATGGAAAAGGTTTTCCATATGGTGCTCTGGGAAGCATATTTCCCCAGAATCTGCTAATTTGCCCACAGTCCTTGATTATATGGTTCACTTAAATAGCTTGGGGCTGAGACCAGCTACACTGAAAGTGCATCTGGCAGTTGTGTCTGCTTTCATTTCAGCAGGTAATCCCTCTTCTCTTTCAGCTCACCCTGTATTCCCCGAGTTTTTCAAGGGATTGCTTCACACCAACCCTCCATTCAGGGACCCTGCCCCTGCCTGGGACCTTAATGTTTGCATTGCTCAGCTTATGCAGCCCCCTTTTGAGCCTTTTTCTTCAGCAGAGCTTAAGTACTTGACTTGGAAAACTGTGTTTCTGGTAGCCATCACTTCTGCCAGATGCATAAGTGAATTACAAGCTTTGTCAGTGGAGCCTGATTTTATCTCCTTTCATAGAGATAAGGTGGTCTTCAGGACTAACAGGAAGTTCTTGCCTAAGGTGGTTTCAGATTTCCACCTTAATCAGTCTATGTCTCTTCCAGTGTACTTCACTGACCATTCCTCCTCTGGCGAGAGGAGGCTGCACAGTTTAGATGTGAAAAGAGCCCTTAGCTACTACATAGAGCGTACCAAGGGTCACAGGTTTGACTCCCTCCAACTGTTCCTCACTTATGGCGAGGTTGGTAAAGGGAAACCTGCCACTAAAAGATCCATTGCCAGGTGGATTGTCTCTTGTATCCAATTCTGTTATGAAAAACTGGGTACGGTTCCTCCCTCAGGCCTGAGGGCTCACTCTACCAGAGGTACAGCTGCTTCCCTGGCTGCTGCCAGGGACATCCCTATTCTAGAGATATGTCAAGCAGCTACCTGGAAAACAGTTCACACTTTGCAAGCATTACTCCTGGATATCCAGGCTAGGAGTGATGCTCGGTTTGCACAGCTGTGCTTCAGAGCCTATTCCCTAAGTAGGTTCTGTCCCTCCTCCATGGAGGTACTGCTTTGAGTTCGTTATTGTCAGAATACAGCAAGACTTCATGTTGTTTGAAGAAAAATTACTCACCTTAGTAATGTTGTTTCTTCTAATGGAGTCTTGCTGTATTCTGACCTCCCCGCCTGCCCCTCTCAGAACCTCTGTTTTTGGGATGTGGGTGGGCAGTGCAGTGTTGGCACTCAGTAGGTGCCCACCTTGTTGTTTTCACCCCTTTCCTTGGGGTGAGTGGGTGTTGTTTTTCATTTTTTGGGTCTCCTGACTTGAGTCTTTGTTTTGGAACCAAAAAATGTGTTTTATGTTTAGTAGCCAGTTGGCTAGTGTAGGTTTACAGCTTCCACACAGGGCCTTAGTGAGTTTAGCTTGTAAAGATCTGACGGTTTGAGTTTGAAGAACAGACAGACAGAGTCTCAACCGAGCTCGAGCTCAGCGTTCCATGCCTGGCATGGAAAGTTAACTCTTTCATCTCCGGGGCAGTTCGAAGGTTGGGACTCACTGCTATTGTCAGAATACAGCAAGACTCCATTAGAAGAAACAACATTACTAAGGTGAGTAATTTTTTCTTCTCCCCCCTCCCTCCGGCTGCTGGAGGTCTGAATCCAAGCATGGAAGAAGGAGACTACTGAAGACTACAGGAAGTTCCTCTCCCAGAACATGAAGGGCGAGAGTTGTAAGAGCACATAGGCAGTAGGAAAGTAAGTGTAAAAGTAGATAGAGGGAGGAGACAGTAAGCATACAAAGCAACAGGAGAAGGGACACAAAATAAGTCAAGATGGGAGTGGTGCAGTGCAATGGCTGTGGGGCAGCAGTGTTCCGGGAGACATTCTGGAGGCTATGATGCTGCCCTGTTTGCAGGCACATCTCTGGTCTGAGGGAGGAGGTTGCCCGTCTCCAGGCTGACCTGGCTAGGATTCATGAAACCTCTTCCCCCACCCAAGGACCACCAGGGCCACCACCGTTACCTCAGAGGTTGCCAAGAAAGAGGAGCGGTTGGACCAAGGTGGGCTCAGGGAGGGAGAGGGTGGTGGAACAGAGGTGCATCCCTCCAGTTCTACCTCTCCACAATTCATATGCTGTTCTGGCAAAGAGTGGTTCCTCTGTGGAGGCACCTGCAGTGGAGACCAAGGAGGATGCTGGGAACCTCCACAAAGCAGACCCACAGGAGGGTGGCATGGGACCCCACAGGGGAAGGAAACAACTGGTGGGAGACTCAATCATTGGGGGGGTAGAAGTGGGGGATGAAGGAGATAGGGAGGTAAGGTGCCTGCCTGGCGCCATGGCTCGGAGGGACAGGAAGCGAATCTTCAGGATAATGGGAGCAGCTGCACGAGGGAGGGAGCTGGATGTCATTGTCCACCTAGGGACAAATGACCTGACTGTGAATGGGATCAGACTGGTGCAAGAGGAGTTTGTGGAGTTGGGGAGGGGCCTTAGACAAGTAGCATGTACAGTAACCTTCTTGGAGGTGGTGCTTGTCTATGGCAAGGATGATGCTAGGGTATTCCGCACCATGGGATTCAATGAATGGTTGAAAAACTGGTGTGAAGCTCAGGGTTTTGGCTTCATTGGGGAATGGGGAGCCACCTGGAGGGATGCAGGCTTATACTGGCGTGATGGTCTGCATCTGTCCAGGGGGGAACCAGGATCCTAGGTGACAGGTTTAAATGCTTCATTGGCAAGCAATGACCCACTATGGTTCTCAAAACAGGTGGCAGGGATGGTTAAGGAGAAAAGGATAGCATTCAGGAAATATAAGGAAACACAGAAGGAGCAGGACAGAGAACTTTATCAGTTAAAGCAGAAGGAGGCAGAGAAGGCAGTCAGAATAGCAAAGGCACAAACTGAGGAAAAGATAGCCAACTCTGTTAAGAAGGGGGATAAAACCTTTTATAGGTACATTAGGGAGTGAAGAAAGACCAAGGGAGGGATACAGAGACTTAATAAAGTGGAGGGAATGTGGACAGAGGGTGACAGTGAAAAAGCAGGGATACTGAACAAATATTTCTGCTTAGAATTCACAGCGGAAGAGAAGGGGGAGGTACCTAAACCAAACAAGGGAGAAACACTGAATAGGGGGATCAATACCAGTCCATTCACAGAAGAAAGTGTTTTGAAAGAACTCTTGAAACTGAGGGTGGACAGAGCAATGGGGCCTGATGGGATTCACCCAAGAATTCTAAAAGAACTAAGGGTAGAACTAGTAACATCCCTGACTACTCACTTTAACAAATCATGGGAGGATGGGGTGGTACCTGATGACTGGAGGAGGGCAAATGTGATTCCACTTCACAAAAGTGGGAGCAGGGCAGAGGCAGGAAACTACAGACCAGTTAGTTTGACTTCGGTGGTAGAGAAAATGATGGAATCACTTCTGAAGGAAAGAATTGTTGAGTACCTAGAGGCCAGTGGGGCACAGGACCCAAGGCAGCATGGTTTCACAGCAGGACGGTCATGTCAGATGAACCTAATAGATTTCTTTGACTGGGTGACCAAAGTAGTAGACCAGAGAGGGGCTGTGGATATGGCCTACCTAGATTTTAGCAAGGCATTCGACACAGTCTCACACAAAAGATTAATATACAAGTTAGCCAGCCTTGGAGTGGGTCCCAAGGTGGTAGCTTGGATAAAAAACTGGCTGGAGAACAGGACGCAAAGGGTAGTAAACAGAGTCCACAGTGAAGAAAGGAAGGTAACTAGCAGGGTACCGCAGGGTTCAGTACTGGGACTGGTCCTCTTTAATGTCTTTATAAGTGACATTGGAGAGCACCTGGAAGGAAAGGTATGTCTCTCGGCAGATGACACAAAGATCTGCAACACGGTTGATACACAAGGTGGGGTGGAAAGAATGAAAAAGGAATTGGCAAGGTTGGAGGAATGATCAAATATGTGGCAGCTCAGATTCAGTGCAAAGAAGTGCAAGGTAATGCATCTGGGAAACAAAAACCCAGGGGAAGAGTACACAATGGGGGGTAAGTTAATAACAACAAAAATCGAAAGAGACCTAGGAGTAATTATATCAGATGACCTAAAGATGGGCAAGCAATGCGAGAAGGCAGTAAGGAGAGCTGGGGGGATACTGGGATGCATAGGGATAGGCATCAACAGTAGAAAACAGAAAGTTGTTATCCCTCTGTACAGACAGTTAGAGACCCCATCTGGAGTCGTGCAATTCTGGAGACCCCATCTCCACAAAGATATAGACAGAGTGGAGGCTGTTCAGAGGAGGGCAACCAAAATGGTGCAGGGTCTGCACCAGAAGACATATGAGAGAGAATAAAGCAGCTTAATATGTATACCCTTGAGGAAAGGAGGAAGGGGGGGACATGATAGAAACTTTCAAGTATCTCAAGGGAATTAACAAAGTACAAGAGGGTAGTATCTTTCAGAAGAAGAGATGTGCAAGAACAAGAGGGCACAATTTGAAGATAGAGGGGGGACGGCTCAGTGGTAATGTTAGAAAGTATTTTTTCACAGAGAGGGTTGTGAATGCATGAAACAGCCTTCCTGAGGAGGTTGTGGAGTCAGGAACAGTGGGAGAATTCAAGAATGCATGGGACAGGCATAAGGCAATTCTAGTGGGGGGGTAGGAGGAAGTACGCTGTTGATTAACTAGAATCTGCAGCTTATCCATTAGGTAGGGAAATGGGCAGACTAGGTGGGCCAAGCGGTCCTTATCTGTCGTCAAATTCTATGCTTTTGTGTTTCTATGAATAGTCTTTGATGAACCTGTGGTAGTAGCCACAGAACCCCAGGAAACGCTGTATCTCTTTTAGGTTATTGGGCTGGGGCCAATGGTCAGAGCTTTAACTTTACTGGGATCTGTTTGTATCCCTTCCGCAGACACAATGTGTCTCACATATTTCACAGATGTTTGAAAAAACTGGCACTTGTCTATGGATAACTTGAGGCCAAATTCTTCCAAACGATCGAGGACTTTGAACAGTCTGGTCTCATGTTCCTCTAGCGTGCGTCCGAAAACAATGACATCATCCAAGTACACTAAACATTCCAGCAAGGCCATGTCTCCCACCACACATTCCATCAATCTCTGCAAGGTGGCAGGGGCACCCGAAATCCCCTGTGGCATCCTCAGGAATTCATAGAACCCCAAAGGACAGATGAAGGCTGTTTTTTCACGGTCCTTCGGGGCCATCAGAATCTGATAATATCCGCTGCGGAGATCCAATACTGAGAACCACTGACCCCCATTCAGACAATCCAGGGCATCCTGTATGTGTGGCATGGTGTATTGATCTGGGATAGTCCATCGGTTGAGGGTCCGATAGTCCACACACATACTCATGGATCCGTTGCTTTTATGCACCCACTACGATGGGGGATGCATATGGGTTTCTTGATTCTTGAATAATGCCAGCAGCGAGCATTTCCTGTAGGTGCCTCCTAACATCATCTATGTCAGCTGGGGCAAGGCGTCGAGACCTCTCTCGAAATGGTCGGTCATCATGCAGGCGTATGTTATGCTCGGCACCATGGACACACCCCACGTCCCACTCTTTTAGTGAGAACACTTGGTCTCTCTGAGCAAGTTTCCTGCTAATTAGGGTCTTCCATTCAGCAGACAAAGGGGAATCACCGAGGTCAAAGAAGTCCAGGGTCACTTTCTCCTTATTACCAGAGCACTTGTTCCTGGGTAATACTGCAGTGTCTGCGCAGTGTACTGTGGCCAGCGTGCATCCCTGGTTCACACAAACTTCCCTGTCTGACATGTTTCTCACTTGCACCATCACTCAGCGGGCATAGGCATGGGCACATGCAGGTAGCATACTGGGCTTAACCATCAACCCCTCTGGCAGCTTCCCTTCACCAGGGGCATCTATCATCTATATTTTGTTCTTTACACCTCTCCTTAGGTGGACTTCTCCATGGATCGTACACTGGGCATTGGGGGCCAACACCAAACAGTCAGGATCCTTTTTCCATACTATCCCCACTAGCTCATCTCGGTCCACTTCATCGGGTTTCTGTTGCAAGTCATAAGCCCTTTTGATTAATGCTGGCATTCTTAGGGTCCATCCAGTCCATTGCCCTTCTTTCTCATGGCAGAGTTGTGCCAGTCTCCCAAACATGTGGGCGTTTGTTCCAGTTAACAGGGGAACCCCATCATACAGTCTGGTAGGAGGGCATACCAGGGCTAGTGTCTCTATTTGTTCATCTACACCAGATACAGTCGCAGGAAAAGACAGCCAGAGCCAGACATATCCTAGGTAGGGATAAGACTTGTTGCTCAGGCCACACACATGTAGGCCATCCAGAGATTGCAATGGCACATCAGATAAATGTTTGTCATACCAGTCCTGGAATACAATGGTCACTTGCAACCCACTATCGAGTATAGCTTGAGCATGGATACCATTGACAGTCACAGTAGTTTCCATTGAGGGGCCTACTATTTTGGACCAGTCTGGAGAGACAGTAGCAAGGGCCTGGTCAGACGATTTAGCCACAAAGAAGTTTGAATTAGAATTTCTTGATCCTTCACTGCGGTTGTTGCCAGCACCCCTCGGCCAAGGTCTTGCTTTCCTGAGCTCCCCTTGAAGTCTGTACACAACTTTATCTAAGTCTTTTTGAGACCAGCATTCTCTCTTCATATGGCCATCCTTTCCACAGTTGTAACAAATGATAGACTCCGGGGTCATCCTTGGAGAGGACATTGCATGAGAGACTGAAGCAGTAGCAAGGGATCAGGGTCCGATATCTATTTGCAGCGGCGAAGGTGATGCAACGTGTCTTAACAGTTCCTTTAGGGTGGCAGTCAATTCTTTGATCTCAGCCTGAGGGTCACCCTCGGTAGAAGATGCCTAAGGATGCACTCCCACCCCCATGGCAGTCACGTCCTGAGAGGGACCATGGTCTTTGTCTGTAGTGGAGGTCTCCGTAAAGGCACCCGTTGGTACTTTTCTGACTTCCTTCAGCAGCTCATCTCTCCACCACTCAGCCCATGGTGGAATATCCTTAGTGGTCTCCATTTCAGAGAGGTCTTCCTGTGCTGTGGTCACTCGGGCTGCGCCCACCGCATAATCACAATCTCTTTCTTCACCTTCAGTCTCCCTGAGTTCCTTTTTCAGGTCGCAGTAGTCAGGTGGGTTATCTCTCCTATCATAGAGCTTTAACTGGATAACTGCAATTTAGAGTGCTTGGCGTGCTGTAGTATGTGCCCCAGCCTCACACGGTTCAAGTCACTGGCGGCTACACACCATTTCAATAAGCTCTCTGCAGGGCCTTCTCTAGGTGAGTAGCATACGCAGACAGACTTTCCCCTCTCCACTGTTTGGTACCTTTGAATTGCCACATCAAAGTCTCCCCTGACTCAGTGCTTCCGAAATTGTCTTCCAGGGCAGACAGGTACCTTTGAGCAGACGCCTCAGGATTCGTGGACCTCATAAATCTAATGGCTTCCAGGGACAGACCTCTCAAACTTTCCATGATCCTTTTTTGCTTCTCAGCCTCTACACACTGCCACTCGGGTACCAAGGGGGCAACATAGTCGATCCAGATCTCCCAGTCATCCTCACCCTATGGGGTGGGGAGGGTACCTGAGAACATCCTCAACTTGCAGTATGTGTCATGACTAACTGCAGGCACCAATGTAGGTGCAGCCACTGGAGCCGGTACTGGAAGGGTTGGGGCGTGGGGGAAGGTACACCCCCAGGTGGCAGGAATAATTGCTTAAAGTCCTCTACTATTTTCCCTTCCTCCAGCAACAGCTTAGCAAATTTCTCCTCAAAAGTCTCAGATAATGGTGGGGGCTCATCCTCTAAGGGACCCTTACTATCTTTAGTTATTATCCTCCAAGCAGTTGGGGACCCTTCGGGGGTAATAGTCGTTGGCACCTTAGTGCCGTCCATGGGGTCACTACACTCCACCAGGGCCATGAGGGTTTGGGTCGTTAAATCAGCCTGCCGACCCACCACCACAGTGTTTTTCAAACCTTCAACTTTGGAGAGAACCCCTTCTACTGTGACCTTACTAATACTCAAGGGAATGTCTAGTATAAGCACGGCATGATGGGGATCAACCTTCTGCCCCTTACACCACCCCACCAACTGGTGCACAATGACTTCTACTGGTGTGGCCATATTCCAGCAACAGTGATTCTAACGTCTGACCACTAGGGGGCACTAATCCCAGCGGTGCCTCCAAAATGTAACCCCTAGGTGGTGCTATCCCAAGGGCTACTATTCCTGCCTGCATGGCTAGTTTCAGGTTAAGGGGCCTAGGTACTGAAACGGGGCCTCCACCCGGACAGGGTTGTTGGTAGCAAGGCTAACCTGGGTACGGCCCTCCAGGACACTGTAACTCCCCCTCTTTCCCCTCTAGTGGCCTAGACAATATGCAACAAACACTTTCACAGTAGCCCCTATTCAGCATACAAATCTTCACACTGTTTGTACTTACCACCAGGGCTCATTCCATCGATTCAACCCTGGAGACCCCCTGTAAAACAAGGTTATACACAGCAAACAACAACAGTACAGTGCTTTTGGTACAAACTGGAACAACAGTCAGATTAAATGCAAAAAGAGTTAGATCTGATTTATTCAGGGGACTTGAACAAAGGAGGGGCGTAATCAGGTTGATTGATTCTAAAACTGATCTAGTCAGGCAATTATGCATGCACTTTTTAGTCCCTGCACAGTCACACGCTCTGGGTGCCCAGTTGGAAATAAGGTGGGCTAGCCTGGAACGTTGCCTGGGGTAGGCCGGCGTCGCAGCTGATTGGGGTCTGTGATGAAAAGAAAAGGCATGCACAACCACACACAATTTGCAATCCAGAGCCTGTAGGCTCAGTTTGTGAAAGGAAAAACAACAATGCAATCAGATGACAACACTTGAGATTTAGCTGTTGTTGCAGGGAGCTACCCTGATTGTTACTTACACTGCCCAATACGAGACACAGGCTAGATAAAATGGAGACTGCAGGTTGATGACTGGTTTGCCAGGAGAAGTAGGGCCCACAGGAATCACCGAGGTGTCATTCCTGTTCAAGATGGTTGAGCAGGGGGTTGATCCCCGGCCGAGTCTCTCATTGATGATGGTTTCTGTGCCTGAAGTAGCTGGTTGGGCCAGGTGGCAAGGCCCAGGCTGGGTAGAACAGTTTGGATTTCAAGTCCGGTAGTGCTGGATGCAGCTTCCAGCAAGCGTGGCATATTTACACAGAGGGGAACCAAATCGCGACCCACTGACAACACACAGCACATTTATAGTAAAGCAATCACCATACCACCAAACGGATAGCAGTCCTGTAGCAATATCAGTGTCTCTGAGCAAAACTGGGAGTTCTATGGTGAATGGATGTCCTGACAGGCCGATCACGTACAGCAAATCTTCAGACTTCTTCAGGTTTAAATCTGGTCACTCTTCAGTGGCTTTGTCACCCTCCAACTCAGATACAGTCCGATTGCTAAACCTTTTCAAACAAAATTCCCTCTCAAAGTACAGCAAGCAATCAGACAGGCCAAACTCAGCATTTCCACCAATTTCCCATGCTACTACACAGGGGCAGCTGCTCGAATCACTCGAGCTGTTTACTCTTCAAACTCTAACTCCAGACTGCACACTGCAGCAGCCAGCTTGGGAATTTCCCTTTGGTCCAAAAGGTTTTGGTTGGTTGATCCATCAGTCTGTCAAAGCAAGGGCTCCCCCACCAGGTCCATTTTGGTGCCAAAGTCCAAAAACTACAATTCCTACAGAAATTTGCTCCCACAAGACCACTGGGGACAGACACCATTTTAGAGTCCCCAAAGGTACTGATTGGTACCAACAGGCAGTCCAGAACCAAGATGGTGGGGCAATACTGAAATGTCCATGCTGCAAAGGAAGGCAGGTTAGACAAACTACAATATTATTATTATTATTATTATTATTATTAAAACAGAGAAACAGTAAACAGTCACAGTTCCTAGCAGGGCTTCCTCTACGCAAATAGCGATGGCAGGATGGATCGATAACACTGCAGCCTGGGCGGGACTCGAGCCGGAAACTACTTAGTCCCTACCCAGATTAATTTTACACCACAAGATAGGCAGCTCTTAAAGAGACAGGCACGGAGGCTAACAAGGCACTCACATGCAAACACTTAAATTGCTAGGACACAGAACACCAGCCCTGCAGTGGGCATTTAGGCAAGCCCAAGGAAGACTTTCAGGAACCCCCATTTGTAGGGGGGGTTACAGATAGATTTGGGGAGAGGGAGGAGGAGAGGGAGGTTAGGTGCCTACCTGGCACCATGGCTCGGAGGGATCGGAAGCAGATTCTGGAGATCGCTAGGGCAGCAGGAGGGGAGGAAGAGCTGGATGTCATTGTCCACCTAGGGACCAATGACCTGGTTAGGGACAAGGTTAGGAGAATGCAGGAGTTGCTCAAGGAATTGGGGAAGGGTCTTAGGCAGGTAGCAAACTCAGTGGCATTTTCTGAAGTGTTGTCTGTCCATGACAGTGGGGAGGGGAGGGTAGGGTACTTTGTACCAAGAGCTTCAACCAACGGGTGAAGGATTGGTGCAGAGAGGAGGGTTTCGGCTACATTGAGGACTGGGGTCCCACCTGGAGGGATAAAGGCCTATACCAGGGAGATAGCCTGCATCCATTCGGGAGGGGGCCCAAGATCCTTAAATAGTTTAAATGCTTCATTAGCAAGTATTTAAACTAGCTGAGGGAGTTGGTGGAAGGAATCAGGGAGACATGAACTGTCCACCCTCACAAGCTGAAGTAGTCATTAGACAAAAACCCTAAGGTAGGGAAATCCCCAAGGGTTTCTAATGGCAGGACATGCAGAATGGTAGAAATGGGGAACATAGAAACATAGAAGTTGACAGCAGATAAGGGCCACAAGGCCCATCCAGTCTGCCCATTTCTTTTTCTACCTTATAAATGTACCATCGGCCTTTGCTCTGTCAATGGCTTATCTATTCATACTCATCTGTATTGCTCCCTTATGCCTATCCCATGCCTGTTTGAAGCCGTGCACTGTATTCATATCCACCAATTCCTGAGGTTGGCTGTTCCATGCATCCACCACCCTTTCTGTGAAAAAGAACTTTCTCACATTACCCCTTAATCGGCCTCCCTCTAATCTCATGCTGTGTCCTCTTGTCCTGCTATTTTTCTTATATTGAAACATGTTAGACTCTTTCACCTTGTTAATGCCCTTGAGGTGTTTGAATGTTTCGATCATATCACCTCTCTCCCTCCTTTGCTCTAGGATATACATATTGAACTCCGTTAATCTGTCCTCATATGTTTTCTGATGCAGTCCCTGCACCATTTTTGTTGCCCTTCTCTGGACTGCCTCAATTTGGTTAATGCCCTTGTGAAGGTGTGGCCTCCAGTACTGCACGAAGTACTCCAGATGGGGCCTAACCATTGTCTTGTAAAGAGGGATTATTACATCCCTCTTCTGACTTGTGATACCCCTACTAATACACCCTAATATCCCCCTAGCCTTACCTACTGCTTTAGTGGTCTACTTGGATGATTTCAGGTCATTGGTGATGATGATGCCCAAGTCTTTTTCTTCCCTTGTGACTGCCAGAAACTCCCCTCCCAGCCTATAGGTGGCTTCAGGGTTTCTCTTCCCTATGTGCATGATCTTACACTTCTTTGCATTAAACCCCAGTTGCCACTCTTCAGACCATTTTACTAGTTTATCCTGATCTCTTCTCATTCTGCCCACCCCATCTGGATCATCTACTGTGTTGCAGATCTTGGTGTCATCTGCAAACAGACAAACCTTACCCTCCAGTCCATCTGCAATATCACTGATGAAGATATTGAAGAGGACTGGCCCCAGGACTGATCCCTGAGGTACCCCGCTAGTGACTTGCATCTCTTCTGACTGTATACCGTTTACCACCACTCTCTGTTTTCTGCCCATCAACCAGTTTGCCACCCAGTTGACCAACTTCTGACCCACCCCGAGCCTACCCAGCTTATTAATCAATCTTCTATGTGGAACAGTATCAAAAGCTCAACTGCTCCCCCTTGGTCCACCACTCTGTTTACCCAGTCAAAGAAATCTATGAGATTAGTTTGATAGGACCTTCCATTTGTGAACCCAGGCTGTCTTGGATCCTGTGCTCCTATGGATTCCAGATATTGCACTATCCTTTCCTTAAGGAGTGCCTCCATAATCTTGCCCACTACTGAGGTAAGACTGACTGGTCTGTAGTTCCCTGCCTCCTCCCTGCTGCCACTCTTGTGGAGCGGGATCACATGAGCTCTTCTCCAGTCTTCTGGGACCTCTCCTGTGCTCAGAGACTCACTAAACAGTTCTGATAATGGCTCTGCTAGTTCCACCCTTAGCTTCTTTAGTACCCTGGGATGTATGCCATCAGGTCCCATTGCCTTGTCCACCCTGAGCTTATCGAGCTCTTGTAGGACCCTTTCTTTTGTGAAGGGACTAGTGCTCACCTCCCTCCCCCATGTCCATGGTGCTGAGTTCTGGGCCCTGCCCTACCTTCTCTTCAGTAAATACTGAGCAGAAGTATCTATTTAGGATAGCTGCTTTTACATGGTCCTCTTCACACACACCCTTATCTCCTTTGATCTTAACAATACCGTCTCTGGACTTTCTCCTTTCACTAATGTTTCTACAGAAAGTCTTGTCACCTTCTTTTACTGTCTGTGCTAGTGTTTCCTCGGTTTGGGCCTTTGCCTGCCTTACTGCCTTCCCTGCTTCCCTTAGGAAAGTTTGGTATGCCTCCCTATCTTCATCCCGCTGCGTTCCCTTATATTTCCTGAAGGCCAGCCATTTGGCTCTGACCTTTTCTGCTACTGTTTTTGAGAACCAAAGTGGTTTCCTTCTTCTTTGCACTTCCTTTCTCTCAACACAATAGGATGTTGCTTCAAGTATTGCATCCTTAATGCTTGCCCACTTTGCCTGTACCCCCTCACCTGTGTTTCTTTTTGCCAGACCTAGCTTAACTCTGTTGGCCATCTTATCAAAGTCAGCTCCTCTGAAGTCCCATATTTTTGCTTTGGAATGGGATGATTTAGTTGTAGTGGCCAAATTGAACCATACCATGTGATGGTCGCTGGCCCCCAGGTGACCTTCTACCTGGAGATCTGTGATCCTTTCCCTGTTAGTCAGTACTAGGTCTAGGATAGCCCTGTCTCTTGTGGGTTGTTGTACCAGTTGTTTGAGGCCTTCCCCTTGCAGGGAATCCACCATGTGTCTAGTTCTGGCAGATGTTCCTGCTGGTATTGACCAATCTGTATCTGGCATGTTGAAGTCTCCATTATCAGAACCTCCCCTTTAGCTGTTATGTTTTGTATATCTTCTAACAGTAATGTGTCTATGTTCTGCCCCTGGTCTGAGGGCCTGTAGACAACCCCAGTTCTTATGGCTGTCCCATTTCCTGTTTCCAGGGTGACCCACAGTTCTTCTGGCTCCTTATGTGTATTCTGAATTTCTGTAGCTTTTATATTTTCATTGACATACAGGGCTACTCCACCCCCTTTGCACCTCTGTCTCTTCTGAATAGTACATAGCCAGGTACTGAAGTCTCCCAAGTGTGGTTACTGGTAAGCCATGTCTCGCTAATTGCTACTTTCCAGTTTAACCTCTGTCATTATTGCCTGCAGGTCTGGGATCTTGTTTCCCAGACTGCGAGCATTTGTGTACATGATTTTCCATAGGCCAGATTTCGGTGTGTTAGTTGTTAGGTGAGGTCTGACATTTCCCCTGTGTGTCATATGGGGAGCTGGATCTTTTTCCTTACCTGGTGATGCAAATGAACTGCAAACATGCTGAACTCCTGTTTGACCACTAGCTGAGGGGAAGGGGTGTTCTTCCCATTCGACGTATGAAGTGCTGCACCCCTCTCCCCCATTTGCTAATTTAAATATTCTGCAAAGACGTCAAACTTCTGCCCCAATGCACTGACTCCCTCCCTAGTCAGATGTAGTCCATCAAATTTAAAGAACTTTCGCTCCCAAAATTGTTGCCAGTTCCCTACAAATTTGTGTCCTTTTTCCCTGGCACCAGCCCTTGAGCCACATGTTTAGCTCCCTCTCCCCTCTCTGAACTTCCGCCCATCTTCCCCCGACTGGCAGGATCTCAGAGAAGGAGATGCCAGATGAAATGGATGATAGTTTGTCACCCAGCCTGGTCAGGTGTTCCTTGATCTCCACAACTGACTGGCTGGCAAGATCATTAGTCTCTATGTGTACCAGGACATCAATGTTTTCTCCTGCTTCCTGAACAATTTTAGCAATGCGGTCCGTGTCTCTCCACGCTAATGTACTTGGGAGACATCTGATCATTACCTCTGGCTGGAGATAGGTATCAACTCCATGAATCATCGAGTCTCCTATGATCAGAAGTTTTTTTGGATTTCCTTTTTGCTTTTTTTGTTTTGGTTCCTGTTTTGGTCGAGTTTTGTTGTGCTATCTCCTGTGCTGCAGTGTCCTGCTCTGCAGTGTCCTCTGCCCCTCTGTTTGATTTTGCAGATAGAGGCAGATACCCGTTTGTAGTTTTTATATGGTTTGTGGAGGTACTATGTTGGAGAGAACCGAGTGATGGGGCACCCGATTTGCCCCTCCTAACCACCTGCCAATCTCCCGGACGAACTACTCTCTGCGCTCGAGGTGCTTCTGTTGGATGTTGGGGAAATGGCGGGTGGTTCTTATAATATATTTCCTCTTGAATATGAAATCTGAGGTGCACAATCTTTGCCTATGCTGCCTGGAGCTGAGCCCTAAGATCTCCAATGGCCCAGCATGTAGGACAGTGTCCTAAATCCTGTAAAACTGCCCTTCTGAAAAGTGTTCCGCAGTACCTGCAGTTAATGATATCCATTCCAGATAAGTTGCTGGGTTTATAACCTGGTCAGAGTAATCAGAAAGAAGAAAATGAAAGCAAAAGTTTGATTTTGTGTTTTGTTTGTTTGTTTTTGTATAACTTGTTATAACAAGTTAAATTACTAGTGTCCCTCTAAATGAGCTCACCATGTGGATTCCCCACTGATCTGCCCCTTCCTGCTTGCCACAGGAAATGTCACAGCTGTGCTACCCTATCAAAGGAGCATAGTGTGGGGTGGTTGGGGATGGTGGTTGGTGGCTGGGCCCTTCCCCTGCCTGAAAAGAACAACCACTGACGAAAGAAACAAGGAGGTAAGAGCAGAAACAATCAGTCAACAACAAATGCAGTAACCCTGAAAGCTTATCCTAATGATAGATAAAACTGTAAAACCTGTAAAGCACCACCTGTAATAATTTCACAGAAGATATACCTTTTAAGAAACACTTTGCTACAGGGTAAAATAAAGCAGTAACAGAAGATATACCTTGCAAAAGACAATTTGAATCAGAAGATTACAGCAGTGATCTGTTAGCACACACATGTAGGCACACCTTGTAATAATGAAGCAAAAGGTATACCCAGCACCAACAATTTGAATCAGAGAAGAATAAAGCAATAAAATGTTAGCAACAAACAGTAACAATCCCTGTGAGTACTAAATAAAAATAACAACACAGTAAATCTGCCTAGCCAAAATAAGTCTTAATCCTTTCCCTTGCTCTGGTAAGGTTCTTTGCTCTGTCCTTTCAAGCAACCTACAGGAAAGAGCTCAGGTGAAGCTAGGTGCCTTGGCCAGCAAATCTAGTCTTCCACCTCCAAGATATCCATGTCCTTTCAAGCAACCTAGAAGGAAAGAGCTCAGGTGAAGCTAGGCGCCTTGGCCAGCAAACCTAGTCTTCCACCTCCAAGATATTGGGTGGGAATGAAGGCAGAAGGATAAGGAAAGTAGGCTGAAGGGAAAAAGGGGGACTGACAAGAAGAGGGGTAGATCTGCAACAGAGTTGATACACAAGGTGGGGTGGAAATGATGAGAAGGGACTTGACAAGGTTGGAGGAATGGTCAAATGTATGGCAGCTTAGATTCAATGCTAAGAAGTACAAAGTAATGCACCTGGAAAACAAAAACCCAGGAGAAGAGTACACAATGGAAGTGAGATACTAACAACAATAAAAATGGAAAGGGACCTGGGAGTAGTCATATCAGATGTCCTAAAGGTGAGCAAGCAATGTGAGAGGGCAGTAAGGAGGGCTGGGGGATACTGGGATGCATAGGGAGAGGCATCACCAGTAGAAAACAGGAAGTTGTTATTCCTCTGTACAGGCAGCTGGTGAGACCCCATCTGGAGTACTGCATGCAGTTCTGGAGACCCAGTCTCTGCAAAGACATAGACAGGATGGAGGCAGTCCAGAGGAGGGCAACTAAAATGGTGCAGGGTCTGCACCAGAAGACATATCAAGAGAGACTTAAGGAGCTTAATATGTATAGCCTCGAGGAGAGGAGGGACATGATAGAAACTTTCAAGTACCTCAAGGGAATCAACAAAGTCCAAGAGAGTAGCATCTTTCAGAAAAAGAGGTGTGCAAGAACAAGGGGGCACAATTTGAAGCTAGAGGGGGGATGGCTCAGAGGTAATGTGAGGAAGTATTTTTTCATGGAGAGGGTTGTGGATGCATGGAACAGCCTTCCTGAGGAGGTTGTGGAGTCAAAAACAGTGGTGGAATTCAAGAATGCATGGGACAGCCGTAAAGGCAATTCTAGGGGTTGGGGGTAGGAGGAAGTGGGCTGTTTGTTAACTAGGATCTTCAGCTTATCCATTATGTAGGGAAATGGGCAGACTGGTTGGGCCACGCGGTCCTTATCTGCCATCAAATTCTGTGTTTCTATGTGGAAGAATTTGGAAGGCCATGTGCGCAAATGCTCGAAGTCTCGGAAATAAAATCCCAGACCTTGTGGCCATTGTGGCAGAGACTGACATGGTATTGTCGCCATCACCGTGTCATGGTGCAATGAGAACCATTACTGGGATATAGCCATACCAGGCTATACTCCATTCAGGAAGGACAGTGAGATTAAGAAAGGGGGAGGAGTGGCTAGTTAGAGATAAAAGCTACAGAGACACAGGGAATACAGTGAGGGCCAGAGGCACTGTGGGTTACCCTAGAGACAGGAAACAGAACCACTGTTCACACTGGCATAATCTACAGCCCTCCAGCACTGGGGGGGGGGCAGGGGAGATGGATAAGGTACTGGTGGAAGCCATCCAAAAGATAGTGACTAGGGGGGAAGGGGCTGCTGGTGGTGGACTTCAATCTGTTGGATGTGGATTGGAGTATCCCGGATGCAGTTTCAGTTAGGTAGCAGGGACATCCTAGACCCCCTGCAGGGGGCATTACTCAGGCAGCTAGTAAGGGAGCCCACTCGTGAGGGAGCAGTGTTGGCCCTTATACTCACCAATGGGGACAGCATTGAAGGCGTCAAGGTGCACGACAACTTGGGGTCCGGTAATCGCTGTACGATGTGGTTCAATATAACTAGTGAGCCAGAATCAGCACCCTCAGTCTAAGGTCTTGGACTTCAGGAGGGCCTACTTTACAAAAATGTGGGAATGCCTCAGGGATGCTCTGCGGGTGGGGGGGGCATGGGTGGAGTGGAGGAACAGTAGGCAACACTAAAAGGGGACATAGGGAAGGCAACAAATCTCTGCATCAGGCAAGTAAGCAAAAGTAGGAGGAAAAAGAGATTGTTTCTCTAGAGGTGGTTGGGAAAATAAGGGCAAAAAAGTTAGCATTCATAAAGTATAAGGAAACACAGGTAGTAGGATAGGGAGGTGTATCACGAGTTGCAGAGGGAGGCAGAGAAAGCAGGAGCGCAACGGCACAAACAGAGGAGAAAATAACTGCAGTAAAGGGGCTAAGACATTTTTCAGATACGTAAGTGAAATGAGAAAAACCAGGGGAGGGCTTGTAAGGCTAAGGAGGGAAGGGGAGGAGTGTGTGGAGGGGAACCAGTAAAGGAAAGGTGAGGGACCACAGTTAAGTGACAGGAGCATCGAAGGAAGGGAAGTGGACACTAGTCCATTTACAGAGGAGAGAGTCCTCCTTGGGCTGTGTGGCTGGGTGCTTGTGTTTGTCTCTGTTAGTAGTTTAGTTTTGTGGATTTTCATGTGTTTCTGCTTGGAGGAACTAGACTGTTCTTGGACATGATATCTTTGAAAGTTTCCCGGACTAAGAAACTGGAAACCATCACCAGAAGGTATTGGCATTCTCATTATAAATCAACTTTTTTGGAAGCCATCACAAACAAAGTTAAGTCCAGCAAAGAAGTTCTACAAGCTCTGAGTTGTGGAGTGCTGCACTGAATCCACATTTCCGTCTGCCCTGTTCCTAAAGGGATATGTGCTTGTCTTTGAGAACTATTCACAACCATTTAAACAAAGAGAAGACACTAACAAAGGGTTTTTACTTCCTGCATATGCCACAGGCCAGTGTTCATCACCTTCATGAATTAATACATTCTGGGTCTTTGATCTACAGTAACAACAGTTTACTGGTCCCCAGTAGTTCACCATTTCCTGTGGATTTGATTATTTTTCATCATTTGTCTCCTGGTGGACAAGATTATTATATTACATACTTGGGACTTATTTGCAGAGGAGCAGGGCGACTACGCAGGCCACATTGGTGGCTAGGAGGAGTTCAGTGATCTGAGTCAGAGCACCCAATAGGAAACCAGGGCACCATTTTTGGAACTCGTGGCTAGGCCTTTTAAGGGACGAGCCCAGCCGCTCTTGGGATACTTGGGACTTACTCGCAGAGGAGCAGGGGGACTGTGCAGGCCACATCGTCGGGCTGCTTCTCAGGGTCCAGAGGTCCTGTGGGATGGTGCAGGCCGCATTGGCAGTGAAAGAGCTGTTGCAGGAGCTGTATCAGGAGCAAATTTGGAGCTGGGCTCAGCCACATCGGTGACTAGGAGAAGTTCAGTGATCTGAGTCGGAGAGCACAATAGAAAGCCAGGGTGCCATTTTCAGGACTCTTGGCTGGGCCCTTTAAGGGACAAGCCCAAACGCTCTTGGGATACTTGGGACTTACTCACAGAGGAGCGGGCTGACTGCGCAGGCCGCATCGGCGGGCTGCTTCTTGGGGGTCCTGAGGGATGGTGCAGGCCATATCAGTGGTGAAAGAGCTGTTGCAGGAACTGTATCAGGAGCAAATTTGGAGCCAGGGATGGCCACATCAATGGCTAGGAGGAGTTCAGTGATCTGAGTTGAAGCGCCCAATAGAAAGCCAGGGTGCCATTTTCGGGACTCATGGCTGGGCCTTTAAGGGATAAGTCCAGCTGCTCTTGGAAGCTAGTTTGCCACCCACCCGCCCCAGCCCTGACCTCTATTAAATGCTCAGAGGAGGAGGGGCCAGGTGGAGGTACGTCACTGATTGGTTGGGTGGCTATACTGGGGTTTTCTCCAGTCGTGACTCTGACTATTCTTGGAACTGTTAGGGGATGTAACTCTGTTCGTGCTGTTTTATTCTGCTTAGTAGCTTGGTCCAAGAGCTGTGTTTTTAATTTCACGGGCTATATCGCCTCGTATGGCTGGCTGTAGAGGGTTGCGGGTTGGTCTACCTGGGGGTGGGGACCTGGTCATGGGTGAACATCCAAGAATGTTTGGAGAGGGCCTCTGGGGGTGGCCCCCAGCCACCAGGGCAGGCATCTTTGGCAGGATTGTAGGGTGCACTGGCTGCGGGGTAGCCATGGTCCTAAACTGGGCCTGGAGGGAGGGAGGTTGCCCAGTCTGTAGACAGTTATTGCAGATCGGGGGGAGCTTGACTGGGTATGGAGAAAACTGGAGTTGTTGCAGGGGGGAATAAACATGCCTGGGAGGGCCTGTGGGTGCAGGAGGGCAGTGATAGAGTGCAACCTGGATCTGTTTCATCAAGCAGGAGTGGAGAACCTATGGGGCGTGGGCTAGTAGCAAAGGGGGTAGCTACCTGGGAGGTAACTGGTAGAGGAAATGGGCTAAATCATAGTAGGCAGGGGGGAACAGGTGGGTTGGGACTGACAGGGGGCCTACTGGAGGAGTGGACAGCAGGAAATCAGGACAAAAAAATGAGGTTGGCTTTCAGTGCTATAATAAATTTGAGCCATTGAGTAAGTTAGTTGGAGAGAACAGGGTGAGGGGGGGTTAGAGGAGGAAAAGGAGAGTGGAGGAGACAGGGATACGGTGACTTGGATGAGGGTGGGCATCAGTAATTTAAATAAGTATGCTAGCAGGGAAGGGGCAAACCAAGTGTCAAAGAAGGGGAAGGGGGGAACCAGCAGAGGGAAGGTTTGGAGGATGCAAGTCAACTCAGTGAGAAAGGAGGAGATTTAGTTGTTTAACCAGGTATAGCACACTAAGCTGAAAGCTTTTTTACAGGAGCGACCTGGGAGCACAAGGAGGTTAAGTGACTTGCTCAGGGTCACACAGTATGCAAGTGGAAGCTGTGGGATTCAAACCCAGGTCTGGTCTGCTGGATGTCACCAGATTTGCAGCTCAGAGCCTTAGACCACTGCGCTATACTGCCTCCTAAGGAGAGATTGAGATGATCGAGGGGCGTCCTTTAAGGGGGGAGAATCATACTGGAGAAAGGCCCAAAGGTAAGAGGGACCTGCAGGTGGGCATGGAAGGGGGCAAGAGGAAAGGGAGGAGGTAGGAGGACATGATGGTGATGGGAATGCCATGTTTGGGGGGAGACTGGAGAGGTGGGAGCTGGAAGCGGGGAGGAGGTCAGAGAAAAAGGCTCGACTGGGGTAGGGAGTGGAGTGGAGGCTAAACTGGGGGGAGCTGGGGAAATCAGTTATAAAAGATGTGACAAGAGGGGTAGGGTGGCTAGGGGTTCTCTTGTAGAGGGTCCATAGAGAAGCCAAGGGGAAGTGGTCTCGAGGAGGGGGGGAGGTGACGGGGGCTGGCGGGTGAGTCCAAAAAGGAGGTGCACAAAAGATCAAGGGGGACACTAAGGTTCTCTTGCTGGGGGAGTTCTTGATCAGGGGTATTCATTGGGCGGAGCAGGGTGAGGGAAAATCCAGTCCAGTTAAGGTAGTGGGTATTTCCGGTCTGACTGTGCATAGGGTGATGTTCATGGTGTATGAGCTGGCGAGGGACTGTGGATAAATCCGGTAGGGAAGGAAGTTTTCAAATGGGGGATGATGGATTTCATTCAGGCTAGATGGGGTTTAAACTTGTGAAGGGGAAAGGGGGCAGTACCGGGCCGATCCGGCCATCCATACCACTGGTAGGACTGGCTTGCAACCCCATGGGGACAGACGGTACCCTATGGGAGAAGTGCGGACAGACGTATGAAAGATCTGGGGAGGATATGGTAAAGAGTGGTAGGGACAAGGGTTGGAGGGTGGCTTTAATAAATGCCAGGAGCCTGGGGAATAAAATGCCTAAGTTCCAGGCCATGCTGTTTGAGGGTGGGGTGGATGTAGCAGCGGTCACTGAAACTTGGGCCACCCATGGCCATGACTGGGACCTTAATCTGAGTGGGTACCTTGTGCTAAGGAAGGACAGAAAGGTGGGCAGAGGGGGAGGAGTAGCAATGTTCATTAGGGATAACATCGAGGTTATGAGAGTGGAGGAAGCAGAAGGCAACATGGAGGCCCTATGTGTCATCTTGCGAACCTCCGTGGGAGGGAAGATCAAGTTAGGGGTGGCATATAGGCCCCAGGACTAGCAGAGAACCTGGAGGATTGACTGTTGGCTAACATTGAGGGGCAGTGTGGACTGGAAGGGAAAGGAGTGGTGTTGATGGGGGACCTTAATATGCCAGCTACTGATTGGGGTACTATGACGTCCAGTGTAATCAGGGAGCAGAAGCTGCTGGATGGCTTCCTGGATGCGTTCCTCAATCAGCAGGTGATGGACCCAATGAGGGAGGGTCATATCCTGGATGTGGTTTTAGTGGATGGGGATCTTGTACGAGATCTGGTTGTGGAAGAACCCCTGGCTGGGACCGACCACAACACAGTCTGGTTTCAGCTTAAACTGGGTGGTGGGGGGGACCATTCAAGGACAATGATAGTTGATTTTAGGCGGGGAAGACTTTCAGAACATGGGGAAAATTCTCAAGGGGCATTTGCGGGAGATAAAACCAGGTTTAGACGTGAAAGGTAGGTGGGAGATCATAAAGCAGGGGTTACAGGAGGCCACCAGAACCTGTGCAAGAGTGAAGCGCAAGGGCGATATGTCTCGTAAACCATGCTGATGGACCAAGGAGGTCCAGGAGGCAGTAAGGGAGAAGAAGGCTGCCTCAAGTAGGTACAAAAAAATGAGGAGAGAGGGATAGAGAGAACTATCGCCTTGCAACCAGGAAAGTCACCAGAGTGGTGAGGGGGGCAAAGGCCTGAAAGAGCAGAGGCTAGCGCAGGGTATAAGGGGTGGGGGAAAAGGGTTCTTTTGGTATATTGGTGAGCGGAGGAAGGTCAAGTGCCAGCCCAGTAGGTTGAGAAGAGCTGGGGGGGTTGGGTGGAAGGGGCTGGAGAGCAGGCGGAGGTACTGAATGAGTACTTTGCCTCAGTGTTCACTAGGAAGGAGGCTGGGGAACGTCCAAAAAAGGGGTTGAAGGACACAGAAGGCACAGCAGACCCGACTATTGGGGTACCTGCTGAAGAACAAGCCGCTGGGGGAGGTAGGCAAGGGGTGAGATATCAGGCTGGTTCTGCTGAATGGGGAGGGGGGAACAGATCCTGATAGGAATATCAGTCGGGTATGGGAAGCCCTCCAGTTCCTAAAAAAATGATAAATGTCTGGGCCTGATGCTATTCATCCCAGAGTACTGAGGGAGTTGGCAGATGTTTTGGCTGTGCCATTAGCGGATTTCTTTAACTTGTTGCTCCAGACAGGAAGGGTGCCAAGGGATTGGAAGCAGGTGCCTGTTGTGCCCATCCATAAAGGGGGATTGAGAAAAGAGCCAGGAAACTATAGACTCATCAGTTTGACGTTGGTGGTGGGGAAAAGGAAAGGCTGGGAGGTTTCTTGGAGGAGATGAGTTACCTGGATGACCGGCAGCATGGGTTTGTGCCAGGTAGATGTGTCAAACAAACCTTATAGAGTTCTATGAGTGGGTGACATCAGCACTCGACAGGGGCAGATCAGTGGATGTACTGTTCCTGGACTTCAGCAAGGCATTTGATTCTGTCCCTCACACTGGCCTAAGGGAGAAGCTGGGGGGGACGGGAGTAGGCCCATTGGTGGTTAGGTGGATTGGAAATTGGCTTTCAGGTCACACTCAGCAGGTAGCAGTCGAAGGGGAGGTCTCGTCTCCTAGGGAGTCATAAATGGGGTCCCACAGGGATCAGTTCTGGGGCCACTCCTATTTAACTCCTACATCTCCGATATCAGGGAAGGTATCGGGTGTGAAATGAGTCTCTTTTCGGATGACTCTAAGCTGAGGGCGGTGGTGGAGGGGGAGGAAGGGAGATTGGCCCTGAAAGAGGACCTGGATGCTCTGGATAGGTGGTCCTGCACCTGGAAATTGAAATTTAACTCCTCCAAGTGCCAGGTGCTACACCTAGGGCCAGAAAACCCCAGCTATGTGTACACCCTGTGGGGGGGGGGGTGAGTTGCAAGCCACGGCAGGAGAAAGAGACCAAGGAGTCTTGGTGGATGTTAACATGAGTAATTCAGAGCAGTGCAGTAGGGCTCCGGTCAGGGCAAATAGGATGCTGGGATGCATTGCTAGGGGGATTACCTCAAGAAACAGGGAGGTGATTTTGCCACTGTAAAACAGCCTGGTTAGACCACATCTTGAGTACTGTGTGCAGTTCTGGAGGCCGCACCTAAGGAGGGACATCCAACTCCTGGAGAGGGTTCAGAGGAGAGCAACCAGAATGATCTGGGTCCTGGGGGATATGACATATGAGGAACGACTAGGGGAACTCAACCTGTTCTCGATGGAGGAGAGGAGGGACTGGGGGGACATGATTGAGGACTTCAAGTACCTCAGAGGAGTAACTAAAGTAAGCCGAGATAGGATCTTTTGACTGAAGGAGGGTGGAATCACCAGAGGACACAGTTGTAAGATTGAGGGTGGTAGGATTAGGGGGGAGAGGAGGAGGAGCTACTTCACCAAGAGAGTGGTGGAACCATGGAAAGCACTGCCCAAGGAGCTGGTACAGGCAGCTACGGTGGAGGGATTCAAGAGAGGGTGGGACAGATATAGGCAAGGGGTGAAGTAGAGGCTGATCTGCCAGGGGGATAAGGATTGGGGGTTCGAGTTACAGTGGAAGGAAACAGATAGAGGGCTACGGTACCCAATTAGGGTGCTGAAGCACAAGCAGATTTGATAGACCAATAGGCCTACTCTGCTGGCATCTAGTATGTTAGTATGAAGGAATTCGCAAATCTGAAAGTGGAAAAGGCAATGGAGCCAGATGGGATACATCCAAGGGTATTGAAGGAGCTCAGAGAGGTGCTGGCTGCACCTCTGACAGTCCTGTTAAACTATTCACTGGAGACGGGAATGGTCCCAGAGGACAGCAGATGTAGTCCCACTTCAGAAAAGTGGTAGCAGGGAGGAAGCTGAAAATTACAGGCCAGTCAGCCTGACCTCAGTGGTGGGGAAATTAGTGGAATCGCTGTTGACATTACATACAGGGCTGAGCTCCCAGTGCACTCCTGATTCTGATGATATCATTTCCATCACGATCCATTAAGGTGCCCAGTCGTGAGTATCCCAGCATGCATTGCGGCACCCACAATACATTGCACTGGTGCCACAATCATGCCTGGGAACTCTCTTCGGCAAGCATGATTGTCAGAATGCAGTGTGGACGCTCTGACAACCATGTTAGGGACTGGTTTAGAAAATGATTTTTAAACCATTTTTTAATCAGTGCCCAGTGTGTACAGGGCATTAGATCGCATAACAAACAAATAAAGCTTGGCATGGAACATAAAAGCAGCTTCATCGACAACATCATCAGAACTGCCACACCTCCTGCACTCGCTCTGTCCCTCAAACGAGCTACCCCCTCCTACCATTTAAGATCCTGTGGCTCTCATGTCCTCCAGGTTCCCAAAACCCGTACACAAATGGGTGATCGGGCCTTCGCTGTCTTTGCACCCAGATGTGGAACTCCCTCCCTGTAAACACTCGCTCCTCCCCCTCCCACTCCTGTTTCAAATCCTCCCTATGGGGTTTCCTCAAACTGGCATCCTCCTGTCTCTACACTTAAGGGGCCCTGCCTAGTCCAAGCTGTCCGGCTGAGGCGATTCTAACCCAGCAATTACTGTGTGAGGAGATGAGTCTCCTGGTGCTGAATGCGCTCAATCCGCTGGCTAAACCTGCTGCTATCGGCTGTCTTGCCTGGAAAGGTGTTCTGTTCTTGCCTTTCTATACATATTATGTGAATATTCTGTACTATCCCTGAGCTTTTGGCTCCAGACCACTAATATGTATTTGTGATGTTCTGTATATTGACTGCTGTCAAACACCTGTACCATACTGTTTCACATGTGATGTGATGTATACTGTCAAATTGTTCTAGTCTGTACCTTGTGACCTCCCGGGTCACTCCTGAAAATAGGCACTTGGCTGTCTAGTGTGCTTACCTGGTAAACAAAAGCAAATAAATAAAAAAAATAAAAAACAAAAGAAGGGGCTGTTTCACCCAGCAAGCTGGGAGAATATGGAACACTCTGCCAAAGGATATTATTGAGGCTAAAAATATCAACATCTTTAAACAAAAACTGGATCTATATATGATGTTGGGGGTGAAACCAGTGTTGGGTTTCACGCATGCATGGTACAGGCACAGAGAATCTTGGTAGGAAAGCAGGGGGAGGTAGCTGGAGATCAGATGGGGTCAGCGGTGACAGTATAGACGGGAAAATGGGCAAGCTGGGTGGGCCAAGTGGTCATTACCTGCTAACAAATTTATGTTTCTATGTTTACAGTTTTAACTGCTGTCAGCCAGATACTATCTGAAAATAAGTATTTCAAATGCAGCACACACATACTGCGCCAGAAAATGTTAGGGCACTTGGCTTCAGTCAAAGGCCCAAATAGTCCCGTAGCTGAGAGGAGCAGGGAATTATGGTACCTAGCAGTCCATGGAAGGACTGCTGTGTCCCCTTCTACAGAAGTCCTTCTGGCTTTTCGTAAAGCAGAAAGGGTCCTGTCTGTGAAAAGTATTTAAGGAGTCACCTCCTGCTTTGTCTAGGGTTTCGAAGAGCATGAGTACATGAAGTTACAAAAAAATTTCTTAAAAAATAAGGACATTTATGGCAGAAAACTATGTTAATGTTTTTTTTAAGAGCTGCTACCGCACAAAATGCTAAATGCACAAAAGCTGGAAATAAAGTATTACGGTTGCAGCAAACACAATGCCCCCAAAGTCTGGAAATGTGCCATGAGTGTTCTTATATGTAACTGCCCCCCACCCTATCATGTTCCCTACCCTCATAGCGCAAGGAAAGTCTACTGCGGCGTGCCAGTGTAAGGCTGCCCCACAGTGGTGCACTCACTGTTCTGTCTCACATAACATACCCTCCCCCTCGGCCAGCAGCAGGCGGTCCTGTTGTGGGGAAGGGGATGTTATGTGAGAAGGAACAGCCTGTCAAAACCAGCAGTCAGAAGTTTATCTATGAAAACATTTCAAAAGAATCTTGATCATTATTTGATGAATAAAGGATTTGTGGATTACTACCATTGAGAAGCGATGGACTAACATGATGAACTTAGGGAGAGGCATCGCCAGCAGAAAACAGGAAGTTGTTATCCCCCTGTACAGACAGTTGGTGAGACCCCATCTGGAGTACTGCGTCCAGTTCTGGAGACCCCATCTCCGCAAGAACATAGACAGGATGGAGGCAGTTCAGAGGAAGGCAACTAAAATGGTGCAGGGTCTGCAAGAGAAGCCATACGAGGAGAGGCTAAAGGAGCTTAATATGTATACCCTTGAGGAAAGGAGGAGAGGGGACATGATAGAAACGTTTAAGTACCTCAGTGGAATCAACAAAGTCCAAGAGGGTAGCATCTTTCAGAAAAAGAGATGTGCAAGAACAAGGGGACACAATTTGAAGATGGGGGGGCGGCTCAGGGGCAATGTGAGGAAGTATTTTTTCACAGAGAGGGTGGTGGACGCATGGAACAGCCTTCCTGAGGAGGTTATGGGGTCTAAAACTGTGGGAGAATTCAAGAATGCATGGGACAGACATAAGGCAATTTTTGTGGGGGTTAGGAAGAAATAGGCTGTTGGTTAAATAGGATCTGCAGCTTATGCTCTGGGTAGGGAAATGGGCAGACTAGGTGGGCCAAGCGGTCCTTATCTGCTGTCAGTCTATGTTTGCCTTCTTTTGTCTCCAGTGCCTGTGTTTCTATAAGGGGAAAGAGGGCTCATAAATCAAGCAACCATCTTGCTGGGTCCAAGCCATGCCCTCCATTACTCACACGTTAAGGAGCCCGTGTACTGCCTAATACTAATATTAGTTTCTAAAAGCTGTCAACTATTACCTTCTATAGCTGAAGTACTTTATCTTTTCCCTTTGGTTTATTAGGAGATTTTTTTCCTGATGTCAGTAAGTGTGATGTGCGGAGCAGCACTCTGCTGGACAACTGACATGTCTAGCTCTGTTCCTCCCAATATGTCATAAGCACTGTGACGTTGCTGCCTGTGACATCACGGCTGCTCAGGAAGAGCCGCTCAGCAGCTGTCAGGTCAGTCACCTGTGATGTCACAGTCACTGAGGTGATGTAGTGGGGGGAATAAAAATAGGTATGTCAGCTGCCAGGCAGAGTGCTAGTCCACACATCCAATATAATACTGTCACATAGAAAACTTTCTTATCAGCAAAAGGAAAAAGAAAATGTTCAGAAATAAAGTTGCCATTGACTACTCCGTACAAACTGTAACATTTTCTTGTCTGCCTTTTATGGTTCTGTTAATTTTAAATGCACCTACTGTTCAGTTCCCCAGGAGCATTTGGAAACTAGAAACTAGATGATTCCCCGCAATGCGACTATCCTAGCATGCCGAAATTCTACAAATAAAAACACTATCACTAGCAGAAAGCAGTATTTCACACACGGTATCAGTGCACTTGTAGTGTTTCACAACTACTGCAGTGCTCCCCCCCACACACACATACACAATTAAGACTCACAATAGCCACAAATAATACTTCAAGAAAACATTTGTTTGAACAGATAGAGGTATCTGATGTGGTGTCCTATAGGGGGCCCAGCATGCCCTGAAGCTCAGGGGGGTGGCAAATTCAGGGTAATGAAAGCTAACCCAGTGGCATGTAGGGCTGCAGCATCAGTGCCTCACCTCCTGCCACACCAGTGACCTGTGTTCGGTGGAGGCCTGCGGGTAGTTTGGGTCAGGGATGCCAACAAGACAGAAGGGTGTTGTGGGACTCCGCAACATGCGTGCACCTCCACGTACGCACACTGATGGGAAAGGACAAAAAACTGGAAAAGCAGAGGGAGTGCTGGTGGGCTACATGAATCCCGGACCTTGCTCTCAACCTGCATCCCAGACCGTCCAAATTGGATTTGAATGCACGGGGGGGGATAGCCCTCCTGGCTCTGTCACAGGGAAATCCATGGGGATCTGTTGATCATGGAGCTGGGGTTGAGAGAGAGAGAGCCCTCAGTTCTTAGGGTGGATGAGAGCCCCCCCGAGGAGGGAGCCAAAGCCATCTACCAGCACAGAAAAACAGATGGAAAGAAAAAAATCAGGGTAATGTTAGGAGACCTTTTTACATTCAGAGGGTGGTGAACCTATGTAACAGCCTATCAGTGGAGGCAGTGCACATAAAAACAGTACAGGCCTTCAAAGCCTGAACAAATCCCTGCTTACCAAGGGAATCACTGGTACCCTCAGTAACAGAGTGGGTATTCCTATAAATTAGTGTTTCATACAACACCTTTTTTCCTGCTTATGATGCTGAGGGTGGGGTATGATGGACCTTGTCTCCCTTTCACCCCTAAAATTACTGTGTTGCTACTGTTAATGTATGTGAGTGGAGAAAGTACAGTTATGTGAGACCTTATCGTAACAGTAGATCTTCGAGAGAGGCTCTTGCAGTAGGTATTCACATATAGGACTAACCCACCAGGCGTCAGGACCCCACAGAAAAATTTCTAGCCAGCAGTCTATGGCTGGGGACCGCCCCCACATCAGGTGACTGGCATCATGCAACGTCAGTATAAAGGGGTGGTCCCCCACGCCCGCCTTCCAGTTCTTTCCCACCAAGGGCCAAAAGAGGCAAGATGAGAGAGAAGAGAATATTTCCCCCCATGGCAATGGAGCCAAAAAAGCTTGGGGGATGGAGGTCCGGAAGGCAATACCTACTTCAATAGCCTCTCTCGAAGCTCTACTGTTACGGTAAGTTCTTACATAACTGTACTATCTTACTTCGAGAGGGCTCCTGCAGTAGGTATTCACATATAGGACTGAGTCCCAAGCAGTCTGGAACAAGGAAAAGCACTCGGGAGGCGGAAAACTATCCATAGCATGGGACCTCTGGCTGAACTGGTCTATGAAAGAAGACCTTGAAGCACAGCCAACCCGAAGCCTGCTCTATGGCAAGAGGCAATGTCCAAACTGTAGTGTTTCATAAAGGTATGGACAGAAGTCCAAGTTGCAGCTGCACAGATATCTGCCGCTGACACATTCTTGAAACAAGCCGCAGAGGCAGCTACTCCTCTGGTGGAGTGACCTCTGACTTGACCCGGCAGGGTCTTGTACTTGTCATAACAGAAAGTGATACAGTGAGCCAACCATTTTGATAGGCATTGCCCAGAAACAGCATTGCCCTCTCTTTTGTGAGCAAAAGAGACAAAAAGCTGATACTTTTTCTTAGATCCTTAGTCCGAGTGGTGTAGTATCTCAGTATTCTGTGAACATCCAGAGTATGCAAGAAGTACTCCCCTTGATTGGAGTGTTGTGTAAAGAAAGTGGGTAGCTCAATGAATTGATTCAGTGTAGATTCAGCCACCACCTTAGGGAGAAACTTAGGGTTGGTGCATAGAGCCACATGTTCCTTGTGGAAAATCAAGTAAGGGATTTTGCACATCACGGTCTGAGGCTCGGAAATGCGCCGAGCAGAAGTAATGGCCACAAGGAATTGTCTCTTCCAAGAAAGGAACTTTAAATCTGCTGTAGCTGCTGGCTCAAAGGGAGGCAGGGTAAGCTTCTCTTGAATAAAATTCAAGTCCCAAGGAAGGGCAGGAATGCAGATGGGGGGTCTCGAATGGAGAACCCCTCTGAAGAAGGTCTTAGAGACTTCCAATTGAGCAAAAGTCCTGTCCCCAAAGAAAATATGGTAGGCTGAAATCGCTGCCATATGGACCTTTAGTGAGGAATGGCTGAGCCTCAGATCAAAGAGATGGCACGTGTAATCCAGGAGTTTAGTGGCTGGGCATGAGAAAGGTTCGAAGTCCTTTAAAGAAGCCCAAATTGAAAACCGTTTCAACTTCATAGCGTAGGTGGACCTGGTGGAAAGCTTTCTGGCCTCTACCAAGATGTCCGCTACTAGTGGAGAAACTCAAAAGCGGCCTTTTGCTACGTCTGCAGGAACCACACATGCAAATGAAGGGATCTGAGACCTGGATAAACAAGGGTCCCCTGAAGCTGGGTCAACAATTGTTGCAACAGAGGAAGAGGAAGAGGAAGTGGAGGTTCCTTTGCAAACTGTTGCAGAAGAGAGAACCAAACTTGCCTGGGCCAGAAGGGAGCAATGAGAATCATTTGACCTCCCTCTAATCTGAGCTTGTTCAGGACCCTCAGAATTAAGGGAATAGGAGGAAGGCATAAATGAATCTGTCCCTCCAAGTGAGAGACAGAGTGTCCCTCAAAAAAATGTCTCGCCTTGGAGTGAGCAAGCAGAAGTTGGGAAGTTTTGCATTTTGGGGAGACATTATGAGGCGTTCCCCATCACAGAAAGATGTCATCTACAACTTCTTGATCCAGTTCCCATTCATGGGCCCTGGCCGAGGACCGACAGTTGATCTGCCAGCGTGTTTTTGACTCCCGGAACGTGAATAGCAGTCAAGTGAAGGTGATGCTGTGTTGCCCAAAGCCAGACTCTCGTCGCTTCCCGGCACACAGGGTAGGAATGCGTTCCTCCCTGCTTGTTGAGATACCAGACTATGCACATGTTGTCTGTTTGTATGAGGGGATGACAGGGAAGGATAAAGGAGTGCAGAGCCTGAGGGGCATAAAGGACTGCTCTCAGTTCGAGCACATTTATGTGTAGACCTTGTTCGAACCTGGACCAGCTGCCCTCAGTCCTGTGAGATCTGAGATGGGCTCCCCAGCCTTCATCTGACACATCTGTCGTCAACATCTGGGAGGGAGGTTCGATGTTGAAGTGAACTCCCAAGCACAGGTTCTCCTGCACCATCCACCATTGTAAGTCCCTGATCATGGGATCGGAAACTAGTACCTCTTTGTCTAGATCATCCAGGGTTTGGTCCCATTGAGACCGACGCGTCCATTGAGAGATTCTCATATGGAGCTGAGCGCGTGGAACTGTCGGAATGGCAGCCGCCATTAGCCTGAGAAGGCAAAGGACTAACCTGGCTCTGACCCTCCTGTGATCAGACAGAAGATGAGCCTGAGTCTGGAGGGTGTCCACCCTGTCCAAAGGCAAAAAGGCTTTGCCGATGGTCATGTCCAGAATCGCCCCTATAAACTGGAGGTGTTGGGAAGGGACCAAATGGGACTTCGCTTGGTTGATGGTGATACCCAGGCTGGTGAAAACCTGCAGGGTAAAGGAAAGGGAGTGCAGGAGTTCCTCCCTGGACGGGGCTGCCAGGAGCCAATCGTCCAGATACAGAAATGCCTGTACTCCCTGGGTACCCAGGTGGGTCACTACCACTGACAGGCATTTGGTAAAAACTTGGGGAGCCGAGGAAAGACCAAACAAGAGGGCCTTGAACTGGTAGTGGTCCTCCTGAAAGCAAAAACAGAGGAATCTGCAGTGGGAAGGGCATATGGGGATATGCAGGTAGGCATCCTGCATGTCCAAAGCGCACAGCCACTGTCCCTGCCGAAGAAGCAGTAGAACACTCTGTAAAGAGAGCATTCTGAATTGTTTGTACTCCATGAACATGTTCAGGGAGCTGAGGTCTAGAATAGGTCTCGCATCTCCCGTCTTCTTCGGAACCAGGAAGAAATGCGAGTAGTAGTCTGTCCCCCGAAAAAGGTTAGGGACTGGTTCTGTCACTGCCTTCGACAGAAGGGAGGTGATTTCATCTAGTACCAGAGGAAGATGTTGCAGGGAGTAAGATGACCGGGGGGGGCGGTCTTCAGGGGTGGTTTCTGAAGAAACTCGATTGAGTGTCCTGCTGAAATCAACTTGTGCACCCAAGCATCTGACGTTATCCTCTTCCAGCCCGGCAGATGGAAGGAGAATCTCCCCCCTACCAATTCCTCTGGAGCCTCCAGAGGCAGTGGGAGAGGCGGGGAGTCAGGAGGTGTGGGGCAGTGCAGCAGCCGAGGCTCCCACAGCATTTTTGCTAGGGGGAGGCTTGGTTGCTGGAGGGGCCCGACATTTGTTGGTCCGCTTGCCCTGTGGCTTTGGTTTTGGACGGTTGCGTCTATGAAAGGGACGCTGCTGCCTTTGAGGGGGCCTGTACATAGACTCTACAGACTTGAGTGCAGTGCCCTTCTCCTCTAGGTCGGTAATGATGTCCTTAACATCACCCCCGAACAGCACCGAATCCCTGAAGGGAGCATCCTGGATTGTGGATTGCACTTCAGGGACCAATGCTGACACTTGGAGCCAGGCATGACGTCGTAAGCCTATGGCAAAAGCTGAGCTCCTTCCAGCTGAGTCCATTATGTCGTAAGTGGCACAAAGCATGTGTCTACTGGCCGAATGAGCAGAATGGACAAGATCTGACACTTCCTGCTTAGTCTGAGACTCAGGAAGGGAGTCCAGTTTCGATTCCACCTGACTAAGGATGGTCTTCTGAAAGTCCCCCATATGTGCCACATAGTCAGGGCCCTAATACCCAGGGTAGAAGAGGAATAAATCTTCTTCCTGTATTGGTCCAGAAGCTGTGACTCCTTGACAGGTGGGGATGAGCTGTGGTGTTTTGGATTAGCGGAACAGCTGTGAGCAGTGTTAATAATGACCAAATCTGCCTTGGGGTGTAGGTTTAAAAAATCTATACCCCCGGGAGCCTGATATAGCCGGTCTGCCTTCCTTGGAAGGGGGACTAACGCAGAAGGTTATTTCCAAATAGTGGAAACTAGGACCACATGAGGCTCTATCCAGGGTGGAATCAATGTAGGAGCAGTCTCTGGCAGATCCAAGTGAGCAGCGAGCTTTTTACGCTGTAGGTCTGGCTCCAGTGATTGCCACTTATGGACTTCCTGGATTTTCCTCAGTAATTCCAGAAATGAGGGATCCTCCAGAGGAGACTTTGGAGGGGTCCTTGGCCTGGGGTGGTCTGGAGTACATGGCTCGTCATCTGGATCAGAGCGTCCCTCTGAGTCCAAGTCTGATGTATCCGACAAAGATGAGGAAGACTCCTCCCTATGCGGGGGAGGGACGGCCCCTTTGGGGAGGTCCCTGGGGCGCATGTCCTCCCAACCCCGGGCACCAGAGGGCTCTTCTTGCCTGAAAAGGTTCTGGCATTGGTAGATGACTCTCTACCTCTCTGGTGAGTTGAGCCTTGGCCTCAGCCCACTAGGAGGCCAGAGTCTCCCTCAAGTCCGCCAGTAGCTGGGGTGTGGGTGGCTGAGGAGGAGGGAGATACGGATACTGATATCCGTAAAAGGAGTATCCAAAACCCGCCGGTGGGAAGCCCGGCATTGGGTATTGAGACACTGGGTTCTGCGGCGTCAGATATTGCGGCGTCGGGTACTGAGGCACCGGATACTGCGGAGCCGGGTATGGTGGCACCGGGTATTGAGGTGTCGGATACCCGAGAGCCAGGGGCTCTGGTGGAACAGAGGGACCTGGCAGAGGCCCAACTGGTGGGTCAGGCAAAGGAAAGGCTGGCCCTGCAGGCATCAGGCCTGGCATAGGAACACTGTCTGGTAAGGGGACGTTAACCAGCGTTGGGTAAGCCGGCGTCGGGGCTGGTGTCTGAGGGTCTGGCGTCAGGGTGTCTGGTCCCAAAGGAGGGGGCCCTTACGGCAGTGTGTTAAGATCCTTTGTGATGACCGGGGAGGGAAGATTAGAGTCCCCATGGGTCAGCAGAGGGGATGCAGGGACCTCAGAGGGCAACGCAACGTGCTGCAGAGAACCTGGAGCATCGGATCGATCAAGAGGGTCTGGCGCAGGCTCCTTGGCCGGGTGGGCGTCAGTAGGGCTGACATCCGGCTTATCAGTCGGATCCGGGTGGGTGTCGGAGGAGCCGACATCCGACTTATCGGATCCCTTGCCAGAGGAAGGATGCGCTGGAGATGCGGCCTTGTCAGGCGAAAGTTTGGCTGTACATCCTCCCGAAGGAGCAAATGGCTTAGCAGCCTTGTCTGGGCAGCCATCGGTGGCACTGGCGTCCGACTTAGTGGACCCGCTCAAACCCGAGGACTGCATGGTGGAAGTGGCCCTCCCAGGAGAGGAGGCCTCCTTTTCCCCTGGAGGCTTCCGAAAGGCCTGAGCGTGAGCCAGACAGGAGGGGCAACACCTTCTTGAACACCACCAAGATGGTCATCGTGGAGTGATCCTCTGGAAGGGGCATTACCTTCAGTGCTGCAACTCCAGCCAGAGCCGCGGTAGCCGTGGAAGCCGATTCCCACTCCCGATGCTTCCCCTTGTCCCGTTTCGTCTTGTGACCTTCGGGGGAAGTGGACGCCTGCCTTAACTTCTTTAGGTCCTTCTCCATTGATGCCATTTTTTTCTTGAGAGTATAGACTTTCAGGGACTGCTGCCTTCTTTTCCGGGTAGTGGAGTTAAACTGTTGGCAGTGTTGGCACTTCTCCACAGGGTGGTCTGGGCCCAGACAGAAGAGGCATAAGGAATGGCCATCCTTGTGTGGCAGTTGAGAGCCACACAAGTCGCACTTATGTTTATGCAATTCAGAGGGCGTCGGGGACGACATACACAGCGAATCGATTAATTAGTTGAGAAAAGAAAAAATGAGTTCGAAAAGTCCAAAAACTAGACTGATGAATGACTGACGAGCTTTGAACTCTACCACGAGGAACTTTCACAAGCCGACGGCTGGAAATAACTGGAAAGTAGGCATGGGAGGACCGCCCCTTTATACTGACGTTGCATGATGCCAGTCACCTGACATGGGGGTGGTCCTCCGCCAGAGATTGCTGGCTAGAAATTTTTCCTTGGGGTCCTGACGCCTAGCGAGTCAGTCCTATATGTGAATACCTACTGCATGAGCCCTCTCAAAGTAAGATTGTCAGCTTTTCACCTGATACCCCTCAAACAAGAAGCCTGTCAATTAAGCAGTAAGGCATAACAGGGGGTGTGCTATGGTGGAATAATGGTCCCACCTTGGGTGAGCTGAAGCACAAGGCAAAGCTGAATGCTTCCACCACCCAAGAAGGGCCATTAGCCTGTGCACTCCTTGGAATGCCTTATTGCAAATATTTAATTCAATTCAATTCAATTTATTGAAAAGCAAAATTGAGAGAAAATCTCTCTTTTACATTTGCGTCCTTCAGTACAAAAACATAAAACACACCTACACATAAATACAAATACAAAAACGTATTTCAGTTGCATAGGTTCACAGAATTAAACAGTTACAGTTCGTTTAAAAGCATCTACATTCCTATGTCATTATTCTGACAAGCAATCGTTTAAAATGCGACAATGTAATAATAATTGTCAATTTTAACTTTTATTGACTAGATAACCATGTCATTGGGACTGCTACTGCTAACCTATAGTTACCAAACCTAGTTTTAAATTTTGGCAAGAAATATTGGGGAAAATCGGCAGATCTAAAAGAATATCTATTGTGTTCTTTATTAGTAACTGATCCCCTCAAATATATTAACATACTTAAATCCCAGCAGAATAGGCCTAACGGTCTTTCATGTCTGCTCGTTTGGTCAGCCCCCGCCCTGGGAGCTGACCTTGCTGCCCTCTCGCCCTCTCTGGTTTCTCCCTTCCCAGTCCTGGATATTAAGAAACATAGACTTTGACGGCAGATAAGGACCACTTGGCCCACCAGTCTGCCCATTTCCCTACCTACTGGATAAGCTGCAGATTCTAGTTAACCAACAGCCTGTTTCCTGCAACCCCCCACTATAATTGCTTTGTGTCTGTCCCATGCATGTTTGAATTCCCCCACTGTTTTAGACCCAACAACCTCCTCAGGAAGGCTGTTCCATGTATCCACCACTCTCTCTGTGAAAAAGAATTTCCTCACATTACCCCTGAGCCGTCCCCCCTCTATCTTTAAACTGTGCCCCCTTGTTCTTACACATCTCTTTTTCTGAAAGATGCTACCCTCCTGGACTTTGTTGATTCCCTTGAGGTACTTGAACGTTTCAATCATGTCCCCCCTGTCCCTCCTTTCATCAAGGGTATACATATTAAGCTCTCTCAGTCTCTCCTCATATGGTTTCTGATGTAGACCCTGCACCATTTTAGTTGCCCTCCTCTGGACTGCTTCCATCCTGTCTATGTCCTTGCGTAGATGAGGTCTCCAAAACTGCACACAGTACTCCAGATGGGGTCTCACCAACTGTCTGTACAGAGGGATAACCACTTCCCTTTTTCTACTTGTGATGCCCTTCCTATGCATCCCAGTATCCCCTGGCTCTTCTTACCGACTTTTCACATTGCTTACCCACCCTTAGGTCATCTGATATGACCACCCCAGGTCCCTTTCCATTTTGTTGTTGTTAGTACCTCCCATGCTAATGTGTACTCTTCTCCTGGGTTTTTGTTTCCCAAGTGCATTACTTTGCACTTCTTTGCATTGAATCTAAGTTGCCATATGTCTGACCATTCCTCCAACCTTGTCAAGTCCCATCTCATCTTTTCTACCCCATCTTGTGTATCAACTCTGTTACAGATCTTTGTGTCATTTGCAAAGAGGCATACCTTTCCCTCCAGACCCTCTGCAATGTCACTTATAAAGATGTTAAAGAGGATTGGACCCAGTACTGAGCCTTGAGGTACTCCACTAGTAACCCCTTCTTCGGAATGTGTTCCATTCACTATTACCTTCTGTGTCCTGTTGTGCAGCCAGTTCGCTACCCAGGCTACCACCCTGGGACCCACTCCTGTGCTGGCTAACTTGATTATTAATCTTTGTGTGGGACTGTGTCAAATGCCTTGCTAAAGTCTAGGTAGGCCATATCCACAGCCCCTCCTGGTCTATTACTTTGGTCACCCAGTCAAAGAAATCAATTAGATTAGTCTGACATGACCTTCCTGCTGTAAATCCATGCTGCTTTGGGTCCCAGCCTGCTGGCCTCTAGGTACTCAACAGTTCTTTCTTTCAGAAGTGATTCCATCATTTTCCTACCACTGAGGTCAAACTACAGGTCTGTAGTTTCCTGCTTCTGCCTTGCTTCCACTTTTGTAAGGGAATCACATCTCCTTCCTCCAGTCCTCAGGTACCACCCCATCCTGCCATGATTTGTTAAAAAGTGTGGTCAGTGGTGTCACTAGGTCCCCTTAGTTCTTTTAGGATTCTGGGTGAATCCCGTCAGGCCCCATTGCTTTGTCCACCTTGAGTTTTAGGAGTTCTTTCAGTACTCTTTCTTCTGTGAATGGACTGGTGTCAACACCCCTACCCAGAGTGCTTCTATTGTCTGGTTTAGGTAACTGCTCCTCATCTTCTTTTGTGAATACTGAGCAAAAGTATTCATTCAGTATCTCTGCCTTTTCACTGTCTCCCTCTGCCGACCTCCCCTCTCCTTTATTAATCTTCACTATCCCTCCCTTAACCTTTCAATGCTCCCTAATGTACCTATAAAAGGTTTTATCCCCCTGTTTGACCGAGTTGGCTATTTTTTCCTCGGTTTGTGCCTTTGCTATTCTGACTGCTTTTCCTACTTCTTTCTGCTTTAATTGATACAGTTCTCTGTCGTGCTCCTTCTGTGATTCCTTATACTTTTTGAATGCAGCCTTTTTCTCCTTAACCTTCCCTGCCATCTCTTTTGAGAACCATAGTGGTTTTTCCTCTGCTTTGTTTTCTTTATTTGTTTTACCCAAAGACGTGTTGCCTCTATGATGGCAGTTTTGATTTTTCTCCATTGTTCTTCCACCCCTCCTATTTGGCCATTTGCTAGTGCATTTTTCAGGTGTTCACCCATTTTGCCAAAGTCAGCTCTTCATGTACATGAAAGGGGTAAATAGGGGAGGAGCAGTCAGGGTGCTCTGAAGGAAGGAGGGGACAACTAGAGGACATAGATGGAAGCTGGAGGGGGGAGATTCTTGCTGCACAGGACTTTGCTTCCAGAATCCTTCCCCTGTACCTGTCCCACCCCCTCTTGAACCCCTCCACCAGCCCCCTGGGCAGTGCATTCCATGGCTCCACCACCCTCTCAGTGAAGTAGCACCTCCTCCTTTCTCCCCTGAATCTCCCCCCTCCAGCTTCCACCTATGCCCTCTAGTTGCCCCCCTCCTTCCTTCAGAGCACCCTGACTGCTCCTCCCCTATTTACCCCTTTCATGTACATGAAGACCTCTATCATGTCCCCCCGGTCCCTTCTCTCTTCCAATGTGTACATATTTAGCTCTTCAAGCCTCTCCCCATAAGTCCTGTCCCCCAAGCCCCAGATCATTTTGGTTGCCCTCCTCTGGACCCTCTCCAGGAGTCCGATGTCCCACTTTAAGTTTATAAATTTGTTCATAACAAATTGAAGGCAATTTGTTAACACATTTATAAACATAATACATCCAATGAATTTGTCTATGAACTGATAAAAGGTTGGCGACCTGATTCTAAATAAAGTTTGCAATGATTAGTACGCCACGGAAAACCAGTAATAAATCTTAATGCACTGTGATACAAAGGATCCAGTACTTTTAAGTCTGCTTCTGTTGTTCACATATAGATACAGGCCCAGATATTCAAAAGAGTTGAGCCATGCGCAATAGGGTTGTGCCTGCGCAAGTCCGAAAATGCGCCATTCTGCGATATTCAGCAGGAGGCAGTTGCGCCCCCCAAATCACGCTGAGCAACAGCGCAATGATAATGAATGCATGCGCAACTGAAGGGGGAGGAATCATGCATAAATGACGCAATGCGATATTCAACAACATGCGCCATGCGCAATGGGGAGCCAGTGGAAGTTGCGCCATAGCGGAAATGAACCAAAATAAAAGGAAGCAAGGGAAGCCACATGAGAGCCAAATACAGCAGGAAACACTGGGCAGCAGGGACACACAGGGCAGGCCAGGAAAGGGTACCTGGAAGCAACAGGCACAGGGGAAGGTGTGGGGAGCCACAGTGCAGAAGAGGGAAGTACACCACACAGCAGTGAGGCCAGCACAGGCAGGTGTTCCCAGTGCAGGAGAAGTAGCAGCCAGGACAGTGGGGGAATACAGAAACAGCTGCCGGGGGGGGTGAACACAAGCCAGGGACATGGCCAGTGCTACCATCCAGATGGAGGCTGTAATGAGGGGGGTGAGAAGGCGGGCAGCAGGGGGGTGTGGCCTTGGAAGGGCCCATCAGTGGTATGCCCCAAGAGGCAGCACCGAGCCCACACCAGCTTTGAGCTGTACAGTGATACAGAGATTGTGGGCCAGTACCGCCTGAATCAGGCAATTCTGAGGCGGCTCTGTGAGCTGTGCAGTGATGTGATGCAGGCACCCACACGACGGAGCCATGCCCTGTCAGTGGAGACAAAAGTGACAGCTTGCATGTGCTGCTCACCATGGGTACCTTCCAGAGACCAACTGGGGACACCACAGGCATAACCCAGTTGGCCACATCACGCCACCTCACCCAATTCCTCAGCGCACTGCTGCCACATGCTGCGGAGTACATCCATTTCCCCAGCACACCGGCGGAATGCACAGCAAACATGCAGGAGTTTCACAGGGTAGCACGAATGCCTGGCATGCTAAGGTCAATAGGCTGCACCCATGTGGTCATCCATACACCAGCTGGCCCCGAGGAGGCTGCATATATAAATCGCAAGGGTTATGCCAGCATCAACTGCCAGGTGGTGTGCGATGCCAGGTTGCGCATAATCAACGTCTGTGCCACGCACGCTGGGGGAGCACATGATGCCTTCATCTGGCACCAGTCGGCACTGTGCCACAGATTCGAGAGTGGGGATATCCCCACTGGCCACCTAGTGGGTGAGTATGCAAACCGCATGGACAATCATAGGGCCTGGGGGGCATGGTCAGAGGTGACACGGGTAGTGGCCTACATAGCCTGGGGCAGGGCAGTGCTGATCACCAAACTAACCTCCACCATCTACACACAGGTGACAGTGGATACCCACTCCGTCCCTGGCTGCTCACACCCTACCGGCGGCCTGTGACCCCATCGCAGCAACGCTACAATGAGGCACACGCCACCACACGTAATGTCATCGACCGGGTGTTCGGGATGCAGAAGGCACATTTCCATTGCCTGGACACCTCTGGCGGTGCCTTACAGTACAGCCCCTCAAAGGCCTGTGGGCTAGTCCTGGCCTGTTGCATCCTGCACAACATTGCCAACGAATGTGGGATAGCCGTACAGGTCGAAGAGGGGGACAGCGATGGGGACGATGAGGACACCAGTGACAATGGTGATGGGCAGCCCCCCTTTGGCCGATGGGACCCCCTACTGCTCCAGCTGGTCCAGCTGCACTGGGACACCATCACGGAGGAGCACTTCAGCCAACCCAGGTAAGTCATAGGGCCATGTGCAACCAACAGTGGCTAAGGCACAAGCCACTAACACGCATGGACACACACCAGGGGTGCATTCCGTCAAGGGAAGTGGCCGGGCATGGAACCACACACACAACCAGGGATGGGTAAGATCTAACATGCCATGCGGTCGGACACACACACACACTGCACCACACATGCACAAAGGGTAGGAGACACACCGACCCAGAATGCCACCCCTAGCCACACACATGTCCACAGACCACCAGGCCCACTGCCTGTCCTTGTGAGTGCGTCAGATGCTGAGCACCATTGCACATTGGTATACAGTGCAATGCAGGCATCATCATGTACACGCAACTGTGGACAGCAGCCGGGAGGGTGTGCAGATGGACTGTGTGTCTGCGTGCAGGGCCAGGTACCCACCCATGCAATGCCCTCTGAATGACACAATGCACACAGAGCAGCACCAGACAGTAGCTACGTTGGGAGACAGGTCAGTCACACGCCACAGTGCCCCGGCCATCACGGATGCATGGGCAGCCCCGCCAAGACCTGCCAGTACTGACAGGCCGACCACTGGCCTCATGGGGTGGCACCGATGGTCCCCCAGGGGTTCCACTGTGTGAACATGACCGTGCTCGTGCAGGGGTCTGCAGCACACCAAACATGCCTGTGCTAGGTGTGCTCAGGATGCCCACAGCTGAACCTGGTGTCGACAAGGATGGTGTCGCATGACGCCGGGAACGGGGGGTGAACAGTGCACTGCGTGGTGTCTGTGATGCATGGGCACGTGACTGTGTGCCCATTGTGGCCATGACAGCAGTGAATGCCTGCGTCTGCCTGTCAGTGGCAGCGGTCATATCCTCCCGCAACCGGTCCATCCCTGCCAGGATCAGAGCGGTGTGTCTGCTACGATGCTCCCTGCCCACTCCAGAGCCACACACAGTGCATCCGCCGACGTCACAAGCCGCATCTGCTGGTTGACTGATGCTTGCAGTATGCGGGTGTGCTCATCCAAGACATCATCTGCCTCCTTGGCATCCTGTCCCTCAGGGTGTGCGCGGCCCTGATGCCAGGCACCCCTTGAGGGTGGGCGCTGCTCACCGGGACCAGGTCTGGGCATGTCCACAGGTGGTGCACTGACGCTGCGCCCTGACCCTGTACCCCCAAGCCCATTGGCCGACTGCTGATGCTGCCCCACCGGCTGCTGCTCACCAGGGCTCACTGGTGCCGCTGCAGTGGCTGCAGCAGTCCCACTGTCCTGTACACACACCAGTGCTGCCCCACTGGTGCTGACAGGCACAGGCTGGGACTGTGATGACATGCAGGCCTCCACGGCGGCACCACCCACAGCCATGGCCGCGATGTTACCTGCTGTGTGGCCATCCCGTGGCACACACGTGTCACTGCCCATGCCGTTAGCGACATCATCATCAGTGAAGGACCCGGCACCAGCCCGAGTCACAGCATGCTGGCATCCATGGACGCTGGCACGCTGGGACACGGGCAGGGCCTCTTCCGCACCTGTTCGAACATCAGTCTGGACAGCCAGGTGGGCCCACTGTCACACTGAGCCACATATACCTGTGGAGGTGGATGGGCCCTCCTCCATCTCCATCTGACTGTCCTCAGTGGATAGGCCCACCACCGCTGACCCATGCAGATGCTCAGGATCTGTAAGGGAAAACAAAGTCGCGTTACTGCATGTGACCTACCCTGCCCCCCGCAATAGACAGACCATGACCTACCATGCAGTGATGGGCTACCACCCATCTGGAAGCCACCACCCAGAACACCCTCAATGGCACAACGCTGCATGCTTCCAGCAACCCTCTCCTCCTGTTGGGTCAGGTGTACCACCTCCGGCTGTCCCCCACCTGTCACAGCTCATGCTGCCCTGATGGCAGCCACCTTCTCCTTTATCCTCCTCCTGTCTGTGCCCATCTTCTTCTTGCACTCCTGCACGGAGCACTGGTGGCTGCCATGCAGGTTCACTGCATATGCCAGCTCCTCCCATGCAGCAGCACGGGACTGTGGTGCTCCTTGCCGTCTGCTGAGAAGCAGCTCCTGATCCAGGTAGGCCTCAAACAGGGCATTGGTCTCAGCCTTGGTGAAATTAGGCCTCCTTCTCCTCCCACCACTGTGTTCCTCCTCTCCCACAACTCGCTTGGTCATTATTTAGCCTGTGAGAATAAAAGTTGTTACCCGTGACTGTGCAGTCCCATGCATGTCCCAAAATCCACAGTACACACTCCCAAACAGCATGCAACTCACCAATAGACTGCAGTAACCGACTATGGCCAGTGCAGCCTAATGTGGCACTTTTATAGCGCAACCCATGCAAATGAGGCAAGGCGCAACTTTAAGTGGATGCAAATTGCAGTGCTGCGCCATTGAATGGCTGATTAGCTGATTTGCATATGACTGAATATTGCGCTGTTGCACTTTGTGCAATTGTGTTGAACGTGCTGAGCCAAGGGCGCAGTTCTGTGACATGCACAGTACACACCTCACTGCGCATGCCCGGGTTGCTGACACAGGGGTCTGCCGCGCTGCTGATGTGCTGTGCATGGGAAGCAATGCAGGGCACAGCCACCATTGTGCCAGTGGCGCTACAGCGATGTTCACCTATATGGCGCTGTGGCACTGGGCCATCATAGGCACACTGGGGCAACAGCGCGGTAGGCCACTACTGGAGGTAGCACACAGGCATCCAATCGCGCTACACGCATTGGGTTCCAATGGCGCTGTGCCTGTCTGTGCGCCAGAGACCCTTGACCCTGTGCCTGACCTTGGCCCCCTAGGCACCATGCGTCAGGCATGGGTGCACCACTATCGCGCTGTTCAGTGACAGCACGATAGGGAATGGCAGCGCTGTACCATGCAGTTTCTGCACGTGGTGGAGCCACGCTGCAGAGTGCCATTTTGCGACGACTGAGCAAGTGGAATGGCGCGGAGGAGGGCTACACAGTGGACCCAAGTTGAACTGGCCAACCTGGTGGCCATTGTAGAGCCAATTTATGGCCCACTGTTTGGGGAGGTACCCCGGACAGGTCCAGGAGCCAGGTATGGGAGGAGGTGGCCAATGCCCTGGAGGAGGCCACAGGAAGGGGGCGGATGGCGGAGCACTGCCGCCACAGGTATGGTGACCTGTGGAGGAGGGAATCAGACCTGCTTGCCCGCCTGTGGGCATGTGCCAGGGGGGCACAGTGCCACGGCCAGGTAGGTGTTACGTCCACACACTTTTATCTTCCATATGGGTATCACGGTTGTATGTGTCCGGAACATGGGGGAGGGACAGTCTGGTGTTAGCTGTGGTGGTGTTATCAGGGTGTGGGTGGGTGGGTCTGGCTGGGTGGGGTGCACACACATGGGGCAGGGGACTTTGCTACAGGATTGTGCATTGATGTTCCTCTCTCCCTGTTTGCACCACAAGGCCGGAGGAGAGGTGTCTGGCCAGAGAGATGCAGTACCAGCAGGACGACAGGGCCGCTAGGAGGGGCGACGGTCAACAGCGCCCGAGGGACCGGCCTGATGATGGTGAGTGCCATACCTCCATGATTACTATTGCATGCTATGTAACAGGGTGGGCAGCAGGGCATGGCCACCATCCATTGACACCACTGCCATGCACACAACTTGTTACAGTCAGCACTGTCCAGTGGCACTGCATGTCTGGGAGTGCGTTGATGGTGGTCCATGCATGCACCAGGTACATGGCTGTACCACTGCTTTCGCACCACATAGCCATGTCATTAAATGACCACGGTGGTGCTGTGCATGACTTGGCCGGTGGGTGTGTGCAGCGGTCCGCATGGCTGTATGCGCCTGGGTGGGTAGGTCTTGTGGACGTGATCACTGTGGGTGGTCACACACCATCACAGAGGCATGTCCCACAGCCGTATGCCATGCACAGGGGGTGGGCTGTATGGGGCTCTGCATTCACACCTATGGACTGTGCCCCCTTGTCCTAGGTGTCCGACAGCTGCAGGAGATAAGGGAGGCATTGCAGGAGATCCTCAATGTGGGCTGGGCATCGTTGGAGATCCTGCAAAGGATTGACCAGCTTGGGGTCTTGAGAAGACACCGGAGGCAGAGCAGCCGGAGTGGGAAGTGGGGCTCCATTGATCATCCCTCTGCCCCTGATATCCCCTACCCCCTGGACCCACCCTCACACCCCTCCTTTCCTGTCCCATTTGTTCACCCCTGCCCCTTACCCACCCCCACCTTGTTTGTGGCCCTCCCCCCTCCCACATTTGTACATCATTTTTGTAAATAGTTCCTTTTGATATGTTTTTTGAATACAAATCTTTTGATATGAATACTGTGGTGGTCTCTGATTTGCAGTGGGCTATAGGTGCTCAACTGCAGTGGTGTGCATGGCATCGGGTGGTGCAGTCAGGGGTATGTGTGTGTGTCCATGGGGAGGGTGACTATGGTGTGGGGGTAGTTATCAGTCAGTGTCTGCGGTGTGTGTGTTGTGCCCTGTGCACTGGATGACTGTGTCCAGTGGTTCATGGCGCCCCCGTCAGCCCATCCATGGCCTATGCAGCTGACACCCTTGCATGTCTGTGACCTGCACGGTCTGCTGTCATGTCAGCGGTGGCTGTCCATGCAGGGGCAGCCACTGTACTGGTCACAATGCTGGGTTGCCTCCTGTCACTAGTGTGGTGCAAGTCTGCCTCGGGTGACACTGTGGCCTCCACAGTTGTTGTCCCACCTCCATGCTGTGGCTTGTGTGTGTTGCAGGGGATGTGCACCACTGTCTGTGACTTGTGCTCCGGGCAAATGATGGTGGTGTACAGGTCCACAGTGCCTGCGCAGGGTGGCTGGCACTCCTGTGCCATGGAGGACTGCAGGCTGTGTGTACACAGTTTCCATGAGCCCATGCTGGGGGCTTAGTTGCTCCGCTACTGCGTCCCTGTGTTGTTGTGCCCTTGGGTATAGGTGGGTGTTTGTCCATGCACTGTGTGGCATCCGGTGTGGTGCATGCTTCCACGCACTACTGTGGGTGTCTGCGCTGGCTGTTGTCGCCAGTGCTGGGTCGGGGTGTGTCCTTGGGAGGGTGTGCAGGGTGCTGTACCACTGGTGGTGGTGTCCAGGGCATGCCATGTCCCGTGTGAGGTACCTCATGTGCCGACACATGGTCGGTCTCTCAGCTGTACCTCAGGGGCGCTGTGCATGGTGGCACTGTGTATATCATTGTTGCATCGCTGTGTGCTGCCACCCGCTGATGGGTGCTCGTGGTGGGGCTGCCTTGCATGGTTCTGTGCTGCACAGGGTTGCATTGTCACAGTGGGGGTGGTGGCATGCATGGGGTTTCCTGCAGTGGTGGATGCTGCTCCTGGGCAGGATGTCTGGGAATCATGGTGCAGGGTGTGCTCTGCATTGGGGGGATGGTATGGCACGGGGTGGTCGGCCCTCCTTGTATGCCAGTCACAGCTTGCCAGGGGGTGTGATGGGGCACCATGGCCCAGCTGTGGGCTGGTTGCTTGTCTCCATGGGCCAGTGGTTATTCCAGCCCTCCCCCAGTTGTACAGTGCATGGGGTGTAGGGGGACGATGTCTGTTCTGCTGTGTGTTCCTCTGCCCATCTGTGGCATGAGCGGTGGGCCCCTACATCCCTGGTTGTGCTGTTCCGTTGCTGCCCTGCTGCTGGGGGTGTCCCTGGTTGTGCTATGGCGCATCTGGACTGCTCAGCTGAACATCCCTTGTTGTGCTATGGTGCAGGTGGTGTGATATTCAGTCGTCAGCAGTAGACGCAGTTTGGCCTGCTCAGTTTTTGAATATCACGCCTCTTGCGCATGGGCGCAGTGGACTTGTGCTTGCTCCTGCTATTGCGCACTTTTTGGGTGCAGTTTGAATATCTGGGCACAATCACCATAATCTATTTGTGATATAAACAAAGAATTTACCAATTGTTTATGAATTTTAAAACTGAAACAAGATTTATTTCTATAAAAAAAAACAATAATTTCTTAAGCTTATTAGAAAGCATACGAATGTGTAATTCAAAATTCATAGAATCATCTAACATAATACCCAGGTATTTATATGAAGAAGTTCTAACCAAATTAGTCCCATCCAAAGCTTTAATTTTCAAATGTGTGGTAGTTTGATTATCTATTTTAGATTTCCCAACAGATAAGGTCCATTGAGTTTTATTAATATTTAGCAATAATTGTGAATTGATCAAAGTGTGTTGAACAATATCAAAATCTTTCTGCAAAGTGCAAATAGCATCTAGGGGATCCCTGCTCTGACAATACATAATGGTGTCGTCAGCGTACAAAAAAAATACTAGTGTCAGCTGACACAGCTTTAGTCAAATCATTTATGTAAATGAGAAATAACAGGGGTCCAAGTACCGATCCTTGGGGTACCCCCCTTGCCAATCAAATTTAAGGCAGAGCAGCAATCCCCCACCTTAACACATTGCAACCGTGAAGACAAATAAGCAGAAAACCAAAATAAAGTACCCATAACCAAGATTTTTAATTTATTCAACAACAAACTATGATCAACAGAATCGAACACCTTTGATAAATCAAAAAAAATTGCAGGAACCAAACAACCCTCGTCCAAGGCAGTATAGATATTATCCACTACCTTAGTTATTGCATATATAGTATTATGACCTCTACGGAAACCAGTCTGATTATTTTTCAGTATTCCATATTTATCTAAATATTTAGTAAGCTGCCCATGTATTATTTTTTCCAGAATTTTAGTAATAGGTGTCAGAATAGCTATAGGTCTATAATAACCAGGATCAGACTCATCTCCCCCTTTAAAAAATGATATTACACAAGCTGTCTTCCAGTCATCTGGGATTTCATTGGTACTTAAGGATAAATTAAACATATAAGTTATATACCTAGCTATAACTGAGGCCCCAGTTTTATAGAATATAGGATCAATAGTATCCAATCCTGCCCCTTTTTTTACATTTAACCTATTTAGTTCAATTATAACATCCTGCTCACTAATCAGTCCAAAGGAAAATAAAGGATCCTTTACCTGTGTACTAAAATTACTATCTAATTTAGTCATAGAATGATTAGGACATTTTTTATCAAAAGTGCATCCTGCTTCAAGAAAATATTCATTAAAAGCCTTAACTTGCTCCATAGGTTCACTATTAATGACATCCTCATAATGCAATATTTTTGGAAGCTTTGCAGCCTGAGATTTACCTTGAAGTTTTTTATACCATCCCATATTTTCTTTTTATTACCAGCTGCATTTATAAATTGCTGACCATAATAACACTTTTTGCACGCTGTATTTCCCTAACACACTTATTTCTTATAGTTTTAAAATTCTGCACATCCAAATCCTCTCTCGTAGTTCTAGCCTTTTTCCAAAGATGATCCTCTACCGTTATACATTTTTTTGAAATGGCTATTAAACCATGGTGTCGGCTGTGACCTAATTCTTCTCTTAGACATAGGAGCAAATGTATTAGTTACTTCTAAAAAAGAGTGTTTAAAGTAAGACCATGCAGCATGAATATCAGGACAACAATAAATTAACGCCCAATCAACCCTATACAACTCAATCAATCAATCAAATCTTTATTTATCCAGTCGGGCACCATTGAGCAAGGCTCATTTGCAAGGTGGACCTGGTCATGAATACATCAAAATACAGTACAGAAGCAGGTATACAAAAAGCAATAATATACAAGGAAGATAAAGTATATACAGTACAGTACAAGGTTGAAATAAATAAAAAAAAAAAAACAGCATTATTTTACAATTGAAGAAGTCAGCAGATGTACAATCAACCATAGGCATACAGGGGTTATAAGCAGAGGTCTTTTGAGTGAGGCAGCCGGCAACTACACATATAGGGGAAAGAGGCCGTGTATGGGGTGGCAGGTTAGAGAGGTAAAGAAGAGGAGGGATATATTACTGACGACTGGGGAAAAATTGAGCTAAAACCACAGAAAGTGACGATGGCTGTCGTGTACTTGTTTATTATGATAATGACGGAGGAGGGGTAGATAATTGGGACACTACTATGGATGGGGTAGGACTTTAGCCAGGCTGGAGTGGACAGGGAAGGGTGGGTGCAGTAGGAAGAGTTAATAGGGAAAGAGTGAGAGCCAGGGGTAGAAACATGGCGAACATCAGGATGGAAAGGGGGAGTTGTGGAATTAGTGGGCTAGCGGTGAGGAAAACATTTGCAAGGTGCTTTCATGTAGCGATCGTAGAGCGCCTTGAAGATATTCAGGCAAACAGGGCAGCTCAGCTTCAAGTTCCTTTGTAAACCGTTCCACAATGTGGGTAAAGAGAAGCTTACAGCAGCTTTGCTGAAATGAGTTTTGACCCTTGGAACTTGGAGGGCAATTAGGGAATAGCTCCTTAGAACATAGGTGCCTAACACACTCGGGGAGTACAATCTGAGACACATGAGGGGAGCTTGTTGGTCACCGCTCTGAAGGCCCATGGGGCAGCGTTTCTATGCCTTCTATAGTGAAGGGAAGTCCAGCCTAATGATGAGTACAGGGAGCAGTGGTGTGTGGAAAGTGGAAGGCCAGTAATGAACCTGATAGCTCTGAGGTAGAGGGTGTCCAACTTAGCCAGTGCAGAGGCAGTGCAGTGGCTGTAGAGCAGGTCTGCATAATCTGTTAAAGATAGGAAGGTAGCTTGAACCAGTTGAATCTTGGCCTCCTTTGTAAGTAGGTGGTTAATTCTGTAGAATAGTCCTAATCTTTGCCTTAGTTTCTTCTGTAGTTCTTTGAGATGGTCGGCGAAGGAAAGTTTATGGTCAAGCCAAACTCCTAGATATTTGAATTTAGCTACATACTCTAGTGTTTCTCCAAGAGCAGTGGTAATTTGTGGGATAGCCCCCCCCCCCCCAGCAGGAATTGCCGCATGCAAGGAGGGGGAGAAGAGCATGGCTTTTGTCTTTTTCGCATTGAGCAAAAGCTTTTTGTTTATGAGCTGGTATTGCAGAAGGTTAAATTCAGCTTGGAGGTCTTCACAGGCTGCTTCTGGCGTGGGACGACTCAAGTAGAGTACAGTGTTGTCCGCGAATAAGTGGATGTTGGCTTGTTTGATGGGGTCATTGATGTTGTTAATGTAGGCTGCAAAGAGGAGGGGACCAAGGATAGAGCCCTGGGGCACGCCCCTCAGCATAGGTTTTAATGGAGAAAGATCACCTTCAGCTTTAACCTGCTGTTTCCGTTATCCGAGGTAGTCTGCAAACCAGCACATAGATTTATGGTCCAGGTCTAAGGTGCTTAGGGAGGAAAGAAACAGGCTGTGATCGACTGTGTCAAATGCCTTACTAAGATCCAAGAAAACAGCACAGACATGCTTCTTGTTGTCAAGGTCTAGGATCCAATCATTGGTCACAGCTAGGGCTGTTATGGTGCGGTGCTTTGCTCTGAATCCAGACTGAACCGGGTTTAATAGGCTTCTGGATTCTAAGTATACCCCGAGCTGGCCACACACTATTGTTTCTAGTAATTTCGACAGGATGGGGAGGAGGGAGATTGGTCTGTAATTATTTAGATCGCAGGGGTCACCTGCTTTTAATAGAGGGATGACATGGGCTATTTTCCATTGGGGGGGGAGGCTACCCTATTGAATAGGTGGGTGATTGGCACTGCAAGCACATGGTAGGCACATTTCAGATAGTATGGCTCTATGAAGTCGGAGCCTGCTCCCTTCCTGGTGTCCAGTTGCAGTACTAGGTCTTCCACCTCTTTTAGAGAGACAGGCAGGAGGGAGAAGGCCTCCTCAGTAGAGGGGGACTCGTGGGTTGGTGGGCCCTGAGCTGTGCGGAGGTCATTGGCAGGAGAAGTATCAAATGCTAGCCCTGCCGTTGCAAAATGGTTATTGAGGGCTTCCAATATCTCTGATCGGTTAGCGATAAAGCTGCCACCGGACTTAATTTTTGCTGGAATGGAATTACCAGGTGCATGTCCAGACATGTCTTTTAATGTTTTCCAGAGCTTTGAAGGATTTCTTGAGGCAGAAGCTAGCTCTGAACGATAGTAGGCGGCCTTGGCTGTTCTGACCAACTTGGTGCACTTGTTACGTGCTCTTTTAAAAAGACACCAATCCGAGTCGTTCTTGCTTCTTCAGGCTTTTTTCCATAAAGTATCCCTTTCTAACAGGGAAGCTTTGAGCTCAGGTGAGAACCAACGGCAGGTGCTGCTCCTGACCCACACCTTAACCAAGGGTGCATGCTTATTTAAAGCCTCACTTAAAATATCGTAAAAAATAGTATATGCCCTGTTAACCGTTTTGGCTAGGAAGAATTTCTGCCATTGCAGTGAATGTTTCAAGTCATGGACGTATGCAAACAAATCAAAGTTGCGTTTGCCCTCTTGATAGAGAACTTTGCCACAAACTGTGGGTTGTGCACGGATCTAATGGTGGTGATTATACAATGATTGCTAATGTCTGAGAAAAATGTTCCGACATGAGAGAACAGGTGTGGCTTGCTAACCAAAATTACATCTAAGAGGGAGCTGTTGTTAAGGTTCTTTTTATTTGGGTGAGTAGGCTCGCCAATGAGTTGCACCAGCCCTAGAGTGTCACAAAAGGATTTCAAGGGAGCTGATGCACTTGATAGCCAATCATAGTTCAGGTCACCAAGAATAATGGTTTCCAAGGAACAGAGCCCCAGTACGGAACTGAGGTGAGACAAGAGATGAGGCCCGGCAGAAGGGGACCTGTAGCAGCCTATTACACAGAGTGCACTGGAAGGAGAAAGTTCGATCTTTAGGGTCAAGCACTCGAATTCTTTGGGGAGGATGATGTGTCTATGCATGCAGCTAAGTATTTGTCCCTTACATAAATTGCCACCCCACCTCCTCTTGATTGCCTCTCTGCTCAGAAGAGTAAATAATTTGGGATATTGATTTCATTGTCTGGGGTGGCTAGCCTAAGCCAGGTCTCAGTGATCACTAGGACATCAGGTAGGGTGTGGCTCACCCAAGCCTGGATAAGGGTGAACTTTTTCAGCAAACTACAGGCATTAAGATGCATAAAAGACATTCCTTTGATACCTGCCAGGTCTGATGGAGAAGCAAGGGTGTCTAATGGTCCTGGGTTGAGTTCGACATTGCCTGAGCACAATAGTAAAAGAAGCAGGATTCTTTTTAAGGCAGCGAACTGTAATTTGTAAACACCATTTTTTGAGCGATAGGGGAGGTGGTGTTGATGGGTAGGCCTGTACCCACTCCTGGTGTTATACTGGCCTAGTGTTGCAGCCACTAGTGTCTTGGCAGACATTTCCCATGAGTAGGAAGTCTCAAGTCTGGATGGGAGAGTAATCTGCAGAATGAAATTCTTGCTTTACAAAAAAGGATAGTCTCCCAGGGTCAGCAGCACTGATAAACGTCTCTAATGAAGCCAGGTAAAATGGAGACCAGCAGGAAGAAGTCAGTGAGGCTGAGATCCTCCAATCAGAGTGCTGGCTCTGAAAATTCAGAATGTTCAAAGGCGCCAAATACCAACGTACCTGAGAGGGTATACGGCTTTTGGCTGTTTCTGTAAATTTCTGGGCCCTGGAACGAACCGGAGTTTGGAGGATCCCGGGTGGCAGTTTCAACAGGGGAAGAAAGCCTCAGTGTCTGCTAATTTGCAGTAGCAGAATCGTGGGTTGCTTCCCAGGACAGGCTTGTTGCTTTTCCTCCTGACAAAAAGCTTGTTCACAAAACTTAGAATAGTTCCTGACATTTATAACACAAGGAATTTTAACAGGCTTAACTTGATGTCTAATACACGCTATATAACAATGATCACTTATATCAGCATCAGATACAGAGGAAACATATCTATGCGCGGTGTAGTAGTCAATATCAAATCAAGAAGAGCATCTCTTGCAGGAAAAAGCTCATTAGGCCGTGTAGGGATATCAATAATTAGAGGAAGGTTAAGGGCTGCTAACTGATTATTTCATTGATCAGATGGTGTCAATAAGTCCCAATTCAGATCACCCAACACCACGATTTCTTGATCTAATTAAGGGACTAACATAGTTACAAATGTTTGTAAAGTGTCGGAGGGAGCAGAAGGGGGTCTATAACAGACCACTAAATTAAAGTTGAATTTATGAGACACACCAGCTTTTAAAACAATCATATCTAGCTTCTTAGGAATCAACTTCCAGAAAACCATATTTTAAATAAATAGCTACTCCACCCCCCTTTAGTTGGTCGATCCTGCCTATACAGATTATACCCATTAATACAAATTTCACTATCTTTTGTTTTATCAGATAACCAAGTTTCAGACAAAACAAAAGCATCAGGACTAGAATTATGTATCCAAGTTCGTTTGTGGTCAACCTTTGTTGCCAAACTTCTCACATTTAAATGAACTATTCCCATTCCTTTTCGATCATTAAATTCCTGAAGACTGAAGTGGTTATCCAAAATAGGACCAGGATTATTACGTACATTTCCAGAGGAAAGCAGCAATATTAATATAAGACATCTTAAAAATGGCAGAGATTGAAATCTATTTATTTTACTAACTAAAGATCCCTTTTTTATTTGTTTAAACTTATATCCCCATAAAACCACATTATTATGCAATAATTTAGAGGATACTCCCATTTCTTTGCCCCCCCCACTAGTTAAAAAACAAACATAAGCATCTGTTAAAACTAACCAATCACAATCCTTGTCAGATAAACACAGATTAATAGCAGAACTTTCAACACATTCTAAATTAGACATACTACATAAAATACTGCTACACTTAAAAATAAGGATTAATATAGCCCACCCATAAGTAACGTAATTAAACATTTTTACTTACACAAAATACTGATGAGTAATTCTATCCTGCTTCCCTCAAAGAAGATCACTAAAGATCCTTTATAAAAGCAATCAAGCTAATGTATATAACACTATCAAAACCTGCAAAGACAAACTTACTATAAAACTTTATTTAGCTTTTTAACTCGAGTGGCACCACTAACGCTTGCATATAGCAGCGTGAGCTTTAAACTCTGTTCTGCCTCTCCTACTGTAACAGCGTGTGCTCCAAAACCCACCCTCTCACAGCTGATTCAGATACAGCACAAAGATGTTGTTACTGCCCGATGTGAAGGAATTAAAACAGGAGAAGCTTTGGCACAGTTCAAATTGCAGCATTTAAAGCACACAGTCAATAAGCACTAGGTCGTCTTGTACTGTAGCGTACCTGTTCAGACTGCAGTAGCAGCGTGAGCTTTAAACTCTGTTCTGCCCCTCCTCCTGTAGCAGCGTGTGCTCCGAAACCCACCCTCTCACAGCTGATTCAGATACAGCACAAAGATGTTGTTACTGCCCGATGTGAAGGAATTAAAACAGGAGAAGCTTTCGCATGGTTCAGATTGCAGCATTTAAAGCACACAGTCAATAAGCACTAGATTGTCTTGTGCTGTAGCGTACCTGTTTAGACTGCAGTAGCAGCATGAGCTTTAAACTCTGTTTAACTCTATCCTGGAGGGGAACCAGGATCCTAGGTGATAGGTTTATATCCTTCAGTGGCAAGCATTTAAACTAGCCAAGGGGGGAGGCACTGAAGAGGAGAAGGGAAATCCTAGCCTCCCCCCAAAAATCAGGGTAATTAGTGAGGTAAACACCAAAATAGAGCAGTCGAGAGGGAGAAGGGCATGGGTAATTGGAGAAAAAGACAAAGGCAGTAGGGACAGGGATGGGGCAAAAAGAAATAAAACCATAAAAATGGAGGGTAATGAGTACCAATGTCCATAGTCTAGGTAAAAGCTCCCTGAAATGGTGGCCTTGATGGAAGAGGGATGCCTGGATATTGTGGCAGTCACAGAAACATGGTACACAGAGAACCATGACTGGGATGTCAACATACCAGGGTACACAATCATAGGGAGGGACAGGGAGGGAGGAAGAGGAGGAAACATAGAAACATAGACTTTGACAGCAGATAAGGACCGCTTGGCCAATCTAGTCTGCCATTTCCCTACCTACAGGATAGGCCGAGATCCTAGTTAACCAACAGCCTATTTCTTCCTACCCCCACAAGAATTGCCTTATGTCTGTCCCATGCATTCTTGAATTCTCCCACAGTTTTAGACCCCACAACCTCCTCAGGAAGGCTGTTCCATTCATCCACCACCCTCTCTGTGAAATAATACTTCACATTGCCCTGAACCACCCCCATCTTTAAATTGTGTCCCCTTGTTCTTGCACGTCTCTTTTTCTGAAAGATGCTACCCTCTTGGACTTTGTTGATTCCACTGAGGTACTTAAAAGTTTCTATCATGTCCCCCCTCTCCCTTCTTTTCTCAAGGGTATACATATTAAGTTCCTTTAGTCTCTCCTCATACGGCTTCTCTTGCAGACCCTGCACCATTTTAGTTGCCCTCCTCTGGACTGCCTCTATCTTGTCTATGTCCTTGCGGAGATGGGGTCTCCAGAACTGGATGCAGTACTCCAGATGGGGTCTCACCAACTGTCTGTACAGAGGGATAACAACTTCCTGTTTTCTGCTGCTGATGCCTCTCCCTATGCATCCCAGTATACCCCCAGCCCTTCCTACTGCCTTCTCACATTACTTGCTAACCTTAAGGTCATCTGATATGATTACCCCCAGGTCCCTTTCCTTTATTGTTGTTGTTACTACCTCCCCCTCTCATTGTGTATTCTTCCCTTGGGTTTTTGTTTCCCAGGTGCATTATTTTGCACTTCTTTACATTGAATCCTAGCTGCCATACTTCTGACCATTCCTCCAACCTTGCCAAGTCCCTTCTCATCCCTTCCACGCCTCCTTGTGTATCAACCCTGTTGCAGATCTTTTTGTCATCTGCAAAGAGGCATACTTTTCCTTCCAGTCCCTCTGCAATGTCACTTATGAAGACATTAAAAAAGGACTGGATTCAATACTGAACCCTGCAGTACCCCACTAGTAACCCCTCTTTCTTCAGAGTGGGCTCCATTTACAATTACCTTCTGTGTCCTGTTGTCCAGCCAATGTTTTAACCAGGCTACCACCCTGAGACCCACTCCCAGGCTGGTTAATTTGACTATTAATCTTTTGTGTGGGACTGTGTCAAATGCCTTGCTAAAGTCTAGGTAGGCCATGTCCACAGCCCCTCCCTGGTCTACTACTTTGGTCACCCAGTCAAAGAAATCTATTAGATTTGTCTGACATGACTTTCCCGCTGTGAACCCATGCTGCTTTGGGTCCTGTGCCCAACTGGCCTCTAGGTATTCAACTATTCTTTCCTTCAGAAGTGACTCCATCACTTTCCATACCACAGAGGTCAGACTGACAGGTCTGCAGTTTCCTGCCTCTGTCTTGGTCCCACTTTTGTGAAGGGAATCACATCCGCCTTCCTCCAGTCCTCGGGTACCACCATCCTCCCATGATTTATTAAAAGAGTAGCCAGTGGTTTCACTAGTTCCCCCTTAATTTTTTAGAATTCTGGGTGAGTTCCATCAGGCCCCATTGCTTTGTCCACCTTCAGTTTTAGGAGTTCTTGCAGAACCCTTTCTTCTGTGATAGGACTGGGATCGACCCCCTATCAAGAGTGCTTCTGTTAATTGGATTAGGCACTTTCCCTCCTCTTTTGTGAATACTGAGCAGAAATATTCGTTCAGTATCCCTGCTTTTCACTATCCCCTCTGCCCACCACGTTCATTCTATTCAGCCTCACTATCCCTCCCTTTGTCTTTCCTATGCCTGATGTACCTATAAAGGTTTTATCCCCTTCTTAACAGAGTTGGCTATCTTTTCCTCAGTTTGGGCCTTTGCTATTCTGACTTCCCTCCTGCTTCCTTCTGCCTTAACTGGTACAGCTCTCTGTCCTGCTCCTTCTGTGTTTCCTTATACTTCCAGAATGCTATATTTTTTTCCTGACTTTCACAGCCACTCTTTTGGGAACCATAGTGGCTTTTTCTTTCATTTTGATTTGTTTATTTGCTTCACACAAGGCTTGTTGCCTCTGTGATGGCAGTTTTGATGATTCCCATTGTTGCTCCACCCCTCCTTCTAGCCTGTTTGCTAGTGCTTTCTGAGGCACTCTCTATCTTGCCAAAGTCAGCCTTCCTAAAGTCCAGTACCCTCACTTTTGTATGGCTTGACTCTGTAGCTGAGTTTAACGTGAACCACACTGTTTGATGGTCACTTGTTCCCAGATGGCAACCCACTTCTAGATCTGAGGTCCTCTCACTGCCCCCGTTTGAGAGTACGAGGTCTAAGATTGCTCCCTCATGAATGGGTTCCGAAACTAGCTGTCTGAGGCCTGCCACCTGTAGAGCATCAAGAATGGCCCTGCTCTTGGACATGGCTGCAGCAAATGTGCTCCAGTTAACATCTGGCATATTCAGGTCTCCCATCAATAGTATCTCCCCTTTCTCTGCCATTCTAAGAATGCCTTCTATCATATCCTTGTCCATTCCCTCCCCCTGACATGGGGGTCTGTACACAACCCCTGTGCGGACTGTGGTGCCCTTTCCAGTCTCCAAGGTGACCCACAGTGCCTTCTCTCCTCCCTGTTTACTCTTTTGTTCAGTTGCTTTTATCCCTTCCTTTACATAGAGAACTACTCCTCCCCCTCTTCTCCCCTGCCTGTCTCTCCTGTAGGTTATGTACCCTGGTATGTTAACATCCCAGTCATGGTTCTCTGTGTACCATGTTTCTATGACTGCTACGATATCTGGGCATCCCTCTTCCATCAAGGCCACCAGCTCAGGGAGCTTGTTGCCCAGACTACGGGCATTGGTACTCATTACCCTCCATTTCCTTATGGGAGTAGCTCTCTATGTAAGGGAAGGGATAAAAGCAACAGAACTAAAGGGTAAACAGGGAGGAGAAGAGGCACTGTGGGTCACCCTGGAGACTGGAAATAGCTCCACAATCCACACAGGGGTTGTATACAGACCCCCGTCTCAGGGGGAGGAAATGGACAAGGAAATGATAGAAGGCATCCTTGGAATGGCAGAGAAAGGGGAGATATTGCTGATGGGGGACCTGAATATGCCAGATGTTGACTGGAGCACCTTTGCTGCAGTCACATCCAAGAGCAGGACCATTCTTGATGCCCTACAGGAGCATGCCTCAGACAGCTAGTTTTGGAACCCACTCTGGAGACACCAATCTTAGACCTGGTACTCAAATGGGCTGAGCAGGATCTCTGATCTTGAAGTGGTAGCCCTGGGGAACAAGCTTTCACCACCAAACAGTGTGTGGTTCACGATAAACTTATTGTAGAGTCAAGCCACACAAAAAGTGAAGGTACTGGACTGCAGGAGGACTTATTTTGACAAAATGGGAGAGTGCCTCAGAAAAGCACTAGCAAACAGGCAAGAAGGTGGGTTGGAGCAACAATGGGGAAGCATCAAAACCGCCATCACAGAGGCAACAAGTCTTTGTGTGAAGCAAATAAACAAATCAAAACAAAATAAAAAACACTATGGTTCTCAAAAGAAGTGGTGGGGAAGGTAAGGGAAAAAAGGATAGCATTCAGGAAGTATAAGGAAACACAGAAGGAGCAGGACAGAGAACTGTACCAGTTAAAGCAGAAGGAAGCGGGTAAGGCAGTCAGAATAGCAAAGGCCCAAACCGAGGAAAAGATAGCCAACTCGGTTAAGAAGGGGGATAAAACCTTTTATAGCTACATTAGGGAGCAAAGAAAGACTAAAGCAGGGATACTGAGGCTGAACAAAGAGTAAGGTGATTGGGCAGAGAGCGACAATGAAAAAGCAGGGATACTGAATGAATACTTCTGCTCAGTATTCACAATGAAAAAACAGGGGGAAATACCTAATCCAGTCAATAGAAGCACCTGATAGGGGTTGATATTAGTCCTTTCATTAGAAGAAAGGGTTCTGAAAGAACCCTTAAAACTGAAGGTGGATAAGCTAAAGGACCTGATGGGATTCACCCCAGAATTTTAAAAGAACTAAGGGAAGAACTAGTAACACCACTGACTGCCCTTTTAATAAATCATGGGAATGGGTGGTACCTGAGACTGGAGGAGGGTGGATGTGATTCCCCTTCAAAAGTGGGAGCAAGACAGAGGCAGGAAACTACAGACCTGTCAGTTTGATCCTCAGTGTAGGGAAAATGATGGAATCACTCTGAAGGAAAGAATTGTTGAGTACCCAGAGGCCAGTGGGGCACAGGACCTAAGGCGCATGGATGGATTCGCAGCGGAAGGTCATGTCAGACAAATCTAATTGATTTCTTTGACTGGGTGACCAAAGCAGTAGACTAGGGAGGGCTGTGACATGGGCTACCTAGACTTTAGCAAGGCATTTGACACAGTCCCACACAAAAGATTAATAAACAAATTAGCCAGCCTGGGAGTGGGGTCCTAGGGTGGTAGCCTGTAAAGCACTGGTTGGACAACAGGACACAGGGGTAATAGTAAATGGAGTCCACAGTGAAGAAAGGAGGGTTACTAGTGGGTACCGTGAGGGTCTAGTACTGGGGTCGGTCCTTTTTAATGTCTTTATAAGTGACATTGCAGAGGGACTGGAAGGAAAGTATGTCTTTTGCAGATGACACAAAGATCTGCAACAGGGTTGATACACAAGGTGGGGTGGAAAGGATGAAAAGGGACTTGGCAAGGTTGGAGGAATGGTCAAATGTATGGCAGCTTAGATTCAATGCAAAGAAGTGCAAAGTAATGCACCTGGGAAACAAAAACCCAGGGGAAGAGTACACAATGGGGGGTGAGATACTGACAACAACAAAAATGGAAAGGGACCTGGGGGTAGTCATATCAGATGACCTAAAGGTGGGCCAGCAATGTGAGAAAGAAGTAAGGAGGGCTGGGGGGATACTGGGATGCATAGGGAGAGGCATCACTAGTAGAAAACAGGAAGTTGTTGGCCCTCTGTACAGACAGTTGGTAAGACCACATCTGGAATACTGTGTACAGTTCTGGAGACCCCATCTCCGCAAAGACATAGACATGGTGGAGTCTGTCCAGAGGAGGGCAACCAAAATGATGCAGGGTCTGCATCAGAAGACATATGAAGAAAGACTAAAGGAACTAAAGATGTATAGCCTCGAGGAAAGGAGGGAGAGGAGGGGCATGATAGAAACTTTCAAATACCTCAAGGGAATCAACAAAGTCCAAGAGGGTAGCATCTTTCGGAAAAAGAGATGTGCAAAAACAAGGGGCACAATTTGAAGAATAGAGGGGGACGCCCAGAGGTAATGTGAGAGAAGTATTTTTTCACAGAGAGGGTGTAGAATACATGGAACAGCCTTCCTGAAGAGGTCGCATAGTCAAAAACAGTGGGGAATTCAAGAATGCATGGGACAGACATAAGGCAATTCTAGTGGGGGTAGGAGGAAGTAGGCTGTTGATTAACTAGGATCTGCAGCTTATCCGTTAGGTAGGGAAATGGGCAGACTAGGTGGGCCAAGCGGTCCTTATCTGCCATCAAATTCTATGTTTCTGTGTTCTGCCCCTCCTCCTGTAGCAGCATGTGCTCCGAAACCCGCCCTCTCACAGTTAATTCAGATAACGGCACAAAGATGTTATTACTGCCCAATGTGAAGGAATTAAAACAGGAGAAGCTTTGGCACAGTTCAAATTGCAGCATTTAAAGCACACAGTCAATAAGCACTAGGTCGTCTTGTGCTGTAGTGTACCTGTTCAGACTGCAGTAGCAGCACAAGCTTTAAACTCTGTTCTGCCCCTCCTCCTGTAGCAGTGTGTGCTCCGAAACCCGCCCTCTCACAGCTGATTCAGATGCGGCACAAAGATATTGTTACTGCCCGATGTGAAGGAATTAAAACAGGAGAAGCTTTGGCACAGTTCAAATTGCAACATTTAATTTATAAAGCAAATATGAAACGGGTCAATTTTTTGTATATTTTTGTACAGCTACTTTTAGTTGGGCCATTGTTCTGGGATGGCAGCTCTGTTGAAAGTACCTCTTGACCAGTCAGGATTTTCTGTATCCATTTCATAATCTAGACCAATGAATAAAACGTAAAGCAAAGCTTCATCTGTGATATTTTTAATCACCCTGTGCAACAAGAAGCTGTGAGTAAAGTAAAAGCTACTTCCTACCCCCCCCACCCACACACACTAAACTCATCCAGTTCAACACACACTATGACCTGAGTATTCAGAAGGTTAGATTGGCACTAACCACACACAGCATTTCTGAATGGGGTGGGGACCATATTCAAAGCGTCCCATAGCCGGCACACAGTGGGTGGCAAGGTTGTGCTAAATACACCCCTGTACCCATGCAAATGAGGGAAACCTCTTGGATACAGGGTGCAGTGGTACATTTAAAGGCTCTCGGAGGTGCTGAAATGCCCCCAGGGCAGCACTATTTACTGCCCCCAAAACCCTACTGCTATCAGCGCACACAGTGGGGTGTGTTCCTCTGGGTCCCCACTCCCCCCGCAGCAGTGGTGCCATTAGCAGTGCATAAAACTCAACCCCCTCCCACAGCAATACTATTGCTAAATGTAATACATGCTCTGATAGTCTAGCGGTACCTCTCTCCCACCCCAATCCCATTGTTAAATGTAATACACACCCTGGCATTCTAGTGGTACACCTACTGCTCCAACACCTACAGATATATTAAATGGCACCCCCAGCCCAGCCACTCAGCACCCAGCATCCTTCATCCCCCGGTCCAACATCCCAGTGATCCTACAACACCTGTCCAGGAATGTTGGACAGTGATTGGTACAGACCCCTCTGTTCACCATCTCAGCCAACTGCCATCTGAATGCCAGGGACTGAGCGAATGCGTACTGTAGAAACGGTTGTTTGGTTAGTATTTACCTCCTGCTTCGTGCATAGAAATATAGAATTTGTCAGATAAGGACTGCTTGGCCCCAGCCAGTCTGCCCATTTTTTTCCGCCTGCCTTCAGTGTCACCACAGACCCTACTTGATCCTCGGCTCACTCCCCCTCCCCCCTTTACTTTCCACTAAGATTCCCTTATGTCTGTCTCATGCATTCTTGAACCCTACCACTGCTTTTGCTCCCACCACCTCTGCTGGAAGAATGTTCCAGGCATCCACCACTCTTTACGTGACGTACTTCCTAACATCTCTCCTGATTTTCTGAATTTACCCCCCCCTTCATCTTCTTTGCATGTTCCCTTGTTCTAATGCATTTTTTTTTCTGAAAAATACCCCCCTCCTTTACCTGACATACTCCTGTGAGGAATTTATAGGTCTCTATCATATCACCCCTTTCCCTCCTCTCTTCTAAGGTGTAAATAGGGAGGCAGTATAGTGCAGTGGTTTAAGGTTCTGAGCTGCAAACCTGGAGATCTGGGTTTGAATCCCACAGCCCCCACTTGCATACTGTGTGACCCTGAGCAAGTCACTTAACTTCCTTGTGCTCCCAGGTCGCATCTGTAAACAAGATTTCAGCTTAGTGTGTCTCTCCTGGTAAAAAAAAAAACAATATATATATATATATATAGAGGTCCCTTAATCTCTCCTCTTAGGGCTTCTGATGCAGACCCTGCACCATTTCAGTTTGTCCTCCTCTGGACAGCATCCACTGTCTAAGTCTTTCCAGAGATGTGGTCTCCTGAACTGGACACAGTTCTCTAGGTGGAGTTTCACTAGCAATCTATACAGAGGCAACATCACCTCCCTGCTTCTGTAGGTGATATCCCACTAGCCCTACCAACAACCTTGTTGCAGCGCATGGTCACCATTAGGTCATCGAATATGATTACCTCCAGGTCCCTCTCCTGTTTGATAACCGTCAATTATTCTTCTTCCATTTTGTGCTCCTCCTCTGGGTTTCTGTGCCCAAAGTGCATGACTTTGTGTTTTTACATCGAAACCCAGCTGCCATACCATTGACCATTCCTCGAGTTTCTCAGGTCTCTGCACATTCTTTGCAACCCCCGAAATGTCCACCCTGCTGCAGATTTTGGTGTCATCCGAGAGAGGCAGATGTTCCTTTCTAGCTCATCTGCAGTGTCACTTATAAAGACATTGAAGAGGACGGTCCCAGTACTGAGCCCTGAGACACCCCCCTAGTCACCCTCCCTTTTCCGGACTGAACTCCGTTTACCACCACCTTCTGTTGCCTATCGCTTAACCCATTTCTTACTGAGTTTACCACCTTAGGACCCACCCCTAACCTGCCCAGCTTCCATATGAGTCTTCTATGTGGAAAGGAGTCAAAAGCCTCACTGAAATCTAGGAAGGCCACATCTACTGCTCCACCCTGATCTATTTCCGTTGTTACCCAGTCAAATAAATCTATCAGATTTGTTTGACATGACTCCACCCCCTCCCCCGTGAATCCATGTTGTCTCCATTCTTGTAACTAATTGGATTCAAGATATTCCACAATCCTTTCCTTCAGCAGTGATTCTGTTAACTTTTCCATCACAATGTCAGGCTGACTGGCCTATAACTGGGAAGGCAGCATAGCGCAGTGGTTTAAGGCTCTGAGCTGCAAATCTGGTGACATCCAGCAGACCAGACCTGGGTTTGAATCCCACAGCTTCCACTTGCATACTATGTAACCCTGAGCAAGTCACTTAACTTCCCTGTGCACCCAGGTCACTCTTGTAAAAAAGCTTTCAGCTTAGTGTGCTACTCCTGGTTAAACAACTAAATAAAAAATAAATAAAATAATTGCCAGCCTCCTCCCTGCTACCATTTTTGTGAAGCAGGACTACATTTGCCCTCCTCCAGTCCTCCAGAACCACTCATGTTTCCAGTGAGCCATTAAACAGGACTGTCAAAGGTACAACCTGTACCTTCCTGAGCTCCCTCAGTACCTCTGGATATACACTGTCTGGCCCCATCATCCTGTCCTCTTTCAGTTTTGTGAGTCCCTTCATAACGCTCGCCTCTGAAAGAGGACTAGTGTCTCCCTCCCTCTCTCCTGTTGCTTTTATGTGGCCTCGCTCCTTCTCCTTCCTCTATGAACACCGAGCAGCAGTATTTTTTCAGGATATATACCTTTTTCTGGTCCTCATCTGCACTCTCCGCCTTTCCCTTCTTACCTTTTAGTCCCTCCCTGGTCTTCCTCTTTTCACTCATATGCCTAAAAAATATCTTTCATTACCCACCTGGCTATTTTCTCTTCAGTTTGTGCCTTCGCACTCCTTACTGCTTTCCCTGCCTCCCTCTCTTTCTCTTGATACTCCTCCCCGTCTTTCTCCCTCTGTGTCTCTTTATACCTCCTGAATGCTGCTCTTTCAGCCTTTACGTTTTCAGCCACTATTTTCGAGACCATGGCAGTCTCTTTCTCCTGCTGCTTTTGTTCACTTCCTTTGTGTAGAGATTTGTTGCCTTCACTGTGCCCTTCCTTAGGTTCACCCACTGTTCTTCCACCCCATCCAGGTCATCTCCCCGCTAGGTCATCGTTGAGGCATTTACTGAATTTTTTTTTTTTAATCTGCCCTCCTGAAGTTGACACTTGTCCTTGTGTGGTTCGATTCCGCTGCCATCCATATGTTGAACCACACTGTACGGTGATCAGTGGTCCGGTGGCCTACCACCTTGATGTCTGCAACACTGTCCCTGTTGGCCCAGTGGCGCTGAGGGTTGAGGAGCAGGACACCACGCCAGTGACCCGGGTTTGGGAACGGACTCAGACTGCCAGGGGTCAGTGGAGGGGGAGGGATTGAGCATCCGGAGGACTGCTGTCTCTTCCTGGGATGGGTTAGGGGACTTGCACCAATCCTTAGCGACCCCTGATGGAGATCAGGGACCTTGCAGGGTAGCGGTGCCGTAATTAGGGGGTGGAGCAGCAGCAGACGTCGGCACATCAGTGCCCGGACGTCATTGCACGTCCATGCTCCAGGGAGCAACCACAATCAAAATACTCTGGAGGACCAGGGAGGCAATGAGGGCTCCAGGAGCCTAGCCCACATCCCCAACGCCAGATCATCCCTCCACCGGCTCTCCCGAGTCCACCCAACCAGGACTGACCCTCTAATCTCAGAAAGGCCACCAGGTAGGTGAAGTGGGAGGCAGGCCCTCCCCTGGGGGATGATTCATAGGGCTGGAAGGTCCTTGGGAGGGGGGCACTCAGCAGTCTCATTCCTGGAGGAGGGGTATCTCGGCAGGGAGTAGAGGTGACAGCTGAGTGTGCACCTCTGAGAGATGCCCTGGTCCTCCAGAGCAGTAAAAAGACTACAAAAAACCAAAAAAACACTGTCCCTGTTAGTGAGTACCAGGCTCAGCATTGCCCCATTACAAGTGAGCTCCCTGACTAGTTGCCTGAGGAATGCCCCCTGCATTGTTAGGGTTGCACAAAGGAGGTTATGACTCTAGTTTCTTAAAAGTAAGAACATAAGGACATTTATTGCAAAGAACGATGTTAATGCATTGTGGGGGTTCCACAGCTACACAATGAAGGAAAGAGCAGACCCAGTGGCGTGGAGGGCTGAGGCATTCGTGCCTTACCTGCTACCATGCCGGCGACCCATGTTTGTGGTACAAGGGGGTTGCTAGGGGTCAGCTGGGGGGAAGGATTGAGCATCTGGAGGACAGCTCTCCTCTCCCAGGGAGGGGTGGGAATGGAATCCGCTGCTTGCCTGGCCCCTAGCGATGGCTGGGGGATGGCGCAGAGGTCCCACAGACATGGAGCGGATGCGGGGCAGACGTCTGGCGTGCGTTGCATGGAAGTGAGCGTGGCTCGGCTGTTGGCGTCATTGCACACCACCGCACCACACTCAGAAACAGGAAGAAAAATGGGAAAATCCCGACCAGTGGGATGATGCTGGCCCCCGCAAGCACTGCACCCAGCCAGCTGGCACCTTGTGGGGGAAAAAAAAGCCAGAGGTGAGTTGGGTAGATGCTGGGGTGATGAAGCTGGGAGAGCTGGGGGAAGGGGGGCTAGTCAGGAGGGAGAGAAAGATAGCAGCAAAAAAAAAATGGAGGGAAAGGTTTTTTATTTATTTTATTCTTTGGTAAATGGGTAAGACCCGATAGGCATGATGCCTGTTTTCAGGAGCAACCCAGGAGCACTGGGGAGGTGAAGTCACTTGCTCAAAGTCAGACAGTATGCAAGTGGAGGTTGTGGGAATCAAACGCAGGTCTGCTAGATGTACCAAGCTCATTCACAGCTCATTACTCTTAACTCTAGGCTATATTGCCAGCAGGGTTTACCCTAACACCCATCCCCTTTCCTATCATTTAGCCTAGTGACCCCCAGACTAAGTTACAGGTCTGGGCCCATGCCGACACAGATCTGCTGCTTTAGTCTACAGATCTGGGGCCCTGTGCCCAGAAAGATATGACTTATCTCTGGGCCCTGCACAAAGAATGTAATAAATTGTCTTCTGCCTCGTACAGGGCCCTGTGCAAAAAAAAATAAGACTGATCTTATATTTTGTACAGGGGCCCACAGGTCCTTGCACAAAGAAAGTTATGACTGGTGCTGCAGGCCTACATACAATAAACACCAGACTGGTGGGATACGACTCTAGATCTGTAGCTTGAAGTAGCAGACCCATTGGGCGAAGCCCACAAACATGTAGCTTGGCCTTGGATCATGAGGCTAGGGGCTGAGGGACGAGGCTGGGCGTTGGGGCTGAAAAAAACTTAATGCCACGTTTCCCTCCTTTTGTGGCTTAGGAGCCCAAACAATGCATTAACGTCATCTTTTGCAACACGGACAAAGGTTGCTGCAATCTGGGAAGTATTTTTAAAATCCAAACTTTTTTAAGATGTATTTTGCATAACTGCAAAGAGGCTGAGGGACTGGACTGGGGATTGGGGTTGAAAAACTTTAATGCCAAATTTCCCTCCTTTTGTGGCTTAGGAATCCTAACAATGCATTAACTTCATTTCTTTTCAAAGAATATTATAAACTGGCATTGGAAAAATCCACAAACGTGATTAGTTGAAGCATGTTACATGACCATGAATTAACTCTGTATAAATGCATAGTGAGGTGGTGAATCTCTTTCTCCTCCCGAAAAACAAAAACTACTTGGAGCCATTTCATAAGTGTGGTAAGCCCCCTCCAGGGTGCGCATCACAGGATTTGTTATTTTCTGTTTAGATTTCTTTCCCCATCTGACGGGGCTGGCAGGCAGCTTCGGCCCCTCCCTTGGAGGGGCTGGTTCACCGGTCCCCAGACTCTCCCATGCCTGACCCTCTCAGTAGGTCCCACATGGGTTGCCCCCCCTCTGTGGCAGGGCTGAGGTGAAGGGAGTCAACTTTCCCTCCCCCTAAGAGACCAACGTCTAGACTCCGGGGGGCCAGCACGGGCGCTGTGGGGGCCATCATGGAGCCTGCCAGCACCAGTTTCACTTTTTTTCCCCTCCCTTCCCCTTGCTGAGGCTGCTTGGGTACACGTGGAGGCACGTGCACGCAGTGATCCGTGGCACCCTCCCAACTCTTGTCGCTCATGTCTACACTATCCTCAGGCCTCCACCCAGGGGCAACCCTGCAGCGGTCGTGACTGGGTCCCCACCCAGGAGAGGAGAGCTACCTAGCGGCCATTCAATCCATCTCCCAGCCTCCCCCTCCCTCCTGCCTACCCCCGATGACCAAGGCTCGTTCCTGAATCCGGGTCACCGGCGTGACGCAAAGTGTGGCATCCAGTGCCTCAACCCTCAGCACCACCGGGCCGCATCATAGGATTTTAATACACTTCCCAGAGGCATAGGGACACTCGGCCTTGTGCCTTATTACACCCCAGGGTGTGCATTAAAACCTTATAATGCACACCCTGTTGTAGCTTATTACTTACATATATATTCTTTTAAGCAAATCTGGGAAGTATTTTAAAATCCAGACTTTTTTGAAAGATGTATACTGCAAAGCTGGCCTCGTGACGCTGAGGATTGTGGCACTGGACGCCACACCTCGTGCTACGCCGGCAACCTGGGTTTGAGAACAAGTCTGGGCTGTCGGGGGTCGGCGGGGGGGCGGGAGGTGGATTGAGCAGCCGTTTATGTACAGTTTTGCTGAGTATCTGTCCCAAATCATATGCCTTTTTGTTAACATTATCATTCTAATCTGTAGCATTTATTTATTTATTTAAGAGTTTCACCAGGAAAGCATACTGAGCAGAGTACTGCTCGATTCCTGATGTGACCTGGGGAAGGGGGGAAAGGATGAAAACATATAAAGCAGATAGTACATAGTACCAACGAAGCATAAAATAGGTTACATCTTGATCAATGATAAACATGTATGAGAAAACGAGTTAATTTAGTATAGGCTACTGAGTAGTGTCTCTTATTGTTTAGGAGACAGATCTGTGTACCACCTATTTAGAGATTGGATGAGTCATCTGACAACAATCTGATTTGTTTGTTATGGGGGGCAGCATTTAGAGAGGATGTGTACAAAATGGAAATTTGTGGCTACACTCCTGATCAGCACTGCAATTCCAGAACTTCCCCAGAAGTAAACCTCGCTGCTTGAAACGGCAGCAAAATAACTATCGAATAAATCTGCTGAAAGCCTTGATGAAGCTGTACTCAAACCAAATAGATATGGACACTCTCAATTTTGAGCCTTACAAAGCTGCCAGTAAGCTCCAAGGAAATTGCTGATTGGCTGATGATAAACACTGACATCTTCAGCAGCCTAGGCAACGAGCAGGGCAACCAAGACCATAGCAACAAAAGGTGCGACCTGGTTGGTTTACAGAAAGTACATACAAAAAAATAGCCCAATAGGAACATTTGTCTTTGAGAAGCCACTCTATTGGCTGATGCCTGAATGGAAGCGACCTTTGTCCTCAACCCAGCTCAAAATAAGGAAATCAGAAGAGACTCCTGTAGACCGTAAATGTCTGTAGGCATTGCAGTATGAGGCCAGAGAGCACTGTGCAGTCAGCACTGTTGTACGTTCAAGGGGCGGTGAGTAAACAGAGCACTGTGAGAAGCAGTAGGCATTGAGAAGCTATTTCAGCTACATTTTAAGATTTTATTTAAGAAAAAAAAATGTTTACTTGTTCAGTATAAGGTGAATGTCTTTTGGAAATGCATTGGTTCTTTAAACAAGTCTTTAAATATGTGCCTCACTACATGATAATAGTTATGAGTAATAAATTCCTGACAGAAGTCCAGTTTTAAATGCCTGCTACACAAATTTCACTAACTGGCCTGTCCTTAGAAGAACAGCCCTGAATAGCAAAGCCCAATTATACTGACTCTACTAAGCTAAAAAATTCTGAGAAAAATGTGTCATTATAGAGGTCTATTTTAAATTATTAACACAAACTGAAGTACAGTCACTCTCAGATCTCTAAGGAGCCGTGACCCCACTGGCCAGGTAGCCTTCAACTGCACTTTATAAATGACTGCTGATGTACAGTAGTGGGAAACCCCCTCCCCCACATCTCTGGAAGGTCTGGGAATTGACACTGTAACTGGAAGAGAATCTCATTCTGGATGAAGCCTGACTGGGATTCATCCAGAATGAGATTCTCTTCCAGTTACAGTGCCATGGATCACGAACAAAGAGTCTGCCTCACTGTGCACAGATTTATCTAAAGCTTTGGGTACATTTGCTAGTTTACTGCATATTCAGGGACTTAATGACTCTGCAGTTAGTTGAAATACTGTAGTTCCAAAACTATTTATGTGAAAGAAAAACTATGTAACTGTAAACCGACACTAATCTGAATGTTTGTTGATTTGATTTCTTGAAATTTTGGAATAACAACCTTTGAGTCAGAGACTCCTCTACAAAAGCTCCACGTCAGAATGGTTCACATGTTGCGAAAGACAAAATACAAAGTGCATTAATTAAATACAAAATATATACAATGTAGTAATAAATTGCTTATCCAGCTGTTCAGCAAGAGGTCCCACCAAGCTCGATACTGGGGCCTGTGTTGTTTGTTCTTAGTATACGGTTGGGGGGTAACATGCTAATGCCATGCTTCACTAATATGCAGCTGACACTGTTCTCTATCCAAGGGCCTTGCTAGTCAAGCAGTGGCCCTCACTAATTTCCAGCTGGCCATTATTATGTATAAAAATGCCATTGAAATGCAGCCCCTTTGACTTCAATGGGGCACGCCCCCTCGCTCTCCCTGGTCACACGTCATTACATGCCTGAGTGCAGGGGCATGTCAGAGCAGTTGGGAAGTGGAAGGGATTGACGGGGCCACCTTGTCTTGCCGAACTACGACCCCTTCCACAGAAACACTGTCTGTGTAAAAACTTCTAAAATGTACCAGGCAAGACAATCACTGGCATCAGCTGTCTTGATGTGTGTGTGTGTGGGGGGGGGGATATCCTTGTAATTCCTTAAAAAAGAAAATCGGGGACAAGTGGCCAAAATTTACAAACACAGAATCATAGACCATGATGACAGAAAAAGAGCAAGGGTCCACAGAGTCTGCCCAAAGTTGCCCAGGAACTTGTGTCTATTTGGGGACCCCCCCCATCAGCTTATCCTTCCTCACCCCTGTACTTAGAGCAGAGCTTCTTGTTGTGCCCTTACTCTGTCCCACCTGGGCTTGAAGCCCTCCACGGTCTTGGCACCCACTACCTCGGCAGGCAGACTGTTCACTGGCTCCACCACCCTTTCGGTAAAATACTACTTCCTCAAGTCCCTCCGGAAGTTCTCCCCCCCCCCCTTCAGTACTGAAACCAAGGCAGGGGCGAGGACCCAGTTGGCTGCTTTCCAGGATGGTAAGGCTCAGCTGGGGAGGTGTCAGGAGGAAGGGTAACTGGAACAGGTGGGGAGGGGTTGGAGTTTCAAATGGCACCTGAGGGTGCCAGGGCAAGGGTATAAGCAGAGGGAGAAGGGGATTTGGTTCCAGGGTGAGGTATTTCAATAGGAAAAGGCAGATTGACCAGCCGGGGGGGGGGGTAGGAGAGGAGTGGCAAAATTGCGTTGGTTCCTGGAACAGAGGGAACAGGAATCAGGATGGGGGGAGGAGTTGGGAGCAAAGAGGGAAGAGGGAAGGGAGCCAAACCATTATTTGGATATGAAGGAGGTACAGTGAGCCTGGCAACAAGAGGGCAGAGAGAGGATGGATAGGGATGAATACAATGAACAGTGGTGTGTTGTAGCAAAGTGGCACAAGAAGTTGCAGAGGGTGTCCAATCTGGTGCAGGAAGTAGAAAGGGCGATGCCTCAGACCCCATCCGCGTAGCTGTAGACAGGGAGCACCATTTTGGCAACAAGCTCCCTGTGGACATGCAGCGATAAGCAATCTTTGTTGTGGTACAGGGCACTAAGCTTGGGACGGAGCTTGGGACGGAGCTTGGCATGGATGGCATCAATGTGGGCTGAGACGTCAAACTTACTATCAAGCCACACTCTAAGGTACTTGAAGGACTGGACGGTTCGAGATGCTTGCCATCCAGAGTGGAGAAAATGGGGGGCAGTGAGTCTGGCCAGTTTGACTGGTTCCAAAGGTCATATACACTGTTTTTTTAGTGTGGACTCTGAGTTAGTTGGATTGTAACTAGTGCAGTACATTGTCAAAGTCCTGCCAGACACATCTGAAGAAATGGTAACATTAGCGCAACAGTTCTGCCATAATGTTTGGCTTAATGTAACAGGCATTTTCTGAAGGAGAGCTAGACTCTTAACACTAACGTTTCGCATTAGTTTATGTTTGAATACCTACTCGTTTTTTATTTTTTATTTACTTGTAAATTGGACAACCTTTGAGCTAAGAGCTCATTTGCAAAGGTTCTACATCAAACATTGTAACAAATGTACTGTATTTGGATACAGGCAACACAGATGAGCGTTTGTCAATACAGTTAGTACATTGGATACATGCAGCTCAAGTGAGCATTGTTGAAGCAACAATAATTAAATATACAATGCAAGTTATGCTTTAATAAATAAATCAGTTGATTACTGTAGATGCAAAGAGAAGAACAAGACAGGATGATGTTACAGGCAATCACAAGGATGACTCTCAAGGGGGAAATGCTTCAGGTGGGGGACTGGAACCTCCCAGACATACACGTCTGGTCCATCCCAGAGGCAGCTTCGGCCAGGAGCAGGGGGATTCTGGAGACACTACAGGGGGTCTTCCTGCAGCATTTGGTCAAAGAGCCAACTAGGGGAAACAACTTACTGGATGTGGTCTTAACGAATGGTGAAAGTGTGGAGGAGGTAGTGGTGGGGGAGAAGCTGGGAAACCATGACCACAGGACCGTCCGGTTCAAGACGAGAGCAGTGAGGGAGGCGCACCAACAAACACAATGGTGCTGGACTTCAGGTGCGCAGACTTCGACATGATGAGAAGGATAGTGAGGGAGGAGATGGAGGGGATGGAAAAAATGAACGATGGGGAAGAGTTATGGGGAGTGATTAGGGACCGGGTGAGGGAGGCCACGCATATGTGCGTTAGGAAGGGTACAAGATGCAGGAGACCACTCTAGTTCACTAGGGAAGTCACAAGAGTGGTTGGGGGCAGGAGGAGGGCTTTCAGGGAATACAAGAGAACACAAAAGGAAAGGGACAAAGAGGTTTATAGGGAAATGAGGCTAGCAGGGAAGGTAATGAGGGCAAAGGCCAACACTGATGAAAGAATAGCAAAACAGGCCCTAGATGGGACAAAACATTCTTTAGATATGTGGGAGAAAGGAGGAAGACTGGACAGGGGGTTGCAAGGCTGTGGGGTGAGGGTGCAAAGCCATTGGAAGAGGACTGGGAAAAAGCAGAAGAACTAAATAGGTACTTTTGCTCTGTATTTATTACAGGGGGCCCAAGTTAAGGAGGTGGCATGGGGGTGGACACGAGTCCTTTCGGTGCAGAAAGGGGTACGGGAGGAACTTGACTAGCTGCAGGTGGACAAGGCCATGGGACTGGACGGGTTGCATTCGAAAGTGATCTGGGAACTGAGAGAGGAACTGGCTGCCCCATTGACGAGGCTGTTCAACCTATCTTTGGAAGCTGGCCGGTGACACTGAGGGTTGAGGCATTGGACGCCACACCTCGTGCCATACTGGCGACCCGGGTTCAGGAACAGACCCGGGCTGCTGGAGGTCGGCAGGGAAGGGAAGGGATGGATCATCCAGAGGACATCTCTCCCTTCCCTGGGGTGGGATCGGGGTCTTGCACTGCTCTCTAGTGGCTCTTGGGGGCACTCATGGGCGTGGCAGAGCTGCGGTGCTGGCAGAGCAGGGAGGAGCGGTGACGGACACCGGCATGTTGTGCCATGGCGTCATTGCCGTCCATGCTCCTGTGGGAAAACAAATATGAAAATCCCTGGAGAACCGGAGAGCAAGAGGGTCTCAGGGATCTGGTCCCATCCCCAATGCCAGGCCACTGCTCCAGTAGTCCCCAGGCACCACTCACACAGGACAGACCGTCTAATTTCAGAAGGTGACGCCAAGGTAGGTGAGGTAGGCCCTCTCCGGGGGGGGGGGGTGATCCGGGGAACTGTGAAGTCCTGGTGGGGGGACCACTGGAGGAAGGGTCTCTGCAGGGAGTACTGTAGAAGGACCAAGATCGCATAGGCACTTCCAAGAGATGCCCTGGCCTGAAGGTGTATAAACAGAGTCCACAAAAATAAAAAACTGTCTCTGGATTCCGGAAGGGTGCTGGAGGACTGGAAGAAGGTGACCGTGGTACTGATACAAAAGAGGGCAGGAGCAGGGGTTGAGGGAAAACTGCCGCCCGGTCAGTCTCACAGCAGTGGTGTGGAATGTCATGGAAACACTCATCAGGGAGAGGGTGACGGACTACCTGGAGGAGAATGGGCTGATGGACGACAGACAGCATGAGCTCACAAAAGGAAAATCACACCAGACCAATCTGATTGACTTCTTTGACTGAGTGATGCAGGCAATTGACCCGAGGGGGTGGTGGACGTGGCCTACCTGGACTTTATCAAGGCCTTCGACACCATACCCCATAGAAGACTGGTCAACAAGCTGAACAGTATGGGGGTGGGGGACAAAATAGTTATTTGGGTAGAAAACTGGTTGATGGATAGAAGCCAGAAGGTGGTTGTAAATGGGGTGCACTCCAGGACAGGGAGGGTGATGAGCGGGGTCCCGCAAGGGTCAGTCCTGGGACTGCTTCTTTTCAATATCTACCATCAGCAATATAGCGGTAGGACTGAAGGGGAAGGGCAGCCCTATTTGTAGATGATACCAAAATCTGCAATAGTGTAGACTCTGCAGAGGGTGTTGAGGACATGAGGCAGGACCTGAGGGCACCGAAAGTGTGGGCAGAGGCTTGGCAACTTAAATTCAGTATCAAAAAGTGTGCAAGTCATGCTCCTGGGGCACAGGAACCTGAAGGCAGGGTACACACTTGGGGGGAATCATGGTTACGGAGCAGGAGAGGGATCTGGGGATAATAGTGTCTAGTGACCTCAAGGTAGGAAATCAGTGTAGCAGGACGGTGGGAAGAGCTTACAGGATGCTGGCATGTATAGGCAGGGCAATCCCTAGCAGAAGCAGGGAGGTCATGATGCCCCTGTACCAAGCCATGGTAAGACCTCACCTCGAGTATGGAGTCCAGTTCTGGAGGACTTACCTGCACAAAGACGTAGATATGATTAAAAGGGTTCAGAGAAGAGCAACAAAGATGATTCAGGGGATGAAGGGCAAACCGTAGGAATGGAGGTGTAGGGAATTGGGACTCTACACACTGGAGACTAGAAGGGAGATAGGGGACATGATAGAAACCATTAAATACGAACATACAAAATTTGCCAGCAGATAAAGGCCTAGAGGTCTCTCAAGTCTGCTCAAATGTGCAGCTAGCACCCCTTATTCTGCAGCTGCCCCTCCCTTCTGCCCTTCCCCTTCATTAACCCTCCCCCTTGTCCTGCCCCATCCTTGTTTGAAGTAGTCCACCGTTCTACTGCATACCACTTCAGCAGGTAACGCATACCACCCAGCCACCACCCTCTCTGTCAAAAAGTGTCTCCTCATCTGCCTCCTGAACCTTCCTCACTCCAGTCTCACATCTTGGCCCCTGGTGGCCCTCCCCTCCCTTACTTTGAACAGCCCCTCTGTACCTGTCTTGTTTATTCCTTTCATGTATTTAAAGGTTTCAATCATGTCACCCTGTCTCTCCTCTCCTCCAGTGAGTACATGTTCAACTCCTTCAACCTCCTCTTGTATGATAAGTCCCCCAGCCCCTTGATCATCTTTGTCGCTCTGCACTGCACCCCCTCCAGTAACTTAATGTCCCTCTTCAGATACAGGCGCCAGTACTGCATGCAGTACTCCAGGTGCGGTCTAACTAATGACCTATACAGTGGCAGAATCACCTCCTCCCTCCTCGAGGATATACCCCTTGCAATACAACCCAGCATTTTGTTGGCCTTTGCAGCTGCCTTCCTACATTGTGCGAGTTGTTCATTGATCCTGTAATGGCACACCCAGATCCTTCTCCTCCTCTGTCTGGGCTAGCTGCACTCCCCCTAGCTAGTAACTCCTCCGTGGGTTCTTCATCCCAAAATGCAGCACCTTGCACTTTTTGGCATTAAAGCCTAGTTGCCAGGTGTCTGACCAGGTTTCAAGCTTTGCCAGATCATCCTGCAACCCCTGCCATCCCCCTAGGTCATCCACCACCGCGCCTACCTTGGTATCATCAGCAAACAAACTGATCTTGCTCTTGATGTCCCGTGGTATGTCTGAAATGAATGTCCTAAACAACACTGGTCCCAACACCGAGCCCTGTGGAACACCGCTCATCACTGCACTTGGGTGTGAGAGCTCCCCACCCACCACCACCCTCTGTTGCCTTCCCTGCAGCCAGTTTCCTACCCATCTCACCAGCTTTACACCCGCCCCTGTGGCTACTAACTTCCTTCCCAGCCTTCCATGTGGCATTGAGTTGAATGCCTTACTGAAGTCCAGATACAGGACATCCACTGCATGGCACCTGTCCAGTTGCCTAGTTACCCAGTCATAGAACTCGACCAGGTTGGTTTGGCAGGATCTGCCACGTATGAAGCCATGCTGTCTGCTGTCCTGTAGTCCTTTGACCTCTAGGAAGGCCACCAGCCTCTCCTTCAGGATAGTCTCCATTAGCTTACCCATGATGGATGTGAGGCTCACTGGTCTGTAGTTTCCCGGTTCATCCTTGGGGCCACTCTTGTGGAGGGGCACCACATGAGCCATCCTCCAGTCCTGAGGTACACACCCCGAATGTAGTGAGGCATTAAATAGGTCTGCCAAAGGTCCTGCAAGGACCTCTGCCAGCTCCTTCAGTACCCTGGGGTGGATGCCATCTGGGCCTGGCACCTTGTCCACCCTCAGTGCCTTCAACCCCTCTCGAACTCTGCTCTCCATGATTTCCCCATCTGTCACCACTTCCCACCCTGCTTCTGCCATTTCTCCCACCTTGGAAATACATCAAATAGGTAAACCGAGTGTGCTCAGGACATTTATTTCACATGAAGGAAGGCACCAAAATGAGGGGGCATGGGTTGAGACTGCAGGGAGGGACTACAGAGGTAATGTGAGAGGACGTTTCTTCACTGAGAGTGTGGTGGAGGCATGGAACAGGCTTCCAAAGGAGGTGTTGGGGTCTGAAACAGTGTCACGCTTCAAGAGAGCATGGTACAGGCACATGGGATTACAGGGTGGTGGACTGGGTGCTTGCAGGGAGGAGGGAGGAGTAGTGGGAGGGAAAAGAGGCAGACTAGATGGGCCAAGAGGTCCTGTTCTGCCATCAGGTTTCTATGATTCCCAGGTTATTTCAGAAGGAAGAGGGGGATGGTGGGAGCGGAAGGCAAGGTTGCATGGGGCAATGGTGGACTGGGGAGTGGGAGAGGGAGCGTTAACTGGACGGCCAGGCTCAGGTTAGGATTAGAATCTCCATCTCCATCCTTCCCCCCCTATCCAAAGCCTTAGAAAAAATAGTAAACACTCAGCTCTCGGAATATCTTACTAACTACAGCCTCCTTTGTCCGGAGCAACACGGGTTTCACCCTGGCCATAGCACATCCACTGCCCTTCTGGAATTCTCCCACCACATTCACTCTGCACTAGACAAAGGTCATCTTGCAGGGGCGGTCTTTATAGACCTGTCCAAGGCCTTCGACACGGTGTGCCACCCCTGCTACTAAACTCCCTCAGTACACTAGGTCTTAGCCGGCCCCTGAAGTGGTTCTAAGCTACCTACACAACAGGTCCCAAAGAGTCAAACTAAATGGGACCCTCTCCTCCTACCTTCCGGTATACTCGGGTGTCCCCCAAGACTCCATCCTTGGCCCGACCCTTTTCAGCCTATTCCTGAACACCCTCTCCAGCTCCTGTTCCAGTAAAATATTACTCTATGCTGATGACGCTGTTATCCTTGCATCACACCCTGACCCACTCCCACTCCAAAGCATGCTGCAAAGCGCCTTCCTCCAAACCGAAAAGTGGTTCAATAATCACTGCCTAGTCCTGAACCTAAAGAAAACTAAGTCCATGCTATTTTCTCATCGGCAAAACAATGCCAGAGACTTCCCCCTCCACATCACCACCAGCACGCCCCTCCCTCTGGAGCAGGTTACATCCTATAAGTACCTGGGCATCACCTTTGACTCCGGCCTTACTTTCCACGCCCACCTTAAAGCTCTGTCATCTGCAATGAACTCCAGGATCGGTCTTCTCTACCGCCACAAAGACTGTCTCTCTGAACCCGCCTTAAAACTAGCCATCACCTCATCGGTATTATCGCTGGCCGACTACGGTCTCCCTGTCTACGCTGCTGCTGATGCCTCTGCCTTATCCAAAGTCCAGACCTCTATCAATAAAGCATATAGGCTCCTTACTGGTGCCCACAGCAGAACCCACACCTGTTTGCTATACTCCGCCACAAAAATACTCACTCTTGAGGAAAGACTGATTTATCAAACCTGCCTACTGGCCAAAAAATCCTTGTCAGGTCTCTGCCCTCCTGGGGTCTCTGGACCTTTGCAGCGGGCTGCTAGGTCCCTGCCAACCCGGTACGCCGCCGCAGCCACCTTCAACGTTCCCAGAGCGAGGACCTCTCGCTACCAAAGATCTTTCCATCACCAAGCCCCGTCCTGGTTTAACTCCCTTCCTGAAACTATCTCCAAGATCCCTGGTATTGGCCGCTTCAAAATTGCCCTTCGCCAGCATATTATTGACAGCCGATGTTGTAAATGCTTGTAGCTGCCCCACGCCGGTCCCTACTGCCTCTATGCCGGTCCCTACTAACCTTTTTCAAGCCCTCACACGGTCTTATATATCTACATATTAGCTTGGACATGCCCAATTATGAATAATGTATCTATTATTGTTTTACCAATGTTAGTACCTATTAACTTGTGACTTGGTGTCAAATTGAGTCTCTTGTTCTTACCAATGTTAGTACCTTCCAAAGTTTAATCCAGCAGCCTCGCTGTCTGCTCTCCAAGTGTATATTTTTTTTATGTATCTAACCTGTTTCGTCATTTCCCTGTCCTAACCTCACACTTTTGTTGTCTCCCCTTTTTGGAGTACCTTTGTAAACGAAGTCTTTGACTAAAGGTTGTAAATCTGATCTCTACAATAAATAAATAAAAGAATAGGCACTTACAGGAGGAGTCTTGGGTGAGTTCCTTCTTGAGGGCAGTCTTGAACTGAGACATTTTGGTTGCTCAGAGATGGATACTCTCCTGCATCACAAATCTGAGATTTGGGAGAGACAGTTGAAATTATTTCTGAGGCACAATCAGGGACGTCCATGAAAATCCGGGACAGTTTTATTTATTGAGATTTTTGGAGAGTACCTTTGAGCACAAGTGCTCATTTACAAAGGTTCCATATCAATGGCAAAATAACAAAGAAAACAATATAAGTATTTATAAGCAATTCCATAGGAATGTTGTCGAATTAGGCACAATACATACAAGACAATGTCAAATACCTACAGAACTGTACATACAAATCACAGCAGATTGATGAGTAAAACAGTCACAAAATCAGCACACAGGGAAAACAAATTTTGAGGTTTTAATGGTTGCAAATGCAGTGAGCTACAAAGGTGTACCACAAGCCTAATTGTTCTCTCTCTTATCCCCCTGTCTTATCAACACTAGGACCGTCCATCCCCTTATCCTTCCTTTCCCAACCGTGGATAGGAGCTCACTACCCTGGGTTGTGACATCCTACCATGCCCCGTACTTTATAGCATTCAATCCCGGGGCTCACACATACTCCTTTTCTCCATCCACCTTCTTTACATCTCGTTTTACCAACTCCTCTCTGTGCACTGTGCCCTTCTAGCCTTTCTCCCCTACCTCCCTCCCTCCCCCCATCTTCGCCTCTACCAGGTGTGTGTGTGTGTGTGTGTGTGTGTGTGTGTGTGTGTGTGTGTATATATATATATATATTTTTTTTCTTCCTTTACTTCCTCCTGCAACCTTAGATAACCTGCTTTATCTTCCTATAGACACTTCTATGTATGTAAATACCCTGTAATCTGTACACTATCTGTATAATTCTATGTACATATGAACCTCTTTTTCTTCCTCTCTGTAAACAGTATTATCTGTATTGCCTTGTAAATACCTGTGTTGACCTGTATATACAATTGTTCATGCTCCACCCAAGTCCATCTAGCAAATGAGCTTCTGCTCAATGATGAACGCCTGGTTAAATAAAGGCTTGATTGATTGATTGATTGATTGATTCATTGACAAAGATTTCCTGAACTGTTCAAACTTGGGGAGATTCAGCAACGTATCAGGCAGTTCGTTTAGCCAGTTTAATTTATTTACAATTTGTTAACGGGGAAAGGCACACTGAGCCATGGCTCGATTCCAGGTGTGACCCAGGGACATGAGCAAACATTTACAGTACAAGATGAGGAAACAATTTATACAATAGCAGAATAACAGAGTTATCAACGGTCATTTACATGGAATGAATTAGATATGGATAGCCACCGACTTATACATATTTACATATTTTACACATTGTACATAAGGAAAACAGAGAGGAGTTATAATGAGGGTGCGACAGGGGGAGGAGGTGTGGGAGGTGGGAACAGAGTGAGGTGTGGCAAGGGAGGGGAAGTGGATAAGAGGAACAGATGCAGGGGGTGGGTGATAGATTTGAGTTGTTGTTTGAAAGCCAAGAGGGAGCGGAATTCACGGAGGGGAGCGGGTAGTTGATTCCAGAGGTGAGAAAGCAGGTACGAGAAAGCAGAGACATTGGTCGATGAGTGCCATTAGGGGATGGAGAAAGAGCGGGGGTGCCAGGATCTAAGGGTGTAGGTGGGAGTGGGTGCAGAGGAGATGAGTGAGGAGACATATGGAGGGAGGAGGATGAGACAGAATTTAGCCGTGACTATAAGTGAGTGAATGTGCCACCTGTGAGAGAGGGGATGGAAATTTAAAGAGGAAAGGAGAGAGCAGTGATGGGTGTGTGGAAGGGAGTTTGTGGCAAATCTGCAAAAAGAGTTGAGTAGGGTATCAAGCTTAGAGAGTGAAGAGGCAGGGGCTGTGGCGTATATAATGTCCTCATAGTCGAAAATAGGGAGGACAGTCTTGTGAACTAGGTCGCGGCGGATATGTAGGGGGATGGTGTGTTTGTTGAGAAAGAGCACGCCTAGCTTTGGGTGTAGCTTTGAGCAGAGGGAGTCAGTGTGGACAGAGTAGTTGAGGTGTTGGTCTAGCCAGAGGCCAAGGTATTTGTAGGAGGTGACGGTGTCGAAGGTATAGGTATCCAAGATTGCGAACTTGGGGGGGGGAGGGAGTTTGGCCAATTTCTGTGGGGAGACGAAAATCATGGTGACTTTTTTTTTTTTTGGCATTCAGTTTTAGGGAGTTATCTATGAACCATGCTAGTATGTGGTTGAAGCTAGACTGGAGAGGTGATTGGAGTGAGTCAGAGGTGGGGCCAGAAATGTAAAGGATGGTGTCATTAGCGTAGAGCGAAGTGAATATTAGATTAAATGCAGACTGAGAGGAGATTGTTTATAAAAACTGAAAAGAGGATAGGGCCAATGATGGAGCCTTGGGGGACACCTGATAGAATGGGGGGCAGAGTTGCCTACTAATACAGATTGTTGCTGGTTGCAGAGGTAAGATTTGAACCAGAGGACAGTGGAGGAAGCAATGCCCACAGCGTGCAGTTTCTGGAGAAGGAGAGGATGGGAGATGGAATTAGAAGCCTTGGCAAGGTCCATAAATATTGCTGAAGTGAGGTATCCTCCGTCCATTGCAGAGAGGATATAATCTGTAATGCATACAAGGGAGGAAATTGTGGAGTGTTCTTTTGGGTTTTCGTTTTTTTTTTTTTTTTTTTGCTGAAACCAGACTGGTAGTCAGAAAAAAAGTTGGTTGAGTTGAGGAACTTGGCCAGTCTGGAGAGGACTAAAGTCTCCTGAGGTTTTGCCAGGGAGGGGAGCACAGAAATTGGGCAGTAATTTCCAGGGGATGAGGGGTCACCTTCTTTATGCAATGGGATGATGTTGGCCAGTTTCCATTGTTTTGGGACTATGTTGGTGAGGAAGGAGAGGTTAATTATGTGAGATATGGGAAAGGCTATAGTAGGGGCGGATAGGCACAGGAGCTTGGGATGTATGCCATCAGGGCTGGACTTGTGTAGATTTAGAGTGCAAAGGGCATGAAAGATTTCCTGGGGTGTGGTGGGGTGGAGGCTAAACACATTGGGGGGGGGGACAGGACTGTCAGGTAGTGCACAGGATGTGAAGGAATTGTTAAATATGTCAGCGACTGAGGTAGGGTCCAAAACAGAGGACCCGTTTAGCAAGAGTGTGGGGGTTGTTACCTGGCTGGTGGGGTTTATGAGTGATTTGACTGTGCTCCAAAAGGATGAGGGGTCATGGCAGGATGAGAGGTTTGTTTTTAAAGTACTCAGATTTAACTTAGCGTATTGCCTTAGTGCAGGAGTTTCTGAGCTTACGATAGTGGTGGAGGTCAGAGGTGACATTGGTGTATCTAAATTTTAACCAAGCTTTGTTGAAAGCTTTGCAAAGAAATAGGATATGGGGGGGATCCAGGGTAGGTGGAAACACCTGACCTTGGTGGTGCGGAGAGGGGCATGGAGGTTCCAGATACCAGCCAGGAATGGATGGAGGAGAAGTGCATGAGGGCCTGGTTAATGTCTGAGGCCAAGAAGACAGGGTACCAGTCTGCCAAATTTAGGTCAGTATGGAGAAGGCGGGGGTTTAGTTTGTGAGTCGAGTGATAACTGAGATATTTGGGGAGGTGAACTTTTCTGGTGCAATAGGTGAAGCAGTGGTTGCTGATAACTTCGTTTAGGACAATGCTGGCAGATATACGGTGGGGATGGGAGCAGAGGATCCAGTCGAGGAAGGCATAATTGGTGGAATGTGGGTTGTTGCGGGTTGGTTCAGTTAATAGCCTTAAGAGATTTCATGACTCAACAGAGGTTCTGATGTGAGAGGAGGAAGGCGAGAGTCAGTCAATGTTGAAATCCCCCATCATGAGTAGCTCTTTGCTGGAGGAGAGGGAAACAATTGAGCTGAGACATGAGAGGCGGGATTCAAGGGCTGGATTTGGGGCAGCATAAAGGGTGCCAATGTAGATAGGGGTAGTGGATGGTAGGGAGAGAAACAAGGAGGATCTTGTGGGATTTTGGGAACTTTTTTGGAGAGAGATGGAGCTGGGGAGGGAGCTACGGACATACATGGGGACTCTGCTACCCTGCTTACCTTTATCCTGGTGGTAAAGTGTGAAATTTGGAAGGGCAAGCTGGGTTTCAGGGGTGTGAGAGGAAAGCCATGACTCCTAGGTTTCATAGGTTCTTACAGAGCATAGAAGACCAAAGTCCATATAGCTCGCACATTATACTGACTATACCCTTGAATCCCAGTTGATAATAAGTGTTGGTCCAGTTTGGTTTTAAACTCCTTCATATTTAAACTGGCAACTGCTTCTACTGGTAGACTGTTCCAGACTGGCACAACTCTCAGATTAAACCAATGCTTTCTTTTCAGGGCATGAAAACTCCCCCTGATAACTGTAGAGGGAATACCACATACTGGTATTTTTCCCTGCTCTATTTCTTTTTGATTGGAACATATTTTTTAATTGTGTTAGAGATTTTATACTCCAGCGTTTCCCGCATCTGGCACAGTGTCAGCTGCCCAAAGTCGGTCTCCCATTCCCAGTTTGCTAACTCCTTCCTCATGCTGTCAAAATCAGCTTTCGCATAAATACTACTAACAGTGTTACCAATAGCCACTGAATTATACCCTATGATACTGAATCCCACCATTGCATGGTCACTTGATCCCAGTGGTGCTAACACCTTACAGTCTTGAATCCTGTCTTGCATATTGCGTAGTACTATATCCAACAAGTGGTCGCCCCTGGTGTTCTCCTCTACATGTTGCTCCAGTCCAGCCAGATCAAAAGCCTCAATGAATCATTACTCACCCCTGGTTCAGCCAATTAATGCCTGGCAGGTTGAAATATCCTAGCAGTAGGATATTATCAGTTGATTTCAGTGTATCGCGATAATCTAGCAGTACTGTCATCTGAATGTGAACTTGAGGGTGGTCTATAACTACACCAATGCTGATTTTGGCACCATGTGTCAGGCTGATTTTAATCCATTATATTTCCTGTGTTTCCCAGGTTTCTGTGTCAATCTGCTCCGATGGTATGATATCTGACACATATAAATACCCCATGCGCATGATCTGTCCCTGGAATACAAGGTCAACCCAGGTTTGCCTATCCCAAGAGTCTTCCCTATTCCACAATGTCTCTGTTATGGCACAGATCTGAATATCTCCTCTGTTAATGTATAGACAAGTTCATCAAACTGTTTCACCAGGCTTCTGGCATTCAGCAATAAATAGCTTCAGGTTGAATATTTCTTGGGCCTACTAGACGTCTCCTTATTGGTAATGCCCCCATCAGGTTTGTTATTGCTTTCCCATTTCCCTTCATTTCAAGTTTAAATGTTTGTCAATTTCTTGCTTCAGCTTGTGCGCCAGTATTTGTTTTCCTGACGTATTCGTATGTAGCCCGTCCGCCGAAAACAAATTTGAACCTTGGAAACTATTTGTCTAATAAATGTGTATCCTTCCCAATAACACCATCTTTTCAGCCAACCATTTAGTTGTATGATGTTTCTGCTTTGGTTCCATGTGATAACAATGATCGCAGAATAGCGATCGCTGTTTGGGCAAGTGTACATCATCGAAAATAACTATTGGCAATATACACTTGCGGTGAACAGCAAGAGGGTGCCCAAGATTTAGGTTTCTTTATTTTATGTGGGGGGATTCACTCCCACACCCCCCTACTAAAGGATTCTCAACTCCAGGGGGGTGCATGTTGCGGGTGCGAAACTAAAAAACAAAACAAAAAACAAAACAACCTGGCGCTAAAAACACGAGCACTCCCAGAACCAAACCTGGCATCAGCCCACCATGCCACATGGCCAGCTCGCCAGCCCACCACTGCACTAAACCCCACAAACCCTCCTTCCCCTTCTGTCCGTTGCACGGTGTGGCTCTCTCCCCACCGCACATGTGTATACATAGTGACATTCTCTAGCTATATTCGCCTGCCCCCCTATCCAGTCGCCCCCCTGCCAAGTAGCCCTGTGCACAGGCACCATGATTGAGTCACCCTTTTTGAAAGTGCTCAATCGCGGTCACCCTGTACATGGGATTCCCGCTACTTCTCGATGCACCTGCCTTAGGGACCAGGAGAATCTCTAAGATTAAAATATCACAACCATTACTGTTTAGTGCCAGCCCTACCTCCTCAAAGTCTCTCTGGATGTCCACATTCTTCCTTTGTCCCACATCATTGACCCCCACATGCAACACAGTGACCAGGCTAACTGTATGCTGTAGTAGCCCTGGGAGAAGCTTCTTAACATCCCCTATTCCTGCTCCCAGGAGTACACTGACTTTTGTGTAATCATTTTGGTTTTTACACAGGGTTTGGTCCATGTAACATAACATGGAATCCCCAACCACTGGGACATCCCTCAGGTCCATGTGTGATGCTATAGGTAGACTACTAGCATGTTCTTCTTAATTGCCCCTACTGTTGGTATCTTGGTCCAGATTAACAGCATTGGCTAGAAGCAGTTGCCCTCTTAACCCTGTACTTGGGTTCTGATGGTCAGGTGCCTCACTCTCCTCCAGGGCACTAAACCTATTCTGGGTGTATATGTTTCCAGATCCGCCGATATTTCTTCTGCCTTTCTTAGATGTTTTTTGCACCCTACACCAGTCCTCCAAATCATTATCCTGGGGTGTACTAGCAACGTGGACTTTTCCCTCTGATTTAAGACCCCCCAGCACCATCCTGGTGCTCCGTGGCTAGCTCTACTTGCCCTGCTGCATTGTCTGTAAATTGTTCTAATACTGTGATTTCATTTTGTAACTGAGCTCTGTGCTGAAGTACTGCAATCTCCCTTTGTAAGACTGTGATTAAAGTGCATTTGTCACATGTGAAATCATCCACCTTGTCACCTACTGCAAATATGTTGTATGTAGGACAATAGTTCATACTGTCACTCTTAACAACACCCTGTAAGGTCGCCATCGCCTCCTGTATAAGATTCCCTTCCCCCTGTTATTGTAGAACAGGTAATCTGGTCCTACCTTGGGTAGAGTAACCTGCCCAGATCCCCAGTTGACCCTGCACACTCTCGCCCCACTCACTCTCAGGGGCCCTTTCAGCTGCCAAAACCGGACGTACCACTACTTCCTTTTTCTGGTTCCGGCGCAACATTTAAAAGTCTAAAACACGGATATTTACTGCTTTCCCTCAGCACCAAGGACTTTTCACCACACTATTGCTGGTGCTATTAGGCCCCCTTGGTTTGTTAGGTCTGCAAACTGTCTCTGCTTTATGGAGCCTAAGGGAAGCCCTCCAATGTCCCAGACTTCCTTAGTGCAAGATCATAAAGCACTGCAGTAACTAGAGGGGATGGACTCACCAGTCACAGTCCTCCTTACTCCAAATGTGTAGGCATGCTGCCCTAAAAACAGTACTGTGCAGCTCATAATGGTGTTACCACCTCTCTCAAGAGATGCAAAGTACATCAAGTGGGTGTTGGGTAAATCAAGCTTTTAGGGTGTCTGTTTTGGGCAGGAGACTGCTGGCATTTATGTGGAAAATCTGAAGACCTTTGTGAGGATGTGGGCTGGGGGGGAGATTGAAGGTGAAGTTCTATTTATTTTTTTATTTAAACATTTGTTAATAGGGAAAGGCGCACTGAGCCGAGGCTCGATTCCAGGTGTGACCCGGGGGCCGGGGAGAGAGGAATACAACATTTTCAAGTACAATAAGCCATGTTACAGTGTGGTTGACGAGACACAACAGGTAAACATTAAGGCAGTACAGATCCAGTTACATAGCAGTTGTTAAGAACAAAAATACAGCATACAGGGTACATTACAAGAGACAGTAGGTTAAAGCATCAAGGAACATTGCGAGATAAGTGCTTTGGGGGCATCTTTCAGTGGGAGAGCAGAGCGGAGCACAAACAGGTTCAATTGTGGCAGCGACAGGTGAGAGGAGACAAAGGTGTTGCTTTCAGGCAAGGTGGGAGGAGGAGCTTCTAGTGAGGGGGGGAGAGATTGTTCCATAAACTGGGGAGCCGATGGGTGAAAGCAGCTTTGCCGGCTGAGGAAGCTGGTTGAGACAGGGTGAAATATCTTTCATTTCTGTGCCTCAGTTCATAGGGGGAGCGAGAGTCTGGGGAGAGGCAGTCCATAAGATAGGAGAGAAGCGTACTGAATCAAAATTTAGATATGCAAGAGAGGGAGTGTATGTAGCATCTGTGTGACAACGCGGAGTGGTCAAAGAGGGAGTAAAGATCACAGTGGTGAGTTCGAAGGGGTGAGTTTTTTGCGAAACGACAGAAAGAGTTTAGGAATGTGTCTAGCCTGGGCAGGGTGGTTACAGAGGCAGAGCTATAGACCACATCTGTGTAATCAAAGGTGTGGAGGACCATTTTAGATGGTATTTCCTATCTGACTGGTAGTGGGAAAGAGTCTCTATGCTGGCACAACATCCCAGGTTTGGGGTGTAGTTTTGAAACAGCGGCATTGATGTGCATAGATGAGGATAAATGTGGGTCCAGGGTAGCCATCCAATGATGTGATAGGGGAGATAATCTGCTCAGCTTTTGTGCCATGCCAAAAACCATGGAGACAGTTTTGGAGGCGTTTCCTTTCAGTTGGTTTCATCATTGGATGGCTACCCTCTAGATCAGGTAACAAAATACAAATACCTGGGCGTTTGGCTGGACCCACATTTATCCTTATCTATGATAGCCGTAACAGAAACACTGGCAACAGGAAACGATGATAGAGGCATTGTAGTACCAGGCTGCTTGCTCTACAGGAGGGACAGATAAAAAGGTAAGGAAGGGGGTGGCACTGTATGTTAGGGATGGTATAGAGGACATGGAAGATACTACTCCTGGGGCATGGAATATATGCAGTTTGGGTGCAACTGACAGTGGAAGGGGGTAAAAAGATCAGGGTCGCAGTGGTGTATGGGCCATCAAACCAGAAGGGGGATAGAGATGGGGAAGGAAGATAGGCATTCAGAACAGCATCAGCCCAAGGGGGAGGGAGTGCCCTGGGAAATGCGGAAGCCAGCACTATAAGAAGTCTGGCACTGCGGGCTATGAAGCAAGACTGTCTTCTTGTTCAGTGGGTCAGGGGTTATATTGGAACCCATGAGCAGAATTATTGGACCACTGGTCTTTTGCTGCCATCGTCGTCTTTGTTTCTAACTAGTGAAGGGGCCACCCTTGAGCTTAACATTTTGTGGTGATTTGCATATATAGCTCATGATGCTTTGCATTATGGGGGTATGTATGATTTTGTATTTCTACATCCTTGAGCTAGGTCTGTCAGCGGAAAAGGACCACTTGGCCCACCCAGTCTTCCCAGATGATCCCTGCCTACTTTGTCTCCACAGACCCTAACTGGCCTCTGGCAACCCTCTGCTCCCTAGTACAGATGAGGGCGGCTCAGGAAGGATACCACCTGGAGCCACGCTACTCTAAAGACAAAGCAGCCAAAAAAAAGAGAACATGAGCTCAAACAACTGTAAGAAAAGACTGTTCACTTGCTAGGACACAATAACGCCAACACAGCGGGAAACGTTGACATTGTGAGAAAGGGAGTGCTACTCTTTCATGTACTGGAAAATTGTTTTCCTTTTTAAAACTTTTTTATTAAAGAATCAGCGCTTATTGTGTCCTAGCAAGTGGACTGTTTCTTTTCTTACAGCTGTTTGAGCCCGAGTTCTCTTTTTTTTTTGGCAACCCTCTGCTCCCTGCCTGTAAACTAATAGTCTCCTGTCTGTCCAATGCGTACTTGATCCCCCTACTGTTTTCGCCTCCACCACTTCCGCTAGTAGTCTGTTCCAGGCGTCCACCACTCTTTCTTTTTTTCTTTTTTTTTTTTTTAGTTGGTGTTATTTTTGGCAGAGTCCTCGCCTTGCCTTCTGATGTCCCCCTTGCGCCAACCGGGTATACGACCCCCTCCCCTTCAGCCCCCATGACTTACCCCTCATGGCAGGAGGTGGGGAGACCCTCAACCCACCAGTCTGGATCCAGTTTGGGGGAGCCAGAGGGGACGATCATCATCCGTGGCGAGAACTCCATTATTTTAACTATTTTCTTCCCTGCGGAAAGGGACATGCTCCCTCCCAACCCAATCCCCAGCCAGCAACCAGCACAGCCCTCCTCTCACCTCCATGGCTGGCCACCAACTGAGCTGTGAATGAGTGCGTGCTGTATACAGTTGAAAATTTCAGGTGTCAAAATCTTTAAATATGACAAAGTTTTGCACCAAAATTTCAAAAAAATGGTCACGTAATGTCCAGGCCTATTGCATAAATGAACTATGCAATGGGGAACTAGTGGGAAAATGTTTTATCTATACTTGTGCTGTTTGATCTCAACCACCTTACTTGTGGCTTATGCCAATCTTGAGGTTACTTGAGATCAAACAGCATTTTAGGCCTGATTCTCAAAGGCATGGCGCAAGTCGCACCATAGGTGACTTGCGCCCAGATACTGTCTTGCCAGGGACCCTGCGCCCGATTGGACAGGGCCCCGTGGTCAGAATCCTGCAACCTGCAGCAACCCAAGCAGTAGCAAAACAAAGGCACCTGAATGGGGTGGGGGAGGTTACATGTTCATATTTCCAGGAATTGGGGCTGGGAGGGGGGCTACTACATAACATTTGCGGAGATCGGGGCTTGGAAGTTCTATTTCTTTACATTGTGGGGGATCAGAGCTGGGGGGGTCCGATAGCCCACTGGGGTTATTACATTATCTATTATGTGTGCTTGGGTTGAGGGGGCTGCTAGCCCACCAGGGAGATATATATTTATGCAATAGGTGTGAGACCAAAAGCCATTGAATAAATCCATTTATTTCCACATATGTGGAATAAATCTAACCACCCTAGATTTATCCCACATATGTGGGATAAATGCAAACTGTCAATCAAAGCTTTTTTGTTCACTTTTTTGACAAACAAATGTGAATAACTTTAAAACAAAAAATGATAGCATAGTACTGTGAGCACGAAAAATGTTCAGGACAAAAATATCTACAAAATGAGTGGTGTTTCATTTATAGATACCTTTTAGTTTTTTTATAATTAGCAAAAAACAGCAAGAAATCCTATTTTCTTATCACTTTTCAGACAAACAAATATAAATAACTTTAAAATGAAAAATGATAACATGGTACTATGAGCACAAAAAATGTTCAGCACAAAAATATCTACAAAATGAGTGGTGTTTCATTCATAGATACCTTTTAGTTTTTTCATAATTAGCAAAAAACAGCATAAAATGCAATTTTCTTTTCACTTTTTCGACAAACAAATGTGAATCACTTTAAAACGAAAAATGATAGCATGGTACTACGAGCACAAAAAATGTTCAGCATGAAAATATCTACAAAATGAGTGGCGATTCATTAATAAATACCTTTTAGTTTTTTTTATAATTTGCAAAAAACAGCATACAATTTAATTTTTGTTTCACTTTTTCATCAAACAAATGCGAATAACCTTAAAACAAAAAAGGTAGCTTGATACTGTCACCATGACATTTGTTCAGCAAGAAGTTCTCTACAAAATGAGTGTTGTTTCATTTAATAGCAACCCCCTCGCTAGGCAGACATACACCAGGAAAGTTAACCAAAAGTCTTAGAAAGTCCCAGAAATTATCATTTGAAAAAAGAAGATAAACAGTCAAAACCAAATGTTCCCGTACTGATAAGAAGCATCCCTACTGCATAAATGAAATAAACAATGGTGAGCTGTCAGATAAATGATTTATCTACACTTGTACTGTTTGACCTCGGACACCTCACTCGTGGCTTATGCCGCTTCGTGAAGTTACCCGAGGTCAAACAGCACCTGTGTAGATAAATCATTTATCTGACAGCTCACTATTATATCCTTTATTTTATATATATAATATATAAAATTCTGCTTAAAGTTGGACCAGCATAACATTCTGTGGTGATTTGCATATTAGCCCATGATGCTTTGCATTGTGGGGGCATGTGTGATTTTGTATTTTCTTGAAACTTGGCTTCCCAGCCAAATGCCCTTTGGGTAACCTTGCCTCGGGTGTTTGTGCACAGAGGTTCTTAACATATCCAAGGCACACTGCCTTAAGGGTAGCTGGTCCATTCCACTGGGGTGTCAAACAGACGAGGCATACTGATGAGTCCTGGTAGACGAAACACGTGTCTATGTCTTCTGTTAGCACCCTTTGCAAACTATGTGAGAGGCCTTTCGGCACCATGCAATTCTACTTAAAGTTGGACCAGCATAACATTCTGTGGTGATTTGCATATGCAGCCCATGATGCTTTGCATTGTGCTTGCATGTGTGATTTTGTATTTTCTTGAAACCTGGCTTCCCAGCCAAATGCCCTTTGGGGTAACCCTTGCCTCAGTGTTTGCGCACAGAGGTTCTTTGTCTTTTAAATAGTTTTTTATTTTAATGGGTTCACCACAATATATCCAAGGCACACTGCCTTAAGGTAGCTGGTCCATTGCACTGGGGTGTCAAACAGGCAGAGCATACTGATGAGTCCTGGTAGGGACTGAACGTGTCTATGTCTTCTGTTAGCACCCTTGCAAACTGTGTGAGAGGCCTTTCGGCACCATGCAATTCTGCTTAAAGTTGGACCAGCATAACATTCTGTGGTGATTTGCATATGCAGCCCATGATGCTTTGCATTGTGGGGGCATGTGTGATTTTGTATTTTCTTGAAACCTGGCTTCCCAGCCAAATGCCCTTTAAGTAACCTGCCTCAGTGTTTGCACAGAGGTTCTTTGTCTTATATATATATATATATATATATATATATATATATATATACACACACACACTATACATACACACACACCATATATATATATATATATATATATATATAAACACATATATATTCAGTATATACATACACATATATATATATATATATATATATATATATATATAAATATATGTGTGTGTAATGTATATATATATATTATTGTGTGTGTGTGTATGTATGTCTCAATTTCAGGGTTTGGGGCTAGGAGGGGGTTACATGTTCTAGGGGGCTCAGATGGGGGCACATTGGCGCAACCCCCAGTGGGCAGCAAAATACACTCACACCAGCTCATAGCTGGTGTAACTGTACTTTGATGGATGTCCTCTGGGGGTTGTTTGAGAATGCCGGATTGTACAAACATGCGCTCTTTCATTGAATACTGTCTGGCTGCTGGCCGTGAAGGTGAGTGGAGGCTGTGCGGTGGCCTGCTTGGGCTCATGGGTGGGGGAGGGGTGGGGGCACTACCTAACAGGGTGGGCGTGGGGGTTCACTAGACACCAGGAAATAGGGAATTATTTTTAATTTTGTACATTTGAGAACTGGGGATATTGCTGAGAGTCTGGGCAGGAGGGATTCTTTATTTTAGACCAGCAGTTGTCTGGGGGGGGCCACTAGACACCAGGGCTAAAACATTTTTTTTTTTTCCAGTCTTTGGTAACTGGGTAAGGCCCACTAGGCACAAGTGCCTGTTTTCAGAGGCGACCTGGGAGCATTATTTAATTGTGGCCAGGAGTGGGGTGCTCTTTTATTTTTAAATATCCCCCTTCCAGCCACCGGAATACGAATACTGAATATTTTGTTGCCGAATATTTGAAAAAGGTATTTGCACAGCCCTAGTCTGTAGCCAACTAAGGGTCCTATGCTTCTGCAGCCCCCTAGACAGTCCCATTAATGCTTTGCATTTGTAGTTGCACAGAACTGCAGGGCCTGGAGCACCTTGCACTTCTGCAGCCAGTCCGGATTCTTCCCTTTGCACAGGGCCCTGTGCACCAGCATCTGTAGCTGCATGGAAACTCTTTCTCCTTGGCGTAGGGCACATTTGCATCTGTAGCCACATGGACGTGCAGGGCCCTATGCTTCTACAGCTTCTGTATACGGTTCCACTATCACAAAAAGAAGGGAAACTCATTGCAAAAAACTGCGTTAATGCAGAGATTAGGGTTCACAAAAAAGTCAAAGTGCACAAAGATTGGAGTTCCTGGAATATTGGCAAATCAGTGGTGTGCTGTTGCTTGGGTTGTCAATCCTAATACCCACCCACTCCCCTGAGCAAACAAAGTTATACATGATCTATTGCTTTATGCAGGGCCCTGGGTGAAGAAAGGTATGACTGATTCTATTGGCCACATGTGGCCAGCCATACTTCTCTGCCTCCAAACAGTATATGACTTTGAGGCATGGTCTTTGCCATGTACCTTGAGCTGAGGCAGGAGGTATGGGCTGGGGGAGGGGGTTGGACATTAGAGTTGGCAACACCACACCACTGATTCGCAAAGACTCCTGAAACTCCAAATCCTAATGTTTTTATTCCCCTGCTTTGTGCACTTTGACTTTTTGGAAACCCCAATCTCTGCATTAACACAGTTTTTTGCAAAAAAAAAAAAATATATATATATATTTAAATCATATTAGATCATGCTCGTATAGTTAGGGTTGAGTAGCCTGTTTAATGCTAAACCTCAAAATTTGCACTTTAATAACTTTACCAATCAATGTATTTGCACAAAATGCGATATGCACTGTCCTGTAGGGTAGATCTCCCAACTTGGTAAGTTTCTTTCCGGTCAGATGTATGGATTCTGAGATCTGGATACTGCTAAAACCTTTAAAGTCGCCATTTTTTGCAGTTTGTTCCTCATCGTGTTGGGTCCACATGGTGTGGAATTTTGGTATCATTTGTTTTATGGTAGAACCAACTTGGGGTAGCAGAACTGCCGTGCTTTGTTTGGTGAAAAAATATTAATCTGTTGCAAAGTTAATACATTTTTAAGTTCCCATTGTTTTCAGTGGGAAGTTCACTGTCCAAATTAGAGGGATAATGTTTGACAAAGAATTGACCTCGCGAAAAAGGATTCACTCTCACAAGATCTGTTCCTTTCTTGTGAGGAAAAAATGCTTTTTCGTGTGGGGAAAAATCCTTTCTCACCAGCCACCATCTTTTTTTCCACACTAAGTTAAAAAGCGTGGAAAATACATAACAACTGTCATTTTACAAATCAAACACCAGAACCTAGCTAAACGGGCCCCATTTATTTATTTATTTATTTATTTTTCTTCTTTCTTTTTTTTCTTTTTTATGAGGTTCAGTAAGCTATTAAATTGAGGGATTATGCATTTTCCAATCGCTATAATCGTCAGACTGATCCTTCATCATAGCTTCATCATAACCTCCTATACTACCCTACCATCCCTCACTCAACTAGACCTGGGGCGGCCACTGCGGCTTCTATTATCATTTTCATCTAGATTATTAAATAGATAAATTATTCTATAGGTTATATTGCAATTGTAATTGGCCAAAAGATTTAAAATGGCCATCATCAAATAAGTCCCCACACTGATTCAGGCCTTCATCCAGCCAAATGTTATAAGTTTTATCCCTCACTGATAGAGAAAAAATAGTAATTATTATAAATTGGAGAGAACTGTGTAATACCTATTTTAAAATTTAACAGTTTACAAGCTTCACACCAGCTTTTAATAGTTACATACATTGGGCTATTGTTTTTAGTATTGTTCTTAATATCTTTATATAGCCCAGAAAAAAGGACGTTCATTAATGTTTTATAATCAGCTTAGATTCCATATCTGATGATGTGGAAAAATGAGTGTAAAGATTTAACCAGTTCCAAATTACAGCTATTTGTGTGACTAGATACTATTTATAAAAGTCAGGTAATGCTAAGCATGCCTCTCCTTTATGTAAAGTTAATTTAATGTTCAATATCCTTGGGTTTTTCTTAACCCTTATAAAGTTAGTTACCATTTAAAAATTATTTTTTTAAATACTCCATAGGTACAATAATTGGAAGTACCTGAAAAATATCCAATATTTTTGGCAGTCCTGGAACACACTAAAACAATAATTTTGATATTTCAGACCTTTGTCCACATGAGCTTTTTTCAGTATTGTTTCACAATCTTGAAATCTGTGAAGTTTAATTTATATAGATCTTGGATAATTCTGCTCATTGTTACTGAAGCGCAGGCCCGTTCTATGTGCTCTGTCTAACGAGATTTTTCAGTCTGGAAATTGGCGCCCCATAGATTCAGTTATAATTTTTTCCAAGAAGGGTAGTGGGTCTCCTGTTCCTTCTAAACCTTCAGGAAGATTTTTTATTCGAAGGTTATTTCTCCTTGAGTGATCTTCTAATTCAGCTACTTTCTGAATCCGCTTCTGTAGCTGCTGACCATGTAGTGACTGTGTTTTCAAAACCGGGCCTTTTACATCCTCAACCTGTGAGACTCTGCTCTCCAGTTCTTGGGTTCTTACTGACAAGTCTGATAATTTATCTGTAAGTGAATTAACTGAGAGTGAAACCCCATTAATGGAGACACTAATTTCGCCCAGAGCCTTTAACATTTCTTCTTTTAGAGTTACCATCTCCCTTTTAATTCCCCAAAAAATTTCCTGAGGACTATTTGCAGAGTATTTACTTTGTTTCATATAATTTTGTTGAGTTTCCTTTTCTTTTACAATTGTTTCCTAAGCACCACAATTCTCTAAAAGGCCATCACTAGATGCATCGTTGTTGCCTTCTGTTTGAAGCTCTAATTGATCTTTATAGGCTACACATGTAGCTTCTTCTAAATTATGGTCCGTTTCCTCTTCTGCAGACATATTTTGACCCCCCCCTTCAGAGACCTTTCGTTTATTATAAAAAAAAAAAAAAATTTTCCCTCAAGGATTCAAAACAGTATGCAATCTATCAGGTGTTTCTTGAAGGGGTGAGAGGGGAGCAACAGTTTAAAAGTTAATTTCCTTTAAGTTTACCATGGGTGATGAGTGTTCAACTGGTTCTGTCCCCGTCTCAACAATAATGGAGAAAGCAGACTTACCAGTATCCTGTGTTTTGGTTTTGGTACGCTGTCTGGTTATTTCTTTCATTCGCCGTACTGACTTAGACATACCCAATGAAGGCAGGAAGAGATGCTTCTGTGAAAGTCACATTCAAGCATCCCTGCTAAATGAGGAGAAGGAAAATGAAAAGGAGCCTTACTGTGCTGCTTACCACGATGAGACACAAAATCCCCCCCAAAGATAATAGCAAGGAAAAGAGGATGTTTAAAGCTAGTACGCAGCGCCACTATGGCGACCCAACACATCCCATTGTCTCAAGAGAACAACAGAAACATCCACATTGCCATTGTTGATCCACTAACTACTTCATGCTAAGCAGAGGAACAAAACACAACTTTAGACGAAGAAACCCAAGCGACACAATTGGAGTTGCGACACAGCTCAGCACTTCAAATACACCACAAAGCTTTTCCTCATTACAATGGCTAAGAGCAATATACACCATCTTTTCAATAAGGGAAAATAAGCCTTCAAAGTGTGTCATAAGCGGGTTGATTAAAGGGAGCTGGCACTAATAGAGAAAGCAGGCAGTGAAGTTTGAATTCCACGCCATTCAGCTCGGTGGGTGGCTTCTTGATGACGCACTTAGTTCCAGACCAGCGGAACTGACGTTGGCATGACCACCTAGCATGAGGCTTATTCTGATGTTCGAAATGGGCCCCATTTAGCTAGATTCTGGTGTTTGTTTTTCACAATTAGGGCCAGAAATACTTTTTCTGGGTACCCGAAATTCCGGGTGCCCAGCTTACCGAGAGGAGCCTTCCACTGCGTTCTCTGTATGAGAACAATGAATTTGATTTAGTACTGCAGCTGCAGCTGAACTCCTGCTGCCAGCTGCAGTGTGAGTTGTGAGCCCCCATTTTCCCTGGATCTAGTGGCATCCCTCACTCCCCGATCACTGTCCCTACATATTCCCTGGTGTCTAGTGGCACCACCCCACCCTTCGATCACCATCCCCCTACTGCCTCGTATATCTGCCCTGCTCACTTAGGTACTGCATGAGTCATAAGTGTGGCTTTCTGCTGAGCATCACAATGTCTTGGATTAACATCACATTTGGATACAGTCTCTTCAATCCATTTAGCCATACCTGGCCAAAACATGACCTCATGGCTCTGCTGCTTGCACTTTTTTGTCCCCAAATGTCCAAGATGAAGTCTTTGCAGCAACTCATCTTACTGAAACTGGAATTACTATTTTTTAATTCTTCATTATCATACCATCTATTTCTCACAGCTCATCCCCGTAGTTTCAGTATTGTATGTATTTGCTTCTTGTCTGCAGGGCATCCTTTGTGATTTATATTTTTTATGGCTAAGAGAAATACTGTTATCCGCAGTTTCTGACGTGATCTCTCATAGTCTGGAGTCACTCAAGGGTAGATTTTTGACTAGCATGTGTACTTGTGCTACAAGTTCCTCTTCAGTTTTGTTTTTTTTTATCAACGTTGGTGTTCGCGTCCTTCAAGTATGCCCTTGGCAGTGCATCAGCAACGTACATCTCCTTTCCAGCTTTGTATGTTAACTTGAGTTGGTATGGCTGAAGCTCAGTACTAGCTTTTGTGGAGTGGCATGGAGTGGATGTCCCCCCCGCAGCCCATTGTTTTATTACTTGGCCGACTTTGGGGGGCCCAATCCCTGTGTTGGCATTTAGAGCCCCCCTAGCAGTGTGGAACACTGGGGAGCCCACCCCCAGTGTCCCAAAATATTTTTTTACTTAAATGCTGCAAAAAAGAAAACAGTCCCCCCAGCGTCTTTTTTTTTTTACCTGAAAAAAAGAAAATGTTCCCTCGTCATTGCCGCCATCCCCATCCCCCCATCTCGACCCACCCACTGAGCACCCGCCACCCCTTAACTTTCCATCGGAGGTTGAACACTGTCATCTTCTGTGGATCAAGACACGTCTGCACTCTTTAAAGCCGAACCATGAACTGAGGAATCAAGGTAAGTGCCGTATAATGTATTTCAATGGCATGTTAAATTTATGTTCATAACGTTCCCATTTTTTGGATTTTTTTTCACCACATTTTCAACATGGCCTTTTTGGGACCCCACCTAATGAACACTGAACTTGTCATTTCTTTAATCTGGCTCGGAAGGTGATTTTGTGGTCACTGTGCAAAATCACCTTTTGAGACCAAATAATGATATTCACCACCAGTGTTCATGGGGAAACTAGGAAGGCCATATTGAAATTTGGTGAAAATTCCAAAAATGGCTCATGTTACATGCTGTTTGAAATTTTTCTAATGTACGCATGATTTTGGTAATTTTCAATATTTTGACTCCAAATTTTCAACATAGCCATTTTTCACACCACCTCATGAACAGTACAGCTGCCATTTTTCACATCCTGTCCAAAATGTGTTTTCACACCTGTGGCGTGGAAATACAGGTTACTCACCTGTAACAGGAGTTCTAGGAATGGTATATGTTGTTCATCCACATTTATTGGCAGGTTCCTTGCCGCTTTAAATCTTGCCGGAAGGTCTTCAAGCTGGCTCCTCCCACCACCCGTAAAACTCTCGGCTCCCGCCCCGCGGCGCCAGATCTAGCCGCTGGAAGCCGTTTGTGCATCGAGCCGGGAGGTCGGATGGGTCGTGGATGAACAACATATACCATTCTAGAACTCCTGTTACAGGTGAGTAACCTGTATTTCTAGGGACATGGATATGTTGTTCAATCCACACTTATTGGCAGACTCCTAGCAGTTCTCTGGGAGGAGGGAGGCAAGGTGCACCCCCCCCGATTCTTACTTGGGAAATAGAGACTGGAGAACCGAGGCTCCAAAACCAGCATCCCGGCGTGACTCAAGGTTGATGTGGTAGTGGGTAATAAAGGTATTTGCCAACTTCCAGGTAGCAGCCCTGCAGATATCCTGGATAGGGACATCCCTGGAAGCAGCTACCGATGCAGCAGTATGGCGGGTAGAATGAGCTCTTATCCCTCTGGGAGGCTCCATGCCTGCCAACCTATAGCAGAGCTCTATGCAGGAGGTGACCCACCTGCTTATCATCCGCTTGGCTGCAGGTCTGCCAGGTGCGGCTTCAGCGTAGATGACAAACAGCTGGTGAACCTCTCCCCTGAACTTCAGCCGTCCGCTCCTTATAATAAGCGAGCGCTCATCTAGGGTCCAAAGTATGGAGCCTATATTCAGCCTCCGAGGTGTGATTGGGGTAGAACACCAGCAGAGTCAACACCTGGTTAAGGTGAAACTCCGACACCACCTTCGGAAGGAATTTCGGGTGGGGGCACAGGACAACCTTGTCCCTGTGGAAGACCAGATAAGGAGACTCGATGGAAAGCACCTGGAGCTCTCCCATCCTTCTGGCTGACGTGATAGCCACCAAGAAGGTGGTCTTCCACGACAGGTGGGAAATATGGCACCTGTGCATCGGTTCGAATGGCTTGCCCATGAGCTTGGCCAATACCAGCAGTAGATCCCACGGAGGTGGAGGTTCTCGCACCAGAGGGGAAATGTGGTCAAGGCCTTTGAAAAAGCACCTGACCACCTTCTCCTGCGCCACTGACTACTTCCCGGCCCATGTCAGGTAAGCAGAGATGGCTGCCAGGTGCACCTTAAGGGTCGTTGAGCGAAGCCCTTGCTGAGAAAGGGACCACAGGTAGTCCAGAATGCTTGCCAACAGACAGACGGAAGGGTCCAAGCCCTTCCCCTGACACCAAATGGAGAATCTCTTCCATTTGAAGGCATAGCATTTCCTGGTCGACTCCTTACAGGATGCCTCAACGACGTTGAGGACCTCGTCGGAAAGACCCCAGGCCTGGAACTCTAGCCGCTCAGGAACCAGGCCATCAGGTGCAGGGATTGAAGGTCCAGATGGAATAAACTTCCCCTGGGTGACTGAGATCTGGTCCAGGTGGGCTGGGAGCCGCCTCGGGAGCCTGGTGCTGAGACTGAGGAGATCTGGATACCAGAACTGGCGGGGCCAGTCTGGGGCTACCAGAATCACCTGCGCCTTGTCCCTCCTCACCTTGAGAAGCACCTTGTGGATCAAGGGAAATGGGGGAAAGGCGTAGAAGAGGCCTGGGATCAAGGCCTCGAGAAGGCATCCCCCTGCAGTAAGCCCTGCTGAGGGGGGCGGGCATGGAACAGACTCAACTTCGCATTCTCCCTGGAGGCAAACAGGTCCACCTGAGGTGTGCCCCAGTGGGAGAACAGATCTTGTACTACCTCTGGCAGGAGAGACCACTCGTGAGACGCAGCCCCTATCCGGCATAGGGCATTGGCCAGGGTGTTGGGAGGCTCCTGCCATGTGAATGGCTAGGAGATCCACCTCCAGGCTGTGCACGAGGGACCATATGCGGAGAGCTTCCTTGCATAACAGCATGGAGCGCGTCCTGCCCCGGCGGTTCAGATAGTACATGGTCATGGTATTGTCCATCTGGACCTGAACCACTTGACCCCGTAGAAATGGAGCGAAGGCAGTGAGAGCTAGGCAGACCACTTGGAGCTCCAGCAGGTTGATATGGCATCGGGACTCCCAAGGGGACCAGAGGCCGTGCGCTTGGTGCTCCACCAGATGGGCACCCCAACCTATCAGAGATGCATCGGTCGATAGAGAGACCGTCGGCTCGGGGCGGACGAACAGGATGCCCTCCTGCAGATGTGCTGGAATGATCCACCTTTGGGAGAGCGTTCCACATCTCCTGGGTCACTGTCATGGGCTGGTCCAATGGATCGCAGCATTGTGACCACTGGCTGGCCAGTCCCCATTGAAGAGGATGCATGCACCAATGGGCCCAATGGACCACGCTGGTGCAGGCTGCCATGAGGCCCAGGAGGCACAGGAAGTTCCGGGCAGAGCGCAATTGCCCAACCAGAAATGATTGGGCAAAGGAGGAAAGAACCTTGGCCCTGTCCACCGGGAGCCGAGCTCTGGCTCGAAGAGAGTTGAGCTCTGCCCCGATGAAGAGTATCACCTGCTTTGGTACGAGTTCCGACTTGGCCTCGTTGATGAGGAGGCCAATCTGAGAGCAAACCTGGAGGGCCAGATCTCTGGACTGCTCCGCCTCTGCTCTGGAGGGGGCTGCAATCAGCTAGTCATCCAGATAGGGGTACATTTGGACCCTTCGGTGCCGCAGGAATGCTGTCACCACTGCCATGCATTTGGTGAAGACCCTGGGAGCTAGGGAGAGGCCAAAGGGCATGGCCCGGAACTCGTAAAGGGATCCCTCCACTCTGAAGCGGAGGAATCTCTGATGAGACGGACGGATTGGGACATGAAAGAACGTGTCCTGGAGGTCCAGGGAACAGAACCACATGCCTCGTTCCAAGGATGGGATTATCTGAGCCAGAGTGACCATCCTGAAGGTCCGAGACCTTAGGAACCTGTTCAGATCATGCAGGTCAAGAATGGGGCACCAGCCCCCCCGTCCGTTTTGGGACCAGGAAATACCTGGACACAAACCCCGGGTCTGGAGGAGGATCTACCACCTTTCTGATCACCTCTTTTTTCGAGGAGCAGGGCACTATCGGCTCGGCGGGCCGACAGTGAGGCTTCAGACCCCGTGGCCCCCCGAGGGGCGACGGCTCGAAAGGGTGGAGCCTGCTCGAACTCCAGAGGCAGCCTTTTCCTACCACCTCCAACACCCAGCTGTCCATGGTGATAGTGGACCAGGTGGAAAGGAAGTGGTGGAGCCGTCCTCCCATGGGGGGAACCCAGGGGGCAGTGACGAGGCTGGGGGCGGCACCCCTCAACCCATCACTGGGCAGGCTTGGAGGAGGAACCGGCTGAGGGACCTCCTGGGCCTTTACCTCCTTGCTTCCTGTTGGAGGAAGCCGCCGGCTTGGGTTTGGGATGCCAAGCACGAGCCTGCTGGCCCTGTTGCTGGTGCTGCTGGGCTGGTCGAGATGCAGGGGCTGAAGGATGAAAGGACTTCTGCTGTTGCTGACGGCAGCCTTTGTCCCTCTGGGCGGAGGTGACCGAGTCCAGGGTGGCATTGGACTTTTCGATCCGCTGGAGGTGTCCCTCCACTCCAGGGCCGAAGAGGTCAGTCCCCAAGTAGGGGACATCCGCCAACTTGTGCTGGGTATCCGCCATGAAGGTGGATATCCTCAGCCCTGCCCTGCGGTGCATGGCCACCGCGGTCGCTACTGACCTGGCACAGGAATCACCTATGTCCAGAGCAGTCTGAGGCTGCTGCTTTGCCACCGCCCTACCCTGGTCCCACACCTGGCGGACCGTGGTCTGCAGGTCGGTTGGGAGATGAGGGACAACCTCATCCAGGGAGCCCAAGAGGGTGTGGGAGAAGTGTGCCATCAGCACGGCCAAGCTGGCCTGTCGGAGGCCAAGGGAGGACGCAGCGTACACCTTGCGCCTGGCAAAGTCCAGCTTTTTGGACTCTTTGTCGGGTGGCTTATCCACATCCCGAGCATTACCGGAACGCTGGAAAACGCTGTAGGTGACTAACCCCTCGGCAGAGGGGTGCTCCGAGAAACCAGGCAAAGAGCTGGTAGGGACCGCATACTTCCTGGTCATCCTGGCCGAGGGCACAGGACAGGAAGCAGGCCGCTGCCAAAGCGCCAAGGCTGGGCCAACAGTGGCCTCAGCCACCGGAAAGGCCTCCGTGGGGGAATTCCCTCGGTCCAGTATCTCCATCAGGGGATACTTGGCCCATTTGGACACAGGCTCGAGCTGCATCCCGGTGGACTCTGAGATGAGTCGAAGCAGACCCAAGAAGGATGATGTGCTGTCGTCCAATGACTGGCCCCAGGAGGACTCCAGGTCGACCTGCCTGGAGAACAGGGAGGAGTCGTCATCGGATTCCAAAGAGCCTCCCTCTACCTGCCAAGGACGGTCGGGAGTGAGGGTGACCAACAACCTGTGGGGCAGGCTGTGACCCGACCAAGAATCCTTGGTCGGTGCCCCAGACTTCGGTTATGGAGGCGGAGGTTCCACCACAATCGGTGGAGCAGCTGGTTTTGGCTGAGCAACCGGCCCTGGAATGGGCAACTCGACTGAGGCGAGTGGTTGCTTCCAGTCGCTCGAGGCGACAGCCACTTGATGGCCGGGTCTGGACCGAGTCAGCTTAGACCTGACAACAGCAGCTGCCAGCAAGCTCTCGCAGCGCTGACGTAATTTATGCCGAAGCCTCCCCTCATCCGAGGAAGAGGACGAGGAGGAACGGTGTCGCCGCTTACTTCGGTATCGAGACCGAGACCGCTGATGTTGGTGGGAACGGCTTGACCGAGATGAAGTCCAAGACCGAGACCCTTGGGGGGACAGAGGGCGGGTCTGGGAAGGGGCGGGGGACACCCGCTCTTCCTTCAGCTCGGGCACTTTAACCGAGGACTGCGGCCCCAATGCGCAGGCAGATCCTCGGTCTCCACCGGGGGAACCGGTGAAGGTGGGTTGTCGCCTTCACCAGTCGACAGCCCGTCTAACGGATCGAGAAAAATCTCAACTGCATCGACGGGAGTCTCAGCAGGCTGGCCTGACGGGGACACCGAGAAGCCAGTGGCCTGAGCCGCAACTTCGACCGAAGTCAACGGTCGGCTGTCCAGGGAAGGAGACCTCTCCTTTCCCACGAACGCCGACGGTGGGACTTACCCTTCGATTCCTTCTTCTTGGGCCGAGAAGAATGTCCCAATGGCCCTTCTCCTTTCATGGAAAGGGACTGACAAAGCTCCTTGAACGAAGCCATATACAAGGAACTCAGAGAAAGTGGGATAAATGCCACAGCCGAGGAGGAGGAAGATGCGGCCTGGGCCGCCTCCTCCTTGAGGGCGATCATCTGCTCGAGCTGCTCAGCCGACCCAGCTGCTGTGGACACAGCCCAATGAGCCTCTTTTGATTTTACCGGCGGGAAACGTTTCTCGGGGCACCCGAGCTTAAGTCGGGCAGCGCGATCATCCAGGACATTGGCCGAGAAAGAGCGGCACAACTCGCAGGCCTGCGGGTCGTGATCTAGACCTAGGCAGTAGACGCACGTGGAGTGCGGATCTGTCTTGGACATTTTCTGCCCACAAGGGCACCCCCGAAAGCCGGGAATAGATTTGTCCATCGCAGCTGCGAGGGAAGATGAAGACTGAAGTTTAGAAAACTTCTAAACCAATTTTGGACGAACCAAAGAGTTAGGATCCAGTCTAAAATGCAGAGCGCTAAGGAGGGAACCTGAGCTTCCAAGCGGTAAGGAAGATCTGGCGTCATGGGGTGGAGCTGAGAGTTTTACCACCTGGGTGGGTGGGAGGAGCCAGCTTGAAGACCTTCCAGCAAGATTTAAAGTGGCAAGGAACCTGCCAATAAATGTGGATTGAACAACATATCCATGTCCCTAGAATGGTGTTTTGGCATGGATTTGAAAACTTGTACCTATGGGGCTTATGAGGTGGGGTCATAAGAAGACTATGTTTAAAATTTGGAGTCAAGATATGAATAAATGCCAACGTTATGACCATTTGTTGCAATTTCACTACAACTGCTCGTAACTTTGGAAATGTTAAATATATTTACCCCAGATTTTCAACATAGCCTTCTTATTACCCCACCTAATGCATGTCACCCCATTCTCATAAAGTCTACACATCTGACCTTATTTACAGATGGAATTTTTATTTATTTAAAATGTTGGTAACTGGGAAATGCACACTGAGCCGTGGATCGTTTCCAGGTGCGACCTGGGGAAAGAGTAAGGAGTTATACAATAGTCAGAATAACACACATCGAAAAACATCTGGATGCCCAAAGTAGAACAATATACATCTAGGTAAATATACAGCAAGGCACATATTTGGAGCAGCATAAATTTACAAGGTGCAGCGAGCAATAGGCAGTATAATACAGCATAAGCAATTATACATAGGCAAAAATAAGTATATACATAGGCACAAATATTTAAACTGGGTGCCTGGGTATACCAGGAATACATATGCATAAAGTTAGGACAGCTCAGGAACACACATAGGGAGGACTGAGGAGAAGTTAAGGGTAGGTGGACAGTGTAGTCCTAGAAAGGATGCAGGGGAGTAAAGATATGGGGGAAAAGGTGTACCAGGTGGGGGAGAAAGAAGAGGAGATGGGGGAGGAGGAGTGGATGGGGGTCAAAGGGGAGCAGTTGCAGTGGGGGATTGGAGGTGCTTTAATTGCTTTTTGAGCAAGGCTAGAATAGGTGCGAGGTGGATCGAGTGGGGCAGACGATTCCAAAGATCAGGAAGTCTGAAGGAGAAAGTGACCTTGCTTGACTGTGAGTGTAAATGAGTAAGAGTGAAAGTGTGGGAATCGTGTGTTCTGAGGCAGTAGTCTGAAGCAGGTGAGGGGAATAAAAGATAGGAGAGATGCAGGGAAGTCCGTGAACCAGAACTTGCCGACGAAGGTAGCACAATGAGCAAGATGTCAGTTTGCAAGAGAGGAGAGGGATAGGGCAGAGTATAGAAAGCAATGGTGGGTTCGAACAGGGAGGTTGGAAGCGAAGCGACAAAAGGCGTTATACAGGCGGTCTAGTTTTGTGAGACATGATTGAAGGGCCAAGCTGTAGATTACGTCAGCGTAGTGTATCGTGGGGAGGATTAGCTTGGTGATGAGCTCTTTACAGCTCAGGAGGGAGAGATGATCATTAATCCTATACAAGGCTCCTAGTTTGGGCTGGAGTCTGGAGTGGACAGAGTCAGTGTGCTGGAAGAAGTCTAACTTGGGGTCCAACAAGACCCCTAGGTATTTGAAAGACTGCACTGTATCTATTTTTGTACCATCCAAGGAAAAGAAGGATGGAGGGGAAGGGAGCGTGGCCAGCCTTTGGGCAGTGCTGAAAGCCATCGCAACAGTTTTTTTGGTGTTACACTTGAGGAGGTTCGCCTCAAACCAATTGAGGATGTTCTCAAAAGCAGCCTGCAGGGATGACTAGACTGCTGGGAGGGAGGGGCTTGAAGCATAGATGACAGTGTTGTCAGCATACATGTGCACGTGTGTAGAGGAGCAAGAAGAGGGGAGGTCATTAACAAAAACTGAGAAAAGAGTAGAGCCCAGAATTGACTCCCTGAGGGACACCAGCATGAATGGGTGGGGGGGGTGGTGGTAGCCTAGTTGTACTTATTAGTATCTGTCTGAGAGATATGATCTAAGCCAATCTGTAGAGGAGGGATAGAGTCCTATGGAGGTTAATTTATTGAGTAGGAGACCAAGTCAAAGGCCTTAGCAAGGTCAAAGAAAATCATCAAGGTGAGGTGGCCCTTGTCGATGACGGAAAGAATGTGATTTGTGAGGTGGAGCAGAGAGGTGGAGGAGGAGGAAGTGGAACTGATGCACCTGAAACCAGATTGGAAGGGGCTTAAGGTGTTAAAGGTGTCCAAGAAGGAGCTTGTTCTTTTGGAGATGAGTGCTCCTGGATTTTGAAGAGAGTGGAGAGTAGCAAGATTGGCCTGTAGTTGCTCAGCAGAGAAGGTTCCCCTCCTTTATGCAGTGGAGTGACTTTAGCCAGGTTCTATGCCCTTGGGACTGCACATTGTGCAATGGGTAGATTGAAAAGGTGGGTGAGGGGAGGGGGTGATTGCTGGAGCAAAGATCTTAAGTAGTTTCGGGTCAAGGCCATATGGGCTCTGTTTGGAGGGATTTAGGGGTTTTAGAGGCCGGAGTATTTCTGTTATTGTACTAGGGCGAAGGAGAACCCATCAGTGGAGGGAGTGAGAGGGGAGTGGAGGATAGGAGATGGGGGAGGGGGGCCAGGAGGAAGAACACAGGTGGTGAAAAAGAGATTGATAGAGGAGGTTGCAGAGGAAGGGTCTAAGTCGGCTGAGCTGGGGAAAGCAGGGGCGGTAGGGGAGGAAGAGCCTAGGATGGGGTGGAGGGTCTTCCAGAACTCTGCAGGTGAGGTTCTGGTGTCACTTAATTCTTTATTGAAGAAATGAGCTTTGGCGGAGCACACTGCCTTCCTGTAGGCATTTAACATACTAACATACTATTTGCCAGCAGAGTAGGCCTTACGGTCTATCGAGTCTGCTCGAACCTGAGATCCTTAGTTGGGTGCTGAGGCCCTCCCATCCCTTGTGCTCCAGAAACCCCTATCATCCATCCCTACCCCCCTGGGACAGGCCATCATCTGATACATCCACTTTCTGTGTCTGTCCCACCCTCTCTTGAAGCCCTCCACTGTGGATCTCTGAATCAGCTCGTCAGGCAGTGCATTCCAAGGGTCCACCACCCTCTCAGTGAAAAACCTCCTCCTCTTTTCCCCCCTCACCCTTCCACCTTCCAACTTCAAACCATGCCCTCTGGTGATACCTCCCTGCTTTAGTCTAAAGATCCCCTCCATGTTTACCTTATTTATTCCCTTGAGGTACTTGAAGACCTCAATCATGTCCCCCCGTCTCTCCTCTCCTCCAATGAAAGCAGGCAGAGGTCCTCAAGTCTGTCCTCATACGTCAAATCCCCTAAATGCTCTTTCTTAATGCTTTGTAGTTTTGCAGGTCGACTTGGCTTGAAGTGGTTTTGAAAGTGCACCAAGCCTGGTCTCTGGATTTGAAGGGGGTGATTAGGTTATGGGTAACCTCAAGGGAAGTATTTTCAATGTAGCCGTCTTTTAGAAGGGGCATGCAGATCCTAGATTCTGAGAAGGATGGAGGTGAAGGACGCAAGAGTGGAATCCACGTCTGGAGCCGTGAAGACACCAGGCCAGTCAGCCAGGTATAGGTCTGACAAGAGGGCTTGGATGTTGAAAGATCTGAGTGGGCGGAACCACAGATTCTTTTTGGGGGGGAATTTGGGGGGTGAGATTTCCTATAGCAATACATCATGCAGTGGTCGCGGGAATGGGGTGAGTGTTAGGCTTGAGAATCTCAGAGCATACATCACACCTGCTCTCCTGCCTGGTTTGGGAGGGTGGGGTGTCAGGGAAACCCTAACGCCTCATTTCCCAACTTTTGTCGCTTTGACCCTAACTGGAGCATTAGCAGAGTGTTTTGCAATATAGATATATATAATTGCAAATCAATGTTGTTAATGCACTAGTTCAGGTTAAAGCGTAAAAAGCAGGGAAATGTGACATTAGGGTTTCCAACCATAACACCCCACCCCCACCCTGCAGACAGCACAGCAGGTGTGGGGGTGTGCCTTGGGGTTCTTGGGCCAAATGCTCACCCCATTTCATCAATAAATAAGTTGAGATGTGTACAGTGTATGAGAACTGGGTGAGCGTTAGGCCTGAGAAACCCAAGGCACACCCCACTCCTGCTGTGCTGCCTGCAGGGCGGGGTGGGGAATAGGGTTGGAAACCCTACCACCACATTTCCCTACTTTTTTTACTTTAACCCTAACTAGTGCATTAACAAAGTTTTTTGCAGTGAATTTCTTTATTTTTTTTGAGATAGTATAATCTTATCCTTATTGGACTGTGGGAGCGTAGAGTTCCCTGGGCCCTCCACTCCCATCCACTCATAATTTTTCAGATAATGTAATCGTGTCCTTATTTTCCTGTGAGAGCACTGGGCCCTGCTGTCCCATCCCTCCATATATATGTTGCTGTGGAAGCGCAGAGCCCTACTCTCCTATCCCTCCATATATATATGTATGTATATACTGTATATGTTGCTGTGGAAGCACAGGGCCCTGCGCTTCCATTTGTAGCACACCAGCAACCAAACCGTTAGCACAGTCTTCTTATTACTCCACCTCATTAACCCAGTACTGAAAGTTTTCCAAACTCCGCCAAAATATGATTCGGTGCCACTGCAACGTTATACCACATCAGAGGTGCGAAAACACATTTTGGGTAAGATTTGTAAAATCACAGTTGTCACATTCTTAAGTTAGTACAAAGAATTGGCTACGTTGAAAATTTGGGGACAAAATATTGAAAATGACAAAAGTTACGAGCAAGCAGAGCTTAATTTCAACAGATGCTCATAACTTCGTCATTGTAACATATTTTGACCCCAGATTTTTTAACATGCCCTTCTTATAACCCCACCTCATGAACAAGACCGGTTAAAATGTTCAGATCATGTCTAAAGGGGATTTCACCAACCAACCACAAATTTTCCTTTCAGACCACATTTGGGTAATTCCACTGACATTATTCATGAGGTGAGATCTCAAAAAACACATGTTGAAAATTTGGTGTGAAAATATAAACAAATTCTTTTTATTTTTATTTATTTATTTATTTATTTATTGGTTAACTGGGTGGGTACACTGGTCCCAGGGACAGTTTTCGGGGACAATCTGGGCTATAGAGATGGCACGAATACAAAGAAAATGGCCAAGTTAGGCACCAATCCCCTTTTAAATACACGAAATAGCACTTATCTTATTTCTCATATAAAGAAAAAAAATATAGAAACTACATTAAAAAAATATATATAATGTATAGAAAATGGGGACATCAATCTGAGGGTGGGGGATGCCTCTAGGCACCAGGGAGAGACAGGGCAATTAGAGGGACAACACAGCAAAGGCTTCTTCCTTTTGAACAAATCATTTTTTCATTTCCTTTGTTCGTTTGAAACGGAAAAGGATTCTTTCAAAGGAAGAAAGCCTTTTCTGTGTCTTTCCTTTAGTTTTTACGTAGTGTCTAGTGGCACCACCCCCCCCCCCTCCGATTTCCCTCCCTGTAAATATGTTATGTATCCCTGGTGTCTTGTGGTGCCTCCCACCTTCCCATGCCTGGAGTGGTTAAAAGCCACTTTATCCTTGGTGTCTAGTGGTGCCCCCCACCCTCTGATGTCTATCCCCCTTATTTTCTTTGGTTGCTATGGTGGCTAGTGGCACCTCCCACCCTCTGATGTCGGTCAGACTCTGTAAATAAGAAAATGGCCTCTTCATTGCAAAAAAAAAACTCTGTTATTGCATCAGTTAGGGTTGATAGTACAGTGACAAAGTGTGGAAGTCTGATGTTGGGGTTCTCACCCCCCACCTAACACACACCAACAGTGAAAGCAGGGTCATCAGGTTCAACTTTCACCCCATTCCATGTAAAACAAGCTGACATGCTGCACTATAGGAGAATGGGTGAGAGTTAGACCTGATGACCCCATGGCACACCCAGACGCCTGTTGATGTGTGGAGGGTGGGGTGGTAGGGGTGAGAACCCTAACATTGAATTTCCAAACTTTTGTGGCTGTACTATCAACCCTAACTGATCCAGTCACTGAGTTTTTTGCAATCAATTTCCCTTCTTTTTGAGAAAGTGTAATGTAACTGGCATGTGGTTGTGGGAGTGCAGCTCCCTTCACGCTGCCCGTTTTTGCATAATGGTATGCATATGTGGGAGTGTAGGCTCTCTGAGCCCTGTGCTCCCACTTACACATAACTACGGAGACATACTGAAGCCCTAGAGTCATAAAAAGGAACCCTTGTAACACTAATTGGGCAATATCTCAGTAACCATAGCGACTATGAAAAAAATTCCACTGCAGTCGTAATCGTGACTTGGAAACCTCCACGTATGCTTAGTTCGCCTAAAGATAGACTAAGCTGCGCAGAGCAAAAAATCTGTATCTCAATACGTTTTCGAGATATGGGCACCGAAAGGCGCCATGGGCACTGCAGTGTTATCCTATGGGAAATTTCTCAGTTTCAGAACACCGTAACCATGGAACTGGTGTAAATGTTTTCACCAAACCAGCAAAGGGCACATCTGTGAGACAAGAGCTTGCCACCCTGCAAATTTTAGCCCAAAAGTCCTAACTGTTTAGTTGCAGTGAGGTGACAAAGAAATAGTTTTTTGGTGTAGTAGTGTGGCAAATTGCATCACTTTCGCGATTTACGAAAGTGTCACATCCGTTCTTTTGCAATTTGCAGCAGTATTGGGGGTCCGATGCTGGAAAACATATTTCCAAAGGGAATTTTAGAATTCTGATGCCGGCATTGTGTTCCGCAGGCCCCGATTAGATAAACACAACTATCAGTGTTTACCTAGGGGCAGTCAAATTTGAACTACAGCCATTTTTCTCTGCCACTAACTGAAAACAAGATGTCGTGGCACGACTCTACTGGGGGTTTTTGCGACAGTAAAATGTACTGCCGGCAGCTTTCAAGAGGCACATATATTTTTTTTTCCATTGACTGTAATGGGAAAACTTTAAAACTGAATAACTTTTGAATGGATTAATATTTTTTCACCAAATCTTCAAAAGGCACATAAGTGACCCAGATTACATATTCCCTGAGAATTGCAGACCAGATGGACAAACCATTTGGGCTGTAGCCCTGAGCAAAGAAATAGCCCCAAAAGTGGGTTTCTACGTGTTTTTTTGCGCTGCAACCACGTGTCCAACTGGAACGAAACTTGCCAAATCCAGAGATCTAAGGTGCCTGACTGCGTATACAAAATTTCAGGCAAATACGTCATATGGTTGCAAAGTTATTAAAGTGCAAAATTTGGGGTTTAACATAGAAGTGGCCAGGCAACCCTAACTATACTGGCACTGCTGTGTGTGTCTGTGTGTGTATATACTAACATACTAAAAGCCAGCAGAATAGGCCTCTTGGTCTATCGTGTTTGCTCGGTAGCCAGCCCCCTACTGGGTGCTCACTTCTCCACCCCCCCCAATCCCAAAGATGGTCTTCCCCGGCTTCAGTTTTCCCCTGAACCTGTACCTGTCCCAGCCCTTCTTGAATCCCTCCACTGTACTCTCTTCCAACAGACTCCTGGGCAGTGCATTCCATGGCTCCACAACCCTCTCAGTGAAGTAGTGTCTCTTACACCCCCCCCCTGTAATTCCTCCCTCCAGCTTCCACTCGTGGCCCCTGGTTGTTCCCCCCTTTTAAGCCTGAACACCGCCTTGGTTCCACCCTTATTTATCCCCTTTACATACTTGAAGACCCCTATCATGTCCCCCGGTCCTCCTCTCCTCCAATGCATACAGTCCAAGCTCCTCCAGTCTCTCCTCATAGGGCCTACCCTCCATACCCCGAATCATCCTGGTTGCCCTTCTCTGAACCCTCTCCAGCAGTGCTATGTCTTTCTTAAGGTGAGGTCTCCAGAACTGCACCCAGTACTTGAGATGTGGCCTGACCAGGGCAGTATACAGGGGGAGGATCACTTCCTTTCTCCTGGAGGTAATCCCCCTGGCTATGCAGCCCAGTATCCTGTTTGCTTTTGCTGCTGCTCTTCAACAATTCTCAGTGTTATTCATTTTGATGTCCACCACCACCACCCCCAGGTCCCTGTCACCCGATGAGGCTTGCAGTGTGACTCCCCCCAGGGTGTGTGCATGACCCAGGTTTCTGACTCCCAGATGCAGCACCTTTCATTTCCCTGCATTGAACTCAATGCATTCCTTTTTTATATATACACATCTGTAGAGATATATGTATGTATATATTTATGTATTTGTGTGTGTGTGTGTGTGTGTGTGTGTGTATATATATATATATATATATATATATATATATATATATATAAATATGTGTGTGTGTGTATGTATATGTGTGTGTGTATGATTTTTTACACATCGTTTCAGTAAAGCTGTTTCATTTATCTATTTATTTATTTGCTCATTCATTCATGTTATAACCAGAGAACAAGATTTTGTAGTCTGTTCCTAGCTGGAGAGCTGCTGTTTTCTTTGGGCTGCTGTGGGGAGATGGGGCAGGAGAGTCTGGGTCCGCATCGGCGGTGGGAGAGTGAGGGACCACATCGGTGGTCAGAGGAGGACCTGGGGCTGACAGGAGCTGCATCGGTGGAGAAGGAACGAACAGAGGGTCACGCTGCCTTAGGAGCAAGGAGCGGTAAATAACTGCACCGAGCACTAAACTTTAACTGTGTGACTGGGCTGCGAAGGCCATTAGACCAAGCCATGAGCTGCTGTTTTCTTTGGGCTGCCGTGGGAGGCAAGGCAGGAGAGTCCATGGCGCGCTCGGTGGGCGGGAGGTGAGGGACCACATTGTTAGTTGGGTGGAGGTTAGGGGGGGGCGGCAGGCCGCATCGGCGGAGGAGAAGGAGTAGACGGAGGCCACTGTCGCCAGGAGCAAGGAGCGTGTCAATAATCAGCACTGAGCTCGCAAACTTAACTGTGCGACTGAGTTATAAAGGCCATTAGCCCAGTCCCGAGAGCTGCTGTTTTCTTTGTCCCACACCACCCACCTCGGCCCCGACCTCTATTAAATAGTCAGTGGGGGTGGAACTTTGGAGGGGGGAAGGTTGTGGGTGGGTGTCCTGGACTACTGCTGCTGACTGGCGTTCTGGACTCCTGCTGCTGATTGGGAAAAGGGAGCTGTATGTTGTGCCTGCATGGGCAACTTTGATCATCTTTGGACTATGGCTGATTGAACGAAAGGGGGGCTGTAAGTTGTGCCTGCTTGGGCACCATTGACTACCTGCTATATGCAGCTGTGGGATTTGATAAATGTGAACTGAGAACTTGGCTGAGTTGTCTGTTTATTGCTACTGATTCCTGAGAGGTGGGCTAAAATGGATTTGGGTCTGGATTGTGGTAGATTGCAGGAAAAGGGGACTGTATGTTGTGCCTGCTTGGGCACCATTGACTACCTGCTATATATACAGCTGATAGCTGATAACTGGGATAACTGTGCTGAATTGTTTGTTGCTATTTGCCCTTGTGGGTTGGGAAGAAACTAAATTGGTTCTGCAAGCGGTTGTTACTGCTCACACCAAAATAAGGGTTGATTCGGGGTGGGCCAGAGCAGGCATCTTCGGCAGGGTGATTGGGTGTACGGGGTGCGGGGCAGCAATAATCTTAAATTGGGCATGGAGGTTCGGAGGGTGTCCAGTGTGTTTTCAGATCACAGGACTTAGGGAGGAGGTCCAGGGGATCAGAAGGGAGCTGGAAGGCATGTGGGGAGGAGTGGAAATGGTCCCTTAGAAGGAGGAGAAGCCACTACAGCATACCTCAGGGTGTAGGTAGACATGGGCCCTATGGAAACTCCGGAAGGGTAGGGCGCAATACAAGCAGCGGATGGAGAACATCTCACAGGATCAAATACCAGGGGAGCAAAGGAGGGAGGGGGGATAGAGAAAACGGGACGGGGTTAGGCATTACACTTAATAACAGATACACCATGCTGAACCCAGGAGAGGAGGTGGATGAGGCAGGCGGTCAGGGAGGGTTTGGTCAGCAAACCGGGGGAGAGTGGGGCAGGAGAGGTGAAGAACAGGATGGGGGCAGGCAGGCAGTGAGGGGCTGACTAGCAAGCTGGGGGGTTGGGGCAAGGGAGGTGATGGGGATGGGTTGGACTGGGGTCAAGCAGGCACCCAGGCTGGGGAAGCTCGGCCAAGGAGAGGGGACAGTAGGGGTACTCTAGAAAGGCCAGTGTGAGGCAGGGGAAACCGGAGGAGGAAGGGGGAAGGAGGTAGGGAGAAATATGCAGACAGGATGGGGAGACAAGACCGGGGTTGGAGGCAGGAGGAAGCAGTGGAAGGGTGTCTGGGTGGTAGACCTGTGGATTCTGATCCAAAAAGGAGTTTGGGGGGGCCAGCAGTGCCTCCCAGGAGGTTGGGGGGGTGAGGAGTAAACTGGGAGCCGCAAGCAGAAGAAAGAGCATGGTAGAACACGCACAGACTAGTGATCCCTGGATTGAAGGGGGTGGGAGGAGTAAACTGGGGAATCGATGAAAGAAGGAAGAGCCTGGAAGGGATCAAAAGGGCCAGTAAGTTTGGAGGGGGGTGAAGGTGATCCTGCTGGGGTACTCCATGACAGGGGCATCCAGTGGGAGGGGGTAGGGGAGGAAAGAAGCAGCCAGGTCAGGGTGAAATGTATCCCGGGCCTATCCGTTCACAAGGCCAAATACCAGCTATACTCATTAGCATTGGAATGCAGGGGATCCCCAAATTTCCTAGTACACCTGGGCACAAACGATTTGGAAGGGAACAACGATCTGGAAATCCAGGTGAGGTTTCGGGAACTGGCCAGAGTCTGCCATTCTATAGGAAGTTCAATTTCCTTCTTGGAAATTCTGCCAGTACCTAGAGCATCCAGGGAGACCAAGCACAAACTCAGAGGTGTGAACCAGTGGCTCTGGGACTGGTGCAGGGCAGAAGGGTATGGGCTGGTGGGGGACTGGGGGGACACATGGGATGATAAGGGGTTGTATGCTAGGGATAATACATCTTAACATAGAGGGGAAGGAGATCTTAAAACTGAAACTCGCTGGATTCATAAACGAGAAGTGGGGTTTAAACTTGTAAAGGGCGAGGGTTTAGTGAAAGACTGGAGTCAGGAGGGCTACCCTAGGTTCCAGGTCTAGGGCGGTAAATGAGGGCAGGTGACTGCGATATAAACAAAGCAAGAACTGGGCAGGAAAGGACAACTAGGGAGTGTGCGGGGCCGAGTCAGTTGGGTAGGGAAGGGGGGCATGGGGTGGAGGACGGTCCTGACCAACACTAGGAGCATGGGCAACAAAATGCCCAAGCTCCAGGCAATGCTGGCAGAGGGATCAGCGGATGTGGCAGTGATTACGGAAACATGGGCCACCCAGAAGAATGATTGAGACCTAAACCTGGAGGGCTACACGATATTCAGGAGGGACAGAGAAGAGGGTAGAGGAGGTGGGTAGCACTGATAGTCAAGAATGGCATAATGATAAGTGGAGTGGAGGAGGCAGAGGGGGGAGTGGAAGCGATTTGGGTAACCCTGCAATCAAGGGGAGGCAAAAGACTGAAAGTAGGGGTGGTATACAGACCCCCCGTGGAGGGAAAATTGGTTGAGAATATCAAGGAGCACTGTGAACATGAAGGGGTAGAGTGATGGTCATGGGGGACCTAAATATGCCGGGGGCAGACTGGGACACTACGTCATCAGCGGTGGCCAGGGAGCAGAGACTGATGGATGTGTTTCAGGATGCCTTTCTGGTCCAACAGGTGGGGGAACCTACTAGAGGGGGGAGGATACTGGACGTTGTCCTTGCAGACAGTGACCAGATAAGGGGTCTGGAGGTGTGTAGCCCGCTGGCAGGAGACGACCATGCCACGGTCTGGTTTCTGCTGTGTCTGGGGGGGTGGACAACTGCTCAAACACAGTAGTGGTGGACTTCAGGGGGGCAGACTTCGTGGGCATGGGCAGAATTCTGAGGAGGAGCTTGAACAAGATTAGGCCAGACATGGCTGTTGGTAGCTTGTGGAAGACCATTAAAAAAGGGGTACAGGAGGCTACTAGCTCATGTACAAGGGTAAGGCATAAAATGGTAGAGCCAACAAGCTGTGCTGGTGGACCAGGGAGGTGCAAGAGGCGATGAGGTATAAAAAATCTGCCTACGCACGTTTTAAGTGCTCCAGGGGGACAGGGAAAGAGGTGAGTACAAGTTGACAGCTAGAAGGGTCACAAGAGTGGTGAGGGAAGCCAAGGCAAGGATGGAGCAAAGCCTGGCTAGGGATATCCGGAGGGTTGGAAATGGATTTTATAGATACTTAGGGGAAAAAGGAAAGGGAGAGCACAGATCTCCAGGATTAGGACTGGGGAGGGATGGGCTCAGGAGGCAGGGGAGCAGCCAGAGGTACTAAACAAGTACTTTGCCTCAGTATTTATGGAAGCTGACAGGGGATCCATTCAGCCAGAAGGAAGGGGGCAGAGACAGCTGAGTGGAGAGCACAGATGGGGAAGAGAGGACCAGAAGAGGCTGGGGTACCGGGAGAGCTGGGCCTGGAAGGAGGGGTGCTTTGGGGAAGGGGGGGGTTAGGGAGGGAGAAATCACAGAGGACAGCATGAGGGAGGTCCTACGGGTGCTGAAAACTGACAAGGCACCGGGGCCAGATGGGCTGCATCCAAGAGTTCTGAAGGAACTGGCAGACGAACTAGCAGCTCCACTATCTACACTTTTCAATGCCTCTCTGCGGACAGGATGGGTGCCTCAGGATTGGAGGGTGGCTCACATGGTGCCTATCCACAAAGGGGGGTCTAGGGAGGAGATGAGGTATTACAGGCCTGTTAGCCTAATGTCAGTGGTAGGCAGACTAATGGAGGGCTTCATCAAGGAGAAGCTCGGGAGGCAGCTGGAAAGGCTGGGGCACATGGATGACAAACAGTATGGGTTTGTCCTGGGGAGATCGTGCCAGACCAACCTCATAAATTTTTATGACTGGGTGACTGGGACCCTAGATCAACAAAGACCAGTGGACGTCCTATATCTGGATTTCAGTAAGGCATTTGACTCAGTACCCCACATCGGGTTGTTGGCAAAGTTTGGGGGGGGATGGGGGTGGGAAGACAACTGCTTAGATGGGTAGAAAACTGGTTTACAGATAGAACACAGAGGGTAGTGGTTGGTGGGATGGTCTGCTTCCCTAGGAAGGTCTTCAGTGGGGTCCCCAAAGGTTCAGTACTGGGGCCACTCCTCTTCAATGCCTATGTCTCCGATATAGGGAGGGGCATTAGGAGTAGGATGAGCCTCTTCGCGGATGACTCAAAACTGGGGGCACTGGCTGATGGGGTGGAGGCAAGGGAAACAGTCCAGAGGGATCTAGATACCCTGGAGGGTTGGTCAAAGAGGTGGGGATTGAGGTTTAATCCAGGGAAGTGTAGGGTGCTGCATCTGGGGGTTAGAAACCCAGGTCATGTATACACCCTGGGAGGGATCTCACTGCAAGCCACAGTGAGTGAAAGGGACCTGGGGGGGGGGGGGGGGGGGGTCGACATCAGAATGAACAACACTGAAAACTGCAGAAGATCTGTGGCAAAGGCAAACAGGATTCTGGGCTACATAGCCTGGGAAATAACGTCCAGGAAGAAGGAGGTGATCCTTCCTCTGTATAATGCCTTGGTCAAGCCACATCTTGAGTACTGCATGCAGTTCTGGAGACCTCATCTTAGGAAGGACATAGCATTGTTGGAGAGGGTTCAGAGGAGTGCAGCCAGGATGATCCGGGGCACGAGTGAAAGGACCTATGAGGAAAGGCTGGAGGTCCTTGGGCTGCACTCGCTGGAGGAGAGGAGAGACAGGGGTGACATGATTGAGGTATTCAAATATGTGAAGGGGATCAACAAGGGCAGAGCCAAAGAAATGTTCAGACTAAGGAAAGGGGGAACAACCAGGGGCCATGAGTGGAAGTTGGAGGGGGGAACCTACCGGGGAGAACGTAGAAGGCATTACTTCACTGAGAGGGTGGTGGAGCCATGGAATGCATTGCCTGGGAGTCTAGTAAAACAGGGCACAGTGGAGGGCTTTAAGAGGAGATGGGACAGATGCATGGGTATACTGAAGCCGGAGTTGACTAATGGGGGGGGGAGGAGCTAGCGCCAAATAGGGGCTGGCTAACGAGTAGACACGAAAGACCGTTAGGCCTATTCTGCTGGCTTTTAGTATGTTAGTATGTTAATATACAAAGTAAAGCAGTTCCACGTATTTCAATGGTGAGACTGCAAGTGAAGAATTACAGCAATGGTTAATTTTTAGTCAAGAATTTTAGTCAGTTTTGTTAGATCTAGCAACATCCTTTTAAAGGGAATGTACAAGACTTTATAAGGTATTTTTAACGGGATTTTCAATACTAAAACTCTTTACCTTATTCTGGCAATAGTCATGTCATGTAAAAAAGGAATGCATTGAGTACGTCCACTACGTGAGGGAAGGGATCGAAAATCATGCCAAACAGATGGCCAGCCAACCCCTTCCACTTCCTGATCTGCCGTCCCTGTCCGCTGTGCTCAGACGTTTTGTGACATTTAACCAGGGAGAGCGTGGGGGCTCGCCATGTACAAGAGAATAGGGGGAATGTTTCAGAGCTGTTTTACTCGGGCTGTGAGGGTCTGCGCTCACCCTCCCTGCTTCAAGACATGGCTGCAGCAGCTCTGGCATGGTCCCAGACCCCAGCAAGACTCACTCAGGTTGTGAGGGTCCATGCTCGCCCTCCCAGCTTCAGAACATATCTGCAGCAGCTCCGACACAGTCCCAGACCCCAGCAAGACTCACTTGGGACATGAAGGTCCATGCTCGTCCTCCCAGTTTCGGAACAGTACCAGACCCCAGCAAGACTCACTCAGGTCATGAGGGTCCGCGCTCACCCTCCCCACTTCAGGACATGGCTGCAGCAGGTACTTTCTCAAGCCACAGAAACTAACACCAGCTAGCAGCACATGTGGGTTTTGGCATCCGGCGCTATTACCCCTCCACCTTCTCTCTCTAGAGGACTGTCTGCCAGCTCCTTCTCATTGATCTTATCACCAGTTTTCCACTCTGGATTCTGTGCTAATTTGACTGTTTCCAGCTGCAGACTTTAATAATAATAATAAAATTTATTTGATTAAGCGCCTTTCAAATATTTCAAGGCGCTGTACAAATCATCATTACATTCCACATGACAGTACATACACTAACAACAAACCAGTAGAATATTAAAACAATTTAAGATAATGCAGGCTAGGCATAGCATAATGATTTTAACATTTTCTACTGTTACTTGAAATTGGATGTTTCAGACTAGGCATGTTTAAATGGTGTTAGGCATTTTCTACTGTTAATTTAGACTGAGCAGTTTTCCATTGTTTAGTCAAAGTCCAGCCACTTAGATTCACTTGTGTTTTACATCTGTGTGTACTGTGCCCTTGTTTCAGACCTTGGTCGTCTCTGTGCTTTTCTTAAAACTCTTTCCCCCACTCACCAGCCTTACGGTGTGCCCACCTTATACAGTCTCTGTTAGCCGTCCCACTTCTCTTCTCCGATTACCTGATGCAGCCACTGACCTGCTATATGTTTTGTTCCACAGCTGTGGAACAGTCCCAGCGAGACTCACTGGGGTAGAAGGTCTGCACTCTCCCTGCCTCAGGACATGGCTGCAGCAGGTACTTTCTCAAGCCACAGAAATGAATGCCAGCTAGCAACACACGTGTGTGAGGCACCACACTTCCTCCCACCCACCCTCCACCTGCCCACCCAGGGTGGTGTCTGTTTTATAACTGTAAGGCTGATCCTGTGACCTTTCTGAACCAATCAGCCCACTTCTACATCCCTCCTTGCCTTTCCTATTGGTATAGACTGCAGCTGGTCCCCCCCGCCAGTCATACTTGGCTCCTTCCTGGACCTCTCCCCGGCCTCTCCTGCATGCCTCCTCCTTTTGTTTGGTAATCTCTGTCCTTCAGTTAGTTATCCTCCCTTCAGCTCAATCTGCAGCCCTGCTCCTTCTCATCACTACACCATGCTCCTGCTGATCCTTGGTCTCATTCCCTGTTTCTGTACCACTTCTTCCATTCCCCCTTCTGCTTTTCCCGCTACCCTCTTCCTCTCATCCCTGCTTTATCCTCTCTGTTCACTCAACTCTGTCCTCTTCCCCTACTGTTTCTTCCTCTATAAACACTTGGTCCCACTACCCTTGGATTCCTGTAGCTTCAATCCTTCCCTCATCCTGCCTCCATTCTACCTTTCTTAGCTCCACCATCCCTGTCCTCGCCACACCTCGCAGCTGCTCTACTTTTACCCAAATAATGTCAAGAAAACTTTTAAAAACCACCACCTGGTGGTGCTGAGGGTTGAGGTGCTGGATGCCACACCTCATGCTGCGACGGTGACCCGTGTTCAGGAACGAGCCTGGGTCGTCGGGGGTTGGCTGGGGGGAGGGCGGGAGTTGGATCGAAGAGCTACAAGGCAGCCTCTGCTCCCAGGAGGATCTAGTCACTTTGCTGCACGGCTACCCGGGTGGAGGCCCGGGCAGTAGTGCAGGTGGAGAGCAAGCAAGAATAGGGAGGGTATTACGAATCGCTGCGCATGCTGCTCCAAACGTGGACAAGTGACTGCAGCGGGGGGGGAGAAAATGGAGATGGCAGGCTCCATGATGGTGCTGGTGGCATTCCCAGTGATGGGATTGTCGATCAACAACCAGAAATTAGCCCCCTGAAGGGAGGGGCTAGAGCCAGCCGCCTGCCAGCTCCCAGAAATACCGGGGCATAAAATGTGGATTTAAAAAAAAAAAAAACGGAGGCGCTGTGGAGAATCCATCATGGCGTATGTCTTTTCCTGAGCTGCAAATCAAGAACAATAAAACTTAAAATTTAACAGATTAACGTACAGTAAGCAGTATTCTAAAAGCAGCGATAGCTAGAGGAATGCTAGTAAATCCTTGCAGTGAGCCCAAAGAAGGAAAAACACGCTGGACAGAGCCTAGATGCTTATCTTTCGACGGGGGCAAGCTCGAAACAAGCAAGTGGAGGCCATTCCGCAGCAGACCATAGAGCACTCAATACTCCAAACTCTCAGATTATGGCAATGCTCGAAAAAATTAGAGCCACCGGAGAAGACACCAATCGCTGACTAGCAACCACGGAAGCCAAACTTACCGACCTGTAGGAGAGGGTTCAATTGAACGCAACACAGCTTATGGAGCTCACTTCAGAATTGGACCGGCAGCAGGAGAGGAATGTGGCTTATGTGCAGGACTTCCATTATCTCCACGCTAAGGTCAAGGCATTTGAGAACGCTCATCGACAGGTGAATATTTGTATTGTGGGCTTCCCTCCTAGGTTCTCAGGGTCAACAGAGATAGTTGCAGCAATTCATTGCCTAATATTTACAGACCTACAGCTCCTACCTAACACTTCTGGTATCTCGATAGTTAAGGCCTTCGCCATTCCAATGAGATCAAGGGCCTGGGGCAATAAAACAGAGCGCCCTCTCACTGCGATTGCCACTCTTTCCAGTTCGAAGGCCTGTGTGCCTCTCCTACAAGCAGGTCAGCAACGTGGGAACCTGAAATAAAATAATAAAAATCGCCATATTTCCAGATATCTCCTCACAAACACCGACCAGGAAAAAGGCTCTGCAAGAAACAAAGAAAGCTCTCCTGGGAAGTAATGTTTCAGCCCAACTCCTGTTTCCAGTGTGATTGCAAGTACGGCACAATGGCAAAACACATCTATTTACAGACCCAGAGGCTGCCACTGCTTTGGCGGCCAGAATCCTTGAAGACTGCCAGCACTCGTCAGACAGGGAAGAAGGAAGTGAATTGGATCCTAATGACTGAATCGATCCTAGAAGGACTGGGCCAGTGGGGACTTTCACTATGTGCTGTCTCTCTGGGGTCATTGCATAACCCATGTAATGCAAATGATTTCCCTAATTATAAGTTAAAATTATTATTAATGATTTCTAAAGTATAGCCATGATGTTGATGCTCAAATGATAGGTCTTATAAATCATAACCAGCTATGGAACCGTGTTGTTTGGGAGCAAATAGCTCCACTCAGTTTGTGTGCTTTTGAAATATCCTGTTATATTCTGTTTCCCTGTTAGCCGCTATTGGTGTTTAGCGCAGGGGTGCATTGTTTAACTTAATTGAGTCCAGACAACCTTTTCAATTACCTTTTGGTTCTTAGGTGGAAGGTACAGCCTCCCATACTTTAATATCAACCCTGCGAGGGACAAGAAATGTCGGTGAATTAACCTACTTGCGATTGAATAGGTGAGAGTGGACTTTCCTACGAGATTATCTTGTCGGACTATGACTCCTGTAAACCATTGAACAGTTCAGCCAGAACAATGGACACATTTCTATTACATAACCTATCATGTTCAGCCTGTGCACTGTTTTGCAGCACTGTAATCACCACGAATGAGTGTCTTTACTGAATATAGCACTCGCTATGTATCATAAAATGCCATAAATAAACATAAAAAAAAAAAAAAAAGAAAACGTTTAAAAACCTGCTCTTATCACTTAATCGCTCTGCTACGGCTGCTGTCTGGGGACATCAAAACCAACCCTGGCCCAACCACCCCCCTTAAACCTCCCCTGGGGCCTGAAAGTTGTCCACCGTAACGTTAGAAGCCTTCTCCCAAATTCAACCACTTGTGCAAACCCTCAAACCTGATATCCTTATTCTGTCAGAGTCTTGGCTCACCTCCAGAATTCCTGATGGGAGCATCTCCATCCCCGGATATTCCCTTCTTCGCCAAGATCATGCTAGCAGGTGCAGGGGTGTAGCTATATATATTGACTCATCACTCCAGTTCTGTCCTATTCTATCTACTTCTATCCCCTCTGCATATGAGTTATTGCTAAAAAGGCTCTCTCTCCACCACTCTATCCCTATTTTTGTAGTCGGTATTTACTGCTGCCCTTATTTCTCCCACTCAGGCATCACTAACACTCTGGCCACCGATATGTCACGTGCTTCCTCTGGAGAGATCCTTATCTTAAAGGGACACACTGGAAAAGGCACAGCTTTACCCAGGCACTACAAAGATTCCTTATCAGTGCTTTCAGACAGTAAATTTAGAAGGGAAAAAACAAATTAGATTTTTTAGTGATTTAAACAGTGGCCTTCAGCTTTCACTTTCTATTGCTGGCAGCCACCATTTCATGAGTAGCAGAGAGCTTCCTGAGCTCACTTTATGCTAATATGTCCTGCCAAACAATAGCTGAAGTCAAACAGGCATATTAGCATACAGTGAGCTCAGGAAGCTCACTGCTGGTCATGAAATGGCTGCTGCCAGCAATAGAAAGTGGAAGTTGTGGGTAGCTGTTCTAAACCATTAAAGTTGTTACTGTCTGAAAGCACTAACTGAGAGTTTCTGTAGTGTCTGAGGAAAGCTGTGTCTTTTCCATTGTTTCCCTTTAAGTGATTTCAATCAGAACTGGCTTCACCCACTCCAAAATTCACTGTGACATCACCTCCCTGAATCTGACTCAGTTAATGAACCCACCCGACTAAATTTCAGAACTCTTAATCATTCCCTCATCAACTGGGCCCTCACCTCTCACCCCCACTGGGCCCTCAATTCTCACCCCCACTGCATCATTAAGGCCGGTATCCTCCCTAATACCTTAAGTGATCATCACCTTACCTCCTGCATCTGCAGAATTCGCTGCCCTACAACCCCTCCCAAAATTCTACTAATTAGGCCCTTCAGATCGCTAGACCTCACTGCCTTACTAAATGATCTACATACCACAGATTGGTCTCCAGTCTTTTAAGCATCCTCCAGCGACAATGCCCTTGCCTACTTTAAGTCTAAATTCCTAGACATCTGGAATCTACATGCCCCCCTCTACCATACCAGGGTTAGGGGATCCAATCTCCCCTGGATCATGCCTGAGCTGCTAGCCTGTTTACACACCCATGACCAGGCCTGGATAAATCACAAATGTACCCACGCTTCCGTCGACTTACAGAAGTACCGCTACTTCTGAAATGCCTGCACTAGGGCTGTCGGGCTTGCTAAGGCTGACTATTTCTCCAAGACCTTCAAGGAAAACATAAATCACCCGTCAAAATTTTGGAAAGTGGTCCACACTTTATTTACCCCTACCTACCAAGTCCCCTTCCCCTGTCTTCCATGCTGGCAACTCCTCCCTCTCTGACCCCCTCTCAGTGGCCTCCGAGTTTAACACCTTTTTACCTCCTGCTCCTCCACCCCCCCGGTCCTCACTGCAACTCCCCTCTTCTTCCCTCTCATACAGTTTCTCTCCTGTAACCCCCTCTACTGTTCTTGATGCCTCGCTTACCCTTTACCCATCAAAAGGCAAAAGATCTGATGGTCTGGAAGCAAACTCCTCCACCTCTCTGCACCTGCTATCTCCTCTCCTCTCCTCTTGCTGACCTCCTTAACCTATCCTTCTTTTGTGCTTTTATCCTCTCTGGCTGGAAGCATGCTACCGTAGTTCCCTTCCCCAAAGGAGGTGACACCTCTGCTGCTGGGAACTACTGATCCATCTCCTTCCTCCCTATCCTTGTCAAACTACAGGAACGCATTGTGCTCTCACAACTCTCTCCCTTCCTTGACTCCTCTTTGTTTTTCACCCCTTTTCAGTTGGGCTTCTGGAAGAACCATATCACATCCACCTCCCTCCTCAAGCTCATCGATTCCATCCTCACTGGTATGAATAAGGACCTCATCACCTCCGCTATATTTGTTGACCTGGCTAAGGCTTTCGACACCACCTCTCACCCCCTCCTCCTTTCCAAGCTGTCAGCTGATGGCCTCTCTGGAGCAGCCACCAGTTGGTTCCAGTCATACTTAGTGGGTAGGACCTGCTCTGTCAGAATTGGCGACACACTTTCCCTACCCCTCCCTATAACCACAGATGTCACACTGTTGTTTTTTGTTTTCTAAATGACCTCTCCACCACCTGTTCATCTACAGCCATACATATGTATGCGAACAATACAGTCTGGTTTACCTCTGGCCACTCCACTGCTTACGTGATGTCCAGACTCCAGCTTGACTTCGATAAAGTTCAGCTCTGGCTATGCTCCAACCAGTTACTCTTGAATGCCAAAAAGACCATCTCGATGTCCTTCAGCATGAGGCAGAGACTCTCTAGGCTCCCATCCCTCCCCACTTTCCACACCTTAGATGGGACCTCACTGGAAAATGTAATCTCCTTCAGGTATCTTGGAGTATGGCTAGACCAACACCTCAATTTCTCTGAATATATGGATGCTATTCTCAAAAAACTGCACCCCAAGCTCAGTGCCTTGTTCAGGAACCGTGACTGCATCCCATTGTTGTCATGATGTGCATTCATCCTGAGAATGATCCTTCCAGTCTTAACGGCGATGTGGTCTACAGTGCCACCCCTGGTACTTCCTTAGCCAGACTGGACACACTTTTCCATTCTTTCTGCCACTTTGCACTTGACTGTCCCCCTCGCACCCATCACTGTTCCCCATATCAGTCTCTATCTCTTCCCTCTCTTGAGGACTGATGCTGTGCCCACTGTATCAACTTCACAAGCAAAGTCTGGTTTGGTTCTCTCCCCCTCAATCTCTCAGCCTCCCTTTTCCTTTCTCCTCCCTCCTCACGCTCCCTGAGGAGCCTTGACACTCGCACTCAGGCTGTACCCTCCTCCTGTACATCGACTGGTCAAGCTGCCTTCAGCTACTGATTTCTCAAACTCTGGAACACCCTACCCCCCCCCACACCATTCGTGACACCCTTCCCCTCGAGCCCTCTCCTCTCTACTCTGTGACTTCATCTCCCTCACCTGTAACTGCCCTTAAAGTTACCCCATCCATATCCTCACACCTCAACATGATTCCCACTCCTTGGTCCACTTCTTCTGGCATTGTAATGTGGTACCCTCTGCAGTCTTGCAATTCACCAGTTGCACCTGCAACCTTGCTGTGCTCTACCACTATTTGTTAATCCTCTGCTCCGTGAACCTTTTGATTCTCGCAGGATTATATATGCTGATGATTTAATCACGTTTAATAGTGATAGATTCCCCTCTAATCTAAACCTAACCCTAACCAACGACTTCTCAAAGGTGTATAAACGGTTTTCGAAACAGACTCATTGTTAGTTCTACAAAAACAAAGACCGTGCTATTTAGCTTGAAAAGTAGGCTCTCAAGACAAGAACATAATTTTATCATCCGCACCCTCGATGGATCCTTAATAGAACAGGTAACTGATTTCAAGTACCTGGGGGTGACTCTAGACCCCCTACCTAACATTTGATACCCACACAGGACTTTCAGTTAAAAAGATGAACCAAAGACTTGGTGTTTGCTATCGGCTAAAACACCTACTTGCCCCAGAAGCTAGACTAGCAATAGGAAGTGGTACCCTTCTTCCTATCATTGATTACTGCTCTCCCATAGTCTCTTCTACCTCGCCACAAATTATCAATAGATTGACTACAGCATATAACAATATATGTAGGTTTGTCACACAAGCCCCCGACTGCGCCCACCACTGCTCATTATATAAAATGGCTGAGTGCCTCCCGCAATCCTGCAGGGACCAGTTATTTGGATCTCTCATTGAAAACTCTACATGAAGGTGCCAAGTCACCCCCTTTTGAACTCCTAACCATCGAGAGAAACTCTCAACTACAGAGATCTTCTTCTGGTCACTTTCTAGAGTGTGCTATGCTATCAGCTGTCATGGGGGCAGAGATCTTTCTCTGGCACAGCTCCTAAGTTTTGAAAATCTCTACCAGTGCATCTTCACTCTCTGGAGTCCCCTCCGACCTTCAGAAAGCACTTCATTAATGCACTTATGACAAATGCGTCTTGCAAATGTTAGACATTTAGTATGAACAGTATTATTAAATCATTGTCTAGTTTCTGTTAATCTCGGTCAATGTAACAGTTTTCTGAAATCGGAAAGCTCCCACCCTGTCAAGATCTTTCCTGTATTACTGTACTTGGAAATTGTGTTGTATCTCAATGCCAGTTTTTCTACGAAACTGTATTAACACTGATTATTATTAATATCCTTCTGTCATGGACAATTGTTATTTTTTTGCAGTCTCTAACATGTTTTATTGTTGTTTACTCTATGTGCCTTGTATATAGCTCGGGTTGTGCCTAAAAACAGCTCCTGGGACCAGTGTACTCACCCAGTTATCAAATGCATAAATAAAATAAATGTACCAAAAATTGAACATGTTAATTGTTAATGTATTCTTGTAAACCACCTTGTTATGCTAATCTTGTTGCCATGTCATATGTCTTCATGATATTGTATTGTTACTGTAATCCACTGCCCCCCTCCCTCCAGGAAGCATCTGAAAATGAGCAAAGGCTCAGTGTACCTTTCCTGGTGAAACGTTTTAATAAATAAAATAAAAACTAAAGCTACCTTTGATATAAATGAAAGCCATCGCTCAACTAGCAGGGCTCCTATTAGTTGAGCGATGGCTTTCATTTATATCAAAGGTTGCTGTAACTAACAAAACAGCTTTGAAACATTTCCCCCATTCACTTGTATGTAGCGTGGTCCTGTATTGTCCCTTGTTAGACATCACAAAATGTCTTGAGAGTGGGGACGGGGCCATCAGACTGGGAAGTGGAAGGGATCAGCTGGGCGTCCATTCGGCATAATTTTCTATCCCTTGCTTCCATAGTGGGCGTACTCAGTACATTCCTTTTTTTGCATGACTTGACTATCACCAGCCTAAGGTAAGGGATTTTTGTATTTGGAACCCATTTGTCTAATGTTGGACTTTCTCTTTACATTAGTTAGTTGTTCTAATAGTTACTTGAATGTTATTTTTACTCCAAGTTGTAATTGTCAAACGCTGAATTTTAATATTTTTATAATAAAAAAGACTGGTTGTTTCAGGTCCCCAAAATCTATCTATGATGGAAGACAAGAGAAAAAGGCGAAGTCCAAAGGTGTCTGCAAACCAGCAAGCTTCTCCCGTTTCCTTCAACAAGCTATCGGTCCCCAACAGTAAAAGTGCCACCTTCTCCCTAGGAGTGCCTCAGCCACTCTCACCAAAACAGAGGCCAAAGTTCAAAAGGTCAGTGTTTGATAGCACAGACATAGAAAGCACTGTGTACCATGGTATGTTTATTAAACGGGGCCAACAGAGATTGCCTTGACTGGGAGGGAGGTCTGCAGAAAACTTAAAGCGCCACCGACACCTAGAGAAGAACTTTGAAAAACCTAATATTTGACTATGTAGCAGCTTACACTTCACATTAACTATCTATTTCTTATCCTTATTGTTTATTACTGCGGTCATATGCAGGAAAACAAGACAGCTGTTCCTTGAGGGTTCATGCTCCTGTTGCTTCTTCCCAACCTGATGTGGTAATGCTCTGCTTGTGACATCACAGTTATTCTCATGACAACAGACTATGATGTCACAACAGTGCATTACAATTTCAAGCAAGGAATAAGCTGTAGAGACAGATGAACTCTAAGGAATAAAGATCGTGTTGTAGGAATTTCTTCAATAATAGATTAATAATGGAGAGGAGAAATCTATATAGAAGATGTATAAAATACTAGTTGAATTGTGTCTAAAGATGATGTTTTCCCAAAGGCGTCAGATGCTCCTTAAAATTCTCAGTTTTTAAGTTTTAAGAAATGCCACATCTGATATCTGAGCCATAGCATACCTTTTCTGTACGCTGTAAGAATAAACAAACATTTTGTCAATGCTGAATGTTCTTCGCTTGCATCGCTATTGTGCTGGGAACTGCATGTACATATTTTTACTATATATTTACCCAAGATAGACCAAATGAGAAGCAATACCTTATTTTCAGTGGTGTCCTACTTTTACACATTTTTAGATTGTATAGGTTCCTGAGCCCAGCATGTCTCTATAACCTTATATAATGTCCCCAGCCAAACTGGTAGGGGAACGTATACGTTTAATTCTTCATAATGCAAACCTGTGCATTTGTTGGCTGCTCTACCAGGCAGTAAACAAGTAGAAATTACTATTACAGCAGCTGGCTCGGTGTCACAGAGGGCTGAGATGCTTAGCACCTTACCTCTCCCATGCTGGCAGCCTGTGTTCAGGAACAATCTCTGACACCTGGGGGTCAGCCGCGCAGGGGGGCCATTTCGGCTTTCAATGGGGGGGGCAACAATGGGTCAGAGAGGCTGTGGGGGTGGATCCAGGTGCTGGAAAAAAAAGAAAAACAACAGTGACCTGCAGTCATCACGGAAACATGGGCCACCCAATACAATGACTGGGACCTGTCTGTACCAGGGTACAGGTTATTTCGTAGGGACAGGGTGATTGGGAAAGGGGGGGGTGGCACTATATGTGAAGGAAGGACTGAAGTGTGTAAGGGAGGAAGGGGAGGAGGGTAGTACGGAGTCACTTTGGATGCAAATCCAGGATTCCAAGAATAGGATTCTTAGAATGGGAGTGGTGTACAGGCCACCATCTCAGATGGAGGAGTTAGACAGGGAACTAGCGGGACAGATCAGGAGGACCTGCGAGAAGGGTAGTGTGGTGATTGTGGGGGACTTCAACATGCCAGGAGTGGACTGGAGCACCCCAACAACCAGGAACAGAAGGGAGCAGGTACTGCTGGATGCCTTCCAGGACAGCTTCCTGCTGCAAATGGTCAGTGAACCAACCAGGTTAGGAAATACCCCTTGACCTTGTGCTGTAAAATGGGGACTTTGTGGGGAGAACTTACAGTGGAGGAACCGCTGTCAGGGAGTGACCACCACTCAGTATGGCTCTACTGGATATGGGCAAGGAAGGAGGGAATCTGGCACTAAGAGTGCTGGACTTCAGGAGGGTCAGACTTTGGGAGGATGGGGAAGTGGTAAAGGGCACCTGGCCAGAATTAAATCTAGTATGGACACTCAACCAGAGGTGGGAGCCCACAAAGCTCGGATGAGTGGAGGCAACCAAACCTGCTGCAAAGCCCAGAGCAAGAAGGCTAGGGCTAAGAAACCGATCTGGTTGAGCAAGAAGGTCATGGAAAAGGTAAGGAGGAAAAGAGCTGCCTTTAGGAAGTAGAAGAAAACAGGGAGCAGGGAATACAGAGAGGAGTACTTGACAGAATCGAAGGAGGTGACAAGGGCAGTAAGGGGAGCCAAAGCATCTACATAACTCAGGCTGGCACAAGGCATTAAGAAGGGGGAGAAGGACTTCTTTAAGTACATCAGGGAGAAAAGGAGCTGTAAGGACCACATAGTAAGTATTAGGAAGGTAGAGGTTGGGTGGAAGCAGGGTGCGATAAGGCGGAAGCACTAAATGAGTACTTCTGCTCAGTATTTACTAAAGAGAAGAGGGGGGTGACACCCAAGGTGGGAGAAATGGCAGAAGCAGGGGGGGAAGTGGTGACAGATGGGGAAATCATGGAGAGCAGAGTTCGATAGGGTTTGAAGGCACCGAGGGTGGACAAGGCGCCAGGCCCAGATGGCATCCACCCCAGGATACTGAAGGAGCTGGCAGAGGTCCTTGCAGGACCTTTGGCAGACCTACTTAATGCATCGCTACATTTGGGGTGTGTACCTCAGGACTGGAGGATGGCTCATGTGGTGCTCCTCCACAAGAGTGGCCCCAAGGATGAACCGGGAAACTACAGACCAGTGAGCCTCACATCCATCGTGGGTAAGCTAATGGAGACTATCCTGAAGGAGAGGCTGGTGGCCCTCCTAGAGGTCAAAGGACTACAGGACAGCAGACAGCATGGCTTTACACGTGGCAGATCCTGCCAAACCAACCTAGTGAGTTCTATGACTAGGTAATCAGGGAACTGGGCAGGAGCCATGCAGTGGATGTCCTGTATCTGGACTCAGTAAGGCATTCGACTCAGTGCCACATGGAAGGCTGGGAAGGAAGTTAGTAGCACAGAGGGTGGGTGCAAAGCTGGTGAGATGGGTAGGAAACTGGCTGCAGGGAAGGCAACAGAGGGTGGTGGTGGGTGGGGAGCTCTCACACCCAAGGGCAGTGACGAGCAGTGTTCCACAGGGCTCAGTGTTGGGACCAGTGTTGTTTGGGATATTCATTGCAGACATATCATGGGACATCAAGAGCAAGATCAGTCTGTTTGCTGATGATACCAAGATAGGCGCGGTGGTGGATGACCTAGGGGGATGGCAGGGGTTGCAGGATGATCTGGCAAAGCTTGAAACCTGGTCAGACACCTGGAAAATGGCTTTAATGCCAAAAATGCAAGGTGCTGCATTTTGAGATGAAGAACCAAGGAGGAGTTACCAGCTAGGGGAGTGCAGCTAGCCCAGACAGAGGAGAAGAAGGATCTGGGTGTGCTCGTACAGGGTCAATGAACACTCGCACAATGTAGGAAGGCAGCTGCAAAGGCCAACAAATGCTGGGTTGTATTGGCAAGGGTATATCTCGAGGAGGGAGGAGGTGATTCTGCCACTGTATAGGTCATTAGTTAGACCACACCTGGGTACTGCGTGCAGTACTGAGCGTCTGTATCTGAAGAGGGACATTAAGTTACTGGAGGGGTGCAGCACAGAGTGACAAAGATGATCAAGGGGCTGGGGACTTATCATACAAGAGGAGGTTGAAGGAGTTGAACATGTACTCAGTGGAGGAGAGGAGAGACAGGGGTGACATGATTGAAACCTTTAAATACATGAAAGGAATAAACAAGACGGGTACAGGGGCTGTTCAAAGTAAGGGAGGGAGGGCCATCAGGGGCCATGATATGAGACTGGAGCAAGGAAAGGTTCAGGAGGGAGATGAGGAGACCTTTTTACAGAGGGTGGTGGCTGGGTGGAATGCGTTACCTGCTGAAGTTGTATGCAGTAGAACAGTGGACTGCTTCAAACGAGGATGGGACAGGACAAGGGGGAGGGTTAATGAAGCGGAAGAGTGGAAGGGAGGGACAGCTGCAGAATAAGGGGTGCTAGCTGCACATTCGAGCAGACTTGATAGACCTCTAGGCCTTTATCTGCTGGCAAATTTCATATGTTCGTAATGTGGGGGGAGAGGCACGACTGCCCCCGGTCCTCCTCTATGGTGACCCTGCTGCCAATGGGGGGCCTGGGAGTAGGATCGACCAACAGTCAGGGAGCTCTCCTCTCTCAGAGTGGGAAGGGTGGTCTTCCCGGCACTTGGCTGACACTGAGTGGTAACTTGGTGGTAGTGCCGCACAGATGGGGGGGCAGACTCTAGGCCAGGGTGGGTGAAACAGAGCTGCTGGTTCATGCACACACATGCACCTCCATGCATGTGCACAACTGCATTTGCTGAGACCCCAGGGAGAGTTAAGGGAGAAAAGCAGAGGAAAAAAGGACAGGCATGGCAAGTGTATATGATGCCCACTGGCCACACTTCCACCCGCCATGTCACCGGGTGTTCTGAGGCAGGCAAACAGGATAATGTACTTCAGGGGGGATAGACCTCTCTCCTGATGCCACCACGGGGGCAATATGTGGGGTGCACTTGCCACCAGGATCCTGGGGAGATGATGGATGGTGTAAGTAATGGCAGCTGGCAGAAGGGAGTCTCCCTTGCCATGGCCCCTAGGGGCAAAAACAGAGTATCGAAAAAAAAGAAATTCCAAGTACAGCTCAGAGCAGCACACACGTTTGTAAACTTAGAAAAAAAAAAAAGCAGTCAGCCGGCCCGGTAGCACTGAGGGTTGAGGCGCTGGATGCCACACCTAATGCCATGCCGGCGACCCAGGTTTGAGAACAGACTCTGGTCATTCGGGGATCGGCCGGGGGAGGAAGGATTGAGCATCCAGAGGACTGTTTTCCTTCCTTGGGGTGGGGGGATTCTCGCTGTGCACTGTCGACTGACACCCAGTGGTAGCTGGGGGTTGGCACAGGCATGCAGCCACGTAGAGGGATTGACCCATGTCCTGGGCGATTGACTGCCTCTGCGGAGGTGGAGACAGCCTCACCAGCCATTGCATGGATATGAGTGTGGGAGAAAAATAGCGGAAAACTGTGGGACTCGACAGGACCCATGATGGCTTAATTGCTTCGCTAGGTCTATCCCCGATACCAGACTTGATGTACTGAAAAAAAAGGCCCTCAGTTTCTGCACTCTTGCTTATACACAACTTGTCATATGGGTATCCAGTCCACCTAGCCTCTGAGCTGACACTCCTTGCTAGAACCCAAACTCTTTATTCCATTGACATTAATCTGTTTCATGTTCTGCAGGTTAGAATGACCCTGGAATGTTCCACAGGTTACAGTGACCCTGGGATGTTCTGCAGGTTACAATAACCCTGGGATGTTCCACAGGTTAGAATGACCCTGGAATGTTCCACAGGTTACAAAAAGGGAAGGTGGTCATTGTGGAGGATTTCAACTTGCTGGGGGTTGACTGAAGCATTCCGGTAACCTCCAGTACTAGGGAGCAAGTGCTCCTGAATGTGATCCAGAAGGGTCTCCTGACACAGTTGGTCAGTGTACCAACTAGGCTAAAGAACACTTTAGATCTGGTATTGTCAAATGGGGAGATAGTAAGGGAAATAAGGATGGAGGACCCACTAGTCGACAGCGATCACCGAACAGTGTGGTTTAATATCACGATGTACGGGGAGCCAGAGAAATTAGTAACCTGGGTAGTAAACTTCAGGGGGGCAGACTTTGGGAGGATGCGGGAAGTACTGAAAGGGAAACTGGAGGGCATAAGGCAGGAGATGGACATGGAGCAAAAATGGGATATTATTAAATGGGGGATTACAGAGGCAAAGGAAGCATGCATCAAGGTACAGAGTAAGAGGAGCAGAGCAAGGAAACCATGCTGGTTGAAGAGCGAGGTAGTGGAGGTGGTGAGGGCAAAACGAGAGGTGCACCGGAGGTATAGGAGGACGGGGAAGGAAGGGGACAGGGAGGAGTATGCAAGATGGTCCAGGGAGGTGACCATAAAAGTGAGGGAAGTCAAGGCCAGCATGGAGCTGAGATTAGCATAGGGAATTAATGGGGTTGGAGAGAGACTTTTTCAGATACATCAGGGAGAAAAGGAAGTGCAAGGAGACAATAGTGAGGATAAAAAGGGATGGGGAGTGGATGGAAAAGGGGGAAGAGCAGGCAGAAGCATTTAAACTAGCCAAGGGGAGAGGCACTGGAAAGGAGCAGGGAAATCCTAGCCCCAGCCCCCCAAAAAATCAAGGTAGTTAGTGAGGTAAACACCAAGATAGAGATGTCGATAGGGAGAAAGGCCAGGGTAAATGGAGAAATTGACAAAGGCAATAAGAACAGGGATGGGGCAAAAAGGGGTAAGGCCATCAAGAAATGGAGGGTAGTGAGTACCAATGCCCGTAGTTTGGGCAACATGCTCCCTGAACTCGTGGCCTTGATGGAAGAGGGATGCCTGGATATCGTGGCAGTCACAGAAACATGGTACACAGAGAACCATGACTAGGATGTTAACATACCAGGATACACAACCTACAGGAGGGACAGGGAGGGTAGAAGAGGGGGAGGAGTAGCTCTCTATGTAAGGGAAGGGATAAAAGCAACAAAACAAAAGAGTAAACAGGGAGGAGAGGAGGCACCGTGGGTCACCTTAGAGACTGGAAATGGCACCACAATCCACACAGTAGTTGTAATATGATAGAAGGCATTCTTAGGATGGCAGAGAAAGGGGAGATATTGTTGATGGGGGACCTGAATATGCCAGATGTTAACTGGAGCACCTTTGCTGCAGCTACATCCAAGAGCAGGGCGATTCTTGATGCCCTACATGGGGCATGCCTCAGACAACTAGTACTGGAACCCACTCGGGAGGGAGCAGTCCTAGACCTGGTACTCTCAAATGGGGACAGTGAGAGGATCTCAGATCTAGAAGTGGGTAGCCATCTGGGAACAAGTGACCACCAAACAGTGTGGTTCACGATAAACTCGGCTGCAGAGTCAAGCCATACAAAAGTGAAGGTACTGGATTTCAGGAAGGCTGACTTTGGCAAGATGGGAGAGTGCCTAGAAAGCACCAGCAAACAGGCAAGAAGGAGGGGTGGAGCAACAATGGGGAAACATCAAAACTGCCATTACAGAGGCACCAAGCCTTTGTGTGAAACAAATAAACAAATCAAAACGAAAAAAAAAAGCCACTATGGTTCTCAAAAGAGGTGGCGGGGAAGGTTAGGGAGAAAAATATTGCATTTAGGAAGTATAAGGAAACACAGAAGGAGCAGGACAGAGAACTGTACCAGTTAAGGCAGAAGGAAGCAGGAAAGGTAGTCAGAATAGCAAAGGCCCAAACTGAGGAAAAGATAGCCAATTCGGTTAAGAAGGGGGATAAAACCTTTTATAGGTACATCAGGGAGCGTAGAAAAGACAAAGGGAGGGATAGTGAGGCTCAATAGAATGGACGGTGCCCCCAGAGAGAGAGACAGTGAAAAAGCAGGGATACTGAATGAATACTTTTACTCAGTATTCACAAAAAAGGAGGGGGGGCACCTAATCCAATTAACAGAAGCACTCTGGATAGGGGGGTCGATCCCAGTCCTTTCACAGAAGAAAGGTTTCTGAAAGAACTCCTAAAACTGAAGGTGGACAAAGCAAGGGGACCTTCCTGAGGAGGTTGTGGGGTCTAAAACTGTGGAAGAATTCAAGAATGCATGGAACAGACATAAGGCAATTTTTATGGGGGGTAGGAAAAACTAGCCTGTTGGTTAACTAGGATCTGCAGCTTATACAGTAGGTAGGGAAATGGGCAGACTAGGTGAGCCAAGCAGTTCTTAAATGCCATCAAAGTCTATGCTTCTAGGTCTGTTTCAATGGAAGCACTAAATGAATACTTTGCTCAGTGTTCATGGAAGAAAAGGGGATGCCACTACCACCATGGGCTGGGAGGGTCGGACGAGGGGAGGAGGCAACAGATGGAAGACTTGAGGGCGGTAGAGTCCTAGAGGAACTGAAGGCACTGAGGGTAGACAAGGCATCAGGGCTGGATGGTATCCACCCCAGGGTGCTGAGGGAGATGGCGGAGGTGTTGGTGAAGCCACTGGCAGATCTGTACAGCACCTCACTGGAGTCGGGGAGGTGTGCCACTGGACTGGAGGATGGCACATGTAGTGCCATTACACAAGAGCGGGCCAAGGGATGAACCGGGTAATTATCATCCGGTAAGTCTCACATCCATAGTGTGCAAACTCATGGAAATTATACTAAAGGAAAAACTGGTGTCGTAGCTGGAGGACAACGGCCTCCAGAATGTGAGGCAGCAAGGGTTCATTTTGGGGAAGTCTTGTCAAACCAACCTGATACAATATTATGACTGGGTAACAGGTGAGCTGGATAAGGGTCATGTGGTGAATGTTCTTTACTTGGACTTGAGCAAGGCCTTCGATTTGGTGCCTCATAGGCGGCTTGGGGGGAAGCTAACTGGTGTAGGGGTAAGGGCAAAAATGACGAATTGGATTACAAGCTGGCTGAGTGGGAGGCTGCAATGAGTGGTGGTAGAAGGGGAGCTCTCAACTCCAAGGCCGGTGTCGAGTGGGGTGCCACAGGGCTCTGTACTGGGACCAGTATTATTTGGGCTCTTCATATCAGACATTGCATATGGGGTGGTGAGCTAAGTTAGTCTGTTCGCAGATGACACCAAAATGGGAGCAGTGGTGGATGGAGGGGAGGGATGGAAGCAGGTGCAGGGGGACCTAAGCAAGCTAGAGGAGTGGTCAGAGAGGTGGCAACTGGGGTTCAATGCAAAGAAGTGCAAGGTTATGCACTTTGGGGCAAAGAACCCAAGGAGAGAATACTGGCTGGGAGGGGGTTAAGCTGGGGATCACTGAGGAGGTACAGGTAACAGAGACCATGAACAACACTGCCTAGTGCAAGAGAGCAGCTGCAAAAGCAAACAAAATGCTGGGGTGCATAGCGAGGGTTTTTTCGTCCAGGCGAAGAGAGGTGATCTTGCCCCTCTATAGATCACTGGTAAGGCCGCACTTGAAGTATTGTGTGCAGTTTTGGAAGCCATACCTAAAGTGTGATATCAGGCTACTGGATGGGGTGCAGAGGAGGGCAATGAAGATATGTGGAATGGAGGGGAGAGACTATGAGAGCAGGCTGGGAGACCTGAATATTTACACCCTGGAGGATAGAAGGGACGGGGGACATGATAGAGACATTCAACTATCTGAGGGGAATCAATAAGGATGGGGCCGATGGGGTCTTTAAGCTAAAGAGGGGGAGGGACACCAGGGGGCATGGGCTAAGAACAGAAGTGGGAAGATTTAGGAGAGAAATGAGGGGACACTATTTCACGGAGAGGGTGGTAGCAAAATGGAATGCACTACCAGAATGGGTGGTATCATGTAAATCTGTGAACAGCTTTAAAAGGGCATGGGACAGGTAACAGGGGAGCGTGGGGGGGGGCAGCAGTGAGATGACAAAGGGAGGGGTGGGGCAGCTGCAAACTAGAGGGTTTGCTGCACACTCGAGCAGACTCAGACTTAGAGAGGCACTATGCCTATCTGGGAGTGGTTTAGGCTGGTAGAGATGGCTGAGCTGATCTTAGAGCTGAAGCACACATTTTGTGAATTGGACCCAGCCCCAACACGTTTCTTAATGGTATGTGCCGAGGCTGTTGGCCTGGTGTTTGTCAGGATTGCCAGGTGCTCGATAGTGGAGGGGGTATTCCCAGCAACTTTCAAAGAAGCGCTGGTAAGACCCCTTCTTAAGAAGTCTTTGCTTGACCCAGACATCCTGGCGAATTACCGTCCAATCTCCAACCTGCCTTTTTCGAGCAAGGTTGTGGAGAAATTAGTGGCACAACAGCTCAAGGATCGCCTCGTGTCCTTCGACATCTATGAGCCATTTCGGTCGGGTTTTCGGGCTAAGCACAGTACAAAAACAGCTCTAGTTAGAGTACATAATGATCTGCTCAGGGCTAGAGATAGAGAAGACAGGTCAGTTCTTGTGCTCCTCGATCTCTCATCATCATTTGACACTGTGGAACCACGCCGTGCTTCTTGATTGGCTCTGAGAGTTTTGTGGACTTTATTTTTTAATTTTTTTTTTTTTATTTTAGTTTTTGGTAACCGGGTAAGGCCCACTAGGCACAAGTGCCTGTTTTCAGGGGTGACCTGGGAGCACTGGGCAGTTAAGTAACTTGCTCAGAGTCACACAGTATGCAAGTGGAGGTTGTAAGAATCAAACTTAGGTCTGGGCTGCTGGATGTATCAACCTTGTTCCTCTAACCTGTAGGCTATACTGCCAGCCAGACTTGCTGGGGTTGTCATCAGATGGTTTGAGTCCTATCTCTCTGTTAGGGTGCAGTGGGTGGTGATGGGGAACTTCTCCTCCCCAATGCCCCTGTTGTGTGGAGTTTCAGAGCGCTAGATCTTGTCGCTGATTCTATTCACAGTGTACATGCTGCCCCTGGGTGAGATCACTCGACAATACAGCGTGGTGTTTCACTGCTATGCAGATGACACCCAGCTATATTTGTCATTTGTGCCCTGAACATCTGATGCTGTCGACGTGCTTAACATCTGTCTGGCTAAAATCAATGACTGGATGGTTTCCAGCTGGCCGAGACTAAACCCGGATAAGACAGAGGTGCTAGTGATCGAGCCAGGTCGCGAGTGTGATGGGTTGCAACCTGGAGCGGACACAGGTCTTTTCCTGGGGTCTTCTCCATTGGTTGCCTTCCTGAGGGTGCAAAATCTAGGTATGATCCTGGATAGCAGGCGGACCTTTGAAGATTAGGTGTTGTCTGTGGTTAAGAGTGGTTTTTACCACTTGTGGAACATCACCAGGATCAAGTCATTCGTTCCACCTGAGGATCTGCCGACTCTGGTACATGCCTTTGTTACCCCTAGGCTTGACTACTGTAACACTCTTTACTTCGGGGTCTCAGGAGGAACCCTCCGCAAGCTGCAGCTGGTGCGGAACACAGCGGCCGGGTTGCTGACATGTCTGTCCAGGTCCTGTCATGTGACCCCAGTCCTGTGTGCTCTGCACTGGCTGCCAGTCAGGTGGAGGGTCCTTTTCAAGGTGGGTTGCTCGCCTATAAGGCCCTATATGGGCTGGGTCCTGGCTACCTGTCGGAGTTCCTGACACCTGCAACCTCTGCTCGCTCCCTCTGCTTCTCTCAGAGGGGCCTCCTGGGTGTTCCCAGGGTTCGGCTCAAGACATCTGGTGGTCAAGCTTTGTGTCTTTGGGCCGACTCTGTGGAATTTCCGTTTCCCAACTGTAGTCAGGGGCGCCCCCTCAGATTGTTTTTCAAGCAGAAGTTAAGCGCACATCTCTTCAGTCTGGCCTTCACAGAGTAATCAGTACTATTAGAGAATTTATTATTTGAACTCTGATTTTATTTATTTGCTATTTATGGATTTTAATTAGTTGTTTTATCTGTAATACTTTGTTAGGCGTCCAGAGTCTCTGGGATTGGGAGCCATAAAAATAAAAATTTGGCTTGCCTTGCTTTGCCTAGGTAGACCGGGTGGTCTGTTTCTGCTGGCACATTTGTATTTTCATATGATCCTGGGATGTTCTGCAGGTTACAGTGACCCTGGTATGTTCCACAGGTTAGAACGACCCTGGGATGTTCCACAGGTTAGAATAACGCTGGGATTTTCCACAGGTTAGAATGACCTGGGATGTTCCAATAGATTAGAATGACCCTGGGATGTTCCAATAGATTAGAATGACCCTGGGATGTTCCACAGATTTGAACAACCCTGGGATGATCCAGAGGTTAGAATGACCCTGGGATGTTCCACTGGTTAGAATGACCCTGGGATGTTCCACTGGTTAGAATGACCCTGGGATGTCCCACTGGTTAGAATGACCCCTGAATGATCCAGTGGTTAGAACGACAGTGGGTTGTTCCAGAAGTTAGAACGACTCTGGGATGTTCCACAGGTTAGAACGACCCTGGGGTAACAAGTGTTTGGTTTCAGGGCCTCAGAATTATGGAACTTCTTGTCACCTCACCTTTAGATGACAAAATGCCTTGTCCCCTTTAATGAAGGCTTAAAGAAGACCCCTCTGTGAAGAGCACCTGTACCAGTCCCTAGTACTCTGTATGCCTCCTCTGCACTGTACTCTGTTTTTAACCCTTTGTTCCTTAATGTTGTTACCTCACCTCTTTGGTCACTACTGTAAAAAGGAATATATTCCAGTTTGCTCACCCAGTCAGCAAAATAAAAATACATACTTGGCAATGAGGAACCAATCTGCGCATCTCTGTGACCCTTATGTTACAGTTGTTTTTATAATGATGATGCCATTCTTGTAATGGTTTTCGGTGCTGTTTGACTCATCAGCACTGACCACCTCAAAGCCACAAGCATCAGGCTGAGTGTGTTTACATTCTGTCCTGACCTATGACAATGTCCACCATTGCTCTGCCTTTCAGGCAATGTTCAAGGACAGTCCTTGAGTTATCAGGAGGGCTCCTCGAGATTGCTTGAGGCCACCCAAGGGAACCATTTTATGTCTAACATAGAAACATAGAATTTGACGGCAGATAAGGACCGCTTGGCCCACCCAGTCTGCCCGTTTCCCTGCCTACTGGATCAGCTGCAGATCCTAGTTAACCAGCAGACTACTTCTTCCTACCCCCATCCCCTAGAATTGCCTTATGACTGTCCCATGCATGCTTGAATTCCACCACTGTTTTTGACTCCACGACCTCCTCCGGAAAGCCGTTCCATGCATCCACAACCCTCTCTGTGAAAAAATACTTCCTTAAATTACCTCTGAGCCGCCCCCCCTCTATCTTCAAATTGTGCCCCCTTGTTCTTGCACCTCTTTTTTTGAAAGATGCTACCCTCTTGGACTTTGTTGATTCCCTTGAGGTACTAGGCGTTTCTATCATGTCCCCGTCTCCCTCCTTTCCTCGAGGCTATACATATTAAGCTCCTTTAGTCTCTCTTCATATGTCTTCCAGTGCAGACCCTGCACCATTTTAGTGCCCTCCTCTGGACAGCTTCCATCTTGTCTATGTCTTTGCGAAGACTGGGTCTCCAGAACTGCGCAGTACTCCAGATGGGGTCTGACCAGCTGTCTGTACAGAGGGATAATAACTTCCTGTTTTCTACTGGTGATGCCTCTCCTATGCATTCCAATATCCCTCAGCCCTCATTGCTGCCCTCTCACATTGCTTGCCCACCTTTAGGTCATCTGATATGACTACCCCAGGTCCCTTTCCATTTTGTTGTCGTTAGTATCTCTCACCCCATTGTGTACTCTTCCCTGGGTTTTGTTTCCCAGGTGCATTACCTTGCACTTCTTAGCATTGAATCTAAGCTGCCATACATTTGACCATTCCTCTAACCTTGCCAAGTCCTTTTCATCCTTTCCACCCCACCTTGTGCATCAACTCTATTGCAGATCTTTGTGTCATCCATAAGAGACATACTTTTCCTTCCAGTCTCTCTGCAATGTAAACATATAAAGACATTGAAGAGGACTGGTCCTAATCTGAACCCTAAGGTTCCCACTAGTAACCCCTTTCATCAGAGTGGACTCCATTTACTATTACTCTCTGTGTCCTATTTTCCAGCCAATTTTTCACCCAGGCTGTCATCTTGGGACCCACTCCCAGGCTAGCTAACTTGTATATTAATCTTTTGTGTGGGACTGTGTCAAATGCCTTGCTAAAGTCTAGGTAGGCCATGTCACAGCCTCTCCTGATCTACTACTTTGGTCACCCAGTCAAAGAAATCTATCAGATTTGTCTGGCATGACCTTCCAGCTGTGAATCCATGCTGCCTTGGGTCCTGTGCCCCTCTGGCCTCTAGATACTCAACAATTCTTTCCTTCAAAGTGATTCCATCATTTTCCCTACCACTGAGGTTAAACTAACAGGTCTGTAGTTTCCTGCTTCTGCCTTGCTCCCACTTTTGTGAAGGGGAATCACATCTGCCCTCCTCTCGTCCTTGGGTACCACCCCATCCTCCCATGATTTGTTAAACAGGGTAGTCAGTGGTGTCACTAATTCTACCCTTAGTTCTTTTAGAATTCTGGGATGAATCCCATCAGGCCCCATTGCTTTGTCCACCTTCAGTTTTAAGAGTTCTTTCAGAACCCTTTCTTTTGTCTCCAAGGGCTCCACTGTTCATGCCATGTCATGCTATTGATGACAGTGATGGTACTGGCATCTGTATCAGTCACTGTTTTCATCTCTCTCCACAGCCACACCACACCATAAGGTGATATTGATGATGATGATGGCACTAATAGCCCTGCCTCAGTGCCATAATGGAACCAACATCAGAAGCCTGACTCAACAAACAACGTCGGCACTGAACATGGTGCTTCTCCCCAGTGTTCCTGGCCATCCCTGAAAACAGGCCTTGGGTCTAGTGGGTCTTTTGAAGGGAAGTATGGCGCAGTGGTTAAGGGCACTGAGATGCAAACCTGGAGACCTGGGTTTGAATCCCATCAGCCTCCACTTGCATACTGTGTGACCCTGAGCAAGTCACTTAACTTCCTTGTGCTCCCAGGTTGCACCTGAATATAAGCTCTGGCTCAGTGTGTCTCTCCTGGTTAAACAATTTCCCCTTTCCCCACCTCTTACCCAGTTACCAAAGAATAATAAAAAAATATAATGTTGACCAGCGTTTTGTCTTGATTGGTTATCTATATTGTTCATCATATGTATTGTACCGTGGTCTGCATTATAGATTGCGGGGGCATCATGTGACACTCCTGACCAATCACAGCACTTCCTTTGGTTGTAATGGACTGTAATAGAGGTGGATAAATGGCACATCCCATATGCTATGCGCCGATACCTTACCTGTGGTTGGCTTCCTGCGTGACTACACAATTTTCAAAAAAGACGAAGATGGCTTCAAATATTCTGCAGGTTTTTATACCGGACTTCCATCAGGACCACAGCATCCAGAACACCCTGACAGTATGTTATAAAGGGGAAGTTTCAGTTTTTGGTTTTGCCAGATTACCACTGGTTTTGGTTCTGGCTTTGGATTCATAGCCAGTATTCATTAAACATAAAACATGGTCTGTACCTTCATTTTAAAGCATAATATAAAGGAAAACAAGTTCAATTCTGTAGAAAAACGGTATAATAACATGGCAGCTAGCAAGACCCAGCTGTTAGTAAGTTCACAGGAAATGTTGTGTCTTGTAGGGTATTTTGAGGCAGTGCTAAAGTTGAATAAGCACCTAGTTTAATTTGCTTGCAGTCTAAATTCCTAGAAATAAATGACAGGAGACAAGATGCATTGAATACAGGGTCATAGGCTGAGGCAATGTAAGAGCTGAGTGTAGCAGTTTAGCCTAGAGGTTAGAGTAACGAGCTGTGACTGAGCTTGGTCCAGCAGACCTGGGTTTGATTCCCACAACCTCCACTTGCATACTGTGTGACTCTGAGCAAGTCACTACTTAACCACCCCAGTGCTCCTGGGTCACCCCTGAAAAAGTGGGCTTACCAGGTTATCGAAGAATAACACACACATACACACCCTGGCTACCGTGTTTAGTCTGTTAAGCAAGGTGTGCACTGCTAGCAAAATATTTGGTGACTGAAGGAACTGAAGGATGGTAACAGCAAAGGAGGACACAGTGAATGACAGGTGATGGTCTGAGAGGCCACCTGGACCTCGCCAGCGACGTTGATCTATCCGTCACTTTATATTTATCCTTCTGTCCTGACGATGACAGCTCTTTTTCATGGCCTTTGAACTTTGACAACTGCGACCCGGTCAATGGAACTGGTGGCACTTCCTCTTGACCCCAAGCTTTTTGCATGGCAGTTAGAGTTTTCTCTAATAAAAACTTCTTAAGTGCCCTTTTTTCTGTGTTGCCTTGTTGCTGTACTGAAACCCTGGTAAATCTCTTAAGTGCTGACATTGTGGAGTGGCTTAAACAGCAGGTACACACGTCATGGGTGGGTGTCATCCTTGAATATTTTTTCCATCGCAGTATAGAAACAATATCATTGGTTTAGGCGGCACACAGTAGTCAGTGGTATCACTAAATTATTAGTGATTATTTTATAGAAAATAATAAATAACAAAAGGTAGCAGCATGCACACAAGAATATATTTGACCCTCACCACCCTTTTGAACTGATATATTTTTTTTTATAAACTGTTATTTGTGTTGCCAGCCATGGGCACCACAGTTTCGACAATTTTTTTTTTTTTTACTTGTTTAGGATGTGCATGCACGTTACAATTGAAAAAAAATAATAATAATAATAAATATTTTATATCTTTTTGTAGTACAACAAAATCAAAATAAAACTAAAGGTAATTATGTAGTTAGACTGAGGTAGAATTAAGATTTGTTAATGAAAGTAACCACTTTTATATGAACATACGAAGAAGCCAGATGAAGGCCATTTGGTCTATCAAGTCTGCTCGTATTGCAGGGTCCACAGCTTGAGTTAGTGTTCTGCCCTCCCTCCCCACTCCTCCCATCCTCCCTATCCATGATCCTTACCTTCCCTCATGCCTATCCCAGCCTCTCTTAAAGCTGCCCACTGTCTTCAACGAGATGACTTCTTCCGGCAGTGCACTCCAAGTGTCCACCACCCTCTCTGTTAAGAAGTGCTTCCTAACCTCCCTCCTAAACCTCCCACCCTCCAGCTTAAGACTGTGCCCCCTTGTGTTATGGTTGCCACTCAGCTTAAAGAGACTCTCCTTATCAACCTTATTTATCCCTTTCAAGTACTTGAAGGTCCCAATCATGTCCCCTTTCTCTCTCCTGTCTGACAGGGAGTACATGTTCAGTGCCCTCAACCTCTCCTCACATGCCTTACCCTGCTGACCCACTATCATCTTTGTAGCCATCATCTGGACCTTCTCCAGCAGATTAACATCCTTTTTGAGGTGTGGACACCACTACTGATCTCCATACTCTAGATGTAGCCTTACCAGTGATCTGCACAAAGTTAATATAACCTCCTCCCCCCCCCCCCCAGATATGCATCCCAGCATCTTGTTTGCCTTTGCTGCTGCTTTCTTGCACTGCGTGGAGTGCTTCAGGTCACAAGTGATCATCGCTCCCAGGTTCTTCTCCTCCTCTGATGCAGATACTCAGACTCCACCCAGGTAGTACTCTGTCCTGGGATTCTTGGCATCAATATGCATAATTTTGCATTTCTTGACATTGAAGCCAAGCTGCCAGATCCTGGACCAACTCCCCAGCTTTTCCAGATCTTCCTGTAGGTCCTGTATCCCCTCAGCAGTATCCACTCTCCTGCAGAGCTTGGTGTCATCCACAAATAGGCACATTTTGCCCTTAGTGCCATCCCCAATGCATTGATGAAGACATTGAACAACACTGGCCTCCGCACTGAGCCCTGCGGGACCCCACTGGTTACCTCTCTGGTGCCACATAACTTTATTCCCATAACCACCCTCTGGGTTCTGTCCCTCAGCCAGTTTTCCACCCATCTGGCCATCTTTTCCCCAACTCTGAGATTCAACAACTTTCTTATCAACCTTTTGTGGGGCACAGAATCAAAGACCTTGCTGAAATCAAGATAGAAGATGTCTGCTGCTTGGCCCCCTGTCTACTGTCTCAGTGACACAGTCAAAGAATTCAATCAGATTAGTTTGTGTTTGTAAATTTTTTTCTTTCATAGATGACAATCGATTTAAGAGCAGCAGATCAGTCAGAAGTCAGAATGGGGTTAGATGTTATCCAATATAGAGACTTGACATATAGGGTACATAACTGGAAGGCATGTACCAGCAATCTACAGTCGTTTACACATTTAAATTCACTTAAACAAAAGATTGAAGAAAAATTGTGTGTGTGAAATTCTTTCATATGTTCCATAGAGTCAGAGAGTAGCCTCTAGCTTTTGTAGTCTTGCTAGACAGCAGTTCAGTGGAAGAAACAAAATGGCGACTGGCATGAGACAGGACACAAATGAGATGAGAGACAGGCTGATGCAACATTCCCTTTCCCCCAGCACTGGGCCAGTAGTACTACTATTCTTCTTCAACATTGCTGCTTATAAGCTCATCATCACTACTGTCTGAGCAGTGTTTTGGAACTGCCCCCGAGTATCCTGCAAATACACCATAGTTTAATTTAACAAAAGTTAGAATTTCAACATTTTCTGGAAGAAATTTTCTCCTCCTAGTGCAAGCAACATAGCCAGCAGCACTAAATATTCTTTCTGAATAGACACTTGTTGCTGGGCAACTTAAATAGTAAAGGGCCACTTTTTGTAAGGCTGGCCAGACCACACCTTTTTCATACCAATACTGAAGTGCAGCATCTTGAACATTTCTCTTTCTGGGATCCCTTAAGAAGTCCTCCACCAGACTGCTTGCTGAGTAGCTTGTGATGTGAGAAGTAACAGCACTGTCGCTCTCTGTGTCATCCAGTCCTGCCCAAATGTTGTCTGCGGAGGCACCATACAAATTGCCCTGGGTTCCGACTCATTATCCAAGGCTTTTCTTATTCTTCTGCCGTCGCTGGGATCTATTTCTTGGAAGGGAGCATGGCTATTTCCGTGATCAGTAGCTGCAGCATTTCTAGTTGGAGTTTCTGTTGTCATTTTTAGAGCAACTTTATTAATGAGCAGTTCTTTATCATGGTTGAGATCTACGCTACCAGACTGGAGAAGACCTGGCAAACTGGTTTTGAAATGTGGATCCAACAGTGTTGCTGTCGCATAAAGTTCGGATTCCAAAATCTTGGCAATCCCATGGTCCACTTCCAAACACAAAGACAGCTTTTCAGCAAAAGTGACACCCGTGCTTGCTCCTTGCTCTTCAAGTGTTTCTTGGAATCTTTCCAGTCTCTGCAAGAGAAGACGTATCAGTGGAATGACTTGTGGTTGTGCTCTCAGCACTCGCTTCACATGTGGCTTCTTCAAATGGCTGTAGCAACTGACATAAATATGATATAGGATTCTGCTGCCCAGAGGTGAGTGTAACCTCCCCTTTCCCTACTGCATGGTCCATGGTGTACCGGTACACTGCTTTGCATTGTTCTTGGAGCCTCTGTAACATGCAAAAGGTGCAGTTCCACCTAGTGGCAACTTCTTGCTTTAGCTGGTGAATTGGTAAGTTATTCTGTTTTTGCAGTGCCTGCAAACTTTTACAAACTTTTGCAGAGTGCCTAAAGTGACCACATATCTTATATGCAGCACCCAGCATATTCTGCGCACTCCTGTCTTCATTGAGGAAGTCCTGTACCACTAGACTGCGTGTATGTGCAAAACATGATTAATGCAGAAACCCACCATCCTGTAATGCTTTCTCAATGGTGGCTCCATTGCCTGCAACCATAAATCCTGGGGAAAGGCCATTAGGGGAAGATCATTCTGATAATCGTTTCTTTAGCTCCTGTAAGATGTTCACACCAGTGTAATTTTCTTTGTCAAAGCTTGCAATACAGAGGGAAGTCTGTTTGTGAAGATTTTGTTGGTCCCAGCTGGTGATGCCAGAGGATGTTGTAGAGGAAAATGATATCCAGTGGGCAGTGGCAGTCATGTGGTCTACTGTTTGACCATCATCCACATTTCTGTTGTTATATGTACTTCTTCAACAGCCGATGACTGCAAGGCACTGTTTGCCTTCTGGCGCAGTTCCCTGTAAAGAGCTGGCACAGCCTGTCTAAAAAAATATGACCATGATGGCAGCTGATATTAATGGGCAGCAAGTTTCATCACCTCCCGAAACCCAGCAGAGTCCGCAATGGAAAATGAGCGCATGTTCAGTGCAATCACTGCCCTATCCAAACTGAACACTCTTTATCACGTGCTATTAGATTCATTACTGGTTTACCGTATTCAACCCACCACTGTGATCTTTATGCCAAGATAGGTTGGAGCTCATTACGCTTCAGATGGCAAAAAAAACGAAGTCTTCTGGACTTATAGAGCTATCACTAACAAGCTTCTCCAGTATATTGTGGGCTGTCTACCAGTCTGTAGTGATGGAAACTACCCCTTGAGAAGTCTCTCATATCTAATTTCTAATCCCAAGGTTCAGAACATGTTATGGTAAATCTGCAATAAGCCACACCCTTCTGGCCCTATGTAATAGCATACAGAAAACTCTGAAGCTGGCTATCCCCATGAAACTGACGTTCTTCAAAACCCTGTACCTGTGTGTGTTCAAGGAGACCTGTGATTGTTTTCACTGATGGTGCTTACGCCTCTCATGATCCTAGACTAGAACTCTTATGGCTTTTCTCATTCCTTAGCTTTACCTTCTGTTCACCATCAAGCCGAATGCATTCCATCCCAACCCCCTAACTTCCCCTGGCTGTCCCTCTACTCTTGGCATCCTTGCTGTCACTCCCCTCTGGTTCATTCCCTGCTTGCAGGCGCATCTTGGGTTTACCATTATAGATTGTAATTTTGCTACTTAGTAACAAGAGCTGCACTGTCATTATCGTTTTCTTATTGTCTTACTATTATGTGTCCATGTTTTGGTTATGTATCTACGTTATCACAATGTATAATATTTTTTGTACTTTTTTCATTTACTGCCTGGGTCCACCTTGCATATGAGTTTTCCTCAATGGTGTTTCGCCTGGTAGAATAAAGATTGATTAATTGATTGAAGATACTGCTTTATTTAACTGCTGAGCAGCTGAGTGGCTTTGGTCATATTTAATTCTCTGTTCAAAAGCCTGCTGCATTGTTAAATGTTTCTGAGGTGCGACTGACACACTAAAACAGGCTGGAGGAAACCAAGAAGATTGCATTCTGTCATCACTTGGGGAGCTTTCTGATTCCGATAAAGATCTAGCAGATAAAGGGGATGATGCAGTCAAAGTCTTGTTCGCTGTCTGAGGGGTTCGTTGTATATCGAACATTTAGTTATACCACCAGTGAGAGTACCAACGTTAACCTGGGCAACATCCTCTGACATGTCACCTTGTGAGTTATTCGTGGTCCACTGAAGTGGATTTATCTGCTGTGTCTTATTAAGGTTGATACGCCAAGGTTGCTTACCTGTCTTCCTCTGCTGAAAGAGGCCTTACATAAACAGCATATTGCTCACATGTTTTTCTTTGGATCAAAGTGAAAAAACTCCAAATGGAAGAAGATGCCATTTTAATTTCTGCCCCTGGCATTGCAACTTCTGAATCATCATCTGGCATGTCTATGTAAATATCTATATTTTGATTATTTTCCTCAATGTTCTCACTGGATGATTGGGTGTGAGGCCTGCCCTCAGTAGAGGAGACAGGCAAGCCAGGTATAACTTCCTTTTCAGTTTCACTGGCCTCTAAAGACCTTTCCTCTGATGACCTTTCCCCAGGTTTTTGGGTCTAGCATCTCACAGGTTCCTCTGGCTCCAAGACCGAATCATGAGTCTCCATCATGCACTGCCTCTTTCAGGAACACACTCGCTGACACTGCTATCCACATGATGGTAGTATCTTGAGAAAGTAACACAAGGTGTGCGTGTGTGCTTATTCTTTACTTTCCACTATGTGTCGTGCCTGCAACTGACTTTATTTTTTAATAACGTTACCTTTGGCAAATCTACTTTTCTTAGTTGCTGGTTCAGCACCCGAGCTTTTCTTGTTGCCTTTTACTTGGTCTGTATTTCTTAACTGGGTATCACTCGCAACAGAAGACCAACATGATGGGACCTCAGAAGAAAAGGACTCGGAGCATGAGGAAGCTTCAGTCGGTAAAGAAGTGACCACTGACTGGCAAATGGCCTTGGGTTCTAAGGAACATGTATTTGCCCTCTTCCTTGATCTGAGTAAGGCCTTCGACATGGTGGATCATACCTCCATGCTTTCTGCACTAATATCGGACTTGATAGTTCTGCCATAAAATGGTTTACCAGCTACCTAACCAATAGACTACAATGAGTCAAAGCATTAGGAGGCTTGTCACCACAAAAACCCTTTTAAGAGGAGTTCCCCAAGGTTCCATCCTTGGCCCTATCCTCTTTGCAATATACATAAATAATCTGGACTCACACCTGTGCTCAGCCAAAGTGCACTTATTTGCAGATGATACTGTACTTTATACCACAAATTCATCCTTGGAATTGGCCCAGGCATACTTACAGCAAGACTTCACCACCCTCCAATGTAACCTCATCACTCATAAACTCCTTCTCAACGCTAAAAAGACAAAAGCTATGATTCTCTCGCTGAAGTCCACTCTCAGTTATACACATATCCCACAGATCCGAACACTTTAAGACGAACCCCTAGAAGTAGTAGATACCTTTAAATACCTAGGGTTCTGGCTGGACAATAAACTCAACTTTCAGTGCCACATAAATGAGATAACAAAGAAACTAAGACAGCACCTGGGATTATTCTATCGCATTAAACATCTGCTTACGCCAGAAGCCAAAAGACGTCTAGTGCAATCCACATTCCTCCCGGTACTGGACTACGCTGTCTTTCTCTACAGTCACAGCCCCCTGACGATGCTTAACAAACTCGATACCCTTTATCACTGGGTCTTACGATTTATCCATAATCTACCCCGTGGTACACATCACTGTCTCCTATACCAGATGTCCGGATGGACCTCAGTCTCATCTAGGAGAAAAAGAAATGCTCTCCTCTGGTTCCATCGAGCACTATCTGATAACCTCCCTGCTTACATCTCGCACCTTTTCAAACAGGCAAAGGGTTCCTATGGCCTGAGGCACTTCTCCATAATTTGCTTCAAGGTTCCCAGAGTGAGAACAAACTACGGCACTGCAGCAATCATCTCCGCACTCCCCTCACTTTGGAACACCATGCAAAACTCATTAAAACTAACTTCACTTCCAAGTTTGTCCAAATTCAAAGCTCTAACTATGGACTATCTGAAGGAATCAAGCAACTGTTTCAGGCGCATATGATTCCTAAGACATGGCGGCCGCTCCACACTCCCTAAGCCCACCTTACTTCACAAGCTACGGAAATCAGACACCCATTAGACAAACTCTAATTCTAGTCACACCGGTATTCTCCCACCATTAGCCTTTCTGGCCTCCCTTTTTGGCTCCCCTTTCCTTCACCCCCTCTACTACCCTATTCTCTTAATACTCCCTCACTTATTATTAATAAGGTATGAACTTCCACCTAGCAAAGGCTGTCTGGGATTTTCACTTAACCTCACTCCCATAAGTTTTAAATTTAATGTGCCGCTGCTCGTTAATTACGCTGTCCGGGATATATAATGTTTGCCACCCTCAAAAGACTATTTGTACGGATTTGTATTTTTCATTTTGCTTTACACTGTTGTCCTTTGTAGCTGTACTCAAGAGCTGTACTGTATTCCACTATATGTATTGTATTGTATTAATGTCCAGGACCACTGTGAAAATGAGTTCACTCAGTGGTGCTAATGCCTGGTTAAATAAAGTTGGTTGATTGATTGATTGATTGAAGAGGATGCACCTACTGCAGTAGAAAAAATACTTTTTGGTTTTGTGACTTTTTTTCCTTCTGAATTGCTGTCTTTGTCTTGGAAACTTGTTTCATAGGCTTTCTCCCTTCCATCATTTTTCAGTAACAGTTGCTGATCACTAATGAAGCCAGCTCCCTTCAAAAAAAAAAAAAAAAAAAAATTACCTAACCGTGCTACCTTCCTCGGTCACCGTGGGAAAATCGGTGGCAATGATGATGATGCGTAGTCAGTGCACCTCTCAAGGCAAGGAATATGAACTGGTTAACTAGCAAGACTACAAGTTGGGGCTACTATGCAACTTCCAAGACCTGCCCCTTCCCTTCAAAATGTTTCACATGTGAAGCAAGCCTTTATTTGACAGGACTACACACAAAAAAATATGGTCCTCCTGTCCGACTTCTGCCTCTGTGAGAAATGGCTGGTGACAGCATGCAGACGGAGGCTACTCAACTGCTGGGCTGCTCCCTGTCCAGAATCTTTAACATGTGACACAAGCCTTTATTTGACAGAACTGCACACAAAAAAATATAGTCCTCCTGTCCCAACTCCTGCTTGTGTGGGAAATGGCTGGTGACACTGTGCAGACAAAGGCCACTCAACTGCAGGGCTGCCCCTTCCCCAAAACGTTTCACACGTGATGCAAGTCTTTATTTGACAGGACTACACACACAAACAAATGATGGTCCTCCTGTCCCAACTCCTCCTTGTGTGGGAAATGGCTGATGCCACTGCTCAGACAGTGCTTTGGGGTAGTTACACAGGTGCTTCTTCAACGTCTCACAGTATGCCAGTATCCCTGCTGAGCTGAATAAGCCAAGTCACCGCTCTACTCTCAACTTATTTATTGATTTCATCTTGGATTACAAGTACCTTTGAGTGAAACAAAGCTCATTTACAAAGGTTCCACGTCAAGGGAAGGGGGGGGTAACAAAGAGACGAAGGGAAGCTAACTAAGTGATATACAAGCAAACATTGGCAAATACACATCATATGAAATGAGCTAAATTAGTGGAATTCTAGCAAATATTGGCAATAAAGCAGACAACATAGTAAAAGCGGTAGAGAGAGGAGGAGCTAACAATTGAACATCTGGCAAACATTGGGTGTTCATTAAACATCAAGGTCAGAAACAAACAGTTGTGTGAGAGAGAGAGAGAGAGAGAGAGTGAGAGAGAGAGAGAGGAGAGAGGAGAGAGAGTGAGAGAGAGAGAGAGAGAGAGAGTGAGAGAGTGAGAGAGTGAGAGAGTGAGAGAGTGAGAGAGAGAGAGAAAAGAGAGAGAGAGGGAGTGAGTAAGTTATTTTAGCACACTGCGGAAGCAACTTTTAAGCCCTTGGGGTATAAAGGTAGCTGCCAGCGGCTTTATCCAAGCAGGCCGTAGACCAAGTGCATAGGAGGGGTTTGAGGAGTGGTAAGGCTCGGCCGGAGGGGAGGGAAAGAACGCAGGCAGGTACCCTAAGGCTTAAGGGGTACAGTCACAGTGGCTTTCAGTTGCAAGATGCTGCGGAAGCAGACGCTTGTAATGCCCCAGATTCTGGAGGCTAGTTAATTCAGTGCATAGTCCATTGTACCAGAGTGGGGCTCAGTACAAAAAGGTCTGTTAACATTGGGCAGTCCAGCATCTAGGGACTAGAAGGTGTTCAGCTGTTGACAAGCGGTTGTGTTGGGCTTTGGGAGATTCATTCAGAAGGCTATCAACTTCCGGTGGAAGGAGCCCAAGGAGAGCTTTTTTAGTAAGCAAGCACGTTTGGTATTTAATCCTGCCAGTGAGCTGGAGCCGCCCAGATTGTGAATAAAGCTCACACATGTGGGTAAGTCAAGGGTCACCCATGTAAAGTCTGTAAACCTTGTTCAAGGTGATCATTAACCTTTTGAGTGATGTGATGGAAGCAGATCTGTATATGACCAAGCCATAATCAATGACTGATAGGACTGAGCTGTGGATTGCAAGCTTGAGAGCTTCTGGAGTCAGACTCCATTTGTGTCTATAGAGGAGCCTTCTCCTAACATTGACCATCCTGGCAACATTCTCAATGTGAGGTACGTAGGTGAGATGGTAGTCAAGGCAGGGTAATACCTAGATACTTGAAGTGCTGGATCTGTTTGAGGGGAAGCTCCTAGGTTATTTCTGATAATAAGAGGATGAGACATGTGCTTATTGCGGGAGGACGAGAACAACATCACTTTAGTTTTCTTATAGTTTAGTACTAGTTTGTGTACACTAAATCATTGCTCAGCTTGTCTGAAACCAAGCTGGAGCTCTCATTCAAGTAGGCTGGGGTCAGTGTGATTTGTGAAGATGACCGCGTCATCAGCATAAAAGAGGGACTGTTGGTGTCATGCTGATGGCAAATTGTTTAGAAAGATACTGAAAAGGAGTAGACCCAGCATTGAGCCTTGTGGTACTCCAGACCCAATGACCTGGTGATTGGAAGCAGCATTAGCTATTTTCACCCATTGGGTCTTATCACCAAGATAGTCTCTGAACCACTTCAGTGTTTCGCAAGAGAGTCGGAGACCAATCTTAGTTAACTGGGCAAGGAGGAGTGTGTGGTTAACAGTATCAAATGCCTTTGTTAAGTTTATGAAGGCTGCTCCTACAAGCTTACCTTGGTCAAAAGATTGGTGTAAGAAGTTGGTGAATTCAAAGAGCGCTGTCAAGGTGCTGTGCCCTTTTCGAAAACCGTGCTCTTGTGGACATTGGGTGGAGTGTTTCTCAAGGTATTCCACTAGTTGATTAGCCACAATATGTTCTAGCACTTTTGATATGGGAGGGAGGATTGATATAGGCCTGTGGTTGTTTCAACAAGGCCCGATCTCTAGATTTATGTATCGGGGTCACAAGGGCTGATTTCCATACCTGTGGGAATTGTGACAGTGTTAGAAAGAGGTTAATGATCTTCGTAATGGGAAGCAGTACTGCCTCTAAGGTAAGTGCAATAAGTGGGCATAACTTAGGCCCACTACATGACCTGGGAGCACTGGGGAGGTTAAGTGACTTGCTCAGAGTCATATAGTATGCAAGTGGAGGTTGTGGAAAAAATATCAAACCCAGGTCTGTCTGCTGGATGTCCCACTAAGCTCATTCACAGCACATTACTCCAATGACTATACTCCCAGGCAGCAAGAAAGCTAAGTGCCAGTGCAGAGGGACTAATTGAACTTGAACTGACCAGGTTCCTGCACTGCAGTGCTTGTGCTTTTGTTTCTGTCTGTTGCTGCACTTGCACTGTGCCACTGCTGTGCTTTGGGGCCAAATAATGCAGTCTCACTGCCCCCCCAAACACACACAGTCTCCTCCTACTAGCACCTTGCCCTTTGCCAGCTTCCCAACCCCACAGACACACACACAGTCAGTCCCCGGTCCACATCCCTCCCAAGTCCCTACCCTCTCAGTTTTTTTATTTTCTTAGTTTTTCCTGTGGAAGTGGTCCACGCATGGGGACCTATTGTTTCCTTTCCTTCCCACCCCACCTAGCTGCTCACTCCTCTGCTTCCTAGTCCCTCTCTGGAGTCCCCATCAGACTCTCTCAGTTCTTTTTTTTTAATGCTCTCTCTTGTTTTTGGGTGCCAGTTGATCCACCTCCACACCCTCCGACCACAGAAACCTTTCTGTTCATGCCCAACTGCTTGCTGAAGGATGTCTAAGAGCTCCTCTCTCCTTGGTGGCTCAGTTCAAATGGCACTAAGGAAAGCTTTGCATCCCACTGTACTCTGGTTTGCACGTCAGTAAACTGGAGTATCTGGGTCACCAACTAACCAGCTTTCGTCTGACCTGTCATGTGACAGGCAAGAGCAGGAAAATAAGGGGGGGATGGTGGAGATCTGATCTGAGTTGACATGGTTCAGCTTGGGTCTCCTGGAAACTGAGCCGTATGTGTTAAGGTGCAACTCGATTTCACTCCTACAGGTTTGGCACACCTCTGCTATAAAGTGCAAAAATTGGCAGGTATGAGCTCATTGGTGAGTGCACATATATTGGTCCACGTGTGCCTCACCCACCTGTTTAAGTGCCATTATACAATGAGATTTTTCGAAAGAAAAAGCTGATTAGCTAACTGGGTCTTTTATCTGTGAGTAAATCCCAGCATAACTCACAGATAAAGATCCAGTCAGCCTTGTCAGCAGCATCTGCAATCACCACATTTTTGGAATCAATCCAACCCTATGAAAATCAGAGCAGTAAAACCGCCACATTGACACCGCTAAACAGCAATGCAAAAGCACACATTTCAAACAAGACTGCAGTTTTGAACTGATAGACCCCAACAATCCCCCAAACCCACTTTGCATACTACAAAACCTTTTTTTTTTTGGTAACGTGCCCTCCGTGACACCTCACATGGTGCACCCGCCTCACCTCTCTCCATGTCTTTTCTGCTTTCAACTTTGTTTTGCATTCCCCACAACATCATCAGCCGGCAGCTGAGGTGTCCAGTTATAAATGTCCTGGTTACCTGCAGCATGAATGCCTGGTCTCGTGATCACAAACAAATGAAACCAAAATATCCCTCAATGGAAACCATCGGTTCCCCCCACCACAAAAGCCACAGTGAAGCCAGAACCACTAAAGCCACAGGATGCCTGGAAGCACATGATGGCAACCTCAGAGCTTGCACTGCACTCTCTAAAGATGTGCTTGCAACTGCAACTGTCAGGCTCTGTGTTTAAAAACAAACAAAACAAAAACAACTGAAGCCTCACAGGCTCTCTCTTCAAAAGAAACAAGTATCATACTACTGTGTGTCTGTGGGGTGATGGGTGGATTATAAGCTGGGCAGGACCCTTTCTACTTACATATTCTACCTAGCATCAGGGTACCATTCAATGTACAGAGGAAGGATGCCACACTTAAAAACCAATAAAAAAAAGTTGCTTTTTATTTACTTTTTAATATTTATTTTGTAACCCTTTACTTCCTACACATTGTATAATTGCAATAAACCATGACAGGGTGTGGGTTATACTGGGATTTACCCACTTCTGGAGTGGTTTGGCTACTCGGTCTGCGGCCTTGCAACAGAACCGCACCAGGCATCTGTAAATCCCAGAAAAAAAACACACCTTGTTGTGGTTTATTGCTTAACTAGCAACTTGGGAAATGTTTTCTGATTTTGCACATCCAGTTGTTTATGCACGTACACCATAATATCAGGGTTTTCTAGCTCTGATGCAGTACCAACTTCATCCCCTCAGCTGAGTACCCTTGTGGTTTTCTGAGTTTTCCACAGATATTTTCTTTTTCTTATATTTACTGTTATTATGAACATTTTTTTATTTTTTATATGCTGTTTAGTTGATGCTGCTGCTGTTCAATTTTTTTTGCCTCAGGATGTGGCTGAATACAAGACAGGTGTCCATGCCCACCTTTTCAGGTGAACAAAGAAATAGACATCCATTTTTTTTTGTTTACTGTACTTTTCTTCCCAGCATCTGACTGGCCCAAATCGGTTTGCCGCTCCACCCAACCCCATCATCCGTCATCTCCGGGACTCACCTTATGCTCCTTATTCCCAGATGGATAACCCCCCCCCCATGGGAAGGGCTGCCAGAGGCTACCCTTTACCCCTTGACAGAGGCTGAGGTTCGGTATGGGAGGGAGAACCTAGTCCATGATGTGGGACCTGTGGCGGGTGACGAATGGCATATCGCGTGGTTGGGTGGTTTTCCAGTTTTTTTCCCCCTCAGCCCACAGATATTGTGAGGGAGGTGCATCTGATGCAGGATGTATAAGAACAACGACGTCCCCCTCCCTTACCACCGGCCTCAGCCTGCACCTCCACCTGTGGACACCCAAGTGGTGGTACTGCGGTGGAGACCAGGATCCCTCCCTGCCGCAAGGGGCGCACATCCACCAGGATACTCAGTCATCCTCCTCCTAACAGCCTTCCAATGATTGTTCTCATACCCACGTCATCAGCATTGTGAGCTGTAGCACTGCCACTGTACCGACGTGCCAGCAAAATAAATATACATTTTAAAAGCTAGGATCCTTAATAACAAGGTTGACTTGCAAAGTAAGCAGAGTCAGAGCTACTTTATGCTTGTGAGAAACAGAGACAAAACTGCAGCAATCGAGTGTTTCATATCCATTTCAGAGAATCCTGGTCTGTTGCGAGGGGTTCCAGAATGCCAAAGCTGCTATAGGAGTATTTATGCTAAACATACTGTAATTTGGAGAACTTCCCTTGTGACACATGCATCAAACGGGAGACAATCTAAGTGTTCATCTCTTGGGTATAGAATCACCAGTTCTTTTATTATGTACAACTTTCATGTTACAGTATGCCTGCATTTGTGTGGACCTCTCCCGTGCTTTATCAAGACTAGTACAGTAGTCTCTCCAAATTTGTTGAGGTCTGTTAGTCTCTTTTTAACTTTTTTTTTTCAATTGTTTAACCAGGAGTGGCACACTAAGCTGAAAGCTTGTTTGCAGGTGCGACCTGGGAGCCAAGGGAAGTTAAGTGACTTGCTCAGGGTCACACAGTATGCAAGTGGGGGCTGTGGGATTCAAACCCAGGTCTCCAGATTTACAGCTCACAGCCTTAAACCACTGCACTATACTGCCTTCCTGCCTTCTGCATGACATGGTCTCTTCAATCTTTATTTCTTGGTTAGCATGGCTGAACCTGCCCAAAAGCTGCTGAATAAATTACCCACTTCAGTCTCAGTTGAACTAAAAGTCTGCTGACCTCAAGGTTCTGTCTCCTGCACCAGAACAGGAGTCACTATATTGCGAGGTGGAAGTTGTACATCATAAAAGAATGGCTAATTCTATACTCAGGAGTGGAACTGTTAGATCCCCCCCCCGAGAGGATACAGGCCTACCCTAAACCATACGCTGCCTTTTTACCTTTTTTATTTGTATTCTGCTTGACTAGGACAAGTAAGGAGAAGACAAAGCCCACACAACCTGCTGGGACAGCGCCCCCAGCAAGAGTCCCACTCCAGCACTCGTTTCTGACAGATGTTTCAAACGTGCATGAGATGGAAGGAGGGCTCCTCAACTTACTGAATGACTTCCACTCTGGAAAACTGCAGGCTTTTGGTAAGTGCCTTCATGTCAAGAGTATCCCTCCCGACTGTCCCATATTAGGAGGGACGTTCCTCATTTTCCCACTCGGAAATCATCTGTCTGCCACGGAGCAGATGTTGGCCCTATTGTACTGTGCGATATTAAAGCAGGAATTCAGGGTAGCTGCATGCGAGTTTGGTGGAGGCTCATTACTTGACTAGTAGTTTAGAGGCTAGCACCCTTGAATTGCTCCGCTCTATGATGCTATGCCAGTACCCAGGTTTGGATGTCATAAACTGTACTGTATTGTTTTGAAAGCAGCAGTGTATGTTATGTGCATTTCTCACAAATGCCCCGACTAAGTAAACAGTTCAATATTTATTTGTGAAAAACCTTAAGCAAAGTACCTTTTTTTTTTTTGGCACCATGCATCCCGATGTAGCGTTGCTAAGCTGCTTTCCTCGGAAGTTGACGTGGACCTCCACCAGGATCACCATTTTTGAAAATGCCGCTGAAGCCAATGCCAACACATGTGCATTGGAATGCACCCATGAATAACCAATCGCTTGGCAATGATTGACTGATTGATGTGCATGATAGCTACCGGGAAAGACAGTGAGCACACCGAGTCCCTGCATTGATCGGAGCGCTATTGAAAGATGCGCGTCTTTTATTTTCTTTTTGTACAAAATTTAAATTTAGGCATCAAATGGAGCACAATAAAAACAACAGAGAACTAGTAAGGCCACAGTCTGATTTTCCGCCGTGTACTGAATACAGGAAACCTTTTCTGCAATCCTTGCACTGCTGCTTGAAGAGCTACCCGCCTAACTGTACGTTTTGTACTTGGTCACTTTGTCTGTTACTGTACCTTGATGTGTTGTCTGTTATTCCCTGTTTGTCCTTGTTTATTCCTTGTTTCCAGCAGCATGTTTCGACTAGAAACAGGTCAATCACAGACTCTGTACATGAAGCATTTCTTAGGCAGCTAGTAAGTGAACCCACTGGGGACGAGGCAATGCTGGACCTTATTCTCCCTAAAAGAGACAGAGTAACAGAGGTCACAGTGGACAGTCCTCTGGGGGCCAGTAATCGCTGTACAGTGTGGTCTCTGGGGACCAGTGATCACTGTGCAGTGTGGTCTCTGGGGGCCAGTGATCACTGTACAGTGTGGTCTCTGGGGGCCAGTGATCACTGTTCAGTGTGGTCTCTGGGGCCAGTGATCACTGTACAGTGTGGTCTCTGGGGGCCAGTGATCACTGTACAGTGTGGTCTCTGGGGGCCAGTGATCACTGTGCAGTGTGGTCTCTGGGGGCCAGTGATCACTGTGCAGTGTGGTCTCTGGGGGCCAGTGATCACTGTACAGTGTGGTCTCTGGGGGCCAGTGATCACTGTACAGTGTGGTTTACTATCAAGATGGGTACAGAAGCAAACCATATGAGGACAAGGGTCCTGACCTCAACTTTAAAAGGGCAGACTTTAAAGTAATCTCTCAAGGTGATAAACTTTCTCCTATTTCGTCCATGGTCTCATTCTCTGAGATTCTCCTGGTATGGGAAAAAGGAGCTAGCAGGAAGAAGATCAGAGATGAAGACACCTCTGAGCTCAACAACTGGCTCAGAGACTGGTGTGCAGAGAGGGGCTTCAAATGCATAGGGGACTGGAATACATTCTGGGAAAGGCAGTTCTTTCGATAAAATTGCCTGCACCTCACCAATGAGGGCACCCGGGTGCTAGGTCAGACATTTGACATTTTCATTTCTAATTTAAACTAGTTAATGGGCAGCAGCACCCAAGGAACCACAGGGGACAATTGTTGCCACTCCCCAACAATCATAGCCTATGAACACACAACCAGATCAAGACAACATTAACACTCACCTTATCGGCACACTTAAGAGTCCTATAAGGCTACTTGGTATAAAGACAACGTCTCCTGCAAATATACAGAAAAAGGGATGCTCCACAGTGATCAGTTCTAACCAAGGAAGATGAGCATTGTGCATCAGTACTCGTAGCCTGGTGAACAAAATCCTGGATCTCACCGCCATAATGACGGAGGCAGACCTGAACTGGGTTGCAGTCACAGAGACATGGTTCACCGAGAACCACACCTGGGATGTGTGTGTGTGTGTGTGTATGTAAATAGATATACCACTCTGAGGTGTGTGGTCACGCTCTGATATACACATGCCTTGGTGTGCATTGTACGCACGAGGCTGCAGGCTGAGTGCGTCAACCGCCCAAGGCGTGCGTATATCAGAGTGTGACCGCACACCTCAGAGTGGTATATCTATCTTATAAAATGTCAAAATTGTTTTGGAGGGGGTTAAAAGTGCAGGTGCGCGGTCACGCCTGATATACGCACGGTCATGTGATGCTCATCATCCAATAAAACAACAACAATTTCCCTACCCATTTTATAAATATATATATATATATATATATAGAATGTAGAGGGTCATAGTCAATGGAACACTGTCTAGCAAGGGGAAGGTGATCATTGGGGTGCCTCAAGGAGCCCAGTCCTTTTCAATACATTCATCAGCGACATTGCTGATGGCCTGCAGGGTACGGTATGCCTATTCGCAGATGGCATAAAGCTCTGCAACATGGTAGGTGCAATTGCAGGAGCGGCCACAATGGAAGTAGATCTAAAGAGCCTAGAAGCATGGTCTAGAGACTAACAGTCGAAATTTAATGCCAAAAAGTACAAGGTCATGCACCTAGGTAAAGGAAACCCAAGGAAAACATACACACTCGATGGTGAACAATTAACAGAAACAAAACTCGAACGGGTCCTCAGAGTGCTTATTTCTGATGATTTTAAAGGTGGGTAGACAATGTGAAAAGGTGGCACAGAAAACTAGCAGCATCCTTGGATGTACTGGCAGGGGCATTACAAGTAGGAAGCGATAGGTCATACTCCCTCTGTACAGGTCCTTGGTGAGGCCACATCTTGAGTACTGCGTACAGTTCTGGAGCCCACACCTAAAAAAGGACATGGACCACTTGGAGGTTGTACAGAGGAGAGCTACTAAAATGGTACAGGAACTGCACCAGAAGCAATGTGAATCTAGACTATAGCAAGTGCAAATGTACTCCTTCGAGGAAAGGAGAAACAGAGGTGATATGATAGAAACTTTCAAAAATATAAAGGGCATAAATAAGGTGCAATCAGAAAACCGCTTTCACAGAAACGATACCACGCGAACGAGGCGGCACAGTTTGAGACTAAGTGAGTAAGTTTAAAACCAACATTCGTATGTTCTACTTCACAGAGAGGGTGGTGGACCCTTGGAATAGCTTACGACCAGAAGTTGTGGAGGCCAAAACAGTCACTGCTTTTAAGCTAGCATGGGACAAGTACTGTGGTAAACTCAGAAGAAGAAAAAGAAGAAGAAGAAGAGCAGAATGGGGGGTAGGCAATCTGGGCAGACTAGATGGATCATACGGTCCCCATCTGCCAACACGTTCTTATGTTCTTGTGTTATGTTATGTTGTTATGTTATATTGTGTTATGTTATGTTATGTTCTTAATGGGAAGCTGCCTTAGAAACAGCCTATCAGCAGTGGGTGGCCAGGGTGAGTAGAGGATAATGCAACAGGGTTGACAGCACAGCGACAACAGTTTAGAAATTCAGTGTTAGAGTTCCCACCCCCACCCCCCACCCCCACCCTCCACACACACCAACAGACATTGGGGTGTGCCATGGAGTCGCATGCCTAACTCTCACCTCATTCTCCTATACTGTAGCATACCTGACAACTCCATGGCACACCCCAACATTTGTTGGTGTGTGGAGGATGTGTCGGTGAGGATAGTAGGGGTGGGAACCCTAACATCGAGTTTCTCAACTTTTGTCACTGTGCTATCAACCCTAACTGATGCATTAGTGAAGTTTTTTGCAATGACTATATATATATATATAATGACATCTTCCCAGCAGTTACACTTAGGGTGTGTATAATCAATAAAAAATACAACCTAAATCTGTCATATGCTCCTTACTACCCAGGGTAAGTCCACACCTTCAAAAGTCTCATTCTTTTTTTTTTTTAAACTTTGTTTTTATTCATTTTGTGTAAGCACAGTACATGTACATACCTACAAGCAGGTAGGTCATAATCGTTAAACTTGCTTGAAACAAGCTCAACATTATTACAGTGAGTAACCGTTCGTTAGTACCCCTGAACGATGTCACAACACTTAGGTTCATAGGTGTAGTATGGGTTCAAGGGACAAGCCCTTATAGAACTCGTTTGCCTATTGGCAAAAGGTGTATTTCTTTTTTCTCATATATTCATCCAATTTACTTTTAAAGTCTTCCAGACTATTACAAGATACTACCGCTGATGGTGAGGAGTTCCATATTGCAGGAATACGCTGAGTAAAATAATGATTCCTTTTGGATGTATTTTATTTGTATTAATTTTTAACCTTAGTTTATGTGCTCTTGTTTCTAAAACAACAGCATGTTTTTCAACACTTGGGGTTAATGTATTGTAACAAGAATTATTATTCTAAAACACATGGTTAGGTTAGGGCACCTTTTCACAATATAACTTTTACAGAGTACTATTGTCCTCTTAAGGGCCACTGTAGCCGTGAGCAGGGACTGTAGCAGGGTCCATTAAAGTTCATGCACCCTATCAAAGGGATTAAGTGTTCCATTCTTTAAAGTATCTGGATAAGAAGAAATTGTTACTACAGTACCCTTCTGCACATTCCGAACAGCCGCAGTTATTATAAGAAACAACATTAACATAGTTTAACCTTCCTAAATATAGAAGGTACACTAGAAATAGCTATCACTCTTTGTTTTAGCACAGAAACAGTGACAGTAGACATCACCTTATAGAGCTCTCTCAAACTCAGAACAGTTTAAATTATGGAGAGCTACCTTAGTACCACTTTAACTCTACATATGCAACAGCAGTGTAATAAAATTTACTGAACAACAAAGGAGAAGTCACTCTACAAATAACTGTTTAAATGGGGGTGGAAGTTCAGTGTTGTGAAGGTGGGAGGGTGATGGTAGCTTAAGAGGTAGTCCAGGATAACCCTACGATTCTGTCTCGAAATGGTCCCATCCACAGAGGCACAGGCTTAAACGACATTCAAAAACATTGTTGTGCACAACTAGTAAGCATACACTGTACCAGGATAAATGGACCCCCCACTTCAGCTCCAGGCAAACAGTCTGGTACATACCTCTTGGTCCCTCCCTCCAATAAAGTCCTCAAACCGCTAATGTACAGTTAAGCAACATCCTCTCGTTCAGAGTTGGAATCTTCTCCCCAAGAAGAAAATTGTCTTTCAGTTTTTACCAGGAGTTTAGATGCCTCAGTCACATCAGAGAATTGGAAGGCTTTGCCTCCATAAAGGATCTTCAAACTGGCCAGCATCAGCATCACATGGTAGACTCCCAGGACATGGAGACAGGCGCGGATTCTGTCAAAACATTTACTCCGCGTACAGGTGGCATAACTTAGGTTTGGAAAGAAGTGAATTCTTGTGACTTGCCAGAGGAGAGGACTGAAAGCTTATGTTTGCTGCAGAATAAGATCCCTTTCTCCCAAAGTGCAAAACACTGCCAAGATAGTATTTATTTATCTACTGTATTTATTAAAATCTTGGAATTGCAGCCTATGAGCTACAGCTCATTTACATAGGTTCCGCATCAGTAAAAGGCTTAATATATAGAAAAGAGCAAGTACAAGCTTCTGGCGCGTGGCCAGAGAGGCAAACCTCGTGAGTTGTATGAGTAAGGTACACAGAGTGTAAAAACATCTACAATAGATTATCTAGGGACGAAGTTAGGTCACATCACAGCACAACAGGTGAATAGAGTGAAGTAGGTGGGAAAGTGCCAGAAACCAAATCCAGTGGCTTCCATTGTCAGGACATTGGTAGACTGGATAAAGGAAGAATGGTGGGTAAGTGGGGGGGGGATTAGAGGAAAGGTGGGGGGTGGAAGGGGTGAGGAATGGGTAGCAGATTTCCTGTTGGTGTTCGTGGCCTACCGCCATGTGGTGAGGTGTGGTACATCTTCAAAACATCAAAATCCTCCTCAAGATTTAATAGTTGTTGCAGCCACGCTGGGCAGCCACGTCTTTAGAAATATTTTTAAATTATCTCCTTCTGATTCTTCCAGTAATCCCAAAATTCTGATGTGAGTGGCTCGGGCAGTGTTCTCTAAAATTTCTAGATGGCATCGCAACAAGGTATTCTCCTTGGTTAACCCCGCTGCAACTGTAAGTGCCTTTTTCGGCCGTCTTAGTCTCTCCCTTGGTATCATCTGACAAAGTGCCCACCTTTGCACTAAGTTATTTTACCTTCATGTTGTATTCATCCAGTTTGCAATCAAGCCCCTGTATAGCCCAGAGGAGCATGGTGTTGGAAGGCTGGGCTAGGCAAGGCAAGGCAAATTATATTTAAAAGACACCCAATCCCAGAGGCTCTGGACGCCAAACACAAAGCAGTACTAAAACCACCAGTATAATAAACGTTGTAATAAACAGGACTAAATTAAATCACACGATTATAAAATTAAATCAAGAAGTAAAAAAAACAAGCATTTGTCAATTGTGAATGTTGTCTTGCTGGTGTTGGCATTGGTAGTGCAGGAATTAGAGAGATGCATAATAGGAATGGCAGTGAAATAGTGAACTGACGCCAACCCCATCCCCACCCTGCAGAAACTGACAAGCATTGGGGTGTGCCTTTGGGTCATTGGGCATAACGCTCACACCATTTCACCTCACCCTACCCTGTAGACACCGACAAGTGGTGCGGTGTGCCTTGGGGTCTTCGGTCCTTATACTCACCCCATTCCATAAGGAAATATGCTGAGATGGGTGCAGTATAGGAGAATGGTGTGAACTTTGGGGCCGAAGACTCCAAGGCACACCTTGATGCCTGTCACTGGCTGCAGGGTGTGGGTGGGGGTGGAATGGCATGAGAATTACAGTTGACAATCCCAAGTCACACCCCTGACACCTGTCAGTCTCTACAGGGTGGGGCGTTGTGGTTGAAAACCCTAACACCCAGGGCGTTTGTTGGTATTTTCACTCCAAATTTTCAACATGGGCTTTTTGTGACCCCACCTCATGAACAGTGGCGCTATCAGTTCGTTAGCTGAAAGATGATTTTGCACAGCAACTGTGTCATTTGATACCACAGATGGGGAAAACACATTTCCATCAGGATGTGAAAAATGACAGCTGTACTATTAATGAGGAGGTGTAAAAAAATGGCAATGTTGAAAATCTGGAGTGAAAATTCGGAAAATTGAAGTCACGAGCATGCGTAGAAACTGCGCAACGCATGCCCGTAACACAATTATTTTGGGAATTTTTTAACCAAATTTTCAACATAGGCATTTTGGGACCTCCGCTCATGAACAGTGTCACTGTGATTTTGTTAATCTGTCCCAAACGTTGCTTTCCCACAGCAACCGTGCCTTTGTGGTCCACATGTGCGAAAACATATTTTGGGCAGGATGTGAAAAATAACAGCTGTCCTGTTTATAAAGAGGTATGAAAAAATGGCAGTGTTGAAAATCTGGAGTGAAAATATAAAAAATTGTCGAAGTTACGAGCATGCATGCTCGTAACAGTCATTTTTTGGAATTTTTTCACCAAATTTGCAACATAGGCTTTTTGGAACACCACCTCATGAACAGTGGCACTGTTGTTTCATTAATCTGTCCCAAAAGGTGATTCTATGCAGTGACTGTGAAATGACCTTTTGGGACCAACTAACGAGGTGAGATGACAGTGCATGTGTCCATGAGGTGGGGTCCCAAGAACCCCATGTTGAAAATTTGGAGCCAAAATTAAAAAAAAAATTGCTGAGATATCCGCCTAAGTTGAACCGCCCCCCTCCCCCCCCCATTTATGCCATTATACAGCTTACTGGCATTTCTTCATTTTGCAGTTCAGCTTTGAAGAGTACAGACATGATCCTGCTCCACCGAAGATCGCCATGCTGGACCTCCAGAGGTACGTATGGGGTAAGGGGGGTTGTGTGGGGAGGTGGGGTGCGCAGAGGGTGGGTGCGAGTTGGGGGGGTGCCTCGGACAACGGATCATTTTCTTTTTTTTCAGGTACAAAAATTAAAAAACGGACACAGTGCCACAGGACATTTTTTTTTCTTTACAGGTGAAAGAGAACAAATGTTGGCCACATTGGGGTGGGCTCCCAGTGTGCCCCATGACTTTTAGGGTGGTGATGCTGGACACACTGGCGTGGGCTTCCAGTGAGCCACATGATGGGGGTGGGGCTGGGGGAGGAACATGCCATCACGGTCGGCTTTCTCTGAGCAAAGGCACACTGGGGTGGGGTCCCAGTGTACCACACAATTTGGGGGGAGGTGATGGACATGCCGACACGGGGATTGCACCCCTGATGTTGGCTTTCTTTCGGGATTGTGTGGCGGTGGCAGGACCTGCTGCCATGTTTATTGAAATGTTTCACCAGGAAAGGCACAGGAGGTGTGTCATCTGTGCCACTGCATGACAAGCTTGTCTCTGGTTGCAGTGACACGTTTGTTTCAAATTGGTGGCACTATGCATAATACTTGTGTCAGCGCTAGCATACTGGCTCATTGGGGAATGAGGGACATGCCTACTAAAGCATGCCCTGCATTCACCAACACTGACACATCTCTGCATTTCTCCTACTACCAGAAGATGTTGCTTGCACACACGCAAGACAACATTAAAATAACTAAAAATAATTAAATAAGTGGTCCTGGACAGAGTTGAATAACAGAAGTTGGGTCCTGCTCTCGGACTCCAGGCCACTGATCTTTGTTACTGCTGGCTTTGGGTTCTTTTGGTTGGGCTTCCTCTGAGTTTGCTGCTGTTTTATTTCCCCACACCCTCGAGGCAAGGTGATGTGCACCACCTTCACAATTTTTAGATCCTTTAGTAGCTGCTTAGCTGTTGTATACAGTGATGCTCTTTAGAAATAAAGTTTGGCTCTGAACTGGGTTTTATCTCCAAAAGAACTGCTGCTGTTTGCAGAGCTGTGCGAAAGTGCTGTTCACAGCTTGGATGCTTCCCCCCCCCAAAGTCCAGTTCTTAACATTATGCCACTTAGGTGAGATTAGTCAAGAAAGGCATACCATCTCCAATGTATACCACATCATGACCCAAGCCATGCTACATCGATATGGTCCAGTACCCACATCCTGGCCAGAGGCTAGTCCGGACCCTCACCACTGGGAGACATATGGAGTGGCATCCATCAGTATATTAAATTTGATGGATATAGATTGATGCAGTTTAAAATTATGCATGACACGTACCCTGTACCTTCCAAACTATATAAACAGGATTCTGCATTCTCCTTTTTGCATTAGATGCAGTAAAGAAGAGGGCACACTTTTACATATCTTGTGGAATTATTCTAAGGCCCAACCCCTCTGGCTGGCAGTCCAAAGGGCTTTTGACCCCTTTTTAGGCCATATGGATTCTTTTACGAGAGAAAGAAGCTTACTGGGGTTGGACATACAGGCTGTTATCTGTGCCAGGTGTTATCATTTCACTCTTATTGCAATGCTGATTAAAACATTTATTTTAAAGCACTGGATAAGAAGAACATAAGAAAAGTGTCAACAGATGGGGACTGTGTGGTCCGTCTAGTTTGCCCAAAGTGGCTACCTCTGCTACATTATATTTTGTTCCTAAGTTGCCCACATTGCCTGCCCCACGTGAGTTTGAATTCTCTCACCGTCATCGATGCCACCACTGCTGGATCTGCCTGCTCCTCCTTTTCAAGAATGGTATCAAGAGATCGTGGAAATTCTGCACATGGAGTGTATGCCAATCTCTACTGGACGCAATTATGCCACTTATCATAAACGGTTTGGACCCTTCGGATGCCTGGTTGTCTACCCTAAACTGTGCTTCACCCTGAGGTTGCTCTGATTCATAGATACATGGTCACTGCCTGTTACACTGTGTCTCTCTGAAATATGGTTGCCTATTGGGTGGAGGGATGAGGGTGCATGCAAAGCCATGCCTGTTATGCTTGTCTAGCTGCCATGTGTTTGTTTCTTGTTCTTTGCAAAATTTCAATGAAGTGTACTTAATTAAAAAAATACATCTGATGAAAAATGAAGCACACTTCAAGGAACTAATATAGGGAAGTGAGAAAGGCTAGCTGTTCAGACTCCCTTATGTCGTTCGGGGATAGGCCCCCCCCAGTATCCCTCATACAAAGCTGTTAAAAGACAGTCCTGTTCTTCCAGGTCATGCCCAAGAGAGAATGACTTAGTGTAGCTACATACAGTGTTTCACTTTTAACACTCCATCAAAAACATGTAAATCAATTGGGTAGTAAAGTAACTAAACACACGGGCAGCAGCAAGGTAAACATGACTAGCAAGCATGGTGTTGGGTTGCTAACTCACATCCATACTCGTTTTGTAAAACTGTAGCTTCAATCCAAAGATTGCAGATAAGTTCCATTGGGTAACCAGACGGAATGACAGCTGTCAGTAGATGGAAGTGGCCATGACAAGACTTCATGGAGCTTCACCATACCAAGCAGTTCATAGTCTGAGAGGAAGCAATGTGGCGGGAAAACCAACATTTTAGTTCTGCACAAAGAAAAACAAACAGTACATAATGTGCCAGATATTCAAAAGGGTTGCGCCATGTGCAACAGGGTTGCGCATGCTCAAGTCCTAAATTGCGCCATTCTGCGATATTCAGCAGGAGGCAGTTGCGCCACTGAAAACAGGCTGAGCAACAGCGCAATGCAAATGAATGCATGCTCAACTGGAGGGGGAGGAACCATGCATAAACTGCACAGCTCGATATTCAGCCGGGCTGTGCAGAGATGTGCAGGCGCAACCCCCAACCTGCGCCTGCAGGACTTTGAGCCAAAAAAAAAGGCTTAAGTCGAGGGCCACCCACAGGTGAGCTGCTGTATTGCAGGGCGCAACACAGCAGCTGGCACCTGTGGCTGGCCCTCAACTCAGTCCCTGTGCCTCCCCACCAGCCCGATCGCGGGCATCAATGTGGCTCCCTCCTCCCATTCACATCCCTGGTGGTCCAGTGGACTGAAATGCCCGATCGCAGGGCAGAAAGTAAACTGACCCCCCAAACATCTCCCTTGTGCCAGATCGCGGGCAGAAAGTAAACTAGACCCCAACATCTCCCCTTGTGCCCGATCGCGGGCAGAAAGTAAACCGAACCCTCCCACACATTGTGCCCGATCGCGGGCAGTAAGTAATTGAACCCCCCAAACATCTCCCTGGTGGCTAGTGTCCCCCCACCCCACCCACCCACGAAGCCCCACCACCCGCTCCCTCGGTAGCAGCCGGGCGGCGGCAGCTTCCCACCCGCTGCAGCCCCCGATTGGATTGTATCGTAGGGCTGCACACCCATTGGTGCAGAGTAAGAGCCAATGGTGCAGCCCATACCGCATATGACAGTCCAGATTTGTGAATGAACATCATTTCGGCCACTGGACCACCAGGGAGATGTTCGGGGTTCAGTTTACTTTCTGCCCACGATCGGGCACAAGGGAGATGTTTGGGGGTTCAGTTTACTTTCTGCCCGCGATCGGGCATTTGGGTCCACTGGACCACCAGGGATGTGAACGGGAGGGGGGGGTTATTAAACATACCACCCGCAATCGGGCATTTCGGTCCACTGGACCACCAGGGATATGTATGGGAGGAGGTGGGGGAGCCACATTGCTGCCCGTGATGTGGCTGCAGGGTGCGTCGGTCCCTGACGGCTGCTGCCTGGCAGGGCGCCAGGTGCAAGTCCTCGGGGATCGGCGCACCTACATGCTAATGGCATGCAAATGGGGCCATAATCAGATGCAAATGGCCCCCCCTGCACCTTGCATGAATTATGGCCCCATTTGCATATCACCTTTTGAATATCGTGATTTTGCACATGGTGCAATGGTACTTGCGCCACCGCAAGTTGAATGCTCCACTCTGACAACTTGCGGTGGCGCAAGTTCCACTGCGCCATGCACAGTGGCTGTGGCTGGGGGGTGATATTCAAAGGAGTTGCTCAATAGCGCAACTCCTTTGAATATCTCCCCGGCCACACCCCTGCGCAACTATTTTGCGCAACGCAAGGGCTTGCGCTTCAGAATGGCGCAGTTTGAATATCCAGCCCAATGTCTCATGGCTCATCACAATGTGTGGCTTGTATAGTCCAGATCCTTCAAGGAATATGCCCCCACCCCCTTGTCCTGTTTTCCCTCTCCAACTCACCATACCCAGCACAGACATCCACATCATTAGTGCCTTAAACATTAAAAAATACAAAACTTTGAAACTCCTAACGTCCGAGTCCCAACCATTAGTTCCTCTTAGCACATGGCTACATAGAAAGATTTATGCAATAGGCGTGGATTCAGAAGTCATTGAATAAATCCATTTATCTTCATAGCCTTTGTATAAATAAAATTTATCCATATAGTAGCCATGTCACAATCACTCTGAAACTCATTTAGAATGTTTGGCCTCTGTAGCAGTACTACCCATATTCAAATGCAAATAACTTTAAAACAAAAAAAGATAGCATGGTACTGCAAGCATGAAAGTTGTTCAGCACAAAATCATCTACAAAACAAGCATTTGTCAATGCCGAATGTTTGCTTGCTGGCATTGGCAGTGGTAGTGTAGAAGTTACAGAGCTGCGTAATAGGAATGGCAGTGAAGTATTGAACTGAAGCCAACCCCACCACCAACCTGCAGAGAGTGACAGGCATTGGGGTGTGCCTTTGGGTCGTCAGGCATAACGGTCACGCCATTTCACCACACCCCACCCTGCAGACACTGACAAGTGTCACGGTATTCCTTGGGGTCTTTGGCCCTTATGCGCACCCCATTCCATTAGGAAATACGATGAGATGGGTGCGATATAGGAGAATGGGGTGAACTTTGGGGCCAAGAGGCCAAGGCATACCTCGATGCCTCTCACTGGCTGCAGGGTGTGGAATGGTATGAGCATTACAGGCAAGAATCCCAAGTCACACCCCTGATGCCTGTCATTCTCTACAGGGTTGGGCGTTATGGTTGGAAACCCTAATACCTCAGGCATTCATTGGTATTTTCACTCCAAATTTTCAACATGTTTTTTTTGTGACCCCACCTCATGAACAGGGGGAATATCAGTTTGTTAGCCGAAAGCTGCTTATGCACAGCGACTACGGCATTTAGCACCACAGGTGCAAAAACATTCCGAACAGGATGTAAAAAATGACAGCTGTGCTGTTCATGGGGAGGTGTAAAAAATGGCAATGTTGCAAATCTGCAGTAAAAATATTTAAAAAATGGTGAAGTCACGAGCGTACATAGAAAATGTGCAATGCACACCCGTAATATAATTAGGTTGGGGATTTTTTACAGCAGATTGTCAACTCAGGCATTTTGGTGCCTCCGATCATGAACAGTGTCACTGTGATTTTCTTTATCTGTCCTGAACAATGATTTCCCAGCGACCACGCATCTCTGCGCTGAAAGTGTGAAAACACACGCCAGCCATGTTGTGAAAAATGACAGCTGTACTGTTCATAAGGAAGTGTGGAAAAATGCCACTGGTGAAAATCTGGACTGAAAATATTACAAAGTCATGAACTTACGGGGCGTGGAAACTGCGCCAATGCTCACTCGTAACACAGTCATTTTACGGACTTTTGTCACCAAATTTTCAACAGAGCCATTTTAAGACCTCTGCTCATGAACAGTGTAACTATGATTTTCTTAATCTGTCCTAAACATTGCTTCGCACCAACAGCACCATTATCGCTACATGTCTTGAAAACACATTTTAGGCGACATATGAAAAATGGCAGCTGTACTGTTCATAAGGAAGTGTAATAAAATGGCAATGTTGAAAATCTGGAGAAAATATTAAATTTGCAAACTTACGAGCATGCATAGGAACTGCTAGCACGCGACTCGTAAAACAGTCATTTTAGGATTTTTTCACCAATTTTCAACATAGCCATTTTAGACCTCTGCTCATGAACAGTGTCACTGTGATTTTCTTAATGTGTCCCATACATTGATTTCGCATATCGACTGCGCCATTATGCGCTACATGTGGGAAACACATTTTGGCAAGATGTGAAAAATGACAGCTGTACTGCTCATAAGAAGGTGTGGTAAAATGGCAGTGCTTGAAAATCTGGAGTGAAAATATTGAAAGTCGCAAACTTATGAGCGTCGCGTAGGAACACAACCACAGCGCTGCGGCTAAGTAAAAGCTGATCATTTTGGAATTTTTAACCAAATTTTCAACATAGCCATTTTAAGACCTTGGCTCATGAACAGTGTCACTGTGATTTTCTTAGTTTGTCCCGTACATTGATTTGCTTTACCGACTGCGCCATTTATGCTACATAAGCGGAAACATGTTTTAGGTGAGATGTGAAAAATGACAGCTGTACTTCTCATAAGAAGGTGTGGTAAAATGGAAATGTTGAAAATATGGAGTGAAAATATTGAAAATTCGTGAACTTAAGGGCGTGCGTAGGAACTGCGCAATGCACGCTCGTAAAACAGTCATTTTTAGGAATTTTTTCACCAAATTTTCAACATAGCCATTTTAAGACCTCTGCTCATGAACAGTGTCACTGTGATTTTCTGAATTTGTCCGTACATTGATTTACGCACGATTGCACCATTATGCGCTACATGGAGTGGAAACTACGTTTTGGGTGAGATGTGAAAAATGACAGCTGTACTTCTCATAAGAAGGTGTGGTAAAATGGAAATGTTGAAAATATGGAGTGAAAATATTGAAAATTCGTGAACTTAAGGGCGTGCGTAGGAACTACGCAATGCACGCTCGTAAAACAGTCATTTTTAGGAATTTTTTCACCAAATTTTCAACATAGCCATTTTAAGACCTCTGCTCATGAACAGTGTCACTGTGATTTTCTGAATTTGTCCCGTACATTGATTTCGCACACCGATTGCACCATTGTGCGCTACATGGGTGGAAACACGTTTTGGGTGAGATGTGAAAAATGACAGCTGTACTACTCATAAGAAGGTGTGGTGAAATGGCAATGTTGAAAATCTGGAGTGAAAATATTGTAAATTCGTGAACTTACGAGCGTGCGTAGGAACTGTACAACGCCCGCTCGTAAAACAGTCATTTTTGGGAATTTTTTCACCAAATTTTCAACATAGCCATTTTAAAAGCAAAACAAAATGGTTATATTAAATGCACGCTGAAAATAGAAAATAGAGTTAAAAATCACTACACTAACTTGTTTTTTTTTTTCTGTTTTAGATATTTCCTGAAGAAGACCTAAGGTCGAAACGTAGATTTTTAACTCTGTTTTCTATTTTCAGCGTGCATTTAATATAACCATTTTGTTTTGCTTTTAGACCACATGCTGACGCAGCACCTTGTCTTTGTTTTTTTACAATTTGCATAGCCATTTTAAGACCTCTGCTCATGAACAGTGTCACTGTGATTTTCTTAATTTGTCCCATACATTGATTTAGCACACCGACTGTGCCATTGTGCGCTACATGGGTGGAAACACGTTTTGGGTGAGATGTGAAAAATGACAGCTGTATTACTCATAAGAAGGTGTGGCAAAATGGAAATGTTGAAAATCTGGAGTGAAAATATTGAAAATTCGCAAACTTATGAGCGTGCGTAGGAACTGCGCGACGCACGCTCGTAAAACAGTCATTTATTGGAATTTTTTCACCAAATTTTCAACATAGCCATTTAAGACTTCTGCTCATGAACAGTGTCACTGTGATTTTCTTAATTTGTCCTGTGCATTGATTTCGCATAATCGACTGCGCCATTGTGCACTACATGGGCGAAACACATTTTGGGTAAGATGAGAAATGACAGCTGTACTGCTGCTCATAAGAAGGTGTGGTAAAATGGCAATGTTGAAAATCTGGAGTGAAAATATTGAAAATCTTGTGAACATCTGAACTCATTGGGAACTTCTCTGGCTGCAGCTCGTAAAACAGTCATTTTAGATTTTTCCGCAAATTTTCAAAATAAAGCGTCTTAGAGCCCACCCTATGAGCGCTGGCAGTGTTGTTTCATTAATCGGGCCGAAGGTGATTTCGGCGCAGTGACTGCGAAAATCACCCTTCGAGCCTGAATAACGCCATGACAGTGACACCATTCATGAGAGGGTCCCAAAACCCCATGTTGAAAACTTGGTGCAAAATCCAAAAATGCCTGAGATATGCAACAAAGTTGAAAACCCCTATGTATCCCATTATACAGCTTACTGGCATTTCTCTCAGTTGATGCGGCTTTGAAGAGTGCAGGCGTCTTCCCGGTCCACCAGATCGTTGGCGCCCGAGCTCCGGAGGTAAGTATGGGGTGGGGGTGTGGGGAGGCAGGTGCGCAGTGGGTGGATCGCGGGTTGTGGGGAGGGGCAGGAAGACTGTGTGGGACCGTTTTTCTTTACAGGTATTTAAAAAAAAAAAAAAAGGCAGCGGAGACGTTTGCCATGCTGGGGTGAGCTCCCAGCGTGGCAGAAGGACGGCTTAAGCGTGGAGCCGACGGGGATTGGGCACCCCGCTCAGCCATAACATCTATTGCCACGCTGGGGTGGGCTCCCAGCATGGCACCTGTACTCGGGGAGGGAGAGACAGTGAAGCCGGCAGAGTTGGGCACCCCATCGGCTATACCATTGATTGCCACACTGGGGTGGGCACCCAGCGTGGCATTTGGAAGGCTTTTGGGGGCAGCACAGTCGACGGGGATTGGGCACCCCTGGCCGCCATACGTGTGCCTGGGGGCAGCACAGTATGCGTATGTGCTTTCTGTGTCTGTGTGTGTGTGTGTGTATATGTATGTGTGTGTGTGTGTGTGTGTGTGTGTGTGTGTGTGTGTGTGGGGGAGCTGCGCATGACAGGCGATATCTTAAGCGCTGCTCACTGAGCGTGGCTCCCTTTCAACTGTATGCCACTGCATTTGGAGCTTGTCATAGACAGCTCCGGCATGCATTGGCGGACAGGGGCCGCGCCTGCCAACACACTGACTGAATTGGAAGAGGGGGTGACACACCTCCAAAAACTCGGATGATGGCACTATGTTTCTTGCACATGCGTGCAAGCAAACATAATGAGTGGTGTTTCATTTATAGGTATTTTTTTTATAATTAGCAAGAAGGGGCAGAAAATGCAATTTTTTGTTTACTTTTTTGACAAACATATGCAAAAACAAGTTAAGCAATCAAAAGCGAATGGCCCTGCACTGACAGAAAGCATTCAGATAAATGATTTATCTACACTTTGGCTGTTTGACCTCGGACACCTCACTCGTGGCATACGCCACTCGTGAGGGTACCCGAGGTCAAACAGCACTTCAGTCATTCAATCAGAATCTTTATTTAACCAGGCGGGCACTATTGAGCAAGCTCATTTTCGAGGTGGACCTGGGGTTTGTCGTACAAGAGGAGAGTACACACAATGAACAGCAACAGATACTATGCAGGGACATAACAAAAGGCATGTGTAGATACAGTGCCAGTATAAGTGCAAGATACAATGCAAGGAACATTATACAGTCAGTCAAATTTGTACAACACAAGTGCAATGGAGAACTGGACAACAAATGATATTGCCGGCAGATGCCAGTCTAAAAAAAAAAAAACTAACCAATATGACCAAAAGGGTCAGAGAGCAGTTGTGGTGCATAAAATTAGATAAGCCATGGTATTGTTGGTGAGGACTGGCTTGGTCAGGTTCACACTGGTCCCATAAGGGATTAAAGCAGGAAGATTAAGCAAAATACGCAGGGAGGAAGGGAAGGGGAAATGAGTAAAGAGGGGCAGGGGCTGAGAGTGGGAGGTGGCCAGGACCTGAAGTATGTAGAAGCTTGAGATGAGCCAAGTCCAAGTTTCGGATAATTAAAAGGGAGGGACACAGGAGTACTATGGGGAGGGTGGGGAAAGGTGGTCAGGTGGCGTGAAGGTATAGGCCCTAAGAGCAGAGGCAACAGATATTCAGAGAAGGCATACGGGACCCTCATGTTAAGGCAAACAAACGCATGATTCCTTGTTGTGGCTCAAGTATAGTGTTTTGAAGGCTTGGAGGCTAAACGAGATTACTTATTTTCATAGTTTTTTGCAGCTTGTTCCACAATTAATGCAGCACATAGCTAATGGAGCCTGACGAAGCGGATCTGGCCTGAGTACCTTTAGCAAAATGTAAGAAGCACTTCGCAGTGCATAACTACTTTGTAGGCATAATGGTAAGCAGTCCGAGATATAGTCAGGCAATTTGTTGAGGAGGGCTTTGTAGGTCCAGGTTGCGGCGTTCATCTGTCGTCGGAAGCTGAGAGATGGCCAACCTACCGCTGAGTACAATAAGCAATGGTGGGTATTGTAGGGGAGGTCCATTATAAATCTTAGGGCTCTGTGATAGAGCGTATCAAGTTTCATAAGAGAACCGGCAGGACCCTGGCTGTAGAGAAAATCAGCATAGTCTACTAGGGATAGAAAGGTAGTTTGCACTAATCTCAACTTAACGTCCCTAGTGAGGAGGTTTTTTATCCTAAAGAAGAGACCAAGTCTCTAAGTTTCTTTAACAGTTCTTCTATATGTCCTAGGAAGGAGAGTTTATTATCAAGCCATACCCCCAGATACTTGAATTTAGGTACAAATTCCAGCTGTTCGCCAAGTATTGTGGTAATCAGGAGAAGAGTCCCAGATGAGGCCGTATTTGGTAAATTGGGAAAGGGCGAGAGAAGCATTGCTTTAGTTTTCTTAGTGTTCAGGAGTAACTTCTGGTTTAGCAACTGAAGCTGTAGTAGATTGAATTCGTCCTGGAGATCTGTACATGCCTCAACAGGGGAGGGTCTACTGATGTAGAGTACTGTATCATCCACGAACAGATGAATGTGGGCCTTTTTTAGGGTGACATCAATTCTATTGATGTAGACTGTGAATAACAGAGGATCTAAAATAGAGCCTTGGGGTATGCCTCTCAGGAGGGGTTTAAGCGTCGAGACTTCCCCCTCAGCTTTTACTTGCCGCGAGCGGCCTGTAAGGTAATTATTGAACCATCTGAGAGAAATGCCATCTAATCCAATATTCTGGAGGGATGAGACAAGCAGGCTATGATCGACGGTGTCAAAGGCTTTGCTTAGGTCCAGAAAAACTGCGCATACAAAGTTCTTATTATCCAGTTCACCCTGCCAGTCGTTGGTTACTTTGGCTAGAGCTGAAATTCTGCTATGTTGTGCTGTGAAGCCAGATTGCAATGGGTTGAACAAGTTCACCGATGTCAGGTATTTCCTAAGCTGAGAATTCATGATTTTTCGAGCATCTTGGACAGAACCGGGAGAAGTGAAATTGGCCTGTAGTTGTGAACGTCACTGGGATCCCCAGATTTAAACAGGGGGATAACTTGGGCTGTTTTCCAGATGGAGGGGAGGTCACCCTGAGAAAGGGATAAGTTAAATAATGTGTAATAGGTACTGCTAGGACACAGTAAGCCACCTTTAAGAAGTATGGGTCAATGAGGTCAGCGCCTGCACTTTTTCTGACATCTAGCTTCAGCATGAGTTTTTCAACTTCTTTCAGAGAAGTAGGTTGAAGAGAGAGAAGGTCGAGGTGGATAAAGTGGTTCCTTGGTTATTAGAACCAAGTTGCACATGGAGCGTATTGGCTGGAGAGGTATCAAAGGCTAGCCCTGCGGTGGCAAAGTGGTTGTTGAATGATTCAAGAATTGTCGGTTTATCGACAATAGTGGTAGTGCCAATTGAAAGTTTGGTGGGCAGGGAACTACCAGTAGTATGGCCTTCTACGTCTTTAACTATTGTCCAGAATTTGGAAGAACACTTAGACGAGAGATCACATTGGGAGCGGTAATAACTAGCTTAGCTTCTCTGACCTTCTTGGAGCAGAGGTTCCTCGCATTCCTGAAAAGGTTCCAGTCATTTGGGAGTTTAGTCTTCCGAGCAGTTTTCCAGAGTGCATCCCTATGCCGCAAGGCATCCTTGAGCTCATTTGTAAACCACCGGCAGGACTTTTTTCTGACACGGACTTTAACTATTGGTGCGTGTTTGTTAAGAGCACCAATCAGGATGTCTTGGAAGATGTTATATGCAGTTGCCACAGAGTTTGCTAGATAAAAGTTCTGCCACAGCAAGGAATGAATGCCCGGAGATCAAAATTTCGCCGGCACCTCTTGTTAGAGAATTTGGGTGCAAATGAGGGACTATGATTTGACCTTACACAGGCAATGAAACTGTGATCGCTGATGTCTGAGAAAAGGACACCAGCATGGGTAAATAAATGAGGTTAGCTAACTATGATAATGTCCAGCAGGGTGCTATTAGTAGGGTTGAATTTATTTGGTCGTGTAGGTTCGTTGATAAGCTGTGACAGCCCAAGCGAGTCACAGAATGTTTTTAGAGGACTAGAGACACTGGAAAGCCAGTCTAAATTAAGATCACCCAGAAGTATAACCTCTGAGGATCTGTGGCCCAAGACATTACTTAAATGATTCGTAAGCTGCATACCTGCAGACAGGGGCCTGTAACAGCCTGTTATACAAAAATAAATGCCGACTGAGATCTCGACCTGAAGAGAGAGGCTTTCAGATTCATTGGGGATGGATACTGAGTCAATGATAGAGACAGAGAATTTGTCTTTGACATAAATAGCCACCCCTCCACCCCTAGTTTGTCTGTCAGTTCGGAATAAAGAATAGGAGGGGAGGTTCACTTCATGACTGCTAGTTTGCAGACGGAGCCATGTTTCTGTAACAACCAGGATGTCAGGAGTAGTGTGACATATCCAAGCCTGGATAGATGTTATTTTTTTTAACAAGCTACATACATTTATGTGCATGAATTTTAGTCCTTTAAGGGTAGGTATGTCAGCAGGGGAACCAATTTCTGTTGGGGGGCCAGGGTTAAGCTCTACATTGCCTGAGCAAAGTAGTAGGAGAAGCAAAAGCTTCTTAGTGGCACCTATGATGAACTTTAAGAGTTTGGTCCGTTCGCGCTTGCGGGGAACATGATATTGACAGGTGGGAGCTCTTAGGCTAGTGCCAAATTGAGATAAAGCTATGTAAAGCAAGTCTTGCAGCAAGCGACAAGAGAGCATGAACAAAATGATGGGAGAGATGTAGGTCCTGGGTATAAGCTCTGCTAGAGTGCCAGAATGTGAGGTTGAGCGAGAGTCCAAGTGCAAGGAAGGGGAATGTAGGTGCTTAGGAGGTGCACAATAAAGCTTGAGACATCCTTATAGCCCCTAAAGCTGGAGAGACCCAGCGTGACATGAGAGAGAGTTCCACGAGTCTGTGCGCGAAGGAGCATAATACCATCAGCGAGCAAAGGAACCAATATAGCATTCCCATTTTTAAACCTGAGTGCGTAGTGCACAGAAGCACTAACCATTGTAACTCACTGCCAGGTGTATGAGGAAAACGAAATGGGCCAGAGAACCCACACTTGTATTGCATACATTTGGGGGTGGAGAAGGAAATAAGGGATAGAGAGATTGAGCCAATGATAAGAGACTAGAGGAACTTGTGTAGATAAATCATTTATCTGACAGCTCTCCATTGTATATCCTATATAAATGTCACCTGAGCAATCTGGTTCTTGACAAGTTCAGGTCTCCACTGCTATCACCAAGTCCATATCATTTGCAGGGTCGAGTTCAGCTTCTAATTTTGCACCATTTTGCCTGCCTCCCTTGGATCATTGAAGATATGCACTTTTTCCATTGCACATGAAGACAGACAGACAGGCAGGAGCAATCGTTGCTGGATCTTGAGGGCTCACAGGGAGCTGCGAATCTGATCGAAAGCCTTTCTCCTCAAATGGATGTTGTAGGATAAGTCAGGGAAGATGGAAATCTCAGCCTCACTGTGCTTCATGTTCTGCTTCCTCATGCCATCGCCAAAGGTCTGTCTTGTTCCCTGACTCCTGTGCAGATGATGATAAAAGTTTTCAGAGCTGATGTGGATGTCTGAGCTCGCCTGGGGGGAGGGGGGCTAGTCTGAAAGACTTTTTTGAAAGAGAAGGCTCTATCATTGTCTAAAAGTCCTAGGAGATTAGGTAGTAACATTTGCATAAACCCTAAAGTGTCCTCACCTTCGGCTACTTCTGGAAGGCCCACGACTCTACTTAGGGAAGAAATGGCAGGGAAGGGGAATATAGGGGATGCAGAGGAGTTCTGGGAAACCGTCGTCGGGGGGGTACTGAAAGCCACTGAAATTTGAGTTAAGAAGGTGAGGAAGAACAGGAGAAGGAGACCACTCTGGTTTACAAGAGAGGTGTCCGGGGCAGTCAGGGAAAGGAAAAGGGCATTCAGAAAATATAGGTTGACACAAAGGAAGGAGGACAGGGAGAAGCAGAGGGTAGCAGGGCAGAAGATATGGAGGGCTAAAGCAGACTCTGAAGAACAAATAGCTAGGCAGGCCAACGAGGGGGATAACACTTTTTATAGGTATGTGGGGGAAAGAAAGAAGGCGAGGCAGAGGATAGTACGGCTGCTGGGGAAGGGAGGAATACAACTGGAGAGGGACTGAGAAAGCACAGGAGTTGAATAGCTACTTCTGCTTGGTCTTCACAGGGGGTAGGGGACAGTAGCTGAGTGGGAGGGGTAGGATAGGCAAACAGGTGGATACTAACCAGTTCAGCATGGACAGGGTAATGGAGGAACTGGGCAGGTTAAACGTGGATAAGGCAGCCGGCCCAGTGGCGCTGAGGGCTGAGGCGCTGGATGCCTCACTGTGCTGTGCCAGCAACCCAGGTTTGGGAACCAGCCAGGGTCGTTGAGGTGCCGCGGGGGGAGGCAGCAGACTCAGCAGCTGTAAGGCCTTCTCTCCCAGGGAGGTCTCTGCCACCCCCTGTAGTTCCACCACCCCCAGGTGGAGGCCTGAGGATGGTGCAGGTGGATGGGGCAGCATGGAAGGGAAGGGTGCCTCAGAGCCACAGCATGCATGTGCCTCCACACGCTTGCATCCATCCGAGGCAGGGTGGGGCACAAAAAATGGGAAAAATGTGAAAAAAGTAGACAAGGCAATGGGGCCGGACGGCTTGCACCCGAGGGTACTCCAGGAACCGAGGGAAATGCTGGCAGCCCCACTGACGAGACTGTTTAACTTGTCCCTCATTACAGGGTGAGTACCAGAGGACTGGAGGGATGTGGTGCCACTGCAGAAGGGGAGGCAGTAAAGAGGCGGCGGAGAATTATCGCCCGGTCGGCTCACCTCGGTGGTGGGTAAGGTGATGGAGGCACTAATAAAGGAAAGGGTGGTAGTCTACCTGGTGGACAGCAACCTGCAGGATGATAGGCAGCATGGCTTCATGAATGTGAGGTCATACCAGACGAACCTGATAGAGTTCTTCAATTGGGTGACACAGGTGGTTGACCAGGAAGGGACGGTGGACATAGCCTATCTGGAGTTCAGCAAGGCATTCGACAACATCCCTCACAGAAGGCTGGCAAATAAGCTGGAAAGCTTAGGGGTGGGATGGAAAATAACTAGTGGGTGGAAAACTAGTTGGAGGGCGGAAGCCAGAGAGTGGTGGTGACTGGAGTGCACTCCAAGGTGAGGGTGGTGATGAGCAGCGTCCTCCAGGGGTCAGTTCTGGGACCCCTCGTTTTTAACATCTACATTAGTGATATAGCGGAAGATCTGGAGGGAAAGATGTGCCTATTTGCAGATGACATGAAAATCTGAATTAAATGGACATCCCAGGGGGACTGGAGGCCATGAAGCAGAACCTGAGGATTCTGGAGGGGTAGTCGGAAACTTGGCAGCTGAAATTCAATGCCAAAAGTGTGTGGTGATGCACTTGGGCATAAAAACCCATGAGCAGCTTACACTCTATGGGGGGAGGTAATCAAAAACAGCAGGAGAGCGATCTGGGGATTATTGTATCGAGTAACCTTAAGGTAGGTAGCCAGCCCACCAAAGTGGTGAGGAAGGCAAATGGAATGTTGGCATGCATTGGGAGAGGCATAACTAGCAGGAGGAGGGAGGTGCTTATGCCTCTGTACAAGGCCACGGTGAGGCCGCACCTGGAGTAGGGGGTCCAGTTCTGGAGACCGCACCTACGTAAGGACATAGATGTGATGGAGAAGGTTCAGAGAAGGGCAACCAAGATGGTGCATGGCATGCAGGAGAAAACATACGAGCAGAGGTGTAGGGAACTGGATCTGTACCCGTTGGAGACTGGCAGGGAGGGGGTGGGTATGATTGAAACTTTTAAGTACGGGAAGCGGCTCAATAAGGTGAAGGAGGGAGCTTATTTAAAAGGAAAGAGGGAGCTAAAACTAGAGGGCATAGCCTAAGATTGGAAGGGGGAAGATATAGAGGCAATGTGAGGAGGAGATTCTTCATGGAGAGGGTGGTGGAGGCCTGGAATAAACTGCCAGGGGAGGTGTTGGGGCTGGAACAGTGGAGGATTCAAGAGGGCATGGGACAGACATATGGGGTTGGTGAGGGGAGGGGAGGGAGGGGGCCCGTAAAATAGTAAATGAATAGGGGGCGGAAAGGGCCGAACTAATAGGCCAGTGAGGGTCCTTTTCTGCCGTCAATTTCTGTGATTCTGTGATTCGGAGATTGCACTCCCAAGTCTTGTATTTCCAGTGTCTCCAAGCATTGCCTCAGCTGGGTATTTTCCTTCACTGAAGTTGCTGTTGCATCCTGTAACTTCAGGGATGTCAACTCTGCTCACTGAATCATCTGTTCGATGGTATCCAGGTGGGTCCCAGGCTTGGTCACTCTGGGGGTTAAGTTGTCTAACTTGCAGTTCATTTCCTGCACTGTTTTAATGTTTGCTCAGAGTGGTGTTGACTGTGAGGAGAGTTATATGTCTCTGCTAGAAGGCTTACCTGAGCATGATGCTGGCCTACCCTCCTTCTTTTGATTTGTCAGTGCAAAAAAGTCCCCAGGTGGTGCTGCGTTGTGCAGTTTTCCTGTCTTGTAGAGGTGGGTTCAAGCTGCCCAGTTAACTAATTAGTTTCAGTAAAATCTTGCCAACGATTGTTTTATTTGATGAGTTTGTTGGTCTCTCTCTGTGTATAGAAACATAGAAACATAGAAGTGGACCTGTGAAGTATCTGTTCCCGTCTCAGGTCAAGTCACCCCCCACAATGGAGACATATTAAGGAATGTATAATTAATGCAACCAGCCTCTGTGTAACGGAAGTGAGTAAAAGCAAGACGAAAAAGGCCCCTATTGTACTCTAGGCAGGTGGCCAAGAAAGTGAGGGAAAAAAGCTAGCATTCAGGAGTTACAAAGAAACACAGAGAGTGGACAATAGGGAGAAGTACCAGGTAAAACAGAGGGAAGCGGGGAGAGCAGTAAGTTAGGCAAAAACACAGACAGAGGAAAGGATAGCCAAAGGGGGTGGTGTAAGGAGACGCGACTTCAGGTACATAAGTGAAAAAAGGAAGACAAGGGGAGGGGAAGGGAGGATAAGGAGGTCAGTAGATGGTGCCTGCAGAGAATGATCAAGAAAAAGTGGATGAGCTGGCCCGTCGGCGCAGTGGTTGGATTTCTGCTTGCAACGCCAGCGATCCGGGTTCGGGAACGAGCTCGGGGCACTGGAGGGCCGACTAGGGGGGAGGCAGCTTGAGCATCCCATGACTGCTCACTGTCTCCAGGGAGGGTAGGGGTCTCGACCTGGTGCTGAAGCGACCACTGGCGGAGGCCAGTGGTAGAGCAGCACGTTGGGGTCATTAGGTGGTGCGTGACAGACGCCAGGCCTCGCCTGAGCGTCCGGATGTCACCGCACTCAAGAAAGCCAGAAACCGCCTCACTGGCCTCGGATGACGGCCTCGGTTCCTGAGGGCCTCCAGTGCCTTCCTGGTGCCTCCTGTTCCCCAACAGCATCCCCGGGCCCTAGAAGTGAGCGCTGGGGCTATCCTTCCTCCCCGGTGCCTTCCCTCTCGGAGGAGAGGGACCCGCCCGGTGAAAGGGATAGACCGGGATATCCCGGGGGTCAGCTGCGATCTGGGGAATCAGAAGGAGCGCCAGGCAAGGACAGAAGAGGTTAGGGGGGAACTTGACAAGAGCCCGAAGGAGTGGAGGACCAGCGAGCACGGGGCGGAAAAATAGATCACACACAAAAAAAAAAAAAAAAAGTGGACATCCTGAACAGATACTTCTGTTTGGTCTTCACAGTGCAGAGGGAGAGGGATAGAAAAAAAGGAGCAGGAATAACACAGAATGGGGAAGGCAAATGCAAGTCCATTTCCAGAGGAAAAGTCTTGAAGGGACTTGCAAACGTGAAAGTGGACAAGACCATGGGATCGGACGAGATACATCCAAGGGTGATAAGGGAACTCTGGGAGGAGAATGCTACACCACAGGCAGTCTTATTCAATAGATCACTGGAAACAGGAGAGGTTCCAGGGGACTGGAGGAGAGCTGATGTAGTTCTGCTCCATAAAGGCAGCAGCAAGGAGAAGGCTAGCAACAACATGCCTCTTTACACTTCAGTTGTGGGTAAATTAATGGCAACCCTGTTAAAAAGAAAGGCTAGTAGAATGTCTTGAATCCAGGTGTTGCAAGACCAAAGACGGCATGGATTCACAAGGAGAATCATAGAAACTTGCTGGCAGAAAAGCACTTACCGGCCCATCCAGTCTGCCCCTTACCCCCCCATCACTGACTCGTACCTCCCCCCCCTCTGGAACCCCCCTCCCCCTGCTAGACAGCCCCATGTGGCTGTCCCATGTCCTCTTGAATCCCTCCACCGTTGCAGCCCCCACCACCTCCTCTGGAAGCCTGTTCCATGCCTCCACCACCCTCTTCGTGAAGAATCGTCCCCTCACATTGCCTCTGTATCTTCCTCCCTTAAGTCTTGGGCTATGGTTTCTAGTCACAGCCCCCTCCTTCACCTTAAGTAAACACCCTTCCTTTACTTTGTCGATCCCAATGATGTATTTAAAAGTTTCAATCACATTCCCTCTCTCCCTTCTGGTCTCAAATGTGTAAAGATCCAATTCCTTACATCTCTGCTTGTATGTCTTCCCTTGCATACCCTGCACCATCCTAGTTGCCCCTTCTCTCTAAATCCTGTCTATGTCTTTATGTAGATATGGCCTCCAGAACTGGACTCGGTATTCCAGGTGCGGCTTTACCATGGCTGTGTAGAGGGCATCAGTACCTCCCCCCTTCTGCTAGTGATGCCCCTGCCGATGCATGCCAACATCCCATTTGCCTTCCCCACCGCCCTGCTACATTGGTTTCCCACCTTAAGGTTACATGATACTATAACCCCAGCTCCCTGCCCTACTCCGTTTCTTTGATGTCTTCTTCACCAAGCGTGTATCTTGCTCTTCGGTTCCTGCTCCCCAAGTGTATCACAACACACTTTTTGGCACTGAATCTCAGTTGCCAAGTCTCTGACTATCCCTCCGGAGTCTTCAGGTCCTGCCTCATGTCCTCCACCCCCTCTGCAGTGTCCACCCTTTTGCAGATTTTTGTATCATCAGCAAACGGGCACACCCTTCCCCTCAGCCCCTCCACTGTATCGCTGATGTAGATATTGAAAAGTAGGGATCCCAGCACTGACCCATGGGGCACTCCGCTCGTCACCCCCCCGCTCTGGAGTGCACCTCGTTTACCACCACTCTCTGGCTTCTGCCCACCAACCAGTTCTCCACCCACCTGGTTATTTTCCCACCTACCCCTACACTTTCCAGCTTGCTCACCAATCTTCTGTGGGGGATGGTGTGATGGTGTCGAAGGCCTTACTGAAGTCCAGACAGGCTATATCCACCGTCCCCCCCCCCGGTCGACCACCTGCGTCACCCAATCAAAGAACTCAATCAAGTTCATCTGGCATGACTTCTCTTTTGTGAAGCCATGCTGCCTGTCATCCTGCAAGCCACTATCCTCCAGGTAGTCCACCACCCTCTCCTTTATGAGTGCTTCCACTGGCCCTGCGCACCGAGGAGGCCATGCCAGACAAATCTGATTCTTTGAGTGGGTGGCCAGGGAAATAGATCTGGGAAGTGCAGTGGATGTGATCTGTTTAGTCTGTAGCAAACCCGTAGACACTGTACCACATAGTACATTTAATTTTTGAGTGCCCACTCCCAGGGGCTCTGAGCACTGCATATCATTTAAATAGGAGCCTGCTAAAGAAATTGGATAGTCTAGGGGTGAGAGCCAAAGTTGTAAACGGGGTAGAAAAACTGGTTAATGGATAAGCTGCAGAGGGTGGCAGTGAATGGCATTTACTCTAATGAGGGGAGAGTGACCAGCAATGTGCCATAGGGTTCGATCATCTCAGAAGAGCATGAAGGGAAGGTATGCCTTTTTATAGATGACACTAAGATCTGTAATAGGGTGGATACTCGAAGGGGTTGAGAAAATGAGAAGGGACTTTAGAAAACTGGAGGAGCGGTCAAGGATATGGCAGTTAGGGTTAAGTTCCCGAAATTAGTCAAATCATGCATTTGGGCCATAGAAACCCAGGAGCAGAGTATAGAATGGAGGGGAGAGTACTGTCCATCACCAAGAAGGAAAGGGACCTAGGAGTTATATTATCTGATTACCTCAAAGTAGCAGGGCAGTGTGCAGGGCCAGGGGATTGCTGATGTGAATAGGGAGAGGTATCACAAGCAGAAGGAGGGAGGTGATATTACCTCTGCTTAGATCATTGGTGAGACCACATCTGGAACATTACGCAAGAACATAAACAAGGTGGAGACTATCCAGAGAAGGGCAACAAAGATGGTGCAGGGCTTGCACCACAAAACATATGAGGAGAGACTAAGGGACCTCAATATGTACTCACTGGAGGAGAGGAGAGAGCGGGGGACATGATTGAAACTTTCAAGTACCTCAAGGGCATAAACAAGGTGCAGGTGGGGGACCTTTCCCACTGTAGAAAAAGTACTAGAACAAGGGGGCACGATATGAAATTGGAGAGGGATAGATTAAGAGGTAATGTGAGGAAGTTTTTCTATACAGAAAGGGTAGTTGATGCTTGGAATAGTTTGCCACAGGAGGTAGTGGGGGCAAGTACAGTGGAGGGGTTTAAGCATGCCTAGGACAGGCACAAGGGAACCTTGAGAGGGGAAGGAGTGATGAAAAGCTATTGATCACATAGGGTCAGTGGCCACATACAATGTATAGGGCCTACGGGCAGACTGGATGGGCCTGGTGGTCCTTATCTGCCAACGATTTCTATGTTTCTTTGGTTCTATATTGTGTACTGTTCTAGAGTCTGAATCTCAGAAAGGACATGGACAGGGTAGAGACCGTCCAGAGGAGGGCAACTAAATGGTGCAGGGGTTGCATGATAAACCATACAATGAGAGACTAAAGGATGTTAATATATACACCCTGGAGTAAAAGAGGGAGAGGAGAGAGAAAGAGAACATGATAGAGACCTGCAAGTACCTCTCATGAGTAAATATGGTAGAGGTAGGGAGCCTATTTCAAATGAAGAAGTGCAACAGAGCAACAGGGCAAGCAACAAAACTAGAAGGAGGAATTTAGGAGGGACATGAGGAAGTATTACTTCACTGAAAGAGTAGTGGACACCTGGAACTGCTGGCCACCAGAGGTAGTGAGGTAAAAACTGCGGAGGGTTTAACCATATATTGGATAAATCCGGGAAAACTATTAAATAAAAAGGGGGGGCCACCAGAGACCCAGTTAAGATATGCTGGGACAGACTAGGCAAAAGACTGGGTGGGCCAAGCGGTCCTTTTCTGCCGACAAATTCTATGTTTCTATGTCATATATTCATTGAAATTAATAAACATTAAGTATAAACAAGCATCTGTCAATGCCGAATGTTGCTTGCTGGCGTTAGCAGTGGAAGTGCAGGAGTTAGACAGATGCAGTATAGGAATGGCAGTGAAGTATTGAACTGACTCCAACTCCACCCCCACCCTGTAGAGATGGACAGGCATTGGGGTGTCCCTTGGTCGCCGCCCATAACGTGTCACATGACATTTCACCCCACCCTTACCCTGCAGACACTACAAGTGTCGAGGTGTGTTTAAGAGTTCGAGTTTTACATCACCTCATTCCATAGAAATATGCTGAAATCAGTATGCGCCACCATGTTGATTTTGGGGAGGCTGAAGCCCCACAATGTAAGCTGAAGCCCCCAATCATTTCCCCATTCTGAGAATTGAATCATGGCTTCACTCTGTTGCAAAATAAAGAAGCTGTGATTTTATTTAAAATTGCAGCATTTCTCAGCGCCACCACACAGAGTGCACTTTTGTTTTTCTCTGTATAATGCGACTTCATTATATTCACGGAGAAAAACGAACGTCTGACTGAGTCGGACAGTGGGTTGGCAATCTTGTCATTACTCATTGGATGGCTGCTGGGTTGCTGCAGAAGAAAGACGAGATCGGGAGGAGCAAGTGGGAAGAGGAGTGGCTGGGGCATGTCATGGACTACGGAGGAGGACCCAGTTAGATGAGAAGGCGCCGTGGCAGTTCAGAAATGGAGGAAGACTCGGAGAATTGGACTGGCAGGCTAAGGCTTGGCACCACTGAGCAGCAGGTGTGACAGCCAGCCATCGGTCTGCAGGGGAGTGATTGACGGGCTGGGAGGGGGCTGGGGGTCTTGCTGTTGCAACCAAGTGCCCGCCTCCGCTGCCCTGCCTTCAGGTGTCAACTAGTCCAACAGCATTATTTACACAGACAGACAGCCAAGCCAATCGATGTACAGACACGTGGTGTGTTTTTTCAGACAAACTCATGGTACACTGAGTAAAGGCTGTGAAAGTTTGTTAGTGTAGCATTTTTGGCGGTCATAGGCAGAGCCGCAGCAGCAGTCAGTGTGAAGGAGTCTCACTGCCTCTAAGTCTTCAGAGAGTTCGTAGCATTGCATTTGAAGCAGTTACTCCAATCTAAACTGGTTAAAAAAATACAGTAGTACAAGTACACCTGAAGTGAAGATAATATTAATATAAAAAAGTGATCAGCAGACCTTAGCTTTTGTTTTTCTCCATCTGACTGACTGAGACAGTCGGGATGCCAGAGGGGATTAGGTTTCTGACAGAATGATGAAACTGTGTTTTGTATTGTAGTATGTTGTGGGACTAGATTTAATTAAACTTTAAAAACTCAACAGATGCTACTGACTAATAATTTTAATACTTGTGTGTGCAGTGTATGTACCCTGTTCATTCTTGAACTCAAAGGCTCTCCTCTCTTTTTCTCTCTCTCTCTGTAGTCTGTTCATAGCTACAGCAGCTGAAATGAAGTTACCTCAATAATTAATAAATGCCTTCAGGGTGGGGGTTATGTTGTGGGTTTACACTTTAATGTTCTCAACGTATGAGTCTGACCTTCACCAAACAAACACCTAGAGCTCAGAGAAAAATAATAGCCATTTTCTAAACCTAAATTGCCTAACAGGGGTTTGTGTTGTGTGTTAGTGCTTGTGACAAGCAAGGAAAGTAAGCTCAGATAATAGACACAAGACAGCCTATGATACAAAGTACTGTCTACGCTATAGCCCTTTTTTTTTTTATATAGGGTGACTTAGGGCAGGCTATGAGCTAAGCTAATCATCAGCCATTTATTTTTTGATTTAATAGAGCCATTTTCTTACTCGTGCCCCACTGGCCTCTAGGTACTCAACAATTCTTTCCTTCAGAAGTGATTCCATCATTTTCCCTATCACTGAGGTCAAACTAACTGGTCTGTAGTTTCCTGCTTCTGTCCTGCTCCCATTCCTCTTCACAAAAGTGGGAGCAGGACAGAGACAGGAAACTACAGACCAGTTAGTTTGATCTCAGTGGTAGGGAAAATGATGGAATCACTTCTGAAGGAAAGAATTGTTGAGTACCTAGAGGCCAGTGGGGCACAGGACCCAAGACAGCATGGATTCACGATGGGAAGGTCATGTCAGACGAATCTAATTGATTTCTTTGACTGGGTGACCAAAGTAGCAGACCAGGGAGGGGCTGTGGACATGCCCTAACTAGATTTTAGCAAGGCATTTGATACAGTCCCACACAAAAGATTAATACACAAGTTAGCCAGCCTTGGAGTGGGCTCCAAGGTGGTAGCATGGATAAAAAACTGGCTAGACAACAGGACTCAAAGGGTAGTAGTACATGGAGTACACAATGAAGAAAGGAGGGTTACTAGCGGGGTACCGCAGGGTTCAGTACTGGGACCGGTCCTTTTTAATGTCTTTATAAGTGACATTGCAGAGGAGCTGGAAGGAAAAGTATGTCTCTTTGCAGACGACACAAAGATCTGCAACAGGGTTGATACACAAGATGGAGTGGAAAGGATGAGAAGGGACTTGGCAGGGTTGGAGTATGGTCAAATGTATGGCAGCTTAAATTAATGCAAAGAAGTGCAAGGTAATGCACATGGGAAACAAAACCCAGGGAAGAGTACACAATGGGGGGTGAGATACTGACAACAGTAAAAATGGAAAGGGACCTGGGGTAATTATATCAGATGACCTAAAGGTGGGCAAGCAATGTGAGAAGGCAGCAAGGAAGGCTGGGGGGATACTGGGATGCATAGGAAGAGGCATCAGTAGTAGAAAACAGGAAGTTGTTATCCCTCTGTACAGACAGTTGGTGAGACCCCATCTGGAGTACTGTGTGCAGTTCTGGAGACCCCATCTCCAGAAAGACATAGACAGAGTGGAGGCTGTCCAGAGGAGGTAACCAAAATGGTGCAGGGTCTGCACCAGAAGACATCACGAAGAAAGACTAAAGGGCTTAATATGTATACACTTGAGGAAAGAAGGAGAGAGGGGACATGATAGAAACTTTCAAGTACCTCAAGGGAATCAACAAAGTCCAAGAGGGTAGCATCCTTTGGAAAAAGAGATGTGCAAGAACAAGGGGGCACAATTTGAAGATAGAGGGGGGATGGCTCAGAGGTAATGTGAGGAAGTATTTTTTCACAGAGAGGGTTGTGGATGCATGGAACAGCCTCCCTGAGGAGGTCGTGGAGCCGAGAACAGTGGGGGAATTCAAGAATGCATGGGACAGACATAAGGCAGTCCTAGTGGGGGGTAGGAGGAAGTAAGCTGTTGGTTTACTAGGATCTGCAGCTTATCTGTTAGGTAGGAAAATGGGCAGACTAGTTGGGCCAAGTGGTCCTTATCTGCCATCAAATTCTATGTTTCTATGTACTTGACATACTTTCTAGCCCTGGTGGCATGTGTTAGGCTCAGTTCTGTCTGATAAAAGGGAAGCCTGTAACCTTCCCAGCAGATCTGCCGGGAAGTAGTGTCTCTTTTTTAGTTGTCCTTGTTGGTCCAGTAACCACATTTTTCTACATGTACCATTAAATAGATGTTATGATAACCAGGCTTTTCAAACATATATTTCACCATTAAAATGCAGGAAAAGCCACCATTTGAAGGTAAAATTTTCAACATTTTCCAGTGGGGCATGCTCCCGGACCCCCCTAGTTTTGTTAGGATTTTGACTGTGGGGCATTAGCCCCCTCAACTTTACGCCTCTGGTGACGCCCCTGGCTGAAATGGGTGCAGTATAGGAGAATGGGGTGAACTCTGGGGCCAAAGGGTCCAAGGCGCACCTCAATGCCTGTCACTGGCTGCAGAGTGGGGGTGGAATGGCATGAGCATTACTGTCGACAGTCCCAAGTCACACCCCTGATGCCTGTCAGTCCCTAAAGGGTAGGATGTTATGGTCAAAAACCCTAATGCTCTGGACATTTCTTGGTATTTTTGCTCCAAGTTTTCAACATGGGCTTTTTGTGACCCCACCACATGAACAGTGACACTATCAGTTCGTTAGCTGAAAGGTGATTTTGTACAGCGATTGCGCTGTTTGACGCCACAGGTGTGAAAACACATTTCAAGCAGGATGTGAAAAATGACAGCTGTACTGTTCACGAGGAGGTGCAAAAAATGCCAATGTTGAAAATCTGAACTGAAAATATTACGAATTCGTGAACTTACAATGGTGCGTGGGAATTGCGCAATGCACGCTCCTAACACAGTCATTTTTTGGACTTTTGTCACCAAATGTTCAACATAGCCAGTTTAAGACCTCTGCTCATGAACAGTGTCACTGTGATTTTCTTAATCTGTCCTGAACATTGATTTCACACACTGACCACGCCATTGTGCACTACATGTACGAAAACACATTTTGGGCAATCGCCAACTGCCTCAATTCATCATTCTCAGACCTTGGTGCAGTACTCCCAAATAACTTATTCGACCCCACTCCTGCAACCCCGCCCCCTAACACCCAGCATCCCCCCTTCCATCTCAGGGTGATCTCTACGAGTGAGGCAATGCCTTATCTCATTAAAGCACTCAGTGGCTCTTGCTGTTGCAAAGATTCTTTTGATATGAGAATCCTACATCTAGTACTAGATACAGGCCTCTCCCCACTGACTGACCTCATTAACCGCTCCCTAAGTCTGGGGCAGTTCCCGGCAGCCTGGAAGACTGCCACAGGCACCCCAATACTGAAGAGTGGTGACAGCACCTCCCCCGATAACTACTGTCCCATATCCATTTTTCCACTACTCTCGAAAACCCTCGAAAAAATTATAGCCACCCAACTCACTGAGTACCTGCTTGCTCATAACCTACTTTGCAGGGAGCAGCATGGCTTCAGATCTGGGCACAGTACAACTACGGTTCTCACTGAGTTCTCTAATTTTATTCATTCTGCCCTGGATAGAAAACAGCTAGCTGGAGCTGTCTTCATCGACCTGTCAAAGGCCTTTGATACAGTCTTCCACCACTTACTCTTAAGCACACTCCGCCACATAGGTCTGTCCCAAGGACCAGTCTTCTGGTTTACAAGTTACCTCACAGCTAGATCACAATGTGTCAAAATAAACAATACCCTCTCAACCACCCTGCTGATCCGCTCTGGGGTTCCCCAGGGCTCCATCCTCGGTCCTCTATTATTCAGCATTTATTTTATTTTTATTTATGTAGCTTTTTGTTGACCGGGTAAGTGCACTAGACAAATCCTGCCTATTTTCAGGCACAACCCGGGGGAGGGGGATACAGATGAATGCCAACTGACATTGAATCAGATTAAGCTGTTGGATGTATTTTTAGTGAATGGGGGAAATTTGGCCAGGACACTTGGGAAATTCCCCTACTCTTGTGGTAGGGGGCCCCCTGAGCCGACTGGACTGTGCTCAGTATGTCTCAGCCGGTGGAGAGTGAGGAGGTGTTAGTGGAGTGCTCTATGGCTTCAGTTGCTGTACTATTGGAGGAACCTGTTCTGATGGAAGAAATGGATATTCCAGGTGATTCCTTACCTGTTGAGGATTTGGATCAGCCACCTGCTACAGTCGACAGTTCCCAGAAAGTGGTTGAGTCTGACTCAGTTGTGGTTTTGTCCCTGGAAGATGTCAAAAAAAGAAAACACCCGGACTGTTGCCAACTAGCCCTTCTTGGAGCGGTGAAAAAAAGTTATTTGAATGTGGCAGAAAACCCGACGGTCGACCCGGAGGCGTGTGACTGCTGACTCTGAAGGCGATTTGTTCCCTTTCTGGCGCTCCGCTTGGTCTCCAGAAGCGGCTTTGGAAAATGCGGGATGGGTTAAGACCCCAAACGCCTGGATTCCTGACCCCAGTATTCCTTTACCGGGGGAAGGACTGAATTTGTCATTGGAACCCTCGGTGTTGCAGGACTCTGAGGGAGTGATTGTTTCAGAGCCGGACCACGGCGTTGCGTCATTTTTGCCTGACTATAACGGACCTGGTGGTCTCGTATCAGATGTTCCTGTGTCTGGCTTAGTGTCTTCTCTATTGGGACCATGTTTACAGGTTTCTCCAGCTCAAGGGCTGCTGTTGCTGTTTCCAGACCCCCCGACCAGCGGACTAGGGTTTCTTTACCAGGTCAGTGTTCTCAGACTTTGGGAGAGGTCCCGCCTTTGGGTCCTATAGGAAGTGTAGTTCATCGACCCCTTTGGGCGGACTCTGCAAAACCGGCCAGTTATGCCTCTTTATTTAAACCTTCAGACATTCCTGCTAGAAAGCGTTTTGTGGCCCGCATTTATTATAGAGGGGGTTTGGATCTCCCCCCTCCGGATCGTAACTATGTGGGCAAATCCCTGATTATCGACTCTTTGGGTATTCGACCGTCTGAGGTTTATGCATTTATTCATTTTTCTGGGGATCATAATTTTGATGTTTCCTTTCGTTCAGCAAATCTGTTGGATAAATTTTGGGCTGCATATTACGCTGCTCGTTCGGACCCTATTTGGAAACCCTTTGTTGTTATCCCAATTACTAGACCTACTGCTAAAGTTATTACTGTTCTTTTTCACAATGAAGGAGTTAATCTATTGGATATTCTGTACTGGTTGGAAAAACACTGTACTGTTAATGGGGTGCTTCATGCCCTGATTGATGACAATGGATTTTGCGAGCGTGTGTGGAAATTTAATGTTCAACTTAAAATGACCGAGGATGGGATTCAACATCTCCCTAATTGTTTCTATTTAGGGAGGGACCGTGGTATTTTGTTTTATCCAGGTCAGCCACATTCTTGCTATAGATGTGGCTCATTGTCTCACTTAAGCTCAGATTTTGATCAACTGAAATGTGCATTTTGTGGGGTGTTGGGTCATTCGGTATTGTCTTGTACTGTCCCCCCCCACTTGTAATCTATGTGGTGAGGATACTCATGTTTTTGTAGCCTGTCCATGGGCAGCTCATAACACCTCTGATTATGTTGAACATGATTTTTATATTGCTAAATCTGTTTCATCCACTCAGACCCTTCCCCCTAGCCCGGGACCAGTTCGTAAGTCTGAGCCTAAAACCCCTTTTTTTCCAGTTTCAATTGGTGACCCGGTGGTCTCGAGATAACTGGAAACCCTGGATATCCACCCCCCCTGAGTCACCCCCTTCACCTATTGTTTCTGTTCCTCCCTCTGTTCTACCCCCTCCTCCTCAAGCGAATGAGGATTTGGAGCCGGGGGAGGTTTTGGAGATTTCACCCCCAGTTGCTAGACGACTTCGTTCCACCAAGCAGGTGGAGGAAGTGCCACAGTTTTCAATTTCAGTAAATAATCCCTATGAACCTTTGCAGAGTTGGGGTGATGTTATGGAAGAGGAAGATGTGGTTGAATCTCTTCCTTCATCTTCTCTTCCTGAGGTTCCGTCTGCATCACTACCCCAAGTTGATACTCCTGGGACTACCCTGAAAAAGAAATCTGCTAGAACCAGGAAGAAGAAATGATTTGGTCTCTTTCATTGGGGTTCCTTTTTTTACTTTTTTTTGTGATGTCCTCTGGTTCATCTACCATTCAGTTAGCCAGTGTGAATGTTAATAGTATTAGATTGCAGTATAAACGTACAGCTACTTTTGCAGCCTTGCATAGTTTACCATATGAGGTTTATTTTTTACAGGATGTTAGGTTTTATACTAACAGGGAGGTTGATACAGCCACGAGAGCATGGGGGTTTGGGCCCTCTTATTGGTCTCTTGGTCAAGACCTATGTTCAGGTGTTGGGTATTGTTTTACTACGTCAGGGTTTATTTTTCAGAAATTAGTGGATTTAGTTCCTGGGAGGGTATTACTGTTGGATATCTTATGGCATGATTTGCCTTATCGTTTTATCAATATTTATGCACCACAACGGAAGGCTGCTAGGGTGCAGCTTTTTCGGTCAATTCAGCCCTATTTGTACACTAATAGGATAATCCTATGGGGTGGAGACTTCAACTCCAGTTTAGATGTCCTCCCTACTAAAAAAGTATATTGTGACACTCAAGCATTGCGTACCATTATTACAGAGTTGGATTTAGTTGATGTGTTTGCTCACACTCTGTTACATACATTTTCAAAAGGTAGTTTGACCTCTAGGATAGATTTTTGGTTTTGCTCACGGAATGTTGGGGAGGTTAAGGGTGTAGTGGTACCTATGGCGACTTCAGATCATCATTTATTAGGGTTATAGATTCATTTGGGGGACGTGATAACACAGGGGCCTGGGGTTTGGAGGGTAAATATGACTTTATTATTGATTCCAGAGTTCCATCGAGGTTTTTTGGATTTGCTTTCGGACCGCACTTCTGTGGCTTTTCTTTATGATTCAATGATTGATTGGTAGATTGATACAAAGATGTGTTTAGTGGCTTATTGTAAATTTTATTCTAGATTGGTGGCCGATAATAGGCACAATACCTCTCAGCTCCTTCCGGCTGAACTGCTTGAATTATTTACAGCATCCTATTTGTCACAATCTGATTGTACTGCACGTATAAGGGATGTCAAAGTGGCTTTGACGCAAGTACAGTATGATAGGCAGAGATCCATAGCTTTTGAATAAAAATTTCGGACCTCTGGGAAGCAGAGTCAATTTAACCCTTATGATACTAATAGGGGGATGTTTAGTGGTAGACAGATGTTTCAACTTCTTGATGACCAAGGGCACCCTGTTAAAAGGAAGTTATAACTGTTACAACAATTTTACAAATTTTGTGAAGCACACTTCTGAGTCTCCAGTATCGGAATCCCCTGAAATGGAGGTATTATTGCAAGCATCGGAGGTACCTACCGTGACGTCGCTTCAGCAGCAGGAGGTTTTAGCCCCTTTCACATTGGAGGAAGTGAAGGTGGTTATCTGTGGCCTTAGGGATAAGGTGGCACCAGGCTCAGATGGGTTGTCTGCTGAAATTTATAAATCTTTATGGGATTTTATGCCGACTCAGTTATTGGCTGTATTTAATGCTTTTTTAACTGAGGACTGTCTGTCAGACCAAATGGACAAAGGTTTGATGCTTTTTCTTTATAAAAAGGGTGATAGATCTGACTTGGGGAATTGGCGGCCGATTACTCTGTTGAATACAGATTATAAAAAATTTTCAAAATTATTGGGGAACAGGATTTCAAAATTATTGCCTTATTTGATTTCTCCATTTCAGTATTGTTCAGTCTCGGGTAGGTCCATCTGAGATGCTTTGATTTTGGTAAGGGAATTATTTTCTCAGGGACATAGGAGGGTTCTTGCGGGTTATTTAATTTTGATTTATCAAAAGCTTTTGACGGGGTGTCCCAGGAATTTATTTGGTTGACTCTTCAAGCTTATGGGTTTCTCCAGATTTTTGTTAATTGGCTTAGTTTATGTTATTCATTGGCCTATGTTAGGCCTTATGTGAATGGGTGGACTGGATCGCCCTGTTACATTTGTCGGGGTGTCCGTCAGGGATGTCCCTTGAGCCCTCTTTTATTTATAATAGCATTGGACCCCATTATTAGATTACTTCATAAATCTCCTAGACTTCTGGGTCTTTCGGGTCCCGGTTTTAGTAATCAGAAAATAGTATGTTATGCTGATGATTCATGTGTTTTGGTACCGACTATACAGGTGGGACGTTTATTATGTGCTGTTCTTCCGTTTTTTTTACAATTCATTGGTTCAAGTTTAAATTTACGGAAGAGTGTTTGTTTTAATTTAGCAGGATCTTTTGTGGAGCTTTCTTCTATTGGGGGTATCCGTTTGGTGGATTCTCCGCATAAGCTTTTGGGTATCTATTTTGGTGTCCCAGATGTGGCTCAGTATAATTGGGAAATTTGTCTGAACAATGGAAGGGAAAAGGTGTGTAAGTGGAATAAGTGGTTTATGGGGAAGAAGAAACAGATTTCTTTGATTAAAACTTGTTTATTGCCTTTATTTTTACATGTTGCGCATATTTTTCCTTTGCCCAAACAGTTTTTTATGCTGCTTTTGGGTGTTTTTTCTCTTGTTTTTGGGGTAGCTGACTCAATCCGATCTAAAGGAGCTACTTATTGAATGACTATCGTCGGGGGGGTTAATATGGTTCACCTGATAGTATTTTTTTATTTTATTTTTTTTTCTCCACCAATTTAAAACCTTTAGTTACTAATTCATCACAGCTTTGGATTCCTCTGGTACGTGTTTCAATTTCGGAGATTTTGCAAGAATGGTTTCTGGAGAGTTTTGTACATAAAAACAAACGGAAGTATGTTTTATCTTCGGATTGAGTAGTGGTGTTTGACATGCTTAGAACATGGCGTATTACGGTATCCATGGTTACGGAGCTTTCTCGCAGAAGGTTGTATGCAGTTATAGTAGAGTCTTGGTTTTCGGAAGAAGTTTTTCCGGACTTTATGATGACAGAAAAAGATAAGATTGGAAGTCGTCTTACTGATACCAGAATTCCTTTGGCTATGTGGAATATTGCTTGGTTGGGGGTGCATGGTAAGATTAATGTACGGGGAAATCACAAACATAAACAGTTGTCGGATCGTTATTGTTTTAGGACTTCCTGTGTGACAATGACTGAGACTATGGTTCATTTATATTTTTCCTGTCCCTTTGTTACGCAATTTTGGTTTTTGTGGCGTCATGGATTTTGGAACAGGGTATGGCACAAGTGGGATCAGAGATCCTTGTTTTTTGGTTTATTCCCGGCCTCGTGGGATGAGTGTAACCCTAGTACTTTAAATTTAATAGCAGTTGTGATACTGTATTGGGTGTGGCAGGTTCAGTATTGGTTTTTATTTCAACCGCATTCTCTTACCCCTGTAGAACTGTTTACTAAAGTTGTGGATCATATTTGATCGTCTTAAGGAGGGGAAAGGAAACTTCTCAAACAGAATATTTGGGAAAGATATTGGAAATTCTGGTAAACTAGTTACCTATTCTTGACCGTATTGTGACTCTCCAAATGTTGTTATGTGTTTGGTAATTTGATTTAGGATGGAAGGTTTTTTTTTTTTTAGTTCTCTTCTTATTTTGATATTATTGTATTACTTTAGTACTGTACTAATCTGTTTGATTTATCCTTTCTTGTATATTACTTTTGTTGTGCTTGTTATGATTTTAATAAACATACCCCTACTCTTTTCGATAAGTGCCATGGGATTTTTAACATCCACCTGAACTACCACCAATCCAGGCAGATGGGACCTCGGTTTAACATCTCATCCAAAAGAATTTACCTAAACACCTTACCCAATTCCTGCTCTGGCAACCTACTACTCAATGCGGACAACGCGGTTCTTTTTGCCTTGCACCCAGATCCCACAGTATTGCATTCTTCCCTCCAACACGCATTTAACCAGACTGAAAACTGGTTCATAGACCAAAGGCAACAAGCCCCCTTGAAGGCATATTGCCGAGGCGCTAGGGGCTTCCACAGTGGTGCTTAATAAATCAACTATTTGGTTGGAAAATTTGCTTGGTTTGTATTTTCTACTTTCCACTTAAGAGCGTATATGATTTTGGAGCAGCATACATATAAACACCTGGGTTCTACATTTTATTCGAGCCTCTTCTTCCATTCACACATTGACACTCTATCATCAGCCATAAATGTCTATATAGGCCTATTGTATTGGCACAAGGATTGCCTACCTCCGGAAGCCATCTGGCTGTCACCTCCTCAGTCCTCTCCCTAGTCGATTATGGTCTCACTATCTACTCAGCTGCTGATCACAGAGCCCTTAACAAAATCCACCTGGCCATAAACAAAGTGTGCAGACTCCTCTCCGGGGCAGATGAGCGTACCCATACCTGTACCCTATATGCCCTGACAAATCTCCTCACCCTGGATGAAAGGCTATTTTATCAAACATGTCTCCTCACAAAGAAAATACACCTGGGGCTTACCCCCTTGGGGGTTTCTGCCTCTCTCCTATCCTCCCATACCTTGGTGAACACCTGCACTGCCAACCGACAGGTGTGGTCCATCCCGAGGGTTAGAACCTCCTTAGCCCAAAGGTCATTCCCACACAGGGCCCCAGTCTGGTACAACAAACTCCCCTCCAGCATCTCCTCCATCTCCAAAATAGGACCTTTCAAGTCAGCACCTCAAAGAGCACATTCTCGCTTCAAGGTGCTGCCAGGGTACCAGCTAGTGCCGGGTCATCTATTTATTATCTTACGGGATCACCCCGCCACTGAGCTCCTACCAATAGGGCTACCAAACATTACCTATTAACAATGCCTCCTTTGGCTGTACTGACAGATTTCTGCCTAATTCTCTACTTCGCTGTAAATATCAAACCTGTTACTCCCTTCCTCTATCAGCAAACTTATTGTTCACTTGAAAACTGTAAAGTACAGTTCTCGGTAACACGTTCAATGCAATGTATAGCTGATCTTGATTCTGCAATGTTGTATAACTGAAAAACTATAACCTTTAGTTTCCAGTCTATGTCTATATGTATTAAGTGTTTATGTTTGTTTTTTCTGCCGCAGAGCCTTTGTAAATGAGTCCCTGACTCAAAGGTTGTAATCCTAAAGTCTGTTAAATAAATAAATAGATGTGAAAATGACAGCTGTACTGTTCATAAGGCGGCGTAGTAAAATGGCAGTGTTGAAAATCTGGAATGAAAATATTACAAATTTGTGAAGTTACGAGGGTGCGTGGAAATTGCGCAACACACGGTCATAGCACAGTCATTTAATGGACTTTCATCACCAGATTTTCAACATAGGCATTTTAGGACCTCTGCTCATGAACAATGTCACTGTGATTTTCTTAATCTGTCCCGAATACTGATTTCCCACAGCAACCGCGCTATTCTGCGCCGAGTGCAAAAACACATTTTGGCCGGGACATGAAAATGACAGCTGTACTGTTCATAGGAGAGTGTGGAAAATGCCAATGTTGAAAATCTTGAGTGAAAACATTACATATTTGCGAAGTTACGAGCGTTCGCAGGAACTGTGCAACACACGCTCGTAAAACAGTCATGTTTTGGATTTTTTTTCACCAACTTTGCAACATAGACTTTTTGAGAGCCCACCTCATGAACAGTGGCACTGTCGTTTCATTAATCAGGCCTGAAAAGTGATTCCACGTAGTGACCGTGAAATCACCTTTCTGGACTGAATAATGCCATGACACTGGCTGAATTCATGAGGAGGGGTCTCAGTAGCCCCATTTTGAAAACTTGGTTGTAAAATTCCCCAAAATGCCTGAGATATGCACTAAAGTTGAAAAAAAGACTATCTGACGCTGATGACCATAAAATGAGGATTGTTAAATGATTTTATTGTTAAATGATTTTATTAAAATATTTTGATGACTGCCTTACACAGCATCACTACTGTAAGGTAGGGAAGTCAAGTCACTACATATACAGGATCACTGTGTACTCTTAATATAAGTTTCAGGTTCAAGTTCCCAGGTTATTTGCAGGAAAACACCATTGAACACACTCATTTACAAAGAGGTCCCTCCTAATATAATAATAAGGTGATATAAGCCCTTATGTGATTTATTTTGACATCTGAAATCTCAAGATGTAGCCAGTATGTGATTGTGTCAGATGTAGTATTACCAGGGGTTAACTCTTCTACCTATGTTTCTGAGAAACAATTACTTAAAAGCACTGCATACTACAACAAATTTACATTTTTCACAATTCCAGTAGGGCAGTACCGGTACTGATCAATGCCTCATAGGACTTTTCCCAATTTGTAGAGGATCATTTTCAGTTTCCCTCTGCAGAGGTAATAGTAAAAGAAACCCAGACTCCTGTTAAGATTTCTACCAGTTGACTGCATCTATTGCTATCTTTTGAGTATAACTTCTCTGTCAAGTCACTGGTTGGGAATTAAAAAAAAAAAAAAAAAATTCCTGAAGGCATAATGATCTGTACTGATTGGTCCAGCTGATCAACTGACCACACTTTGTGCATGTGAGAAACACCTAAGTGGAGTGCTGGACCACTTAGTAATTAAATGAGAATTGTAAATCTCTGGCTGTGTCAGTTCAGAGCTGACCCCACTGTCACAGTCCTGACCCCCTGCTATCTTTACAACATACAGCTGGTATACATCTCATCTCCCCTGTTTCTCTTTGAATCAGCATGGGAAAATTAACCCTTTCAAACATAGAAACATAGAATTTGACGGCAGATAAGGACCGCTTGGCCCACCCAGTCTGCTCATTTCCCTACCTACTGGATAAGCTGCAGATCCTAGTTAAAGGAAAACTCCATGTTAAAATCAGAAAAAGATATGTAGTAGTCTTTTTTTCTGTGTTCTAACCAGTTCCCAGCATTTTCTTTTCCTCTGGCTGTGAGAGATGTTTTTTCTAACTTTCCCTAACTGTTTTATTGCCCTTGGAGGTTGCCATTCTGGTTTCTTTTATGGCCGCTAGTCTTCCCAGAGTGCCCTTTGGTGTGATGTCTAATTGCCCCTGCAGGAAGCCAGTGTCTTGTTACAGGGTCTGTCACAGCTCAGCCACAGAGAAAATACTTCTTCCAGAGAAGACAAACTGCTAGAGTTTGGGTGAGTATAATCATTATTATTTTTTGATATTAGTACCTTGTCCTGCTGTGCTCTGCTGTGTGTGTGTGTGTGTGTGTGAATCATGTCACTGTTTACTCTATTCCTCTCGGTCACTTTCAGTTTTTGCTCCAGTACTAAGTAGCAAAAATTGAACATCACCTTATAGGTTGTAACACAGCAGGACAAGGTGCTGATATCAAAAAATAATAATGATTACATTCACCCAAAATGTAGCAATGTGACTTCTTCTCTGAAAGAAGTATTGTCTTTGTGGCTGAGCTACGACAGCCCCTGCTAAATCTAGGGGCATTGCTACATCACTGTCACATGAACCAGGGTGCATCGAAGGAGAAAGAAAGCCAATAAAGCTATTTGTGATGGAGATCCCCAGGGGTCGTAAAACTACCATACAGCTAGCAGGCTAATTTAGGAAAAACTCCTAATAGCAGACAGAGGGAAGGACACACTTGGACTTAACATACATATCAAAACACTCTACATAACATATGTTTTTGCACATTCTGGGTGGACTTCTCCTTTAACCAGCAGCCTACTTCTTCTTGCCCCCACCCCTTAGAATGGCCTTATGACTGTCTCATGCATGCTTGAATTCCACCACTGATTTTGACTCCACAACCTCTTCCGGAAGGCCGTTCTATGCATCCACAACCCTCTCTGTGATTCACACCTGAATTCTTTCAGCCTGAAAGACACATACATGGCTCGTTTTCAAATTACTTCTATATAATTCTGGTGAGAAGGGGTTAAAAAGGGCAATCTACTTTGGCCAAAAAAAAACTGGGGCTGCCTGTTACATAATCAGATGCTGTTGGTGCATTGTCCATTTTTACATTTATTGTAGAGATTTGGAAGCTGCGGTACCTCCGGTAAAGAATGCAGCTGTTCCCTCTAGAAACAAATGATTTTATACCTTTTATTGGTCCAATATAGATGTTACAGAAAAGAACAAAGTGCTCTAGCTTTCGAACCAACCAGGTCCTTCTTCAGAAGCTTTATGGCAGTTATTTTGAAAATCCCATACTATTAACACCAAATTATATTGAAAAAAACAGAAAATTTTCATTGGTTTAACATATACATTTAAAACATATGTTAAACCAATGAGAATAATTTCTGTTTTTCAATATAATCTATTGATAATATAGGATTTTCAAAATAACTGCCATCACTTCAGAAGAAGACCTGGTATTAGCTAGAACACTGATTCTTTCTAACATCCATGTTGGTCCAACAAAAGGTATACAATCGTTTGTTTCTGAACTGTTCTTAAAAGGACCAATACGGCACCTACAACATTTTTTTTGCTGTTCCCTCTATGCACGCCTTTGTGTGTGTGTGTGTGTGAGAGAGAGAGAATGTGGGGGGGGGCAGCAGTAGGCGATAACAGTTGCAGACTAATGTTTTTACAGAACACAGCTGATTGTGACGCGAGTTTCTTTGAGCATAGTGGCATCTCATTAACTCATTCAGGCCTAGAGACGTCTGTAGGCGGTGTCTGAAAGCATAGCCCCTCAGGACAATAACGCCTGTAGACGTACTCAACTGACTTTCACTCAGGCCCAGAAACGTCTGAGGAAGTCAGCAGTTTTTACCTAATTATTAAACAAACTGAATTGCTTAGAATTGAATGCATAGCACTGTTAGAAAGGTAATTTTGCTCTGAACAATTTTGCTGCAGATACTTTGTGTCTATCATGTATACTTTAGGAGTTATTCATATTTGTTTAAGGTATGGTGTGCATGGCTAACATTTGTCTCTCAAGCCTCACCTAAGCATCTTGAATAAATCTGAAAAAAAAAACAGTTGTTTGGTGTTTCAGCTACTATAAAATAAAAACTAAATGGATTACACTTGATTGCATAGCACCATTAGAAAGGATATTTTGTGCTGAATAATTTTGCCACTGATACTTTCTGTCTAACACATATACTTTAGGAGTTATTTGCATTTGTTTAAGGTATGGTGTGCATGGCTGACATTTGTCTCTCATGCATCACCTAAGCACCTTGAAAAAAATCAGAAAAAAATCAGTTGTGTGGTATTTCAGCTAGTATAAAATAAAAACTAAATTGATTACAACTGATTGCATAGCACCACTGGAAAGATAACATTGTGCTAAACAACTTTGCCACTCAAACTTTGTGTGTAGCACTTACGGTTCAAGAGGTAGTCACATTTGTTTGTGGCATGCTGATTATCCTTGATTTTGCTTAGAAAGGCCCAGGATGCAGTGCTAAGAGTATACAGGGCACAAGTGGCAGAAGTCTCAAAGAGCTTTTGTGGTGTGAATGAGTTAACTGGCCGCACTGAAGCAGTGTGTTTCTTGCACATGCATTCAAGCAACACAAAAAGAAAGAGAACTGCTTATCTAAGGGACTTGCAGGTCCATGACAATTATCTGCCTGCAACTGTTGTAATATGAAAGTGAATGTTAACATTTGTTTCCTTAACCCTTGCAGGTAAGGAATGCTGCTTCGAAGAGTTAGAGCATGTGCGGGAAATGCAGGAGAAGCTGGCCCGTTTACATTTCAGCCTTGACAGCCACGTTGAGGAGCTTTCGGAGGATCAGAAGAAAACGACTGCTGACAGTAACCTGAAACAGCTCTTGACTAATGTGAGACATGGCAATGCAAATCGCACTGAGGCAGTGTCCCTTTCCTCAGACCCATATCGGAATACTTAAAAGAATTCAGAAAAACACTGTAGGCCCTTTCATCTAATCAGATATGCAGGCTGGGTTTTGTCACCATTACAGCAATTATAAAGCATTTTTTAACTCCATTCAAATGAATGGGAGAGGCTGCAGCACATGAAAACCTCTTATACAGCCAAGAGGTCTCCACGTCCTGCAGCTTCCTGCCTGCGTTCCAAATTCATAATTCTAAAGTCATTTTAACACAGCCATCCTCAAACTGCAGCACATGAAAACCTCTTATACAGCCAAGAGGTCTCCACGTCCTGGAGCTTCTCAATGTGCCTGCATTCCAAATTCATAATTCTAAAGTCATTTTAACACAGCCATCCTCAAACTGCAGCACATAAAAATATTATCTAATTCAGCTTGCCTGCTCACTGACACAGGTAGCAGCAGTGTGAGAAATGGCACAAAAAAACCCAAAAAAATCAGGAAAAGGGGGTGCTTGTATCTAAGCGCTTTGCACTACTTATTCCTCTGTTTGTTAGGGACAAACAAATAGGTCAGAGACTTTCTCTCTTGTTTATATGGTGCTGCCCAACACAATCCACCGTAGTTTGCTCTGAACCATTTCCTCGACCGTGAAGTCTAAGAATAACACCTGTCGATATTGGCCTCTCTCTTTATCTTTCCTTTCAACTCTCTCTCTTGGCTGTGGGGTGATTGGGGAGTGTTGTGTTAGCCATGGGGCAGAGAGCCTGGCCCCAGATGACGTGTTTCTTCACCAGCCCAAATCCCACAGCACTTGCAGTCTCACTCTCCAGCACCATCTTTAGCACCATTATTTATTTGAAGCCTTCTCAGGTACACAAAGCAGTTTGGAAAAGTTTTTCTGTGATGTGGAAGATGAGAGTTACCATTAAAATAAATGTTTCAGGGAAAAAAAAAAAGGAATGCTTAATAAAGTGAATGGTGTTTACGAGATGCCTCTTGGCTACCCAAGAGCATCCTCTTGTAACTCCTTAATGTTCCAGAAGCGCTCTGCTTCACTTTGCAGTTCTCGAACACTAAGAAGTCATGTGATGACACTCTTGATTAGCCAAGAGACGTCTCGTAAACTCCATTTACTTATACCATATGTGAATTACATTTGCAGCCATTTAATGCATTCACATACAGAAGCTGTGGAAATGTTGCAGGCAGGCCTCCCCCACCCCGTGTTTTACCTGCGGTCCGTCTGCTGACTTTCAGCTCTGCAAGTGCAGTACATTGCTAACGTAGGTGTGGAACATCCACACCGAGACTGATAACTCCTGTTTGCCTGTATCAGTTCCCCATCACTGCAGAGTTTCACAGTAGCTGAAACGGTTAGACTCACAATGCTCCAAGATGTGTCTGCACTTACAGTATCCGCCGGCAGTGCTTCAGCTGCTTTGCACCACTCAAACCGGGGCAGAATGTGAAGTGTAGAGGCCGCCTGTTTTTATCCAGGAAACCAATGAGGGTCTGGATGGGGCGGCATTCCCCAGCAACTGCTGATGTGGGGTTAGGGGAGGGTTTCAGTATTGCTGTCTGGGATGGTTCCACTGGAGTCGAGGCCAGCACTACAGGACATTTTTATGGGGAAGCTCTGAACACAGATAATGTTGATGGCAGAAAAAGACCAATCACCCACCTAGTCTGCCCATATTACCCTATCACACCCCAGGATCTGTTGTCTCTGTAGGGGCCTTTGCTTACACTATATTCCCCCTTTCGTTCTCTGTGTTTCTACCTCCCTTTTCCTACTGAGTAGTTACTATACCCTTGACTCTATCCAGTCGTGTTTGAAGCTGTTTATGGTTTTGGTACAGCCACCTCGGTCAGCAGACTACTTCATTGCTCTGCCACTCTTTCTGTAAAATAATGCTTCCTTGCATCCTTTTAAATCTTCCCCCCCATTAACCGTTCGAGGCAGTATAGCGCAGTGGTTTAAGGCTCTGAGCTGCAAATCTGGAGACCTGGGTTTGAATACCACAGCCCTCACTTGCATACTGTGTGACCCTGAGCAAGTCACTTAACTTCCCTTTGCTCCCAGGTTGCACCTGTAAACAAGCTTTCAGCTTAGTGTGTCTCTCCTGGTTAAACAATTGGGGAAAAAAAAAAATAACTCCACTCATGATCCTGTGTCCTAACATCTCTGTTCCTGGCGAATAACTCCTTACTGTTTACCTTAATTCCTTTCAGAAACTTGAAGGTCTTTATCACCCCCCCCCATCTGGTTCTGAGTAAATACATGTTCAGCACCCTTAGCCAGTCTTCGTAGGATCTGCCTTCCTGGCCCTGAATTATCTTGGTCACCCTGTGCTGTACCATCTCTAGCCCGTCCCTGTCATTTTTTAGGTGGGGGCTCCAGAACTGGGCACAGTACTCCAAGTGTGGCCTTTTAAGTGTCCTATACAGAGGTAGCAGTACCGCCTGCTTCCTGCTATCAAACCCTCTCCCCATGCACCCTAGCATCCTGTTAGCCTAGCTGAAGGCCATGTTGCATTGGCTGGTTTGTTTAAGGGAGTCACTAATGAGAACTCCAAGGCTCCTTTCCTCTGATGTCATTTCCAGCTTAACCCTTCCCATCACATACTCTGTTCTGGGGTTTTGTTGTCTAAGTACATCACTTCACACGTATTGGCACTGGATTTCAACAGCCAGACATTGGACCAGTTTTCCAGCCTTTGCAAGTCTCTCAGCAACTCCCATCCCCGCCACGTTGTCAGCCCTACCCCAGAGTTTACTGTCATCTGCAAATAGACACAACCTGCCCTGGGTTCCGTTTGCGTCACTGATTAACGTATTGAAGAGGACTGGGCACAGAACAAATCCCTGTGGTACTCTGCTGGTGACCTCTCTTTCCACTGACCTAACCCCATTCACAACAGCTCTCCGCCGCCTCCCCTCCTACCAACCTTACTATTTCCTTAGCTGTTCCCAGATCCCCCCATCTTCTTCAGCAGCCTTAAGTGTGGCACTGAGTTGAATGCCTTATTGAAGCTGAAGTAGAGTAGGTCTACTGTGTGCCCCATATCTACTCAGTCAAAGAATGGTATCAGGTTGGTCTGACAAGATCTCCTTGCCATGAACCTGTGCCGTTCACTATCCTGAAGCCCATTTTTCTCCAGGTGTTCTGTTAGGTCCTCTTTGACTAGTGTCTCCACCAGTTTCCCTGCCATGGAGGTAAGGCTGATGGGTCTATAGTTTCCTGGCTGCTCCTTGCCCTCTCACTTGTGCAGCGGAACTATATGCACCATCCTACAGTCCTTGGGAACCACCCCTTGCTGCATAGAGCTATTGAAGAAGTTCACCAGAGGTTCAGTGAACACTGATGCTAATTCTCTTAGCACTCTTGGATGCATCCCATCCTGCCTCGGGGCCTTGTTAAACGTCAAGGCTTCTAACCCTTTTCTGACTCTTATGCTAGTAATTTCTGCAGCCTTATTTCTGAGATCCCTTTATCAGTTGCTTTTATACCGCTCTTTGGCTTTGACAAAGGGCCTGCTGTTCTCCCTAGTGAATACAGAACCAAAATAGTCATTCACCATGACTGCTTCCTGCCTGTCCTCCTCTATTAATCTTCCCCCCATTAGCCTGACAATTCCCCCTCCAATCTTTCTTTTTTCCCTTAAATATCTAAAAAAAACTGTTTTCCCCCCTCCTTTGACGCCCCCTCTACAATTCGCAGTTCTGTGTCTGCCTTTGCAATCCTGACTGCCCTCTTGCCCTGCTTTTCTTTGTATCTAATAAAGGCCTTCTTTTTGGCCCTCACTACCTCCCTGACCTTTACAGAGACCCAAATCTGCTTCCTGTATTTGTTTGTCTTGATAACTCTTCATGCATGTTTTTGTTGCCTCAAGAATGGCCCCTTTTATAAACCCCCATCTTTCTTCTACTCCCCCTGATGCTGTCTACCCCAGCTAGCCTGCCCTGGACTAATTCCCTTATCTGGATGAAATCCACCCTTCTGAAGTTTAGTAATTCAGCCTTGGATGAGGGCTTCCTAGTGCCCAGGGCCAACTCAAACTATATAGTATTGTGGTCGCTGGACCCTGGTGGTTCCCTAATCTCCACTCCACCTACTCTTTCCGAGTTGGTGAGTACCACATTGAGAATGGTGGATTGTCTAGTGGGATCCCTGACCTGCTACACCAGCATGCAGTCCTACAGAGTATCACGCCAGGCCTGGCTTCTGGTGCTTCTTGGTGCTGGGATGGCCCAGTCGATGTCTGGCAGGTTGAGATCTCCTACCACTATAACCTCCCCCTTTGCAGCCCCCTTCCCTACTTCTGCTCCTAGTTTAACTCTCTCTCTCTCTCTCCTCTCCTCACCCTGGTGGCCTATAAACCACTTCCATGTGAAGTTTCCTATCTGATGACTCTGTGAGCTGTGCCCACAGTGATTCTACTTCCCCTTTCCCTCCAATGGATGCATCCTCCGCTGCCTTGATTCCTTCTCTGACGTAAATGGCCACCCCTCCACCTCTGCCCATCTTTCTATCAGGCCTATATAAGATATATTCAGGGATCACCAATTCCCAGATATTGTTCTCGTTGGCCAAAGTTTGTGCAGCAGCCACTGGATCCAGCCCAAAATCTACCACCAGTGCCTGGAGCTCACTCATTTTATTAGCCAGACTCCTGGCATTGAGGCACAGCACCTTCCAACTTGTGCTCCCACCCCTCTTGGTTCTTGAATGGCTCTCCTTGTCACAATTTCCTTGATATCCTTGGTGTCTTTTTTTTTTTTTCTGTTTTGCTGATGATGTATTTGTCACAACCCCACTCAGCAGGTCAGGCCCTCTGCTCCCACAGTGCCAACCTCTGAGCACAGTATTGTGAACAGGTAACAGAACAGGGTAACCCTCTTGTCTGTTAGTGGGTCCGAATCACCTTTGATCTCAAGTTCTCAGAGGATTCAAACTGTGAACCTTATGCTAGCGTACCCAAATGTACAGGCTCAGATAATTCTGCTCTTCGGGGAATGCCAGATATCTTTCGCCTAAGGGCACCTAACCAGGTATCCAAAATGAACTCTTAAAACTCTATGAAAAGACCTTGGGTATTCTTACCTTTTTCCAGTTCAGTAACACCATTAAGCTTATGAACAGTTGTCAACTTTAACCATCTATACTTCACATGCAGAAGAAAGAATTTCGAAGGCACACCAGGCAGTCTCTTTAAAATAGGAGGTTTACTTAAAAAGATAAAAATATGTAAAATGTAAACACAGAACAATATATCACAAAGCATACAATAACTTAAAAGAAAACAAGGAAAAAGTACAAACATAAACTCCTACCACAATACAATTAGACTTTCCTATCTAATGTATATCCTTCTTACAGTGCTTATAGTAGATGTTGTTTCTAAGAGCCCACCAAGAAAAGTGTGTAAATGATTAGACACAGAATCGTTTAAATTGACTCTCAAACACACCTCTTCCATGATGTCACCCAGCTCCTCCCTGTTAAATACAAAAAAAAATACACACAGGATGTCCTATCGGGAGGTATATCAAATAAGGTGACATCAGCAAAAACTAATTTCCCAATATGACTCTTTGATCTACATTCCCTCTTTGATCTTTGAGCAGTTCCTGTTCCCAGCCCATATCCAAAGACCTTTACAACTCTGCAGTTTTCTCACCTAGATGTCATATAGCTTCTTAACACCAGTTGATATGAACTGTTCTTCCTCTAAGATGTCATAAAATGTATATTTTAAGTTCCCAGCTTCAAAAAGAAGCACAGCTCATCAACAAGGCCATAAAATGCAACTTCTTGGAAGTTAATCACATTACAGAGCTCTGCTGTTTAACATATATGCTGTCAGTTTAACTGAAACCTGGGTGGGGGAGGGGTGTCATCCCAGGGGCACAGTATGTCTCCTGTGAGACAAGTCACATACCACATTCTATATTACAAATCATAGAGCAATCATAACCAGCTGGCCAAGCGTCACAATCCTCCCCACCTAGACTGAATTTGGGGGCTCTATCCCCTGCATGGGATGAGCTTCCCAAATCAGTTCATGCCTCATAAACACGCGACAAGCCATCTGAGTTCTGACTGGTCGCTGCAGCCCTATGTAAGATTGTCATGTCATACCCTTGTAAGGCAAGACCCCATCTTAACAATCTACCATTAGTTTTTCCCATTTGCGTCAGCCAAACCAGGTGGTTGTGGTCAGTTTGTACCACAAAATGCTGCCCATATAAGTATGACTCTAGCTTCTTTAGGGCCCACACTATGGCAAGACACTCCTTTTCCACAGTAGAGTATGCCCGCTCCCTGGGAAGTAACGTTTTACTCAGGTACACTACCGGATGATCTTTCCCTTGGTTGGATGTCTGACTCAGTACTGCCCCAATACCCCGCGTCTGAGACATCAGTCTGAACTATAAATGGTTTGCTATAGTCAGGACTTGTCAATACAGGAGCACTGCACAGTGCCTCCTTCAGTCTGGTAAAGGCTTTCTCACAGGCTGGTTCCCAGGTAATTTTCTTTGGCATCCTTTTCTTTACCTGGTCAGATAGGGGAGCAGCCAGAGTACTGTAATTTGGTACAAATTTCCTATTGTACCCTGCTGTCCTTAAAAAAAACTCCTGACCTGCTTCTGCATTTCTGGTCTGGGCCATGCCTGGATCACCTCTATTTTTGCTTGGTTAGGACGGGGCTGTCCCCGGCTTACCACATGTTCGAGGTATGCCACTTCCCCCATGGCCACCTGGCACTTCTCAGCTTTGACAGTGAGCCTGGCCATCTGTATCCTGCCTAGCACTTCCCTAAGGTGGGATGGGTGTTCCTCCCAGCTGGCACTAAAGATGGCAGTGTCATCCAGGTATGCCACGGTGTACTCCTCAGCACCATTTAACACCTGGGTCACCAACCTTTGGAAAGTGGCCGGGGCATTCTTCATTCGGAAAGGCATTACTTTAAATTCAAATAAGCCTATTGGAGTGATGAAGGCCGACCTCTCCCTAGCTCTGTCTGTTAACTCTACCTGCCAATACCCCTTGGTCAGGTCAGTATTCATAAGGTAGGTCGCCCCTCCCAACTTGTCCAGGAGTTCATCTGTCCAGGGCATCGGGTGGGTGTCTGACTTCATGACTGCATTCAGTCCACAATAGTCCACACAGAAATGAGTAGAGCCATCTGGCTTGGACACAAGGACTACGGGTGAGGCCCAGGGGCTGTGGGATCTCTGGATTACCCCTAAATCCAGCATCTCCTCCACTTCCCTCCTAATGTCCTTTTGGACAGCCTCTGACTCCCGATATGCTGTCCACCGTATGGGCGTCTGTGTCCCTGTCTCCACATCGTGCGTTGCTAAGGGGGTTAGTCCAGGCTTGGCGCTAAACAGTGGGGCAAAGTCTGCTAAAACCTCCCTTACTTCCTGGATCTTGTCCGGGGCCAGCTGGGAGGCAGTTGACTGCCTCCACAGAAGACTCCCTTGCTTTCTTCCAGCAAGTCCAGAAGGGTTCTTCTTCATCGTCCCCTCCCAGGACTACATACTCGAACACCATGTCAACCCTATTAGCATATGGCTTCATCATGTTGACATGGCACATCCTTTCTGTCTGTCTTCTGTCAGGTAACTCTATAATATAGTTCATGTCATTTACCTTCCTAACTACTTTATGCGTCCTGCCCACTCAGCCTGCAGCTTGTCTTTCCAGACTGGAATAAGGACCATGACTTCCTGACCCACCATGTACGAGCTCTGGCTCTGCAGTCATACCACACTTTTTGTTTCTGTTGGGCAGCTGCCAGGTTGCTCTGGGCTGTCCTCATAAGCTCCTTCAGCCTTTCCCTAAACCTAAGGATGTAATCCACTATGGGAGTTCCCTGGGTGGCGTGCTTGCCTTCCCAGTCCTCCCAGATCAAGTCTAGGGGCCCATGTACCCAGCGTCCATATAAGAGTTTGAAGGGGAAAAATCCTGTCAACTCTTGGGGCACCTCCCTGTATGCAAACAACAGGTGGGGAAGGTATTTCTCCTAGTCCCTCCCATGCTGTTCAGCAAACTCCCGGAGCATTGACTTCAGGGTACCATTAAATCTTTCCACAAGACCATTGGCTTGTGGGTGATATGGTGTCATGCATCTCTGCACCACCCCACACTTCTCCCACAAACATTTCATCAGGTCCAACATGAAGGAACCCCCTCGATCGGTGATAACCTCCTGCAGAAACCCAACATGGGAGAAAATCCCAAGTAAGGTATCTGCCACCTTGTCTGTCCTCAGTGAGGATAGGGCGAGTGCCTCTGGGTACCAGGTGGCATAATCCACCACAGTAAGGATAAATCTCTTCCCTGAGGAGCTGGGGTATTTAAAGGCCCCACAATATCCATTCCAACCCTCTGGAATGGCTCCTCCACTATTGGCAATGGAATTAGGGCGGCTTGGGTTGTCTTGCCCGCCTTCCCTACTTCTTGGCACCAGTGACAAGACCTGCAATACTCCTTCACCTGCTGAGTGAAGTTGGGCCAATAGAAATTCTAGGCCAATCACTGCGTAGTGCATGCGATTCCCAGATGACCAGACAAGGGAATATCATGTGCAATCTTGAGCAACTGTTCACGATACCCCTGGGGAACGACAAGCTGCCTGCCTGTCACCCCTCCCTCTGTCTGCACAGCCTGAGTATATATCAGTCCATTTTCCCAATAGACCTTATGTCTACCGTCACCTCCCTGTGCTCTGTCAGAGTCTGCCCAAGCCCTCAGCTTCTCTAGACTAGGGTCACTTCTCTGAGCAGCTGCAAACTCCTCACACATTCCCAAGGCATGGGACAGGTCCCCTTCAGTCTCTAAACTAGGGTCCTTAGCACTAGCATCAGGGCACTCAGGATCACTGTCATCCCTAACCCTCTGACAATGGGTCACCCCTCCCACCTCAGAGTAACCCTCCTTAGCGGTGTGGTTAACTGCTGCTGGGGAAATTTCTACCCCCTTTTCATCAGTCTCCATATCAGGAGACACAGGCTGGGGAACCAGCCTCCCAGTGGTTTCCACAATGGCTTCTGTGGGGTTCAGGGAACTACAATTTTCCCTTGCCACTTGGCTACAGGTAGCTGCACACACCATCCCCTGTTTGAGATTGTTGCCAAGGATGATGTCCACTGCTAATGTTTTGGTTACAGCCACCTGTTGCACAGTTCCCCCTGTTTCACCCCAGTCTAGAAGAACACTAGCAAGGGGCAATGTTTTCACCTCACCAGTAAAGTCTTGTACAGTGACATATTTATTGGAAATAAGCTGACCAGGCTCTACCAGATTCCCTTTTACCAATGTCAGGGATGCCCCTGTGTCCCTTAACCCTTGTGTCTGTACACCATTCATCTTGACTGGGTGCATGTGTTCCCTCATGTTCACAGGCATGCTTCCAGGGACACACAAACAACCCACTTCTTTCCTAGCCCCATGTTGCGTATTGCTTGTCCTTGTGGGACACTCTCTGGCAGTATGCCCAGTTTCTTTACAAACCCAACATTCATTTCTTTTCCAGATAAATATTTTCTCTGAAACCTGGGGCTAACTGGTTTCAGTGGAGGCAGGGAGGGTTTTAGCTGCCCTGAAGGTGCGCTTTTCCCTTTCTGCACTGCCGCGCCTGCCCCATTTGCTCTCAGAGCAGGTCTGCTCTTGACATAGCGGTCCGAGAGTTCAGCAGCCTCTTGCACTGTTAGGGGATCTTGGTCCTCCAGCCAGGTTTTCAGCTCTGCTGAGCATGCCCCAAAAAACTGTTCTAGTAAAATAGCATTTTCAATTTTATCTACAGAGTTTGCTTCAATTCCTTCCCACTGTTTTAAAAAACTGACATTGTTTCGTGGCTAGTTCCTCATAGCTCATGTCAGGGCTTCTCCTGAGCTTATGGAGTTTAGCTCTGTATGATTCAGCAGTTAGATCAAACTTTTTTAAAAGTGCAGCTTTAAGTTTGCTGTAATCTTTACTGTCCTCATTGTCCATTTGACCCAGTGCATCCCAAGCTTTCCCGGTAAGTAGCAGGGATGGCTGGAAGCTCCAGGACCCTCTAGGAATTTTAGCCTAAATACAAACTTTTTCAAAGGAATTTAAAAAGGCATCCATATCCTCCCTCTCTTTAAATTCGGCTATCAATTTGGAATTAAATTTGTAACTCAGTCCTGTAGTTCCAGTTAAACCCAAGCCACTTACCTGCTCTGGTGCGAGTGGTTGGAGTCGTAGCTTCTCCTGTTCATGTTGCCTCTGGTGCACTCGCTTCTCACGATTCACCTCTCATTGTTCACGCTCTTTCTTCTCCTCTGCAGCTCACTGGCGCTTACGCTCCTCACGGTCCGCCTCTCGCTGTTCACGCTCTCTCTTCTCTTGGAACTCCAGCTCCATTCTGCGCAACTCAGTCTGCAGCCTGAGTACTTCTGGCTCCAGAATGCTGGTGACTTTCTCCTGCTGCTGTGGCCCTTCGCTGGCACTGGCCCTGCTGTCATCCTCATCGGTACTGGACACTGCGCTGGCCGCTAGCCCTTCCATGCTCAAGGTTTGGTCCTTTACAGTCACAGTCAGTGACTCAATGCTCTGGGTATCTGCTACCATCAGGTCATCCATGAGGTTCTGCTTGGTGGCTCTCACCTTGTACAGGACTCCTCTGTCCTTGCACAACATAGAAACATAGAATTTGACGGCAGATAAGGACCGCTTGGCCCACCCAGTCTGCCCATTTCCCTACCTAATGGATAAGCTGCAGATCCTAGTTAACCAGCAGCCTACTTCTTTGTACCCCCACCCCCTAGAATTGCCTTATGGCTGTCCCATGCATGCTTGAATTCAACCACTGTTTTTGACTCCACAACCTCCTTCGGAAGGCCATTCCAAGCATCCACAACCCTCTCTGTGAAAAAATACTTCCTTACATTACCTCTGAGCCACCCTCATCTTCAAATTGTGCCCCCTTGTTCTTGCACACCTCTTTTTTTGAAAGATGCTACCCTCTTGGACTTTGTTGATTCCCTTGAGGTACTTGAAAGTTTCTATCATGTCCCTCCCTCCTTTCCTCGAGGCTATACATATTAGCTCCTTAAGTCTCTCTTCATATGTCTTCCGTTGCAGACCCTGCACCATTTTAGTTGCCCTCCTCTGGACAGCTTCCATCTTGTCTATGTCCTTGCAGAGATTGGGTCTCCAGAACTGCACACAGTACTCCAGATGGGGCCTCACCAGCTGTCTGTACAGAGGGATAACAACTTCCTGTTTTCTACTGGTGATGCCTCTCCCTATGCATCCCAGTATCCCCCTAGCCATCCTTTTATTTTTTTTCTAAAGTGCAAGTTAGAGTAGTCGTAGTTAGGGAAGAAGATGGCTTCCAACTACAGCAGGCACACTGTAGACTACTTGACCCCAGAGCATTGAGTCACTGACTGTGACTGTAAAGGACCAAACCTTGAGTGTGGAAGGGCTAGCAGCCAACGAGAGGTGGATCATGAGAAGCGAGTGCACCAGAGGCAACTGCCTCAAGTAGTCTACAGTGTGCCTGCTGTAGTTGGAAGCCATCTTCTTCCCTAACTACGGCTACTCTGACTTGCACTTTGGAAAAAAAATAAAGCAGGTAGGAACTTGACTGTAAGACAAATGATATAGTTCTGTTTCTGTTTTAAAAATAAATCACTGCCTTATTTTGCAAGTGAGCTGTATAGTGTTAAGCTGATACACTGAACAGTATAAAGCTTGTGTTACAAAAATTATCAGCACCGCTGCCACCCAATCTGTCACAACCCCACTCGGTAGGTCAGGCCCTCTGCTCCCACAGTGCCAACCTCCGAGCGCAGTATTGTGAACAGGTAACAGAACAGGGAAACCCTCCTGTCTGTTTGTGGGTCTGAATCACCTTTGGTCTCAAGTTCTGGGGGGATTCAAACTGTGAACCTTATGCTAGCGTACGCAAATGTACAGGCTCAGATAATTCTGCTCTTCGGGGAATGCCAGCTATCTTTCACCTAAGGGCACCTAACCAGGTATCCAAAATGAACCCATAAAACTATGAAAAGACCTTAGGTATTCTTACCTTTTTCCAGCTCAGTAACACCATTAAGCTTATGAACAGTTGTCAGTTTTAACTATCTGTACTTCACATGCAAAAGAAAGAATTTTGAAGGCACACCAGGCAGTCTCTTTAAAATAAGAGGTTTACTTAAAAAGATAAAAATATGTAAAATGTAAACACAGAACAATATATCACAAAGCATACAATCACTTAAAAGAAAACAAGGAAAAGTACAAACATAAACTCCTACCACAATACAATTAGACTTTTTTATCTAATGTATATCCTTCTTACAGTGCTTATAGTAGATGTTGTTTCTAAGAGCCCACCAAGAAAAGTGTGTAAATGATTAGACACAGAATAGTTTAAACTGACTCTCAAACACACCTCTTCCATGTCACCCAGCTCCTCCCTGTTAAATACAAAAAAATAATACACACAGGTTGTCCTTCCGGGAGGTATATCAAATAAGGTGACATCAGCAAAAACTCATTTCCCAATATGACTCTTTGATCTACATTCCCTCTTTGATCTCTGAGCAGTTCCTGTTCCCAGCCCATATCCAAAGACCTTTACGACTCTGCAGTTTTCTCACCTAGATGTCACATAGCTTCTTAACACCAGTTGATATGAACTATTCTTCCTCTAAGATGTCATAAAATATATATTTTAAGTTCCCAGCTTCAAAGAAGCACAACTCATCAACAAAGCCATAAAATGCAACTTCTTGGAAGTTAATCACACTACAGAGCTCTGCTGTTTAACATATATGCTGTCAGTTTAACTGAAAACTGGGGATATCATCCCAGGGGAACAGGGTGTCTCCTGTAAGACAGGTCACATACCACATTCTATATTACAAATCATAGAGCAATCATAACCAGCTGACCAAGCATCACAGTATTTGGTCTACACTTCCCAGACCCCTGAACTTGTTTCATACTGCTACTACGTCTTGTACACCTTGCTGCCATCCCTGCAGGAGTCCTGGCTAGGTTCCCCCCTTCACCTTCCTCAACTGTGGAATCCCTAGCCCTAACCGTCACCACTGTTAACCGTCTGCCAGGCTTGCAGACATGTCCCTGTCCTGCTGCTGATTATCCCTTTCTTCCACTGTATGGTCCACTCTGACACCTATCCTTATCCACCCTGCCCGGGGGCAGCTCTAGAACTTTTTCCAGGAGGGAGCAATTTTGTCAAGGGGGTAGCAATGGGGATGAGTACCAGGACCAGGTGGTGTGCAGTAAAGCTGGTGGGGAGAATTCAGGAGGGATGTGAGGAAATATTTCTTCATCAAAAGGATTCAAGCACTCATGGGATAGGCTTAGGGTGTAGTAGAACAGAGGCAGGGAGAGTCATCAGAGACCAGGTGGGGCCTGCGAATGTAGAACAGGGAACACTTGGGCAGATTGGGTGGACCAAGTAGTCAATTTCTGCCAACACGTTCTCTGTTTCTATGCAGCAGTTTCCCCCAAAATGTAAAATATTACCATCTAAAGCTCAGATTAGGTTAAAACAGCTGCTAGTTGCTAGTCTAAGGGGGTAGCAGGTACTACTTTACTACACAGCTTGATCCACTAGTGTCCCCCTGCCACATATCTTTGTGTCATCTATGAATAAGCTACTCTTCCCCTTATATGCCTGCTTCAGTGTCGCAGTTGAGTATGGCTCCAAGGAACAGATTATGTGATACCTCGGTCATTATCTTTCTGACTCCCAAGTGAGTTCCACTCACCGCCACCCCCTGCATCCTCTCCTCAGCCAGTTACTTATCCTGTTGATAAGCCCCATTCCCAGGTTCCTTTGTTTCTTCACAAGCCTCCTGTGTGGAACTGAGTCGAAGGTCTGTCTGAAGTCCAAGAGATGGATGTCCACAGCCAGGCCTCTGTCCACTGCTTGTGATGATACTGCAATGAAGAAGTCAATGGGGTTTGTCTGGCACAATCTCACCTTAAAGGGGACAGGAAATATGTGCTAATTAGCAGCTGTTTATAAAGTTCTTATTCTCAGAAACGATATGCAATTTCCTAAAGTATCCATATTTAACTGTACCTGAATAAAAAGTGATAGGTAAAACTGTAGTTTGCATAGTTGTGTTTTTATGGGCAGCATTCTGTTACAGTTCACTTCATGGAATCACTTATGTGGAGGTTTTACTATGTCATGATTTGTGTACAGAATGATAATTCTAGGGACATGGATATGTTGTTCATCCACACTCATTGGCAGTATCCTTGCCGCTTTAAATCTTGCGGAAGGTCTTCAAGCTTGCTCCTCCCACCCACCGGGTGGTATAACTCGGCTCCGCCCCATGGCCTTGAATCTTCCCTTACGCTTGGAAGCTCAGGTTCCCTCCTTAGCAGCTCTCGTTTGCGACTAGTTCCTATTTCTCCGTTTGCGGTTTAAAATAAAAAATTTGCAAAGACTTCAGATCTTGATCCCTCATGACTGCGATGGACAAATCGACTCGGTTTCGGAGATGCCCATGCGGGTGAAGATGTCTCGGACGGATCCACACTCCACGTGTGTCTACTGCCTGGGCCTTGAGCACGGCCCGCAGGCTTGCGACCTGTGCTCATCTTTCTCGGCCCTCGTCCTCGAGAGACCGTGCTGCCCGATTGCAGCTGGGCGTCCGAGAGCGTTCCTCCGGTGAAGTCCAAAGGCCCGGTTGGCGGTGTCCATGGCCCGGCTCGGCGGATCAGCTCGGCGGATGGTGGTCCTCGAAGAGGCAGGCGCGGGCCGTATCTTCCTCGGCATGACAGTTTATCCCGCTCTCTCGGGTTCTTCCTACACGGCTTCTTTTAAGGAGCTTTGTCTATCCCTCTCCACTAAAGGAGAAGGGCCTCGTCTGCTGGACCTTTCTCGGTCAAAAGAGGACAAGGTAAAGTCCCTCCGTCGGCGCTCTTGGGAGGCGGGGAAAGGTCCCTCTCCCGGGCACGTCGTCCGTCGGCGGTCAAACACGCAGGCTTGACCCACTGGCCTCACGGTGTCCCGTCAGGTCAGTTGACCGAGACTCCACTGATGAATCGAGATTTTTCTCGACCCATTGGACAGGCTGATCGCCTTTAGCGAGATTCCCCTCTCCCGGTTCCCCGGGAGGAGTTGAGGATCCGTGGGCTCGTCTGTGCCTCGGTTCGAGCCCTCGGATGGACCTTCCGAGCCGGAAGGAGTGCGGTTCCGGCCGACACCTCCCTTGCCGACCCGGAAATTCCGGGACTCTCGATCTCGGTCTCGGTTACTCTTCCAGCGGTCCAGCCGTTCCCACCGTCATAGGCGGTCTCGGTCTCGGCACGCGGTGGCGTCGCCGCTGTCACCGTCCTCCTCCTCCGGATGAGGGGCTTGGCGTAAGTGCGTCGGCCAGTGCGAGGGACATATTTAACAGCTCCTCCTGGCGGGGAATAAGCCGACTCCGGCGCCTTCCCGGCCATTAAGTAACTGTCACGGGCACGGCCGACACAACCCCTCGACTTGTCCGAGAGCCTATACCCAGGCGGTTGTTCGGCCAAAACCAACTGCTCCACCGATTCGGTGGAACCTCCGCCACAGCCACCAATGGGGGCTCCGACCAAGGATTCTCGGTGACTAAGGGTTTACCCCGCCGGCTGTCAGTTACCCTCACTCCCGACCGACCTCGGCAGGTGAAGGGTGGCTCAGGCCAGAGCAGCTCTTGAGGACTCTTCGAGTCGAAGATGATTCCTCCTTCTTCTCCAAGCGACTGGACTTGGGTCTTCAGGAGAGGTCAGTCAATGGGCGATAGCCCGTCGTCCTTCCTAGGACTGCTTGGCTCATCTCGAAGTCTACCCGGGATGGAGCTCGAACCGTTCCAAAGCAGGCCAGGTATCCCCTCACGGAATTCTGGACGAGGGGATTCTCCGGCAGGCCTTTCCGGTGGCCGAGGCCATAGTGGGTCGGCACTGGAACTTTGGCAGCGCCCTGCTTCCCTGCCCTGCGCCTTGGCCAGGATGGCCAGGAAGTATCACGGTCCCCACCGGTTCCTTGTCCGGTTTTGGGAACACCCTCTGCTGAGGGGTTGGTTACCGACAGCGTTTTCCGGTAGCGCCCGGCAAGCGCCAGGGATGTGGACAAACCTCCTGACAAAGAGTCCAGGAAATTGGACTATGTCGAGGCGAAAAGTCTCGCTCGTCCTCTCTCGGTCTTCGTCAGGCCAGTTGACCGTCCTCATGGCACATTTTCTCATGCCCTGTTGGGCTCCCTGGATGAGGTCATCCCTCATCTTCCCGCCGATCTGCAGACTACGGTTAAGCAGGTGCGGGACCAGGAGCAGGAGCAGTGGCCAAACAGCAGCTCAGACTGCTTTGGATGTAGGGGACTCATGTGCCAGATCGGTGGCGGCCGCCCGGTGGCTGTCGTCGGCGGGCTTGGCTGAGGATATCCACCTTTACCCGGATAGCACAAGTTGGCGGATGTTCCCCTGAGGACTGACCTCTTCGGCCCTGGGGTGGAAGGTCACCTGCAGAGGATCGAGAAGTCAATGCCACCTTGGACTCGGTCTCTTCCGCTCAGAAGGACAAAGGCAGCAAGCCACAGCCCTAAGCCCTTTCGTCCTTCTGTGCCCCGGCAGCCCTGGCCCAGCAACGTCCAGGGCCAGCAGGCTCGGCCTTGGCATCCCAAACCCAAGCCGCCCGGCTTCCTCCTAACAGGAGGCAGGGAGGAAAGGGCCCAGGAGGTCCCTCGGCGGTCCCTCCTCCAAGCCTGCCCAGTGGCGGGCTGAGGGTGTCGCCCCCATCCCGTCACCTTACCCCTGGGTCCCCAGTAGAGGCGGCTCCAGCTACTTCCGTTCCGCTGGTCCGCTGTTACCACGGACAGGTGGGTCTTGGAGGTGGTGGGAAGAGGCCTGCCTCTGGGATTCGAGCAGGCACCACCCTTCAGAGCCGTCGCCCCTCGGGGGGCTTCGGGATCCCCAGCCTCACTGGCGGCTCGTCGAGCCGACATCACTCTCCTCCTCCAGAAGGAGGTGGTAAGAGAGGTGGTGGACCCTCCTTCAGACCCAGGGTTTGTGTCCAGGTACTTCCTGGTTCCGAAACGGACGGGGGGCTGGCGCCCCATTCTCGACCTACACGACCTAAACAAGTTCCTAAGGTCTCGAACCTTCAGGATGGTCACTCTGGCTCAGATAATACCATCCTTGGAACGCGGCGTGTGGTTCTGCTCTCTAGACTTGCAGGACGCGTTTTTTCACGTCCCTATCCGTCCGTCTCACCAGAAATTCCCGCCCGCTTCAGCGGAAGGATCTCTCTAGTTCAAGCCATGCCCTTGACTTGTCTCCAGCTCCCGGTCTTCACCAAATGCATGGCAGTGGTGACACGCATTCCCTCTTGCGCCGGGGGTCGGGTGTACCCTTACCTGGACGACTGGCTGATAGCAGCTCCCTCAGGAAGGAGGCGGAGTGGTCAGAGATCTGGCCCTCCAGGTCTGCTCTCAACTGGGCCTCCTTATCACGAGGCCAAGTCGGAACTCGAGCGAAGCAGGTGATTTTATTCATCCGAGCAGCTCGACTCTCTTGAGCCAGGCCTCGGCTCCCGGCGGACAGGGCGGTTCTTTCCTCCTTTGCCCGATCATTTCTGGTTGGGCAATTGCCCTGCCGGGACTTCTCTCGCCTCCTGGGTCTCATGGCGGCCTGTGCCAGGCGTGGTCCGTTGGCCCGGCTGGAACATCGTCCTTCAGTGGGGACTGGCCAGCCAGTGGTCCTGGCACTGCGATCCCTTGGACCAGCTTGTAGCCGGTGACACAGGGGATGTGGGCGGCTCTCCAGTGGTGGACCGTTCCAGATCATTTGCAGGAGGGCATCCCGTTAAATCCGCCCGAGCCGCGCGGTCTCTCTATCGACCGATGCCTCTCTGATGGGTTGGGGTGCCCATCTGGGGAACACCGGGCTCATGGCCTCCTGGTCCCAGCGGAGTCCCGATGCCACATCAACCTGCTGGAGCTCCGGCGGTCCGCCCTCAGCTCTCACCGCCTTTGCTCCGTTCCTCCGGGGGTCAAGTGGTCCGAGTCAAGCGGACAATACCACGACCATGTACTATCTAAACCGCCAGGCGGGGCCGCGCTCCATGCTTCTATGCAAAGGCTCTCCGCATTTGGTCACTCGTGCGCGGCCTGGGCGGATCTCCTGGCCATTCACGTGGCGGGAGCCTCCAACACCCTGGCCGATGCCCTGGGCCGGATAGGGCTGCATCCCGAGTGGTCTCCCTGCGGAGTAGTACAGCATCTGTTCTCCTCTGTGGGCACACCTCAGGTGGACCTGTTTGCCTCCATGGAGAGCAGCAAGCTGAGTCTGTTCCATGCCCGCCCCCTCAGCGGGCTCGCTGCAGGGGATGCCTTCTCGAGGCAATGGACCCGGCCTCTTTTCGCCTTTCCCCATTTCCCTTGATCCACAAGGTGCTTCTCAAAGGCGAGGAGGGACAAGGCGCAGGTGATTCTGATAGCCCCAGACTGGCCTCGCCAGTTCTGGTACCAGATCTCCTCAGTCTCAGCTCCAGGACTCAGGCAGCTTCCAGCTCGCCCGGACCTGCTCTCAGTCAATCAGGGAAAGTGTTCCATCCGGACCTTCAATCCCTGCACCCTGGCGGCCTGGTTCCTGGCGGCTAGAGTTCAGGCTTTGGGTCTTTCAGGCGGGGTCCTCAATGTAGTTGAGGCGTCCCGTGAGTCGACCAGATAATGCTATGCCTTCAAATGGAAAAGGTTTTCCATTTGGTGTCAGAACAAGGGCTTGGACCCTTCCTCCTGTTCCTTGGCAAGCATCTTGGACTATTTATGGTCCCTTTCTAGTCAAGGGCTTAGGTCGGCGACCCTAAGGGTGCACCTGGCAGCCATCTCCTGCTTACGGGCGCGGGCGGGAAGCAGTGATGGCGCAGAAGGTGGTCTGGCGCTTTTCCAAGGCCTTGATCACATTTCCTCAGTCACGGGAACCCCACCTCCGTGGGATCTACTGCTGGTACTGGCAAAGCTCATGGGCAAGCCATTGAACCTATGCACAGGTGTGCTCTCTCACCTGTCGTGGAAGACCGCCTTCTTGGTGGCTATCCGTCAGCCAGAAGGATGGGAGAGCTCCAGGCGCTTTCCATGAGTCTCCTTACCTGGTCTTCCACAGGGACAAGGTTGTCCTCGCCCCACCCGAAATTCCTTCCCAAGGTGGTGTCGGAGTTTCACCTTAACCAGGTGTTGACTCTGCCGGTGTTCTACCCCAATCACACCTCGGAGGCCGAAATAGGCTCCATACTCTGGATCCTAGAAGGCGCTTATTATAAGGAGGCGCTACGGCTGAAATCGGGAGAGGTTCGCCAGCTGTTTGTCACCCACGCTGAAGCCCGCATCTGGCAGACCTGCAGCCAAGCGGACGATAAGCAGGTGGGTAACCTCCTGCATAGATCTCTGCTATAAGTTGGCGGGCATGGAGCCTCCCAGAGGGATAAGAGCTCATTCTACCCGCCATACTGCTGCAGCGGTGGCTGCTTCCAGGGGCGTCCCTATCCAGGAAATCTGCAGGGCTGCTACCTGGAAGTCAGCAAACACCTTCATTACCCACTACCACATCGACCTTGAGTCACGCCTGGGATGCTGGTTTTGGGGCCTCGGTTCTCCAGTCTCTCTTTCCCAAGTAAGTATATGGGGTGTGCGTCTTGCCTCCCTCCTCCCGGAGAACTGCTAGGAGTCTGCCAATGAGTGTGGATGAACAACATATCCATGTCCTAAATACAGGTTACTCACCTGTAACAGGAGTTCTAGGAATGGTATGTGTTGTTCATCACCACCGATACTCCGGCTTGACGCACAACCTGAGCTTCCAGCGGGCCAGATCTGGCGTCATGGGGCGGAGCCGAGAGTTATACCACCCGGGTGGGTGGGAGGAGCAAGCTTGAAGACCTTCCGGCAAGATTTAAAGCGGCAAGGATACTGCCAATGAGTGTGGATGAACAACATATACCATTCCTAGAACTCCTGTTACAGGTGAGTAACCTGTATTTATGAGCTGCTGACCTATCAGAACCCTGTTTAGAGTTCTGTGCACAAACCATGGCATAGTTAAAACTCCAAATTATCAGTTCAATGAAGAGAACTGTAACAGAATGCTTCCCTTAAAAACAAGACAATGCAAAATACAGCTTTTTATATCACTTTTTATTCGGGTACAGTTAAATATGAGTAATTTAGGTGAATGCATATGATTTCTGAGAATGAGAACTTATTAACAGCTGCTAGTTAGAAATGACTTCCTGTCCTCTTTGATGAAGCTGCATTGGTTTTATCCTGTAAATCATTTCCCTCAAGGAATTCCACTATCTGCTCCCTGATGACAGTCTAGCAGCTTCCTCACGATAGAGGTCAGCAGGTGCCCCCCTACAGCTGGCGCCCCTAGGCTACAGCCTACTTAACCTAATGATAAAAACGGTACTGTGTCAGCCTAGGTGGCCTGTAGTTCCCTTGGTTCCCCTTGTACCCTCCCTTGTGGAGATGGACAACCTCCACTACCCTCCAGTGTAACAGGACCACCTTTGTCCCTACAGAGCAGTTGAACAGTTCTGCAAGTGGCTCTGCCAGTGTTTTATTCCATTCTTTGTTTAGCCTGGAGGCCCTCCTCCATGATTGGCAGCTGTCATCAATGACATGACATGATATCTTAGCCAATGACTCAGCAGTGCTTAGTTACAGAAATAAATTGATGCAGTAGAACTGAGCAAAGACCACTGCAGCAGCCCAGGAGCCCTGCCACAGTAATCATTGCTGAAGTGCCAATGAGAACTAGGGCCCTGCCCTACCACAGAAAGCATAGCTGAAGTGTTGATGAGAAATAGAGCCCTGCCCTTCCACAGAAAGCATAACTGAAGTGCTGATGAGAAATAGGGCCTTGCCCTACCACAGAAAGCATAGCTGAAGTGCTGATGAGAACTAGGGCCCTGCCCTTCCACAGAAAGCATAGCTGAAGTGCTGATGAGAACTAGGGCCATGCCCTTCCACAGAAAGCATAGCTGAAGTGCTGATGAGAAATAGGGCCCTGCTCTTCCACAGAAAGCATAACTGAAGTGCTGATGAGAAATAGGGCCTTGCCCTACCACAGAAAGCATAGCTGAAGTGCTGATGAGAACTAGGGCCTTGCCCTACCACAGAAAACATAGCTGAAGCGCTGATGAGAACTAGGGCCCTGCCCTTCCACAGAAAGCATAGCTGAAGTGCTGATGAGAAATAGGGCCCTGCCCTTCCACAGAAAGCAAAACTGAAGTGCTGATGAGAAATAGGGCATTGCCCTACCACAGAAAGCATAGCTGAAGTGCTGATGAGAACTAGGGCCCTGCCCTTCCACAGACAGCATAGCTGAAGTGCTGATGAGAACTAGGGCCCTACCCTGCCACAGAAAGCATAGCTGAAGTACTGATGAGAACTAGGGCCCTGCCCTTCCACAGAAAGCATAGCTGAAGTGCTGATGAGAACTAGGGCCCTGCCCTTCCACAGAAAGCATAGCTGAAGTGCTGATCAGAAATAGGGCCCTACCCTACCACAGAAAGCATAGCTGAAGTGCTGATCAGAAATAGGGCCCTACCCTACCACAGAAAGCATAGCAGACATGTTGATGAGAACTAGAGCCCTGCCCTACCACAGAAAGCATAACTGAACTGCTAATGAGAACTAGGGCCCTGCCCTACCAGAGAAAGAATAGCTGACATGCTGATGAGACCTAGGGTCCTGCACTACCACAGAAAGCATAACTGACATGCTGATGAGAACTGGGGCCCTGCCCTACCACAGAACGTATAGCTGACATGCTGATGAGAACTGGGGCCCTGCCCTACCACAGAAAGTATAGCCAAAGTGCTGTTGAGACCTAGGGCTCTGCCCTACTGTAGAAAGCATAACTGAAGTGTTGCCCTGCCACAAAAAGTATAGCTGAAGTGCTGATGAGAAACTAGGGCCCTGCCCACACAGGAGCAGTTGAGGTCTATAATAGGCACTCCAGCTGCAGCACTGGATTCCCTGACACCAGTTCGTTCCCACCTAATACCTTCACATCAAAGTGCTTCCTTTTTTTTTTTAACTCTGTCTATCACTGTGCAGCAGGAAAGGCACTAAACCTGACTCTGTTCTGTGCCTGGTCTCGCAGGCATCCTTTGAGAGCTGCCCAGGTTGGAGGCCCGCAGCTTACTCCCTATGGCAGGGCTCCTAGGGAGAGACTGTGATCCACCTTGAGGCTGGCCTGAGACTTTCGCAGTCCTGGTGTCATTTAGTAAGGGGAGAGGCCATCATTCCGCATTGCTGCACAGGGTTTTTCCCTAGGGTCAGTTCCCAAGGCTCGGATGTGCAATGATGTCCATGCACAGGCATTCGTGCTCGTTGGCATGCCCCACAGACACCTGTCACTGCCTTCCCCAGTGCTTATGGCCCCTGGCTTGGTGTACTCCCAGCTTCCACTGGGTGTCACTCAAATGCTGGATGTCACTGACCCCCGGAGATAGAGAATTGTCCTGGGATGCTCATCCAACACCACCTCCGGCAAGCCCTTCTGATCCCGCGGGCTTGCTCCCAAACCCGGTCGTCAGCATCATGAGTGATAATGCTACCACTGTGCCAGTGGGCTGGACATCAAAGCACTTCTTGGTTTTCTGCTGAGCTTCTGTGATTGAAGGTTGTTGGCAGGAGGTCAAAGCGGAGGTGGTATAAATCGTGGGTACCTACCAACATGCTTTTCCTGGTGAGCCATTACCAAGCTTACCAGGATGCAATCTGGGGAGAGAACATAAATGCTTTTCTGGGCTGTCTGCTGTCAAGAAGAACTGACTGGCTGCATTTTTCTGCTGTGTGGACAGTTCTTACATCCTAACTATCTGCAGTGCAGGCAGCCTTTCTTCTTCGTTAGGTGTTAGCAGTTTAATATTGATGTTCATCTGTTCTTCAAGGCCAAGATTTGTTGCCATCCACTGTCATAAATGTTGATGGTGAGATTTTGATTCAGGAATCTCAAAGGATGCTCAGGCCCTGGGATTGGTTCTGCCAGTTAGATGTGAAAGGTGTCTACAGGGTGATATCTGATTTGCATTACCCCACTTCCAGACTGGACCCTGCTCAGACCCAGCTGATCAAGGCTAGCTTGGATGCTGTGTTACCAGTCTTTGAAGGGATCATCAGGTGCCTTTTTGGACGGGGCCCTTTAACATTTCCTTTGAAAGAGGTGATGGTGAAGCCTCTAATCAAGGAGGCACCCTTCGACCCTGATGACCATACAAATTATAGATCTGTCTCCAGCAATTCTTTTTTTTGACAAAGGTTGTTGAGAAAGTTGCTGAAGATCAGCTGTTGCTCACCAAGAAAAAAGCAACTTCTTTACGCTATTCAAATCTGGCTTTCCCAGTCATCATAGCACTGAAACTGATCTTGTCAGAATGTACAATGCACCCCCCAAAAAGGGATGACAACGGATATTAGATGTAGGAGGAATCCAGTGAACTCTAGCTAGCCTGAGCCCCAAGGTGACTGTAAGTTACTGTTGACAGATATGTAACATGTTCACCTAATATCCCCTGTACAGCTAGTTACAGGCATTTTTCACAGTACTGTACCCTGCTGGGGTATGGTTATGGGACAGTAATACTTTGTTATGCAATGTTCACATGACTAATAACAGCTACTGTATTTCTCACTCTTTGGAAAAAATTGTATTCATGATCTGAAACAGACTTATAAAATGGCATTGCCAATGTTTCCTGGTCGTTATTTTCATTTAACTTGATGTTTTCTTTCTTATTCCAGCTGGAAGAACTCAGCAACTCCATGTATCCTTTGTGCTCATGTGATCTATGGTTTCCTGTCTAGAGCATGTAACTTGAGATGACGGTCACATTGCCTGTCTATAGAACAGTGAGGGGACAGCTGAGCATTTTATGTTTATGGCACTGTGAGGAGACAGTTGTGCATTGCCTGTCTATAGAAATACGAGGAGACAGCTGTGGACTGCCTGTGTACAGACGTGCAAGGGGACAACTGTGTATTGTCTGTCTCTAGCACTGTGAGGGATAGTTTTGCATTGCCTGTCTATAGAAATACAAGGGGACAGCTGTGCATTGTGTGTCTGTAACACTGTTTGGGGACAACTGTACATTGCCCATCTATAGCACTGTAAGGGTACAGCTCTGCATTGCTGTCTGTAGCAATGAGAGTGGACAACTGTGCTTTGCCTGGCTATAGCACTGTGAGGGGATCACTGTTCATTGTCTGTCTATAGCACTGAGAGGAGATAGCTGTACATTGTCTGTGTATAGCACTGTGAGGGGGTAGCCATGCAGTGCCAGAGTCTATAGCACTGGGAAGGGATAGCTGTGCATTTTATGTTTAGGGCATTGTGAGGGGACAGCAGTGCATTGCAGTCATTAGAACTGCAAGGGACAACTGTGCATTGCCTGTCTATAACATAGTGAGGGGATAGCTGTATGTTGCCTGTCTATAGAAATGCGAGGTGACAGCTGTGCATTGCCTGTCTGCAGCAGTGTGTGGGGACAGTTGTACGTTGCCTGTCTATAGCACTGTAAGGGTACAACTGTGCATTGCTTGTCTATAGCACTGTGAGGGGACAAAAATGATTAGGGGTTTGCAGATGATGTCCTACAAAGAAAGACTGAGAGAAGTGAACATGTATTTCCTGGAACATTGAAGGGAGAGGGGTGACATGATCAAAACTTTCAAATATGTAAAAGGCATAAACAAGGTACGGACAGGGGAACTTTTTCACTTTAAGGAGGGCAGCAGGACCAGGGGGCATTGTCTAAGGCTACAGGGAGGGAGGGAGGTTCTCAACCAACGCCAGGAAGTTTTTCTTCACAGAGAGAGTGGTGGACGCCTGGAATAGCCTGCCCCCAGAGGTGGTGGGGGCAAACATGGTGGTGGGATTCAACAATGCATGGGATAGGCACAAAGGAGCTCTCACACCTAAGGGCAGCTGGGGGGGTAGGTAAAGACAAAGACAACCACACTAGGCAGACTAGATAAACCTAGCAGTCTCCTTCTGGCATCACCTACTATGTTTCTGTGTTTCTGTTCATTGTCTATAGCACTGTGAAGGGATAGCTGTACGTTGCCTGTCTGTAGCACTGTGAGGGGATAGCTGTACATTGCCGGTCTATTGCACTGTGAGGGGATAGCTGTACATTGCCTCTCAATTGAACTATGAGGGAATAGCTTTACATTGTTGGTCTGTAGAATTGTGAAGGGACAGCTGTGCATTTTGTTCATCGCACTGTAAGGGGACAGCTGTGCATTGCTGTCTATAGAATTGTGACGGGATAGCTGTACTCTGCCTGGCTATAGAAATGCAAGGGATATCTGTGCATTGCCTGTCTGCAATGCTGTGTGGGGACAGTTGCACACTTCCTGTCTATAGCACTGTAACAGTACAACTGAGCATTGCTGTCTGTAGCACTGTGAGGGTAGAGATGTGCTTTACTTGTCTATAGCACTGTGAAGAGATCGCTTTATATGGCCTGTCTATAGCACTGTGAGGGGATAGCTGTGCATTGCCTGTCCATTGAACTATGAGGAAATAGCTTTACATTGCTGATCTATAGAACTGTTGAAGGGCTGCTGTGCATAGCCCAGCTATAGCACTGTGAGGGGATACTCGCACATGGCTTGTCTATAGCACTGTGAACGGATAGCTGTGCATTGCCTGTCTGTAAAACTGTGTGGGATAGGTTTACCTTGCTGGTGTATAGCACTATGAGGGTACAGCTGTACACTACCAGTCATAGCACCATGAGGGGATAGCTGTACATTGCCTTTTTATAAAGAACAGTGAGGAGAAACCTGTACATTGCCTATCTATAGCACTGTGAGGAGATGGCTGTACATTGCTGGTCTATAGCACTGTGAGGGACAGCTGTACATTTCCTGTCTATAGCACTTTGAGGGGACATTTGTATATTTTATTTATTTAGTTTTTGTTAACCGGGTAAGTGCGCTAGTCAGCAAGTGACTGTTTTCAGGCACGACCCGGGAGGTACAATTACAACACACAAAGAGTACAGCCAGATTATTAAGACAACGAGTACAAAAAATGCAGAGAGAAATACATATGGCAATGTAACATACATTAGTAAACAAAAACATACTTTAGCACTTGATCATGGAACATACTCAAAAATGTGAATAGTAGAAGGCAGAAAATAAGAGAGGATAGGCATCAGTAGAAAAGACACAAGGAAGGAAAACTGGCAAAAGGATGGGAGGGAGAGATTAAGTGGAAGGAGGTGCCGTCAGATACGGCAACAGCGGGGTGGTACCAACCTCGGCCGGCCTATGGAGCGAAGACGGCAGCTGAAAGAGGGTGGTAGGGGAGCGCAGTAGACGGCAACAAGTGGTAGGAGGTAGGAGAAACACAGCCGGGCTGGTGGAACCGATAGGCGGCAGGGTGAGAGTGAGGATGCCGGTGAGAGGGGGATAGGCGGAGGAGTTCGGCAATAGCGGCAAAAGTGTCAAAGTCAAGCCGAGCCAGTGGAACCAAGAGACAGCAGGGCAGGGAAGGGGGTTGTAGACAGTGGAGTAGGCGGTAGTAGGTGGAGAGGGTGACTAAGCACAGCCAGGAGGGTGGGGACTAAGTAGGGGCATGGATGAGGTAGGAACAGGTAAAGGTGAGTTTGGTGGGAGGGGCAAAAAGGGGGGAAGAGGATATAACAGAAGAAGGGGGGGAGAGAGCAGCAGTGGGGTTAAGTGAGGAGAGGCTGTGAAGTGAAGATAAGAATGTCATGGAGTAGAATAGCGACTTACAATTGTCAACAGCTAACATTAGGCTTATAAAGAAACAGGTTAAGGCAACATTAATTACAAGGCACAAAATAAAACATTAATTACAAGGCACAGTATAGAACACCCGTTTGGACAGGCAAAAGTGCTAGCAATGAGGAAACAGTACAAATGCAGTGGATCAGGTAGGGTCAAAGCAAACACATTTGTCCATAGTAGTGAGGAAAGTCCTGAGTTTGCTCTTAAAAGTCACGAGTGGAGACATCTCTTAGATCCTGAGGTAGTAGGTTCCACAGGTGGGGGGGCAGCATGATGGAAGGAGCCCATGCCCTTTTTAGTCCGACAAAAGGGGGATGGATAGTAAGGTCTGATCAGCCGATCTAAGATTCCTTGTGGGAATGGCCGGCCTGAGGAGATCAGACAGGATAGCAGGCTTGGACGTCCTTAGGATGGAATCAACTAAATTGTACAAGTAGTACTGCCTGGTAGAGGAAGGAGAGAGCCAACCAAGGTCCTGATATAAGAGACAATGATGCTGCAGCCGAGGTGCTTTGGTTGCATACCTGCACACATTATTGAAGGTAGTATCCCATAGTTGCAGTGAAGATTTGGTGGCCAAGGACGGGATGGGACACCCACATGTAAGGGTTGGCAATAGAATGCCTCTGGCTATCGCCAGTTTAGCAGCAGGGGTGAGCAGGTATTTGGTTCTGTAGGCAGCCCCCAATTTGCAGTTAATTGACTTGCAGGTTTCCTGTATATGTGCTTTCAGGTCCAAGGTTTGATCCAGGTGGATGCCAAGGTAACGAAAGGAAGTGACAGTTTCTATAGGGTCCCCATTGATATCAGAGACAGAGATGGTCAGAGGACAGGATCTAAGCTTGTGATTGGAGCCAAACATCATAACTTTTATTTTATTTGTATTTAAAACCAGGCGTTGAGAGTTCAACCAGTGTTGTACAGCACGAAAATCTGCAGTGAGGGCAGCATTTAGATCCAGGACCTTATCAGAGTGATAATAAATTACCAGGTCATCCGCATAAAGAAGTGAGTGACCTGTGTGACCAGCTCAGGAAGTTTATTGACCTAATAATGAGAATAGAAGAGGGCCAAGTATAGACCCTGAGGGACCCCAATGTTGATAACAGCACTGTCTGACATGGATGAATTAAACTTAACAGCTTGTGTTCTGTTGGAGAGGTAGCTTTGAACCAGGTAGTGACTGGGGGAGAGAAGCCCAAGGTACTGAGGGCGGATAGTAGCAGAGAATGGTCAACCAGATCGAAAGCTTTGGTTAAGTCAATGAAGACTGCCCCTGTTAACTTTCCTCTATCCATATTGGTAACGATATCTGAAGTGAATTTTGCAAGTGCTGTCATGGTGCTGTGATGCTTTCTAAAACCATGTTGTGCTGAGCATAGTAAATTGAATTTCTCAAGGTATTCAGTGATTTGCATGGATACTACTTTTTCCAGGATTTTATTCAGAACAGACAAAATAGCAATAGGCTGGTAATTTGATATGTCATTTTTACTGCCTTTCTTAAATACAGGAGTGACTCTGGCTGCCTTCCAGACTTCAGGGACAATGCCATTGGAGAGATAGGGTGAAGATGTGCCAGGGGCCAGAGATGTGTAAGAAGCCATTTTAGTAGTCTTGGTTCTAGGCCATCTGAGCCAGTACTGGTGTTTTCAGAGAGTGACCTGAGCAGCTTTAGGACCTGATGCATAGACACTTCCCTGAAATAGAAGGGGTTGGTTAAGTTTGGGGTCCTTCAGATGTGTGTGGGGTTAAACTGTGAAGCAGAGGATTGTGATGGGAGGAAGCTGTGTAGGCAGATAAGTCAGAAAATTGTTGGTTAAAAGCATTTGCAATGGTAGTAGAATCATTACAGTGTACACCATGTAGGACCATATCTGAGGGAGTGACATCTTTAGCAGAACCTAAGAAGGACTTAATGTGACCCCAAAACTTACGAGGGTCATTGGAAGAATTAATCAGCAGGTTTTGGCAGTATTTACTTTTGGCCTGCCTGATGCATCTTTTACAGTCATTTCTGTATTGTTTATACAGAATGAGATCTGACTGCAGTCCAGTTTGTTTGTACTTTTTCCATTGATTGTCTCTAACTTTTAACTTTTGAAGCAGGTCTTTTTTCAGCCACCTCGAATGCTGGCCCTTACCCTCCTTTTGACTGTGAGAGGTGCTTCTTTGGATGTTGCTAAATTCAGTCAGAAATGAATTGAGGGCAGTATCAACATTGTTGCGGTATAAATGTTAGACCAGTCAACACAAGAGAGGTCAAATAGGAAGGCTTGTTTGTCCAGGGCAGCATAGTTTGAAAACCTAATCAGACGTGGTGGAGGAGGAGGAGGTGGACAGGATCGCCATCGACAAAGTGTGGGGAATGATCAGTGATTGAGTCAGCAAGCACTGTGGCATCTAGTACATGATCAGGTCTGGTGGTGAGGATCCAATCAAGTAGGGACCCTGAGTGCGGAGTAGTAGTTCTGGTAAAGCCTGTGATAGTTTGGTGTAGATTGTGCTTCTGTATTAGAGATTCAAGGATGCTGTGCTGTGGACCCAGCCAGTCAAGGTTCAGGTCCCCAAGGAGTAGAGCCTCATTTGATTTTACATTCTGGGAGACATATTGTAGCAAATTCTGGAGACCACTCATCCCGCTTGTAGGTGGATTGTAGACACAAATGATGTGCAGCAGTTTTGAACCCAGTGCCAGGGTAGCGTGCAGAGTTTCACAAGGTGTTAGGGAATCAGTGCAGGGTAGGATGTTCAGGGATAGATGATTTTTGTACATAATCACAACCCCCTTTGACCCAATACGGTCTTTCCTTAGAATGCTATAACCAGGCACAAGACAAGTGGCATCAGGCACCCAAGGCTTCAGCCAAGTCTCTGATAGGCATAAAATGTCAGGGTTAATCAGTTTAGCCCAGGCTTCGAGCTCAGCCAGGTGACTCGTGAGACTCCGGATATTCATGTGGGCTATAACCAGACCCTTTTTTGTTGCAGCCGTTGCAGGGGTGAAGCGCAAACCATAGGGGCCGGATTGGGTTCAATATCTCCGCAAACATAAGGAGCCGCGGGCAAGGTGAGAAAGTAGATTGGCAGAGAGAGTGCCTAGCTGGCGCTTTGGGTCTCACGATAGTTCAAGAGATAGGAGTGGATAGACAGATAGATACAGCCCTTTTTGATGAGGATAGAGTGAGCAGGAGTAGAATTCGAGTAATAGTACAGCAGGATATTAGAAAACCTGAAGTCACTATCATTGTTAGCGCAGGGATAAGTAGCAAGAGATGTACAAGTTGTTAGCCAGTTTAGACACAACAGGAGAGACAGGAGTATAAGTGGTGAAGTTTTAGAGGTGAGAGGAGCGTTCATTAGGGGGAGACTGGGGTGCAGCACCATATCTGAAGTGGCCAGTTTCACAGAAGAAACTATGTTGCTATCTGAATACCCTGATCACGTAAATGACCTAACCTAAAAGTTAAACTTCAGCATGATTTGTGTAATTTGTTGACTTCAAAACGAATATTTAAACTACGATGCTGATTTAATATTTAATTCAACGTTCCTGCCAGCCCCTCCTGTGCTCTGCATGGCGGGTCGGCGTGAATTTAATAGTTTCAGGATACTGCTTAACAGTCAATAACAGAATAAATTATTTAACAAAAGCTGTAGTAATGACATTTTGAGAGTGCTGAGGTGGCCCTGCTTATATACACACACTGAAAACTAAATGGCAATTAATGCTCTAATGCTTTAAAACAGTTATGAACAATCTTATTTGCTAATATTAAGATTTTCCAGAATTAAGCAGTAGAATTTTGAATGAGAGAAGTTCGTACTGTAGAGCCACGGCATTTCAAAAGAAACTGGCCAATAGGAGCACACAGTCAGGGAGACCAACCAATCAGGTTGCAGAAGTAAGAAAGCACTGCTTTCCGGCTGGTCAAAAAGTTACCGTACCTGTCATTGTTGCTGGCTGGAGAGGGTGGCGGCTTTGAAGGTGCTGGTGGCCCCGCTAAAAGGTCTTGGAGGGCTGTGGTTGCTTGCAGGCTTTTGTGGTCTCCGGTTTTGGAGGTGCCACTCGGGCTGCTGGCAGAGGCACAGTTAGGAGGGAGCTTGGAGGGCTTGTATGGCAACGGAACGCCCGCACAGGGGAAGGAGAAAGCAGCAAATGAAATAAAAGATAGATCCAGGGAAATGATGAACTGGAAGAGGACCAGAGTCACAGAAAGTGTTAAATTCCTTCAATGTGATGAACTTTGGCCTGGGCATATGCAGGATGTGAAAATCTTTGTCTGTCTGTTTCTTTGTTTTCAAAGTTGTTGTAGAGCAGCCTTTAGAGACAAGTACATTTAAAGTTGATTTAAAATGAAAATGCTGTTACCTGGTAGTAAATTTCATCCAGTGGAAACGATGAACTGCTGAAACCAGGGTCACAGAATGTGTTAAAATTCCTGAAAGGTGATAAACTGCGCCCTGGGCATATGCAGAATGTGAAATCCTTTTGTCTGTATGTTTCCTTTGTTCTTAAAAATGGTTGCTGAATAGCCCAAGTAAAAATTCCTTTTGGAGCAGGTCAGGCAAAATGTTGATTCAATCGCAGGGCCCAGCATCACCGAGTTTGTCAGACTTAGTTGCTAGAGTTATTTTTCCTTGGGGTGGCTTCCAAAAAGTTGATTTAAAATGAAAATGCTGATACCTGGTGAAGATATTTTGCAGAAATTCAGTCCAGGAGACATTCACAGACGTTGAGTGTAAGAATGGTGAAGTTACTCCAAGCAGAAAAACATGTAAATCCACAAAAACTAACCTACAGACACAGACAAACACAAACATCCACCCACACAGCAGATAATTGATGCCCAGATGATGATATAGCCTGTCTGTAGCACTGTGAGGAGACAGATGTGCATTGTCTGTCTATAGAACTATGAGGGGATAGCTGTACATTGCCTGTCTATAGCACCGTAAGGGGACTACTGTACATTACTTGTCTATAGAACTGTGAGGGGATAGCTTTACGTTACTGGTGTATAGCACTGTGAGGGAAATGCTATACATTGCTTGTCTATAGAACTGTGGGGGATAGCTTTACAGTGCCAGCACTGTGAGGGGATAGCTGTATACTGCCTGTTTATACCACCGTGCGGGGATAGCTGTACATTGCTGGTCAATAGCACTATAAGGTGAGAGCGGTGCATTGCCTAGTTATAGCACTGTGAGAGGATAGCTGTAGACTGCCAGTCTATAGTACTGAGAGGACAGGTGTGAATTGCCTGTCTACAGAACTGTGAGGAGATATCTGTCCATTGCCTCTCTATAGACTTGTGAGGGGGTTGCTTTGCATCTCCTGTCTATGGAATTGTGAGGGATAGTTTTACACTGCTAGTGTATAGCTCTTTGTGGGGGCAGCTACAATTTGCCTGTCTACAGAACTGTGAGGGGATAGCCTTACATGGCCAATGAATAGAATTGTGAGGGGGCAACTGTTAATTGCCAGACAGTGGCATTTTGAGGGGATAGCTGTACACTGCTGGTGTATAGCACTGTGAGAGGACAGCTGTATATCACCTGTTTGTAGCACTGTGAGGGGACAACTATGTACTGCTTATCTATAGAACTGTCAGGGGATAGCTGTACATTGCCTGTCTATGGCACTGTGAAAGATAGCTGTACATTGCCTGTAGAACTGAGAGGATATCTGTACATTGACTGGTTTATAGCACTGTGAGGGGACAGCTGTGCTATCTATAGAACTGTCAGGGGATAGCTGTACATTGCCTGTCTATTGCACTGTGAGAGATAGCTGTACATTGCCTGTTTGTAGAACTGAGAGGATATCTATACATTGCCTGTCTATATCACTGTGAGGGGATAGCTTTACATTGCTGGTGTATAGCACTGTGAGGGGATAGCTGTACATTAACTGTCTATTGCACTGTGAGGGGATAGCTGTACATTGCCTGCTATAGCACTGTGAGGGGACAGCTGTGCATTGCCACTCTGTAGCACTGTGAGGGTACATCTATACATTGCTAGTCTGTAGCACTGTGAGAGGATAGCTGTGCATTTTCTGTCCGTAGCACTGTGAGGGACAATTGTACATTGCATGTCTATATAACTTTGAGCAGACAGCTGTACATTGCATGTCCAGAGAATTGTGAAGGGATAGCTTTATATTGCAAGTATATAGTACTGTGAGGGGAACAGCTGTACATTGCCTGTTTGTAGCACCATAAGGGGACTGCTATACATTGCTTGTCTATAAAGCTGTGAGGGGATAGCTTTACATTGCTGGTGTATAGCACTATGAGGGAACAGCTGAGCATTGCCTGTCTATACCAGTGTGAGGGGATAGCTGTACATTGCCTGTTTATAGCACTGTGAGGGGACAGCTGTACATTGCCTGTCTATAGCACTGTGAGGAGATAGATTTACATTGTCGGTGCATAGCACCGTGAGGTGATAGCTGTATATTGCCTGCCTATAAAAACACAGAAACATAGAATCTATTAGCAGAATAGGATCTCTTGGGCCACCCAGTCTGCTCAAGTGTTCTCTGCCTTATGTATTTCCACCAGGGGTGTCGGCAGGCATACGCACTGTACTCAGCAGAGTACAGTAAAAATAAAATCAGGCAGGGGCAACAAATTAGGCAGGGGCAACAAAAAGAGGGAAGCAAGGACATTATGACCTTTTGCCTTTGTTGTTCGCTATGGGGCACTGATGCCACCTGCCAAATACACAAACAAGAACAGTTTACCAGGCAGGCAGAAAAACAAAGGAAGGAGGATTACAGGAAGAAACTGATTACTTGAACTCAGACATGGCAAATGGGGGGGGGGTGCTATTATTGGTGTGGCGTGGCAGTGCATATTTTGGTTTATGTTTACATAAGGGGGGGCAACAGTGTATCAGTTTTGAGTACAAGTTTAAAATTCCTGGCTACACCCCTGACTTCCACAGATCGTATCTGGTATAGCACTGTGAGGGTTTAGCTGTGCATTACCTGTCCATAGCACTGTGAGGGGATAGCTGTACATTGACTGTCTATAAAACTATGAGGGGACAGCTGCATATTGTCTTTCTAGAGCACTGTGACGGGACAGACGTACATTGCTTATATGCTGGTATTAGGCATTATTTGCCAGTCACAGAGGAGATCACTTGCACACCCATGACTGAGATTGTTTTTTTCACCAGGCATGAGACACTAAGCTGAAAGCTTGTTTACAGGTGTGACCTGGGAGCACACAGAAGTTAAGTGACTTGCTCAGGGTCACACAGTATGCAAGTGGGGACTGTGGGATTCAAACCCAGGTTTGCAGCTCAGAGTCTTAGACCACTGCACTATACTGCCTCCTATACTGCTGCTATACTGGTTGGGCACTGTGATGTACTGTGGGAGAGGTAGGGGGTGAAAAATGGGAATCTGGGAGGGGGAATGGGGAAAGGCAGCCATTTGGCTCCAGTCCAGAAGAGGTTTATTATTAATTTATTTATTAAAAAAACAATATTGCCCCCCACTTGCATTCTATTTTCTGACCTTCTTTTGAAAGTCCCCATGCAGTAGCAGAAATAACCTATTATTTCCTTAATGAAGATTCAGACAAAAACTGCATTTAGGTGAGAGTCCAGAGACTCCCAAGTTCTCCACCGCATAGGACAAGATGCTGAACAGTCATGGGAAGGAAACCCAAGATCGCAACTGAAATAGAAATAATGTCATAACCACTTGAGGAGAATGCTGGATTAACCAGGAATGCCATAAACATTGATTTTCACCTGAATAAAGTGATTTGTTGTAAAAGGGAATGTGTAGCTATAGCCTCAGCATCTGTCTGCACTACAGCCAAAAAGCAGCTGCAGTATTTGAATGTTAACACTGCTTCATGGTCGAGGCGAGCACTGCTGTCCTTGCTCGTTAATCAATGTCTGATCACCCTATAAAAGAACAGAAGGAATCCCACCTGCTAATCAAAATGGTTTTTACTCTTTCCTTCATGTTTGATTTTGGAGCAGAGGAAGGCTGTCCCCTCTCTCCCCTACGAAAGGAACAAATGGGAATAACCTCTCTCCCTACTCCCCTAGTAGAGGAATGGAAGGGTGGTCCCCTCTCTTCCTAATTCTCCTAATAGAGGAACAGATTTGTGTCCCCTCTCTCCCTTAGGAAAGGAACAGAAGGGTGTCCCCTCTCTCCCCTAAGAAAGGAACAGATGGGTGTCCCCTCTCCCCCTATGTTCCCTCATAAAGGGACAGATGGGTGTCCCCACTTCCACTTGTAAAGAACCAATGAATGTCCACTGTCTCCCTTTACTTCCCCTAGTAAAGGAAGAGTTGGATGTTCCCTTTCTCTCCCTGCCCCACTGATAAAGGAACAGATGGGTGTCCCATCTCTTCCTACTTCCCATAATAAAGGAACAGATGGGTGTCCCCTCTCCCAGTACTTCCCCTAATAAAGGAACAGATGGGTGTCCCTTTTCTCCTTAATTCCCCTAATAAAGGAATAAATTGGTGTCCCCTCTCCCCTACTTCTCCTGATAAAGGAACAGATGGCTGTCCCCTTTCTCCCCAATTCCCCTAATAAAGGAACAGATGGGTGTCCCCTCTCTCCCTAATTCCCCTAATAAAGGAATAGATGGGTGTGTCCTTCTCATCCTACATCCCCTAATAAAGGAACAGATGGGTATCCCACCTCTCCCTTCTTCCCCTAATAAAGAAACAAAGGGGTGTCCCCGCTCTTCCTAATTCCCCTAATAAAGGAACAGGTTGGTGTCCCCTTTCTCCCTACTTCCCCTAATAAAGGAACAGATTGGTGTTCCCTCTCTTCCTAATTCCCCTAATAAAGGAAAAGAAGGGTGTCCCCTCTCCTCCTACTTCCCCTAATGAAAAAATGAGTGTCCCCAATCTCACTAATCCTCCTAATAAAGGAACAGATGGGTGTCTGCCACCTTATTTTTCCATCCCTTTATATCTCCCCTATTGGAGTTACAGAAGGGTGTTCACTTGTCCCTTTTTTATAATCCAGCTTTTCACCACCCTTGCATCGGTCTACCATCTGACCTGACAGCCTTTCAACCCTGTTGGCTACTAGCCCCTGGCCAGGATCCTCCACAGCTTTCCCTCTACAATGGGGTCAGAAGGAGCAGATTTGTCCCCTCTCCTGAAACACATGCAGGGCTCAGGAGTGGCGATCACCATCTGTGGCATTTTCCCTGCTTTCCTTTATTTCCCCTCTTACTCCCACCTCACTGCCGCCATTTAGAGCCTCCAGCAGCACAGCATAGCAGCATACACCTACCCCTTGTAAAGGAGCAAGGTCCCTGGCCTAGCACAAAAGGCCACTGTGAGGTCATCTTTTGGCACCATCCATCCTCAGCTGGAACCCACTGATAAGTGGTAGCACTCGTCCCAGCTTGAACACCCATCTGCGAGCGTCCAAGTCCACTCCTGAAACCAGGTCAGGCTGGGACACTGGGCAGCCCTTGTTTTCACCATTTTCATCAGTTTTCACTTGCCCCATAGCACAATATTACAGCAACTACAGTATATACAGTACCTAACTTGCCTTTGCGAAAAAGACCTCCATCCGCATGGGACACTTCCTGGTAAAATAAGGATTAAATAAACAGAAGGGACTCTGCTCTTGTTCCTGTAAAAAGGAAGTGTCTGTAATTCAACCCCCCCCCCAATTTTCTCATGAATGGGTACTTCTGGTAACTAATTTTCCAAGTGCTCTTTACTTGCATTTGTGAACAGCTGTCTTGCTTCTTCAGAGCTCAGTATTGAACAGTGACTGTTCTTACTGATCCATTTACAAGAATCAGGGGTTCAAATTGACACCAGCCCACTAACCAAATCCTGGTAGATTTTGTGTCGGGCTAGTAAGATTTTCCTTTAACCAGCCCTGCAGGCTTGTAGTGGAGAAGGTAACATTTCAATAAGTACACCAGCTGGGCCAGCGAAAAAGCCTGTGGGGCTAGTGGATTTTCCAAGTCACTAGCCCAGTTGGCTAGTGGCAGCAAAACTTAATTCTAATTCAGTTAAATGTGGCTCTTTGACCTCCAACCTGAATTTAACACTGCCTACAGTGATGAAAAGGACTGTGGCATTTTGAGGCAGCCGAACCGTGGACGTTTGTGCATTTGACTTTCTCCAAATTCTTACAAACTAGGCCCAACCCAGTTGCACAGTGGCAGTGCAGAAGACCCCAGCTCCCATCTGGGACTCCAGTTTCCTGATCCGAGGTGGGGGATAACTGCACTGTGGTGGTAAAACCCTCAGTTGTAGGGTTGAGGAGTGTTTACAAGTCACTCAGTGCTGAAATCGCAGCTTGCTGACTAGCCATGGAGTGGAACTGGTGCCTACCAGAGTATAAGACTCTAGGAGGGCCCCAGGACAAAAATGGAGAGAAAAAGGAATCGGGGGCATGCAATTAGCCGTGCCAAATAAATTCAAAGTAGCACACTGACTACTGAAGCTGCAGTCCATCAGATAAGACTCGCTTTGACCAATAGACACGTTAGAAGGACAGACAGCACTCGGCAATACTGTATTTAATTCAGCAGGCTGTGGCATACATGGTTAGTTTAGACTCAGGGCTTTAATTTCTACAACTAATAAACACAAATAGGAAAAAGGGACACCTGTGGTCACAGGAACATATATGGGCATTAAAATGATGGTGGATGAAGGGCTAGCAGCCTATGCAGTCTGCCTGAGCTGGTCTAATTTTGGGACTGTGACCCACTGTGGTCCACTGAGTTCTTTCTCCCACCAACTCAGTCGAGCAGCACCTATTATTTTTTGTTCCCGCTAGCGATATCCATATATATATATGGTTTTAGCTGACACCACCTTAGCTAGGTGTCTATTTCATGGATCCACCATACTTTCTATACAAGCCATATGTGGGCGCTAAATTTACATTACATCCTTTTCATACAGTCATTAAATTTAATAAATTATATGAAAAAGAAATGAAGTGCACGTGTGGAAAATATGCTGTAGAATTTGAAAAAAGAGGAGTCTTAAAAATATTATATACGTTTATTGTAAAATGCTACTAGCAACTGAGACTATGAGCTGTAATAATAAACTGCATAGCAGAAGCATTCTGCTAACCCTATTGGAGATCTCAGCATAGCATTCATATTGGAAGATGGACCACTATCTAAATGATCTTGTCACCAAGCCTTCTAAGGCAGTAACAGAACTTTGCTGCTGGACTGCAAGAGAGGTTTTCATGGCTTCTTGCTTCTAGAATTTGTTTCTGGGAAGTGGTCATTTACACTGCTAGCAGAAGGCATGGTATCCTCTTGTCACTTCTATAGAACATTTCTGGTAGCAACTTTGTGTAATGTGACTGTCCCTTGCATGCACGGAGATTAGCTTCTGCTGAAAGTTTTAGATTGGTGAACAAACTCTGGTCAGAGAGGATAGGACTGCGCAGAGCTGTTTGGAGCGGTGGCGGACTGAAGATGTTGAAAGCGGCTCCGGATCCGTAGCAGAGCTTTTGCAAGCAGCGTCGGACTGTGGCTTTTTAGAGCGGCACTGGTGCCGCAGCAGAGAGTAGCGGACACTAGTACCAGAGTATGCCACTCGCAAGATGGTGGTGACATCTGAACTATGGATGCATGATAGTCACACATGGGCAGTTTCACGTGTCCTGTCACTTCTGCCATTGTGGAAAGTAGTGTGCTGGGGGGGTAATGCTGCAGAAGGGAGCTCCATCCATGCAGGTGACTGGAGCAGGAAACACCAAAGAGAAACAGCAACTTCAGCGCTGTGGACAGGAGACCGCATCACTGTACGAGAGCACAGCGATCATTTAAGCAATATACCATGAGAGGGTGTTGGTGATGCCAGGATTTACCCACGCCCTGGGGTGTTGTTTGGCCACGAGGTGCAGCCAAGTGTCCAAAATACTCCAGGGCATGGGTAAATCCTGCCATTACCAACATTCTCGAGTGGCATATTACGATTATACAATGGACATCTGTATATTTTGTGTGTGAAAAATTAACAAAAAAAAGCTGGTTTAAATGTTTTATTAGATTTGTTGTTACACTTGGTAAAATAGTGCTTTGTTGGTAGGTATGTGCATGTGCCATGGTGTCAGCAAGCGGGCGAGGAGATAACCCTTAATGGTTACAGTCTGGGGAAAACTGAGACTCGAGGAAACCGCGGGTGTGAGACCAGTCATGTAAACTGTAGTGCATATTTAAAGGGAGCAAAAACGAAGCGAGGTAATTTTGTTGTGGGATGTTTTCTACAGTGTGGCTGACAAACTGTAAAAGCAGATTTCTGAAAGTGAAATGGAAAGAGAGCGCCCGGGGAAAGAACAATTTTTTTTTTTCAAAAGCCAGAAAAAAAAAAAAAAAATTCCTGTGACTAGAGTTTTTTTATGTTGAATTCATGGCTGAATTACAATTTTTTGAAACTTGCGGTATTTTTCATATTGTTTACTCGGACGTCAATATCGTGGCTTTGTGGAGGTTTTGCCCTGCGACTGTCTGTGTTTTTGCCAGGTTTGTGTTCCTAATGGTTGCATTGATTTCAGGGGGGGCCCTTGATGCGGCTTACTGGCGACTGGCACCTCTTCCCATGGGGTGATTGTAGCTTTTACAACGGGAGAGGAGTGCCAAGTAACCAATGACATTAGAGGATTTGTGTCTGATTTTAATGCCCATTGTATAATTCTGCTTTTCTCCTACAGTAATGTGATCCCAAAATGACTGCAGGGCTCCACGCACACAGCCGTAAAAATGGTGTATGCCTATGATTGAAGATTAATCCAACTGAATGTCAAATGTCAAGAAAGAGCTACGACAATGCAGAGTGTACCTGTACAGAACTCAAACCCCCTCAAAGTCCTTGTTCCCAAAAGAGAACCATACGGTGTGTTGGCTATAAGAAGAAAACGATACAAAACACAGCTTTTCACATCAACTTTTATTCGGGTACAAGTAAAGATGGATTTTTTGGGGGAATGAATATCACTTCTGAAACTACAGACATTGCAATCAGCTTCAAATTAGCACAAAGTTCCTGTCTCCTTAAATAACTAAAAAAAGAGAAACATTTACTACATTCAGAGGCTATGCATTTAACAGGCTTCCAATAAGTGTTGAATTCAGCTTATAAAGCAGCAGGAGGAAAAGGAAGGATGTGACTGGCTGAATAACATCACATGACTGTGCAGTACAATTTGTATTACCCCACGACTAGCTGCCAGTTGACTTAGTAGTTATTATTAAAGTTACAGAACATGTCTCGGGCATTTTTTTCCACCAAAATGAGTAGTTTTATAAGTGCAGTAATCCACCCCAGGGTATGCGGTAAAACAGCTCTTACTGCACTTCCTGGGTGGTTGAAGACACTCGGCTGCCCTGGATTATTGCTGACATGCCTCCTACTTTGAAGCAGGAGACCCAGATTTACTTAAAGAAATCGTCCCTCTGAAGAAAACTGGAAAAATTCTCCAGACATTTTGTAGTGCGCCTACATGTTTTTTTTTGTCTACTGGCCGCAACAGTTGTCATTGTGTTTTACTCTGTACCATGCTGTTAGCCCACTGTGATGGCTGCATGCAGTTTCAAAGTCTCATGTTGTTTGTTTTGACGCCGGACAGGTACATGTGATCAGTATGGGGTGTTTTTGTCAGCTCACTTTTGAATACAGAGGTACTAAATTCATCTTTTTACACTCACAAAGTAGCAAGAAAGTTTGAATAATAAAGGGCTTTTAGCAACAACAGGAAATGAGGCACACCCAAAAAATACTTGTTAACACTGGATAGAGTGCGGAGTTCTTTATTTAAAGTTTATATGAGGGCAAAAACCTTGGATGAAAGCAACTTGAGCTGTTGGCACGAGTGGAACTCTTGGGGCTGTACATTGAAGCGCTTGCTGACTACGCCATCCGGTACTGTTTGTACACAAGCTGCTTTCTCCTGTGTTACACCTCACATGCACCTTAAATAAAGTGCAGAGCTTTGCCTGGTATCCAGCGTCTATACAGAGCTATTTATAGGGTATGCCTTATCCCACGTTGTTGGTCATACTGCGAGACAGTACCACATGACCCGTGCAGCGGCTTTGCTTTGCTGTTCTGATAGTAAAGGGATCTAAATGACTTTTGATATACACCCAAAACCTCTTGATAATACCATTTGAACATTATACTAGTGATTTCATATCTTGTGTAGTTACACTGACACAGAAGATGACTTTGTCTTGTAACATGTTTGAAAATGTGCTTGTTCTATTTTTGCATAATTTATAGTATTTAATATGACTGATGAAAGAAATAAAGCATTTGCATTACTGTTGATTTGTTCTTTTTGAAATGGGTTTCAGTCTTTCAATTGCTGGAAACTGGGGCTCAAAACTCCACTGAAGTCAGCATGAGATTGGTGATGTCCACTTATTCAGAATGGAAAGTAGTCTTATCTCACAGTACCATCCTACACAATTTCAAATGAGTTTACGCAGTTGTATTCGCATCAAGTAGGACCGCAGTAAACCTGTAACATCTTTTTGTTTCTTTACTTGCATTTTTGGCCCCTTGCTTCTCAGCCTGCTTCAGGCCCTCTTTGGGCCACACTTGCACTCCAGCTGGTGGGTGCAGTGCGTGTGGTTCTATCAACAGCCTTCGACACAGTAGACCACCAGATCCTATTAAATAGATTGTTACAAATTGATGTGTCTGATGAAGCCTATTGCTGGTCTAAATCATACTTAATGGGAGGAACACAACAGAGTTTAGTAGGAAATGACCTCTTAAGGAAAGCTATAATACTAAGAGGCATCCCCCAAGGATCAAGTTTGGGCCCCCTACTGTTTTTCTTTTATACAAATCAAGTGACAGATCTTGTGAAAACAAAAATCAGAGTATATGCTGACGATACAGTAATACTGACAACTGGAACAAATGTTACACAACTGCAGCAAGATTTCAAAGGGATTTTACACAAATTGAAACTTGATTTGAAAAATCTAATTTAGTGCTAGATAGCAAAAATTCCAAACCCATGGTATTTGATGCAAACAGTACTGGAAATAAAGAAGAAATGCCATTGATAGAAATAAAAACTAACCACGACAAATGTTTGACTCAGGTTTCAGAATATAAATACTTATGATTTTGGGTGGCACAAAAATAAAAATTTGAGTACCACGTTGAAGAAATGGTTAAAATGATAACAGATTGGGTGCCTTAGGATGCACTGGACATTGCATAAGCAAAAAAAAAATGCTAATGTCAACTGTAAATCAACTATTAATACCAGTCATGGACAATTAAATTTGTACATATAGATTTGCTAATGTTACTGTGCTAAAAAAGGTTGAAGCTATTTATAACTGTCTAGCAAGATTTGCACTTAGAACTAATACATGGACCCATCATTGTAAATTATATGACAACTTGGGATGGTTAACTCCAGAAAATGAACAGAAATTGGTCTGGGCTAATCAAGTTAACAAAACACAAGTTTCAATGAGACCTCTCTATCTCCGTGATAAGTTAAAAAGGACTTAGCATAACTATGATTTGAGAAAAAGCAAACAATCAAGAGAATGTCAAATTGTAGTGCCTAAAAACAAATATGGTGAGATGACTTTCTCATTTGCAGCTGTAAAAATATGGAATTAATTAATACAGACTAAAAAATATAAATGTAGGCCGGCCCGGTGGCACTGAGGTTTGAGGCACTGGATGCCATACCTCATGCCACTCTGACAACCCTGGATCGAGAGCGAACTCAGGTGTTGGAGGGTTGGCCGGGGAAGGAGGATTGAGCATCCCAGGGACTGATTCCCTTTCGGGGAGGGACAACCGTGGCCATACTGGCTTCCAGTGGTGGTTGGGGGTCGGTGCATGCGATGGTTCACTGTGGGGTCAACATGGGCCCATGTTAGACGTGCAGTGTGCAGAAGCACGAAAGGCAGTGTCATTGACACCATTGCACACCCATTCCATGGGGGGATCCAGTACATAAAAAAAAAATAAATTCTTCGGCACGCTAGATGATGTCTGGTCCTGTCAGTGCCACACCACTTTGTCTCGGGATGCTCCTCCTGGATCCTGACCCCTGGCTTCCACGGTGGTGGGGTAAGTACCTGCTGTGAAGAAGCCTGTGAGAGGAAGGAGGAAGAGGGGGTCGAGCACAAGCACTGGTAGTTGTGCAGTGCCATGGGACCAGTCGGATGGGGGGAACCATAAGCAACATCCCCCAATCGAGGGAATAAAGAAAGCAAGAAGGAAAAAAAAACACAAACATAAGTCCAGGAAAGTTTAGAACTGCTTTGAAACAGGAATTGGTGGTTCACTGCACTTGTTTTGATTGATATGTCGATATTGTCCATGCTAGTCTTAATACAAACAGTTGTCATGGATGTTAGTTATTGTAACTCAATGTATGAATGTCTTTTATTGTATTTGTATTATGTATTTTGCTTTTTTGTTTGCAGCTCCAGAGGGGTAGCTAAGTCCCAGGAGATGGGGCTGGGTGGCAGGGTGAATTGAAGGTGGCTGGCCAACGGTCCCCAAAAAATGTGTATTGTATACAGGAACACCTTGTAAATAGGATTAGTCCTAATTGTGTATACTTTTGTCATCTAAATCCTGTCTAAAAATAAAGCTTTTCACTACTACTCTTAATTACTAGCCTGCACTGCCACCTGTGGTCACCCAGGTGGCAGTCACACAGCGGTAGTGGGGCCCTCTCTCACCCAAGGAGGAGCGAATCCTGTTGGATGCTCAGTTCTCCCCGGCTAGCCCTCCGACGACTTGAGTTCGTTACTGAACCCAGGTTGCTGGAGTTGTGAGCGGTAGCACTGCCACTGTGTCAGTGGGCTGGCTTTGTAACATTTCCTTTGAGAAGGCCTTCATGATGGCCCAATAGCACACTGCGCTGCCCCCCGCAGGTAACCCATGTTCGGGAGGACGCTTGGTATGGTGCCTCGGAGGGCAGGCCAGACCCCAGCAGCTGTTGCTCGGCAGTGCACTGTTGCTAGAGAGGGATGGATTTGGGCTCCAGTGCCACAGTGACTCCTGTGGTGGGCCATAGAAGCTTGTGCCATTGCGGGACATTGCTGTGAGGTTATTCGATAGGCTGTGATCATGCCGGGGGAGGAGCGAGTAACTGAGCAGAAAAACTGGGTGGCAAACCCACATCTGTCGATATGATGGCCTGGACTCCCTGGGTTTCCAATAAGTCCTGGTGCCTACTGAGGCTGCATCCTAGTCCACACAGTGATTGCCTCAGGGGTAAGACAGTCTCACTCTGAAGCCCATGCCATGAAGGGGGAAACTGTGGGAGGTGTCGGGAATAGGACTGGGGGGGTAGTGTATCCCTGACAGACATGGCCAGGGGAAATATGGGAAAAATATCTTTGAGGATATCTCTGAAGAGCCACAATGCATAATCCATAATGCACTTCAATATAGCCATCAGGATCTGTCATGAAGCTTTTGCAACAATGGGGCCACCCACATTGACATGCCACACGCATTTCATTGTGCATACAGCATCACTGTCACAGAATTGTTCTCTCCCAGAACTCAGCCTGCAGCTGTTGCCAGTTTCACAACCTCTCAGATGCCTGAAAGAGTTCCTTGGTATATGCTTCCATGACTCAAAGTTCAACATTTCTTTATTGTTCAGCACAATGCCATTACAATATTCTAAAAACTTAAAGACATGATGGTTAGAATACCTTCAAATTACAGTTTAATAAATACAATGGTAATGTATCAGGGTAAAATCTCATACACGTTAAAAATTAGTTCTTTCAGGCACAATTCATAATGCAGTCATATAAAAGATATCACCTTGTCACTTCTCAGATTCTTATTATAAAGATTATTACAGTATTTCAGGCTTATAGGTGCGTAGACATAAAAAATTTAGCATCAGATTCTTGTATGGTCTTTCTCTTAAGAAGTAAAAAGATTAATTACTGTTTGCTCAGGAGGGAGGCTGAGACCACTTAATTCACCCAGGTGTCTTCTTCTTTGGGCCTTGTAAAGAGGACACAATAAGACTACATGTTTCGAGTCGTCAGGTGTCATAGTCCTGCATTTACAAAAAGGGGAAGTACCAGCCGTTCTTTTTTGTCTATAGAGAATGTACTGGGCGTTATAAACTTCAGTGGTGAATCTAGTGTAGATCCTTCTCATCTTGGGGCAAGTCAAATGCACCAGATGGGGCTCAAATCCCCAGTTTATTTTCAATAATTTATATCATGAATGTAATTTTAGTGACGATAACTCAGAAAATGTTATTTATATCTGTGTCACTAAGCCTTATTTTAACTTCTAATCTAATCTCCTCCCAGGGTCTGAGGTAGATGGTACATAATAGATGTCCCAGGTCAAGAGGCATTATTGTTTCCCTAATTAACCGAACATATTGGTGTTCAAATCCCAGTGTAGCTAACTTAATTTCTTCCTCCATGCACATTCTGGGATAACGAGATTCTGGGAGTAGAAGTGTTTTAAGTAAAAACAAAATGTGTCTCTCTTTAATTAGGGACAGTAAAGATTGTTGACCTAGTTTCAGTTTTAAAATACAGTTGGGGTACCTTGTGACAACATTAAAATATATCTATATAATTTATTGAGTATAATCTCCAAGGATTTTATGTTAGTAGAGCCCCAAACTTCAGAAGCGTAGATTACACTGCCTCTTATTTTAACATTAATAACCCTTAATACTCCTTTGACCGAAGATTTACTCATCTTAGAATTAAATATTTTAATTGCATTGACTGCAGTAGACATTTTATTTTGAACTAAATCCAGGTGTGTCATCCATGTGAATTGTGCTTAAATCTCACCCGGAGGTAGTCCGATTCGTTTACCACGTCTATCTTTTCCCCATTGATTTAAATACTGGGGTATTCCTGAGCTTATTTCCAAAGATTACTATATTTGTTTTGCTTAAGTTGATTTTTAGTTTTCTCTGTTTACATAGTGACGCAAAGTGGCTTAATTTCCTTTTAAGGCCCAAGGCAGAAGTTAAAAGGAGCACTAAATCATCGGCATATGCCAAAGTATCTATTCTATGTTCATTTGTTTTTGGAGCTTGAAAATCAGGTTCCTTTAGTTGAACTAATATGTTATTAATGTATGTGTTAATGAGAGTAGGGGCCAAAAGGCATCCCTGCCTAACCCCAACATTAGTGTTAAAGGATTCTGTAAGTTGCCCATGTTGATTATATTATATTCTTGGCCAGGTACCTTTGTGTAGTCTTAATATTTCCAAAAGTGTCCTAAGCTTAAATCTTCCACGGTTTCCCACAGAATCTTTCTACCAATGCTGCCAAAAGCAGCTGTAAAATCAACAAAGCAGCGAAATAGTCTGCTTTTCCGTGTTTTGATATATTTCCAAATTAAGTGTTGAAGCACATAACAGTGTTGTATTGTGGATCTGTGCTTTCTAAAACAATTCTGTGCCTCATGTAGTACCAAGTGCTCTTCCAGCCAATCCACTAATCTGTCTAAAATTATTTTGGAACTTTTCTTTTGTGAAACGTCTATCGGGCTGATGGACCTATACATCTTTGTGTCATTAGGGTTCTCCTCTTTGTAAATAGGGAATATAATGCTGCCCAACCAGCTTAAGGGAAAGTCTAGGGGCTGGACAAAGGCATTGAATAATCTAAACAATAGAGGAATCCACCATTCTGGAAATGATTTAAACACATTGCCGATGATCTTGTTAGGACCAGGGGCCTTATTGGACTTAAGAGAACTAAGAGCCAGGCCAATTTCATATTCTGTGATCAAGATAGGCCTTGGGTATCTTGTTCCAATCACAAGACGGGCTCTATGTACCATTCTCTCTTCATCTACTGAAAAATACAAGTTTGAAAAAGAAGTCCAAATTTGAGGGGTAATAGTAGATTCTGTCTTTAGCTGGTATTTATTGAACCACTGAGCAACTCATTTCCAAAAAAGCCTATTGTCTTTATTAAATGTTGTTTTACTCAGTTTTTCCCATAAGTCGAGGGAATATTTAAAACGTTCCTCCTTTAGGACTTTTTTATATTTCTCCTTTTTCAGAGTTAAATTATCCATTTTATTTTGTTTCCCCTTCTGCCTATGTTGTCTAAGAATCTTGGTAAAATATGTTTTAGCATTTCTGCATTTCTGAGTAAACCAAGATTTCTGAGCAGTAATTGGTATGTTCAATATTTTGCTAGTTGTACAAAGTGGTCTCAAAATAGTACATATAATATTCCAATTTTGTAATGCATTGAACACCTCATCTTTAGCCAGGATTTGATTGAAAATCCTATTTAGTTCCCCTATATTCAGGATCTCCCTAATTTGAGCACTATGGATGGGTTCCCATTTTATCCTTCTTTCATTTATAATTTTGAACTCTTTATTTATGTTAGTTTCAGAATGGAAAGAGCTGGAGAGAATGTTTTGGATAGTTAGAATTATAGAGGGATATGCAGATTCTGAACGTTCACTTATTTGTAAGTTTTGAATCAATTTTATAGCTTCTAGATTGGCCCAGATTAAATCCAGAATAGAAGAACCATGAGGTCCTAGGAATGTAAATTTTGCTGGGCTGTCTCCCTTAGTTCTTCCGTTTAACACACAAAAGTTCCTGCTAACAAGACTTGTAAAAAGTTCTTTCCCTCGTATGTTAGATTTATTTTCCAAAGTGTCCCTTTTGGATGTAATTGTGGGGTTGATAGAAGGAAGATAGGAAATGCAACAGGAAAATTCTTTTTCCTGCACCTTGGAGGTTATCCTAGCATTGAAATCACCCAAAATGAATATGAGAGTATTTCCTTCAGATTCTGATAGGTCATATAAGTCCTGCATTAATTGAATTAGATACGTATTGAGAGTACCTAGTCTACTGATTCTTGGGGGGAAGTAAACATTGCATATTATGATTTTGTGAGTCCCATCTGTAAGTGATAACTGTATATTCTCATTTATGGTGGGGTACTGTGAAGTTGTTAAGTTTAGTTTGGTTTTGATGTATATTGATAGTCCACCTTTAAATCTTCCGTATTTTATGTCCCTAATAGCTGGAACAGCATGGCTTGTGTAACCAGCAATTCTGGGAACCATAGAATCAGTGCACCAGGTTTCTTGGAGAGCTACGACCGCAGATGTTTCTGAAAGCTCTCTTACCTCAGGGTCTACCAATTTAAGGTGTAACCCTCTATATTCCATGAAATGATTTTAAGATTTTTAAACTTTTCACATTTGATTACTGTGTTGTGTTTTGGGCTGAAGTATTCAAGCAGTCAATCTGAATCTAGATTTGTTAAAGGGGCATAGTTGTTTGTATCAATCAACTTCTCCAGATCGATTAAAGGAGCTTCTTCCTCTGATTTCTGATTTTTATTTGAGGCCTCAGTTGTTTCCCAGGTAATATGCTGTCCTAATTCCTGAGGATATACAATCTGTATTCCCAAATTGTCTAATTTGGTGGCCATGGACAGCATAGATTTTGCCATTGCAGGTCTCTTAAAGATAAAATAATTTGTGAGGATAAGGGAACCTCTCTGTAGATTTTTAATGGACTATATGGAGTTTCTTGTTATTTTCAAACCAAGAGATCTCCAAAAAAGGAGAGAAGCTCATCTCTTATATACCTGTATGAATTTAGTTTTGAGGTTACCCATCCAAAAATACTAATGGTTCTGCATAGCCATTCTTTCTGCTGTTGATCTTTATAAGAGTTAATAGCCCCTGTTATTTTGTCTAATTCTTCTCTCTGTTTTTCTTGATCTTTAACTTGGCTTTGATTGTGTGTGAATGGTTTCTCAAGTTCAATAAGGTTCTCATTGTTTCCTGTGTTGGATACTTTAGGAACCAGAATGGGGGGATAAACTTCTATTCCCCTAATTTTTAACGCGGGGTGCTTAAACATTATACTTTTGGCAGTGTCTTCCAGTTGACAATACAGAAGTACAGTATCAGCAAAATTTTGATTAAGTGCTCTCATTATAATGATTTCATCTTTAGCAATGGTGATTTGGAAAACAGATAACACCCATTTAGAAAGATTCTCTTGAATTTCTTTCTCTAAAGCAGAAATGCCCTTTATTTCAACCAAAAATTCTACATCTTTATTACTTGAGGGAGAATTCCAAAAGCTTTTAGGAACAGGATTTCTCTTATTTGTATGAGGAATATCATTGGGCTCATTCTGGATCATGGGTGAAGAGTCTGTGGTCTCAGCCTCCCTCCTTTCTCCATTCAAAGTATCTTGAATCAAAATGTGTGCAGTTGCCATTTTATTACTTGAAGTTGGAGTTGTATGTTTAAAACCTTCCCTTAGTTTTTCCTTTTCCTTCTCCTGGTATACCACACTGTCAGCGACATTTAAACAGTGAGGTCCCCTACAGCGACAACAGCGCCACGTCGCTGTAGAGAACCTGCTGGAACCCGCACTGTCTATTAAGGCCCTGCACCCCTATAATCTGCTCTGACATGGAGTTGACAATCCAGTTGGGGTGTGTGGAGCGCAGCCCCCCACTTGGGGGGGTTTGGGGTGTGAAGCCCCCTGAAGAAAACATTTGTTTTAATACAAAACTGGTAGCTGACTACAAAATGGGGTAAACCTGCTGGTTTCACTGTCTGGTCATTCGACAAACATTTTGTTGATGACCAGTGGTGGATCCCCTTCTCCTGACTACCTTCTGCACTTTCCTGTGGATGGCTGCTTTCCTCTGGAACTTGGAATAGCATGACTTGCTTTGTGTCTTTTTTTTCTTTGTTAGTTATTTGTTTGTTAATCTTCTTAACTTTTTAATTTAAATTTGGTTTTAAGTTACCCTTCTGATTATCTGTAATAGAAGTTTCTGGACGTTGTAAGTAGCATACACAGGTTTTATTTTTATCAAAGGGAGAAAGAAGCTTCTCCTGAATCCCCCTATTAATTTTTCTGTCTAAGGGGGATTCAACCTGGGTTGAGTCTGGATTCAGTTTTGATCTATCTTTATTAAGTCTTTCCAGCAACACCCAATTGTGGAAAACATCTGTTCTTAAGTTAGAGAGCTCATCTTTCAAAACAGCTATGTCTTCTAAAATTGCAATGTCTGCGTAATACTTATTTTTTTTTCTAGCATTTGTTTTGAGAGAGAAACTAGCAGTGAAAACCCCTTCATTCCTAAAATATTCTTTATCATACTCGATTATTCCTTCATCAGGAGATTTATTCACATTCTCCGAATGATAACTATAATGTATCCTTTCATCTGGTGATTTTAGTCATATTTTCCACAGGTTTGCTATGGGGTACTTTGTTTAACTTTTGTAGTTCTTCTCTGTGGGTTGTATTTATTCTTTTCAGTCCATCTATAGTCATGTTAATCTCCTGAATTATACTTTCAAGTTCAAGTCTCTCATTATTGGTTTTATTCAGTGCTGGGGAGTGAAGAGATATATTTCTCTCCCCAGATTTTGAATTCATCTGCTAGTTCTGAATGATAGCTGATTTAAGGATAGGAAAGTTATCCTGATATGTGTGGTCAAAGTAGGGATCTGGGGAGAAGACTGCATCAGAGTAATCTGTGGTGTCTATCTCACCCTGTAAATGGTGGGTTGATTCCCAATCATAGCGGTCATGACAGATATCATCAGAAATCACCTGAACTTCCTCTGTTGTATTGGGGGCATACTTAGAGCCATGCTTGGGATCTCTGGGATCAACCTGTTTTCCATTTTCACATATTTGAGTTTGATCATACCTTTGTGCCTGATTAGGGGTAGAAAGATATTTTGGGTCTTTTTTTAAATCCACCCATAGTTCAGTAATTTTTAGCTGTCTAATCTCCTTAGATCATTCTAGTTTCTTTAGCATAGGAGAATCATTCCCATTCCCATTCTCAGTTGTTGTTCCAACAGTTTCTGATATCCTTTTATTATTTTTACTTTGAATATGTTTGCTTTTACTTTGCTTCTTTCTCTGGTTTCCCTGAATATAACTTGTATTTTTAGTTATTCTATCAGTTTGCGCCATTTGCACATCAGACATATCGGATATAATAATTGCTTGTTCCAGCTCTGCTGTGCCTAAAGTAGGGCTTTCCTAGAGAAATTTCCCTTTCCCGCTTCTAGTTTATACCATGTTTAGACCAGCTGGATATAATATGTAGAAGTGAGTACTCCAAGAGGCATAATGTGTTAGGACATATGCAGAATACATACAAATATGTACGAAAAATACCTAAGGAGTGCTTACGTGAGGTGGTTTAACCTAGTGGTAATCAGTTCCAGCGGTGGTATTGAGTGGAACGGTAGTACAAAGGAAAATACAAAATAAGATAAAAGCAGTGTGTGGACAAAGCATATGATTGATGTAGTTTGTTTATGTATTAAAAAAAGAAAGCAGACTTCTAAATTGGAGAATATCAACTGTCTGAAGATTAAATAAATATAAGCATTAGGGGAAGTTTCTCCATTCAATGCATTATTAAACAGGACAGTTTAACAATAGTATAACCAAAACAAGAGCTACAACTTTTCCCAGAGCACCAATAAATATAAAGTGCTTATAACTGTGCAATATTAGCAGTACAATTAGAGCTAAAAAATCCAATATTAGCTAATTTCTTGATACAATTGACAAAACGAAGTAAAGGATATCAGATCCTGAACAGCTAATATTACTCTCAGCGACTTCTCAGTACTGTAGATATCATGTACGCTCCATGTTCCAAGGAAGATTCATATAACAATAAGCTAAAATAGAGTACCTGGCTATAATTAGACTCCGTGTGTAATGGGAAAGCCACGTGAGGTAACTCTGCATGCAGTTTAAAAGTACTGTGAAATACTACACTAAAGTTTAGTTTTTGTTGACTGGGTAAGTGCACTAGACAAATTCTGCCTATTTTTAGGCATAACCCGGGGGAGGGGGATACAGATGAATGCCAACTGACTTTGAACCAGATTAAGCTGTTGGTGGTATTTTAGTGAATCTGGGGAAATTTGGCCAGGGCACCATGGAAATTACCCTACTCTGACAGTAGGGGCCCATGCTGGTGTTGTTCGTTTCATTCTGACTTTGACGGAGCATGGAGCTGGACGTGCAGTGGGTCGGGAAGTGGGAAGCTCCTCCACAGATTTCTGCACAGGCTTCCAGTATGCTGACTGCTTCAGGCTGTGGTATTCCTGCTGACAGAACCGAGGGAGTGGAGATCGTGAACACTACCGATTTATGGCCAACTTCCGAATTGGTTTCGCAGTCCCCTGAGGTAGACGAATTTCTTATGGCATTGCCTGATATTGAACTGGGATACCATCAGAAAACATCTGTTCTTGCGAAGCCTTTGGATCTTGCTCCACATGCGTCTTCTATGGCACCTCCTTTACTTCGGGATTGCTTACCTGCTGCTGGCGGGAGTTGTCAGGCTACATCCAGAATATGCCTGCCGCCCTGATAACTGCTGCTACGGTGCTGACCACTCCTGTATTCGTGCGGTCTACTGATATGACTTAGATGTCGGCTACAGTGTTTTCTTTTGCTGCAAACTCTTCTGCTGACCGCATTTTCAGAAGGCTGTTATTAAGCAGTCATGGGCTGATCATTCTGCTCCTATGGAACCTTGGTCCGTTGATAGCTCGCTTAAAGCAATGGGTTGGGTGCTGTCTCCTACGACAGGACAGTGGACTTCAGGCTTTGCCCCTATTCGTGTTCCTGGACTTACTCAACCTGCTGTGAGTACTACATTACTGGCCCCTGTCAGCCCTGTGCCTCTGGTAGTCGTGCACACTACTACTGTGCCAAGGTCGCCTTCTGGGCCCCTACTTGATTTTTCTCTACCTCTGACCTGCATTTGACTCAGCACCCTGTCTTACATCTTCCCCAGCCTGACCCTGTCCCTGTTTCTACTTTGCTGACCCCTCGGCCTAGGCCTACTGCTTTTCCTGCTTCTCCTGACCTTCTTCATTCCCCTGTCCCTGCTGAGAACTTCCCTGATCACCCTGGGTGTGATCCAGAAGGGGGAGATCATGGCCACCATCCTTCTAAAACTTATGCTTCTTTCTTTCAGAAGAAGGTTTTTCCTGCCAAACTACATAATGCTGTGCACCTCCTCTATAAAGGTGGTCTGGATTTGTTTCCGGACAGGGCATATGTGGGAAAAATATTACATAGAAATATAGAATTTGACGGCAGATAAGGACCGCTTGGCCCACCCAGTCTGCCCATTTCCCTACCTACTGGATAAGCTGCAGATCCTAGTTAACCAGCAGCCTACTTCTTACCCCAACCCCCCAGAATTGCCTTATGACTGTCCCATGCATGCTTGAATTCCACCACTGATTTTGACTTCACAACCTCCTCGAAGGCCGCTCCATGCATCCACAACCTCTCTGTGAAAAATACTTTAAATTACCTCTGAGCCGCCTCTATCCTCAAATTGTGCCCCCTTGTTCTTGCACACCTCTTTTTTTGAAAGATGCTACCCTCTTGGACTTTGTTGATTCCCTTGAGGTACTTGAAAGTTTCTATCATGTCCTCCCTCTCCCTCCTTTCCTCGAGGCTATACATATTAAGCTCCTTAAGTCTCTCTTCATATGTCTTCCGGTGCAGACCCTGTTGTTGTTGGGTTCTTTAAAATTTCATGTTGCTGAACTTTATGCCCTTATTCATGTTTCAGGGGAGGACGTATTTGATGTCAGTTTCAACCTGCACTCTGGCCTTGAGAAATTCTGGGCTCGCTATCACCAGGTTAAGAATACTCCGTTGTGGACTCCTTTCGAGGTTATTCCTTTAACTAAACCCACTCAGAAGCTTGTTACTGTGCTTTTTTGTAATGAGGGAGTCAGCATCACTGATTTATTGTATTGGTTAAAACAAAAATGTACTGTTCTGGGACACCCTGAGGCTATTTTTGATGCTGAGGGGATTTGGACTCGGGGATGGAAGTTTCAGGTCTCCCTGACACTTGTTGATGATGAAATTCAGCATTTACCTAATTCTTTTTTTATTGGTGGGGACAGAGGGGTTTTGTGTTATCCTGGACAACCTAAGACGTGTTATAAATGTGGCTGTCCAGGACATATTAGTGCTGCCCGGGATAAGATTCGGTGTCTGCTCTGTGGTTTACTTGGTCACACTAGCGCTCAATGTACCCAAACTGCTCCTTGTAACCTTTGCAGGGCAGGAGGTCATGTTTTTAGTGACTGTCCCGAAGCTGCCCATAGGAAGGAGGGATCTAGTGACCTGGACGAGCAGAGATTGTTGATTGCTATTGCACAGCAGGATTTTACCCAAGTAGCTCATCCTTCTGATCCTGAGGTGCCCTTTCCTGTACCCCCTGATTCTGCCCCCCCCTCCTCTTGCTGAGGAGGGGTGGTTGATTCTGCTAATACTCTCCGTGCTGATGAGTACCTTTCGGCTCTTATGCAGGTTGACCCTGTTTGTCCCACTCCTGACCCTAGTACTGTGTCGATGCCTCCTCCACCTCCCCCTGTGGTAGTTCAGAAGCTTGGGAAGCGGGTTTCTTGGCACCGACAGGCTTGGAAACCACCCGCTTCTGAAGTTCAGAAGGTCTCTAAAACCGTCCTTTCCAATAAACTCAGTCCGTTGCAAGATTTGGAGATCGGGCAGGGGCCTGACTCTGAAACCTCCTCTGGTGATCCTGGTCATTTAGAGATTGCTTCTGATTCTGATATTAGTGAAGGGGACGACATGCATGTCATTGGGAAGACACGACATAGGGCTGCCCCAAAGTGTAAGCCTGACATTCCTGGAAAACATGTTAAGAAGAAATAAGGGTCTGTTGCTATTATTGTGATGTCACAACTTGCGTTACTCACTGTTAATGTCAATAGTATTAAGAATGGGCTTTGGAGGGGGCTTGTGTTTACTCATTTTTGAGATATTGCTGCTGATGTTATTTTTCTTCAGGATACCAGATTGCATACTGTTTCCGGGGTTACACGGGCCTCTAATGAATGGTTTCATGGAGCGTCTTACTGGCCGATGGGTTTGGATCGCTGTGTAGGGGTTGGGATTTTATTTATGGTCCCAGTTCAGGTTTTGAAGCTCCTAGACTTGTTCCCTGGGTGAGTTTTGTTGCTGGATGTTATTATCAACTCTAGATATTACAAACTGATTAATATTCACGCTCCACAATCTAAGGCTGAGTGCATTGATTTATTTACTACTTCCGCTCTTACTTGTACTCTACACGTCTGGTCATTTTTGGTGGTGATTTTAATTGTGGGTTGTCACTTCAGGATAGGGGTAGTGCTGTGCACACAACTAAAGTGTTTTGTGATGTCTTTTTTAACTTCTATGATTCGTTTAGCCTCTTTGATTGATGCTTGTACTGCTAAACATGGTAAGGGGCTCCCTACTTTTCAGTGTGGCAAACATGCCACTCGTATTGATTTTGTTTTTGTTAATAGATTTGTTTATTTACATCAGGTTTGGGTTACTTCTGTAGGGTATTCTGATCACAAGGAATTAGGTGTGGTCTTAGGATCTCCTCCTGCACTTTTTGGTCCTGGGCTTTGCCATTTTAATACACTTCTTTTGCAGACAGACTCTATTTCTCATCAAATTTTGTTTTTAGTTGGTGGTAAGACGTTGTTTGACCTTTTTGATAATGCATTGTTGTGGTGGGATTGTTTGAAGTCGGATTTGAGTGCTTTATTGATTTCTTTGAGTAAATTGGTTCGGGATTTAGATAAAATCTGATATCTCTCCCTTCATTCTTGGTTACATAGGGTGATGAGTTTGGCACACACCACAGCTCATGATTATTCCTGCCAGATAGACAGTATTCGGAATGATATGAAGGACTTTCATTCCAAGCAACTTGCCTCCTTAATGATGCAACAAGCTTTTGGGACACAGGGCAAGTTGGCCATGCTTTGTCCCTTTCTCAGTTGTGCTTCAAGGGTTAAGCGTAAGCATATGACTGAGGTTTGGGACTCTAATAAAGGGACGCAATCTACTCCACAAGGTGTTTTACTTGCTGTATCTATTTACGTAGTCAGCTTAGTGCATATTCTGGTGATATGGGGCTGTTTTCATCCTTGCAATCTCTGATTTCTCTCCCTGATTTTCCTATTTCCCTTTCTAGAGAACTTACCCAGGATTTACAGGTTGAAGAGGTTACACAGGTTATCATGGCACTCAATAAAGGGCGCTCTCTGGGGAAGGATGGTATCCCGGGTGAGGTTTATCAACTTTTGTGTCCGATGATTGCTACTGAATTGCCTGCTATGTACAATTACGTATTACATTCTGGGACTTTCCTCTTGCTATGACTACTGGTGCTGTTACATTTCTTTACAAAAAGGGGGAGCGTAAAGAGCTGGATGATTGGAGGCCCAGTTGTCTGCTGAATGTTGATTTTAATGAAAGTCTTACATAATCGCCTGGTGCATGTGGCTTCTTTTGTTATCTTGCCTGCCCAAACGTGTAGTATTCCGGGTAGGACTGTTACTGACCATTTGTTGCTTCTACGTGAGATTTTTGAATCTGGGAGACTTTGTGCTTCTCAGGGTTTTCTACTTACTTTGGATCAATATAAGGCCTTTGACTCGGTTAGCCATGCCTTTTTATGGCATGTTTTAGCAATGTATGGTGTACCCCTGCAATTTATAGCTTGGATCCGCTCCACTTACCGGACTGCGGTTGTTCAGCCTTTGGTTAATGGTTATTTGGGCCCAATGCCTCCTGTTCATATAGGAGTTCAACAGGGTTGTCCCCTTAGCCCTCTTTTGTATGTCTTTTCTATTGATTTATTGCTCCGGGTTTTAAATGATGTCCGATTTTTTTTTTTACTCACTTGGTTTTGCACTCTGTCCATCTTCCTTTTACTGCGCTTGCTTATGCTGATGATTCATGTGTTATTGTTCGTGGTGTTCGAGATGTTACACGTGTTGTTGAATTTTGTTCTCTTTATGGGTCAGCCTCTGGTGTACAGCTTAATACTCATAAATGTTCAGGTGTGTTGTTGGATCCTTCGGCTGTCCCAGTCCCTGTTACCCCACCTACCTTGGAGGGCATTTCCCTTGTTCAGGGATCCGTCCATATTTTGGGGATAACTTTTGGGGGAGATAGACAAGATTTGCAAAATTGGGATATTTGTCTTCAGAGGGGATCTACTCTTGTGGATCGCTGGAACACTGTTTCCATGGGTAAGCTGAAGTGAGTTTTTATGGTAAAAACTTTTTTGATTCCTCTTTTTTTGTATGTTGAATCAATTTTTCCCCCTCCCAAGGAAAGGGAGGCTTTGATTTTTGGTTTATTTTTTCGTGCCATCTGGGACAGTAGGTTGAATCCTATTAAACAGAATATCCTGTATTTACCTGTTAAAGAAGGTGGCCTAGGGATGGTTCATCCTATTTTATTTTCCTTTTTTCAGTTTTTACATGTCAATCTGTGGCCTCTTTGCTTACAACACCATTATGGATGGCTTTCTTTATTCATGGGTAAGGTCTGTAGTTGGTACACTGGTTGGAAGGCGCATTCTCAGAAAAGTTATAAATCAGTTCCTTTTGCCCCTCCATATTTACGTGAGGTCTTTGTTCAACTTCATAGGTGGCATATTACTGATGAGGCTGTTATTTTGTCCAGCAAAAAGCAACTGTATTGGCAAGTTCTGGCCACTCATTTTACTGAGGCTACAACCTTTCCCACTTGTCCGGTGGGATATGTGTCGACAGTGCTTCAGTTGCTTGCTGATAAACCGATTCCTGTAAAGTATCATGATGTTTTGTGGCTTTGTTGGCATGCCAGATTGAAATGTTAAAGCTAATCAAAAGCACAAGAAGGTCGGGGAAAGAAATTGTGCTAGGCCTCAGTGTGATGCTGTTCTAGAGACTATCCCTCAATTGTTTTTTGACTGCTCTTATATACAGGCCTTTTGGACTTATTTGGCTACTGTCTGGCGTATGCCTGTTCTCCAATTTGTTTCTTATGATGAATTGATCTATGGTGTCTATGGCTCCTCTTGGAGGGCCTGGCACCATAGTACTTTGAACTTATTTTTTGCTGAAGCTAAATGGACTATGTGGAACGCTCGCTGCTTATTTACTTTGCAACAGAAAGATGTTCCTTATGCTGCCCTTGCTACTGCTATTTTGAAGGCCTTGCATGCTGTTTATTATGCAGAAAAATAGTCTCAAACTACTCATTATATGTCCACTCTTTGGCACAACTTGTTATGGATTACTGATTCTGATGCTCCTGTTACTTGAATGTTTTTTGTTGTGCTTTGTATTTATTTTTTTCTGCTGTTTTCATTTGTTTGTTCTGTACTTTTGTGCTTTTCCTTTTTGAGTTTCAATAAACACAATATTCCCCTACTCTTTTGATGGGGGGGGGGTTGGTTATGCTTGGTGCTTGTATGATGCAATGCTTTTTTCAGTTTTTGTTGATTTTCCTTATTATGAGTTGTATGATGTAATACCGTTTTGTATTATTATTTGTTTAAATAAAAAATTCCCCTACTCTTTTTGAGAAGTGCCATGGGATCTTTAACAGCCACCTGAACTACCACCGGGACAGGTAGATGGGACCTCGGTTTAACGTTTCATCTGAAAGACGGCACCTCAGGAGTGCAGCACCCCCCTCATGCTGCACTACAGTGTCAGTATTGGGATATTAACCCAAGTGCCTGGTGTGGGGCTAGAACCCACTGCCTTCTGATCTCCCGGCCTCAGAGGCGAGTGGGCTACCTGCTGAGTCACTGACACTACTAATACTTAACACAGCAAACCAAGGACAGGCAAATTGTTACAATGAGTTGAACTAAAATGGCTGAAAGGTTCGCTAATACTGTGTAACCTTTCACAAACGACACTATTACAAAGTTGGAGAGTCACTCTGTTACTAATGTGTAGCAAAAGAAACAAGGCGGCCAAGCAACCAGAACCATTTGGTTCAAATCAGTATTCAAGTCAGCATAAGTAGTAAAAACAGTATAAAGTAAATGTCAGTAAAATTTAAATATTTGGGTTACCAACATGCCACAAATTCAACATCTGCTGAGAAATTCAAGGCCCTCAGAACTTTGAAAGCCGAGCTAGGAGGTTGGAGTATGTTATGATATTGTCTTTACCTTTCTCTGCTTTTCTCTGCTGGTGTGTTGTGTGCAGTTTTACCATGAGGTTCAACAACGGGAGAGTGTAGCTGGTTGCTGGTAGAAGCCACCCTCTCGAGTGGGGGTTTGAGCTTTCGGGCCTCTGGCGTCTGGCGTCTTTGGGACAGTATTGAGGCTTTGCCTTAGTTTTACTCCACTAGTTTAATCCTTTTGTTATTCCGAGTCGCTTTGCTCTGTTTCAGCTACTCAGCCACTCTAGCTGCTCCTCTACTACGATACTCCGTTACATGGAGTCTCCACAGGACATTGAGCGCTGCTGTCCTCTTAGGCTGGCATCTCAGGTTTGAACCTTCCTGAAGGGTTACTCTACTCTTCTAGCATCCAGCTTCCATCACAGACTTTCCTCCTGCAAGGGGAGCAGAGAACACCTGAAAACAGAAGCCCATCCAGGGCAGAGCATAAGTTGTACTGGTGAGATCCGCTGAAGTCAAAATAACGGTGGCATACCTTTTATAAGTAAAAATAGAGCTTTTCAGCAGATCCTGCTCCCTGAACTCTCTCCACAGTTCAGCAATGTGCAGCTCTGTCTCTGGAAATTGTGTGTCTCCCCACTCACTGCAACCTCACTCGGGGTATCCCTTGGTCTGAATTCCACCAGAACCTCTATTCACATACAGTACAATACAATACACCTTACCAGCATGTCAGTGTGGCTCAATTGGTAGCACATCCGCCTCTAGACCAGAAGGTTGTGGGTTCTCGTCCCACACCAGGATAAGACTCGCACCCAAAAACGTTGGCACCCACGTGCAGTATTGTGGGGTGCAGCACTGCTGGGGTGTGCTGTCCTTTGGATGAGATGTTAAAGCAAGGTCCCGTCTATCCATCCTGGTGCTGTCCTGGTGGGTGTCCAGGTGGAAGTGAAAGAACCCAGGGCATTCTTTGCAAAGAGTAGGGGACATTCCTGGTGTCCTGGCCAACATTCCCCTTCCCATAAAACCAGTTCATGCAATTGTCCAGGCTGTGTGTGGGTGAAGATGTGCAGTATGGCCACCACTACACATTCAGTCACTTCACCACCAGTCTAGCATTGCTTGTAAAGTGCTTTGGGATACACTGTGAAAAGCACTATATAAATGCTGATTCTTCTTCTACCAAAGATCAAATGACCCACCCCTTCTGTGCTTAAGATATGGAACTCTAGCCTGCTGCTTCCGGACATGGATCACAGACTTGCCAATTTACCCCTGGATATCTATTCCTGAAATGACTCCATCACAGAAAGCATGAAGTATATACAATGAATATTTATTACTGCAAGATATTTACATATTTTACAGGATAATACACCTTAAAGACTATGTGGAATACAGTATTTCTACAGAGATAAAAAATACACTTTTTGAAAAAATAGAGTACACAGAATAAGGAGGGTTTGACCCATGACAGGGTATGGGTTTACTGAGCATTAATCCATGCCTGGGATGGTTGGAATCACAAGCCGAAGCTGAATGATTTCAACCACCCAGGCGTGGATTAATGCTCAGTAAACCCATACCCTGGAGTGGGTTAATCCTCTTATAACATGGACAATGTCTTGTTAGAGTTTTACCTAAAGAAACAGTGATATAAAGCCATGTGAACATGCAACTGTGGGAATATCAAACATTAATCCATGGTCAGGTGACCTGTTTGGATGAATCAGATGACAGTATTTTAGGAACCCATGTTAGAATCTAATTCAAAATTATCTAAATACTGGCCAGAGTAGAATATGCTTGCCCCCAACAGGGAACTTGATGAGTTATGGCAGACTCAAACCTGTGATGTTGGTAGTTTGAAATTCCAAAATATAACTGATGCTAAGAACAACCTCACACATAGATGTCTTTGTCTGGCTGTCCCACTACACCCTCATCATCATACATGCCTCTCTGACATCACATCCTAGAGCAGTCCTTTGAACCTTTGGGACCACCCTTTTTCAGAACAAGTCAAAAGTGGTTTTGTTATTTTTGAACTTGGTTTTGTGGATTGCAGCCTGGGTCCTTTCATTTCCAGTTTGGCTTAATCAGCAGGGTACCGTCTCGTTCTGCTCTGGCCCTGTTTACCTTCAAAACATGTATTTTTGTTATGAAAGGGAAGCAGCCCTTTGAAGTTTAACCCCAAAACAAAAACCTTTTATATGGCAGGAACTAGATTGCCTAACAAGCGCTCCTCCTTTTAGCTTAATGTCCCTAGGCTTGAGCTGTAGTGGAATGTAATTTTCAAGCAAAATTCATTGCAAGTTGTTGCATCCCTATACCTTGGAAAAATGGGAAAAATGCATCTTTTAGTGACACTAAATGATGTTTTTTCATGTTTGCAGCTTTGCCCTACCTGCTATGCCCCACTTTTCCCTTTGTTTTAATAATTCCTTAATTCTTCTAAGCACCTCCCTTCCTTTACTGGACTACAGGTTATTGCCCAGAAAATCCATCTGCATTGCCATGCTGTGACCCACTGTGGTGCAAGATGTCCATGTTACAGGTCTGCAGCACCAGATTTCATCTTAACATCTTGGGATTTTGCCCACTGATGTTATGGAGTCATGTGAAGGGTTATGGTCAGAGACCAGAGTGACTGCCCTCCCATACAAATATGGTTGCAGCTTCTGCAGAGTCCAGACAATACGCAGACACTCTTTCTTAATTGAGGCATAGACCTTCTCTCTGGGCAGGAGCTTCCTGCTCAGGTACACAACTGGGTGCCCCTCCCCCATGTGTGTGACCTGATGCAGAACCACACCCAGCACATGATCAGATGCATCCATGTGCACAATGAACTTCAGAGAATCATCAGGGCTCACTAGCGCAGGTGCCCAATGCAATGCCGCCTTCAACTGGTGGAATGCTGTTTCACAGTGATCTGTCCACTGAACTTTTTCTGGCATTTTCTTCCTTTAAAGATTCAACAGGGGTTTTGCCATGATACTGAAATTTGGCACAAACATTCGATAGAACATCCCTAGGAAGGCCTGGACTTTCCTCTTTGTTGTTTTTTGGCCTATCCCTGTATGGCCTCAATTTTTACTGGCTTAAGCTGGATGTACCCACTCTCTACTCCGTGCCCAAGGTATGTCACCTCTGCTATCCCTGTTTGGCACTTCTCTACCTTGACTGTCAACCCAGCAACCTTTATCTGGCAGAGCACCTTGGTCATGTGGCTGATGTGATTTTCCTATGTTTGGCTGTATGTGGCGATGTCCATGTGTGTCAAAGCAAAGTCTCCTTCCCTAGACAGAATGTGATTCATCTCGAAAGGCATACTCAAACTTGAATAGGCCAAATGGAGTGGTGAAGGCTGCCCTCTCTCTGTCTTTAGGAGTCAGGGGTTGCTGTGCTAATAGCCCTTTGTCAGGTCCATGGTAGTCAGGTACATGGCTTCCCCTAGCCTCTCTAGGACCATAGAAACATAGAATTTGATGGCAGATAAGGACCGCTTGGCCCACCCAGTCTGCCCATTTCCCTACCTACTGATAAGCTGCAGATCCTAGTTAACCAGCAGCCTACTTCTTCTTACCCCACACCTAGAATTGCCTTATGACTGTCCCATGCATGCTTGAGATTTCCACCACTGATTTTGACTCACAACCTCCTCCGAAGGCCGCTCCATGCATCCACAACCTCTCTGTGAAAAATACTTCCTTAAATTACCTCTGAGCCACCCCTCTATCTTCAAATTGTGCCTCTTGTTCTTGCACACCTCTTTTTTTGAAAGATGCTACCCTCTTGGACTTTGTTGATTCCCTTGAGGTACTTGAAAGTTTCTATCATGTCCCCCCTCGCCCTCCTTTCCTCGAGGCTATACATATTAAGCTCCTTAAGTCTCTCTTCATATGTCTTCCGGTGCAGACCCTGCACCATTTTAGTTGCCCTCCTCTGGACAGCTTCCATCCTGTCTATGTCTTTGTGGAGATTGGGTCTCCAGAACTGCACACAGTACTCCAGATGGGGTCTCACCAGCTGTCTGTACAGAGGATAATAACTTCCTGTTTTCTACTGGTGATGCCTCTCCTATGCATCCCAGTAACCCCCAGCCCCTCCTTGCTGCCCTCTCACATTGCTTGCCCACCTTTAGGTCATCTGATATGACTACCCCCGGTCCCTTTCCATTTTTGTTGTTGTTAGTATCTCACCCCCCATTGTGTACTCTTCCCCTGGGTTTTTGTTTCCCAGGTGCATTACCTTGCACTTCTTAGCATTGAATCTAAGCTGCCATACATTTGACCATTCCTCTAACCTTGCCAAGTCCCTTCTCATCCTTTCCACCCCACCCTGCTTCCATCAACTCTGTTGCAGATCTTAGTGTCATCTGCAAAGAGACATACTTTTCCTTCCAGTCCTTCCGCAATGTCGCTTATAAAGACATTGAAGAGAACCGTCCTAATACTGAACCCTCAAGTGTACCCCACTAAGTAACCTCCTTTCTTCTGAGTGGACTCCATTTACTATTACTCTCTGTGTCCTATTCTCCAGCCAATTCTTTACCCAGGCTGTCATCTTGGACCCACTCCCAGGCTGGCTAACTTGTATTAATCTTTGTGTGGGACTGTGTCAAATGCCTTGCTAAAGTCTAGGTAGGCCATGTCCATAGCCCCCCTGATCTACTACTTTGGTCACCCAGTCAAAGAAATCTATCAGATTTGTCTGGCATGACCTTCCCACTGTGAATCCATGCTGCCTAGGGTCCTGTGCCTCTGGCCTCTAGATACTCGACAATTCTTTCCTTCAAGTGATTCCATCATTTTCCCTATCACTGAGGTTAAACTAACAGGTCTGTAGTTTCCTGCTTCTGTCTTGCTCCCACTTTTGTGAAGGGGAATCACATCTGCCCTCCTCCAGTCCTCGGGTACCACCCCATCCTCCCATGATTTGTTAAAAGGGTAGTCAGTGGTGTCACTAGTTCTACCTTAGTTCTTGTAGAATTCTGGGATGAATCCCATCAGGCCCCATTGCTTTGTCCACCTTCAGTTTTAAGAGTTCTTTCAGAACCCTTTCTTCTGTAAATGGGCTGGTATCAACTTCTGTATCCAGAGTGTTACTACTGTTTGTTTTATGTACCTCCTCCTCTTCATTTGTAAATACTGAGCAAAAATATTTGTTTAGTATTTCTGCCTTTTCAGTCTCCCTCTGCCCACCCTCCCTCCCTTTATTAAGCCTCACTATCCCTCCCTTGGTCTTCCTTTGCTCCCTGATGTACCTATAAAAGGTTTTATCCCCCTTCTTAACTGAGTTGGCTATCTTTTCCTCGGTTTGGGCCTTTGCTGTTCTGACTGCCTTCCCAGCCTCCTTTTGCTTTAACTGATACAGTTCTCTGTCCTGCTCCTTCTGCTATTCCTTGTACTTCCTGAATGCTTTCTTTTTCTTGAACCTTCACTGCCACTTCCTTTGAGAACCATAGTGGTTTCTTACATCGTCTTGTTTTGTTTATTTGCTTCACACAAAGGCTCGTTACCTCTGTGATGGCAGTTTTTATTATTCCCCATTGTTCTTCCACCCCTCCTTCCTGCCGATTTGCTAGTGCATTCCTTAGGCACTCACCCATTTTGGCAAAGTCAGCCCTCCTAAAGTCCAGTACTTTTGTCTTTGTATGGCTTGACTCTATTGCTGTGTTTATTGTGAACCATACTGTTCGATGGTCGCTGGTTCCCAGATGGCTACCCACTTCTACATCTGTAATCCTTATAGACCGTATCCTTCCTGGGCATGGGGTACGCATCCGACTGCATACAGATATTGAGCTTGAAGTAGTCGACTCCGAACCTTGTGGTCCCATCCTTGTTGGGGATCAGCACCACTGGGGAGACCCAGGGACTACTGGACCCCTGGAAACATAGAATTTGTTGGCTGTTAAGGACTACTTGGCCCACCCAGTGTGTCCCTGCCTATGCTGTCACCACAAACTGTACCTGATCTTCGGCTACTCCACCTCCCCACTTTCCTGCTAAGATTCCTATGTGACTATCCCATGCATGCTTGAAGCCCTCCACTGTTTTCGTTCCCACCATATCTGATGGAAGACTGTTCCAGACATCCACCACTCTTTCAGTGAAGAAGTACTTCCTCACATCCCTCCTAAATGTACCCCCTTCTAGCTTCATTGCATGCCCTCTTGTCCTGGTACACCTTCTCTTCTGAAAAATACTCCCCTTCTGCACTACTGTAAGATATTTATAGGTCTCTATCATGCCCCCCCCTTCCAGGGTGTATATATTGAGATCCTTGAGTCTCTCTTCTTAGGGCTTTTGATGCAATTCCTGTACTGTTTTAGTTGCCCTCCTTTGGACAGCCTGTACCCTGTCTGTGTTGTTCATGAGATGTGGTCTCCAGAACTGGACACAGTACTCTAGATGAGGTCGCATCAATGATCAATACCATGATAACACCACCTTTCTCCTTCTGCTGGTGATTCCACTTCCTATGCACCCCAGCATTCTACTGGTCCTGCCTACTGCCTTGTCGCACTGTACTGCCACCTAGAGGTAATCAGATATGATAACCCCAAGGTCTCTTTGTTGCTTTGTGACCGTCAATACCTCTCCTTCCATTTTATATGCCACCCCTGGGTTTCTGTGCCCTAAGTGCATGATTTTGCACTTTTTTGCATTGAAACCAAACTACCATTCCCTCGACCACTTCTGGAGTTTTCTCAGGTCCCTACTCATTTTCTCCAAACCTTCTGGAGTATCTACGCTATTGCAGACCTTGGTGTCATCTGCAAAGAGGCATACCTTCCCTTCCACATCTTCTGCAGTGTCACTTATGAAGACACTGAAGAGTACTGAGCCCTGAGGTACCCATCCCTCATTAGAGTTGGTACCGTTAAGCACCACCCTCTATCGCCTGTCAATCAACCTGTTCCATACCTAGTTTAGCACCTTGGGTCCCACCCCAAAATGCCGTTTCCTTGCAAGCCTCCTATGTGGTACAGTGTAGAGGGCCTTGCTGAAGTCTATGCCATGTCCACTGCCCCAGCTTGATCTATTTCCCTGGTCACCCAGTCAAAGAAATTGATCAGGTTCCTCTGATATGCCCCCCTGCCAAATGAATCCATGGTGCCTCAGGTCTTGCAACCTGCTGGATCCAAGATACTCCACTAGCCTTTTTTTTTTTTTTTTTTTTTCAGTCTTTGGTAACTGGGTAAGGCCCACTAGGCACAAGTGCCTGTTTTCAGGGGTGACCTGGGAGCACTGGGTGGTTAAGTGACTTGCTCAGAGTCACACAGTATGCAAGTGGAGGTTGTGAGAATCAAACTCAGGTCTGGTCTGCTGGATGTATCAAACTCATTCACACCTCATTCCTCTAACCTCTAGGCTATACTGCCCACCACGCTTTCTTTTAGTGGTGTTTCCATTAACTTCCCTACCACTGACATTAGACTGACCAGCCTATGGTTGCCAGCCTCCTCCCTGCTGCCGCTTTTATGAAGCGGGACTACATTTGCCCTCCTTCAGACCTCTGGAACAACTCCTGTTTCCAATGAATTGTTGAATAGGGCTGTCAGAGGTGCAACCAGTACCTCCATGAGCTCCCTCCACACCCTTGGATGTACCCCTTCTGGCCCCATAGCCTTATCCACTTTCAGATCTGCAAGTCCTCTCAGGACCCTTCCCTTTGTGAATGGATTGTGCCCAGCTCCCTCCCCTCAATGTTTCTGCTGCTTCTATATGGTTTGTCCCCCCCTCCACTGTTAAGATGGAGTAGAAGCATCTGTTCAGGCGAGCTACTAATTTCTGATCATCTTTGCACAATCCCCCGCCCTTCTTAACCTAACCATCCCTCCCCTTGTCTTCCTCTTTTTGCTTATGTATCTGAAAAAGGGCTTGTCCCCTATAGCTACCCCTTTGGCTATCCTTTCCTCCATTTGTGCCTTTGCACCCCTCACCACCTTCACTGCTTCCCTCTGCTTATTTTATTTATTAGTATTTTGGAAACTGGGTGAGCCCGCGGAGACATTACAGTCCCTTTCTCAGGGGCGCCCTGGAAAGTGCAGAACATAGACAATGACATGGCAGTAGCAGTGGATGCATTTACATCATTCACTGATTTACATAAATTCATCATTTACAGAAACATTAGCAGATTAAACATTTACAGATTACAAAGACGTGGCAGTTACAATGGTTATATTTACATCGTTCATAGATTTACAAAATGCACCATTATACGATGGCAAGAAAATGTCCTGGTCTCTGATTGGTCAGTGTGTCCCAGGCACAGTGGGGTTATCTCAGCACAACCTCACTGTATTGCTTTGGCTGCCTTGGATAATGACCTGGCTGATCAGCATATTGATGATGGGTTGGATGCCATAAAATCTACTAAAACATATTTTTATTTTTATTTTTTTATTTTGTATAACAAGTAGCTATTGTATAATAGCAATAATGCACTCCAGGGTGTGGGTTGTGCTGGGATAACCTCACTTCTGGGATGTTGGACACACTCGGCCTGCGGCCTCGTGCCCAACCACCCAGGCAGGAGGTTATCCCAGCACAACCCACACTCTGTCATGCATTATTGCTTAATTTACAGCTACACTTACATCAAATATTTACATAAACAGAAGGGGTCAGGGAGAGGGGATTCTTATACATATGAGAATCTGTGAACGGGGAAAATGTATGCATAGCATTATGGAAGCTGGACCAAGAGTCAAGGGAAGCAGGAGCAAAGTGATGATGCATTGAGGTGGTGTAATAGGTAGGACCGGAACTTGGTGAGGGAGATGCAGAATAAGGTAAAGTGTGGTAGTGAGTTCCAGCTAGACACTGCAGAGAAGCAAAAGATCTCCAGGCCACTGCTAACCGAGGTTTGGGCAGCACAAGAAGAGGGAGGGAGGTGGATCTAAGGGCATGTGGAGGTTGCCGGAGCTGAATAAGTTCATTAAGGCAGGGAGGGGTGTAACGGTGGACCAGTTTGTACACTAGACTCAGCGTGGCATACTGGAGTTTGGATTTGTATGTTAGCCAGCCCAGGGAGGAGAAGACATAGCAGTGGTGGTGACAAGCACTGACCACTAAGGCAAACCTTCCCAACCTATGATGGGCCTGTTTTAGGTGGGATAGGATGGCTGTGTAGGTTGCAAGTAGTAGTGAGGCACCATACGTAAGGAGGGGCAGAAGGGTAGCAGCCACGATCTTGTGGCATGAAGCCAATATGAGGAAGGGTCGTATGCGGTAGAGCAGACCCACCTTTTGGTTTTGAACTTTGGTTAGGAGGGTGACATGAGTGTTCAGGGAACATGAGGAATTGAAGGTGATACCCAGATATTTAAAGGATGGGACAGATTCAAGGGAATCCCTTATGTGGTGAGAGTATTGCGGGGGGGGGGATGCGGCAAGGAGGAGAGATTGGAGAACAGCATGCATTTGTTTTTTTTTTGGCGTTGAGGGCTAGTTGGTTATCTAGAAACCAACCCTCAATAATTCGGAAGTCCAAGGCGAGCATACTGTTGAGCCACCCGTTGGATGAAGAACGGTAAACAATAGCGTCATCCACGTAAAGGTGCACAGAGGCCCCTCCACAGTTATTTGGTAATTCATTAATGAATAGGGCACCCATTATGCTTAACACTGATGGCAACTCCACCCTGGACCATGTAACCATGGCCAATGCCTTTAACTCAACCTTCACGGACCTTAGACATGTGCTACCCCCAAGTTTCTTTGCTCTACCCCTGACACAGTTTCCCTGGACAAAACAGGTAGTTACAGGGGCATCCACAGTTTTATTTCAAAGCAATCCCCGAGAGTCTAGCAAAAAAGCACCTTCTTAAAGTTCTTGGTACATCCAGACTCAGTGCTGACACGCTTGATCTGAAACTTCTCGCCCTCACCATTGCTAATGTCTTGACTCCACTCACCAAAATCCTTAACCGCTCCCTTATGTACTCCCAGTTTCCCCTAAAATGGAAAGCTGCTGTGGTTACCCCAATTCACAAAAGCGGTGACAAGGCCTTACCCAGCAATTACAGGCCAATCTCCATTCTTCCTCCCCTCTCCAAAGCCTTGGAATGGATAGCTTGGTGAGCACCTTGAAAAATGTAACCTGCAATGTCCCCAGCAGCACGGTTTTCGTAAAGGTCACAGCACGACAACTGCCCTCCTTGAATTTACATCTTTATATCCACAATGCCCTTGACCTTGGTCAAGTGGTCAGTGCCACTTTCATTGACCTAACAAAGGTGTTCCGCATGGTAAACCTCACCCTGCTGATCGAACAATTGTCTGTTCTTGGACTCTCTTCTGATACTACCCGCTGGTTCGAAAACTATCTCAGTGACCGCTCCCAACAGGTCAGGATTGGTGATTCTCTTTCTCTCTCTACCTCTCTCTCAGTCTGATCTGGAGTCCCTCAGGGATCCATTTTGGGCCCTTTGCTTTTCAGCATATTTTTAAACACTCTCCCTGTCTCCTGCCATGACAGAATACTACTGTATGCAGATGACACAGTGTTCTACACCTGCCACCTGGACCCATCCTCTCTACAGACTCAGCTACAGAATAGTTTTGCAGAAGCTGAAGCCTGGTTTAAATCGCATAAGCTCATCCTTAATTACAAAAAGGCCAAATCAATGTTGTTTCATGGAACCCACGGCAAGCACAAAGGACAAGAACTAACAATAAAAAACAGCTCTGGTACTACTCTGGAGACAGTTCATCAATTTAAATATTTGGGTGTGACCCTTGACTAACACTGTTGCTTACACCAATCATATTGATCACGTTGCCAAAACCATGAATACCCGTCTAGGGCTATTGTATAAACATAAGCACTGCTTTACAGCTGAAGCCCTAAATCTTGCTATTCAGAGCTCAGTGATCTCAATCATTGACTGTGGGCTTGTCGTCTATGGATCAGCTACCGACACCACTCTCCAGAGCATTACTGTAGCCCTAAACAAGGCTTGTCATCTCCTCACCACTTCCGCCCACCTCGCCCACACTTGAAATATTTACAAACAGGCAGAATGGCTCCAACTAACAGGCAGGCATAAGTACCAGACCTGTATCTTAGCAAAGAAGACTGCTATGGGTCTCATGCCCTCTGGGGTTCAGTCCTTATTGACCCCCTGCGGTATCTCTCGTCTAACCAGAAGATCTGAGTGTCAAATGTTTATCGTTCCATGGTCCCAGACCACACAAGGTCAATGCTCCTGCGTTGTCAGAGCCTCTTGCTGGTTCAGCTCTCTTCCATCAGCAATTTCCAACATTGTCTTGCTAGAAGATTTTAAGCACTCCCTTCACCAGCATCTGGTAGCCAGTGCCTCCTGTGATTGCTTCTCCTAGCCGGTTCCATTTTTGCCCTATCTCACCCGACTCTAAGACCTCCCCTCACCCCCTTCTCTTGAAGTTTCACTTACTGCTATTCTTTCTCCCTCCTTAGTTCTACACCCTGCCCCTCTAGTCCTTCTGCTCCTACCCTAACCTATATCCACAGCACCTCCTCCCTCCCTCAATTCGCTCCATTTCTCCCACTATCTTCCCACTCCCATACTCACCCTCTCCCCTTCATCATCCACTTCACCCATACTCTCCTCCCCTCCCATGCCTCATTCACTCACTCTCCCCTCTCCCTCTTCTTCCTACCTTCCTCCTTTTCCTCCTACTCTCCCCCTTCTTTTCCTCTCCTACACTACTACCTCCTTTATTATCTCCCCCCCTTGACAATGCTCCCTGAGCTGCTTTCCCCTTCCTGCCTCTCTCCCTCCTATCCCTTCATATCTCTGCATTTCCTCACAGCATTTCTCCTCTAGGCGTACATTGTACAATGCCTACTGTTATTGTGTTGCAGGTTGATATATGTACATGCATTATCTAACACTGTCTTTGACTGCTTCTGACTGTTTGCACTACTGGATATCTGTAACTGTGGACAAGTCTGTATTTTTTTTGTCATTTCTTGTTGTATTTCATGATGAGGAACATTTGTAAATGAGCCCTAGCTCAAAGGTGTTATCCAATATCTAAATAAAATAAAAAATAACGGTCCCAGGATGGAGCCATGAGAGATGACGTGGGTTATTGGTCTGAGATCCGAGAGAGAACCAGACCACTTGACCATTTGAGTGTGGCCAGTAAGGTAACTTTAGAGTCGGGTTAAGGCACTAACATCAAGGCCAAATGAGTGTAGCTGCCATAGAAGGAGACTGTGGTTGACCAAGTCAAAAGCCTTCATCAAATCGACAGACAGCACCGGTGGCAAAACTCTGGTCCATAGCATAGAACAGGTTGGATGTAACTTTTATCAAGGCAGTGAGGGTACTGTGTTTTATTTTCTAAAACCATGCTGGAACCTTGAGAGGAGGTGGTGGTCCAAATAATCCTGTTGATGATTATAGAGTATACGCTTTTGGATTATTGCCAGTGGGCAGAGGATGGAAATAGGCCTAAAGTTCTCAACAGTTGTGTTGGATCCACCCTTATGAATGGGAACAACTACGGCTACCTTCCATTTATCAGGGACAGTCCCTGAGAGGAAGGATTGGATAAACAGGTCACGGATTGGGCAGACAAGGGTTGCAGCTCCCAATCTGAGAAATTTGAGTTCTAGGGTGTCGTGACTAGGGGAGCTGTCAACTTTTAGGTTAGCGAGAAGCTGGTGAATTTCACTGAGGGTTGCAAGTTTAAGGTGAGGACTTGCTTTTGATTAGGGCATTCCCCTGCCTCTGGAATTCTTTGGGATTGCAGAGATGCTCAGTTTGGAGTGACCCGAAGTGGATGCACTTAGTTTTCAGAACAGAATTTTTACACCTGTTCCTGATCTGCCTATAGACTTGCCAGTCAGAGGGTAGCCCACTTTGTTTGAAGGTCTTCCAAGCCCAATCGTGAGCAGTCATTAGCTTCCTAATATCCTTAGAGAGCCACGGAGCTTTGATCCCTTTTGATCTGCACCTCTTCATGGGGGCATGAAGATCAACTATACTGGTGAAGGTGGCCACAAAAAATCAAGGGCCTGGTTGATGTCTGGGAGAGTGTGTTTATTGGCCCCCAATTAGCATCTCAGATAGAGCTAAGAAAAGCATTGGTACATCTCCCTATCCTCTTCCCCCTGCATCTCCTTGTACCTCCAGAATGCCACCTCTTTAGCCTTTACTTTCACAGTCATTTCCCTCGAGAACCACAGTGATCTCTTTTTCCTTCTCTTTTTGCCCACTTCTTTTGTGCAGAGGTTTGTTGCCTTCACTTTGCAATCCCTTAATTTGTCCAGCTGTTTCTCCACCCTACTCAGGCAATTCCCCCCATTTAGGATGTCTCTGAAGCATTCACCCATTTTTTTAGCTCCTCCCAAGCACCCCGGTCGGCCACTCCTTTGGGCCGCCAAGGACCATCGCCATCACCACGCCCCATCGCCATCCACTTCCTCTTCCTGCCATGACCCCCAGGTAACCCAATCTAATCCTTTGTCGAGAGGCCTCCCCCATGGGGCAGACTGGGGAGAAGAAGTGCCTACAGGCACAGACACATATCCTGGGCATGGTGGGGTCAGCTCTGACACTTCTGGGATACTGTGACGACAGGGACAGTTGGCCATCATTGGGTCGACGGGGGGAAGATTTTTCACTTTTATGCCTGACCCACCCACCCACCCACCCCCTCTCCCACAACAGGCTGGCCACAGAGACAACCTGGGGACGGGGTATTCGGCAGAGTGTCAAGGCACCACACCACCAAGAATGCCACCCCAAGCCACCTCCAGGTGCCGAAGGCCCCCCCCAGGAGGGAAGTGTCCAAAGGATGCTCTATACTTCCTCCCCTACGAACTCCACTCCTGACACCTGGGATCAGGGCATGAACCTGGGTTGCCAGCATGCTGAGTGAACACTTTCACTGGGCACCACAGAGCTGGCCCCATTTTGTTTTTGAATCTGCCCTCCAGAAGTCCAGGACCCTCATCCTTGTGTGGCTTGTCTCTACCACTGCCCTTATGTTAAGTCACACTGTACGGTGATCGCTGGTCCTCAGGTGGCATCCCACCTTGATGTCTGCAAAACTGTCCATGTTTGTGAGCAACAGGTCTTGTCCTGCCCCATCTTGACTGGGTTCTCTGACTAGTTACCTCAAAAACACCCTCTGCAGGGAATCTAGGATGTCCTTGCTTCTAGCTGAGGCTGTGGCTGGGATACTCAAATCTACATCCAGCAGACTAAGATCCTCAACAGCAGCACTTCCCTTTTTTTGCCATTGTGCTGATGATGTACCCCAGTGCCTTATCCAATTCTTCACCTTGTGTTGGAGGTCTGTATATCACCCCAGTGCAACCAGTGGCTCCGACTCCTGTCTCTAGGGTGACCCACAGCACCACCAACCCATCCTTTGCCCCTAGGTTCCCTTACATTTCTGTCACACTGATATCCTCCCTCACATGCAGCACAACCCCTCCACCCTAAGAGTCAGCATATCCTTCATCTCTCCCTCAGTGGCATGTTTCTCTCCCTTAGGGACTCTGTGGGGTGGCTGCGTCAGCAGGATTTGGGACCCTGTATCCATGTGGTGCTCCACTAGTTTGATATACTCTGGTTTGCCTGTGAACATTTCTCCAAATGTGTGCAGCACCCCATGCATTTTGGCAGCTTGGGCCAGTGTCAGCTGCCATGAGAGGGTGACAACATCCACAGAGGATTCTCCTTAACCTCTCCCAGGAAATCAACCAGTGGGTCAGCTTCTGCCTCCTCCTCTTCCGAATAGCTGCCCATGGCCAGAACCATCTTGCCCCGGTCATGGCAAGGCTTCATCATGTTTACAGGGTAGATCGCTGCCTATGCCTCCCGTCAGGTAGCTCTGCCATATAATTAACATCATTCACCCTCCTGACCAGCAAGCAAGGACCTTCCCAAGCCACTTGTAATTTATTCTGTTGGACAAGGTTAAGTACCATCACCCATTGTCCGACTTTGTACTTCTGGGTTTTGATCCCGTGGTCATACCACGTCTTCTGTCTCTGTTGTCCAGTGGTCAGGTGCTACTTGGTGAACCCCACGAGCTCATTGAGCCATGACCTGAAATTTAGGACATACTCCACAACAGATTCCCATTTGGGCGCAAGCGCACCCTCCCATTAATCCCTTACCAAATCAATGGGACCTCGTACCCTGTGGCCAAACAGGAGCTTAAAGGGTGACAACCCTTTGGACTCCTAGGGTACATCCCTATATGCAAATAAGTTGGGGTGAGTACTTGTCCCACTCTCTTGCATGCTGATCGATGAATGCCTTTAACATAGTCTTAGGGTACAAGGACGGACGTAGCATGACACAGGGAGACGGGTGGTACCGGTAAGAGGCAGCTAGCCCCAAATGTGACAACAGAAAGCAAAACACCACACTCGGCAGTGAAAATAAGGCAGTAATAGCCAAAGAAATCAAATACCACAGGTGTTTATTTCACCGAGCATTTGAAATAAACACCTGTGGTATTTGATTTCTTTGGCTACTGCTGCTTAGTTATTCTCATTCCCTAGTGCAGTTTTTCACTTTCTAGTCTTAAGTGACATATTAAACTGCCCCACCCGATCGTTAGTCTCGGGGTGGTATGGTAAGGCCCTGTGCAGCCTCGCCCCACACTTCTCCAAAGATTTGCCATTAGGACAGACATGAAAATGGTGCTCTGGTCTGACAGAATCTTCCACCTCAATGGAGGACAATGGCATGGTCTCTGGGTGGGTACCTCATGGCATAATCCATGACCACCAAACTGTATCTCTTGCATGTGCGACTTGGGATGCAGAGCTGCACCACAATGTGCACAGTAACTCACGGAATGGTTCTTCAGTTATAGACAGGGGAATCAAAGTTGCCATAGCCTTGTCCCCAACTGTCTGCCACTGTGGACAAGTCCAGCATTAGTTTGCCATATCTTTAAAGAAGCTGGGCCAGTAAACATTCTTAGCTGCCTTTTGTATAGCTGACTCTTCAGTGTTCAGAAGAGAGTATATCATAGGTTAAGACCAGAAGCTGCTTCCAATATCCTCTAGGCTCCATCTACCAGAGTACCCCTACTTCCAGTCCTCCCTTTGGAACCCACTCATGATACAAGGGTCCCTTCTCCCAGTATAGCTCGATTTTCTCTGAACGCTAAGTCACCTTCTGCCCTGGTGGCTAACTCCCTTAATTTCTGTAGGAATGTATCAGCTTGGTAAGCTCTGCCTAGCTCCGCATGCCTGACCTTTCTTAAAATACACTCTCCTGTGAGACAGCCACCCACGGCTGCACTCTTCTCAGTCTGTAGCTATTGCTCAGAGCTGCTGCTTCCAGCTCGTTTTTCAGCTACAACTTCCTCAGTGGATACTTCTGCTCTGTCTTTAACAAGGAGGAGAATGGGTGTGGGCCCACCCTGAACAACAGTAGCTCCTTCAGACAGGTTTTAGAGCCAAGGCCATTCACAAAAGAAGTCCTCGAGGGGCTGGGTAAGCTCAAAGTAGACAAAGCAATGGGTACAGATGAAATCCACCCCAGGATTCTTGGGGAGCTAAGGGAGGAGCTTGCAGCACCTCTGGCTAAACTATTTAACCTATCACATGAGCTGGGGGCGGCCTCTAGGGATTGGAGAAGGACCAGTGTGATCCCTCCTCATAACAGCGGAAGTAGGGAAGCCATAGGTAACTACCGCCCAGTTAGTCTTACCTTGATTGTGGGCAAATTAATGGAAGTCCTACTAAAAAACAGAATACTAAAATCACTAGAAGACAGCAGCAATGTAGATCCAAAACAGCATAGTTTTACCAGTGGTAGATCATGCCAGACTAATCTGATAGATTTCTCCAACCGGGTGACCAGTACTGTAGACCAAGGGGGCACTGTGGATGTGGCATAACTAGACTTCAGCAAAGCCTTCAACTCTGTTCCACACAGAAGGCTGCTGAACAAACTCACCAGCAAGGGAACTGGACAAAGGGAGGTAAACTGGATAAGGAGTTGGCTGAGTGGGAGGACCCAGAGGGTGATGGTGAATGGCACCTTATCAGAGGAAAGGGAGGTACTAGTGGAGTGCCGCAGGGATCAGTCTTGGATCCCATCCTCTTTAATATCTTCATAGGAGACATATCGGAAGGTTTGTAGGGAAAGGTGAGCCTATTTGCTGATGACACAAAGCTATGCAATAGGGTAGACATTCCAGGAGGAGTAGACAAAATTAGGGCAGATCTCAAAAAACTGGAAACATGGTCAAGAACATGGCAGCTGAGACTCACCAAGAAAAAGTGCAAGGTCATGCACCTGGGGAAGGGGAATACGGGTGAACAATACCATATTGGGGGGCATCCAATTGGAGGCCACAAACCAGGAGAGGGATCTGGGGGGTAATTATAACAGATGATCTAAGAAAGACCAAGTAATGTGAGAAAGCTGCATTGAAGGCAGATAGTATACTGGGATGCATAGGAAGGGGAATTACCAGTAGAAAAAGAGAAGTAGTGATGTCCCTCTATAGATCACTGGTAAGGTCACACCTGGAATACTGTGTACAGTTCTGATGCCCACATCTTAGAAAGGATTTAGAGAGACTGGAAACAATGCAAAGAAGAGGCACAAAAATGGTACAAGGGTTTCATGAGAAACCATATGAGGAAAGATTGAGGGATCTAAACCTGTACACCTTGGAACAGCGGAGGGAAAGGGGAGACATGATTGAAACCTTCAAATACATAAAGGGGATGAATAGGGTACAGGTTTAGGACATATTCTAGCTCAAGAGTTATACAAGAACCAGAGGTCATGCTATGAAGCTGGGGGGGGGGGGAATTCAGGAGCAACACACATAAGTTATTTTTCACAGAAAGGGTGGTTGACTCATGGAACATGGAACAGCCTCTCCCACGGTGTGGTGGAGGCAAAAACAGTTGGGGCTTTTAAGAATACATGGGATAAATACAAGGGCATCATAACACTGAGTAGCAGTTGAGGAAGGGGGTAGGTTCTTGGTCAGACTAGATGGATCTTGTGGTCCCCTTCTGCTGTCAACTTCTGTTTCAATGTTTCTCTGCTACTGCAGGAGGGGTTGGTTCCAGCTGCACTGCCCGCTTTGTGTCCTCAGGAACTAGTTCCCTAGTCTTACTACAGGTAGTGACGCACACAGTATTGACCTGTCTGTCAAAGTCATCACCCTTAATTACACCCATGGGCAGGTCTGGTACTACACCCACCTCCTGTATACCCTGGCTACCATCCCAGCTTAAAAAGATCTGGGCCATTGGCACTGAGACCACACTCCTCTAATTCTGGAAAACTGGCCTGACAAGGTCTGTTCCTCGTGAATCAGATCCTGTTTTACCATTGAAATGGAGGCCCCAGTGTCCATCAATCCCTGGGTTACCATCCCATTTATCAACACAGGGTGCATGTGTGCAGTGGAATTAGTGGGAACTGCACTCTGAGTACAGGCCACTAGCTGCTGGGAGCTTCCAGAAACACCCCCCTCCAGCTGCACTTACACCTTTTGCTGTATTGTTTTGGGGCACTCATACAACAGGTATCCCAGTTTCTGGCAGATGCACAGTAGCACCTGTGTTCCCCTGACTCCATACTTTAAAACCATGCAGCTTCCCTTTTGGGCACAGGCACAGGGTGGCTTCCTTTAGGTTGCCCCTCCCAGGGTTCCCTTAAAACCATCTGATGTCCCTCTCCCATTGTTTTTGTGCTGAGTGTGTGGTTGGCCGGATACAACCTGATCAGCCCTCTCAGCTGCCTGTTTTGTGGAGCTTGGAGTCCTGTCCAGCAACTATATTCTCAACTCCTCTTTTTTTCTGTTCTACAGAGTTAGCCTTTGCACCATTAAACCATCACTCCAACAGACTGCCCAGTTGTATACAAATTTCAGAATAGATATCGCCCGGTGATTTCCTTAAACCTTTAAATTGGACCCTGGATGGACAATAGGTCCCGGGGTTAGATAGAGAACCATGGGCAGACTGGATGGACCGTCGGTCTTTTTCTGTCCTCATTGTCTATGTTTGTATGTTTCTATGTTTAAGTTTTGTCTATAGGTCTTGGGAGTCAATTCAAAACATTTTAGCAAGGCATTTTTCACTTTGTTATAGTTCATACACTCCTCATTGTCCATCTCTGCAAAGACTCCTAATGCCCTGTCTGCAAGGAGTGGCAGCAAAAGGCAAGTTGCCCAAGAAGCCCTGTCCGATTCAAAGTGCCCACAAATTCTTTCAAAAGATTTAAAAAAAAATAAATCTAGATCATCCCCCTCCTGATACTTAGGAACTTTTTGGAATTAATTTTGGCTTCTTGAGTTGAACCCCTGATATCAGTACTTATGGTTTACGGCACTGTCTTCTGGTGCAGAATCTCCATCTTCCTCTTTGGTTCACGCTCTTCATCTCATTCTTCTCTTATCTGGCTCTTGTGCTGATGCTGCCTTTTCCACTCCTCTCGCTCCTCTCTTTCTCTCACTTTGTAGCTTTCAGCTTTGTCCCCTGCAGCACTGCATTTGCCTTTTGCTCCTCAGCTTCTGCTTTTTGTCACTCGACCTCTGCCTTCACCTTAACCAGGGCAAGCTCCAGCTGCTTCATCTCCACCCACCTAGTTGCCCCAGTTCTAGGCTCTGACTCCCTTGCATGTTCCCAAAGCTCCATCTCATAACTGTGACTACCAGTGACCACTTTTGTACTGCTTCCCTGGTCTCTTTTCTCAAGGTTGTCTGAGTTTCTGGCCATAGCTGGCCTTTCTCAAAGACCAGCCCTTTTCTTTTGCACAGCTCCTCACGGTCTGCCACTGTACGTCCTCCATATGGCCCAGACATAGTGTCTTCTAGCAATCTACTTTTACAACAAAATACAACTGGTAGAGTATAAAGTATCCCCTTTGTATATCCTGTCCTGTGACTGGGCAGGTAAGCCTTTTATTGTCTCTGTCTCAGATCCCAACTGCTGCCAACCAGTTTGTCACAGACTTGTTCTTGTTCAGAACTCAGCCTGTGGTTGTTACCAGTTTCACAACCCCTCAGACACTTGAAAGGGTTACTTTGGTGTGCTGCCACCACTCAATGCAACCTCACTTGGGGTATCTCTAGGTTCAAATCCCACCAAAGCCACTGCTCACACACACAGTATAGTGGGGGGCAAAGGGCAAATGACCCACTCTTTCTGTTACAGTTGAGAACACTTCTGATTTAGATATGGTAACTGTAGCTTGCCTCTTTGGAGATGGATCACAGACTTGCCAATTTACCCCTGGTTATCTATACCTGAAATGACTCAGTCACAGAAAGCATGGAATATACTCCAAGATATTTACATTTTACAGGATAATACACACTAAAGACTATATGGAATACAGTATTCTACAAAGATAAAAACAAACACTTTTGGAAATTATAGAGAACACACAGAATAACCTAACTCAAAACTATCTAAATACTAAGCAGAGCAGAAGATGTTTACCCCCAAAAGGGAACCTGGTGAGTTATGGCAGACTCAAACCTGTGATGCTGTTCATTCAAAATCCCAAAACATAACTCACTCTAACAACAACCTCACACACGTATATCATCGGCTGCCTGGCCCACTATGCCCGCATCATCATACATGGCTCTCTGACATCACATCCTAGACCAGTCTTTTGAACTCTGGGGACCACTCTTTTTCAGAACAGGCCTAAATTGACTTCTGGTGACATCACAGTAATGGTGGCATAGTAAAAGAGGAGCTCCGTCTACCCTAGCACAATTCAACGAATATCCTCCTGCTTAAACTTGTCTAAAAGAGAATAAAAACAATTTACCTTGAGTTGCAGATGTCAGGGAGACAGCAACAACCAAAAAACACCAAATCGGTGCCACAAGGAAAATTAAAACAGCTTGTGATTGACACCAGCATGGAAGGATTTGTGACTTTGTGACCATGCTCTCCGTCCAAATCTTTGGCCAACTGGGAAGGTGAGGAAGCAACTCCGTGGGCCCCAATTGAGAAATCACTACAGAAAATATTGAAATCTGTACAAAAAATTGAAACCTCAATAGCAGATCTCCAACAGGATGTGAGGAATATAAATAAAAGAATTGATGTTACAGACAAAAAAGTGGCACAGATAGCAGAACACCAAGACACCACTGAGCGTGTGCTGCTGTACCTTCTAAACAGGGACTGCATTAATCATGCATGGCTTGAAAATGCCAAAAACAGGGCTAGAAGAAATAATCTACAGATTTACGGTGTGAAGGAGGGAGAAGATGAGGGATACCCGACCACAGCCGATTTCATCCAGCATTTGCTACGATCCACATTATCCTAACCTGCTGATACCTCCCTTGTGATAGAAAGGGCAGACCACTTGTTGGGTCCATGGCCTACTGGCACAGATTCGTGCCCTTGATCATGGATTGTGAGAATGTTAAATTTCCAGGATAAAGAGCACGTCTTAGCTGAAGCATGGAGACACCGCAATCTTAATTATGTTGGCAATCCACTGTTCTTTGACCATGACTTCTTGATGGAATCGCAAATGAAAAGAAATCAAGTCTGTGCAGAAATCTGGGAATTGAAGGAGAAAAAGCAAATAAAGATACAACTGAACTTTCTGACTAAGCTGAAGGTATAGTTAGATACTGAAATAAAAAAAAAATTAATACCCTCACAGAAGCAGTGGTCTTCCTGAAGGAGAACCAGATCAGTATTCTGAATTTAGAAGAGGAAATGCTGGGAAAAAAAATTAATCTCAGGAGCCAGGAATTTGGTAGCTAGAGGGAAGAAAAGAGGTTTCTCAGGGACCTTACCCAAGCATCTCGTACTCGATTTGGCTAAGCTAGTGAAGAACGCTGAAGCACAGCAATCTAACAGTGAGGAAGGAAATCGCTCCAGCACAGTGGTGAAACAAAAAAGAACTGCAGGGGACAATTGGATTTACTTTAGCGCTGGGAGCAGAAACTCCATTATAGGTACACTTTTTGTGTTTTTTATTTGCGGAACGTGACCTGACATACAATGACTTGGGGACATTACTACAGACTTTTCAGTAATCTGCTGTATTAAATGTATAAATTTGAAGAGAAGGGAGGAAACACAAAGAAATGGTAGAGTGCTTCATGGGGATATGATAAGAGGTTTATGTTAAAAAATGGGGGTGGGGAGTGTTATTAACTGGCTTCTGCCCACCGGAGTTCCACGACATATATATGATAGAATATGAAACTGGCTCTCTGTAAACTGGGAGGTTAAAAGGACAGCACTCTGTAAAGGCGATTATAATGCTAGGGAAAGAGGGGAGGGAAAGAGCCACTAAAGAAATTCCTGCGCATATACCCCCATCAAAGTTTAAGTAAAGGGGAAGGTGGTGACGATTTTAGCACAGGAGTAGAAACATCTTTCTTTTGCTTTTTGTTTTGATTTTCATAGTGTATACTCTCTGCAAGAAGCAAGGGAGTTGCACAGGGGGTGATAGGTAAATTATCCTGTTTGTGGGTTAAAGTTATCAACCCACCTGTTAAAGGTTTTATTTCACCTAGGAAGTTAACATAAAGGGACACATGAATCTTAGAATGCATACATGGTGTGACCTTGGAATAGAAAAGATTAATGTGTTTGAGTTAAGCTTTAATGATGATGTATATAGTTTATGGTTTGTGAACATGGTTGAAAGAATTTGGTCTGCTGAAGTAAATAAGAAGGGAATAAGTAAATTTTTTATGGTACTGGACAACAACTAGGGATTGTCTAGGAAGTTAATTTTCAGATTTAACAATGGCTAATTTTCAGATTATACCTTATAATATCAAGGGTTGCCACTCCCCAATTAAACTAACTAAAATCTTGTCAAGTTAAAAAAATATAATTGTGACGTGGCCCACATACAGGAAACACATTTATCGTATGAAGAACATCTTAAACTTTGCAGGGGTTGGGTTCAGCAAGTTTTTGCCTCATCTAAGCTGGGTGGAAAGAAAGCAGGAGTGGCAATCCTTATCAGGCAGGGATGCCCTTTTGTAGCAGAACAATCTGACCAAGATGAAGCAGGTCGATACATCAGAGTATCAGGTAGATGGTTTGGGGAGCAAGTACATCTGATAAACATATATGCCCCTAATGAAGGAGCAGGGGAATTCTTTAAAAAAAAATTGAGAAAATAATGGATTTACTGGTGGGGCAAATGTTCCTGGGGGGTGACTTTAATTGTGTTTTGGATCCGAAGTGGGACAGATCTTCACAGTGTCCCATGACAAATTAACTATCTACCAAAATACTGAACTCCCTAATTACAGAATTAGGCTTGGTGGAGGTGTGAAGAGAATAACATCCAAGGGAAAGAGATTATACTTATTATTCACCTGCCCAGAAATCATACTCCAGGATAGACTTTTTTCTAACTCAGAAAACGCTTCTTTGCAGGGTTCTTCTTAATATTACCAGCTTGGATCATGCACTGATATCGATTAAGTTCAGCCCACAAACAGATTATAGAAGAACACTGTGGCAGTTGAATGTATCGTTATTGGCTGATAATAAGCAGTTGGTGACACAGCTCTCTGAGAGAATGAAATAGTTATATTATTCAGAATTAAACAGTGAGTGTGCACCACATGTGAGACGGGATACCATAAAGTTGGTTCTAAGAGGGGAATTGATTAGTGTAGCAGCAGGGAAAAAGAAGGTAGCATAATTAACTTACAAGAAACAAGGGAATTGGAAAACCAACATAAAAAAAACCCTAAAAATGAGAAATTGTTAAAGCAATGGTTAAAAGCAAAAGATGAGCTCAATCAGTTAGAGGACAGGAAAGCTGAAGGCCTCTTACATTTCTCAAATTATAAATACTGTGATATAGGGGGCAAAGCTACAAAGTAATTAGCTCTCAGATTGAAAAAAGTATAGCAGATAGAACAGTGGTGGGGACAGAAGATGAGAAAGACCCAGGGAAAAAGAGAGTCACCCAAAAAGATATACTGTAGCTGAGAGCTTTCGCTCATACTATCAGAAACTATACACTGAAAGCAGAGATTCACTAAAAGTACAACAGGAAACAGAGGCCTTTCTAGGGAAAATAACCCTTCCAAGACTAGATCGGGAAGCTAAAGAAATTTTGGGGGTAGCAGGGGTGACAGAAGATGTTCAGAAAGGGAAATCACCAGGTTCCAATGGATATAGCAGTGAATTTTGTAGCATATTGGCTAAGACAGTGGTGCCCATTTTAACAGATGTATTTAACAGCTGCCTAGAAGAAGAGAGGCTCTCCAGTACTTGGCATGATGCGATTATCTCAGTCACACCAAAGGAAGGTAAACCTTGGGACAAATGTGCTTCGTACTGCCCTATTTCCCTATTAAATCAGGACTTAAAAATACTTACAAAAGTTTTGGCGAAACTGTTGCAGGTCTGTCTCACAGAATTCATACATATTGACCAGATTGGTTTTATTCCAGGGCATCATCTCACGGATAATATTCATAGGCTATTGATTATTTTGTCTAGTGGAGCCCGCTCAGTGTCACCCCAATTAGCCCTGTTCTTAGACACTGTAAAAGGGCTCAGTAGCTTGAATTGGCTTAACAATGGCTAATTTTCAGATTATACCTTATAATATCAAGGGTTGCCACTCCCCAATTAAACAAACTAAAATCCTGTCGGAGTTAAAAAAATGTAATTGTGACGTGGTCCACATACAGGAAACACATTTATTGTATGAAGAACATCTTAAACTTCGCAGGTGTTGGGTTCAGCAAGTTTTTGCTTCATCTAAGCCAGGTGGAAAGAAAGCAGGAGTGGCAATCCTTATCAGGTGGGGATACCCTTTTGTAGCAGAACAGGCTGACCAAGATGAAGCAGGTCAATACATCAGAGTATCAGGTAGATGGTTTGGGGAGCAAGTACATCTGATAAACATATATGCCCCTAATGAAGGAGCAGGGGAATTCTTTAAAAAAAATTTGGGAAAATAATGGATTTACTGGTGGGGCAAATGTTCCTGGGGGGTGACTTTAATTGCGTTTTGGATCCGAAGTGGGACAGATCTTCACAGTGTCCCATGACAAATTAACTATCTACCAAAACACTGAACTCCCTAGTTATAGAATTAGGCTTGGTGGAGGTATGAAGAGAATATCATCCAAGAGAAAGAGATTATACTTATTATTCACCTGCCCAGAAATCGTACTCCAGGATAGATTTTTTTCTAACTCAGAAAACACTTCTTCGCAGGGTTCTTCTTAATATTACCAGCTTGGATCATGCACTGATATCGATTCAGTTCAGCCCACAAACAGGTTGTAGAAGAACACTGGCGGTTGAATGTATCGTTATTGGCTGATAAGCAGTTGGTGACACAGCTCTCTGAGAGAATGAAAGAGTTATATTATTCAGAATTAAACAGTGAGTGTGCACCACATGCGAGATGGGATACCAAAAAGTTGGTTCTAAGAGGGGAATTGATTAGTGTAGCAGCAGAGAAAAAGAAGGTAACACAATTAACTTACAAGAAACAAGGGAACTGGAAAACCAACATAAAAAAACCCTAAAAATGAGAAACTGTTAAAGCAATGGTTAAAAACAAAAGATGAGCTCAATCAGTTAGAGGACAGGAAAGCTGAAGGCCTCTTACATTTCTCAAATTATAAATACTGTGATATAGGGGGCAAAGCTACAAAGTAATTAGCTCTCAGATTGAAAAAAAGTATAGCAGATAGAACAGTGGTGGGGACAGTAGATGAGAAAGACCCAGGGAAAAAGAGAGTCACCCCAAAAGAAATATTGTAGCTGAGAGCTTTCGCTCACACTATCAGAAACTATGCACTGAAAGCACAGATTCACTAAAAGTACAACAGGAAACAGAGGCCTTTCTAGGGTCTTTCTAGACTGTTCAATCACTTGAATTGGGCATACTTATTACAGGTTCTGAAGGAAATGGGGTTGGGAGAGGGTTTCACTAAATGGGTTAAATTAATCTATAGTCAACCAATGGTGCAAGTGAGAGTGAACAGAACTATTTCACAAATAATTACAATAGAAAGGGGCACATGGCAGGAATGCTCACTTTCCCTTCTGCTGTTCGCTATTAGTCTAGAACCCCTAGCAGAAACAATAAGGAATTCTCAATTGATTCAAGGAATAATATTTTTTTTTTTCAAATCTATTTATGCACTGACTCTTGGAACTGTCTTGGGCATCCTCCAGTGCCCCCAACTCTATCTCCATGCCTGAGAGGCCTCCTACTTTTCCTGGCACCAGCCTGGCTATCCCCCCGGCTCTAAGCCCTCCAAGGTAGGGCCATCCTATCTGCCCAGGGTGCACTATCTGAATTTGGGCCGGGCTGGGCTCAGCACAGGAGAGGAGTGCAACTGGCAGTGGAATGTGGTCAGGGGATGTAGGTGCCTTCGTCTATCAATGAGCCGGGGATTTTCTATTTTTATTGCGTCCCTCATCCCACCCCCCCAGAGTTTGGTCATGCAGTGACGTCACTACATCTGCCGCAACTCCGACTCCCTCTACTTAGTGCCCAGCCATGCGCACATCCTCCTTTCTCCACTGGGGGATGCTGTTGCACTGGGCAGTCCCTGAATCCCTCCCTAGAGACAGTAGAGCAGTCTATGGTTTTTCAATCCTCTCTCTCCCCTGCCGACCCCCAATTACCCAGGTTCATTCCCGAACCTGGGTCACTGGTGTGGCACGAGGTGTGGTGTCCAGTGCCTCAACCCTCAGTGCCACCGGGCTAGCTAAGGAATAATAATGAATGGGGTAGTTAATAAGATCTCTCTTTATGCTGATGATGCATCGATATTCATTTTGGATCCACTTAAATCTTTACCCCTATTTCTACAGATCATAGATCATTCTGGAACCCTTGCTGGATATAAAATTAATAAAGAAAAAACGGAAGCAATGGTGGTCACTAGACCTGTTACCCAGGAAATTAAAGCAAGTTTACCCTTCAGAGTGGTGGCAAAATGTATTAGGGCATAAGAATTCCAACTACTTTAAACCACTTTAAACAATGTAATTATGAACCCTTAAAGACACAAGTTTTCAAAGACTTATTCATTTCCCCCAGAGGATTGAGACCCTGAAAATGAACACATTACCATGTTTGCTATTTTTATTCGCCACCCTTCTGACCCCGATTCCTGTAAAAAATTGGAAAGACTTGTGGAAAAAAAATGGCACAATTTGTATGGTCAGGCTGTTGTCCTAGGATAAGGTGGAGGATCCTGATGGAACCTACATTTGGTGTGGGGGGGGGTGCATTCCCAGATTTTCAAAGGTACTATGAGGTTGCCCAGATTTTGCCAATTTTGAAAATACTGAAGAATCAGGATTCAGAAATGTGGACTTATCTGGAGGAGGGATCACACCCCCAAATATCATTAAAGTTTTTACCATGGACAATAACTAAAAAAAACAATACACCAGATCACAAACAGATGGACTAAGAATTTGCTGGCCATTTGGTTGAAAATTAGAGGAACAGGGGATAACCAGACACCTGTGACACAATACATTCCATGGAAATATATACCTATACATTTTTGAAATAAGAACCAACTGGACTTGCAATCTTGGATACAGAGAGGCTTTCAATACCTGGATCAAATGCTGGAAAATACAGGACAGATTAAAACATTTGATAAACTTAAAAGGGAATTTAACTTACCAAATACAGATTTTTACAAATTATTTACAATGTCGCCATATGATTAATACAGAAATTCCCCAACAGGAAATGATGAGGTCCCCGGGAGAGGTAATCATTTATATGCAGCAGAAATCAAGCTCTACCTCAATTAAGAAATTTATATCTGAATTATATGTGAAATTAAGGGAAACGGAGGGCAGTAAAGGAGGAAATATCATCCAAGAAAAATGGGAAAAAGCGATGACCTATGCCTTAAAACACCTCAGACTGGGAAGTAATATGGCAGGGGTACACAAGACTACATACTCACAAACATGGAGGGAATTTCATTGGAGGGCGAACTCCAGGTTTTTTATAGTTCTCACAGTTTATAAACATTATGGTAACTACCCCACAGATACCTGTTAGAGAAATTGTGGGCAACAAGGTACATACTTCCACATATTCTGGGAGTGCCCCAAAATTCAAAATTATTAGCAACAGATCCAACAGCTAATAATGAGAATGTGTGATCTTTCACTACTTTTAAGGTTTGAGCACCTGGTGCTGGGTCTCCCTCCTGCTGAATTAAAAAGCCATGATAAAAAAAATCTATTTTATATCTTAATAGCAGCAGCTAATAAAGCTCTCAAATAGGAGTGGCTTGAGCTGAATACACTAACAATTAATCAGTGGAGGAAAAATATTAAATGAATACAAGACTTGGAAGCCATACCAGCTATATTAAATTTAAAAATAGATAAGTTTAATGCAAGATGGCTTCCATACTTTTCTTTTCTAGAGGAGGTGGACGCAGTGCCGGTGCTGGATCAGTACCTAAAATGATCAGATGAGATCTTGGGTTAAAATTGTAAGAGAAATTTTATTTGAAAAATCTGTCCTTATGCTATGAAATAAAACCAGATAGTATTAGATAGTTTGGTACCTATATACATTTGAAAGAAAGGAATTGAACAGAGCAAATAAAGCAAATATTTCCTTATTTGGTTTATTATGGCTTGGCAGACATTGTTTAACATGTTTTTGTTTAGACTATTTAAAATTAAGTTTATTGGTATACATATGGTTTTAATAATAATAGTTATGGTGCATACACAGAAACAATGAAAAGATGTACAAGAGTAAAAAAGTTTGATATAATTTTAAAGGATGAAGACGATTTTAGTTCTACAGAAAATGGTCCTATGGAACTGATGGAATGAATCCTGTGCATGTGCTCTGCACCTGGAAGGAAAGACAGAGAAAGGAAATATTCAATAATTTGAGGACTATAATAAATTTTAAGTATTTTGATATGATGTACTCAACTTTGAACATTTAATGAGACAAAAGCAAATGTGAACCTGTGTAATGCATAACTTGCTTTGTAAAGTTGTCATCAGCACTTCAATAAAGGAATTAAGTTAAAAAAAAAAGGACAGGCCCAAATTGGTTTTGTTATTTTGAGCTTGATTTTTTAGATTGCAGTCTGGGTCCTTTTGTTTCCTGCCTGGCTCAGCCAGTGAGGTTTCATCTCATTCTTCCCTGGCCCTGCTGACCTTCAAAACATGCCTTTTTGTTATGAAAGGGAAGCAGCCCTTTGAGGTTTTACCCCAAAACAAAACCCTTTTAAAGGGCAGGAACTGGACTGCCTAACAAAGGTTCCTTTTAGTTGAATGCCACCAGAAGTGGACTACAGGTATAATGTAATTTTCAGCTCCTACCACACCTCTCCTTCAGCTGAAACACTCTACAGAGGCAAGTTGATAATACCAATTTAAAAAAAAAACACAAGGAAAACAAAACACATTGCAAGTTGTCACAGTCATCTAAATTATGTTTATGGGGAAATCTGAGGAGTGGTCTAAAACATGGCAGCTGGGATTGAATGCTAAATAGCACAGAATCATGCACCTGGGGCATAGGAACCCAGGTGCTGAGTACAAGAAGAAGAGAGGTAGTGACAGCCACTAAACAGAAAAAGGGACCTTGGGGTTATGATACTTGATTATCTCAAAGTGGCAGGGCAGTGTGACAAAGCAGTGGGTAGGGCTAGTGGAAGGACATAGATAGGGTGAAGGCAGTCTAGAGGAGGGCAACTAAATGGTGCAGGGGCTGCAAGGAAAGCCATATGAGGAGAGACTGAGAGATCTTAGCATGTACACCCTGGAGGAGAGAAGAGTGAGAGGCAACATTCTCAACTTTATTGTTAATAAATATGCTCCAAAAGTACAAAGAACTGTAAGTAAAAACAATTGCCATGGATAACTGACAAAATTAAAAAGTACTTGAGAATAAAAAACAGATTATGGAAACAAGCCCCAAAAAAACCTAAAACTTCAGAGGATTGGAATGCATTTAAAAAGTGACGTAAAAACTGTTTACATATTGTTTGGACGGTTAAATCTCAATGTTACAAAACCAACATTTCAGCAGTTAAGGATCTAAAAAAATGTGGTATTACATTAAGAAATTACAAAATCCAGCCAGCTCTAGGACTCCTATGCATTTGGTGGGGAATAATCTAATAATAAATGATTAGAAAGAAAGTGGTAAATATGCCAAACCAGTATTTCATAGAATTACCCAATCTGGGGTTAGAGAATCCCAGGATGAGCACTTCTGATATACAACTTCAACTTGTCCAGAAAGCTGTAACAACGGGGATTGGAGATAGTCAACCATGGTTTAGAGTTATGGAAATTAAAACAAAAGAAGTTGAAAAAGAGCTCAACAGAATAAAAATCAGTAAATCAGGTGGACGTGGATAGGGTGGAAGCTAGATTTTTGAAATTGGGGCTGATATTTTGGCACTGGTAATAACACACTTAGTAAATTGGAACCTTTGTACTTCTTCATTCCAGATGTATGGAAAATAGGAAAAGTTGTCCCAATATTTAAGGGTGGGGTCCTCTGGTTGCCTCCAACTATAGACCGATTGCTTTGCTTTCTATACTATCAAAATTGATGGAGAAATTTGTACACAAGCAGTTTTGCCAATATCTGGATCAATATGGTTTGTTAATGGACTGTCAACATAAATTTAGAGCTGGGAGATCCACGGACACAGCCCTGGTAGATTTTAATAATCTCGTGGTGGCCCAGTGGCACTGAGGGTTGAGGCACTAGACGCCACACTTCGAACCACGTTGGCGACCTGGGTTCAGGAATGGACTCGGGCCACTGGGAGCTGGCAGGAGGAAGGAGGGAAGGATTGAGCATCCTACAACTACTCTCCTTCCTTCAGGGTGGGTGAGGGCCATGCACTGCACCGCAGTGATGCCTAGCGGAGGCTAGGCACATGCGGACAGGGCATACTTGTGGAAAGGAGCATGGTGGGTGTCTGCACATCTGTTCGATGCCATTGTACGACCGGCTTCTCAGTGGGACAAAATACTGGTGGAAAATTGGTGGGGTGACCTTGGTGGCTGATGGCCAGCCCTGTGCCCCTGGAGTTGAGAGGCTTCTTCGACAGCTCCGTTGCTGCGAGTCCCTGGGGGGAATGCTGCTATAGGCTGAAGTGTGCGATGGGGTGTATAAATTTGCATGCCAAGATCGACTCAAGGGGTGCCGATGGCCAGGGGTCAGTGAGGGACCACTCTGACCAGGAGAGAAATAATGGCATGATAAAAAAAAATAATAATCTCGTGACAACATCTGTGAACTCAGGATTGAGTATCGGGGCCGTGTTTGTGGATCTCAAGTAAGGCCTTTGACTTGGAGGAACATCGGATTTTATTGCTAAGACTGCATGCAATGGGTGTCCATGTTGAAACATTAAACTGGTTCAAATCATACTTGGCAAACAGAAGGCAATGTGTGTCTGTGGGGACAATGACATCTATATTGGGAGAGGTAAATTTTGGGCCCTTTACTTTTTAATGTTTATGTCAATGGGTTACCAGAGGCTTTGAAAAATAGCGAGGCCCAGCTATATGCGGATGACACAGTTTTGGTGGCGTTCTGCAGCTGATCGCACCTCTCTTGAACAAAAATTACAAGAAGATATATATATAGGTCGGAAAGGTGGTTTAGTGAATCAAAACTACTGATGAATTTAATAAAAAACACAGTATGAGTTTTATAATAGGATTTAAGACTAAGGAAGAAAAGAACCTAAATATATTTAAAAATAACCAGAAAATATAAAACACAAAGACCTATAAATATTTAGGTGTATTAATTGACCAGAAACTTCTGTATGAAGACCATATAAATTCTGTACTAAAGAAATCCACTCAGAAACTAGAGGGACCATTTTCAAAAGAGATGCGGGGCATATCCCTAGATGTGCCCTTGCATCTCCAACTTGTAAGGGCTGTTGGGGGCATGGCAAAATTCAGATGCCCCTGATGCACTCCACATATCCAACTGCGCTGCCATGCACAATATTGGAATGCAGGACTACAAATGAGGGGTCCCTCATGCATATGCCCTGCATCACAATATTCAACCCCCCCAAGCATAACTATGGCCGGCTGTGCTGGTGCATAGTTACACTTTCCAGACCCTGCTTTAACTATGTGTGTGGAAGGTTTGTGCCCTGTGCATAGCAGGGGCCAGGTACACAGCCCTCTCCCCAGCCCCAATCACCATCCCAAATGTCCTTTCTGCCATGCCCTTTTCCATAGTGTAGTGCCCCCTCACTGCCAATCCCTGTAAAATAAATAAATAAAACCCCATCACCTTTCCATAGTGTAGTGTCCCCCCTCCCGCTGCTCGATCTCCGTACAATAAATAAATCCCCAGCACTTTTCCATAGTGCAGTGTCCCCCCCCGCTGCCCGATCTCCGTATAATAAATCCCCAGCACTTTTACATAGTGTAGTGTCCCCACCCGCTGCCCGACCTCCGTACAATAAATAAATCCCCAGCACTTTTACATAGTGTAGGTCCCCCTCCTGCTGCCCGATCTCCGTAATAAATAAATCCCCAGCACTTTTACATAGTGTAGTGTCCCCCCTGCTGCCCGATCTCCGTACAATAAATAAATCCCCAGCACTTTTCCATAGTGTAGTGTCCCCACTCCCGTTGCCCGATCTCTGTACAATAAATAAATCCCCAGCACTTTTACATAGTGTAGTGTCCCCCCTCCCGCTGCCGATCTCCGCAAATAAATAAATCCCCAGCACTTTTACATAGTGTAGTGTCCCCCTCCCACTGCCCGATCTCCGTACAATAAATAAATCCCCAGCACTTTTACATAGTGTAGTGTCCCCCCTCCCACTGCCCGATCTCCGTACAATAAATAAATCCCCAGCACTTTTACATAGTGTAGTGTCTCCCCTCCCACTGCCCGATCTCCGACAATAAATAAATCCCCAGCACTTTTCCATAGTGTAGTGTCCCCTCCCACTGCCCGATCTCCGATAATAAATAAATCCCCAGCACTTTACATAGTGTAGTGTCCCCCCTCCCGCTGCCCGATCTCCATACAATAAATAAATCCCCAGCACTTTTCCATAGTGTAGTGTCCCCCCTCCCGCTGCCCGATCTCCGTACAATAAATAAATCCCCAGCACTTTTCCATAGTGTAGTGTCCCCCCCTCCCGCTGCCCAATCTCCGTACAATAAATAAACCCAGCACTTTTCCATAGTGTAGTGTCCCCCCCTCCCGCTGCCCAATCTCCGTACAATAAATAAATTCCCAGCACTTTTCCATAGTGTAGTGTCCCCCCTCCTGCTGCCGATGAGCAAGTGACTGCCCAGGATCTCAAGTCACAGTCAGTGACTGAAAGGGACCAGACCTTGGGCATGGGGATGCCAAGGGACATCGCAGTGTCCAGTCCCAGGGAGGAGGACAGCGAGACCAGAGGAAACCCAGAGCCACAGTGCCAGGGGATGGTCACCACAACACTGGAGCTAGAAGGGATCAGGCTGCAGCTAGAATTGAGGAGATTGGAGCTAGATTTCAAGCAGAAGAAGTCTAAAGCCCAGCAGCAAAGGGAATTTGAGTAGAAAAAGTTTGAAGCCCAGCAGCAAATGGAATTTGAGCACAGGAAGTTCCAGATGGAGCTGGAGATGCAGGAAAAAGAAAACCAGCATCGGAGAGAGGCTGAGGAAAAAGAAAGGCAGCTTCAAAGGCTGAGAGAAAGGAAAAAGAACACCAGAGGGAATCTGAACTGGTGAAGCTAAGACTCCAATGACCAGCGCCCAAGGAGGTACGTGGCAGGGATGACCCTGGAACTCCAGGACTGGTGTACAAGTTCAATTCTAAATTAATAGTTGAATTTAAAGAAGGGGAGGATATATATGCATTTTTGAATTTGTTTGAAAAGGTCTGTATCCAGGCTAAAATACCCAGGGAGCCCTGGAGCTTCCAGCTATCCCCGCTACTTACTGGGAATGGGCGTGAGGCACTGGGCCAAATGGACAATCAGAACAGTAGTAATTATGAGAAACTTCAAGCTGCATTGCTTAAAAAGTATGATTTAATAATTGAAGCATACAGGGTTAAGTTCCGTAAGCTCTGGAGAAGCCCTGACATTAGCTATGAAGAACTTTCCACAAAGCAATGTCAGTTTTTAAAACGCTGGTGGGAGGGAGTGGAAGCAAACTCTGTAGAGAAAATTGAGGAGGTTGTACTTCTGGAGCAATTCTTTTGGGCTTGCCCATCAGAGCTAAAAACCTGGTTAGAGGACTAAGACCCCCAAAACAGCGCAGTAGGCTGCTGAGCTCTTGGGCCACTATGCCAGGAGTTGACCTGCTCTGAAAGGGAGTGGGGCAGGTGTGGCAGCACAGAAAGGGAAAAGCGCATCTTCAAAGTGGCTAAAACCCTCACTGCCTCCACAGAAAGGGAAAAGCCCCATGTTACCAAAAATGGATTTACCGGATAAAAGAAATGATGATCGTTGGTTTTGCAAACAGCCAGGGCATCTCACTAGGCAGTGTCCTAAAAAGGCACAGGGTGGACAAAGTGGTGCTCGAACAGAGTTGGGTGCACTGTGTATAACCGAAAGCATGCCTATAAACATGAGGGAGCACATACACCCAGTTACTGTAAATGGGGTGAAGACCCACGAGTTAAGGGACACGGGGGTGTCTCTTACCTTAATAAAAGGGGATTTGGTTGAGCCTGAACAGCTTATACCTGATCAGTTCGTAACGGTGAGGGGATTCATTGGGGAGGAAAAAAACTCTGCCACTAGCTAGTATTCTCCTGGACTGGAGTGAGACAGGAAGAGAGGGTACAAAAAGTGGCCGTGGCAGACAACCCAGCCCTGGATGTGATTATAAGGAACAATCTCCAGAAGGGGGTGGTGTGCGCAAAGGCTGATTGTAGTTCCCTGGACCCCATAGAAGCCTCTGTGGAAAACAATGGGAGGCTGGTTCCCCAGCCTGTGTCTCCTGAAATGGAGAGTAGTGAGAGAGGGTTAGGACTTCCCCAGGTAGCAGTTTACAGAACAGCTACAGAAGGTTACTATGAGGAGGAAGGGGTAACCACTTGTCAGAAGGTTAGGGATGGCAGTGACCCTGAATGCCCTGATGCTAGGCAAGGCAAGGCACATTTCATTTAAAAGATGCCCAACCTGGAGGCTCTGGGCGCCGCACATATTAAGAAGTTCCATACATATACAAAACACTATGAATAAATAAATAACACACTAATAAACATTAATACACATCATTACAACAATTTAAATAATACTCTCAACAGCAACAACAGGCTTAAGGGAAGCCAGAAAATAACATAAATATACAATTCCAAAGCCAGGTTAGGGGTGTAACACACAGTCCAGGAAAGCTAGAGCTATGGACCCCAGTTTAGGAACTGAAGGGGACATGTCCCATGCCTTGGGAAAATGTGAAGATTTTGCTGCTGCTCAGAGAACCGACCCTAGTTTGTAGAGGCTGAGGGCTTGTGCAGAATCTGATGGGACACAGGGAGGTGACGGGAGACATAGAGTATATTGGGACAATGGACTGTTGTATACGCAGGACATAAGGACAGAGGGGGGAATGATGGGCAGGCAGCTTGTCATTCCCCAGGGGTACTGTGAATGGTTGCCCAAGATTGCTCATGATATCCCCATGTCTGGACATCTGGGAATCACGTGCACCATGCAACAACTGGCCCAGAATTTCTATTGGCCCAACTTCACCCAGCGGGTGAAGGAATATTGCAGTTCTTGTCACCGGTGCCAACAAATAGGGAAGGCAGGTAGTAAAACTAAGGCCACCCTAATGCCCTTGCCCATTGTGGAGGAGCCATTCCAGAGGGTAGGAATGGATATTGTGGGACCTTTGAGTACCCCAATCTCCTCCAGGAGGAGGTTTATCCTGACTGTGGTAGATTATGCCACCCAATACCCAGAGGCAGTTGCCCTTTCCTCACTTAGGACAGACAAAGTGGCAGACGCCTTGATAGGGATTTTCTCCTATGTCAGATTTCCACAGGAGGTTATCACTGATCAAGAGCTTACCTTCATGTCAGACCTAATGAAGTGTTTGTGGGAGAAGTGTGGGGTGGTGCAGAGACACACAACACCTTATCACCCACAAGCCAATAGGCTTGTGGAAAGGTTTAATGGCACCCTAAAATCGATACTGCAAGCATTTGCTGAACAGCATGAGAGGGACTGGCAGAAATACCTTCCCCACCTGTTGTTCGCATACAGGGTGGTGCCCTAAGAGTCAACAGGGTTTTTCCCCTTCGAGCTCTTATGTGGATGTAGAGTGCGTGGGCCCCTAGACTTGATCTGGGAAGACTGGGAAGGCAAGCACGCCACCCAGGGAATTCCCATAGTGCAGTATGTCCTAACATTTAGGGAAAAGCTGAAGGAGCTTATGGGAACAGCCCAGAGCAACCTGTCAGCAGCCCAGCAGAAGCAAAAGGTCTGGTACGACCGCAGAGCTAGAGCTCGCTCATACATTGTAGGTCAGGAAGTCACGGTCCTAATTCCAGTCCAGAAGGATAAGCTGCAGGCTGTGTGGGTGGGACTATACAAGGTAATCCAACAAGTAAATAACATGAACTATATTATAGAACTGCCTGACAGGAGACCCCAAAATCACACCCACAATGCTTAACATTAACGATGCGATCACTTCGGATAAAATAACCATAGCCAATGCATTTAACACCACATTTTCAGACCTAGGTCATGTGCTCCCACCTAACTTCTTTGATTCAGCGCAAGCTGCTACCCATCCTCTCAGCCTGCATGGAACTCATCAACGAACCCCATTTTATTTTAAGGTAATCTCAGAAGGGCTAGCCAAGAAACACCTACTCAAAGTACTTGGGAAAGCTAGGCACAGTGGTGACTCCCTGGATTTAAAGCTCATTGCCCTTGCCATTGATAAAGTACTGCAACCCCTAACAAAAATTTTCAACTGCTCTCTTATGCTCTCGCAATTCCCATGTAAATGGAAGACCGCTATGGTGACCCCGTTCACAAAAGTGGTGACGTGAATCTCGCAAGCAACTTCAGATCAATCTCCATCCTACCCCCACTCTCCAAGGCACTGGAAAGGATAGTTGCTGACCAACTAGTTGACTATTTGGGAAAATATGACCTCCTGTGTCCACAGCAGCATGGCTTTCGTAAGGGGCACAGCACCACCACTGCACTCTTGGACCTCACCTCCTACATCAACCAAGCACTAGATTAAAACCACCTGGCTGGAACCACCTTTATTGACCTAACAGAGGCGTTTGATACCGTCAACGACTCACTTCTCACTAGACAACTATCTTCCCTAGGACTTTCTCCAGATGCCATTAGCCGGTTCCAAAGCTGCCTTAGTGACCAATCCCAGCAGGTCAGAATAGGGGAAACCATCTCATCCTCCTCCCCCCTAGTCCGGTCAGGCGTTCCCCAAGGATCTGTCCTTGGACACTTGTTATTTAGCATTTTTTGTGAACAAGCTCCCTGACTCATGCCAAGACAGAATTCTCCTTTATGCTGACGATGCAGTCATTTTCACAAGCCACAGTGACCCCTGCCTTCTTCAACAGCAATTGCAGCTAAGTTTTGCAGAAGTTGAATCCTGGTTCAGATCGCACAAGCTCATCCTAAACTACTCAAACACTAAAGCTATGCTGTTCCACAGCACCCATAGCAAACACAAACTCCAACAACTGCCGATCAAAAATAGTGATGGCTCCACATTGGAACAGGTTGACCTCAGCTGACAGTCACCCAGTACCTACCCCCCTCAACTATCTCTTCACTGAATATCACCTCCCCCTCCCTTTCCCCCATCCCCTTGTAATCTAATGATGTCTCATGGCTGAACACTCCCCCCACCTCCTCTGATGATGCCAACCTTTTGGCAGAACCCTACCCTCCCTCTCTCTTCCCTAATCAAGCACGTGTAATTAAGTGCTAGAGATATAAAACCTCAAACTTTTGCTATTACTGATTGTGTATATGCTTCAATGTTTTGTTTTTGTTACTGTTAATCCCTGTATTTCCTACTGTAATGTCTGTTCTCAACAATCAACATGGAACCTTTGGAAACCAGTCCTTTGACTCAAAGGTATTAATCCCAAACTGAAATAAATAAAATAAAAATAAAATAAATAAATTTCAAATACTTTGGAGTAACCATAGACTGCACTCTATCATACGCCACACATATTCATAACGTTACCAAAACTGTCAACACCCACATAGGACTGCTATATAGACACAGGCACTGTTTGACAACCAAAGCATTGAAGCTTGCTATACATAGCTCGGTTACCTCGCTTATTGACTATGGCCTTGTAGTCTATGGATCTAACACTGCCCTCCGGTGTATATCTTTATCCCTAAACATGGCCTGTCAGCTCCTTACCTCAGCCACACAACTCACACATACATGTGACTTATACGAGCAGGCAAACTGGCTTCAGCTATTTGGCAGAATAAAGTATCAGACCTGCCTTCTTGCAAAGAAGGCCTCGTTGGGCCTCCTACCTCAGGGGTTCCAGGCTATACTGTCCCCTCACTGCACCACTCGTTTCACTAGGAGCTCTGCAAACCAAGCTTTCTCTGTTCCTCGCTGCTGGACCTCACAAGGGCAGCGATCCTTCAAAGCAAGGGCCCCCAATTGGTTCAACTCACTTCCTGTGGATATCACCAACGTCTTGAACCTTATCCCCTTTAAGCGCAATCTTTGACAACATTTGGTGGCCAGTGCCAGCTGCGACTGCTTCTAGTAAAGTAGTCTGCATGCTCCGTTTGCCTCCCCTGAATTTGTCATGTTCCCCTCTATCTTTGCCCTCCTGAACTACCCCATGATGCTACCCCTCGTCAACCTTCACTAACTTCCCCATGGCCCCTGCATCAATGTTGCCCCTACTAGTTCTTTCCTTTGCTCTCTCGCTCTCACTCCCTCTCCATATCGCTCTCTCTCCTTTCCCTCTCCTTCCTCCCTGCCACTTACACCATGCACTACATCACTCCAAATCCCTCCCCCCTCCCCTTTCACCTCCCCCCACTACCTCTCCTCCTCCCCTGAACCCTGCCCGTTTTCTCCAACTACTGTGTTCTCACTCTAAAAACTTCCTGTTTTCCTTTTCTCACTCTTAAGAGCACCAACTTCCCTTCGTAACCGCTCCAACATTATTGTTTTGCTTAGAATGACGTTGAGTTGCATCCCATCTCAATTCTCATTGTTGTTTCTTGACAAAGCCTCTGGCTGCTTATGTACCGATACCATTTTCTGTAATACATACCTGCTATTAATTTGCCTGTTTGTCATATACTGTAATGTTCTACTTGCTATTTATCTTGTCATAACTTGTCCAGTTGTCCATGATGTGGAACCTTTGTAAAAGAGCCATGTTGGCTCAAAGGCATAATCTGAAACATAAATAAATAAAAAAATAAAAAAAATTTAAAAGGAGACATACCCATAGAATGCACCATGTCAACATTATGAAGCCATATGCAAATAGGGCAGACATGGTATTTGCAGTGTGTAGTCCTGGGGAGGGGACTGATGAAGAAGACCCCCTACTGGACTTGCTGGAGGAAAGCAAGTGGGACTCCTCTGTGGAAGCAATCAAACTGTTGCCCCACCTGAATCCGGAACAGACCCAGGAAGTGAGGAAAATTTTAGCAGACTTTGCCCCTTTATTTACGGCCAAGCCTGGACTAAACCCTTTATCGAAACAGGATGTAGACATGGGGATGCAAATGCCCATATGGCGGACAGCCTATCGGGTGTCTTAGGCTGTCCTAAAGGACATTAGGAGGGAGGTGGAGGAAATGCTGGATTTAGGAGTGATCCAGAAATCCCACAGCCCCCGGGTCTCACCTGTAGTCCTCATTCCCAAGCTGGATGGGTCTACTCACTTTTGTGTGGACTATTGTGGACTCAATGCAGTCACAAAGTCTGACGCCTACCCAATGCCATGGATGGATGAACTACTGGACAAGTTGGGAGGGGTGACATACCTTACCACCATTGTCTTGACAAAAGGATATTAGCAGGTGGATTTAACTGCCAGAGTTAGGGAGAGGTCAGCCTTCATCACTCCAATAGGTTTATCTGAGTTCAAGATAATACCTTTTGAAATGAAGAAGGCCACTGCCACCTTCCAAAGGTTGGTCAACCAGGTGTTACATGGTACTGAAGAGCACGCAGTGGCGTATCTAGGTGATACTGCCATATTATGTGCCAGTTGGATGCTACACCTGTTCCACCTTAAGGAAGTGTTGGGCAGGATACAGACAGCAGGACTCACTGTCAAGGCTGAAAAGTGCCAGGTGGCCATGGCTGAGGTGGCATACCTAGGACATATAGTAGGACAAGGGCAGCTCCATCCCAATCAAGCCAAGATTGAGGTGATAGAGGAGTGGGCCAGGTGTGAGACCCAGAAGCAGGTCTGGAGTTTCTTAGGGACCACCGGGCACTATCGAAAGTTTGTATCAAATAACAGTAGCACTGTGCAGTGCCCCTGTGTTAGCCAGTCCAGATTACACTAAACCATTTGTAGTCCAGGCAGATGCCTCAGATGTGGGTATTGGAGCCATCCTCAGTCAGATTTCTAACCAAGGGAAAGATCGCCCAATAGTGTACCTTAACAAAAAGTTACTTCCCCGGGAGTAGGCCTATTCCACAGTTGAAAAGAAATGCCTTGCACTGGTATGGGCCCTGAAGAAATGAAACCATACCTTTACAGGAGGCACTTCAAGGTACAGACCAATCATATTAACATACTAAAATGCCAGCAGAAATAGGCATAACGGTCTTTCGTGTCTGCTCGCTTGATCAGCCCCCATCCTGGGAGCTGACCTTGCAGCCCCCCTCTCCCTCTCTGGCTTCTCCCATCCCAGTCCCAGATATTCTCGCTACACTGGATTTTGCTTCCAGAACCCTTCCCCTGTACCTATCCCACCCCCCTCTTGAACCCCTCCACCGTCTCTGCCTCCACCAGCCCCCTAGGCAGCGCATTCCATGGCTAGACCACACTCTCAGTGAACTAGCACCTCCTACTTTCTCTCCTGAATCTCCCCCCCTCCAGCTTCCACCCATGCCCTCTAGTTGCCCCCTCCTTCCTTGGGAGCACCCTGACTGCTTCTTCCCTGTTTACCCTCTTCATGTACCTGAAGACCTCTATCATGTCTCCCGGTCCCTTCTCTCTTCCAATCTGTACATATTTAGCTCTTCGAGCCTCTCCCCATAGGTCTTGTCTCCCAAGCCCCAAATCATTTTGGTTGCCCTCCTCTGGACCCTCTCCAGGAGTTCAATGTCCCTCTTTAAATGTGGCCTCCAAAACTGCATGAAGTACTCGAGGTGTGGCCTCACCAAGCAGTTATACAGTGGGAGTATCACTTCCCTCCTTCTGGAGGCGATCCCCCTAGCGATGCAGCCCAGCATCCTGTTGACCTTTGCTGCTGCCTTCCTACAAGTCACCAAGTGGTTCATCTTGACATCCACCACCACCCCCAGGTCCCTCTCAGCCATCGAGAATTGTAGCATTCCCCCCCCAAGGGTGTACACTCAGCCTGGGTTTCTGGCTCCCAGGTGCAGCACCTTGCATTTCCCTGCATTGAACCTCAGCTTCCACTTTCTAGACCACCTTTCCAGAGCCTCCAGGTCCCCTTGAAGGGCCACCCTCCCCTCCTACCCATCCACCACCGCCCCAGTTTTGAGTCATCCACAAAGAGACTCATCTCACTCCTGATATCCTTCCTTATGTCAGAGATGTAGGCGTTGAACAGAAGGGGCCCAAGGGCCGATCCCTGAGGGACCCCACTAATGACCCTCCTTGGGGATGAGACTATCCCTCCAACCCCCTGGTGTGGCTGACTCAGATGGGGAAAAACAAATGGTTGTCTTTTTTTTAATTTAACCAGGAGAGAGGAGTATTGCCTTATAGGGCTACGATATGACCATTACCCACAGGGCCAGATCGACTAATGCCAACGCCGATGGGCTATCTCATCAGTTAGAGCAGTAATCAGAATTTGTGAAAATCATACCCTGCATAGGGATGGATTCCCACAAATTCAGTTTAGGAGGGAGGGATGTGGAGAGCTGCCTGGCTGCTAGCCCTTATTTGCAGATATTATTCTGTTGTATATATTTTTTTCATTGTAATTCTATATACATGCTAGTAACATAGAAACATAGAATTTGATGTCAGATAAGGACCGCTTGGCCCACCTAGTCTGCCCATTTTCCTACCTAACAGAGAAGCTGCAGATCCTAGTTAATCAACAGCTTACTTCCTCTTACCCACCCCTAGGACTGCCTTATGCCTGTCCCATGCATTCTTGAAGTCCCCCACTGTTCTTGACTCACGACCTCCTCAGGAGGCTGTTCCACCATCCACAACCCTCTCAGTGAAAAATACTTCCTCACATTACCCTGAGCCGTCCCCTCTATCTTCAAATTGTGCCCCTTGTTCTTGCACATCTCTTTTCTGGAAGATGCTACCCTCTTGGACTTTGTTAATTCCTTGAGGTACTTGAAAGTTTCTATCATGTCCCCTCTCCCTTCTTCCTCAAGAGTATACATATTAAGCTCCTTTAGTCTTTCTTCGTATGTCTTCTGGTGCAGACCCTGCACCATTTTGTGCCCTCCTCTGGACAGCCTCTACTCTGTCTATGTCTTTGCAGAGATGGGTCTCCAGAACTGCACACAGTACTCCAGATGGGGTCTCACCAACTGTCTGTACAGAGGGATAACAACTTCCTGTTTTCTACTATTGATGCCCCTTCCTATGCATCCCAGTATCCCTCCAGCCTTCCTTACTGCCTTCTCACATTGCTTGCCCACCTTTAGGTCATCTGATATAATTACCCCCCAGGTCCCTTTCTATTTTTACTGTTGTCTGTATCTCATCCCCCATTATGTACTCTTCCCCTGGGTTTTTGTTTCCCATGTGCATTATCTTGCACTTCTTTGCATTAAATCTGAGCTGCCATACATTTGACCTTTCCTCCAACCTTGCCAAGTCCCTTCTCATCCTTTTCACTCCATCCTGTGTATCAACCCTGTTGCAGATCTTTGTGTCATCTGCAAAGAGACATACTTTTCCTTCCAGTTCCTCTGCAATGTCACTTATAAAGACATTAAAAAGGACCGTACTGAACCCTGCGGTACCCCACTAGTAACCCTCCTTTCTTCACTGTGTACTCCATTTACTACTACCCTTTGTGTCCTGTTGTCTAGCCAATTTTTTATCCAGGCTACCACCTTGGGACCCATTCCAAGGCTGGCTATCTTGTGTATTAATCTTTTGTGGGGGACTGTATCAAATGCCTTGCTAAAATCTAGGTAGGCCATGTCCACAGCCCCTCCCTGATCTACTACTTTGGTCACCCAGTCAAAGAAATCTATTAGATTCGTCTGACATGACCTTCCCATCGTGAATCCATGTTGCCTCGGGTCCTGTGCCCCAATGGCCTCTAGGTACTCAACAATTCTTTCCTTCAGAAGTGGTTCCATCATTTTCCCTACCACTGAGGTCAAACTAACTGGTCTGTAGTTTCCTGCCTCTGTCCTGCTCCCACTTTTGTGAAGAGGAATTACATCTGCCCTCCTCCAGTCCTTGGGTACCACCCCATCCTCCCATGATTTGTTGAAGAGGTAGTCAGCGATGTCACTAGTTCTACCCTTAGTTCTTTTAGAATTCTTGGGTGAATCCCATCAGGCCCCATTGCTTTGTCCACCTTCAATTTTATTAGTTCTTTCAGAACCCTTTCTTCTGTAAATGGACTGGTATTGACCCCCGTCTTCAGAGTATTTCTCTTGTTTGGTTTAGGTAACTCTCCTTCTCTTCCTTTGTGAATACTGAGCAGAAATATTCGTTCAGTAACCCTGCTTTTCACTGTCACCCTCTCCCAGATTCCCTCCCTTTATTAAGCTTCAGTATCCCTCCTTTGGTTTTCTTCGCTCCTAATGTACCTATAAAGGTCTTATCCCCTTCTTAACAGAATTGGCTATCCTTTCTTCGGTTTGGGCCTTTGCTATTCTGACTACCTTCCCAGCCTCTTTCTGCTTTAACTGATAAGTTCTCTGTCCTGCTCCTTCTGTGTTTCCTTATATTTCCTGAATACTGCCCTTTTCTCTTTAACTTCCCTGCCACCTCTTTTGTGAACCATAGCAGTTTTTTCCTCGTTGTGTTTTATTGATTTTTTACGCAGAGGCTTGTTGCCTCTGTGATGGCTATTACAATCACTCCCCATTGTTCCTCCACCCTCCTTCTTGCCTGTTTGCTAGTGTTTTCTGAGGCACTCTCTCATTTTCCCAAAGTCAGCCCTCCTAAAGTCTAGTACTCTTGCTTTTTGTATGGCTTGATTGTATGGCTGTGTTTATCATGAACCACACTGTTTGGTGGTCACTTGTTCCCAGATGGCTACCCACTTCTAAATCTGAGATTCTTTCTCCATCCCCATTTGAAAGTACCAGGTCTAAGATTGCTCCCTCCGAGTCAGTTCCAATACTAGCTGTCTGAGACATGCCCCCTGTAGGGCATCTAGAGTGACCCTGCTCTTGGATGTGCCTGCAGCAAAGGTGCTCAGTTAACATCTGGCATATTCAGGTCCCCATCAACAATATCTCCCCTTTTCTGCCATTATAAGAAGCCTTCTATCATTTCCTTGTCCATTCCCTCCCCTGAGATGGGGGTCTGTATACAACCCCATGCAGATTGTAGTGCCATTCCTGTCTCCAGGGTGACCCAAAGTGCCTCATCTGCTCCCTGTTTACTCTTTAGTTCTGTTGCTTTGATCCTTCCTTTACATGAGAGCTACTCCTCCTCCTCTTTTACCCTCCCTGTCCCTCCTGTAGATGTGTATCCTGGTATGTTGACATCCCGGTCATGGTTCTCTGTGTACCATGTTTCTGTGACTGCCACAATATCCAGGCATCCCTCTTCCATCAAGGCCACTAGTTCAGGAGCTTGTTACACAGACTACGGGCATTGGTACTCATCACCCTCCACTTTTGATAGCCTTACCCATTTTAGCCCATTTCTGTCCTTACTGCCTTTGCCTTTTTACATTTAAATCTGTTCTGCTCCTAATAACTTCTGTACCTTGGTGTTTACCTCACTAATCACCATGTTTTGTGGGGAGGCTCAGATTCCCAGCTCCTTTCAGTGCCTCCCCCTTGCTAGTTTAAATGCTTGCCAATGAAGCATTTACCTCTCACCTAGGATCCTGGTTCCCCCGGACAGATGCAGACCATCGCACCAGTATAGGTCTGCATCCCTCCAGGTGGCTCCCCAGTCCCCAATGAAGCCAAAACCCTGAGCTCCACACCAGTTTTTCAACCACTCATTGAATTCCCTGGTGAGAATGCCCTAGCATCTCCCTTGCCATAGACAGGCAGCACCTCCGAGAAGGTTACCGAATGCGCTACTTGTCTAAGGCCCCTTCCCAACTCTACAAACTCCTCTTGCACTGCTCTGATCCCATTCCTAGCCAGGTCATTTGTCCCCAGGTGGACAATGACATCAACTCCCTCCCTCGTCAGCTCCTCCCAGTCCTGAGGATTAAGCTTCCTGTCCTCAAGCCGCTGGCACCAGGAAGGCACCTTACTTCCCTCTCCCCATCCTCCCCAATTCTATCCCCCCTAATGATTGAGTCCCCCACCAGGAGTTGTTTCCTTCCCCTGTGGGGTCCCATGCCACCTTCCTTTGGGTCTCCTTTGTGAAGGTTCCCAGCATCCTCCTTGGTCTCCACTGCAGGTGCCTCCATAGAGGAACCACTGTCCACCAGAAGAGTGAATGGATTGTGAAGAGGTACAGCTGGAGGGATGCAACTCTGTTCCACCACCCTGTCCCTCCTTGAGCCCACCCTGGTCCAGCCACTCCTCATTCTTGGCAACCTCTGAGGTAGTGGCATTGGCCCTGGTGGTCCCTGGGTGGGGGAGGAGGTTTCACGAATCCTAGCCAGGTCAGCCTGGAGGCAGGCAACCTCCTCTCCCAGACCAGAGAGGTGCCTGCAAATAGGGCAGCATCGCAGCCTCCAGAATGTCTCCCGGAACACTGCCGCCCCACAGCCATTGCACTGCACCACTCCTATCATGTCTTATTTTGTGTCCCCTCTACTGTTTCTCTGGATGCTTACTCTCTCCTCTCCTTACAACTCTTACCCTTCTTGTTCTGGGACAGCAACTACCTATCTTCTTCAGTAGTCTCCTTCTTCCTTGCTCAATATCAAACTACCAGCAGCTAGGGGGGGAGAGTGAGCTACTTTTTCTACTTCAGGGTTGACAAAACCAGTGTTTCTCTATGATCCTTTTCTTCCTACTGCCAAACAGGAAGTTCCTGTTGACAGTTAAATCCAGTGGCTATAAAATTAGAACTGGCTTTGGGTGGGTTGGAGGGCAATTGGTAAGAAAAAAGGCTAGCAACAGGAAGTTGTAATTTGACTCACCTGCTTTTCTAGTGTCTAAACCACACCCCCAGGTAAGCTCTCTTTCCTCCTACTGGTTTAGCAAAGTCACCTGATACAGTACCTTTCCCTGCACAGAACACACACTGCCTTTCTTTCTTTTCTTTTCTTTTTTTAACCTTAAATAAGACCCCTTCTACTTCTAATAAAGTTATCTACTTAATCTTAACTGACACTGACTCCTACTGAGATATAAGTTTTAAATTAAGAAGAAAATGTAGCTTCTTTTAGTTAGCTGCATTCTGCTCTACAAGCAAGGCTAGCAACAGCTAATGTCAGCAAAGGCACACAGAGAAAAGACTAGATTTAAAAAAAAAAGGTTTTGACTGTCCTTTGACCTTAAGGCAGCTGTTTGCCAGCAACTGAGATTTAATTTCCAGTTTTTTTTTACAAAGATATGTCAAAATCCATTTTCCTGTCATGGACCATATACTTCAAAGGCCGAATGCTTTGTCCCAAGAAACTATTATAGTATATCACATTTTATGAGGTAACAGGAAAGAAAATATCCTTCTAGCAGACCTGTGTGAAATTCTAACAGGACACTGTGAATTAGCTTATAAGGTGTTATACTGAGACATCAAAGTTTTGACTGACTGCCATGTTACTGGTTAATTATTGAGGCAAAACATTGTGTTGGGGAAGCACAAGAGTGACACCTGATGGTCTAAAATGGAAGGGCCAGCCTTTATCATCAGACAGGTATATAAATAGCCCCAGCTCAGGGCATTTGTACACACTTTTTTCTTTTTTTTTTAGTTGTTGTTTAACCAGGTATAGCAAACTAAGCTGAAAGCTTTTTTACAAGAGCGACCTGGGAGCACAAGGAGGTTAAGTGACTTGCTCAGGGTCACACAGTATGCAAGTGGAAGCTGTGGGATTCAAACCCAGGTCTGGTCTACTGGATGTCACCAGATTTGCAGCTCAGAGCCTTAGACCACTGCGCTATACTGCCCACTTTCTCATCTGGACTCCACCTGACACACAGAAGCCATTCTGTTTGGAGTCTTTCTCCTGACCACAAGGCTACTACAGAAAGATGCAATATTTTGCAAACCAGCAGTTCTCTGGACTTTGAAATCTTCATATCCAAGGTAGACTTAGTTAACATGTTTAATGCATTTTTCTGTATATTTTTCCCATTCTGTTTCTTATACTGCAACCTAAATTAGTATATGTTCTCTTTTACTTGTAACTGCATTTATTTAAGTATTTTAGTAAAAAACTGCACCTCCTTTCGCTACCTTGGGGTCTGGCTAGACCAGCACCTCAACTTTTCTGTGCACGCCAATGCCATCCACAAAAAACTCCACCCAAATTGGGAGCCCTATACCACAATCGTGGATGCATACCACTGCCTGCTAGCTGCACTCTTGTATAGAAAATGATCCTCCCCATGTTTGACTACTGCAACGTAGTCTACTGTGCCACTCCCAAGTCCACCCTAGCCAGACTAGACTCCCTTTTTCATTCCTTCTGCCATTTTACCCTCAACTGCCCGCCCTCTACTCACCACTGTGACCTCTACAAATCCCTTGAATGGCCCTCTTCCAAGACCACAGGTTGATCTATTGTGCAAATCTCATAGCCAAGTTCTGGTCACTATCCTTACCACATACCTGGCCTCTGCCCTAACCCACCTACTGTCTCCAAAGTACCCGCTTAGCAACTTCTACACCCGACACCTTGTTGTGCCTCACATGGCCTCCTCAACTGGACAGGCAGCTTTCAGATACCACATGCCCAAATTGTGGAACTCCCTCCCAGTTCACTCCCAGCAGGCTAGTTCTCCCCAGCTCCTAAGCTTCCTAGTACATGCCCATTTCTCCACCACCTGCTCCTGTGGCAACTAAACCAAATTTTTCTTCACATGCTTCTTGCACTGGCTGGCTGGCTGCTGTTCAGGGATCCCCATCCTTGTACTTGGGCAAAGCCCATCCATCCAGAACTGCACAACAATACTGCACTTATTCTCATAAATTGTTCCTCTTTAGCCAGTTATGGCATGCCATGCAATAAATCCTGCTTATGATGTTTATTTCTGCTATGCAATTTGCCAACAAATCAATACTGTAAATCATGTATTTGCCTGTCAGCAGCTAACCAGACTGCACTGTTAATGTAAGATGTCTACAATATTCTGTGCAAATTGTCTGCACTGGTAATGTAAAATGTCTACAATTCTCTGTACAAAGTGTCGGCACTGTTAATTTAAAATGTCTACAATATTATGTACAAATTGTCTGCACTGTTAATGTAAAATGTCTACAATATTCTGTACAAATTTGTCTGCACTCCAACTATTCCCTTCCCCCAGGGTGCACCTGGAATCGAGCAGTAATCTGCTTAGTGTGCCTTCCTGGTAAAACTCTTAAATAAATAAATAAATTTGTCTAAAGAAATTCTGCCCGAGTGAGACTTTCTCCATTTGTGTGTGAATTGTGAAAACAGTATTAATAATTTGTGAAAACTGTTATTGCCAAAAGGAGTCGCACCATAAGCAACCAAACTGAGAAAAGGGTCTGTAAAAGGCCATCTGGAAGGATAGGGTGAATACGAAAGTCTACAAAGATTTTGAGCCAGGCTATTGCATGTCCTGTAGGGAGAAGGCCAAATCAGGTGTTACGCTGCTACCCCACAGAGTGTGATGCCTGGGACTTCCTCCTTTGTGTAATAGCCAAGGAAAGGTTCATATCTGGCCACAAGACTCGAGACTGGTATTGTGCTCTTATCCAGAGCTAGGAGGGATGCCCAGGATCCTCGTGGCAGAGGTGCAGTCATGACCTTGGCAAACATTCTAAAAGATGAGGAAGGTATCCCTGTCTCCCCCATCATGGATTGCACTTAAGGGTGGGCACTGTGAACTCAGTGGGCCTGACCCTCAGGAGTGGGTTCATGACAGGTGCAACATATTTGTGTGACGCACTAATATGTGCGTGCATACGGACAGCTCTGAATATGTCCCTCCTGGAGAGTTAAGAAGAATTGCTTCTTGTCCTGAAACAGAGGTGAAAACAAAACTTATACAACAACTTTTAATCCCTGTCCTTGAATATGGGAGATTGGTATACAGGTGTGCTCCCAAAAGGCACTGAAAAAGATTGACCAAACCTATTACAAACTGGCAAGATTTGCTAAGTCCAGTAAGTATGGTACATGCCACTACTAAGTCTATGCTGACTTGGATTGGATGGGTACAGAACAAAAAAGAGAAACTGGATGGCTAACCTGGTGTTATATAAATTAATACATTCTAAAAGTGTCCATCCATTATGTTACCTCATTTATTCATTTATTTGATTCTTGGATTACAACCTTTGAGCAGGAGCTCATTTACAAAGGTTCCACACCTGGAAGGAACACACAATAGCGTACATTAATGATCACAGCAGGTAAGGAAAACAAAATGATTACAAAAAGTCAAAGTATACATTCATGATTATAAGGCAAGAGAAAAGTAATTAGCTCATATTGCAGCTTCAGTGTCTATAGTAAAAGGAAGAGGAGTTGAGGTTTGCAGTAGGGGACCAGAAGGAGGTAGGGGGTTGAGGGGGAAAACAAAGCAGGGAACCAGAAGAACTGATTGCCTTTGTCGAGGGGGGGGCGATAGGGGTACTGGGCAGGGAAGGTAGGAAGAGGGGGCGAGGGCTGAGTGCAAAAGGTAGGATGAGCAGGGGAGAGCAGGGTGAGGAGGAAAAAAGGTTGGATGCCGGGGGGGATTACAGGAAGAGGGTTGGGCCTGTAGGGTGTCAAGGGGAAGAGGGTGAGGAAAGGCAGGAGGGGAACAAGTGCAGAGGCAGTCAATGCCTAATCTTAGGCAATAAGTGAAGTAAGTGTCGGGCCAGAGTGCAACTATCTAGTGATGGATTATTTGAAGCAGCTGCACATCATTTGGCTTGTGAGGTGTAAATTGAGTCTTTCTTTGAAGGGCCCTAGTTTAATTTCTGTTTGTAGGTCCAATGGAATGGAGTTGAGCCAGCTGGAGCCTCAAAATCCAAAAGATCACTGCCCTAGGGAGGTTCTGAGAAAAGGTATCTTGTAGGGGTTGTTTTGGGTCCCTCTAGTCAGCCTGGAAGGAGCAGCTAGGCTAACAAAGGTTTGTACCCCAGGAGAGGCCAGGCCGAGGGTAGCCTTTTTGGCCAAGAGACAGAGTTGGTACCAAGTTCTGTGTTCCAGATCTAGCCAACCTGTGAGCAAAAAAAGGTCGAAGGTGTGGATAAGGCATGGTGCACTCAGGACTAGCCTGCAGGCTTTATTGAGTGTTAATGAAATCCTTTTTAGGGACATGTTGGAGGCAGCACCACACACTACGAGACCATAGTCTATTACTAAGAGGACAGAACTGCTAATGGCAAGTTTTAGGGCACACTCTGTAAGGCAGCACCTGTGTTCATATAGTAGACCCAGTTTCCTATTGGCTGACTTGGCAACCTGGTCAATATGGTGTATGTCAGGGAGCTGTCCAATGTAATCCCTAGATATTTGAATGTGTGGATCATATCAAGTATTTTGTTTTATTTATTATGAATGACTAGTGTGGATGATTTGAATCTGCTATGAGGGGATGCAAACAGCATGGTTTTTAGTTTTCTTGTAGTTTAGTAGCAATCATGCATTGATGAACCTGTCTTCGACGAGCTTGAAGTTATGTTGCATACAATGTTCTAGGGTTTCGAGGTCCGGATGACTAGTAAATAGAACAGTGTCATCGGCATAGAGGAGGATGCCATCTTGACAGACTTGAGGGAGTTTGTTCAAAAAAAAGATTGAACAACAGAGGGCCCAGAATGGATCCTTGGGGGACTCCTGTGTTGACACGTAAGCTGTTAGAGTGTGTGATGCTGATTTTTACCTGTTGCTGCAGACCGGAAAGGTAACTATGAAACCAATGTAGCGAGGTCGAGGACACAGTTGAGTCCCCTAGACTAGTAAGAAGGAATTTGTGGTTGACTGTATCAATGGCCTTAGTGAGGTCAATGAAAGTATCCCCCATTAAGTGCCCCCAGGTCAAGGGAGTCATGTATGTGCCCCATGACACTCTACCAGCACCGTAGTAGTGCTGTACAGTTTCCTAAAGTTGTGCTGCTGTTTGCATTGCAATTGACATTTCTCCAGGTGGTCAACTAGCTGGTCATACACGATGCGCTCTAGGGCTTTAGAGATGGGTGATAGTATGGAGAGAGGCTGGTAATTAGTGTGTATCATCCTGTCACTACTTTTATGGACTGGGGTGACAACCGCAGCTTTCCATAGAAACATAGACTTTGACAGCAGATAAGAACTGTGTGACCCACCTAGTCTGTCCATTTCCCTACCTAGAGGATAAGCTGCAGATCCTATTTAACCAACAACCTATTTTTTCCTACCCCCCCCCACAAAAATTGCCTTCTGTCTGTCCCATGCATTCTTGAATTTTCCCACAGTTTTGGACCCCACAACCTGATCAGGAAGGCTGTTCCATGCGTCCACCACCCTCTCTGTAAAAAAATACTTCCTCACATTGCCCCTGAGCCGTCCCCCCATCTTCAAATTGTGTCCCCTTGTTCTTGCACATTTCTTTTTCTGACAGATGCTACCCTCTTGGACTTGATTCCACAGAGGTACCTAAACGTTTCTATCATTTCTCCCCTCTCCCTCCTTTCCTCAAGGGTATACATATTTAGCTCCTTTAGTTTATCCTCTTATGGCTTCTCTTGCAGACCCTGCACCATTTTAGTTGCACTCCTCTGAACTGCCTCCATCCTGTCTATGTCCTTGTGGAGATAGGGTCTCCAGAACTGGACGCAGTACTCCAGATGGGGTCTCACCAACTGTCTGTACAGGGGGATAACAACTTCCTGTTTTCTGCTGGTGATACCTCTCCCTTTACATCCCATTATCCCCCCAGCCCTCCCTACCACCTTCTCACATTGCTTGCCAACCTTAAGTCATCTTATATGATTACCCCAGGTCCCTTTCCATTTTTCTTGTTGTTGATATCTCTCCCCCACATTGTGTAATCTTCCGCTGGGTTTTTGTTTCCCAGGTGCATTACTTTGCACTTCTTTGCACTGAATCCAAGCTGTCATACTTCTGACCATTCCTCCAACCTTGCCAAGTCCCTTCTCATCCTTTCCACACCTCCTTGTGTATCAACCCTGTTGCAGATCTTTGTGTCATCTGCAAAGAGGAATATTTTTACTTCCAGTCCCTCTGCAATGTCACTTATAAAGACATTAAAAAGGACCGGACCCAGTACTGAACCCTGCGGTGCCCTACTAGTAGCCCCTCTTTCTTCAGAGTGGACTCCATTTACAATTACCTTCTGTGTCCTGTTGTTCAGCCAATGTTTTACCCAGGCTACCACCTTAGGACCCACTCCCAGACTGGTTAATTTGACTACTAATCTTTTATGTGGGACCGTGACAAATGCCTTGCTAAAGTCTAGGTAGGCCATGTCCACAACCTCTCCCTGGTCTACTACTTTGGTCACCCAGTCAAAGAAATCAATTAGATTTGTCTGACATGACTTTCCCACTGTGAACCCATGCTGCCTTGGGTCCTGTGCCCCACTGGCCTCTAGGTACTCAACAATTCTTTCCTTCAGAAGTGATTCCATCACTTTTCCTACCACAGAGGTCAAACTGACAGGTCTGTAGTTTCCTGTCTCTGTCTTGGTCCCACTTTTGTGAGGAATCACATCCGCCTTCCTCCAGTCCTCAGGTACCACACCATCCTCCCATGATTTGTTAAAAAGGGTAGTCAGTGGTGTCACTAATTCTCTGCTTAATTCTTTTAGAATTCTGGGGTGAATTCCATCTGGCCCCATTGCTTTGTCCACCTTCAGTTTTAGGAGTTCTTTCAGAACCCTTTCTTCTGTGAAAGGGCTGGGATTGACCCCCTCTCCAGAGTGCTTCTGTTAATTGGATTAGGCACCTCCCCCACTTCCTCTTTTGTGAATACTGAACAGAAGTATTCATTCAGTATCCCTGCTTTTTCACTGTCACTCTCTGCCCACCCACCATTTATTCTATTCAGCCTCACTATCCCTTCCTTTGTCTTTCTATGCTCCCTGATATACCTATAAAAGGTTTTATCCCCCTTCTTAACCGAGTTAGCTATCTTTTCCTCAGTTTGTGCCTTTGCTATTCTGACTACCCTCCCTGCTTCCTTCTGCCTTAACTGGTACAGTTCTCTGTCTTGCTTCTTCTGTGTTTCCTTATACTTCCTAAATGCTATCTTTTTCTCCCTAACCTTCACCGCCACCTCTTTTGAGAACCATAGTGGCTTTTTCTTTTGTTTTGATTCATTTATTTGCCTCACACAAAGGATTGTTGCCTCTGTGATGGCAGTTTTGATATTTCCCCATTGTTGCTCCACCCCTCCTTCTAGCCTGTTTGCTAGTGCTACTCCGACAGTTTCACAATTCTCCATCTCTTGCTATCTCTCTGCCTTCCCTTGCTTTTCTTTCCCCTTGCATGTCTGCAGTTATAAAAATATATGTGAATCTCTGTGTAAAACTGTATGTAAAACTGTGATCCCTTTGTTTACAACTGTATAGAGTTATACTGTTGAAATGACTGCAAAGCTATTTGGAACTCATGGGGTTAAACTAAGATGCTGGTTTGAAAAATATTTCCAGAACTGTCAACAAGAGGTCAGTTCTGGGTCACAATGAGCTCTTTGTTGCACCTGCTGAAACTGACAAGAACACTGTATGAGAAGCAAAGTGTTCTCTTAAAGAGCTCCCTGCAAGGACTTGTTATAAAAAGAGCTGCAATGTTTTGCAAGAGGGAGACATGGAGATTGGAAATTGAGACAAATAACTCAGAAGAAGGACTCTGCTTTCTATGCTTGTACTGCCATTGTAAATAGTTATACTGAACAATTTTTATTTTGTATTTTGCTGTTATTAATAATAAAATGCCATTTGCGAATTTTGAAACTACTCCTGGTTTTCCTATGCTTCCTGACCTGTGCCTCGATGACAAGGATGCCAGCACAAAGATGGAAGTCCAGGCTGTAGACAGAATGATGCACATCTCAGCCAGGTGCCCAACGGCGTCCCTTCCTCCCCGCACACTGCTAGTCTTGAGCCACTGCCCATGCATCCACCGGCGGCAGAAGCAGGGTGGAGTGACAACCCCCCCCGAGGAGGACAGCATCCTGTGGGATGTTTGAACCTCCTCCTCCTCCTCCACTCATCCGTCCCTTTTGACTTCATATGAAAGATCCAGAAAGGTGACTCTGTCCTGCTTTGCCAGTTGTGCTATGAGCCTTTTAAGGGACATCCTCACCCTGAGTGCTATCTGTTCCAAGGGGAACAGTTTAGATCCTTCTAGGGTTCTCTATCCAGGCTTCTGCCAAAGGCTTGTACTTGAAAGCACCAGTATAGGTGTGCTAAGGGTATCTGAAATTGTCCCTGTAGTTCCGCTAAGGTCTTAATTCCCTCCCTTGTATACAGATCTTCCCTGCATTTTGCACTGACTGTATCCCACAGATAGAAGCCTGGATCCTGGAGCCCAGGCATTGAAACATAGAAACTGATGGCAGACGAGAACCGCTAGGTCCATCCAGTCTGCCTGTTTTCCCTTCCTACTGCAAAAGCATTAGACCCTACTTGATCTCTGGCTTTACCTTCTTGTTCCAATCGCTAGGGTTCCACAATGCCTGTCCCATGCATTTTTGAATTCCCTGACTGTGTTTGCCCCCACCACCTCTGCTGGGAGTTTATTCCATGCATTCATCACCCTTTCCATGAAAAAATACTTCCCCACATTACCCCCTAGTCTACCCCCTTCCAACCTCATGTCATGCCCCCTCATTCCTGAACATCTCCTTTTCTGAAAGATGCTACCCTACGGTACCCTATTTATGCCCTTTAGATATCTCTCCTCTCCTCCAGGGTATACTTATTGAGGTCTCCCAGTCTCTCCTCATATGACTTTTGGTTCAGGCCCTGCACCATTTTTGTTGCCCTTCTTTGAACTGCCTCCTCTCTGTCCATGCCCTTACAAAGATGTGGCCTTCAGAACTGGACACAGTACTCCAAATGAGGCCTCACCAATGATCTGTATAGTGTCATAACCACCTCTTTTCTTCTGATGGTGATTCCTCTCCCTATGCACCCCAGCAACCCACTGATTCTCCCCACAGCTTTGGCACATTGTTTGGCCACCTTTAGGTGATCAGATATGATTACTCCCAAATCCCTTTCCTGTTTGATGACCGTCAATATCTCCCATCCCCATCATGTAATCCTCCCCTGGGTTCTCGTGCCCCAAATGCATGATTTTGCACTTTCTCGCATTGAATCTCAGCTGCCACTCTCTAGACCATTCCTCCAGTTCACCTAGGTCCCTCCTCATTTTTTCCACCCCTCCCAGAGTGTCCACCCTGTTGCAGATCTTAGCATCATCTGCAAAGAGGCACACCTTCCTTTCCAGCCCCTCCAAAATGTCACTTATGAAGACATTAAAGAGGACTGGCCCCAGAACTGATCCATGTGGCACCTCACTGATCACCTTCCTTTCCTCAGACAGAGCTCCATTTACCATGACCCTCTGTCTTCTATCACTCAACCAGTTCCTAATCCAGTGTACTACCTTGTGACCCACTCCCAGGCTGCCCAGCTTGTTCACCAGTCTTCTATGTGGAATGGTATCAAAGGCCTTACTGAAATCCAGGCAGGCCACATCTGCCACTCCTCCCGATCCACTTCCCTAGTCACCCAGTCAAAAAAATCAATGATATATTTTTTTTTTCTATTTTTACCCCCGCCTCTTACTCTGTGAGGGTGTCACCCAACTCCTGCCTGTGCCAACTTGTCCATGGCCCCCCATAAAGCCTTGGCTTACCCCAGGTGGTGACATGATAGGGGGCCTACCCTTTACCTCTCCCCAGGGGAATCAGGTCTGTGTCGGGGTCCAGGCGAGTGGCAGCAGTAGGGAGGTGAGGACCCACTATCAGCCCCTGCATCAGTGTCACAACAGGAGAGGCATTTTTTATTCATTGTAAGCCCTCCCTGAGCGTGACATGCCACGATGATAGCATGGCTTATGCTGGTGTCCGTCACCCTCTCCCCACTGGTGCAGGCTCTGGGGCTGCGATACCTCCAGCCATCACCAGAGGTCAGGCCACCTCGGGGCCAACGTACCCCCCCTCCACCAGAGGAGCTGAGCAGTCCATCAGATGCTCAGGTATCCTCCCCCTGACTGGCCCTCTGACTCCCAGGCTTGCTGCTGAACCCAGGTCATCTGCGTCACAAATGGAAATCCAATCATTGCACTAGCATCGATTAAATTTGTTTGACAAGACCTTTCTGCTGTGAATCCATGCTGTCTCAGGTTCAGTGCTCTGCAGAATTCAAGGTGTTCCACAATCCTTTCATTAAGTAGTAATACCATAATTTTCCCCGATATTGAAGAGAGGCTGACTGGTCTGTAGTTTCCAATTTCCTCCCTACTCAAACTTTTGTGAAGAGGGACTACAGCTGCCCTCCTCCAGTCCTCAGGAACTACTCCCATATTTTTTTTTTTGTCCCGTCTCTTTATTCTCTGAAGGCCTAGGGCATCTCAGACTAAGACAGTAGACAGGGGCCAAGTGGTAGACATCCTCTTTTTTTTTTAAATATCCTTTTTATTAAGATAAAATTTTTAAGACACACATTCAATACTGAGTCTTAACATGCAGATAGCATATCCTTACTTTTACAGCTTAACCATACAATTTCTTAATTAGAGAAAGATATACTATACATACATTGTTTCCCTTTCATCTCCTAACTCTGTCCACCATGGGATAAAGAGCAAGAAAACAAACTCTTAACAGTCAGAAACAGATGTTAATTCCTGATTGTCTGTACCGTTCATGTCTATCACCTCTATGGAACAAATTCAGGATCTACTTGTGAACAATAAAAAATCCAGCTTCTCCATTTAGATTGAAATTTTTCCAGTTTGTCTTGAAGTACAGCTGTAAGGCTCTCCATCTGATATACCTTTTTTGTTATTTCTCTCCAGTTGTTAACTGTTGGTATTGTTTTAGTCATCCTACTCCTGGTGATGGCCTTTTTGGCTGCCAGCAGGTAGACGGGAACCAATGTTTTTTTTCAGGAAGGGGAGCGATCTGGAAATACAGACAATGAGACCACTTTGGCAGTTAACTCCACTGCTCCACCCTGGCAATTCACTAATTCAGCATGTATAGCACACCAGAAGGGTGTCAAGAGAGGGCAACTCCACATTATGTGTCTGAGGTCTGTCAATCTGCACCCGCAGCTTCTCCAACAGAAACCACATGAATCAGGGAGATATTTGGTTAAAGCTGCAGGAGAGTGGAAGTATCTGGACCGGCACTTTCAGGCGAATTCCCTCCAGTTGGGGGAGGATGTTATTTTGACTGCATGTAATGCCGCCCCAGTCCACTCGGACAGAAGCATTTTCAGTTCCAAGTCCCAATTCCAACTGACTAATATGGTCTCCATGGAGTCTTTTTCAATATCTCTTATAATTTTGTATATAGACCCTATTATTCGACCCCAAGGATACCCCTTTAAGAAATCCAAATTTGTTTTTTATTATAGGCGGTAATAAGACCAGTAGTTTTGCGTCAGTTATTCACAATCCAAGAATATAGTTCCGTACTTGTAGATATTTAAAAAAGTAATCTCTTCTGAGGCTGTATTTTTCTTTTATGGTGTTGAATAAGAGATGTCCATTATTATCTAGAAATTGGAATACATGAGACAATCCCTGATGTCTCCATTTGGAGAAAACCTGATTTGATTGAGACGGAACAAATAGGTCATCCTCTAAGAAAATTTTGCAATAGCCATAAATTGGTGCATGTTTGTGTTGTTTCTGCATGCCACAGCAAAGCTTAAGTACATTAGAGGTTATTGAGGCAAAATCTTTGAGTGGAGAGCTTTTATTTTCTGATGAAAAAAGAAACTTACTTATGTCGTGCATGTCATTTAAATAGAATTCTAGTGTTTTCCAGGGGTCTTTATATTTGTCAAGCATCCACAGAAATAAAATCTTTAAAAAAAGTGGCTTTGACATATAGCCTGAAATTGGGTAGGTTAGTGCCCCCTTGAGACATAGGCAACGTCAAGATGGACCTATGGATTCTGGATCATTGTCTACCCCATATAAATTCAAAAATCATTTTTTCTCAGGATTTAAAATAATAGAGGGAGGGGAAAAGGGTATATTTTGGAATAAATATAATAGGCATGGGAGAATATTCATACAAATTATTTCTATACGTTGGAAAAATTATAACATAGAAACATAGACTTTGACGGCAAATACGGACTGCTAGGCCCATCTAGTCTGCCCATTTCCCTACCTACAGGATAGGCCTCAGATCCTAGTTAACCAACAGCCTATATCTTCCTGCCCCCCACAAGAATTGTCTTATGTCTGTCCCATGCATTCTTGAATCCTCCCACAGTTTTAGACCCCACAACTTCCTCCGGAAGGCTGTTCCATGCATCCATTACCCTCTCTGTGAAATAATACTTCCTCACATTGCCCCTGAACCGCCCTCCTTCTATCTTTAAATTGTGTCCCCTTGTTCTTGCAAGTCTCTTTTTCTGAAAGATGCTACCCTCTTGGACTTTGTTGATTCCCTTGAGGTACTTGAAAGTTTCTATCATGTCCCCCCTCTCCCTTCTTTCCTCAAGGGTTTTCATATTAAGCTCCTTTAGTCTCTCCTCATATGGCTTCTCTTGCAGACCCTGCACCATTTTAGTTGCCCTCCTCTGGACTGCCTCTATCCTGTCTATGTCCTTGCGGAGATGGGGTCTCCAGAACTGGACACAGTATTCCAGATGGGGTCTCACCAACTGTCTGTACAGAGGGATAACAACTTCCTGTTTTCTGCTGCTGATGCCTCTCCCTATACATCCCAATATACCCCCGGCCCTCCCTACTGCCTTCTCACATTGCTTGCTAACCTTAAGGTCATCTGATATGATTACCCCCAGGTCCCTTTCCTGTTTTGTTGTTGTTACTACCTCCCCACCCATTGTGTATTCTTCCCCTGGGTTCTTGTTTCCCAGGTGCATTATTTTGCACTTTTTTGCATTGAATCCTAGCTGCCATACATCTGACCATTCCTCCAACCTTGCCAAGTCCCTTTTCATCCTTTCCACGCCTCCTTGTGTATCAACCCTGTTGCAGATCTTTGTGTCATCTGCAAAGAGGCATACTTTCATTCCAGTCCCTCTGCAATGTCACTGATGAAGACATTAAAAAGGACTGGACCCAATACTGAACCCTGCGGTACCCCACTAGTAACCTCCCCTTTCTTCAGAGTGGACTCCATTTACAATTACCTTCTGTGTCCTGTTGTCCAGCCAATGTTTTACCCAGGCTACCACCCTGGGACCCACTCCCAGGCTGGTTAATTTGACTAATAATCTTTTGTGTGGGACTGTGTCAAATGCCTTGCTAAAGTCTAGGTAGGCCATGTCCACAGCCCCTCCCTGGTCTACTACTACTTTGGTCACCCAGTCAAAGAAATCTATTAGATTCGTCTGACATGACCTTCCCGCTGTGAACCCATGCTGCCTTGGGTCCTGTGCTCCACTGGCCTCTAGGTACTCAACTATTCTTTCCTTCAGAAGTGACTCCATCACTTTCCCTACCACAGAGGTCAGACTGACAGGTCTGTAGTTTCCTGCCTCTGTCTTGGTCCCACTTTTGTGAAGGGGAATCACATCCGCCTTCCTCCAGTCCTCGGGTACCACACCATCCTCCCATGATTTATTAAAAAGAGTAGCCAGTGGTTTCACTAGTTCCTTCCTTAATTCTTTTAGAATTCTGGGGTGAATTCCATCAGGACCCATTGCTTTGTCCACCTTCAGTTTAGGGAGTTCTTGCAGAACCCTTTCTTCTGTGAAAGGACTGGGATCGACCCCCTATCAAGAGTGCTTCTGTTAATTGGATTAGGCACTTCCCCCTCCTCTTTTGTGAATACTGAGCAGAAATATTCGTTCAGTATTCCTGCTTTTTCACTGTCCCCTCTGCCCACCACCTTTCATTCTATTCAGCCTCACTATCCCTCCCTTTGTCTTTCTATGCTCGCTGATGTACCTATAAAAGGTTTTATCCCCCTTCTTAACTGAGTTGGCTATCTTTTCCTCAGTTTGGGCCTTTGCTATTCTGACTTCCCTCCCTGCTTCTTTCTGCCTTAACTGGTACAGCTCTCTGTCCTGCTCCTTCTGTGTTTCCTTATACTTCCGGAATGCTATCTTTTTCTTCCTGACTTTCACAGCCACCTCTCTTGAGAACCATAGTGGCTTTTTCTTTCGTTTTGATTAAGGAATAGATGACCATTAGGTCAGGTCAGATTGGATCAACTGGGTTAGGGGTTCATAATTTAAAACCTCTATTACTCCCAAATCCCGTGGGATAACAATCTCCAGGTATTTTATCTTGGTAGATCTCCAACGTGGGGGTGCGCACTTCGGAGGGAGCTCGTTAGCCTAAGGTCAGTGGCTTTCTCAGATTGTTTGAGCACTTGGCAGACTGCTGGAATGGATGTCTCAGGAGATAGCAATGTTAGGAATATGTCATCGGCAAATAGATTGTCTATATTCTTTCTGACCCATTGGAATGCCCTCTATTCCCATCGCTGTCCTCAGGGCCACCACCAATGGCTCCATGTAGAGAGCAAATAAAAGGGGGGATGGGGGCAGCCGTGTCTAGCTCCTCTGTGTATCGGAAATGGGGGCATGACTCCTTTATTCATTTTGATATACGCCTGTGGGAACTTATAGATATTTTTAAGCCAAACCAAGAAAGGTTCCAGGAATTGGAATTTCGACAGGGTATCCCACAAAAAGGGCCAGGACACCCTGTCGAAAGCCTTCTAGGCATCTAGACTTAACAGGGAGGCGGGGATTTTCCTGCTACAAATGTGTTCCATCAAGATAAAGGTTCTATGGGTATTATCCATGGTACTTCTATTTTTAATGAAGCTGGCTTGATCCTGGTGGACTATGTGGTGGAAAATTGGCTCTAGTCTTGATGCCCAAATTGCCATATATGTTTTATAATCAGTATTTAAAACGGATGTTGGGTGATACATAGACGGGTCAGAGGGATCCATGTTTGGCTTAGGGAGAAGGGTCAACATGGCATAGTCCCAAGAGGGTGGAGGGTGGCCACCTCCCTGAACCTCGTTAAACATTGATAGCAATTTAGGAGAAAGTTCTGTTGTGAATTCTTTGTACCATTCAGATGGAAAGCCATCCAGGCCTGGGCACCGACCTCCGACCATTTTTGTATACCCTCTTGACTTTCCTCTACCCTAACTGGAGCTATTAATTTTAGTTTCTGGGTTTCAGTTAATTAGGGGAGGGCTAGATTGCTTAAAAATTATGTTTTGGAGTTGGAGTCTCATGGGCCTCTCTGTTGTATAGAGAAGAACAGAAATTGAAGAAGGTTTTTCTTATTTCTGTGTCAATGTGAGATATCTGGCCCATTGTAGGATTTTTAACTTTTATAATAGTTACTGCCTTCTTGCTGGCTCTAACTCATTGAGCCAGCAATCGAGAGCCTCGGGCACCACCCTCATAGTTATTTTATTTTAAATAGAGCAATGCTTGTTGAGCCTTAAGGTCCATTAGCTTTTGTATTGCCACCTTGGTATCCCTAATTTTTTGTTGGAGGTCTTAATCACCCTCCCCATACATTAACTGATAATTTTGGAGATGGTTTAGTAGCTCTACTAGTTTGGCCTCCCGTTGCTTCTTTTTCTAAGTAGCATAGGCTATTGCCTCGCCCCTAAGTGTAGCTTTAAGGGAATCCTAGATTGTTGATTCGGAGAGAGTAGGAGAAGCATTTTCTGCCAGGAATTGTGGGATCCTTAATTTAGTCTGTTCTTAATATTGTTTATCTTTCAAAATCTAGTTTGAGGAAACATAGAATTTGACTGCAGATAAGGACTGCTTGGCCCACCCAGTCTGCCCATTTCCCTGCCTACTGGATAAGCTGCAGATCCTAGTTAACCAGCAGCCTACTTCTTCCTACCCCCACCCCCTAGAATTGCCTTATGACTGTCCCATGCATGCTTGAATTCCACCACTGTTTTTGACTCCACGACCTCCTCTGGAAGGCCATTCCATACATCCACAACCCTCTCTGTGAAAAAATACTTCCTTAAATTACCTCTGAGCTGCCCCCATCTTCAAATTGTGGCCCCTTGTTCTTGCACACCTCTTTTTCTGAAAGATGCTACCCTCTTGGACTTTGTTGATTCCCTTGAGGTACCTGAAAGTTTCTATCATGTCCCCCCCTCCCTCCTTTCCTCGAGGCTATACATATTAAGCTCCTTAAGTCTCTCTTCATATGTCTTCCAGTGCAGACCCTGCACCATTTTAGTTGCCTTCCTCTGGACAGCTTCCAGGAGGAATAGTGGGTGATGGTTTGATAGTATGTTGGGCCCCATGGTTACGTCTTGCACTGTGGTTATATGTTCACATGTTGTGATGAAGTAGTCCAGACAAGAGTAGAAATGGTTCCTGTTAGAGAAAAAAGCATAGCCTGTGTCTGATGGGAACAGTTTGCACCATATATCCACCATTCCAAGGTGGCTAAGCGTGACCTTTAGGTATTTAGTTGCTGTGGTTTGCCAACAGCGCAGTGGATGGGAGCAGTCCATATCAACTGACATAGTTACATTTAGCTCTCCTTCCAATATCAACTGGCCCTGAAGGAGCTCTGTCATCTTTTACAGGAACTGTCTAATCGTCAGAACCTTAGACTGGACTGGGGGAGATACACACTTACTAGTATTACTGCCTGACCATATAATAAACCCTGGATTATTACAAAGCATCCCTGCCCATCTATATGTGAGTTTTTAACCTCCATAGGGGTAGTCGTGGGTGTCAGAATTGCGACCCCACCCACGCCCACTGGGATACGAGGAGGCATAAACAGAGTATTTCTGCCCCCATCTTAATTTCTGGTGTTCTAATTGGGAGAGATGAGTTTTCTGAATCATGTACACATCTGATTTTGTTTCTTAATGTATTGCATGAAACGGGAATGTTGTATAGGACTGTGTAGGTTGCTTATGTTCTGTGAAAAGATTTGTATTAGTTGAACTGACATATTATTTCTTGCTTTTGTAGGTCCTGGCTGTATATTCCGGATCACTCCTCCCTGCTGGGAATCAACCAGAAAATTTCTAGACTGCAAAAGGTCCACTTGAACCAGCATTTGCTTTACAGCTTGATTTAACTTTCTTAAGCATACCTTCCCTCTTCAAGGGATATACGGTTTTCAGATAAATAATAAACACTTTCTTATTGAATCTCAGTGTGTGTGCATCTTATTTTTTAACCACAAACATATAAATATCATTAACCTTGCCCTTGACCCACCCTCCCTGCCCCACCCTCTAACACAGGAGCTTAGGTGGATTGCAGACATACCCCTAGCCCCTAGAAAACTAATTATAACCTTGAAAAATACAAACAACTATATACATGGTGACTTCCAGTGTGGAGGGGCAGCAACAAGGCACCCTCCAGTTGTCCCAAACTGAGGGCCCCAAAAGGGGATCCAGAGTTGAGACATGGATCTCAATTCCTACCAAGGGAATGAGGATCCACAGGAGAGCTAGGAAGGCTCTCCATAGAGTTAATGGCCATAAATAGCCATCACCCTTAACTGGTTGCGGCACGCAACGTGGACCCCTACATGGGGAGACTCCCTGCACTTTCATCGTAGGAAAGAAGAGAGCATTAAGTTGTGGTGAAAAGGGGAAAGAGGAAGACTAAGCTATTGGCAATTAGAAGTTGAATATTGAACTGGGTGAGAACCAGGTTGGCAAGTGAAGAAGGGAAAATTAAGAGAGTAATATAGGAAAAAAAAGGTGGGGAGAAGGAGGGGAAGGAAAGAGTGAAGAATAAAAATGTTAGAGAGAAGAGGTAGAAACCACCAGAGGCCACTATTCTCCATTTATCTTAGATTCAATGCTAAGAAGTGCAAGGTAATGCACCTGGGAAACAAAAATCCAGGGGAAGAGTACACAATGGGGGGGTGAGATACTAACAACAACAAAAATGGAGGGGGACCTGGGGGTAGTCATATCAGATGACCTAAAGGTGGGCAAGCAATGTGAGAGGGCAGTAAGGAGGGCTGGGGGGATACTGGGATGCATAGGGAGAGGCATCACCAGTAGAAAACAGGAAGTTATTATCCCTCTGTACAGACAGTTCGTGAGACCCCATCTGGAGTACTGCGTGCAGTTCTGGAGACAATCTCTGCAAAGACATAGACAGGATGGAAGCTGTCCAGAGGAGGGCAACTAAAATGGTGCAGGGTCTGCACCGGAGGACATATGAAGAGAGACTTAAGGAGCTTAATATGTATAGCCTCGAGGAAAGGAGGGAGAGGGGGGACATGATAGAAACTTTCAAGTACCTCAAGGGAATCAACAAAGTCCAAGAGGGTAGCATCTTTCAAAAAGAGGTGTGCAAGAACAAGAGGGCACAATTTGAAGATAGAGGGGGGGCGGCTCAGAGGTAATTTAAGGAAGTATTTTTTTCACAGAGAGGGTTGTGGATGCATGGAATGGCCTTCGAGGAGAGGTTGTGGAGTCAAAATCAGTGGTGGAATTCAAGCATGCATGGGATAGTCATAAGGCAATTCTAGGGGGTGGGGGTAGGAAGAAGTAAGGCTGCTGGTTAACTAGGATCTGCAGCTTATCCAGTAGGTAGGGAAATGGGCAGACTGGGTGGGCCAAGCGGTCCTTATCTGCCGTCAAATTCTATGTTTCTATGTTTCTATCTCGTTTTCCAGGCTTATCTAAGAAAAAGTTCCCCGTGTCGCTCTCACCCTCATCTCAGCATCCCTTGCTATCTGGATTAATTAGACATAATGCTAGTATCGCATCGAATGTCCCATCTGTAAAAATAGCAAGTTTACTTCTAGGAGAACCAACCAACACCTCCAGCCAGAAGGAAAGTAGAAAAAGAGGGAGGGGATAAGGAAGAATGAGAAAAGAAAGAGGGATCGAAAGGAAGGGAGAGGGGAAGAATACCAGCAAGAGGGTTTAGATTTTACTTGTCTTGTTGATGATTGTGGATAGTTGCCTAGCATTTTAATATACAAGGAAAGCAAAGTCTTCTTAGGCAAAGTGACCCATTCTGGAGCAATGGCCCAGCAGTTCAAAATTCCAGGGCATGGATCATATCCCATTTGTGGTTGTAGTTCCATAAATTTCAGGGGTCTGTATGTTGTTAAATCGAAGGCACCTTCCCCGCCGAGAGGAGGTCCACGGGGGAGGCCAGGAGGGGCCCGAGCAGAGAGTGGGTCCCAGTGGAGGAGAGATTAGGTATGGAGAATAAAGCTCCCTGCTTGTGACCCACTAGCCAGGTCTGGGACCCACCATCAGCAGGGGACAAAAAAAAGCAAGAAGCTCATATTAGGCTTAACTTAAATGTATTCCGTGGGATTATATACTCAGAGACCCACTGGTTACCCTTCTCAGTCTAGCAGATCCAAAAAGCCTATTTCAGGCCTCCTCCATCCTCCCCCCCACCCAATCTCTCACCCCCAAGAGAAGGAAAGAGATAAAAATCACAGTACCATTGACCCGATCTTGGTGTAGGCAGCCTCACGTCTGCAAGGCTGGGTTTCTAAACTGATGTAGTTTGCTGATTATTTCAACCAGAGTGAAGTTCTGTGATTGCTTATCTTGCTCTCTAGGTTGTTGCCTTCTTTGCTTTGGGAGGTCTCTGTTCTGGACAATTCCTCTATCATTCAGGTCTCTTTCAGCTTCTTGTACAGTTGTATATGTTTTTTGTCCACTTGGGAATTGCATTATTAATTTCGCTGGATACGGAGTTCGGAAACGCAGCCAGTGTGAGTGTAATATTGGGAATAGAGGAGAGTATTCCCTTCCCAGGCATTGGGTGCAAGGGGCAAAATCGTGATCAAAAATCAGACGGTGGGACCCCAGCATAATTTTCTTTTTCTGCCATGCTTTAATAAGTAATTGCTCCTTTGTTTGGAAACTCTGAAACTGCACTATAAAAGAGCACGGTCTGGCATCAGGTTTAGCCGGTTTTGGGCCCAAGGCCCTGTGCGCTTGCTCGATATCGAGCTGAAACTTGGGATCCAGGTCTAGCAGGAGGTGCAGGAGGTAATCCACATATGCCATGGCATCACTGCCTTCCTCGTCCTCTGGAATGCCATAAATGCGTATATTTTTTCGGTGCCCGTGGTTCTTGGAGTTCTCTTGTCACACGGCCATTGACAAGAGCACTGACTAACATGGAAAGGATCACAGATCTCCAGGTAGAAGGTCACCTGGGGGCCAGTGACCATCACATGATATGGTTCAATTTGACCATGAGAACTAAATCATCCCATTCCAAGGGAAACATATGGGACTTCAGAGGAACTGACTTTGATAAGCTGACCAACAGAGTTAAGCTAGCCCTGGCAAAAAGAAATACAGGTGAGGGGGTACAGGCAAAGCGGGCAAGCATTAAGGATGCAGTACTTGAAGCAACATCCCATTGTGTTAGAGAGAAAAGGAAGTGCAAAAGAAGAAGGAAACCACTTTGGTTTTCAAAACAGTAGCAGAAAGGTCAGAGCCAAAAGGCTGGCCTTCAGGAAATATAAGGAGCAAGCAGGAAGAAGATAGAGGCATACCAAACTTCTAACGGAAGCAGGGAAGGCAGTAAGGCAGGCAAAGGCCCAAACTGAGGAAACACTAGTACAAACAGTAAAAGAAGGTGACAAGACTTTCTATAGATACATTAGAGAAAGGAGAAAGTCCAGAGGAGGCATTGCTAAGATCAAAGAAGATAAAGGGGCATGTGAGGAGGAGGACCATGTAAAAGCATCTATCCTAAATAGATACTTCTGCTCAGTATTTACTAAAGAGAAGGTAGGGCAGGGCCCACAGCTCGGCATCATGGACACAGGGGGGAGAGAGGTATGCACTAGTCCCTTCACAAAAGAAAGGGTCCTACAAGAGCTCGATAAGCTCAAGGTGGACAAGGCAATGGGACCTGATAGCATACATCCCAGGGTACTAAAGGAGCTAAAGGTGGAACTAGCAGAGCCATTATCAGAACTGTTTAGTAAGTCTCTGAGCACAAGCGAGGTCCCAGAAGACTGGAGAAGGGCTCATGTGATCCTGCTCCACAAAAGTGGTAGCAGGGAGGAGGCATAGAACTACAGACCAGTCAGTCTTACCTCAGTAGTGGGCAAGATTATGGAGGCACTCCATAGAAGCACAGGATCCAAGACAGCATGGGTTTACAGAAGGAAGATCCTGTCAAACTAATCTCATAGATTTCTTTGACTGGGTGGACCAAGGGGGAGCAGTTGATGTCGCCTGCCTTGACTTCAGCAAAGCTTTTGACACTGTTCCACATAGAAGATTGATAAATAAGCTGGGTAGGCTCAGGGTGAGTCAGAAGCTGGTCAACTGGGTGACAAACTGGTTGACGGGCAGAAAACAGAGAGTGGTGATAAATGGTATACAGTCAGAAGAGATGCAAGTCACAAGTGGGGTACCTCAGGGATCAGTTCTGGGGCCAGTCCTCGTCAATATCTTCATCAGTGACATTACAGATGGACTGGAGGGTAAGGTTTGTCTGTTTGCAGATGACACCAAGATCTGCAACAGAGTAGATGATCCAGATGGGGTGGGCAGAATGAGAAGACACCTGGATAAACTAGCAAAATAGTCGGAAGAGTGGCAACTGGGGTTTAATGCAAATAAGTGCAAGATCCTGCACATAGGGAAGAGAAACCCTGAAGCCACCTACAGGCTGGGAGGGGAGTTGCTGGCAGTCACAAAGGAAGAAAGAGACTTGGGCATTGTCATCACTGATGACCTGAAATCATCCAAGCAGACCTCTAAAACAGTAGGTAAGGCTAGGGGATGTTGGGGTGTATTAGTAGGGGTATCACAAGTAGGAAGAGTGAGGTAATAATCCCTCTTTACAAGACACTGGTTAGGCCCCATCTGGAGTACTGCATGCAGTACTGGAGGTCACACCTTCACAAGGACATTAACCAGACTGAGGCAGTCCAGAGAAGGGCAACCAAAATGGTGCAGGGACTGCATCAGAAAACATATGAGGACAGATTAATGGAGCTCAATATGTATACCCTAGAGCAAAGGAGTGAGAGAGGTGATATGATTGAAACATTCAAACACCTTAAGGGCATTAACAAGGTGAAAGAGTCTAACATGTTTCAATATAAGAAAAATAGCAGGACAAGAGGACACGGCATGAGATTAGAGGGAGGTCAATTAAGGGGTAACGTGAGGATGTTCTTTTTCACCGAAAGGGTGGTGGATGCATGGAATGACCTACCTCAGGAAAGGGTGGATATGAATACAGTGCAGGGCGTCAAACAGGCATGAGGTAGGCATAAGGGAGCAATACAGATGAGTATGAATAGATAGGCCACTGACAGAGCAAAGGCCGATGGCATATTTATAAGGTAGAAAAAGAAATGGGCAGACTGGATGAGCCTTGTGGTCCTTATCTGCCGTCAACTTCTATGTTTCTATCAGCTGTTCTGATGCCAGCAATTTAATCTAATCCTCAAGTTCATTCAGGCGGGCACTATTATGTCCAATCTGCTGATCTGCCTCAGATACTTTAGTTTGTAGGGAGCACAGGTCAGCACAGATGTCCCTTATCGAGTCCCTCATCTCAGCCCGAAAGTCATTGATTGCCTGCAGGATGAAGCCCTTTTGAGTTATTTTAGTCCCTTTCTTGCTGGCTCTGCCACCAGGAGTAGCGGGAAGTTTTTTAGCTGTAAAGGTTTCACCCGTGGTGTTTTGCAGCAGTTCGGCATTGGACCGGCCATGCTCCTCCTGGTCATCCTCATCTAACGGTAGGTATCTGTTGCATTGCTGGTGTCAGGACATTCTAACTATTTTATTCACCCCATCTCTCTCTCCCGTTTGTAATCAAGCAAATACCCGGCACCAGAATGACCTATCCCCTCGATCTATGCCCAGACTTCAATTGTATTCACTATTAATTACCGAATTTATTTTAGTAGTGCGGAAGAGTCTCAACTCTTGCTGTTCACACTACCATACCTGAACTAGAAGCCATCAACATCCTCTATCTTGATTTCAGCAAGGCCTTTGACTCTTGTGCCCCACAAAAGGTTGATCAGGAAGTTGGTGGATCTTGGGGTTGGGGAAAAGATGGCCAGATGGGTGGAAAACTGGCTGATGGACAGATCCCAGAGGGTGGTTGTGGGGGGAGAGTTATCTGGCACCAGAGAGGTAACCAGTGGGGTCCCACAGGGCTCAGTGCTGGGACTGGGGCTGGTGTTGTTCAATGTCTTCATCAGTGACATTGGGGATGGCACTAAGGGCACAATGTGCCTATTCATGGATGACACCAAGCTTTGTGGGAGACTGGACACAGCTGAAGGGATAAGGGACCTACAGGAAGATTTGGAAAAGCTGGGGCGGTGGTCCAGGATCTGGCAGCTTGGCTTCAATGCCAAGAAATACAAAGCCATGCATATCGGAGCCAAGAATCCCAGGACAGTGTACTACCTGGGTGAAGCCTGAGTATTTGTATCAGAGGAAGAGAAGGACCTGGGACTGATGATCACTAGTGACCTGAAGCAGTCCACGCAGTGCAGGAAAGCAGCAGCAGAGGCATACAAGATGCTGGGATGCTTATCTAGGGGGACCAGTAGCAGGAGAGAGGAGGTTATACTGCCCTTGTACAGGTCACTGTTAAGGCCGCATCTACAGCAAGGAGTTTAGTACTGGTGCCCACACCTCAAAAAGGACATTAACCTGCTGGAGAAGGTCCAGAGGAGGGCTACAAAGAAGATAGTGGATCAGCAGGGTAAGGCATATGAGAAGAGGTTGAGGCACTGAACATGTACTCCCTGGAAGACCGGAGGGGGGTGGGGCATGACTGGGACGTTCAAGTACCTGAAAGGGATAAATAAGGTTGATAAGGAGAGTCTCTTTAAGCTGAGTGGTAACCATAACACAAGGGGCACAGTCTGAAGCTGGAGGGTGGGAGGTTTAGGAGGGAGGTACAGGAAGCACATCTTCACAGAGAGAGTGGTGGACACTTGGAATGCGCTGCCGGAAGAGGTAATCTCATTGAAGACAGTGGCCAGCTTTAAGAGAGGCTGGGATAGGCATAGGGGGAAGGGAAGGATGATGGATGGGGAGGATGGGAGGAGTGGGGAGGGAGGGCAGGGACATTAACTCAAGCTGTGGACCCTGCAATATGAGCAGACTTGATAGACCAAATGGCCTTCTTCGGCTGGCTTCTTTGCATGTTCGTATGTTCTCTCCAGGGTACCCTCTCGACAGCTGCCTCTACTCCCTTCCTGAAACCCTACCCTCGTTCTCCTCCAGCTCATTTGGTCTGTCCAGCCCCCCAGATCACCCCCACCAGGGAGGGCCTGCCACCGCCCACCTTTGGCGGCCTTTCTGATTATTAGAGGGACAGCTGTGGTATCCGGTAGGGGAGAGAAGACCCAAGGAGGCAGTCTGGCATCGGGATGTGGGCAGGTCACTGGGGCCCCCTTTGCCTCCACTAGACCACCAGGGTATTTCGTAAGTTACTCCCGGAGCATGGTCGTGCAATGATGGCAGCACCTGACATGCAGCAATCCACTGCAACTCCACCCCGACATTGTGTCAAGCCATGCTACCTTCTGGGCCCTCAGTCTCCACTAGGGACTACTCTGGAGTGAGGCATGCCTGGAACCCTCCCCTGGGAAGGGAGAGCAGTCCTCCAGACACTCAATCCCTTCCCTCCCCTGCTGACCCCCGATGACCTGAGTCTGTTCCCAAACCCTGGTTGCCAGCGTGGCACGAGGTGCGGCATCCAGCACCTCAACCCTCAGCGCCACCGGGCCAGTGAACCACTCCCATATTGAGTAGTTCATTGAACAGGGCTGCCAGTGGTGCTGCCAGCACCTCCTGTATTGTCAGATGTATCCCATCCGGTCTCATTGCCTTGTCCACTTTCAGTCTTGTGAGTTCTTCTGCAGAGACTGGTGTCCACCTCCCTCCCATATTTGTTCATGTTGCCTAACTGTGGTCCCTCATCTTCTCCTACTTCTGTGAATACAGAACAAAAATATTTGTTCAGTATTTATGCTTTTTCCAGGTCCCCTTCCACACACTCCCCTTCTTCCCCTTTGAATGCTGGGTTTCCTGCTACTGGCACCAGTAGGGGTTGCTTCTCCCCCACTCCCCTCCTTTTCCTCACCTGGTCCCAGGCTTCAAATGTCAGGCTCACTAGCGGGTTCTTAAGCCCAGTATTCCCATATGCACTTTTCCCTCCCAGCTCCAAGTAAGCGGACAGATGGGTTGGTGCCTCATCCTCTTCTAGGTCCACCCAGATAGCGATTGCTCCATGGTTAACTCAGTCCTGTATGTATCCATGCTGCACAGATAAAATGTACCCTATTATATTAGGGAAACTTATCCTGCTAATGCATCCTTTAGAAACCTAGTAACAGATTTTGTCAGCAAAAAAGGATCTATAGGCCCATCCAGTCTCAATCAATCAATCAATCAATCAATCAAACTTTATTTAACCAGGCTTTATACCTTTGAGCGAGCCCCTTTGCAAGAGGGTCCTGGACAACACAAATACAGCTGGCAGCAGTACAATGGCAAGGGTATATAGATAAACAACAATTACTTATAGTAATTTACAGTCATTGATACATCTTAAGCATGTTACAAGAGTTACAAGCTACAGACACAAGGACTAAGTAATAATACAACAAAATCTGCTAGCAGGTATAGGCTACCGAAAGGGATGGTGGTAAAGGGGGAGCAACAGGAAGTTTAGGGAGAAGAGGGTAGAGGTAAAGGGAGGAAGGAGCAGGAAGTGCTAAGTTGTCATGAGAAGCCAAGTGCGGTAGAGGGTCAGCAGTAGTCTTGAGCAATTATCTGAGACATGAGCAAGTTTCTTACAGGAGGAGGTGTGCCCCTTGTCTCTACCTATTCTGTTACCACTAACTCTAGTTGGGCATAGTTGTCACTCCATCTTCTCATTCCTCTGCCTAATATGCCCTTGTGCCTATCCCACGCATGCTTGAAGATCCCCACAGACTTTGCCCCATGACCTCTTCTGACAGGCTGTTCCAGTCATCCACCACCCTTTCCATGAAGAAGTATTTCCGCACATCTCTACTAAACTTCCCCCTTAGCTTCATTGCATGCCTCCTTGTTCTAGTGCCTTCCTTTCTCTGAAATAGACCCATTTGACCTCTGTAGGCTCATTTTGGGTCATTTGCTTTGCCAGACGACCGAGGTGAATTCCCTCTCCATGCTCTTGATATGCTTCCCTGTTGATCCCATTTACATGGCATATAATATATGGGGCAGCACATTCATTTTGATGAGACTGATCCTTGCCATCCTCGATACAGGTTGGGCCCTCCATCTGTCCAGGTCTGTCATTACTGTCCTAAGTACAGGTTTATAATTTAATCTGTACAGACTCCCTAGGTCTCTCCCAATTTTAATCCCCAGGTAGGTAAATCCGGTCTCCACTACCTTAAAGCCCCACATAGAAACATAGACTCTGACGGCAGATAAGGACTGCTTGGCCCACCCAGTCTGCCCATTTCCCTACCTATTAGATAAGCTGCAGATCCTAGTTAACCAGTTAACCAACAGCCTACTTCCTCCTACCCCCCCCACTGTAATTGCCTTATGTCTGTCCCATGCATTCTTGAATTCCCCCACTGTTTTTGACCCCACAACCTCCTCAGGAAGGCCATTCCATGCATCCACCACCCTCTCTGTGAAAAAATACTTTCTCACGTTTCTCACGTTGCCTCCGAGCTGTCCCCCCTCTATCTTCAAACTGTGCCCCCTTGTTCTTGCACATCTCTTTTTCTGAAAGCTGCTACCCTCTTGGACTCTGTTGATTCCCTTGAGGTACTTGAAAGTTTCTATAATGTCCCCCATGACACAGATTCCTACCATGCCCCTCCTTGTTAACCTTAGCATCTCTGATTTATTAAGGTTACTCTGTACCCTGAGAATGCTGCAAAGTCCCCCACCCAACAGCGCTGGGATTGAATCCTTTGGCTCTGTAATGAACAACAAGAGGTCATCAGCATATAAGGTCAATTTATGTTTGTGTCCTGAGCTGCCCTTCACCCCCGTGATCCTCTGATCCTCCCTAATTCGGATTGGTAATGGCTCTATAGCTACTGCAAACAGCAGTGGGGATGTGGACACCCCTTCCCCATCCCCCTCTGCAGCTCAGATTCCTCCGAGGGCTCTCTGTTCACAAGTATCTGCACCCTTGGTTGCTGATACAAAAACTGCACCACTTGTATGCATGCCTCTGCCAGCCCAAATCTCTCCAGCGTTCTAAACAAGCACTTCCACTCTGTGTGGCTGAATGCTTTTTCAGCGGCCACGGATAGCACCAGAGCTTGTCCAGGATGTCAAGCCCACCAATGAATCATGTTCAGCAGTCACAGCATGTTGTAGTATAACAGCCGTCCTCAAACGAACCCAGTCTGAGCTGGATGGACAGTCTTTGGTAGGAGGGCTTCCAATTGCCTTGCAAGACCTTGGCAAAAATGTTCAGGTCACAGTTTAGTAAGGAGTAAGGAGCTGGGCCAGTATGATGCACACTTCAAATGATCCTTGCTGGACTTTGGTGGGACGCATACAAATGCCTTAAGGCACAGGGTCGGGAGTGCACTTCCCCCACTGCTTCCTCCAGCATTTCTGCCATGAGGCCTACCAGATCCCATCTAAGCTACATTGTGATACTTCATCATGAGTCCATCCGGGCCTTCTGCCTTGCCTCTCTTCATTGACCCTATGGCTCCCCATTGCTCCCAGAGATTCTCCTTGTTCCTCATGTAACCCCTAGGTGGCGCTATCCCAAGGGCTACTACCCCTGCCTGCTTGGCTAGTAGCAGGTTAAGGAGTCTAGGTTCTGTAACTGGTGCCTCCACCCGGAGGTCAGGGTTGGTAGTGGTCAAGCTAACCAGGGCACAGCCCTCCAGGACACTGTAACCCCCCTCTTTCCCTGCTAGTGACCTAAACACTGCACAGTAATCACGTTCACAATACCCCTTGTACACCACACAAGTGCCCACACAGTTTACACTTACCAAGAGGGCAGTTTCCTCTAGCTCAACCCTGGGGACCCCCTGAAAAACAAGGTTAGGCAAAGCAACTAGCAACTGCACAGAACTCTTAGCACAAACTGGAACCACAGTCAGATTAAATGCAGAAAAGGTTAGATCTGATTTATTCAGGGGAATTGAACAAGGGAGGGGTGTGATCAGGTTGATTTGCTTAAAGGCTCTATCAATCAAACAGTTATGCATGCACTTCAGAGTCCCTAAACAGTCACACCCTCTGGGTACCCAGGTGGAGAGGAGATGGACTAGCCAGGACTGTTGCCCGGGGTAGGCCAGCGTTGCAGCTGGTTGGGGCCCTGCGATGGAAAGACAACATGCATAGCACACACTATTTGTAATCCAGAGTCAGAGGGCTCAGTTCGTGAAGAAAAAAAAAACGACAATCAGATGACACACTTAGATTAAGTTGTTGTTGCAGGGCTGGCAGATATTTACTCACGATACCCAAGACTGGACACAGGTGGGACAAAAATCGAGACAGCAGGTGGTTGATCTAGAGTGCCAGAAGCAGGGCCCACATGACTCGCCGAAGCGTCGTTCCTGTTCAAGCGTGGAGCAGGGGGCTGATCCCCAGGCAGGTCTCTTGTCGGTGGCTTTCTCTGTGCAGTGGGGTAGTCTGGCAGGGCCAGCATGGCATGGCCCAGGCCGAATGAAGATGAATTCGGATTCAGTCTGATTAGGCTGGATAAAGCTTCCAGCAAGCAGAACACAGTTCACACAGTGGGGAACCAAATCACGAACCATTTTCAATACACAGCACATTTACATGTAAAGGAATCTACGGTACCAGCAAGCAGAACACAGTTCACACAGTGGGGAACCAAATCATGACCCACTTCCAATACACAGCACATTTACATGCAAAAGATTCTACGGTACCAGCAAGGATAACACAGTTCACAAGTGGGGAACCAAATCACAACCCACTTTCAATACAGAGCACATTTACATGTAAAGGATTCTATATATGGTAACAGCAAGCAGAACACAGTTCACACAGTGGGGAACCAAATCACGACCCACTAACAACTCACAGCACATTTACAGGTAAGGAAATTCTACTGTACCAGGCAAACCGCTCTCCGGTCACGATCATAAAGTCTCTGCACAAAAACCGGGGATTCAAAAGCAGCTGGAAATCCTGACAGGCCGATCGCATTCAGCAAAATCTTCGGTCTTCTTCAGGTATGAGCCTGGTAAAAAATCAGTGGCTTACTTCGTTCTCACAAACTTGGATTTAGTCCAAAATAATTCTCTTCTCTCCCTCTCAGGAGTAGCAGGCAGACATGCAGGCCACAACTCAGTCCTTTCCACAGTTCTTCCTCGCGAAACTACTCCGACGGCTGCTTGACTGTCTCAAGCTGTTGCTTCTTCCGCTCCCAACTTAGATCTGACTCAACTGCCAGCAAGCCTGGGACCTTCCCCAGAATCCAAAAGGTTTGGTTGGCTGAGCTGTCTGTCAGTCACAACAAAGGCTCCCCCTTCAGGTGCAAAAAGGTGCCAAATTGCCCAAAACTACAATTCCTACAGATTTTGACTCCAGACAACTCCTGTAGTCCGGCTCCATTTTAGGTCCCACCAGAACTGATTGGTCCAATTCGCAGTCCCGGGCCAAATGGTGGGGATAAACAAGACAGTCCTTGCTGCAAAGAAGGCAGGTTGGACAAACTACATTATCACTCTAAGAGGTTTTCAGCAAACAGATACAGTACATCTTCTAACAGAGCTCCCACTGTGCAATTAGCGATGGTAGAAATGGAGTGATTACCAGGCAGCCCGGACAGGACTCACACATGACAACACTAAGCCACCTCCCAGATTAATCACCACTGCAAATCTAGGCAGCCCTGAAAGAGGCAGTACACAGGCACTCTCTGGCAGTAACATTTAACTGCTAAAACGCAGGACACCAGCCTGGCAGTGAGCATTTAGGCAAGCTCAAAGAAGACTTTTCAGGAACCTCCATTTTTAGGGGGTTACACCCTTCCCCGCCTGGAGAAAACTTGGCATCTGCATGAAGTCTGTACCATCATGCATCAGTTAACATAAACTTATTACTTTACTATACATATTCACCACATTTCCCAATACTTTGTCCATTCTGACAATACATTAGGCATATTTCACACAAGTCAGTTGAACGTTACTATACTAAATCAGGTAATAACTTCTTGTACCTTGAACAATGCAAGAGGGGGCCCTTCCCTATCAGGTAACTTGGGGCTGGATGGGGCAGGGGCGCCATGGTGAGAGGGCAGAACAAATAACCTGGAATGGGCAGTTAAGCTCAATTTGGGCAGTGAGCTTGGTGAAACATAAACAACTTTGTGAACTACATGGAGAGGCAAGTCCACAGGCCTCCCCGGAGAATCATAGCTGAAATGCAATACTGGCTTGACAGCTTGGCCAGTCTTTCTGGGGGGAACAACCACAGTATCTGTACTTTCAGCAACAGTCTTGTGGCTTTCATCACTTGTAAGGGGTGCCTCTGCCTGGAGGGGAACATCCAAACTTAGGGCATTGTCAGCTCCTTGCTCTGCAGGCTCTGTTTCTATAACACTTGACTCATTTTGCGAAGGCTCAGGCACAATCAAACTCTGAGGCACAGAAGGGGGGTTGTCAGCACTCTCATAGTGTTCTTCAAGTTCTGGTATGTCACCAAAAAGACTCAAACCATCAGCCCCTCTATTAGGCAAATCACACAGTTCCACAATACACAGGGAATCAGCATCTTCAGACGTGATCATTTGCACTTCACCTTCAGGGAGCATTGGCTCCAAGGATAAAGCTGGGGGGGTTAGACAGTCCAGAAGGCCCAGCTTCATCCCTGCAATTAGTCATACGATTTCCTAGAAACAACTGACTCAATTCATAGGAGGGGTAATAGGCGTTGTCACACTCATTATCATCAGAATCTGACTGGCAATCACTATCAGTCTGGACCTGCTGTGGGGGAACCCTTAAATCTGTATCCACTGGGGTAAGTTGACTCTGTCTCTTCCTTGCAGCAGCACGAATCACCGGCCCAGGGGAATCAATCTCTGATTGATAAGCCTCAATTATGACTTGGCCAATAGGTAGCAAATGGTTATGGTGCATGGTCTTGACAGCTTTGGAATTGTTCTCTGGGCGCACCTTGTACACAGGTAAATCATCCAACTTTCCAACTACTACATGGGGAAGACAGTGCCACCGATCAGCAATTTTGTGTTTACCACGCAGTCCCAAATTGCGTAACAACACACGGTCTCCAGGTCGAAGCTCTTGAGCCTTTACTTTTTTATCATGCCTCTCTTTGTTGGCTAGATTTCTCTTGGTGGCCATTGTTTGGGCCAGTTGATGGACATGGTTCAATTGAGCTTTCAGGTTTTGTACATATTGCAAGTAGTTTTTGGCTCGGACCTCATCTGGAGAGACCTCAAAACAGACATCGACAGGCAGCCGGGCCTCTCTCCCGAACATGAGGCGGTAGGGAGAGAACCTGGTAGCATCATTTTCTGTGCAATTGTATGTGTGTACCAAGGTGCTAATCTATTGACTACATTTATGCTTATGTTTTGGGTGGAGGGTGCCTAGCATGTCTAGCAGGGTGCGATTAAAGTGTTCTGGTTGAGAGTCTCCTTGTGGGTGATAAGGGGCGGTTTTTGACTTTCGCACTCCCATAGAGAGAGAGAGCATTTCTTTGATTAGTCAACTCTCAAAGTCTCTGCCTTGATCACAATGAATCCACTGGGGAGCACCATAGTGGACAAAGAAATTTTCCACTAGCACCTTGGCCATGGTAGATGCCTTTTGATCTTTGGTGGGGAAAGCATGTGCATACCATGTGAAATGATCCGTAACCACTAACACATTGCCAATGTTCCACTGATCAGGTTCTAAACACAAGAAGTCTATGCAGACTAGTTCCATGGGGGTGCTGGTAGTAAGATTAACAAGGGGGGCAGCCCTCTGAGGCAAGGCTTTTCTTTGCAGGCAGCGACTACAAGTCTTTACATGGTGCTCAACATCGGCCCCCATTTTGGGCCAGTAGAAGCGAGATTGTACCAGGTCAAGGGTTCTGTCAATACTGAAGTGCCCCATGTGACTGTGGAGGGACCTTAGTACCAAATCTTTAAAGGCCATGGGCAGGACCAATTGTTGCTTGTTTACTTTGCCGCTACGATCTACTGTCTCTCTATACAACAACTGATTGAGCAACTTCAATCTGGGGCCTTCTTTAAACAATAAAGCAGTTCACAAGTCAGTGGAACGTAACTTAGACACATTTTTCCCCGCATGCAGGACATCAAGTGCTGACTGAATCACAGGATCATGGGATTGAGCCCACCGAATGCTGTCATTGTGAAATTGAGGTAGTGCACTAATATCTAGAAGAAGCCAGAAAGGGAAGGAAGGAAACATATTCAATTCAGTGCTTTAGAGTAACTGTTAACTGGTATTTTTCTTTTAAACTTAGATTGTGGGCTTTTAGTGACACTGTACTTTCTTTGTTGTCTTTACTTATAATTGTGTTTGGGCTGTTGAAAATTTAAAACATAGTGGTGGTGTAATTCTGTGCTGTCTTTAATTGCTGCAAATTTTATCTTGGCTTGTCTGACTGCCCTGTAGTTGAGTGAAGGGTGTTAATTGTCTGGCCTCTGACCTCAGCTACATGATAACTGGAGGTGGAGCTTAGTCAGAGTTGAGGTAGCAAGTAGTTTTATTTTCTCAGAAGAAGCCAGAAGGGGAAGGAAGGAAACAGATTCAATTCAGTGCTTTAGAGTAACTGGTAATTGCTATTTTTCTTTTAAACTTAGATTGTGGGCTTTTAGTGACACTGTACTTTCTTTGTTGTCTTTACTTATAATTGTTTTGAGCTGTTGAAATTTAAAACATAGTGGTGGTGTAATTCTGTGCTGTCTTTAATTGCTTGCAAATTTTCGCCCTCCCCAACTCTTAATTATGTGCCCTGTTAAATCTGATTGACAGAGCTAAACAGAGGGTATAATAAGGGGTGTGAAGTAGGAGGGGCATAAGGGGGAAGAAGCCCACCCTCAGCACAAGTGTTTTGACTTATTTATTTATTGGTTTCTTTTTTTTTTTTAAGAAAATTATCTGAGGATCAGTGGCAGGATTTTTAGGACAGTAAATTAATAAAAAGGGAACTAGGAGAGCTTCAGTAGCAGACAAGTAGTGAAATTGCAGTATAATGTGGGGAGTGGTGCAATGCAGTGGCTGTGGGGCAGCCATATTCAGGCAGACCTTCTGGACACTGAGGTGCTACCCTATCTGCATGCATCTCTCTGGACTGCGGGATGAGGTAGCCAGACTCAGAGCGGAAGTAAACTGGGTCAGGAGTACCATCACCCCTATTCAGAGACCACCCAGTCCAATGCAACAGCCTCAAAGGATGCCGAGAACGAGGAGCACTTGGATGACAGTGGGCTCAGGGAGGGTTAGAGGGGTCAGGCAGAGGCATATCCCAGATCCTATTCCACTCAAGAACTCATATGCCACACTGGCAAATGAGGACAACCAAACAGAGGTACCCAGAGAAGTGGAAGGAAAGGATGTGGAGGTTAGCCAAGGAGGTGACCTCAGCGGGGAAAGCAGTGGACCCCAGAGGAGGAGGAGGAGGAAGTGAATCCTGGTGGGGACTCCATCATAAGAGGATCCAGCTAGGAACACAGGAGGGCAGGATAGGAAGGTGAGGTGCCTACCAGGTGCCACAGCATGGAGGGATGGAAGGAAGATCCTGGGGATCACTGGGAAGGCAAGACAGGAGGTGAGCTGGATGTCATTATCCACCTAGGGTACTAATGACCTGGCAAATGGGAGCCAAAGGAAGTTCAGGAAGAGTTTAGGAAATTGGGGAGGGGTCTCAACATGTAGCTACTTCTGTCACTTTCTCAGAAGTACTACCTCACGAGAGGCAAGGAGAACTATGGGAGTGCATGCACCAGGAACTTTAACTCATGGTTGAAGAACTGGTGCTGCAAGGAAGGGTTTGGATTCACTGGTGACTGGGGACCCACCTGGAGGATGGAGGTTTGTTCAAGCCTGGACGGCCTGCATCCATCCTGGAGGGAATCAAGCACTCAATGATAAGTTTAAATGCTATATTGACAAGCATTTAAACCAGCAAAGGGGGTGGCAGGCCAGCAAGGAGTGGTACCTACTTGCCTCACCCCACAGCCAGGCAGTGGAACCAGTGAACCAGAGGAGTGGCTATTTCTGCAAAGCAGTGTGCAAAAGATGGAGATTAGTGCCCAAGAGGTGGATAGGGCAGAAAAGGGTCAAACTTCAGCAGAAGGGCAGACAGCAAGGAGAACCAGGGATAAGGACAACCAAGGAAGGGGCTAGAGTAGAACAGTGAAACAGTCTAGGGAGGTCAAATCATGGAAGCCATGTGCAAATGCCAGGGCATAGCAACAAGATGGAAGATCTGGAGGTTGTCATGGTGCAGTCAGACCTGGACATTGTGGCCATCACTGAAACCTGGTGTAATGATAACTGACTGGGAGATGGCCATACCTGGCTACAACATATTCAGAAGAGACAGAGCAGGCAGGAAGGGAGGAGGAGTGGCACTGTATGTGAAAAATGACATAAGGGCCAAAGAGATCCAGGAGGAACAAAATGGGAGAGAAGATACTGTGGGTTAAGCTGGAAAGGAAAATAAGAACAGCCATCCACGCACAGGTGTGTCTATAGACCACCAGCCCAGGAGGAAGAAACAGATAGGAAGCTGATGCTAGCCATCCAAAGGATGGCAGACAAGGGTGAGGTAGTACTGGTTGGAAACTTCAATATTCCAGACGTGGACTGGAGCATCCCAGCAGCAGCAGCATCAACTAGGAGTAGATTTATCCTGGACTCCCTTCAGGGTGCCTTCCTCAAGCAACTGGTCATGGAACCAACTCAGCAGAAGGCAATACTGGACCTTGTGCTCACAAACTGGGACAGTGTGATGGGGGTAACAGTGGGGGAGCACCTGGGGAACAGTGACCACCAGTCATTGTGGTTTGAAATCACAGAAAGAGCAGAACCAAACCACACAAAAACACGTATCCTGGATTTTAGGGGGGCAGACTTTGGGAAAATGGGGAAATACTTGAAAGAGGCATTAAAAGGAATGGGACAGGAATCAGGGGTTGAGGAACAGGGGGCAGTATTTAAAATAGGGATTACAAGAACAACAGAATTATGCATTAAGCAAGTTAGCAAAAGGAAAAGGAAGAGGAGACCATTATGGTTTCCAAAGAGGTAGCAAAAGAAAGTGAAAGCCAAAAGATTGCATTCAGACAATACAAAAGACACAGGCAGAAGGGATAGGAGAAGTACCAGGAGAAGCAAAGGGAGGCAGGGAGGTCAGTAGGGAAGCCAAAGCTCAGACAGAAGAACACATTGCAAAATCAGTGGGTAGAGGGGACAAAACCTTTTACAGGTACATAAGTGAAAAAAGAAAGTCAAAGGGAGGGATAGTGAGACTGAAGGGGGAGGATGGGGGCCGCATGGAGGATGACAACAGTAAAGCTGACATATTGAACAGGTATTTCTGCTCAGTCTTTACTGAGGAAGAGGAGGGTAATGGGTCTGAAGAAGTACAAGGGGTGAGAATGGTGCAGAAATGGACACAAGTCCCTTTACACAGAAAAGAGTCCTGAAGGAACTGGAAGTAATAAGAGTTGATAAAGCAATGGGACCAGATGGGGGTGAACCCCAGGGTCCTTAAAGAACTAAGAGAGGTGGTGGCTGAACCCTGGCTATCCTGTTTAGCCAATCACTGGAAACAGGGGAGGTACCCAAAGACTGGAGGACAGCAGATGTGTCCCTTATGCAAAGCGAGGAACAAAGAGGAAGCAGGGAACTACAGACCAGTCAGCCTCACCTCTGTAGTGGGGAAGATCATGGAAGCACTACTGAAGGAGAGATTGGTGGAACATCTGGTTGTCAATGGACTACAGGACCCAAGGCAGCATGGTTTCACCAGGGGAGGTCATGTCAGACCAACCTCATTGAATTTTTGACTGGGTGACTAGAGAGGTGGATCAGGGGAGGGCAGTGGACATGGTCTATCTGGACTTCAAAGACCTTTGACACTGTGCTACATAGAGACTATTACACAAACTGGGAATATGGGTGTGGGCAGGACACTAGTGTGGTGGGTAGGTAACTGGCTGGGTGGCAGGACACAGAGGGTGGTGGTAAATGGCTGTCACTCCAAAGAGGGAAGAGTGACCAGTGGGGTGCCACAGGGATCAGTGCTGGGACCGGTCCTATTCAACATCTTCATCAGTGACATTGCACAGGACCTAGAAGGCAGAATTTCACTGTTCGCTGATGACACAAAGCTCTGTAACAGAGTAGACACACCAGAGGGTGTAGACAGAATGAGAAGGGACCTGCAGAAACTTGAAGAATGGTCAGGGGTTTGGCAGTTGAAATTCAATGCAAAGAAGTGCAAGGTAATGCATATGGGGCACAAAAACCCTGGCACAATATATCAGTTGGGGGGTGAGGATATAGCATGCACCAAGCAGGAAAGGGATCTTGGGGTTATCATCTCTGATGACCTCAAGGTAGGAAACAGTGTGACAAGGCAGCAGGTAAAGCAAATAGGATGCTGGGATGTATAGGCAGGGGCATTACCAGCAGGGAAAGGGAGGTCATAATTCCGCTATACAAGACACTAGTGAGGCCCCACCTGGAGTACAGTGTACAGTCCTGGAGACCATACCTATATAAGGACATAGACAGGGTAGAGAAGGTTCAGAGGAGGGCAACAAAGATGGTGCATGGATTGCATCACAAGTCCTATGAAGACAGGTTGAAGGAAATGAACATGTACTCCCTGGAGAAGAGGAGGGAGAGAGGGGATATGATAGAGACATGCAAGTATCTCACAGGGAGGAACAGGGTGCAGGAATACACTATTTTTAAGCGAAAAAGATGTTCCAGGACTAGAGAGCATGGGATGAAGTTGGAGGGAGGACGATTCAAAGGAAACATAGATACATAGACAGTGTCGGCAGATAAGGGCCTATGGCCCACCCAGTCTGCCCATTTGAGCTTGTAAGTTCAGTTTGTTTTCCTAGAAGTCTGTTGCACCTAACCCCTGACCTCCAGAATTCCTTTATGTCTATCCCATGCATTCTTAAATCCCGTGATTGTTTCAGCCCCCACCACTTCCTCTGGCAGGGTGTTCCACTTGTCCACCACCGTTCTGTGAAATTCTTTCTCATGTTTCCTCTGAATCGTCCTCCCTCCAACTTCATCCCATGCCTCTAGTCCTGGAACATCTTTTTCGCTAAAAGTGTGTTTTCCTGCACCCTGTTCCTCCCTGTAAGATACTTGTATGTCTCTATCATATCCTCTCTCCTCCTCTCCTCCAGGAGAGTACATGTTCAGTTCCTTCAACCTGTCTTCATAGGACTTGTGATGCAATCCATGCACCATCTTTGTTTTCCTCCTCTGAACCTTCTCTACCCTGTCTATGTCCTTACGTAGGTATGGTCTCAAGAACTGTACACTGTACTCAGGTGGGGCCTCACTAGTGTCTTGTATAGCGGAATTATGACCTCCTTTCCCTGCTGGTGATGCCCCTCCTACATCCCAGCATCCTATTTGCTTTACCTGCTGCCTTGTCACCTGTTTCCCTACCTTGAGGTCATCAGAGATGATAACCCCAAGATCCCTTTCCTGCTTGGTGCATGCTATATCCTCACCCCCAACTGATATATTGTGCCAGGGTTTTGTGCCCCATATGCATTATCTTGCACTTCTTTGCATTGAATTTCAACGCCAAACCCTGACCATTCTTCAAGTTTCTGCAGGTCCCTTCTCATTCTGTCTACACCCTCTGGTGTCTACTCTGTTACAGAGCTTTGTGTCATCAGCGAACAGTGAAATTCTGCCTTCTAGGTCCTCGCCATGTCACTGATGAAGATGTTGAACAGGACCGGTCCCAGCACTGATCCCTGTGGTACCCCACTGGTCACTCTTCTCTCTGTGGAGTGACAGCCATTTACCACCACCCTCTGTGTCCTGCCACCCAGCCAGTTACCCACCCACACTACTGTCCTGCCCACACCCATATTCCCCAGTTTGTGTAATAGTCTTCTATGTGGCACAGTGTCAAGGCCTTGCTGAAGTCCAGATAGGCCATGTCCACTGCCCTCCTGATCCACCTCCCTAGTCACCCAGTCAAAAAATTCAATGAGGTTGGTCTGACATGACCTCCCCGTGGTGAAACCATGCTGCCTTGGGTCCTGTAGTCCACTGACAACCAGATGTTCCACCAATCTCTCCTTCAGTAGTGCTTCCATGATCTTCCCCACTACAGAGGTGAGGCTGACTGGTCTGTAGTTCCCTGCTTCCTCTTTGTTCCCACTTTTGTATAACGGGACTACATCTGCTGTCCTCCAGTCTTAGGGTACCTCCCCTGTTTTCAGTGATCGGCTATCATGAGGAAGAATTTCTTCACAGAACGGGTGGTGGACAAGTGGAACACCCTGCCAGAGGAAGTGGTGGGGGCTGAAACAATCACGGGATTTAAGAATGCATGGGATAGACATAAAGGAATTCTGGAGGTCAGGGGTAAGGGGCAACAGACTTCTAGGAAAACATAAACTGAACTTACAAGCTCAAATGGGCAGACTGGGTGGGCCATAGGCCCTTATCTACCGACACTGTCTATGTATCTATGTATCTAGAGCAGAGAAGTGGCAATAAGCAGCTGGTATGCAGATGTCAGAAGGGCCTAAGCAATCTACTAAACAGTCCACTGTGTCCTCAGACATCTGTTCATCTCTATCAAACTTTTGGCACAATGCTCGAATGTCAGGGTCAGACAGCCTGACCCAATCACTCTTGGAAGTGGGCCTTCGTGATAGGGCATCAGCATCGATATGGTTCAGGCCCGGTCTGTATTCGACAGTATAATCATAGGTTGATAATGCAGAAAGCCACCGGTGCCCAGTAGCATCTAACTTAGCTGAAGTCTGTACATAGGTCAATGGGTTATTGTCAGTCTTCACCAATATCTTTGCCCCATAGAGGTATTCATGAAACTGGTCAATGATGGCCTATTTTAGTGCAAGGAACTCTAACATATGCACAGGGTAGTTTCGTTCGGACGGGGTCAAGCTTCTACTGGCAAAAGCTACTGGTCTCAGGCCATCCTCATGGTCTTGATACAGCACCGCTCCTAGACCCTACAGACTAGCATCCATATGCAGCACATAGAGTTTGGTGGGATCAGCATAGGCGAGGATGGGGGCATGGGTGAGCTGGTATATGATCTCATGGAAGGCTGCTTCACAGTCGTGCGTCCAGCGGGGCCCGAAAAGTTCACCTGGGCAGAAGTATACTTTTTCTGGTTCTTTAATGGCCCCTTTTTTATATTTATAATGGGTAGGAGGGTAACCCTAGGTAAGGTTCCACCTTGGAATAGTCTTTTATGAACCTGTGGTAGTAGCCACAGAACTCCAGGAAACATTGTAGTTCTTTCAGATTATGGGGCTGGGGCCAAGTAGTCAGTGCTTCAACCTTACTGGGATCAGTCTCTATCCTTTTGTAGATACTATGTGCCCCACTTACTTCATGGAGGTTTGGAAAAACTGGCACTTGTCAATGGACAGCTTGAGGCCGAAGTCTTCCAGTCGGTCTAGGACTTTAAACAGTCGGTTCTCATGCTCCTCTAAGGTGCTCCCAAACGCAATGACATCATCCCAAGTACAGCAGGCACTCCAGCAAATTCATATCTCCCACTGCACGTTCCATCAGTCGTTGAAAGGTGGCTGGGGTGACCGATATCCCCTGTGGCATCCTCAGAAATTCGTAGAACCCCAATGGACAGATGAAGGCTGTTTTCTCATGGTCTTCTGGGGCCATCGGGAACTGGTAGTCTCTGCTGCGAAGATCCAACACTGAAAATTATTTGTTTCCATTCAAGCAGTCCAGGGCATCTTGTATATGAGGCATAGTGCACTAGTCTGGAATGGTCTGCCGGTTCAGGGTTCGATAATCAACACACATCCTCACCGACCCATTCTTCTTACGCACAACCACAATGGGGAGAGGCGTATGGGCTCCTGGATTCTTGTATCATGCCAGCAGCTAGCATTTCCTGCAAGTGTCTTCTCACATCATCTATGTCTGCTAGGGCTAGGCGTCAGGACCTCTCTTGAAATGGCCATTCATCATGCAGGCATATGTGATGCTCTGCACCCTGGACATATCCCACATCCCATTCCTTCAATGAAAACACTTGTTCTCTCTGGGCAAGTCACTTGCTAATTCTAGCCTTCCATTCAGCTGGCAATGGGGAGTCACCAAAGTCAAACAAGTCTGGGGTCACTGTCTTCTTCTTGCCAGGGTGCTTGTTGCTGGGCAACACTGCAGTGTTGGTGCAGTGTACCATAACTAGGGTGCATCTTCTGTTCACCTGGATCTCCCAATCTGACACATTGTAAATCTGGACCATCACTCATCGTGTGTAGGCATGAGCATGAGCAGGCAAGATGCTGGGCTTGACCAATAATCCGTCTGCCAATTTTCCATCGCCTGGCGCATCCAACATCAGTATTTTGTTCTTGACATCTTTCCAGAGGTGGAGCTCCCCTTGAATGGTACACTAGGCGTTAGGGGCTAGTACCATTGAATTGGGATCCTTCTTCCACACAATCCCCACCAGTTCATCCTGGTCTAGTTCCTCGGGTTTCTGTTGCAAGACATAGGCTGTCTTGATCAGAGTCAGAATTCTTAGAGCCCTTCCAGTCCATTGCCCTTGTTTCTAGTGGCAGAGTTGTGCTAGCCTCCCAAACATGTGGGCGTTTGTTCCAGTTAACAGGGGAACCCTGTCATACAGTCCGGTGAGGAGACACACTAGGGCCAGTGTCTCTACTTGCTCCTCCACACCAGTTACAGTTGTAGGAAAAGACAACCAAAGGCAGACATATCCTAAGTAGAGATAAGACTTGTCGCTCAGCCCCCACACGTGTAGACATTCCAGAGATTGTAATGGCATATCAGATAAGTATTTGTCATATCAGTCCTGAAATACAATGGTCACTTGCAACCCACTGTCAAGCACAGATCGAGTAGGAATACCATTCACAGCCACAGTAGTCTCCATTGAAGGGTCCACTATTCTGGACCAGTCGGGAGGCACAGCAGCAGGGGCCTGGACAGACGATTTAGCCACAAAGAGGTTTGAATTAGGATGTCCAAAGCCTTCACTGCAATCATTTTTTGCACTCCTTGACCACTGATTCGGTTTCTGAAATTCCTCTTGAAGCCGGTTCACCACTCTTTCTAAGACCCTCTGAGAATGGCATTCCCTCTTCATGTTACCATCCTTGCTGCAACTGTAACAAATGACAGGCTCTCTGGGCGTCCTTGGAGAGAGCATTGCAGGGGATGCTGGAGCATTGATGGAAGACTGTGATCTGACTCCTGCTGATAGTGTGCCATGTCTCAAAAGTTCCTTTAGGGTGGCAGTCAGTTCCTTGAGCTCAGCCTAAAAGCCGCCCTCAGTAGCAGATGCCTGAGGATTCACCCCCACCCCCATGGCAGTCACATCCTGACAGGGGTCAGAGTCTTTGTCAACAGGGGATACCTCAGTGAGAACATCCGGTTGTACCTTTCTGACTTCCTTCAGCAACTCCTCTCCCCTCCATTTAGCCCAAAGCGGGACATCTTTAGTGGTCTCCATTTCGGAAGGGCCTTCCGGTGCCATGATCACTTGCTCTGCACTCACCCCATAATTACAATCTCCCTCTTCCCCGTCAGCCTCCCGGAGTTCTTTTATCAAGTCACAATAATCAGGTGGGTTACCTCTCCTATCCTGGAGCCTTAACTGGAGGATCTGCAATTTAGAATGCTTTGCGTGTTGCAGTATGTGCCCCAATCTCACATGGTTCAAGTCACTGGCGGATACCCCACCTTTCCGGTAAGCTTTCTGCAAAGCTCTTTCTAAACAAGTAACATACGCAGACAAACTTTCCGCTTTCCATTGTTTGGTACCTCAGAATTTCCGTATCAAATTCTCCCCTTACTCAATGCTCCCAAAATTGCCTTCGAGTGTGGATAGGTACTTCTGAGTAGATGCATCAGGGTTTGTGGACCTCAAAAATTTAATGGCTTTGAGGGCAGGACCCCTCAAACTTTCTATGATTCTTTTCCACTTCTCAGCCTCTGCATGCTGCCACTCGGGTACCAAGGGGGCAACATAGTCGATCCTGGTCTCCCAGTCGTCCTCCCCCTGGGGGATGGGAAGAGTGCCTGAGAACATCCTCAACTTGCGGTATGTGTCATGACTAACTGCAGGCATGGACAGGGGTGCCGACACAGGAGCTGGAGCAGGACCCAGTACTGGGGTGGGTGGAAGTGTGGGAGAAGGATCACCCCAGGTAACAAGAATAGTCTCTTAAAATCCTCTACAGTCTTTCCCTCCTCCAGCAATAACTTAACCAACTTTCCCTCAAAAGTCTCACACAGCGGTGGGGGCTCATCCCCTACAGGGGCTTTGCTGTCATTAGTTATCACTCTCCAGGCAGCTGGGGCCCCTTCTGAGGCAATAGTCAGTGGCACTTTGGAACTGTCCACTGGATCACTGCACTGTACTAAGGCCATGAAACTTTGGGTGGTCAAATCAGCCTGTCACCCCACCACCACAGCATTTGTTAAACATTCAACTTTGGAAAGTACTCCTTCTACAGTGTCTTTACCAATGTTCAGGGTAATATCCAATATAAGCAGGGCATTGTGGGGGTCGAGCTCCTGCCCAGTACACCACCCCACCACCTGGTGTACAGCCATTTCTACTGGGGTAGCCATTAATCTTTAACAATAATTCATCATTTTTGGCCACTAGAAGACACAAAATCCCAGCGGTGAGCCTCCAAGATGTAACCCTTAGGCAGCGTTATCCCAAGGTCTACTTACCCTACCTGCTTGGCTAGTAGCAGGTTAAGGGACCTAGGTTCTGTAACGGGTTCCTCCACCTGGAGGTCAGGGTTGGTAGTGGTCAAGCTAACCAGGGCACAGCCCTCTGGGACACTGTAACCCCCATCTTTGCCTGCTAGTAGCCTAAACACTGCACAGTAATCACATTCACAATACCCTTTGTATACCACACAAGTACCCACACTGTTTACACTTACCACCAGGGCAGTTTCCTCTAGCTCGACCCTGGGGACCCCCTGTAAAACAAGGTTAGGCAAAGTAACTAGCAACAGTACAGAACTCTTAGCACAAACTGGAACCACAGTCAGATTAAATGCAGAAAAAAGTTAAATCTGATTTATTCAGGGGACTTAAACAAGGGAGGGGTGTAATCAGGTTGATTTGCTTAAAGGCTCTATCGATCAAACAGTTATGCATGCACTTCAGAGTCCTTAAATAGTCACACCCTCTGGGTACCCAGGTGGAGAGGAGATGGGCTAGCCAGGACCATTGCCTGGGGTAGGCTGGTGTTGCAGCTGGTTGGGGCCCTGTGATGGTAAAGACAACATGCACAGTACACACTATTTGTAATCCGGAGCCAGAGGGCTCAGTTTGTGAAGAAAAAGAAACAACAAGACAATCAGATGACACACTTAGATTAAGCAGTTGTTGCAGGGAGCTACCCTGATATTTTTTTTTTTTTTATTTTAGTCTTTGGTAACTGGGTAAGGCCCACTAGGAACAAGTGCCTGTTTTCAGGGGTGACCTGGGAGCACTGGGCAGTTAAGTGACTTGCTCAGAGTCACACAGTATACAAGTGGAGGTTGTGAGAATCAAACTCAGGTCTGGTCTGCTGGATGTATCAAGCTCATTCACATCTCATTCCTCTAACCTCTAGGCTATACTGCCACGATACCCAAGACTGGACACAGGTGGGACGAAAATCGAGACAGCAGGTGGTTGATCTAGAGTGCCAGTAGAAGCTGGGCCCACACGATTCGCCGAGGCATCGTTCCTGTTCAAGCGTGGAGAAGGGGGCTGATCCCCAGGCAGGTCTCTCATCAGTGGCTTTCTCTGTGCAGTGGGGTAGTCTGGCAGGGCCAGTGTGGCATGGCCCAGGCCGAATGGAGATGAATGCGGATTCAGTCCGATTAGGCTGGATAAAGCTTCCAGCAAGCAGAACACAGTTCACACAGTGGGGAACCAAATCACGACCCACTTTCAAAACACAGCACATTTACATGTAAAGGATTCTACAGTACCAGCAAGCATAACACAATTCACACAGTGGGGAACCAAATCACGACCCACTTTCAATACACAGCACATTTACATGTAAAGGATAGTACGGTACCAGCAAGCAGAACACAGTTCACACAGTGGGGAACCAAATCATGACCCACTTTCAATACACAGCACATTTACATGTAAGGAAATTCTACTGTACCAGGCAAACTACTCTTCGGTCATGATCACAAAGTCTCTGTACAAACCGGGGATTCAAAAGCAGCTGGAAATCCTGACAGGCCAACTGCATTTAGCAAAATCTTCGGTCTTCCTCAGGTATGAGCCTGGTAAAAAATCAGTGGCTTACTTCGTTCTCACAAACTTGGATTTAGTCCAAAATAATTCTCTTCTCTCCCTCTCAGGGGCAGCAGGCAGACATGCAGGCCACAACTCAGGCCTTTCCACAGTTCTTCTGCGCGAAACTACTCCGACGGCTGCTTGACTGTCTCAAACTGTTGCTTCTTCAGTTCCCAACTTAGATCTGACCCAACTGCCAACAAGCCTGGGACTTTCCCCAGAATCCAAAAGGTTTGGTTGGCCGAGCTGTCTGTCAGTCACAACAAAGGCTCCCCCTTCAGGTGCAAAAAGGCGCCAAAAGCCCCAAACTACAATTCCTACAGATTTTTGACTCCAGACAGCTCCTGTAGTCCGGCTCCATTTTAGGTCCCACCAGAACTGATTGTTCCAATTCGTAGTCCCAGGCCAAATGGTAGGGATAAACAAGACAGTCCTTGTTGCAAAGAAGGCAAGTTAGACAAACTACATTAACATTATCACTCTAATAGGTTTTCAGCAAACAGTTACATCTTCTAACAGAGCTCCCACTGCGCAATTAGCGATGGCAGAAATGGAGCGATTATCAGGCAGCCCAGATGGGACTCGAGCATGACAACATTAAGCCCCCTACCAGATTAATCACCCCTGCAAATCTAGGCAGCCCTTAAAGAGGCAGTACACAGGCACTCTTTGGCAATAACGTTTAACTGCTAAAACGCAGGACACCAGCCTGGCAGTGAGCATTTAGGCAAGCTCGAGGAAGACTTTTTGGGAACCCCCATTTGTAGGGGGGGGGGGTTACACTCATTCGATGTCAGTATCCTAGCCCCTCAAGAAAACTTTATGCTCTCTGTTCTGTACCCTCACATTCCACCTAGTAAAGTCTCTGGTAAAAAGTGCAAGATATTTCTCTAATCTTCACCCCACTATCCCCCCATTAGGGCCCATATAGCTGGTATAGCTGAGGGTCCCTTCCTGCCCTGTGTCAGCCTCACCAGTAGCCCCCACCCCAGCTTACTGCCCCATTCAAGGATTCTCTGTCTGGTAAAGAATAATGACATCCTGGCATCTTCTGTGAGTAATACAGGGGTGAAAATTAAGTTTTTCTGCCACTGGCCAGCAGGGCTAGTGACCTGGAAAATTCACTAGCCCCACAGAGTTTTCAACTGCTCCAGCTAGTGTTCTTATTGAAATTGTACCTTCTCCAGTCCAAGCATGCAGAGCTAGTTAAAGGAAAATCTTATTAGCCCAATACAAAATCTACCAGTGTTTGGCTAGTGATCCAGTGCCAGTTTCAACCACTGTAAATAAATTCAGTGCCCCTCCTTGCTGCCAGCACTTCCCCTTGTAACCCTTGGGGGTAGTCATATCAGATGACCTAAAGGTGGGCAAGCAATGTGAGAGGGCAGCAAGGAGGGCTGGGGGGATACTGGGATGCATAGGGAGAGGCATCACCAGTAGAAAACAAGAAGTTATTATCCCTCTGTACAGACAGCTGGTGAGACCACATCTGGAGTACTGCATGCAGTTCTGGAGACCCAATCTCCGCAAAGACATAGACAGAATGGAAGCTGTCCAGAGGAGGGCAACTAAAATGGTGCAGGGTCTGCACCGGAAGACATATGAAGAGAGACTTAAGGAGCTTAATATGCATAGCGTCGAGGAAAGGAGGGAGAGGGGGGACATGATAGAAACTTACAAGTACCTCAAGGGAATCAACAAAGTCCAAGAGGGTAGCATCTTTCAGAAAAAGAGGTGTGCAAGAACAAGGGGGCAGCTCATAGGTAATTTAAGGAAGTATTTTTTCACAGAGAGGGTTGTGGATGTATGGAACAGCCTTCCAGAGGAGGTCGTGGAGTCAAAAACAGTGGTGGAATTCAAGCATGCATGGGACAATCATAAGGCAATTCTAGGGGTTGGGGGTAGGAAGAAGTAGGCTGCTGGTTAACTAGGATCTGCAGCTTATCCATCAGGTAGGGAAATGGGCAGACTGGGTGGGCCAAGCGGTCCTTATCTGCCGTCAAATTCTATGTTTCTATGTTTTGGAGGTATCCTCTATTACCCGTCTTTCCAGTTCTTTTAATTCTGCCTCCAGAGCTTGCTGCCTCTCTCTCTCTCTCCTCTTCTTCTTGTAACCAGCCTCGTAGCTCACCACCATGCTCCTCGTGGAGGCCTTCCCCGCCCTCCATGATACAGCTCTGGATGGTGCTGTGGCCCCGCTGGCATTACGATAAGTGTCCTACTACTCTTTTAGATATTTTCTTAACTCCTCGCTGGCCATTAGATATGTGGGGAGTCTCCTGCCTGCAGGGTTCCTGTGCCCCCTCCCGCTTTTCCTTTAGTATGACCATTGCATGGTCCAATATAAGAATAGAGCTGTGTGACAACCCCCTAATATGCTCGTACTGTTTCTTGGTCATATACATGCAGTCTAGCTTGGACCATGTTTAATGTGGGTTGGAGTAAAATGTAAATTCCTTGGCCCCAGGGTTAGCAGTCTTCTAAACGTCTAACGGGTCCTGGTCCGCTATCCCTTGGTTCCATCGGCTCACTGCTTCTTCATGTTGTCCCACCCTCTTGGAACGGTCCAGAATAGGCACCATCATGCAGTTAAAATCTGCCCCGATTGTGAGATTATCAAACAGCTCTCTGTGGATAATGTCAAGAATCACCTGATAGAAGTTAGCATCATACATTGCTGGAGCATATATACTGGCGAATGTGCCCAGGACCTCATGGATTTGCCCCTGTACAAAAATATATCTACCTTCCTGTGGGTCTGCTACAACTCAATATAGTCACTCCTTGTTTGTGAGAGTTGTATGGTGCAGCATAGCAGCAACCTACCCAGCCCCCTGTTGGTTTCTGGTGGTCTTCTTTTGTGAGTGAGTTTCTTTTTCTTTTTTTAGCTATATATTTTGGCCCCTGTTTTGGGAAGCTGGTGGGCAAGGCTCCGCCCCCGTGAGGGGCTCACATCCAACCCTGATTGGTGTCCCCATCACCGGGAACACCACCAGGACATCATGGAGCCTGCCAAATCCATTTTCTCCCATCTGTGCCACGGCCACATGTACGTATGTGCAGGCACGTGCACACCACAGTTCCGCAGTGCCCTCCTGATTTGTGCCACCCACTCACCTGCACTACCCTCAGGACTCCACCTGGGGGGCAGATGTACAGCAGGGGCGACAAGGTCCCTCCGTGGGAGAGGAAAGCTGCCTTGCGGCTGCTCAATCCTGCTCCCTCCCTCCACCCCCCGGCCGACCCCCGACAACCCAGGCTTGCTCCCAAATCCAGGTCACTGGCATAGCGTGAGGTGCGGCATCCAGTGCCTCAATCCTCAATGCCACTGAGCCAGCCAGTGAGTGAGTTTCTTGACAAAAGGCCACATGTGCCCCCCTTCATTTAAGAGCAGCAGTTTATCATAGAACTCACTACTGGGGCTCTGTATTTGCTTTTAACTAATTTTGTACTTGTCATAATAGTATTCCGATTGATACATGTATGTGGCCACTGTTCCTTTACGCTAGCACTGTTTAATGATGGACAGGTTAGTACGACCCTGCCTCCTGAAGAAGAACCGTAAGGTTTGAAGTGCTAGGGTAGTTTGTTGCTATAACTTCATTTGGCTTTTTTTCGGGTTTTGCTCTTCAATAAGAAAAAAATTACTCACCGCAGTAATCTTCTTTCTTCCATGGGGTCCTTTAGCATCAGTAACTTTTTTGCACTTGGCTGGCTAGGTGCAATTGCCCCGGAGGTGTGTCTTTAAGAGATATTTACTGAGCGTAGGGCCAAGCCAATCAAAAGAAAGGAGGGGGTGTGAGCTGAGTGAGAGCTGTTGAATGCTTCAGAATTTTTTCAAGGAAAAACGAGGGCAAATGCAACAAAAATGAATCAACAGGATTCAAAAAACATGCAAATGTCCAAAAGTGGAAATAGAAACAACAGCAACACACGAGTTAAAAACTCATCAATAAGAAACTCCAAATTTGGTAAAAGGCGACATAAGAGCCCTTCCTCGACAGGTGAACTGGGGAGGAAGGGTGGGAGCTTACTGATGCTAAAGGACTTCTTGGAAGAAAGAAGATTACTGCGGTGAGTAATTTTTTCTTCTTACCCCAGGAGTCCTTTAGCTTCAGTAACTTTTTTGCAGACTGCTCAGCAGTACCAAGTGCGAGACGGGCAGAGAACCTACTTAGGAAAGAGGCTCTGTAGAACCACCCTGCCAAATTTGGCATCAGATCTGGTCTGCTCATCCAAACTGTAGTGTTTCACAAAGATTTCCAGGTAGCTGCTTTGCAGACATCCAGTAGGGGAATGTCCCTTGCTGCTGCAAGTGAGGTTGCAGAGCCCCTGGTGGAATGGGCCCTGAGCCCTACTGGAGGTTGTTGACCAGCTTTCTCATAGCAGAATCTAATACAAGAGCCCAACCAACGAGAAATAGTTCTCTTGGTAGCTGGTCTTCCTCTGCCTACATCCCCGTAGGTGAGGAACAACTGAGTGGAAGAGCCTCTGCACTGTCTAGTATGCTCTAGGTAGTGAAAGATGGCTCTTTTGACATCCAAGCTGTGGAGCTTTTGCTCGCCAGGAGTGGATGGCTCAGTAAAGAAGACAGGCAGAGTAATGGACTGGTTCAAGTAAAACTCTGAAACCACCTTTGGCAGAAATTTCCTATTTGTCCTGAGCTCAACTTTATCATTGTGAGGGATAATGTAATTCGGCTCAGTGCACAGGGCCTGTAGCTCTGAAATCCTCCTGGCAGACGTAATGGCTACCAGGAAGACGGTCTTCCAAGTTACAAACTTTATGTAGGCCGTGGAAATAGGCTCGAAAGGTGGATTCATGAGCCCATCTATGCAAAGGTTCAGGCTCCAAGGAGGAACCGGCTCCCTGGTTGGAGGCTGAAGGTGCAAGAGTCCCGAAATAGCACATACAATTGTAGCGCGATCAAAATAGTGCCAATCATAATATCGTGTGTACATATTCGCGCTGTCCCTAATAGCTTAATCAAAAATAGTGCTTACCTTAAGTAAGTAAATCCATGGCCATAGCCATACCCCCAAGACTGAAAAGCAACAACAGTGACAGGGACCAATTAAGGTGTTTGCTCGTTTACAATTGTACTCCCCAACACACTATAGTTCCACCCAGAAGTAAGTCAAAGAACATCTCATAAACCAGCATTACTTGGTGTGGTATGTAAAACATCAATCTTTATTTCAATTCATTATTAAAAAGTTAATGTTACTGTTATCATAAATTGCACGTCCCAACACACAAAAGTTCCAAACGGTCCAGCTTTTGTTCAGGCTTACAGCTGGAAGTTGTATGCGACTCCTCTTAGATATTCCATCCTTGGGCACACACTATACTCTGCAACTATTTCAAAGCTACACGTTGCAGTATCTTTGTATTTTTTTTGTCACTGCAGACCCTGCTACCAACTGCTTCATTTGAGTGGTGATCATATGCTGCTCAGTTTTTAGAAGTTCAAAGAACTTCCAAATCGATGGGTGATGCGCTCCGACAAGGTGATTGAATCGTCTGTGCCATGCTTCCACTGCATTCACGGTCCTCAGCAGAGCGTTGCATACTGCATCAAAACAGTTCCACAATGACACTTGAAACATTGGTCTACGACCTCCTCTTGCAAGTGGTCTACCAAGCCACGTATCCTCAAAATAGTCTATCAGATTTGAAAGTATGTCACCGTTAGTCTGGTAGAAAGGGGTATACTTAAGTTCCTCGAAAGTTGCAAACACATCGGCAACTGGAAAATAGGCAATTGCTATTATCATCCAAACATGCAGTGCAAAATTCGGGTCTGTACTGTAGGGACCACTGCATCAGGCAATTCCTGCACCTTTCTCCACACAGCTTGACACATGTGGAAAAAAAATCCCCTCTGTTTGGCATTAGGGAATGACTGTTGAAACCCCTTTATTGCTGCTAGTTCAAAATCTGTCAGTATAGTTGCAGGCAGTAATGGCCCACACATATTCTGCAGTACAGACAGTACCTTCACATAGTCAGCAGCAGCTCTTTTACACAATAAGATGTAAACAAGAGGAAGTACTGTTCCATATCTAACAGCACGAATTGTGTATACCTGTGAGAAAATAGTGGGACAGCTCTTAAACGTCCCATCAGCAAACCAATGCTCACTTCATTTTAGATGTTCTACGTCAGCTGAGGTTGTAAATATCAGAATGCAGTCATTGCCTGGACCACTGTCATACTGTAAGAATTTTTCATTCTTAACCGTTTGCACAAAATCAGGCGGTATGGTCAGGGATGTGGCATCTGCAGGTTCTGGCAAGGGTTGATCATGGGCCCTCCGATTCCTCCTTATTGTTCTTTTTAATAGTGGTATTGCAAGCAGTTGCGATGGCACAGATGCTGACAGTTGCATCAAAGCACCTGCAACTATTTGGTGAGTTGTTTCCACTGTGGTGCTGGCTCGTTCCTTCATATTTGCCACAGCTTCTTTTACAGCAACAGTTGCTGGGTCGGGGACATGATTGTGCTCCCCTATGATTTTTAACACAGTCGCCCCTCGCAAGTGAAGTCGAGCAGTACAGTGCCCCTTGTCATATTCAAGGCACTTATAATAAGTTTTTTCTATTGTAGCTTGTTCTTTTCAATATAGAAATCCATTTAGAACTGCTAGCTGTCCACCTTTTTGACTGGTCACGAAATGCACCGCCATTTTTGAAAATTTTGCTGGCTTGCTGTTAATGGCATTTATATAGTCATTTATATAGCCAATTACACCTTGTGGTTAAGCACTATATTTGCAGGTGCTACTAAACACTGGCGCTATTAGTTAAGTGCTATATTAACAGGCGCTACAAAACGCTTGCGCTATTAGCGAAGCGCTATATTATCACACGCTATTGCGGATACACGATTTTGACAATAAACCCCTTTGAAAAACGGTTTAAAAATGTTGTGGGAAAAAAATTATTCCTTCTTTCCCACCGAAAGGTAGGCTGAAATTGCTGCCAGGTGTAGCTTGAGTGAAGATGGTTTCAGGCTATCCCCCTTCTTATTCCCCGTCAACGTCTTCCCTATGTCCACCCTCTCAGCTTTCCCTGTGTATACTACCCAGACCTGTCACCTCTCCCTGGCCCCAAGCTCAGGCTTCCAGTTCTCTCAGCCAACTTGGTGCATTATACTTCAAATTATTCAAAAAACTCTGGCACAATATATCAGTTAGGGGGTGAGGATATAGCATGCACCAAGCAGGAAAGGGATCTTGGGGTTGTCATCTCTGATGACCTCAAGGTAGGGAAACAGTGTGACAAGGCATCAGGTAAAGCAAATAGGATGCTGGATGTATAGGCAGGGCATCACCAGCAGGAAAAAGGAGGTCATAATCACGCTATACAAGACACTAGTGAGGCCCCAGCTGGAGTACAGTGTACAGTTCTGGAGACCATACCTACGTAAGGACATAGACAGGGTAGAGAAGGTCAGATGAGGGCAACAAAGATGGTGCATGGATTGCATCACAAGTCCTATGAAGACAGGTTGAAGGAACTGAACATGTACTCCCTGGAGGAGAGGAGGGAGAGAGGGGATATGATAGAGACATACAAGTACCTTACAGGGAGAAACAGGGTGCAGGAAAACACTATTTTAAGCGAAAAAGTGTTCCAGGACTAGAGGGCATGGGATGAAGTTGGAGGGAGGACGATTCAGAGGAACGTGAGAAAGAATTTCTTCACAGAACGGGTGGTGGACAAGTGGAACACCCTGCCAGAGGAAGTGGTGGGGGCTGAAACAATCACGGGATTTAAGAATGCATGGGATAGACATTAAGGAATTCTAGAGGTCAGGGGTAAGGGGAAACAGACTTCTAGGAAAACAAACTGAACTTACAAGCTCAAATGGGCAGACTGGGTGGGCCATAGGCTCTTATCTGCCGACACTGTCTATGTATCTATGTATCTCTAGATAATAGGCACTTATGTAAGTATGAATAGTTCTAGATGTGTAATCAAGTATGTTATGCCACCCTCCCTGTGGCACATGTATGTAGTGCCTCCTCTTTTAACAAGTTTGTAAAGCCACACTTAACTATGTAACAATTGTTTGAATTGCTTGACTCCAAGTTCAACCTATTGATTGTTTTATGTATACCCTCCTCCCTTGTACCCCCCCCCAAGGTCGCACCGTGAGGCGAGCATCTTGTTGCTCAGTGTGCCTCTCCTGGTGAAACATTTTCAATAAATAAATAAATAAGCCTGACGCCTGTATGTGTACCAGGTAGTCTAGCAGCTGGGGGTCATAAGCTGATAGGGGTTCTACCCCTTGCACCAGAGGGAAAAGCTTTTTCCATTTGGCTGCATAAATCTTCTTAGTGTTCGTTTTTTTAGCCATCCTCAGTATCTTAAGGACCTGTTCAGAGTACTGTGAGGATGGAAACTCTAACTCATCAAGAACCAGGCCTTGAGGTGAAGGGAGTGTATGTCTGGGTACTGCACTCCTGTCTGAGGAAGGGTCAGCAGGGAGCGAGTCGGAGGCAGGCGAATGGGCCTGTTGCAGGACATTGACAGAAGAAGAGGGTACCAGGCTTGCTTGGGCCAGTCTGGAGCCACTAGGATCATCAATGCAGGCTGCTGTCTGAGTTTCAGCAAAACCCTGAATATCAGGGGAAAGGGAGGAAATGTGTATAGGAACTTCCCTGACCAGTCCAGGATCAGGGAATCCAGAGGAAGTGTTCCTGGAACTGGGGGCCTGCAACAGTACTGAGGAAGCTGAAAATTGAGAGGAGAGGCAAACAGATCCACATCTGGTGTGCCCCACTGCCTGAACACAGTGGCTAGTACTTGCTTGTTCAGTGTCCATTTGCTCTGACCTTGACTGATGCGGCTTAGAGCATCCGCCAGAGTACTGAGTTTGCCTGGGAGGTGAATAGCTGAGAAGCTGACTCCCAGGGAGAATCCTAGAGACCAGAGCTTCAGAGCTTCCAAACAGAGTATTTCTGATCTGGTACACCCTGCTTGTTTATGTAGAACATTGCAGTGGAGTTGTCTGTTCGAATCTGAACTGCCTGCCCTTCTATGCTGGGAGCAAAAGCTTTGAGAGCTAGTAAGACTGCTCTGAGTTCCAAAAGATTTATGTGCAACTGTGACTCGTTGTGAGTTCAGTTGCTCCTTACTGAGGCACTATCTAGATGAGCTCCCCAGCCCAAAAGGGAGGCATCTGTGGTGATCACCTTTGTGGGAAGAGGAGCTTGAAAGGGAACCCCTGCCTGCAAATTTGCAGGGTTCTTCCACGACAGCAAGTTTTGGAGGAACTGCTCCAACACAGCTATCAACTTTGAAAATTTGTTGCTTCTCTGAGACCAGCGAGTTCTGAGGTAGGCTTGCAGGAGTTTCATCCTGTACCTGACCCCTGGGACTACTGCCATATGTCCCAGAAGTTTGAGGAACTGTCTGGCTGGTCTTGACTGCCCTTGGGTGAACGAATCTGCCACTGAAAGGCAACTGAATTCTTTCCTGTGAGAGGAAAGCATATCCCTTCTGAGTGTCTAGCTGGGCCCCTATGAAGGTGAGCAGCTGGGTGGGTCCGGGTGAGATTTCTTTAGATTTACCAGGAAACCCAGAGACTCCAGAGTGCATTCTGTGAGGGAAAGAGATTCCTTGACCTGGCAAGGAGACTTTGCTACTATGAGCCAGTCATCCAGATAGGGGTAGAGAGCGACACCCAGTCTCCTGAGATGTACTGCTACCACTGCAAGACACTTGGTAAAGACTCTTGGGGCCGAGGACAGACCGAAGGGCATTGCAGTGAACTGATAGTGACCCAAAGGAAGTTTGAACCCGAGAAACTTCCTGTGAGATCTCCTTATGGGTATGTGGAAGTAGGCGTCCGAGGGAGGCCAGCCAGTCTCCCTGCTGCAAGGACCGTATGACAAGTGACAGAGTGACCATTTTGAATTTGGGTTTTTTCAGATGTTTGTTTAAATATCTGAAATCTAAGATAGGTTGCCACTCCCCAGTTTTCTTTTGTGTCAGAAAATACCTGGAGTAGAGGCCCTTGCCCTTCTCATGGGTGGGGACCCTCTCTGCTGCTCGTAAAGCCAGAAGGTTTTGTACCTCCATTTCCAACAGCGGTATCTGTGTTGGGGACAGAGGTCTTGACACCTGGGTATGCTTGAGGTCTGGCAGTTGCTTGAACTGTAATGACAGACCCTTCTCCACCATCTCCAGCACCCACTTGTCCGACGTGATGAGGGACCAGTGCTGAAGACAGTGAGAGAGTCTGCTTCCAACCGGAAATGGGGAGGTAACCTGGACACTCACATCAGAACTTAGACTGAGAGGCAGATGGCTGGATAGAGGTGGTTCTTCTTTGGTCCCTTCTGCCCCTACCTCTGAAAGACCCCCTGTACTGGCTAGTCAGATTGGGGATAGGGATTGTAAGGCCTGGGAACATAACTTCTGCCCCTACCACCTCTGGGATGGGATCTCTGAGGGGTGGTGTGTTTAGACTTGGATGAGTGACTCTGCCAGGAGCCCTTGTACTCATTGACTTTTTTCATGTAGTCAGTGGTTCTGTAATCAAGCAACATATTTTGGTCACAGGGAAAATCCATGGCCTTGTTCTGCATGCCTGTGGTCAGACTGGTTGTTCTAAGCCAGGCGAAGCGTCTCAGAGAGATGGCACGGGCCATCGCCCTAGAGGCTGCATCATTGTTGTTATATGTCATGTAGAATTGGTACATAGTAGCTTCCAGGGCAGTTGTTGACTTATCCACCAGCTCCTGCACCATAGAATCTGATCCGTTGTGGGCGATAGCCTGGACAGATTTCCAAAGGGCTTTCTGATATTTGGCTGTGAATGCCATGTAAGAAGAAAGCCTGAGAAGCAGGAAAGCTGTAGCATACATTTTCTTTGCTATAAAGTAAATTTTCTTGGAATCCTTGTCAGAGGGAGAGGGCGACAAGGAGACTCCAGCTTTCTCACAAGCTGCCTGCTGCACTATACTTTCGTGGCTAGGGTGTGCAGGCAGGAACTCTGTACCATTTTTAGACAATTTATATTTTCTCTCAAGCCGCTTATCAGCCCCTGATACTCAAGTGGGGTGTTGAAGCACCTTCATGGTATTTTTTCTAAATGCATTATAGATAGGGACGACCAGGGTCTTTGAGGATGAAAGGCCCTTCATCTCCCTATAATCTTCATCTTCATCGACATCTTAGTTGGGCTCCTGTGTAGGGAGGTCCAGGGTATCCAGCATATTTTGTATGAATGTAAATACAGAGTAAGGATCCTCGTGGTCACCTGGGGGATCCCCAAGGTGAGGGTCTGGGGACTCCTGGGGCTCGAGACCCCCAAAATCCATGTCACGGGCATCATAAAATTGATCATCATCTGTGTCATCCTCACAGTCTACACAAGAGAGAATTGTGGAAGAGTGCTTGCCAGCCTCAGTAAATCGAGGACCCATCTTTTGAAGGGTCTGAAACAGTTGCCATGCTTTTTCCATATCTTGCACTGATGGAAGAACCTGCGCAGTTTGTACGTGTTTTGTTTTTTTCTGTATGCTTTAAGCTGCCTGTTGTCTCGCTTTTGGCTCCCAGGAGCAACAGAAACATATCTGTCTTGACAGAATTTCTTTTTAGCCACTTCATCAGAGGCTTGATCAAGCTTCCTTTTTTCATCACTCTTATTATTTTTCAATTTGTGAGGAACTTCATCTTTGGAAGCTTTATTTTTGGCTGGGATCTGGAGGGTTCCTCAGTAGCTCTACTTTTGGTATTAGTACTTTTGAATCAATCAATCAAAACTTTATATATAAAAAAGCACCTTTCTAAAAACCAAGGCACCTGTACATCACATGAATGGCCCCTCATCGGAATCCTTTGATTTATCCTCAGCCATAATAATCAATCAATCAAACTTTATTTAACCAGGCAGTTACATCATTGAGCAGGCTCATTTTCAAGATGGTCCTGGTCACTGGGGACACTTTTGCTTACAGCAGACAACACTTCATACAAAAGTAGACATCGGTACAGGCAGTTACAATATACAAACTCAGAATTTGGATGAATCAGCCATGTAAAGCAAGTGCAAATATAGGCATTTAAAGTGCAGCGTATACAGGTTGTAGCTTATAGAGTACAAGTGAGGAGAGGAAGGAGGGACACAGAGAAGGGCAGTGGGAAGAAAGGGTATCAGACACATAGCAGAGAGGAAAATAGGGCAGCCTAATAGAATGAGGTCCTCTCTGAGCTAATTGATGGGGGGTTAGGGGGTTGGAGATGGTTGCCCTAAAGGGATGCTGTACGACACGGGAAATAAGCCGCCCAGGATTGCAGAGGTAAAGGGACTCAGTTTAGTGGGGTAAGGCATTACTTGAAACAATCACACGCCATTATCAGGCCTCTATAGAGCAGCCCCCTAAATATTAAATGGCTGCACAGCAGGGAGATTTTAAGTAATGTTTGCATGCTATTCCAAAGCGCTGGTAAAAAGAAGCTAACTGCAGTTGAGCCAAGACATGTCCTTGTTCATGGTAGCTTAAGGAGGGGTTCCTTAGTCCATAGGCACCCTTTGAACATTCAAACAGGTCACAGATCTAGGGTGGTAGTTTGCTGGACAAAGCCCGGAATAGCCACATGAGGGCATTTATTTGCCTCCTCGTGGAGAGGGACGGCCAGTCTAATGCTTGGTACAATGAGCAGTGATGAGTCTGCAAGGGCAAGTCAAGAACAAATCTCAATGTGTGATGACAGCATGTATCCAGCTTTTGGAGCACATACTGGGGGCAATGGCTGAATAGGAAGTTGGCGTAGTCAATCAGGGGAAGAAAGGCTGTTTGAACAAGCCGCTTTCTAGCTTCCAGGGTGAGTAGGTGTCTTATGCAGTAGAAAATACTGAGGCACTGCCTTAGCTTTTGTGTGAACTCGCTTAAATGTACACAGAAGATGAGTTTGTTATCCGACCAAGCTTCCAGGTATTTAAATTTATCCACAAGCTCTAGTGGTTCGTTAGGAGGGTAATAATCTGTGGGGTCCCAGGTATCCCCCGTATTGTGGGATGGAGAGATAATCATAGCTTTTTTTTTTTGCATTTAACAAGAGCTTTAGATTCAGCAAGTTGTGCTGGAGGATGATAAAATCCTGTTGTAGCTCCTTAAATGCAACGTCCAAGACGGTGCTGGTCGTCTAGAGGACTGTGTCATCTGCGAAGAGACGAATGTTTCCAGCAACCGGAATCAAAGGTTTGTCTGCTATGTTCGCCAGTTTAAGCAAAGCAAACCAGTTCTGGACCTACGAACTGAGTGCAGGTTTCTGTGAAAATGCCACCGGCCAGTCTGCCCCATTTAATAAACTCTATTACCAGTGCCTTTATTTATTTATTTTTTGGTTGTAAAAACTGGGATCTATACTAGTGCCAATCTTATTAGAAACCCAGTAATACTCAACTCGGCAGAGGTGGCTGCTGGACCCTTGTGTACAGTCATGACACAGATGATACCAAGGTCCAGTAATATAACAAAAATGTTTCCTCGTAATTGCCAATCTTGAGAGAAACCCCCCAGGCACTGTTTAAAGTTGAAATCTACTGCAGGTGCCTCGCGGTAAACCCTGTGAGATCTGAGGTAAAAAAACAAGGCAACTGTCCCTAATTCGATGGTTCTCAAAAGAATTTGTCCCAAAAATGAAGGAAACCATTGAAAATAAGCACCCGTGATAAAGCTAGGCTTTAAACTATAGTGCTGTCGCGCTAAAAATAAAAAATTTGCGCAGCGCTAATGAAAAAGTAAAACTTTCACTCAGTACACTAAAGGGAGTAATTTATGAGAAAAACTTTACCCAGATAAGCACTAGGAGGCTGTCAACAAGGAAAGTTGGGAGACACCTCAGAGGCAATATTGCTCAGTCCAGTGGAGAAAACATTCTGAAGTATTCAACAGCTCCCTGCAACAACAGCCTAATCTAAAAGTGTGTCATCTGATTGTCTGGTTGTTTTCTTTTCACAAACTGAGCCCTCCAGCTCCGGATTACAAATATTGTGTGTTGTGCATGTTGTTTTCTTCCATCACAGGGCCCCAACCAGCTGCAACGTTCCTGGCTAGCCCACTGCTCTCCATCTGGGTACCCAGAGTGTGACTGTTTATGGAGCCTGAAATGCATGCATAACTGTTTGATTGATAGAGCCTTTAAGCAACTTAACCTGATTACGCCCCTCCCTTGTTCAAGCCCCTTAAATAAATCAGATCTCTTTTTTGCATTTACCCTGACTGTGGTTCCAGTTTGTGCAAGAGTACTGTACTGCTGTTATTTGCTGTGTATAACCTTGTTTTACAGGAGGCCCCCAGGGCTGGGCCAGAGGAAAGCCCTGGCAGTAAGTGTAAACAGTGTGGGTACTTGTGTGGTGTATCAGGGGTATTGTGAAAATGATTATTGTGTATTGTTCCAGCCACTAGTAAGGAAAGAGGGGGGTTACAGTGTCCCAGAGGGCTGTTCCCAGGTTAGCTTGACCACTACCAACGCTGACCTCCGGGTGGAGGCACCTGTTTCAGAACTCAGGCCCCTTAACCTGCTACTAGCCAAGCAGGCAGGGGTAGTAGCCCTTGGGATAGCGCCACCTAGGGGTTACACTAAAATGTAACCCCTCGGCCCGTAGGCACTGTTTGAGTGTTCAGTGGGATCCCTTGGTCCAGAACACCCATGAGCTTCTGATGTGACCACACGGTCCTGAGCAACCTATTTGTGCTTTACTGCTCCATGGAGCGACTGTTCCTATTATAATTAACTGTTCATTAAATTGGATCCCATTTCCTGCAGAAACATAGACTTTGATGGCAGAAAAGGACCACTTGGCCCACCCAGTCTGCCCATTTCCCTACCTACTGGATAAGCTGCAGATTCTAGTTAACCAACAGCCTGCTTCCTGCAACCCCGCACTATAATTGCTTTGTGTCTGTCCCAAGCATGTTTGAATTTCCCCACTGTTTTAGACCTAATGACCTCCTCAGGAAGGCTATTCCATGTATCCACCACTCTCTCCGTGAAAATTTCCTCCACATTACCCCTGAGCCGTCCCCACTCTATCTTTAAACTGTACTTGCTGTTCTTACATCTCTTTTTCTGAAAGATGCTACCTCTTGGACTTTGTTGATTCCTTGGAGGTACTTGAACGTTTCTATCATGTCCCTCTGTCCCTCCTTTCATCAAGGGTATACATATTAAGCTCTCTCAGTCTCTTCATATGGTTTCTGATGTAGACCCTGCACCATTTTAGTTGCCGCCCTCTGGACTGCTTCCATCCTATGTCCTTGCGTAGATGAGGTCTCCAAAACTGCACACAGTACTCCAGATGGGGTCTCACCAACTGTCTGTATAGAGGGATAATCACTTCCTTTTTCTACTTGTGATGCCCCTTCCTGCATCCCAGTATCCCCTAGCTCTCCTTACTGACTTCTCACATTGCTTACCCACCTTTAGGTCATCTGATATGACTACTCCCAGGTCCCTTTCCATTTTTGTTGTTGTTAGTACCTCCCCTGCTATTGTGTACTCTTCTCCTGGGTTTTTGTTTCCCAGGTGCATTACTTTGCACTTCTTTGCATTGAATCTAAGTTGCCATATGTCTGACCATTCCTCCAACCTTGCCAAGTCCCTTCTCATCTTTTCTACCCCCTCTTGTGTATCAACTCTGTTACAGATCGTTGTGTCATCTGCAAAGAGGCATACCTTGCTTGGTGTTTGGAGGAACATTGTTTCTGCTAAAAAAAAGTTTGCCTCCACAGCCATGTTTCCAGTGTGTTCCATCCAGGGTGGCATCCAGAACAGCAGGAACCAAAGAAACGAGGAAGATGTTGAGAGGCCTGCCTGGTGAAGACAGTCCACAAAGGCCTATGGGTGAAGTTGGCAAGGCCAGACAGGTCAACGTTCTTCATCCCCCTGTGTACCGTCTCTGCACCCTTCTCTGCACCCAGAAGGTCCGAGGGCACCAGGGTTCCATCAGGTCTGGTAAGCCTGGCCATCCATGAATGCGGTCTCTAGGTTTGGACTGTGTGTTTTGGCTGTAATATGCACCCCCTTCCCCACGAACTTCATTACCATCTTAAATACACCTGGACGGGAGAGTTTATTTTTGATTTTTCTGCCCTAAAGTCGAAATCTACAGGTCATTCTCTGTGTGAGTAGCACCTGAGGGACAGAGCAATTCTGAAGAGTAAAATGACTTTGAGGGACGTCCCTCATATTCAGGGACAGTTGAGAGGTACAGAGGTGTTACCAGCTCGGTGTTACGTCTTCACTGGTCTGGCTAGCAAAACTTCTAGCTATTTTGAAAGTTAAAGCGAGATTTGTTTTTATGTTGAGCTTAGCAAGAGTCAACATCTTATGCAGTGGATTTGAGGCTGTTGTGCTGTTGGGCGATCGCAGAGCACACACCAGTAGGTGCGTCCTGCATTCCCCAATCAGCCAGCAGCAGGGGCCGACACCCTGCCTGGCTAATGAGGTGAAGAGATCTTACAAAAGGTCTGCTGCAATGACAGCGAAGCTCTCATGCAGCGTGACCACAGCACGCCTCTCCCTACGTGCGGGCAACATGGTGGCAGCGACTGCCGCTGTTGCCTGTCAACCCCCCCTTCCTTTATTGTGTGCTGACTGGGGACCCAATCCCGATCGGCATCATGTAACACCCCTTTTGATTGCGAGAGTGCCCAATTCCCTCGGCATCATCGCCCAACAGTTTCTCTTTGCTGGCGGGGTGCCCAATCCCTGTCAGCATGTATCCCTCCCTCCCTTGAATTTTGCCGATGGGGAGCCCACTCCCCGTCAGCATAATGTGATCTCCCTTCTGTTTTGATTGCCGAGGGGGTGCCCAATCCCCCTCGGCTCCTGCGGCTCCCCCCTTTCCTTGTTTGCCAACGGGGGTGCCCAATCCCCCGTTGGCTAAAGCACCCACCCACCCACACACACACACACACAGTTGGCATGCTGGGAAGCCACCCCAGTGTGCCAAGCACCTATTAAAAATGAAAACGGTCCCCCAATGTCTTTTATTTTTTTTTCCCCTGTAAAGAAGGAAATGGTCCCTCGGCGCTCTCCCTGGCCCCCCTCCCACAACCCGCACCCACCAACTGTGCACCCTGCCTCCCCACACCCCCCTCACCCCATACTTACCTCCGGAGTCCGGTGCGACGATCTTCGGTGGGCCAGAAACACGTCTGCACTCTTCAAAGCCGACCGCGAACTGAGGAAATGCCTTTAAGCTGTGTAACGGAATGAATAGAGTTTTTTTCAACTTTGCTGCATATCTCGGGCATTTTTTGGAATTTTGGCACCAAATTTTCAACATGGGGTTTTTGGGACCCCTCCTCATGAATTCTATCACTGTCATGGCATTAATTGGCCTCGAAAGGTGATTGTGCAGTCACTGCACGGAATGACCTTTCGGGACCGATTAACGAAACGACAGTGCTAGCGTTCATGAGGTGGCCTCTCAAAAAGCCTATGTTGCAAATTTGGCGGAAAAAATCCAACAAATTACTGTTTTACGAGCGTGTGTTGTGCAGTTGCTATGCAGGCTCGTAACTTCACAAATTCACAGTATTTTCACACCAGATTTTCAACATTGTCATTGTTGTACACCTCCTTGTGAACAGTACAGCTGTCATTTTCCACATCCTGCCCGAAATGTGTTCCCGCACTTCCGGCGCACATTAGCGCAGTTGCTGTGGGAAATCAGTGTTCGGGCCAGATTATGAAAATGACAGTGACACAGTTCATGAGCAGAGGTCCTAAAATGCCTATGTTGAAAATTTGGTGACGTTACGCCATAAAATGACTGTTGTGTTACGAGCGGCGTTGGCAGATTGCCGCATGCCGCTTTCGTAGCGATTATCATTGTAATATTTTTCACTCTGGATTTTCACCACTGGCATTTTCCACCTCTTGATGAACAGTACAGCTGTCATTTTACATATCCTGCCGAAATGTGTTTTAGCACTTCCGGACGCAGAATAACCGAGTCACTGTGTGAAATCACTTTTGGGACAGTTTGAGGAAATGACAGTGACACTGCACATGAGCAGAGGTGCTAAAATGCCTATGTTGAAAATTTGGTGCTGAACGTCCATAAAACGATTGTGTTCCAAGCGTGCCTTGCGCATTTCCCACGCACCCTTGTAACTTCGCAAATTTGCAATATTTACATGCCACATTTTCAACATTGCCATTTTTTTACACCTCCTTATGAACTGTACAGCTGTCATTTTTCACATCCTGCCCAAAATGTTTTCCCGCACTACCAAAGCCAATGCCAGCGCTACAACACTCGGCATTGACAAAATAAGCAATAAGATACGATGGGGTGTGCATTAGACAGTTCTAATGCGGCTAAGGGGCGTAGTAAGGAGAGCAGGAGGACCTGAGCAGTACATCCGGTCCCCTAGCCGTGCATTACAACTGTCTAATGCACATCCCCGGAGTGGCTTATTGCACTTATAAAATGGGCTTGTGTATTCTAAATGGGAGTTCTAGTTTTAGCTGTGCATTAGACACATCTAATGCACGGCTAACAACCAATCAGATTGCTTGCAATCCTTTGCCCATTTTATAATGCTTGTTAATCTAACCCTTATGTACTGTACTGTGTTTGCTGTGATGTAGTGCTCTCTTGACAAGATGCCTTTGTAAATGAGTCTATGACTCAAAGGACTGTAAACCCATGATTTAATAAACAAATAAAGACGTGCCGCGGCACCTGGGAAAGTTCAGCTATTTCTACCAACCTTCTCCCGCCGACTCTTCCCGCGCGTCCACCCGCCGGTTGCACGAACCCACCCCGCAGCAAAACAAAGCTTGAGATGCTAATGAGCCCGGCCCCTTGTCCCCTTGCTCGAGTCCCATTGGCCCTCTGAGGTGTCGATCAGCAGCCGGCGTCCTAGGAAACGGCACCTCGGTTGGTGAGGAAGTTGGAGTCGCGCTTCCGGCTTGGCGGGCGCTAAGTGATGGAGCTGAGGCAGGTGGAAGAGAAGGTGACGGTTTTACAGGTAACCGACGCTGGATAAAGGAAGCTGCTGCTGGCATAACGGGGCACTGGGGGATAGTTATGTTGCGTTTATCTAGGGCTGCAGTGTGACGTTACAGGTCACGTTTGATAAAAGCAGGGTAACTCGGTGTGTTGCTCTTCGAGTTTGGCGAATTAAAAATGCCCTCGGCCCCGTTCTGGAATTGGCTTTTTTAGCCCCGAGGAGTACTGATTAGAAACTTAAGTAAATGCCAGGCTGCAGTCTACTTCTTCGCCAGAAATTGTTTTTCCCCTAAGCCAGATGCTGCTTGTAGTAGCGTTTCTGGAGCTGTTGTGACCAGTTTCCTAAGCAGTGTCCCAATTTTGGTCATTGTCCTTGACTTGTCAGGAGAGGAGTTAACAGGCGCGTGCCTCTCGGTCTCGGAGTCCTCTTGAGGGACTCGCGCCCCCTGTACTGTACCGTGTTGTATCGGATTATCCCAATTTATATGGCTCTAAAATTTTCTTTATGGACAGCCTGCACGCTTAATCAGCACGCATTATTTGAAGTAGTAGATATTTTTATGCATAAGAATACGGTACACTCAATTGAGCAAAGCACATTTTCAGTGAGGTCCCAAGTGTTACATTAAAAAAAAAAAATCAATTTGTATCAATTGATAGTGGCACATGTTGTGTGTTTTTTTTTTTTTTTTTTTTTTTTTTTTTTTTAGTTGTTTAACCAGGTATAGCACACTAAGTTGGAAGCCTTTTTTACAGGAGTGACCTGGGAGCACAAGGAGGTTAAGTGACTTGCTCAGGGTCACCCAGTATGCAAGTGGAATGTTCGTCTCTTGTTGCAGATAATTTAGTGTTTACCTACTGTATCTCCTACTGTTATCAGTTTATTGATTGTGTAACTTTGCTATAAACACTCTGGGCCACACATTCATTTACGGGCTGAAGTGGAGCACAAAGGTTTGCGCTACATGTGCCCTTGTGCCTGACCCAGAGGTTGCTGTATTCTGTCTGAAAGTGCATCAGCGCTGTCCAACTGAATATAGTACCATGACGGTGTAGTGCTAAGGCAGGCAGCGCTGCCCCAACATGGACCTGGGCTGTGTGCAGCCCATAGGGAACTGTGACCCCATACCTGATGGCGCCAGGAGCTCATGACGCAGTACTCGGTGGAAAATTGCAAATGAGCCCCTTGTGCATGTAAGGCACTAAGGGGGTTACATGCATGCCCATTATGGGCTTATTTGCATGGGAAGCAGCAGCAGGTTTAAGTGGCAGCAGGTTTGTATCCCTTCTGTGTCCAGCTGCCATGTCGGGCATGTTGGCGACTGGTCCCTCCACCCCAATCGTTGTCCCCGTAATCTTCATGTTTCTCTGGTGTCCAGTGGCCCCCCTCCACCCTCCGGTCACTTGTGCCAATACAGGTAGTATTTTCCCTGTTGTCTAGTGGTACCCCTGTTCTCTGATCACCTGTTGCTGTAATATCAGAGATTGCCGTGGTGTCTAGTGGCACCCCCGTCCTCTGCTTGCATGGTGCTGTCATATTAATGTTTGCTCCAGTGTCTAGTGGTACCTTTCATCCTCTGATCGCCCATCGCTGTAATTTTAATGATTTCCCTGGTGTCTAGTGGCATCCCTACCTTCAGATCACCCATCGCAAAATTGGTGATGTCCCTGGTGTCTAGTGGTACGCCCCACAAGTTGAGCATCCCATCCTGGTGGTAGCGGTCCCCTGGCACCGAACACATCACCCTGCCACCCCCTTACCTATGTAGCTGGTGCTGCATGGGGGATTCGATATGGTTACAGGCACATCTCTTTTCTCACTGCCTAGCCGGCAGCTGGTCGAGGTGGTGAGAGGAGGGCTGTGCCAGTAGCCATATTGGATCCCCACAGCATCGGGCTACAGGCACAGGTGTAAAGGGAGGTGTGCTCAGTGTGGGCAGTGTTTGGGGGGCGCTAGCCACTGGGACAGGTGTTCAAAGGGTGGAGGGGTACTAGACACCAGGGACAACACTAATGTTATGGCAACGGGTGAGTGGAAGGTCATAGTAAGGTGATGGGTGATTGGATGGTGGGGGTGCCACTAGACACCAGGGAAAATATATAAATAACGGAGATGGGTTTTCAAAGGGCGAGGGGTGCCACTGGATACCAGGGATAATATATACATTAATGGGACGGGTGCTCGGTAGGTGGGGGTTACACCTAGACACAAGGGACACAACTAATATTATGGTGCTGGGCGATTGGAGGGTAGGGATTGCCACTAGACACCAGGAACAATATATACATTATGGGGATGGGTGTTTGGAGGGTGTGGGGGGGTGCCACAAGACAGCGAGGCAGCTAGTATTACGGCTCAGGGTGCTTGAAAGGTGATGGGTGCCACTAGACACCAGGGCATCCATTGATTCAGTGGGCCAGGGTCGGGGGGGGGTGAGGCTGCAGTAACACTGCCTGCCACCAGGGCCTTGTGCCTTGTTAAGTCAGGGTTTGCAAAGGTAGTAACTTGCACCTATTTGGGTGGTGTTTACTGCCGGTGCCAACCTTTGGTTTTGTCGCTGCACCTGTATGCCAGGGAAGACCCCCTCATTTGCATGTTCGGAGGGATAAGTTACAGCTGTGGTGCTGACTGGTTCTGTTCATGCTGTGGGGGTGTTTGAATATAGACCCCATGCACGAATTGGGTGCAAAGCCTGGTTTGCACAGGCAGACACTCCCTAGCGCCCGGGCTACCTTTTAACATCTGTCACCATGTCTGTTACTTCTGCTGTTTTTTGGGTCGTGCATGAAAACAGTCCATGGGACCAGTGTACCTCCACGGTGACAAATATATGTTTGGACAGAGCCTCTTCCTCTACTTCAGTTGGAATAGGTAAAATACAGTTTAAATGATACAATAATTCAGTCCCAACAGAAGTAGTTTAGAAAGGAGGATGGGGGCTTCCCCTTGAATCGGACGACCTACAGACTTGTCTCAATGGGCCTACCCGGTTACCAAAATTCAATAAATAAAATAATTGGGGATACAGAGTTCTTTGGTATTATCAGACAGGAGGAAAGAGTCTATTTACTTGCTGCATGACAAGGGGCTTTATGTATGGTGGGCAGCAAAATGATGCAGTAAGTGCCTGAACCCTGTTGTGAAGACAGTAAAAATGTAAAATACAATTTAAATGATACAGTAATACAGTCCCCCAACAGAAGTAATTTAGAAACAAGGAAGTGTGCTTCCCTTGAATCAGATGACCTACTTGGGCGTTAGTTTTATTGAGTTGTGTGCAGGGGTTTTTCTAAGGCAGCATTATCCTCCCTTCCTCGGTGGTTCTATAATTGATAGTTCCATACCTCTCAACTGGCTAGCATTAGAAAGACAGCTGTCACATAGGTTACTCCTTAGAACACCTTTGTCTCACACGGAAAAGGTGCTGTCCCATTTCACACTGATATTTTTTTTTTTTTATAATTGAAATTCATATTCTTAGTGCTGCAGATAACGTTGGCATTTAAGAGTAATGTACTCATCGTTTGTCATTAGATGACTAAATATTCTAATGGGTGAAAGTGCTTTAAACTTAGAAAAGCTGCTCTGTTTTGAAGTACATGTGGAACATTTCCAAAGGTTGAGATGGGTATCTGTACTCATCAGAATAACGTATAAAGAATATTAACGTTTGGTGAGTAAAATAGGCCAGTATTCATGTATCTGTAACACTCTGTATTCTTGTTGCTTACACAACAGCTAACCCTGTCATCATGAAAGCACATATTTCCACCAGGGATCGACAGACTTCAAAATTACATGCTAGTCCAAGGGCAACTGGTAGTCCCATTGTTTCACGTGATAGTCCATGGTTGGAATGCTGTATTTCTCTCTGCGCGCTCCCCCCCCCCCCCCAAATCGGCTTTGGGCTATTAATAGTGAGCCAATCAAGGCTCAGCCACTCTAAATCTATTGAATTTTTCTTAACTCTATGTCCTTTCTTTTTTGGGGGGGTGGGGTTCTGACTGACTGCTAAAGCTACAGTCAAAAATATTGGTTTGCCTTCTTTGGGCTATTGCTAATCAGCCAGTTGGTACACAATCATCCAGTCTAATCGATTGTATTTTTCTTAACTGTATGTAACCCCCAGGTGGCGCTATCCCAAGGGCTACTACCCCTGCCTGCGTAACTGCTAACAGGTTAAGGGGCCTAGGTCCAATGGCGGGTGTCTCCACCCAGAGGTCGGGGTTAAGACAGTCTGGTATGACTTGGTCACAGCCCTCTGGGTCACTGCAACCCCCCTTTCTTCCCACTAGTGGCCCACACAATATATCAGAAGTAACTTCATGTATACACTTACCCCCAGGACTGGTTCGATCAGCTTGACTCTGGGGACCCCCTGTAAAACAAGATGATACAATGCAAAAGCCACAGTACAACACTTTAACATAAATGAATACCTCAGACAGTGTAACTTTGCTGAAACAAACAGATCTGATTTATTTAGGGGAATATAACAAGGACAGGGGAAAATCAGGTTAATTAGTTTGGACATCTTAATAATCACAGTACTGTGCGCATGTTCAGAGTCCCAAATTGTCACTTTCACTGGGTACCCAGGATGGGGGCTAGCCAGGATCGGTGCAGCTGGATGGGGCCCTGTGATGGAAAGCACTTGCACAATACCCAATTGTAATCTGGAGCCAGATGGCTCAGTTCGTGAGGAAATGAAATAGCAACAAATAGATGACACACTTGCAATTTGATAAACAGATGGCAGGGAGCTACCCTGCTTTGTACTCGGACTCAGTGCTGGGAACTGGATGGAAAGCAGATTGTCCTGGATTGCCAAGAGGAGCAGAACATGTGGAAAAGGTCCTTGTGACTGGACCCCACTGCAGTTTAGAGCAAATAGATGTAGTCTGGATTAAGCTGGGGTTTACTTCCAGCTTCATGCACTCAATTCACTGTACAGGGGATTTGAAACGCGATTTCCCACAAGCACTACACCCATTTATATGTAAAAGGAAAGTACTATACCAGGCAGGCTGCTTCTCGATCCCGACCGCAATTACTGCACGATACCCGGGAGAACACACAGCACCTTCAGTTCCTGACAGACCGAGCGCGATTCAGCAATTTCTCCAGTCTTCTACAGGGTGAGCCTGGTTTCTACTCTTCAGATCTCCTTGATTCTCTTCACAGGTCGGATTCAGTCCGAACATGCGCTTGCACAAGCTGCAGACCGAAACCCAGGGCCTTACACGCGCTTACCGTGCTAAAACTATACACAGCAGAAGCACATAGCTCCTTTTCTCTTCACTCTCACCTCATCTGATCTTCCCAGTAGACAGAGCCGGGCATTTCCTTTGAGTTCCTTCCAGTTCAGCTGGCTGGTTTGGCTGTCACTCACAGTAAACTCCCTCTGTTGGTGGGGAAAAAAGGCGCCGAAGTCCAAACTACAATTCCCAGAAGCATTGGCCATGCAGTACATAGGTGGCTGGCTCCACAATGAGAGTCCAAGTTCTGATTTGCCTGCAGCAGGCTCCATTTCAAAGATTCCCCCCCCCCACACACACTGATTGGTCCAGTTCAGCAGTTCAAAACCAGAATGGGGACTAGGCAAACACAGTTCTGACTGCAAAGAAAAGCAGGTTAGACAAACCGTATTTTCGTTATTACTCTAAATGATTTCTGGCAAACAGTTACATCTTTGAAAAGTGCTCACACTGCCCACTTAGTGACGGTAGAAACGGAGCGATTTGGCAGCAGCTCGAGTGGGACTCAAGCAGGGAAACACACAGACCCCTATCCAAATTAATTATGTCTGCAGGCACAGCTCTTAAAGAGAGTACCAGAGGCTCTAAAAGCACTCGCAGATAAACTGCTTAGACGCCGAACACCATCCAGGCTTGGAGCATTCAGGCAAGCTCCTGGAAGACTTTTGGGAACCCCCATTTGCAGGGGGGGTTACATGTATTTTTATTTATTTTTTTCTTCGATTGCTAGTACAGCTGTAGCAAACGGTATCAGCTTCACAGATGCAAAGCCTTTGGGCTGTTGGTCAGCACTCGATATTTTTCTTTGAGTAGTGTACTGCCTTTTTTTGTTGTCAGATTGGTAAGCTGGCTGTAGCAGTGCAGACCTCTGAAACCAAGCAGCCCTCCTCAGTTATTTCATTCTGACCCTGTCAGGTTGCTCAATTTAACTTATTACTTTGCTTGCAAAATATACAGTATACTGTAGAGCCGACAGGCAGTCAGATAACACAACCTACCCTGGCCCAGCTTGGCTAGCACACTGTCTCAGTCCCACCCATCCCCTCACCCAATGTCTCACAAACTCTTTATTTGTGTTTTTCTTTCTTTTTTTTAATTGATTTCTTATTTTTAATAAATGTTTTGCTCTAGGCAGAGTTCTAATAGTCCATATCGTCTGTCTGAGCCTCACAACCTGCCTAACACACACACTGAGTCCGCTCCCCCTTCCAAGCTGTGATATACATTCTTTTGCCATAAAACACCAACTCTCTGTGCCACTGATTAGGTCTGCAACCCCTCAACTCGCCACCGCAGCCAAAGGGTTCAGTGGGAATGGCTGCTAGTGAGCAACTCATTCACCACAGGTCCACTCGCGTAAAGTGTTGCTTACACTGATTGGCTGTCCCCTCTCAAACACCACAGACTCTGGACCTCTACCCTCCTGTTGTTGCTGCTGAACATATGGGTCCTGCCTTCTTGCAGTGCATTGCCGCTTCTGGTCACATGATCGTAGGCAGAGACAAGTGACACCCTACTGGCAGATGCAGGGAATCCACTGTGCCAAATCTGACTTCTTTTCATGTTTGCACCCGTCAAATAGTACTCTCTTCTCCTCCTGGCAGGATCTCTACTCTCTCCTACACCTCTCCCCTGCTGAATCCCCACCTCCCCCTATTTGTGAGGCAGGTTCACTGATCTCTGATCCCTCCCTTGTTGCTGAGGCTCTTAATAAGTTTTTCTCATCCTGTGCTGTTCCCCAGGAGCCCCCCACTTCTCCATCCTGCACCCTCCAATCCCCCTCACAGTTTTCTGGCTTTCAGCTATCGCCAATTTTACCATAAGAAGTTGTAAGAGCTCTCGCTCACTTAACTCCTCTAAGTGAAGCCCCGATGGCCTGCACCCTAGGCTTCCAAAATCTTGGCTTCCTCTATTGTTACTCGTTTAACCTTCATCTTAAATCTTTCGCTCTCCACAGCTACAGTTCCTACAGCTTGGAAGACTGGCACAGTTCTCCCCCTCTTCAAAGGTGGCGACCCCACTGTCCCTGGAAACTACTGCCCCATCTCCCTTCTCTGCTCCCTAGCCAAAGTCCAAGAGTCCCTAATTCTCTCTAGGCTCAGTGAATTACTTCTTGCTTCCAACACTCTTTCCCTGTTTCAGTCAGGCTTCAGGAAATTCCACTCTACTACCCTCCTCCCTTTTACGCTGTACTGATGCTATTCGCTCTGCCATGGACATTGGTCAGATTACCTTGGCTATCTTCATTGACTTGGCCAAGGCCTTTGACTCTGTTTCCAACCCTCTCCTACTTAATAAGCTTGGCTTCTCAGAAGGAACTAGAAGGGGGATAAGATCAGATCTACAGTACAGTAGCTTCTTGTTGTTTTACATTGTTTCTTGTGGATTCTACTTGGTAGAAGGTTATTTCTTTTCTTTCTTACTACTAAGGGGCTAGCAGGGTATTGTTTGGGGCTGTTGGAATTTTGAAACCTGTTTTGGTAGCTATAAGTGGGCTCATTTGTTTGATTTACTGTGTGGCAGGCTGCATTTGTAGAGACCTATGTCTTCTGTTTTAAAACATAATTGGTGTGATTTAACTGGGTCTGTTTCTTTGAATTGGAGACATATCTTCTAATTCCAAGCCTATTTTGATGTGTTGGTGAAGCTGTTTGAATTGGAGTCCTGTTTCTTTGGGTAGCAAACTTATTTTGGGGGGCTTTGAGTAGAATTGTGTTCACTGTTGCTGGCTTCACTAGCTGCAAAGTTTGAGTGCAGAGTGGGGGAAGGGTGCTAATGGTCTAACCAGAGGCATCAGCTACCTGATTGTTTCTGGAAGATTTGGGCTGGCTCCACCCTTCGTCCATTATTTCCTTTATACCAGGGGTTCTGACATCACTTCCTCAAACAGGCAAAGGATATGCACCTGTCATAGCAAAAGCAGACATCCAGGAAAGGAACAGCAGCAAGTGAAGAGGTGACTGCTCTCTCAGTGGAAGGGAAGTAAATGCAAATCTAGGAGCTTTCATTATTACTTCTTCGCATTGATATTGCATTGGGGAAGGGAGGAGTAGGAGTTTGAAGAAGGATTTGCAGTGGCTACTTAAAGTCTCTTTTTGAGTGTGGCTAGGAAGGATAGTAATATGAAAAGCAGTTGCTCAATATATCTAAACGTGTGCAACAAAGGAGGTAAGGAAAATAAAGAGAATGTTTTGCACTGATAGAGGAGGGAGAGGGGAGACTTGGGGGAGTGTTTGGTATCCTGCATCTGGAAGGGTGGGGGGTCGCTGGTGAGCAACGACAGCAGTGGGTAGGGTGGTAGGCTGCAACAACTGTGGTGCACCAATCTTTCTAAAAATTGCCTGGAGTGTGGGAGGATGTTTAGTGTGCAACCACATAGAAAAACTTAGAAAGGAGATTTAGGGTCTGCAGGAGGAACTAAGACAGGCAAGGCAGATTGGGGTGGGTTTAGCCAATACTGGAGGGGGAAGAAGGGAGATGAGGGAGGCGATTTAAGCCAACAGTGGTGAGGAGAGGGTCAGAAGAAGGAAGCAGAGACTAAGGGGCCCAGGCCAGGAAGAACAATTGCCGGAAACCAGGTCAGAGACAAAAGACAAATGGAAGGAGGAGATGGGGACTTGTGAGGGAGGCGAGGAAGTGGCAAAAGTCATGGGTGGAAAGGAGAACAGGTTACTATGAAGAGAGGGGCGGGCATTTGTGAAGGGCCTTCAGAAAATAGTTTTGCACTGCTAGAGAGGAAGAAGGTGGAGGAGGGAAATGATGAAATTAGAGGAGTAATTGATAAATGCCTGGACCAAACTGGAGCGGGGAAGTTCTGCTGGGAGAACTGCAACAGGGGTAAAGGGGAAATAATGCGAGGAGGAAGAAGAGGAGCTGGAAATGAGGGAGGAGATGAATGGAAGCAAGCAGGAGTAAGAGGATGGAATCTTAGTGCTGGGGGCTCAATACTAAGAGGAGTTAGGTGGGGTAGCAAGGGGAGAGCATAATCGCATTTGGGTGGAGGCCATGCCAGGAATGACGGCGGAAAGGGTGGGACAGTCTGTTCTGAAATATGCTAGAAGGGGTAGGGACAAGCCTCATTTAATTGTACATCTTGGGACAAACGACCTGGCTGACAAGACAGATACAGGTCAGAGGAGGTTTGAGGAACTAGCACAATTATGTTAGGGGGCAGGAAGATCAGTAACTTTTTCAGAGATACTTCCTGTGCCAAAGACAAGCACAACAAGAAAGCTGAGAATAGAGAAATTTAACGGATGGCTAAGAACCGGGTGTTGTGCTAAAGGGTATGGGCTGTTGGGGGTGGGGAGGGACCTGGGAGGACAGTAGTCTCTATGCCAAGGACAGACTACACTTGAGTGAGGAGGGAAAGAAAGTGTTGAAACAGAGGATGGAGGAGTATATAGAGGAAGTTGGGGAATTTAAACTAGGAGTGGGGGGTGGCAGTTGGAGAAGAGAGATGGCTGAGACCACAGGTTGGGAAACCATATGAGCTTACCCCCCAAAACAGTGACAAAGGACAAATGGCAAGTACTGTTGGTGATGCTAGGAAAGAATGGCAGGATGGGGGGAAGGTGGAAGGTGGTTACCCTTAATGCTAGGAGCCTTGGGAGGAAAACTGCAGAGTTACAGGTTCTCATGGCAGAGGAGAGGTGGACATTGCAGTCATCACAGAAACATGGGCCACCCAATACAATGACTGGGACCTGTCTGTACCAGGGTACAGATTATTTCGTGAGGGACAGAGTGATTGGGAAAGGAGGGGTGGCACTATATGAAGGAAGAACTGAAGTGTATAAGGGAGGAAGGGGAGGAGGGTAGTACGGAGTCACTTTGTATGCAAATCCAGAATTCCAAGAATAGGATTCTTGGAATGGGAGTGGTGTACAGGCCACCATCTCAGACGGAGGAGTTAGACAGGGAACTAGCGGGACAGATCAGGAGGCCCTGCGAGAAGGGTAGTGTGGTGATTGTGGGGGACTTCAACATGCCAGGAGTGGACTGGAGCACCCCAACAACCAGGAACAGAAGGAACAGGTACTGCTGGATGCCTTCCAGGACAGCTTCCTGCTGCAAATGGTCAGTGAACCAACCAGGTTAGGAAATACCCTTGACCTTGTGCTGGCAAATGGGGACTTTGTGAGAGAACTTACAGTGGAGGAACCGCTGTCAGGGTGAGCCACCGCTCAGTATGGCTCACATTGGATATGGGCAAGGAAGGTGGAATCTGGCACACAATGGTGCTGGACTTCAGGAGGGCCGACTTTGGGAGGATGGGGAAAGTGGTAAAAGGGTACCTGGCCAGAATTCAATCTAGTATGGACACTAACCAGAGGTGGGAGCTCATAAAGCTGGAGATAGTGGAGGCAACCAAAACTTGCTGCAAAGCCCAGAGCATGAAGGCTAGGGCTAAGAAACCAATCTGGTTGAGCAAGGAGGTCATGGAAAAGGTAAGGAGGGAAAGAGCTGCCTTTAGGAAGTACAAGAAAACAGGGAGGGGGGAGGAAAGGGAGGAGTACTTGACAGAATCGAAGGAGGTGACACGGGCAGTAAGGGGAGCCAAAGCATCTACGGAACTGAGGCTGGCACAAGGCATTAAGAAGGGGGGAGAAGGACTTCTTTAAGTACATCAGGGAGAAAAGGAGCTGTAAGGACCACATAGTAAGGATTAGGAAGGTAGAGGTTGGGTGGAAGCAGGGTGCGATAAGGCGGAAGCACTAAATGAGTACTTCTACTCAGTATTTACTAAAGAGAAGAGGCGGGTGGCACCCAAGGTGGGAGAAATGGCAGAAGTGGGGGAGTGGTGACAGATGGGAAATCATGGAGAGCAGAGTTCGAGAGGGTTTGAAGGCACTGAGGGTGGACAAGCGCCAGGCCCAGATGGCATCCACCCAAGGTACTGAAGAGCTGGCAGAGGTCCTTGCAGGACCTTGGCAGACCTATTTAATGCCTCACTACATTTGGGGTGTGTACCTCAGGACTGGAGGATGGCTCATGTGGTGCCCCTCCACAAGAGTGGCCCCAAGGATGAACCGGAAACTACAGACCAGTGAGCCTCACATCCATCGTGGGTAAGCTAATGGAGACTATCCTGAAGGAGAGGCTGGTGGCCCTCCTAGAGGCCAAAGGACTACAGGACAGCAGACAGCATGGCTTCATACGTTGCAGATCCTGCCAAACCAACCTGGTCGAGTTCTATGACTGGGTAACTAGGCAACTGGACAGGGGCCATGCAGTGGATGTCCTGTATCTGGACTCTCAGTAAGGCATTCGACTCAGTGCCACATGGAAGGCTGGGAAGGAAGTTAGTAGGCACAGGGCAGGTGCAAAGCTGGTGAGATGGGTAGGAAACTGGCTGCAGGAAGGCAACGGAGGGTGGTGGTGGGTGGGAGCTCTCACACCCAAGGGCAGTGATGACGTGTTCCACAGGGCTCAGTGTTGGGACCGGTGTTGTTTGGGATATTCATTGCAGACATATCATGGGACATCAAGAGCAAGATCAGTCTGTTTGCTGATGATACCAAGGTAGGCACGGTGGTGGATGACCTAGGGGCATGGCAGGGGTTGCAGGATGATCTGGCAAAGCTTGAAACCTGGTCGGACACCTGGCAACTGAGCTTTAATGCCAAAAAGTACAAGGTGCTGCATTTTGGGATGAAGAACCCAAAGAGGAGTTGCAAGCTAGGGGGAGTGCAGCTAGCCCAGACAGAGGAGGAGAAGGATCTGGGTGTGCTCATTACAGGGTCAATGAACAACTCGGCACAATGTAGGAAGGCAGCTGCAAAGGCCAAGAAAATGCTGGGTTTTATTGCAGGGGTATATATCCTCGAGGAGGGAGGAGGTGATTCTGCCACTGTATGGGTCATTAGTTAGACCACACACTGGAGTACTGCGTGCAGTACTGGCGTCCGTATCTGAAGAGGGACATTAAGTTACTGGAGGGGGTGCAGCGCAGAGCGACAAAGATGATCAAGGGGCTGGGGGACTTATCATACGAGAGGAGGTTGAAGGAGTTGAACATGTACTCACTGGAGGAAAGGACAGACTGGGGTGACGTGATTGAAACCTTTAAATACATGAAAGGAATAAACAAGACGGGTACAGAGGGGCTGTTCAAAGTAAGGGAGGGGAGGGCCACCAGGGGCCATGATATGAGATTGGAGGGAGGAAGGTTCAGGAGGGAGATGAGGAGACACTTTTTTACAGAGAGGGTGGTGGCTGGGTGGAATGCGTTACCTGCTGAAGTTGTATGCAGTAGAACAGTGGACTGCTTCAAATGAGGATGGGACAGGACAAGGGGGAGGGTTAATGAAGGGGAAGGGTGGAAGGAAGGGGCAGCTGCAGAATAAGGGGTGCTAGCTGCACATTCGAGCAGACTTGATAGACCTCTAGGCCTTTATCTGCTGGCAAATTTCGTATGTTCGTAGAAGCTAAGCCTAGCTGGCCTATATCCTGCTTCAGTGTCCTGGTTCAGCTCCTATCTAACTGGCTGAACCCAGGCAATTTCTGTTAACAATGTCTTATCCCCCATCCCTCCCCATCCTTGCAGTCGTGCCCCAGGGATCTATCCTTGGGCCTGTTGTTTTTTCTCTCTTTATTAACGATCTCCCCTTGGTATGCCTCCATGCCAGCATTCACATGTACGTGGACGATACCGTCCTTTTCTGGTCCAGCCCATCTGTCCAAGCTGTCCAATCCCTCTTCAAAGTGATCTCACAGAGGTCACAGCCTGGTTCAATGCTAGTAACCTAAAACTGGAAAAAAAATATATATATAAAAAAATTGCCATGACCTTCGGCTCTAAACAAAAACTCACCAGGCTTCCCACCCTACCAGTCTTCTTCTCTGCAGCCAACACCCCTCTAGACAATGTTCCCCACCTACAAGTACCTAGGAGTCTGGTTTGATCCCTCCCTCGATTTTCTCCTCCCACTTTAGTGCTCTACACTCCAAGCTACGCCCTGAACTAGGGCTACTCTACCACCACAGGGGCAATCTCTCCCGCCCTGTAAAACTTGATCTTGTAATTAAATGGATCCCCCAAGCCTGTGACTACGCAGACATAGTGTACAGTGCTGCCCCAGCCACCTCCGTTACCAAACTCGATGTTCTGTTCATGCCTTCTGTAGGTTCGCCTCTAACTCCCCTTCGTTAACTCACCACTGTGACCTGTACTCCTCCCTTTCCCTCCAATCCCTCACGCAGAGACGCTCCTCACACTGTTCCACCTTCATTGCTAAATTCTGGTTTGGGATCCATCTGCTCTGCCTTGCCTCTCTCCTCAATCTGGCTAATCCTTCGCCCTGCAACTCACGGTCAAACTGCGCCTGCACCTTTTCCCTCCCAAGTGTACGCACATCAGCCAGCAAACTTTCCTTCTCCTGTGGACTGACTTCCCTCTGGAATAGTGTTCCCTTCCAAATCCGTCTCTCTCTCTCTCTCTCTCTCTCTCCCCCTCCCCCCTCCCTCCTTCCATGCCCTCAAGCCAACCCTTACTACTTGTATCTGTTCTTCCTAGAACTCGCTTACCTCAGTTTCATTGTTCCCCTCTCCTACTCCAGCTGCAACTCATTGTATATATCCTTGTAAATATTGTTTGTATTTATTATATATTTCTTTATTGCAAATAGCATTCTTTTTATTATGTTTAATTTCTGTGTTTTGTTACACTTCTGTTGTCAGTGCTGTATTTTTCTTTTGTATCCCCTCTCCCGGGGCACACCTGGAAACTAGGTTCTGCTCATGGTGCCTTTCCCAGTTACCAACTTTTAAATAAATAAAAATAAATAGATGCAGGGAATGGCATGTATTAAAAAATTTAAGCAGTCTTGTTTTAAAACATTAGTTCTCAGACTTAGTCATAGTGAGTCTCTCCAAAGCCATGTAAACTATCTTGAGCCTCCTCCAAACACTGAAATAATTTTAGGCCTCCTCCTAGAAAAATAGTGTGCTTTGCTCAGTAGAGTAGTTGGCACTTGTTTTATTCCGCTGATTAACTCCCCTTCCCAGGCCAGCCCACTTGCTCGCCAAGTTGACTCTGAAACTATTGTTACCCCTGCTTGCAATACCTTCATGCATCAGACTGCTTTCTTTGTCTCTTTCCCCTCTATCTGGGCTAACCTTTCTACCCACATCTGCCCCTCCCATTCCTACCCTGCTCTTAAGCAACTTCTCAGGGTTCCTTTAACTCCCTCCTGCTCTTGCTTCTAGTACCTCTCTGCTTAAAGCAGCAGTGCAAGATAAATAAATCTGCGCTTTTTCAACAGTTATTCCCTGTGCTCTACTGAGCATTTACCTGGTAATCTTTTTCGCCGGCACTGTACTATCACCCCATAATTTGCTTCATTTTCCTTTGTTTTTGTTTACATTTCTGCCACCCACCATGTTGAAAGCAGCAGTACTAGACAGGCAGCTATTTACAGTAGCGCTACAAACCTGGAAACTGACCACTTCCTGGTTAGGTAGTACTGCTGCTTTAACACTTGTTTCTTACCCCAGGAGTCCTTTAGAATTAGTAACTTTTTTGCACTTAGCTGGCTAGGTGCAACTGCCCCGGAGGTGTGCCTTTTAAGAGAGATTTAAATGAGCGTAGGGCCAAGCCAATCAAAAGACAGGAGGGGGTGTGAGCTGAGTGAAAGCTGTTGAAATGCTTCAGAATGTTTTCTCCATTGTACTGAGCAATATTGCCTCTGAGGTGTCTCCCAACTTTCCTTGTTGACAGCCTCCTAGTGCTTGTCTGGGTAAAGTTTTACTCATAAATTATTTCCTTTAGTGTGCTGAGTGAAACATAGAAACATAGAATTTGACGGCAGATAAGGACCGCTTGGCCCACCCAGTCTGCCCATTTCCCTACCTACTGGATAAGCTGCAGATCCTAGTTAACCAGCAGCCTACTTCCTCCTACCCCCACCCCCTAGAATTGCCTTATGACTGTCTCATGCATGCTTGAATTCCACCACTGATTTTGACTCCACAACCTCCTCCGGAAGGCCGTTCCATGCATCCACAACCCTCTCTGTGAAAAAATACTTCCTTAAATTACCTCTGAGCCCCCCCCCCATATCTTCAAATTGTGCCCTCTTGTTCTTGCACACCTCTTTTTTTAGAAAGATGCTACCCTCTTGGACTTTGTTGATTCCTTGAGGTACTTGAACGTTTCTATCATGTCCCCCCTCTCCCTCCTTTCCTCGAGGCTATACATATTAAGCTCCTTTACGTCTCTCTTCATATGTCTTCCGGTGCAGACCCTGCACCATTTTAGTTGCCCTCCTCTGGACAGCTTCCATCCTGTCTATGTCTTTGTGGAGATTGGGTCTCCAGAACTGCACACAGTACTCCAGATGGGGTCTCACCAGCTGTCTGTACAGAGGGATAATAACATCCTGTTTTCTACTGGTGATGCCTCTCCCCTATGCATCCCAGTATCCCCCCAGCCCTCCTTGCTGCCCTCTCACATTGCTTGCCCACCTTTAGGTCATCTGATATGACTACCCCCAGGTCCCTTTCCATTTTTGTTGTTGTTAGTATCTCACCCCCCATTGTGTACTCTTCCCCTGGGTTTTTGTTTCCCAGGTGCATTACCTTACACTTCTTAGCATTGAATCTAAGCTGCCATACATTTGACCATTCCTCTAACCTTGCCAAGTCCCTTCTCACCCTTTCCACCCCACCCTGTGCATCAACTCTGTTGCAGATCTTTGTGTCATCTGCAAAGAGACATATTTTTCCTTCCAGTCTTTCTGCAATGTGGATTATAAAGACATTGAAGAGGACCGGTCCTAATACTGAACCCTGCGGTACCCCACCACTAGTAACCCTCCTTTCTTCTGAGTGGACTCCATTTACTATTACTCGCTGTGTCCTATTCTCCAGCCAATTCTTTACCCAGGCTGTCATCTTGGGACCCACTCCCAGGCTGGGTAACTTGTATATTAATCTTTTGTGTGGGACTGTGTCAAAAGCCTTGCTAAAGTTTAGGTAGGCCATGTCCACAGCCCCTCCCTGATCTACTACTTTGGTCACCCAGTCAAAGAAATCTATCAGATCTGCCTGGCATGATCTTCCGCCAGAATCCATGCTGCCTAGGGTCCTGTGCCCCTCTGGCCTCTAGATACTCGACAATTCTTTCCTTCAGAAGTGATTCCATCATTTTCCCTATCACTGAGGTTAAACTAACAGGTCTGTAGTTTCCTGCTTCTGCTTTGCTCACACTTTTGTGAAGGGGAATCACATCTGCCCTCCTCCAGTCCTCGGGTACCACCCCATCCTCCCATGATTTGTTAAAAAGGGTAGTCAGTGGTGTCACTAGTTCTACCCTTAGTTCTTTTAGAATTCTGGGATGAATCCCATCAGGCCCCATTGCTTTGTCCACCTTCAGTTTTAAGAGTTCTTTCAGAACCCTTTCTTCTGTAAATGGGCTGGTATCAACTTCTGTATCCAGAGTGTTTCTAATGTTTGTTTTATGTACCTCCCCTCTTCATTTGTAAATACTGAGCAAAATATTTGTTTTGTATCTCTGCCTTTTCAGTCTCCCTCTGCCACCCTCCCTCCCTTTATTAAGCCTCACTATCCCTCCTTGGTCTTCCTTGGCTCCCTGATGTACCTATAAAGGTTTTATTCCCCTTCTTAACTGAGTTGGCTATCTTTTCCTCGGTTTGGGCCTTTGCTGTTCTGACCGCCTTCTCAGCCTCCTTTTGAAAGTTTTACTTTTTCATTAGCGCTGCGCACATTTTTTATTTTTAATGCGACTGCGCTATTTTGACTTTATTTTTACCGCGACTATTTGGTATAAAGCCTAATTTTATCACAGGTGCTTATTTTTGACGGTTTCCTTCATTTTTGGGACAAATTCTTGAGGGAACTGTCAAATTAGGGACAGTTGCCTTGCTTTTTAACTCAGACCTCGCAGGGTTTACTGCGAGGCATCTGCTATAGATTTCAAATTTAAACAGTGCCTTGGGGTTTTCACTTTAAATTGGCAATTATGAGGAAACCTTTTTTTTTTTTTTGTCTTGTTTTGTTTTTATTATATTACTGGACTTTGGTATCATCTGTGTCAGGACTATCTGTAAGGGTCCAGCAGCCACCTGTGTGCAGTTGAGTATTACTGGGTTTCTGTTAAGACTGGCACTGGTATAGATCCCAGTTTTACAACCCCCCCCCCCCCCAAAAAAAAGGCACTGGTAATAGATAGAATATATTAACTGGGGCAGGACTGGCTGGTGGCATTTTCACATAAACCTGCACTCAGTTCGTAGGTCCGGAACTGGTTTGCTTTGCTTAAATTGGCAAACCTAGCAGACAAACCTGTGATAATTATGGGTGAGGATAAATCAAAGGCTTCCGACGAGGGGCCATTCAAAAGTACTAATGCCAGAAGCAGAGGTGCTGAAGAACCCTCCAGATCCCAGCCAAAAAATAAAGCTTCCAAGGATGAAGTTCCTCACAAATTGAAAAATAAGAGTGATGAAAAAGGAAGCTTGATCAAGCCTCTAATGAAATGGCTAAAAAGAAACTCTGTCAAGACAGATATGCTCCTGTTGCTCCTGGGAAAGCCAATAGTGAGACAACAGGCAGCTTAAAGCATACAGAAAAAAAAAAAAAAAACACAAACTGCGCAAGTTCTTCCATCAGTGCAAGATATGGAAAAAGCATGGCAACTGTTTCAGACCCTTCAGAAGATGGGTCCTCAATATACTGGGGCTGGCAAGCACTATTCCACAGTTCTCTCTTCTTTAGACTGTGAGGGTGACACAGATGATGATCAATTTTATGATGCCCCTGACATGGATTTTGAGGGCCTTGAGCTCCAGGAGTCCCCAGACCCTCACCTTGGGGATCCCCCAGGTGACCATGAGGATCCTTCCTCGTTGTTTACATTTATACAAAATATGCTGGATACCCTGGAACCTCCCTACGCAGGAGCCCAACCAGTATGTCGATGAAGACGAAGATTATAGAGAGATGAAGGGTCTTTCATCCTCAAAGACCCTGGTTGTTCCTATCTGTAATGTATTTAGAAAAAAATACCATGATGGTGCTTCAACACCCCCATGTCAGTATCGGGGGTTGATAAGCGTCTTGAGAGAAAATATAAATTGTCTAAAAATGGTACCAAGTTCCTGTCTGCACACCCTAGCCACGAAAGTATAGTGCAGCAGGCAGCTTGTGAGAAAGCTGGAGTCTCCTTGTCACCCTCTCCCCTGACAAGGATTCCAAGAAAATTGACTTTATAGCAAAGAAAATGTATGCCACAGCTTCCCTGCTTCTCGGGCTTTCCTCTTGCATGGCATTCACAGCCAAATATTAGAAAGCTCTTTGGAAATCTGTCCAGGCTATCGCCCGCAACGGATCAGATTCTATGGTGCAGGAGTTGGTGGATATGTCAACAACTGCCCTGGAAGCTACTATGTACCAGTTCCAAATGGCAGATGACAACAGTGATGCAGCCTCTAGGGCGATGGTCCATGCCATCTCTCTTGAGATGCTTCGCCTGGCTTAGCACAACCAGTCTGACCACAGACACTCAGAACAAGGCCATGAATTTTCCCTGTGATCAAAATATGTTTGATTACAGAACCACTGACTACATGAAAAAAGTCTGAGTACAAGGCCTCCTGGCAGAGCCACTCATCCAAGCCTAAACCCATCACCCCTCAGAGATCCCGTCCCGGGGTGGTATGGGCAGACGTTTTGTTCCCAGGCATTACAGTCCCTATCCCCAATCTGACTTTAGCCAGCACAGGGGGTCTTTCAGAAGCGGGGCAGTAGGGGCCAAAGAAGAGCCACCTCTACCCTGCCATCTGCCTTCTCAGTCTTAGTCCTGATGTGAGTGTCCAGGTCGCCTTCCCGTTTTCCAGTTGGAGGCATACTCTCCCATTATCTTCAGCATTGGTCCCTCATCACGTTAGACGAGTGGGTGCTGGAGATAGTGGAGAAGGGTCTGTCATTAGAGTTCAAGCAGCTGCCAGACCTCAAGCGTACCTAGGTGTCAAGACCTCTGTCCCCAACACAGATACTGCTGTTGGAAATGGAGGTACTGAACCTTCTGGCTTTACGAGCTGTGGAGAGGGTTCCCACCCACGAGAAGGGAAAGGGCCTCTACTCCAGATATTTTCTGACACAAAAGAAAACTGGGGAGTGGCGACCTATCTTAGATCTCAGATATTTAAACAAATATCTGAAAAAAACAAACAAATTCAAAATAGTCACTCTGTCACTGGTCATACAGTCCTTACAGCAGGGAGACTGGCTAGTGTCCCTCGACTTAAAGGACGCCCAATCCACATACCCATAAGGAAATCTCACAGGAAGTTTCTCAGGTTCAGACTTCCTTCGGGTCACTATCAGTTCACCGCAGTGCCCTTTGGTTTGTCCTCAGCCCAAAGAGTCTTTACCAAGCAGCACATCTCAGGAGACTGGGTGTCGCGCTTTACCCCTATCTGGATGACTGGTTCATTGTAGCGAAGTCTCCTTGCCAGGTCAAGGAATCTCTTTCCCTCACAGAATGCACTCTGGAGTCTCTGGGTTTCCTGGTAAATCTCAAGAAATCTCACCTAGCTGCTCACCTTCATAGGGGCCCAGCTGGACATTCAGAAAGGATATGCTTTCCTCCCGCAGGAAAGAATTTAGAGTTTCCCTTAAGCAGCAAATTCTTTTGCCCAGGGACAGCCAAGATCAGACAGACATTTTCTCAAACTTCTAGGACATATGGCCTCTGACTGCAGTAGTCCCAGGGGTCAGGTACAGGATGATACTCCTGCAAGCCTACCTCAGAGCTCGCTGGTCTCAGAGAAGCAATACATTTTCAAAGTTGATAGCTGTGTCGGAGCAGTTCCTCCAAAACTTGCTGTGGTGGAAGAAGAACCCTGCAAATTTGCAGGCAAGGGTTCCCTTTCAAGCTCCTCTTCCCACAAAGGTGATCACCACAGATGCTTCCCTTTTGGGCTGGGGAGCTCATGTAGACAGTGCCTCAGTAAGTGGCAGCTGGACTCCTGAAGAGTCACAGTTGCACATAAATCTTTTGGAACTCAGAGCAGTCTTACTAGCTCTCAAAACTTTCGCTCCCAGCATAGAAGGGCAGGCGGTTCAAATTCGAACAGACAACACCACTGCAATGTTCTACATAAGCAGGGTGGTACCAGATCAGGAATACTCGGTTTGGAAGCTCTGGCCTCTAGCATTCTCCCTGGGAGTCAGCTTCTCAGCTATTCACCTCCCAGGCAAACTCGGTACTCTGGTGGATGCTCTAAGCTGCATCAGTCAAGGTCAGAGCGAATGGACACTGAACAAGCAAGTACTAGCCACAGTGTTCAGGCAGTGGGGCACACCAGACATGGATCTGTTTGCCTTTCCTCTCAATTTTCAGCTTCCTCAGTACTGTTGCAGGCCCCCAGTTCCAGGAACACTTCTTTGGATGCCCTGATCCTGGACTGGTCAGGGAGGTTCTTATATGCATTTCCTCCCTTTTCCCTGATATTCAGGGTTTTGCTGAAACTCCGACAGCAGCCTGCATCGATGATCTTAGTGCCTCCGGACTGGCCAGGCAAGCCTGGTACCCTCTCCTTCTCTCAATATCCTGCAGCAGGCCCATTGGCCTGCCTCCGACTTGCTCCCTGCTGACCCTTCGTCAGACGGGAGTGCAGTACCCAGACATACACACTCTTCACCTCAAGGCCTGGTTCTTGAGGAGTTAGTTTCCATCCTCACAGTACTTTGAACAGGTCCTTAAGATACTGAGAATGGCTAAAAAACTAAACACTAAGAAGACTTATGTAGCCAAATGGAAAAGGTTTTCCTTCTAGTGCAAGAGCGAAAAGGTCGAACCCCTATTGGCTTCAGACTCTCAGCTGCTAGATTGCCTAGTACACCTACAGGCGTCAGGCTTGAAGCCATCTTCACTCAAGCTACATCTGGTGGCAATTTCAGCCTACCTTTCGGTGGGAAAGAAGAAATCGTTTTTTTCCCCACAACATTTTTAAACAGTTTTTCAAAGGCCTGTTGCACCTCCAGCCAGGGAGCCTGTTCCTCTTTGGAGCCAGAACCTTTGCATAGATGGGCTCATGAATCCACCTTTTAAGCCTATGTCCACGGCTCACATCAAGTTTGTCACTTGGAAGACTGTCTTCCTGGTAGCCATTATGTCTGCTAGGAGGATTTCAGAGCTACAGGCCCTGTGCACTGAGCCGATTTACATCATCCCTCACAACGATAAAGTTGAGCTCAGGACAAATAGGACATTTCTGCCAAAGGTGGTTTCAAAGTTTCACTTGAACCAGTCCATTACTCTGCCTGTCTTCTTCCATTACTCTGCTTGTCTTCTTTACTGAACTGTCCACAGCTTGAATATCAAAAGAGCCATCTTTCACTACTTAGAGTACACTAGACAGTCCAGAGGCTCTTCCACTCAGTTGTTCCTCACCTACGGAGATGTAGGCAGAGGAAGACCAGCTACCAAGAGAACTATTTCTCATTGGTTGGTCAACAACCTCCAGTGGGGCTCGGGCCACTCCACCAGGGGCACTGCAGCCTCGCTTGCAGCAGCAAGGGACATTCCCCTACTGGATGTCTGCAAAGCAGGTACCTGGAAATCTGTGCACAACTTTGTGGAACGCTACAGTTTGGATGTGCAGATCAGATCTGATGCCAAATTTGGCAGGGCGGTTCTGCAGAGCCTCTTTCCTAAGTAGGTTCTCTGCCCACCTCCCACTTGGTACTGCTGGGTAGTCTGCAAAAAAGTTACTGATGCTAAAGGACTCCTGGGGTAAGAAGAAAAAATTACTCACCTCAGTAATCTTTTTTTCTTCCAAGGGGTCCTTTAGCATCATTAAGCTCCTACCCTTCCTCCCGGTTCACCTGTTGGAGAAGGGCTCTTATGTCACCTTTTACCAAATTTGGAGTTTCTTAGTGATGAGTTTTTCACTTGTGTTGCTGTTGTTTCTGTTTCCACTTTTGTGGACATTTTGCATGTTTTTTGAATCCTGTTGATTCTTTTTCGGGGCATTTGCTCTTGTTTTTCCTTGAAAAAATTCTGAAGCATTCAACAGCTCTCACCCCTCTTTTGATTGGCTTGTCCCTACACTCATTTAAATATCTCTTAAAGACACACCTCCAGGGCAGTTGCACCTAGCCAGCCAAGTGCCAAAAAGTTACTACTGCTAAACGACCCCTTGGAAGGAAAAAGATTACTGCGGTAAGTAATTTTTTTCACTTGGGCTGTTCTGCCACCAGTCTAATTGGCCAGTTGTTAAATTTATGTATTATTCTCTTTCAGTTTGCTTCATCCCTTGACAAAAAATTTAAAGAGCAGCTGACGCATTTTGGGAAAACTTTGTAAAACATATTAGACACAAGCCAGCTTGTGTTTCATATGTTTTCTATAGATTTATCATTTTCATTATTTATTACTAAATAAATTTCCACGCAAATACGATTTTTATCCATTACAGTTCATCTGCCTCTACAGTTTATTCCCTGCTTGAAACAGTGCTGCTTTGTGACATCACAGTCCATTGCCATGGGAATAACTGTGATGTCACAAGCAGAGTATTATATCAGATTGGGAAGAAACAGTAGGAGCTGATGAACCCACAAGGAACAACTATCCTGTTTTCAAGTGTATGAGCCCAGTAATAAATGATAGGGATATGAAACGCAGAGCTAATAAATATAAGCAGCTTTTTGTCCAAATATTATGTTTTTCAAAAGTTCTTCATGAGGCGTCAGTGGCTCTTTAAAGCTCAAAATTTTAAATCTAGTGCTTTTTTAGACTTTCTTGAACCTCTCCTCGAACAGGTTGGGGCCTCCCCAGAGAGGCTAGCCTCACCATTTGAGAAATCCTGTTTTAAAAAACTGTTTGTCCTTGGGACTACATGCTGCCATAGAAGTACTTGTTCAAGATGGCATAATTGTAGCCCGGGACGTCGGGCTATGGGATTTGTCGATCCCTATTTTCCACAGTGTTCTGAAACTCTATTTTCATGATGAGGCTTGTTTCACACTGTGGCTTCTTTTCCAACATTGTAGCCCGCATTTGGGTGTCAAGCGACTGAGGGTTATGCATATTACTGTATTGTTTTTTTGCTGGTTTTAGTCCCCAGCCCTCACATTTTATTAGAAAAATTTGACATGAGGATGCTTTTCCCCCACAGGCTCATGTCCGTGGCTACTTGGTAAGGAAGAGATTTCAGAGTTTACTCGAAGAATATGCAAGCATTGTGAAGCAGATCGAAGGAAATTGTGAATGTCTGTATTGGAGAGGAACGCTCATCCCTACACCTGAATTTTCTCAGACTGTAAGTTCTCACTGATATTCAGAATTTGTCAGTTTGTCCATCCATTAAGTACATACAGTGTGTGTTATGTAGGAAAATACAAATTATACTGTGGCAAGAAAGAATCCTGGGCTCTGATTGGTGAGTCTGTGGCATAATCTCAGCACAATATCGTGGATCTAATCCCAGCAGACAGACATGACTGCATGTCATGCCAAAAGAATTATTTAACACGTTCAGGTTGTCCATACTTAACATGTCTGCAGTGGAGTTTACCAGTAGTTCCTGATTTTCTAAAAAAAAAATCTAGATCTTTCCTCTACAGTGTCAAACCATTAAAATATCCCTCTGACATTACCCAGACAAGAATTGTACCCAGTCCATAGCAATGTATCCCCATTTTGGCCACACATTAAAAAAGGAAAGTGAAGCCATCATTGCAGTCGGCTTCATGTAGCCCGCGCTCTGCAGCAGGTTTTGAAAAGGGCAGCGCACACCTCTCCTTATTCGCTGAAGTTAGTAGCCATGCTGCCCCACACGTGCTACCTCCGCAAAGACAGAGTAGCGAGACAAGTCATCTGTGTTAACCTCTTCACTGTTCCCCACTGGTACCACGAAAACCTTCTGCTAATTTAAAACAGCATGGAACTTCAGCGCAGTGCACGGCTTGCCACGATTGGCAGTCTCCTTCACTTACGGTTGCACTCCTGATCAGCAGTCTTCTGGTCCTGCTCTTGACATTTATCAAAATCTACTGTACTTCTCAACCTTCACGTTACTTGAAGGAAAAGGCAGAGAGGGAGTTGGAGACGGCCAAGTAAGGGAGAGTGATTCATACACTAACAGTATACAGCACCACCTACTGGTCAAACAGACAACTTCGACTTTTTTTGTACATATACCTACATGTAGAAAAATGTAAGGGGAAATATATTAAAAATGTATTTTTAGTGTTTACCTTTGTTTTCAACAAGTTAGCCATTGTATAATCAGAATAATACACTTCAGGGCGTGTTTCTCTTGCAGGGATAACATCGCTTCACGGGTGTTGGACATACTGTGCCTGCGGACCTGTGCCCAACCGCCCGAGCTGTGACGTTATCCTAGCATGACACACACCTGGTTGTGCATTATTCCATAACTCGCACATATCATTATAATGCAAGTCACCATGAAAATGTAGGCTGGTTCTGCATGGTGCCAGAGGTCCTCTCGCACATCTGCAAAACTAGAGAACAGAAGCCACAGACACGTGTTTCGCCCTACAGTGGACTCAGCGTGCCTCTTTGATATCTCACCGCAGTGTAAAAAGTGAACCAGCCCTAATCTGGTTTTATGATTTGGGTCATGGTGGGCTCAGAATAAGAAAGCAACAACAAAGAACCTCAGCGCAAAAGTTCAAGTTTATTGCAGGAAAGACTCCGTTGAGCAAGCTCATTCACAAGGAGGTCCTGAGGCACATACACATCGCAATTACATAGACAGGAAATATAAAATGTAGAATAACAAAAAAAATATACAGTATATATAATACAAGAGGTATACACAATAGAAGTCCTTATGCTATATATGCAGTACATTCCAGTTTTAACCTTGCCCTAAATTATGCAACACATTTCAGCTTAATAAGTAGAGGGCCAGTTGGTACCTAGGAAGTTGACTTGGCGTTGGGGGCCTAGTAGCACCTATATATGTCTTTTAATTTAGAGATAGCTAGTGTTTTGTAGGAGTTAATTGATACGATGCTGGTTAGCTTCAGCATGGCTTGTAGTTGGTTCCAGATGTTTGGGAGGGCGTATGAGACGGCTCTTTGGCCAGCTGTGGTACATGTCCTGGGAACATCTAGTAGTGTAAGGTTGAATTTCCTTAGGGAGTAGGCGCTATGCGAGATGTATATGAGAGACGTTAAATAGACAGGCAGTTTGTGGCACTGAGGCAAGGCTTACACAAACAGGTATTTGCAACAAAGCCAGGTTTCTAAGAAATACAGAATCACACTTGCCTTCATAACACAAAGCATCATGGGATACATATGCAAATCATCATGAACATTTAGGCTGGTTCAGCTTTTAAGCATGAATGCCTGGTGCCAAAAGGCCTCTCACACAATTTGTGAAGGCTGAGAACAGAAGATACAGACACATATTTTGTTGTGTCCCTCCCATCGGTGAGATACAGGTGAGGCACACAGATGAGTCCGATGTAGGACAAAACATGTGTACAGAGACACTTCTTAGCGCTCTCTGCCCCGATCACCCTGGTGTTCAAAATGACACCCCTTCCTGTCTCAATTCTATGCTGTATGCTCATGAGTGGACAAGCAGAAGTGTGGGAGTCTGAGGGAAGTCACCAAGAGAGATGCCAGAATGCCAGTGGACTCAGTCCAGCTTTTTCCCTGCCTTTGTGTAAATCTCGTGTACCAAACTGCCATTTTCAGTTGTTGTTGTTTGCATCACAGGTGAACTAGGAGGGGTCTAGTCTTGCCATTTGTTTTAGCCTCATGGGTTGCGCCGTTGTATCTGGGCTTTTTTTTTTGTTTGTTTTTTGCTACTTTTAGCTTTTAACTTGTCTTCTGTATTGAAGTTGCTGCCCCTAGCTGACCTGTACTTGTTTTGTATTTTCCCTGTAAAGTAAAAAAAAAAAAAATTGTTCTGCGTGCTGGTATTCCTATTTCTAGGGCTTCCTGGCTTCTCCCCAAGTGAAGTTCGTCCCCCAGCAGGGTGTGGCTTCGTCAGTTCCATTTACTATACTAATGCAGCCATTTTGCAGCTTGCTAGCTTTCCTGTTAACTGCTGTGCTGTGAAGAAAAAAATTACTCACCACAGTAATCTTGTTTCTTCCAAGGGGTCCTTTGGCATCAGTAACTTTAGCAGTTAGCTAGCTAGGTGTAACTGCCCCGGAGGTGTGCCTTTACAAGAATTTTATTTAAAGGGGACATGAAATCTGTGCTAATTGGCAGCAACTAGCAATGTTCCTAGTAAGAGAAATAATAAACTTGCCTCCAAATGAACCATATTTAACTGTACCTTAATAAACACTGATGTGAAAAACTGTGTTTTCAATTGTTTCCTTTTTATGAACAACACTCTGCACAGTTCCTTTCCTGGAACCAGTAATGTGGAGTGTTTATAATGTCACGGTTTGAGGACAGAATGCTAAACATGAGCTGTTATCCTATCAGAACCATGCTTAGAGTTCTTTCCTCAAATCGTGACATAGTTAAAACTCCAGATCACTGGTTCCGTGAAGAAAACTGCAACAGAATGCTGCCCATAAAAACAAAACAATGCAAAACACTTTTTTTTTTTTTTTTATCACTTTTTATTCAGGTACAGTTACATATGGATCATTTAGGCTCGTGGATATTTCTGTAAACTGGAGTATTTTAAAAAGCTACCAATTAGAAATCATTTCCTGTCCTCTTTAAATTGGCTACAGCCCAAAGCTCATCAAAAATAGGAGGGGGAGTGGGCTGAGAGAGAGCTGCCTGAAGGCTTCAGAATTTGTTCGAAGTAAAACTAGGGCAGATGCCCCAAAAATGAATCAACAGGACTCAAAAAACATGGAAATGTCCACAAAAGTGGAAATGGAAACACCACCACCACCACGAGTTAAAAACTTATCAATAAGAAACTCGAGATGTGATAAAGAGCCCTTCTCTGACATGTGAACCAGGGAGGATGGGTGGGAGCTTGCTGATGCTAAAGGACCCCTTGGAAAAAAGAAGATTACTGCGGTGAGTCATTTTTTCTTCTTACCCCGGGGGCCCTTTAGCATCAGTAACTTAGCAGACTACCGAGCAGAACCAAGTGGGAGGTGGGCAGAGAACCTACTTAAGAAAGAGGTTCTGCAGAACCGCCCTGCCAGATTTGGCATCAGATCTGGTCTGCACATCCAAACTGTAGTGTTTCACAAAGGTGTGCACAGATTTCCAGGTAGCTGCTTTGCAAACATCCAGTAGGGGAATGTCCCTTGCTGCTGCAAGCAAGGCTGCAGTGCCCCTGGTGGAGTGGGCCCTGAGCCCCACTGGAGGTTGGTGACCAGCTTTCTCACGGCAGACACTTAATACAAGAGACCAAGCAACGGAAAATAGTTCTCTTGTTAGCTGGTCTTTCTCTGCCTACATCTCCATAGGTGAGGAACAACTGAATGGAAGAGCCTCTGGACTGTCTAGTAATGCTCTAGGTAGTAAAAGATAGCTCTTTTGACATCCAGGCTGTGGAGCTTTTGCTCACCGGGAGTGGACGGCTCAGTAAAGAAGACAGGCAGAGTAATGGACTGGTTTAAGTGGAACTCTGAAACCACCTTTGGCAGAAATTTCCTACTTGTCCTGAGCTCAACTTTATCGTTGTGAGGAATGATGTAATTTGGCTCAGTGCACAGGGCTTGTAGCTCTGAAATTCTCCTGGCAGATGTAATGGCTACCAGGAAGATTGTCTTCCAAGTTACAGACTTGATGTGGGCAGTGGACATAGGTTTGAAGGGTAGTTTCATGAGCCTGTCCATGCAAAGATTCAGGCTCCAAGGAGGAACAGGCTCCCTTATAGGAGGCTGAAGGTGCAAGAAGCCTTTGAAAAACTGTTTAAATATGGCGTGGGAAAAAAATGATTCTTTCTTTCCCACTCAAAGGTAGGTCGACATTGCCGCAAGGTGTAGCTTGAGGGAAGATGGTTTCAAGCCTGATGCCTGTAAGTGTACCAGGTAATCCAGCAACTGAGGGTCTTAAGCTGAAAGGGGGTCAACCTTTTTGCTCTTGCACCAGAGGGAAAACCTTTTTCATTTGGCTGCATAAGTCTTCTTAGTGTTCAGCTTTTTTTTTAGCCATCCTCAGTATCTTAAGGCCCTGTTCAGAGTACTGTGAGGATGGAAACTCTAACTCTTCAAGAACCAGACCTTGAGTTGAAGAGAGTGTATGTCTGGATACTGCACTCCTGACTGAGGAAGGGTTAGCAGGGAGTGAGTTGGTGGCAGGCGAATGGGCTTGCTGCAGGACATTGAGAGAAGGAGAGGGTACCAGGCTTGCCTGGGCCAATCCGGAGCCACCAGGATCATTGATGCAGGCTGTTGTCTGAGTTGCAGCAAAACCCTGAGAATCAAGGGAAAGGGAAGGGCATGCGTATAGGAACCTTCCTGACCATTCCAGGATCAGGGCATCCAGAGGAAGTGTTCCCAGGACTGGGGACCTGTAAGAGTACCAAGGAAGCTGAAAATTGAGGGGGCGAGGCAAACAGATCACTTCTGGTGTGCCCCACCACCTGAGCACTGTGGCTAGTTTTTGCTTGTTCAGGATCTATTCGTTCTGGCCTTGACTGATGTGATTCAGGGCGTCTGCCAGGGTATTATGTTTGCCTGGGAGGTGAATAACTGAGAGGCTGGAGACCAGAGCTTCCGAACAGAGTATTCCTGATCTGGTACTACCTTGCTTGTTTATGTAAAACATTGCATTGCAAGTGATGTTGCCCATTCGAATTTGAACCGCCTGGCCTTTTATGCTGAGAGCTAGAAACATTGCTTTGAGTTCCGAGAGATTTATGTGCAACTGTGATTCTTCAAGAGTCCAGGTGCTGCTTACTGAGGCACTGTCTAGATGTGCTCCCCACCCCAACAGGGAGGCATCTGTGGTGATCACCTTTGTGGGAAGCGGAGCTTGGAAGGGTACCCTTGCTTGTAAATTTGCAGTGTTGTTCTACCTCAGCAGGTTTTGGAGGAACTGCTCCATCACAGTTATCAACTTTGAAAAGTTGTTCCTTCTCTGAAACCAGCGAGTTGTGAGGTAGGCTTGCAGGAGTTGCATCCTGTACCTGACTCCTGGGACCACTGCAGTCATTGAAGTCATGTGTCCCAGGAGTTTGAGAAAATGTATGGCTGGTCTTGGTCATGCCTGGATGAAAAAATCTGCCACTGAAGGGAAACTCTTAATTCTTTCCTGTGGGAGAAAAGCATATCCTTTCTGAGTGTCCAGCTGGGCCCCTATGAAGGTGAGCAGCTGGGTGGGTTCTGGGTGAGATTTCTTTAGATTTACCAGGACACCCAGAGACTCCAGAGTGCGTTTTTTGTAAGGGAAAGGGACTCCTTGATCTGGCAAGGAGACTTTGCTACTATGAGCCAGTTGTCCAGATAGGGGTAGAGAGCGCTACCCAGTCTCCTGAGATGTGCTGCTTCCACTGCAAGGCACTTAGTAAAGACTCTTGGGGGCGAGGACAGACCGAAGGGCATTGCGGCAAACTGATAGTGACCCAAAGGAAGTTTGAATCTAAGAAACTTCCTGTGAGATCTCCTTATGGATAAGTGGAAGTAAGTGTCCTTTAAGTCCAGGGAGGCTAGCCAGTCTCCCTGCTGTAAGGACTGTATGACACTGACCATTTTGAATGTTTTTTTTTTTTCGGATGTTTGTTTAAATGTCTGAGATCTAAAATAGGTCGCCACTCCCCAGTTTTCTTCTGTCAGAAAATACCTGGAATAGAGGCCCTTGCCCTCTCGTGGGCCTGGAGCCTGTCCACTGCTCATAGAGCCAGAAGGTTTTGTACCTCGAATTCCAACAGTGGAACCTGTGTTGGGGACAGAGGTCTTGACTCCTGGGTATGCTTGAGGTCTGGCATCTGCGTGAACTGTAGTGGCAGACCCTTCTCCACTATCTCTAGCACCCACTTGTCCGACGTAGTAAGGGACCAGTTCTGAAGATAGTGGGAGAGTCTGTCTCCCACCGGAGGCGGGGAGGTGACCTGGACACTCACATCAGGACTTAGACTTCGAGGCAGTCGACTGGGTAGAGGTGGCTCTTCTTTGGCCCCTTCTATCCCTGCCTCTGAAAGACGCCTGTACTGACCAGAGTCAGATTGGGGATAGGGATTGTAAGGCCTGGGAGCAAAACTTCTGCCCCTACAACCCCTGGGACGGGATCTCTGAGGGGTGGTAGGCTTAGGTTTAGATGAGCGGCTCTGCCAGGGGGCCTTGTACTCATCCACCTTTTTCATGTAGTCGGTGGTTCTGTAATCAAACACATATTTTGTTCAGAGGGAAAATCCATGGACTTGGTCTGGGTGTCTGTGGTTCGACTGGTTGTTCTAAGCCAGCTGAAGCGTCTCAGAGAGATGGCATGGGCCATCGCCCAAGAAGCTGTATCATTGTTGTCATCTGCCATGTGGAATTTGTACTTTCCAGGACAGTTTTTGTCGTATCCATGAGCTCCTGCACCAAAGAATCTGACCCATTGCGGGCAATGGCCATAAAAGACTTCCATAGGGCTTTCTGATATTTGGTTGTGAACGCCATGTACGAAGAAAGTCTGAAAAGCAGAGAAGCTGTGGCATACATTTTCTTTACTATAAAGTCAATTTTCTTGGAGTCCTTGTCCGGAGGTAAAGGGGACAAGGAGACTCCAACTTTTTCACAAGCTGCCTGTTGCACTGTACTCTTGTGGCTAGGGTGTGCAGCCAGTTCTAGACAATCCAGTATTTTTTTCTCAATCCGCTTTTCAATCCCTGTCACTGAAATGGGGATTTGAAGCACTTTCATGGTATTTTTTCTGAACGCATTATAGATGGGGAACGACCAGGGTCTTGGGGGTTGAAAGGCCTCTCATCTCCCTGTAATCTTTGTCTTCATTGACATCCTGGTTGGGCTCCTGTGTGTGGAGGTCCATGGTGTCTAGCATATTTTACAAAAATGTAAACATGGAGGAGGAATCCTCCTGGAGAAGATCCGGAGACTCATGGGGCTCAAGGCCCTCAAAATCCGTGTCAGGGGCATCATAAAATGTTCATCTGCGTCACACTCATGGTCTACAGAGGAGAGAACTGTGGAAGAGTGCTTGCCAGCCCCAGCAAATATACACCCCATCTTTTGTAGGGCCTGCAACAGTTGCCATGGTTTTGCCATGTCTTGCACAGATGGAAGATCTTGCCCAGACTTTGGTTGTATATGTTTTGTTTTTCTTGTATGCATTAAGCTGCCAGTTGTCTCACTTTTGGCGTTTCCAGGAGCAACAGAAGCATTTTATTTTCTTGACAGTTTATTTTTAGCCACTTCATCAGTGACTTGATCAAGCTTCCTTTTTTCATCGCTTTTATTATTTTTTAATTTGTGAGGAACTTCATCTCTGGAAGCTTTATTTTCTGACTGAGATACAGGGCTTGCATGAGCACTAGTAAAGTGCTTCAAATGGTGGGGGGTCTGACCAGAGAATCCTGGGATCAGAAATTTGCTGTAGTGGCTTTGTAAAACATTAACCGATACTTTTTCTGCTAACTAACTCCATGCAAACCTTTCCATGTACAGGGTCAATACTAAAGTGCTGCTTTCATTTATATGCTTCAAAATCCTCAAAATTCCCGTTTGGGGACTTCAGTAGGATGTTAACGCAAGCCCTAGGGATCTGGAGGGTTCCTCAGTTCCTCTGCGTACATTTTTATTGTTAGTGCTTTTCGATGGCCCCTCATCGGAAGCCTTTGATTTTTTCCTCAGCTACAATAATTACAGGTTTCTTTGCTATGCCAGTTTAAACAAAGCAAACCTAAGATCTGGACCTCACGAACCGAGTGCAGGTTTCTGTGAAATGCCACCGGCCAGTCCCTCCCCAGTTAAATAACTCTATTTCAAAGTACTTTTTTTTTTTTTTTTTTTTGTAGTACTGGGATCTGTAACAGTGCCAGTGTTAATAGAAGGCCCAGTAATACTGGTCAACTGTGCACAGGTTTCTGTTAAAATGCCACCGGCCAGTCCTGTGACAGATGATACCTTTGGTCCACGAGTCCAGTTTTTTTATTTGAGTTTCTCCATAAATGCCAATCCTAAGAGAACCCCTAGGCAACTCTAGAAGTTTGAAGTCCAGTTGGGTGCCTCATGGTAAAACCCACGAAGTAAGAGGTAAAAAACAAGGCAACCGACACTAATTCGACAGTTCCTTCAAGAATTAGGTTAAAAAAGGGAGGAACCATCAAAATAAAGCACTCACAGTAAAAAATGACATATGAAATGAACAGTCGTGGTAAAAATAAAGTCAAAATAGCATGGTTGCGCTAAAAATAGAAAATTAGCACGGCGCTAACAATGTAAAACTTTCACTCAGCACACTATAGAAAATTATGAGGAAACCTTTACCCAGATAAGTGCTAGGAGGCTGTCAACAAGGAAAGTTGAGGGGCACCTCGGGGGGGCAGTGTTGCTCAGTCCAGTGGAGAAAAAGTTCTGAAGCCTTCGGGCAGCTCTCACTCAGCTGACTACCCCTCCTGTTTTTTGACTGGCTTTTGCCCAAAGCTCATTTAAATAAGATTCTCTTAAAGGCATACCTCCGGGGCAGTTGCACCTTGCCAGCTAACTGCTAAAGGACTCCTGGGTAAGAATATGCTTTCTGTTTTGTACTCACTGTTGCTAGTGCGTTTCCTGTCAGCTAGGTTTTGGGTTACTGTGCCTATTTTTAGCCTGCTGCCTCCTGGTTCTGTTTTCATCCCTTGTATTTATAGTATTGTAGCATTGTTTTTCACTGTGTTCCTGTCCTGCCAACGGTTTTGTTATTGTTTCACACTTGTCATCTCTACCATCCCACTACTTTAATGATGTCCTGCACTTGTTTTGTCTCCCCCCTCCAAATCCCCTGGCTCAGCCCAGGCAGCAATGTAAACCTGCCATCCACCTACTTCTCTTCTTGGCAGGGGATGAAGAGCTCAATCCTGGCCCTCCCACTTCACTAGCAGCCCATCCCTCTCCAAGGGTCTCTGGGCTGTGCACCTCAAAATCTGCAGCCTCCTCCCCAAAATTGATCATTTGAGGTTGTTGATGCTTTCTGTTAATCCATCTGTGCTTGTCCTCATGGAAATCTGACTCTTGTCCAGGTTGAATAATTCTGACATTGCCATCCTTGGCTACTCCATTTTTCTGCAGGATTGGTCCAGATGGCATGGTGGGGTTGCCATCCTATTTGCTGCCCCCCATTCCAAATTGTGGACCAAAAGTCCTCGACCTCCCCTCATGTACTAATGGTTGGCTAGCTCACTCTCTCTCTCTCTCTCTCTCTCTCTCTCTCTATATATATATATATATATATATATATATATATATATATATATATATATATATATATATATATTATTATCTACTTATCATCTCTGTCCTGGCGTCCAATCTGGTTCCCTCATTGACATCTCTCTCTTTATTATTGCTGCTAAGCGAGAACTCCTTATCCTGGGTGATGTTAATCACAGTTGGACACCCCCCACTACTAAAAGACTTACCCAACAAATTGAATTGCTTCACCTCACACAGCATATTTCAGAGCCCCCTCATTTCAACCTCTCCTCCGCCAGCTATTCCTCTCCACCCACCCTCACCGGATTATATGTGCTGGCATCTCCCTGATGCTCTTGGTGACAACTGTAATTTACTGTATGTGGAAGCCATCACCCCCCTCCCCCCCCCCTGAAATTATCCAGCATCGTTTATGCAGGTCACTCAACCTTCCTGCCCTCCACATTGACCTGTTTGACACAGATTGGTCTTTGCCAAATTCTACTCCCGCTTTTCCTCAATGTGGAATAAACACACCCTACTTTGTAAATCTCAGGTCAGGGGTTCCCACCTCCACTGGGTTACCACTGAACTCCTATCCTGCCTACAAGCCAGAAACTCCACCTGGCATATGTTTAAGGCCCCTGGTTCATAATTTGACTACCTAAAATACAAAAAGGCTCCTAAATTCCTTTACCACTGAACCTACCTTCTGTTTCCATCCTACCCCTAACTCTGACACCCTCTCCTCCTTGCTATCCTTCATTTCCCTATAGGGTCATTGCCCTGACGGGCATGATCTGAACTGGGTATCTATCAAAACATGCCTACCCCTAATGGACCTGTTCAAACTCTTACTTCTGCCTGGGCACACTTTCTGTAGTGTGGAAGGTTGCTAAATCCCAAAACAAGGGAGTGACCCTTCCCCTCCCAGGGAACTGCTGCCCTGTCTTCCATCCCCCTTATTTATTTATTTATTTATTTATTTATTCAGTTAGTTCTTGGATTAAAACCTTTGAGCTGTAAGCTCCTTTACAAAGGTTTCACGTCAACAGCAAACACAGATACAGCAAAACAATAGACAGTGGTTACAAAATTACATTGGATACAAAAAGGATGTTCAACTCTTTTGTAACTAAAATTACAAAATTTAGTCAATTGAATCAAAATCAGTCCCTTCACTTGATAAGCTTTAAGAATGTCTTGTTCTTTCTCAGCTCTCCTTTACCCTGCATTCCTTAATCCCTGCAAGTCTGGCTTTCACAAATTCCACTCCACTTCTCTCTTTTGCCGCACCAACTCGGTCCTCAAGGATGGACCTGGATCATATTACTGCTGCCAGTTTCACTAATCTGGTTTGTTCTCTGTCTGTCTGTCTCTCTCTCTCTCTCTCCTGCTCTCCAGTCATGCTTCTGCAAGCCTAACTGTCCCAGCAGTCAGATGCTCCCACTCCCACCTGGTTGGGAGGTCAGTCCGTCCCATGTAGTTTCTGGGTTTTGCGTGTTTTCTCCTGGCCCCACACCCACACGTCCCGATGTTGCGCGTGTGGAGGCATACACGCGCCACTTGGGACGCTCCTGCCTTCCAGTCGCACTGTTAATTGCCTGCGCTGGCACCAGACCTCCATTTGTTGATGGTGGGACTACGGGTGAGCAACCCCACCCCTTTCCTGGGAGAGGAGAGCCAGCTCTTGATCCTGCCCTCCCCCGTGACGGCACCCGGTGACCTGAGGTTCCTGAACCTGGGTTGCTGGCATAGTGCGAGGTGTGGCGTCCAGCACCTCAGCCCTCAGCACCACTGGGCTGGCTCTTGGTCCGTTTTCTTCGGTGTCATCCTTACCTCTTCCCCATTGAATCTGGGGTACACTTGGCTCAGTCTTTGGCACACTCCTTTTCTCAATTTTCTTTAATGACCTCCCCAAGGCCTGTACATCACCCAACGTTCAGCTGTATCCTCAGGTTTCCCTGGAAGCTTTTAAGCATGGTAGTTCCCCCAACCTTTCATTTGATTGGTTACCTCTACAGAATACGGAAGAATCTTACAGTAGAAGTTAGACACATGTTAACACATAGTTTATTACTGTCAGTGTGGCTCTGCCATGTATTCCTTCACTTCTGAAGGAATGTTGACTAAGCTAAAGACAATTTGTAATAGTATTGTTCGTTTTGCCATATGCTGTCCTAAATCTACTCAGCATTGTTTGCTGTACAAAACATTCAATTCTTTATCATTGACTGACCGTTTTAATTTTTGTTCTTTATTGTTCCTTCATAAAATTCACTTGGACTTGTTTCCCAGTAGTATCTGTACCTTGTTTTCAAAAAATGACCTCTCAGTACAATGCAATATGAGAATGAAAAACAGACCATTATTTATGGTTCCTTTATACCATACTGTTTGCTCAGAATTCAGTAACCTCCTCCCCCACCCATTATTCAATATAACAAGTTTTCTAGCTCAAGTGTTAGTTGCTCTAAAATGTTCAGTTTTAAGAAAATCTTAATGAGTCCTATGCTTACAAAATCAGTGAGTAATTATTATAATTGACTTTTCTATGATTGTGTATTTCTCGGTCTTTGGTATTTTGTATATGTATGTTATGTACACTGTTTCTTTGTCTTTGTTACACTGGTCATCTGAAACTGGGCTTTTGCCTACAGATAATTCAGTATAAAAATGAATGGAATGAAATGATCCTCCATCTGTTTGCAACACTACCATGCTTCCCCCATATTTAAACATAGAAACACAGAATGTGTTAGCAGAAAAGGACTGCTAGGCCCATCTAGTCTGCCCTGATTTTCCTGCACGGCACGCTGTACCCTTTTTGGTTACAGGTGTCCCTCCCTCCTCACCTGTACTTGTTATACCATGTGCCTATCACATGCGTGTTTGAAGCGCCCTACTGTGTTCACCTGTACCACCTCTTCTAGCAGGCAGTTCCAGGCATCCGCCTCCCTTTCTGTGAAGCAGCATTTACTTGCATCCCTCTGAACCCCACCCCAGCCCAGCTTTATGGCTTGCCCACGTGTTATGGTGCGCCTCCTCCTGTGAAAGAGGCTCCCGTCTTGCACCATGTTCACCCTGATGAGGTACTTGCAGGTCTCGGTCATGGCCTGTATTGCTCTTCTGTCCTCCAGGGTGTACATTTTGCGCTCCCATTGCCTCTCCCCCTATGGTTTTCGTGCAGTCCCTGCACCATTTGGGTAGCCCTCCTTTGGATGGCTTCCACCCTGTCGAGGAGCAAGCACTGGTCCCCAGTATTGTTCAAATTACAGTATTTGTGGGAACTAACAGAAGTGCACCATAAAAGAAAGGTGACCAAGAGCTACAAAGATATAGAGTTGTTTGTAGCTGTTTTGATCCTCCTACAAAAAGATAAAGTGGGTAATTTGATACTTTTCATTGGACCGACAAGGGGTTTTATGAAACAAAAACTTTCATGCCACACAGAGCCCTTTATTGGGTGCAGCAGCCAGGTTCTACAGAAAACAAGCTTCTTCCCTTAGGATAGAGAAATCTGTTGGTAAATAAACTTTTAGAAGAGGAAGAATAAGCATTTATATAGTGCTTTTCGTACACATTGTATCCCAAAGCACTTTACAAGCAATGCTAAACTGGTAGTGAAGTGACCGAACATGTAATGGCAGCCATTTTGCACATCAACACCCCCACACAGCCTTTGCATGGACCGTTTTTTTATGGGAAGGGGAATATTGGCCAGGACACTGGGAGAGTCCCCCTACTCTTTGCAAAAAGTGACTTGGGTTCCTTTACTTCCACCTGGACACTCCCCAGAAACAGCACTAGGATGGGTACAAGGGACCTCGGTTTGACGTCTCATCCAAAGGACAGCGTACCCTAACAGCCCCCAGTACTGCACTTGGGTGCCAGTGTTTTAAGTATGAGCCCAGTCCCAGAGTGGGACTACAACCAGTGATCCTTTGTCCCAGAGGCAGATGTGCTACCAAATGAGCCACGTTGACACCTTTTTGCACGTAAGAGTTCTTTTGATGAGAAGCATGTGGAGACAAAGTCTTAGAAATACTAGGTGGTTGTAAATCAGATTAGTAAGGTAAACTCCTCTCCAGAAATGGAACGTGACAGCAAGAGGCCTATAAATAAGATGTTTATATTCAAACAACCTCCCTAATTACAGGTGTGTGTGTGTGTGTGTCGCCGTGCACGTCACACTGCTGTATAAATAAAATCTTAATGTGTAAGGCGTACTAAAAATGTATATTAAATGTAAGAGAGAACGTATATAAATATAAACTCTGGGAAATGCATATGCACTTGAACCAGGAAGAAGGCGGCGGCTGTCGGGTAAAATTTGTAACTAGTCCTGAAACCAAGCTCTATATTTAGTCTGTTATTTTAAGATGAATAAACTTAATCTCATAAGTTTGTCTTTTTTGTGTATTTTTGCTGAAGTAGTTGCACAAGTAGCAGTGTATGTAGCTGGAAAGTCACACAGACCCCTGTGCTTCGACCAGAGGTCTTCCTGAGGGGATTACTGCTGGTCAGTGCTCTGCTACTTTGGAGACTGTCATTTGTGGGGGTTACCTACCCCAGTAGCGCACCAGGTCCTGTCTGCAGTGCACACCTTTCTTTTGGATTTGTGCTTTCTCCTACAGACTCCCTCGTCTCAGGTCCTCCCTCTCATCTATAATTCATGCTGCCTGTACTCCTGCTGCTTTGAAGGCTCTTCTCCACACACACACCACTCGCACCTGCATCTGCCCTTAATCTCCTTACTGCCCTGGGACCTACACTGAACTTTGTAAATCGTGTGCTGTATATTAAAATGTACTTTTGCCCATGTGTAGCTTGCACCTGCTTTAATCTTGGAGTTCTTCTTGCTTGGAGCATCATTGAATGTCTTTTTTTTTTTTGTGTGTGTGTACTATAACTTGTAATTCTGCTCATGTATATAGAAACATAGATTTTGTCGGCAGATAAGGACCGCTTGACCCACCCAGTCTGCCCATTTCCCTACCTATTGTATAAGCTGCAGATCCTAGTTAACCAGCAGCCTACTTCTTCCTACCCCAACCCCTAGAATTGCCTTATCACTGTCCCATGCATGCTTGAATTCCACCACTGTTTTTGACTCCACAACCTCCTCCAGAAGGCCATTCCATACATCCACAACCTCTCTGTGAGAAAAATACTTCCTTAAATTACCTCTGAGCCGCTCCCCCTGTATCTTCAAATTGTGCCCCTTGTTCTTTTCCTCTTTTTTTTTTTTTTTTTTAAGTTGCTACCCTCTTGGACTTTGTTGATTCCATTGAGGTACTTAAAAGTTTCTATCATGTCCCCCTCCCTTCTCCCTCCTTTCCTCGAAGCTATACATATTCAGCTCCTTTAGTCTCTCTTCATCGTCTTCCGGTGCAGACCCTGCACCATTTTAGTTGCCCTCCTCTGGACAACCTCTATCCTGTCTATGTCCTTGCAGACATTGGGTCTCCAGAACTGCACGCAGTACTCCAGATGGGGTCTCACCAGCTGTCTGTACAGAGGATAATAACTTCCTGTTTTCTACTGGTGATGCCTCCCTATGCATCCCAGTATCCCCCAGTCCTCCTTGCTGCCCTCTCACATTGCTTGCCCACCTTTAGGTCATCTGATATGACCACCCCAGGTCCCTTTCCATTTTTGTTGTTGTTAGTATCTCACCCCCATTGTGTATTCTTCCCTGGGTTTTGTTTCCCAGGTGCATTACCTTGCACTTCTTAGCATTGAATCTAAGCTGCCATACATTTGACCATTCCTCTAACCTTGCCAAGTCCTTCTCATCCTTTCCACCCCACCTTGTGTATCAACTCTATTGCAGATCTTTGTGTCATCTGCAAGAGACATACTTTCCTTCCAGTCCCTCTGCAATGTAAACTATAAAGACATTGAAGAGGACCAGTCCTAATACTGAACCCTACGGTGCCCCACTTGTAACCCCTTTCTTCAGAGTGGACTCCATTTACTATTACTCTCTGTGTCCTATTCTCCAGCCAGTTCTTTACCCAGGCTGTCATCTTGGGACCCACTCCCAGGCTGGGTAACTTGTATATTAATCTTTTGTGTGGGACTGTGTCAAATGCCTTGCTAAAGTCTAGGTAGGCCATGTCCACAGCCCCTCCCTGATCTACTACTTTGGTCACCCAGTCAAAGAAATCTATCAGATTTGTCTGGCATGACCTTCCCGCTGTGAATCCATGCTGCCTTGGGTCCTGAGCCCCTCTGGCCTCTAGATACTCAACAATTCTTTCCTTCAGAAGTGATTCCATCATTTTCCCTACCACTGAGTTAAACTAACAGGTCTGTAGATTTCTGCTTCTGCCTTGCTCCCACTTTTGTGAAGAGGAATCACATCTGCCCTTCTCCAGTCCTTGGGTACCACCCCATCCTCCCATGATTTGTTAAAGAGGGTAGTCAGTGATGTCGCTAGTTCTACCCTTAGTTCTTTTAGAATTCTGGGATGAATCCCATCAGGCCTCATTGCTTTGTCCACCTTCAGTTTTAAGAGTTCTTTCAGAACTCTTTCTTCTATAAATGGGCTGGTATCAACTTCTGTATCCAGAGTGTTTCTACTGTTTGTTTTAGGTACCTCCCCACTTCCTTTGTAAATACTGAGCAACAATATTTGTTTAGTATCTCTGCCTTTTCACAGTCACCCTCTGCCCACCCTCCTCCTCTTTATTAAGCCTCACTAGCCTCCCTTGGTCTTCCTTCGCTTCCTGATGTACCTATAAAGGTTTTATCCCCTTCTTAACTGAGTTGGCTATCTTTTCCTCGGTTTGGGCCTTTGCTGTTCTGACTGCCTTCCCAGCTTCCTTTTGCTTTAACTGATACAGTTCCTGTCCTGTTCCTTCTGTGATTCCTTGTACTTCCTGAATGCTTTCTTTTTCTCTTGAACCTTCACTGCCACTTCCTTTGAGAACCATAGTGGTTTCTTTACATCGTTTCGTTTAATTTGCTTCACAAAGGCTTGTTACCTCTGTGATGGCAGTTTTATTATTCCCATTGTTCTTCCACCCTCCTTCCTGCCCATTTGCTAGTGCATTCATAGGCACTCACCCATTTTGGCAAAGTCAGCCCTCCTAAAGTCCAGTACTTTTGCCTTTGTGTGGCTTGACTCTGTTGCTGTGTTGATTGTGAACCAATAAACACAGCAATAGAGTCAAGCCATACAAAGGCAAAATTACTGGACTTTATTGCTGTTCCACACCTACTGTTACCTGGAGTGATGTTTTGTCATGTATAAGTGCTGCTGTACTGTTTCTGCCTTATACCCCCACCCCCAGAACACCTCCGCAAACTAGCTAGTTTTCTTTGGCCCAGTAGGCCTTTTTCCTGGTAAACGTCTTGCAGTAAATAACTGATTCCATGCTGTGCGCTTCCACCGGGAATTGGCATTGCCTGCTGTGCAGGGGCACTTTTCCCCTCTTCCTACCCTGAGCACCTTGGTATCCAGAGTAAACCCATTCCATGGTGTGCACCTCTCCCAGGGAGTGGCACACAGTCCCATGTTGAACACTCCCTGGTGTACAGCAGCACTTCTCAATCTTTTCATCCCATTTCAAGTAGCACCCTCCTTCTGGACATCCCATGGCACTCTTTCCCTGGTGTCCAGTGCTTCCCTTTTCCCTTCATGTCCTGTGGAAGCAGTCCCTCATGTCCAGAGGCATCCCCTCTTTCTTTGCTCTGTCCCAAGCAGTCTGTAGTGTTCACTGGCACCAACTCCGTGTCTGTCTTGTGCCAAGCACCCTGTGGTGTCCAGTGTCACCACTTGCTTCTCTCCCTTGCTAAGTCCTCCATGGTATCCATTGGCTCCCCTTCCCTAGTCCTTGCTAAGCACCCTGATGTCCAGTAGGAACCCGTCCCTTTGCCCTTCTGTGCACTCCCATTAGGGCACCCCCCACCAGCACCATGCGAACACTCCCTAGTGACACCCTTCTCTGCATCCCGTGCCACTGGTATCCAGAGTCTCCCCATCTGGTTTTGAGCAGTCCCTCTTGTCCAGTGGCATCCCTTCCATTTCCCTACCCTGTCTCAGCCAGTCTCCACTGGTACCCAGTCTCTCTCCTTGTTTTCTGCCAAGAACCTCCTGGTGTCCAGCAGAACTATCTCTTTCTCCCTACCTCTTCCAAAGCCTCCCTGATGTGTAGCGGTACCGTCCTTCTTCCTGTCCCACAGTAAGCACTCATTAGTATCTAATGGCACCCCATCTCTCTCCCCCTTTAGATTGGAAGGTATCCAGAATATGGACATTAATAGATGAGATGGCAGCCGTCCTAAATAGACTGTTACTTCTCGTAGAATGCTGCTTTAAATGTTTCGAGTCTGATTTTCACAAAAGTTGCAGTTTCGTATGTTCTCATAAACATTTGTTCTTGGGCTTCTTGGCATAAGTGCAGATTTAAGATGGCTACCACATACCTCTCAATCTTTTGGCACTGAAATGAGGGACACTGACTCAAAATGAGGGACACATCCTTAAACATGTAGATACAAGCTCAGAACACTGTGCAAGCCATTGAGTTCACTTATCGAAAGTTTATTTTTTATTTAGAATCGTAAAATATTATTTTTTGCTTTGAAGTTGGAATTTACAGTACATTGTCTGTGTGGGTAGAACATTTTTCATGAGGGACAGATGAGGGGGACAGCAATTTTGAGGGGTAAAATCAGGGACATCTCTCGTAATCTGGGACAATTGAGAGGCATGGGCTACCACATACCTCTCAACTGTACCACATTACGAGGAACGTTCCTCATTTTACTTCACAAAATCTCCCTGTTCCACATTGTGAGGATGTGTCCCACATTCAGTGTCAACATTTTAAAGCAAAACTATTTAGTAAATGATGCAAAAAATATATTATTCAATTAATTACAGACTTTCTGAACATAAATGCAAACATTTTAACAGTGTTCTGAGCTTCTTAGGTAAAGATTTGATTAAGTGTTCCACATTGTGCTGATTTGTTCCACATTTTGAGAGGCAGTGTTCCACATTTGGGGGTCAAAAGGTTGAGAGGTATGGGCTACCATCTTGCTGCACTGCCTTAGTTTCAGCGGTCCAGTGACTTCACCTGTTGTTTAAGAGGGGGCAGAGGACAAGCTGAATCTATTTAAGCTTTTAGTAATGAGGAAAAGGAAAAAAATGTGGACATAAGACTGAATGTCTTTCAGTGTTGGAAAAACGGAGCCTTGATTTGGATTTCTTATCTGATTTTAGAAGAGTACAAAAATAAAGCCCACCAGAGATGGGGAGAACATTGCAGAAGACAACAAGCATGTAGACAGGGCACCAGAAGCACATCCAACTTTTGACGATGGGCCTGAAAAAGATTTGAGTGCTGGGAGAGAGGTCAGGCCTGTGAATGCCATATCGGAGCTACGTGATGCACCACCAGAATTGGAAGATAAAAGCTTACTTGCAGCCAAGCACTGTGGAGTGGAGTCACTTGCAGGAGAAGATGTAGTGGAGTCCTCTAGTAGAAACCCCCTGGACTCCGAGAGTTCCTTCAAGGAGAGCAAGGACATGCTGAACTGCAGCAATGCCACGTCTGTGTGGAACAGTACCATAATGGACAGCAGGCCTAGTCTAATCCCAAAAGGTGAGGGGGCTTTGCTTTTGTGACTCAACACTCCTTTCTCCCTTATTTTAGTTTATTGTATTTTTGTTAACCTGATCAGCACTGCCCATTTTGAGGAAAGCCCCAGGTCTCATTGCAACACAAAAAATAGTACAAAAAATGAAAGTACGGCAAGTGAAAATGTTTTATTTCGAACGTTTTACCAAGAAGAACACACTGAGTTGGTAACAGCTCATTTATCAAGGTAACATAATCACAGATGGTGATGTTTTTGTCCCCTGTTCTCCTGTCCTCTGCACCACTACTCGGAGTGCTTGGCTGCACCGAGCTTCCTAAGAGAGGGATACAGGTGATGGTCCTCTGACCAAGTGCTGTTTCATCATTTAGTCACAAGGGGTGCATGAGAGCAGCATGCTGTGGCCCTTTCCTTTCTGGGAGGCGAGTGCATTCAGCGGTTTTTGACACAGCTGCTCTCTGCTAGCTGAGGGAAGGAGAGATGTGAGACTTCTCTTGAACCCCAGTCTGCATGTGGCTCCCCAGGGTAGTACTGCTGAGCCATGGGGTTCACCTTTGTATGTGTACTTTAATGTCACACGGAGGGGGGCTCCTAAAGTAAGTGATGTGGATATGATATAAAATGCATCCATCACCTGCTGCCAGTGCTGCTTGAATCCCCCTTTGTATCTCTGAGTAAGAAAATCTAATGGGGATTAACCTGGAGGGATATGGTTCTGTATGGAGGTGATGGCCAACACCTGTCTGAGAGGGAGCCGCAGTCCTAAGTGGATGTCTTAAATGTTACTTTGATGAACATTTAAACTAGCTGAGGTGGTGGGGGAAGACAAAGGGCAGCATAAATTGCCCCCTTCCCACCACACACACTGAAGCAGTAGGATGGTAGGACCTGAGGGGGAGGAAGCTCCTCCAGTGAGCAGGTTACGAGAAGCAGCAGAGGACAAGGAGGATGGAGGAGAAGTGGTAATAAGAAAGGGGGTGAGGGGGTTACAGGCAGAGTGGCAGCAAGAGGTGGAGGGCCAGGTGTATGAATGCAAGGAGTCTTGGAAATAAAATTCTAGACCTGGATCTTGTGGCCATTACTGAGTAGTGGTGCAGAGGGAGCCAAGACTGGAACATGGCATACCAGACTACACTCAGTTCAGGAAGGGGAGGAATGCCGGTGGGACTGTGCTGTATATCAGGGAGGGTATCAAGGTAGTGGAAATGCAAGGGAATCTGGGAGAAAAGGAGGGGCTGGAGGTACTGTAGGACACCTGGAGACAGGAGCTGGAGCCCCTGTTCGCATTGGGGTGATGGACAGATCCACGGCACTGGAGGAAGCCAACAGTGCAAGGGGAGAAAAGACGGAGGTGCTGCGAGTGGGGGAACTTGAATCTGCCGGATGTTGATTGTAGCCTCTTCAGTGGTACTTCCCGGGTGGGCCGTTGGGAAGAAAGAAAGAGGAGCCATGAGGAGTTTGGTCCCAACAAGTCTACTAACTTGTCAGGGTTAGGACAAATAGACTCACTCACCAGGTATATAGTTTTTATATTTTACTGATATGATGGCTAAAAGATCACTCTTTCCACTATAAACACTGTGCAGTGTACCGCCAGCATTTTGTGAAGTAATCCTCTTCCTCGGGGCAAAAGCATGTGAACTACAAAACATAGATACACAACAATTCAAAATTATAATAATCAATCGATGAAATCTTTATTTAACCAGATGAAACACCATTGAGAGAACTCCTTTACAAGGTGGGCCTGGGACAATATCAATCTAACAAAGGTAAAAGCTAAGGTTCTCAGTGATGCAAACAATTAACAAAATTAACAGGCAATAGATATATAACACAGTCGATACAAACGGTATAACACAGTCAATACAAACAGTATAACCTAGAAGATACAAACGGTATAACACAGAAGATACAAATGGCTGGATGATACATTGATCAGCATTTGCACTCTGGGATAAAGACATATATAGGGATGGGTACTCAGACAGAAGGTGCTTGACAGTTTCGCAATCACGCATTCAAGATTTACAGGTTTGGATACTTATCGGTTTCTACATAGAGCAATAGTTATAACAACTATAGTAACCATGGAAGAGTACTTTGTTGCTACTATGCCAGTGACATGCCAGTTGAGGGTACAGACTAGATTTGGCTTGGAGCAGGCATTTCCATAGCATCAAGTAGCAATCTACTAGACTTCTTTTTCAAGACAGTGGGCATCCATGCCAGATCTGGCTTGCAGGGAGAAGGGAAAAGGTTAAGGCTCAGCAGGCTGACAGGCAGCCATCTAAGGTGTCAGTGGCTCAGCAGGTAGCACACCCGTCTCTGAGGCTGGGAGATCAGAAGGCTGTGGGTTCTATCCCCACACCAGGCACTTGGGTTAATATCCCAATACTGACACTGTAGTGCAGCATGAGGGGGTGCTGTACTCCTGAGGTGCCGTCTTTCGGATGAGACATTAAACTGAGGTCCCATCTGCCTGTTCTGGTGGTAGTTCAGGTGGATGTTAAAGATCCCATGGCACTTCTCAAAAAGAGTAGGGGAATTTCCCTGGCCAAATGCTACGGGCTCGTTGCCTTCGCTCCTGTCCCAAACTCTAGCCTTGCGAAATGGGACACTGCTTACAACAATATATGCCACTTTGCGCTCTGCCCTGCTTCGCACACTGTGAGCTCTACTCCGCGGCTGGGTGGCTCCCCTGAAAAGCACCACGCCGTCCTTGGCAACCGTGAGATAACGTAGTCAGAACACACTCCGGCACTCGCCCTTACCCTGAAACATGCCACCCCTGCTTACCCATTAAGATCTAGTGCTGCACAGGCCCGACTGGTTCCCAAGACCCGCACCCTTACAGGTGACTGGGCCTTCTCTGTCCATGCGCCTAAAATGTGGAACTCCCTTCCCGCCTGATTTCGTGCCTCTCCAACCCCTGCTTCAAAACATCCCTATGGAGCTTCCTCAGAAGTGCTGCGGCCTGTCTGTGTTCCACATAGACCCTACATACTCTCTCCCTCCCCTGATTCTCTGAGGGAACGGCCTGGTGAGCAGCTTCTACGGCTGCTGTTGTACCTCTGCTGAAAACCTGCTTATGGCACTTACCGTCCCCCTCTTGGAAAGGCGATCCTGTCTTATCAGTACCCGCCTCCTTTCTGTATAGTTTTTTAGCTTTCCCTCATGTTAGGCGATTATTTAAGGTAATTTCTAACTTGTATGTTCTATAATTTCTTGATGTTTTTTCATGCTGTTCTCTAATGCTCATTTCTAGCTGTGATTAGTTAATAGTTATTATTCTACCTCCCTATGCTGTTGTGTAACTTGTTGCTAGACTGCTTACCTCACCATGTTTGAGCCTGAGTTGTACCACCCACTTGTTGGAGCCTGCGGCTCCTGTATGTTACCTTGACTCTGTATCATGATGTTTTTTGTATGCTCTGTAACTCTCCCGGGTCGCACCTGAAAATAGGCACTTTGTTGTCTAGTGTGCTTACCTGGTTAACAAAAGCAAATAAATAAATAAATTTCCCCCATTCACAAAAATACCACCAACAGGCATAATCTGACAGCACATATATATATATATATATATATATATATATATATATATATATATATATATATATATATATATATATATACATACATACACACACACACACACACACACACACACACACACACACACACACACACACACACACACACACACGCTCACTCTGTTAATGCCTCCTTACTCACCGCTCCGGACCCTATCCTCTGGGATCTCTAGGCTGTGCATGCTTCGTAGTTTCTCCCCAGGTATCTCCATTCCAGGCCCTTGTCAGCACTGTCCCCATCTGGCCTCTGTTTGCCCCCAGTCGGAAAGAGAGGGACCCCCATAGACCTCTCCAGTCCATTAGTGTGCATCGGGTATGCTGCCTAGGCCTTTCCTGAAGCCTGGTTATGGATTTTCTCGGGCAGCTGGGTCCTGTCTCAGGTATCTTTGCAAGGTTTATCCGTTTTTATGGTGCCCGATGCTGATGCACTTGGAGAACCAGGGTGCGGCACATAGCAGTGTGCTGTTGTCCCGGATCCCGGTTGACATCCTCCCTCCCTTCTTCATGCTGTCCCACTCACTGCACCTCCACCCGTGCTCACCCAGGTGGCAGTAGAGCAGCAGGACATGCACCCCACCCTCCCCGGAGAAGGAGAGCAGTCTGTGGGCGCTCAATCCCTCTGCCCCAGCCGACCCTCTAGCTGCCAGAGTTCGTTCCCGCTGGCGTCGCATGCACCGGCGGGCTGGCTGAAGGGACAGATATGATTTGGTAGGTATTTTATAGTGCATGGACATTGGCTCTCAAACCTCTAGTTGTGGCCAAAACATAGACTTAATGCTGTAATAAATGACAAAAGCTAATTTTAGTAAACTTCTTCTCTTGTAATAACAAATATATTTTTTTTTCTGTTGTAAGTCAAAATAATTTCCTCTAAATAACTAACATTTTCCTGGTTATGCAATATAATATACTGCAATTGTCTCATATTGACTTCTAAATCTTTATCAAATCTACATTTTATAAAGAGGCAAACTGAAAACTTGTCAGTTCTAAACTTCATTAAAGAAAAATGACACCTTCATATCTTGTAATTTTATTTCCATGTCAACAGACAACTCTTTTTCTGTACCTGTTGGAGATATTCATGTTTGCTTTAGTTTGTTTTCACTGTTCATACTAGCCCCATGTAACTGTCCTGGGGGTTTCCATTTTATGGTTGTTGAAATCTCATTGTCGACGAGAGCTGCATTAGTATATGAGAACATGATGTCACAGCACCCGTGTCGCACAGTGTATCTCTATGCTGAAAGTACGAATGTCCTGAAAAAACTCTGGGGAGACTTATTAAACTGAATGCACTTTAAAAGGGAAAAACCCTGCATTGCAACTCAGACAGATTGCAAAGCTAACTCCACATCTTGCTGCTGCTTGTTTTGTTGAACTCTGATTAAGCAGCGAGGCATACTGTGCAGTCTAAAGTCTGCTTACACCATGTTCTCTTATGCTAATGTGGCTCTCGGGGACAATGAGATTTTAACAAGCAGAAAATGGAGACCCCCCCCCCCGGGATAGTTACAGGGACGAGTATGAACAGTGAAAATTAAAGCAATCCTAGAAACATAGGCGGCAATATTATATCAGCATATTAATGGACTACCCTTTTTCCCTAGGTGCATTACCTTTCACTTTTTGGAGTTTAATTTTATCATATATATCCCTAACAGCTGCATGAAAAGTAAACGAGTTTAATTTTAGGCGCCCAACTCCGGAGGCTCTGGGCGCTGTACATAAAATTCCAGGGTCATAATGAAATCACAGTAAAATCGCAGAAAAATAATAAAATTCATAACTTCCAAGCAGCATTAAATTATCAGGGCATGCTAGCTTAAAAAGGTGAGTTTTCAGGCCCCTCCTAAATACCTCCACTGTAGGGTCCTCCCTCAGAAGTCTTGGGAGCGAATTCCAGAGGACTGGCTGGCCACCTCAAATGAACAATCACCTGAGGTTTTCAGCCCGGTCCTCGGAACTGCAAGGAGGCCCTGGGTGAAGGAACGGAGGGAGCAGGTTGGGATGGCTGGAGTAAGGAGGTCTGACAAGTAGCCAGGGCCCAGTCCATATAGGGCCTTATAGGTGAGCAAATCCACCTTGAAGAGAACCCACCAGCTGACCACCGGCCAGTGCAGCACCCACATGACAGAATCTGGGTACTCCTCTCAGCAGCCTGGCCACTGCATTCTGTACTAGCTGCAGTCGGCAGAGGTTCCGCCCATGTTACAAAAGCAAGCACCAATAACGGCAGGTCTTCAGGCAGAATTAGGGGCTTGATCCGAGCGATGTTCCTAAGATGGTAAAAACTATTTTTGATGATGGCTGACACCTGAGCCTCAAATGTCAGCCTGTCATCGAAGATCACGCCCGGATTTCACACCCTAGAGGACACTGTCAGCAGTGTTGACCCCAGGACTAAGCCTGTTGTCATCCCGGAAGTGCCCTCAATCTGCCTGTGGCCAGGCTCAGTCACTAGTACCTCCATTTTGCCAGGGTTGAGCTTCAGCCAGTTAGAGTTCATCCAGTCCTGGATCTCGGTGAGGCATTTATTCAGCACTTTGACAGCACCACTTGTCCCTGGTACAAAATACATGTATAGTTGAGTATCACCTGCATAGCAGTGAAAACTCAAACTGTACTGTCTGATGATCCTCCCCAAGGGCAGCATATATACACCGAGAACAACATCAGTGACCGGATCAAGCCTTGAGGGACTCCACAGGCGAGAGGTGGGGGTAGAGGAAAATTTCCCCATCACCCTTTGCCTCCTACTCAAGAGAAAGGACTCCAACTAGTTGATGACTGCACCGGCGAGTCTACACCACTCTTTAAGGCGATCCAGCAAGACAATGTGGTCCACAGTATCAAATGTAAATGATGGGTCGATGAGATGAGAATTGATCGTTCTCCTCGATCTCTGGCCATGAGGAGGTCACTATGGACCCGGACCAGTGCCACCTCTGTGCTGTGTCTCGCCCTAAACCCGGACTGGAATTACTCTTAGATGTCACAGGTCTCCAGGTGTTCCTCGAGCTGTAGAAGCGCTGTTTTCTCTACACCCTTCCCTAGAAATGGGAGGTTGGAGATTGGTCTATAATTCGCTAGGACGCCATGGTTGAGAGATGTTTTTTTCAGAAGGGGCTTCACCAGTGCTTTCTTCAAGGCATCTGGGAAGACTCCCTCCAAAAGGAAATGCCTGACTATCTTAGCAAACACTGAACCGATAACCTTAACACATCCCACTGGGAGACGTGTTGGGCCCAGATCCAGCTCACAACAAGTGAGCCGCAACTTTGAGATCATTTCAGAGACCTCGGCCATCTTCACCGGCCGAAACTCGAGGCAATGGGAGTACTCGTGCTCCAGCCAGATCCCATGCTGCGGGTCTGGTCCAGTCCCACTGGCAAGATCCCAGCCCGAATAGAGGACATCCTGTCAGACAAAAATGGAGCAAACTCTTCGCACTGTATTGCTGAAAAAGCTTTTTTCAGCTGTAGACAGTCAGGATAGAGAAGCCAGTCCATGGTTCAGAAGAACTGAGCTGGTCTGTTTCTCCCTGCCACAATCTCCCTGGACAGGAACTCTGCCTTCTTATGGTTGATTGCCGTTTGATAGTCACCATAGTGATTTCTCAAAGCCAGTCTGTTCTCATCTAGCCGGGTCCTCCACCAGCAGCACTCCAATCTCCGACCCATGGTCTTCGTTTCCTGGAGAGCCCCATCAAACCACGGGGGGTCTCGTGCGAGAAGACCTAGGTTGTATATGGATCGGTGCAGTGGCATTGAGTGCCTCGGAGACAGCCCAATTATAAGCTGCCAGCGATTCGCCCAAGCCAGTTGCATGAGTAGCACTGACACTGGAAAAAATCAGCCACCACCATTAGTCCCTCAGGGGACAAACTCTTTAAAGGGCAGTAGCTGATCATCTCAACGGAAGAGGGGCCATCAGGGGATCCCGAATGAGAACTTCACCGTGCAGTGATCGGACCAAACAACCCGATCAATCTCGGTCACTGACCTAGAGACCCAGTGAGAATACCAGGTACAAACTGTGGTCGTGATGGTGGGTCGCAGAAGCAACCACCTGTGCCAGGCTCAGCGATGTCATCAGCTGGAAGAAGTCCGATCCAGGCATTGAAGTCACCCAGAATAAGTCATCTGGGAGACTACAACACCCTGTTGACGATGAAGTCCAGTTACTTCCCGCCAAAAAAAAAAAAAATTGTCTGTTATGGAAACAAATAACATTTACAAGATGTGAGGGGTGTGATTTTTCCTTTAAGTTAATACTTTGTACTGTCCTTTAAGGAAGTTCTATTTTCCTGGTAAAAACAGTGTCTTTTTTAACTATTGCTTGTAATAACTAAAAATAACTTAAAATCCTTGTGAAATTTGGGTGATTGTGAAGAGAGTCGGACCAGCCGAGGAGCTACGCTTACTGAGTAACTGATACAGATCATACGTCACTTTGCATATATATTACATTTTTACTTTTGTGGAGACGCCATACGGTAAGAAAGATGACATTAATTTGTTATGTGGAGGATGTAAGGATGGACAGAGCTCAAAGGGGGAAGGGGGTGCAGGGAGCCCAGCCCCCCCGATTAAAGCTTACGTTCATTGATTAAGTCTGCTATTGTGTGTGTTTGCTTTTTATTATTCTTTTTCATGATTATTTATTATGGTATTTGTGTTTTGTGATGTTAAACAGAGTTCACTTATTTCCGATGGCTGGGACACTTGGCACACGTGTTTCGCTACGTAGGTGTGATGCTGCACCTACGTTTTCAGCGGAAGGCGGCGTGCGATTCCCGTAGCCTTTTACGCTACGCAATCTGGTTGGTCCGACTCTCTTCACAATCGCCGAAATTAATTTGGGCACCATAGGAATGCACACTGCAAGTTTAAAAAGTCTTTTTTTTATTTAACTTTTTTTTTTTTTTTTGGTAACCTTTTTTACTTTCATTTACTAATTCTTAATCCTTTCCTGCATATTCTCATATGAACAACAGTGTTCAGTCCATGCCACTCTGCAAAGGAAAATAGTGGGGAAGACCGTTTCATTCCATTTTTAAGTGCTGTGTAGAAGTCCTTTCTGTTTAATTAAAATGCAAGCAGCTTACCAGACAGCAATCGAGCAGCATCCTGTGCTCTACGTGCAGGTCCGCAGGCAAGTGGGAGCGCTCCATCACTAGCTATTTTATAGTGCATGTTTAGCCGCACTGGGGCATGTCCAGTTGACCAAGTGATGGAAAAGGGTAGTCTGTTAATGTGGAAACATAATCTTGTCACCGGAATGTTGGGTGGGGTGGGGGGCATAATGTTGCACACAGCTTGTGTGACTTTTTGTTTTTTTGCTGTCTGGCAGTGTTGTGATCTCCGGGTCACCCTTCTTGTCACCAGGGTGCGACCCAGAGTTTGTTATATAAATAAATGGGGGGGGGGGTGCAATTTCTGTCGCTCCGACTGCCGAACAGCAGATTGTCAGAGTGCTGTGCCGCATGTCAGCTAAATGCAGGGGCCAACATTTGTGCTGACAACTTGGTCGTCACTGCGGCATGGGTGAAACATGGGAAAAGACCCTTCAATATAATCGTCAGACTCCACATTGAGATCTTTTCAAAAAGGAAAAAAGTTTGATTCTCCTAACTGACCTGCAGTAATCATCATCTCTCTGATGTGCTTGCTTGAAGAAATGCCTCTTATCTTACCTGTGATATTCCTAAGGTATGCTCGCAGTTGCTAAGCAACCATGAGAAACAAACTAGTGGATGTCATTTCCCCTCTGCTATGTCAGAACTTCAACTGTTCAACTTAATTGCATAGTAGACAAACAGAAAACAACTTTTATGTGGGAGTTTCCCAAAATGTCCTAGGTGTTACTAACGGTTATTATAAATAACCTTTTATGTACAGCAAAGCCTTCAACATAATTAATTTAAAGCATCTTGCTCTGTGTAGCACTGCTCCTGTCAGTGAAGGAAGCTTATTGAGCATTTTCCTAGCAACACTGGCTAAGCATAGAGTAGGAGATGTCAGCCCTGCACCAGGCAGCATATCAGGCAGTCAGCATGTTATTCATAAACAAGGAAAACATTGTAGAGTGACTAATTTGAATATCTAAGCCACGTGGGAAAAATTATAAAAATCAAATGCTTTTGGCTATAAAAAGTGCTACAAAAATGTCAAATCACACTAAGTCCTCACAGACCAGGTATGGGAAGGGTCTATGATAGACCCATGGCGAATGACAAAACCCCCTACCTGGTCTGCTCCAAAAAATTGTACCCACATTGTGTGAGCCACATATTGTGGGGGGACCATACATGAAAGCGTGTGTGTGTGTGTGTGTGTGTGTGTATAAAATATATAGTATCCATATGTAATGTATGTACGTATGTATGTTAACCAAGTAAGTGCACTGATTCTGGGGACCGTTTTCAGGCACAGCTTGGGCCGTGAAGATGGCACGCAGTAGAGCACAGGTACGACAACAAGAATTACATAGATACAGTGTAGTACAGCATAGAGTGCACAAACAGATAGTTGGGTAACAGCAGTACACAGAAGCTTCACATGAGCCAATAGGAACTCCATACAGTGTAGTCAAAGGAAAGTGCAGACTAGAACATGGGGCAGTTGCAGACACGTTGGCAACTACAGGTAAACTAAATGATACAATGCAGTAGAGTACTGAAACAGGGCAATGAAAGAGTACTGAAACAGGACAATGGAAAATAGAGCAGGTAGGCTAAACAGTACTGAACAAGGGTGAGCAGTGTAGGGTGCATCTTAGAGGGACTGGGAAAGTTCTGATATTAGCAGAGTTGCGGTTTAAGTGTAGGCAGATGAGCAGAGCAGGAGATATGTGGCTGGACTATCACCCGGGGGGCCGGTACAGGTAGCAGCTGTCATTAGGGCTGCTTTGAAGCAGTTTTTGAATATAGGGTGAGAGTTAAGAGATTGTAAAAGGGCGGGTAGGCAGTTCCACAGTTTAGGGGCAGATTAGGAGAAGACTTTATCATCCAGGCACGTGGTGACTTTTGGGCGGGGGGGGGATCTAACAGGAGGACTTCCGGAGGTCGTGTGGGTAAGTCTTTGGTCTCGGCAGTGAGAAAAGGGAGATAATGCTCCATCTCTGATTGCCTTATCGGTACTGCAGCCTAGGAGGTAGTCGCGGTGGGCCTGAGGGGGAGCCAACCAAGTACCTGATAAAGGAACAGTGGTGAGTGGAGTAGGGAGCCTGTAAGGCAAATCTACAGATATTATTATAAGTTGTATTCAGTCTAGGTAGGCCATTGGCAGAGGTTTGCAAGTAAATAGGGGAGCAGTAGTCTAAAAGGGGAAGCCAGCTTGGCTTTGGGGGTGAGGTAATTTTTCAGCCGATATCCTTTGGCAAGTTTTTGGTTGATACGTTGGACTGTGTGTCCTGTATGATTCAAAAAGGTCAGAGAAGGGTCAAGAGTGATGCCAAGGTACTTAAGAGGTTACCGTGTTCAGTATATTTTATATAGTATGCCTCGTACCAAAATTATTAAGCTTATATTAATGAAGAACACTGGAGGGGATCAAGAACACGTATTCATTCATCATATACTCATGTAAAATAAAGCCAGATTGTCTAACTGCATTTAACAGATGAAAGCCACCAGCTGGAGAAGTTCTCCCACTGGGCTCAAATGCCATTCTTATTCAGACGGAAGTGTTGCTTCATGCCCTCGGAAAAGTCACTCTGTGGACCAAAAACCAGAGAGAATACATTAGACACAAGAAACTACAATTGAAGTCAGTGAGATCATGACGGGATGCAGGTAACCACTATCACAATGTCATCCCACGGGATGGAGCACCTCAGTCTAGAAAAAGGCAGTGACTAGCAGGCACTTGTACAGCCTGGGACGAATAGTTCTCGCAGTCAAAAAGCCAGAGGAATTCACAACAGAGATGTCTAGTCTAACTCCTCCTCATACTGTAACAAGGGTCAGTAACTTTAAACTGATCAATCCAGTAGGCTTTACGTAATAAGTTTCTTCTCTCTGTCGGGTACAGTTTGTGGTAATAGTGTAGGTAGGGAGGATTGGGCAGACTGGATGAGCCAAGTGGTCCTTATCTGCCATCAAATTCTATTTCTGTATCTCTTTCAAGAACCATAGCAGTCTCTTTTTCCACTTGCTTTTGCTCACTTGTCTGATGCAGAGGTTTATCGCCTTTACTATGCACCCTTTCAGCTTCGCCCACTGTTCCTCCACCCGACCCAGGCCATCTCCCCCGACCAGGTCATCCTTGAGGCCACCCATCTTCATAAAATCTGACCTCCCAAAGTCCAGGACCCTCGCCCTTATTTGGTTGGATTCTGCAGCTGTCTTTTTTTTTTTTTTTTTTTTTAACTGAACCCCACTGTGCGGTTACCACTAGCCCCAGGTGGCCTCCTACTTTGACGTCTGCAATACTGTCCCTGTTGGTGAGTACCAGGTCCAGTATTGTCCCATCATGAGTGGGATCCCGGATTAGTTTCGCGAAGAACGCCCCCTGCTGAGAATCCAGGATATCCCTGTTTCTAGCTGAAGCTGCTGCTGGGAGGCTCCAATCTACATCTGTCAGGTTGAAGTCCCCCACCAGCAGCACCTCCCCCTATTTCTGCCATCCTGTCAGTGGCTTCCACCATTACCTCATCTAATTGCTCCCTCTATGCTGGATGTCTGTAAATCACTCCAGTGCAAATAGTGGCTCCATTTCCCCATCTCCAGGGTGACCCACAGTACATTTGCCTCCTCCCGTATTCCCTGTCTGTCGCTTTTATACTTTCCCCTCACATAAAGTACCACTGGCGCATGGTGTACAGAGAGTCAGTGTGAGAGTACCACTGGCACACGGTGTACAGAGAATCAATGTGAGAGTACCAGTGGCACATGGTGTACAGAGAGTCCATGTAAGAGTGGGAGGAGACACACACCCCCTTTCCTTCCTACCCAGTCCTCCCTGAACAGTGTAGTAGTAGTAGTAATCTTTTATTGTTGGACTAAAAAGTCATACACAATTACAAAAAGTTAAAACAACCAAATAGACAATAAATACATAAAGTGTGAGCACGGGTAAATTACCCATTACTGCTTACATAAGGATAATCATCACATTGAATATCATATTACAGTAGTATCAATACTTTTCATTTTTTGTCATTTTATTTTACTAATCTGATAAAACAAATGTGCTAATCTAACTATAGTGTAGTCATCTACTGCATTAAATAACACAATAGTAAGATACGTCTTGGCCATAGTTTTCCACATATTAATTATAGGACCAAGCCATTGAGCTCTAGCTTTTGTATACCAGTCACATTCCCATATCACATGGAATAAATCTTCCTTTTCCCCTAAAGTGCAGAAACATTTCTGTGCAATTAATGGAAGGCTCTTAAGCCTTGCTTCATTCACATTCTTAGTGAAGCATTCAAACTTATATTTTGTATAGGCTTTCCTTAGTTCCAGCTCAGTTAAAAGATATAAATACTACTTAAAACTATGACCCCTTGGACTAGGACAAACCAGGGTGAATATCTTGAACAGTCAATATACTAACATACTAAATGCCAGCAGAGTAGACCTAACAGTCTTTCGTGTCTGCTCGTTTGGTCAGCCCCAACCTGGGAGCTGACCTTGCTATCTCCACCCCACCCCCCCTCTGGCTTCTCCATTCCCAGTCAGATATTCCCCTGTATTGGACTTGCCAGCACAACCCTACCCCAGTACCTGTCCCAACCCTCTTGAACCCCTCCACAGTCTCTGCCTCCACAGGTCCCCTGGACAGTGCATTCCATGGTTCCACCACACTCTCAGTGAAGTAGCACTCCCCTGCCCCAGCTTCCACCTGTGTCCTCTAGTTGCCCTCTTTCCTTTGGAGCACCCTGACTGAGCCTCCCCCATTTAGCCCCTTCATGTACTTGAAGACCTCTATCATGCCCCTCCTCTCCTCCAACTTGTACATATTGAGCTCCTCGAGCCTCTTCCCATAGGTCCGTTCCCCCAAGCCCCAAATCATTTTGATTGCCCTCCTCTGGACCCTTTCCAGGAGTGCAATGTCCCTTTTTAAATGAGGCCTCCAAAACTGCACACAGTACTCGAGGTGTGGCCTAACCAAGCAGTTGTACAGAGGAATTATCACTTCCCTCCTTCTGGAGGTAATCCCCCTAGCGATGCATCCCAGCATCCTGTTGGCTTTGGCTGCTGCCCTCCTGCAAGTCTCAGAGTTGTTTATTTTGACATCTACCACCCCCCCAGGTCCCTCTCAGCCATCGAGACTTGAAGTGTTACCCTCCGCCCCCGGGGTATACACTTGGCCCAGGTTTCTGACACCCAGGTGCAGAACCCGGCATTTCCCTGCATTGAATCTCGGACTCCACCTCCTTGACCACCTCTCCAGAGCATTTAGGTCCTCCTGCAGGGTAACCCTCCCCTTCTCCCCATCCGCCACCGCTCCTAGCTTCGAGTCATCCTCAAAGAGACTCATTTCACTCTTGATACCCTTCCTTATGTCGGAGACGTAGGCGTTAAACAGGAGGGACCCCACTGATGACCCTCCTTGGAGATGAAACTAACCTCCCAACCACGATCCTCTGGGTACGCTCGGAGAGCCAACTCCATCTGATCATCTGTTTCCCCACCCCCATTTCCCCCAGCTTATCCAACAGGGCCCCCGTGAGGAACGGAGTCAAACACCTTGCGGAAATCAAGAAAGAGGATGTCCACCGGCCAGCCCTGGACCAGGGCACTCCTCACCCAATCGTAGAACTCCACAAGGTCTGTCTGACATGATTTTCCCAGGACAAAGCCATGCTGTCTATGGTCCAGGTACCATAATTCTCCAGTACCTCCCAGCCTCTCTTTGATAATACCCTCCATTGATGTCAGGCTGATGGGCCTGTAGTTCCCCGCCTCCTCTCTTGATCCTCTCTTGTGGATAGGCACGATATGTGCCACCCTCCAGTCCTGGGGCACCTACCCCAAAGAACGTTACAGGGATCAAACTCCTGTACTCGGCCCATGCTATACAATGATACACCCTAACCAGTGCATATAGTTAAAATCATTTTTGATCCAGCTGTTCTGAATTTTATTTTTAATGTATTTAGCATATTTCCAGCTAATCACAATATTCCTGTCACTATCTTTTCAACTGCAGAAAATTGTACTTCTTTAGTAAATTAAAAGTTTTGTCATACCAGCTATTTACATTCACTTTATTCTTGTGCCACTCTTATTTTTTCACTAAGGCACTTTTGAGGTAACTTCTCTTTAGGCATTCTGGTAATTTTGATCCAGCAATTTATTTTTTTAATATCCACCAATGCTCTAACATCAACTAATCCTAGTTCATTACTAGTATAAGTGGACGGGCAGGAGCTCCCTACTCCTGATGAAGCTCTTAAAACTTTATATGTTGGCACTGTTAACTTCTCCAAATTCGTATGCTCCCAGAGCTCTGTACCATATAAAATCTGAGTGAAAAGTTTAGTCCTTATTGCTGTAAGACGGGATCTGATAGAATTGCCTCCATATGAGTAATTGAATTTGTTCAACCCGTAGGTGGATTTTACGGTCTGGAGTGACAAGCGATTTAGGTGTGCCCACCAGATTAAATTTGAGGAATAGGTCAAACCTAAATAAGTGTAGGTATTTGTATTTGTAAGTTTTTCTTTACCCAACCACCAAGAACCATTGTGCTTTTTCTGTCCTAGGACCATTATTTAGGACTTTTGCGTGTTAACTTTCAAGTTCAGGACTTCTGATACTACTTTATTTAATAAATGTAATTGTTTTTGAAGTCCCGATTTCAGGTAAAGACATCAAAATGATGTCATCCGCATAAGCTAACGTAGAGCAGTGAACTATGCCAATTTTAGGGGCATCAGATATTGGATTGGTCAATTTCCTTAGGAGACCATCCGTGTATAAAGCAAATAAAGTGGGGGCAGTACACACCCTCGATGCACTCCTTTATTAATCAAAATGTTTTTTGACACACCACCCTAAGTGCCCAATCTTTTATTATAGTCCAATTGTGTCTATATAAATTTGAGATTATAGCAATTCGATCTGGATCAATCTCTCCCTCTCTCTCATCAAACTCCATAATGTTTGTCTATCTGTTGTATCGAATGCTGATGAGAAATTAATTAATGCACAAAATATTTTTTGTTTTCTTAGGACTGCATATTTCTCAATTATATGTAACAAAATAAAACAGCTGTCAGTTGTGTAATAATTCTTTCTAAACCCTGCTTGAGCTTCTGTGAGACCACCTTTATGTTCAATTTGAAAACTGAATTTTTCCAGAATAATCTTGGAGAAGATTTTCAAGTTTATATCAAGCAGGCTAATCGGCCTGTATATCATGGGGTCATCTAGTTTCCCCTTTTTGTGACTAGGAACCACTAGCGCCCCCGCCATGATTCGGGGAAATATTGTTCCTGTATACTCTTGTTAAATATTTTTTGCAAAAGTTCACGCCAACCCATGGTGTTAGCCAGGTAGACTTCCGCTGGGATTCGATCCCTGAACAGAGTATAGCCTGGTATGGTCATGTGCCAGTCATGGTTTTTAGTGCACCATGACTCTGTAATGGCTGCAATATCCAGGCTGGCCTCTAGGTCTGGAATCTTATTCCTAGACTTCTAGCATTTGCACACACAGCCTTCCAGATTTTGCTTCCACTCTGCTTGCTGCCCCCTTTTTCTCTCCCCCCCTTTCAATGCTCCCATTCCTTTCCCCCCTTTATCGCTACCATCCTGCTTAGTGTGGAGCAACACTTACATTGTCTGGAAGCCTGTGTCAGCAAATGTCTTGTAAGGTGCATTTTCAAAGTAATTCCAGTCCTGTATTAAAATAGAAGGATCATAATTTCACCCCAGAAAGGTAGCCAGACGATCCCTTTACTTCCCGATTCTGGAGATCAACCCCCGTGCTCTGGCACGTTGTGACTTATGACCAGGTAGAGCATGGGGGGGGCCCATTAAAGTCAATGGTGGTCATTTTTAGTCTGTTTGTTTTTTAACATGAACATGGCCAGTTTGAGATTAATGAAGGACACCATTAAGACAGCCTTTGTTAGTCGAGCAGTGCCCTTCATTAATCTCAAACTGGCCATGTTTATCTTAAAAAAACAGACTAAAAGTGACCACCATTGACTTTAATGGGGCATTTCTCTGCACTTTCCTTGGTCACACGTCATTACGTGCTGGAGCACAGAGATGGATCTCCACAACCGGGAAGTAAAGGGATCGGCTGGCTACCTCTCTGGGATTAAATTACGATCCCTTCTATTTTAATACAGGACTGGAATTACATTTGAAAATGCAGCTTACAAGACATTCGCTGACATAGGCTTCTAGACAGTGTGAGTACAAAATCTCACAACATTACTTTAATTTGCATCCTGGGGGATTCCTTTTCCCTTGGGTTCTATTTACTCTCTACTTCAGCTTATGTGGGGGGTAGTTTCTGTCTCCCTGATTCCTTCCGCCACCCCACCCCGGCTAATTTAAATGTTTACTAGAGTAACATTTAAAGCGTCCACCAAGGACTGTGGTTCCCCTCCCGGATGATGTAGGCCATCACCCCTGTACAAGTCCTTATTCTCCCAGGTGGGTCTCCAGTTCCCAGTGTATGATGAGTCTGAGTCTTTTGATCTTATGTTTAATGCTATCTTGATTTGAATTGTGTATTATCTGTACTGTTCTACTAACCCCACTGTCGTGTAACACTTAGTTGAGTGTCCTACTATCTATGTCAAGCTGTTATGACTTTCTATTCTTATATCCTGTTATGAATGTTGTTTGCTTGTACCTTGTAATCTCCTGAGTCACACCTGAAAATAGGCACTTGGCTGTCTAGTGTGCTTACCTTGTTAACAAAAGCTAAATAAATAGCTGAACCCTTCCTGTCTGTACCATTCCTTCAGCCATGAGTTGAAGCTCCTGGTGCGCAGAAACTGCTCCTTTCCTCTTTTGTAGACCGGCAGCACTCCAGAGAAAACCACTGAGCGAGCTACCTGTCCGAAACCCCTCCCCAGCTCCCCCTGCACTATCCCAGCCCTGTCCCTAGCCAGGTCATTGGTCCTTAGGTGGACAATGACATCCAGCTCTCACTCCTGTTTTGCTACCCTAGCGATCCTCAGGATCCACTTCCCATCCCTCCAGGCTGTGGCGCCAGTTAGGAACCTAACCTGCCTCCCCCCCCCTTTGTTCCTGTTCCCAAATCTATCCCCCACACAGTCGACTGTACTACCAGAAGTTGCTTCCTCCTCCTCCTCTGGGGTCTTCTACCACCCTCCAGGGCCGGCGTTAGGCACCCGCGGCCACGGGAGGCCCCCAAATTTAGCGGGTGGTGGCGGGTCTGGCAGTGGGCCCCGACAGTCAGAGGAACTGGTGGCCGGTCGGTGGGAATGGGGCTGAAGACTGGGGACTGTGATAGCAGATGATAACTGGGCTGAGTCCGGTTAGTTGGGGTGCTGACAAGGGTTCACCCTATTTCCCCAAGTCAATGTATAAATCTCTCTTACCTTGATGGTTTCGAACCATTTCGTCCATGGGGGGCGATTCTCGGCGGCAGACACCACCACTAGTCCACACACGTCACGACTCCCTAGTCACGGCGGGCAGCCCCAAGATTTCTGAGTTTTGAAAGGAGGGGGAGAGGCTATAATTCCCTTTTTTGTTGTTGTGATGAACCGGAGCAGAGAGTCAGGGACGGTAGAACCGGATGAATGGTTTTTCGGCAAAAATTTGGGAAGTGAAGTCAGGAGGTGTGGTTGGAACCAATCACAAGGCCCCACTCCGTCCGTTCCTTTTATCACACCTCCTCCTACTGGGACCTGAACATTTCTGTTCCCCTTTAGGTCCATAGCGGCGTCATAAAAATGGACCCTCCAGCACTCTTGAAATCACAGAAGAGGATCAGTTCCAGAGTGCCGGAGAGAATCTGAGGATTGCAGCCGCTAGTAAGCAATTTTTATTTTAATATACAATCTGTTTTTATATGCAGTTGCTGGAGCCTGAAGCAGCAGGAGGAGTAGTCAAGGATTTTGGGGAGTTTATATGGTGTTCTTCAGGTCAGTGTGTCTGAGACTATGATAAATTGTGCAGCAGCTGGAAGCAGCTCTGGGGCCTGGCAGAGCAGTTAAGGAAGTTACTCAAAGTTACTCTAATGTAAATGATGTTTTGATGTATTTACAATAATGCAGCATTAATAATGTTCTTCTATGTAGAAGGATTACAGGGGAGGGGAGCCCGACCCTGTCTGTGGGGCCCCCGTCATAGAGTATGTAGAAGGATTACAGGGGAGAGGGGCCCAACCCTGTCTGTGGGGCCCCCGTCATAGAGTTTGCTGGAGGCCCCCAAAGTCCTAAAACCGGCCCTGCCACCCTCCTTAGGGTCTCTGCTATGGAGGGCTCCCTCATCCTCCGTGGTCACTACCATGGGTGCCTCCTCCCAGTAGTCCTGCCCTACCAGAGTGGCGTAGGAATTATGTAGTGCTACCGGTTGAGGAATGTGCTTCTGTCCCACCACCCCCACCCTTCCAGAGCCCACCATAGCCCAGCTGTTCCTCCTTCTTGACATCCTCTGAGGTAGTGGTGGTAGACTTGGTGGCCCCCTGGGTGGTGGTGGTGGGACGAGGGGGAGGTCCCCCGAATCCTAGCCAACTTGGCCTGGAGTTTAGCTACCTCCTCCGTCAACCCAGACGGGTGTGTGCAGGTGGGGTAGTACCACAATCTCAGAATTCTCAACTTCTATTCTCCGTGTTACCTGAAAATACATTGTGTCCTTACCCCGATAAGGGGTTTGTAGGTTTCCCTTTTTTTTTTTTTTAGTTTCTCTTTGTATACTCCTGTGCTTTGTTTTAAATCTTTTTATATTCCTGCTCTAGATTGGTGTTGCTTCTATTCCCAGTTTTGGCCTACCTTTGACCTCCCGCCCTTCCCAGAAGTGATAGTTACACAGTAGTGAACAGGCACCTTGCCTTAGTCGACCAGCAGAGTCACCCATTTACCCGCTTCCTCCTGTGGATGCCTACGATGCCAGTACCCTGTTCCACTCCTTCGCTGTTCCACAAACGTGCTGGACACGTTAGAGTGGAGGTGCTTTTATAGTGCTCTTGTAAGAAGGCACTAATCCTCTGTCAGCTCCACCCCCAATTACGCACCGGATTCACAGAGCTTTCTAAATCTACTCAGCCCCAGATTAATCTCCTGAGCTAGTCGTTCTCTTCGCCACACCCGACTGTTAGTTTTACTTAAGCAATAAGATACGATGTGGTGGTTTATTACCTGATGAGAATTACTTACCTGATTCAGAGGGCTTTCTGAATCTACTCAGTCCCAGATTAATCTCCTGAGCTAGTCAGTCCCCCCACACCTGACTGTTAGTTTTACTTAAGCAATAAGATACGATGTGGTGTGGTTTATTACCTGATAAGAATTACTTACCTGATTCAGAGGGCTTTCTGAATCTACTCAGTCCCAGATTAATCTCCTGAGCTAGCTTCCCCTACACTAACTGTTACAATTTTGTGTAAGCAGTAAGATACAATGAGGTATGGTTTATTGCCTGATAAGAGCACGCCACAGATGCGTTATGAGGCACGAAACACTTGTGCAGAGTACCTTTTTAGCACTTGGGAGTGCTGTTATTGGGCAATAAACCATACCTCTGAGTGTCTTATTGTGATGAAGTATATATTCAGGCTTGGAAATTTTTCTTTCTTTTTTTTCTATAAAGCTTTTTTCCCATGGGGGGCTGGCAGGCAGGCTTTGGCTACTTCTTCTATGAGGGGTCCGATTCGAGAAGATTCCTGCAGTAGGTCATAACATATAGGACTGCGCCCCCTGGTGTCACAACTGCACGGCAAACTTTTGCTAACAATGGTGGAGAACAGACCACCCGACATCAGCGTGACCCTATATAGTGGGCGGTCCCCATGCCTGCCTTCCAGTCCTTTCCTGCCGTCGACCTGCGCACTTACAGCTGTACATGTCCCAGGCGTCCATAACATCCTGGCGGACAGCCTCAGCCAAACAATGACACTGGCTCACGAATGGGAACTTCAGCAGGACGTAGCAGAACTTCTGTTCCATCATTGGGGATAGCCAGAGATAGATCTCTTCACCTCCCCATCCAGCGCAAAACTACCCAGTTTTTGCTTGCTCGTTCCAGAGCCTGGTGCTATCTGGGAAGACGCATTGTCTCTCTGCTGGACAGGGACGTACTTGTACGCCTTTCCTCCCTTTCCCATTCTACAGCGTGTCCTCCTGAAACTTCAGGCAGAGGGGACTCTGATGCTCCTTATAGCCCCCCCTCTGGCTGAAGCAGATCTGGTTCCCACTCCTGCAGCAGCTGGCTGTGGAACCCGCAGTTCCCTCCCTCTTCAACACGATCTGTTGATGCAGGATCAGGGCAGACTAGTGCATCCATGTCTCAGGACCCTACACCTTCATGCGTGGCTTCTTCAGACGTAATTGTGCCATGCTTTGGAGTCTCCCAGAGGGTCACTCGGGTCCTGGTGGAAGCTCGGAAGCCCTCCACCAGGTCCACCTATGCAAAGAAATAGAAAATATTTTCCATCTGAGCAGCACCTAAAGGTTGTGACCCCTTCTCATGCTTGGTACCACAGGTTATGGATTACTTGTTGCATCTGTCTGACTCTGGTCTAAGCTCTTCCTCCCTCAAAGTCCACTTGTCGGCCATTTCGGCCTACCACATCCTGGTGGATGGGAAAACCGTGGCTCAAGTGGAAGTCTCCAAAACCTTTCTGAAAGGAATCCTCCATTTGAAACCTCCTATCTGCAACCCCACCCCACCTTGGGATCTAAATGTTATTTTAGAAAAGTTTACACTCCCACCTTTTGAACCGGCTGTAAGCTGTGATATGTGCTACCTGTCCTGGAAAGCGCTCTTTTTGGTTGCTATAACTTCCACTCGAAGAATTTCTTAACTTCAGGCCCTGATGTGTAAAGAGCCTTTTTTTGTGTTTTTTCACAGAGACCAGGCAGTCCTGCGTACAAATCCTAAGTTTCTTCCCAAGGTGGTCTCTGAGTTCACCTTAAACCAAACAGTTGAACTCCCTGTGTACTACCCCGTTCACACGAATAGGGGTGAGGCTCTTCTTCATTCATTGGATGTACATAGGGCTTTGCATAATGTCCACAGGACCAAGGATACATGCAAGTCAGATCAGCTTTTTGTTTCCATTTTATTTATTTATTTATGACTTTGATAACCGGGTGAGTGCACTGATCCCAGGGACCGTTTTCAGGCACGACCAGGGCCATAACACATGGCGCAGGGTGACAGTGAAGTACAAGATAACAGTAATACACTTGAAACAGATTTGATACAAGTGATAACAGTAAGCACAATATACAGGTTTGTCGCATAGGTCCATTTGAGAACAGTGAATACAAGGTTTCAGTATAGGACATGAGGAGATTTGGTACAAAACAAATCGTAGGCACAGTGTGCAGTATGTGACTACATTGTCCAGTGAGCAAGTAATACACAGTATACTCCGTAAAAATATATGTATATGTGTATATATATACACACACACACACAATATGTACAGGCAAGGAAGTCAAATATTACTGTGAAAATGCAATTTAACAGTTGTAGGCAGGGGAGTTGACTACTGTGGGTAGGTGGGTAACCCCTATGCTGGAGAGTTGACTAGTGTGGGTTGGTGTCAGACCCCAGGGAGCAGATCCTTGGGGTCGGCAGTTTCTAAGCAGTGCCTCTCCAAATGGCTGGCTAACTGCATCCTCTTCTGTTACCAGAAGTACAACAAACCTCTTCTGGGAGAGGTCAGAGGTCACTCTACCAGGGGTGTGGCTGCTTCAGCAGCTTTCCTTAGATACGTTTCTGCAGCAGTGATTTGTGCGGCAGCAACCTGGAGTTCTGTCCATACTTTCACAAAGCATTACAGTCTGGACATTGCCTCTAGGCACAGGGCCGGTTTCTACCTCACTGTTTTACAGGGGCTACTGTCTTAGACCTGTTCTGTCTGTTTTCAGACTTTCCTCCTTCCCTGCTTCTGTTAGTCTCTCTGAGGGTAACTGCTTGGGATTCAGTCCTGTATGTTATGACCTACTGCAGGAACCCTTTCAAAGTAAGATAGTACAGTTATGTAAGAACTTACTGTAACAGTAGATCTTCTAGAGAGGTTCCTGCAGTAGGTCACACTTTCCCTCCCTCCTTCCCAGTCTCTACATTTCTTACAGACCATTCTGAACTGGGCTCTAGGATTTTCATCCCTTCTCCTGTTTCATCCCAGCTAGATCTCCAGCGGGAGAACTGGAAGGTGGGCGTGGGGACTGCCCACTTTATAGGGTCACGCTGACGTCCATCACATGACGTTGGGTGAGCAGTCCCCTGCCAGACATTGCTAGCAAAAGTTTGCTCTGCGGTCCTGACACCAGGGGGCGCAGTCCTATATGTTCAAACACCATGAAGTCTTGCTATATTATAACAATAGCAGTCAGCCACTGCAGCTGAACTGCCCCGGAGAGGAAGGAGTTAACTCCAGAAGATCTGGAGTTCTACAGCTCGAGGGCGCTGTGCCCAAAGCTCTATCTGGCAGTTTCAAATGAAACTGTCAGATTCTTCACTCCGCTTCACTGAACAGTCGCTCTGGAGATCAGCTCCTTCAGCTCGGTTCATTCTCGGTTTAAAAGAGTAGTTTTCGGTTCATTTGAACCGGCCAAGTCATTATTTTACCGCATTTGGTTCTAAAGCTCTATCTGGTAACCGTAAGTACAAAAATTCAAGTCTGTGTGAAAATTAATTATCGGTTCGGTTTTGAACCGATCGCTTGGTTTTCTGTCTTTTAAAACTGTACTGTGGGTTTTAGATGCGGTTCCGGTTCTTATCGGTTCTAAAAAGCAGAATTATTACGGTTTTTCAAATACCGTGACACGGTTAGGAACCGATAAGGGTGTCTTGCCTGGCACTGCCATCAAAAGGCAAGTTTTTGGTTAGGCTGGCATTATGTCTGAGAAACCCAAAAGAAAACCGGGCCCACTGGGTTTCAACACTGTGATGTCTGTGGGGACGCCTTGCCAAGGCTGACCCACACGCCCACTTGTGTCTTGTCTGGGGCTGACCACCTCCTGTCAGACTGCCAGGTGTGTAAAATTTCCTGCAGCCACCCTGGAGAAGAGATTGGGCGGCTCAGGAGACGAGAGCCAAAAAGTCCAGCTGACCCGGATGGCCAGCCCGGTTCAGTACCCACTGGACCAGAGGGAGTGCCCTCTGACCAGGGAGAGACTTCCTCGGCAAAGGAAGACTGGTTCAGAGGAACCAGTCCCAAGTAAAAGACAAAGAAATCAGGAGGTTTGAGTCCAGAATTGTGTCTCCAACTGCTGCAGAGATAGCTAAAGCCATTCAGATTGTCCAGTCACTGTCTCAGGGATCTGTAGAACCACCAACAGTTGGTAAAAGGTTGGTTCGTTCAGTCCCAGTGGTTCAGGATTTTGAAGTTGAGGATTTTATGAACCACAGGAGGGGAGGAGGAATTTGATCAATATATGTGTGGCTGGGAGGGTCTGGGCGTGCCCATCGAACGGGCATTTCTCCAGACAGACCTTTAGAATCTCCCCTATTCTGTCTGAGTCCCTTCTTTCTTTATTTTTTTACAAAAGGTTGCAGAAACCCTCCAGCTTCCTTTAGAGGAGGCTGTGGATGAGACAAGAGGAGCCTGATTATGTGGAAATGATGGATATTCCATAGTCTAGGAGGTTGTCTATTCCTTGCATAAGTCATTTAGGAAGCAAACAACAAAGATTTTAAAAATCCTCATTCTGTCCCTCCTGTAGATAAAAAATGGACAGAAGGTATACTTTGTCAGGCTCGGATACAGACTTCCTTATTGAGCAGTGTAGTCATGTAGGTGTGGTACAAGCTGCAGCCTGTGACAAGGCTAATATTCCTCTGGCCTCACATCCTCCTGATAAGGATTCTAGGAAGATTGATGCCATGGCGAAGAAACAGTATATGGCAGCTTCCTTGGGACTCAGGCAGGCAAATTATATGGCTTATGTGGCTAGATATCAGAAATCTAGGTGGGACACAGTATTGCAGTTAGCCAAGCAGGCCCATGGCCAGCTGGCTAGTGAGTTGGAACAGGTGGCTGCTGATGGCATTGAAGCCTCTAAAGTTCAATTTCATACTGCTGTTGATGTTAATGATGTTTCCTCTAGGGTCATGGCCACTTCTGTAGCTTCCTAGGTTGGCATGGCTCAGATGCACTAATCTGTCCCAAGATACTCAGTCAAAGGCTATGGATTTTCCTGTAGTGGGGAAATTCTCTGTTTGGGGAGCAAACAGAAAATTATATGAAAAAGATGGATGAATACAGAACTACCTACAAAAGTGCCCAGGCTAAGGAGAAGCATGCCATGCCACAAAGGCATGCTCCCAGAGGTAGGGGCAGACCCTTTTCCAGGCCTTTTTACCAATTTCAAGCCTCCTCTGCTGTCTCGCAGAGGGGTTTCTTCAGAGGCAGGGGTAGACGTGGCGCTAGTAGACCGTCTCCCTCCCCTCAGCCTAAGGCTGCTGCTAAGCAGGCACCCTGATGGGGTGCCCAGGGCCGATTCTCCTGTACCAGTGGGGGGCAGGTTGGCCTATTTCAGCCAGAGCTGGCTGTCCCTAACTCGGACAGATGGGTTCTGGAGGTAATAGGCCAGGGTCTGGTTCTCAGCTTCAAATATTTTCCAAAGATGAGAGCCAGGCATTTCCACCTGCAAGTCCTTCAGAAGCCCTTGCTTTGGAAGCAGAGGTTTCTTCTCTCTGGTCTGCAAAGCAGTGGAAGGGTTCCTCCTTGCCATCAGGGCAAGGGGCTTTATTCAAGATACTTTCTTACCCCAAAAGACAGGAGAATGGCGGCCCATTCTGGATTTAAGATACTTGAACAAGCATCTCTGTTGAAACCAAAGTTCAAAATGTTAACCCTGGCAATGATATTGCCTTCCCTAAAGCCAGGGGACTGGCTAGCTTCCCTGGACCTCAAGGATGCCTATTTTCATGTTCTGATCAGGCCTTCCCACCGAAAGTACCTCCAGTTCAACTGCCCTCAGGCCACTACCAGTTCAGGGCAATGCCCTTCGGCCTTACTCCCGCGCCAAGGGTATTCACAAAATGTCTCGCTGTAGTAGTGGCTCATTTAAGAAGGCAAGGGTTGCTGTGCTTCCTACCTGGACGACTGGCTCATTGTGGGTCAGTCTCCAGGTCAGGTGAAATCCCACTCTACAAGTCACCCAGCAGCTTCTCACTTCTCTGGGATTTCTGCTAAACTTACCAAAGTCAGTTCTGGAACCAGTTCAGGCCCCTAACTTTCATAGGCGCAGAATTGAACACAAGGTTAGCCAGGGCCTTTCTTCCCTCGGAAGGGTGGACAGACTCATCGCCCTGGCATCCTCCTTTACCCTCGGTCTCTCGACCAGCAAGGCATTTCCTGCAACCTCGGACACATGGCTGCTTCCACAGCTGTTGTGCAGGAGCAAGATTCCAGATGAGGGACATTCAGTTCCATTTGAGGGCCTATTGGTCTCAGAGGAAGGCCCCCTGCAAATTGGTCCCAGTTACTCAATCCCTGATCCTGGCCCTACATTGGTGGCAGGATCAAAGCAATCTGAAACAAGGGGTTCCCTTCATTCCCATTTCTCCCTCCCTCACCCTCACCACGGATGCCTCCCTGTTAGGGTGGGGGGCTCACCTGGGCGACCTTACCACTCAGGGAGTGTGGTCTCCTCAGGAATCTCTGCTCCACATCAATCTTCTGGAACTCAGAGCTGTCTTTTTAGCTCTTCGGATCTTTTCAGATTCTGTCCAGAACAAAGCGGTTCAAGTCAGGACAGACAATACCACCACAATGTGGTACATCAACAAGCAAGGGGGCACTCTGTCTTCAGCCTTGTGCAACCAAGCAATGAAGTTGTGGTCTCTGGCTTATTCCCTGAACACCTCCCTGATAGCGGTTCATCTCCCAGGGAAGGACAATGTGCTGGCGGGACGCCTCACCAAGAATTTCTCAGGGCCATCACGAATGGGCTCTGAATCCACAAGTACTGGGGTCCGTCTTTGCCAGTTGGGGCACTCCTCAGATAGATCTTTCATGCCCCAGACAACCACCAACTTCCTCTTGCTGCAGGCCTCCAGTACTGGGCTCAGTCCCTCTGGATGCCTTTCTGTTGGATTGGAAAGGGAAGTTCCTGTATGCTTTCCCCCCCTTTCCTCTCCTTTTCAGGGTACTAGTGAAAATCAGATCTCAACCTTGCAGAGTGATTCTGATTGCCCCAGATTGGGCCAGACAGCCCTGGTACCCTCTGCTCCTGTCCCTGGCAGTCCACCCTGCCCTGAGCCTGCCCAGAGTTCACGACTTACTGGCCTGTGCACAGGGAGAGTGTGGTATCCGGACCTCAAGTCCCTCCACCTCAAGGCTTGGCTCTTGAGGAGCTAGAATTGCTGATTTACACCTTTCTCAAGGTGTTATGGATATTTTAAAGGCTTCAAGGAAGCCTTCCACTAGAGCCACTTATAATTCTAAGTGGAAGAGGTTTTCCATCTGGTGCTCTGAGAGGCAGATTACCCCAGAATCTGCTGATCTTCCCATTCTTTTGGACTATTTGGTCCATCTGAATTCCTTAGGCCTTAGACCAGCTACCCTGAAGGTTCATCTGGCAGCTGTCTCTGCTTTTGTGTCAGCAGGGAAGCCTGCCTCCTTTCTTCTCACCCTGTGTTCTCCAAGTTTTTAAAGGGTTACTCACACTAATCCTCCTTTGGAACCAGCTCCCTACCTGGGACCTGAATATTTGCATTGCTCAGTTAATGTAACCTCCTTTTGAGCCTCTGTCTTCAGCAGAGCTCAAGTATTTAACTTGGAAAACCGTTTTTCTAGTAGCTATCACCTCTGCCAGACGCATAAGTGAGTTACAGGCCCTGTCAGTGGAAGAAGATTTTATCTCTTTCCACAGAGATAAGGTAGTCCTTAGGACTAATAGAAAGTTTTTGCCTAAGGTGGTTTCTGATTTCCACCTGAATCAATCTATCTCCCTCCCAGTATTTTTCACTGAGCATTCTTCCTCAGGTGAGAGGAGACTGCACAGCTTGGATGTCAAAAGGGCATTAAGTTACTATCTAGAGCGCACCAGAGGTCATAGGTTCGAATCCCTCCAACTGTTTCTTACCTATGGCGAGGTTGGCAAGGGAAACCTGCCACTAAGAGAACAATTGCAAGGTGGATTGTCTCTTGTACCAATTTGTTATCAGAAACTGGGTGAAGTACCCCCTCAGGATTGAGGCCCACTCCACCAGGGGTACAGCTGCGTCTCTAGCGGCTGCTAGAGACATTCCTATTCTGGAGATTTGTCAAGCTGCTACCTGGAAGACAGTTCACACCTTTACAAGCATTATTCCCTGGATATCCAGTCCAGGAGAGATGCTCGTTTGGCACAGCTGTGCTTCAGAGCCTATTTCCTAAGTAGGTTCTGACCCTCCTCCATGGAGGTACTGCTGTGTAATCTGCTATTGTTATAATATAGCAAGACTTCATGGTGTTTGAAGAAAAATTACTCACCTTAGTAATTGCTTTTCTTCTCATGGAGTCTTGCTATATTATAACCACCCTCCCTCCTGCCCTCTCAGAACTCCTACTTGGGTAGGGTGGCAAATTGGTCCAAGCACTGTGTCATGCCATTTTAGTTTTCCCCTAACCCTGTTTTCCTTTGGGTTGGGATCTAGGTTGTTCTTTTAGGTTATTTTTATTGCCCCTTCTTGGACTTGAGTCTTGGGGGAAGAGGTTCATATGTGCTTGTCAAGGGTGGTAAAACGAACCATAATACCATCAATCTTTGTTATTATGGTTCTGGGTGTTTCTTTGTTGTTTATATTGTTGTTATTACTACTAGTAGGTAGCCATAGGCTAGTGTAGTTTTTCCTCACAGACTTTTTCCGTCCTTTGATGTTGGCTTCGTAAAGATCTGACAGTTTCATTTGAAACTGCCAGATAGAGCTTTGGGCACAGCGCCCTCGCGCTGTAGAACTCCAGATCTTCTGGAGTTAACTCCTTCCTCTCCGGGGCAGTTCAGCTGCAGTGGCTGACTGCTATTGTTATAATATAGCAAGACTCCATGAGAAGAAAAGCAATTACTAAGGTGAGTAATTTTTTCTTATGACCTAATGCAGGAACCTCTCTCAAAGATCTACTGTTATGGTAAGTTCTTACGTAAGTGTACTTTTTCCATTTTCTCCCCATTTCGGGGGCGTGCACATCAGCGTATGCACGTAGAGGTGCGTGCACGCTGCAGAAGTCCCGCAGCACCCTCCCTTCATTGGCACCCTAAGTCCCGCCCTACCCTCAGGCCTCCATCCAGGGGCAGTCATTTGGGAATGCCAAGCCTCCCACCCCACTAGAGGAGAGCAGTCCTTTGGATGCTCGATCCTCTCCCTCCTCGGCTGACCCAAAACAACCTGCTTGCATTGCAAACATGAGTCACCGGCATGGCAGGAGGTAAGGCACCAGTGCCTTGGTCCTCCATGCCACTGGTCCAGCTTTTTGGAAAGTTGAGTTTTTTTGTTTTGTTTTTTTTAAACCCCCCACCCCCACCCAAACTGTCCTTTCCTCCCTCCTATTCCCACTGGTGGGGGCTACCCATCTCGGTCTCCCTGCCTGCACTTGCCACTTATAGCACCTGTCTCGCTGCTAGCTAGTACAATGACAAGAACTGTACCATGGTACATTTCTGGCTGACTTTGAACCACTTTACCTAAATGTTATCTAATGCCTGCCAACCTTGCACGGTCACTTACTTGCCTAGTACATGTTAAGCCTGCATTACTGTATCTAGTGTCTGTGTATCTGTAGCCTAGTTTGCTGTATCATCTCAGCATCCACACGGGCCGCCCCAAAAAATATCTGGAAGGTGCCTAGGGTCAGGACCACCCTGGCCCAGCGATCCTTCCCCCTTAGAGCTCCATCCTGGTGCAGTGCCCTCACACTGGCTGTCACATCAGTCACCAATCTGGGTCCTTTAAAAGCTGCCTTAAGGGCCCATATCCTCTCCTCACGTCAGTGCCAGTGTAACCGGTAACCTGTGGATCCTGCACCATGCCGCTAGGCCATGCACCAGCCCTTGGCCTGGCAGTGGAGAGCCCTCACTATTTCTAGCCTACAGGCTCCTCACCTCCCTCGGTTACCATATAGTTGAACTGGACTATGAATGCATTGCATTATGTATAAGACAAGGCCTCCCTGAGGCGGCTTACTACCAACTCATATCATGCATTGCTTTAGCTACCAATTGTATAGGTCTTAACTGCTCATTGGGTAAATATGTCGATAGCTCTGCCCTGTTTTAGCTACCAAATGTATAGGCATTAACCAGTGCTCATTGTACTTATACTCTGTATGATGGCTCACCCACACAGGGGTCAAAATTGGCACCAGCCCTCTAGCCAAATGCAGGTAGATTTTGCATTGGGCTAGTAAGATTTTCATTTAACTAGCCCTGTGGGCTTGTACTGAAGAAGGCAGCACTCCAGTATGTACACCAGCTGGGCCTGTGGAAATGTCTCTGGGGCCAGTGGATTTTCCCAGTCACTAGCCCTGCTGGCTAGTGGCTGCAAAGCTTAATTTTGACCCCTGCCCACATTTATTCTACGCATGTACTGTATGAATGTCTGTTTTATTCTGATGTGGAGCCTTTGGAATAGAGTCTGACTCAAAAGGTTGTAATTCCGATTTCCTAAATAAATATTTCCTTGCGCTGTAAAATGACATGGAACCTCTGTAAACAAGTCCCTGACTCAGTTTTTTCCTAGATTGAAATAAATAAATAAAACAATTTAATTGCCCACGGACAAACCTAACCTGAAATTTGATTGCCCGGCACAAGTTTTCTGTTGTCCTGTAAATTTGATGCAAATTTACTCGATGAGTTTGATGTTATTGATTCTAGTGGCTGCAACTGTAAGTAAGAGCTTGCTCTTAATTTTTTTCCAATAAAATTTAAATGAACATTAACCCTGTTTCTTTTTTTTTTTTTTTTTTAAACTTACTGGCTCCAATAGCGCTTTTTGAAGTTCGAAGATTACATTGCTTAACCTTTATTCAAAGTTGTATTTCTTTCTGTTTTTAAGTCTATACAAAACTTGATGCTGGACTGGAGTTCTCAATCTCTCCCCCTCCTCTTCACAAGTCTGCTCTCCTCCTGTTTCAGCAGTCAGATCAGCAATGCTGGCTGTATTTCTTTCCTTTCTTTTTTAAAATCTAGTCTGCACAAAACTTAACCACTCCAACAAATTTATTTATTTATTGATGTCTAGGATTACAAACATTTTTGAACCAGTGGTCCTTTTACAAAGGTTCCACATCTTACAAATTAAAGGTAAAACAACAGTACACAGTAAATCGAGCACAAACTGCAATATACAGCATACAAAGTCAATAAGAGCAACAGAAGAAGTTAACAAAATTAACAAGGGTATGGGGACTAGATAGGAGAAGCAGAAAGTGACAGGAGGGGGGGGACAAGGTGAGGTGTTGGGGGGGAATGAAGATAACAGGCGAAGGAGGAGAACAGACAACAAAGATTGGGGATCAGGAAAGTAAAAGGAGAGGATCAGGGCAGTCAGGAATGACCTTGTCAGGAGGAGGAAAGGGGTTAGGCATGTATAAGCGCAATAAAAGGGTGAGGTGGGCAAAGCAGGAAAATACTGCCTGTGTCAGGTGAGGAAGAGAGCAGCAAGTAAGGGGCTAAAACAGGGGGCTGAGCCTGGTACAGATTCTCTTAGAGAAGCTTTAGGGTAAGGGGAGAGGTGGAGGAGGTGGTGGGAGGGAAGTATATTAGGCTATGTGGGTAAGGGTGCGGGGAGGGAGTGAGATTGCAAGTACTAGATTGGAGTAGAGGTGCTTGGGAGGGAAAAGGGGAGAGATGGAGGACGAAGGTGGGAAGAGAGGGCGGAGAGAGAAGATGATGGGGGGGGGGGTGATTGCAAGGCATAGGGGGTGGCCTAGTACAGAACACAGTCATAGCTACTAAGGGTTGTAAGGTTGGCAAATGCTGGACTGGAGTCTTTAAATCTCCTTCTCCTCTTCTCCAGTCTCCTTTCCTCCTGTTCAGCAGTCGGAACAACAGTACTGGCTGACTGTATTTCCCCCCCCCCCACCAACAGTTAGCTAAAAAGCTGACCTGTTAAAGAGCTGTTTCTTTTATTTCTTCAGATTTGTCATTAGTAAAGTGCCCTTAAAGCATCATCCTGCCCTGCCTAGCCAGTCGCACAAATCTTCCCCATCCCTCCCAAGTTACGAGTGTAACCATGGGCGCTCAGCCAACCACAACGCAACCTGCCTAAATGCTGTCTAACTCCCCTTAGGTAGACAGGGCTTGATACAAACAAGTAAACTCTACAGAGCTTTTCATTTATTTACTTATTTTACTTCTTTCTTTGTCTGCACAAGATCACTCTCACTTTTCACTGCTGGCTCCCTCCTGTCCACACTCACTCTTCCTCCTGAATCTGATCTCTCACCCTCCCCAAAACAATCACGAGCATCAGAAACCTGCCCCCCCCAAGTACCCCTTAACTCCTCCTCCTCGCAGGCACTAGTAGGGAAATGTTGGCTCTTAAAAGAGCTTTTTATTTTATGTTCGAATTTAATCTCTGCTCCTGATAGGAACACCGTCACGAGTTGCAGTGCAGAGTGAAGTATACTCTCCATGATCGCTGCTCCAAGCAAACGGAGCACTACACACAGACAAGTGCTTATTCCTCTGTTCAGAAGGTGGTCTGCTAGCAGGCTAAAGATGACACCATTGGTTCCCGACTGCCTACTCCGTCCCCTTCTCTTACATTCACTGCCTGGGACATCTGTTTTTTGTACACTTTCTTTATGCACCCTATAGCCCAGGCATCCTGCCAAGGTACTCTCGGCAAGGCCTTTACTCCCTGCCTGAACCCTTTTACTGCCAGCTTCCTCCCCCGAACATCCAGGCAGGTCTGGCCTCCCCCGGATAATCCTCTGGGGCAGGCCCTCCCTCCCGTGGCAGCCTTTCTGGAATTGGAGAGGCCTACCTGAGCGTCTGGTCGGCAGTGGAGTCCCCTGGAGCGCTGGGCCGGCATTGGTATGTGGACCTGCCCCTGGAGTCCCCGTCATCTCCGCGGTGTTGTAGAGGGATTTTCAAGTAGATTTTCCCCTAGGAGTGCAACGGTGCAGTGATGTCAGCGTGGCATGACTCCGCAGACATCAGCCACACTCTTCCCACTCGTCAGCCCGAGCTTGTGTAGTGCCTCCAGTTTCCACCGGGGGCCACTTCTTCGCTGGGCATGCCCTGGAATCCTCCCCAGGGAGAGGAGAGCAGTCCTCTGGACGTTCGATCCTCTCCCTCCCCTGCTGACCCCTGGTGCCTGAGCTTGTTCCTGAACTCAGGTTGCCAACGTGGCGTGAGGTGTGGCATCCAAGTGCCTCAACCATCAGCGCCACCAGGCCGGTTACATTTGTTCCTTTTCAAGGCGGAGAGAAGGAGACTGGCACCACAAGTCCAAGATGGGTCAGCTGACAACTTTCCAGCTACCTCGTTAGGTAATGTGCTCCTGGCGACTGCAAAACTGCCAAACTTGGAGCGGAGGTAAGGTGGTGGTTGTGTGTTTTTTTGTTTTGTTTTTTTAAGTGTCCGTTTTGGCAGCCAGGCAAGTGCCATGTGTGAAATCCAGCGCATGCCCAGACTGCCAAAAATAACTCTGCATTTTTGTGATTGCCCAGTGGACATTTAAAAAGACAAATTTGCTTGTCCAGACAGGTGTTCCTGTTGTCCTGGGCTGCCAAGCAATAGAATTTTTACTACCCTGTTTAAAAAAAAAAAAAAAAAAAATTAATTGGGTTTTAGTTTCTTTCAAGTAAAATAGTTTGCTCTATTATATATTGAATGCAGCTGCTAGTGTAGGTGGTGTTTGAAGCCACTAGAGGGCAGTGGTGTTTGTGTGATTATCAGCAGTTTGCTGTGTAACCCCCAAACGATAGATAATTTCCTTTTTTTTTTTAGCTGCAGTCTTTTGTTTTTAGGGTGCTGCATTTGTGCTATATGTTTTAATTCTGCCTAGATGGACTATGGACACTGTTACAGTCAACTGCCAAGTGACCATGTTTACAGCTGATTATTGAGCAACAACTTCTGGTTTTGCGTTTGGCTATTTCCTGAAAAATGGTCTGTGTGAAATGCCAGCACATAAAAGGAGACTGCCACAAGCTCCGCTGATAGGTTTTTGTGATTGGCGCTTACATTTTGAAAACGGCTGGCTCTGCGAAAACCGGCAGCTCCACTCCTCAAAGAAACTGCTGTGCTCCAGAACTGCATGTGCGGTTAGTATTAAGAAGAAAAACTGCATTCTGCTAGTTGGGGCATGCAAACTTTTCACTGCAGCTTGGTGTGTGTGTGTGGGGGGGGGGGGAGACATTTGTACACTACCGACCACCAGGACACTTGGCTCAAATCCAGGAACTGCTGGCACACTGTGGATTAAGGGTCTGTACAAAGAAATATGAGGAAAAAAAAAAACAAAACCTGGTCAGGACTTGCTTAAAAATGATCTCTGGGTTTGTGTTTTATGCTTCTTAGGTGACGTATGGGGAAAAGTATTTATTTTATTGTTTAAAATTTTAATTAATGGTTTAGGGCAAGCAGTGAGTGCTACTGCACTAACATGGCTGCCACCATTTTTTTTTACAAGGTTTCTGGCAGGCATGGATATGTGGGTAATGTTACATCTAGCTTGCCAAAAACTGCCACCTTCAGGGTTGTTGTCCTGTAAGGATACGGGTCCTGGCCACTCAGGACTCTGAAAACTCTCTACCCATTTTATAAAGACAAGTTAAGTTCCCCAAACATTGCCTACAAATCTAATTTTTCCCCATTTACCCTGCTATCTTTAGTATGAAGAGAATATAAATAAACATTTAAAGGGACACTTTCACCCTTTTTGCATCACATTATTTCTAGTTGAAAACCTACATTTTATGATTGCTTACCATCTCTAAAATTCATTGGTGTTGCTGGCTGTTTGTTCTGCCTCATTTCATAGTAGTACTGAAATGCATGCTAATAGTGTAATCATACCCAACCTTGTTTTGTTTCAAATACTTGATCTGCTTTTATTGCATACTTAATTAACATCAGGAACACCCCCAAACAGAGCATCCACTCATGATGCAATAGTCTCTTCTGCTCACACTGCATCGTGAATGGCTAGACTATGCTGGGGGTGTTCCGAATCTGGGAAAGATGCAGTGGGATTTAAGAAATGTAAACAAACACATTTTGGTGTGGTAACACCAGTATGGTGGTTAGTCTGGTTTTACCACTTTAAACAAAAAAAATAAATATCTGAATCAAACTACCAGCTACATCAGCAGTTGTCTACAGAACGTGACCAATCGTAGCATGTATTTTTGAGGCCTTAGGCGGGTTGACAGTGGCCCTGTAAGATTTAAATGCTTTCATTGCTGTCTGTCAGCAAAGTCTCTGAAATGCCGAGCAACCAGTGATCTTAAATCCTTCCAATATAGCCTTTGTACTCCAATAATCTGTCCTTGTGCGCTCCCGTTATCTGGCCAATATATACTTTATTGCACAAACATATCAGTATACTGCATACAAAGCATGTGACTTCTGACAGGTAATCCATTGTAGGATCTCTATATTCTCATTCCCTGCAACATTGCATACAACTTCTGCTCTATAAGTAACTCTGCGGAGCAATGCCCACAGGGGAAATTGCCTCTGATTTGGGGGAGCGGGGCAGTGCTGAAAGAGTTTCTTGTCCTCTTGAAGTCTTATGTGCAGAGTGCACTAATCTGTCTCTAAATGACATAGCTTTCTTTGCTATTGTAAGTGGCTTCTCTCTGAAAATCATAGTACCTTCCGGTGTGGCTTTTAAGAAAAAACAGTTCTTGAGAATTATCCCCTTAATATTATTAAAGGTGTTGAATGAGGTCATGAAGACTATTCTGAACTGATCTTCTGTCCTCTGGTATCCCTATATGAGTATTTCTGTCTAGTGGCTCACAAGGTTATTCAGCCCTCTCCAAATGAGCTGATGTGTATCCCCTTGACAAAAACCTCTGATATAGATCCTCCTGACTGTTCTGCCAGTTTTCCTTATGTGAGCTACTTCATTTAGATCTAACATATCGTACAAAAGGAATAGCTAGTTTTCCGACTGGGGATGGAAACTTTGAAAATGTAATAGTGTTTTTGTGTGTTGGTTTACTGAATAGTCGGGTGAGTAAAGTGTTGTCAAATTTGAAAATTTGAAGGTCTAAGAAAACAAACTTTTGTGTCAATGTGTTCTAACGTAAAACATAAATGATCAGTACATTGATTCAGAAAGTCAGAAGCATTTCCACTTTTCTGTTCCAGGAAAGTAATACATCATCTATGTAGTACCCCCACCACAGTATGTAGTAGTAGATTTTGTTTCGGGCGCTCTTCCCCAAAGGCTCAGGGTGCCCTTACAGAATAAGAAGACAAACGGCAACACACATAAATCACAATCAGAATAAAACAATGTAAATACAATAGGACCCAGTCAGTAAAATTTGATTGATTATTTAGATACTGCTTATCGTAAATGGTATGTGGCAGTATTGCTCGGGGCCCAAATGCTTCATGAAAGAAAGAGGTTTTTAAACTCTTTAAATATCTCAAGGGACGGTGCCTCCCAGAGGTACCCCGGCAAGGAATTTCAGAAGACCGGGGCTGCAACTGCAAATGCCCGGTCCCTGAAGAGGAGAACTCCAGGAGGGCCTCCCCCTGCTGATCTGAGAGAGCAACTTGGGGTGTAGGGATACAAGAGCACCTTCAGGTTGCCCGGACCCAGCCCAGGTAGGGTCTTATGGGTCAAAAGACCTATTTTAAAGGCGATGAGCCAACGCACTGGCAGCCAATGTAGCTCACGCAGAACCGGCGTAATATGGCTACATCTTGGCAGGCCAGTCAGTAGCCGGGCCACAGCATTCTGCAACAGCTGCAGGTGATGCAGTGCACCTCCACTGACCCCGAAGTACAGTGCTTTACAGTAGTCAAGCCTGGTGGTGACAAACGCATGTACTGAAGTGGCCAGATCATCGGGGACTTAATTCGTGTGATGTTGCGGAGATGGTTAAGCTTGATCTGGACGACACCCGAGTATCAAGTGTCAGCTCATTGTCCGTAACAACACCCAAATTCTTCACTTTAGGTGAGGCCTCTAATTTGGTTGGACCAATAAAAAACCCTTAACCTTCCCCAGAGGCCCCCACTCTTCTCGCCCCCCGGCCTGGTTCAACCACCAATACTTTGGTCTTCCCTGGGTTGAGCCCCAGCCAGTGTGATGTCCAGGTCCGGATTTCGGTCAGGCACTTATTCAACACATCAGCAGCATCAGATCTTTCAGGTGTGAACGACAGGTAGAGCGGAGTATCATCAGTATAGCAATGAAAACCTCAGCTCATACCACCTTATGACCTCGCCCAGGGGCAGCGTGTACACTGCTAACAACATGGGGGAAAGAGCAGAGCCTTGCAGCACTCCACAAGGCAGGGCCATCAGGCCTGAGGATCAATTCCCCAGTACGACCCTCTGGGACCTGCCCTGAAGGAAGGACTCAAACCAGATGATGGCCTTGCCGGTGAGTACAGCATAGGCCTGCAACCTGTCCAGTAACACCCCATGGTCCACAATGTCAAATGCTAGAGAGAGATTGAGAAGAATGAGAATTGATCACTCTCCTCTATCCTTCGCCCTGAGCAGGTCATTCCACACTCTTACTAACGCTGTCTTCGTGCTATGCATGGCCATAAACCCAGACTGGAACGGTTCTTAGATCTGGAAGTCCATGAGGCGACTCTCGAGCTGTTCCGTGATCACTTTCTCCAGAACCTTCCCTAGAAAAGGAAGGTTCAAGATTGGCTGGTAATTTGCCAAGACGTCAGGGTCCAAAGATGATTTTTTTTTTTCAACAGGGGCTTCACCAGAGCCTCTTTAAGAGCCTCAGGGAAGACCCTCACTGCAAGAGAATACCCGACAATCTCAGCAAACACTGGACCCAGGACTCTGACGCAACCAACAAGTAATCATATCGGGCTTGAGTTGAGGTCAGAGAACATTGGTTTAAACCCCGAATTACCCCAAAGACCTCCATCGCCATAACTGGCCGGAACTCCCCACAAGAAGGCCAAACACGTCTGTCCTCCCAAGGCCCACCACTGTTGGATGCTGATATTCCGCCTGGAGTGATCCCAGCCATAACAGAGGACACTCTGAGAAGAACCGAGCAAACTCCTCACACTTTTGAGTTGAAAAAGCTCTAGCAGGTTCCAGACAGACAGGTTGTAATAACCTGTCTACAACCCGAAAGAGCTGAGCCGGTCGATTTTCTTCCCAGCTGCAGTCATTGACATAAAAGCTGCCTTCTTGTTGATGATTGCATTCTGATACTCTTCGTAATGAGTCATCAGAACCAGCTTGTCCTTGTGGGATCTGGTCTTCCTCCATTGCCTCACCAGCTTCTGCCCTCTTGTTTTTAATACCCTCGGCTCGCCATCAAACCAAGGCATGAAACCAGTGGGCATACATAGATCGGTGCCAGACAATCCAGGCCCCCCCCACCCATTACAGCCTTATTATAGGCTGCCATGGCTTCCTCCGGACCCCCTGCGCAAGCCTCCAACACAGTAGAACTGTCCAGCTCCACCAACAGTCCCTCCAGCTGAAGTGCTTTCAAAGGGCAGAACTGGACCATTTCCACAGGGGAAGGGACAAGGAGGGGGGTGGCAAGAGCTGAACTGGACGATGCAGTGATCTGACCAGATGACTGGATCAGTCCTGAGGGGGTTGATCTCAAGACCCAGGATGAACACCAGGTCGAGTGCATGCCCGGAGCGGTGGGTCCTGTAAGTGATCTCAAGGGTCAGGCCAAGGGCTTCCATGTTGGACAAAAAGTCCCTTGCACCAGACGAACCCTCATCGTCCATCCAGGTGTTGAAGTCGCCGAGAATAAGCCATCTCGGTAACTCCAACATCCTCTTGACGATGAAGGCCGTCACCTCCTGCAGAAAACTCCTGTCCCAACCAGGTAAACGGTAGACAAGAAGAATTCTGAAACCCACTCCAGGAGCCACCCCTCCCCCGTCACTGCCACACATTCAAATGAACTGGTGTCCCCCACTGGATGCACTGTCAGACCCAGCTCTGACTTAAAACAAATAGCTATGTGTCTGTGTAGGTGACAAAACAAATTGGTGCTCAAAGTTTAGAACATGTAAGTTCGTGTATGAGGGCGTTCTCATTTAGCCATTGCTGTGCCCTTGATTTAAAAAAAATAGATTTTTATTTATGTAAAATTGTTGACCATGGAAATCACACTGAGCCGGGGCTCGTTTCCAGGTGCAACCAGGGGAAAAGGGTACACAAGTAACGACAGTGGATACAGATCATACAGAAAGTATGTAGGAGGCAGTATAGCACAGTGGTTTAACTTTGAGCTGCTGATCTGGAGACCTGGGTTTGAATCCCACAGCCGCCTAGGTGCATACTGTGTGATCCTGAGCGAGTCACTTAACTTCCTTGTGCTCCCAGGTCGCATCTGGAAGCAAGCTTCGGCTTAGTGTGTTACTCCTGGTTAAACAATGTTCCCTTTCCCTTCCTTTTCCCAAATAACAGCATAAGTACAAAAAATTACAGCAAAAGTACAGGCAGTTGCAGCAATAAGAGCTAGGGAGGGTACAGAGCGCTTTGCAAGATGCGTTACAGTGAAGGCAGTGACCGTATGTACAGAAGTTGACTTCACAGTGATAACGTGACCAAATGGCCTCCAACCTGACCTATTAAGTTGGAGAGGTGCATATAAGTGAACTAGAGAACTGTAGACTGGAGCAACAGAACATAGACAAGGAGTGGTCAGGCTTAGTTGCCTGTGGGCACGGGGATTGGGCAAGAGCATGGACTAGGATCTAACCTTTGGAGCTGTTGCTTAAAAACTTTTAGGGAGGAGGAGGAGTTGTGTAGTGAGGTCGATTGCTGGTTCCATAGGTTGGGGAGGTGGGAGGAAAAAGGGAGCCCATAGGTGATTGTGAATGGGGCAGTTTGAAGGTGCACAGATCTCTGGACCTTATGTTGTACAGGGAGGGAGAAATGGGGGAGAGGAGGTCAGAGATGTATGACAGGAGGGTACCTAACGAATATTTGGCTAGGAAAGTGAGAATGTGTAGGTTGCCCCTGTAGGGAATGGAAGAGAGAGCAAGAGAAGAGTAGAGAGAACAGTGGTGGGTGCGAGGGGGAGAGTTCGAAATGAAGCGGCAGTATGAATTGTAGATGTTCAGCCTCGATAAGGTAGTTGCTGGGGCAGCACTAAAGACAACGTCGGCATAATCAAAGAGGAGCATGTAGAGTTTGACTAATATTTGCTTGTGCACAGGGAGGAAGAGGGAGTCCTTATGCCTGTACAGGAACCCTAATTTGGGACGCAGTTTTGCACAGATGGAGTCGACGTGATAGGAAAAGGATAGATGCTGGTCTAGCCAAACCCCCTAAGTATTTAAATGTATTGACTGACTCCAGGGGGTGCCATCAAGTGTATGAAAGACAAGAGGAGTATTGATGGAGGCTAATTTTTTGGGGGGGCCCGAAAGTCATGGAGACTGTCTTTATGACATTTATCCTTAGTAGATTTTTGTGAAACCACCAGAGCACGACGTTCAAATTGGACTGTAGTGGGGCTTGGACAGCAGAGGGAGAGGAGCCAGACCATAAACAGAATAGTATCATCAACATAGAGATGACTATCTGAAGAGATGCAGACTGACGGGAGTTCGTTTTATAAAGATGGAGAATAATAGGGGGCCCAGAATAGAACCCTGAGGTACCCCAGACAAGATGGGAAAGAGAGGTGAGGAGGAGTTTATGTGAACGCATTGGGTTCGGTTTAGCAGATATGGCTGAAACCATGCTAGTGTAGAATTAATAAGACCCAGGGCACTGAGCATCTGTATTAGGTGATGGGATATGGAGTCAAAAGCCTTAGCTAAATCTATAAATATTGCACCTGTGATGTGGCTGTGAGCAATAGATACATGAATTGAGTTGGTTACTCTAAGCAAGGAAGAGACTGTTGAGTGATGTTTACAAAAACCAGATTGATTTGGATACGCGCCTCACGGGTACAATCAATACCCATATCCCCCTCCTACTCCACTGCCCCCTCAACCACTGGTGGACCTAAAGGAGACTCTGACCTCCTGGTGGGCTGAGGCCAAGGTTCAGCTCACCAGAGAGGTGGAGAGTCATCTCATGACAACGGCGCCAATTCTGGCTCCCATACGTCCACGGCGACGGACTTCCTCCCCACCTCCGGACACCAGGGGCGATCCTTCTGGTTCCAGGGCGGGGCAGGATACGCTTCCCCGAGGACCTTCCAAGGGGTCCGTTCCTCCCCCACGCAGGGAGAGGGAGTTTTCCTCTTCATCTTCTTCCTCCTCGGACACCTCGGATGACTCCGGTTGCTCTGAGCCAGACGACGAGCCACGCTCTCCATCTAAGCCCAGGCCTAGGACTCCTCCGAAGTATCGTCTGGAGGATCCTTCCTTTATGGAGTTGCGCAAAATCCAGGAGGTTCACAAGTGGCATTCCTTGGAGCTGGATCCACAGCCTAAGAAACTCACTGAGCATCTGGACCTGCCAGAGACAGCTCCTACATTAGTGCCACCCTGGATTGAGCCTCATGACGACCTTGTTTCCACTATTTGGAATCAACCGTCTGCTTTAGCCCCGCCTCCTTGGAAGTCGAACAGGCTATATCAGGCTCCCGAGGGTGTTGACTTTCTAGATTCTCACCCTCGAGCTGATTCGGTCGTGATTAGCGCTGCCCATGGTCTGACAGCTAACCCGAAACATCTGAGCTCATCTCCACCTGACAAAGAATCCCGTCTTCTGGACCAGTACGAGAAGAAGATCTGTGCTTCTTCCACTCTGGGAACTAGGACCTTAAATTATGTCGATCACATGGGGGATTACCAGAAGGCGATTCTTAGTGAGGTGGAATCCAAATTGGACACCCTTCCTGACTCTTGAGTCAAACAGGATGTGGCTGACCTCGTCCGCTCTGCACGTTCGGCCAGTCGGCACATGCTTAGTGCTACATACGATGCAGTGGACACTGCTGGCAGGAGCTCCGCTTTTGCCATAGGCTTACGGCGTCATGCCTGGCTCCGTGTGTCAGGGTTGGTCCCGGAAGTGCAGTCCGCTATTCAGGACGCGCCCTTCCGGGGTTCGGTGCTGTTCGGTGGTGATGTCAAGGACATTATCACCGATCTGCAGGAGAAGGGGACTGCACTGAAGTGTGTGGACTTCATGTACCATCCCCATCAAATGCAGTGCCGTCCCTTTCGCATGCGGAATTGGCAAAAGGCAAAACCCCAGGGAAAGCGGGACAATAAACGCCGGGCCACTCTGGCTGCCAAGCCTCCTTTGCCCAAACAAAGCAGTGGGTGCTTCAGCCGCGATGCTGCCCCACACCACCTGACTCCTTTCCTCTCCCACAGCCTCTGGGCTTTCCAGAGGAACCGGTAGGAGGGAGGTTTTCCCTCCACCTCCCGGGTTGGGAGAGGATAACTTCAGATTCCTGGGTGCTCCAGCTGATCGCAGGACACTCAGTAAAGTTTCTTCAGAAACCCCCTCGACACCCTCCCCCAAGGTCGTTGTACTCTTGGGAACATCATCTTCTGGTCCAGGAAGAGATTTCAGCACTTTTGCTGAAGGAGGCGATAGAACCCGTCCCCATTCCTCTTCAGAGAACGGGGTACATGAGGCCGATTCTCGACCTCAGCCCCCTGAACTTGTTCGTGCAGTACAAGAGGTTCAGGATGCTCTCTCTGCAGAGCCTCCTGCCCCTTCTCCGGCCGGGACAGTGGCTGTGCGCTTTGGATATGCAGGATGCTTACCTGCATATCCCTGTCTGCCCTTCCCACTGCAAATACCTGCATTTTGCGTTCCAGGGGGACCACTACCAGTTCAGGGCCCTCCCAATTGGTCTTTCCTTGACGCCCCGGGTGTTCACCAAATGCCTTTCGGTGGTAGCGGCCTACCTACGTACCCAGAGGGTGCAGGTTTTCCCATACCAGAACGATTGGCTCCTGGCGGCCCCATCCAGGGAGCAACTCCTGCGCTTCCTTTCCCTTACCCAGCAGGTCTTTGCCTGCCTGAGTATTACCATCAACCAGGCCAAGTCCCATCTGATCCCATCCCAGAGGCTCCAGTTTATCGGGGGCGATCCTGGACCCGACCTCTGACATGGCCTTCCTGCCACCGGACAGGGCGGCCACTCTCCAGGCCCAGGTCAGCCTGTTGTCCAGCCGCAGGCGGGTCAGTGCCAGGTCAGTCATTCACCTCCTCGGGCTAATGGCGGCTGCGATTCTGACAGTCCCTCGCGCTCAGCTCCACATGAGAATCTCTCAGTGGACACATCGGTCTCAATGGGATCAACTGGTGGATGACCTAGATCAACTTGTCCTGGTCTCCACTCCCATGGCTCGGGACTTGCAGTGGTGGATGGTTCAGGAGAACCTCTGCCGTGGAGTTCCCTTCAGTCTCCCTCCCCCTCCACATACGTTGACTACGGACGCCTCCGGCGAGGGTTGGGGAGCCCATCTCGTTCCTCACAGGATCCAGGGCTCCTGTTCCAAGCTCGAAAAGTCTCTTCACATCACTGTGCTCAAACTTAGGGCAGTACTGTATGCTCTTCAGACTCTGCATCTGTATCTGTCTCCTGGACACCTAGCTGTACAGACGGACAATATGTGTGTGGTCTGGTACATCAACAAACAGGGAGGAACTTGTTCCTACCCCTTTTGCCGAGAGGCGATGCGAGTCTGGGATTGGGGAGTGCAGCACAACCTTCACCTCGCGGCATGTCCCGGGGATCGAGAACACGCTGGCAGACAGGCTAAGCCGGTCGTCTGCTCTAGCTCACGAATGGGAACTGGATCAGGGGGTCGTAGATGACATCTTCCTACGCTGGGGAACTCCACAGGTAGAGCCGTTTGCTTCCCCTCAAAACGCAAAACTTCCCGTTTTCTGCTTGCTCGCTCCAGGGCGTGGCATTTTTTGGAGAGACGCTCTGTCTCTAGATTGGAAGGGCAGATTCGTCTATGCCTCCCCCCCTCCCAATTCCACTGATTACAAGGGTCTTGCAGAAACTCTGTTCGGAAAGAGCTCGAATGATTCTGCTCGCTCCTTTCTGGCCCAGGCAAGTTTGGTTCTCTCTTCTGCAACAGTACTCTGAGGAACCTCCTCTTCCTCTGTCTCTATTTTTGCTGACCCAGGATCAGGGGACCCTGGTCCATCCAGGCCTAAGTCCTTCAGCTGAGACGATGGCTCCTGCAGACGAGTTCAAGCCCCGATTCCGGGGTCCCCAACCCCGAGTAGCTGAGATTCTGGTGGAGGCCAGGAAACCTCAACCAGATCTGCTTATGCCATGAAATGGAAGCGGTTCTCTATTTGGGCTGCATGCAATGATGTCGAGCCTTTCTCGTGCTCTGTCGGCCGACTTCTGGATTACCTGCGACACCTCTTCGATCTGGGTCTCAGCTGTTCACATGGCGGCCATTTCGGCCTATCATGTCCCCTTTGCAGACAGAACGTTTGCTCAGCTGTAGGTCTCTAAGACCTTGTTGAGAGGGGTTCCTTCACTTACGACCCCCTATCCGGGTTCCTACCCTCCTTGGGATCTGAATTTCATTTTAGAGAAACTGACTGCCTCCTTTCAAGCCAGCAGCCTCAGTGGACCTAAAGTTCCTTTCTTGGAAGACTCTCTTCCTAGTGGCCATTACTTCTGCTTGACAGATTTCCAAGTTTCAGGCCCTGATGTGTAAAATCCCGTATTTGATTTTTCACAAGGAACGTGTGGCTCTGCGTACCAACCCTAAGTTTCTCCCTAAGGTGGTAGCGGAATCGACAGTGAATCAATCCATACAGTTGCCTGCCTTTTTTACGCAGCACTCCAATGCATACTTTGGATGTTCACCGAATTCTGAGATACTACACCAACAGGACGAAGGAGCTCAGAAAGACTGATCAACAGCTTGTCTCTTTTGCTCATAAAAGAGAAGGCAGTGCTGTTTCTAAGCAATGCCTATCGAAATGATTGGCTCATTGTATCACTTTCTGTTTTGACAAGTACAACATGATCCTGCTGGGTCAAGTTAAAGACCACTCCACCAGAGGGGTTGCTGCCTCTGCGGCTTGTTTCAAGAACGTGTCAGTGGCTGACATTTGTGCAGCCGTCACTTGGACTTCTGTCCGTACCTTTACGAAAAATTACAGTTTGGACATTGCCTCTCGCCGTAGAGCAGGCTTTGGGCTGGCTGTTTTGCAAGGCCTCCTTTCCTAAGGCCTTCACAACCAGAGGGTCTACTTCTGAGTAACTTTCCTTCTCCTGTTTGCTTCCCCTTGTTCCAGACTGCTTGGGACTCAGTCCTATATGTAATTACCTGCTGCAAGAGCCCTCTCGAAGTAAGATAATATAGTTACGTAAGAACTTACCGTAACAGTAGATCTTTGAGAGAGGCTCTTGCAGTAGGTAATGCCTTCCCGCCCTCCATCTCCCTAAGCTTTTTCAGCTCCTTTTCCAGGAAGGGAAATATCCGTTTCTCTCTCGTCTTGCCTTTTGGCCTTTGGCGGGAAAGAACTGGAAGGCGGGTGTGGGGAACCGCCCCTTTTATACTGACGCTGCATGATGTCGGTCACCTGACGTGGGTGCGGTCCCCCGCCAGAGACTAACTAGAAATTTTTCTGTTGGGTCCTGATGCTGGCTGGCATCAGTCCTATATGTAATTATCTACTGCAAAAGCCTCTCTCGAAGATATACTGTTAACGTAAGTTCTTACGTAACTGTATTGTATTGTACCTCAGTACTGCTGATGCCATTTCTAGTAAAAATCCTCTTATTTATTTAGTTAAACATCAGTTTAGAAACCTTTGAGCCAGAGGCTCATTTACAAAGGTACCTCGTCACAAAGCGGACATCAGAACAGTAGTACAAGGGACACAGTACTTACAAACAAAAAAGTTACAGTTCAATTACAATTTTGTTACAATAGAATACAATCTCCAACGAAGCAAAAGATAACAAAAGGTGCAAAACTTATGGTCGGGGGAGAGCTGGTGGGAGTAGAAGGGAGGGAGATAGGGGAGGAGGAATTAGTAGGGAAAGGAAGGGGAGCCGCTCAGTGAGCATTGTCAAACAGAGTATATATATATATATATATATATATATATATATTTATATATATATATATATATATATATTTTTTATACTAGGCTAACGGCAGTTGCATTTGCGAGAGCTAAGCAGGAAGTTTCTGAGCCTGGGCTTAAAGCAAGCTAAGGTTAGTGAGTTTGAGACACTGGCAGGGAGGGAGTTATACCAGTGGGGCGCACAGTAGGGGAGTGCCCTCTGACCTTGAGACTCTTGGAGGAAGACTGCTCCATGTGAGACTTAAGTGCCTCGTTAAGACTGTACAGGCCCTCTTCGTGAGGTATTGATGTGGCCAAGATAATGTGTGACCAGTCAGTATTTTCTTGTTCAAGTCCTCAGTCAGTGTGAGGACATGTCTTGTGTCTTTAATGTAGGTCGAACCATCTGCCACCTATTCTTTAATGTAATTAACATGTGGAGAGTGGTTCCAAAATAGAAACAATGCCAGCCACGATTGGACAACCTGATGGGTTGTCAAGGGATTTATGGACTTTAGGCAGCGTATAAAATACAAGAATAATCAGTTTTTTATTTTCTAACACAAACAATCTATGATAATGCTTTGTCTAAAATGGTAGCCACTTTTTTAACCTCTGGTGTGGGGTTATAAGTGACCCACAAATAATTAGAAGCATCATGTAGCTGTCTTAAGCATTCCTTCTGATATTTTTCATTGTCCTGTACCAGAACTGCCCCGCACTTATCCGCTGGTTTGACAACAGTCCTTTCATTGTTCTCCAAGTGTCTCAACACTGCAAAACCTTCTGCAGTAAGACGGAACATTTTATGTCTATCCTTGTTCCTGTAAGTTTGAATTTAATTTCTCAACCTCCTGGTCTGTTAACTTCATATAAGTATCTACTGCAGATGGTATTTTATTTATTTAAAATTTTGATGACCTGTCGAGCCCTTTTGAGACAGAAAAGTCCCTTTTTCAGGGTTGACCCGGGGAACTGAACATTCCATACAGATGAAAACAATACATTAGATATTTACAGATGTCTTAGATAGGTGCATACATTTATTGAAAAACTAAATATCCCATTCGTTGGGAGACAGTACATTACAGATGTCAAAAGTAACATAAGTGACCAAACCGTACGGGTATTTTTAGTGGTCAGTATATTCATGATAGAGGCATTAATACATAAATGCGGAGCATAGTTGATTGGCTGTGTAAAGAATCAATATATTAACATTTTAGTATACTGACAAGGAGAGTGTAGGCATTAGGCAGGAACAAAAGATGACTTCACATATAACATAATATACTACTTGTGAGCTGGTGTGAGACCCAGTAGGATATAATGGAATATGGCAAAACGAGTCAGAGAATGAGAGAAGTGTAGTAATGACAAGTGTAGTATTTGCCCTGGGGCCAAAAAACTCAATTTCACCGTGAGGGCCTTTGTCATTTTATACCATGATTTAGCAGCTGCTTTAGCTGCAGGGTTCTTATTGGGCTGATTATCAGAAAATTCTCTCAATCTTAATTGCTGGTAAAAGCATTGTTGTACATCAAGTTTCAACTCAAAATAATTGCACCTGTGGTGAGGGAAAAAAGTCAATTCTTTGCCTAGTGCTTATATTCAAGTGGAGTCAAATCATCACTAGATAAATTATATACTACAGTCTGTAAACTTGTTGTGGTACTGGTGTCTGTCGTTGGCATTCATTCTCCCGGTTTGGGTTTGCCCCAGTCCCTTTGACCATCCTGACCTTCCTCTCTGCCCCATCTGACTCTGTTCCTATGGCCCCCACCCATCCACCTGCCTTCCTGCTTCAGCCTGTGGCAAAACAATGGCATCCCTTTTTCTAGGACATATAAAGTTAAGTGCAGTCAAAACTAGTCTAGGTCAGTAAACAATACTATAAAGTGCTAATCAAGAGAGGGAGGGTAAGAGCCAAAAGTGAATAACCAGAGGGTGGGGGGAGTAGGAGGGAGCCAGTTTAGGGCTGCATGCAGGAGTAGGTGCAGGACAAATGTCTCCTGATGTTGTGTTTTGAAGGCGTTTGTGGAGGGACAGAGTTTTAGTTCTGGAGGGAGAGTTGAAGAACTTGGGTCCTATAAAGGAGTTTTTTTTTGTTTGTTTTTTTTTTTTTTTTTGCCCTTAAGTGGTGCGGCAGAAAGGAACAGTGAATGAGAGAGTGGAGGACAGTCTAGTGGTCCTGGTGGTGGTGGCGGCTATCTGGAAGAGGGAGGTGAGGCAATCGGGGAGCAGCCCATGAGAGAGTTTGAAGAAGAAGGTGGCCATCTTGCAGTTTAGGCGGGCCTCAAGGGGAAAGCCGGCCTGTCAGCTTATAAAGGTCACAGTGATGTGTGAGTTTAGGGAGACCAGAGGCAAAGCGGATAGCATTGTGGTAGAAGCTCCAGAGACTGGAGAAATTTTTGATTGGGAGGCGAGGGAGGGAGACAAAAGAACCATAGTCAAAAACGGGAAGGAGGAAGCTGGATACAAGGAGAAATTTGGATTCCCTCTTAAGGTACTGCTTAGTTCTATGGAGGATACCAAGGCATTGGTGGGCTTTTTTGATTGTGAGGCTTGTGTGATCATCGAAATTGAGGTGTCTGTCCAGGAGTAAGCCACGGTACTTGAATTCATTGACTCTTTCTGTGGAGTTGCCACGGTTGTCATAAAGGGAGAGATCAAGGCCTTGGAGTTTGCGGGGGCTGGAGAAAGCCATAAACTTAGTTTTTTTTTTTTTGTTTGTTTGTTTTTTTGAGTTGTGTACTAGACCTTTGAACGTGAACCAGGCATGAAGTCTACTGAAATCAAATTGGAGTTTAATAAGAGTGGTCGAGTTTTTGTCCTGACAGAAAAGGGTTGCATCATCAGCATAGAGAATGCGTTCAGTGGCGGTGCAGATGTTGGGCAGGGAGTTGATGACCAGATAGAAGAGAAGAGGCCCCAGGATGGACCCTTGGGGGATGCCATATTTGGGGCAGGATTCTGAGAGGACACCGCTAATAATGGTGTGATGGGATCTACCCTGTTAGGTAATCCTTGAAACAGAGGCAGACCTCAGATGAGAAATGGAGGCCAGCCAGGGTGTAGAGGAGGACTTCATGATCAACGGCTTTGAGGTCCATGAACGCAGTACCGATATAGAGGCCTTCGTTGTTGGCTTTGTCTGTGGAGTGGGTGAATCTGATGAGGGCTGTTTCGGTATTGTGGTGAGTATGGAACCCATGCTGGGCCTCTGTGAACAGGGTGTACTTGGAGAGGAATTCCATGGTTTGCCTATGGACCACTTTCTCTTGGAGAGAGGAGGGAGATGGGACGGTAGTTGGATACTAGATCCTTGGGACCAGATTTGTGTAGAGGTTTAATAATAGTGCACTTCCATGTTTTGGGGAAGGATCCCATGCAGAGGGAGTGGTTGAGGATGTTTGTTAGCGGGATAGCCATGGAGTCACAGACAAGATGGAGAACTCTGTAGTCAGTGTTGTCGGCACCCTTTGATGGTCTAGGGTAGTTTGTTCTAATTAGCTTGACTACTTCAGCAGGGGTTAGGTATCCAAAATGAAACCTGGGGTGGGAGACTGGAAGGGGTGTGGGGGTTAAGTGGGGTAGGAGGGGAGCTGGGCTTGTACTGGTTGAGGTCACCAAAATAGTTATTGAAAAGGGAGGCTATTTCGCCTGGCTTAGTGGTGGTTATCCTTTCGGAGGTGAGACAGATATATTCTTCAGAGAGTCCCCTACCAATTAGGTTGTTGAGGATGTTCCAAGTCCTCTTTGGGTTCCCCTGGGCAGTACGTTGTTTTTCCAGGATGAAGGAGGATTTCACAGCTCTTGTGGAAGATTTGCACTTGTTCCTGAGGGTTTTGAAATTTTGGAGGAGATCCATGGCATCATGACGGCCATGGGAAGATCCAGGGTACTGTAAGTGGCAGTGGGTGGGCCCAGGTGCCAGTGACAGAAGGAGTATAAACCAGCTGACAAAAATATGCATATTTCAGTATGTTGTGGTGATATTAAATATCTCAGCGTGCTGTCGACCTGGTGGTTGCTAGACGCTAGTTGCATTTCATCATTTTTTGGACTGTGAAGTACAGTATTTCCTGCATATTTTCACTTAAATGGTTGTAATGTCCTCTTCAGAGCAGACTTGCACTTCCCTCCTCCAAACCAAATCTCAAGCACATTGAGCAGTTGTAGCCACTGGCTGCCCTTTGCTTCATACTGTCGTGGAGTCTGAGATGCTTAGTGCTGGGACCTTTATTTTAGCAGGTTACAACAACACTTTTTTCACAGTGAATGAGCAATTCCTGACGGTCTTCTACACTGCTTACAACTGATACCAATGCTGTTCTGTCCTCACCCCCACTGCTTCTCCTCTGTTAGTGCGTGGTACTGCCAGACATGTTGTGCACGTGTACCAAGGTACTGTAAATGTGCAGCATGGGGAAATAGTTCTTAAAATCAGACAGGGAAAGTAAATCTACAAAAATGGGAATAAAATATATCTACTCCTTTTTGTTTCCCCTAGGTGACACAGAAATGCATTTTAGTTATTTCCCTTATTTATAGTTTTGCCTTCAGCTTGACTCCCAGTCGGAGACAGACCCATTTCCTGGCGTCTCTGCCGCTGCTTTGTAAGGACTTTCAACCCCACGAGCTTATCCCTCTGGTAGGGTCCAGCTGAGCTGGAACCAACCCTGCACCCCCTCCAGATCTACAAGGGGCGAAGACCCGGGGTCTCCCTGCAGTGGGATTTGCCGGGGTTGGGGCCGAGTGTATCAGGGGACCCTGATGCTTGGAGCTTTTTCCTCTGTATGGCCCTACCCACAAGACATCGGCAGGCAAAGGAGCTCATACGGACTCGCTTGTTCCACGTGCTCCGGCTGATGTCCTTATTCCTGCAGCACCTGTGTAACTGCACTGCCACCTGTAGTCACTCATGTGGCAGTCCTGCAGCAGCGGTGTTAACCCTTCCTCCCTGGAAGAGGAGAGTGTCCTCTGGAATGCTTCCCTGCTTCCTGTCCTAGCCAAAATCCAGGAAAAACTAGTTCTCTCTCAACTCTCCTCCTATCTTGATTCCTCTTCCTTTTTTACACCTTATCAGTCTGGCTTTAGGAAGACCCACTCCACCACCACCACCTCTCTCTTAAGACTCACAGACTCCATATTCACTGGTATGGACAAGGGCCTAATCACCTCTGCCATTTTTGTTGACCTAGCTAATGCTTTCGACACTGTCTCCCATACACTCCTGCTATCTAAACTCTCGCATGCAGGGATCTCAGACTTGGTCACCAGGTGGTTCCAGTCCTACCTGCTAGAAAGATCCCAATTCGTCAGAATCGGCAGTGTCACCTCTGCTTCCCTTCCTGTCACCTCTGGGGTCCCACAAGGCTCAGTCCTTGGCCCTCTCCTGTTCTCCATCTTCCTCAACAGCCTGCCGGCCACCTGCCCCAGTACATCCATTCACATGTATGCAGATGATAGTTTTGTACACTGTCGACTGCTGAAGTGGCGACCAGACTCCAGCAGGACTTCAACGAAGTTCAGCGCTGGTGTCGCTCAAATCAGCTTTTTCTCAATGCCAAGAAAACCATCTCCTTGACTTTCGGCACAAGGCAGAGACTTTCAAGGCAACCCCCCCACCCCTTCCGCACCGTTGATGGAACTCCTATTGAAACATGCTCCACTTTCAGGTATCTTGGGGTCTGGCTTGACCAGCACCTTGACTTCTCTGCACACATTGATGCCATACGCAAAAAGCTCCACCCCAAGCTTGGTGCACTATATCGAAACCGTGGCTGCATCCCATTGCCGGCAAGGCATGCCGTAGTGCACAGGATGATTCTCCCCATCTTCGACTATGGACATGTAGTCTACAGTGCCGCTCCAAAGTCCACCCTGGCCAGACTGGACCCCCTCTTCCATTCCTTCTGTCGCTTTGCTCTTGACTGTTCTAGCACTTATCACTGTGTCTTGTACCAGAACCTAGACCTTCCCTCATTGCAGGGCTGGCGTCTAGCCCATTGTTCGAGCTTCACGGCCAAATACTGGTTGCAGTCCCTCCCCATGTACGTCACCATGGTCCTCTCGGCCCACACTCCCCAGGGCTATGCACTGAGAAATAAAGACTCTCGTCTACTGGCCATCCCTCGCATGTCAGCCTCGGTAGGCCAGTTGGCTTTGTTTCTGTTTGCCCAGCTTCTGGAACTCTCTCACATCAGACATTCGGCATGCCACACCTGGTAGGCACCTTAACTCCCTACTCAAAACAAACTTCCACCCTATCTGCGCTTGCACCCCTGGGAGCTCACCAACCGATAGTCCTCAAACCCTTGCATCAGGGTAATTACCACTGGCACACACCACTCCCAAATTTCACTGTTCCATCCACTTACCTGACGATGGAACCTCCCAGAAGTCTCCTGTCATCTGGTCTCATACTCCCCCCCTCCATCATAAAAGTTCACCACATGAACTATGTACCTTGTACTTATTAACATATTGAAGCAATGGCTATGTACCTGCTTGTGAGTTTGTACTCTACTTTGCTAATGTTTCTCTTATGCATCATGTAAATTGTCATTACTTATGTATATGTTTGTATGTTCTCCCATTCTCTTATGTATATTATGTATTTGACCTTACTGTATATGTTTGTATGCTCTCCTATTCCCCCCTACCCCCAGGGCGCATCTGGAATCGAGCAGTAGTCTGCTCAGCATGCCTCTCTGGTAAAACACTTAAATAAATGAATAAATAAATGCTTAGTCCTCCCCCCAGCCAGGCCTGACAGCCAAGCCTGTTCCTGACCCCAGGTCATCAGTATTGCAATCGGTAGCTTTACCACTGCACTAGCGGGCCGGCTCTTGAAATGCATTTTGTAGAACTCACTTAGGTGGAGAACTGACCATAAGTCATTCCGTAAGAACTTGTCCTGCACAGGGCCCAGTCTCATGTTGTACTGATCCACTAGACTCCAAGGATATCCCAGAGCAGAAAGTCCCACACTAACATGATACTGCTTTTTCTCAGAACTGACCCTTCAGACTCTGGGAACAGAGCTGCCCAAGACTGTTGAAGGGCTACGGCAGTACAGAAGTGACCTCGCCATGGAGCTTCTTTGGTTGCAGCAGGCCATCACCAGCCGGAAAAATGTGAGTAGTAACGTTTAACAGAAACAAATGTGCAGCTGGGGGACATGGGGCTTCCTTCTGTACCCTGGACTGGAGGAGGCTTGGTGCATTGCTGGGGTGGTTGTGGTATCCAGGGTAACAGCATCTATAGGCTGGTTAAGGAGCCATATTGATGCAATAGCTGGTATTGTATAGTAGATATTATGCAAATCAAGAGTTGACTGCTAACCAGCTCTGAAATGTGTAGCAGTAGAGAGGAATGCATTTCTGAAAATGCATCCATGGGAGAGAAGACCATTATAATTTTAATTGTTTACATTTTTTTTTTTTTTTCTTAACCAGTAGAGACGCACTAAGCTGAAAGCTTGTTTACATGTGCGACCTGGGAGCACAAGGAAGTTAAGTGACTTGCTCAGGATCACACAGTATGTAAGTGGGGGCTATGGGATTCAAACCCAGGTCTCCAGATTTGCAGCTCAGAACCTTAAACCACTGCACTATACTGCCTGAATGTGTGCCCTTTAGTAAGTTTTGTTACTGATTCTTGACAGCTGCTATGTATTTCTGGCAATTGTTAGCAGTGTACCATGCAAAACTGTTGATTATTTTTTTTACTTCATCTCCACCCTGCGGCAGATACTGGTGGTCATCTCATTATCGTGCCCAAAGGAACCATACAGCTAGCTGGCAGGGGGTACACAGAGTGCCATGCAGCTGGTTAAGTGGAGGGGGGCTCAGAGATGATCAACTGCATCCTTTTTTTTCATACAAGGTTATTATATTTCTGCATTGAAATCGTTCCAGGCCAATGGATTGTGGCGACAACATTCATGTCCCGATTTGAATTGATTGTGGTCCCTGTCTGATAATGAGCATGTCCTATAATGTGGTCCTGGGACCCACAGATTAGTATATCCGTTTATGTTAATTTTCATTTTCTACCTTATAGTGGATACGCAATGATCAGACTGAAAATGGGAGTGAAGAGGAGGATTAGTACCATAAAGTTATGAAAGAATACCCTTCCCCCCTGAGAGATGATTAATTACGCCCCATTCCGAGGGTGGTGAATAATGGTATCCCCACTTGGCGGTGCTTCATGACATCCCCTTAATTAATGGCATTGCCCCTTCCTTCCTGGTGGGTGATGATTAATGCCCCTCTCCATGAGTTGTGGTTGATGGCTCCCCACCCCTGGTGAGCAGTGGTTAATGCCCCCAGTGAGCAGTAGTTAATGGCAGCCCCTCTTCCCCATGACTGGTGATTAATGGAATTCCCCCTCCACCTTCAGCTGTGATTAATGGCACCCCCCCACCGTGAGTCGTGATTACTGCATCCCCACAAGTAATAATAATAATTAATTGCACATTCAACACCTGTTTATTCAATATAAACTTACAAATGAGCTCTTTTTAGCCCTAGACGCCAATAGTACTATGGCTTGTGACGCCAGTGACCTCTGTTTGGGAATGAGCCTGGATCATCAGGGACCAGCGGGGGGAGGGGGGTGAGCATCCCAGGGGACGCTTTGCTTTAGGGAGAGCAGGCAAGTAGTTCTGCCACGCTGCTGCTCGGGGTGTTGAGCATCCCAGGAAGTGTTTCTGTCCAGAGAAGGTAGGTGAGTAGTCCTGCTGTGGTACTGTCCCCTGGTGAAGACGAGGTGCACTCAGTACTTCAATATGGGAGGGATGGCAGTAGTGCTGCTGCTGTACTCCCGTAACTGCAGGGGGAGCTACAGTTGAGACACTGATATGGGGGAAGGAGGGGAGGCGAGCAGTCCTGCTGTGACCACAGGGGTGGTGCAGTCAGGACCTTGCTATGGGAGGGTAGGATGCCACCAGCCCTCTTGTGCACTTTCCGCACGTTCATCATGACGTGCCTGAGCTGCGGTGTCCTTGAGGGCTTGGATAAACAGCAAAGGAAAAACCCTGCCCAAAGCAGTATGACATAACCACCACACCTGCAGGTTTCTGCACCTCGTTTCTCTGACTTGGGCAGCCTCCTCAGCAACTGTTTGAGAATGTTTGGAGAAGATTGGCCTAGCCCGAAGGCCCCATGTAGGGGAGGGTGTGTGGCCGTGGGGAACGATTGGAAGGTGATGAGCTGTGGGAGATGGCTGGGTGATTGGGCCAAGGTGTGGGCCAGGGGACCAAAAAGTGGGTCCAGGGTCTGGACAACTGTAGAATCCAAAGCAGAAAGTTAACAATAAATAAATAAAATTATTATGAAGGTACACAGTTTCTATTTGAGTTCCATGGTAGATCCGAGTACAGTACATGGACATTGTGATGTTGTCAATCACTGATAAAATTGTCCTCCTATTGGCCAGTTATTCAGTCATGGGAAGTTGACAGTGAGAATCCTTTAGTTATTCTTAGTAGCAGTGCATCAGCAAAAGTCTCGTGAATGTTCATTCCTTGCTTTCAACAAATATTCCATGAGTGCGGTGTATTTTTTGTTTTTTGTTAAATACTCATGATTTAGTAAATCTTTGTTTACAGCTTGTGCTTTCTGACCCTACTAGGATTCATTTGGTTGTTTTTGTCTTACTTTCCCTTGCAGTATTTGGCCTTGAAGCAGAGACTGGGGACACCCGATTAATAAAAGTAACGCTGAATATGAACAAGCTTTTTAAGAATGGAAAATGTCTGTTAGCTGACTAACCAGGATCTTCGCTGAGCTGCTGTCAAGGAGGGCTGTTTTGTAGTAATTCATTCAGTGAGCAGGTCTGGCATCTTTATTTTCTGTCCAGACAGAGCACATTGGCACAGTCAGCAGCATGGGGAGCCATGGTAAAAACGACCACAAAGCAGAAGAACAGAAAGAAACTGTGCTGCAAAACCAACACTGCACTGAATAGTGCTACGTAGAGTGAGTTTACTGGTAAGCTAAGAGAGAACCTCGAATCACTACAGACAGATTCTTTGTCAGGGGAATAGGGTTAATGACATGGTGACGCCCAAGTTGTAGAGCTCCTTAACTCCTTATAGGGGTCAAAATTAAGTTTTGCAGACACTAGCCAGCAGGGCTGTTGACTGGAAAAATCCACTAGCCCACAGACTTTTCTACTGGCTCAGCTGGTGTACTTACTGAAATGTTACCTTCTCCAGAACAAGCCCTTAAGGGCTAGTAAAAGAAAAATCTTACTCGGGGGGGGGGGGGTAGTCTTATAATATCTGCCCGGTGGTACTGAGGGTTGAGGCACTGAATGCCATACATCGCGCCACGCCTGGGAACGGGCTCAGGTCATTGGAAGGGGGGCAGGGATTGAGCAGGCGCAAGGCAGCTCTTCTTTCCTGGGAAGGGATGTTGCCACCCCGGCATATGACTGCTACAGAGTAGAAGCCCAGTGGCAGTGTCGGGACAGCGAGCGGCACGGAGGGAGGGTGCTGTGGGAACACAGCGTGCGTGCACATGTGCATCGGAAACTGGGGAAGGGAGAAAATTGGAAAAACGGAGCTGGCAGGCTCTATAAAGATCCCAGCTGTGCTCCCAGTGATTGAATTGTGAATTGGGCAAGGATACAAGCCCCCGCCCCAAGCTCAGTGGGATAAAAGAATATGGAGAAGAAATTTATTTGTATGGCAGGGGGTCATTATATTTATAATATCTCCTTGATGGGCCTCTCTAAGAAGGCCCTCAGGATGTATTTATTCTCCCTGGCTTTTAATGAGTTTGAAAATATGTATTTTCTATATCTGTATAATTCTTTTTAATGTATGGTTATTTTGGTATTTTATGGCTTCTGTATACAGCACACTGTGCCCCAGGGTTAGGGCACTTTATCAGTAAAATGTACCCTACTGAAAGCATTGCCCTCCCTCCCTCCACTGGTTGTATTATTAGCGTATGTATGTCAGTAGTGATATATGCTTGAAACTGTGACTATGAATCTCTGGTATCATGGCTTTTGAGCTGTCCAAATATATTTTGTACAATTACAAATAAATGCATATTATATTTATAAATAAATGTAGTTTTCTAATGAAATGTGTCACTTTATACTTTTTTGGGGGGGAGGGGCGCTGAGCTTTATGGTCGGTGGTGTTTTGCCCTATACTTATCCAGGGGATAATACAAATACAGAACTCTTTGCAGCATCGTTCGGAGCACTGTTTGACTTGAGCAGGCTCATCCCAACACATTGCTGGGACTGGGAATGGTTTTGGGGGGATGAGGTGCAGTTTGTTCTACACAGGTGTGTTCTGGGATGGGGGTGGGAACAAGAGGGTGTGTTTTATTTGTGTGTTCTTGTTATCAGGTTTTATTGATTTTTAATTAAATATGAAACTGGTAAGATGTAAAATGAAACTGTTACACGGACATTCAATTATTACAGTAAATATAAACATGACAAGTACACTAACAGGTACTGAATTTCTTACACTGTAATTCCTTAAGCTCAAATGCATAAATGTTTGCACTGGTTTAACATTTTCAGATTAAATCCGAGTATGATTTACTGCCACTAAACCTGTGGGAGGAATGGCCTGCATCTTTCCTGGAGGGGGGAACCACAATCCTCAGTGGGAGGTTTAAATGCTGCATTTAAACTAGCTGGGGTGCCTGTAAAACCAAGGGAGGCAACAGTTGCCTCCCAAGATAATGAAGCAGCAGGAGAAGGATGAGCCTGAGGTGGAGTAGCAGGGGGCCAAGGCAGATGACAAGAGGGTATAAATCAGGAAAGCAAGAAGAAAGGAGTGGAGACAGGTGATGGAGAAGGTAACGAGAAGAGGGGGGGTTCAGGGGAGAGTGTCGGAGAACACAAGTGGGGGCAAGCAGGGAAGGGAGTAAGGTACGGAGGGCCATGTGTACCAATGCAAGGAGTCTGAGAAATAAAATTCTGGACCTGGAGACCATTATGGTGGAGACTACCCTGGATTAGGTGGCCGTAATGGAGTCATGATGCCCTGACAGCCACGATTGGGATATGGCCATACCAGGCTACTCTATGTTCAGGAGCGACAGGGGAGGGAGGAGGGGTTGCACTATGTGTGAGGGAGGGAATCAAGGCCACGGGAGTATAGGGGCACCTGGAGGAAAAAGAAGGGCTGGAGGTTTGGAGGTGCTCGGGGTCATCCTGGAGACAGGTACTGGGCTGCTATCCATACAGGAGTGGTATACAGTAACAACCCTTTGCACATAAGGCTCCTTCGTATGGTCCTAGATGTGGTGCTCCTTCCACTCACAGACCTATTCAGTCGTTCTCTTTGCCTTGGGCAGTTTCCCCTTGCCTGGAAGACGGCAGTCATTACACACATACTTAAAGGTGGTGACAGCTCCTCCCCTGTCAATTATCGGCTGATATCCATTCTCCCCCCCCCCCCCATCCCAAAGCCCTGGAAAAGATAGTGGCAGACCAACTTGCAGATTACCTTGCTACTCATAATCTACTCTGCAAGGAGCAGCATGGCTTCCGCACGGGCCACAGCACCACTACGGCACTCCTTGAATTCTCTAGCTTTCTCTACTCTGCTCATGACAAAGATCAACTAGCTGGTGCTGTTTTTATCCACTTTTCCAAGGCCTTCGATATGGTCAGCCACTCCCTGCTACTGGACTCCCTCCTGCAATTTGGCTTTTCCCAGGGCCCCCTTTCCTGGTTCACCAGCTACCTATCATCCCGGACACAATGTGTCAAAATAAACAGCGCCCTCTCTAACAACTGTCCGTCCACTTATGAGTCCCACAGGGCTCCATCCTGGGACCACTCCTTTTCAGTCTGTATCTCAATGCCCTTCCCAATTCCTGCCCTGGTAAGGTCCTCCTGTATGACGACGATGCTGTCCTGTTTGCCTCTCACCCAAACACCACCACTTTCCAGACTACTCTCCAGCACTCTTTCAGTTTGACTGAGCGCTGGTTCGCGGACTGTAGACTGGTCATTAAGCTGACAAATACTAAGACTATACTATTTGCCCATAACCAAAGCAAGCTCAAAGCCCCCGGTACTTCCAGCTCTCCATCCCCTTGAGCAAGTTTAATCCTACAAATACCTGGGCATCACCTTTGATCCAGCCCTCACCTTCCACACCCAGATTAGTGCCCTCTTATCGGCTACCAAATTTCGTATCTGCCTTCTTTACTGCCACAAGGACTCTGCTGCCTGGAGCTCTCCGACTGGCTATTTCCTCGTCGGTCTTCTCCTTAGTTGCTTATGGCCTCTTGGTCTATGCAGCTGCGGACAACACCACCCTCAGCAAAATCAAACTCTCCATTAACGAGGCCTGCAGGTTGCTGAGTGGCGCTGATCGGCACACTCACACCTGCGCACTTTATTCCCTTGCTAAAGTGTTCAACTACGATGAGAGGCTCCAATATCAGTCCTGCCTCATGGCCAAAAAAAATACTACTCGGTCTTAAACCCCCCCCCCCCCAAGGTTGCAACATCACTCCAACTCTCGGCCCCCTCTGTCTCCACTCGATACGCCTCCAAGTCCACATTTATGGTCCTGAGAGTTAGGACATCCCTAGCCCAGAGGACCTTCTTATACAGGGGCCCCATCCTGGTTCAGCTCCCTCCCCTCCACAGTTACCAGCTTACCAAGAATTGGCCCATTTAAAGAGGCCCTTAGGAAACGCACATTCACCACCCGCTGCTGTAAGTGTCCTCAGCGGTGAGTCACGGGCCCCGCAGTGCCACCCACCCACCTACCAGCTTCGCTTGTGCCTTAGGTCGTCTCCAGTGACGGTCTCATATCTAGACTGTACCTGCTTAGTCCTGTTGCATCTTGTCTTGTATAATGTGATTATTTGCAGTAGCTACCTCACTGTATAGGAACACTGTCTATTTTTATATAATACCTGCTCTGTCTAAAATATTGGATTGCACCTTACTGTCTTGGTATATTTAGCTCACTGTGTCGTTATTTGTCTGCTGCAATATCTTGTACATAACTGTATTAACTTGACTTACCCTGTAACCTGACATGGAGTCTTTGGAAATGAGTCTTTGACTCAAAGGATTGTAATTCCGATGTGACAATAAATAAAAAAAAAAAATACAGATCTCCAGCACAGGGACAGGAGTTGGGTGAGGCACTTGGGGAAGCCATCATCAAGCTAGCAAGTAAGGGGGAAGTGCTGCTAATTGGGGACTTCGGTCTCTGAAAATATAGATTGGAGCCTTCAAGGGAAGGGTTGGGCAGACTAAATGGGCCAGAAGGGTCCTTTTGTGCCATCAGTTTTCTATGATTCTGTGAACTGCAGCTTCAGCAAGGAGTAGGACCATCCTTTACTCTCTACAGGGGACTTTTCTCAGGCAGTAGTCAAGAAACCCAGCAGGGATGGGGAAGTGCTGGGTCTGGTGCAAACAAACAGGGATAGCATTGCAGATGTCACAGTGGACAGTCCTCTAAGTACGAGAGATCACCGTACAGTGTGGTTTAACATTAAGATGAGAACAGAGGCAGACCACATGAGTACAAGGGTCCTGAACCTTAGTAGGGTAGATTTTAAAGAAGTGGGAGACTGCCTCAGAAACTTCCTCGTAGGGGGGATTTACAGGGAGAGGTGGAGGTGCAGCTGGGAAAATAAGGGAGGGCATAATTAACGAGCTAGTGTACTGCCTAAAACTAATACTAGTTTGTTAAAAGCAGTTAGCCAGCACCTTTTATACCTGAGATACTTTTTATTTTCCCTTTGTTTAATTAGAAGATTGTGTACCTGATGTTTAGTAGGTGTGCTGTGTGGGACAGCATTCTGCCTGGCAGCTGACCTGTGTATCTCTGTTCCCTCCCACATCATCTGCATTGTGAGCTCACTGACTATGACATCCCTGTTACTTAGGAACAGCCACTCAGTGGCTGCCAGGTCACTCACCTGTGATGTCACTGTCTATGTAGTGGGGGTGCGGATAGAGAGAGACGTGCCAGCTACCAGACTAAGAGCTGTTCCGCACATCCAGCACAATATTATCACACAAGACTTTCTAATGAGCAAAACGATAAAGAAAATACTTCAGAAGTAAAAAGTTATAACTGATTACTTCTTGAAATTTGTATCATTTTCCCATCTGCCTATTTTGGCTCCACTGGACACACACCTGGTAATTCCATTCCAGCAAAAATTAAGTCCGGTGGCAGCGTTATCTCTAACTGATCGGAGATATTGGAAGCCCTCAATAACCATTTTGCAACGGCAGGGCTAGCATTTGATGCTTCCCCTGCCAATGACCTCCACACAGCTCAGGGCCCACCAACCCACGAGTCCCCCCACCAGGGAGGCCTTCTCCTCCTGTCTGTCTCTCTAAAAGAGGTGGAAGACCTACTGCTGCAACTGGACACCAGGAAGGGAGCAGGCTCCGACTTCATAAAGCCATACTATCTGAAATGTGCCTACCATGTGCTTGCAGTGCCAATCACCCACCTATTCAATAGGGTAGCCTCCCCCCCCAATGGAAAATAGCCCATGTCATCCCTCTATTAAAAGCAGGCGACCCCTGCGATCTAAATAATTACAGACTGATCTCCCTCCTCCCCATCCTGTCGAAATTACTAGAAAAAAGTGTGTGGCCAGCTAGAGGTATACTTAGAATTCAGAAGCCTATTAAACCCGGTTCAGTCTGGATTCAGAGCAAAGCACAGCACCATAACAGCCCTAGCTAAGGTGACCAATGATTGGATCCTAGACCTTGACAAGAAGAAGCATGTCTGTGCTGTTTTCTTAGATCTTAGTAAGACATTCGACACAGTCGATCACAGCCTGTTTCTTTCCTCCCTAAGCACCTTAGACCTGGACCATAAATCTATGTGCTGGTTTGCAGACTACCTCGGAGAACGGAAACAGCAGGTTAAAGCTGAAGGTGATCTTTCTCCATTAAAACCTATGCTGAGGGGTGTGCCCCAGGGCTCTATCCTTGGTCCCCTCCTCTTTGCAGTTTACATTAACAACATCAATGACCCCATCAAAAAAGCCAGCATCCACTTATTCACGGACGACACTATACTATACTATACTTGAGTCGTCCCACGCCGGAAGCAGCCTGTGAAGACCTCCAAGCTGAATTTAACCTTCTGCAATACCAGCTCATAAACAAAAAGCTTTTGCTCAATGCGAAAAAGATAAAAGCCATGCTCTTCTCCCCCTCCTTGCATGGGGCAATTCCTGCTGGGGGGGGGGGCTACCCCACAAATTACCATTGTTCTTGGAGAAACACTAAAGTAAGTAGCTAAATTCAAATATCTAGGAGTTTGGCTCGATCATAAACTTTCCTTCGCCGGCCATCTCAAAGAACTACAGATGAAACTAAGGCAAAGAGTAGGATTATTCTACAGAATTAACCACCTGCTCACAAAGGAGGCCAAGACTCAACTGGTTCAAGCTACCTTCCTATCTTTAATAGATTATGCGGACCTGCTCTACAGCCACTGCACTGCCTCTGCACTGGCTAAGTTGGACACCCTCTACCACAGAGCTATCAGGTTCATTACTGGCCTTCCACTTTCCACACATCACTGCTCCCGTAACTCATCGTTTAGTCTGGACTTCCCTTCACTGTAGGAGGAATAGAAATGCCGCCCTATGGGCCTTCAGAGCGGTGACCAACAAGTTCCCCTCATATGTCTCGGATTGTATTCCCCGGAGTGTGTTAGGCACCTACGCTCTAAGGACCTATTCCCTAATTGCCCTCCAAGTTCCAAGGGTCAACTCTCGTTTCGGCAAAGCTGCTCTTAAGCTTCTCTTTACCCACATTGTGGAATGGTTTACAAAGGAACTTGAAGCTGAGCTGCCCTGTTAGCCTGAATATCTTCAAGGCGCTGCCCACTAATTCCGCAACTCCCCCTTTCCATCCTGACGCACACCATGTTTCTACCGCTGGCTCTCACTCTTTCCCTATTAACTCTTCCTGCTGCACCCACCCTTCCCTGTCCGCTCCAGCCTGGCTAAAGTCCCACCCCATCCAAAGTAGTGTCCCAGTTATCTACCCTTTCTCCGTCATTATCATAATAAACAAGTACATGACAGCCATCGTCACTTTCTGTGATTTTAATCCAATTTTTCCCCCAGTCGTCGGTAATGTATCCCTCCTCTTCCTTACCTCTCTAACCTGCTACCCCATACACTGCCTCTTTCCCCTATATGTGTAGTTGCCGGCTGCCTCACTCAAAAGATCTCTGCTTATAACCCCTGTATGCCTATGGTTGATTGTACATCTGCTGAGTTCTTCAGTTGTAAAATAATGCTGTTTTTTTTATTTCAACCTTGTACTGTATACACGGTATATTTTTTCTTCCTTGTATATTATTGCTTTTTGTATACCTGCTTCTGTACTGTACTTTGATGTATTCATGACCAGGTCCACCTTGCAAATGAGCCTTGCTCAATGGTGCCCGCCTGGATAAATAAAGATTTTGATTGACTGATTAACTAGCTTGCAGTATAGCCTAGAGGTTAGAGGAACGCGAGCTTGATACATCCAGCAGACCAGACCTGAGTTTGATTCTCACAAACTCCACTTGCATACTGTGTGACTCTGAACAAGTCACTTAACTGTCCAGTGCTGCCAGGTCGCCCCTGAAAACAGGCACTTGTGCTTAGTGGGCCTTACCGGTTACCAAAGACTAGCTCTTTAAGGCAACCAACCTCTGCATGAAGGAAAATGAATAGAAATAGAGAGACCGTTAATGGTCGGAAGCAGGAAAGGCAGTGAAGGAAGCAAAGGTACAGACAGAGGAAAGGATAATCGTGTAGCTAAAAAGGGACAAGACTTCATCCAGGTACATAAGTGAGAAGAAGAATGCAAGGGGAGGGATAATGAGGGGGGACGGGGGAGTCTGCACATAAAAGGATTAAGAAAAAGCAGGCATCATGAACGGTTACTCCTCAGTCTTCATGGGGTGGGGGGCAGACCACCAGGAAGCAGCAAGAATGGGTGTGTGTGTGTGTGTGTGTGTGTGTGTGTGTGTGGCATTTTCAGAGGGAAAGAATCCTAAAGTTGCTTGCAGCTTTGAAAGTGGACAGTGCTATGGGGACCAGACAGAATACACCTAAAGGTACTGAAGGAACTTGGGGAGATGTTAGCTGCTCCACTGACAGCCTTATTCAACAGCTCACTGAAAAAAGGTGTGGTTCTGGAGGACTGCAGGAGAGCAGACTTGGTCCCTCTCCGTAACTAGGGTTACCACCTTTTAAGAAGCCCAAAGTGGGACAGTTCTTACTAAAACGTGATTTTTCACAGGACAATACGTAACCTCGACTACTGCAACAGACTTTTTTCTCTATATGATCAGAATTAAGGCTAAGTATTATAGTTTCTTGGTTGCTTCTATGGTTTCATATCATTTTAATGTATTTTAGTTAAGGTACTATAGTTTTCTACAAGATTTAGAGGAAAGTTAAAACATATTTTTCCTGCTAAAAAGTCAGGACATGTAGTATTTTTCATGTTTTTTTGCAGGACACAACTGCCCAAATCAGGACTGTTCTGCGAAACGCAGGACAGGTGGTAACCCTATCCGTAACAGTAGCAGCAGGGAGGAGGCCAGTCAGTCTCACATCAATGGTGGTGAAATTAATGGAAACCCTGTATATGGGGGAAAAAAAAATTGCTAGAGTAACTTGAATCCAGTGGGCTACAAGACTAAAGGCAGCATGGATTCACAGGGGGGAGGTCATGCCAGATGAATGCGATTGATTTCTTCGACTGGGTGACCAGGGAAGTAGATCAGGGGTGGGCGGTAGATGTGGCCTGTTTGGACTTTAGCAAGGCCTTCACCACTGTACTGCACAGGAGACTGATAAATTGAGCAGCCTAGGGGTGGGACCCAAAGTGGCAAATTGTGTAAAAAAAAAAAAAAAAAAAAAAAATGGCTAATGGATAGGCGACAGAGGGTGGTGGTGGTGGTGGTGAGCAGCACTGTTAAGGGACAGTGACCAGCAGGGTGCTGCTGGGCACAGTACTGGGATTGGTCCTCTTTATCTGCTTCATAAGTGACCTGTGGGAGTGGCTGTTCCAGTGTGACTGGAAGGGAAGGTATGCCTTTTTGCAGATGATGCAGGTAGCAGAAGCCATGCGCCTCTTTGTGCTGCTGCTAAACTGCAACAAAAAACACAAAAGGAGCACCACATAAAGCAAAGCACAGTCAGTGAAAGGAATTTATTGTGTACAGATCAGTGCAAATAGCAAAAAAATGGAGACAAACTAAACAGGCCTGCCCCAGTGCTTCGAGGACACTCTGCCTCCTCTTCAAGGGGAGTGGCAGACTATGAAAACACCTCCTATTTTATGTTGCAGTTCATTAATATTCATGTTCCTTCATATATGGAGGCGGGTCAGCCATTTAAAGGCAAGCCACTTAACTATTGTAGTATGAACAGAATAACATAAGCAGCTATACTAGCCGCCAATTTCAGTTTTATGACTGTAAAACGATAGTGCAAAAGGTGGTATTTTCAGTGATTTCTGCACAATAAATTGCAGCTTTGCACTTTTGCATCCTTTAACTGGCTTTATGCTTTGCTTTGAAGCTGCTTCTTTTGTGTTTTTGGCTTTTTACAGGTGTCACCAAAATCTAATAGGGTGGACAGTCAGGAGGGGCTGGAGAGAATGCGTATGAACCTTGGTTAAACTTGAGTGGTCAAGAGGATGGCGGTTGGGGCTCAGTGGCAAAGAATGCAAAATTATGCACCTAGGGCATAGTAACAGAGTATGGGATGGGTGGTGGTACTGTCAGTCACTCAGCAGGAAGGGGACCTTGGGGTCATCCTGATGACGTCAAAGTGGCAGGGCATTGTGACAAAGCAGTAGTGGGTACGGCCAGTGGAATGCTGAGCTGCACTGGAAGAGTTGTCGCCATCAGGAAAAGGGAGGTGGTGTTGTCACACTTGTCACTCACTGGTGAGACGCCACCTGGAATATTGTGTTCAGTTCTGAAGGCTGGAGCTCAGAAGGAACATGGACAGGGTGGAGGCTGTTCAGAGGAGGACTACTAAAGTGATGCAGGGGTTGCATCAAAAGCACTACAAAGAAAGACTGAGGTATTTCAACATATACACCCTGAGAGAGAGGAGCACAAGAGGACATGCTAGAGGCCTATAAGTGCCTCACCTGTATGTTTGGGGGGTGGAGGTGAGCGGGATGTAGGAGGGGAATCTCTTTCAAATGATAAAGAGCACCAGGACCAGAGGGCACATGATGCAGCTGGAGTTGGGGGGGGGGGGGTTAAGGTGTCTTTAAGGAAGTACAACTCCACAGAAAGGGTTTGTTTGTCTATTAAGGTTAAGACCATAGAGCAAAGCTCATTTACAATGGTGACCTTGTCATCAAAGCTTTACAACAGTGGTGGACGCCAGGAATAGGCAGCCAGCAGAAGTGGTGGAGGTGAAAACAGTAGTGGGCTCCAAGCATTCTTGGGATAGACATATGGGAGTATTAGTAAATTTGAAAGAGAGCCCCCCCGCCCCCACCTGCACCCTGTTCACGCTATGAGGTACTTGCAGGTCCTTATCATGTCACCCGTCTTTCAGGGTGTACATATTGAGATCCCTCAGTCTGTCCATGTAGGGATTCTCGTGCAAACCCTGTATCATTTTAATTGCTCTCCTCTAGACTGTCTCCACTCTGTCTTTTCTGAGGTGTGGTCTCCAAAACTGGAACAGTACTCCAGGTGTGGGGTCTCACCAGTGAGCGATATAGTGGTAGCACCACCTTCCACTTCCTGCTGGCTGTACCCCTCTCTATGTACCCCAGCATCTCACTAGCCCTAACCACTGCCTTGTCTCACTTTCCTGCCACCTTGTGGTCTTCACATACGATAACCCTAAGGCCCCTTCTCTGTTTAGTGACTGTCTGTACCCCCCATCTCCCATCCTATCTAGTGATCGTCCGTACCCCCCTCCCCAATCCTATACTCAGAAGCTGGGTTCCTGCGCCCTAGGTGCATGATTTTACATTTCTTGGCATTGAACCCTAACTGCCATGCTTAATACCACTCCTCAAGTTTCCCAAGATCGCTGCTTATTCTCTCCACCCTATTGCAGATTATGGTATCATCTGCAGAAAGGCACAACTTCCCTTCCATTTTCTCAGCGATGTCACGTAAGAAGACATTGAAGAGAACCGGTAACTCATCCATCATTTAAGGGAGTGCTATTTACCACCACCCTCTGTCTACCCTAATTCAGCACTTTGGCTAAATATCCATTCACTGATATCCTGGATAAGGACAAGTTCTTTGGGGGTCGCCTTTCCTTTGGCTAAAGCCATTTTGGGACTGTCTGTGGAGCTTTAGGAGCATCCAGCATCCTGCCTGGTGCCCCCTACCTAGATGGTCCGCAAGTACATGGTACACCTGGGCACTCTTTCAGGTTTCTCAGACCACCCCTCAGCTGAGGGTTTGGCCTTCCTCAAGGTGAAGGGCCAGTGGATACAGGAATACCTGTGCAAACAGTGTAGTAGTGCAGATACTAGTAAGGTCTGCCTGGATAGAACAGAACACCAAAGTATAAAGGCAGATTGCCACAAATAAATGTGTCACCTGCCAGCTACTTCTCACCTTGTGCCCCAGAGCTTTTTGAGTCTTCACCAGGGGTGGACTCACAGGGGGCCAGTCTGCCTTTAAATAGTCTGGTGGGACCACTGAGGATGCTCTTCCTGCAGTGGGAGTTGGGTAGGCAGTGGTCCCATCGCCTAAATCAACTGGAGTTGTGGCTCTTGCCTGCAACATCTGGCAGAAGGAATTCCATTCATCTGCGCAGAATACAGTAGTCTCTCATGCTCATGATGGATGCATCTCTGCTGGGGTGGAGAGCAAACCTGGGAGACCGCGGGGCCAACGGGTTATGGTCACCCCAGGAGATTTGATACCACATCAGCTTGCTGGAGCTCCGTACAGTGCATCTGGCTCTGATGGAATTCCTTTTGTTGATTTGGAGTCTGGTCATTCTGGTCCAGACAGACAACATGACCACCATACACTCCTTTCTTTTGTATCAGTAGGCTCTCCGCACCTGAATCCTGGTGTACATCCTTCAGGCATTTCATGGCGATCCGTGCCTCAGGAGAGAACAAGTTGGTGGACACTCGGCTGGGTCGAGGAAACGTACGAGACGTTTCTGAATCAGGAGGTGGTTGACACCTCTTCTTCTCCCAGTGTGGCACCCCTCTGGTGGGTCTGTTTGTCTTGTGGGAGAACAGAAAACAGGCTGTTCTAGGGACATGGATATGTTGTTCAATCCACACTTACTGGCAGGTTCCTTACTGCTTTAAATCTTGCCGGAAGGTCTTCAAGCTGGCTCCTCCCACCCACCCGGGTGATAAAACTCTCAGCTCCGCCCCCATGACGCCAGATCTTCCTTACCGCTTGGAAGCTCAGGTTCCCTACTTTGCGCTCTGCGTTTCAGGCCTGGATCCTAATTCGTCGGTTAAACCGAAACTTATATTAAAATTTACTAGACTTCGGTCTTTTTCTTCCTTCGCGGCTGCGATGGACAAGTCGACTCCTGGTTTTCGGTGGTGCCCCTGTGAGCAGATGATGTCCAGGACCGATCCACACTCCACGTGCGTTTATGGCCTTGGGCTCGACCACGATTCGCAGGCCTGCGAATTGTGCAAGTCCTTCTCAGCCACGGTTCTTGAGGATCGCGCTGCCAGATTACAACTTGGGCGCCTCGAGAAACGTTATCCTCCGGTAAAGTCGAAGGAGGACCATTGGGCGGTGTCCGTGGCTGCGGGCTCGGCTGAACAGCTCAATCAAATGATCGCCCTCGAGGAGGCGACGGCCCAGGCCGCATCATCTTCTTCTGCCTCGGTCGCGGCATTTATCCCGGTCTCTTTGGGCTCCTCCTACACGGCTTCATTCAAGGAGCTTTGTCACTCCCTCTCCACTAAAGGAGAGGGCCCTTTGGGACATTCCTCTCGGTCCAAGAAGAAGGACTCCAAAGGTAAGTCCCACCGTCGACGTTCGTGGGAGTGGGAGAGATCCCCTTCCCCAGTTAGTCGACACTCTACTTTGGTCGAGGTTGCGGCTAAGGCAGCTGGCTTCACGGTGTCCTGTCAGGTCAGCCGGCCGAGACACCCGTTGACGCAGTAGAGATTTTTCTCTACCCGTCGGACGGGCTGTGGACTGGAGAAGCCGACAACCCTTCTTCACCGGTTCCCCCGGTGGAAACAGAGGACTTGCCTGTGCCAGAGTCCCCGGTTAAGGTCCCCGAACCAAGGGAGGAGTGGGTTTCCCCCGCTCCCTCTCAGACCCACCCTCGGAAACACTGAAGGTCTCTGACCTCTTCTCGGTCCAGCCGATCCCGCCGACATCGGCGGTCTCGGTCTTGGCACTGAGGAAAGCGGCGGCGCCGTTCATCCTCGTCTTCGTCCTCTTCGGAGGATAGGCTACGGCGCAAATTGCGTCTGCGCTACGAGGGTCTGATGTGGCAGCAGCTCCTTTTGACCGGGAACAAGCCGACTCCGTCGCCTTCCCCGGCCATTAAGTGGCTGTCACCAGAGCGGCCCAAAGCCAAGCCTGCAGCTTCCTCCAGCAGGAAGCCGGGAGGGAAAGGCCCAGGAGGCCCCTCGGCTGGTCCTTCCTCCAAGCCTGCCCAGTGACGGGTTGAGGGGTGTCGCCCCCAACCTCGTCACTCCTCCCTGGGTTCCCCCCGTGGGGGGATGGCTCCGCCACTTCCTTTCTGCCTGTTCCACTATCACCACAGACTGCTGGTTGCTGGAAGTGGTAGGAAAGGGTCTGCCTCTGAAATTCGAGCAGGCCCCACCCTATCGAGCCATCGCTCCACGGGGGGCTATGGGGTCTGCGGCCTCTCTGTCGGCTCGTTGAGCCGACATTGCCCTGCTCCTCCAGAAGGAGGTGATCAGGGAGGTGGCGGATCTTCCACCAGACCCAGGGTTTGTGTCCAGGTATTTCCTGGTCCCAAAATGGACGGGGGGCTGGCGCCCCATTCTAGACCTACACAACCTGAACAAGTTCCTAAGGTCTCGAACCTTCAGGATGGTCACTCTGGCTCAGATCATTCCATCCTTGGAACAAGGCGTATGGTTCTGTTCTCTGGACCTCCAGGATACGTTCTTTCGCGTCCCAATCCGTCCGTCCCACCAGTGATTCCTCTGCTTCAGGGCAGAAGGGTCCCTTTACGATTTCCGGGCCATGCCCTTCGGCCTCTCTCCAGCTCGCAGGGTCTTCACCAAATGCATGGCAGTGGTGACAGCATTCCTGTGGCGCCGAAGGGTCCGGGTGTACCCTTACCTGGATGACTGACTGATTGCAGCCCTCTCCAGACCGGAGGTGGGGCAGTCCAGGGATCTGGCCCTCCAGGTCTGCTCTCAGATTGGCCTCCTCGTCAACGAGGCCAAATCGGAACTCGTGCCAACGCAGGTGGTTCAATTCATCGGGGCAGACCTCGACTCTCTTCGAGCCAGAGCATGGCTCCCGGCAGACAGAGCCAAGGTTCTTTCCTCCTTTGCCCAATCATTTCTGGTTGGGCAATTGCACCCTGCCCGGGACTTCCTGGGCCTCATGGCGGCCTGCACCAGCGTGGTCCGTTGGGCCCGTTGGCACATGCGTCCCCTACAGTGGGGACTGGCCAGCCAATGGTCACAGCGCTCTGGTCCTCTGGACCAGCCAGTGACAGTGACCCAAGAGATGTGGAACGCTGTCCAGTGGTGGATCGTTCTAGCTCATCTGCAGGAGGGTATCCCGTTTGTCCATCCTGAGCCGACGGTCACTCTAACAACCGACGCCTCTCTGATGGGTTGGGGTGCCCATCTGGGGGAGCTCAGAGCGCATGGCCTCTGGTCCCCTCAGGAGTCTTGATGCCACATCAACCTGCTGGAGCTTCGAGTGGTCCGACTTGCCCTCACCGCCTTCGCTCCGTTTGTACGGGGTCAAGTTGTCCAGGTCCAGATAGACAATACCACGACTATGTACTACTTAAACCGCCAGGGCGGGACGCTCGCCTTGCCCTGGTGCAAGGAAGCTCTCCGCACTTGGTCTCTCGTGAGCATACTAGAGGCGAATCTCCTAGCCATCCATGTGGCAGGAGCCTCCAACACTCTGGCCGATGCCCTAAGCCGGATAGGTGCTGCATCTCACGAGTGGTCTCTCCTGCCGGAGGTAGTACACAATCTGTTCTCCCACTGGGGCACACCTCAGGTGGACCCGTTTGCCTCCAGGGAGAATGCGAAGCTGAGGCTGTTTCATGCCCGCCCCCCTCAGCAGGGCTCGCTGCAGGGGGATGCCTTCTCGAGGCCGTGGACCCCGGGCCTCTTCTACGCCTTTCCCCATTTCCCTTGATCCACAAGGTGCTTCTCAAGGTGAGGAGGGACAAGGCGCAGGTGATTCTGGTAGCCCCAGACTGGCCCCGCCAGTTCTGGTATCCAGATCTCCTCAGTCTCGGCTCCAGGCTCCCGAGGCGGCTTCCAGCCCGCCTGGACTTGATCTCAGTCAACAAGGGGAAGGTTCTCCACCCGGACCTTCAATCCCTGCACTTGACAGCCTGCTTCCTGAGTGGCTAGAGTTTCCAGGCCTTGAGTCTTTCCGACGAGGTCCTCAACGTTGTTGAGTCGTCCCATAAGGAATCGACCAGAAAATGCTACGCCTTCAAATGGAAGAGATTCTCCATTTGGTGTCAGGACAAGGGGTTGGACCCCTCTTCCTGTCCATTGGCTAGTATTTTGGACTACCTGTGATCCCTTTCTCAGCTAGGGCTTCGGTCGACGACCCTTAAGGTGCACCTGGCAGCCATCTCTGCTTACTGGGCGCAGACTAGCAAGCAGTCAGTGCAGGAGAAGGTGGTCGGGCGCTTTTTTAAAGGCCTAGACCGCATATCCCCTCCAGTGCGAGAACCTCCACCTCCGTGGGCTCTACTGCTGGTATTGGCTGAGCTCATGGGCAAGCCATTCGAACCGATGCTCAGGTGTGACATCTCTCACCTGTTGTGGAAGACCGCCTTCTTGGTGGCTATTACGTCAGCCAGAAGGATGGGAGAGCTCCAGGCGCTTTCCATCGAGTCTCCTTATCTGGTCTTCCACAGGGACAAGGTTGTCCTTCGCCCCCACCCGAAGTTCCTTCTGAAGGTGGTGTTGGAGTTTCACCTTAACCAGGTGTTGACTCTGCCGGTGTTCTAACCCAGTCACACCTCGGAGGCTGAATATAGGCTCCATTCTTTGGACCCTAGAAGGACGCTCTCTTATTGTAAGGAGTGGACGGCTGAAGTTCGGGGAGATGTTCGCCAGCTGTTTGTCACTTACGCTGAAGCTGCACCTGGCAGACCTGCAGCTAAGCGGACGATAAGCAGGTGGGTCACCTCCTGCATAGATCTCTGCTATAAGTTGGCGGGCATGGAGCCTACCAAAGGGATAAGAGCTCATTCTACCCACCATACCGCTGCTTCGGTGGCTGCTTCTAGGGATGTCCCTATCCAGGAAATCTGCAGGGCTGCTACCTGGAAGTCAGCACACACCTCTATTTCCCTTAACCACATTGACCTAGAGTCATGCCGGGATGCTGGTTTTGGGACCTCGGTTCTCCTGTCCTTATTTCCTAAGTAGGAGGTGCGTGCCTTGCCTCCCTCCTTCCGGAGAACTGCTAGGAGTCTGCCAGACAGTGTGGATTGAACAACATATTCACGTCCCTAGAAATACAGGTTACTCACCTGTAACAGGAGTTCTAGGAGTGGTATATGTTGTTCATCCACCAGACCTCCCCGGCTTCGACTTGCAGCCTGCCTTCCAGCGGGCTAGATCTGGTGTCATGGAAGTGAGGGCTGATGGTTTTACCACCCAGGTGGGTGGGATGAGCCAACTTGGCCTTCGGCAAGATTTAAGCGGCAAGGAACCTGCCAGACAGTATGGATGAACAACATATACCACTCCTAGAACTCCTGTTACAGGTGAGTAACCTGTATTTCTAGGGACATGGATATGTTGTTCATCCCACCTGTGAGTTTCCTTGCCTTTCATCTGCAGAAATCTTCAACTGTCCTCCGATCAATAAACCTCGACTCACCCCATGACTCGAATCTTCCTACCGGAAGCTCAGGTTTCCTCATAACGCTCTGCGATTAAGACTGGTTCCTAATTCTTCAAAGTTCGAAAATCGAAAAAGTTTTCTCAAAAGACTCTGGTGGTCTTCTCCTCGTGGCTGCGATGGATAAATCGACTCTCGGTTTTCAGAGATGCCCCTGCAGGCTGAAAATGTCTCGAGCGGATCCGACTCACGTGCGTTTACTGTAGAGCCTTGAGCACGACCCGCTGAGCACTGACCTGTGCTCTTCCTTCGACCTCGTCCTCTAGGATCGTGCTGCCCGTTTACAGCTGGGGCGTCCCGAGAAAAGATTTCCTCCGGTCAAGTCAAAAGAGGCCCGGTTGGCGGTGTCCGCGGCTGCGGGCTCTGCGGATCAGCTAGAGCAGATGATCGCCCTCGAAGAGAAGGAGCCGCGAGGCCACTTCTACCTCGGCCGCGGCATTTGTCCCGCTCTCTCTACGGCGCCTCGTACTCGGCTTCTTTCAAGGAGCTTTGTCTGACCCTCTCGGCAAAGGCGGGGTCAACTTCTTCTGGACCCGTTTTTCTCCGGTCAAAAAGAGCAAAAGTAAGTCTCACCGTCGGCGCTCTTAGGAGTGGGAAGATCCCCCTCTCCTGGTGACAATGGAAGCAGTCGACCTCTCACCCGACCCACTGGCTTCCGGTGTCCCCAGCCAAGGCCAGTTGACCAGGAACACCCACGTCGGCAGCGGTCGAGATTTTCTCGACCCGTTAGGCCAGTTGTCGCTGGAGAAGCTGATAATCCCCTCTCCCGGTTCCCCAGTGGAGTTGAGATCCATCAGCTCGACTGTGCCTCCGGTTCCGGGCCGTCGGGTGGAATCTTCGAGCGAAGGGAGTAGCGACGCTCGGCACCCACGCGACCTCGAGCCTACTTGAGATGCTCGATCTCGGTCTTGAACCTCCTACCTGTCAGCCAATCCCGCCATCATGGCGGTCTAGAATCTCGGCACCGCCAGTGGCGCCGCTCTCCTCCTCCTCTTCCTTGGGCGAGGAAGGCGGCAAGTTGCGTCTGAGTGCGAGGAACTCATGTGGCAACAGCTCCTTTGACCGGGAAGATAGCCGACCCAGTCGTCTTCCCGGCCATTAAGTGGCTGTCACGGGCGGCGAAACAACCCCTCGTTGTAGCAGAGGCCTGTTCCCAGGCGGTTGTTCGGCCAATTCCAGCTGCCCCACCGATTCTGGTGGAACCTCGCCTCCACAGCCATTAGTTGGGGCTCGACCAAAATTCTCGGTCGGCCTTAGGTTTTCCCCCATAGGCTGTCTGTCACCCTCACTCCCGATAAACCTCGGCAGGTGGAGGGTGGCTCAGGCCAGAGGCAGCTCTTTGAGGACTCTTCCGAGTCCGATGATGGATTTCTCCCTCTTCTCCAAGCGCATGGACTTGGGTCCGAGAGACCAGTCGGTGGAGCGATGCCCATACGTCCTTCTTAGGGTTGCTTCGACTCATCTTGGAGTCCACCGGGATGAAGCTTCAACCCGTTTCCAAGCAGGTGGAGTATCCTCCGAATTCTCTGGACAGTTCTCCTCACGGGCCTTTCCGGTGGCGAAGCCATAGTGGGAGCGGCCTTGGAACTTTGGCAGGCGTCCTGCTTCCTGCCCTCGCCTTGGCCAGGATGGCCAGAAGTATCACGGTCCCCAGTTCCCTGTCTGGTTTGGAACACCCTCGGCCAGGGTTGGTTACCGACAGCGGATTTTCCGGCGTGCGAGGCGCCGACGGGCGTGGACAAACCACCGACAAGGAATCCAGAAGTGGATTCGCGGTGAGAGATCTCATCCTCTCGACGCAGTCAGGCCAGTTCGGCTGTCCTGATGGCACACTTTTCGTGCCGCTGTTGGGCTCCCTGGATGAGGTTGTTCCCCATCTTCCCTGCGGACTTGCAGACTACGGTCAGGCAGGTCGCAGGACCAGGAGCAAGGCGGTAGCAAAGCAGCAACTCCAGACTGCTCTTGACGCCGGAGACTCTTGGCAGCCAGATCAGTGGCGACCGCCCGATGGCCATCGCGTCAGCGGAAGCTTGGCTGAGGATACCACCTTGGATACCCAGCACAGGTTGGCGGATGTTCCCCACTGGAACTGACCTCTTAAGCCCTGGGGTGGAAGGTCACCTCAGAGGATCGAAAGTCCAATGCCACCTTGGACCTCGGTCTCTTCGCGCCAGAGGACAAGGCCGTAAGCCTCAGCCTAAATCTTTTAGCCCTTCTGTGCCTAGCAGCGCGCCCGGCCCAGCAACGTCAAAGGCCAGCAGGCTCGACCTTGAGTACCCCAAACCCAAACCGTCGGCTTCCTCCAATAGGAAACAAGGAGGAAAAGAGCCAGGAGGTCCCTCGGCGGTCCCTCCTCAAGCCTGCTCAGTAGCGGGCTGAGGGTGTAGCCCCCATCCCGTGCGCCTCACCTGAATTCCCCATGAAGGCGGCTCAACACTTCCTTTCCGCCTGGTCCACTGTTACCATGGACAGGTGGGTCTTGCAGACTGGTGGGAAGGCCACCTCTAGAGTTCGAGCAGGCCTGCCCCACAGAGCAGTCGCCCCTCAGAGCTTGAGGGCCCCACAGCCTCTCTGGCGGCAGTCGAGGCCGACACCATCTCTCCTCCAGAAGGAGGTGATGAAGACGTGGAGGACCCTCCCCTCAAACCCGGGGTTTGTGTCAGGTATTTCCTGGTCGAAAGCAGAGCGGAGGCTGGCGCCCCATTCTCGACCCCTACGCTAAACAAGTTCCTAAGGTCCCGAACCTTCAGAATGGTCACTCTGGCTCAGATAATACCATCTCCTGGAGCAGCGTGTGGTTTTGCTCTCTGGACTTTCAGGGCGTGTTTTTCACGTCCCTATCCATCCATCTCACGGAGATTCCTCCGCCTTCGGCGGAGGGATCCTAATGACCAGTTCAAGCCATGCCCTTGACCTTTCTCCTAGCTCCCAGGGTCTTCACCAAATGCATGGCAGTGGTGACGCATTCCTCAGCGCCGAGGGTCGGCTGTGCCACTTACCTGGACGATTGGCTGATAGCAGCCCCTCCAGACAGGAGGTGGAGGCGGTCCAGAGATCTGGCCCTCAGGTTTGCTGTCAAGTCAGCCTTCTCATCACGAGGCCGAAATAGCCGAACTCGAGCGAAGCAGGTGATGCTGTTCATCGAGGCAAGCTCGACTTTCTACGAGACAAACCCGGCTCCCGGCGGACAGGGCAAGTTCTTACCTCCTTTGCCCAGTCATTTCTGGTTTAGGCAGTGTGCCCTGCCACGGACTTCCCTGCGCCTCCTGGGTCTCATGGCGGCCTGTACCGGCGTGAGTCCGTTGGCGCGTTGGCACATCGCCCACTCCAGTAGAGGCTGGCCAGCCAGTGGTCTAGCTGTGATCCCTGGACCAGCTTGTGATGGCGGACCAAGGAGCAACTGCTCAGTGGTGGACGTTCCATCCCATCTGCAGGAGGGCATCCGTTTGTCCGCCCGAGCCAGCGGTCTCACTGTCGACGTGACGCCTCTTTGATGGGTTAGGGTGCCCATCTGGGGAACACCGAGTGCGGACGCTCTGGTCCCAGCGAGTCCTGATGCCACATCAACCTGCTGGAGCTCCGGCGGTCCGCCTAGCTCTCACCGCCTTTGCTCCGTTACTCCGGGGTCAAGTGGTCGAGGTCAGGCGGACAATACCACGACCATGTACTACCTGAACCGCCAGGCGGGCGCTCCATGCTTCTGTGCAGGAAGCTCTCCACATCTGGTCACTCGTGCGCAACCTGGGCAGATCTCCTAGCCATTCATGTGGCGGAGCCTCAACACACTGGCGATGCCCTGGGCGGATAGGGGCTGCATCTGCGGTGGTCTCTCCTGCGGGTAGTACAGATCTGTTCTCCCACTGGGGCACACCTCTGGTGGATCTGTTTGCCTCCAGGGAGGCAGCGAGGCTGAGCTTTCATGCCCGCCCCCTCAGCAGGGCTCGCTGCAGGGGATGCCTTCTGAGCCCGTGGACCCAGGACCTCTTTTGCCTTCCCCCTTTCCCCTGATTCACGGGGTCCTGCTCTCAAAGTGAGGAGGGACAAAGCACGAGTGATTCTGATAGCCCCAGACTGGCCCGCCAGTTCTGGTACCAGATCTCCTCAGCCTCAGCTCCAGGCTCCCGAGGCAGCTTCCAGCTCGCCCGGACCTGCTTTGTCAATCAGGGAAGGTGTTCCATCGGGACCTTCAATCCCTGCACCTGACGGCCTGCTTCCTGGCGGCTAGAGGTTCCAGGCCTTGGGTCTTTCCGCCGAGGTCCTCAGCGTCGTTGAGGCGTCCGTAAGAGTCGACCAGAAAATACTTCGCCTTCAAATGGAAGAGATTTTCCATTTGGTGTGGAACAAAGGCTTATACCCTTCCTCTTGTTCTGTGGCCAGCATTTGGACTATCTATGGTCCTATCAGTCAAGGGCTTGGAGTCGGACCCTAAAGGTGCACCTGGCAGCCATCTCTGCTTGCAAGGCGCGGGCGGTGAGCAGTCAGTCGCGCTTTTTCAAAACCATTGATCACATTTCCCTCCAGTGGGAACCCCCCACCTCCGTGGGATTTTACTGCTGGTGATGGCAAAAGCTCATGGGCAAATCATTCAGACCAATGCACAGGTGTGATCTCTCTCACCTGTAAGTGGAAGGACGCCTTCTTGGTGGCTATCCGTCAATAAGAAGGATGGGAGAACTCAAAACATTGGGTCTCCTTACCTGGTCTTCCCACAGGATACAAGGTTGTCCTGCGCCCCCCACCCACAGAAATTCCTTCCGAAGGTGGTGTCAGAGTTTCACCTTAACCAGGTGTTGACTCTGCCGCGTTCTACCCCAGTCACACCTCGGGAGGCCGAATATAGGCTCCATACTTTGGACCCTAGAAGAGAGCTCGCCTATTACCACAAGGAAACTGGCTGAGTTCGGGGAGGGATTACGCCAGCTGTTTTGTCACCTCACGCTGAAACACGCACCTGGCAGACCTGCAGCCAAAGCGGACGATAAGCAGATGGGTCACCTCACTGCATAGATCTCTGCTAAGTTGGCGGGCATGGAGCCTCCCAGAGGATAAGAGCTCATTCTACCCGCCATACTGCTGCATCGGTGGCTGCTTCCGGGGCGTCCCTGTCAGGAAATCTGCAGGGCTGCTACCTGGAAGTCAGCACACACCTTTATTACCCATTACCACATCGACCTTGAGTCACCGGGATGCTGGTTTTGGGCCTCGGTTCTCCAGTCTTATTTCCCAAAGTAAGTACTGGGGTGTAGCATGCTGCCTCCCTCCTCCGGAGAACTGCTAGGATCTGCCAATAAGTGTGGATGAACAACATATCCATGTCCCCTAGAACTAGGTTACTCACCTGTAACAGGAGTTCTAGAATGGTATATGTTGTTCATCCACTACTCCGACTCTTCCTCCGGCTTGACGCACAGACCTGAGCTTCAGCGGGCAGATCTGGCGTCATGGGGCGGGCAGGGGTTTACCACCTGGGTGGGTGGGAGGAGCCAACTGAAGACCTTCCGGCCCAAGATTTAAAGCGGCAAGGAACCTGCCAATAAGTGTGGATGAACAACATATACCATTCCTAGAACTCCTGTTACAGGTGAGTAACCTGTATTTCAAACACCATGAAGTCTTGCTATATTAGGACTTGTGCAGTTAGCCACTGCATTGAACTGCCCGGAGAGAAGAGTTAACTCAGAGAATCTGGGTTCTAAGCGCTAGGCAAAACTCTATCAGGCAGTTTCAAATGGGGTGTAAGATTCTTTACTCCCTTCGCGAACATTCGCTCCCGGAGATGGAAATCCCTTCAGCTCGGTTCATTTCTACCGGTCAGCAGTATTTTGGTTCATTTGACATACAAAAATATTATTTTACCGCATTTCGATTCAAAGCTCTATCTAGTAAGCCGTAAGTACAAAATGAAAAGTCTGTGTGGAAATTTAGTTATCGGTTCGGTTTGAACCGATCGGTTTCTTATTTAACGTTTTAAAGTTTGGGCTTTAAGTCACGGTACCCAGTTCTTCTCGATTCTAAAACCTTGATTTTAAATGGGTTTTCAAATACCCATAAAGCAGTTAGGAACCGATAAAATTGTCTTGCCTGGCTACAGCCATAAAAAGAGCAAGTTTTTGGTTAAGCTGGCATTATGTGTGGGAAACCCAAAAGAAAAACCCGGGCCACTGGGTTTCAACACTGTGATACTGTGGGGAAGCCTTTATGAGCTGTCCACACACTGCTGTGTTTGTGTCTGGGGGCTGACCACCTCCATGTCAGACTGCCAGGTGTTTAAAATTTCTCTGCAGCCACCCTGAAAAGAGAGAGGGCAGGCTCAGGGAACTATTGGCCAAAAGTCAAGCTGCCCGGATGGCCAGCCCGGTCAGTACCCACTGGACAGAGAAGTGCCCTCTGACCAGGAGCTGAACATCCACCCGGGCAAAAGGATGGTTCAGAGGAACCAGTTTAAAAAAAAAAAAAATGAAATAATATGACAGAGAAATCAGTAGGTTTAGAGTCAAGATTGTCTCTCCAACTGCAAGTAGTTAAACCATACAGATTGTCCAGTCCTGTTTCTAGGTCTGTCAGACCATCTACAGTTGGTAAAAGGTGGCTCGTTCAGTTCCAGTGGTTCAGGTTTATGATGTTGAGAATTGTTATGAACCACAGGGTGGGAGAGAAAATTGATCAATACATGTGTGGCTGGTAGGGTCTGGGCGTACCCACTAAGCGGACATTTCTCCAACAGACTTTAGATCTCCTCCTATTCTGTCTGGTCCCTTTCTCAGTTTATGTTTTACAAAAGCTTGCAGAATCCCCCAGCTTCCTTTAGAGAGGCTATGGATGTAAGTAAGGGAGCTGATTATGTAGGAATGATGGGCTAGAGGTTGTCTTTCCTTTGCATAAGTCATTTAGGAAGTAAACAACTAAGATTTATAAAGATTCTTCTTTCTGTCCCTCCTGTAGATAAAAAATGGACAGAAGGTGTATTTAAATCAGGCTCTGTTACAGACTTCCTCACTGAGCAGTGTAGTCATGTAGGTGTGTGAAAACTGCAGCCTGTGTCAAGACAATTCCCTGGCCTCACATCCTCCTGAATAGGATTCAAGGATTGATGCCATAACTTGAAAAACAGTATATAGCAGCTTCTGTAGGACTCAGACAGGCAAGTTGTATGGCTTATATGGCTAGATTTCGGAAATCTAGGTGGAATGACATGATATTACAGTTAGCCAAGCAGGCCCATGGCCAACTGGTTGTGAGTTGGAACAGGTGGCTGCTAATGGCACTAAACCTCTAAGTTCAAGTTCATACTGCTGTTGGTGTTAATCTTGTTTTCTCGGGTCATGACCACTTCTGTAGCTTTCCGTAGGTTGGCAGGCTCAGATGCACTAATCTGTCCCAAGATACTCTGTCAAAGTCTATGGTTGTTTCTTGTTGTGGGTAATTCTCTTTGAGAACAAACGAAAGCTATATAAAAACATGGATGATTACCTACAAAGTGCAGGTAAAGCTCAGGCCTCCTCTGCTTTCGCCAGAGGGTCTCTTCAGAGCCAGAGATAGGCCAGGGCACAAATGGGCAAATCCCCCCTCGCAGCCTAAGACTATTGCCAAGCAGGCACCCACAATTAGAATTGCCCAGGGCAGAGTCTCCTATACCAGTGGGCAGGTTGGTTTTTATTTCAGCCAGAACTATGTGTCCCTTACTTTCGGACAAGTGGGTTCTGGAAGTAATAGGTCTGGTTCTCGGCTTCAAACGGTTTCAAGATGAGAGCCAGACAGGTCCACTACAAATCCTCGGAATCACTTGCTTTGGGAGCAGAGGTTTCTTCTCCTCTGAACTGCAAGCAGTGAAAGTCCCTCCTTGCCACCGGGGCAAGGGGCTGTGCTCATGATACTTTCTTAACCTATGAAGGCAGGAGATTGGCGGCCCATCTCAGATTTAAAACCTGAATAAGCATCTTTTGAAAACAAAGTAAAATGTTAACTCTGGCTGAGGCCAGGGGACTGTGCTTTCCTGGACCTCAAGGATGCCTAATTTTTCATGTCTTGATCAGGCCTTCTCACGAAAGTACCTCCAGGTTACCCTCAGGCCACTACCAGTTCAGGGCAATGCCCTTGGCCTTACCTCTGCGCCAGGGTATTCAAGAAATTCTAGCTGTGGTAGTGGCTCTTTTAAGAAAGGCAAGGGATTGCTTTGTTTCCCTTTCCTGGATGACTGGCTCTTGGTGGGTCAGTCTCCAGATCAAGTAAATCCACTTGCAAAGTCACCAGCAGCTTCTCACCTTTCTGGGATTCCTGCTGAATTTGCAAGTCAGTTCTCGAACCAGTTCAGTACTAACTTCATAGGTGCAGGACGTTGAACACAAAGTTAGCCAGGGCATTTCTCCCTCTAAAAAAGGGAACGGTCTCTTGCCTGGCATCTTCCATTACTCTGCGAGTCTCGACCAACAAAGCATTTGCTACAACTACTAGGGCACATGGCTGCTTCCACAGCTGTAGTGCAGAGCAAGATTCCAGATGAGGACATTCAGTTCCATCTGAGGCCTATTGGTCCCCAAAGGAGGATTCCTTTCCAAATTGGATCTAGTGACCCAATCCCTGATCCTGGCCTTGCCTTGGCAGGATTAAGCAATCTAAAACTAGGGGTCCCTCTTCATTCCCTCACCACGGATGCTCCTGTGTTGGGTGAGGAGCTCGCTTGAGACCTGCCACTAGGGAGTGTGGTCTCCCGAGATCTCTGCTCCACATCAATTTTTGGAACTCAGAGCTGTCTTCTAGCTCTTAGGGTTTTCAACTACTACAACCAGAACAAGGTAGTTCAAGTCAGGACAGACAACACCACAATAATGGTACACATCAACTTGAGCAGGGGGCACTGGTCATCAGCCTTGTGCACGAAGCAATGAGTGGTGGTCTCAAGCACTCCTAGACACCTCCCTGATGGCAGTTCCACCTCCCAGGGAGGACAATGCCCGCAGATGCCCTCAACAAAGTTCTCAGGGCCATCCGATTGGGCTCTGAATCCTCAGGTGCTGGGTTCAGTCCTTGCCAGATGGGGCTCATTTTCAGATAGATCTTGCACAGCCCCAGATAACCACTAACTTTCTCTGTTTTGTTGGGGCCTCCAGTGCTGGGATCAGCCCACCTGGAGCGCTTTTCACTTGGATTGGAAAGGAAGTTTTATTCTTGCCTTCCCTCCCTTTTCACCCTTTCATTTCAGGGGTACTAGTAAAATCAGATCTCAGCCCTGCAAGCGATTCTGATTGTTCCAAGCTGGGCCAGACAGCCCTGGTACCCATGTCTCTGTCATGACAGTCACCCTACCTGACTTGCCCAGGTCACGACTTACTGGCCTTTGCACAAGGGAGAGTGTGGTATCGAACCTCAAGTCCCTCCTTCTCAAGGCAGCTCTTGAGGTTAAATTTGCTGATTTACCATTTTTTCAAGGTGTCGCGGATATTAAAAAGGCTTCAGAAAGCTTTTCACTGGTGCCACTTCACAATTCTAAGTGGAACAGGTTTTCAGTCTAGTGCGCGAGAAGCAGATTATACCACAGTCTGCTTATCTGCCCATTTCTGGACTTTTGGTCAATTTAAATTCTTTCCCGGGTCTTAGGCCAGCTACCTTAAGGGTTCCTTTGGCAGCTGTCTGTTTTCTGCAAGCAGGGAAGCCTGCTTCCTTTCTTCTCAACCTGTGTTTTCCAAGAGTTTTAAGGGGATGCTTCACACCAACCCTCCTTTTAGGGAACCAGCTCCTGCATGGAGCCCAAATGTTTACATTGCTCAGTTAATACAAACCCCTTTGAAACCTCTGTCCCAGCAGGCTCAGCTTCTCACTTGGAAAATGTTTTCTGGTGGTTCACTTCTGCCAGGCGCATAAGTGAACTACAGACCCTGGCAGTGGAAGAAGATTTTCTCTCCCACAGGGATAAAGAACAGTACCTAGGACTAACACAGGGTTTGTCCTAGAGTGGTTTCAGGTTTCCACCTGACCAATCCATCTCTCTCCCAGATTTTTCACTGAGCATTCTTCCTCAGGTGAGGAGACTGCACAGCAGACGTCAAAAGAGCCTTATGCTGCTACTTGAAGCACCAAGGGTCACAGGTTTGAATCCTCAACTCTTCCTTACCTAGAGGCGGGGTTGGCAAGGGAACCCCACTAAGGGACAATTGCAAGATGGATTGTCTCTTGTATCCATTTTGTTATCAAAGACTAGGTAAGAGAACCCCTCAGGACTGAGAGGCTCACTCCACTGGGTGGACTGGCTGCATCTCAAGCGGCTGCTAGAGATATTCCATTCTGGAAATCTGTCGAGCTGTTACTTGGAGACAGTTCACACTTTGCAAGACATTATTCCCTGGTTTCAGTCAGGAGAGATGCTCGTTTTAGCACAGCTGTGCTTCGACCTATTTCTAAGTAGGTTCTGACCCTCCTCCATGGAGGACTGCTGTGTAATCTGCAATAAAAGTCCTAATATGAAGACTTCATGGTGTTTGAAGAAAAATTACTCACCTTAGTAAATTGCACTGTCTCATGGAGTCTTAACTATAATAGAACCACTAACCTGCCCCTCTCAGAACTTCTACTAGGGTGGGGTGCCAAATTAGTGCAAGCACTGTGTCATGCCATTGTAGTTCTTCCTTCACCCTTTTTATTTTGGGGTTAGGGAACTAGGGTTTTCTGGTTGGAGTGATTTGTTGGCCCCTTCCTAGACTTGAGTCTTTGGGGAAGGGGGTTCCTAATAGTGCTTGGCAGGGGAAAACTAATAATACTACTATTCATTCTTATTATTGTTATCGTTGTTTCTATTGTTGATTACTACTAGTAGGTAGACATTTGCCTAGTGTGAGCTTTCACACAGACTTGTTGCTTAGGTGATAGCCATAGAAGATCTGACAGTTTCATTGAAACTGCCGGATGAAACTTTGGTATAGCGCCCTCGGCGCTTTGGAACTCAGATTCTCTGGGTTAACTCTTTCCTCTCAGGGGCAGTTCAAGTGCAGTGGCTAACTGCAATAAGTCCTAATAAGCAAGACTCCATGAGAAGAAAAGCAATTACTAAGGTGAGTAATTTTTTCTTTTGCTCCCCCCTCCCAAAACAGCATACTCCCCAAGTCAGACAAGACCCCAGACCACTTTTATTTGATTGAAGCGCTTCTTTGGTTGATCGTTTGCATTTTTTAGAATTCTGCAATATACATTAAAAAGCGGGTCAACACGTGTAGATCGCACTTGAGAGGGCTCTTGCAGTAGAGTAATTACATATAGGACTGATGCGGCAGGCGGCAGGACCGCAGAAAATTTCTGCTTCTTGGTCCCTGGCGAGGACAGCCCCCATCAGGTGACCCGGCGTGAGCGGCCGTGGCGTCCCAGATGCCCGCCTTCCAGTTCTTTCCGCCGTTAGCTGCGTTGCAGCTCTCCTGCGAAAGTTTGTTCTTCCATGGTCGAGACCTTCCTGCCTCCGGACAGGCGGCCTCCCGCCGAACCAGAAGTCTGTTGTCAAGCCGCAGGATGGTCTGGCGGTCGGTCCATCGCCTTCACCGGGCTCATGGCGGCTGCTATCGATGGTCCCACAAGCGCTCTCGACTCCACACGAGAATCTCTCTCAGTGACTCACGCTTTCAGTGGGATCAACTGGTGGACGACCTAGATCACTCAGTTCTGATCTCGCCGCACGATGTGAGACTTACAATGGTGGATGGTTCAGAGAACCTGTTTGAGGTTCCTTTCTTGCTCCTCCCCCCCAGTCTCTAACCACAGGCGACTCAGGCGAGGTTGGTGAGCCCATCTAAGCCCTCACCGGACCCAGGGCTCTGGTCAGGCTAGAACAAACTCTCCACATCAATGCTCAAAACCCAGGACAGTGTTGTCGCTCTCCAAGCCCTTCACCGGTACATCCTTCCCGAGCCACCTTGCTGTCCAGGCCGGACAACATGTAATAATGTGGTACATCAACAAGCAGGGAGGAACTCTGTCCTACCCTCTATGCAGAGAGGCAATGAGGTTTGGGTTAGAGCAACACAACACGACCTTCACCTCCTGACGATTCACGTTCCAGAAGTAGACAACACCCAACAGAATAGCTAAGTAAAGCTCTTCTGCTCTGACTCACGGTGGGAACTGGACCAAGGGTCCTAGACAATATCTTCAACTTTGGGAAACACCACAGGTCGAGCCTGTTAGCATCCCCCCAAAGCGCCATAAAGCTTCCCACCTTCTACTCAGCCCGGTTCCAGGCGGGCACATTCTAGACAACTCTGTCTCAAGACTGGAAGGACAGATTTGTCTCATGCCTTTCTCCCAATTCCTCTTATCCACAAGTCTTGCAGAAATAACTAGAAGGAGCAAGAATGATTCTGATCGCTCCTTTCTGGCCGCAAACAAATCTGGTCCTGTCTTCTACAACAATATTCAGAGGATCCTCTCTTCCTCTGTCTAAAGGTTTGTTGACCCAGGATCAAGGACCCTAGTCATCAGGCCTCAAATCCCTTCCAACTGCATGCATGGCTCCTGCAGACCTAGCCCAATCCATTTTGGGTGTGTCTTCCAAGTGGCGGAGGATTTTAGTGAGCCAAAAACCCTCACCAGATCACCTATGCCATAGTGGAAAAGATTCACTATTTGGGCAGCTTCAGAGCATGGAACCTTTCTCTGATTCAGCGGGGCTTCTGCTGGAGTATCTCGTCATCTGATTCGACCTGGGTCTCAGCCATTCCTCTTTGAAGAGTACACATGAGCCATCTCGGCCTATCATGTTTCCCTTAATAAACAAAACTTTTGCTCAACTGGAGGTCTCAAGATCTTTCTCAGAGGGTTCTCCATCTAGGGCCCCCATCCATACTCCTGCTACCTTGGGACTTGAATTTTGTTCTCAAAGCTGGCCCTTCTGTGCCCAGAACCTGCAGCCTGCACAGATTTGAATTTCTTTACGTGGAAGACACTCTTCTTGGTGGCCATTACCCGACTAAAAGAATCCTCCGAGCTCAGGCCTGAGTATTCAAACCCGACTTGATTTTCCTGAGAGCAATTTGCTCGCCGCCAGAATCTGAGATTTCTACCTAAAGTGACAGCAAGAGTCTACCTTAAATCAGTCCATGAAACTACCTGCCTTTTTTTTACGATACTCTAATCAAGGAATATTTACTCCATACTATGGATGTTCACGGATTCTGAGATATACACCAACATGAAACATCTCAGAAGAGACTGATCAGTTGTTGGTCTCTTTTGCTCCCAAAGAGAAGGCAATACGGTTTCAACCAAGCCTGTCTAAGTGGATAGCTCATTGCATCACTTTCTGTTACCAACAAATACTACAGACTCTCCCGGGTCAAGTCAGAGCCACTCCACTAGAGGAGCTGACTCTGCAGCTTATTTCAAAATGTGTCTGCAGCAGACATATGCGCTGCCGTCAGCTGGACTTCGTCCATACCTTCACGAAACATTACAGTTTGGATATTGCCTCTACACCGTAGAAACGGAAGCAGGGCTGGCTGTTTGCAAGGCCTCCTGTCTGAGACTTGCATAGCTAAGAACTACTTCTTGGATAGTTTTCCTCCTCCAGTACGCCTTTTCTTTGTTCCAAACTGCTTGGGATTCAGTCCTATATGTAATTACCTACTGCAAGAGCCCCTCTCTAAGTAAGATAGTACAGTTACGTAGAACTTACCGTAACAGTAGATCTTCGAGGAGGCTCTTGTAATAAATACTACTCCAGCCCTCCATCCCCTAGGCTTTCCAGCTCCTTTTCCATATGAAATATCAAGCTCCTCTCGTCCGGACTCTTTCGGCCTGTGGCGGAAAAAGAATTGGAAGGCGAGCGTCCGGGACCGCCCCTTTATACGGCGTCTCCTGGCCGCTGGTCACCCTGGCGATGGAAGGTCCCTACGCCCAGGACTGCTAACAGAAATTTTCACGTGGGTCTTGCCGCATGCGGCATCAGTCCTATAGTAATTACCTACAACACACCCTCTCCAAGATCTGCTGTTACGGTAAGTTCTTACGTAACTGTACTTTTTTATGTGGTAAAACCAGAAGAGTGGCTCTGCTTTCAGTGCAAGTTCAAAACAGATGAAAACTTGAGCAGGATCAACCAAATCTTCCTCCTTCACTCCCTTCGGCTTTCTGTCCCACTGCCCTTCAACCTCACAGCAGCATTCCCCACTACTGGGACACCAGCAGGGACCTCAGTTACAGATGCACACAAATGGGAACAGAAGAAGGCACCAGCCCATCTAGACTGCCCAACACCCTACCTCCCCTTCTGTTATGCTTCCACCTTATCCAAGCCTCTTGAACCTCTCCACTGTTTCAGCTGCCACTACCTCCTCTGGTAGCTTGTTCCAGGCCTCCACACCCTCTCAGTGAAAAACTGCCCCTGACATTACCTCTGTATTGCCCAACTTCGGTTTGAGGCTATGTCCCATGTTCACTCCTTCTTCAATTTGAACAAGCTGTTACCCTCTACCTTATTTATTCCTTCAGATGCCTGGGTCTCAATCCTGTCACCCCTCCCTCCTAGTCTCGAGAGGTACAAATTCAGTCCTTTCAGGTCTTCTCTCATAGGGTACATTCTACATCCCTCAGTACCATTTTGGTTGCCCTTCTCTGCACCCTCTCCATCAGCTCAACATCTCTTCGTGGGTGGGCCTCCAGAACTACCTATACTCCAGATCGGCCTAACCATGGTTCTGTATAATGGCATTAACACCTCCCTCTTCCTGCTATTAAAACCCCTCTCAATGCAGACCAACATTCCATTGCCTTTCCCACCACCCTGCTACTGGCTGCCCACCTTGAGGTCACAGCATACCACTTCAATCCCAGGTCTCTTTCTGGCTCCTTCTCCTTAATCACCCATAACCCCCTAAGGGAGTAAGTTTCCCTCTATCTCTTCCTCCCCAGGTGCATTAGTGAGCATTTTTGTGTATTAAACACAATTTCCAGGTGTCAGACCACCTCTCCAGGTCCCGCCTCATGGCTTGCACCCACTAGGTGAATCCACCCTATGCGAACTTTTGTATAGATCTGCGAACAGGCACCTATCCTCCAGACCCTCTGCTAGGTCACTATCAGAGATGTTAGAATATTGGTCCTAGCACTGACCCCTGTGGCACCCAATGGTCACCACCCGTTCCCTGAATGTGTCCCATTTACCACCACGTCAGACTCCTTCCCTTCAACCAGTTTTACACCACCTGGTGATCCTGTTGTCCACCCCTAGTCTGTCCAGCTTATGTACCATTCTACCATGCGGAGCGATGTGAAGGCCTTATTGAAATCCAGATAGGCAACGTCCTGCTCCTCCCTGGTCACTATCTGTGCACCACATCAAAAAGCTACCAGGTTAGTCTGAGGACCTTCCTTGGTAAACCATGCTGCAGTCATCTTGCATACCGTTCTCTCAAGTATTCATCAACCACATAACAGTAGTGTTTCCATTACCTTCCCACCACTGAGGTAAGACTTAACAGAGAGGTAGTTTTGACCTCAATCCTTCACCCCCCTTATAATGTGACCACCTCTGCCTCTTCCAGTCCGTTGGCACCACCCTGTGACCAAAGACAGATTAAACAACCGCTAAATCGCGCCATTCATCCTTCACCTCTTGAGATCCCTGGTGTATTCATCAAACCTCATGCCTTAACCTAAGTCTACCAGCTCATCCGCCTCCTTCAACAGTGAATTCTGCAGCCACCTGCCTGGCTATCACCCCACCTTCCTGGTCCCCTACCCTCCCTTTCCTCCATGAATATTGGTAATGTGTTTAATGCCTCTGCTTTCAAGTCCCCAGTATTGTTCCCTTCCCCTTATCCTTCCAATCACATGCTGTGCATCCTTTCTCCAACATGACTAGGAGGTTTGTCCCCCTCATATATGTATCCTCTCCTCAAGTGGCCTCCTAGCCCTCCTTATCTTTGCAGCCTCCTTTATTTTTTCCTGGGTTTCCCTGTCCTCATCCTTTTGTGTCTTCTTACTCTTGAATACTCTTGTCTTCTCCTTTACCCTAATGCCACCTCTCTAGTGAACCATAGAGTCTTTTCTGTCTTCTTCTTTCTTACCCTTCTTATACATGGTCATGGCTTTAAATTCCCTCTCTTGATGGCTGCCACCAATTCCTCCTCCTACATCCCTTATCCTCAACATTTCTTCCAACTACCTTCCTCATTCCATGAAAATCAGCCTTTCTGAAACCATTACCTTAGTTCTTGTCCTAACCCTCCCTGAATACAACACCAAGCAGTCACTGGTGCCGCTCTTCCCCACCCACACTGTCCCCATTTGAGGACCATCCAACAGGTTTACACCCTAGTGGGCTCACTGACCCTTTGTTGGGAATATGTCTGAAAACCTCTAAAGTGCCCCTGCTCCTTGCAGAGATTACTGTCTAGGCCTCCCAGTTGATATCGAAGGTTTAAGTCCCCAACTAGCACATTCCCTTTCCGTGCCACCATGCTGATTCTACAAAGTGTCTATCTCCTTCTTCCCCCTGCATGGGAGGCCTATAGACTACCCCAACCATGGTTTTCCCCTTTCTCCTGTCTGGGGACCCATTATCGTTTCCCCTCTTCATTCTGCCTTCATGGCTAATCCTTCCCTGATATATAATGCCACCCTCCCCCCCGTTCCCTCTGATCTTTCCCTAAACGATACCTAGGACCATATTCCCAGGCGTGGTGCTCGTACCACAAAGTCTCCTCACTGCTACAATGTCTGATTCCTCCATCATGGTGGCCTCCAGTTCTCCCATTTTGTTCCCAGGCTCTGGCATTTGCAATCAAGCCCCAACATGTACCATCCGTCCTTCCCAACAGTAAGTGTTCCCTTGATGAGTGTTGTGATTTGGAGGCAGTAGCCTCTGCTCTGCCTCCGTCGGCTGGCCTGTCCTTACACCCCCCCTCATTGGATTCAACTTCAACACCATAAGTCCCCAGTTTACTCTTTAGTGCAGCTGCCCTGAAGAGCTCAGGTGCAACCTGTCTGAGCATACAGCCTCCTCCTCCCATGTAGGCCCCAGTCACTATCCAGCCAACCCCATCGACTGCACCAACCTTGTAGCCAATTGTTCAATACCCTTATCTTCCTTTCTAGATTGCTCGCTCTTGGTACTGGCCACCTCAGAAGAAATGGAAGCAAAAACAGTATTGTCCTACAGAACCTAACAAATTCCTCGAACCTTGCCAACACCTCCATCAGACTGTTCCCTTCCAAGTCATTTGTGCCCAGGTGACACCAGATGTGTCCTTTCATCCTGCCACTTGCAGGAAGAATATGATGCCTCACTCCAACACCATCTCCTGGCATGCACTACCCCTGCATTGTTTTGCTCCTTCCTTCCCATTTTACAATTATTGGAGTCCCAAAGGTGCTCTCCACACTACTTCCTGGGTGTCCTTTGGACTCTAGCTGTGTCATGGGGTTTGCTCGTGGACTCCTCCTCTTATTCCATCAGCTTGGTTTCTACCCTCTCATCTTTGTTCCCCATCACCTAGCCTGTCCTGATTTTACCACCGGCATCTGTACTTCTTACCCCTCTGCCAGCCTCATCAGACCCCCCCTCCTGCCTCTTCATCCTTGAACTTCCATACAACTTCTTCATCCTGCAGACCTCCTGCTTCACTGTTGAGCATGATCCAATTTCCTTGACCCCCCCCTACTGCTCCTCCCCTCGTCTCCATCACTGTAAAGATGTGCCACTGTGCATGATCCCTCAACTGTTCTGTCCTGCCCATCTTTGCAGAAGTTTTGACCACAGCACCTGCGAAGTCTCCTCCTTACCACCTGCCTGTCTGCATATTCCCTCTGCACCCTGCCCGGCTGCCCAGGCTCCTACGCTCTAGTCTGCAGGGTTTCCTCAGTTATTTAGTCCTCCAAGGCTCAACCAGCTCTTCAGTGCCCCCAACCAATGCATAGACACTCGCTGCAGGGGATGCCTTCCTGGCCGTGGACCCCAGACTCTTTGCTGCCCCCACTTTCCACTGATTCACGGTCCTGCTCAAAGTGAGGAGGGACAAAGGCGCAGGTGATTCTGATAGCCCCAGACTGGCCCGCCAGTTCTGGTACCCAGATCTCCTCAGCCTCAGCTCCAGGCTCCCGAGGCAGCTTCCAGCTCACCCGGACCTAGCACATCAATCAGGGGAGGTATTCCATCCGAGACCTTCAATCCCCACACCTGGCGACCTGCTTCCTGAAGCTGGAGTTCAGACCTTGGGTCTTTCAGCCGAGGTCCTCAACGTCGTTGAAGGCGTCCCGTGAGTCGACCAGAAAATACTCGCCTTCAAATGGAAGAGATTTTCCATTTGGTGTCGAGCAAAGAACATACCACCCTCTTGTTCTGTAACCAACATTTTGGACTATCTATAGGTCCCTATCTAGTCAGGGCTTAGATCGGCGACCCTAAAGGTGCACCTGGCAGCCATCTCTGCTTGCGAGGCAGCGGGCGGTGAGCAGTCAGTGGCCAGCTTTTTTCAAAGGCCTTGATCACATTTCCACTCAGTCACGGGAACCCCACCTCCGTGGGATTTACTGCTGGTATTGGCAAAGCTCATGGGCAAACAGTAGAACCAATGCACAGGTGTGATCTCTCTCACCTGTCGTGAAGACCGCCTTCTTGGTGGCTATCACGTCAGCCAGAAGATGGGGCTCCAGGCAACCAGCCAGTCTCACTTACCTGGTCTTCCCACAGGGACAAGGTTGTCCTGCTTCACCGAAATTCCTTCGAAGGTGGTGTCAGAAGTTCCACGCCCAACCAGGTGTTGACTCTGCGGTGTTCCCCAATCCCACCTCGGAGGCGAATATAGGCTCCATACTTTGGACCCTAGAAGAGCTCGCCTATTACAAGGGAGCGCCTGGCTGGGATTCAGGAGAGGTTAAGCCAGCTGTTTGTCACCTAACTGAAGCCGCCTGGCAGACCTGCAGCCAAGCGGACGATAAGCAGATGGGTCACCTCCTGCATAGTCTCTGCTATATAAGTTGGGCATGGAGCCTCCCAGAGGGATAAAGGCTCATTCTACCAGCCATACTGCTACATCATTAGCTGCTTCCAGGGGCGTCCTGTCAGGAAATCTGCAGGGCTGCTACCTGGAATCAGCACACACCTTTATTACCCATTACCACATCGACCTTGAGTCACGCAGGATGCTGGTTTGGGGCCTCGGTTCTCAGTCCTTATTTCCCAAGTAAATACTGGGGGTGTGCTGCCTCCCTCCTCCCGGAGAACTGCTGGAGTCTGCCAATAGAGTGTGGATGAACAACATATCCATGTCCTAGAAATACAGGTTTACTCACCTGTAACAGGGTTCTGGGAATGGTGCTTATGTTGTTCATCTACATTCCCTCGACCTCGGCCCGGCGCACAACCTGTGAGCTTCCAGCGGGCAGATCCTGGCGTCATGGGGCGGAGCAGCCGGTTTTACCACCCGGGTGGGTGGGAGGAGCCAGCTTGAAGACCTTCCGGCAAGATTTAAAGCGGCAAGGAACCTGCCAATAAGTGTGGATGAACAACATATACCATTCCTAGAACTCCTGTTACAGGTGAGTAACCTGTATTTCAAACACCATGAAGTCTTGCTATATTAGGACATATAGCAGTTAGCCACTGCATAGAACTGCCCGGAGGAAAGAGTTAACTCAGAGAATCTGGGTTCGATGTGAGGCGCTATGCAAAAACTCTATCTGGGCAGTTTCAAATGCAATGTATTGAATTCTTTACTCCGCTTCACTGAACAGTCGCTCGGAGATGAGCTCCTTCATTTCGTTCATTTCTCGGTCAGCGGTATTTTCAGTTCATTTGAACGCCAAAAAGTAATTATTTTACGCATTTCGATTACGCTCTATCTAGTAAACCGTAAGTACAAAATAGAAAAGTCTGTGTGGAAATTTAGTTATCGGTTCGGTTTGAACGATCGGTTTCTTATTTTAACGTTTTAAAGTTTTGGGCTTTTAGAATCACGGTGCCAGTTCTTCTCGATTCTAAAACCTTGATTTTAAATAGGGTTTTTCAAATACCCGATAAAGCGGTTAGGAACCGATAAAAGTGTCTTGCCTGGCTACAGCCATAAAAGGAGCAAGTTTTTGGTTGAGGCTGGCATTATGTGTGAAACCCAAAAGAAAAACCCGGGCCACTGGGTTTCAACACTGTGATGCTGTGGCAAGCCTTTGCCAAGGCTGTCCACACACCACTATGTTTATTGTCTGAGGCTGACCACCTCCTGTCAGACTGCCAGGTGTTAAAATTTCTCTGCAGCCACCCTGAAAAAAGAGGGCGGCTCAGGGAACTATTGGCCAAAAGTCCAGCTGACCCGGATGGCCAGCCCGGTCAGTACCCACTGGACCGGAGAATCCCTCTGACCAGGGCTGAGACATCCCGGGCAAAAGGATGGTTCAGAGGAACCAGTTTAAAAAAAAAAAAAAAATGAAATAATATGACAAGAAATCAGTAGGTTTGGAGTCAAGATTGTCTCTCAACTGCTGCGAAGTAGTTAAGCCATGCAGATTGTCCAGTACTGTTTCTAGGTCCTGTCAGACCATCTACAGTTGGTAAAGGTGGCTCGTTCAGTTCCAGTGGTTCAGGTTTATGATGTTGAGAATTGTTATGAACCACAGGGTGGGAGGAGAAAATTGATCAATACATGTGTGGCTGGTAGGGTCTGGGCAGTGCCCATAGCGGACATTTCTCCAGACAGACTTTAGAGATCTCCTCCTATTCTGTCTGGGTCCCTTTCTCAGTTTATGTTTACAAAAGCTTGCAGAATCCCCAGCTTCCTTTAGAGGCTATGGATGAGTAAAGGGAGCCTGATTATGTAGGAATGATGGGCTAGAGGTTGTCTTTCCTTTGCATAAGTCATTTAGGAAGTAAACAACTAAGATTTTATAGATTCTTCTTTCTGTCCCTCCTGTAATAAAAAAATGGACAAGAAGGTGTATTTCAGTCGGCTCTGTTACAGACTTCCTCACTGAGCAGTGTAGTCATGTAGGTGTGGTACAAGCGTGCAGCCTGTGTCAAAGCTAGTTCCCTGGCCTCCACATCCTCCTAATAGGATTCCAGGAGGATTGATGCCATAGCTGAAAAACTAGTATATAGCAGCTTCTGTGGGACTCAGACAGGCAAGTTGTATGGCTTATGTGGCTAGATTTGGAAATCTAGGTGGGGCATGAATATTGCAGTTAGCCAAGCAGGCCCATGGCCACCTGGTTAGCGAGTTGGAACAGGTGGCTGCTAATGGCACCAAACCTCTAAGTTCAAGTTCATTCTGCTGTTGGTGTTAATCTTGTTTTCTCTAGGGTCATGACCACTTCTGTAGCTTTCCGTAGGTTGGCATGGCTCAGATGCACTAATCTGTCCCAAGATACTCTGTCAAAGTCTATGGTTTGTTTCTTGTTGTGGGTAATTCTGTTTGAGAACAAACAGAAAGCTATATGAAAACATGGATGATTACCTACAAAGTGCAGGTAGAGCTCAAGCCTCCTCTTGCTTCGCCAGAGGTCTCTTCAGAGCAGAGATAGGCGGGGCACAAATAAACCGTCCCTCCCTTAGCCTAAGACTATTGCCAAGCAGGCACCTGATGGGGTGCCCAGGGCCAGTCTCCTATACCAGTGGGCAGGTTGGTTTTATTTCAGCCAGAACTGTGTGTCCCTAACTTCGGACAAGTGGGTTCTGGAAGTAATAGGTCTGGTTCTCGGCTTCAAACAGTTTCCAAAGATGAGCCAGACAGGTCCTGCAAATCCTTGGAATCCTTGCTTTGGGAGCAGAGGTTTCTTCTCCTCTGAACTGCAAAGCAGTGAAAGGTCCCTCCTTGCCGCAGGGGCAGAGGCTGTGCTCATGATACTTTCTTAACCTATAGAAGGCAGGAGATTGGCGTACCATCTCAGATTTAAGGCACCTGAATAAGCATCTTTTGAAAACAAAGTTAAAATGTTAACTCTGGCTGAGGCCAGGGGACTAGCTAGCTTTCCTGGACCTCAAGGATGCCTAATTTTTCATGTCTTGATCAGGCCTTCTCACCGAAAGTACCTCAGGTTGCCCTCAGGCCACTACCAGTTCAGGGCAATGCCCTTGGCCTTACCTCTGCAGCCAGGGTATTCAAGAAATTCTAGCTGTGGTGGCTCTTAGAAAGGCAAGGGATTGCTTTGTTTCCCTTTCTGGATGACTGGCTCTTAGTGGGTCCAGCTCTCCAGATCAAGTAAAATCCCACTTAAAGTCACCCAGCAGCTTCTCACCTTTCTGGGATTCCTGCTGAATTTGCAAAGTCAGTTCTCGAACCAGTTCAGTACTAACTTTCATAGGTGCAGAGTTGAACACAAAAGTTAGCCAGGGCATTTCTCCCCTCTAAAAGGGTGAAGCAGTCTCTTGCCTGGCATCTTCCATTACTCTGCGAGTCTCTTGACCAGCAAAGCATTTGCTACCACAACTACTAGGGCACATGGCTGCTTCCACAGCTGTAGTGCAGAGCAAAGATTCCAGATGAGGACATTCAGTTCCATCTGAGAGCCTATTGGTCCCCAAAGGAGGATTCCTTTCCAAATTGGTTCTGGTGACCCAATCCTGATCCTGGCCTTACACTGGCAGGATCAAGGCAATCTAAAACGGGGTCCTCTTCATTCCCTCACCACGGATGCTCCTGTGTTAGGGTGAGGGACTCGCAAGCGACCTGTCCACTAGGGAGTGTGGTCTCCCTGAGAATCTCTGCTCCACATCAATTTTTGGAACTCAGAGCTGTCTTCTAGCTCTTAGGAGTTTTCAGCTTCTGTCCAGAACAAGGTAGTTCAAGTCAGGACAGACAACACCACAATAATGTGGTACATCAACAGGCAGGGGGCACTCGGTCATCAGCCTTGTGCACCGAAGCAATGAAGTGGTGGTCTCTGGCTACTCCTGAACACCTCCCTGATGGCAGTTCACCTCCCAGGGAAGGACAATGCCCTGGCAGATGCCCTCAACAGGATTCTCAGGGCCATCACGATTGGGCTCTGAATCCTCAGGTGCTGGGTTCAGTCCTTGCCAGATGGGGCTCATTTTCAGATAGATCTTTTGCAGCCCCCAGATAACCACTAACTTTCTCTGTTTTGTTGGGCCTCCAGTGCTGGGATCAGCCCACCTGGGCCGCTTTTCACTTGGATTGGAAGGGAAGTTTCTGTTCACCTTTCCTCCCTTTTCCCTTTCTTTCAGGGTACTAGTAAAATCAGATCTCAGCCCTGCAAAGCGATTCTGATTGTTCCAAGCTGGGCCAGACAGCCCTGGTACCCATGTCTCTGTCCTTGACAGTCCCCTACCTGAGCTTGCCCAGAGTCCACGACTTACTGGCCTTTGCACAAGGGAGGTGTGGTATCGAACCTCAAATTCCTCCTTCTCAAGGCAGCTCTTGAGGTTAAATTTGCTGATTTACCTTTTTCAAGGTGTCGCGGATATTAAAGGCTTCAAAGCTTTTCACTGGTGCCACCTACAATTCTAAGTGGAACAGGTTTTCAGTCTAGTGCGCTGAAAGCAGATTATACCACAGTCTGCTTATCTGCCCATTTCCTGGACTTTTGGTCCATTTAAATTCTTTAGGTCTTAGGCCAGCTACCTTAAGGGTTCCTTTGGCAGCTGTCTGTTTTTCTGCAAGCAGGAAGCCTGCTTCCTTTTCTTCTCAACCTGTGTTTTCCAAGTTTTTAAGGGTTGCTTCACAACACCTCCTTTTGAGGAACCAGCTCCTGCATGGAGCCCAAATGTTTGCATTATCAGTTAATGCAAACCCCTTTGAACCTCTGTCCCAGCAGAGCTCAAGCTTCTCACTTGGAAAATGTTTTCTGGTGGTTTCACTTCTGCCAGGCGCCAAGTGAACTACAGGCCTGGCAGTGGAAGAAGATTTTTCTCCCCACAGGGATGAACAGTACCTAGGACTAACACAGGGTTTGTCCTAAGTGGTTTCAGGTTTCCACCTGAACCAATCCATCTCTCTCCCAGGATTTTTCACTGAGCATTCTTCCTCAGGTGAGAGGAGACTGCACAGCTTAGGCGTCAAAAGAGCCTTATGCTACTATTTGTAGCACCAAGGTCACAGGTTTGAATCCTCCAACTCTTCCTTACCTAGGGCGAGGTTGGCAAAGGAACCTGCCACTAAGAGGACAATTGCAAGGTGGATTGTCTCTTGTATCCATTTTGTTATCAAAGACTAGGTAGGAGAACCCCTCAGGACTGAGGGGCTCACTCCACCAGGTGTACAGCTGCATCTCACGCGGCTGCTAGAGATATTCCATTCTGGAAATCTGTCGAGCTGTTACTTGGAAGACAGTTCACACTTTGCCAAGCATTATTCCTGGATTTCAGTCCAGGAGAGATGCTCGTTTTGCTAGCAGCTGTGCTTCGAGCCTATTTCCAAGTAGGTTCTGACCCTCCTCCATGGAGGTACTGCTGTGTAATCTGCAATAAGTCCTAATATAACAAGACTTCATGGTGTTTGAAGAAAAATTACTCACCTTAGTAATTGCTTTTCTCTCATGGAGTCTTGCTATATTAGGACCACCCAACCTGCCCCTCTCAGAACTTCTACTGGGTGGGTATGATTAGTGCAAGCACTGTGTCATTGCCATTGTAGTTCTTCCTTCACCCTTTTTATTTAGGGTTAGGAACTAGGGTTTTCTGGTTGAGTGATTTGTTGGCCCCTTCCCAGACTTGAGTCTTTAGGAAGGGGGCTCCTAATAGTGCTTGTCAGGGGAAAACTAATAATACCATTATTCATTCTTATTATTGTTATCGTTGTTTCTATTGTTGTTATTACTACTAGTAGGTAGCCATTTGCCCAGTGTAGAGCTTTCCACACAGACTTGTTGCTAGTGTTAGTCAGTAAGATCTGACAGTTTCATTTGAAACTGCCCGGATAGAGCTTTGGTATAGCGCCTCGCTTTAGAACTCCAGATCTCTGAGTTAACTCTTTCCTCTCCGGGGCAGTTCAAGTGCAGTGGCTAACTGCAATAAGTCCTAATATAGCAAGACTCCATGAGAAGAAAAGCAATTACTAAGGTGAGTAATTTTTTCTTTTTGCTCCCCCTCCCCCAAAACAGCATACTCCCCAAGTCAGGCAAGACCCCCAGACCACTTTTATTTGATTGAAAACGCTTCTTTGGTTGATCGTTTGCATTTTTTTTTAAATTTACGAATGTACATTAAAAAGCCGGGTCAACACGTGTAGATCTTACTTCGAGAGGGCTCTTGCAGTAGGTAATTACATATAGGACTGATGCCGGCAGGCGGCAGGACCCCACGGAAAATTTTCTAGCTAGCAGTCCCTGGCGAGGGACAGCCCCCACATCAGGTGACCGGCGTCGGGAGACGGTATAAAGGGGCGGTCCCAGATGCCCACCTTCCAGTTCTTTCCCGCCGTTAGCTCGTGCAGCGCCTCGCGGAAAAGTTTGTTCTTCCATGGTCAAGGCCTTCCTGCCTCCGGACAGGGCGGCCTCCCTTCAGACCCAGAGAAGTCTGTTATCCGACCGCAGGATGGTCTCGGCGAGGTCGGTCCTTCGCCTTCTCGGGCTCATGGCGGCTGCTATCCCGATGGTCCCTCGCGCTCGACTCCACATGAGAATCTCTCAGTGGACTACGCTTTCAGTGGGATCAACTAGTGGACGACCTAGATCACTCAGTTCTGATCTCATCGCCGATGATGTGAGACTTACAATGGTGGATGGTTCGAGAGAACCTGTTTCGGGGGGTTCCTTTCTTTTATCCTCCCCCCTCCCAGTCTCTAACCACAGACGCCTCAGGCGAAGGTTGGTGAGCCCATCTAAGCCCTCATCGGACCCAGGGCTCCTGGTCCAGGCTAGAACAAGCTCTCCACATCAATGTGCTCGAGCTTCGGACAGTGTTGTACGCTCTCCAAGCCCTTCACCAGTACATCCTTCCCGGCCACCTTGCTGTCCAGACGGACAACATGTGCGTAATGGGTACATCAACAAGCAAGGAGGAACTCTGTCCACCCTCTATGCAGAGAGGCAATGAGGGTTTGGGATTGAGCAACACAACACGACCTTCACCTCACGGCGATTCACGTTCCAGGAGTCGACAACACCCTGGCAGACTAGCTAAGTCGCTCTTCTGCTCTGACTCACGAGTGGGAACTGGACCAAGGGGTCCTAGACAATATCTTCCAACTTTGGGAAACACCACAGGTCGACCTGTTCGCATCCCCCCCCAAAACGCAAAGCTTCCCACCTTCTGCTCGCTCGTTCCAGAGCGAGGCACTTTCTGGAGCAACGCTCTGTCTCCAGACTGGAAGGACAGATTTGTCTATGCCTTTCTCCCAATTCCTCTTATCCCACGAGTCTTGCAGAAACTAACTTCAGAAGGAGCAAGAATGATTCTGATCGCTCCTTTCTGGCCCAGGCAAATCTGGTCCTGTCTTCTACAACAATATTCAGAGGATCCTCCTCTTCCTCTGTCTCAAGGTTTGTTGACCCAGGATCAGGGGACCCTGGTCCATCCAGGCCTCAAATCCCTTCAACTGCATGCATGGCTCCTGCAGACCTAGCCCAATCCCATTTTGGTGTGTCTTCCAAAGTGGCGGAGATTTTAGTGGAGGCCAGAAAACCCTCCACCAGATCCACTTATGCCATGAAGTGGAAAAGATTCACTATTTGGGCGCTTCCAAGCATGGAACCTTTCTCCTGTTCAGCGGGGCTTCTGCTGGAGTATCTCGTCATCTGTTAGAGCCTGGGTCTCAGCCATTCCTCTTTGAAGGTACACATAGGCCATCTCGACTATCATGTTCCCTTATTAACAAAACTTTGCTCAACTGGAGGTCTCAAGATCTTTCTCAGAGGTTCTCCATCTGAGGCCCCCATCCATGCTCTCCTCCCCTTGGGACTTGAATTTTGTTCTCAAACTGACCCTTCTTTCCTTGAACCTGCAGCTTCTGCAGATTTGAATTCTTTAAATGGAAGACACTCTTCTTGGTGGCCATCACTCGGCTCGAAGAATCTCCGAGCTCAGGCCTGAAGTGTTAAATCCCGACTTGATTTTCTGAGAGCAGAGTTGCTCTTACATGAATCCTAAGTTTCTACCTAAAGTAGTAGCAGAGTCTACCTTAAATCAGTCCATAGACTACCTGCGCCTTTTACGCAGTACTCTAATCAAGGGAATATTTACTCATACTATGGATGTTCACGGATTCTGAGATACTACACCAACATGAGCATCTCAGAAAGACTGATCAGTTGTTAGTCTCTTTTGCTCCCAAAGGAAGGCAATCGGTTTCCAAGCAATGCCTGTCTAAGTGGTTGGCTCATTGCATCACTTTCTGTTATGACAAATACCACAAGACTCTCCCGGGTCAAGTCAGAGGCCACTCCACTAGAGGAGTAGCTGACTCTGCAGCTTGTTTCAAGAATGTGTCTGCAGCAGACATATGCGCTGCCGTCAGCTGGACTTCCGTCCATACCTTCACGAAACATTACAGTTTGGATATTGCCTCTCGCCGTAGAGCAGGCTTCGGGCTGGCTGTTTTGCAAGGCCTCCTGTCTTGAGACTTGCATGGCTAGAACTACTTCTTGGAGTAGTTTTCCTCCTCCAGGTGCCTTTTCTTTGTTCCAAACTGCTTGGGATTCAGTCCTATATGTAATTACCTACTGAAGGCCTCTCTAAGTAAGATAGTACAGTTACGTGAACTTGCGTAACAGTAGATCTTCGAGAGGCTCTTGTGATAAAACCTTCCATCCCTCCATCCCCTAGGCTTTTCAGCTCCTTTTCCATATGAAATATCCGCTCCTCTCGTCCGGACTCTTTCGGCCTGTGGCAGGAAAAGAATTGGAAGGCGGGCGTCGGAGACCGCCCCTTTATCGGCGTCTCCTGGCCGCTGGTCACCCTGGCGATGAGGTCCTCGCGCCAGGGACTGCTAGTACAGAAATTTTCCGTGGTCTTGCCGCCTGCGGCATCAGTCCTATATAATTACCTACTGCAAGAGCCTCTCTCGAAGATCTGCTGTTACGGTAAGTTCTTACGTAACTGTACTTTTTTTGGCCAGCGAGTAAAACCAGAAGAGTGGCTCTGCTTTTCAGTGCAAGTTCAAAACAGATGAAAACTTGGCAGGATCAACCAGATTCTTTCTCCCTTCCCTCCCCTTCTCGCTTTCTGTCCCACAACTGCCCCTTCAACCTCACAGCAGCATTCCCCACTACTGGGACACCAGCAGGGACCTCCAGTTACACAGATGCACAGAAATGGGACGGCAGAGAAAGGCACCACGGCCCATCTAGACTGCCCAACACCCTACCTCCCCCCTTCTGTTATGCTTCCACCCTTATCCCAAGCCCTCTTGAACCTCTCCACTGTTTCAGCTGCCACTACCTCCTCTGGTAGCTTGTTCCAGGCCTCCACCACCCTCTCAGTGAAAAACTGCCCCCTGACATTACCTCTGTATTGCCCAACTTCCAGTTTGAGGCTATGTCCCCGCATGTTCACTCCCTTCTTCAATTTGAACAAGCTGTTACCCTCTACCTTATTTATTCCCTTCAGATACTTACAGGTCTCAATCCTGTCACCCCTCTCCCTCCTAGTCTCCAGAGGGTACAAATTCAGTCCTTTCAGTCTTCTCTCATAGGGTACATTCTGCATCCCTCGTACCATTTTGGTTGCCCTTCTCTGCACCCTCTCCATCAGCTCAACATCTCTTCGTAGGTGAGGCCTCCAGAATTGCACCCTATACTCCAGATGCGGCCTAACCATGGTTCTGTATAATGGCATTAGCACCTCCCTCTTCCTGCTATTAAAACCCCTCTCAATGCAGGCCAACATTCCATTTGCCTTTCCCACCACCCTGCTACACTGGCTGCCCACCTTGAGGTCACAGCGATACCACCATAATCCCAGGTCTCTTTCTGTTTCCTTCTCCTTAATCACCAACCCCCTAAGGGAGTAAGTTTCCCTCCTATTCTTCCTCCCCAGGTGCATTAGTGAGCATTTTTGTGTATTAAACTTCAATTTCCAGGTGTCAGACCACCTCTCCAGGTCCCGCCTCATGGCTTGCACCCCACTAGGTGAATCCACCCTATTGCAGACTTTTGTATCGTCTGCGAACAGGCACCTATCCCTCCAGACCCTCTGCTAGGTCACTAACATAGATGTTAGAATATTGGTCCTAGCATTGGACCCTGTGGCACCCCACTGGTCACCACCCGTTCCCTGGAATGTGTCCCATTTACCACCACCGTCTGACTCCTTCCCTTCAACCAGTTTTCCACCCACCTGGTGATCCTGTTGTCCACCCCTAGTCTGTCCAGCTTATGTACCATTCTACCATGCGGAACGATGTCGAAGGCCTTATTGAAATCCAGATAGGCAACGTCCACTGCTCCTCCCTGGTCCACTATCTGTGTCACCCCATCAAAAAACTCTTATCAGGTTAGTCTGACAGGACCTTCCCTTGGTGAAGCCATGCTGCCGGTCATCTTGCATGCCGTTCATCTCCAAGTATTCTATCAACCTGATATTAAGTAGTGTTTCCATTACCTTCCCCACCACTGAGGTAAGACTTAACAGGACGGTAGTTTTTGACCTCGTCCTTCCGCCCCCCCCTTATGTAATGTGACCACCTCTGCCCTCTTCCAGTCCGTTGGCACCACCCCTGTGACCAAGGACAAGTTAAACAGCCTCGCTAGATGCGGCGCCAGTTCATCCTTCACCTCCTTGAGATCCCTTGGGTGTATTCCATCAGGCCTCATTGCCTTGTCAACCCTAAGTCTACCCAGCTCATCCCTTACTCCTTCAGCAGTGAATTCTGCCACAGCCACCTGCCTGTGGCTGTCACCCTCCCCACCCCTTCCTGGTCCCCTACCCTCCCTTTCCTCCATGAATATTAGTGAAATAGCTGTTTAATGCCTCTGCTTTTTTAAGTCCCTTCAGTATTGTTCCACTTTTCCCCTTATCCTTCCAATCCCATGCTGCCTTCCTCCTTTCTCCAACGTACCTAAGAGGTTTTGTCCCCCTCCTCATTACGCTATCCTCTCCTCAGTGGCCTCCTTAGCCCTCCTTATCTTTTGCCCAGCCTCCTTTATTTTTTCCCTGTAGGTTTCCCTGTCCTCATCCTTTTGTGTCTTCCTGTACCTCTTGAATGCTCTTGTCTTCTCCTTTACCCCTAATGCCACCTCTCTAGTGAACCATAGAGGTCTTTTCTGTCTTCTGTTCTTTCTTACCCTTCTTATACATGAGTCCATGGCTTTAAATTCCCCTCTCTTGATGGCTGCCCATAATTCCTCCACTCTCTGCACATCCCTTATCCTCAGCATTTCTTCCCCAACTACCTTCCTCATTCCATGAAAGTCAGCCTTTCTGAAGTCCATTACCTTGGTTCTTGTCCTAACCCTCTCCCTGAACCTGACAGCCCTGTGGTCACTGGTGCCAAGCTCTTCCCCCACCTCCACACTGTCCCCATTTGTGAGGACCACATCCAACAGGTTTACACCCCTAGTGGGCTCACTGACCCTTTGTTGCAGGAATATGTCCTGAAGAGCCTCTAAGGTGCCCCTGCTCCTTGCGGAGATTGCTGTCTGGGCCTCCCAGTTGATGTCCGGAAGGTTTAAGTCCCCAACTAGCACAATTTCCCCTTTCCGTGCCATCCTCGATACTGATTCTACAAAGTGTCTATCTCCTTCTTCCCCCTGCATAGGAGGCCTATAGACTACCCCAACACGCAGGGTTTTCCCCTTTCTCCTGTCTAGGGTGACCCACATTATCTCGTTTCCCCTCTTCATTCTGCCCTTCCATGGCCCTAATCCTTCCCTGATATATAATGCCACCCTTCCCCCCGTTCCCTCCTGATCTTTCCTAAACAACCGATACCCTGGGATCATCGTCTCCCAGGCGTGGTGCTCGTACCACCAAGTCTCACTCACTGCTACAATGTCTAGGTTCTCCTCCATCATGGTGGCCTCCAGTTCTCCCATTTTGTTCCCCAGGCTCCTGGCATTTGCAATCAAAGCCCCCAACATGTAGCCCCATCCCGTCCTTCCCAGCTGGTAAGTGTTCCCTTGATGAGTGTTGTGATTTGGGGGGGAGGCTGATAGCCTCTCTGCTCTGCCTCACGTAAGGCTGGCCCTGTCCTTAGCCGCCACCCCCCCTCATTTAGTTTAATTTGAACTTCCTTGCCATGAAGTCCCCCAGTTTACTCTTTAGTGCAGCTGCCCCTGAAGAGCTCAGGTGCAGCCTGTCTTGGGCATACAGCCCCTCCTCCTCCCATGTAGAGCCCCAGTCACCTATCCAGCCAAACCCCATCCGACTGCACCAACCTTGTAGCCAATTGTTGAATGCCCTTATCTTCTCCTTTCTGGGTGTGCTCGCTCTTGGTACTGGCCACACCTCAGAGAAGGAAATGGAAGCAAAAACAGTGTTGCTCCTACAGAACCTAGCAAATTCCTCGAACCTTGCCTGTACCTCCATCAGACTGTTCCCTTCCAAGTCATTTGTGCCCAGGTGAAACACCAGATGTGTCCTTTCATCCTGCTGCTTACCCCAGGAAGGAATATGATGCCTCACCTCCAACACCATCATCCCTGGCATGCACTGTACCCATACTGCATTGTTTTTGCTCCTTCCTTCCCATTTGTATCAATTATTGAGTCCCCAAGAGTGCCACTCTACTGCCCCCTGCTTCCTGGGTGTCCTTTTGGACTCTAGCTTTGTGTCATGGGGTTTTGCTCCCGTTGGACTCCTCCTCTTGTTCCATCCTGACTTGGTTTCTGCCCCTGCTCATCTTTTGTTCCCCATCACCTAGCCTGTCCTGATTTTTACCCACACCCGGCATCTGTACTTCTTCACCCTCTCCCTTTAGCCTTTCATCAGACTCCCCCCCTCCTGTACCTCTTCATCCTTGTACTTCCGCTCAGCTTCCTTCATCCTGCAGACCCCTCCTGCTTCACTGTTTTGAGCATGATCCAGTTTCCTTGACCCCTCTCTAACTGCTCCTGGCCTCGCTCTGCATCACTGAGAGATTGTGCCAACTGTGCTTGATCCCTCCAACTGTTCCTGTCCTGCCCATCTTTGCAGAAAGTTTTGAGCACTGTGCCCACATGCGAAGTCTTCCTCCTTACCACCTGCCCTGTCTGCATATTTCCCCTCTCCTGCACCCTGCCCGGCGCATGCCCCAGGCTCCTACTGCAGCTCCTAGTCTGCAGGGTTTCCTCCAGTTCATTTTCGTCCTCCCAGGAGCTCAACTCCAGCTCTTCCAGTGCTTCCTTCCTACCCCTTTTCTTATGCCACAGTTCCCCTAGTGCCGCCTTTTGCTGTGTCCCTAATGTGCCCATCCCCTCCTCCACCCCTTCTTCTGCATGCGATGTGCCTGCTTCCTCCTCTCCCCCTTCCACTGGACCTGAAATTTCTCCCTCCACGTCCCCCAATCGCTCTGCACCCCCTTTCTCTGATGGCCCCTGCCGGACCCCTTCCTCTCCAGTGTCCTCGACTAGAATACCTAGGAGGGCAAAACTATTTGTTACTTCCACCCTCTGGCCCATTTCACCTATGCCTGTGTTTTCCTTCATACTGGGCATCTGTCTGCGTTTTTCTGAGCCTACTGTCTTCCATTCCTCCTGATCCCTGACTGACCCCTTTTCTCTAGCTACAGACATTATTTTTGTGCTTCTAGACTTCCTGCTGTCCGTTCCCACTGACCCCTTTCCTCCTGTCTCGGGCGTTACTGTCCGAAATCTGAACTTGCTGTTGTCTGTTACCACCTCTGGTCTATCCCCTCTGGATCCCCTTCCATTCTCTCCCTCCCAAGCCTCTGACTTCTGGAACAGTGTATCTGATCCTCCAGTGAATCCACCAGCCCTTCCCACTCCTTCCTTGGCTTAACCGTCCCAGTTTCTCTACCCCTTCCCCAGCCCCCATTTAACCCCACCTTAGCCCCGCCACTTCCTCTCTCAGCTGGGTGAGCTGCTACACATCATACAACCCCCATCCTCCAAGCCCAATTTAGGATCATAGCTGTTCCACAGCCACTGCCCCACCACCCTGCCAAAGATCCCCTCCTTGGTCGCCCCTCCTCTGTGCTGCCCTACCATTTCTTCCGTGATACTTAGATACAGTCAAAAATCACCCTTATGTATTTTTTGGGCCCCCGGACCTCACCCCCTCCTCAGCCCCAACCCACAGTCAAGACTTTTTAGAAATAATAAAGCATGTGCAAACCATAGGCATCAAGAATTAATAACCATAGCCACCACGTTCAAGTCCAAGTCATCAAGTTCAAGTCCAAATCCCCAGCACCTGCAGCATCAGGAGTCCAAGATCAAGTTCCCAGCACCTCCAGTGTCAGTAGTCTCGACCCAGTTCATTTCACCTCAGTTTAGCTCTTTTGTGAAGGATTTCTTGGTGTTTGTGTCAATTTCCCATATCCACCAAGGTTGAAGTCAAAGTTCCCTGTGGAGAAATGCAGAACCCAGTTCCTTTGCTGCAAACCAGCTCCTCGCAGTGATTTCTTTAGCTCAGGACGCTCCTTGATCCCACTTTTTTAGTCCTTCTATCGGTCTGGCTGGCTATTTTTAAAGCCTACCGCTGTTCTGTCAGCATCCAAGGGGGATAGCTTTCCTCTGCTGGAAGCCTCCTCTGGCCCTGGGAAAGAAGTGCTTCCATGCTCCTGACTTCTGCCTGATGCTGGTTTGTCTCTTCCGGGGGACTCCCCAACCCAGAAGAGGCAGTGCCTCTGAAAAATTTTTGCCGACTGATGGAGTCCTGATGGTGTGCTGGAGAACTGCAGGGCAATGAGTGCTGTCATCTTGGTGCACCAATGCATGTCTGAAACTTTTCTCCCTGACCCTCATAGAAATACAACAGTTGATGGCAGAAAGAGACAATTAATCCATCTTGTCTGTCTGTAATACTCTCTGCCTGCAGTCATGTGCATGCTGCCGACTGGCTGGGTGGGGGCCTCATGCCATATGGTCACCCACATTCAGTGGCACCACCATCACGCCAGCACTAGGAACCACTGTAAGTCCCTCCCCCACCTGGAGGAGTGAGTTCACTGCCAGCCTACGTGCCCGACATTCCAGCCTCCAAGTGCAGACCCAAATGGCCAGCATGCCAGAGTGATCCCCCATCAGAGATTTTTTTTTTTTTATTGTTTTTGTTAATGAAACAAAAAGTTGTTTTGTGGTCTTGGATAACTTTGTTGAGGAGGGGGGTTAATTTTGGGAAGGGGCAAAATCGGGCATTTTTTAAGGTTGGAAAGAGGGATCTTCCTGGACATAAGTCTCCACCACTCATTCACACTAGTGGGATTAGCGCCGGAGGCACTAGGACCCATCGGGAGCAAACTTTTGTTGGAGGTCGGCGAGAGGTGGCGCCACAGAGCACTGGCGCCCGAGCGGTGGCTCGGCTGTACCATGACTATCTCGGCGCAACCCTCCAACCGCTTCAGTTCTTTTTCTCCCCGTCGAAAGTGCGCTTCAGTGACAACGTCGGCGCTTGTCGAGTCAAACTTCAAACTAGCGCATAGTTTTCAGTTTATTTTTGTAACATTATCACGATAGTAGTATCGCTTAATTTTATTCTATTTCTGTAATATTTAAATTGCTTACTTTAAAGAAGTCTCGGCCTACTGGGCGGAGTAAACCCATGAGCAGGTCAGGTGTGGTGGGAGACTTCATTGTGGAACTGTTCAGTCAGTTGGGCTGGGTCGGTCAGCCTCCTTCTCCTCAGCGGGGTTCCGACAGCGGTCAGTCCGATGCCGGAGGATGGGCGGTCCCATGACATAAAATAAGCGGTGCATTCACCGGCCTGTTGACCTCGAGCTCTTCTTCCGGCCCACAGGTCAAAGAGAGCATCCTCGAGGTAGCCCTCTGTCATCTGCGTCGACGGTCGGTTATAAGTAGCTAGTTGCGGTCTCCTTCTTGAGTCGCCAACTTCGGTTACCGCCGTCCTCGACATCGAGCCCACCCGCCTATAGGTAGGGCTCCAGATGAGCAGTTTCATCAGTGGGCGCTCTTGTGGGCGATGGGCTCGGAGGTTGGTTCTTCTGCCTGGCTCGGTTGCCCGGGCCTTGGGCTCATCGGGCGATCAGGTAGGCGGTTGGACTTTCTAGTCTGGCGGCACCTTCTCGGTGCCAGCGACTCCAGCAAGTGTCTCCCCTCACATGCGCTGCGGCGCGAGGGCCACACTGATGCCCTTATCTCCTGTTTTTCCCTTCTCTTGCTTTTCAGGTTCCAGAGGTGTCCCGGTGCCTTCAGCGAGTGTCTTTGTGCTTTCGGCTGTTTTTCGGCGCGCTGAAACTGGCGCGCCGTCTGGCAGCGGGTCAGCGCCGCCACCGGCGCCGCGGTGCCTCTTGCAGTGCCGCTCCTCCCGCGGTGCCGTTTCGCTCGTTTGGCCTCCTCGGCGCCGGGGGCCTCGAGGACTCTCCTTTTCTGTCTGCTCTTTCCTCCTTTCCTATTTTTCCTCCTTTCCTGTCCAAACAGTCCTTCCTGGACCATCAAGAGATGATGTTGAGCCTGACCCAGACCTTGGTTGGGTGATGAAGTGGAGAAACAGGATCTTTCATTGCTACAGAGCCTGTGGTGAGACCTGTCCTTTAAGTCTCTGTTGAAGAACCTGAGATCCACTCTTTCTCTCCAGACTACAGACATCGATCCTGGGAAGATATTAAGACTCCAGTATCTTCATGCTTGGAGATCTACGGATTTGACTCCTCCGATTCAACCTTCCTTGAGACGCTGTCTCAAATGGTATGGAATAATCCTGCTCTTATTCCTCAGTGGCTAAATCCATTGATAAGAAATATTCAGCTCCCAAGGATCGTCCCATTTTGGCATCCCAAGCCTTTGCGGATCCTATTGTAGTCCTGGCAGAGAATGACAAGGTCGTTCTTCCTCAAGCTACTACAACTCGACCTATTAACAAAGAGTCTCGTAAGATTGATACATTAGGTAAGAGAATCTTTGCTGCCTCCACTTTAAGTATGCGTATTGCCAGCTATCAAGGCTATTTTTCTCAGTATGAGTATATCCTGTGGCACTCTATGAAAAGAATGGTTGAAGCTCTTCCAGATTCGACTCCAAGTCAGAGCTTCTTCTAACCGTTACCAGAGGTATTGAGTCCAATAACCAACAGGTCAAAGCCGCCATGGGCGCTTTCGACACTGCTTCTCGCTCAGCAACACGCGGGTATTTGTACTCGGCGCCATTCCTGGCTCGCATCTTCGAGTTTCTGAATGATGCTCAGCAGCAGGTACAGCGCTGCCCTTTGATGGCTCCTATCTTTTCGGTCCTCAGGTAGAGCAAGCCTTAGAGGCCACTCAGAAGACTAGATTGGCCATTAAAGTTGGCGCAGACCTCCGCCTACCCCTCTCGGGGCATGTGAGAAAGCGTCAGTTTTCATAGTCGTCAGTCCTTCGAGGCAGAGGAAGCTTCCAAAAGCCAACCTGCCCAACCTCAAAGAAAGCGCGGCAGAGCGCGGGGCCTAAAGCCCCCAGCGCTACCTTATAATTGCTGGCCCAAGTTCCATCCACACTGCCCGAGTGGAACTTTCTCCTCCAGTGGGAGGTCGTCTGATGTACTTCTACAACCAGTGGAAGTCCATAACCTCGGACAAATGGGTCCTTCGGATAATTAGCGAGGTTATTCTCTCAATTTCTTGAAACCCCGAATTGTCCTCCCAGCGACAACCCAGGTTGTCGACCTCTCAGTCAGACCTCCTCACCGCCGAGATTAGGGGCCTTCTAAACAACAGAGCAATAGAACTGGTGCCCCCATCAGCGAAACACAGGGTTCTACTCCCATTACTTTCTGGTTCCAAAAATCTGGGGATCGCCCATTCTAGACCTCAGAAAGTTAAACAAATTCCTCCCCAAGGAGAAATTCAAAATGATTTCCCTAGGTACCCTGTTACCTTTGCTGCATCAGCACGACTGGCTGGCCTCCCTGGATATGCAGGACGCTTACCAGCATATCCCCATCCACCCGACCCATCGCAAATTTCTGAGGTTTGTAGCTCTGGGTCAGCATTATCAGTTCAGAGTCCTGCCTTTTGGGCTATCCTCGGCGCCGCGAGTTTTTACAAAGTGTTGTGCAGTTCTCGCAGCGCATCTCAGGAAGCTCGGACTCAGAGTGTTTCCCTACCTGGACGATTGGCTTCTAGCAAGCCCTTCCAGCCAAGGGCCTCTGGAAGCCGTGCAAACGGCTTCTCGCCTTTTTACGTCCATGGGAGTTCTGCTGAATCTGAAGAAGTCACAACTGCAGCCCTCCCAGAGGCTCCTTTTCATAGGGACTCTCCTGGACACCTCTTCCATGAAGGCTTTCCTTCCAGAGGACAGAAGACTCGACATCCTTCAGAAGGCCCGTTACATTGGGGAGAACCAATCGGTCACAGCTCTCTCGATGCAACGTATGTTGGGTCTCATGGCGTCCTCAGTGTTCACTGTACCCCTAGCTCAGTTACACATGAGGACCACCCAATGGATGCTCTCCGCTCAGTGGTCACCGACCTCTCACCCCCAATCTTATCCCATCAAAGTGACGGAGCCCCTACGAAGATCTCTCACTTGGTGGTCTCAAGAGAGCAATCTTCTGGAAGGATTCCCCTTTGCTCCTCCGAATCATCAGATCTCCATCACCACAGACGCATCGCTAATGGGATGGGGAGCTCACTGTCGCTCTCTCCACACTCAAGGTGTATGGACTCAGCTCCACATAAATGTCCTGGAGATGAGAGCAGTCCTCTATGCGATCCGAGCGTTGAAGGATATTCTTTGCCACAAGAACGTTCTCCTTCAAACGGACAACAAAGCTGTGATGTATTACATCAACAAGCAAGGTGGTGCTCATTCTTATCCCCTTTGCAGGGAAGCAATGAGAGTGTGGGAGTGGTGCTTGGAGCACAAATCTCTAATTCAAGCGGTATATCTGCCAGGTGTACAAAATGACTTAGCAGATCTCCTCAGCAGAGCAGGAGGCAGACCCTGCATGGTGGTCTCTCGATCCAACCGTAGCTTCGGTCACTGTGTTGAGAGTGGGGACTCCAGACCTGGACCTTTGCATCCCACTCAGCATAAACTGCCTCTCTGCTGCTCCAGAAATCCAGGGCCTGGCATTTTCTGTCAGGATGCGTTCAGGCTGCGGTGGACAAAGCGCTTTCTTCGCCTTTCCACGCTTCCTCTAATTCAGAGTACTCCTCAAATTCAGTCTCAGGGACCAAGATGATTCTCATTGCTCCCTCCTGGCCTCGGCAACTATGGTTTCCTCTACTCAACAGTATGTCGGCAGCCTCTCCGAGACCACTTACCTTGCAAATCAATCTTTTGACTCGGGGTTCGTTGGTCCATCCCAACCTGAGGTCACTTCACCTTCATGCTTGGCTCCTGAAGAGGTAGAAGTGAATCGGTTCAACGTCTCTCGTAGAGTCTCAGACATCCTTCTGGCTGCTCGGAAGCCAGCTACCCGAAAAACTTACGCTTCCAAGTGGAAACGTTTTTCTCTCTGGTGTGCAAAGTCCTCTTGGAATCCCTTTTCCTGTCCTCCTGACAAGGTTCTAGAGTACCTTTTGGACCTATCAAACTCAGGTCTCCAGTACTCCACGGTTAAAGTTCACCTTAGTGCCATTTCAGCGTTCCATGAGCCGGTTTCTTCCTTGACTCTGGCTCAGTTACCTATGGTGAAGAGATTTCTTAAGGGAATTCTGCATACCAGACCCCTGTTAGACGTCCGGTTGCAGCCTGGGACATTAACCTTGTGCTGGACATGCTCACTCGGAAGCCTTTCGAACCCCTAGCTACCTGTGAGCTAAAATTTCTTACCTGGAAGACAGCCTTCCTAGTGGCCATTACCTCAGCCGCATGGGTCTCTAGAGATACATGCCCTGAGTTACGGACCCTCCATATACTGTGTTCCATAAGGACAAAGTAGTTCTCCGTACTCATCCTAAATTTCTTCCCAAGGTTGTGTCAGAATTCCATCTAAACCAACCTCTGGTGCTTCCCCTCTCTTAGCGAACTTCCAAAATGAAGAGGACGGTCTCTTCATTCCTTGGATGTTAAGAAACCTAACGGTTCTACTTAGATAGAACCAAGAATTTTACAAGACTCAGCAACTGTTTGTTTCCTTCAGCGAGACCCGGCTGGGTCAGCCTGTCGCTATCAGATGCATCTCATCATGGTTAGTGGCGTGTCTTCGACATTACTATTCCATGGCTCAAGTTAAATTAGAAGGTGAGTGTCGCTCACTCTGCTAGGGCAGTTCTGAGCATCCCTAAGCGGAGTCGCAATGTTTCAATTGCGGATATACTAGCCGCCACCTGGAGCTCAGTGCATACCTTCGTTAAGCATTATGCACTGGATGTTCATGCCAGGCGTCATTCACCCCGGCAGAACTATCCTTAATGGACTTCTGTCCTAGCGTGTGAGCTCTGGCTCCCTGCCGTCCTTTGGGGATTATCAGCTTGGTACTCTCCCACCAGTGTGAATGAGTGGTGGAGACTTATGTCCAGGAAGATATGAAAATTACGTACCTACCGTAATTCTTGATCTTCTTGGGCAGTCTCCACCACTCATTCTGCATCCCTCCATCCCCGAGCTCACCGCTGTGTTGGTCTTCACTCCCTCAAATCTTTAGGCCGTGAAGACTTCTTTGCTGACCCTTCTTACACGTCGTCGGACTATCTTATGTCCGTTTTAAGGTTAGATTTACTCTTTACGTTAGTTGCTGCACCTCCTTGGTAAAAAGAGTACTTGGCGGTTGGAGGGTGCGTCGCCCGAGATAGTCATTACCTTGTGAGCCACTGCTGCGCCATCTCCGCAGCGCCATCTCTCGCGCCGACCCTCCAGCAAAAAGTTTGCTCCCGATGGGTCCTAGTGCCTCCGGCGCTAATCCCACTAGTGTGAATGAGTGGTGGAGACTCATCCAAGAAGATCAAGAATTACGGTAGGTACGTAATTTTCATTTTCAGACACTGCTGCAAGCTGTTATAGTTTGATTGCTACGCTGGCCCGTATTACATGGATTATACTACTGTAACCGCGTAATGTGGGAATTGCATGTACTTGATAAATCAGCCAGTAATGATAAATATTCTCTAGGCCTCTAACCATCTGTGTTTTAGTTCAGTGGTGAACTCTTTCCAACTCCCTATCTTTTTCTGTGGTGTGGTGTACAGAATTTCACACAACATTCCAGATGGGGTTGGACCAGTGCCTTATACAGGGTGCATCAGCACCTCCTTTTCTATGTAGTTTATCACCTTTTTAATGAAATCCAGCTTTCTGTTGGCCCTACTAACTGTTTCTGATCGCTCTTTAGACTGCTTCATGGGTTTAGTCCATCACAATCAAGGCCCCGATGTTTCTGTGGCACTTTGTGACCAAGTTCTGCGGCAGAATTGTTTGCATCCATCCTACCTGTACCAGCTTGTTTGTATCTATGTCTTAATTTACTGTTATACTTATGTGTTGTACTGCTATACTGTGTATTTTGGTTTGTCTTACTGTGACAAGGTACCTTTGTAAATGAGCCTATGGCTCAAAGGTTTTGCAAACTGCTGTTTAAATAAAATAAAATAAATAAATAAATAGAATTACCATTTGGCACAGAACTTCTGTGTTAGTGGTTTATAACATCTGCAGAAGTTCTGTGGCACCAGTGAACCACCGTGTCGTAGCGCCAGCTTGTCATCCTGGCACCACCCCAATGGCAGTGGCTATGTCAAGCGGGACTTTTAGAAATATTTTTTTAAATAAAAAAAAAAAAAATGTATCACTTGCGGTCCTATCCTACTGCAGAACACAGAGGTGACCTTGTGTGATAAATGATTTATCTGTACTCATGCTGTTTACGTTACTCATGAGGTCCCCACTGTGAATCACTCACTTTGTATCACTTATATATTTATATGCAATCTGTAATGTAGTTTTTTTTTTTAAATGAATTTCCCTTTTTTGTGATTGTGAAATGATGTCCTCATTCATACGGGTCCCTTTGGAAATGGAATAAACACAATAGTGGAGATGATTCAAGACTCGTTCGTACTAACCCACTTCTCCTGATGCACTGCGTCACCCTGTCAGACATGACATGCTCGTGAACCCCCTGTGAGGGAAAGCTCCCTGGCTCGTCACAGGATGTCACCCTTGTGAGAGAACACTGCACCATACCTTCCCAGGCTCGGAGCAGTGGTGTGCGATAGCGCCTGCCACCCATCTTCGTGCTGCCCAGCCAGTCCCGTGAGCTCATCACAAGATGTCACCCTTATGAGAGAACACTGCGCCATACCTTCCCAGGCTCGGAGCAGTGGTGTGTGGTAGTGCCTGCCCCCCCTCTTCGTGCTTCCCAGCCAGTCCCCTGAGCTCATCCCCGAACTTGAAATCTCCAACATGGGAACACAGCACGCTGCCTGCTGTTCCAATGGCTGGTCCGGCACACAATGTTTCTTCATAACTTTTAGGTAATTCTATCAACTCATAACAACATGTAATCAATAATCCTAACAAAAATGTGTACTGTACAATTATTCATTTAGTTTTTTTATTTTCCACCTTTCTGGGCATAATTCTGTTACTTTATTGGTTACCGTAATTCATATTACCAGTTATTTATTTCAGAGGGCTTCCCAGTACCTTAAAGGCACAAATAAATCTGTGCAAACAGGTCTGTGCTGTTGTCAGGTATTTAAGTTGCCCTGGTGTAATAACTTAAGACTGAAAATGTTATTAGGCTGTAGTACAGGTTGAGCAATATTACAGTACAGGATGTGGTGTGCCACTTCCTCCGGGAGTGTGAGCAGTGGTAGATGAATGACTATTCATTTCTTTGTCAGAATGCAGGCCTGTCATTAGCTAACGCATGATGTGATGTCATTGATAATATCACATGCGGAGCATAGAGGGGTTTTGGATAACAAAAGGAGGGAAAGGGAACAGAATCAGGTGCTATGGAAAAACTGTAAATGTTAATAATGAATCACCAAAAACTGTGAATTCTGCGGCAGAAGACAACCAGTGTGGCTGCAACCACTAGTCGCAAGCGGCCATGATATACCTCATCCCACCCACCCCACACTTCTCTCTTGCTCCAGCACCCCTTGACAAAGCCTCTAGGTGGCTGCCCCCCTCTCCTGCTCCACCCCTTTTCCAACATATGACAAAGCCCCCTTAGGCCACTCCTCCCTAACTTCAGGCTTGACTACTTGAGGCCTTCTTTTAAGACTTGACAATACATGTTAAACCACTTACCTAATGCACTACTTGTACCTGTACAATTTAGGAAATGCTAAGACTACTTGCCTACATGTACAGCCTGTCAGTATTCTGTTATCAGCAATTAGCATCAGCAATGTCCATCAGACTACCGCTGTATTCTTGTCTCTTCCTCTTATGAAATGTAACCTTGGAAATTGTTTGTCTGTTTGTTTTACCTGACATGGAACCTTTGTAAAAGAGCCTGTTGGCTCAAAGGTGTTAATCTGTACATGAAATAAATAAATAAAATATTCTGCAATAGATTGCAAGTTGTGCGCAAAATTTTGCAGGCAAAGTATCTAGGAGTCGTGATCATAATGCCCAAGTCCCTCCTATTTTGCAGACATTACTAAGATACCGAAACCTTGTTGTAGTTGAGCAGGCATAGTTATTTATTTTTCTGTCCTAGTTGTTTCCATTGTATTTAATTGTATTGTATGATTACTATGTTTTGCACTTTGTACGTTTTAATGTGGAACGGATTATGTGTAACATGGGATCCCATTGTAAATGAGCTCCGGCTAAACTGGGCTATCCTTTTCTGAAACTTTTCAGAATAAAACTTTTTACTACTTACTACGACCTCCTGTGATGTCGCATTCATTTCTTAGCCTGTCATGTAACAGTGCAGACAAGCTTGCTTTTCACTCTCCACTGTGGCGGTGGTAGTAGTGGTTTTATAATTTGGACAGTGGCTCATTGGGGGCAGGACTGAGACCTCCAGAGCTCATTTTTTTTACAGAGGTCATGTGGCCGTCAGGTGAGCATAATTTTGGCCATGTCGTTGCCAACTGTGGCTGGATTTAAGGCAGTGGTCCTGAGGGGAAAGTCTTTCTGTTTGACTCCTTGTCCGATGAACCATTCTGTGTCCCAGAAAGAACATAAAGTTTAACAGCCTGCTGTACAGGAAAAGAAAGAAAAGAGTATTCAGAGCACCGAAGATTTCACTTGTTCAGTGTGTTTTACTGGAGAATTTCCCATAGAGAGAGAGATGAGACGCGTGGCCCTGCTTCTTTTGCTTGTCATTTACATGCACATTAGGTGGGACTTACTCCTGCCTTAAAAGGTGTCAAACTAGTTAATTGAAGCAGTTCCTAAAGTTATTGCTCCTCACACAGCTTTTAATTCTGCCAGAGTTTGTTCATTTTACAACATTTAGTGCAGTTCCTGATCTATACCAGTGGTGTTTGCAGCCTTTCATTGAGAACAAGGTGCAATGATTAAAGAGACTAGGTGACCAAAGCACTAGGGAGCCCACGTATCTTGTTTACTTAGCCGCCTTGGATTTGTTGGCAGGCTGGCCAACCCACAAAGCTATTGAAGCCGTGACCATGGCAACAGGGATAGACTAAGTAGAACACACATACATACACACATACACAAACACATGCAGCTCGCATCAGAGGGAAAGTGAGAGATAGTGAACACCAAACTGATCCAATTGGCAAAAGAGAGAGATTGTACATCTGACATGTTCCTGAATTGATGCTGACATAGAGTTTATCCGTTTTTGCTAGTGGACATCTCTGTATAAAAATATACAGTTTGGTTTGCAGAGAAAGAACATGACGTCCAGTGTAGAGGATACAATCCCGCATGCCAAGAACGTGGTTGTGTATAGGAATGGTGATGAATTCTACACTGGGCGGAGGTTTGTGGTGAACCAGCGGCAGTTCCTAACCTTCGAGGCCTTTTTGAATGAAGTCACCAACAATATCCAGGCGCCTGTTGCTGTGAGGAACCTTTACACCCCTAAACAGGGCCACAGAGTGCTGGATTTGGCTGACCTGCAGAATGGGAGTCAGTATGTGGCGGCTGGCTTTGAAAGGTTTAAGAAGCTTGAGTAAGTTCTGTTTTGTTTGCTGTCTGGACGCTTCAGCAGAAATGTAATCAGCTGAGCACCCTGCTTATATGAGCCATAGCAAAGTGAGATAACCTGTTCCCTGGTTTAATTTTTCCATTATTACAGTCTTGACCCTCTCAAGACATCATAAGTGTGTATGTGTGCATCTGTTTGTGTGATGGATAATCCACTGCAGGGTGTACTGTTGTGCTCGGATATATGCATGCCCAAGGTGTTCGTTGTGAGGAACAAGGCTGCAGAAAGAGTGCGTTCTCTAAGGCGTGCATATTTTTAGTTATTTAGTTTTTGTTGACCGGGTAAGTGCACTAGATAAATCCTGCCTATTTTCAGGCACGACCCGGGGGAGGGGGATACAGATGAATGCCAACTGACCTTGAACCAGATTAAGCTGTTGGTGGTATTTTTAGTGAATGAAGGAAAGTTGGCCAGGACACCGGGGAAATTCCCCTACTCTTTTTCGGTAAGTGCCATGGGATCTTTAACATCCACCTGAACTACCACCAATACAGGCAGATGGGACCTCGGTTTTAACGTCTCATCTGAAAGATTGGAGCATGACTGCATGCCCTGTAGTAGATAGTTATAAAATGTCCAAAAGTATTACATACAAGCCTAGACTTTGATGGCAGATAAGGACCACTTGGCCCACCCAATCTGCTCATTTTCCATACCTACAGTATCACTGCAGACCATACTCACCTCTGGCTCTTTCTCCCCCACACCTTCTTCCCACTAAGATTTCCTTAGGCGTATCCCATGCAGTCTTGAACCCCACCACCGTTTTCACCCCCACCACCTCCGCTGGAATGCTGTTCCAGGAATCCACCACTCTTTCTGCGAAAATCTCTCCTGAATCTACCCCCCTCCAGTTTAATAACATATCCCCTTCTTGTCGAGCACCTTTTTTTCTGAAAATTACTTCCCTTCTGTACCTTTATTACTCTTGTGGGGTATTCAGAGGTCTTTATCACATCCCCCTCTCCTTCCTCTCTTCCAGGGTGTAGGTATTGAGGTCCTTTAGTCATTCCTTGGGCTTTTGCTGCAGACCCTGCACCATTTTAGTTGCCGTCCTCTGGACTGCCCCCATTGTCTGTCCTTCTGGAGATGTGGTCTCCAAAACTGGACACAATGCTCTAGATGGGGGTCTTACCATTTGTCTATACAGAGGCAATACCATCTCCCTCATTCTGCTGGGGATTCCCCACTGTGTGCACCCCAGTGTCCCACTAGCCCTCCCAGCTGCCTTGCTGCACTGCTTTGCCACCTTTCAGTCAACAGGTATGATTAGTCCCTGGTCTCTTTTCCATTTGGTGGTTGTCGTCAATACCACCCCCCCATTTTGTACTTTGCCCCTGGGTTTCTGTGCCCCGAGTGCGTTATTTTGCACTTTTTCACATTGAAACCCAATTGCTATTCCCGTTACTACTCCTCAAGTTTTCTCAGGTCTCTGCTCATTCTTTCCCACCCCCTACCACCTCCTCCAGAGGGTCCACCCTGTTTAAGATTTTGGTGTCTTCTGCAAAGGTGCAGACTTTCCCTTCCAGCTTCTCAGCAGCATCACTATAAAGACATTAAAGAGAACCGGTCCCAGCTTTGATTCCTGAGGCACCCTGCTGGTCACCCTTCCTTCCTTGGAGTGAGCTCCATTTACCACAACCCTCTGTCACCTTTCCTCTATCCAGTTTACCCCTTTTTTTTTTTTTACACTTTTCTTTTTATCCCGCCTGTACTACCCTCTCTGTCCACTCCTTCGGACCTTGATCAACCCCATAGACCACCGTCACAGAGTCTGCCTCTAGAGTGCCTAGTCTCTCCCTTGTACTTCTTTGATGCCTGGATATCCCCCTGGGTGAGGCGAGGAAGGGCCCCTCTTCCTCGACCTTGCTTTTGAGGAGAGCCGGCACAGCAGGATCTGCCCGTGGAGTTCGGTGGCTGGGAGGCTCAGGTCGGTCTTCATCTAGGACCAAGAGGGTGTGTTTCCGTTTTTCTGTCCCTTCCACCCCTGAGGGCGCCGGCTCGGGTAGGCGATGTGCTGATGCGGTGCTGCAAGTGCCTGACAGGCGTCCTCCCTCCCACTCCAGGCGCCACGGGGCCGCCCACAGCCCCGAAAGTCAGTGCTCCCACTGACCCTCAGGGATGTCGGGTGTGAGAAGCACCCCTGGAAACCCACTCCGAAGGAGGACAGCATCCATTGGGATGCTCAATCCTCCTTCCCCCTGCTGACCCCTGCTGACCTGAGTTCGTTCCCAAACCTGGGTCGCCGGTGCGAGGTGTGGTGTCCAGCGCCTCAACCCTTGGCGCCACCGAGCCGGCCTAGTTTACCACCTTTTTGACCCACTCCTAAGCTACCTAGCTTGCTTACTAATCTCGTATGTGGAATGGTGTCGAAAGCCTTACTAAAATCTAGGTAGGCCATGTCCACGGCTCCATATTCCAAGGAATACATCGTAACTTTTAACATGTACATTGATTTGCTGTAGTCTCACGAGTTTGCCTAGACTGAATCACACCACAACTTAGATCAGTCTAGGTAAACAAGTGAAAATAAAATCCAGCACACGCTGAGAGAAGGCCTTTTCTTTTTTTTTTTTTTTATACTTCGCTCACATGTTAGTCACTTTCGGGACTGCAGTGTAGTGTAGTAGTTGGGGCATAGAGCGATGAACCTGGAGACCAAGTAGACCTGTGGAAAAAAAACTTGTTGGATCATGTTCTAATGACAGGAAATGTAAAAAAATAAAGTGTTGACCCACTTCCTAGTTCCACACTTCTCAAGATAATACTTTTTATTTTCATAAAATACACCCACAAGTGTGGTATAAGCGTGATTGAAGAACTGTGTTGAACTTTTTAAAATTTTTTTTTTTTTATTTGTCTCGGATTACATATACCTTTGAGCTAAGAGCTCTTTTACAAAGGTTCCACATGAGTATAAAGGACATCAAATTAAGCAGGACAGTAAAGTACGGTACACTAAAGTGTAAATAGGAGGTACACAAATATAATGGACACAATCGTAATGGACAGTCAATGTAAAACAATAGACACATTATGCTAATCCGTTACAGGCACAGGGAAATGCAAACAGTACATTGATATCAGCCAGCAGGCTTTATCAAGACAAACAGGGCACAGCGTGTGGGGAGGGATGTGGGAGGTGGGCTGGGAAGAGTAAGATGGGGCAGGAGAGGGGGACATGAGGAGAGGTGGGGCTAGGGGAGGAAGGGTGGGGGGATACAGGGGGGAAGGTAGAAGGAAAAGTGCTAAGTTGCTATGAAAGAGGTAGAGTGCGAACTTGAGTCATTTTTCCCGTAGAAGTTGTTTCCCAGTACTGGTTCACATTCTGCAGGTGTTCCAGCTTTACAGACCTTTTAATAAACTTGAAGGGTATTTGTTCTTCCATCTGTTGTGTTTATTCTCCTGGCTACTAGGCAGACCCCCCCCCCCCAATCACCTGCCATCCCTAGGTATTTACCCCGGCCTGCTTCGTACCTCCATGGCAGGGTCCCAGTGGGAGCACAACTTCACCACGGATTAACAATCTGGTCATGGAGGTGGGTGCATGGTCAGCGGTGGACATCCTCTGGAGGGCTGGTCACCATTGTGCTACCTCGGTGAGTTTTCCACCATTTGGCCCCCTGTGGCTGCTGGTGTGCAAAGATAGTGGCTGGTTCCTCCAGCCACATGCGTCAGAAAAGCATCATCAACTCTTTCTGTCACTGACATGAAATGTCTTGCATGTCTGAAACGGGCCCAGACGGCACCACTGAGTGAGCCAGCTTGGTGGCACACTGCACCTGTTTCCTGGCTGGTGTTACTGGAATACTACCTGGCAGTGGTTCGATTCCTGATTGTCACTACCAGGCAGGGGTTTGATTCTCGATTGCTGCAATACAGAATGTTACAACATTGCCCACCCGGGCATATTGAACTTACCTTGTGATCTGCAGCAGCTCGGAGTTAGAATAATACCGAGCACGAACTGCTAGCACTAAGATTGTGCTGGCGAGAGAATGACACATTTGGTTGGAGGACTCCTGCGCTGTGCGCATGCAAATGACCCAGTGTGCATGAGCACATATCTGCATTTGTGGCAGATTACACATGTGCTGCTCTACAACCTCTGTTTTTGCAGTAGTCCCTCGCTCTTCCTCAGGTCAGCCACCTGCAACCCGTGCCCATTCCTGAACCTGGATCACCGCAGTAACATGTGGAAGCCCTACAGAGAACAGAGAAACATCCTGACTTCTGGGGGAGGAGAGTAAACTCAGAAATGTCCTGACGTGTGTGTCCAGGCGGGGGGGGGGGGCACAAGCTAAACAGAAGGGGGGACACCAGGCAACACGGAGAAGTGAGCTCTGGTACCAGACTGCCACACTTTCACTGATACTATGTAATAGCACTACCTACTGGACAAACACAAAACAATATTTTTTTTTCTTTTATCCTTCCATACACACCAAAAAAAAAAGCAAAAATATATTTTAAAAATGTGTTTTTTATTTATTAATTTTCTGTTTAAAAGGAGCCATTGTATAATAGCAGTAATGCACACCAGAGTGTGTCATGCTTGGGTAACCTCACTTCTTGGGTGTTGGATGCATTCTGCATTCAGCCTTGTGCCCAACCACCTAAGGCATGGCGTTATACAAGCACGACACACACCCTGTCGTGCATTATTGCTTAATTCTGAGTCAAGCCGTTATGTATTTCTTGTATATTTATTTCAGAAGTTTTACCAGGAAAGACATGAGCTGAGAATGGCTTGTTTTCAGATACAGTATGTGGTGTGAGAGATGTGGAAGATGGTACATGAGAAAAACTAACAGTACATTGAGATAAATATAAATAATAGTCAGCGTGGCTCAGTTGGTAGCACATCCGCCTCTGGACCAGAAGGTCGTGGGTTCTCGTCCCACACCGGGATTGGATTTGCACCTAAAAATTCCTGGCATCTGAGTGTAGTATTGGGGGGTGCTGTACTGCTGGGGTGTGCCGTCCTTCGGATGAGACGTTAAACCGAGGTCCCTTCTGCCCATCCTGGTGTTGTCCTGGTGGGTGTCCAGGTGGAAGTAAAAGAACCCAGGGCACTCTTCACAAAGAGCAGGGAACATTCCCGGTGTCCTGGCCAACATCCCCCTTCCCATAAACCGGTTCATGCAATTATCCAGGCTGTGTGTGGGTGATGATGTGCGATATGGCCGCCACCACACATTCAGTCACTTCACTACCAGTCTAGCATTGCTTGTAAAGTGCTTTGGGATACTGTGTATGAAAAGCACGATATAAATGCTGATTCTTCTTCTAGTCAGTACAATACAGTACATCAAAAGGAGCAAGGTACAAAACGTTACCGAGGTGCAAACTAATAATCAGTGAAGGATAAAATGGTACAACAAGCTTCTTATGACAGATAAAATTTTAGTTCCGGTGGTGGTGGTTAGGGAGATAAAGAGCAAAAAGAGAACCAAGGCAATCCGTGGAGGGTAATGATCGTTGGTAAAAGCATTGGGTAAATAAATCTGTTATTTATTTTTTTTTCTTTCAAACATTGAGATTAAAATGTTATTTCTGCTTGGAACACATTATTTCCACTTAGGACTCCTTATTGTCACTTAGAATATGTTAAACAGCAATAGAAACATTAATTCATAATGGAAATGAAGTGAAATAAAACCTTTACAACTAGCTTGTTCCTTTGTCACTTGTGAGTTTTGGGGCTTACCACCCACTAGTGGAGATAAATGTGCCAGTGGAACCCATTAAGTAGTCCTTACTCACTCTATAGTAGCAGTAAGCCTCTGTTTAGAATTGCATAATGCAGCTTCAAACAACATGAAGTCTTGCTATATTATAGACATTAGCAGTTTGTTCCAGCTCTAGAACTGCCCCGGAGTGAAATGGTTAAAACCATTCCAAAATAGAATTTTGGCATGAGAGCAGCTCTATCTGTGTCATTTCAAACTTGAACTGTCAGATTCTTTACTCCGCCTCAGTGAACAGTCGCTCCGGAGATTTCTCCTTCTGCTCGGTTCATTTCTTGGTTTAAAAAGTGTTTTCTCGGTTGGATTTAACCAAGAATAGTTTTATTTTAACCGCAAAACCGTTCGGTTCAAGCTCTATCTGTGGTAACCGTAAGTAAATGAAGGTTTTGTCTGTGTGGAAGTTGTAAGTTATCGGTTCGGTTTTGAACCGATCAGTGGGTTTAAAACTCATTTAAAACTAAAAGTTACTATTTTAGAGTGCGGTTCCCGGTTCTTATCGGTTCTAAAAAAGCGGATTTGTGCGTGTTTTCCAATACCGTGACCGCGGTTAGGAACCCGATAGGGTGTCTTGCCTGGCACTGCCGTTAAAAGGTCAAGTTTTTGGTTAGGCTGGCATTATGTCTGAGAAACCCAAAAGAAAAACCGGGCCCACTGGGTTTCAACACTGTGATGTTTGTGGGGAAGTCTTTGCCAAGGCTGACCCACACACCACATGTGTTATTGTCTGAGGTTTGACCACCTCCAGTCAGACTGCCAGGTATGTAAGAATTTCCTGCAGCCACCCTGGAAAAAGATTGGGCAGGCTCAGGGAGCGAGGGTAACAAAAGTCCGCTGACCGGATGGCCAGCCCGGTTCGGTGCCAACCGAACCAGAGGGAGTGCCCTCTGACCAGGGCCAGACTTCCTCGGCAAAGAAAAGCTGGTTCTGAGGAACCAATTCCAGTAAAGAAAACAAGAAAATCAGCAGGTCTGGGTCAAAATTCCTTCTCCAACTGCTGCAGAGATAACAAAAGCCATACAAATTGTCCAGTCACTGTCTCAGGGGTCCGTCCAGAACCACCACTATCTGGTAAAGGTCGGTTCAGTCCGGTCCCAGTGGTTCAGGATTATGATATTGAGGAATTTTATGAACAGTATGAATGTGGCTGGGAAGGTCTGGGTGTGCCCATTGAACCAGACATCTCCCCAGACAGACCTTTAGAATCTCCCCCTATGCTGTCTGAGTCCCCATCTCATTTTATGTTTTATAAAAAAGTTGCTGAAACCCTCCAGCTTCCTTTAGAAGAGGCTGTGGATGAGCAAGAGGAGCCTGATTTTGTAGAAATGATGAATATTCCAGAGTCTAGGAGATTGTCTATTCCTTTACATAAGTCTTTTAGGAAACAAACAATTAAAATTTTAAAAGCTCCTAATTCTGTGCCTCTTGTAGATAAAAAGATGGACAGAAGGTATACATTGTCAGGCCCTGATACAGAATTCCTTTCTCAGCAATGCAGTCATGTTGGGGTACTTCAGGCTGCTGCCTGTGATAAAGCTAATATTCCCTTGGCTTCACATCCTCCTGACAAGGATTCCAGGAAGACTGATGCCATGGAAAAAAAAAACAGTATATGGCAGCCTCTCTGGGACTCAGGCAAGCAAATTATATGGCTTATGTAGCTAGGTATCAGAAATCTAGATGGGATACTGTTATGCAATTGGCCAAGCAGGCCCATGGCCAGCTGGCTAGTGAACTAGAACAGGTGGCTGCTGATGGCATTGAAGCCTCTAAGGTTCAGTTTCATGCTGCTGTGGATGTTAATGATGTTTCCTCTAGGGTCATGGCCACATCTGTAGCTTTTTCAGTTTGGCCTGGCTCAGGTGTACTAGTTTGTCACAGGATACCCAGACTAAGGCTATGGATTTTCCTGTGGTGGGAAATTCTCTGTTTGGAGAGCAGACAGAGAATTACATGAAGAAGATGGATGAATATAGGACTACTTACAAGAGTGCCCAGGCTAGGAGGCGGCAAGCCACTCCTCAAAGGCATGCCCCAGGGGTAGGGGGCAGGCCTTTTCACAGGCCTTTCTACCAGACTCAGGCCTCCTCTGCCTATGCTCAGAGGGCTTCTTCAGAGGCAGGGGCAGGCAGGGGTGGGCAGACCTGCTCCCACCCCCAGCCTAAAACTCCTGAAAACAGGCACCCTGATGGGGTGCCCAGGGCCGTTCTTCTGTACCAGTGGGGGCAGGCTGGCTTACTTCAGTCAGAATTGAGCTTCTTTAACCTCAGACAAGTGGGTTCTGGAAGTAAGTAAGCCAGGGTCTGGTTCTCAGCTTCAAAAAGTTTCCCAAGTTGAGAAGCAGACTTTTTCTACCTGCAAGTGCTTCAGAGACCCTCGCTCTGGAAACAGAGGTCTCATCCCTGTTAGCTGTCAGAGCAGTAGAAAGGGTTCCTCCCCTGCATCAGGGCAGGGGTCTGTATTCCAGATACTTCCTTACCCCAAAAAAGACAGGAGAATGGCGGCCCATTTTAGATCTCAGATATCTGAACAAGCATCTTTTGAAACCAAAGTTCAAAATGGTAACTCTGGCAATGATTTTACCTTCCCTAAGGCCAGGGGACTGGCTAGCCTCTTGGACCTCAAGGATGCCTATTTCCATGTCCTAATCAGAAGATCCCATCGAAGTACCTCAGATTGAACTGCCCTCGGTCATTACCAGTTCAGAGCAATGCCCTTGGCCTTACCTCTGCTCCAAGGGTATTCACAAAGTGTCTAGCAGTGGCAGTGGCCCACTTAAAGAGGCAGAGGATTGCTGTTTTCCCTATCTAGACGACTGGCTCATTGTAGGCCAGTCCCCAGAACAGGTAAAATCTCACCTGCAGGTCACCCAGCAGCTTCTCACCTCCCTGGGTTTCTGCTAAACCTACCAAAGTCGGTTCTGGAACCAGTCCAGGTACTCACCTTTATAGGGGCAGAATTGGACACAAAGCTAGCCAGAGCCTTTCTTCCCCAGAAAGGGTAAGGAATTTAGTGGCTCTGGCCTCTTCCTTCACTCTGCAGGTCTCTCGACCAGCAAGACACTTTCTGCAGCTCCTGGGGCACATGGCTGCATCCACAGCTGTTGTGCAGGAGCCAGATTTCAGATGAGAGACATTCAGTTTCACTTGAGAACCTTTTGGTCTCAGAGAAGAGACCCCCTTCCAAGTTGGTCCCAGTGACTCAACCTTGATCCTAGCTCTCCAGTGGTGGCAGGATCAGAGCAATTAAGAGCTGGGGTCCCCTTCATTTCCCTTCTCACGACTTGACTCTCACTACAGATGCTTCCCTTCTGGGTTGGGAGCCCACATGGGCGACCTTTCCACTCAGGGAGTTTGGTCCCCAGGAATCTCTGCTCCACATCAATTTGCTGGAACTCAGAGCTGTCTTTTAGCTCTTCAAGCTTTTTCTGCATCTGTCCACGACAAGGTGATACAAGTCAGAACAGACAACACCACAACAATGTGATACATCAACAAACAGGGGGCACTCGGTCTTGACCTTGTGCACGAGGCAATGAAGTTGTGGTCTCTGGCCTATTCCCTGAACACTTCCCTCATAGCAGTTCATCTTCCATGGAAGGACAATGTCCTAGCGGATGCCCTCAGCAGGATTTCCCAGGGCCATCACGAATGGTCCCTGGATCCTCAAGTGCTGGGGATAGTTTTTGCCAGGTGGGGCATCCCTCAGATAGATCTTTTTGCAGCCCCAGACAATCACAAACTTCCTCTGTTCTGTTGCAGGCCTCCAGTGCTGGGCTCAGTTCCCCTGGATGCCCTTCTTCTGGATTGGGAGGGGAAGTTCCTCTATGCTTCCCCCTCCTCTCCTATTCAAAGTACTAGTCAAAATCAGATCTCAGCCTTGCAGGGTGATTCTGATTGCCCCGGATTGGGCCAGGCAGCCCTGGTACCCACTCCTTCTGTCTCTGACAGTCCATCTTCCCCTGTGCCTCCCCAGGAATCACAATCTGTTGACTTGTGCCCAGGGAAGGGTTTGGTATCCGGACCTCAAATCCCTCAACCTCAAGGCCTGGCTCTTGAGGAGTTAGTTGCTGATTTACACCTCTCTCAGGGTGTTCTTGAGATCCTAAAGGCTTCCAGAAAGCCTTCCACTAGGGCTACTTATAGTTCTAAACGGAAAAGGTTTTCCATTTGGTGTGCTGGGAAAAATATTTCCCCAGAATCTGCTGAATTGCCCATTTTGTTAGATTACATGGTACATCTTAATTCCTTGGGTCTCAGACCAGCTACCCTGAGAGTTCATTTGGCAGCTGTGTCTGCTTTTGTGTCAGCAGGAAAGTCATCCCTCTTTCCTCTCATCCTGTGTTTTCCAAGTTTTTTAAGGATTACTCCATACTAATTCTCCTTTAAGAACCGGCCCTACTTGGGACCTTAATGTTTGCATTGCCGGTTAATGCAACCCCTTTTGAACCTCTGTCTTCTGCAGAGCTTAAGTACCTAACTTGGAAAACTGTTTTTCTAGTGGCTATCACTTCTGCCAGACATAAGTGAATTGCAAGCCTTGTCAGTGGAGACTGACTTTATTTCTTTCCACAGGGATAAGGTAGTCTTAGGACTAATAGGAAGTTTTGCCTAAGGTGGTTTCAGATTTCCATCTTAATCAATCTATCTCCCTTCCAGTATTTTCACTGATCACTCCTCTTCAGGTGAGAGGAGGTTGCACAGCCTGGATGTTAAGAGAGCTCTTAGTTATTATATAGAGCGCACCAAAGGTCACGGGTTCAATCCTCCAACTTTTCCTTACCTATGGTGAAGTTGGGAAAGGCAAACCTGCCACTAAGAGATCAATAGCCAGGTGGATTGTCTCTTGTATCCAATTTTGTTATCAGGAAGTGGGCAGAGCCCCCGTTTGAGGGCTCTTTCACCAGGGTGCAGCTGCGCTCTAGCTGCTGCCAGAGATATCCCTTTATTAGAGATTTCCCAGGCTGCTACTTGGAAACGGTACACACTTTACCAAGCATTACTCCTGGATGTCCAGGCCAGGAGAGATGCTCGGTTTACACAGCTGTTCTTCAGAGCCTATTCCTAAGTAGGTTCTGCCCCTCCTCCATGGAGGTACTGCTGTGTATTCTGCTAATGTCTATAATATAGCAAGACTTCATGTTGTTTGAAGAAAAATTACTCACCTTAGTAATGTTGTTTCTTCTAATGGAGTCTTGCTATATTATAAACCTCCCCAACCTGCCGCTCTCAGAACCTCTACTTGGTGGTGCGGGCAACTAAATATGGGCACTACTTATGTCCTGTTAGCATTTTGTCCCCTTTGGGACTTTGGGAGTGTGTATGTGACGTGTGTGTGTTTTATTATACTTATGTTCCATTTTCATATTATTAGAATGGTGTTAGTATTTCTGGTCCCCTGACTTGAGTCTTGGGTGTTGGGACCATCAATGGTTGTTATTATTTAGGTAGCCATTTGGCTAGTGTGAGTTACAGCTTCCACACAGACCTTAGTGAGTTTGGCTCGTAAAGATCTGACAGTTCAATTTTGAAATGACACAGATAGAGCTGCTCTCGTGCCAAAATTCTATTTTGGAATGGTTTTAACCATTTCACTCCGGGGCAGTTCTAGAGCTGGAACAAACTGCTAATGTCTATAATATAGCAAGACTCCATTAGAAGAAACAGCATTACTAAGGTGAGTAATTTTTTCTTCTGTCTCTTTCAGCTATGAAATTCTGCAGCAGAACACAGATACATTGTGACACATATCTAAAAAGCATAAATAGGGTACCAGAGGGTAGCACCTTTCAGAAAAGGAGATGTCCAGGAACGAGGGGGCATGACATGAGGTTGGAAGGGGGTAGACTAAGGGGTAGCGTGAGGAAGTATTTCTTCACAGAAAGGGTGGTGGATGCATGGAATAGACTCCCAAGCACAGTAGGTGGATTCAAGCATGCATGGGACAGGCATAGGGGAACCCAAGCAATGGGAATGAGGAGGTAAAGCTGGAGATCGAGTAGAGTCTTTTACAGGAGGCAGGGAAAATGGGCAGACTAGATGGGCCCTAGCGGTTCTTATTTGCCGTCAATTTCTGTTTCTATGACAATGTAAGAGCATAAGTAGGACATACACTACAGTTCTAACATGGTCCTTACCAACAGGGACTGAAACTGATACACCTGTTAATAAAGAGGGGATGTGTTGAAGCTGGGGGGGGGGGGAGTTTAAGGAGGATGTGAGGAAGTAGTACTTCACTGAAAGAGTGGTGGATACCTGGAAGAGACTGCCACCGGAAGTGGTTGGGGGTGAAAACAGTAGGGGGTTTCAAGTATCCCTGGGATACACATAAGGGAATATTAGTAAATAGGTATGGAGGAGACAGGGTCGCTGGAGACAGGTTAGGGTTTGCGGAGGCAAACTAGGCAGGGACCATCTAGGCAGACTGGGTAGGCCAGGCAGTACTTTTCTGCTGAAAAAGTCTTATGTCCTATTGAATTTACTTAAACACCCCAGTAAAGATAGTTGGAACCAGTATTGGAAACAGCTGCTGCAGAAAATGCAGGCTTGCATTTTGAGGCAGGTCTTCAACCACTCACAGGACCTGCATCATTGGCAAGTTAGCCAGAGGCTCCCGAAATCTACTGCGTGGATAAAGACTCCTCTTAACCAGTCACTAGTCTCCTAGTGCTCTTGAACTGTAGCACAGACTATGATGTTCTGTTTACTTGCCAACTGGATAATTTAAGAAAGAGTATTGGTGAAAACGTATGCTCCCTGAACAGTATCAGCACGTTACATCATTTCTGTACTCTCCAGTGTAAATTTGTATTGGTTAAACACATCAGTAGTTCACCCAGTGTGTACATTAGATAGACACTGGACAAGCGCAGTTCAGTCTCTCCCTGACCTTTGTAACTGCGTCCAACACTGACCTGGGGAAACACCCGATTCTGAAGTGAGAATGTAGTTCAGTTATGACCCTCAACCTTTTATCACCCAAATGTTGGACAGTCTCCAAGAATGTGGGACACATCAACTCTTAGACACTAGATCAGATCCACATAGAAATTATCAGGTTTTACACGAAGATTCTTTTTTAAGCAACAAAGATTAATGTGGAATTTTGTTTTGAAATGTCCATATCTGATGTAGCACAACACACTCTCCTTGTGGGACATAGAGGTTCTTATTGGTAAAATGAGGGGTGGTCCTTGTAAGATGGGACAGTTGAGACAAACTCAGTGCATCACCACATGTGTTTAGTATTGGTTCTGTGACCCAAGACTAGTAAAAATTTGCCTTTTTTTTTAAATTCAGTATGCCTTTTCCCTTTCTTACCAGAAAGCCCCTATCGGTCATACCCACCCCCCCAGCATACACCCCCTTTTTCCTGGACGTACATTCTACTGACACTCTGGATTCTAAGATCGTGGATATGTTGTTCATCCACACTTATTGGTATGTCTCTTTCCCCTTTAAATCTTTCTGGAAGTCTTCAATCTGGCTTCTTCCACCCACTCGGGTGGTACATACCTCAGCTTCGCCCCATGATGCCAGATCTTCCCCTCAGCTGGAAGATGCAGGTTGCCTCCCTCGTGCTCACGCATTTCGTAGGCCCTGGCTTTCAAAACTTTGGTTTTACCGAAATTAAAACTCGTTCGCGTTAGCGATCGCGCTTTTGCGTCCTCGATCATGGAAGAGAAATCTCCAGGATTTCTCCAGTGTCCTTGTGGTCAGAAGATGTCTCGCACCGATCCCCATCTCAGGTGCGTCTACTGCCTAGGTGTTGGTCATGACACCTCATCCTGCAGCTATTGCTTGGCCTTCTATCCCAGTGTCCTGGATGACTGCCTGGCACATTTGGAGTTGGGGAGACCGGAGAAAAGGAATCCTCTGGTGAAGTCCAAGGAGACTAGGTGGGCGGTTTCCACAGCCCGTAGGTTCCGCCCGAGCAGCTCGACGCATGGAAGGCATTCCAAAGGAAGCCCTTTCGCTCCAGTAGATCGAAGCTTTTCCATTCCCTCAACCTGGGTTCCACCTTCACAGGTTCCTTTAAGGAGTTGTGCCAGTCTCTCCCCACCCGGGGTGAGGCGCCCGCGAGTTCGCAGTCTTCCCACTCTCACAAAAGAGACAAGGAACCTAGCTTGTCTTCGTCTCAGCGAAGGCACTCTTGGGACCGAGAGAGGTCTCAGTCCCAGAAGCATGCGGTCAACCTCAGTCGAGATCGCTTCCTCGACTGCAGGCTTCACGGACCTTCCATCTGGCCAGATGACCGAGGAAGTGGTTGATGAGGTCGAGATTGTTCTCTATCCCATCGACCCTCTGTCACCAGCCGTGGCCAACGACTCCTTGGAGAGGACTCCGATCCTTGTGTTCCCTGATGCAACCCACCCTGCTGGTATCCCCATCGAGAACCCGCTTCCAGACCCTCGGGTTTCACCGATGCCTCCAGAGTCTCCCGTGTGACCGAGTCGGCCTGCCCGATCTCGGTCGAGGTCTAGAACCCCCTTGGCTGAACGGCCAAGGAAAAGCCACAAGCACTCCAAAAAGAAGCGATGCCACAGGTCGTCCTCATCCTCCTCGGATGATTAGAGGCTCCGTCGGAAACTCCGTCGGCACTACAAGGACCTTATGTGGCAACAGGTGATTTTGTCTGGGCAGAAGCCGGCTCCACCACCTACCCCGGCCATTACTTGCCTCGCCTCCTAGGCGGCCGATCACTGGAACCGGCCTTTGGTTCCCTCACCCTCGGGGCCAGCCCGTCCTCCGGTTCGGCCTATTCCGGTCTCTCCACCGATAGTGGTGGAGCCGCCGCCTAAGCAGCCTGTGGGAGGGGCTCCTTCCAAAGAGGACCGAACTGATACCGGGCTTCCCTAACGTCTGTCGGTCACGGTCACCCCGGACTGCCCTCGGCAGGTCGAGGGTGATTTGAGCGGCAGGCCACTGTACCCCGAATCTTCGGACTCTGATGTCACCAGGCTCCAGTCTCATCCTGGGGATGATGAGTCGTCCGTTGGCACAGGGATGGAGGAAGGTTCTTCCTCCTTCCAAGGGATCCTCCGTCTCATCTCTGATTCTACAGGGATGCCCCTGGAACCCATCCAGAAAAAAGCGGAGTACCCTCTCGCGGACATCCTCAAGAGAGAGGATACCCCGATGGAGGCCTTTCCTGTGGCCGAGGCCATTGTTGGTCCGGCACTCGAACTATGGCAGTGCTCTGCCTCATTTCCAGCACCGTCTGCCTGCATGGCCCGCAAGTACGCAGTGCCCATGGGGTCCCTTGCGGGGTTCACAGACCACCCTTCAGCTGAGGGCCTGGTGACCGCCTCTGTGTTCAGGTGTACTGGCGGTTCTGCCAACACTGACCGACCTCCTGATAAGGAGTCCAAGCTTTTGGACCATTCAGCACGGAAGGTCTATGTGGCTTCCTCCTTGGGCCTTCAGCAGGCCAGTTCGGCTGTGATCATGGCACACTTCTCTCATGCCCTTCTCGGGTCAGATGAAGTCCTCCCACATCTCCCTGCGGACATGCAGACCACGGTTAAGCAGGTCTAGGATCAGGGTTGTGCTGTTGCCAAACTGCAGCTCCAGACGGCCCTGGACATTGGCGTTTCTCGTGCCCGCTCGATGACCGCCGCAGTTGCCTCTCGCCGCAGGGCTTGGCTGAGGCTCTCCTTCCCGGCATATACTCAGCATAAGTTAGCTGATGTGCCTTTCCTTGGGACTGACTTGTTCGAACCGGGAGTGGCTGGTCACCTGCAGCGCATAGAGCAGTCCAATGCCACCTTGGACGCCACTTCTGCCAAGAGTTCTTCGGGCAAGAACCAGCAGAAGAAGAAGCCCTTCCGGCAGTCTTCCCCTGTGGTTCAGCAGTCCTCCTACCAGGGAGGACAGCAGCATCAGCATCAGGCTCAAGCTTGGTGCCCTCGGCCCAAGCCTGGACCCCAACAGGCCTGCAAAAGAGGCCGAGGCTCACGTCCTGGAGCCTCCTCTTCCAAGCCTGCCCAGTGATGGTGTAGGGGTTTCCACCCCTTTCTTCATCACACCAGCTCTGGGTCTTCCCCATGGGGGTCCGGCTCCGCCACTTCCTTTCTGCCTGGTCTGCTATCACTACGGAAAGGTGGGTTCTCAAAGTGGTCAGTCAGGGACTGCCTCTGGAATTCGAGTAGTACCCTCCCAGCTGAGCCCACACCCCTCGGGAAGAACGGAGTTCCACATGCACCCAGTCGGCTCTTCGAGACGACATTGCTCAGCTCCTCCTCAAGGAGGCAGTAGCTCTCGTGGCAGATCCATCTGCAGACCCAGGCTTTGTCTCCAGGTACTTTCTGGTGCCCAAGCGGACGGGGGGCTGGCGCCCCATTCTAGATCTCCACGATCTGGATCAGTTTTTCAGGTCACACACCTTTCGGATGGTCACTCTGTCCCAGATCATACCATCCTTGGAGCAAAACATGTGGTTCTGTTCACTGGTTCTGCAGGATGCCTTCTTTCACGTCCCAATCCATCTGACCCATCAGCGGTTCCTCCGCATCATGGTCGAAGGGACTCTGTACGAGTTCCGAGCTATGCCGTTCGGCCTGTCATCAGCCCCACGGGTCTTCACCAAATGCATTGCAGTGGTGGCGGCCCATCTCAGTGGGGGGTAGAATTTACCCCTACCTCGATGATTGGCTCCTGGCAGGTTCCACCCAACAGGAGGTGGAGAGGTCCAGGGATCTGGCTCTCCAGACCTGTTCCCAACTCGGCCTCCTGATCAATGAGGCCAAGTCGGAACTCGTCCCTTCTCAGACGATGGGCTTCATCGGGGCAGAGCTCGACTCTTGTCAAGCCAGAGCTCGGCTCCCGGCAGACAGGGTGAAGGTTCTCTCCTCCTCCTTTGTCCAATCATTTCTGGTTGGGCATTTGCGCCCTGCCCAGGACTTTCTGCGCCTTCTGGGTTACATGGCGGCGTGCACCTCGGTGGTCTGTTGGGCCTGGTTGCACATGCACCCCCTCCAGTGGGAGCTGACTGCCCAGTGGACTCAGCGATATGGTCATTTCGATCAGCTGATCACTGTAACCCAGAAGATGTGGGACGCTCTCCAGTGGTGGACCACCCCAGACCGATTGCAGGAAGGGATCCCGTTTGTTCTCCCCGAGCCGATGGTCATCCTTACAACCGATGCCTCTCTCATGGGCTGGGGAGCCCACATGGGGGACAACAGGGCCCACGGGTTCTGGACCCCCGAGGAGTCCCCGATGCCACATCAACCTGTTGGAGCTCAGAGCAGTCCAGAAGGACAATACTACGACTATGTACTACCTCAGCAAACAGGGTGGCATGCACTCCCATCTGCTATGCAAGGAGGTGCTCCGCATCTGGACCCTCGTAGGCCGGTTGGAGGCGGATCTCCTAGTCATCCATGTGGCAGGAGCCTCGAACCAGCTGGCGGATGCTCTCAGCTGCATAGGCCAGACATCCCACGAGTGGTCTCTCCATCCAGAGGTAGCTTACAGCCTGTTCTCCCGTTGGGGCAAACCGATGGTATACCTGTTTGCCTCCAGGGAAAATGCCAAGCTGAGGCTGTTTCATGCCGGCCCCCCTCAGCAGGGCTCGCTGCAGGGACATGCCTTCTTGAGGCCCTGGACCCCAGGCCTCCTCTACACCTTCCCTCCATTTCCCTTGATCCACAAGGTGTTACTCAAGGTGAGGAGGGACAAGGCGAAGGTGATTCTGGTAGCCCCAGACTGGCCGCACCAGTTCTGGTATCCAGATCTCCTCAGCCTCAGCTGCAGGCCCCCGGATTGGCTTTGTACACTCCCGGACCTGATATCTCTGAACCAGGGGAAGGTCTTCCATCTGGACCTTCAATCCCTGCACCTCACAGCCTGGTACCTGAGCGGCTAGAGTTCCAGGCTTTGGGTCTTTCCAAAGATGTCTACACCGTGGTGGAGGCATCTAGAAAGGAATAGACCAAGAAATGTTATGCCTTCAAATAGAAATGTTTTTTCATTTGGTGTCAGGGTAAGGGTCTGGACCCCTTATCCTGTTCTGTGGCCAAAATTCTCTACTACCTTTGGGCTCTCTCCAAAGGGGGTCTACGGTCATCGACCCTTAGGGTGCACCTGGCAGCCATTTCTGCTTAACGGGCGCGAGCCGGTCAGCTGACATTGGTGCAGGAGACAGTGGTCAAGCGCTTTTTTCAAAGGCCTGGATCACATATCCCTTCCGGTGCATGAACCTCCACCTCCATGGGATATACTGGTATTGGCAAAGTTCATAGGCAAGCCATTTGAACCAGTGCACAAGTGTGAGCTGTCACACTTGTCGTGGAAGACTGCCTTCATGGTGGCTATCACGTCTGCCAGAAGGACAGGGGAGCTCCAGGTGCTTTCGGTGGACTCCCCTTATCTGGTCTTCCACAGGGACAAAGTTGTCCTGCGCCCCCACAAGAAATTACTTCCGAAGGTGGTGTCAGAGTTTCACCTTAACCAGGTATTGACTCTTTCGGTATACTACCCAGAGGCCAAGTACAGGCTCCATACTTTGGACCCGAGACGTGCTCTCTCCTATTATAAGGAGAAGATGGCAGAAATTCATGGAGAGGTTCGCCAGCTGTTTGTCACCTACGCTGAAGCCGCTTCTGGCAGACCTGCAGTCAAACGGACCATAGCAAGATGGATTACATCATGCATAGGTGTGTGCTATGAGTTGGCGGGCAAGGAACCTCCCAGAAGGATAAGAGCTCATTCTACCCGCCATACTGCTGCATCGGTGGTTGCTTCCAGGGACATCCCTATCCAGGAAATCTGTCAGGCTGCTACCTGGAAGTCAGCAAACACCTTCATTGCCCACTACCACATCGACCTTGAGTCATGCTGGGATGCTGGTTTTGGAACCTCAGTTCTCCAATCTCTGTTCCGTAAGTAGGGGGTGTGCGCCTTGCCTCCCTCCTCCCAGAGAACTGCTAGGAGTCTGCCAATAAGTGTGGATGAACAACATATCCACGACCCTAGAAAAACAGGTTACTCACCTGTAATAGTAGTTCTAGGAGTGGTATGTTGTTCATCCATGACCACCGACCTCCCCGGCTGCGGACGCACACAACCTGGCTTCCAGCGGGCTAAGATCTGGTGTCATGGGGTGGAGCCGAGGTACAGTATATACCACCCGGGTGGGTGGGAGGAGCCAGCTTGAAGACTTTTGTCAAGATTTAAAGGGGAAAGGGACATGCCAATAAGTGTAGATGAACAACATATACCACTCCTAGAACTACTGTTACAGGTGAGTAACCTGTTTTCACTCCCCTCCTTCCCCCAGCAGGGTCGTTGAGAGAGGGCTGTATCCCTGATGGAGTCTGGCTCAGTGTTTCAGAGAAGATTGCCTTGCTTGGTATTGGGGCTTGCGATGAGGGGCGGACGTCCTCCTGCAGCATCTGCCATTTTCTATCCCGGCCCCTGTAACATGCTGAGAAGACCCCTCGACATGTTTGCGCATGCATTGCAAGTCAGCATCCTGCACAACTCCACGGCTCAGTTTGCACTGCCGCCTGTGGTCACCCAGGTGGCAGTAGCACAGTGGAATCCCCCCTTTCCTCTCTCCCTGAGGTGGAGACCCTCCTCTGGAATGCTAAGCCCACTTCCCTCATCTGGCCTTACAACAACTCGGGCTTGTTCTTCAACCCAGGATGACAGTGTTGTGAACTGTAGCGCTTCTGCTGTGCTGGTGGGCCGGCCTGTATGATGTGTTTTTAGGTGATATGGACCACAGTTTAACACGAGTTGAGATTAGCAGTGTTAATCCAGGTCACTTTGTCCTCTGTAGAAGGTGGGACAGATTTTCAAAGGCATGTTTTTTCCTTCAAGTCCTGGGTGTGTAAAAGATGTCACACTGGGCATGTGGCAAAAAAAAAGCAGGATTTTTTATCCAGTGCTTCATTAGATGCCTGGTAGACAACTTTCATGTGAAAATACAAAATCACACATGCCCACACAATGCAAAGCATCATGGGCTGCATATGCAAATCACTTTTGTGTGATCTAGTGTGTGCTAGTGGTGGGCCTCTTGCAAACAGCTTGCTGTCAGTCTTTGCTACAAGCTGCCATAAAGGAGGGCCAAGTACCGTAACTGTCAGATTAGAAAATCGGGTGCACTTGCTGCATTTGGATTTTGCGCAGCTGTGGCAACGTACAGTGTTGACACAGAGATTTACACAGGCACTGTATCATCCTTTCACAGTCCGGCCCCATGCCTCTGTGTTACAGAATGCTGTACGCCCTCAGTAAATGAGTTGCTGTCTTCCCCCTATTTGCATACTAGGGATATCTACAGAGGATAAGAACATATGAAATTTGCCAGCAGATAAAGGCCTAGAGGTCTATCAAGTCTGCTCGAAATGTACAGCTAGCACCCCTTATTTTGCAGCTGCCCCTCCCTTCCACCCTTCCCCTCTATTGACCCTCCCCCTTGTCCTGTCCCATTCCCTTTTGAAGCAGTCCACTGTTCTACTGGATACCACTTCTGCAGGTAACACATTCTACCCAGCTACCACCCTCTCTGTAAAAAAGTGTCTCCTCATCTCCCTCCTGAACCTTCCTCCTTCCAGTCTCATATCATGGCCCCTGGTGTCCCTCCCCTCCCTTACTTTGAACAGCCCCTCTGTACCTGTCTTTATTCCTTTCATGTACTTAAAGGTTTCAATCATGTCCCCCCCCGTCCCTCCTCTATTCCTGCGAGTACATGTTCAACTCCCTCAGCCTCCTCTCGTATGAAAGGTCCCCCAGCCCCTTGATCATCTTTGTCACCCTGCGCTGCACCCCCTCCAGTAACCTAATGTCGCTCTTCAGATACGGGCGCCAGTACTGCACACAGTACTCCAGGTGTGGTCTAACTAATGACCCATACAGTGGCAGAATCGCCTCCTCCCTCCTCGACGATATACCCCTTGCAACGCAACCCAGCATTTTGTTGGCCTTTGCAGCTGCCGTCCTACATTGTGCCGAGTTGTTCATTGACCCTGTAATGAGCACCCCAAGATCTTTCTCCTCCTCTGTCTGGGCTAGTTGCACTCCCCCCCTCTGGTAACTCCTCCTTGGGTTCTTCATCCCAAAATGCAGCACCTTGCACTTTTTCACATTAAACCCGTTGCCAGGTGTCTGACCAGGTTTCAAGCTTTGCCAGATCATCAACCCCTGCCATCCCACTAGGTCATCCACCACTGCTCCCATCTTGGTATCATCAGCAAACAGACTGATCTTGCTCTTGATGTCCAGTGATATGTCTGCAATGAATATCCCAAACAACACTGGTTCCAACACCGAGCCCTGTGGACCACCGCTTGTCACTACCCTTGGGTGTGAGAGCTCCCCACTCACCACCACCCTCTGTTGCCTTCCCTGAAGCCAGTTCTCTACCCATCTCACCAGTTTTGCACCTGCCCCCTGTGCCTTCTAACTTTCTTCCCAGCCTCCCATGTGGCACCGAGTCGAATGCCTTACTGAAGTCCAGATACAGGACATCCACTGCATGGCCCCTGTCCAGTTGCCTAGTTACTCAGTCATAGAACTCTACCAGGTTGGTTTGGCAGGATCTGACACGTATGAAGCCATGCTGTCTGCTGTCCTGTAGTCCTTTGGCCTCTAGGAGGGCCACCAGCCTCTCCTTCAGGATAGTCTCCATCAGCTTACCCATGATGGATGTAAGGCTCACTGGTCTGTAGTTCCCCGGTTCATCCTTGGGGCCACTCTTGTGGAGGGGCACCACATGAGCCATCCTCCAATCCTGAGGTACAGACCCTGAGTGTAGTGAGGCATTACATAGGTCTGCAAAAGGTCCCGCAAGGACCTCTGCCAGCTCCTTCAGTACCCTGGGGTGGATGCCATCTGGGCCTGGCGCCTTGTCCACCCCCAGTGCCTTCAAACCCTCCCGAACTCTGCCCTCCATGATTTCCCCATCTGTCACCCCCCCATTTCTGCTGTTCCTCCCCCCTTGGGTATCACCCCCCCTCTTCTCCTTAGTAAATACCAAGCAGAAATAATCATTTAGCACTTCTGCCTTATCGCACCCTGCTTCCACCCAACCCCCTCCTTCCTAATCCTTACTATGTGGTCCTTACAGCTCCTTTTCTCCCTGATGTACCTAAAGAAGTCCTTCTCCCCCTTCTTAATGCCTTGTGCCAGCCTGAGCTCCGTAGATGCCTTGGCTCCCTTTACTGCCCGTGTCTTCTCATTCGATTCTGTCAGGTACTCCTCCCTGTTTTCCCCCTCCCTGTTTTCTTGTACCTCCTAAAGGCAGCTCTTTTCCATGACCTCCTTGCTCAACCAGCTTGGTTTCTTAGCCCTAGCCTTCTTGCTCTGGGCCTTGCAGCAGGTTTTGGTTGCCTCTACTATCCACAGCTTTATGAGCTCCCACCTCTGGTTAGTGCCCATACTAGGTTGAATTCTGGCCAGGTACCCTTTTACCACTTCCCCCATCTTCCCAAAGTTGGCCATCCTGAAGTCCAGCACTCTTGTGCCAGATTCCACTCCTTCCTTGCCCATATCCAATGCGAGCCATACTGAGTGGTGGTCACTCCCTGACAGCGGTTCTTCCACCGTAAGTTCTCTCACAAACTCCCCATTTGCCAGCACGAGGTCATGGGTATTCCCTAACCTGGTTTGTTCAATGACCATTTGCAGCAGGAAGCTGTCCTGGAAGGCATCCAGCAGTACCTGCTCCCTTCTATTCCTTGTTGTTGGGGTACTTTAGTCCACTCCTGGCATGTTGAAGTCCCCCACAATCACCACACTACACTTCTCACAGGTCCTCCTGATCTGTGCTGCTTGTTCCCTGCCTTAACTCCTCTGTCTGAGAGGGCGGCCTGTACACCACTCCCATTCTAAAATCCTATTCTTGGAATCCTGGCTTTGCATCCAAAGTGACTCCGTACTACCCTCCTCCCCTGCCTCCCTTACACACTTTGGTCCTTCTCTGACATATAGTGCCACCCCCCTCCTTTCCCAATCACCCTGTCCCTACGAAATAACCTGTACCCTGGCACAGACAGGTCCCAGTCATTGTATTGGGTGGCCCATGTTTCCGTGATGGCTGCAATGACCACCTCTCCCTCTGCCATGAGCACCTGTAACTCTGCAGTTTTTCTCCCAAGGCTCCTAGCATTAAGGGTAACCACCACCCCCCCCATCCTGCCCTCCTTTACTAGCATCACCGATAGTACTTGCCATTTGTCCTTTGTTACTGTTCTGGGGGGTAAGCTCATATGGTTTCCCAGCCTGTGGTCTCTGCATGTCTCTTGCCCACTTGCCACCTCCCGCTCCTAGTTGAAATTCCCAACTTCCTCTATGTACTCCTCCATCCTTTGTTTCAGCACTTTCTTTCCCTCCTCAGTCAAGGGTAGTCTGGACAGGGTTGGGGTGGGCCAATCCCCCTCTAATCTTAGGCAAATTTAATGGAAGGGGAGCTTCTTCGTGCTGGGCAAGGAGCGTGTGTCTATTAGACGGTTTAAATGTTACTTCGATGAATATTTAAACTAACCAAAGGAGGGTGGAGAAGGAAAGCAGGGAGTCAGAAACTGACATCCCCAAGCTGAAGTAGAGAGTAGGGAGAAACTGAGAGGGAAGGAATCCCCCAGGGTGCAGATTAATGAAGCAGTGTGGTAGAGATAATGGGGGAAAGGAACGGGAGCATTAAAAAGAGAGGTAGCTCTCATCACTTCTGACATTTACAAATATGGGCCTTTACCAGAGGATTGGGTAGGGATCCTGCGGAAATGTCCCCATTAGCACAAGCAGAACAGATGGTATATGCTTCCAGAATTGAAAGCAAAGGTGATGAGACAGGACAGGCTGTATTGTCCTGACCTATCGGGTAAAGGTAAAGTACAGTGGGAACAGAATTTAGGAATAAATATTTCCAAGGAGAACTGAACAGCGCTTTTGCAATCGCATGTGGGACTGTTGCTTTGTAACAAACATAAGGAATCCCGGTATAACTTTATACTGTACTACATCTGTTTTGCCCTCCGATGGTCGGACACAAGTTTAATCCATCAATTTCCCCATTGTGAGAGAGGTGTGGAAGAGTCCTGGTTACATACATGCATTACTTTTGGGAATGCCCTTCGCCGAGACAATTCTGGACAGAGGTGGTACAGGAGACTTTGATCATTTCATGGCACCAGATAGATACAATACCGATGCCCATGGTTTTTGGTATGGAAGATTTGAGTCGAGAGGGTTGGGAGCCACATTCACACTGTATTAGGGTGCTTCTGACTCTGGCCAGACAATGTATCCTTACTACCTGGGTTTCATGTGTATCACCCACCATACAGCAGTGGAAGATGTTAGCTATTCAGACCCTGGTCTTGGAAAGTTATCCTACTTTAAGGAAAAGGAAAGACCTTACTTTGAGAGGGTTCCTGCAGTAGGTAATTACATATAGGACTGCACCCTCTGGCATCAGGACTGCACAGAAAACTTTTCCAGCATTGTCTGGTGGGGGACTGCCCACCCGACGTCACGTGATGGACGTCAGCATGACCCTATATAGTGGGTGGTCCCCACGCCTGCCTTCCAGTTCTTTCCCGCCGTCGACCAGCGCTAGTACCTCGTATCGCCAGCTTTGTCGCTCGCCACTTTATTGTTTTCAATCTATATTTTCAGTCCGAAATTCACTTCATCTTAGTCACCGCCTCTAAAGGCAAAGAAGAAGTGCACCAAGTGTGGAGCGCAAATTCCCCACAAAGACTGCCATCGTCTCTGCCTCTTTTGTCTAGGCCTGGATTACAACACCACGGCCTGTCCCAACTACCAGCCCTTCAACCAGGCCACTCGCAAATGATGACAGCAGGCTCTGGAGGCCCATCTCCTTAAGTCTGGAATGGCTTCTCTAGAGCAGGAGATGCAAAAGATCCGGAACTCTGCTTCTTCCCCTTCAGACAAACAGAAGAAGAAAAAAGATGATGAAAGGGAAAGAGAGAAAGAGCGCCATGAGGACCAGGACCGATCCTCATCCAGCAAGCCTTCAACCAGCAAGGCTCTTTACCCGCCGCCCACCCTCGTGGTGACTCAGGCAGCTTCCAGAACAACCTCCAGTGCCACAGTCTTCCAACCTATCTCCACCGGTAAGTCGCCCACTGTCTTCTCCAGTGAACGCCTGGTACTTGACGGTAAGTTGGACCTCGGCTCCTCCGGGGCCCGCCCGGCTGTCGATAAGTCGAACTCTGCCCAAAAGCAACCAGTTGTCCGCTTGACCTCGACCGATAAGCCGGTCGAGGGTCCCACCCTCCATTGCATAATTGATGTTTTGCCCAGTAAGTCAGTAGTCTCTGACGACCGCCCAGGAATTGCTGTCCCATCGGGGCTCACGCCGTCTCACCCAATGTCCGGCAGAGCGTTCTGATTTCTCCCAGTCAGCCCTCCCCCAGGCCTTGCCAGGCCAGGAGACTTCCTCTCCACTTCCCCCGGTGGAAGAAGGACACCTAGAAGTAGTTCTCTCCTTGCCTACTTCTATGGTGGTTCCTCGGATCCCCCCCCGAGGAATCCTCATCCTTCATCAGCTACTCTGACATCTGGTCACCTCCCACCTGCTGCTGCTCTTTTAACGTCAGCAGCACTGTGAGGTGCCTCGCGTCAGCCCCCTTCTTCAGGGCCCATCGATAGGCCTCTCACGCAGGGTCTGACCTCTTTGAGGCAAACGTCGGCTAACCTCACATCAGGGGCCCCAACGTTTGTTCCTTTTTCATTGGCTACCCCAATGACGGCTATCCCGACGTCAACTATTTATCCTGGCCCATCCACCCCTCTTGGTCAAGACCTACCGTCCAGGCATTTTTCTGGACATCAGACATTCCTTCCTCCACCGTTTAGCCTGTCGATGCCCCATTATTCCCAGGGCTATATCCCTGGGTACCAACAGGGATACCCATACTACCAAAGGTACCCCCTCCTCACTTTGTGGGAACTCATTTTTATTCGCCCCAGCTAACCCGTCTCCTCCTCTACCTCCACAACCAGACTTCCAAGCAATGATACAATCATTGTGGAAGGATGTGAGTTCCCAGCTCTTTTCAGACCTGGAAAGTAGGCTCTCTAATCCAGTGGTAGTACCCCCTGACCCCCCCATCCCCTGCCCCTTGGCATACGGTGCACGTCTCTGGTACTACTCCTCAGGATATTCCTTTCCCAGATTTTGAGTGTCCAGAGGGTGAGGAGCACCCCCCCGGACTGACGCCGATACGTCAGAGTCTTCCTCTGACGAGCTGTCTTCTCCTCCCGGGGCAAAGAGTCTCCTAAGTCCTCTATGGAGAGCCCTTCTTTTATGGAACTCCTCTGCACTGTCCAACAGGCAAGTGGTTGGAATGCAGAGGATCTGGACCCTATGCGGAAGCGCTTGGTAGAGCATCTAGATTTAGAGGCTGCTATCCCCATTCCAGTTCCTCCCTGAATAGCTCCACATGAGGACCGTACGTCTACTATTTGGAAATTGCCACACTCCATTCCCGCTCTCCCTAAAAAGGCAGACAGGATATATCGCTTCCCTGAAAAGGGGTTCCCTTTCTGGACTCGCACCCTAAGGCAGATTCTGTGGTTATTGCTGCCGCTCATTATTGCTTGGCTAATCCCAAGCACATAGAAACATAGACTTTGACGGCAGATAAGGACCCCTTGGCCCAACTAGTCTGCCCATTTCCCTACCTGCAGGATAAGCTGCAGATCCTAGTTAACCAACAGCCTATTCAAACAACATGAAGTCTTGCTGTATTCTGACACTATGCAGTTAGCCCCAGCACTTGAACTGCTCCGGAGATGAAAGAGTTAACTCTATGCTAAGAGCATAGAACGTCGAGCTCGTGCTTGGTTCAAACCTCGGTCTGCTGCACTTTCAAGTGTAACCATCAGATTCTTTACTCCGCCTAACTGAACAGTTGCTCCGGAGTTTCTCCTGTCGCTTTCGGTTCACGTTAGTGAAAATCGTTGGTTTAATCCAAAAATGTTATACTTTTTCCTTGGTTCAGATCCCTGTCTGTGGTACAGTAAGTAGTAGAGGTAGTGGACTATAGTAAATTCTGTGGAAATTGTAAATCTTAAAAATTGTTAGTCGGTTCGACTGAACTGATCACTCTTTTGATTCTGTGGTGATTCCGGTGCTTATCGGTTCCAAAAAAGACGTGTTTAACATTTTTTTCCAATACCCGTGATACAGTTAGGAACCAGTAAGTTTGTCTTACCTGGCCTGAAGTCGTGTAAAGGGTAAGTCTTCTGTTTTACTGTGGCCATGTCTGAGAAACCCAAAAGAAAACCCGGGCCTACTGGGTTTCAGCACTGTAGTGTGTGTGTGTGGGGGGGGGGCTAAGGCTGATCCCCACACCACCTGTGTTTGTCTGTGGTTTGACCACCTCGATTCAAACTGCCAAATATGCAAAAAATTCCCTGAGGCCACCCTAGAAAAAAGGTTGGGCAGGTTTAGGGAGAAACAGGCCAAGAAGTCAGCTGACCCGGATGGCCAGCCCGTTTCGGTTCCGACCGAACCTGAGGGAGTGCCCTCTGACCATGGCCAGACTTCCTCAGACAAGAGGAGAGCCGCCCCTGAGGGGTCGGTTCCTGCAAAAAAGAAGGAAAAGTCGTCGGTTCGGATTCAGATCCCCACCATCCAACCACCGAGGAAGTGCCAGGCGGTGGTATTGTGGAATTGCTCTGTTCAGTTCCGACCGATCCGGCACCTCTCAGTAGGCGCTCGGTTCGTTCGGTTCCCACGGTTTCCGATTATTCTTTGGAAGAATATTATGAGCCGGAATGGGAGGGGGAAGAGGAGTTTGATGAGGATGACGGTGGGGAAGATCTGGATGAGCCCATTGAACCAGACATCTCCCCAGACAGACCTTCAGGAGTTTCCCCATCCAGGCTTTCTGAGTCCCCTTCCCACTTTATGTTTTACAGGAAAGTGGCTGATACCCTCCAGCTCCCTGTGGATGAAGCTGTCTAGGAGCAGGAGGAGCCTGACTTTGTAGAAATGATGGACATCCCAGAGTCCAAGAGACTGTCTATTCCCTTACACAAATATTTTGGGAAACAGACTCACAAGCTTCTAAAAACTCCAAATTCATTGTCTCCAGTGGACAAATGAATGGACAGGAGGTACATGTTGTCAGGCTTAGCTACAGAGTTCCTGTACCAGCATTGCAGCCATGTTGGGGTAGTACAGACTGCAGCCTGTGACAAGGCTAGCATACCCTTGGCTTCACACACCCCGGATGAGGACTCCAGGAAGATAGATGCCATGACTAAGGAGCAGTACCTGTCATCTTCTCTGGAACTCAGACAGGCTAATTACATGGCCTATGCAGCTAGGTACCAAAAATCCAGGTGAGAGTCTGTTTTGGATCTGGCTAAGCAGGCATCTTCCCCACAGCTAGCCAAGAAGCTGGAGGAGGTGGCTGCTGATGGAATAAAGGCATCTAAGGTTCAGTTTCATGCTGCTGTGGACTCCAGTGATGTTTCATCATGAGTCATGGCTACATCTGTGGCTCTTTGGAGGATGGCTTGGCTCAGTTGTACTAGCCTCTCGCAGGATACCCAGGCTAAGGCCATGGATTTCCCCTGTTGAAGGTAATTCTCTGTTTGGGGAGCAGACAGAGAACTACATGAAAAAGATGGATGAGTAAAGGACCACCTCTAGGAGTGCACAAGCCAAGGAAAAGCAGTCAACTCCTCAGAAGCAGCAGGCTAGGGGCAGGGGCAGGCCTTTCCACAGGCCTTTCTACCAGGCACAGGCCTCCTCTTCTTTTTATCAGAGGGGGTTCTTTAGAGGGAAAGGCAGGAGGAGGAGGATGAGCAGGGCTGCTTCCACCTCTCAGCCTAAGGATCCTGCCAAGCAGACACCCAGAGGTGTCAGCTTGGGTCGACTCCCCAATCAATCCCTGTAGGAGGCAGGCTGGCTTTCTACTTCCAGGTCTGGAGGTCTGTTTCCTCAGACAAGTGGGTCCTGTAAGGTAGTAAGCCAGGGACTGGCCCTCAGTTTCAAAAAATTCCCAAAGCTGAGGGTCGGGTCTTTTCCATCTGCAAACATCTCCTCAATCATTGCCCTAGAGGCCGAGGTTTCCTCTCTGTTGGCTCTCAGAGCCATAGAGAGAGTTCCTACATCCCTCAGGGGCAAGGGTCTGTACTCCAGATACTTCCTTACCCAAAAAAAGACAGGGGAGTGGCAGCCCATCCTAGACCTAAGATACTTAAACAAGCATCTGCTAAAGCCTGAGTTCAAAATGGTCACTCTGGGAATAACTCTTCCCTGTCTAAGGCCAGGGGATTGGTTAGCTTCCCTGGACCTCAAGGATGCCTACTTTCACATTCCCCGTCAGGTGCTCCCACAGAAAGTATCTCAGATTCGAACTGCCCTCATGCCATTATCAATTCAGGGCAATGCCTTTTGGGCTAACATCAGCACCAAGGGTCTTTACAAAATGCCTAGCTGTAGTAGTACCCTTTTTAAGGAGGCAGAACAATTCTATTTTCCCATATCTCGACGACTGGCTTATTGTAGGGCAGTCTCCAGACCATGTCAAGTCAACTCTACAAGTGATCCAGCAAGTGCTCACTTCCGTGGGATTCCTCCTCAGTCTTCCAAAGTTAGTTCTCGAACCAGTGCAGCTCCTCACCTTCATAGGGGTGGAGCCGGACACCGTCCAGGCAAAGGTCTTTCTTCCCTTGTCAAGGGTAAGGGCCCTTACAAACCTAGCTTCCTCATTTCTTCTCCTGTTTTCTCACCCAGCAAGACATTTTCTCCAACTACTGGGCCACATGGCAGCTGCCACTGCAGTGGTTCCAGGGGCCAGGTTTCAGATGAGGGACATCCAGTTTCACTTGAGGGCTTTTTGGTCCCAGAAAAAAGACCCTCTCACCAAACTGATTCCAGTGACTCAGACCTTGATCCATGCTCTCCAGTGGTGGTTGGATCAGGATCACCTCATACAAGGATTCCCATTCATCTCTCAGACTCTTTCTGTGGTTCTGACTATATATGCTTTTCTCCTGGGATGGGGGACTCATTTAGGAGCTCTCACAGCACAAGGAGTGTGGTCCCCTCAGGAGTCTCTTCTCCATATCAATTTTCTAGAACTCAGGGCAGTATACTTAGCTTTACAGGCTTTCCCGAATTCAGTACAAAACAAGGTGCTTCAGGTGAGGACAGACAACACCACCACCATGTGGTACATCAACAAGCAGGGAGGCACTTGGTCGACGGCCTTGTGCACGGAAGCCATGAAAGTCTGGTCTCTGGCCTATTCTCTACGGACATCCCTGGTAGCAGTCCACCTTCCAAGGAAGGACAATGTGTTAGCAGATGCTTTGAGCAGGATTTCTCAGTGCCATCACTAATGGTCCCTGGATCCTCTAGTGCTAAAAGTGATATTTCTAAGATGGGGCACTCCTCAGATAAACCTTTTTATAGCCCCAGACAATCACCAACTTCCTCTCTTTTGTTGCAGACCCCCAGTATTGGGCTCAGTCCCCCTGGATGCTCTACTGTTGGATTGGTCGGGGAAATGTCTGTGTGCTTCCCCCCCCTTTCCTCTATTCAGAGTTCTGGTCAAGATAAGGTCACAATCTTGCAAAGTGATCCTGATTGCACCAGACTGGGCCAGGCAGCTTTGTTATCCTCTGTTGCTGTCTCTGGCGGTCCATCTTCCATTGGCTCTCCCCAAAAATCACAATCTGTTAACTTCCTCTCAGGGGAGAATTTGGTATCCCAACCTTCAGTCTCTCAGTCGCAAAGCTTGGCTCTTGAAGAACTAGAATATGCAAATATGAATCTGGCTCAGGGGGTTCTGGACATACTCAAGGCTTCTCGTAAACTAGAAGAACCTACAATTCCAAATGGAAAAGGTTTGGTATTTGGTGTTCTGGTAAACAGATATCACCAGACTCTGCTGACTTGTCTGCAGTTCTGGAATATATGGTTCATCTCAATAGCATAGGCCTCAGACCAGCTGCCCTCAAGGTGCATCTATCTGCTGTTTCTGCATTTTTATCAGTGGGGAAGCCTTCTTCTCTTGCTTCTCATCCTATGTTCTGTAAATCTTTTAAGGGACTACTTCACACTAATCCTCCTTTTAAGGATCCTACTCCTGTTTGGGATCTTAATGTTTGCATTGCTCAGCTTATGCAACCACCATTTGAGCCCTTGGCCTCAGCAGAACTTAAGTACTTGACTTGGAAAACTGTGTTCCTGGTAGCTATTACATCTGCCAGGAATATCAGTGAATTACAAGCTCTGTCAGTGGAGCCTGATTTTTATCTCTTTCCATAGAGATACGGTGGTCCTTAGAATGAACAGGAGGTTCTTACCCAAAGTGGTTTCAGATTTTCATCTGAACCAGTCCATGTCCCTTCCTGTGTTCTTCACTGATCATTCTTCTTCAGGAGAGAGAAGATTACACAGTTTGGATGTTAAGAGGGCACTTGGCTACTGCATTGAGCGCACTAAGGCACTTAAGTTTGACTGTCCTCAGTTGTTTCTCACTTACGGTGAAGTAGGAAAGGGTAAACTTGCTACTAAGAGGACTATTGCCAGGTGGACTGTCTCTTGTATACAATTCTATGAAAAGCTAGGCAAAGTACCCCTCTCAGGCCTGAGGGCTTATTCGACTAGAGGTACAGCTGCTTCTCTGGCTGCGGCCAGAGATATACAGTGGCGTGAAAAAGTATTTGCCCCCTTCCTGATTTTCTCTATTATTGCATATTTGTCACACTGGATGTTTTCAGGTCTTTAGACAAAATATAATATTAGATAAAGGGAACCTAAGTGAACAAATAACACTTTTTTTACTTATTTCATTTATTTAATGAAAAAAGTTAACCAACACCAACTGGCACTGTGTGAAAAGTAATTGCCCCTAGTTAAATCAACCCAATTAAAGGGATAATTAGAGTCAGCTGATTGAACACAGCCAGGCTTGATTACAGCCAGCCTGCTCAATATAAACCTCACTTATTTTGGCCCTTACCATCAGAGTCCGTTGCCAGCACAAAGATTCAACAAGCACATTATGCCATGATCAAGGAAGTTCCTGAAAAGATCAGAAAAAAATGTGTTGCCCTCTATCAGTCTGGAAAGGGTTACAAAGCTATTTCTAAGGCTCTGGAACTCCATCGAACCACAGTGAGAGCCATAATCTCAAATGGAGAACACTTGGAACAGTAGTGAACCTTCCCAGGAGTGGGCGGCCTGCCAAAATTACTCCAAGGGCGCAGTGTAAAATCATCCAAGAAGTCTCAAAGGATCCTAAAACAACATCCAAAGAACTGCAGGCTTCTCTTGCCTCAGCTAAGGTCAGTGTTCATGACTCCACAATCAGAAAGAGACTGGGCAAAAATGGGCTTCATGTAAGAGTAGCAAGGCGGAAACCACTGCTAACCAAGAAGAACATAAATGCTCATCTCTCATTTGCCAAGAAGCACCTAGATGATCCACAAGCCTTTTGGGAAAATGTTCTATGGACAGATGAGTCCAAAGTGGAACTTTTGGACAACATGGATCCCATAATGTCTCGCGTAAAGCAAACACAGCATTCCACAGTAAGAACACCATACCAACAGTCAAACATGGTGGTGGTAGTGTGATGGTGTGGGGATGCTTGCTGCCTAAGGACCTGGATGACTTGCCATAATTAAAGGAACCATGAATTCTGCTCTGTACTGGAAAATTCTTAAGGAGAATGTCCAGTCATCCTTCCGTCAGCTGAAGCTGAAGCGTGGTTGGTCATGCAGCAAGACAATGATCCAAAACACAAAAGCAAGTCCACATCAGAATGGCTAAAAAGTAAAATTAAAGTTTTGGAGTGGCCTAGTCAAAGTCCAGACTTAAACCCAATAGAGATGCTGTGGCAGGACCTGAAAGCGAGCAGTTCATGCTCGAAAACCTACCAAATGTTACTGAATTAAAGCAGTTCTGCGAGGAAGAGTGGGTTAAAATTCCTCCACAGCGATGTGAAAGACTGATATTGAATTATAGGAAGTGTTTGGTTGCAGTCATTGCAGCTAAATGTGGCATAACCAGTTATTAAGTGTAAGGGGGCAATTACTTTTTCACACAGTGCCAGTTGGTGTTGGTTAACTTTTTTTCATTAAATAAGTGAAATTAAAAAAAAAACAAGTGTTATTTGTTCACTCAGGTTCCTTTATCTAATATTACATTTCTCTAAAGACCTGAAAACATCCAGTGTGACAAATATGCAATAATAGAGAAAATCAGGAAGGGGGAAAATACTTTTTCACGCCACTGTACCCCTCTTAGAGATCTGTAAAGCAGCCACCTGGAAAACAGTTCATACTTTTACCAAGCATTACTCTCTGGATATCCAGACTAGGAGTGATGCTCGGTTTGGTACAGCAGTAGTGTAGAGCCTATTCCCAAAGTAGGTTTGATTCCCTCCTCCATGGAGGTACTGCTTCGTAGTCTGCATATTGTCAGAAAATAGCAAGACTTCAAGTTGTTTTTGAAGAAAAAAATACCTTAGTAATTGTGTTTCTTCTAATGGAGTCTTGCTGTACTCTGACCTCCCCCACCTCCCCTCTCAGAACCTGTTTTTTGGGAAGTGGGCTGGCAGGTACAGTGCTGCACCCCAGAGGTGCATTGGCTCCCTCTCCTTTGGGAGGAGCTGTGCATAGTGGCTCTATTGTTTGTTATTTATAAAGTTATGTTAAGTTCACCACTTGGGTTTTTTGTTTTGGGGTTCTCTACTTGAGTCTTCGGGATTCCAAAACTTTTGGTTGCCCTTATGGCTAGTGTTTTTTTTTTTTACAATTTCCACATTATAGGTGTACTTAGTTAGTCTTGGCTCATAAGAATCTGACGGTTACACTTGAAAGTGCAGCAGACAGAGGTTTGAACCGAGCACGAGCTCAACGTTCTATGCTCTTAGCATAGAGTTAACTCTTTCATCTCCAGAGCAGTTCAAGTGCTGAGGCTAACTGCATATTGCAAGAATACAGCAAGACTCCATTAGAAGAAACACAATTACTAAGATGAGTAATTTTTTTCTTTCTTCCTACCCACCACAAAAATTGCCTTGTCTGTCCCATGCATTCTTAAATTCTCTCACAGTTTTAGACCCCACAACCTCCTCAGGAAGGCTGTTCCATACGTCAACCACCCTCTCTGTGAAAAAATACTTCCTCATATTGCCCCTGAACCGCTCCCCTCTGTCTTCAAATTGTGTCCCCTTGTTCTTGCATAGCTCTTTTTCTGAAAGATGCTACCCTGTTGGACTTTGTTGATTCCACTGGGGTACTTAAAAGTTTCTATCATGTGTCCCCCCCCCTTTCCTCAAGGGTATACGTGTTAAGCTGCTTTAGTTTCTCCTCGTATGGCTTCTCCTGCAGACCCTGCACCATTTTAGTTGCCCTCCTCTGGACTGCCTCTATCCTGTCTATGTCATTGCGGAGATGGGGTCTCCAGAACTGGACGCAGTACTCCAGATGGGGTCTCACCAACTGTCTGTACAGAGGGATAACAACTTCCTGTTTTCTGCTGCTGATGCCTCTCCCTATACATCCCAGTATCCTCCCAGCCCTCCCTACTGCCTACTCGCATTGCTTGCTAACCTTAACGTCATCTGATATGATTACCCCCAGGTCCCTTTCCATTTTTGTTGTTGTTAGTACCCCCCACATTGTGTAATCTTCCACAGGGTTTTTGTTTCCCAGGTGCATTATTTTGCACTTCTTTGCATTGAATCCAAGCTGCCATACTTCTGACCATTCCTCCAACCTTGCCAAGTCCCTTCTCATCCTTTCCACTCCTTGTGTATCAACCCTGTTACAGATCTTTGTGTCATCTGCAAAGAGGCATACTTTTCCTTCCAGTCCTCTGCAATGTCACTTATAAAGACATTAAAAAGGACTGGACCCAGTACTGAACCCTGCGGTACCCCACTAGTAACCCCTCTTTCTTCAGAGTGGACTCCATTTACAATTACCTTCTGTGTCCTGTTGTCCAGCCAGTGTTTTACCCAGGCTACCACCCTGGGACCCACTCCCAGGCTGGTTAGTTTGACTATTAATCTTTTGTGTGGGACTGTGTCAGATGCCTTGCTGAAGTCTAGGTAGGCAATATCCACAGCCCTTCCCTGGTCTACTACTTTGGTCACCCAGTCAAATAAATCAATTAGATTTGTTTGACATGACTTTCCCACTGTGAACCCATGCTGCCTTGGGTCCTGTGCCCCACTGGCCTCTAGGTACTCAACAGTTCTTTCCTTCAGAAGTGATTCCATCACTTTCCCTACCACAGAGGTCAAACTGACAGGTCTGTAGTTTCCTGCCTCTGTCTTGGTCCCACTTTTGTGAAGGGGAATCGCATCCACCTTCCTCCAGTCCTCAGGTACTACACCATCCTCCCACGATTTGTTAAAAACGGTAGTCAGTGGTTTCACTAGTTCTCCCCCTTAACTCTTTTAGAATTCTGGGGTGAATTCCATCAGGCCCCACTGCTTTGTCCACCTTCAGTTTTAGGAGTTCTTTCAGAACCCTTTCTTCTGTGAAAGGACTGGGATCGATCACCCTATCCAGAGTGCTTTTGTTAACTGGATTAGGCACCTCCCCCCTCTTTTGTGAATACTGAGCAGAAGTATTCATTCAGTACCCCTGCTTTTTCACTGTCCCTCTCTGCCCACCCACCGTCCATTCTATTCAGTCTCACTATCCCTCCCTTTGTCTTTCTACACTCCCTGATGTACCTGTAAAAAGGTTTTATCCCTCTTCTTAACCGAGTTGGCTATCTTTTCCTCAATTTGGGCCTTTGCTATTCTGACTTCCCACCCTGTTTCCTTCTGCCTTAACTGGTACAGCTCTCTGTCCTGCTCCTTCTGTGTTTACTTATACTTCCTGAATGGTGCCTTTTTCTCCCTGACCTTCCCCGTCACCTCTTTTGAGAACCATAGTGGCTTTTTCTTTCATTTTGATTTGTTTATTTGCTTCACACAAAGGCTTGTTTTGATGTTTCCCCATTGTTGCTCCACCCCTCCTTCTAACATGAGTATGTTTCCCCCGGACAAGGAGTCCAGACAGTTGGAGAAGTTTGGCAAAAATGTCTACTCCTCAGCCACTTATGCCCTGTGCTCATTGAATTATGTGGCACATATGGTGTCTTTTCAAAAAGCCACATTTGCCAAGTTGGAAGACAGGATTTCCTTCCTGGAGGATTCTGACCTGAAGGCAGAGATCACTAAGGATCTCCGTCTTTCCAGAATTTCTTGTAGGCATGCTCTCAGGACCTCCTAATGACTCTGTAGATGCTGTGGCTCACTCCTCGGCTACGGCCATTAGCCTCAGGAGGCACACTTGGCTACAGATTTCCAGTCTTTCTACAGACGTACAAGCAGCCATACAGGACGCTCCTTTTAGAGGATCAGTCCTCATTGGAGGAGACACCAAAGATTTGATCACAGGCCTCCAGGACAGTGGTCAGGCCCTTAGATCAATTCGCTCTATGTACAGAGCTGGTACTCCCAAGAAGCAGCCCTTTCGGCACCGGTTCAAGTGCCAAGGGAAGCAAGCAGCCCCCAAGAAGCAGAACAAAAGGTGAGCCACCGACTCTTCCTTTTCCTCTCCTCTGACTGCCAAAACCCAGAGACCTGCAGGAGGGCCTTTGCCCCCCCCCCCGCCTCCTGACTCTCCCAGTCTTCTCTCCCCTCCACTTCAAAATGTGGAGCCAGTGGGGGGGAAGATTCGCCCTTCACGTCCAGGAGTGGGAGGACATCACTGCGGATGTGTGGGTCCTACAGCTTATTTCATAAGGACACACGCTAGAGTTCCTGGAGCTCCCTCCAGACTTTCCTCCCGATCGCTTGCACTACTCCCTGCACCAAGTCCCGTTGGTCGAAGAGGAAGATCAGGGCTCTGGAGCGAAAGGCAGCAATTGAATCTGTGCCAGTTGCCCAGAGGGGAAAGAGGTTTTACTCCCACATCTTCCGGTTTCCAAAGAAGACTGGTGACCTCAGCAGTCTGAACCTCTTTGTCAAGTACAAGAGGTTCCACATGCTGACTGTCCAGACCCTCCTGCCCCTTCTGCAGCAGAACCACTGGCTCTGTGCTCTGGACATGCAGGACGCTTACCTGCATATCCCGATTTCCCCTGGCCACTGCTGTTTCCTGAGGTTTTGTTTCTGGGGGAGCACTTTCAGTTCACAGCTCTCCCCTTTGGCCTGTCCTCAGCACCCAGGGTTTTTACCAAGTGCCTAGCAGTGGTGGCAGTGGCCTTACACCGCCAGGGTATAGCGGTGTTCCCATACCTTGATGATTGGCTAATCTCAGCTCCGTACAGGAACAGCCTTCTGGACTCACTCTCGGTTATCCTGGACCTTTTTTTCCAGACGGGGGATTACAGTCAATCTACCCACGTCATCTTTAACTCCCTCTCAGAACCTTCAGTTCATAGGGGTGGTTTTGGATATGGTCCAGTGCAGAGCCTTAGTCCCCTCAGACAGTGGAGACTCTCTGAAAACAGGTCTTTCTGGTGATCTCGTCCAGATCTCTTCCGGCCAGAGCATTTGCTATGCTTGCTGGGCCTGATGGCAGCCTCTGTCTCCACAGTTCCTTTACCCAGGTTGCATATGCAGATCTCCCAGTGGACTCTTCCAGTCCAGTGGGATCAGCACTTGGATGATCTGGACCACCTTATTCTGGTCTCCAGAGCAGTCGAGGGAACTACAATGGTGGCTAGACCCTCTCAATCTGTCCAAGAGACTTCCCTTTCGAAGTCCCCCCCAGGAATGCTTCGTGCCTGTGTTGGGGAGCACACCCGGGGTCCATCGAACCTAGGGTTCGTGGTCCCAACCAGAGATGTCCTTGCACATCAACATTCTGGAGATAAGGATGGTCCTTTACACCCTTCAGGCTTTTCAGACCATCCTATCAAGAGGAACACTGCTAATCCAGACAGACAATATGTCGGTAGTCTGGTACATCAACAAACAGGGAGGCACCCAATCATACCCCTGTGCAGTGAGACGATGTGGGTGTGGAATTAGGCAGTCCAGCATGATGTGTTTCTCACAGCCATGCACTTCCCAGGCGTTCTCAACGTCCTGGCAGACAGCCTCAGTCAGACGTCATCCCTCGCTCACGAATGGGAATTGAGGTAGCAGACACACTCTTGCAGAGGTGGGGTCGCCCAGAAATCGATCTGTTTGCCTCCCCATCCAGCGCAAAACTTCACAGCTTTTGCTCGCTTGTTCCAGAGCCTGGAGCTTTCTGGCATGACTCGTTGTCACTGTGTTGGACAGGGAAGTTCTTTTACGCCATTCCTCCTTTTCCTATTCTTCAGAGGGTACTTCTCAAACTCCAGGCAGAGGGAGCTCGAATGATTCTAGTTGCTCCTCTCTGGCCGAGGCAAATTTTGATTTCGCTAATGCAGCAGCTCTCTCAGTGTAACCTCCTATTCCTTTACCTCTCAGACACGACCTATTGACTCAGGATTAAGGCAGGCTGGTACACCCAGGACTCAGGACATTGCATCTTCATGCGTGGCTTCTTCAGACATAATCAGAGCTCACTTTGGGGTCTCCCAAAAGGTCGCTCCAGTCCTGGTGGAAGCCAGAAAACCCTCCACCAGATTCACCTACGCCATGAAATGGAAGCGTTTTTCCATTTGAGCGACTTCCCAAAATTTAGACCCCCTTTACCTGCTCTGCTTCTCAAGTCATGGAGTACCTCCTTCACCTGTCTGATTCGGATCTGTCGTACTTGTCCCTTATAAAGTTCACTTGTCAGCCGTCTTGGCCTGCCATGTGCCGGTGGAGGGGAAAATTGTAGCTTAGTTGGAGGTCTCTAAAACCTTTATTAAGGGGGGTCCTCCACCTAAAACCTCCCATTCATAACCCCACCCCACCTTGGGATTTGAATTTTGCACTAGAGAAGCTTACACTTCCTCCCTTTGAACCAGTGATGAGCTGTGACATGTGCTTCCTTTCTTGGAAGGCGCTATTTTTAGTTGCCATTACTTGTGCTCATAGGATCACCGAGCTTCAGGCCCTGATGCATAAGGAGCCTTATTTGATTTTCCACAAGGACCGGTCGGTCCTGCGCACCAATCCTAAGTTTCTCCCCAAGGTGGTTTCAGAGTTCACTTTAAACCAGACTGTTGAACTCCTGGTTTATTACTCTGCCCATTCAAACAGAGTGGGGGAGGATCTCCTTCACACCTTGGATGTTCACAGAATCCTCGGATGCTACGTTCACCGTACTGAGGAGTCCAGAAAATCTGATCAGCTTTTTGTCTCATTTGCCCCCAAATCCTTGGGATCAGCAGTTTCTAAACAGTGCCTTTCTAAATGGCTAGGTTACTGCAGTCGCTTCTGTTACCAGAAGTACAAAAAACCTCTTCCGGGGGAGGTTAGAGGTCACTCTACAAGAGGAATGGCTACCTCTATGGCATTCCTGCGGAATGTTTCTGCAGCAGAAATGTGTGCGTTAGCAACCGGAGTTCCGTCCCTACCTTCGCGAAGCATTACAGTCTGGACATTGCCTCTAGGCATATGGCCGGGTTCAGCCTTGCCATCTTGCAGGACCTACTGTCTTAGGCGGGTCCTGTGCTGTTTTTCTGTTGCTCCTCCTCCCGTGACTCTCTCGGTCTCTCTGAGTCACTGCTTGGGATTCTGTCCTATATGTAATGACCTACTGCAGGAACCCTCTCGAAGTAAGATATTACAGTTACGTAAGAACTTACTGTAACAGGAGCTCTTCGAGACAGGTTCCTGCAGTAGGTCGCCTTATCCCTCCTTCCCCTACTTCTTTTGCATTTCTTTCAGCCATTCTGAACTGGGCTCCAGGATTTCATCCTTTCTTCTGTCTCATCCTCCTTGGATCTCTGGCGAGAGAGCTGGAAGGCGGGCATTGGGACCACCCACTATATAGGGTCATGCCGACGTCCGTCACGTGACATTTGGTGGGTGGTCCCACGCCAGACACTGCTGGAAGAGTTTGCAGTGTGGTCCTGATGCCACAGGGCGCAGTCCTATATGTAATGACCTACTGCAGGAACCTCTCTTGAAGATCTACTGTTACGGTAAGTTCTTACATAACTGTACTATTTCTGGAGACGTGGGTACCTTTCTTGGACACCTTGTCCCTGATGGAAACCCAGATACTTCAAGAAGGTGCATGTTAAGAGCTGGGGGGAGGGGTTAGAAGAGAGGATTTGAGATAGATGGTACCCAAAGGTCCTGCGTGGAGCACTAGCACATTTACATACGTCTGGATTCCTCACCTGAAACCAGTAGCCTCACATAATTTATTGGAATGGATTGGTTATATGGTATTCTTTGTTTTATTTGTGCATTTCTCTGTTGATCATCTACTTGTAGTTTTAATATAATGTTATTTACTTTTTGAATTTTTAAAATCAGTAAAAGAAACTATACAAAAAAAAAAGAGGTGGGAAGGAGGGAGGGCAAAAAGGAAACATGGGGGACAACAAGCAGAGCGGAAACAAAATTGGGAAGGCAATGTGTGGGAATGCTAAACGTCTGGGAAATAAGATTCTGAACACAGAGGCCATCACGGCAGAGGCCTGCCTGGATATTGTGGCCGTTACTGAGTTATGTTGCACTAAAAACCATAACTGGGAAGTGGCCATACCGGGCTATACTCGGTTCAGGAAGGACCAGGTGGGAAAGAAGAGGGTGTGGTGTTTTATGTGATGGAAAGCATAAAAGCAATGGAGATACAGGGAATACGGGGGGAGGCAGATGTATTGTGGGTCACCCTGGAGATGGGGAATGGAGCCTCCATTTGCACTGGAGTGATCGACAGACCTCCAGCACAGGGGAGGAATTAGATAAAGTATTGACGGACGCCATTGTCAAGATGGCAGAAAAGGGAGAGGTGCTGCTGGTAGAAGAGTTTAACCTGCCAGATGTAGGTTGGAGCCTCCCAGCAGCAGCTTCAGCTAGCTAGAAGCAGGGACATCCTATAGACAGGATGAGGCCGTGCAAAGGAGGGCGACCAGGATGGTATGGGGTTTACATCCTATGAGGAGAGGGCTACAGGAATTAAACATGTACACCCTGGGGGGGATATGATCGAGACCTTTAAATGCCTCATTGGGGTGGATAAGGTACAAGTGGGAGGTATTTTTCAGAGGAAAGGGTGCTCCAGAACAAGGGACCACAATGTGAAACTGGAGGGTGGTAGGTTTAGGAGAGAGAGGTGAGGAAAAACGTCTTCACAGAAAGGGTGGTGGATGCATGGAACGGTCTTCCAGCGGAGGTTGTGAAGCGAAAACAGTTGAAGGATTTAAAAAGCCTGAGATAAGCACAAGGGAGTCATAAGTGGGTGGAAGAGAAGGTGCCATAGACTTGGAGGGGTCTACAGTGTAAGCAGTGTAACAAAAAAAGGCAGACTGGATGGGTCATGCTGCCCTTCAAACAACATGAAGTCTTGCCGTATTCTGACATTATGCAGTTAGCCCCAGCACTTGAACTGCTCTGGAGAGGAAAGAGTTAACTCTATGCCAGAGAATAGAATGTTGAGCTCGAGCTCGGTTCAAACCTCTGTCTGCTGCACTTTGAAGTGTAACCATCTGATTCTTTACTCCGCCTAACCAAACAGTCGCTCCGGAGATCTCTCCTATGCTGTCTGTTCAGTCCGGTAAAAAACGTCAGTTTAAACTGCTAATTTTACTTAACTTCGGTTAAGAGCCCTGTCTGCGGTACAGTAAGTACCTTAGGTAGTGGACTAGTGCTGAATTTTGTGGAAATTGTAAAACTTATATTTCAATCTGTTCGGCTGAACCGGTTATCTGTATTTTGTCTTGTGTTTTTTTCTTTTAGTCTGCATTTAGTGTGAGTTACCGGTCCTTATCGGTTCTAAAAAAAAAAGCACGTATTTTATCATTTTTTTCCAACACCCGTGACACAGTTAGGAACCGAAAAGGGGGTCTTGCCTGGCTGTTGCAGAAAAAGGGGTAAGTTGTAGGATGGCTTCGTCTAAGAAGCCCAAGAGAAAAAACGGGCCCACTGGGTTTCAACACTGCAGTAAGTGTGGGGAAGCCTTTGCTAAGGCTGATCCCCACACCACCTGTGTTTATTGTCTGGGTTTTGACCACCTGGATTCAGACTGCCAAATATGTAAAAATTTTCCTAAGGCCACCCTGGATAAAAGATTGGGCAGGCTTAGGGAAAAGGAGGCCAAGAAGTCCGCTGACCCGGATGGCCAGCCCGGATCAGCTCCGACCGAACCTGAAGGAGTGCCCACTGACCTGGGCGAAACTCCCTCAGGCAAATGGAGAGACGATCCTGAGGGGTCAGTTCTGGCAAAAGGAAAGAAAAAAGAGAAATCGGGTGGTTCGGATCCAGAACCGCATCGTCCAATGGCTGAGGAAATTGCCAGAGCGATTAGTATAGTTGAATTGATCCATTCAGTTCCGGCTGATCCGACGCTTCCCGGTAGGCTTTTGGTTCAGTCAGTTCCCCCGGTTCAGGATTATTCCCCAGAAGACTATTATGAACCAGATTTGGAGGGGGATGATGATGATGTGAAAGGTCTGGATGAGCCCATAGATCTGGACATCTCCCCAGACAGACCTTCTGGTGTTTCCCCTCCTAGGCTTTCTGAGCCTTTCCCACTTTATGTTCTACAAAAAAGTGGCAGAAACCCTCCAGCTCCCTCTGGATGAAGCTGTCGAGGAGCAAGAAGAGCCTGACTATGTGGAGATGATGGACATCCCAGAGTCCAAGAGATTGTCTATTCCTCTTCACAAATCCTTTGGGAAACAGACACAGAAGTTACTTAAGACTCCAAATTCTTTACTTCCTGTGGACAGGCGAATGGACAAGAGGTATATGTTGTCAGGCCCAGGTACAGAGTACTTGTACCAGCAATGCAGCCATGTTGGGGTTGTGCAGCCTGCAGCCTGTGATAAGGCTAATATACCCTTGGCTTCTCACCCCACAGATAAAGACTCCAGGAAGCTGGATGTCATGGCTAAAAAACAGTACATGGCATCTTCCTTGGGACTCAGGCAGGCTAACTATATGGCCTATACAGCCAGATACCAGAAGTCCAGATGGGATACTGTTCTAGAACTGGGTAAACAGGCTTCCTCCCAGCTTGCCAGGGAGCTTGAGGAGGTGGCTGCTGATGGGATTGAGGCATCAAAAATCCAGTTTCATGCTGCTGTGGACTCCAATGATGTCATCACGAGTCATGGCTACATCTGTGGCTTTTCGGAGACTGGTTTGGCTCAGATGTACTAGCCTATCACAGGACACCCAGTCTAAGGCCATGGATTTCCCTGTCATCAAGAATTCTCTGTTTGGGGAGCAGACAGAGAATTATATGAAAAAGATGGATGAGTATAGGACCACCTACAGGAGTGCATAGGCCAAGGAAAGGCAGGCAACTCCTCTGAAGCAGCAATCTAGGGGCAGGAGCAGACCCTTTCACAGGCCTTTCTACTAGGTACAGGCCTCCTCTCCTTTTTCTCAGAGGGGGTTCTTCAGAGGGAGAGGCAGAAGGGGGATAAGCAGGGCTGCATCCTCCTCTCAGCCTAAGGCTCCTGCAAAGCAGACACCCTGATGTGTCAGCCCGGGTCGACTCCCCAATTCCTGTAGGAGGCAGGCTGGCTTACTACTTCCAGGACTGGAAGTCTGTTACCTCAGACAAGTGGGTCCTGGAAGGTAGTAAGCCAGGGGACTGGCCCTCGGCTTCAAAAAATTTCCAAAGCTGAGGGTCGGGTCCTTTCCACCTGCAAACATTTCGAAACCATTGCCCTAGAGGCAGAGGTTTCATCTCTGCTGGCTCTCAGAGCCATAGAGAGAGTTCCTACACCTCACGGGGCAAAGGTCTGTACTACAGATACTTCCTTACTCCGAAAAAAAACAGAGGAGTGGAGTCCCATCCTAGATATAAGATACTTAAACAAGCACCTAGTAAAACCAAAATTCAAAATGGTGACTCTGGAAATAATTATACCCTCTCTAAGGCCAGGGGACTGGCTAGCCTCCCTGGACCTAAAAGATGCCTACTTTCACATTCCCATCAGGTGCTCCCACAGAAAGTACCTCAGGTTTGAACTGCTTTCAGGCCATTATCAGTTCAAAGCAGTGCCCTTCGGCCTAACATCAGCTCCAGGGGTGTTTACAAAATGCCCATCAGTAGTAGTAGCCTTTCTAAGGAGACAAAACATTTCCATATTCCCATACCTGGACGACTGGCTCATTGTGGGTCAGTCTCCAGACCAAGTCAAGTCAAATTTGCAAGTGACCCAACAAGTGCTCACTTCTCTATGATTCCTCAATCTTCCCAAATCAGTTCTTGAGCCAGTGCAACTCTTGACCTTCATAGGGGTAGAGTTGGATACTGTCAAAGCAAGAGCCCTTCTCCCTCTGGCAAGGGCAAATGCCATTGTAGAGCTGGCACCCTCTTTCCACCTTCTGGTGTCTCAGCCAGCAAGGCATTTCCTTCAACTCCTGGGACACATGGCAGCTTCCACTGCAGTGGTCCAAGGTGCCAGATTTCAAATGAGGGACATCCAGTTCCATTTGAGGTCTTTTTGGTCTCAGAAAAAAGATCCTCTAACCAAGCTTATTCCAGTAACTCAGACTCTGATCCAGGCTCCCCAATGGTGGTTGGATCAGGACAACCTCAGGCAAGGGGTCCCGTTCATCACTCAGTCTCATTCTGTGGTTCTAACCATGGATGCTTCTCTCCTGGGGTGGGAAGCTCACCTGGGAGCCCTCACAGCTCAGGGAGTGTGGTCCCCTCAGGAGTCTTTTCTCCACATCAATCTTATGGAGCTCAAGGCAGTGTACATGGCTGTACAAGCCTTCTTGGAATCAGTACAGAACAAGGTGGTTCCGGTCAGGACAGACAACACCACCACCATGTGGTACATCAACAAGCAGGGAGACACTTGGTATACAACCTTGTGCACGGAAGTCATGAAATTATGGTCCCTGGCTTATTCTCTACAGACCTCTCTGGTAGCAGTCCACCTTCCAGGGAAGGACAGTGTGCTAGCAGATGCATTGAGCAGGATTTCCCAGGGCCATCACGAATGGTCCCTGGACCCCTTAGTGTTGAAAGTGATCTTTTCAAGGTGGAGCACCCCAGAGATAGAACTCTTTGCAGCCCCAGACAATCACCAACTTCCTCTCTTTTGTTGCAGACCCCTAATCTTGGGTTCAGTCCCCATGGATGCTCTAATTCCGGATTGGGAGGGGAAATTTCTGTATGCCTTTCCTCCTTTTCCTCTACTGTTCAAAGTCCTGGTCAAGATAAGGTCACAATCTTGCAAAGTGATCCTGATTGCTCCAGACTGGGCCAGACAGCCTTGGTATCCCCTGTTGCTGTCCCTAGCAATCCATCTTCCCCTATCTCTCCCCAGGAATCCCAACCTGTTAACCTGTTCTCAGGGGAGGATCTGGTGCCCCAACCTTTGGTCTCTCAATCTCAAGGCATGGCTCTTGAAGAGCTAGCATATGCAAATTTGCATCTGTCTCAAGGGGTTCTGGACATTCTCAAAGCCTCTTGAAAACCTGCCACCAGAAAAACTTATAACTCCAAATGGAAAAGATTCAGCATTTGGTGTTCCAATAAGCATATATCCCCAGATACTGCTGGATTGTCTGCAGTTCTGGATTACATGGTTCATCTTAATGGCCTAGGCCTCAGACCAGCTACAGTACTCTCAAAGTACACTTGTCAGCTGTTTCTGCATTTCTGTCAGTGGGAAAGCCCTCCTCACTGGCATCTCACCCTGTTTTCTGTAAATTCTTCAAAGGATTGCTTCACACCAGTCCCCCCTTTAGGGATCCTACTCCTGCTTGGGATCTTAATGTTCGCATTACTCAGCTTATGCAACCCCCTTTTGAGCCTTTGTCCTCAGCAGAGCTTAAGTACTTGACTTGGAAAACTGTGTTCCTGGTAGCTATTACCTATGCCAGGCGTATCAATTAATTGCAAGCTCTGTCAGTGCAGCCTGATTTTATCTCATTCCATAGAGATAAGCTGGTCCGTAGAACCAACAGGAGGTTCTTCCCAAAGTGGTTTCAGATTTTCATCTGAACCAATCCGTGTCTCTTCCTGTATTCTTCACTGCTCATTCTTCTTCAAGAGAGAGATGATTACACAGTTTGGATGTTAAAAAGACTGTTGGGTACTACACTGAGCAGACTAAGGCACTTGGGTTTGACTCCCTCCAGTTGTTCCTCACTTATGGTGAAGTGGGGAAGGGTAAACCTGCTCCTAAAAGAACTATTGCCAGGTGGATTGTCTCTTGTATACAATTCTGCTATGAAGAAGCTAGGCAAAGTACTCCCCTCAGGCCTGAGGGATCATTCGACTAGAGGTACAGCTGCTTCTCTGACTGCTGCCAGAGATATACCCTTATTAGAGATATGCAAAGCAGCCACCTGGAAAACAGTCCATACATTCACCAAGCATTACTCTCTGGATATCCAAGCTAGGAGCGATCCTAGGTTTGGTACAGCAGTACTGCAGCACCTATTCCCAAAATAGGTTCGATACCCTCCTCCATGGAGGTACTGCTTGGTAGTCTGCATAATGTCAGAATACAGCAAGACTTCATGTTGTTTGAAGAAAAAATTACTCACCTTAGTAATTGTGTTTCTTCTAATGGAGTCTTGCTGTATTCTGACCTGCCTCCCCTCTCAGAACCTAGTTTTTGGGAAGTAGGCTGGTAGGCGTAGTGTTGCACCTCAGGGGTGTACTTGGCACTCGCCCCTCTTTAGACGGGGGGGGGGTAGGCATTATTTATATATTTTGGTAATTATTTTTGTTTACTACCTAGTTTTTATTTTGGATTTCTCGACTTCAGTCTTTTGGGGATCCAAAATATTTGGTTGCCTTTTTGGCTAGTGAATTTTACAATTTCTACATGGTGGGGGTAGTTAGTGTTAACTCATAAGACTCTGATGGTTAAACTTCAAAGTGTAGCAGACAGAGGTTTGAACCAAGCTCGAGCTCAGCGTTCTATGCTCTGGCATAGAGTTAACTCTTTCATCTCCAGAGCAGTTCAAGTGCTGGGGCTAACTGCATAATGTCAGAATACAGCAAGACTCCATTAGAAGAAACGCAATTATTAAGGTGAGTAATTTTTTCTTATCTGCCATCAGCTTGTATGTTTCTATCCTGGAGTCTCTACAGGGAGCGTTCCTCAGGTGACTATCCAATTATCCTAAGTACCCTACAACTCTTGAACTTAGTTGGGCTGCCCACCGTTAAGGCACTGCTGAGTTACTCTTTTAAGGACACTTGTAGCTTCTTCCCCTAACATTGCCTCCTTCCTGTTCTTTGCCCTTCTTACCCAACTACAGCACCTGCTGTTGCTGACTATCTTTGGTCGTGCCCCTCCTCAATAAATGTTTCCCCTTTCCTTTTGTACTTCTAACCCTCACCCTCACTTTCTCCTCTGTTGTTCTTTTCCATCTGCTCTTACCATGCCTTCCCTCCCCCTCCTTTTCTGTGCTCTGCAGCACCCTTAAATTGATTTATTAGCCTATCCCTGTTGTGTCATATTGCCTCATAGCACTTGCCAACATAGCCAGTGATGATTCATATTGTTCTTATGATTCATGTTGCTATGTAATGTCCACGAGTCCCCTCAACTTGATGGCTGTTTGTATGGTCTGATGCCATTGTATGTTACAATGTCTTTTGTTGTATTTATGTATTCAGGACCACCTTGTAAATGAGTCCTCTCAATGGTGTTTTCTCCTGGTAAAATAAAGACTGATTGATTGATTGCTTGAACTAGCCAGTGAACCCACTCGTGATGGGGCAGTATTGGACCTGGTACTCACTAACAGGACATAGAAACATAGATTTTGACGGCAGATAAGGACCGCATGACCCACCCAGTCTGCCCATTTCCCTACCTATTGGATAAGCTGCAGATCCTAGTTAACCAGCAGCCTACTTCTTCCTACCCCAACCCCCTAGAATTGCCTTATGACTGTCCAATGCATGCTTGAATTCCACCATTGTTTTTGACTCCACAACCTCCTCTGGAAGGCCGTTCCATGCATCCACAACCCTCTCTGTGAAAAAATACTTCCTTAAATTACCTCTGAGTCGCCCCCCTTCTATCTTCAAATTGTGCCCCCTTGTTCTTGCACACCTCTTTTTTTGAAAGATGCTACCCTCTTGGACTTTGTTGATTCCCTTCAGATACTTGAAAGTTTCTATCATGTCCCCCCTCTCCCTCTCCCTCCTTTCCTCGAGGCTATACATATTCAGCTCAAGTCTCTTTTCATATGTCTTCCGGTGCAGACCCTGCACCATTTTAGTTGCCCTCCTCTGGACAGCCTCCATCCTGTCTATGTATGCGGAGATTGGGTCTCCAGAACTGCACGCAGTACTCCAGATGGGGTCTCACCAACTGTCTGTACAGAGGGATAATAACTTCCTGTTTTCTACTGGTGATGCCTCTCCCTATGCATCCCAGTATCCCCCCAGCCCTCCTTGCTGCCCTCTCACATTGCTTGCCCACCTTTAGGTCATCTGATATGACTACCCCCAGGTCCCTTTCCATTGTTGTTGTTGTTAGTCTCACCCCCCATTGTGTACTCTTCCCCTGGGTTTTTGTTTCCCAGGTGCATTACCTTGCACTTCTTAGCATTGAATCTAAGCTGCCATACATTTGACCATTCCTCTAACCTTGCCAAGTCCCTTCTCATCCTTTCCACCCCACCTTGTGCATCAACTCTGTTGCAGATCTTTGTGTCATCTTCAAAGAGACATACTTTTCCTTCCAGTCCCTCTGCAATGTAACGCATAAAGACATTGAAGAGGACGATCCTAATACTGAACCCTGTGGTACCCACTAGTAACCCCTTTTCTTCAGAATGGACTCCATTTACTATTACTCTCTGTGTCCTATTCTCCAGCCAATTCTTTACCCAGGCTGTCATCTTGGGACCCACTCCCAGGCTGGCTAACTTGTATATTAATCTTTTGTGTGGGACTGTGTCAAATGCCTTGCTAAAGTCTAGGTAGGCCATGTCCACAGCCCCTCCCTGATCTACTACTTTGGTCACCCAGTCAAAGAAATCTATCAGATTTGTCTGGCATGACCTTCCCGCTGTGAATCCATGCTGCCTTGGGTTCTGAGCCCCTCTGGCCTCTAGATACTCAACAATTCTTTCCTTCAGAAGTGATTCCATCATTTTCCCTACCACTGAGGGTAAACTAACAGGTCTGTAGTTTTCTGCTTCTGCCTTGCTCCCACTTTTGTGAAGGGGAATCACATCTGCCCTTCTCCAGTCCTCAGGTACCACCCCATCCTCCCATGATTTGTTAAAGAGGGTAGTCAGTGGTGTCACTAGTTATACCCTTAGTTCTTTTAGAATTCTGGGATGAATCCCATCAAGCCCCATTCCTTTGTCCACCTTCAGTTTTAAGAGTTCTTTCAGAACCCTTTCTTCTGTAAATAGGCTGGTATCAACTTCTGTATCCAGAGTGTTTCTACTGTTTGTTTTAGGTACCTCCCCCATTTCCTTTGTAAATACTGAGCAAAAATATTAGTTTAGTATCTCTGCCTTTTCACAGTCACCCTCTGCCCACCCTCCCTCCTCTGGTGTACCTATAAAAGGTTTTATCCCCCTTCTTAACTGAGTTGGCTATCTTTTCCTCGGTTTGGGCCTTTGCTGTTCTGACTGCCTTCCCAGCTTCCTTTTGCTTTAACTGATACAGTTCCCTGTCCTGCTCCTTCTGTGATTCCTTGTACTTCCTGAATGCTTTCTTTTTCTCTTGAACCTTCACTGCCATTTCCTTTGAGAACCATAGTGGTTTCTTACATCGTTTCGTTTTGTTAATTTGCTTCACATAAAGGCTTGTTACCTCTGTGATGGCAGTTTTATTATTCCCCATTGGCTCCCATGTAATGGCTGTGGGGCAGCAGTCTTCCGGGAGTCTTTCTGGAGGCTGAGATGCTGCCCTATTTGCAGACAACTCTCTGCCCTGAGGGAGGAAGTTGCCCGTCTTCAGGCCACACTGGACAGCAGTAAGAAAACCTTCCCCCAGGCCAGACTGGATGGTAGGAAGGACCCCCATCCATGGAGCACCAGAGCCACCACCACTACCTCAGAGGTTGCAAAGAAAGCACAGCAGTTGGACCACAGTGGGCTCAGGGAGGGTGAGGAGGGTGGAACAGAGGCACACCCAGTCAGTTGTTCCCTCCACAATCCATACACCATTCTGGAGAGCACAGCTCCCCTATGGATGCACCCACAGAGGAGATTAAGGAGGCTGAGGACACCTGTCACAAGGAGGCCCACAGGAAGGAGGCAGAGGATGCCACAAGGAAAGGAAGCAGCTCCTGGTGGGGGACTCAATTATTAGGGGGATAGAACTGGGGGGAGCAGGGAAAACTGAAGTAAAGTGCCTGAATTGGTGTCATGGCTTGTAGGGACAGGAAGCGCATCCTCAGGATCACGAGAACAGCTGCACGGGAGTCTGAGCTGGATGTCATTGTCCACCTAGGGACAAATGACTTGGCTCAACATGAGCTTAGAGCAGTGCAGAAGGACTTTGTAGAACTGGGGAGGCCTAAGACAAATGCTTACACAGTATCCTTCTCAGAGGTGCTGCCTGTAAATGGCATGAGTGAGGCAAGGGTACTTGCACCATGCAGTTTAATGAGTGGTTGAAAAGATGGTGTGGAGCACAGGGTTTGGCTTCATTGGGGACTGGGGTTCCACCTGAAGGACACCAGCCTATACTGGCAGGATGGTCTGCATCTGTCCAGGAAGGAACAAGTCTTTGAGCAATCGGTTTAAATGCTTCATTGGCAAGCTTTTAAACTAGTCAAGGGGGGAGGCACTGATAAGCAGCAGAAAAATCCCAGCCTCTCCCTACAAAACAGGGTACTAAATGGGAAAAGGACCGAGGTAGAAAGGTCAGTGGGGGATGCTGCAACAGAAAGTAAAGCCATCAAAAAATGGAGAGCAATGCCCGTAGTCTGAGTAACAAGCTTCCTGAATTAGTGGCCTTGATGGAGGAGGAACATCTGGATATCATGGCAGTCACAGAAACATGGTACACACAAAACCATGACTGGGATGTAAACATACCAGGATACACTATCTACAGGAGGGACAGGGAGGGTAAAGAGGAGGAGGAGTAGCTCTTTACATAAGGGAAGGAATCAAAGCAACAGAACAAAAGGGTAAACAGGGAGGAGAAGAAGCACTGTGGGTAAATTTGGAGACTGGCAATGGCACCACAATCCGCACAGGGGTTGTATACAGACCCCCTTCTCAGGGGGAGGAAATGGACAAGGAAATGATAGAAAGTATACTTAGAATGGCAGAAAAAGGGGAGATATTGCTGATGGGTGATCTGAATATGCCAGATGTTAACTGGAGTGCAGTTGCAGCAGCCACTTCTAAGAGTAGGGTTATTCTAGATGCCCTACAGGGGGCATGCCTTAGACAACTAGTATTGGAGCCCACTCGAGAGGGAACAATCTTAGACCTGGTTCTCTCAAATGGAGATGAAGAGAGGATCACAGATGTAGAAGTGGGTAGCCATCTGGGAACTAGCGACCATCGAACAGTATGGTTCACAATAAACACAGCAATAGAGTCAAGCCATACAAAGACAAAGGTACTGGATTTTAGGAGGGCTGACTTTGTCAAAATGGGTGAGTGCCTAAGGAATGCACTAGCAAATGGGCAGGAAGGAGGGGTGGAAGAACAATGGGGAATAATAAAAACTGCCATCACAGAGGTAACAAGCCTTTGTGTAAAGCAAATAAACAAAACGAAGCGAGGTAAGAAACCACTATGGTTCTCAAAGGAAGTGGCAGTGAAGGTTCAAGAGAAAAGAAAGCATTCAGGAAGTACAAGGAATCACAGAAGGAACAGGACAGAGAACTGTATCAGTTAAAGCAAAAGGAAGCTGGGAAAGCAGTCAGAACACAGCAAAGGCCCAAACCGAGAAAAGATAGCCAACTCAGTTAAGAGGAGGATAAACCTTTATGGGTACATCAGGAGCAGTAAGACCAAGGGAGGATAGTGAGGCTTATAAAGGGAGGGAGGGTGGGCAGAGGGTGACTATGAAAAGGCAGAGATACTAAACAATATTTTTGCTCAGTATTTGCAAAGGAAGAGGGAGGTACCTAAAACAAACAGTAGAAACACTCTGGATACAGAAGTTGATACCAGCCCATTTACAGAAGAAAGGGTTCTGAAAGAACTCTTAAAACTGAAGGTGGACAAAGCAATGGGGCCTGATGGGATTCATCCCAGAATTCTAAAAGAACTAAAGGTAGAACTAGTGACACCACTGACTACCCTCTTTAACAAATCATGGGAGGATGGGGTGGTACCCGAGGACTGGAGGAGGGCAGATGTGATTCCCCTTCACAAAAGTGGGAGCAAGGCAGAAGCAGGAAACTACAGACCTGTTAGTTTAACCTCAGTGGTAGGGAAAATGATGGAATCACTTCTGAAGGAAAGAATTGTTGAGTATCTAGAGGCCAGAGGGGCACAGGACCCAAGGCAGCATGGATTCACAGCGGGAAGGTCATGCCAGACAAATCTGATAGATTTCTTTGACTGGGTGACCAAAGTAGTAGATCAGGGAGGGGCTGTGGACATGGCCTACCTAGACTTAGCAAGGCATTTGACACAGTCCCACACAAAAGATTAATATACAAGTTAGCCAGCCTGGGAGTGGGTCCCAAGATGACAGCCTGGGTAAAGAATTGGCTGGAGAATAGGACACAGAGAGTAATAGTAAATGGAGTCCACTCTGAAAAAGGGGGTTAGTAGTGGGTACCGCAGGGGTTCAGTATTAGGACGGTCCTCTTCAACGTCCTTTATAGCGACATTGCAGAGGGACTGGAAGGAAAAGTATGTCTCTTTGCAGATGACAACAAGATCTGCAACAGAGTTGATGCACAAGGTGGAGTGGAAAGGATGAGAAGGGACTTGGCAAGGTTAGAGGAATGGTCAAATGTATGGCAGCTTAGATTCAATGCTAAGAAGTGCAAGGTAATGCACCTGGAAACAAAACCCAGGGAAGAGTACACAATGGGGGTGAGATACTAACAACAACAAAATGGAAAGGGACCTAGGGGTAGTCATATCAGATGACCTAAAGATGGGCAAGCAATGTGAGAGGGCAGCAAGGAGGGTTGGGGGATACTGGGATGCATAGGAAGAGGCATCACCAGTAGAAAACAGGAAGTAGTTATCCCTCTGTACAGACAGCTAGTGAGACCCCATCTGGAGTACTGTGTGCAGTTCTGGAGACCCAATCTCCGCAAAGACATAGGATGGAAGCTGTCCAGAGGAGGGCAACTAAAATGGTGCAGGGTCTGCACCGGAAGACATATGAAGAGAGACTTAAGGAGCTTAATATGTATAGCCTCGAGGAAAGGAGGGAGAGGGGAGACATGATAGAAACTTTCAAGTACCTCAAGGGAATCAACAAAGTCCAAGAGGGTAGCATCTTTCAAAAAAAGAGGTGTGCAAGAACAAGGGGGCACAATTTGAAGATAGAAGGGGGGCGGCTCAGAGGTAATTTAAGGAAGTATTTTTTCACAGAGAGGGTTGTGGATGTATGGAACGGCCTTCCAGAGGAAGTTGTGGAGTCAAAAACAGTGGTGGAATTCAAGCATGCATGGGACAGTCATAAGGCAGTTCTAGGGGTTGGGGGTAGGAAGAAGTAGGCTGCTGGTTAACTAGGACCTGCAGCTTATCCATCAGGTAGGGAAATGGGCAGACTGGGTGAGCCAAGCGGTCCTTATCTGCCGGCAAATTCTATGTTTCTATTGTTCTTCCACCCCTCCTTCCTGCCCATTTGCTAGTGCATTCCTTAGGCACTCACCCATTTTGGCAAAGTCAGCCCTCCTAAAGTCCAGTACTTTTGCCTTTGTATGGCTTGACTCTATTGCTGTATTCTGTGAACCATACTGTTCGATGGTCGCTAGTTCCCAGATGGCTACCCACTTCTACATCTGTGATCCTCTCTTCATCTCCATTTGAGAGAACTAGGTCTAAGATTGCTCCCTCTCGAGTGGGCTCCAATACTAGTTGTCTAAGGCATGCCCCTTGTAGGGCATCTAGAATACCCCCACTCTTTGAAGTGGCTACTGCAACTGCATTCCAGTTAACATCTGGCATATTCAGATCAGGACGGTGTTGCAAACGTCAAGGTGGCAGGCCACCTGTGGGCGATTGATCACCGTATGGTGTGCTTCAATGTAAGGACAGCTGTGGAATCGATTCACACGAGGGTGAGGATCCTTCGCTTCAGGAGGCGAGACATTATAACGATGAATGAATGCCTCATGGATGACCTGGCAGATGTGTGGGTGGTGGTCTGGGTGGGGTGAAAGAACAGTGGGCAGAGATAACAAGCATTTGTCAGTGCCGAATGTTTGTTTGCTGATATTGGCATTGGTCCTACAGGAGTTAGAGACAGATGCATAATAGGAATGGCAGTGAAGTATTGAAGTAATGCCAAACCCCACCCCCAGCCTGCAGAGACTGACAGGCATTGGGGTGTGCTTTTGGGTCGTTGGCCATAATGCTCACACCATTCCACCTCACCCCACCCTGCAGACACTGACAGGTGTCGTGGTGTGCCTTGTGGTCTTCGGCTCTTACATTGGCCCCAGTCTATAAGGAAAAAAGCTGAGATGGGTGCAGTATAGGAGAATGGGGTGAACATTGGGGCTGAAGACCCCAAGGCACTGTAACTGCCGATCAGTGGCTGCAGGCGGGAGGTGGAATGGTGTGAGCATTACGGCCATGACCCCAAGCCACACCCCCTATGCGTATGAATCTGTACAGGGTGGGGTGCTTAGGTGCCGGAACCGGGGGGGGTGAAAGGGGCAGTAGCCACTCCACTTTTTATTTCTGTATGGCAAAAACTAGTACAGAAAAGTGCCCTTTGTACCTTCATAAGTGCCCTTTTGATTCTCAGCCCCTCAGCTTTTACCATCTTCCGTCACCCTTGGTGGGGTGTTACAGTTGGAAACCCTAACTCCCCGGGCATTTGTTGGTATTTTTGCTCCAAATTTTCAATATTGGCTTTTTAGGACCCCATCTTATGAAAAGTGGCACTATCATTTCGTTACTCAATCCTGAAAGGTTATTTTGCACAGCTAATGCGCCATTCAGCGCAACAGGTGCAAGAAGACATTTTGGGCAGGGTGTGAAAAATGACATCTAACTGTTCATGATGAGGTGTGAAAAAATGGCAATGTTGAAAATCTGGAGTGAAAATATGAAAAATTGTGAAGTTACGAGCATGCGTAGAAATTGGGTATGCAGTCATTTTTTGGAATTTTTTCACCAAATTTTCAACATGGCCTTTTTAGGACCTCCCCTCATCAACAGTGGCACTTTGATTTCATTACTGTCCCAAAAGTTGATTTTGCACAGCGACTGCACCATTTTGCACCACAGGTGTGAGAAAACATTTTGGGCAGGATGCAAAAAATGACAGCTGTACTGTTCATAAGGAGGTGTGAAAAAATGGCAATGTTGGAAATTTGGAGTGAAACTATTAAAAAATTTAAGTTACGAGTGTGCGTACAAACTGCGCAACGCACGCTCGTAATGCAGTCATTTTTTTGAATTTTTTTCACCAAACTTGCAACATGGGCTTTTTGGGACCCCACCTCATGAACATTGGCACTGTCGTTTCATTAATCAGTCCCGAAAGGTGATTCCACGCAGCAACCGCGAAATCACGTTTCGGGACCAAGAAAGAAACTGACAGTACCAGTGTTCATGAGGTGGGGTCCCAAGAACCCCATGTTGAAAATTTGGGACCAAAACTTCCAAAAATGGCTGAGATGTCCTTCCTTCCTGAGGAGGTCGTGGGGTCAAAAACAGTGGGGGAATTCAAGAATGTATGGGACAGACATAAGGCAATTCTTGTGGGGGGGTAGGAAGAAGGTAGGCTGTTGGTTAACTAGGATCTCCAGTTTATCCAACAGGTAGGGAAATGGGGAGACTAGGTGGGCCAAGTGGTCCTTATCTGCCATCAAAGTCTATGTTTCTGTGTTTCTATATCAACCTAAGTTGAACCAACCCCCCCACCAATGATTGCCATCGTAGGGCTTACCATGATTTTCTTCAGTTTGCGGTTGGCTTTTGAAGAGTGCAGATGTTTTCCTGGTCCACAGAAGATCACAGCGCCAGACCTCCAGAGCAATATGGGTGGTGGGTGCACAGAGGGGGTTGGGATGTGGGAGGGGCTGCAAGGGCGATGAGGGACCGTTTTCTTTTCTTTAGGATTAAAGAAAATACACTGAGAGGCGTTTTATTATTACAGGTGAAATAGTATGTAAAATAAATTCCGACACACTGGGGTGGAGCTCCCAGTGTGCCAGACTAGTGGAGGGGGATCAATGCCTACCAGGGATTGGGCACCCCAAGGTCTGATGGGGAAAAAGGGGTGGGAGGCACATCCAATACTGGGAGTGGTCATCCCAGTGCGGAAAGATAAAGAATTACTTTGCACACTGGGTGGCTCTCAGTGTGCTCACAATAGTGGGTGGGGGGGGCATGCCGACACGGGATTGGGTACCCCATTGTTGATAAAAGCAGTGTCTGGGCTTTAGGGAGGAGTACGCAGACACCAGGAATGGGCATCCCGGTGTTGGAAATATTAGTTTGGCACACTGGGGTGGGCTCCCAGGGTGCTACATTAATGGGGGGGAGGGGGGATACATGCCGACATGGGGATTGGGCACCCCGATGTCAGCTTTGGGGGGAGTGTGTGGTGGGCGGCATGAGCCTTCCATTATGCAAAGCCATGGTGTGGCTCTATTTATTTATTTAATATGTTTCACTGGGAAGGCACACTGAGCAAATTGGTTTGCTTTCGTGAGTCCAGCCATGCACCTTACTGTGCACTGTAATGCTTGGCGTGGCTGGAATGTGAGTGCGGGGAAGGGGTGGGGTGGGGTGGGGAGAGAGATCTGCCACTGCAATGACAAAACTGTCCCTGATTGGAGGCGGCAGATTTCTTTCAAGTCGCAGTGCTTCTCTGAAACTGCCATCATCGGCAGCTTCCCTGTTGATTGGTGGCTGAGGGACGCGCTCATTAAAGCATCCCCTGCATTGGCCTCTGCAATGCTCTACTAACCTCAATATGTTTCTTGTGTGTTGTGCACGCAAGCAAACCTAAAAATGAAGCATAGTAAAGGCAGCAAACCTCTGTGTCAGACAAGTGAACGAAAGCAAGCAGAAAAATGAGACTGCTATGGTTCTCGAAAGATGTGGCTGAAAAAGTAAAGACTAAAAGGGTAGCATTCGAAAGGTATGGGGAGACGCAGAGGAAGGAGGATAGGGAGGTGTATCAGAGGAAGCCGAGAAGCAGGGAAAGCAGTGAGGAGCACAGAGGCACAAAGTGAACAGAGAATAGCCCAGGAGATAATGAAAATAAGTGAAAATAGGAAAACCAGGGGTGGGATTGTAAGATTAAAAAGGGAAGGGGGGGGGGACTGTGCAGAGGGACCAGGAAAAGGCAGATATCCTGAACAAATAATTTTGTTCAATGTTCTCAGAGGAAGGAGACAGGGAGGGGCCACAAAAAAGTAACAGAAGCTTTGGAGGGAAGGGGGTGGACACTAGTCCTTTTGGAGGAGGAAGTCCTGAAGGGACTTGCAAGTCTGAACGTGTACAAAGCAGTGGGGCCAGATGGAGTGCATCCAGGGGTGTTGAGATAGGTATCCGGTCAAGATCGTGTGGCAAAAACAGCGTAGTGAAATTAACGTGGACAAAATAATTCCCCCCCCCCCGAGTTGCGTTCCCCCATGGAGTTCTATTAGTAAATCTGCTACGCATCTCTCCCCCTCTTCCAGAGTTGCATCCCCATGGAGTTCTATTATTAAATCTGCTCACCTCCGTGAGTTTCTCCCCCCCCACCGGCTCCTTTACAGTATAAGTCCACCCCATGAACTTTCGGCCTCTCCGAGTACCATTTTTTCTTTGCTGCTCTGTCTTGACCTCTGCAGTGCTAATAGCGCTCTGTGTGTCTGTAGCTATTTTTCACCGGCACTTTCTTTTGTTACGCTGTTTTACTCATGCGGTTTTTGACAGCGCTATTTTTTCCATGCTGTTTTGATCTAGACCCATTGCGGTAGCTCAGCAAATACTGGCTGCACTTGTGACAGTCCTGTCTAACAGCTCACTGGATACAGGAGTGGTCCCAAAGGACTAGAGGAGGGTGGATCTAGTCCCAATACACAAAAGTGTAAGCAAGTAGGGGGCTGGCAATTATAGGACAGTCAGCGTGACATTGGTGGTGGGAAAGTTAATGGAATCACTGCTGAAGGAATGGATTGTGGAATATCTTTAATCCACTGGATTACAAGACCTAAGACACCATGGTTTCATGGGGGAGGTCATGTCAGATGAATCTGATAGATATCTTCAACTGGGTGACAAAGGATTTGAGTCAGGGCAGAGTGGTGGACATAGCCTACCTAGATTTCAGAAAGGCTTTCAACACCGTTCCACATAATAGACTAGTAAGCAAGCTGGGTAGTTTAGGAGTGGGTCCAAAGGTGGTAAACTGGATGAGAAGCTGGTTAGGGGATAGGTGACAGAGGGTGGTAGTAAACGGAGTTCACTCCAAGGAAGGGAGGGTGACCAGCAGGGTGCTCTCTAAGGAAGGGAGGACCTCGGGGATCAGTGCTGGGACCAGTCCTCTTTAATGCCTTTATAAGTGACATTGCAGAGGAGCTGGAAGGGAGGTTCTGCCTCTCTGCAGATGACACCAAACTCTGCAATAGGGTGGACTCTCCAGTAGGGGTGGAAAGGATGAGCAGAAACCTGAGAAAACTAGAGGAGTGGTCAAGAGCATGGCAGCTGGGTGTCAATGCGAAAAAAGTGCAAAATAATCCTTTTAAGGCACAGACACCCGGGGCAGAGTACAAACTGGATGGAGTTATATTGATGACCACCAAGCAGGAAATGGGGTGGGGGGGTGTAATCATATTGGATTACCTAAAAGTAGCCAGTGTGTCAAGGCAGTAGGGAGGGCTAATGGGGTGCTGTGATGCATAGGGAGGGGGTATCTCCAGCAGAAATGGGAAGGTGGTGTTACCTCTGTATGGATTGCTGGTAAGACCCCACCTAGAGTACTGGGCCCAGTTTTGGAGACCACATCTTGGGAAGGACATAAATAGAATGGAGGTGATCCAGAGGAGGTAAAATGGTGCAGGGGCTGGATCAAAAGCCATATGAGGAAAAGACCTCAGTATGTACACCCTGGAACTGAGGAGGGAGAGGGGGGGATATGATAGACCTTTAACTCACAGGAGTAAATAAGGTGCAAGAGTGAAGTATTTTCAGATAAAAGATGCTCAAGAATGAGGGATATGCCATGAAGCCGGGGGTTGGTGGATTTAGGAGATGTGAGGAAGTGCTTCTTCAAAAAGAGTGATGAATCCTAGAACAGCCATCCAGCAATTGTGTTGAGGGCGAAAACAGTGGTGGGGTTCAAGAATGTATGGGATAAGCACAAGGGAATTGTAGTGCTGGGATGCATGGAATTGGAGGGGGGATAGAAGAGATGGCATGGGGGAGGGCGGTCAGCTGCAATGGGTGTGGGGCCACAGTCTTTCCAGGAGCAATTTGGAGAAGAAAAGGTTGTCCAGTGTGCAGACACCTTGGCAATTCAGGGAAGAGATAAGGCGGCTGAGATGGGAGTTGGGAGGGAGTGTCAGGGGGACAGTGGCTAATGGGGCCGGTAAGGGATGCTCTGGGCCAGATGGACAGTAGGCACAGGATGGAACCATGGAGAATGCCCGCGTTCAGGGACAGCTTTCCATCAAGGACCCTCTGGAACTGGAGTGGGGGACTTGGCAGGAGGTAAGGAGAAAGGGTAGGTGGGTGAAGGAAACAGCGCAAGGAGGATGGGGAAAATAACTGGGAGTGAGAACAGAGGCAAGTTCTGATATGGGGTGGCCCTCTTCTAACAGGTTCACAGTACTGGCTTGTTTGGAGGAGTAGGGGGCAGTTGGGGAGGTGGAGGATGTAGATAACATAGAGGCCAAAGATAGTGGCAAGGGGGAGAGAGGGAAAGTAAGGAGGGAGGTGACAAGGGTGGAGAACAGGACGGAGTGGAAGGATGTCTGCATGAGGGTTGAGAGGGGTTGTCCATCTGGGGAGTCTGGAGGATGGAAGAAGAAGTGCCAAAAGAAAGCACAACACGGGAGATGCTTTGGGGTAGGGGAAGCTGGGCATGAGGGAAGGAAGGGGGTCTCGGAGGGAAATGGAAGTAACAAGGGGACTTGTGCATCAGGGAAGGAAGAAAGTGTGGGGGGGATGGGAGAAAGGAGGGAGGGTCGTTATCCTGGGAGACACAGTAGTGAAGGGTGTGAGATGGGGCAGTATGGGGGCAAGGTCTAGCCATAGGTGGGTGGAGTGATGCAGGCATGACGGCGGGGAGGGTGGGCCTTTTATAACTAAATGTGTAGGGCAGGTGCATGAGAAACCTCACGTTATAGTACTCCTGGGTACAAATGATCTTGCTGGGACTGGGGTAGAGGAGGTGCAGGAGAGGTTTAGGGAGGTAGGGAAAATCTGCAGCGAGGCAGAAAGGTCAGTAGCCTTCTTTGAAGTGCTCACTGTCCCTAGGGTTAGTACTGTATGGAAACAGTGAATTGAAAAATGTAACAGTTGGTTGAGTGGGTAGTGCGAGTCAAATGGGTACGAGCAGGTGGGGTGGGACTTGGGATAATAAGGACCTATATGCACTGAATAGATTGCATTTAAGTAGAGAGGGCCCCACCAGGGTCTTAAAGGATAAGCCGGAGGATTACATGTCACAAACCATGATTTAAACTGAAGGAAGGGTCCTCAATAGGGTGTGCTGCAACCGTAGTCACCATGTGTTGGAGTCCAGTAGGCCTTCCCCCTGTTAAGTCAGCAGGGGGAAGTAAGAGTGAGGAGCAGGGGTGAGAGAGTGGGGAGGAGACAAAAAGGGCTGGTCAGTGATAATGATGTATAGGGTCACAGTGGAAGGTGGTGTCGTTGAATGCAAGGAGCCTGGCAAACAAGATGGTGGATCTTTGGGCACTGGTGGCTGAGGGAATGGTGGACATAACAGCCATCATAGAGATTTGGGCCACCCAATACCACGACTGGGACCTTATGGTCCCTGGGTATAGAATTTACCAGAAGGATAGGGAGAGGGGGAGGAGTAGCTTTGTTCATGAGGGAAGAAATCACGTGCACCAGGGAGGAGGAGGCTGAGGGTAAGAATGAAGCCTTGTGGGTTCTATTTCAGACCACCAAAGGGAGAAAGGATAGAATGGGGTGGTTTACAGACTGCCCGCGCAGGGGAGCAGATTAGAATGGTATGTAGTAGAGGTAGTTTAGTCATAGCAGGTGATTTCAACCTACCTGGAGTGGATTGGAGGTTCCGAGCTACTTCCTGCTTCAGGGAACAGGCCCTCCTAGGAGAGTGTCCTGGTGCAGGGAGTCAGAGAGCCTACCAGGGATGGAACCATGCTGGACCCCTAGTACTGTCCAACGGTGAGTATGTCCAGGAATTAGAAGTGGAAGACCCTCCTGCAGGCAGCGACCACTGCACAATGTGGTTCTGCCTAAATCTGTGCAAGGAAATGGCCAGGACTAAGACAGGGGTAGTGGACTTTAAGAGGGCTGACTTTGGAAAGATGGGTGAAATCCTAGAGTGGCATCTTGCCAGAATCAGTCTGAAGATGGTAGTGGAGCAGAAATGGTCCATTAAAAAGATGGGTCTGATTGAGGCCATTAATATGTGTTCAAAGGCCAAGAGCAAGAAAGCCAGGTTCAAAAAACCAAGCTGGTTCAGCAAAGAGATGGCAACAAAAGTGAGGGAAAAAGGTGCAAACATACTCTGAAGGATGCAGACAGGGAGGTTTACTCAGAGAAGTCAAAAGAGGCAAGCAGAGCGGTCAGGGCAGCAAAAGCCATGAGGGAACTAAAGCTAGCTTAGAGGATAAAGGCAAGGGAAAAGGACTTTTAAGTACGTAAGGGAGAAAAGGAGTACCAAGGATAGGATTGTTAGATTAAAGCAGGAGGGGGATGGGCATAAAGTAGTGAGGAACAGGCAGAGGCACTTAATGAGTACTTCAGCTCGGTTTTCACTAGGGAGAAGGATGGACCTATGCCACAGGGAAAAATAGGGGTTCAGAATGGGAGAGGGGTATAACAGATGGAGCAATTCAGGAGGACAAGGTTTTAAAGGGCCTTAGGGCCATTTGGGTGTACAAAGCTCCTGGAACGGATGGCGTGCACCCAAGAGTTCTGAGGGAATTGACAGAAGTCCTCGCAAGCCCCCTATCAGATCTGTTTAACACCGCGCTAGAGACAGCATGCACACCTCAGTACTGGAGAATGGCACTTGTGGTGCCTCTCCACAAGAGTGGACCCAGCAATGAGCCATGTAACTATAGACCAGTCAGCCTTACCTCCATTGTGTGCAAATTAATGGGGACTATACTGAAGAAGAGACTAGCTGACTTTCTGGAGTTTAATGATCTCCAGGATGAAAGGCAACATGGGTTTGTCTTAGGGAGATCCTGTCAGACCAACCTGGTAGACTTTTTTTGACTGGGTCACAGGGACTGTGGACAAGGGACAGGTGGTTGATGTCTTGTATCTGGACTTCAGCAAGGCTTTTGACTCTGTGCCACATAGGAGACTGCTCAGGAAGCTGCAGGACCTGGGAGTTGGGAAGAAGGGTTCCGTAGATTAACCGCACATTTGAAACCCGTATGGTCAAAAACAGCACTTCGCAGACCCTCCAAACAGTGGGCGGTCGAAAACCACGCTAGATTAAATAAACCAACTCTGAAACCATGCATGTGGTTTTTGACTGTGCATGTATTCCATCGTGATCTTGATGGTGTATGGGGTAGAAGCTGGTGGAGTGGGTCAAGAGTTGCCTACAAGACAGAAACCAGAAGGTGGTAGGGGGGAACGCTCAAAGCCTATGCCTGTAACCAGTAGGGTCCCACAGGGTTCAGAGCCTGGCCCAGTGTTGTTTAACATCTTTATTGGTGAATGACAAAAATAGGTAAACTGAGGATATCACTCCAGGGGTATCCTCCATTAGGTACTGTAAAGTTTTTGATTGGGGATGATATATCTGCATTAATGCACTCAACTATCTAGTCTATAGCTGCTATTATACTTAGAACAGTTTTAGGTCATTGTGGATAGGATTGGCATCGGACTTCAAGGGTAAAGCTGATATTTTGCACATTAAGGTTCTAAGTGGTTGCAGTTGATGGGGGCAGGCGCAGTACATACATTGGCATGGTATAGGGAAGGGGAAGAGGGCAGAGCTGGTGGATGGAGATGGAACCACCAGGACAAATGGGAGTAGGTTGGAGATGCGGATGGCAGGACAGTGGTGGGGGTGATGAGAGAGAAGTGTGGGACAGGTCCCAGGGAACGGGGGCAGAAGGAGGACCAGGAGGGACAGAATAGTACTGTGCAACGGTTGTGGGATGGCAGTATGGATTGGCACATTATGGTGGCTGAGAGTGTCCCATATGCTGCAGGCCAGGGGACCTGTACACAGAGGCTGGAGGGGAGATAAGATGGATAAAGAGCGAGTGGGGGATTGAGGGGCACCTCCGGGTGATCAAGGCGGGGCAGGTGGCGCTGGGGGAGAGGATGCCAGGAAAGTATTATGGAACATTATCAAGAAAGCAGCAAGGGCTGGGGTGGGGAACAGGTTAGGTGCAATAGGTGGAAGTACTGGCATGGAGTGCTTGGGGATGGTGAAGCACTCAGGAATGGGGGTGCTGAGGCCCAGCACTTCAGAGAGGGATGGGTGCAGGTCTTTGGGGACAAAGGCACAACTGGGAGGGTAAGCAACAGGCAACGGAAGGAGGTTGTGGCCAAGAGGCGTATGGCAGAACGGGAGGGGGAGCCACAGGAGAGGATGGACTAATAAGCATGATAAGGTGGCTGGGGGAACAGGAGGTGGGGCAGGAGGAGAGGGTGGAGAAGGGTACCAAGTCCAAGAGAGAAAGGAAGGGTCGATGAACAGGAGAAGGATGAGGATGGAAGGAGGGAGCAGCCAGAGGGGTTGGGGGGGAGGAGGAATTATAGTGATAGGGGATTCTGTCCTGAAGGGGATCAGGTGGGGGGAAGGGTGAAAGACGAAGTCGGATATGGGTGGAACCTGTACCTGGCTTGACAGACAGGGCAGGGCAGTCTGTGATAGTATGTTTGGGGGGAAGGAAGAAGCCTCAAGTTGTGGTACATGTATGCACTAATGAGCTGGGGGCCGCAAGGTGGAGTCAGTAAAGGGGAGATCTGAGGAGCTGGGGAAGTTATGCTCAGAAATTGGGAGCTCCGTAGCCTTCTCGGAGGTGCTACCAGTCCCAAGGATGAGCAAAGCAAGAAGGGAAAGGATAGAGGAGTTCAGCTCATGGCTGTGGGAGTGGTGCACCTCACAAGGGTATGGGTTGGTAGGAGGTTGGGGTGGGGATACATGGAATAACAGAGAACTGTATGCGAAGGACGCCGGCACCTGAGTGGAGGGAAAGGGGCAAGTTAAGACATCTGGAGGAATATAATGTTTCAAAAGGGTATTTAAACTAGATGGGGGAGGCGAGTGCGCAGCTAGCATGCAGGGTCACCAGAATGGGGAGCTGAATGAGCTGCCCCCCCCCCCATGGAAACAGGGAATGCAAGGAGAAGGGGAGGCAGAGGGGAGGAGGGAAGGCCAAGGGGGGAGGGGGTGGATGAGAATAGGTGGAGGGTGGTCTCTCTGAATGCGCGGAGCCTGGGAAACAAAATAGCTAAACTTCAGGTGCTCTTAGCAGATGGGAAGATGGATGTTGCGGTTATTACCGAGACTTGGGCCACCCAACACCAGGACTGGGATCTGGTAATCCCAGGGTATAAAATTCATAGGAAGGACCGAGGGGTTTTTTTGGGGGGGGGGCACTCTATGTGAGGGATGGGATCAGATGCATGAGAGACCAGGGGAGGAATGGAGGACTGAGGCACTGTGGATGCAGCTGCTGGACTCCAAGGGTAGGAAGCTGAGCCTGGGAGTGGTGTACAGACCACCAGCCCAGTCCGAGGGGCTGGATAGGGAGTTAGTGGAGCAGATTAGAAGGGTATGCAGGAGGGACAGTGTGGTGATTGTGGGGGACTTCAATCTGCCAGAGGTGGATTGGAGCACCCCTGCCACCTCCAGCGCCAGGGAGCAGATGCTCCTGGACGCTTTCCAAGATGGTCTCCTGACACAGCTGGTCAGTGGGCCAACTTAGCTAGGTAATGTGCTGGATCTGATACTCTCGAATGGGGAGCTGGTGAGGGATACAAGGGTGGAAGACCTACTAGGTGGAAGCGACCACCAAGTGGTGTGGTTCACTCTCAAGTTGAGTAGGGAGACTGGAGGCTCAGAAACAAGGGTGGTGGACTTCAGGAGGGCTGACTTCGGGAGGATGAGGGAAATACTGCAGGGGTGACTAGAAGGGATCAGAACAGAGATGGATGCACGGCAACAGTGCGATATTAAACTTCGGCTAGCAGAGGCTATGGAGGCTCGCGCCAGGACCCAGAGCAAGGAGAGCAGAGCAAAGAGGCCATGTTAGATGAACACCAAAGTGATGGAGGGGGTGAGGGCAAAGAGGGCTGCATTCCGGATGTTGAGGAGGACAGGGAGGCATATATATGTTGGTCCAAGGAGGTTACCAAGCAGGTGAGGGAAGCCAAAGCCTCCAGAGAGCTAAGATTTGCTCAGGGCATTAAGGAAGGGGAGAAGAACTTTTTTAGATACGTCAGGGGGGAAAAAAGGAAGTGCAGGGACCACATTGTGCAGATAAAAAGAGATGGGGAGTGGGTGGAAAAGGGGTATGAGCAAGTGGAAGCACAGAATGAATACGTTTCCTCCTTGTTCACGCAGGAGAGGGGTGGGCCACTACCTTCATGGACTGGAAAGGTGGGGTCAGGGGAGGAGAGGATGGATGGAATGATCAAGGAGAGAAAAGTACTAGAGGGACTGAGGACACTAAGGGTGGACAAGGCGCCAGGTCCTGATGGCATTCATCCCAGAGTGCTGAGAGAGATGGCGGAGGTGTTGGCCAGGCCACTGGCAGACCTGTTCAGCATCTCTCTGACATGGTATGTGTGCTTCAGGACTGGAGGGTGGCCTTTTCGTTGTGCCCATCCACAAGAGTGGCCCACGGGACAAGCTGGGCAACTACCGTCCTGTCAGTCTCACTACCATAGTGGGGAAGGTTATGAGGGCAATACTGAAAGAGAGGCTGGTGTCATTTCTTGAGGGAAATGACCTCCAGGATGGGTGGCAGCACAGGTTAGTCTCGGGGGAGTCTTGTCAGACCAATCTAGTATAATATTATGACTGAGTAACAAGGGAACTGGATAAGGGTCATGCTGTGGACATCCTGTAGTTGTACTTCAGCAAGGCCTTCAATTCAGTGCCTCACGGGAGGTTGAGGGGAAACCGACTTCTGTGGGGGTGATGATGAAGGTGGCAAACTGTATAGGAACCTGGCTGAGGATGAGGCATCAATGGGTGGGGGTGGGGGACTCTACTCCTAGACCAGTGACAAGTGGAGTACTGCGGGGCTCTGGGCTGGGTCCAGTGCTGTTTGGACTATTCGTTTCGGATATCTCATAGGGAGTTGGGAGCAGGATTAGTCTGTTTGGAGATTATACTAAAATGGGGTTGGTAGTGGATGAAGAAGAAGGGTGGAAACAACTACAAGGGGACCTAACCAAACTGGAGGAGTGGTCAGAGGGGTAGCAGCTGGGCTTCAATGCGAAGAAGTGCAAGGTTATGCACTTCAGGGCACAGAACCCTAAGAAAGACTATTGGTTGGGTGGGGTGCAGCTGGGGGTCACTGTGGAAGAGAAGGACCTTAACGTGTTGGTAACTGAGAGCATGAACAACTCTGCTCAGTGTAGGAAAGCTGCAGCTAAGGCTAACAGGATGCTGGGGTGTATTGTAAGGGAATTCTCGTCCAGGCATATGGAAGTGATCCTGCCCCTTTACAGGTCATTGGTCAGACCACACTTGGAGTACTGTGTGCAGTACTGGCGGTCGTATCTGAAGAAAGACATTAAGCTACTGGAGAGCGTGCAGCATAGGGCAACAAAAATGTTATGGAGGATGGAGGGCAAAGCCTATGAGGACAGGCTAAGCGAACTGAACATGGACACCCTGGAGGAGTGGAAGGATAGGAGGATATGATTGAAATGTTCAAGTATTTGAAGGGAATAAACAAAGCCGGTGCTGATGGGTTGTTTAAGATGAGGAAGGGTAGGGACACGAGGGTGCATGGGCTAAGATTAGAGGGTGGTAGATTTAGGAGAGATGAGGAGACATTACTTCACAGAGAGGGTGGTGTCTAGGTGAAACACCCTACCAGAGGGGGTGATATCAAATAAGACGGTGGGGTGTTTCAGAAGGACATGGGATGGAACGGGGGAGGGTCTGGGTGGATAATGCTGATTACATCCTGAATAGGAGAGAAGGGGAAGAGGTTGGGGCAGCTGCAATCTAGGGGTGCTAGCTGCACACTCTAGCAAACTGATAGACCAGGAGATCTGTTTCTGCTGGCAGATTCATATGTATGTTTTTATAGTGGATGGGATCAAAGGTAAAATCTGCTTATTTGCAGATGACACGAAGCTCTGTGGGAGAGTGGCCACAGAGGAGGGGAGACAGGAGTTCAGGGAGAACCCGGCTAGGCGCGAAAAGTGGTCTGGTATCTTGCAATTGGGATTAAATTTATTTATTTATTTAGTTTTTGTTAACCGGGTAAGTGCACTAGCCAACAGGTGACTATTTTCAGGCACGACCCGGGAGGCACAGGAACAATACATGGTACAGTTACAACTGCTAAGAAGTGCAAGGTCATGCACCTGGGAGGTAACACAGGCCAGTTACTTGTTGAGAGGGTACAATGTGACAGAGTGACCCCTGTCATGGAAGGGTGCCCTGATGTTTTTACACCCCCTCCCACCAGAATTAATGAAATGCTTTCAAAGATGCTGATAGTAAAGCAAAAATGCAGGACAGCAGCAGCAATCCCTTAGTTTGTTTAGGTGCCCCTTTCCCTGCATGTCCCATTTTGTCCAGTGGCTCTGTAGCCAAAAGGAAAGCCACTGTGAAATGTATTTGCTGCCTTGTTTTGCAGTAAAAGTAAAGTATGCCCCTGAATTAAGAGAGAAAGCACATGTCGGGCTGTGTGTAAGCTCCCGAGCAGGGAGTGCAGGTAAAGAAAGCGCAGGCAGTGCTTTTATAATAAATATAAAACTGGTGCCAGATGTAGACTGTGGCCCTCTGCTTAAAAGTGTAGGAAGGTTAGTGTGTGAGAGGAGAGAGCTTTAGAAAGTTTGTAAAGAGAAGGGTGCTGGCTCCTCACTCTCACTGTCTTTCCCTTTATCAGAATTCACATTTACTGTTAAGGTCCTTGAAGCCACTCTCCATAACACCATGCATTAGAAGATGAGGCACTTTGCTTTTCAAAAAGGACAGACTGTAGTCTTACATCTCAGGGCGAGGTGGCGTGGTAAATTGCAGCCGCCAGCCTGAGACAATAAAAAGTGAAAGTAGTTTATTCTTACGGTTTGCTCGGTTCTTGCCCGCATGTGAACCCGAGCATTGGAAAAACTGCAGAAGAGAGAGACTTTAAAATGTATAAAGGGGCGTCGTTTATACGCTCTCTTTACATGAACTGCTGTGTCACAGTTCTAAATAGAGCAGTGATAACTTTCACTTTCAACGCCCCACTGGCAGTGCGCTCTGCCGGAGATGAGCTTCAATGGAAAAGGACTGCCACTGCTAGAAAGTGTAGGTATGCAGTCTCTAAATAAGTGACGCAAGTTGCAAAAAGAAATGTAAGACAAACCCAGTGGGGTCTAAAGGGACAGGGATGTCTCTCTTACATTGTGGAAGAGGGCTGTAATAAATAAGCCTCCTCATGAACAGAATTGTGCCCTGAAGCCCCTGTAAACAAAAGGACCCATTTGAAAAGTAAGCTGACGGGCTGAGATTTCAGCCGTTGAGGGGGTAGAGAAATGTGCTCTTAGCAATAGGAGCCTCTAAATAACAATACAATTCAAATGCCTAAAAGGATAAGGTAATATGAAAGCACATAATTTTCTGGAAGCACAAAAAAAGTTAAAGCATCTTATTACAGGGGAAGACAGAAAATAAAAGGGAAACGTAACAACCTATTGAAATGAATGAGACATTGTGTGTGTTCTGAATGTATGCACCCCTTCTGTATAGAATCCTGGGAGGAATAAAATACAGGGTTATTCATCATTTATGACAATGTCTAACATTGTACTGTGACCTGACCTGTTCGAAGGAAGACTCATTCAAGAATGACTGAAGAATGTAGGGAAGCATCGGCCCCTAGTGGCTTATATTTATACTACTATGGATTCCTTCTAATTGTTACAGAGGGAGGAGTCTGAAATAATTCAAACTAATTACGTATATAAGGGCATTTTATACAACATGTGTGTGCCTCTTTCCAGGAAGATAAAAGAGATACCTCACTGACCACATGTGAGATATCACTTTTTATCTTCATAGTTGGGTATGTCACAATAGAAATCTTGCTCAGTTGGGTATGTCACAAAAGGTTCGGAACTCATTTAGAATGTTTGGCCTCGGTAACAGTACTAACCGTATTCAAATGCAAATAACTTTAAAATGAAAAATTATAGCATGGTATGGTGAGCACAAAAGTTGTTCAACACAAAAAGATCTACAAAATGAGTGGTGTTTCATTTATAGCTACCTTGTATTTTTTTCTTATAATTAACAAACAGCAGAAAATGTATTTTCTTTTCACTTTTTCAACAAACAAATGTGAATAACTTTAAAACAAAAAATGATAGCATGAGCACAAAATTTGTTCGGCACAAAAAGATCTACAAAATGAGGGGTATTTCGTTTAGATACCTTTTAGGTTTTCTCTATAATTAGCAAAAAACAGCACAAAATCCAATTTTATTCACTTTTTGCAGCAAACAAATGCAAATAACTTTAAAACTTAAAAAAAAAGATTGACCCACAATTGTTGTATAAATTGAATATGACATGGGTGGCAGTGAGATGATAAAAATATCTCCACTCGCTGTCACTGAACTCTAGGTATCCCACTCGTGGGATATCAAGAGTTCAGTGGCAGCTTTCGAAGATATTTCTGCTATCTCACTCTCACACATGTCATATCCCATATTTTTCTGACCAGGAGTATGGGGAAGGATGCTATTGTTAAATCAGAATGATAACTAACACAAGGCTTAGAAACAACTTTTTAATTTTTGTATAGGTGCAGGTTGTGAGCCTTGGAAACTACAAATGTATTAATTATAAGCTAAAGTGATGTCACATGATGGTGATGCCATCAACAAAAAGATATGAAAGCCTGCCGCTAGAGATGGAAAGTGAGACAAGGTGTCAGTGGAGAGCTGACACTCAGAGGTGTAAGACCTCAGATGCAAGTGTGTGCCTACACACTAGACCGAGCTGTATGTTTGCTGCTGGGCACAGCAGTGTTCTTTATTGGAATTTGCTGGACTAACCATTATTTTCTTAAATTCTGTTCAAACTGCTAATCATTTAATGCATTGAGTATAAAATGATAAATGCCACCTGGCATTTTTTGTGCACTATAGCTGCTGTCTGCCTGAATTTATCATCCTGAAATCCCAACCCCGCTACATACAAGTGTCCATTTCTGAGGAGGAAAAGGACCTTGGGTTAATCATCTCAAGGGACTGAGGAAGTCTGGGCATTGCCCTAAACCTGCAGCCAAAGTCAACAGGATGTTAGGATGCATTGCCAGAGGAATCACCTCCAGGAAAGGGGAAGTCATCCTGCCATTGTACAGGTCATTGGTGAGACCGCGGTTGGAGTACCGTGTGCAGTTCTGGTGCCCATATCTGAAAAAGAACATCAGATTACTGGAGGGGGTGCAGCATAGGGCAGCTAAGGTGATCTAAGTCCTGTGGGACAAACCCTATGAGGTGAGGCTGCAGGAGCTCAGTCTGTTTTCCCTGGAGTACTGAAGAGAGAAGGGCAACAATTGAAACCTTCAAGTACCTTAAAGGTATCAACAAGGTTACTATGTGTGTCATATTCAGTCTTGGTGGGGGGGGGAGCCCACTAGGGGGCACAGTCTAAAATTAGTGGGGGGAAGATTCGAAAGGGAAATGAGAAGGCACTTTATCACTAAAAGAGTGGTGTCCAGGTGGAATGAACTGCCAGAGGATGTGGTATCATCAAAAACAGTGGACAGCTTTAAAAGGGGTTGGGACAGAGTGAAAGGGAAGGGTCATAACGGATGGGAAGAAGGAAAGTGGGGAGGGAGGAAAGACTTGGATGGTCCAAAAGCTTAGACATTGTTTCTTTGTGTAACATCTATGTTGGTCCAATAAAGGTATCAAACCATTTGCTTCTGGATCTGTGTGTGGGGGGCAACTTCAGTAAATTTATGTAGAGGGGGGCAGCTCCAGTAAATTTGTCTGAGGGCTGCACACTTGAGCAGACTTGATAGACCGTAATGGCCTGTTTCTGCTGGCATTTTTGTATGTATGTTCATATAGTGGAAAGGAAGGGGACGAGGGAGAAAGCTGTACAATGGGCACGGTCTACAGTAATAGTGTAGTGCAGGTAGGGAGAAATGGGCAGATGGGATGGGCCAAGTGGTCCTTATCTGCCATCAAATTCTATGTTTCTGTGCAGCCTGAGTGCACTGGCATCATTCTGTTGTTGAGGAGGGTATTCTGTGTACTCCCACCACCAGGGTGCTTGGCTGTGAACATGTGATGCACAACAGAATGGTCATTCTTGATGTAAAGCCACTGTGTCTTCCCTTTTCCATCCTCAACTAGCTTGTGTCACTTGGGCATCCCTATGTGGTGCTTGGGGAGTGGTTGTCCACCCACCGTGAGTACGTAAGCATCCAGAGGACCACCCAGCCATCCTCGCCCTCTGGCATTCTATGCTCATTCTCGAACACAGATCGTTGGTGCCACAAGCAATTTTCAGCGGTTTATAACACCCACTGTCTCGTAAGGTCAAAGGGCAGTTCCTGTTGCATGCTAGTTCACCTTGGTCACAAGTGTTAAACATGGGATATTCAAATTCAGAAAACCTGGAAATGGCCTCATTAAAAGGAGCACACCTTTTCTTTAACTTCTTCAAGTTCAAGTTTATTGTAGGAAAACTCCATTGAGCAAGCTCATGCACAAGGAGGTCCTTTGACACAGACAGGTAGCTACAGATTGCATAATTGAAAAAAACAGTACAAATTCAAGTACAGAATTATGGGCAAGCATTAACATGTTGCATAAAAATGACAATGACAGAAAAATACAAGTACAGAAAAAGGTACAAAGTGCTTGTTTCGGGGTATCAAGGCAGCTAATTTCTAGGTAAGTAAGAAGAAGCAGTGGGCTAGGGTTAGAACAGTGAGTTAGGATTTAGAAGCAGCTGCACGTATCTTTTACTTTTGCTGCAGCCAACCTTTTAAATAGGCTGACAGGGACAGTACTGGGAAGCTTCAGTACGCCTTGGAGCTGGTTCCAGATAGTTGGGAGTACACTCGATATGGCCCGCTTGCCGAGTGAGGTGCAAGTTCTCGGTACATCGAGGAGGAGGAGGTCATTTTTCCTAAGAGAGTAGGTGCTATGGGAAATAAGGAAAAGGGTTGTGAGATAGTTCGGGAGCTTGTTCAGGAGTAGCTTAAGAGTCCAGATACCAGCATGAAGCTTACGTCTAGTTGAGAGTGATGTCCAGCCAGCGGCTAGGTACAAATCGCAATGGTGGGTTCGGTAGGGTAGGTTTGTCATGAACCGTTTGGCGCGGTAGTAGAGGATGTCTAGTTTGCTGAGTCCTGAGGCCGCTGCGAAGGAATAGATTAAATCTCCACAGTCGAATAGTGGCAAGAAAGTGGCCTGGACCAGCCTAGTTTTGGTATCCAATGGAAAGAGGGACTTGTTACAGAAAAAGAAACCTAGCCTAATTTTTTGCCTCTTTGCCAGATCGTCAAGGTGGTTGTGAAAGAAAAGCTTGTTGTCTAGCCACATACCAAGATTTTTTTTTTTTATTGTAGTCTTTGGTAACCAGGCAAGGCCCACTAGGCACAAGTGCCTGTTTTCAGTGGCGACCTGGGAGCACTGGGCGGTTAAGTGACTTGCTCAGAGTCACACAGTACGCAAGTGGAGGTTGTGAGAATCAAACTCGGGTCTGGTCTGCTGGATGTATCAAGCTCGTTCACACATTGTTCCTCTAACCTCTAGGCCATACTGCCAGCCCAATTTGGAGGTAATTTCAAGGGGTTCACCTAGGGAGCTAGTGATAAATTATTTGTGCGTGTTTGCAAGGGAAGTGGAGGTGGTGTTTGGGGCAGAGATCATGGCCTTAGTTTTCTTGGCATTGAGGAGTAGTTTGGCATTGATTAGGTTGATTTCTAGTTGTGCAAAGTTGGCTTGGAGTACATCCCTCACTTCAGCCAGTGTATGGCCTGATGTATACAGTACAGTATCATCAGCAAAGAAATGCAGATGGGACTGGGATATATGTGGGTCAAGGTTATTGATGTAGAGAGAGAAGAGGATGGGGACCTAATATGGAGCCTTGTGGGACTCCCCTAACAACTGGGAGGGATGCAGAAAAGAGGCCACCAGCTTTTACTTTCTGGGTCCTTCCAGATAGGTAGCTGATAAACCACTGGGCAGCAAGGGGGGTGGCGCCTACTTTTATTAGGCTTGAGACTAACAGATTGTGGTCGACAGTGTTGAACACTTTGCTGAGATCTAAAAATACTGCACCAGTAACTTTCTTGGAGTCCATGGCTGTGATCCATTCATTGGTAACTTTGGCTAGAGCAGTGATTGTACTATGGTTGGGCCGGAAGCCGGATTGCTCAGGGTTGAGGATTGAAGATGATTCGATATGGAGTTTCATTTGGGAGTAAACTAGCTTTTCGAGGACTTTGGAGAGGACAGGTAAGATTGAGATGGGCCTATAGTTTAGGTTGCATGGGTCCCCTGACTTGAATAATGGGAGGATGCGGGCGGATTTCCAGCAGGAGGGAACAGTGGCAGTGGAAATAGAAAGATTGAATATGTGGAGGATAGGGGCAGTGAGGTCGAGATAGCCTAGTTTAAGAAAAAAAGGTTCTAGACCATCGTCCCCTGCACTTTTTCGAATGTCTATGTTAAGAAGTGAATCTTCGACTTCTTTATAGCTAAGCGGGAACAACTGGAGCGGGTGGGTCGAAGTTTGTGAGTCAATATTATTACAGTCTTGGTTGCTACCACAGGCTGCATAAGGCGAAGAGCTGAAAGCTAGGCCAGCAGTTACAAAGTGATTGTTGATTTCCTCGAGGATTAGGCAGCTGTTTTCCACAGCCCTACCATTGCTGAGGATCTTCAGCAGGCTGGAGGGGGGGGCTACAGGCAGACCTTCGATGGACTTGAGTGTCTTCCAGATTTTTGGGGAATTCCCTTTTGCCTGTTCAAGGTTGGAGATATAATAGTTGGCTTTGCTTGCGTGGATTTGTTTAATGCAGGTGTTTCTAGCTGCTCTGAATGCTTGCCAGTCAGCTGGGCTTTTGGATTTTCTAGCCTTAGCCCAGAGTTTATCACAGCGTAGGAGTGTAGCCTCGAGATCTGATGTAAACCATGGGTTGGATGTTTTAACGCACCCTGACTCTGATCAAAGGGGCATGCTTGTTGGCCAGCGCAGTGAGGTTGTCATTAAGGACAGTGACCGCCTCATCAATCATTTTGGCGAGGTAGAGGTCTTGCCATCTAATTTTGCTCAAGTCGGATAAGTAGTCCGATGCATTAAACTTGCGAAAGGACCGCTTAGTTATGAGTGTTGGTTGCTGTCGGGCTATAATTTGTGATCTTGTACAAACAACCACCCCATGATCACTCATGTCATTGTGGAAGATTGCAGAGTGAAGAATTTTGTGGGGATGCATAGAAAGTATGACATCAAGGAGAGAACTGTTGTCGGGGATTGGATGTATTGGTTCTAGTGGGTTCACTGACTGAGCTAAGCCAACTTCATCACAGAAGGATTTCAGGCTGTGCAACTTGGGGATAAGCCAGTCCATATTGAAATCCCCAAGTATTAAAATTTCAGTGTTGGCGGAGGCGATTAAGGATTTAAATATGATGAGGATGTCAGTGCCACCACATGGGAGGCGATAACCACCAATAATAGTGAGACATTCAGTGGATGGAAAGTGTAATTTGAGAGATACGATTTCGTACTCCTATGGTTTAGATTTACAGTGAATATCACCGACTGTAAACTTAGATTTACTATAGATGGCCATACCGCCCCCTCTGGCTTCCCTATCTGCCCTGTGCAGATTGTAGTCAGGAAGGGAGACTTCAACAGAAGTAGCTAAAGCAGACTCAAAACAGTAAAGAAGAGCATCTTACCTCAGAGTAGGAAGGAAGGAAGGGACAATCTAAGACAAAAAGAATAGGTACTTCATTGTCACCTTAACATGCCCTGCTGCTTTACGTTGTCATTGAAAATACAATACAATAGCATTCACGTTTGTCTTTTTAAAATTCATATGTTTGGGCTCCTGATGGTACAGTGGAAGTACGTTGTGCTGCTGTGTTGGCACCCTTGTTCGGAAGCGATACCAGGGAGCCAGGATCAGTGTGACCAGGGCTTGGGAATGCTGCCAAGTGCAATGCAAGCTGGCCCAGGATGGGAGATGTCTAGGCTATGGTACTGCAGCAGCCACTTATGGCAAGCCTTCTCCCTCGTGGTGGTGGTGGGGGGGTGGTGTCAGCCCAGGGTGCGTTGCTACTGGGACCGAAGTCATCAGAGGCATCGCTGTATGTCAGAGGAGGTGAGAGGGACTGGGAAAGGAACGAAAAATGGAGAAAGATGCGTGCCTTGTGCCATCTACATACAAACATATGAAAGGCCAGCAGAAGATGGCCCGAAGGTCTATTGAGTCTGCTCGATGCGGAGCTAATGCTCGCGAGCTACATATTGCTCTGGCCTCCTCCCGTCACTCTAACCTTCCCCTTGAATCTACCCCACCCTCTATTAAACCCCCCACCTGTACTGTGATTTACTACCCCCTCTAGCAGTGCATTCCATCCTTCCACCACTCTTATAGTGAAGTAGTGCCTTTTGGCCTCTGTCCTGTACCCCTGTGCCAATCTGTAGTTGTGCCCCTGGTGTTTCTGTGCTCACTTCTGCAAAGAAGATCCCCTTTGCTGACCTTGTTAATGCCTTTAAGGTGCTCGAGTCTCAGTCATGTCTTCTCTCTCTCTTTTCTCTCTCCTCCAGTGAGTACATGGTAAGGTATTTATTTTATATAGTGGCTTGGAGTGCTTCACAGTGTTCAAGCCCATTACAATAAATACATTTACAAAACAACAATATAAATTAGTAACAGGCATGTGTTCATTCACCTTATCTAAGAAATATGCCAGCCTAAATAAGTAGTTTTCAGCCCCTTTTTGAAACCCTCCACCAAGGTTGAACTTCTCAGTGGTAGTTTCATAAGCAGCGGGCTGCCACCACGAAGGCTCTCTCTCTCTCGGGATGACCAATAACCTACTCTCGGGGGGGAAAGGTCGACCACAAACGTACCAGGCTGAGAGGTCTTTAAGTTTGTCAGGATCCAATCCTTGCAGGGCTTTGTAAGTTAACAAGTTCTTGAAGGTGCTTCACCACCTATTTGGGAGCCAGTGCAAGTACAGCAGCACGGGTGTTACATGGTCCGAGTAGGAAGATCCAGAGATCATCCTTGCTGCCACATTCTGCACCGGTTGTAGGCAATGCACCAGCCTCCCTGATTGCCCTAGGTAAAGTGTTTGTTACAGCAGTCCAGTTATGAGGTCATGAAGATGTGAACCAGGTCCTCGGGTCCTAGATAGGATTTGATCCGGGAGATATCCACAGTGGACCATGGCAGACACTTGATGTTCAAGTGTCCAATCCAAGTCCATAATGATTCCTAGATTCTTCACCCTGTGTATAGCTACCAGGGGCACACCGTTCAGGGAAAGTACCCTGACAGCCACCCACCTGGCTTCCATACCATGAAGACCTGGTTGCTCTAAGACCTCCATCTTGGTTAGGTTCAAGCTCAGCCAGCTAGAAGCCATCCAGTCCTTGATGATCTGATGGCATCGCTCCATTACCGAGATCGTCCTCTGCTTGTCAGGTGTAAAATGACAGCTACAGTTGAGTATCGTCTGCATAGCAGTAAAAACTCAAGCTATACCATCTAATGACCCATCCTAAAGGTAAAGAATAACATGGAGACAAGACTGACCCCTGTGGAGCTCCACAGCTGACCACTCTGAGCTGTGATGGGAAAGTACCCATCACAACCTTTTGTGATCTGCTGGTAAGGAAGATCTTAAACCACCTTAAAATTGTTGCGGTGAGTCCCCCATGTTCCACAAGGCATTCTATCAACACCCCTTGATCCACATGTTGAAAACAGATAAAAGATCAAAGAGAACAAGTATAGATCAATCTCCCATCTCTCGCCACGAACAAATCGGCTTGTAGATGTCGAAATTGTCCAGGTGGGCCCCAAGCTGTGCCACCACAACCTTCTCAATCACCGTCCCCAAAAATGGAAGGTTCAAAACATGTCTGTAATTCGCTAGCACCTCTGGGTCCAGCGATGTCTTCTTCAGAAGGGGTATCACCACTGCCTTTTTAAGGGCATCAGGAGAACACCGTTTTCTGAAAGGGAACATTGGATGATGCTAGCAATAATCAGACCCAGGGCCTCGCGGCACTCTACCACCAGCCACGTAGGCTGAGGGTCTGACACAGCAGGTAGTGTGCAAACTCAAGATCACACCGAGAACATAATCTGCCAGAACTGGCTGAAATCGGTCTCAGACCCACAGAGTACCATCCTGCCTGTCCTCCAGGCTACTGCTGGCCCCAAACAGGCCACCTGGAAGAATACCCACCTTGATAGAGTATGCTGTCCAGAAAGAACTGGCCAGCCTTGTTAACTTTTTTCTGAGACAATACCCCCGCCCCCAGTTGTAGACAGGCTTGATGAATCAATCTATCTACGGTATGAAAGAACTGGGCAGGCCGAGTCACACCTGAGGCAATAACTCCGGACACAGTCTCTGCCTTTCTCAGGGTTATTGTTCTCTGAAAGTCTTTATAATGATACGTAAGAGCCATCCTGTCATCCACCAAGTGGTACCTCCTCCAGGAACACTCCAGCCTCTGTCCTGTCACCTTCATCTGCCGCAGCTCGTAGTTATACCACAGTCAGTTGCTATGGGAGGACAGCAGGTGGTCACAAATTGGTGCATTGGAGTCAAGGGCATTGAAATAGCCAAATTATGTCTTTCAGTGGCCACAACAGAACCTCCATCGGACACTGCCACTATGCCTGAGACATCTAGTATGCTCAGAACTTACTAGGCTCCAGATTTTGTAACAGGCAGTATCGGATCATATCTGCCCGGGTGGTAAATCCACGGGGGAGGGGGGACCTTGCTCAGAACTAAACAGCAAAGTCATCTGGCCATACCTCTGGATCCACTTTCACATCACTCATGTCCACCCCCTGCAAGAAGGTCCAAGGTGTGTCCGTGCTCATGGGTAGCACTGGAAACAGCCTATGTAAAGCCCAGCCCAGCGAATCTACTAGCTGATGGAGCTAAGTAGACTGTGAAGATTCATTATTGACCCAAACATTGAAGTCCCCCAATACAAGAAGACTGGGGGCATTCAATGAAGAGTCAGAAGTAAAGTCCACAGATTCCTTTAGAAACTCCTGGTCCCTCCTCAGAGGGCCATAGAGCAGGAGTAGGCTACACTTCACACCTGCCTCATCACTTGTGGCCGTGCATTCAGATGACCCCATCCCCCTCCCAGGGAGTGCTGTCAGACCCAAGCATGGACTGAAACAGATGACCAGCTCACCCCCCCAGTGCTCCAGCCTCAGGCAGTGTACCACAGAGTATCCATCAGGGATAGCCGCCTCCAGGACAGGCCCTGAGTCACCAGTCAACCAGGTTTCAGTGAGACATACTAGATCCCTAATGCAATCCGTGATCCAATCTGAAATCTTGAAGGTCTTGTTCTTAAGGGACCTGGTATTGCATATCATGCACCAAAGGAGAAAGGCAGGGGCAGCTAGGTTATTGATTACCTGCCCCCCCAATCCTAGAGGGAATCCCTGGGGATCGGGATGAGGTAGGGCAGACTGTGCTCTGCAGCCCTCCTAAACCTAGGGCACCTGCTTGGCCTAACACTCCCAGTACATCCCTGTCCTACACCTACCTGTCAGTCAGCTTCTCTCCCTTGCTCCATTTCTGCAGAATCCCCAATGTTCATGGTCACCAGCCTAAATTCATATGGGATATCCTCCTGTCCCTGAATCATCTTGGTAGCCCTCCTCTGTACTGCCTCCATCTGGTTTATGTCTTTCTTAAGGTAGGGACTTCAGTACCACACAGTACTCTAGATGCAGATGCACCATGGATCTGTACGGGGCAAAATAACCTCTTTCCTTGTGCTGGAGAACTACCTTGGTATGTAACCAATCATCCTGTTTGCCTTCCCTGATGCCTTTTTGCACTGCGTTGACGGGTTCAGGTCACTTGTTATTGCTATCTCCATGTCTTTCACCTCCTCTGAAACTGTGACCTTCACCCCCAGACTGTACTCTTCCCTGGGGTTCTAATGCCCTATGTGTATTACCTTGCACTTTTTAGTATTCAACCCCAATTGCTGGATTCTAGACCACCTTTTCAACATTGCTAGGTCTTCTTTTAGATCCCGTATGCTCCCCTCACTGTCCTCCCTCCCACAGAGATGATGATTGTCTCATTGGACTCTGCTCTCTGTAGGGCCACACAAGTTCAACAGTGAAGACGATTGGGGGGGTAGAGAATAGATCAAGGGCAGACTAGATGGACCTAATGGTCTCCTTCTACTGTCACTTTCTATGAGGGGAGCAGTCAGTGGGTGATGGTGGCTGGCAGGTGTCCATAGCCAGAGTGGGTGAGGGCTTCGAAGGCCTGAAAGTTTGGTTAAAAAAAGAAATTCACATATTCACTGGACAAAAAATGCACAAAAGAAAGAATTCATTAGTAGAACTAGGAACTGAAATTGCACTATTAAATAAGATCCAGAAGCAAATGATTTGATAACCTTTTAATGGACCAACATAGATGTAACAACAAGAACAAAGTGCTCTAGCTTTCGGAACAACCAGTCCTTCTTCCGAAGCGTAATGGCAGTTATTTAGAAAAAACAATACTTTTAACATCTAGATCCTACAGAAAAATTCCCCATTGGTTTAAAATACTCATTTGAAAAAACAAGATGATGTCAGAGAAGTTTAACAGTACCATGTTACCTTAGGCTGGGAGGGTCCCAGGGTCAAAGGTGCTTGGTGCAAAACACATACAAAGAATCCTACTGCTTATAAATTTAATTGACATAGGATAACACTTCTCGAGCAGATGGCTCTTAAATCAAGCTATGAGTGTCACAATGTGTATAAGGATGCAATTACTGAAATGCACACTGTATGATGTGTAAAACTTAGCTGGACCCATTACCCAGCTACACTCTCCAGCTAGATATCATGCCACATAAACTTCAGAAACCTCTAGTGTAGTGACAGGACTTTATAAATGATAATATAACTATAAATTGACAGTATTAGTGTCAAACAACAAACTCTTGTCAAGGTCACCAATGAATAAGACCATGCAGCCTGATATGTACTGATGTCAATAAATTTTCAGTGTATAACAATTTGATGTACTGAAAGTGTCTAAGGAATCTGAATAAGAGACACAAATTTAATTTCTCTCCTCCTCTTCACACACACACACACACACACAATACACCGTACTCCGCCCCACATCCCCATAATGGGGAGGGGATAACTAGTTTTTAGGAGAGACACACACACACACACACACACACACACACACACACCTAATGCACCCTCATTCACATCAATCATTGCAATTATTCCCCAAAGGAATTAAACTTGTCATGAAATCCCAAGTAAAAGGGGTCATGTATCCTAATACCTACAGAGCAAAAATGTGACACTATTTTACCTTACTTCTATCTATCTGCGTAGTAACATCTGCAAGGATTCTGGATAGAACCACAATGAAATAAAATTGCCACCCTCCCCAGGGTAAGGTAACTAGAAGTAAGCATAATGTATGTGTGTAAGACAAGAGGTCTAACATACCTACATTTCCACAAATCACTACAATATTAGCCTAATGTAAAAAGATATGTCCAGGACCCCCATGCAAGAGCCAACAGATGCTAGTATACTACACCCCCTGAGAAAGACTCGTTTGGAGTCAAAGCACTGGAGTCTGCAGTGTTATTTCAGTATTTTGTGCTGTGAACCTTTGATGCCCACCTTCAAATAAAAGAGGTGTAAAAACTTCATTTGCAGTGTACTAGCATCTGTTGGCGCTGTGTGCTACCTTACTCGGACTGTGTGCTTGGTGTGAGGAGCAGGCTGCTCCTTTTGGTAAGTACCGACCCTCGTTAGCTGGTCACGGTGAGCCCTGTTTGGACCTGACCAGTCCCACACATAGCAGAATAATGGCAGCACTCTCAGGCCCTACTGATCCGGACTGCCCCCCCCACACACACAGCAACACGATGCCATCACTCTCAATCCCGACTGCTTCCGACTGGCCAACAGGTCGCCCCCCCCAAACACATATTAGCATGATGCCGGCACTAGCAGGCCCCACTGCTCCTGACTGACCACTGGTCCCCCCCTCCACACACACACACAGTAGCATGATGCCAACACTCTCAACTCCCTGTAGAATACCAATACAGGGACATCGGTAAGAGGGCATATTTAGTATCAAGAACTTGTACGAGGGTGGGAACTTTCTCTTTTAACCACAGGGTATCCAAATTCCAAGATTTGGAACCAATTGTCACCAGCACTGAGATCCCTAAATAAATGAAAGCATTTTCAATATCGGATTTGAAAGGAGTACACTTACATTTGTCATGTTTTTGGATATCGTTTCTTTTGTACTGAGTTTGATAAATTTGTGATGTTGAGTTAGGTCAATGTAATTTATTGGTATCTGATCATAAGTTTGTTTCCGAGTATTTCTCCTGCACTGTAACTGATGCTTTGTACACAGGACAACTTTGTAAATAGGGCTTTTCAGTCCTAATGGTTCAATCCCATATAAAAATAAAGAATTTACTACTCTTACTACTGTCTCCACTGTTCCCGGCTGTCCACTAGACCCCACACAAACATCAGCATCATGCCTGGACTCTTGGGCCACACCGCTCATGACTGCTGCTGATCCTCCCCTCCCCCCACGCACACACACAGCAGCATGATGCCAACACACTCTGGTCCAGTTGCTCCTGACTGCCCACTGGCCCCTCCCCCATCCCACAGCAACACGAGGCTGGCACTCTCGGGCCCCACTGTTCCTGACTGCCTACTGGTTTCCCTAACACAGCAGCATGGCTCTACAGTCCCTATATTCAATGAAGAGCATGGCCGATGGTTCTCTTGAGGGAGCTCACCTCACAGGGAAATGCTCTTTGCAGAAGAAGTGCCCCTAGTGGCCCCCCCAGGACCAGGTAAGTGACAGATATTGGCATGGATGGAGATGGAGGTAGTCAGGTTGAGCACAACATCGGGGGTGGGGGCAGTTGCATTTAAAAAATGCTGGCTGGCTTTCTGGATACGGCAAAAACAGTGACGTTGAAATTGCTTTCTTCTTTTCGTTTTAAATTATTTTTGTTTGTCGCTTGTTTTAGCTCTCACACTACCTCAGACACCTTTTTCTGCATTGGACCCACATGCCCCACCCAGTGTCCCTGTCTGTCACCTTACTCTCCAAACCTCATGGTCTTAAGCCTCACTCCCATAGCACTGTCTGTCCGAGCCAGGTACAGCCTCCCACCTCCTCCCATTGGTGGAAGCAGGTATTCCCGAGGTTGGAGGAAAGTGGACAGTGGCAAGGGTCAGAGTCTAAGTGTGCCCAGTTCATCCTGCTCAAGGTAGAGTAATTTCCTTGTTCTGGTCCCTTGGGATGCTGGCAATTTTTTTTATTAGGTGTCTCAGACAAATTAGGCATTTCATAGTCATACAGATACATTTTATTTAACTGGTACATGGATTTCAAATCCAACATATTTTCATATGCAGCTAACTTCTCTTTTTAATGTCTCTTTGTTTATTCAATAGTCCTTGGTGATAATGATCCTCTTTAGAGTCTGTTGATTAAAATCTTTTCTTCTATGGTCCACTTGAGAGGTCATCTTCTTTTCTTGATCGTCTCTTTAGTCAGTGTGAAGAAATCAAGTCCTCACATTGCATGGGCTATTACAGACATATCTGACAACTCATAAAATTAAATAGATACCCCTTTATTATTATATGCCTTATCTTCCCCTTTTGTTTTTTTGTATTCATGGGACAAAGTCCGGATATGTATCTAATTGGTATCTCACCCATCTACTCCACTTGTCTTGGAACTTAATTACCCTGTCTTTCATGTGGGCTAGTATCCTTTCTATTGCATGTATCTCTGTAGTTAGGCTGAGCCATTCTGCTTTGGTTGGAGGGACTGTCGTACCCCAACACCTTGTTGTTACATTTTTAGCTGCTAGTAACAAAAGGTTAGTCTACGGATATGTGGCCCTGCTGACTTTCTGTCCCTGGAGAGGAGTTGCTGTAAGGATGTACACCAGGGACATCAGTTTAGGGCAACTCAAGATCTGTCCTCTCTCTCTCTCTCTCTCTGGTTACATCTTTCCAATAAGATGTTAGTAGTGGGCAATCCTATAGAAAATGTCTCTGGTCAGCATTGTTTGTGCCACAGCCCCTCCAACACTCTGCAGTCATATTTCCTGCATATTTTGCCACTTTTACTGGAGTTCTAAAGAACCTGCTGCATAATTTCCATGCATACTCCCTCCAGCAAGGGGAATTGGAGGCTTTGAGCATTGGGAGTGCATAGCAATTCCAGTCTGCTTCCAAGAGCACTATTCCCATGTCTTTTTCCCATGCTTCCTTGATTTTCGCAGTTGTAACCGAGTTCCTCTCTCTAATTGCTGTGTGGGATAATGGCATGTTGAGCCAAGCATCGTGCACACTATGTGTGCAGAGGAAGCTCTGCTGGCGTCCCCCCACCCCACCATGGTACTGCTATACTGCCATCTGTGGTCACTCTGGTGGCAGTATTGTAGTGGCTGCAGCAGCTGTCCCTCCCTGAAGGAAGGTGGCATCCCCTAGTATGCTCGATCCTCCTTGTCCTCTAGTGTGTGTCCTCTCCAATGCAAGGTTGCTTCCGAACTCAGGTCGCTGGCATCGCTAACATTTGCACTACTGCTGCGCTGACGAGCTGACTTTAAATGATTCTTTATTCTCCACTGCCAGTCCAACCCTTATATGCAGAGTCTTACAGTCACCACCCAGCACCTTCTTCTGACCTGCACCCACAGGCCCACTGACCATTGTTTTCTATGGGCCCCCCCCATGGCACGGTCTTTGGAGCTGCACTCTCTCCAGTATCTGAGTCTGGTGGGTGATTGAGTCTTTCACTGCTGCTGCGCTGATGGGCCAGCACCACAGACTTGCAGTTCTTTTTGTTGCCACAAAGGTTTTTATCCTATGGTAGCAGATTTGAGTGGTTATTAGCCCTGTCCCTGCACTTGGCAGCTGTTCCTTTCCTCCTGCAGTCCGAGGCCTCAGTCTCCTGCGGGTTCCACCCTCCTCCCATGGTGGGGTGGGAGAAGGAGGGCCCCCCCAAGACACACCAGATGCAGCTGGGACTGGATTGGCTGGGCGGACGACTGCTGAGATATTTTTCCATTTTTTTCCTCCTCCTCATGCTGTGCATGTGGAGGTATGCATGCTTGTTGTTGAAGTCCTGCAGCTCACTCCGTTCTTATGGTGTCCTGTGGGCCCACAGTACTACCAGGCCTCCACCTAGTGAAAGTCATGCAGTGGGAACAACCCCCCCAATGAAGAGAGCAGTCCATCGGACGTTCATTTTCTTCCTCCCCGGCCAGCCCCCAACAACCCGAGACCACTCCCAATCCCAGGTCATCAGTGTGGTGGGTGGTAGTGCTACCACTGGGCCACTGGGCTGACTCACAAACTTGTTGTCACTCCATGTTTAGCAGGACAGCCTTCTAAGGGCATGGGAGAATAGCCAGAAGAGAAATGGAATGTGTTGAGATAGGATCTGAAAGAGTGCGGAGCTGACTGGATGGAGGTGAATGTCTGCAAACAGCAACACCTCAATTGGCAGTGAACTTGCTGAAGTAGAACTTTTCCAAGAATCAAGGCTCCATTGTCCAGAAACTATATTAGGGATGTAATGATATGACAAAATATTATAATTTCCACCAGCGATAATTTAGCTTTGTAGAAAGCAGTATTTGTAGAAAGCAGTATTTCAATCATTGTGCACCCAACCCAGTATACCATGATAAACTGTCTTAATTTACTGCATTGGCAGTGTGTCCCTCTGAGATTACCCACCTTCAGACTTTTTCCCCCCAATTGTTTAACCAGGTGAGACACACCAAGCAGAAAGCTTGTTTACAGGTGCAACCTGGGAGCACAGGGAAGCTAAGTGACTTGCTCAGGGTCACACAGTATGCAAGTGGGGCTGTGGGATTCAAACCCAGGTCTCCAGATTTGCTGCTCGGAGCCTTAAACCACTGCACTATACTGCCTACAGCCTTTTACTGGTTTTTATAAAGATTTTCGTGATTATCACTATATCAGTATTTTTTTACACAAATATCGTGATACTCAGAATGTAATGTGACACTGTAGTGTGTTCATTGTGTTGCAGCATGTGGCGCTTCATTCAAGCCTGCTCTTGTCCTTTATTTCAGCTATTCCAACGCAACAGGCAAGAAGCACAGTGGAAACCGGAAAAAAGATGGAGCACAGGTGAGTCTAGCCTAAACTGGGTTTATGTTAACATTTCACACTGGGATAGCCCTATTTAGATGCAAAACGTAGTTGAGAAAAATGGTCTGCTATCCTGGTGGCATTTCGGGTTGAGGTACTGGACACCACACCTCGCACCATGCTGGTGACCCGAGTTTGGGAGGGAGCTCAGGCCACCAGGGGTCAGCGGGGGGGGGGGAGGATTGAGCGTCTGATGACAGCTCTCCTATCCCGGGGATGGGTGGGAATGTTGTCCCGCTCCTTGGCTGCCTCCTGGTAGAGGATATGGGGCAGCACCAGAGTTTAGGGAGACAAGAAGTGTGGCATCATGATGCACACGCACCTCCACACACGTGCGATCACAGCTGCAAAGGGGAGGGAACAGAAAATGACGAAAATACGGCTGCAGGCTATATGAAGCCCCTCCAGTGCACTGGCGCCGCTGCCTCGGGTACTGCCTGTATTGCCCACTCTGAATATTTGTATGGGGGGAGGACAGCCTCCTCCCCTTCTGCCCCACGGGGTAATCTGTGGGGGACACAGGGCTCGGGGGTGCAGCCAGGGGACTGGAGGAGGATGGAGGGCTGCCTGTAGGCTAAGGAGGAAAAATAGAAGATAGAAAAAAAAGAAAAACACAATGGTCCCAGAGGCGGCCCTGCTGGCAGATGTGTAGCTGTACATGAGACCTGGGTTCAAGAACAGACTCCGGTCACTGATATAGCTGGCAGGCCAGGGCTGCAGTAGCAGTCATTGGCAGTGTACAAGTTGTAATGAGAATGAAATAATATGATCTACTGGGAATTGAACCCAGGCCCCCCAAATACCGTCCATGTGCTGTAACCACTGAGCTGCTGGCTCATATGGTTGGACCTGGGATACCTGGACACACTTCCTTTTTCTGGTATTGCATATCCGCAACTAGAAATAATCATGATAACAATTAGATGTTTTTGGTGCAGTATTAGCCACTGCTAAGCAATTTAAATCCCAAGTTGTAGTGAGAAAGAAATAATGTGACTTACTGGGAATTGAACCCAGGCCCCCAGAATACTGTCCCAGTGCTCTAACCGCTGAGTTACAGGCTCACATGGTTGGACCTGGGGTTCCCGGACCATGTACCTAAACTTGGGGAAAGTTCAGCTTTGGGTTCTGGCACCACAGCGACCCCTCTTGAGGGTGGGGGAGCTTGCACTGACACAGGGTACACTGTGCATATGCAAGACCACTGAGCAGTTATGTCCCTGCTGAATGGGAGGAGGTAGGACACATACAAAAGGCATATCGGCATTCTAGCCCCACACCAGGCACTTGGGGTAAATCCCAGTGCTGACACTGCAGTGCATCAAGGGGGGATGCTGTGAGGTGCCGTCTTTCAGATGAGACATTAAACTGAGGTCCCGTCTGGCTGTTCTAGTGGTTGATCAGGTGGATATTAAAGATTCCATGGCACTTCTCAAAAAGAGTAGGGGAATTTATTTTATTGAAAATCACACCATAAAACATAAACAAATCATAAGCAGTACAGAGTGAAGAATAACAGGACCACAACTGGCAAACATAAAAAAGCTCTCCAGTTCTGTTTTGTTGATATGCACAAAAACAAGGAAAGCAAAAAAGAGAAAATTAAAAAACAATTTTTTTTCTGGAGTAAATATATACATAATCAGCTAACTTTTTTTTTTTATTACCATGACTCTATTTTTTCCTTCTCCTGTCAGATGCCCCATTCCGACCGCTCCCCCTAGCCCCAGCCCCCGGAATACCCAGCACTTACCTTGTACCCGGCCCGGGAGCAGAGCCTGCGGGGAGTCGGTCATCATCCTGCTGCCACTGCCGTTTTCTGCCTCTGGTTATCTCCCAGGAGCCCCAAGAGTGGGAGTGCATGCGCATGGAGGCAAGCATGCACCCTACAGCCCTGGTGACTGCTCCTTTCCCCCACCCCATGGCCTAACACCCGGCCCCCTCTAAGCCCGTGCCACTCCTAGCCTCCACTAAGGGTCATCATTGGCCAAGGGGTGCCGCTTCCCCTCCCCAGAGAGGAGAGCCTGCTTGTCGGCAGCTCAGTCCAGTTCTGCCTCCCGCTGCCAACTTCTGGCGACCCGAGCTCGTTCCCAAACCCGGGTCACCGGCATGCCATGAGGTAAAGCGTCCAGTGCCTCAGTCCTCAGCACCACTGGGCCGATAATCAGCAAACTTTTAAAAAATGAAATCACTGAAAATAGTTATACAGGAAAACAAACTACACATTCTTAACTACCCTGTAGTGAAACTAAACTGTTAATGTGATTGGAGTATCTGAATCAGTAATCCAGGGTGAATTTCTCCAAATCTTGTTCAGGGTAAGTCTAGTAACCTGTTTAGCTTCGGAAAAATAAATAGCTCGTAGTTCCTGAATACGTTTTTGTAAAAATCTGTCTGTGAGGTCTCTTTCTGTTGGAGTGTGTAGAGACATCTAGTAGTCCAAATATACCAATTTACAACAGTAAAAATCAAATTTAAAGTACTTTTATCACAATTATTTCAAATTCCACTATAGTGCCCATAAATCAGTGCTGAGTAATCTGCTAACACAAAACAGTTTACTTTCCACTGTTGTGTCGATAACATTTCCAAAAGTCAGATATATGTGTAGGAGAAGAACAAATGTATCATAGTCTTTTGTTGTTGAATACACAGCGACCTGGAACATAAGCGCAGTGTTGGGTAAGTTACTTTTTCTATTACTTTCTATAAAGCTACCAGCTTTCCAACGCCTAAAACTGTAACAGTCCATCCTGACCATGACCCCCCCACCACTGTATCACTCCCATGGGCACTGCCACAGACAACGTTGTGTACAATCAGTTACAATTTTGCTGCTTGCTCTGGCCTTGCTGCCCCACAGTAACACCAGTGGCAAACATTCAGATTAGAACAATACATCATTCTGCCGCAGCAAGTTCCAAATCATGATGTACAGAAAGTTCTTTAGAAACAAACCTGCATTAAATTGTGATCAGACATTCAAGCTGCATGTATTGTTTCTCCTGACAGTCCCATCCAGCCCACTTACACTCACCTCATTTGCTGAGCACACTTCACTTCCGTGACTCCCACCACCACACCAGACTGTTTTCATACACTTCCCTACAGCTGATCAGGTCTGGGTACCTTAGTTCACTACTGCCGGTCTCTTCTCTGTCTGGAGTCCCTCTAAGCTGCTGGCAGACAGACATCCATATGCGCTTGTTTGCACTGCTACCCAGTCTAATCTAACAGGAAGGAACGTGCTTGACTCTGCTCCTACTGACATGCTTGCGGTGCAACACGGGCGCAGGGATTGAAGTTACAAACTGCTGTCCAGCCCGAGCAGCACCGCAGTAGTGCTGAAATAACTGTCACTCACGGATTAGCAGTCAGCAGCAAAAAAAAATGGGACAAAACTGGGACAAGTAAGCAAAAAAAGGGACAAAAGTGACATTTTGCAAAACTTGTGGGGACACTGGGACATGCTGCCTAAAATAGGGACTATCCTGGGAAAATAGGGACAGTTGGTAGCTTTAACTTTCTATTATGTTTGGAAACTTGTTCCAGAAAGCTGTGTGCAGTCACTAGCAAGGATGGAGAAATACTAGAAAAAGTAATGCACCTTACAATTATAGTTACTTATTTCTTTTTATACAAAAACAATACATAAATAATAAATACACGAACATACGAAGAAGCCAGCAGAAGAAGGCCATTTGGTCTATCAAGTCTGCTTGTATTGCAGGGTCCACAGCTTGAGCTGGTTACTTTCATATAAATATAATCAGTTACAGTTACATATTTCTTTTGTATAAAAAGACATAAGTAATTGTAACTGTAAGGTGTATTACTTATTCCAGTAGTTCTCCATCCTAGCTAGTGACTGCACAGAGCTTTCTGGAACAAGTTTCCAAAAGTAATAGAAAGTAATAGAAAAAGTAACTTACCCAACACTGCATAAACGTTCATTCATCTATTTATGTTTCTGATTGGCGTTGACATTTAATTTTTCGTGACAGCATTGCCAAAGGGTATCTCTCATTTTATCAGGGATTCTATGGTTTGTTAACAGATCTAATAGAGGGGTGAGGGAAATGGTAGGGCAGGATGGGAAAACAACTAGTTTCTGAAAATGTGAAGCTAGTATTTATGTATAAAGCAGTTTCCTTGCTTTAGTGAGAACAGTCAGACTCGATATTTGCCATGTTTTTAGCTTCATGTGTACCTCCCTAATATAGGCGGAGGAATAAGGGGGGTGTTTCACAATTCGCAGAGGACCCTTTTCCAATTGTAGAAACCAAGGGCTGCAGTTATTACTGCACAAGGTGGGCCAAGCCTGCCCTGTGTGTTATAATAGGGGCCTTAAATGGTCGTAATGCAAATGCTACAGGAAAATACAATCGGAGTCACCATATGCAATTCCCCATGCTTAACAAGTAAGTATGTTTCTTTTGAGAGGGTTTAATCTACTACTCCAAACAGCTTGAAAAAAATATGCTAAGGAGAGCCGTCTCTAAAAATTGGTTATATAACTGATATAAAGGAAGACTGGTAATAAAGAAGTTTTAATTAGATATATCCTTTTGGTTTTACTCATTTGCCATCTATTCCATGGCTGTACAATAGAATGTCCCTTTTCTATCTTCTGTTCCCAGTCTAAAATGTCTAGGGGACCTGAACCAAACTGGATTCCCAAAATTGTGATAGGAGTATTTGTAAGTGCAATACGATCTATTTCTTGGATGGGATGTAAAGGATTCCCCAACTGGTGGCCAATGCATTTCTGAATATTTAATGATATACCTGAGAAATGTCCAGATTATTTACAAGTGGTCAGTGCTTGGGCCACTGAGGTTTCATTTTTGACTTAAAATGCACAAATTGTCATCATAGGCCATGGTTGTGAAGAGCACTATTTGATCTTACTTCGAGAAGGTTCCTGCAGTAGGTCATAACACATAGGACTATGCCCCCTGGCATGAGGACCACATGGAAAACTCTAGCCAGCAGTGTCTGGCAGGGGAACCACCCACCCAATATCACATGACGATGTATGACCCTATCTAGTGAGCAGTCCCCACACCTGCCCTGCAGTTCTTTCCTGCCGTTGACCTGCACGCGTTGTACCTCGTAGTGAACCCTGCTAGTGTCAAATGCCATTTTGTATGAGTATTCATCCTTTTCTTTTCTTTCTTTCCGAAGTTTTTTTTTTTTTTTCTTTGTCTTCTCCGACATCCACTCCACATAAAAAGAAGTGCGAGTCCTGCGGCACCGAATTCCACAGAAGGACGGCCATACCCTGTGCCTGTTCTGTCTAGGCCCGGAGCATAACACCGAGGGCTGTGCGGCCTGTAAAGACTTCAGTTAGGCCATGAGGAAACGGCACCAGCGGGCCCTGGATGCTCATCTTCTGAAGATCAGAATGGCGAGCATGGAAAAGGAGTTGCAGAGGCTGTGGGATTACTCTTCCTCCCCTACCACAGAGCTCAAGAAGAAGAAGAAGAAGAAAAGATGAAGAAAAGCACCGGGACCAGCCCCTTCCTGACCGCGGATGGCGAGGGGTCTTCCACTGATGGATGTGCCCTTCCGGCCAAGCCTCCTCCCGTTGTGGCTGATCAGGTCTCTGCCTCCCCACCTGGGCTGGTGACCATTCAGTCGGGTCCCTCCGGTGTTGCCGGAGCACTTGCTGCCTGGCCCTCAGGCTTCGGGTCTGATTGGGCAGCAAGGCCGCTAAGTTGCCCCCAGCTCTGCCGGCAGGTGCATGGCCCTGACTGGTAAGTCGGACTCCAGTTCTGCTGTTGTCTGCCTGGTCACTGCTGGTAAGTTGGACGCTGGCCTTGCTGGCGCCTGCCCGGTCTCCGGTAAGTTGGACGTCAGCTCTGCTGGTGTCTGCGCGGCCATTGCTGGTAAATTGGATGCCGGCTCTGTTGGCATCTGCATGGTTCAGGCTGTTTCCTTAGCCCTGGACGATAAGTCGCTTGTCAGCTTGCCTGATGACCGCCTGGCCATAGCACTCCCATCAGAGTCAGTGTATCTCCTGATGTCGAGCAGCATCTGCTGCCATGGCAGCCTTCTCCTGAGGGCTCCCCCTCTCGGGACTTATCCTCTCCTCCCAATGAGGTGGTCCCTCTAGTTCCCCTCGCCTCTCTGGGGCTGGAGGAGGAAGCTAACCCTCTGGACGAGGTCGTGGCTGTTCCCATGTGAGATCCGGGTTTGAGGACTACACCCACAGGGCCTCCAGTTCCTCTTCAAGGAGGCCTTTTGTTGGGTTTCAGGTCCCTCTCCACCCAGCAGACTCTCAGATCCCTTCATCTTGGTCTCTTAAAGCCCGGACATGCGGGGTGTCTGGGCCGGGGAATCCTCAGCCTTTCACCTATCTGGCCTTGTTTTTCCCCAGACGCCCGGGGACCCAACGCATGGGCTTACAACAGGCTTTCCGAAGCCTGACTCTTCCCAAGGTCCATCAGATGCTCTGGTGGTCTGATGCCAGGCCATCTGGTCCCTCCCTCTGGACCCCATGCCAGACCCTAGCCGGGCCCAAATCCCAGCTACCCCACATGCAGGTCATCCGGTGTGCCTGATGCCAGGATGTCTGATGCCAAGGTACCCGGCATCATCTCACTTGCCGAGCTACCCAATGTCGGGTCATCCTTCCTGGGGTTACCCCACTCCAGGGTACCCTTTTGCTCATCAGGCGCCAGAATATCCAGTGCATCACTGTCAGCCATCCGGGTATCAGCTTCATAAGCCTCATCCGCCTCCTCAGCCTTTGCCCTCACTTCCAGGCTGACTTGCAGGTGGCTTTCCAGTCCTGGTGGCAAGTGGCCAGGGCTCAGTTGGCCTCAGAGTTTAACCCGTCGGCAGCCAGTGGAGCCTCTACGCCACCCCTGGTTCTGCCACCTCGTAAGCCTACGTCACTTGTTGACTTCCACTTTTCTTTGGTGGATCGGTCTTACCATTCTTCCACCATCCACATTCACATGAGGGATAACATCAGGAAAATTCATCTTCTTAGGAATCAATCTCTGGAAAAAGCCCTGTCATCAGACAAGGAGTCCTATTCTCCTTCGCCTGTTAACTTTGGCTTCCATACTCCATTTGAGCTGCATCCAAGGAAGTCCCCAAGGTCTCCTCCTCAGGATACCTCTTTTTCAGAGCTCCTCAGAGTGGTTCAGGCAGCCAGTGGCTGGTCCACTGAGGAGCAAGACCCCAAGAGGAAATGGCTGGCAGAACACCTTAATACGGTGGAATTCTCAACTACTCCTATTCTGCCTCGGATGGCTCCCCATGAGGATCCTGTGTCCACTATTTGGCAGCAGCCCTTTTCTGTTCCCCCGGTCCCTAAGAAGACTGATAGGTTGTATTACCCTCCAGAGGGAGTCCCCTGCTTGGCCTCTCAACCTGAAGTAGACTCGTTTATCATCGCGGCTGCTCAGAAAAGCTTAACACGACCTAAATGTTGTCTTCGCCTACAGATTCGGAATCCAGACAGCTGGACCAATTTGGGCTCGAGATTTATTCTTCGTCCACTTTTGCCCTCAGATCACTTAATTACGTGGTGCAACTGGTCTCTTTCCAGAGCGCAGCTCTGGGTCACTTAGAGTCCCAGCTTGCGGCCATCCAGGATTCTGGGCTTAAGGAGGAGATAGCCAAGACAGTAAGTATGTCTAAGCTCTCCTGTCATCATGCCCTCTGGGCCACCTATGAATCAGTGGACTCAGTGGCTCAGTCTATGGCCATTGCTGTCTGTCTTCAGAGACATTCGTGGCTCCGAATATCAGACTTAGCCCAGAGTGTCCAGTAGGCCATACAAGATGCCCCCTTTCAGAGCTCTGTATTGTTTGGCAGGGACACTAGGGATATCTTTACAGAGCTCAGAGGATAGTGGCACTGCCTTATGCTTGGTTTGCTCCAGGTATCGTGGGCGGTCATCCCAAAAGGCCCCTTCATCACCAGCAGAGCTATCAGATGAAGCAGGCTTCAGGCGGATGCCAGTCCAAATGCTGGGCTCCAGTGTCAGGGGGTTATTCCCCCCAGGATGAGCCTCTTGGATCTTCTGGGGGTGCATTCACCCTCGGGGATTGGCCTCTTGGCTAGTGAGGGCCTCCCCCACCACTGACTGACTCCCTGGTGGGGCCAATGGGAGGTAATTCTGTCCTCCACTTCCTAGGATGGCAAGTTTTTGTTTGCTGATCACTGGGCCCTTATGGTGATGGTCACTCCATCTCATTCCTAGGGAGGCTCCTGGCTATCTTGCCAGTGCTTTCCATTGTCACTCATAGATACCTTTAAGATAATGAGTTCTATGCCCTTGGCTTGCAGGAGACTGTCCTGCTTTTTTTCACCACCAATCCCTCCAGCCCTCCTTGCTAGAGGGAGCCCCCCCTTCTTTTGGCTCAGGGTGACCCCAGACCTCAATGGCTGTTTTTTTTTTTGCGCTGCCCTGTCATTGGCAGCCTGGTGTCTTTTTTCCTCCCATGTAGTCTTGATTTTTCCCTCCCAGGCTCTCCTCTTTCTGAGGGCAGCTGGGGGATTTGGCCTAGATCAGGATCTTCCTCCCCAGGTATGAGACACGAGCCTTATCAGAATCAGGCCCGTGTGGTATTTTCCACATGCTGGACTTGGGCCCGGACGGGGGCCCTACCCTTCTGGGAGAGTCTAGAGATGACAAGCTTTATCGTTCCTTAGGCCAGGGGGTTCATGGGAGTCTTCCAGGGGTCCCTAGGGCACCAGTGGGATTCGCTGTTGGGAGATTTGGATCGTGTGGTCCTTGTGTCTCGTTCCATGTAGGAAGAGCCTCCGTTGACCTGAACAGTTCTTCTTCTTCTTCTTAGAGGGTGTGCCTAACCCACCCTGCCCTTTTCCCACCCTTGCTTCAGGGGCTCCGACGGGGGGTTGCGGAGCTCATTTAACGTTCATTAGGCCCAGGGAGTGTGTTCCTTCCTCATGTTAGGAAACCAGGCAAATTAGCTACCAGAGGGTCTGGTAAGTTTTTTTCCTCACATCAGCCCTGCTTCCAGTCATCTTCCGTGTCTGGGAGGTCAGTTTCAGTAGCGCATTGGTCTGTTTTTCTCTGGTAGGAACTTAGGCAGACTGTGGTCATGGCCACCTTCAGCCGCTGGGATCGCCTAGCGGTGGACATGTTAGCCTATTTGCCTCGACTGTCTAGCCCAAGGGCAAGACAGCGTGGTTCTTTGGGTCCTGGAGGTTCTTTTTCCCTTACCCTTTTGAGCTCCACCAGTGGGCTTAGTCGACAGTTTTTTGGCAACTCCCACCTGCGCAGCCTGGTTCTGGAGGAAGTCGGTGGACCTTTTCCCAGTTCACACTAAGCCAGGCCATAATACGGGCTTCTTTTGGAATGGACTCCAATGTGGGGTTCTTTTCCCCTGCCCGTTGGCCCAGACATTGGGGTACCTCTTGCCCTTTTTAGGCCTTAGCCTTTGTCATTTTTACCTAAAGGTCTATTTATCCATGATCTTTCCTTTTGTCTGCCATGCTTGGGGGGACACCTAACCAGCGGACATCCCAGTGTCCTTTCTGGAAGGGCACTTTCACCTCTAACCCCCTTTTCATAACTCTTTTTCCCTGTCAGGACTGGAGTTTTCCATTGAAGTTTTTTTTTTTTGTGACCTCCTTTGCAGTTGGCAGCATCCTGTTAAGAGTGCTTCCTTTTTCACAAGCGCCGTCCTTTAGTGGTGTTTTTTGTCCAGCTTGGAGTTTCTCGAGCTTCAGGCCCTGGAGTTAAAGGAGCCGTATTCCTTTTCCAAAGAAGACAGCAGTCCTGCACAAATATTTGTAATTTTTGTTTCGAGTTTCTGTTCTCACAGACCACTTCACTACTGGCTTTTCACTCTGAGCTTTCTTATGAGAGGGGAGGTCCTTTCTTTTATTACTTTTAATATATGTACCCAGAATTTTGCGTTTATGCAGTAATGGGTTTTGGATACCCGTTATTTGCTTGCTTTGTTCATTTCCATTGTTTCCTAAGTGATAGGGAGTGGCAGTGTCTGCACTGGGTTTGTCCACATATGTGAGACTCTAGTTTCCTTTATTAGCTGATGCATGGCAAGCCACTTCCACTACAGCCCACTTAAAATATGTATGTCACTTGGAAAACAGTTTTTCTAGTGGCAATGACTTCTGCAAGAAGAATCAGTGAGCTCCAGGCTCTCTGTATCAACCAGGACTATATCTCATTCCATAGGGGTAAGGTAGTACTCCAAAGAAACAGAAAATTTCTCCCCAATGTGGTTTCGGATTTTCATCTTAATCAGTCTATTAATTACCCTTCCTGTCTTTTTCACAGACCATAGCAATACTGGTGAAAGAAGACTTCACAGTCTGGATGTTAAAAGGGCTCTCAGTTACTACATGACAGCCGCTAAGGACCATAGGCAGGGCAGACAACAATTGTTCCTGACTTATGGGGATGTAGGAAAAGGTCATCCAGCCTCAGAAAGGTCCATCTCTAGATGGATAGTCCAGTGTATCCAATTCTGCTACACAAAAGCTGATAAGGAGCCCCCAACAGATCTGAGGGCCCATTCTACAAGAGGGACAGATGCTACCTTAGCAGCTGCCAGAGATGTTCCTCTAGTGGATATTTGTAAAGCAGCTACCTGGAAGACAGTACACACCTTTACAAAGCATTACAATCTGGATATTCTGTCTAGGAGTGATACTAGGTTTAGCACAGCCGTCCTGCAAAGTCTGTACCAAAGTAAGTTACGTGCCCACCTCCAATGGTACTGCTTTGTAGTCTGCATTCAGTTAGGAATATCTGAGTATTACTGGGTCTAGAAGAAAAAATTACTTAACATAGTAATGTTGTTTCTTCCCAGTGATGCTCAGATATTCATAATCTCCCTCCCTCCCTATCTCCCCTTCCAGAACTTCAGCCTTTGCACTCCTCATGCTGGTGCCATCGAATCACAGTATACCCTTGAAGTGCCTATCCTCTGCACCTGTCAATGGTTTGGCAAACAGAGTTCATTTGTGATTCTCTTTTTAGGTATTTTTTCTGCCATTTTGTTCTAATTTTTCTAAATTATCTTGTTCCTCCAGTTGGAGGTTGTGTTATAATTGTAATTTTTACATTTGTGGGAAACCCCCAATTTTACTAATAAAAAATCATAATACTGTGTTGCCTTAGACCTGTCTTTCCAGGCTCCATACAAAATCTGAAGAGGTTAGAACATAGACAGTTGGTAGAGGTAGTGTTTGAAAGATACTCACGTGCAAAGTGTTCTATCATTTGCATGTTTTCTATCTCCCCGGGCAGTCCAACCCCTCAGGCTTACTGCATAAAGTTATAAATATCTGAACATCGCTGGGAAGAAACAGCATTACTATGGTAAGTGCATTTTTCATTCCGACAATATCCAGACTACCAAGCGGTGGCTCGTGTGGATGGACTCAGAACCTGCTTAGGGAAGAGGCTCTTCGGTACTGCTGTGCCAAACCTGGCATCACTCCTGACCTGTGTATCCAAGCAATAGTGCTTAGTGAATGTGTGAACAGTTTTCCAGGTAGCTGCTTTACATATATCAAGTAGAGGGCTATCTCTGGCAGCTGCTGTTGAGGCAGCCGTCCCCCTAGTGGAATGGGCTCTCAAGCCCTCTGGTGACTCCTCGCCAAGTTTGCTGTAGCAGAACTGAACGCAAACCACAATAAATCTGGAGATGGTCCTCTTAGTGGCTGGCCTGCCTTTACCCACTTCACCATAGGTAAGGAACAACTGAGTACAGTCCTTCCTGTGTTCTTTTGTTCTGTCCATGTAATAGCTGATGGATCTCTTTACATCCAGGCTATGTAGCCTGTGTTCGCCTGAACTGGAATGATCCTAGAAAAAGACAGGCAGTGTTATGGACTGATTCTGGTGAAAGTCTGAGGCTACTTTGGGGAGGAACTTTCTGTTAGTCCGCAGAACTATCTTGTCCTTGTGAGGGGCAATACAGTTAGGTTCTGTTGACAAGCCTGAAGCTTACTAATCCTCCTGGCTGAGGTGATGGTCACCAAAAACACAGTCTTCCATGTCAGCAATTTGAGCTTTGCTGAGGACATAGGCTCAAACGGGGACTACATAAGCTGAGCTATGCAGACATTAAGGTCCCAAGAAGGGGTAGGCTCCCTGTAAGGAGGGTGAAGATGGAGCAACCCCTTGAAAAATGTTTTAAAAACAGGATGAGCAGCTAGGAAATGGCCCTTCCCAGCTGACAGATAGGCAGAAACAGCTGCCAGGTGCACCTTCAGGGTGGAAGGATGCAGACCCAGTGACTGAAGGTGAACTAAATAATCTAACAGGACTGCCAAGTCAGTCTCCTGTGGGACCATGCTCTTTTGGGAACACCAGATGGTGAATCTCTTCCATTTGGAAGAGTAACTTTTTCTGGTGGAAGGTTTCCCAGAGACCCTAAGGATGTCCAGGACTCCTTCTGAGAGATACAAGCCTGTATACTCTTAAGTCTTCAAGAGCCAAGCCTTGAGCTGGAGGGACTCGAGGTTGGGGTATAGGATCCTCCCTTGGGATGACTTCAGGAGGTTGTGTCTCCTGGGGAGGCAAACTGGACTGGCCACTGACATGGACAACAGCATCGAGTACCATGGCTGTCTGGCCCAATCTGGGGCTGTCAGAATCATGGAAACTGATTGTGCCCTGAGTTTGACCAGGACTCTGGGTATCAGAGGAAATGGAGGGAAGGTATACAAAAATCTGCTCGACCAATCCAGGAGCAGTGCATCCAGGGGCACTAAGCCCAATGCCAGTGGTCTGCAGCAGGACTGAGGCAACTGATGGTTGTCTGGGGCTGCAAAGAGATCCATCTATGGAGTGCCTCACCTCCTGAAGACTGTCATCAGAATTTGTCCATTCAAAGACCATTCGTGTTGGCCCTGGTTAATCCTGCTGAGAGCATCTGCCAGGACATTGGGAAGCAGTATGGCGCAGTGGGTTAAGGCTCTGAGCTGCAAATCTGGAGACCTGGGTTTGAATCCTACAGCCCCCTAGGTGCATACTGTGTGACCCTGAGCAAGTCACTTAACTTCCTTGTGCTCCCAGGTTGCACCTGCAAACAAGCTTTCAGCTTAGTGTGTCTCACCTGGTAAAATAATTGGTAAAAAAAAAAAAAAATTGTCCTTCCCTGGCAAGTGAACTGCTGACAGGGAAATGTTTAAGGAATAGGCCAGACATCAAACCTTCATGGCTTCTGTGCACAGCACTAAGGACCTTGTCCCTCCTTGTTTGTTGATGTAATACATGGTAGTGGTGTTGCCCGTTCTGACTTGCACCACCTTCCCCTGTAGCACCTTGGCAAATGACTGAAGTGCTAAGAACACTGCTCTGAGTTCCAGCAGGTTTATGTGTAGCAGGGACTCCTGCTGAAGCCAAGTCCCATGAGCAATATGCTCCCCCAGGTGTGCTCCCCAACCCAGTAGTGAGGCATCTGTGGTCAGCACTACTGAAGGAGCTTGCTGAAGGAAGGGAACTCCTGCCCTGAGGTTGTCCCTGTCCTGCCACCACTGAAGAGCTTGTAGCAAGGTGGTCGATACTGGAATCAGTTTGGACAGAGAATCCTTCTTCTGGGACCAAAAGGACCTCAAATGGAACTGGATGTCCCTCATCTGAAATCTGGCACCTGGAACCACAGCTGTGGTGGCAACCATGTGGCCCAGAAGCTGAAGGAAACCCATCACTGGGCAAGGAATATGCAGTAAAAGTGCTCTGCCAACTGAATGATGGTGTCCACCCTTCCTGGGGTCAGGAATGCACTTGCTTGATTTGTGTTCAGTTCTGCCCCTCTGAAGTCCAGGATTTGGATGGGTTTCAGGACTGACTTCTTTTGAGTCACCAGAAAGCCCAAGGATTGGCGAGTATCCTGAGTGAGGGCTAGGGCTTCTTGTACCTGTTGTGGGGAATGACCCACTACGAACCAGTCATCTAGTTATGGATAAACTGAGACTCCCTGCCTTCTTAAGTGTGCCACGACCACTGCTAGGCACTTTGTAAAGGCCCTTGGGGCAGATATCAGCCTGAAAGGCATGGCCCTGAACTGATAATGGCCTGAAGGCAGTCTGAATCTGAGGTACTTTCTGTGGGACTGCCTTATGGTGATGTGGAAGTAAGCATCCTTTAGATCTAGGGATGCCAACCAGTCCCCTTGCCTGAGTGTAGGAAGAATGATAGCCAGAGTGACCATTTTGAACTTTGGCTTTGTGAGGTGCTTATTTAGATATCTCAGGTCTAGAATGGGCCACCACTTCCCATTTTTCTTTAGGGTTCCGAAGTACCTTGACTACAATCATTTTCCTTTGTGTTGAAGTGGAACATGTTCCACTGCTCTGGCTTGAAGCAGACTGGAAACCTCTGCTTTCAGCAGGGCTGTTTCTGAGGGTGTGGCAGGTTTGAATGGTCTTGCTCCTGTTTTTGGGAACAGTTTAAAACTGAGAGCAAAGCCCTTGCCTACTACCTCCAGGACCCACCTGTCTGAGGTGATGGATTGCCAAACCTGGAGGAAGTAGGACAGCATGCCCACTACTAGTGGAGGCGAGGCGGCCAGAACAGACTTCTCAGGGTATCTGCTTTGAAGATGTACTGGACTGAGAGGTGGAACCAGCATGGCTAGTGCCTCTTCTACCTCTACCTCTGCAGTAACCCCTAGGCTGCTGGTAGGAGGGGAAGACTTGCGCCTGATGGAAAGGCCTAGGGTAAGGTCTACCTCAGCCTCCTCTTGCTTGTTGCCTTTGAGGGGTGGCAGTTTTCTCTTCGATAGCCGCATTCTTATAGGCTACCCTATACTCGTTCATCCTTTTCTTGTATGCCTTTGTTTGTTTCCCAAGCAACGAATTTTGTGTAAGGGGAAAATTAATGGCATTGTTCTGTGTGTCTTGGGAAAGGTTAGTACACCTTCACCAGGAGAACCTCCTGAGAGAGATGGCAGAGGCCATAGAACAAGAGGCTGTATCACTGACATCCACTGCCATGTGGAACTGGCATTTGGATGACTGGACCCCTTTACTGACTAGCTCCTGAAGGTCTGCTGCCAGCTCGGGAGGAGCCTTCTTAGCTTGCTGTTCCACTGACTCCCAGAGAGACTTCTGGTACCTAGATACATAGGCCATATAGGATGCCTGCCTGATGCCCAGGGAAGCAGCTAGGTAAACCCTTCTTTGCTAAGGAATTAATTTTTCTTAAGTCCTTATCAGGAGGATGAGAGGCGAGAGTGGGTGCCAGCTTTTTCACAAGCTGCAGCTTGAACAACTCCCACATGAGTGCAGTGGCTACTCAGAAATTCAGTGCCATTGCCAGCCAAAACATACTTTCTGTCCATTTTCCTATCCACTGGGGAACAGAACTTGGAGTCTGGAGAATCCTAGAGGTCTGTTTCTTGAGGGACTTGTGGATAGGAATCATGAGTCCCTTGGATACAGGGAGATCCATCATTTCCCTGTAGTCACCCTCTTCCTCCTCCTCCTGTCTGGTCTCCTGGACAGACAACTGCAAAGTTTCTGCTACCTGCCTCATAAAAGAAAAATGAAAGATAGCTTCTGTTGATGGATGAGGAGGAGACTTACACTGAGGATGTTCAGGAGAAACCGCAGGCTCAACAGGTTCTCCTTCATCCTCCTCTTCATCATAATCCTCATATTCAGATTCATAATATTCCTCCGGATCCAGAGGGCCTGAAGGAACCGAACCGACAGGCTCCTGAACTGAGGTGTGCGCAACTGGTTGTTGAGTTGGTTCACCCCAACCGGGCTGAAGAGACTAAATGATGCGTATCGCTTTCGCGATTTTGTCAGTGGTTGGAACCGCAACTGCTTGCTTCCATGGTTCCGAACCACTTTTTCTCATCTTCTTAGTGGGGCCTGTTTCAGGGACCAATTCAGCTTGCCTTTTACAAGATGAGGACTCACCCTGATCCGAGCATTCGGTTGCCGGTTCAAAGGGTTCTTTTGAACCAGGCCGGACCTCGTCAGAAAGTTTCTCCATTCTGTCCCAGTTTACCCAAATGTCTATCAAGGGTAGAGTGAGGGAAATTTTTACAAATTTCGCAGTCTTATTGCAAATGGTCAAAATCCAAGCAATATAGACACACCATGTGCGAATCAGCCTTAGCAAACTGCTCCCCACACTCAGTGCAGCATTGAAACCCAGTGGGGCCAGTTTTCCTCTTGGGTTTCAGTGTGACATAACCTTACTAAATTTAGAGCTTAACCTAGAGGTTTTAGTTAGGCCAGTTAAGCGAATCCAATTCAAATTATTTTATCCGGAGATGGCTTAGTCAGGCACGGATAAAGAAAATAAACTGATGTATTTACCCTTGACGGCTTTAGGCCAGGTAAAAGAGAGAGGACAAAGTTTCAGGCAGCAAACAGGTCAGCGCCTGAGTTAAAAACTGAGAAAAAGTCTTGATTTTTAGTCTGAAACTTTAACCAAACCACACCAGGCGTGGTAAATCCACCAATATACCCACTCTCTGTCATGGTATATTGCTTAAATAGCTCAGGTTATTTTGGACACCAGATTAACCTTTGAAACACACATTCTTACAACAATAAAAATTATTCATCAGACATTATGGGGTTTATATAGAATTAAACAGTTTTTAACCCTATCATACAGGGCACAACTCACACGTGGTTTTCTTTTAGGGGTTTTGGATCACGGTATTCTTATATATTCATCTACTAGTGAATTTTTTTTTCAAAACTTAAAGTTATGTATAACAATATTCTAAGATATGTTACAGGTCTTCCTCATATGACCCATAGATGTGATCTATTAAGACTGGCTAATCTTCCTTCATTGGAAAATAGAATAAAGCTAAAACTTGGCACTTTTCTTTTTAAAGCCTCTAGAGGTATGCCGGCCCGGTGGCGCTGAGGGCTGAGGTGCTGGACACCTTACCTCGCGTCACTCCGGCAACCCATGTTTGGGAACGGACATGGGGCACTGGGGTTTGGCAGGAGGAGGATCGAGCATCCTAGGACTGCTCTCCTTCTCCCGGAAAGTTTGCAGGGCTTGGTGACGCTACCACCTAGCGGAGGCTGGGAGGTGTACGTCAGCACTGGAAGTAGACAAGAGTGCGGCAGGTGCTTGGCAGGATGCACACGGGAGCGTGCGCGCAGATGCCACTGGTGCCATTGCACGCCGCACCTCAAGAGAGAGAATACGGGAAAAAGGATGGCAGACAAGGGTGAGGTAGTACTGGTTGGAGACTTCAATATTCCAGACGTGGACTGGAGCATCCCAGCAGCAGCATCAACTAGGAGCAGATTTATCCTGGACTCCCTTCAGGGTGCCTCCTCAAGCAACTGGTCATGGAACCAACCTGCAGAGAGGCAATACTGGACCTTGTGCTCACAAACAGGGACAGTGTGATGGGGGGTAACAGGGGAGCACCTTGGTAACAGTGACCACCAGTCATTGTGGTTTGAAATCACAGAAAGAGCAGAACCAAACCACACAAAAACACGTATCCTGGATTTTAGGGGCAGACTTTGGGAAAATGGGAGATACTTGAAAGAGGCATTAAGGGGAATGGGACAGGAATCGGGGTTGAGGAACAGTGGGCAGTATTTAAAATGGGATTATAAGAACAACAGAATTATGCATTAAGCAGGTTAGCAAGAGAGGAAAAGGAAGAGGAGCCATTATGGTTTTCCAAAGAGGTAGCAAAGAAAGTGAAAGCCAAAAGACTGCATTCAGGCAATACAAAAGACACAGGCAGAGGGATAGGGAGAAGTACCAGAAACAAAGGGAGGCAGGGAAGTCAGTAAGGGAAGCCAAAGCTCAGACAGAAGAACACATTGCAAAATCAGTGGATAAAGGGACAAAACCTTTACAGGTACATAAGTGAAAAAGAAAGACAAAGGAGGGATAGTGAGACTGAAGGGGAGGATGGGAGCCACGTGGAGGATGACAACAGTAAAGCTGACATATTGAACAGGTATTTCTGCTCAGTCTTTACTGAGGAAGAGGGGGTAATGGGTCTGAAGGGAGTACAAGGTGAGAATGGTGCAGAAATGGACACAAGTCCCTTTACACGAGAAAGGGTCCTGAAGGAACTGGAAGTAATAAGAGTTGATAAAGCAATGAGGCCAGATGGGGTGCAACCCAGGGTCCTTAAAGAACTAAGAGAGGTGGTGGCTGAACCTCTGGCTATCCTGTTTAGCCGATCACTGGAAACAGGGGAGGTACCCAAAGACTGGGGACAGCAGATGTAGTCCCCTTATACAAAAGTGGGAACAAAGAGGAAGCAGGAACTACAGACCAGTCAGCCTCACCTTGGTAGTGGGAAAGATCATGGAAGCACTACTGAAAGAGAGATTGGTGGAACATCTGGTTGTCAATGGACTACAGGACCCAAGGCAGCATGGTTTCACCAGGGGGAGGTCATGTCAGACCAACCTCATTGAATTTTTTGACTGGGTGACTAGGGAGGTGGATCAGGGGAGGGCAGTGGACATGGCCTATCTGGACTTCAGCAAGGCCTTTGACACTGTGCCACATAGAAGACTATTACACAAACTGGGGAATATGGGTGTGGGCAGGACAGTAGTGTGGTGGGTAGGTAACTGGCTGGGTGGCAGGACACAGAGGGTGGTGGTAAATGGCTATCACTCCACAGAGGGAAGAGTGACCAGTGGGGTACCACAAGGATCAGTGCTGGGACCGGTCCTATTCAACATCTTCATCAGTGACATTGCACAGGATCTAGAAGGCAGAATTTCACTGTTCGCTGATGACACAAAGCTCTGTAACAGAGTAGACACACCAGAGGGTGTAGACAGAATGAGAAGGGACCTGCAGAAACTTGAAGAATGGTCAGGGGTTTGGCAGTTGAAATTCAATGCAAAGAAGTGCAAGATAATGCATATGGGGTACAAAAACCCTGGCACAATATATCAGTTGGGGGGTGAGGATATAGCATGCACCAAGCAGGAAAGGGATCTTGGGATTGTCATCTCTGATGACCTCAAGGTAGGGAAACAGTGTGACAAGGCATCAGGTAAAGCAAATAGGATGCTGGGATGTATAGGCAGGGGCATCACCAGCAGGAAAAGGGAGGTCATAATTCCGCTATACAAGACACTAGTGAGGCCCCACCTGGAGTACAGTGTACAGTTCTGGAGACCATACCCGTAAGGACATAGAACAGTAGAGAAGGTTCAGAGGAGGGCAACAAAGATGGTGCATGGATTGCATAACAAGTCCTATGAAGACAGGTTGAAGGAACTGAACATGTACTCCCTGGAGGAGAGGAGGGAGAGAGGGGATATGATAGAGACATACAAGTACCTTACAGGAGGAACAGGGTGCAGGAAAACACTATTTTAGCGAAAAGATGTTCCAGGACTAGAGGCGTGGGATGAAGTTGGAGGGAGGACGATTCAGAGGAAACATGAGAAATAATTTCTTCACAGAACGGGTGGTGGACAAGTGGAACACCCTGCCAGAGGAAGTGGTGGGGCTGAAACAATCACGGGATTTAAGAATGCATGGGATAGACATAAAGGAATTCTAGAGGCAGGGGTAAGGGGAAACAGACTTCTAGGAAAACAAACTGAACTTACAAGCTCAAATGGGCAGACTGGGTGGGCCATAGGCCCTTATCTGCCAACACTGTCTATGTATCTATGTAAGTGGAGTCCTCTACGTATGACGATGGTCCCCCTCCATGATGGACCAGGAAGGCACTTCCCCGAACGCTAATCCGGACTGGTGGGTTGAGTCGCTCCCCACCCCCTGCCACGAAGGGTAAGTTGTGGGATTATGGGGAGGGGGTCTCATACCCGGTGCGTACACGAGGGGGACATCAGATGCTGGCAAAGGACTTCAAGGGGAGAAAACAGTGACTGCAAAAAAAATAAAGCCTCTAGAGGCCTTCTCCCTACTACCCTATCCTCTCTAGTCCCCAGAGCCTCTAATTCCTTTGGAACTAGGTCCCAGGATAAACCTCAGTTTATGATTCCAAAGGTAAAAAAAAACTTTGATCAGAAATCATTTTTATGTATAGCTACAGTCTTGTTTAATTCTATTCCTATAGCCGTTAGTACTTGTCTTTCTCCTACCACTTTTAAAACAAGACTTAAAGGGAAACTCTTATTGAGTCCCTCAGTGACTGCAGAAACGCCCGATTAGGACTTTTAACATAAAATATTTTTTTTTTATTACCTGGTGCCCCAGAAGTTTAATGAAAAAGATCTGCTCGTTCCATAATGGCGACAGAGCCACGGGAGGACATCTCGCACACCTCAGGTGACTTCCACCATGAAGGTTATGCCAATGAGGGCTACCAACATCTGCCATTTGTTGGTAGCCCTCATTAGCATAACCTTCGCGGCGGAGGTCACCCGAGGTGCACGAGATGTCCGCCCAAGGCTGTGTCACCATTGTGGAGCGAGTGGATCTTTTTCATTAAAATTCTGGGGCACCAGGTAATAAAAAAATTTTCTTTAATGTTAAAAGCCCTAATCGGGCATTTCTGCAGCCGCTGATGCACCGAGGGACTCGATAGGAGTTTCCCTTTAAAGCATGGTTGGAAAACTCCACCTCTTATTCATGCTCAAGTGGTACAGCACTTCTGTGACATAGTATCTTTGTTTGTTACGTTTTTATTATGTAACTATTTTTGTATAGTATTTATGAGCTTTTGTATTGAATTGTTTGTGTTCGTTTCATGTCTGACTTGCCACTTGTGAAAACGGGTAGTGATGCTCATCAAATTATCACGTATAAAAAAATAAAAATGAAATGAGAGAGGTCGGGAAGCGAGGAACTGTGGCGGGCACATGCGCAGAGTGACAGAAACCATGAACATGTTTGCCGTAATAAATACTCCTTTATTACGGCAAATTACGGCATGGTTTCCCTATGGGAAAAAGGGGAGACCCATTAATTATACTACAGTAAACAGTAAGTAAACCAAAGTTTTGCACACTGGGACCAGCTCCACACTTAAGTGTGGGGCCCTTGGTGCCGACTGCTCCCCTTTAAGCTTCTGCAAGACTGGGACGGTTACATGGGAATGCAGCTAAAATTGTTAAAGGAGCTAGAGTAAAAGCCATACGAGGCCAGGCTGTCTATTCTGGGTCTCTATAGTCTGACAAAAAGGAGACTGAGGGAGGTGACTTAATACAAGTTTATAAGCTAAATGGAGACAGTCATTGAGACAGCTCTAAGTATGGAATTAAAAGTGAATGACAGACTCAACAGAGGTCACAGTTAGCAACTTTTGGGAGAGTAGTTCAGTTTAAAGTACTAATTCACACAGATGGTGGCTGGGGTACAAAAAAATAAACCTACATGACATAGTTCCAGTCTGATTCGTCCTAATAAATGTAAGTTTTCAGTTGCAATGTACTTGTGAGTTTGTCAATGGTGCTTGAGTTTGGTGTTTAGTTGTTGTTTCTCTGAGTCGAGCCAATGCTATGGTGATTCTCAGTGCAAACCCAGTCTGTTGCTTTCATTCTTATAGCTGTGGTATGGAACACTCTGGCAAGCACAGTCCTGGGGCCGATTGCTGAGCGTGTTCCCCTGTATTTTGATATCCGCTGTGTTTGAACACTGGTGACCTTTGAGCCTCTTCACAGTTCTGTTTGGAGCAAAGTATTAGAAACAGATACTGATTCCCCTTTAAGGTGAATTTAGACACATATAGAAAGGCAGCCAACCTCAGATCTAAGTAGTACAGTATGTGCTCTGGCATATGTTGCTGAAAGACTAAATAAAGAAAATGTCCGTTATGATGCCTCACTGCTGTTTCTGTGAGCTGTTATCATGGAAGAGGGGAAAGGGAAAGTCCTTACTGAGATTGACATTTCCTGTAATAGAGTCATATTCTATTACTTTTAAGTACTGTAATCCTAGTTATTGAGTGCACACATGTACATACTACACTATTATAGTCACGAGTTGCAGCCCTGGGGCACACTTAAAGACTGGTATTCTGTAACCCTAGCCCAATTATTCACCATAGTAACAGCTTTCTTCTCAAGGATTAGACCAGCCAGTCAAACGTGCACATAATCTCCGTGATGGAATATGGTGCCCTGGAACTTGGAATCTATTTGCAAAGATGCTCTTTTTCCCTGTGCTGGACTCGAGCCTTCCAGCATTCTAATAGTAGATCTTTAAGTTGAAGATGCCAAGAGATTCAAGTCCTATTTGGAAATGATATTCCATTTATACAGAGGATAATGTATGGTCTTTGGTTAATAACCACACTGTAAACACTTCGAGAGGGTGCCATGCCATTATTGTAAAAATCAAGAGTGTAGCTTGAGAGGTTTTCAGATGTCATGGTATCCTCGAGAAGTGTTTTCAGCTAGGTTGTTAACCAAAGACCATACATTATATTTTATAGTGTATAGGCTACTAAGCTTGTGTAATCGCAGACTGAATTACTTTTCGGAGCATTCTGTTTTGTTATACCATTGATATGACATACTCAAGAAGGGTTAACAACAGAATGACATCATATCGATGGCATAACAAGGTTGTAATCTGTTTGATTTCATTTAGTATTGAGGGCTCCCAATACATTATAACAACATAAATTTCAGAATAAAACTGGGGTTTTAATGACAGAACAAGCACCAGCAGTCATTAAAAGCTAAAGCTTTAAATAGCTGTAACTGGGGCCAGCCCGCCGGCTTGGCCTTTGCAAGCTAACACGGATATAATGGAACCTTTTTGGGGACTTAGATCCGTGGAATTTACAACAGTTTAGCCAACTTTGTTTAAAAGCTAACCTGCTTTTGTTATAGCATTTCCTCTCTCTCTCTCTCTCTCTAGATTCTTTTTGGAGTACAGGTTGGCAACATGGAAATTACACATAACCAATCCTAGTCAGGCAGCAAGTGGTAGGGGAAGCATACAGGCTCTGCCTCTAATGTATATCAGCAAGTGAGTGGAACAGGTGTAAGATTAGCATCTTGGGGGTCAACTACAGGTGTCAGCAGGGGAAGAAGTGGAGAAGCGGGGAACTCTGCCAGTCAAATGCACCTGTTCATGTCTGTTGTTACATTCACTGTAGGGACAGGTGAAAGATAAAGGGTAGGACATACCAGGGAATAACAACAACAACACCCTATCTAGAGTAGGTGTACAAATGAGAATTTATTTATTTTATTGAATTTTGTTGACTGGGTAAGCCCACTGAGACTAGAAGTCCCTTTTCCAGGGGTGACCTGGGGGAAGGGGATACAGATGGTAAGCAACTGAAACCGAACCAGATTAAGCTGTTGGTGGTATTTCTAGTGAATGGAGGAAATTTGAGCAGGACACCGGGGTAATTCCCCTACTCTTTCCGAGAAGTGCCATGGTATCTTTAACGTCCACCTGAACAACCACCAGAACAGGAAGACGGGACCTCGGTTTAACATCTCATCCGAAAGACGGCACCTCAGGAGTGCAGCACCCCCCTCATGCTGCACTACAGTGTCAGTACTGGGATAGTAACCCAAGTGCCTGGTGTGGGGATAGAACCCACAGCCTTCTGATCTCCCAGACTCAGAGGTGAGTGTGCTACCTGCTGAGCCACTGACACTAAATAACGAATGATGAACAACAAAAGGGGTAAAACTTAAAACACCGTATTGGGGGTAAAGGTACATAAGGAATGGGAGGAAGCAAAAGCGTGGGACAGAAAAACTAGGAATAGGAGCAATACACTGTCTAGGGTAGGCGTACAAAGGGGTATGACAGACAGCAAAAGGGGGTAACTAGAAACTCCCTATTAAAGCAGCAGTATTTGTTAGTCGGTGAAAAAAAACATCATATAGTTTTTTAGCATAAATGTATTTCTGACAATCTGATTCATGTTCAGTGTATTTTTTGTTTTCTCAGGTGTGTTAAGACTTTTTTTATAGCTAACCTTGTAATTAATGACTCACGTCATTAAAGATGGCCACTATTTACCATTTTTAAAACATCTCTTCCCCTGGTGTTATTTGCTGAATGTGCATGCTAGATTTATGCTATAGTTGCATTAGGATGATTCTTCTGCATGTTTCTGATAGTAAACGGCACAACATAGATTTTTTTTCATGGTGGGTGTGGCAACTTTAAAAAAAGTCAAGACCCCATATCTTGATTCAGGAATGAAAGAAAACAAAAAGAAAAATATGTATCTTGATATTTTTGCAAGACAAACCTTATTACTGAAAAAATGTGTGTGTTTATTAACAAGCACTGCTGCTTTAAGGGTTAAGGATACATAGGTACTGTATTTCCAAGTAACACAGGGCACAGTAGGAATCAGGAATGCTGGGAGTGGTGCAGTGCGGTGGCTGTGGGGTGGCAGTTTTCAGGGAGACCTTCCAGAAACTGGTGCTGCCCTTCTGCATACTCCTCTCTGGGTTTAGGGAGGAGGTCACTAGACTCAAGGCCGAGTTGGCTAAGATTCGGAGGACCTTCTCCCCCACCAGGGGGCCACCAGGCCAGCCACCGTTACCGCAGAGGATTCCAGGGAAGAGGAATGGCTGAACTATAGTGAGCCCTGGAAGGAATGGTGCAGAGAGGAGGTGTTTGGCTACATTGGAGGCTGCGGACTATCCTGGATGGGTTAAGGGCCTATACAGGGGTGATGGCCTGCGTCTGTCTGGGAAGGGAACCGCAGTCCTCGTGGTCGGGTTAAATGTTACTTTGAAAATCTAAATTAGCCAATGGGGGAAGCAGAAACTGCCTCCCCCTCCACACACATAGGCTGAAGTAGAGAGTAGAGGGAACTAGAGGGAGAGGAACCCTTCAGGGTGAAAATTAATAAAGGAAGCAGGGCACGTGAAACTAAGCTTGCCCAGGACTAGTTGAAATTTAGAAGATCTGGGAATTCATGTACTGAGCTAGTCAAAAAACAATGCCTCAAAATGTTGGCAAACACTTAGAGATAGAAGGCCACAGACCCTCTTCATCCCTGCCATCCAAAATTATCAATTACACCAATACCTTCACGGACAAGCATAACATTCTTGAACAACTCAATAACCACTTCACCACTGCTGGTCTTGCATTCGACTCTTCTCCTGCGTGTAAGCTCCGTGCACAATACCGATGACACTTCATGCCCACCTGCCAGGGCTCACCTTTCTTCATCTTCATTTAGTTTCAAGCCAATATCATACAAACAAGTGGGAGACCTACTACTCACCCTAGACACCAGTAAAAGTGCTAGCGCCGACCTAATCGAACCTTTCTTCTTGAAACTAGGATATTACTTTCTAGCACCACTGATTCTGCATCTATTTAATCTCTCCCTCTCCCAAGGTGAACTCCCTGTAATCGGAAAATTGCTCATGTTATCCCTCTCTTCAAATTCGGTGACCCACGTGACCTCAACAACTATCGACTTATCTCTCTGCTACCCACCCTATCCAGTTTATTAAAGAAAATAGTTAAGAGAGAATACCTGGAAACCCATACGTTGCTTAACCCCATCCAGTCTGGATTTAGGCCTAACCATAGTACAGTCTTTGCCCTTATTAAAGTCACCAATGACTGGCAGATTGCTCTGGATTCAAAGAACTATGTCTGCACCCTTTTTTTGGACCTTAGCAAGGCTTTCGATGCTGTTGATCATGATTTGGTACTGTCAAGCCTGCGTAATATTGGTCTTCATGAAAATGCCTTGAAATGGTTCTCTTGCTACCTGGTGGGCAGGCAACAGCAGGTAAAAGCTCAAGGCGATCTCTCACTGCTCAGAACTCTGCTGAGAGGGATATCTCAAGGCTCAATTCTGGGGCCCCTGCTGTTTGCATGTACATTAATGGTACTGACCATAACACTGGCAATGCAATTTTTCATCTGTTTGCAGATGACACAGTTCTGTATGCTGCTAGACCCACTCTCGAACTTGTGTGCAGGGACCTAGAGGTTGAATTCGATATCCTTCAACAGAAATCTGCTCCAACTGAAACTTCTGCATAATGCTAAAAAGAGTAAAACTTTGCTCCTCTCTCCCCATACTCTCGTAATACCTGCTAACCCTATCAGCAACAACCTACAGATAGTGACCATTCTGGGGGAGCCACTAGAAACATTTGATAACTTCAAATACCTGGGTTTCTGGCTGGACTACAAACTCTCATTTGCAGTGCATATCGAGGAGATTGCAAAAAAAATTAGGGATTAGGCCGTTTTCATCGTATTAAACACCTGCTTAACCAAGAAGCTAAAATAAGACTGGTGCAGTCCACCTTTATCCCCCTCCTTGACTATGCTGACTTGTTACATAGCCACTGCCCTAAAACTGCTCTAACAAAACTGGACACCCTGTATCACAGGGCATTAAAGTTCATCACCAATGCTCCCTGAAGCACCCATCACTGCGTCCTCCATGAGCAGCTTGGTTGGCCATTGCTTAGCTCCAGGAAGCTGAGAAATGCATTGCTGTGGGTCTACAGGGCCGTTATTAACAAGCTCTCTCCCTACATTTCTGTTCTTTTCAAATGCACTATTGGTAACTATTTTCTTCACAGATATTCCTCCATCCTGTTTGATATCCCTAGGATATGAACCTGCTTTGGTGCCTCTGCTATAAGTTATACTCTTCCCTCTCTGTGGAACAACCTCCAGAAGTCCTCAAAGTTTTCTCAACTCATTGGGTTATTCTCCTTTAAATCTCTCTTAAATCGCACACTGAAGGACACATACAAATGCTATTCTTAAACAGACACGGAGCTTGAGAAATGATGACACCTACTCCAGCACTTCTCCTCGAAGGGCTGTAACAACCCTGTACTCATTCCCTCCCTGTCAAATTCACCATCCCTTGCTCCTCTGCCCCTCCCTCACTCTCCTATCCTGCTCTACTTCCCCATACTTCTTTCACCCAACCTTCTCACCCCTCTCTAGCCCTTACTTTACTGTGTCATAACATCACTGTCTACGGCCCCTCTCTGACATATCCTTCCTCTGACCACTTCTCCGCAGACCCCCTCTCCTGACTCCTTTCACTATACCTCTCTGCGCCCCTCTTGCCTTTACTTTCACCCCACCTTCTGCACTAGCTACATCTTCTAATTTATGCCACTAGCAGTGCCAATCTATCCCACTATATTCTTTACCTCTACCCTGTGCCTCCCATCTTATCTTCGATCTCTTGCCCATTACCAAACTCCCTATCCCCTGCCTCAGTCATGAATGTTGTTTGATAATTAAAGTAGAACTTTTAGTTCCTGTATGTATATTGAAATTTTCTTGGCTTGGATTGATGTGTATGTATCTTATGAATTGTCCTCATACATATTGTACCTCGACCTTGTTGACTCTTGTCTATATTTTGTATATTTCCTTACTATTCATTCATTCATTGTATTTTTTTCCCTTGTATTTTGCACTGTATTTACCATTGGTCAATTGTCCGCCCAGGACCACCTTGTAAATTAGCTTGCTCAATGGTGCTTTCTCCTGGTAAAATAAAGATTGATTGATTGAAATGAATGGTAATGGGAATGGGAATATTAAAAAGAGCTGTGGGGAAGGGGGGCAGAAAGGAAAAAAGGGGGGTAACAAGCAAAGTACTAACAAAATCTGGAAGGCCATGTGTGTGGGAATGCAAGCATTCTAGGAAATAGGATTTCAGACCTAGAAGCCATTGTGGCACAGGCTGACCTGGATATTGTGGCCATTACGAGCCATGGAGGCACTGAAAACCATGACTGGGACATGGCCATACCAGGCTATACTCTGTTCAGGAAGGACCAGGTGGAAAGGAAGGGGGGGGGTAGTGCTTTGTGAGGGAAAGCATAAAAGCAGCAGAGATACAGGGAAGACAGGGGTGGCAAAGGTACTGTAAGTTACCCTGGAGAAGGGGAATAGCACTACTATTCGCACTGGCGTGATCTGGAGACCGCTGGCATGGGGGTAGTAGTTAGATGAGGTGCTGTGGAAGCCATTGGCAAAATAGAAAAGAGGGAGGTGGTACTGGTGGGGGACTTCAGTCTGCCAGATGTAGACTGGAGCCTCCCAGCTGTGACTCAGCTAAAAACGGGAACATCCTGGACCCTCTACAGGGAGCATTCCTCAGGCAGCTAGTTAGTGAACCCACTCATGATGGGACAATACTAGATCTGGTACTCACTGACAGGGACAGTGTTGCAGACATCAAGGTGGGAGGCCACCTGGGGACCAGTGATCACTGTACGGTGTAGTTCAAGTATAAAGACAGCTGCAGAATTGAACCACACAAGGTCGCGGGTCCTGGACTTCAGGAGGGCAGATTTTGTAAAGATGGGTGAATGCTCCAGGGATGTTCTGGTGGCGGTGGAGGTGATCTGGGGAGTGGAGGAACAGTGAGCGAAGCTAAAAAGTAGCATAGTAAAGTAAACAAACCACTGTGTCCCACAAGTGAGCAAAAGCAAGAAGAAAAAGAGACTGTTATGGTACTTGAGGTGGCAGAAAAGGCAAAGGTTAAAAGGGCGGCATTCAGAAGGTATAAGGAGACACAGAGGGAAGAGGATAGGGAGTTGTATCGGGGAGGGCAGCTGAGAAAGCAGTAAGGAGCACAAAGGCGCAAACGGAGGAGAGAATAGCCCAGGCAGTAACAAAGGGGGATGACAGTATTTAGGTGTGCAAGTGAAAAGAGGAAGACATCTATCCTAAATAGATACTTTTGCTCAGTATTTACTGACGAGAAGGTAGGGCAGGGTCCACAGCTCAGCATCATGGACACAGGGGGGAGGGAGGTGAGCACTACTCCCTTCACAAAAGAAAGGGTCCTACAAGAGCTTGCTAAGCTCAGGGTGGATAAGGCAATGGGACCTGATGGCATACATCCCAGGGTACTTAAGGAGCTAAAGGTGGAACTAGCAGAGCCATTAGCAGAACTGTTCAGTGAGTCTCTGAGCACAGGAGAGGTCCCAGAAGACTGGAGAAGGGTTATGTGATCCCGCCCACAAGAGTGGTAGCAGGGAGGAGGCAGGGAACTACAGACCAGTCAGTCTTACCTCAGTAGTGGGCAAGATTATGGAGGCACTCCTTAAGGAAAGGATAGTGCAACACCTGGAACCATAGGGCACAGGATCCAAGACAGCATGGGTTTACAAAGGAAGGTCCTGTCAAACTAATCTCATAGATTTCTTTGACTGGGTAACCAGAGTGGTGGACCAAGGGGAGCAGTTGATGTCGCCTACCTTGACTTCAGCAAAGCTTTGACACTGTTCCACATAAAAGATTGATAAATAAGCTGGGTAGACTCGGGTGGGTCAGAAGTTGGTCAACTGGGTGGCAAACTGGTTGACGGCAGAAAACAGAGAGTGGTGGTGGTAAATGGTATACAGTCAGAAGAGATGCAAGTCACAAGTGGGTACCTTAGGATCAGTTCTGGGGCCAGTCCTCTTCAACATCTTCATTAGTGACCTTGCAGACGGACTAGAGGGTAAAGCTTGTCTGTTTGCAGATGACCAAGGTCTGCAACAGAGTAGATGATCCAGATGGGGTGGGCAGAATGAGAAGAGATCTGGATAAACTAGCAAATTGGTCAGAAGAGTGGCACCTGGGATTTAAAGCAAAGAAGTGCAAAATCATGCACATAGGGAAGAAAAACCCTGAAGCCACCTATAGGCTGGGAGGGGAGTTGCTAGCAGTCACAAAGGAAGAAAGAGACTTGGGCATCATCATCACCACTGATGACCTGAAATCATCCAAGCAGACCTCTAAAGCAATGGGTAAGGCTAGGGGGTGTTAGGGTGTATTAGTAGGGGTATCACAAGTCGTAAGAGGGAGGTAATAATCCTCTTTACAAGACACTGGTTAGGCCCCATCTGGAGTACTGCGGCAGTATTGGAGGCCACACCTTCACAAGGACATTAACCAAATTGAGGCAGTCCAGAGAAGGGCAGCCAAAATGGTGCAGGGACTGCATCAGAAGACATATGAAGACAGATTAACAGAGCTCAATATGTATACCCTTGAGCAAAGGAGGGAGAGAGGTGATATGATCGAGGCATTCAAACATCTTAAGGACATTAACACGGTGAAAGAGTCTAACATGTTTAAATATAAGAAAAATAGCAGGACAAGAGGACACAGCATGAGATTAGAGGGGGGCCGATTAAGGGGGAATGTGAGGAAGTTCTTTTTCACTGAAAGGGTGGTGGATGCATGGAATGGCTTACCACAAGAAGTGGTGGCTATGAATACAGTGCAGGGCTTCAAATAGCATGGGATAGGCATAAGGGAGCAATACAGTTGAGTATGAATAGATAGGCCATTGACAGAGCAAAGGCCGATGGCACATTTATAAGGTAGAAAAAGAAATGGGCAGACTGGATGGGCCTTCATGGTCCTTATCTGCCGTCAACTTCTATGTTTCTAAGACCAGAGAGGAATTGTAAGGTTAAAAGGGAAGTGCCGGGGGTTCTGCAGAAGGGGCAAGGAAGAGGCAGACATCCTGAACAAATACTTCTGCTCATTGTTCACAGAGGAAGGTGAAGGGCCACAAAAAAGTAACAGAAGCTTTGGATGGGGGTGGTGGACACTAGTCCTTTTTTGGAGGAGAGTCCTGAAGGGAATCCCAAATCTGAAAGTGGACAAAGCAATAAGGCCAGACAGGGTGCATCCAAGGGTATTGTATGCTCACTGGAAACAGGAGTGGTTCTGGAGAACTGAAGGAGAGCAGATATAGTCCCACTTCACAGAAGTGGTAGGAGGGAAGAGGCTGGCAATTATTGACCATTTAGCCTGACACTGGGGAGAGAATGTTAATGGAAACACTGCTGAAGGAGAGGATTGTGGAGTATCTTGAATGAAACAGCTTACAAGACCTGAGGCAGCATGGTTTCACCGGGGTTGGTCAAACAAATCTGATAGATTTAACTGAGTGATCAAGGTATTAGATCATGGTGAAATGGTTGACATGGCCTACTTAGATATCAGGGCTTACAACACCGATCCACATAAGAGGCTAATAAACAAGCTGGGTAGCCTAGGACTGGGTCCAAAGGTGGTAAACTGGGTAAGAAATTGGTTAGGCGATGGGTGACAGAGGGTGGTGATAAATGGAGTTAACTCCAAGGATGGGAGGGTGACCAGCGGGGGTGCCTTAGGGATCAGTGTTGGGACTGGTCCTCTTTAATGTCTGTATAAGTGACATTGCATAGGAGTTTGAAGGAAAGGTCTTCCTCATTGCAAATGACAAAATCTGCAACAGCGTGGACATGCGGGGCGGGGTTGGAAAGGATGAAGAGAGACCTGAGAAAACTCGAGTGGTCAAGGATATGGCAATCGGGTTTCAATGCAAAAAACTGCAAATAATACACGTGGGACACGTAAACCCAGGGGCGGAATACAAAATGGGAGGAGTTGTACCACCAAGGAGGAAAGAGACCTGGGGTAATCATATTGGATGATTTAAGGTGGCCATGCAGTGCGACAAGGCAGTTGGAAGGGCTATTGGAATGCTGGGGTGCTTAGGGAGGGGTATCACCAGCAGAAGGAGGGAGCTGGTGTTGGCTCTGTATAGATAGCTGGTAAGACCCCTTCCCCCCCGAGTACTGTGTTCAATTCTGGAGACCACATCTCCAGAAAGACATAGATAGAGTGGAGGTAGTCCAGAGGAGGGCAACTAAAATGGTGCAAGGTTTGCATCAAAAGCCATATCAGGGGAGACTGAAGGACCTCAATATGTACACCCTTGATGAGAGGAGGGAGAGGGGGAATATGATAGAGACCTTCAAATACCACATGGAGGCACAAGGTACAGGAGGAAAGTATTTTTCAGAAAAAAAAAAAAAAGGAGCTCAAGAACAAGGGAACATGCTATGAAGCTGGAGGGAGTAGATTCAGGAGAGAAGTAAAGAAGTACTTCTTTACAGAAAGAGTGGTGGATTCCTGAAACAGCCTTCTAGTGGAGGTAGTGGGGATGAAAACAGTGGTGGGTTTTAAAATGCATGGGGCAGGCATAAGGGAGTCTTAGTGGAAAGGAAGGGGAGAAGGAGAAAGAGCCAGAGATCGATTAGGATTTGCAGTGATTGTCATCGAGGCATGGGTCAGGAAGCATAGGTGGATCAGGAACAGTATCAGAATTTGCAAGTAGCACTTTATCATTAACAACAATAGAGTACAAATAACACAAAAAAATGTTCAGGGTAGCTATATACAAAGGCAGTACAAACAGAGAAAACAAAAGTCCTTCATCTGAGGGTTTCTTTTCAGTTTCAAGTTTCAGTCTCTCCCCAGCAAAAATATTGCTGCTTTTCTTTTATAAGTCTATGCCTGGGAACTCGTTAAGAGATATCCTGTTTCTCATAAAATGTTCTTGTCAGTTTCTTTGCAGAGCAGGCTTGCAAACAGAACAATGTCGCAAGCTGGCTTCCTGCTGCCAGCTCTGCAAAAGAGTTTGCAAACAAGCCTGAGAGGAGCTCAAACTGCATCTCAGGTTAATCCACTAAATTACAATTAGCTTTTTGCAATAATTTCAACAGTATAACTATGTACATTTGAAACAAAATGGATCCCAGTATCACTTACAGTTTCACACAAAGATTCACATATATTTTATAACTGCAGATATGCAAGGGGGGAAGAAAAGGCAGAAACAGCAAGTGAAGGCAGAGAGATAGCGAGAGGCGGGGAATTGCAAGACCGTCAGAGTTCCTAGGCCTCACGAGAACATTTGGTTGCACAACCAGGCAGACAAAAGAAAGGAGAGGATAGAACAGATCCTTGCATTTAACTCTTTCTTAATAACAAATGGGACAGGGCCTTATTCAGTTCTGTCACAGTGATACTGTAGGTAAGGAAACAGGATCTGGTCAGAGTCTTCACCAAGTGCATTGCAGTGGTGGCAGCTTACCTGAGGTGCTGAGGGGTCTGTATTTACCCCTACCTGGATGACTGTCTGATCGCAGGTTCCTCCAGGCTGGAGGTGGCGCAGTCCAGAGACCTGGCCCTCCAGACCTGCATCTCTCTTGGCCTCCTAGTCAACGAGGTCAAGTCGGAACTAGTGCCTTTGCAGATGATCAGATTCATCAGGGCAGAGCTCTACTCTTGCAGAGCCAGAGCCCAGCTGTCGGCGGACAGGGAGGAGTCTATCTCCTCCTTTGCCCGATCATTTCGGATTGGGCTGTTGCGCCCTGCCTGGGACTTCCTGCACCTGCTGGGTTACATGGCAGCCTGCACCAGTGTGGTCCATTGGGCCCGCTGGAGAATGCGCTGTCGGCAGTGGGAGCTGGCCAGCCAGTGGCCTTAGCACAAGGGTCACTTCGATCAGCTGGTAACTATGACCCAGTGGATGTGGGATGCTCTCCAGTGGTGGTTAGTCCCAGAACATCTGCAGGAAGAGATCCTGTTTGTCCACCCAGAGCCGATGGTCATCCTGATGACCAATGCCTCTCTCTGGACTGGGGTGCCAACCTGGGGGAACACAGAGTCCATAGGCTTTGGACCCCTGAGGAGTCCTGGTGCCACATCAACCTGCTGGAACTCTGAGCAGTTCAGCTGCTGCCGACTGCCTTTGCTCCTCACATTTGGGGTCAGGTGTTCCAGGTTCAGACGGACAACACCACGACCATGTACTACCTCAACAAATAGGGCGGGACGCACTCCCTGCCACTGAGCAAAGAAGCTCTCCGTGTGTGATTCCTCATGTGCAGCCTGGAGGCCAATCTCCTACCTATCTAGGTAGCAGGGGTCTCCAACCAGCTGGTGGACACCTTCAGCCATGTAGACAAGGCATCTGATGAGTGGTCTCTCCACCCAAAGGTAGTACTCAGTCTGTTCTCGAAGTGGGGCACCCCTCAGGTGGACCTGGTCACCTCCAGGGAAAATGCAAAGCTGAGGCTGTTTTGTGCCCACCCCACTCAGCAAGGAATGCTGCAGGGGGATGCCTTCTCGAGGCCCTGGACCCCAGGTCTCTTCTATGCCTTCCCTCCTCTTCCCTTGATCCACAAGGTGCTTCTCAAGGCCAGGAAGGACAAGGCACAGGTGATACTGGTGGCTTCAGACTGGCCATGCCAGTTTTGGTACCGTGATCTCCTCAGCCTCAGCAGCAGGCTCCCAAGGCATCTTCCTCTATGCCCTGACCTGCTCTCTGTCAATCAAGGGAGGTACTCCACCCAGACCTTCAGTCCCTGCACCTGATAGCCTGGTTCCTGAGTGGCTAGAGTTCCAGGCTTTGGTCTCTCTGAAGATGTCCTCATTATTGTGGAGGCATCTAGGAAGGAGTTGACCAGGAAGTGCTATGCTTTCAAGTGGAAAAGGTTCTCCATTTGGTGCCAGGACAAGGGATTGGGCCCCTTGTCCTGTCCAGTGGCTAGCATCCTTGACTGCCTGTGGTCCCTCTCTTAAATTGGGCCTGCGGTTGACGATCCTTAAGGTGCACCTAGCAGCCATCTCTGCTTACCAGGCGTGGGCCGGTCAGCAGTCTGTGATGCAGCAGAAGGTGCTCTGGTGCTTTTTCAAGGGCCTTGACCACATTTCCCCTCCAGTGCATGAACCACCACCACCCTGGGATCTGCTGCAAGTTTTGGCAAAGCTTATGGACAAGTTATCTGAACCTATACACAGGTGAGAAATGTCTCACCTGTCGTGGAAGACCGCCTTCTTGGTGGCTGTCACGTCAGCCAGAAGGATCAGTGAACTCTAGGCAATTTCGGTGGAGTCTCATTACCTGGTCTTCCACAGGGAAAAGGTTGCCCTTCGCCCCAACCCGAAGTTCCTCCTGAAGGTTGTGTTAGAGTTTCACCTTAACCAGGTAATTAATCTCCCAGTGTACTTTGCCAGTCACGCCTCGGAGACCGAGCACAGGCTTCATACACTTGACCTGAGGCAAGCACTCACTTATTACAAACAGTGCACGGCTGGAGTTCAGGGACAGGTTTTCCAGCTGTTTGTCACCTACACTGAAGCCACACCTGGCAGACCGGCAGCCAAGCAGATGATTGGCAGGTAGATTGTATCCTACATCAACCTCTGCTATATTTTCTGCATTTAGGGACAGTACAATGACCCACTGGATGGTGGGAGACAATCTAGATGTGCCTATTGCCTGCTTTTGTCTCAATAATACCAAGATAGGTTGGTGAGTAGGGAGCCTCCTGTGGGGCTAAGGGCTTATTCCACCTGTCATACCGCTGCCTTAGTGGCTGTTTCCAGGGATGTCCCTATCCAGGAAATCTGCAAGGCTGCTACCTGAAGGTCGGCATACACCTTCATTTCTCATTACCACATCAACCTGCTGGGATGCTGGTTTTTGGGCCTCAGTTCTCCAGGCTCTGTTCCCTAATAGGGGGTGTGCTCCTTGCCTCCCTCCTCCCTGAGAACTGCTAGGAGTCTGCCAGAAAGTGTGGATAGAACATTATATCCATGTCCCTAGAAACACAGGTTACTCACCTGTAACAGTAGTTCTAGGAGTGGTATATGATGTTCATCCACATGGACCCACCCGACCTCCCCTCGCTTTGGTGCACAACACTGCTTCCAGTGGGCAAGATCTGGCATCATGGGGCAGAGCCAGGGGAGTTACCACCCAGGTGGGTGGGAGGAGCCAGCTTGAAGACATTCCAGACAGGATTAAAGTGAAAGGCATCTGCTATAAAGTGTGTATTTACATCATATACCACCCCTAGAACTACTGTTATGGTGAGTAACTGTTTTTTCTGGCCATAAAAGCCACAGAGGATTAGATAATTGAGCCACAAAGACTAAAATACATCAATATGGTAAAGTGACTGACATTTTTAGATATTGCCTAAGTTCTGTTTAAAACGCTTTGTTGCCTTTCTGAATTAAAACACTAGTTTGGGGAGTGACGGGAGTATGTTGGAGTTCCGTACCTCAACTTGGCTGGTTACAAAGAGGGTCAGACCTACCTTTTCTGTGTGTTGATAGAACTGCTTCACTATGGTGTGGCTTCCACGTAATCAGTTTCAGTGTCGTCAGCCTTGCAAGACACTGTTGCAACAGAGCCAAATGGTCTAAAGTTAAGAATGTACTGTCAATATCAAAGGGAGTTGAGTAGGCCATTTTCCCTGGTCCACCCAAGGCAATCCCTTGACACATGCCTTTAAAACTAAGCTTGCACAGGTAGCTGCCCAAGAGCCTGCTGCAGGGGCTGCCGTCCGACCACTTCAGATTTCTGTCAAAGGCTGAAGGGCTGTAACTTGCTGCTGCTCTGCCATGCAGCTCTGTGTAGCAGACTGCCGCAGAGTGATGGACTTTACGGGACCTCTAAGTCCTTTTGGGATTTCACTATAGCGGGTTCATGAATGAGCACAGGGACAAAAAGTCATATGGCAAACAGAGCTCGGGGTTGGGAGGCCACTGTGCAGTACTGGGAACCAAAAGTGATCCGGAAAAAAAAATATTTTACTTTAAAAGTAAAAGCAATGACTTGAACCTGGAAGTGAACCAGAAGTGAGCATGGAGGTAGAACATAGTGCACGGGGGAGGGTGGTTAACAGCACTGTGGTGAATGGCCAGAAGTCCAGGGCCACATGTGCTTCAATTCCACTGTGGAAGGACACTGTCTCAGTATCCAGTCATGTGCTTCTAGAGTCCCTTCTCTCTGTCCTAGTCATAGCAATACATCAGCATGGTGACGTCACCATGCAGCCATAAAAATGGGCAGACTTGGTGGACCAAGCGGTTCTTACCTGCCATCAAATTCTGTGTCTCTATATAGAGGGAAACTGAAAACCAAAGGGGGGGATTTGCTCATCTGGTCCCTCTCAAGTGGTACTTCTCGACAAAAGTGGACCCAGGGATGAGCCAGGTAATTACAGGCCAGTTAGCCTAACCTCCATAGTAGGTAAGTTGATGGAGACCATACTAAAAGAAAGGCTGGTGTCCTTCCTTGAAGGGAATGGTCTCCAGGACGATAGGCAGCTTGGGTTTGTCCACGGGAGGTCTTGTCAAACCAACATGATAGACTTCTTTGATTGGGTTACGAGATCTGTGGACATGGGTCAAGCAGTGGATGTACTGTACCTGGACTTCAGCAAGGGGTTCGACTCAGTACCACATGGTAGACTGATCAGCAAACTGGGGAACCTGGGATTAGTGGAAAAATGCTGGGTTGGAGTAAGAGCTGACTAAGGGATAGGAACGAGAGAGTAGTGGGAGGGGAGAATTGTCCAAACCTCGGCCTGTAACCAGCAGGGTTCCATAGGGCTCAGTACTCAGGCCTGTGCTGTTCAACATATTTATTGCTGACTTTGCAGAGAGAGTCAAAAGTAAGATTTGCCTTTTTGCTGACAATACAAAGCTCTGTGGGAGGGTGGACACAGAGAAGGGGAGACAGGACTTAAGGGAGGACCTGGCTAAACTGGAGAAGTGGTCAGGCATCTGGCAGCTGGGTTTTAATGCAAAGAAATGTAAGGCAATGTACATGGGAGCCAGAAACCCAAAGGCTAAATACTGGCTGGGGGGGGGGAGTACAGGTGACAGTATCAGAGGAGGAAAGGACCTGGATGCAGTGGTCAGGGGTGATATGAAACACGCAGCACAGTGCCGAAAGGCAGCAGCCAAAGTGAATAAAATGCTGGGCTTTATCACAATGGGAATCACCTCTAGGAGGGAGGAGGTTGTACTGCCACTGTACAAGTCACTAGTAAGACCACAACTGGTATACCATGTTCAGTTCTGGTGCCCTTACCTGAAGAGGAATAGAGCTGTGTGAAAAAATTTCACCCAGTGAAATATTTCGCATAATCCCCGCATTTTGCAAAGTATTTCTTGGGCGCAAAATCCTCCCTCCTTGGGGAAATGTGGAATTTCGCCCACAAAATGCTAATTTTGCCAACCATGGGCGAAATTCCGCATTTGAGACGAGCCAGGGAGATGATAATATTTAAAAAAAGTGTGTTCCCCCCTGTCGTCCACACCACTATTACAGTCTTAGCCAAGACCCCACATCCCTGGTGTCTAGTGGTCCCACCCCCTCTTCCAGCCCGACCGATTGCCGGCCCACAATATGAAGAAATCCCCCCCCCCCGCCGAGATTCAGCCCTGTTCCCCATCCATAAATTATTGAACTAAAAATACATTTCCCTGGTGTCTAGTGGCCCAGCCCCTGGCTGATCACCGCCAAATGAAGAATGCCCTCCCGAGATTCACCCCCATTGTCCATAAGTGCCACTGCCTCGCAATCGTAATGATGTAATAAAAAAGTTCCCTGATGTCTAGTGGACCCCGCCCTGCCCAGTAGTAATCCCCCGCATCCCTCCCCCATCTAGGACCCCACAGTGGACCACCAGCACAGCTCTCCAAGCTCTCCACTTATCTTCATGGCTGGCAGCCTGACTGAGCTCTTTTACAATGAGCCCGGCGAGTGAGTCTTTCAGTGAATGAATGCTGCAACTCTATTCATTACTGAGGCACATCACTTACGGACAATGGGGGAGAGAAGGGGAATCTTGGGAGGGTTCATTCTTAATTTGGCTGGCGATCGGACTGGGGGCTGGGGCCACTAGACACCAGGGAAATTTATTTTAGTTCAGTAATCTATGGATGGGGAACAGGGCTGAATTTGCGTGGGGGATTCTTCATATTGTGGCTGGCACCGGCCGGGCCGGGAGGGGGGGTGGGACCACTAGACACCAGGGATGTGGGGTCTTGGCTAAGATTGTAATATTGGTGTGGACGGAAGGGAGAGAAACACTTTTTTTTTTTTTTTTAGTTCCTCATTTCGCACTGGCGAAATTCTGGTGAAATGCGCAAATTTCATGAAATATTTTGTGGGGCGAAATTAAATTTCACTGCATCTCTAAAGAGAGATATCAAACTACTGGAGTGGGTCCAGTGGGAGGGCAGCCAACATGATCAAGGGCAATGGAGACAGATTGTATGACCCAGTACTGGAGAGGCTGAGGGAGCTAAACATGTACTTCCTGGAGGACCGAAGGGAGAGGGGGGAATATGATTGAGACATTCAAGTACCTAAAGGGCATAAACAGGGTTGATACTGAGGGCATCTTTAAGTTAAGGAAGGAGGGTACAACAAGGGGGCACAGCCTGAAATTGATGGGGAAGTAGATTCAGGAAGAAAATGAGGAGGCACTTTTTCACTGAAAGGGTGGTGAAGGAGTGAAATGAATTGCTGGAGCAGGTGGTGGCAGTGAAGATGGTGGCCAGTTTCAAAGGGGTGGGACAGGGTGAAGAAGAAGATTAGGATGGGGAAGACTCCAGGGGGAGTGGGGGCAACTCCAGGAAATTAACTGAGCTACGCACTCAAGCAGACTAGATAGATCATTATGGCCTTTTTCTGCAGGCAAATTTCATTTCTGAGATTCACACGCACGCACACACACATACACAGACAGACATACATACACATACACACACACACACACACACACACACACACACACACACACACACACACTGTTCACAACAAATATATCAGATTGACTTTTACTAATTTTGCTATTGCAAACATGTCATTTCTCAGTAACAGGTATGTGATCTTATCAGCATTTTAGTGTGCAACGTTTTGTTCTTGGCTAATTGCATTCCATGGTGTTGTATCAGTGAACAGCAAACAGCACAGCTTTGTGTTTAGCCCCATGGGAACAGTCTGTGGTACTGAGCCTTGAAAGGTATAAAGGGGCTGGCTGGGCAGAAATCCCTGAGATGTCAGTGTTTCCCGAACAAACTGCTCACCAAAGAATGTGCAGGAGTGATGGATGAGGCCAGACTGGGCCTGTGTGTTGTTCTCTCTTCAAACATTAACTACAGAAGAACGGGGCTCACACAGCTGGTTCAGTAACTGAAGGCTAGAAGGGGTCACCAACATGTAACTTGTTCTTTCGGGTTTAATAAAAATTCATAGAAATGTGGCATCAAAATAAAAATAATGTAGCAAACTGTTGCGGTAAAGCAAAAATGAAATTTACTTTTGACAAGATGCTATGATTTCATTTTTTGGCTCCTCTCTTCCTCCTGGCCCTCCTCTCCTTCTGGCACCCTCTGCCCACCACACTCATCTCTGCTGCCAGTGTCACCTTCTAGACATCCTGGAGTCCATATCTCCGAGGTTCAGAGTATCCCTTGTAGGAGGACCTTCCTCCCCACCACTGAGGCATAAAGACACACCTGTGGGTTTCTGGGGATGGGGGTGGTGGGTTGGGTCCCAATGGCCTGTTGTCACCCATGTCATCAGTGGCATCACCACTCTACTTCACCCTCTCTGCTTGCCTTTGTCCCTGCCGTTCGAGGCTCATGGCACAAACCTGGGTCACTAAAGTTTCTCAGCATTCTCCCACCACTCTGCGCCAAAGAGCCAGCTTGATTTGACTAATTAATCAGTTTAAGATCTTTGCTTGCCGGCCTGGTGGCACTGAGGATTGAGGGGCTGGATGCCAGGCCTTGCGCTACGCCGGTGACCCGGGTTCAGGAACGGACTCGGGTCACCAGGGGTCATCACTTCCAGTCGGCATGAGGCTGGGGAACTGCAGGACCTGGACCCAAATGGGAGGGGTTGTGGTCCACCCTCATCAGGATTATCCTGCAGGGACAGCGGCGCCAGTGGCGCTCCGATCCAGGAGGTACATCAGTCATTAGGCCTGCACTATGGTGGCCCAAGAATTGGGGGAATGTGGGAGACCTGAATGAAGGCTACGTATCCTCCCGGCAGCGCACGCTGCTCCAAAGGTGGTGAATTTACTTCAATAAATGCATGGCTATGGCCATTTCCTCCAAGGCCTGTGTTGTGTGGTTATTTCAGGGGAGGGATAAGTGGAGGGCTACCAGAACAATAAACTGCCCGTTTAACAACTGTCAGGAAATATTTATTTATTGAAAACTTTGCAGCATACCCCTGAGCACAAGTGCTTATTTACAAAGGTTAGACGTCAAATACATAGTCACAAAAAAAACATTAAAAGTACAGTACGAAGTTCCAGAGGAAATGCAACCAAGTCAGGCTCAAAGCACTTTTAAGACATAACGATTACATACAGTTTTGAAAAAAATCCATACAGATCATTGTATAAAAAGTCACAGGACATGTACAGGGAGAAACCCAATAAAACGGTTTAAAGGAGATAGGAAATTATTTTTACATATGTAACTGCCCTCCCATCTTCCATTCCATGGCAGTTATATAGTCTCATTTGCTTTGAGCACATTTTTCATAAATAAATGATCTAACTTTGCGGTACCTTCAGATGTACACAGAGATCCACTCTCCTCAGAAGCTGCCGCTCTTTCCTTTCACATTCAGCTTGTCTCCCCCTTCCTTCCCTTGTACCCTCCGTCTGCGATCCTCCTGAGCTGCCACAGGACAGATGCCGTTCGTCCCCTATCAGGTCTTGTGTTGAGAAGGGGCCCCCAGCTCGCCGTAAGCCAGTGACTTATTGATTGCAAGGAAGAGTGATGCTTATATTTTAATAACAATAGCTATGTGTGGCCACCTATGCCACACACAAAATGGCAGGTCCGACATGCCACCGCCATGTTGGGCAGTTGCCCAGCCTGCCTGTCACATCCACTGGTATCGTCAGTGCACCTGCTGTGTGTCAGTGACTGTACCATGGCCACCTCACTTGTGCATGCCATCTTACTCTGTTCCTGTATATGAGTTACTGCAGGCCTGTGGAGCTCATGGCCGATTCCAACTGCCGCAACCAAGATGACCGCCGAGATCGCGCAGCCTGCGAGATCTCCATCCACAAATCAGGAGGGCGGGATGGCGCCTGATGTCTCGTGACCCACAAGCTATACTGATGGGTAACAGTACAGATAAAATAACTCACTGTCAGGTTGGCCCATTGGCAAAGTGTCCGCTCTGCCACATACAGTGTTGGTGACCTGGTATCGGGAATAAGCCTGGGGTTTCAGGGGACAGGTGGGGGCGGAGGATTAAGCATTCCAAAGGATGCTCTCCTCATCCAGGGAGGGTCACTGCCTCTGTCACAATACTGCCACCTGGCTGACCATGCGTGGCAGTGCAGTGAAGGCAAGAGTGGGTGAATGGATGTCAGCCAGGCTCAGCGACGTGCACGTCATTGTGTGCTAGTATCACTGTGAGCTTCACACACGCTAACATCCTGCAGGTCAGAAAGAACTGAACAAATGACAAAAACCCCTCTTCCCCCACCTCCACATCCTTGCAGAATGAAGGCCCGGCACACTCAGGCCTTGTACAGCTGCCTCTCGCCACTGCTCACTGAACTAGAATACCGGGGAGCTGAGACTCCTCGATGCATCTCCTGTGGGTAATGGTAGAGTCTGTGGAGGCAGCAGGTCAGGGCAGCAGGGTTGGGTGGTCACTTGAAGAAGAAGGGGGTTAGGCCAAAGACAAACGGGATACACAGAAAAGAAAAAAAAAAAAATGACCCACCACTGGCAGGAGAGGAGGAGCAGTGACTTCATACGAAATACATAAACAAGACAGTTATGTAGTGCAGATCTGAACCATAGTGCCTTAGCAACAAGCAGGCCAGTGCCTGGGGGGTGGCTCCCAAGGACATCAGCTGTGTGTACAACTAGTGCTGCTATGTGGTCCTTGGGATTTATTTTAATCAAGTAGACAAACAGAGATCAACAATGGACTCATTTTCATCTGCAACCGGGTGGGTGGGTGATGAGTAGAGATGAAGTGGTTACAAGGTAAATAGCCGAGTCAGTGTAGCATATGAATAACAGCGATCAACAAAGAAGGGAAAAGATAGCATCAGATAAGTCAACAGAATTACAGCGCACAGGGCAACTGAAAATGGGGTAAGTCCCAGAGATGACAGGTGGTGGGGCTGGGGGCAAAAGGTGAAGGGTCACCTGAAGAAAGGGGAGGGCATAAACAGAAATGTGAAAACAGGTCTAAAAATTACAAAGTGCTTGCTGTTTTGCCCATAGGGGAAGGTGTGTGTGTGTGTGTGTGTGTGTGACTGCTAGGGATAGGTGGAGGCACAGTGGCAAAAATAAAGGAGGTTATAACTAAAGCAGCAAACCTCAGCATGCGTAAAAGCAGAATGAAAAAGAGACCGTTATGGTTCTCTAAGGAAGTGGCAGATGGTGAAGGAAAAAAAAGGGTGGCATTCGGGTGGTATAAGGAAACGAAGAGGGAGGAGGAAAGGGAGGTGTACCTAGTAAAGCAAGGGGGGAGCACACAAGACGGTGAGGGGTGCAAAGGTACAGAGAGAGAGGAAAGAATCTCCAAAGGGGTTACTAAGGGGATGAGACTTTCTTTAGATACACAAGTGAGAAGAGGAAAGCAAGGGGAGGCATAGTAAGGATTAGAAAGGCGGAGAGGGTAAACTGCGCAGACATGGACCAAGAGAAAGAAGACATGCTGCACAGGTCCATTTGCTTAGTCTTCACAGTGGAGGGAAGAAAGGGGCAGACCACCAGAGAGTAGCAGTAACTGGGGATGGGTGATGGATACAAGTCCATTTTTCAGAACAAAGTGCCCAGAAGGGACTTGCAGCTCTGAAGGAGGACAGAGCCATGGGACTGAAGAGGATACATCCAAGGGTTCTTAAGGAACTTAGCTAGGTACTGGCTGCCCCACTGATAGCCTTGTTAAACAGCGCACTGGAAACAGGTGGGGTTCTGGACAACTGGAGGAGACCTGGGGCAGGATTCTCAAACCTTTCGGGACCGAAGTCTCACTCCGCAACTGCAATTTCGGACTGAACTCGCCCGCAGCGGCGGTAGGTCCGCTTCACAGCCGCAGCAGTTGCGGAGGGTTTTACGGCTGCTCCCATCAGCCATAGCATATTGCTGCAGCTGTGGAGATCTCCCAGGCAACACCACCCACAAGCTGCCATAAGTCGTGGAGCCTGGCTCCACCTTTGAGAATACCCACAGCTGTGGGACTCCTGCGGCTCCTCAAGTGGCCAGCCTTTGCCACCAACGTTTAGCCACAACTGCAGGACTTTGGCGATCTTTGAGAATCCTGCCCCTGGCATGGTCCCTCTACATAAGAGCAGTAGCAGGGAGGAGCAAAGCAACTACAGGCCGGTCAGTCTTACAACAGTAGTGGAAACCCTGCTAAAGGGAAGATTGGTTGAGCATCTTGAATCCAATGGGCTGCAAGTCAACAGGCTAGTACACTGGCTCTAACTATTTACTGCCAGAACTACCACTCCTAGTACACTGGCTCTAACTATTTACTGCCAGAACTACCGCTCCTAGTACACTGGCTCTAACTATTTACTGCCAGAACTACCGCTCCTAGTACACTGGCTCTAACTATTTACTGCCAGAACTACCGCTCCTAGTACACTAGCTCTTTATGTACTGCCAGAACTACCTCGCCTAGTACACTAACTCTTTAACTATATTCTGCCAGAACTACCTCGCCAAGTACACTGGCTCTCTAATTACATCCTACCACCTAGTACACTGGCTCTCTAATTACATCCTACCATCTCCTGTGCCTGTAAACTTGGCTCTTTCAAAAAACTGCTCAGACAGCATCTCCTGACCACCAACCTCCGCAACTGCCTATTATGTCACACACCTAACCCTCTACTTCCCCTGCGCTTGACAATGTCCTCATGGACTGCTACTTTTTTCTTTCCTCCTCCTGCTCCCTCCTCTCAATTACTTCCTTCCCCTCCTCCTCATGTTGGTCTCTGCCCTCCTCCAATTCCCCCCCCCTTCCCACAACTCCTTCCCCTATGCCTGTATAGTGTATTTTACGTTGTTCCTGTATACTTTCTCCTACATGATATTGCTTGTTGTTAACCATGTGATGGTGTTATTTGTAAACTTTTGTTATCTCTCCTTATTGTACCCTGATTGCATCCAGGTTTTGTTTTATTCTGTGTACCAGTTGATGAGGAGCCTTTGTAAACGAATCCCCGAGTCAAAGGATTGTAATTCCAATACTCTCAATAAATAAATAAAATACCATAACTACATTGCCTAGTACACTACCCTCTAATTACATGCTACCATAACTACCTCATCTACTACACTAGCCCTGTAATTACATACTGCCATAACTACCTCACCTAGTACACTAGCCCTGTAATTACATACTGCCATAACTATCTCATCTAGTACTCTAGCTCTTTAATTACATCCTACTGTAACTCACTGGCCCAGTACACTAGCTCTTTAATTACTTTCTACCATAACTACATCGCCTCTTAGTACACTAGCCCTCTAATTACCTACTACCATAACTATCTCACCTAGTACGCTAGCTCTTTAATTACATATTACCATAACTACCTCGCCTTGCACGCTGGCCCTCTAATTACATCCTGCCAGAACTACCTCACCTAGTACACGAGCCCTGTAAATACATATTACCATAACTACCTCACCTAGTACACTAGCCCTGTAATTACATACTACCATAACTACCTCACCTAGTACACTAGCCCTGTAATTACATACTACCATAACTACCTCATCTAGTACTCTAGCTCTTTAATTACATCCTACCACAACTCACTTGCAAGTACACTAGCTCTTTAATTACATCCTACCATAGCTATCTCACCTAGTACACTAGCTCTTTAATTACATCCTACCATAACTATCTTGCCTAGCACACTAGCTCTTTAATTACATCCTACCATAACTACCACACCTAGTACACTATGGTTGGATTTAAATAAATAATAATAATAATAATCTTTATTTATAAAGCACCTTTCGAATGTCAAGGCACTAAACAATAAATAAACAGATAAAACAATAAAATACACAATAATCAGAATAACAGAGTTAATAAAATAAGATGGCTAATCTGAATATACTTTATGCCAGATGTGCGACTTCAGTGCCTTCTTAAATCCCTCCACGGTCATGCAAGAGCTCATAGCTAATGTATTTAATGAAGCGTTTCCTGATCTAGGTGGTATACTCCCACCTGATTTCTTCAACCATCCCTGCCCTGCCCAAACACCCCCCACTCACCCCATCGCTCCTTTCTACTTCCGGAGTGTAACGCTGTCAGAATCCAAAAAGTACGTAAAAAGGGTCCTTGGCAAGACCAGGTTCAGCGAGGACATCCTGGATCTTAAGCTTCTTCACCTCTCCCTCAATGCCGTCATTGCCCCTCTCACCAGTCTCGTCAATCTCTCTCTCCCTCAAGCAATTCCCTAGCCGTTGGAAAGCCCTTATAGTCAAACCAGTCCACAAAAGTGGGGACAGGACGACAAGTAATAACTACTGGCCCATATCCATCCTTCCACCCCCTCTCTAAGGCCCTAGAATGCATAGTCGCCGATCAACTCACGGAATACATTTCCAAATATAACCTTCAGTGCCCACAACAGCATGGTTTTAGAAATATACACAGTACTACCACTGCCCTGCTTGTCTACACTGATTATATCCATAAAGCCCTGGATTATTGCCACCTAGTTGGGTCAATTTACATCGACCTAACCAAGGCCTTTGCTACAGTTAACCACTCTCTACTACTATGCACATTCCCCTCCCTTGGGCTCTCCCTCCACACCACTAACTGGTTCAGTAGTTACCTTAGGGGCTGCACCCAGCAAGTTAAAATCTCCAGCGCACTCTCTAACAGTCTCCCCATCCAGTCTGGAGTCCTACAAGGCTCCATCCTCGGCCCTACTCTTCAGCTTATTTATCAGTCATCTTCCATCTGCCTGTAAAAGTAACATGGTCCTCTTCTCCCGCAGCCCGGACCCACTCTCACTCATCACTGCTCTACAGTCCAATTTCACATTGGTAGAGACCTGGTTTGAGTGACATAAACTGCTCTTAAATTACAAGACGACCAAGGTCATGCTCTTCTCTAACCACCACAGTTCACTAAACGTTGCCAGCCTGACCGTCAGCAACAACTGAAACCAACCCCTTGAGCAAATTCAAGCATTTAAATACCTCGGTATAACATTTGATACTGCTCTCTCATTCAATCTCCATATAAACCAAATTGCCAAGGTTTTTGACATTAGGATTGGGGTCCTTTATCGTTACCGCCATTATATGACAACAGAGGCTCCGAGACTCGCAGTTACCAGTACAATCCTCTCACTAGTTGACTACGGCATAGTTATTTATGGCGCTGCCTCAGACACCTCATGAAAGAGAATTACACTTGCACTAAATAAGTCTTGCAGGCTGGCTCCAGGTCTGACAAGGACACATACCTGCGACCTCTACGAGAGGACTAGCTGGCTTCCATTCAGCGCTAGAGTCCCGTACCATACATGCCTGCTTGCAAAAAAGATTAATCTTGGCCTCATGCCCCCTTTCACCAAATTGCTAATCTTATCGGTGCTTACAACCTGGCATACGAGGTGCTCCACTAAACCATCCTTCCAAATACCCTTCTACAGGACCACCCAGGCTCAGCATACCTTTGCTTATAGAGCACCCTCCCTCCTCAGTTATCTTCCCTTAGATTATGGCAACAATCAATTCTTAAACCTGATTGACTGAGACAGGTTCCAAGCTGGGCATTTATTTTTCAGTAGATGCCCATCTAAAAATAAGAGCCAGTTCAAGTGCCTCTTCACAGAGTAACAGTCTCCGATGGGCCATTTTCTACGCTCAATAATACCTTCCAGTGCGGGCATTATTGAGACATACCAGACCTCCCAAGGGCTATAAGGCCGTCTGCCTGTGGTGTAGGGCCTCATTATGCCCCTGGGTGGTCCAGTATTTCCCAATAATGCCCAGCCTGTTGGGTATTATTGCTTACTCAGATATCACCGCCCTAACTAAACTAAGTGCCTTCAAACTAAAGCTTCGTCAACACCTCCTTACACTGAATCGTTGCGATTGCTTTGTCTAGCTCTCGACTCCCCTTCACCTGTCATCCTGCCTCTTCTCCTCTGTCTTCTCTCCCTTCCCGTCCTGCTCCTCCCTCTACTTTTCACTTTTTCATCCACTTCCTCCTAAGCTTTGACAGCACTTTCTTACACTAATTCGCTTCGACTGCTTTGTCTAGCTCTCGACTCCCTTCACCTAACATTCTGCCTTCTTTCTCTAGCTCCTCTCCCTTTCTCTCCTGCCCTCTTGCCCCCTCCCTTTACTTTTCACTTTTTCCTCCACCTCCTCCTTTCCCCATCTACCCCATTACCCCACTCCTCATCTGCTCTGCTCATCCTGGGCCCAGTCATCCCTCCTCCCCCCTTCCCTTCCCTCCCTTCGCTTCCCAACCCACCCCTACCACTCTTTCCTTTCTCCTAGTCCTGCCTCTTTCTACCCCACCCCTACTTTTCCACTGACACTACCTCCCTTTCTAGGCCCTGTGTTTCCTCCTACCCCCATTCCCCATACCTCTCTTCCCTGCTTCCTCATCCCTTCCTCCCTGCCTCGTGTTTTGCTGTTCACTCCCCCTTCTCCCTCCCCATACCCTCTTTTCCTCAGTTTTCTCCCTACCCATCTGCACTTACTGACCTCTCGCAGCACTTTTCTACTAGGTCCTGTGTGGACTGCTTAACTGAAACTGCAACTTGCAGCACATGCCTGTTTACCTTGTTATTTCCATTGATTGTAATTGCATTGTATTGCAATTTCTTGTGTCTGTTATCCACCTTGTTGTGTATCCATATGTGATGTACCCCTTTCAATGTGGAACCTTTGTAAAAGAACCTCTAGTTCAAAGGTTATGTAATCCTAGAACTCAATAAATAAAATAAATAAATAAACTACCTCGCCTAGTACACTGGCCCTCTCATTACATACTACCATAACTACCTCACCTAGTACACTAGCTCTTTAATTACATCCTACCACAACTACCGTGCGTAATACACTGGTTCTCTAATTACATCCTACCATAACTACATCGCCTAGTACACTAGCCCTCTAATTACATACCACCATAACTACCTCACATAGTACATCAGCCCTGTAATTACATACTACCATAACTACCTCGCCTAGTACACTAGCTCTTAAATTACATGCTACCATAACTACCTCACATAGTACGTCAGCCCTGTAATTGCATACTACCATAACTACCTCGTCTAGTACACTAGCTCTTAAATTACATGCTACCATAACTACCTCACATAGTACATCAGCCCTGTAATTGCATACTGCCATAACTACCTCGCCTAGTACACTAGCTCTTAAATTACATGCTACCATAACTACAACGCCTAGTACACTTGCCCTTTAATTGCATCCTACCATAACTACCTCACCTAGTAAATTAGCCCTGTAATTATGTACTACCATAATTACCTTGTCTAGTAGACTCGTTATTTAATTACATCCTACCATAACTACAACGCCTAGTACACTAGCTCTTTAATTGCATCCTACCATAACTATCTTATTTATTTATTTTTTTATTCAAGAGTTTAACCAGGCAGGCATACTGAGCGGAGGACCACTCGTTTCCAGATGCGACCTGCGGGAAACATGGGGGAAACATAAGGGAAGGAACAGTAATTACACAAACATGCAATTACATAAGAGGAGGCACTGTTATGGGGCCTATACAGTAGGTAGCTAAGGTAGTCATGAGCTTAAATCCAGGTATTAAGTGCAACAGCAGTTAGAACTTAGGTAAGAGAGAGGTGAGTGCCTCCATAGATTGTTGCGTTAGGAGGAAGGTTAGGAGGGAGGGAGCACCAAGTGATGCTAACTAGCCGGGTGGTTATAAGGTGCTATATTAACCTGATTGGTAGGCCATCAGGAAATTAAGGAAGAATTGAGGCCCCCTATGGGGCAGGGTGGGAGCAAGAGCAGACCGAGAGGAAATGCTCTAAGAGGCGAGTGTTGAGGTGTCTGATATTGGAGTAGTGGCAGATATCTGCTGGTAGGTCATTCCAGAGCTTTGGTATATGGTAGCTTAGTGCTGCCTGACCCATGGAGGTGCGCATAAGAGGGATTTGGAATAACCTAGCATCAGAGTGCCGGAGCGAGTATGCCGGGGGGAGCTGAGAAGTTAGGGATGAGGCCAGGTATGGGGGGAGAGAGTGGGACCAGTATTTAGCAGCAACTCTGGAGCAATGGATTAGCCGGCGGTCTGCTAATGAGGGAAGGGACAGGGAGCTGTAGAGGTCGCAGTGGTGGGTTAGTTTTGGACAATCCAGTATGAATCGGCAGAAGGAGTGGAAGAGGGTGTCCAGGCTGGACAGAGTAGACGGAGAGGCAGTGCCATAGACCACATCCCTGTAGTCAAAGATCGGAAGAATCATTTTTGTACGAGTTCCCGCCTGACCGTGGTAGACAGGCAGCCTTTAGTGTGTAGAGGGCCCCTAGTTTAGATTAAGTTTTTGTGCAAGGATTCCACATGTAGAGAAGTCTAGGTTTTGGTTGAGCCAAACACCTAGATAGCAGAATGAGGTACAGGATTCTAAGGGAGAGCGATCCAGGGTTTCGAAAGGGGTGTTCACCGAGCCGAGAGAGACGGCTTTCAACCAAGGTTAGAGAGACGGGTCTTTTCGTGACGAACAGCTGGTTTGTGGAGAGCCAATGTTGAACAGCATTGAAGTCCTGTTGAAGTTGGTCCTGTATTGTTGCCATGGAGGGGCCAGTGTTGCATAGTACCGCATCGTCTGCATATTTAGATCGATGAGTGGGAGCAGGATAGTGGGAGTTCATTAAGAAAAACCGAGAATAGGATTGGGCCCAGGACTGACCCTTGAGGGACACCTGTGGTGATGGGGAGGGTAGATAGGTGGGCAATTTTAACCGATTGATGTCTGCTGCTCAAGTAAGCCCGAAACCAGTTTGTGGCTCTGTGGAGAGGCCGAGGCCTTTAGTTTATCTATTAGAGAGTGTGAAACGTATCAAAGGCTTCTAAGATCAATAAATATAGCCGCCTGAATATGCCCTTTGTCCATGCCTGAGAGGATGTCGTTTGTTAATCTTAGTAGGGAGGTAGTGGTGGAATGAGATTTTCGGAAACCAGATTGGTATGGGGTGAAGAACGCAGTATCAGATAGGTACTGGGAGAATTGGGCCAGGGCAAGTTGTTCATGTATCTTAGCCAGAGTCGGGAGGAGGGAGATGGGGCGGTAATTCCCAGGCGAGGCGGGGTCACCCCCCTTTGGCAGAGGGATGATAGTAGCCAGCTTCCAGGTGGAGGGTATTGAGGAGGTCGAGAAGGAGAGGTTGAACAGATCGGCTAGTGGGGCGGCTATTGCAGGAGCTGATAGCTGGAGTAGCCGAGAGTTCAAGCCAGAGGAGCAATTGCCCTTATTCGGGTTTAGGTTGCATAGAGCTTGGTAGACTTCGGCTGGAGTGACAGGTCAGAAGGAGAAGGAGAGGTGGGAGGAGGGAGGCCGAGGGTTGGGAGGGGGAGTTGTCAGGCCTGGGGTGGGGGGAGACTATTTACCAGGGAAGCTGCACTATTGGTAAAGTATATGTTGAAAGCTGTGGCTACTTCCTGTGGGTCAGTGATGGCCCGTCCGCTGATTGACAGAGCAGGGGTAGTCGGCTGGGTAGGCGGGGTTAGAAGAGATTTAATGGTTTTCCAGAAGAGGGAAGGGTGGTCCTGGTTTGCGATAGGGCTGATGCAAGTAATTATGTTTGGCTAGGCGAATTGCCTTGGTGCAAGAGTTACGTAGGGCACGGTAGGTTTGTAGGTCTTGGTGGGAGTTGGTAGTTTTGTGTTTTTTCCAGGCCAGGTCCCTGGAGCGGCTTTGATTTATGATTTCAGCGGTTATCCAGGGTAGGTGGGAACCCCTAACTCTGTTTTTTTTTAGTGGTGCATAATGATCCCAGACCCTCAGGAACAAGTTTTTGAAGCTTTCTAGAGCAGCATCAATCGAGGGAGCCTGAGGGATGAAGGACCAGTCAGCCACAGACAGGTCCAGTAGGAGTGGTGTGAGAGCTAGGGACTTAAAGGATCTTGCTAGTAGGGTCCGGGAGGGCGGTTTGGGGTTTGCACACTTTACGGACCACATAGACCATGTGGTGATCACTTAAGGAGTCAGGGAGAAGGCCTGCTCCTACTGATCTATGGGGGTGAGTGGTCAGGGCCCAGTCCAGGAGGGAGTGGTTGAGGGTTTTAGGTTCATTCTGTGGTTGGGAAATTTGTTGTGTAAAGTTCAGGCGTTAATCTTGGATCGAAGCTTGGCACAAACTGTAGCAAGCCAGTTGTGATTGAAGTCACCTAGGACGATAGTTCTCCTGTTGCGGGCGGCTAGATTTTAGTTTGGTCAGGTGGTCTAGAATACTAGGTGTAGGGTATTAGGGCACAGTAAATTCCAGCTATGAAGATCGGGCGTGTAAGGCAGTGAGAGTTTAACAGTCAGGGACTCAATTTGAGGGGTGGGTGGGGAGGTGACAGGATGAATCGGTGTTTGGTAGAAATTGAACATGGCAATTCTCCTCCCTTTTTCCTTCCGTCATGCCGCTAGGGAGTACCCGGGATAGCAAAAGAGGAGTCAGGATGGTGGGGTTTAAGCCATGTTTCGGAGAGTATCAGGATATCAGGGCTAAGTGTTTGGAGGAGAATTGTAGCATAGTGGTTTTGTTAAGTATGCTGCAAATATTTTGGTGAAGGATTTTCAGTCCTTTTGGAAGGGCTAGGGGTGCTGGTGTCGTGGGAGGGGTAGGACCGGGGTTAGATTCTACATCCCCGGCTAGAAGCAGTAGGAGAGTAGAGAGAGATGGACAAGTGAGTGCCGGGTAACCCAGGACCTGCGCTTGCAGTTGTGAGAGCTAAGGGTTGTGCTGTGAACATCAGCCTTGAGTCCGCTCAGAGCCGATAGACCAAGGGTATGAGAAGGGGGAAGAATGGTCGCCCCGATGACCCAGTTAAGGGGGGGGCTGGAAAGGGCTATCAATGGGAGAGTGATAGAGCGAGTTGGTTCAGTATTTTTGACCCTGCAGTGTTGGTGGGGCAGTGGTTGTCTGTGGGGGCGAGAAGCGGGGGAGGGATGCTAATGGGAAAGCCAGCAGACACACTGATAGAGCGAGGAGCAACATTTTAATTTAGAGTATTCTTTGTTTTACAGTGTAGTAGGCAAGCAGGTTATAGCGCCACTTGTGGCAGAGAAGATAACCTGCTAATGGAAAAGTGGGCTGATAGTTTTTTTGTCCGTACACGTGATCTCTACCACGTGATTATTCCTTAAAACTAAGAGCCGACCAAGGGGTGATGGCGGGGCGGTGGGAGCTGGCGCTTGGGTGCCAGCGGGGCCAGAACCTCGCGGCAGCCGAAATCAGCGGCACTGCAGTCTGTGTGCGGTGTTCGATTCCCATACCTTGCTGCTTTTGACGGCGTGCCTTTGGCGGGGTCGCCACTTCTGTCCAGCAACCACTCTTCTCTTGCTGGGAGGGCAGGCGATACGTAGCCCTCGCGGCTACCAGCTGCGGAATAGAGAGAGAGAACGGGGGTTAAGTAAGGTCTGGAAAGGGAGGCATGGTGAAAGCAGGTGAGTAGTAAGAGGCACAGGCAGAAAGAACAACATTAAATCGTTAAATCAATTAATGCAGGCTGGTAGCTAAGCGACTAAGGTGCAATTCATGCTAGGTAGACTAAGCTAACAGCAGGTACGATTTGAAATTACAGTCTAGTTCTGTGAGTAACTGCAGCAGGGAACTGATTTAAGGACTACTACTGCAAGTTCGCGATCAAGTAATGTGGCTAAGAATAGCTAGCAGCACAGGTCTTAACAATAGGAAGAGCAGAACACGAGCTATCACTGTGTGCAAAATTGCTATCAGCACGGGTCTAAAATAGCAGGGCAGAGTGGTGTAATACCAACTGCAGCAAGTCGTTTCCACTGCAGCAACTAAGGTCCATATACAGCAGCTAAGGTCCATAAACATCAGTTAGAGCAGGAGTTGAACTAGGCCTGCAGCTAGCAACTGAATCGTGGCCTTTTGAATTCGGAAGGCGCCAAAATTCAAAAGTTGGACGCCAGTGCCAGCGGGCCAGGACCTCGCGCCGACCGAAATCAGCGGGCACTGCAGTCTGTGTGCGGTGTTCGATTCTCGTACCTTGCTGCTTGGCTTTCTGCGGCCTTTGCGGGGGTTGTCACTTCGTCCAGCGACCACGCCTTCTTGCTGGGAGGGCAGGCGACACATAGCCTCAGGGCTACCAGCTTGCTGCTTGGCTTTGGTGCCTTTGCGGAGGGGTCAAATTCTGTCCAGCGACCACGCTCTCTTGCTAGGAGGGCAGGCGACATAGCCCTCGAGCTACCAGCTTGCTGCTTGGCTTTAGCATCTTTTGCGGGGGGGGGGTCGTCACTTCTGTCCAGCGACCACGCTTCTCTGAACACTAGCTCTTTAATTACATTCTGACATAACTACCATGCCTAGTACGCTAGTTCTTTAATTACATCCTACCATAACTACCTCGCCTAGCACACTAGCGCTTTAATTACATCCTGACATAACTACCACGCCTAGTGCACTAGCTCTTTAATTACATCCTGCCATAACTATTTTGCCTAGTACGCTGGCCCTTTAATTATATACTACCATAACTACCTTGCCTAGAAAACTAACTCTTTAATTACTTACTACGATAACTATCTCACCGTGTACACTAGGGCCCAAATATTCAAACTGCGCCTGTCTGAGGCAGCTTCCCTGCACTGCTCAAAATAGTTGCGCAGGGTGGAGCCGGGTGATATTCGAAGGAGTTGCGCCAAGAGCAACCCTTGAATATCACCCCGAGCCACAGCACTTGGCGCATGGCTTAGTGGAACTTGCACTACCGCAGTTGCCAGAGTTGAGCATTAACTTGCGGTGGCGTTAGTACCATTGCGCAATGCGCAAATTCCCGATATTCAAAAGGTGACATGCAAATGGGGCCATAATTTATGCAAGGCACAGGGGGGGCCATTTGCATCTATTTATGGCCCCATTTGCATGCCATTTGCATGTAGGTGCGCCGATCCCGAGGACTTGCTCCTGGCCACCCTGCCAGGGCGCGGGCGGCAGGCGGGTGGATGCTGCTCGCCACACGATCATGGGGAGCGGGTGGAGGCTTCGTGGGTGGGTGGGGGGGACACTAGACACCAGGGAGATGTTTGGGGGGTTGTGTGGACATTCTGCCCGCGATCGGGCTTTACGGTCCACTGGACCACCAGGGAGTTATTCGGGTTGGGGAGGGTTACATTCTGCCCGCGATCGGGCACTGGGGGTTCACAGGTTCTGCCCGCGATCGGGCACTGGGGGTCTACAGGTTCTGCCCGCGATCGGGCTGTGGGTGATGTGGGGGGCGACATACGGTTCTGCCCGCGATCGGGCGGTGGGTGATGTGGGGGCGACATGTACGTGTTCTGCCCGCGATCGGGCTGTGGGAGATGTGGAGGGGACATGTATTGTTCTGCCCGCGACCGGGCTGGTGGGGGGCACAGGACCGAAGTTAGGGGCCAGCCATGGCAGCTGCTGTGTTGTGCCCTGCAATGCAGCAGCTCACCTGTGGGTGGCCCTCAACTTAAGCCTTTTTTTTTTGGCTCAAGCTTGTGCGGGCGCAGGTTGGGGGTTGCGCATGCAGAACTCTGCGCAACCCGACTGAATATCGGGTTGCGCAGGTTATGCATGGATCCTCCCCCTCCTGTTGAGCATGCATTCATTTGCATTGCTCTCTTGCGCAACCTGTTGCCAGTGGCGTAACTGCCTCCTGCTGAATATCGCAGAATGGCGCATTTTGGACTTGCGCATGGCGCAACCCTGTTGCGCATGGCGCAACCCTTTTGAATATCTGGGCCTAGCTCTTTAATTACATCCTACCATAACTTCCTTGCCTAGTTACACTAGCCCTTTAATTACATCCTACCATAAGTACCCTAGTACACTGACACATCTAATTATGTTTTTTTCATTAGATAATCAGCTTTGTGACCTCACTGACTGCATCACAGCTGCTCTGGTAGAGCCACTGAGTAGTTGCCAGGTCAGTCACCTGTCACAGTCAGTGAGGTCACAGTGCTGATGTTGTAGTGGAAGAAACAGAACTAGATGTGTCAACTGCCAGGCAGAGTGCTGTTCCACACACCCAGCATAAAACTATTACATGGAAATCTTTCTAATGACCAAAAGGAAAAAGAAGAATATTTCAGAAAAAAGTTACAACTGACTGCTTCTTAAAATGTGCAACATGTTCCTGTCTGCTATATTTGGTTCTGCTAGCACTTTAAGGAATGCCTGGTCACACCATGGTGCAGAAGGCCAACCCATGCTGAAATTGGTACCGTGGGCCCACCTGAAAAGTAGATATTGGGAGTTCAGGGTTGATGCATTCGTTGGCACAGCAATTCTGTCTGGCACACTAGTTCAGTGTCGATATTTTGTATTCACCTTCAGAGATCAGGAAAAATCCTGTTTAATTAGAAAAGAGATTTTATAAGAGAATATGTTCAGTGTTTGCAAGGTAGGGAGGAGCTCACCTGAAGTGGGCCGGTCTACCTGGAAATTTTCAGGTGTCCAGGTGGGCCAGTACAAAACTGTATATCTGCTAATCCAGCTGCGACAGCTACCTACTAATGGACATTTAAAGCTGCTATTTTGGATTGACCGTCTTCTGTATGCTGTTGCACTTGACTGTGGCTATTACTTCACTTATTATTTATATTGTAAATGCTTGTATTATTTTGTAACTGATTCTGAAGTTTCCCAAGATGACCCTGAAAATGGACTCCCACCCAGTACTCCAAATCATGTAAAACCAGAAATACAATTCAATTAAGTTCAGTTTTTTTTACATTTAAATGGGTTGGAGTTGCCCCCAATTCATGAAGTAGAATCTGTCCCCACCAGTGATTATTTTTAATACACCTTCCAAGGAAGCCTGGATGTCTGGACTTAAAAAGGAGAATCTCCTGAACTGAAATGTACTGGTCCAACAGTCCCTGCTGCCCACCCTCCCCCTGTCTGTTATTACAGTGTACTTCAACATTTGACAGCCTGAAATGGAATATTATGAGAGACCAGAGGCTCTAACCTGTTTTTCTTTTTCATTTTGTTCAAGATGAGAACAGTTTTACCCAATAGGCCATCAGTTTCAGCACGTTGGAGGAAGCACCTTCCGATTCCCTGTGTTATCCAGTAAGTTTATTTCACAATTCTGGAACTAGAGAAGGGCAGGATAGCTTTTGTACACGCCAATGTGTTGGCTGTCATTAGTTGGGACATCTATCTCTTGTTCTGTTTTTTTTTTTACTTTTTTGTTTCTGCCCCCCCCCAATCTCCAGCAGTTACATCCCTCAGAAACACCCAAGACACACCCAACCTCTGATGCTCCTTCCTGATAACATTGTCCTCCATGGAGCCTTGGATGGGAACTGGGGGTGGGGTTTATCTCGAGTCTGTCATGTAGCGTCAGAAGGTGGTGCTGGCCCCGATGTACTGAGCTCCATCATCAGCATGCTGGGGCCTTTTTTGTCTTTCTCGCTGCCTGTTTGGATATCGGCATGTATGGGCCTCAATGCGCAGCTCGCACGACAGTGCCACAGCCATGCCATGATCCCGGCTGACGTCCACCCTTCCACCATGCCTTCTGTTGTGCTGCCACCTGTGGTCACCCAGGGGGCAGCATTGCATCAGAGGCAGTGACCCTTCCTCCCCAGAGGGCAAGAGTGTCCTCTGGGTTGGTCAACCCTCATTTGCCTGGCCCTCCCAGTGGCCTGGGCTTATTCCCGAACCCCGACTGCTGGTGTCTTATGTGGTGGCTCTACCGCTGCACCTCTGGGTTCAGCTAACACATGTGTTTTTTATTTACAGCTTGGCATTCCAACTGTCCCAAAAGAAAATGGCATTTGGACATGGAGGTCTTTGTTTGCACAGCAGTTGGATTACCTGATAATGCTTTTTTCAAATGTATTTAACAAATCGGAAAGATCTTTCAGCCAAGGGCTCTTTTACAAAGGTTCCACGTCAAGTCACAAGAATAACAAATTACAATGGTTTCACAAAGTAGTACAACATGAGGAAAGTAATTACATAAAAGAATGATATGGCGAGATAAATATTGTGTCAAGAGTAGTCAGTGGCCTTGTCTGAAGAGGGGTGGAAGGGATTACAAGGAGAGAAGGATAGGGGGCAAATTGGAGGGGGTGGAAGGAGCAACATAGCAAGGAGGGAGCTACCACAATGTAGCTTATGTAGGGAAAGACCCACAGGGGTGGAGGGAGAGAACAAGGTGAGGAAACAGAGGGGAGAGAGGGAGGAGTGGGAGTGGATGGGTAGAGGAATGGGGGATGAGGTAGGATGAAAAGAGGGCAGGGATGGGGGTGGGAAAGGGATGAAGGAAGGAAGTGCTGTGTGTGGAATAGCGCAGCAACAGGGTAGGGCTATGCAGGGGCGAATGGTAAAAGAGGGAGGTCCCAGTGCATTTAGCTGTCAGCAAAGATTAGGTATATCAGTCACAAGATGCTCTGGAAACTAGGAACTGATGCAGCGTCTGCTTAAATGGTCCCAAGGTTCATTAATCTTTTTCTTTTCTTCTTTTTTTTTTTATTCTTTGATAACTGGGTAAGTCCCACTAGGCACGAGTGCCTGTTTTCAGGAGTGACCTGGGAGCACTGGGGAGGTTAAATGACTTGCTCAGAGTCGCACAGTATGCAAGTGGAGGTTGTGGGAATCGAACCCAGGTCTGCTGAATGTACCAAGCTCATTCACAGCTCATTACTCTGACCTCTAGGCTATACTGCCAGCCCACCATATTAGACAGTCTATCCATTAAATCACCAATTTCCACAGTTTCTGTAGCATTTTCTTCTATTATTCTTTTTTGGTGGGTTTGTCCTTCTTCTTACCCCCAGATCCACCCAATCTCTCTGGCCTCCTGCTTCCTCAGATGCCTCCATCCAATACCTTTGTTGCTGAATTCCAGATCCATGCCACTCATCTGTCTACCAATGCTCCCATGGCTTGCCAGCTAGGGCTAGGAGGAAATGGCAGACTGGGGGATGATGCTGTAATTGAGGCTGAGATGAATATTCATGACCACATTGTCCCTATGCTTCCTGTGGTCTTGTCTGTCCGTGGATAACATAAACGCGATAGAGACATCTAAATCACTGACATTGGCCAAGCAGTGACAAGAACGTCGGACTTGTGCTGCTGAATTAATAATAATAATAAGAATAATTTATTTGTACAGCGTCTTTCTATTTCCAAGGCGCCTTACAGCTTAAAACAATTTAAAACAAACATTAAAATCCAAATTCTTAAACATAAATAAAAAATAATATTCAGAATTCAGTTTTCTACAAAGGCCTTTTGCCAGAGAAAAGTTTTTAATCCTCTCTTAAATTCCACCACGGAGGTGCATTCCTGTAACCGACAGGGTAGAGAATTCCAAAGGGTGGGCTCAGCATAAGAAAAAGCTCTAGAACCAGGTGATTTAAGGTTCACCCTTGGAATTCACCGCCTGAACTGGTCCAACCTAGGTAGTAAGCCCTGAGTATTGATATGGATACCACTTAGGCATTTAGGGAAGGGAGAGGGGTGGGATGGGGCCAAAGATGGGCTCAACATCTCTGGACAGCAGCAGCACAAAAGTGATGATATATTTCAGTGTATATGTGCTTATGTCATCAGCCATTTATCCACACAGTGCTTTTGTCATTTAGAATGTTCAGCCTCACTAGCAGTATTGCCATATTCGAATGCGAATAACTTTAAAACGAAAAATGATAGCATGGTACTGTGAGCATGAAAGTTGTTCAGCACATAAATATCTACAAAATGAGTGGTGTTTCATTTATTGATACTTTTTAGTTTTTTCATAATTAGCGAAAACAGCAGAAAATTCAATGTTTGTGCACTTTTTCATCAAACAAATGCAAATAACTTAAAAACAAAAAATGGCCGGCCCGGTGGCATTATGGGTTAGTGCTGGATGCACATCTTGCACCATGCGACGACCGGGTTCAGAGCGAGGCAGGGCACTGGGTTGGCCAGGGAGGAGAAGGATGGAACATTCAACGGCTACTCTCCTTCTCCGAGGGGGGGAGGATCCCGCTGCAATACCACCATCTAGGGGAGCCCAGTGGTAGGTGCGGTGCATCGGAGTAGCAGCACGGGTATTGGGTAGACATCGGCGGGGGTGGAGTGGGAAGCACATCTCAGCGCTCCACCTAGCTCATTGGCTCCATTGCATGCTGACGTCTAGGGAAGCTCACCAGGAAAAAGGAGGAAATAGAGCTCATCACTTCTAGGTGATGACTCCTCTGAAGCTGGACCACGTCACCGGCACTCACTGGGGCAGACTCCAGTGTGGACCGCTCGCTGTACCATTGTGTGGGGGAAGGCTTGGGGTGACCTTCCCCCGCCCCACCCGGGAGGTATACCGGGTTACCTGAGGGCTATCTGAGAGTGCGGACACTCTAGGAGCAGACTTCTGGGGGCACCATGGGACATTGTGGAAGGCTACTTGAGGGGTCTGAAAGAGTGGAGTGAAGGGTGCAGGTAGGAGGATAAAAATAAGGTTAAAAAAATGATACTATGGTACTTTGAGCAAAAAAGTTGTTCAGCATAAAAATATCTACAAAATGAGAGGTGTTTCATTTCTAGATTCCTTTTAGATTTTCTTTAATCAGCCAAAAATGGCAGAAAACTCAACTTTTATTCACTTTTTTGACTAACAAATGCCCCCTACAAAAGCAAAAACAAAAGAACTGCATAAATGGAATATGCAATGGAAAACTCGTGTAATAAATGATTTATCTGCACTCGAGCAGTTTAACCTCAGACACCTCACTTGTGGCTTACGCCACTCTTGAGGTTACCTGAGGTCAAATTGGTCTTATGCAGATAAATCATTTGTTACACTTGCTTCCATTGCATATCCCACATATATGCACACACACACACACACACACACACACACATATATATATTATCAACAGAAGTGGGTGGTGTTTACTGCAGTCATAATGGATAAGCACTGTTTGAATTTTTAAAAGCCCATCTCAGCATTGACCCAGGCAATTCTTTCTTTGAGCAGCAATGCCTTTTGTTTTCCTTTCTGCTTCTATTTTCTAGTGTATTTCGAAATGGAGATTTGCTGAGCCCTCCGTTCCGGTTACTTCTGTCCAAGAACATGCTGCAGGACTGGGAGATGATTCTTAGCATGTTGACGGAGAAAGCTAACCTTCGCAGTGGAGCTGTCAGGAAGTGAGTACCAGCCAATGACTGGGAGATTTGTCTTGTTTTTTGCCGAGATTGCTCGCTCTCATTGAACTTGTGCTAGTTCACAGTGAGGCCCTGGGAACTTGATGGGTACTGCCGTCATTGTGAAGAGAGATTTCAAGAGACATCCCTGTAACTGGCCCAGTGGTACTGAGGGTTGAGGTGCTGGATGCCACACCTCATGCCACACTGGCGAACCAGTTTCAGGAACAGACTCAGGATGCCTGGGGTCAGCGGGGGAGGGAGGGAGAGGATCGAATGTCTCTAGGACAACTCTCCTCTCCCGGGGTGGGTTACGAGCCTTGCATCGCTTGCCAGTGGCCCCGATGGAGATCAGGAGCACTGCAGCAGCAATGTCTTATGAGAGGGTGGAATGGCAGCAGATGCCAGCACAGTCGATATGCACGGATGTCATTGCACGTCCACACTCCAAGGGCAACCTAAGCCGGGGAGATTGTGGATGATGGGTGGGGGTGGTTGAGTCAGCTGAAGGGAGCCTACCCTGCTGTAGCCCAGAGGCATAAAATGTACATAAAAAAACAGGGTCCTCAGAGTGGGAAGTACATCAAATAGTGAACTGCTTCCATTTCAGTGAATATATGTGTCTAGTGAGTTAACTGGGTGTCAGTCTTAAGTTGGAGGGTGGGAAATTTAGGAGGGAGCTCAGGAAGCACTTTTTCACAGAGAGGGCGGTGGACACTTGGAATGCACTGCCAGAAGAGGTAATCTCATTGAAGACAGTGGGCAGCTTTAAGAGAGGCTGGGATAGGCATAGAGGGAAGGTAAGGATCATGAGTAGGGAGGATGGGAGGATTGAGGAGAGGGGGCGGGAACAGTAGCTCAAGCTGAGGACCCTGCAACATGAGCAGACTTGATAGATCAAGTGGCCTTCTTCTGCTGGCTTCTTCGCATGTTTGTATGTTGGGTACAGCAGCATTGTGAGAACGTAAACAACAAAAGTCAAGGTCAGGTGCCAGGTCTGGGGTAGGGTAACTAGCTAAAGTGTTAGATGAGCAGCTACATCCTAGCCGCAAGTACAGGTTGAGGAGAAATGCTCATTGATGAGGGAGCTTAGACACTGGGATGTTGGTGTGAGCCAGATGGCTGCAGAGAGGGAGTTCCATAATTTAGGCATGCAGTGTCGGAATGCTACTTGATCAACCGAGAGAGACATGAGTGGTATGGCCAGAAGGCGAGTATCTGAATTTCTGAGGGAGTATACGGGGACTGGGGGGGGTAGGTGCAGCTAAAACAGTGGTGAGATACGGAGGCAAGAATTGGGACCAGTACTTAGTCATTAGCTTGACGCAGTGGGACTGATGGCGGTCATGGAGCAACGGAAGATTGAGAGTCCGGTAGAGCTCACAGTGGTGGGAGGAGGGTGGGCTATCAAGGGCAAAATGGCAGAAAGAATGGAAAAGGGGATCCAGTTTGGCTAGGGTGGACTTGGGAGTGGCGCTGTGTACTATTTCACGGCGGGCTGGCAGCGGGATGCTTCCACGATTGCGATAGAGAGCACCCAGTTTCGGGTGGAGCTTCTTGTGGATGGCATCAACATGTACAGAAAAGTGGAGGTACTGGTCGAGCCAGACCCGAGAAATCTAAAAAAGGAGCAAGCCTCCAGAGTGGTCCTGTCCAGGGTATGGAAAGAGGGGGTGGAGGGGAGCCGCGAGGATCTTATGAGTATCTACCCTTACCTGATTTTGCAGAAGGATAAGGTGGCATTGCAAATTAATCCTCATTTTTTACCTATGATGGTTTCTGATTTCATCTTGAATCAGACCATTAACCTGCCAGTGTATTATCCTGAGTATACCAAAAAACACAAGGAACTGCTCCATAACCTGGTGTGCACAGAACCCTGCATTTCTATCTAAAGCACACAAAGGACTATAGGAAGCCTTCTCAGCTGTTTGTCTCATTCACACTTGGAAGAGAAGGCATCTTGGAGGCTAAGCAGTGCCTGTCCAAATGGCTGGCCAACTGTATCATGTTCTGTTGCAGGAAGTATGGTAAGGAACTTCATGGGGCAGCGTGTGTCCACTCTGCTGGTGGTATGGCCACCTCTATTACCTTTTTCCAGGGTGTGTTTGCTGCTGTCATATGTACTGCCACCACACGGAGCACTGTCCACACTTCTGCTAAGCACTGTAGTCTAGACACTACCTCCCACAGACCCGCTGGCTTTGGTCTTGCTGTTTTGCAAACCCTCCTGTCCTGATCTCATATTAGACTTTGCCAGTCTCCCATGTGACTTTGTACTGCTTGGAAATCATTCCAAAGGTGTGGCCCAGTGGAGGCGATATCCTCGAAGACAGAGCATCTACTTACAGTAAGATCAGATCTTCGGGAAAATCTCCTCCATTGGGCCACAGCACACCTACCCACCTTTCCCCTTCTCTGAAGTACCAACTGGCTGGCTGTCCCACTGCCTTTGCAGAAGGTATGGTATTTGTGCTGTATGTGTCTTCGGTCACCATTCCCAGCCTCTCGTTCTATGCCTGGTCCTGGTGTGGTTTCCTAGTTCCTCTCAGTGAGTGACTCTCAGCAGTGAAATGAGGAGTGAAGGGGCCTCCGTTGTTTTATAGGCACTGACAATGCACGTCATCGTGGACAGCCCTCAGCTAGGAAAAAGTTTGTGGAAGGTCCTAACACCGATGGCTTACAGTTCTAAAGGTGTGGCCCAATGGTGGAACTCTGCTGTGGCTGGTAAGTGATGGCTCCTTACACATATAGTAGTTTTAAACATGTTCTGTTGTTAAGTGTTTACACTGTGTTTTATTTAGTTAGGTTGTGGTATTTCCTACATTTTACGCATCTGTCTGCCTCTGTCCAGGCTGCAGAAGTGAGAACTTTGGCGCCACTGATTTAGGGCTGGTCATGGCTTGACTCACAACAATTGTAACAGTAACTTTTTTTATTTTTATTTGGTCAGTCAGGAATTACAGTCCAAGCCATTTGGGAACCAAATGTTCAGATCTTCTTTGGGATATCTCCCTCCAATGAGCCACATCTATGGAACATAGAGGCCATTGGCATTGGACCTATGTGGAAACGTTTACCTAGCGAGCCACCTACAAAGATATGCATCATTGGTTCTATATAATGTAGACGGCCCCAAACCTCCTCAGTTTTCTTTCCTCTTCTGCCGTCGACTTCAGAGATTTCACATCTGACCAGAGAACTCCCTTCTTGGATTTCACTGCTGTGTGCTTTGCCGGCCTTCAGATCCTGTTTTCAGCAATGTGGGTCTGTGCTTCTGCTTCCCGCATGGGCCTTGTTACTTGTGCTGTTGACACTGCCTGCTGCCTTGTTGCTGTATGTTGGCTGTTCATGGTCTCCCTTCCATGGATCCTTGCCAGTTTCCGGCTGCTTTCTGGGCTCCTGCTGCCGGCTTGCCATCCCACCCTTTCTGGTATGGGTGCCTGCTAGTGGCTGCATTGCTGTGCCGAGGTGGTGAGTGCTGCTTATAAATGTGACCTTTACAGTTGTTCTGCCCATCTGCAGATGCCAAGGTTGGTTTCGGGCTTGATAACCAACTCCCTGTTACTGTAGGGCTCATGGCTCCCTTCAGCTCTGTCAGCTGGCTTTGCCTCTGTACTGTCTTTGCTGTTTAGGTTGGGTCACCATTTTGCCAACATTCTCCTTTGTGCTGGTTATCACCTGGCTCTGCCTCATCACTGTTTGTGTCCAGTCCCCTGCCTCATGCATGGCTGTGTTCACGTTTCCTTCATCAGCTCTGCCTTCAACTTGGCCTTATGCTTGGTCCAGTTGTCCTGTGGGGCACCTCAGTCAGTTCCTGGCTTCCTGCTCAGTCCTCTGGTTCTGTGGGGCCTGTGGCTCTCTTTGGCCCCATCAACACTTGTCCTTGCCCTGTTGTTGGTCTCACTGTTGGGTTGGGGCTCACCATTTTTAAGTCATGGGTGTTTTTCCTCCGGTTTTCACGCTGGGTCCAGAGGACATGCAATGAGCATGACGTGTGTGCTCCACCTCCGCAGAGACACCACCAGCGCCCTGAATGTGGTGTCCTTCCTGCGTGTGTGGCTCCACTTGTGCTGCCACCCGGACATCTCCAGGTAGCAGTAAAGCAGTGAGCTACAGCCCCGTCTCCTCCTCCCCAGAAGGAGAGCAGTCCTACTCCCTCCTTGGTCAGCCCCTGAGTGACCGCATCTGTTTCCGAACACAGGTCACCGGCGTGGCAGGAGGTGAGATGCCCAGCACCTCAGCTGTCCACACCACTGGGCCGGCTCTGTCTAAACTTTTATAAATACATAGATTTGCAGATTGTGAAGAATGCATTTGTATTTGCAGTAGCCATTGCACAACAAGGAGATAGCATGGCATACTCTTCTCCCTCTCTGGTAGGGGGGTTAAGGACACTGGAAGATATGTTTGATGGACCTTTTCTAGGTACTAACACCATGCAGTTCATTGACTCATTTACACAGCCCTGAGCCATATTATGGTGTTTGCTCTTGGGTATCTCTCGAAAATTACCCCCATATGATGTACCTGAATGGCATATGACACACCCAGTGTTGTTATTAATAGGAAGGGGAGTGGCAGCCTCAGTTTATAGAGAATGTTATTCTCGTATGCTCAATGTCTACATTTCTTATTGGATGTCTTGTGTGAAATAATAAACATAGTTTAAAAAATTACTTACTCTGTATGTGCAGTTGAGGACTGCCTCAGCTTATAAACTTTAGGAATATATAGTTTTGTTTTAAACTTTAGAAGTAAGGCAGCTTAAAGCCAATACACTCACGTCCGACGGTTCAGAATTATTACATACAGGACCCTTCCAGTGGAAGACAGGCATTACTTAGTCTGTACATTCGGGTTTAAACAGCTAGCAGAACTAAAAATAGCAGACAGGAAAATGTTAAAAATTTTAAGAAGCAGTCAGTTGTAACTTTTTATTTCTGAATTATTTTCATTTTCCATTTCTTCATTAGAAAGGTTCCCATGTGACAGTGTTATGCTGGATGCGTGTAACAGCGCTCTGCCTGGCAGCTGACATGCCTGGTTCTAGTCCCCCACTACATCATCAGCTCTGTGACATCACGGGTGATTAGCAGCTGCTGAGCGGCTCTTTCTGAGTGGCTGTGATGTCACAGTCAATGAGGTCACAGTGCTGATGATGTGGTGGGGGGGACTAGATATATAAGCTCTCAGGCAGAGTGCTGTTCCACAGATCACACCGCCTAACACCAAGTAAAATGTAACCCCTAGATGGCGCTATCCCAGGGGCTACTACCCCTGCCTGATTTGCCACTAACAGGTTGAGGGGCCTGGATCCAATGGCGGGTGCCTCCACCCAGAGGTCAGGGTTTGCAATAGTTAAACTAACTTGGTCACAGCCCTCTGGGACACTGCAACCCCTTTCTTCCCACTAGTGGCCCACAATATATCAGAATTACCTTCACAGTATACACTTACCCCAGGTCTGGTTCCGCACTGGGACCTCCTGTGAAATGAGATACAGTGCAACAATCACAGTACAGTACTTTAACATAGACAAATACCTCAGGCAGTATAACTTTGCTGAAACAAGCAGCTCTGATTTATTTAGGGGATATAACAGGACAGGGGAAATCAGGTTAATTAGCTTATCACTCTAATAATCATTTATGGCTCTGTGCACAGGCCTATCCCTATCAGTTACTGTCCCTGGGTACCCAAGCCCTAGTGGCTAGTCCAAACCGTGGAGCTGGTAGGGGCCCTTTCACACAGAGAAAAGGAGAATTAAACAGTCAGCAGTACAGTAATTCCATTTGGATTTAATGTGGCAATTCAACAGCGAGCGACCCTGAATTAGTACTCACGACCTCCAAATAAGATAGGGTCCTTCAATGTCAGCAGGGCTTACTTGAGGTACACAAACCTCTTCACATCCATATAAAAGCACTATACCAGGCAGGCTGCATCTGTATCCCGATCGCAATTACTGCACAATACCGGGAGAACACACAGCAGATTCAGTTCCTGACAGACCGAGTGCAATTTTCAGCAATTCCTCCAGTCTTCTACAGGGTGAGCCTGGTTTCTACTCTTCAGAGATCCTTTGATTCTTTTCACAGGACAGATTCAGTCCTAACAAGCTGTTACACAAGCTGCAGACGGAACTCTGGGCCTTACACACGTTTTTTGACTAAAACTGCACACTGAAAAAGCACAGGGCTCCTTCCTTCTTCACTGCCAAAGCTCAACTGAAACTCCAACCGACAAAACCGGGCACTTCCTTTGAGTTCCTCCCAGTTCTTGACTGGATTGGCTGTCACTCACAATAGACTGCTGCTGTTGGTCCAAAAAGGTGCTGAAGTCTAAACTACATCTCCCAGAGTCACTGTCTATACAATCCTCTTGTGGCTGGCTCAGATTATGAGTCCAAGTTCTGATTCGTCCAAGGCACCATTCTAGAGCTAGCTTACCCCACACTGATTGGTCCAGTTCAGCAGTTCAAAACTAGAATGGGGAACTAGCAGACACAGTTCTGACTGCAAAGAAAGCAGGTTAGACAAACTGTAATTTCATTATTACTGTAAATGATTTCTGGCAAACAGTTACATCTTTCAGATAGGTTCCTTTGCACTCCTAGTGACTGCAAAATGAAGTGAATTGGCAGCAGCTCGAGTGGTACTCGAGGAAGCACACAGTCCCCCATACAAACTAATTATGTCTGCAAGCAGACAGCTCTTAAAGAGACAGTACCAGAGGCTCTAAAACACTCACTGATAAATGGCAAATGCCAAACACCATTCAGGCTTGGAGCATTCAAGCAAGCTCCTGGAAGCCTTTTGGGAACCCCCATTTACAGGGACACCCTTCCTGGTCTGGGAAAGCTTGATCTCAAGCAAGTACCCCATAAGTTTCCAACTGCAACTGCATACATTTGCATTAGGCTCACACATGTAATCATCAGTCAATATATCATTTTACCAAGAACACATTTCTGAAACATTGCAGTATCGCACTCTTACACAGTATTACACACACATTGTACCATAACTCAAGTTATACCTCTTGTACATGAAACCTGAAGAGGGGCGCCTTCCTTATCAGTTACCTTGGGGCTGGACGGGCAGGGCACCATACTTAAAGGGCAACACAAGTAACTTGAGTTAGCACTGACGCTCAGTTTGGGCAATGAGCTCGGGACACATACACTCTTTTATGGACAACATTGAGAGGCAAGTCCACAGGCCTCCCAAGTGAATCATAACTGAGGTGCACCACAGGCTTTACAGCTCGACCAGTCTTTCTAGGGGAACTGTTATAGTCTCTGCACTCTGAGCCTCATTTTCAGCATTGTCCTCACTTGTCAGGGGAGTCTCCATGGGGTAGAGAGGCTAGAACTTGGGGCACTTTCAGCTCCAGGAGTTACAGTTTCTGAGTCCACAACATTTGGCTGCATGGAGAGCTTCGGACACTGGCAGTGGACTGTCAGGGCACTCAAAATACTCTTCTTGTTCGGTGTATCACCAGTCTGCCCCAATCTATCATTTTCCTCCCTGAAAGCTCAAACAGTTCAACCATGCACAATGATTCCATTTCATCTGATCTGGTGCTTTGCACTTCACTTTCTGGGAGCATTGGCTCCAGGGACGAAGCTGGGGCTTGGACAGTCCAGAAGGCCCAGCTTCATCTCCAGTATTGACTAGGGATTGCCCGAAACAATTGACTCAGTTCGTAAGAAGGATAGTATTCAAAGTCACTCTCACTTTCTTCTGATATGGACTGACAGTCATGCTCAACTGGGACTTGTGCAGGGGAACACTTTAACTCTGCTTCTGTAGGTGCAGACTTCCTTGGTCTTTCTTAGCAGCAGCTCTAGTCACTGGTCCAGAGGGGCATCTTCTAGGGGCTCAGACTCAATTAAGATTTGTCCAATGGGCAGTAAATGATTTCTATGCATTGTTTTTACATCTTTTGAATTATTCTCAGGCCTTACTTTGTACACTGGCAGATCATCTAGTTTGCCCACTACAATGTGAGGAGATGGTGCCATCTGTCAGCAATCTTGTGCTTGCCATGCAGTCCCAGATTTCTTAGCAATACCCGATCTCCCTCCTGGAGTTCCTGTGCTTTCACCTTTTATCATACCTTTCTTTGTTGGCCAGATTTCTTTGGCAGCCATGGTTTGAGCCAGTTGGTACGCATGAGTTAGCTGGGCCTTTAACTTTGCACATACTGTAAATAGTTGTCAGCTTGAACTCCATCAGAGAGACCCCAAAACACACATCTACTGGTAGTCGAGCTTCTCTTCAAGCATCAGGCGGTGGGGAGAATCCAGTGGCATCACTTTGGTGCAGTTATAAGCATGTACCAGGGTGCTAATTTGTTGGCTCCATCTAGGCTTGTCCTTTGGGTGCAGGGTGCCTAGCATATCTAGCAAAGTGCGGTTGAAACGTTCAGGCTGTGGGTCCCCCTGGGGTGGTAAGGAGTGGTTCTGGACTTTCAGACTCCCACAGAGAAAGCATCTCTTTGATCAGACGACTCTCAAAGTCTCTCCCTTGATCAGAATGGATTCTTTGTGGAGCCCCATAGTGAACAAAAAGTTTTCTACAAGTACTTTGGCTACAGTGGATGCTTTCTGGTCTTTGTGGGGAAAGCTTGGCATATCTCGTGAAATGGTCAGTGACCACCAGCACATTACTGATATTTCTTTGATCTGACTCCAAACTTAGAAAATCAATACAGACCAGCTCCATGGGTGCACTGGTGGTGATGTTAACAGGGGGGCAGCCCTCTGGGGCAAAGCTTTCCTCTGTAAGCAGCGACTACAAGTTCGAATGTGTTGCTCCACATCAGCCCCCATCTTAGGCCAATAGAATCTGGATCTCACCAAGTCAAGTGTTCTGTCTATACCGAGGTGCCCCATGTGGTTGTGCAAGGACCTCAGTACTGAGTCTCGAAAGGCAGTGGGCAGCACTAGTTGTTGTTTGTCTACTTGTCCCCCTCTGTCTACTGTTTCTCTGTATAACAGTTTATTGATCAGTTTCAACTTAGGACCTTCTTTGTATAACAGTGCAGTTCTCAAATCAGTGGAGCGTAATTTGGACACATCTTTTCCTGCATAGAGGGCTTCTAAAGCTGCTTTGATCATGGGATCGGATTGAGCCCATGAATACTGTCATTGTCCAGCTGAGGCAGTGCACCAATGTCTATTGCAGAAAAGTGGCAATAAGCAGCAGGTATGCAATTCTCAGAGGCTCCCAAGCAATCCACCATGCAGTCCACTGCGTCCGTGGACATTTGTTCCTCCTGTCAAACTTCCGGCAGAGTGCCCGAATGTCAGGTTCTGCCAATCGGACCCAATCATTCTGGGTAACAGGCCTCCGGGAGAGAGCATCAGCATCTATGTGGTTCAGACCTGCTCGGTATTCGAGAGCAGTCATATGTAGATAATGCAGAAAGCCACCTATGGCCAGTGGCATCCAACTTAGCTGAGGTCTGCACATAGGTCAAAGGATTATTGTCAGTTTTTACTAGTATTTTAGCCCCATACAAGTACTCATGGAATTGGTCAACAATAGCCCACTTCAAAGCTAGGAACTCTAACTTATGTACAGGATAGTTGTTTTCGGATGGGGTCAGGCTTCTACTGGCAAAGGCCACTGGTGTCAGGCCATTCTCGTGCTCTTGGTACAACACAGCCCCCAACCCTTGCAAGCTAGCATCAGTGTGCAGGACGTAAGGTTTTCTTGGATCGGCATAGGCCAGCACTGGAGCATGGGTAAGTTGATATATGATCTCATGAAAAGCAGTCTCATAATCAGGAGTCCAGCGGGCCCCAAATACTTCAATCGATGAAAATACACTCTTTCAGTCTTGAGGACGCTGACTTTTGGTATTTTTGTGGGTTGGGGATACCCTTGAGTAAGGTTAAGTAAGGGCGGATCACTCTTGAATAGTCCTTGATGAGCGCGATAACCACAGAATCCCAGGAATCTTTGCAGTTCTTTTAGATTTTTGGGCTGTGGCCAGGTGGTCAAGGCCTCAACTTTACTTGGGTCGGTCTCTATTCCTCGGTGGATACTATGTCCCCATACTTTACTGATGTTTGAAAGAATTGACACTTATCAATGGACAGTTTAAGGCCAAAGTCCTCCAGTCGGTCCAATACCTTAAATAATCTGCTCTCATGTTCCTCCAGTGAGCTGCCAAACACAATAACATCATCTAGGTATACCAGGCACTCTAGTAAGTTCATGTCCCCACTGCACGCCCATCAATCGCTGAAAAGTGGCTGGGGCACCTGAAACTTTGAGGCATCCTCATGAATTATATATAGCCAGCGGACAGATAAAGGCCGCCTTCTCACGGTCCTCTCAGTCATCGGATCTGGTAGTACCCACTGCGGAGATCCAGCACAGAGAACCACTTGCTCCCGTTTAGGCAGTCCAAAGCATCCTGAATGCGGGGCATTGTGTACTGATCTGGATAGTCCAGCGGTTTAAGATGCGATAATCCACACACATCCTTACTGTTCCATTCTTTTCCTCACTACCACAATGGGGAAGCATAAGGGCTTCTGATTCTTGTATTACACCAGCAGCTAACATCTCTTGCAGATGCATCTCTCATCATCTATGTCAGCAGGTGCCAGGCGTCGAGACCTCTCATGAAATGGTCTTCGTCATGCAGCCGGATATTGTGCTCAGCTCCTTGCACACATCCTACATCCCATTCCTTTAAAGAAAACACCTGGTCTCTGGGCAAGCTTCTCACTGATCCTCACTTTCCATTCAGCTGGCAGCGGGATGCGAAATCAAACAAGTCAGGCGTTACTCTGTCATTCTTCCTTGAACTCTTGCTGCTGGGTAGCACTGCAGTGTCTGCACAATGCACATTAGCCAGGATGCAACCTCTGTTTACTCGAATGTCTCTTCAGACACATTATGAACTTGGACCATTACCCTTCTGGCATAAGCATGGGCTCTAGCGGGCAAAATACTAGGCTTGACCAGCAGTCCCTCTGGCAATTTTCCATCGCCTGGTGCATCCAACATTAATATTTATTCTTAACATCCTTTCTGATAATCGGACCTCTCCTGTAAGGTACACTGGCATTTGGCGCCAGGATCAGAGACTCAGGATCCTTCTTCCATACAATTCCGACCGGTTCCTCTGGTTCTGTTTTTCAGCATCTCTCTGTGCCTCATAGGCCTTCTTAATTAAAGCCGAACTCTTAAAGCTCTACTAGTCTTTGACCCTGTTTTTCATAACACAATTGTGCCAGCCTTCCGAACATATGAGCATTTGTTCCAATCAACAAAGGGACACCATCATCACAGTCCAGTGGGGGACACACTAGGCTAGGGTCTCTACTTGTTGGCCACTCCAGCCCACGGAGGTGGGAAAGACAGCCAAATTCGGATATACCCGGAATAGGGTAGGCCTTCTCACTCTAACCCCATACATGCAGTCCTTCTAATGGTTGTAATGGCACGCTTGACAAATGCTTCTGATACCAATCCTGGAACATAATTGTCACTTGGGAGCCACTGTCTAATACAGCTCTTGTAGACACTCCATTCACCTTTACAGTGGTCTCCATGGAGGACCCACTATTGGACCAGTCTGGAGGCAGTAGTGGGGGCCTGGGTAACTGACCTTGCCACAAAGGGCGTGAATTAGCATTTTGGGTGCCCTCACTGGATCATGTCGTGCTCACTCAACCACTGATTTCTTCTCCGAGCTCTCCTTGTAGCCTATATGCAACTTTGTCAGTGTCTTTTGGGGACTGGCATTCCATTTCATGTGCCCATCTTTCCCACAATTATAGAAAACATACTTTCTGGAGTTTGAGCTGGCTGGGCGCCCACACTGGAGCCAGAGTGGGGGTATTACTAACTGGAAACCTGGGTGCCATCTCTGTCTGCGGCGTGATAAGCATTTGGAGACATCCTCAGTTTCTCCACTTCCATGGTCAAGGAATCGAGTTGGAGCTGTTATCACTAGGAGATACATGGTGGGTACCCCCACCCCATGCAGATGCGAATCGGATATAGGTCAGGGCCTGCACTTGCAGGCGTGGCCTTCATAAAGGACTGTTTTGAATTCCGGATCTCTCAACAGTTCGCCCCATTGTGACATATCTTTTCCTTGTCAGAGCACTCATTGACTGCCGACCTCTGCCCCTGAACTTCCTTGATGGGTCACCCTCAGTCACTTCAATTAGCCAACGCAGCTATTGGTGCAGGTCCCTCCGAGGTCGTCTTTTCTCAACTCCTCAATTTCTCTCATTAACTCATCATAGGAGGGTGGGATTCCAGTCGATCTGCCAGGCGTAACTGAAGCAACAGCAGTTCTGAGAAGGGGCAGACTTAAGGATCCTGTCCAGCCTGGTTGGGTCCAGTTCAATCGCTGGCAAACTACCTTTTCTGAGCATTCTTGCAACAATTTTCCAGCGAGATACATACACAGACAACAACTCCCTTGGTACTGTTGTACATCTCTTACTCTCCACCATAGGTCCTCATCAGAATCTGGGCTCCCATACACATTCTCCAAGGCCTCAAAGATAGGCCTGTGCAGTCGCTTCAGGGTTCCTGGCCCGTTGCTTACGGATGGTAGCCAGGGCAGGACCTCGGGCTCTCACTAACCCTCTTTTCGCTTTTCAGCCTTCGAGCATTGCCATTCTAGCACTTGGGGGGCAACATAGTCTATCCAGGTCTCCCAGTCATCCTCCCTTGGGGGTGGGAGGTGCCAGAGAAGATCCTCAACCTTGTGAAGAGTGTGACTAATGGCAGGTGCAGAAATAGGAGTCTGCATTGGTTCAGCCACCATTACGGGCACTGGAGCAGGAGAGGGTGTTGGGGAGGAACACCCCAGGTGGCAAGAATAGTTTCTTCAAGTCCTCCACAGTTTTCCCTTCCCCCAGCAACCATTTAGCAAATTTCTCCTCAAAAGTTTCAGATAGTGGTGTGGGCTCATTCCCCCCCGAGTCTTTACTGTCCTTAGTTATCACTCTCCAAGCAGTGAGGGCTCCCTCTGGGGTAATGGTCTGTGGCACTTTGGAGCTATCTATGGGATCCTTAAACTCTACTAGGGCCAGGAAAGTGTGGGTGAGCAGATTAGCATGCCGACCCACCACCAAAGGGTTTGTAAACCTTCCACCTTGGAAAGTACTCCTGCACAGTGTCCATATTGATACCCAGGGGATGTCCAGGATAAGCATAGCATTTTGAGGTCGATCTCCTCCCAGTACACCACTCCACCAGCGGTGCACAGCCACTTCTGTTGGGGTACCCATTTTCTTAACAGTGGTTCGTAAATATGGCCACTAGGGACACACAATCCCAGCGGTGAGCCTCAAGATGTAACCCTAGATGGCACTATCCCGGGCTACTACCCCTGCCTGATTTGCCACTAACAGGTTGAGGGGCCTGGATCCAATGTGGTGCCTCCACCCAGAGGTCAGGGTTTGCAATAGTTAAACTAGCGGTCACAGCCCTCTGGGACACTGCAACCCCCTACTTCCCACTATAGTGGCCCACACAATATATCAGAATTACCTTCACAGTATACACTTACCCCCAGGTCTGGTTCGGCACTGGGACCTCCTGTGAAATGAGATACAGTGCAGCAATCACAGTACAGTACTTTAACATAGACAAATACCTCAGGCAGTATAACTTTGCTGGAAACAAGCAGCTCTGGTTTATTTGGGGATATAACAAGGACAGGGAAATCAGGTTAATTAGCTTATCACTCTAATAATCTACCTATGGCTCTGTGCACAGGCCTATCCCTATCAGTTACTGTCCCTGGGTACCCAAGCCTCAGTGCTAGTCAAACCGTGGCAGCTGGTAGGGCCCTTTCACACAGAGAAAAGGAGAATTAAACAGTCAGCAGTACAGTAATTCCATTTGGATTTAATGTGGCAATTCAACAGCGGCGACCCTGAATTAGTACTCACGACCTCCAAATAAGATAGGGTCCTTCAATGTCAGCAGGGCTTACTTGAGAGTACACAAACCTCTACACATCCATATAAAGCACTATACCAGGCAGGCTGCATCTGTATCCAGTCGCAATTACTACACAATACCGGGAGAACACACAGCAGATTCAGTTCCTGACAGACCGAATGCAATTTTCAGCAATTCCTCCAGTCTTCTACAGGGTGAGCCTGGTTTCTACTCTTCAGAGATCCTTTGATTCTTTTCACAGAGGCGATTCAGTCCTAACAAGCTGTTACACAAGCTGCAGACCGGAACTCTGGGCCTTACACACGTTTTTTGACTAAAACTGCACACTGAAAAAGCACAGGGCTCCTTCCTTCTTCCTGCCAAAGCTCAACTGAAACTCCAACCGACAAAACCGGCACTTCCTTTGAGTTCCTCCCAGTTCTTGACTGGATTGGCTGTCACTCACAATAGACTGCTGCTGTTGGTCCAAAAGGTGCTGAAGTCTAAACTACATCTCCCAGAGTCACTGTCTATACAATCCTCTTGTGGCTGGCTCAGATTATGAGTCCAAGTTCTGATTCGTCCAAGGCACCATTCTAGAGCTAGCTTACCCACACTGATTGGTCCAGTTCAGCAGTTCAAAACTAGAATGGGAACTAGCAGACACAGTTCTGACTGCAAAGCAAGGTTAGACAAACTGTAATTTCATTATTACTGTAAATGATTTCTGGCAAACAGTTACATCTTTCAGATAGGTTCCTTTGCACTCCTAGTGACTGCAAAATGAAGTGAATTGGCAGCAGCTCGAGTGGTACTCCAGAAGCACACAGTCCCCCCATAAACTAATTATGTCTGCAAGCAGACAGCTCTTAAAGAGACAGTACCAGAGGCTCTAAAAACACTCACTGATAAATGGCTTAAATGCCAAACACCATTCAGGCTTGGAGCATTCAAGCAAGCTCCTGGAAGCCTTTTGGGAACCCCCATTTGCAGGGGGGTTACAAAAAGATCTTCTAATTACTCAAAGGGAAAATAAAAAGTGCCTCAGATATATAAGGTAATAGTTGATTGCTTTTGAAAACTTATAATTATTTTAAGCAGTACACTAGCTCTTTAAGGATATGATGGTATACAGAGATGTTATAGTTCAGAAAATGTTTCCGTATTGCTGCACTCTACATGAAACGAGGCAGTCAATAAAACGACAGATAAATCTCCCCACATACTTAATAAACAGGAGGGCAGTATAGCGCAGTGGTTTAAGGCTCTGAGCTGCAAATCTGGTGACATCCAGAAGACCAGACCTGGGTTTGAATCCCACAACTTCCACTTAGAAACATAGACTTTGACGGCAGATAAGGACCACTTGGCCCAACCAGTCTGCCCATTTCCCTACCTATTGGATAAGCTGCAGATTCTAGTTAACCAACAGCCTACTTCCTGCAACCCCCCACTATAATTGCCTTATGTCTGTCCCATGCATGTTTGAATTCCCCCACTGTTTTAGACCCCACAACCTCTCCAGGAAGGCGGTTCCATGCATCCACCACTCTCTCCGTGAAAAATAATTTTCTCACGTTACCTCTGAGCCGTTCCCCCTCTAACTTTAAATTGTGCCCCTTGTTCTTACACATCTCTTTTTCTGAAAGATGCTACCCTCCTGGACTTTGTTGATTCCCTTGAGTGCACTAAAAGTTTCTATCATGTCCCCCCATCCCTCCTTTCATCAAGGGTATACATATTAAGCTCTCTGTCTCTCTTCATATGATTTCTGATGTAGACCCTGCACATTTTAGTTGCCCTCCTCTGGACTGCTTCCATCCTGTCTATGTCCTTGCGTAGATGAGGTCTCCAAAACTGCATGCAGTACTCCAGATGGGGTCTAGCCAACTGTCTGTACAGAGGGATAACCACTTCCCTTTTTCTACTTGAGTGCCCTCCTATGCATCCCAGTATCCCCTGCTCTCTGGGATGCATAGAGGCATACTGTGTGACCCAGCAACTCAATTAATCTCCTTGTGCTCCAGGTCGCACCTGTAAAAAAGCTTTCAGCTTAGTGTGCTACTCCTGGTTAAATAACTTAAAAAAAACAAACAAACAAAAAAAAAACACAGTATGTAGTTGATATAATCCCTATCGATACATGCAGCATAAAAATACTTTAGCACTTTTGACCCAACTGCTGCAAACACTTACACCAAATACTGTATTTCATTTATAGTCCCATCTAAATGTCTAACTTTAAAAAGAAATTCAAATATAAAATGTACCCATCATAGAAAACGAGGAGAGCTAGCAAGTGCACAGATAGGTCTACATCAGAAACTCTGAGCTAAAAGGCAGTAAAGGAGCCCTGTCTTCCTTGATTCTGGCCTGCTCTCCCCTAGTGATACACCTCTGTCACTTTCCACCCCCCTCATCCTAGGGTCCTATTCCCTCCCAGAATTCCCTCTACCCCTTTCTAAAGCTTCTGTCCCCTCCCCCTTTTCCTTCACCATTACTCTCCACTGCCACCCCCCCTCCCCCGTCACTGTGCTTACCTTGTCTCTTACTTGCTGTGCAAGTCTTTTCTCCTTTGGTCTGACAAAGCCCCCTTAGGCTACTCCTGTTCTCACAACTGACCAGGCCTTGCCTGAAAAATTGTTAAACGTGGACTTTTACTGTATCATACTGTAGTTGAATGCTTAATTCTGTTATTGTATGATCTGTTTAGCTACAGACTCTTGTTCTGCTCCCATTGTATGTTTCCCACCCTTACGACGTGGAACCTTTGTAAATGAGCAGTTTCCTACTCAAAGGTATTGTAATCTGAGATTTAAATAAATAAATAAATAAATAAAAATAAAAGGCACAATGTCTGCTCACTAGGACTTACAGGCATAGTTATAATACTTACATAGGTAATGAAACTAAAAAGATGAGAGTAGCAGTCTCTGGCATTTCAAGTGAAAGAAAAAGGTGTCCCAGAATTCACCAGGTAATGGTATAATTTTCAGCATTGCAGCTCCGTAACATAAACATGGGTAGCAATAGCACCTGGCATCCACCATCTTATAATTGCAAAGAGCAGAGCCCAGCTTCTGATATTAATGGAACCGTAAACAGAACATAATGCTGAACCCTCACTTTGTATTATTAGCAATCCTTAGTGTGAATGAGCTTGGTACATCCAGCAGACCGGACCTGGGTTTGATTCTCACAACCTCCACTTGCATACTGTGTAACTCTAAGTAAGTCACTTAACCGCCCAGTGCTCCCAGGTCACCCCTGAAAACAGGCACTTGTGCCTAGTGGGCCTTACCCGGTTACCAAAGACTAAAATAAAAAAAAAATTATTCAGTCCTGATAGATGGTGTCCCTATTTCAGAGCCCCAAATTACCAGATACTTATCTGGCCCTAAACACTCAGGTCTCCTTAGCCAATTCCGAGTCCGCCGGTTCTACTGTCTGTTCAGATTCTTTGATGATAATTCTCCACCCATTTTCCAGATTCTGCCACATCCACATTCTGAAACGTTTGCCACCCGTATTGTATGCAAAGTTGTGCCAGCACAAGAAGTTAACTGACAATGGCCAAACTGTGCAGTTTGGCCCGAACCGCATCAAACTTTTTGTAGTTGGCTCAAAACATAGAAACATAGAATTTGACGGCAGATAAGGACCGCTTGGCCCACCCAGTCTGCCCATTTCCCTACCTGATGGATAAGCTGCAGATCCTAGTTAACCAGCAGCCTACTTCCTCCTACCCCCAACCCCTAGAATTGCCTTATGACCGTCCCATGCATGCATGATTCCACCACTGTTTTTGACTCCACAACCTCCTCTGGAGAAGGCAGTTCCATACATCCACAACCCTCTCTGGCAGAAAAATGCTTCCATCAAAATTACCTCTGGGCCGCCCCTTTCTATCTTCAAATTGTGCCCCTTGTTCTTGCATAGCTCTTTTTGAAAGATGCTACCTCTGACTTTGTTGGATTCCTTGAGGTACTTGAAAGTTTCTATCATGTCCCCCCCTTTCCTCGAGGCTATACATATTAAGCTCCTTAAGTCTCTCTTCATTGTCTTCCGGTGCAGACCTGCACCATTTTAGTTGCCTCCTCTGGACAGCTTCCATCCTGTCTATGTCTTTGCGGAGATTGGGTCTCCAGAACTGCACACAGTACTCCAGATGGGGTCTCACTAGCTGTCTGTACAGAGGGATAATAACTTCCTGTTAACTACTGGTGATGCCTCTCCCTATGCATCCCAGTATCCCCCCAGCCCTCCTTGTTGCCCTGTCACATTGCTTGCCCGCCTTTAGGTCATCTGATAAGACTACCCCCAGGTCCCTTTCCATTTTTGTTGTTGTTAGTATCTCACCCCCCATTGTGTACTCTTCCCCTGGGTTTTTGTTTCCCAGGTGCATTACCTTGCACTTCTTAGCATTGAATCTAAGCTACCATACATTTGACCATTCCTCTAACCTTGCCAAGTCCCTTTTATCCTTTCCACCCCACCCTGTGCATCAACTCTGTTGCAGATCTTTGTGTCATCTGCAAAGAGACATACTTTTCCTTCCAGTCCCTCTGCAATGTCGCTTATAAAGACATTGAAGAAGACCGGTCCTAATACTGAACCTTGCGGTACCCCACTAGTAACCCTCCCTTTCTTCTGAGTGGACTCCATTTACTATTACTCTCTGTGTCCTATTCTCCAGCCAATTCTTTACCCAGGCTGTCATCTTGGGACCCACTCCCAGACTGGCTAACTTGCATATTAATCTTTTGTGTGGGACTGTGTCAATTGCCTTGCTAAAGTCTAGGTAGGTCATGTCCACAGCCCCTCCCTGATCTACTACTTTGGTCACCCAGTCAAAGAAATCTATCAGCAATCTATCATCTAGCGGCAAATGAGAGATCCGGGAACATATGGAGCAGTGTACCATCAAATTTCAGGCTTTGGGAGTCCCTGGAACCTTTAACAGACCATCCCAAAAGTGATCAACAACACAAAATCTGAGGCATGTTTCTCTGAGCCTCAGCATATCAGGGCGAAATCGTAGTCACCAGTAGCAATTTAAAGAGCTAGTGTACTGCCTAAAACTAATATTAGTTTTTAAAAGCAGTCAACCACTAGTACCACTGCCTTTTATATTTGAGGCACTTTTTCTGTTCCCTTTGGTTAATTACAAGATTGTTTACCTGATGTTAAAGCAGCAGTGCAATGAAAATGGGCTAAAATTTAGCCCCACCTTTTTTTACTTCCTAATAAATACCAGATATTTTTCTGTTTATTTTGGTGGTGAAATTTTCAGCTTCCGTTATCATTTAATAATTTTATGAATATTTTAAAATAATTATTTCTCAAGAAAAAATGATGGCCACCTCATTTTTGCATTGAAATAATATTGAGGACCCGAGGAGGGTAAGAATGCAGACAAAAATGCAAATATACCATACACGCATAGGAAGTATCCAGAAAACCCAGATTAACAGTTCTGCCAATATTTTATATAACCATAGCAGAAAGTTAGTTTTTTGGAAAAACTTTTTTCATTGCAATGCTTCTTTAATAGGTGTGGTGTGTGGAACAGCTGTGTGTCGGGCAGCTGACATAGCTAGCTCTGTTCCTCCCATTGCATCATCAGCATTGTGACCTCACTGACTATGACAGCACTGCTGCGTAGGAACAGCCATTAAGTAGGTGCCAGGTCAGTCACCTAAAATGTCACTGTCAGTGAGATCACAGTGCTAATGATCTAGTGTTGGGGGGGGGGGGGGATACAGATAGATATGTCAGCTGCCCGACTGAGAGCTAGTCCACACATCCAGCACAATATTATCACAAGGAAAACTTTTTAATGATCAAAAGGAAAACGAAAAATACTTTAGAAATAAAAAGTTACAACTGACTACTTAAGTAAAATTTTCCTGTCTGCCTGTTCTGGTTCCACTTGCTCTTTAAGAATTATATGCTCTGAAACAAGTTGCAGAGCTCTTGGTAACTATGGTTTTTAAAACTGTAATAATTCTGGCCCCTCGCTTCCCTCTGATAGGCATGAAACAGATATTAGGGTCTCTGTTTGCATTTTCCAGATCCTCCAGTCTGTACCTCTGTTGCGCATGTTCTTGTGTGAGCTCACTCAATATAGCCAGAGTCTGTGTAGCATGGGTATCTGTGGCAGTTGCTGTTGCCACAGTTTTTATGAACTGATCCCCAGCCTTTGTATGATCATTTCAACCTTTGCATCAAGTGGCCTACATAGAAAGGACCAGCAAGTACCACAAAGCATTGGACTCGACCCCTGCAGGCTGTGCTATTTGTAGACCGGCCTTACCCCGTGAGAGCGTCTGACATTTTAGAGCTGCCTTCACCTGCATGTTTCGGTTGCACCATCTTCAAACTTGTATCAGTGGAATCAGCAAATCTCCATCTTTCAGATAAATATAAGATGCCAGAATATTTTTAAGTTATATCCCCAAGCAAGGTGTGAAGTTGCAAAGCTAGTTAAAAATGTACCTGCTCAGCTGCAGTGCACAACAGCACCCCTTTTAAGCTGGAATATTGAAAGTTTGCAATCTGAGTAGCTGTAACTTACAAGCATTATAATACTCTTCGTGAGTTATGGCTAAAGGGTTAAATGTTGTTAAAACCTTTGAATGTAGTTTAATAACTGAGCTGGTGCAAATAATATGGTCTTATGAAGATCAAGCTAGATTGTAAAGTGTTTGGACATAGCACATTCAACAATGGTTCTTTTAATTTAATATATGTAACAGGCTACAAATCCCAGACACTGCATAGTCTCCAAACCAGCTCCATCAGGAGGAATGATAAGTCCCTATAATTCGGTCTTACTTGATAGTTACATATTTACTAAGGGTTTGTTCCAACTCACAGTAGCAGTGAGTCCTTCTTAAAATGTATCTTTAGGACAAAATAGGTATTCCATCATATGTAGTAACAGGTGGGCCCTGTGGACGGGCCATAGGCAGTGCAGGTGACCACATGCAACCCTGCACCCCTCCTTGCAACGCCGGCGAGCCGGGTTCGGAAACGGACTCGGGTCGTCGGAGGGCTGGCCGGGTGGAGAAGGATCGAGCGTCCACGGACTGCTCTCCTTCTCCGGGGAAGGCTGGGTAGCAGTCGGCCGCGAAGGGGACCCCTAGCGGAGGCTACAGGATCACACGCGCCGTGCGCCGTCAGGGGAGGAGGGCGAGGCAGGGGCAGGCGCTCAAGCGTCATTGCTGCTCCCGCCTCCCTCAGGGGTAGGCTAATGGGTAAAACCACGCCCAGCGTCTATATGACGCTTTACTCTGGGACGCCCTGATTGGTCACCGAGCCGCCTCTCGACCAGTGTTACTAGTTCCGCTGGGTCCGATACCAGGGGTCGGAACCGTGGCCCCACTCTCTGGGGGGGAAGCCAGGGATGACTGGGGAGTCGGCAATGTCCGGTGACCGGGGATCCCGGAGTCCGTGACCAGGCTGAGGACAGACGTGGGGCGTGAAATAAAGAGCAAATTTCAAAAAAAAACAAAAACCCTGCACCCCTCCTGTAGGGCAGTTGCAACCAGTCAAGAGGTGGGTCTGGCTCTAAAAGTGGGAAAAATCTCTCCAGTTGGAAGCGGCGTGAAGGCCTGTCAAGTCATTGACCACGATCAGTGACGCTCCAAAAGGCCAGCCCCTTGCCCTATGCCATCACTCTGAAACATACTTACCCTGTGTCGGTTACAATATGAACTTGCCAAAAGGCAGCGGGGAGCTCAACCACAAGGGATAAACTATGGTCATCTGAAGGGTGGGGTCCTTTGGGGACATAGAAAGGCCTGTCTCGATTAGGAGGATTCCCTACGGGTGGGTAGTCCGTGAGTAGCAGGGACTGAATATAAGCATGGTGTGGGCGTAAGAAAACAGAATCAAATTTAGAAATACAAATATTTTTAAATAAATCCTTTCCTTCCAGGCTCTGTACTTTGGATGGGGTTCCAGTTTCCAGTGGAGAGCAGTTAGAGAGCGGGCAGTACTACGTAGCAGTCGGAATGGAGAAATACAAAGATCTGCCTTACGTCGAACTCCTGGTATCTAAAAACTCCAGACGCAATGGGCTGAGGTAAAGTGAGACGAACCTGCCAGGTTAGGTAATGGGATGCAGCACATTGGCTCAGATATTGCCTGGAATTTAACAGAAACAATTCTTGGTTTTATTTATTTATTTTATTTAGTTTTTGTTGACCGGGTAAGTGCACTAGACAAATCCTGCCTATTTTCAGGCACGACCCATGGGAGGGGGATACAGATGAACGCCAACTGACCTTGAACCAGATTAAGCTGTTGGTGGTATTTTTAGTGAATGGGCATTGGGTTGGACACACAATTGGTGATGTAATAGAATTTATAGAGGGGAAAAAGCTGCACCTGGAAATAGAGTGCTCACTGACAGCTGAAAATGAAACTGCAGAAAGAAAAGTCAGGGCACTCACCACTGTATAACAAATCACTTGAAGAGAAAGTATAGCCCAGAGGTTAGAGTAACAAGCTGTGAATGAGCTTGGTACATTCAGCAGATGTGGGTTTGATTCCCACAACATCCACTTGTATACCGTGTGACCCTAGGCAAGTCATTTAATCTTCCCAGTGCTCCCAGGTCAACCCTGAAAACAGGCACTTGTGCCCAGTGTCCCTCATGCCTCCCAATCCACCTGCATCCTGAGTGCTTACCTCCTCTGACATGTACTCTGAGGTGGGGCCTGTCTTGGCCAGGCTTAACCACTTGCCTGCAGGAAGAGAACATCTATGCAGGCACCCCATCCCCAGCTGGCCTCTGCTCCAGTCGACCTGGGTGTGGGATGCAAACCCGGGTCATTAGCGTGCTTAGCAGGCGCCTCACTGCTTGATGTCATTGAGCTGGCACTGAGTCCTGTTTAATAGGTTTATAGGTAGGCTAGGAGGGCCTCCTATGGATATAAGGCCCTGTCCACACTATACCGGATCCACCGCTCTGTAACATTACAGGGGATCCAAATCATCATTGCAATGGTTTGCATTTACACCTGTAATGTTACAGGAGGTGTTTCCGTAACCGTTGTCGAAACCACTCGTGAGGTGGTTTCATCAATGGTTACAGAACTGGATCCGCCACTGTAACGTTATCAGCTGTAGTGTGGATGTGTGGGAACGGTCCCCTGCAGTGCCCGCAGCACAAGCTGCATTGTGGGATCGGGTGCCGCCTTAACGGTCACCCGGCTTCTGCATTGTGGACTCACTGTACCAGTCCCGTACCAGACACTGCCACAGTGTGGACATACTGTACCACTCACTGCCTGTAATAGTATGTAACCGTTACCAGGTTGGAGCAGTGTAGCGTGGACAGGGCCTAAGAGTGTCACCTCATGCGTTCTTAGGACAAGACAACTGAAATGAAGGTAAGCATTTCTGGTGCCCTAAGGACACGACAGGCGACACTCCTATATCCATGAGGCCCTCCTAGCATCCCTGTAAAATAATTATAGATCGTGAGACCATAAATATTGCTATGGAGTTGTGTTATCATCATCATCATCACATAGATCAACACGGTGAAACCACAGGCAGACCTCCTGCAGCGACACATTCTTTTCTTGTGCGCTGTAATGAAGTTTCAATGAAACTTGCGTCCCATCTCCAACTGCAGCTCTGTCTGGGGCCCTGTGTGTCTTAACGAGCAGCTCTCTGCTAAAATAAAAAGCTTCAGACTATTAGATTTATAACAATTATGCAAAACTTTAGTGGTTTCTGGTTAGGTGTCAGTGTGGCTTAGTTGGCAGCACATCCATCTCTGGGCCAGAAGATCACTGGTTCTAATCCCACTCCAGGATTGGGCTAATACGCTGGCACCTGAGTGTGGTATGGGGGGATGCTGTACTGCTGGGGTGTGGTGTCCTTCCAAAAAGATGTTATACCGAGGTCCCTTCTATCAATCTTCGCTGTTATCCTGGTGGGTGTCTAGGCGGAAGTAAAAGAACCCAAAGCACTTTTTGCAAGGGTAGGGGATCTTCCCCAGTGTCATGATCAACTTTCCCCTTCCCATGTTCAGGCAGTTGTCCAAGGCTATTTGTGGATGTTGAGGTGGGAAATGGCTGCCACCAGGCATTCACAGGCACTTTACTATTAGTCTCTCATTGCTTTTAAACACTTTGGGATACAATATGTGAAAAGCCCTCTATAAATGCGGATTCCTCTCCTTTATTTGTGTGCTTCTGTTCTTGGACTACTAAATATGTAAGCAATAAGACACAGTGGGGTGTGCATGGAACAGATTTTACCGCACGCCCAGGGAAGTAGTGATGCACAGAGCCACGGGCCGCATGCCTTCAGCCCCAGGAAGTGCAGTAAAATCTGTTCCATGCACACACCCGGAATGTCTTATTGTGCTTGTAAAATGGGCTCCTTTTATTTGCTTTTTACAGTTGGGAAAAGCATGTTTATATGTAGAATCAATAGATTTACTTGTGTGCATTTATGATAAAATAGTCTTTCCACCCACTGCAAATGATGTCATTGATGATGCCATTGTATTACTGCTGGACAAAGTTTGCCCTTTGCTGGCATCAAAATTCAAGATATAGAGGATAATGTATGGTCATCAATGGTTAACCAGTTTGTTAACCATTGAGAGGTTGCCAGGGCAACCATGTAAACCTCGAGAGTGAAGCTCGAGAGGTTTACGTCTCCATGGCAACCTCGAGATTGGTTAAAAAAAAATGGTTAATCATCGATGTACCATACATTATATTTTATAGTGTATGGTACTATCTAGGTTTTTAAGACAAGAAAGCAGTTCCTTACTGCAGTTTTATTTTCAGTCACCGATGCTCTTCTCTCACCGCTGCAGCTGTTTCAAGGCGTCCAATCCAGTTGCACACCTGCCCAGATTGTTCCTGGTTGTTAAATCATCGATGTGATGTACCGTCGATGGGTTAACAACATAGTGATGTCATAGCGATGGTAAAACGGTGTTATAAAAAGGTAGATTTCTACCTATAACAACGTTCCACCATACATTATATGGAATGTTTATCATGGAATATTTACTATGGAATACATGGATTAAGAATTGTGCTAATTTCCACTGGCAGAATGTCCCACTTCTAACATACTGTACACACACATAACATAGAGGATAATGTATGGTCCTCTATCGTTAACCGGTCAGTTAACAGTCGAGAGGTTGCCAGGGCGACCATGTAAACCTCGAGAGCAAAGCTCGAGAGGTTTACGCCACCATGGCAACCTCGAGGACGGTTAAAATTGACCGCGTCGATAGAGGGATTCATACATTATTTTATAGTGTATGGTCCCACTATCAAAATTAAATGGCTTACGCTTTTAAAAAGTCACGCTCACGGCCCTTCAGTCCTTCCCGTGGGTTTCCTTCAGTGGGTTCCCGTTGGAAAAAGCGGCACATCGCCAGACCACTCGCTGTTAACCTATCAGTGAGTGTAGGATCGATAGGTTAACAACATATCTACGTCACATCGATAGGTTAACAACCTTAGGAAATGATGATTTCCTAAGGTTAATAGCGTTCTGACATACATTATAAAGGCCTCTTCTACAACCAGAAACTCAATTATCTCACTGTCAGGGCAACCAGAAGAGATTTCCCCAATGAAGAGGGAAAGACAGAAGGGAGAAATATCATTGTCAGCAAAGAAACAGTTGTAATGAAAATTATAAACAATACTTAATGTTTTTAATTTGATTATATGTGTAAGGAAAGTGCAATGATCCGGGAAACAACATTTAATTAATTTGGTGTTTTTTTATTAAAGGTAGTTTTATTTTTAGGGTCCTATTGAAGTTTTTTTTTACAGTATAAAGGTAGCAGCCATGTTTGTGATGGAAGATCAATTCTGTTTGTAGGGGACTGATGGAAGATGGTTCTGGTTGTAGGACTATTGATTTGCTCATTGTGTAATGTGATTTAGAACCAGGATGACTATGCATGAAACAGATTTCATGCACGGTCACATGATATATTTTGACCAATTAGACATCTTTATTTTGAATGCCCATTTTATAATTCAGATTATGCAGCACTTATTTCACCGAGTCTTTTCAAAAAACATCGCACTCTCTATAACTTACTTCACCCTCGTGGTTTGTAGCATCGCAGTGTGTTGTCGTGGTGAGCACTGTGATATCATAAACAAAGGCACTGTGAGGCCAGCTGGGGACAGTCACATGGTCTTTATAAATACTTTATGCATAGACACCAACAATGTGTTATAAGCCCTGGATGGCAAAACTAAAAATTAAAACCAAATGTAATGTCTCGAGTAAATACTTTTTGAAATTGCACTTATATGTTTTTTTGAGTTAATTTTGCTCTTCCACCTCTGCAACCCATCCCCACAGGACACTTCTGGAAATGAGCTGGTTACAGCTCATGTTGTCTTTCCTGGTGAAATATTTTTTAATAAATTATACTAATTGAAACATCGTGTTTGTAAAAGTACCTGCTGAAGTGCAGAGTTGTTCTCTAAATGTCTTCTAGAATCGATATCTGTGATTCGTAACCTGATTTGTGTTCTTGTGTTGCAGGAACCAGCCTGGGACTAGGCGTAATATCCACAAGGACGAGGTACGTACTTTGTGGAAGTCCTAAGTAAGGATGGGAGGGTCGTGACCTGGTTCTGATTCTGACTCTGATTTTTTTCCAAAAGGCTCTGATATACTCTGATTTATTCTTATCAATTGTAGACCTATTGTAGTCTATTTGAGTATGAGAAATTCATCAGTATTATTTGTTTAGATCCCTCTGTTAAAAAATAAAATGTAACCCTTTTAAAAAAAACATTTTGTGTCTGTATTTACGTGTCATTTTTTAAGATCAGCAAGCAGCCAACAGCAATAAAATAAACTGACTGCTGTTCTTGCAATCCTGTGTGTCAGCCACCAAATGAAATTTGTAGGAAACAGTGGGATGGTTTCACAAAACTCTTGAAAATCCCACATCTGCGGGAAAAACTCTGCGCAAGTGGGTTGACACTTATGGAATCGCAGTTTCTCCTGCAGCTACAGTATTCTTAAAAGTGGAACTGGTTTACGACCAGCTGCACAATTTATTGCAGCTTGCAGATGGTGTTGCTGTGGAAATCCCCACAGCTGCGGAAGAATGTTATGGCTGGCGGGAACGGCCGTAACATCTTCTGTGGCTGTTGTGGATGTGAATAGTAAGCTCCACAACTGCGGAGATTTCAGCCCACAACCGGAGTTGCACTGTGGGATGTAGTCCCAAAAATGTTTGTAAAACCAGTCCAGTGCATGCAGGTTATTTGGGGCTTTGCAGTGAAAGGAGGCAGTGTGTCAAACGTTAGTCAGAAAGAGAGAGTGAGAGACCAACAAATTCAACAGCCGAGTCCAGACAGACCTTCACCGAGTCTGGCATGCTTTTTGGTGGGAGATGGGCAGCATGAGCAGGATATTTGATGGGGCTCCAACCATCCCTCCCGTCCTTTTGACTTGAGATGTTATTTTTTTTTTTTATTTGTAATTATTTTGCTTGCCTACTTGGTGTTATAGTAAGCATCATGGGCCCCAAACCATCCCACACTCTCCTGCCTAACTGGCCAATGATTTTTTTATCACTTGTGTTTTCTAACTTACCTTTTTTTTTATCCGGTTGACCTTGCCTCCCAATCAGCATTGCAGTTTTTTTTTTTATAGAGCTGTTTTTGCCCAACTACCACCTACTCCTGCCATGAAGCCTACATGCCAGTCCCCAGCCCCATCGTCCCCCTACTTCATCAACCTGGCAGGGAGCCACGCGATGCACTCCACCTGAGTTCCCAAATTGAAAAACACATACAGCGATACATATGATGTAATCTATACCATGACCGCAAAAGAAGGAATTTTTTTTCTTGATCTTTCTGTTACGGTTGCTGATCTTTGTCCTCTGAATTAAAAGAAATAAATAATTAAATTAGATAATATCATTACCATAATCTTCAAACACCACCAAGGAAGCACCCTTATTAGGAGACACCTGTTGCAACTGTGCATCATCATCGTTTTTATGTTCCTGCCACTCTTCACTGAACCAGTAAGAGAATTTGTTGAGATTGATTTTTAGGAAGGTAAGGCGCTGTACATTTTCGGGAGTAAGCCCTGAGTGGCAATCAGAGACAACATTTCCAGCTGTGCTAAATATACACTGACAGTAAACACTAGTGGGAGAGCGACTAAGAAGGTTAATAGCAAAGGCGGATAGTGCAGGCCACATGTTTTTCTTTTCCAGCTAGTACTCAAAAGGGTCATCAGTAGTATTAATGAGTGCTTCTCATAAATAAGCATCCAAAATATCAGACAAAGACAAAGAAGGTGGCTCCACGACAGACACTTCTGAAATGAATTATCAGTTTCCATGAGTCTTGACCAAAAAGTGAGTCATCTGCGTGCATTTCAAAATGACATGCCTTTTTCAAGGGCTGTGAAAGAAGACTCTTTGCAGGACTACCCAGTGCTGATGAAGGAGTACATGGTGGCACTAAGTGGAAATTATTGCTGTCACCGCCAACAGGTCTTGAATCATCAAATGCAGCATCCACATCACATGATTCACTTGTATTGTCAAATACTGTCCGGTCCTTTTCTTGTGCAGTTGCTGAAATCAGCAAGTTTTGTATTCAAGATAAGAGTCACCGAGATCTGAAAGAGGCAACTATTGCAACTTAAACCGAGGGTCAAGAAGAGTAGAAAGAAGAAAATGTTTGCCTGTCGCGATATTGTGAAGTCTTCTGCAATTTTGGAATTGCTATATCAGTCAGTTCGTGAGGGGTACACCAGATTGGTCTCCTTTTTGGTCAAAACCTCTATACAGCCTCCTGAGTTTGTTGTTCAGTAAATTTATGATGGGAATAACCTGGCTTAAAGTAGTATTCTCTTTGCTAATCTGTCGAGTTGCTTCCTCAAAGGGAGTCGAGAGCAATGTAAGATGCTCCCTAAGGCCCCACTAGCATAAATTCAGCACAACATCTGCTGCGTTGAGCTCCGTGGTATGTTAATGGACAGACTTCTTTTGTGAGAGAAGTCTCTCACACATGTAAAACGTTGAGTTCCATGTGATCAGAGCATCTTGCTTTAGTTGCTGTATTGGCAAGCTATTTTTTTTTTCTGGAGGTCAGCCAAGATACCACATGATTTTACAGAGTAACTAAAATGGCCACAGATTTGCTGCTCCCACTAGTGTTACGATACTGTTGTCACTGGAAAGGAAATCTTGTTAACATATTTAATGAGTGTGCAACGCATGGAATGTGAGTAAAACTGCCACATTTCAATGCACTAATAATATTGGTGTCATTGTCTGAAACCACAAATTCAGTATGGAGTCCCAAGGGCTGCAATCACTCAGATGATCTGTCATGTAACTCTTCTAAAATATTGTCAGCAGTGTGATGCTTACCAAACATGATCACGTAAAGAGCTGCCATTCTTTTACTACCTTCCTGTACACTACTGCTTGTGATGGTGTTTGAAGACAACCGTGACACCCAGTGTGCTGTGATGCACATATAATCAGTGGTCTGAGGACTCATCCACATGTCTGTGGTCAAGTGCACAGAACCACATTCACTGTCTTGAAGAGCCAATTTTATTTAGTTTGCATACATCTGTACATTTGGGAACAGCCACAGTTGCAAAATATTTACGGCTTGGTATGTTGTAATCTGGAGCAAAATATTTTAGAAGGTTGCAGGTCCTTGGCAATACATTCAGCTATTAACTGATTAGTTTTTAATGTGACTTGATGTGATCTACTGTAGGCAGTCTTTTACTCAAGCATCACAGTAATGGTCTGCTGTTTAGTTCGTGCGGGGGGCGGGTGCTGTTGCTAAGTGATGGGCTGGATCTCCCAGAGGGAAGTAGGTATTACTTGATGCAGTTATGAGTGGATAAGTTGGCGAGGTGCTGCTTAAGTTGTGTTTTAAAGATCATCAGGCTCTATAAGCCAGTTGTGCAGACTGGGAGATCATTCAAACATTGCGGAGCCTTGTAGAAAAAGGAGCATTGCTTCAGGGATGTTCTTCAAAAAGGTATCTTGAAAGTGCAATGTGAAGTCCCACGAGTGTTATGCTGGTGAAGTCGAACATGCTTTATTTATTTTTTGCCCTTTCAGTCTCTTCACCATCACTATTGTCTGTAGGATTATTTTCATCACAGATGTTTGTCCCTTGCTCTGGACTGCTGCCCAGCCGAATGGCTGGATGTGCTCTTTGCAAATGCCCTTTTAGTGTTGTTGTCCTAAACTACCCCTCACTTTCCCCCTGCTAACTTTCCGATGACAAAAGGTGCAGACAGCAATACATTCATTTTTAGGACTTATTTGAAAATAGCTTTAGACAACTGAGGTGGAACATTTTGTTGTTATGCCAGGAATGACAGCAATTTTACTGGCAGTCATTTCTGACCCTGATTCATGCACACTGTGGCTATCCCCAGAAGAGCTACCATGATTATTGATTGTTTTTCCACCACTGGCTGTGACTACTGGTGGTGCTTGCTGTATGTGTTTTTTCTTTTTGGGTGGGGGAACCCAGGTGGCATCCTCTACCTCAGCAGTATCACTTTCTGGTTCATCACCTTTGGAAGAGGTTAAATGTGACACATTATCACTGTGATCTTCTTCCACAGTTACAGCCTGCTCTTCATCAGAGGCGCTGCTTCCTGATGAAGAAGGAGCCCAATCTGCATTAAGTGGCATATCGTGGCGTGCCACGTCTAGTGGTACTAGACAGAGACACTTCCTTAGTCATTGACTTTCTAGGTCTAAGTGTTTTGGCTTCCTGTTTTTGCGTTTTACTTTTATCTGATTTTTCTGGCAATGCCAACAGTGCTGCACTACTTTGATTGGGGGATTCACCAACATTCTTTTCTTTTTCTGGTTGTGTTGCTTCATTTTCTTCAGTTGTATTAATGATATCTTCAGCAGTGAATCTCACCTTTTTTTCTGAATGCATTTTTGGGAAATATTTTTATTTTGTCATGTGTACCAATTTCAGCCATACTGCTGGTGTTGGTCACATGTTCAGTTTCTATAACAGACTCTGAGTCTGAATCCATTTTAGGGATACAACTTAACTGCTTATTAAGCAGTATTATTTTGAATGCAGATTGGCAACACAGTCTCTGAGACATGACACCCTCCCCCCTCCAAATCGTAAGGCACTATATGACCTAGTAGTACTTCAGGCACAGAGATGGGCAACACAGAGTCAGACGTGATGCCCCCCCCCCAATACATGAGGCACTGTATGACCTAGTAGTAGTTCAGGCACAGAGATGTCCAAACACAGAGTCTATGGTATGACAGTATGACCCAGTAGTAGTTCAGGCACAGAGATGGGCAGCACTGAGTCTACGGCAGTATGACCTTTCAGGGCAGCACAGAGATGAGCAAAACAGAGTCCGACTCATGGGTGACACCCCAGTACAGCACTGTAAGCCCACCCTCAAAATCACTGAGGCACTAAGACCTTCAGACAGAGTCCTGTCCTGTTTGATTCTGCTCCCTTTAATATATTTTATTTTCCCCTTTCTGCACTCTTCTGTTGTATGCTGTTGAATTCATTGGTCTCTCTCTGTCTCTCTCTCTCTCTCTCTCTGTCTTTCCTCTCTTTCTGACAAACAAAAACTCTGACTAATCAAGGGGTCAGACAGGTTGTTTATTGGCTCCATCCTTATTCAATGTTTATATTAACAACATTATACAAGACTTATAAAATTCGGGATTTCACTGTCCATCAATCAAAGGGAAAAATGTTCAGTGCTTGGCATATGCAGATGATATTGTTTTAATTTCCACGCCATTCCTAGGACTGCAGAAAAAGGTGAACATGTTCACGGCATTATGTAGAGAAAAACAGCTTATTATCAATAAAGAAAAGACAAAAATGGTCATCTTCGGTAACAAAATAAAAAAAAAACATACATAAACAATGAAAAAATTGAAATGGTAAAATATTACGACTGTTTAGGTGTCAAGTTTGCAGAGAACTGCTTATGGAAACTACAGATAAATTTACTACAGACCAAATTAAGAAAGTCTTTTAATGCTTTCAATAACTTTAATTCTAGAATAGGTAAGGGCTTAATGACAGGGGAGCTAAAAGTGGTAAATGCCAAGATAAAATCTAGAATACTGTACGGATCAGAGATATGGGCATTCATGGAACTCAAACCACTTGAAGTTATTATAAACAAACTTTGTAGACATTTATTGATGGTGCCACAATCCTTTCCAGCTGAAATTTTAAGGTCAGAACTTGGGCAATATTCACTGCACACTCAAATAAAGGAAAGGCAACTAATATTTCTTTTAACATTTCAACACAATCATCATTTATTTATTTAACATTTTTACCAGGAAGGCATACTGAGCGGTGCAACGCTCGATTCCAGATGCATCTTGGGGGTGGGGGGGAGTGGAGAACAAGCAAACACAATATCTTAGGATATACAGACGAGTTGCATTACAGAGAATACACTATGTAAAGACATTATGCAATAATAATATGGGAAATGACTTAGACTTGCATAATGACTAAGTGCAGCAGCAAAGAAAATTCAGAATAAACTAACATACACCTAATCTTTGTCAGCGCAAAGTTGGGACAATAGGCTTGCCTTCGGAACTAGGTGCACGAGAAGGAGGAGGACAAATGCAACTTGAGTAGGGAGTTAAGCTGCTGAGTGTTGGCATAGTGTCTATTGTCTACTGGCAGGGAGTTCCCTGCTTCAGGCATATGGTACTCGAAAGCATTTTGTCCTTTAGAGGAGGACATATGTGGAACAGAGAGAAGCCGGGAGTTGGAGTTCCGGAGAGAGTACGTGGGAGGTGGTTGAGCTATAAGGGCAGTTGTAAGGTAAGGGGGTAGGGACTGGGCCCAGAATTGTGCTGTTATCCTAGCGCAGTGCACCTACCTCCAATCCTGGAGTGAGGGGAGGTCAAGAGACCTGTAGAGGTCACGGTTGTGGGTTGTGGAAGGGCAGTCCAGGGCAAAATGACAGAAGGAATGGAAGAGAGGGTCAAGTCTGGCTAAGGAGGACCTAGGAGCCGCACTGTATACTATGTCTGCATAGTCAAATATATAGAGGATCATTTTCTGTACAATTGCTTTGCGAGTTGGCAGGGGGATGCATCCACGCTTGCAGTATAGGGCGCCCAGCTTGGGATGCAGCTTATTGTAGATTGCATCAATATGAGCTGAGAAGTCATGGTGCTGGTCAAGCCGGACCCCGAGGTATCTGAAAGACGTGTAGGCCTCCAAAGGGGTCCCATCGATGGTGTGGAAAGTAGGGATGGGGAAGGGAGTCAGGCGAGTCTCTGCCTCTAGCTGAATGTTAGGGAGACAGGTTTCTTGGGATTAAGAAAAAGCTGGTTTGAGTGGAACCAGAGCTGAATAGCATTGATGTCCTGCTGGAGCCTAGAGACCACTTCACTGGGGGAGGGACCTGTCGCATACAGTACAGTGTTGTCAGCATACAAGTGTATGTACGTGTGTGGGCATACTGAGGGCAGGTAATTCAGAAAAATGGAGAAGAGTAACAGGCCAAGGACTGAGCCTTGGAGGACCTTGGAAGTGACAGAAAGGGGGTCAGAAGTGTGAGAGTCAATTCTTACTGCTTGTAACCTGCCTGCCAGGTAAGAGTGGAACCAGCTGGTGGCAGTTCTGGCAAGACCGGCGAGGGAGAGTTTAGATAGCAGAAGGGAGTGAGAGACAGTGTCGAAAGTCTTTGCTAGGTCGACAGAGATAGCTGAGGTTGTGTGCCCATTATGCATGCCAGTAAGGATGTCATCGGTGAGCCCTAGAAGGGAAGTGATGGTTGAGTGTGATTTCCTAAAACCAGACTGGTAGTGTGAGAAGGAGGAGGAGGAGTCGGGAAAGGAGGATAGTTGGGACAGAACAAGTTGCTCCTAAACTTTGGCCAGAATAGGGAGCAGGGCGATAGGGTGGTAGTTGCCTGGAAAGGAGGGGTCGCCTGCTTTGGGGAGAGGAATGACCGTGGCATGCTTCCATTCAGATGGAATTGCAGCAAGCAAGAAAGAGAGAGAGATTGAAGAGGGCCGCCAGAGGGGATGTGATGGCTGGGGCAGAAAGGTATAGCATTTTGGAGTCCAGTCTTGAGAGGCATTTTCCTTTGGAGGGTTGAGTGCCCACAGAGCTTTTAGCACTTCAGATTGGGTGACCCAACAAAATGAGAAGCAGTATGGATGGGGGGGGCAGGTAAAGTGGGGGTGGGTGGACTCGTGGGAGGGTGCAGGGTAGAGGACAGAAGAGAGGATGCACAATTAGTGAAAAATGTGTTAAAAACTGGGGCCACTTCACCTAATTTAGTGACAATGAAGCCTGCTACATTTAGGGAAGGAGTGAGTGGCTGGTTAGGTGGGGAGAATAATGTTTTAATTGTTTTCCAGAATTTCGCTGGGTGATTCAGATTTGTGTGGAAGGAGGCCTTGAGGTAGTTAGCTTTGGCCTGGTATATAATCCTAGTGCAGGAATTACAAAGTCAGCAGTAGTGTTGGAGTGCCACCTGGGTACCGGTTGTCTTGTACGTTTTCCAAGCCTTGTCCCTAGCATGGAATTGATCTATGATATTTACGGTGACCCAGGGCAGGTGGGCACCTCTTACTCGGGCCCTTCTGAGTGCCACGTGGAAGTCCCAAGCTGCGAGGAATCTGGTCTTGAAGAGTTCCAGGGCCGAGTCAATGGAGGATGCGCATGGGATGAAAAACTAATCAGTATTTGCCAGGTCGTTTAAGAGTGCTGCAAGGTCAAGTGATTTGTATGACCTAGTGAGTAATGTTCATTGGGGAGGCACCCAGGGCCTGAATATTTTCCTTACCACGTACATCATGTGGTGAGTACTTAGAGAGTCAGGCAGGAGACCTGCATCTAGGATCTGTTGGAGGTGTGTGGTAAGGGCCCAGTCCAGGAGGGAGTGATTCTGTGATTTATGATTCAGATGAGTCAGTTCTGTGATTTGTTGGGACAGGTTTAGTGCAATCAGTTGGCTGCAAAGCTTAGAACTCGCATTTGAGAGCCAGTTAAAACTGAAGTCCCCAAGGATGTGTAGCTCGCCCCCCGAAGCGAGGGACTTTAGGGTGCTAAGGTGGTCTAGGATGACGTGCAGAGGGGTGTCTGGGGAACAGTAGGGCCCTGCTATATATAGGGGAATGGAGTGTGGGAGTGAGCTTTTGATTAGAAGGGAGTACTTAAGGAGCTAAAGGTGGAACTAGCAGAGCCATTAGCAGAACTGTTTAGTGAGTCTCTGAGCACAGGAGAGGTCCCAGAAGACTGAAAAAGGGCTCATGTGATCCCGCTCCACAAGAGTGGTAGCAGGGAGGAGGCAGGGAACTACAGACCAGTCAGTCTTACCTCAGTAGTGGGCAAGATTATGGAGGCACTCCTTAAGGAAAGGATAGTGCAACACCTGGAATCCATAGGGCACAGGATCCAAGACAGCATGGGTTTACAAAGGAAGGTCCTGTCAAACTAATCTCATAGATTTCTTTGACTGGGTAACCAGAGTGGTGGACCAAGGGGAGCAGTTGATGTCGCCTACCTTGACTTCAGCAAAGCTTTGACACTGTTCCACATAGAAGATCGATAAATAAACAGGTGTAGGCTCGGCGGGTCAAAGTTAGTCAACTGGGTGGCAAACTGGTTAACGGGCAGAAACAGAGAGTAGTGGTAAATGGTATACAGTCAGAAGAGATGCAAGTCACAAGTGGGGTACCTCTAGGGATCAGTTCTGGGGCCAGTCCTCTTCAACATCTTCATTAGTGACCTTGCAGATGGACTAGAGGGTAAGGCTTGTCTGTTTGCAGATGACACCAAGATCTGTAACAGAGTAGATGATCCAGATGGAGTGGGCAGAATGAGAAGAGATCTGGATAAACTAGCAAAATGGTCGGAAGAGTGGCAACTGGGATTTAATGCAAAGAAGTGCAAAATCTTGCACATAGGGAAGAAAAACACTGAAGCCACCTATAGGCTGGGAGGAGAGTTGCTAGCAGTCACACAGGAAGAAAGAGACTTGGGCATCATCATCACTGATGACCTGAAATCATCCAAGCAGACCTCTAAAGCAGTAGGTAAGGCTAGGAGGGTGTTAGCGTGTATTAGTAGGGGTATCACAAGTCGTAAGAGGGAGGTAATAATCTCTCTTTACAAGACACTGGTTAGGCTCCATCTGGAGTACTGCGTGCAGTATTGGAGGTCACACCTTCACAAGGACATTAACCAAATTGAGGTAGTCCAGAGAAGGGCACCAAAATGGTGCAGGGACTGCATCAGAAGACATATGAAGACAGATTAACAGAGCTCAATATGTATACCTTAGAGCAAAGGAGGGAGAGGTGATATAATCAAAACATTCAAACACCTTAAGGGCATTAACAAGGTGAAAGAGTCTAACGTTTAAATATAAGAAAAATAGCAGGACAAGAGGACACAGCATGAGATTAGACGGGGGACGATTAAGGGGGAATGTGAGGAAGTTCTTTTTCACAGAAAGGGTGGTGGATGCATGGAATGGCTTACCACAAGAAGTGGTGGCTATGAATACAGTGCAGGGCTTCAAACAGACATGGGACAGGCATAAGGGAGCAATACAAATGACTATGAATAGATAGGCCACTGACAGAGCAAAGGCTGCTGGCACATTTATAAGGTAGAAAAAGAAATGGGCAGACTGGATGGGCCTTGCGGTCCTTATCTGCCATCAACTTCTATGTTTCTACGTCTAGGGACTTTGTGGGCAGGGACAGGTGGACAGGGGTGAACTGTAGCTCGGAGGAGATGAACATGGCAATGCCACCCCTTTTTTTTTTTTTTACTCGGGCGGTCATACCGAGTGAGGGAGTAACCAGGGATAGATAATTCGGCATTCTAGTTATGGGGTTTCAGTGATAATCAAAATATCAGGACACAGGGAAAGGACATGTGGTAGGAGTGAGGTTAGTTTATTCAGGATGCTGCATATGTTAAGGTGCATTATTTTAAAGCCCCGGGGTAATAGGAATGTTGGGGATGGGATATGGTAAGTGGGGGTGGTTGGCCCAGGGTGTAGCTCAATGTCCCCGGCTAGGAGTAGCAGAAGAGTTATTAGCTGTTTAGCTATGAGTCTGGCCCATCTTGACTTTCGAAGGGTTGAAGATTACTGTGTGGTCAGTGCATCATTGTTTCTAGGCGGGAAGTGTAAGGCTGACAGCCCTGTGTGAAAGGAAGGTGACAGGATGTGAGCTGCTATGTCCCAGTTAATTATTATGGAGTGTAGGGAATGGCTAGATGTGGATGAATCATGGTGGGTGGGTGTAGTTGCCCTGGTGTTGCATGTCGGGGGGGTTAAACCAACTGTCAGGGTAGGCGGCAGGTGGGAGGGACACTAGGGGGGTAGGTAGGTACAGTACAGCAAGAGATAGAGGCAGCATTTTGAGTTGCTGGGTTTAGGCAGCAGAGATGCTGAGGGGGTGGCCACTAGTGGAGAGACAAGATAAGCTGCTAAGGAGAAACAAGGCTGACTGGTTATAAGGCCCATGTGACTCAGCCTACTTTAATACAGCGCAGCTCACCAAGGGTGGCGGTGGGAGTGGCAGGGTCACGCAAACGCAGATGTAATTCAGAGCTGGCACTCAGACCCTGGTGTAGCGTGGTGTCATACTTGATTTCAGCCGCCGGCTCCGTAGCGATGCAGTATTAGGGGACGGCAGAACCCAGGATGGCCCTCATGACCACCGGCTGATTTAGGCCACCGGCTTCATAGCAATGCAATATTGGGGGAAGGCAGGACCAGGATGGCCCTCACGATCACCAGCTGATTTTGGCCACCGGCTCCGTAGCGATGCAATATTGGCGGAGGGCAGGACCAGGATGGCCCTCATGACCATTGGCTGATTTTGGCCACCGGCTCCCGTGCGATGCAATATTGGAGGCAGGACCCAGGATGGCCCTCATGACCATGGGCTGATTTTGGCCACCGGCTCCATAGCAATGCAGTATTGGGGGAGGGCAGGACCCACGATGGCCCTCGCGACCACCGGCTGATTTCGACCACCGGCTCTGTAGCGATGCAATGTTGGGAGAGGGCAGGACCCAGGATGGCCCTCATGACCACTGGCTGATTTTGGTCACCAGCTCCATAGCAATGCAGTATTGAGGGAGGGCAAGACCCAGGATGGTTACCCACAATTTGTATGGAGGAATAAGTAGACTATTCCTCATGGGGTTTCACTTTTCCTTATAGCCAACTAATTAAAACATTTTATTTTCAATGGGTCTCGATCATCTGCTGTATGAGATTTATTTAAGACCAAGAGAAGGGATAGTAACACAAATAAAAAAAAAAAAAAAGATCCAGGGATACTGCAGTCTCAATAGATTAAAATCATTTAAAAAATTCAAATATTATAGGTGGTATAGATTGTTAAAAGTTAAACACCAGTTGGAACTGTATCTAAGAATATTAGCAAACCCTACCCAAAGATGGCTGTTCACAAGATTTTGGATGGAACTCTATAATGCCAATTGCATACATTTCTCACAGAAAAGACCAGTATGTACCAGTACATACTGTAAATGTAGTACAGATAATGAAGAGGACTTAAAACATGTTTTCCTGTTATGTCTTCTGTATTCTTTAAGGAGACAGGAATGGCTTGGTGCAATTTTGGGGGGTCTTGGCTCCCCTCTGGAATAATTGCTTTTGTATTAAACACAAAAAAATCCAGATATTTTACATAAAATGTGTGTTTTTTTAGCAACATTGCATTTATAGAATGAAGTTGATAAAGGAACTTGTTTCAGTGTAATTAGAAAGAACTGGAAACAGAGTAAAGTAAGCCTGGTTTCAGTACATTTATAAAACGTAAGCAAAGTAATCAGGCCAGCCCGGTGGCACTGAGGGTTGAGGCGCTGGACGCCACACCTCGTGCTGCCACAGCTTAGAAAGATAGAAATATAGACTTTGATGGCAGATAAATACTGCTTGGCCCACCTAGTCTGTCCATTTCTCTACCTACAGGATACGCTGCAGATCCTAGTTAACCAACAGCTTATCTCTTCTTACCCCCCACAAGAATTGCCTTATGTCTGTCCCATGTATTCTTGAATTCTCCCACAGTTTCAAACCCCACAATCTCCTCAGAAAGGCTGTTCCGTATGTCCACCACCCTCTCTGTGAAAAAATACTTCCTCACATTGCCCTGAACTGCTCCCCACCTTTAAATTGTGTCCCTTGTTCCTGCACATCTCTTTTTCTGGAAGATGCTACGCTCTTGGACTTTGTTGATTCCACTGAGGTACTTAAAAGTTTCTATCATGTCCCCCCTCTTCTTCCTTTCCTCAAGGGTATACATATTAAGCTCCTTTAGTCGCTCCTCATATGGTCTCTCTTGCAGACCCTGCACCATTTTAGTTGCCCTCCTCTGGACTGTCTCTATCCTGTCTATGTCCTTGAGGAGTTGGGGTCTCCAGAACTGGTCGCAGTACTCCAGATGGGGTCTTACCAACTGTCTGTACAGAGGGATAACAACTTCCTGTTTTCTGCTGGTGATGCCTCTCCCTGCACATTCCAGTATACCCCCGGCCCTCCCTACTGCCTTCTCACATTGCTTGCTAACCTTAAGATCATCTGATATGATTACCCTTCAGGTACCTTTCATTTTGTTGTTGTTACTACCCCCCACCCCACTGTGTAATTTTCCCTGGGTTTTGTTTCCCAGGTGCATTATTTTGCAGTTCTTTGCATTGAATCCAAGCTGCCATACTTCTGACCATTCCTCCAACCTTGCCAAGTCCCTTCTCATCCTTTCCACGCCTCCTTGTGTATCAACCCTGTTGCAGATCTTTATGTCATCTGCAAAGAGGCATACTTTTCCTTCCAGTCCCTCTGCAACATCACTTATAAAGACATTAAAAAGGAGTGGACCCAGTACTGAATGCTGCGGTACCCACTAGTAACCTCTATTTCTTCAGAGTGGACTCCATTTACAATTACCTTCTGTGTCCTGTTCTCCAGCCAATGTTTCACCCAGGCTACCATCCTGGGACCCCCTCCCAGGTTGGTTAATTTGACTATTAATCTTTTGTGTGGGACTGTGTCAAATGCCTTGCTGAAGTCTAGGTAGGCCATGTCCACAGCCCCTCCCTGGTCTACTACTTTGGTCAGCCAGTCAAGTCAAAGAAATCAATTAGATTCGTCTGACATGACCTTCCTGCTGTGAACCCATGCTGCCTTGTGTCCTCTGCCCCACTGGCTTTTAGGTACTCAATAATTCTATCCTTCAGAAGTGATTCCATCACTTTTCCTACCAGAGGTCAAACTGACAGGTCTGTAGTTTCCTGCCTCTGTCTTGGTCCCACTTTTGTGAAGGGGAATTACATCCACCTTCCTCCAGTCCTCAGATACCACACCATCCTCCCATGATTAGTTAAAAAGGGTAGTCAGTGGTTTCACTAGTTCTCCCCTTAATTCTTTTAGAATTCTGGGGTGAATTCCGTAATGCCCCATTGCTTTGTTCACCTTCAATTTTAGGAGTTCTTTCAGAACCCTTTCTTCTGTGAAAGGACTGGGATCAACCCCTCTATCAAGAGTGCTTCTGTTAATTGGATTAGGCACCTCCCCCTCCTCCTCTTTTGTGAATACTGAAATATTCGTTCAATATCCCTGCTTTTTCACTGTCCCTATCTGCCCACCCACCGTCCATTCTATTCAGCCTCACTATCCCTCCCTTTGTCTTTCTACACTCCCTGATGTACCTATAAAAGGTTTTATCCCCCTTCTTAACTGAGTTGGTTATCTTTTCCTCAGTTTGGGCGTTTGCTATTCTGATTTCCCTCCCTGCTTCCTTCTGCCTTAACTGGTACAGCTCTCTGTCTTGCTCCTTCTTTGTTTCCTTATACTTCCGGAATGCTAGCTTTCAAACAACATGAAGTCTTGCTATATTATGACATATGCAGTGAGTCCCAACCTTTGAACTGCTCCGGAGGTGAAAGAGTTAACTTTCCATGCCAGGCATGGAACTTTGAGCTCGAGTTCGGTTGAAACTCTGTCTGTTGTTCTTCAAACTCAAACCGTCAGATTCTTTACTCCGCCTCACTGAACAGTCACTCCGGAGATTTCTCCTTCTGCTTGGTTCATTTGTTGGTTAAAGTATTTTTTTCTCGTTTTTTTAACCGAATTTAAACCGCAACTGATTGGTTCAAGCTCTGTCTGTGGTATTGTGAGTACTAGATAGGTTTTTACATTTGTTTCTATTCTGTGTGGAACTTGTAAACGGTTTATCGGTTCGGTTTGAACCGATCAGGTTGTTTAAAATACATTAATCTGTCCTTTAGAGTGTGGTTACCAGTTCTTATCGGTTCTAAAAAAAAAAACAGATTTTATTACGTTTTTTTCCACAACCCGTGACACGGTTGGGAACCGATAAGAGGGCCTTGCTTGGCAGATTGCCATAAACAGGCAAGTTTAGTTAGGACTGGCACTATGTCTGAGAAACTGAAAAGAAAAACCGGGCCCACTGGATTTCAACACTGCAGTGTCTGTGGGGAAGTCTTTGCTAAGGCTTACCCCCCACACCACCTGTGTTTATTGTCTGGGGTTTGACCACCTCAATGCAGACTGCCAGATTTGCAAACATTTTCCTGCAGTTACCCTGGAAAAGAGAGTTGGTAGGCTCAGTGAAAGAGGCCAAAAAGTCAGCTGAACCGGATGGCCAGCCCGGTTTGGTTTCAACCAAACCAAAGGAAGTGCCCTCTGACCAGGGCGAGACTTCCTCAGGCAAAAGGAGAGCCAACTCGGAGGAGTCGGTTCCAGCAAAAAGGACTAGGAAATCAGCTGGTGTGGAGCCAAAAACTTCCTCTCCAACCGTTGAAGAGATAGCCAAAGCGATTAAAATTGTCCATTCGCTTTCTCCGTTTCCGACCGAACCGGCACCATCGGGTAAGCGTACAGTTCGGCCAGTTCCACCGGTTCAAGAGTATGATTTAGAGGAATTTTATGAACCGGAGGGGGGGGAAGAGGAGTATGAGGAGAGTGAATGTGGATTTGAAAGTCTGGATGTGCCCATTGAACCAGACATCTCCCCAGACAGACCTTCAGGAGTGTCTCCTCTTAGGCTTTCTGAGTCCCCTTCTCATTTTATGTTTTATAAAAAAGTGGCTGAAACCCTTCAGCTCCCTATGGAGGAAGCTGTGGATGATCAAGAGGAGCCTGACTATGTGGAAATGATGGATATCCCAGAGTCTAGGAGACTGTCTATTCCCTTGCATAAATCTTTTAGGAAACGGACAGTAAAAATTCTAAAAACTCCTCACACCATACCTCCTGTGGATAAGAGAATGGACAAGAGGTACACATTGTCAGGCTCTGATATGGAGTTCGTTACACAACAATGCAGCCATGTTGGGGTAGTGCAGGCTGCAGCCTGTGACAAGGCAAACATTCCCTTGGCTTCACACACCCCTGACAAGGACTCCAGGAAGATTGATGCCATGGCAAAGAAATGGTACATGGCAGCATCCTTGGGATTCAGACAGGCAAATTATATGGCTTATGTTGCTAGATACCAGAAATCCAGATGGGATACTGTTTTGGCTCTAGCAAAACAGGTCCCTGGCCAGCTTGTCAAGGAGCTGGAGCAAGTGGCTGCTGATGGTATTGAGGCATCTAAGGTGCAATTCCATGCTGCAGTGGACTCTAATGACATGTCATCAAGAGTCATGGCAACATCTGTGGCTCTTTGCAGAATGGCTTGGCTCAGATGTACTAGCCTGTCACAGGATACCCAGACTAAGGCCATGGATTTTCCTGTTGTGGGTAATTCTCTGTTTGGGGAGCAGACAGAGAATTACATGAAGAAAATGGATGAGTACAGGACCACCTATAGGAGTGCACAGGCCAAGGAAAGGTAGGCCACTCCTCAAAGGCAGCCTTCCAGGGGCAGTGGCAGGCCTTTTCATAGGCCTTTTTACCAAGCCCAGGCCTCCTCTTCAGCTTACGCCCAGAGGGGGTTCTTTAGAGGGAGAGGCAGATGGGGTACAAGCAGGCCTGCTTCCACCCCTCACCCTAAAGCCCCTGCCAAACAGGCACCCTGATGGGGTGGCCAGGGGCTATTCTCAACTACTTGTAGGGGGCAGGCTGGCTTACTTTGTCCAGGACTGGAAGTCTCTAACATCAGACAAGTGGGTCCTGGAAGTAGTAAGCCAGGGACTGGTTCTCGGCTTCAAAAAATTTCCAAAGATGAGAACCCGATCCTTTCCACCTGCCAATCCATCAGAGACACTTGCCCTAGAGGCAGAAGTCTCCACCCTCCTGGCTCTCAGAGCCATGGAAAGGGTTCCACCCCTATACCAGGGCAAAGGATTGTACTCCAGGTACTTCCTTACCCCAAAAAAGACAGGACAATGGTGGCCCATCCTAGATCTCAGATACTTAAACAAGCACCTTTTAATGCCAAAGTTCGAAATGGTGACTCTGAGAATTATTCTACCCTCTCTAAGGCCAGGGGACTGGCTAGCGTCCCTGAACCTCAAGGATGCCTACTTCCATATTCTCATCAGAAGCTCCCATTGAAAGTACCTCAGGTTCGAGCTGCCCTCAGGCCATTACCAGTTCAGAACAATGCCCTTTGGCCTCACCTCTGCTCCAAGGGTATTCACAAAATGCCTGGCAGTAGCAGTTGCCTACCTAAGAAGGCAAAAAATTGCCATCTTTCCTTACCTGGACGACTGGTTCATAGTAGGCCGGTCTCCAGACCAGGTCAAGTTACACCTTCAGATAACTCAGCAACTGCTTACCTCTCTAGGTTTCCTTCTGAATCTTCCATAGTCAGTTCTTGAGCCTGTACAGCTCCTCACCTTCATAGGCGCAGAACTGAATGCAGAGGAAGCCAGAGCCTTCCTTCCTTTGGACAGGGCAAAGACCCTGGTCTCTCTGGCTTCCTCATTCACCCTGCAGGTCTCTCGACCAGCAAGGTATTTCCTGCAGCTCCTGGGACACTTGGCTGCTTCTACAGCAGTAGTGCAGGGAGCCAGATTTCAGATGAGGGACATCCAGTTCCATTTGAGAGCCTTTTGGTCTCAAAGGAAGGACCCTCTAACCAAATTGATCCCAGTGACTCGAACCCTGATCCAAGCCCTACAGTGGTGGCAGGACCAGAGCAATCTGAGACAGGGGGTTCCCTTCATCCCTCAGTCTCACTCCCTAATCCTTACTACAGATGCATCCCTCTTGGGGTGGGGAGCTCACATGGGTGACCTCACTACCCAAGGATTGTGGGCCCCTCAGGAATCTCTGCTCCACATCAGTCTGTTGGAACTCAGAGCAGTTTTTCTAGCACTTCAAGCTTTTTCCAAATCTGTTCAGAACAAAGTTATTCAGGTCAGAACAGACAACACCACCACAATGTGGTACATCAACAAGCAAGGAGGCACTCGGTCTACGGCCTTGTGCACCGAAGCAATGGAGTTGTGGTCTCTGGCTTACTCTCTGAACACCTCCCTTGTGGTAGTTCACCTCCCAGGCAAGGACAATGTCCTGGCAGATGTTCTCAGCAGGATTTCCCAGGGCCATCACGAATGGCCACTGGATCCCCTAGTACTGGAGGTGGTATTTGCCAGATGGGGCACACCCTACATAGACATTTTTGCAGCCCAAGACAATCACCAACTTCCCCTTTTGTGCTGCAGGCCCCTAGTGTTGGGCTCAGTCCCCCTGGATGCCTTCCTTCTCAGCTGGGAAGGGAAGTTCCTCTATGCCTTTCCCCCCTTCCCGCTTCTGTTCAAGGTGCTAGTCAAAATCAGATCTCAACCCTGCAAGATGATCCTGATTGCTCCAGACTGGGCCAGACAGCCCTGGTACCAACTCCTACAGTCCTTAGCAGTCCACCTTCCCCTGTCTCTTCCCAGGAATCACAATCTGTTAACCTGTGCTCAGGGGAGAGTTTGGTACCCGAACCTCAAATCTCTCAATCTCAAGGCCTGGCTCTTGAAGAGTTAGAGTTTGCTGACCTACACCTCTCCCAAGGTGTATTGGATATCCTGAAGGCTTATAGGAAGCCTTCCACCAGGGCTACTTATAATTCCAAGTGGAAGAGATTTTCTATATGGTGCTCTGCAAAGCATATTCCCCCAGAATCTGCTGGTTTACCCACGGTCCTGGACTATATGGTCCATCTAAATACTTTGGGGCTGAGACCAGCTACCCTAAAAGTGCACCTGGCAGCTGTGTCTGCTTTCTTATCAGCAGGTAAACCCTTTTCTCTTTCAGTCCATCCTGTTTTCTCCAAGTTTTTCAAAGGGTTGCTTCACACCAACCCCCCATTCAGGGATCCTGCCCCTGCCTGGGATCTTAATATTTGCATTGCCTAGCTTATGCAACCCCCTTTTGAGCCCTTGTCTTCAGCAGAGCTTAAGTACATGACTTGGAAAACTGTGTTTTTGGTAGCCATCACTTCTGCCAGACGCATAAGTGAGTTACAAGCATTGTCAGTGGAGCCCGATTTTATCTCCTTTCACAGAGATAAGGTAGTCCTCAGGACTAACAGAAAGTTCTTGCCTAAGGTGGTTTCAGATTTCCACCTTAATCAATCCATGTCTCTCCCTGTGTACTTCACTGACCATTCCTCCTCTGGCGAGAGGAGGTTGCACAGTTTAGATGTCAAAAGATCCCTTAGCTACTACATTGATCGTACCAAGGGTCACAGGTTTGACTCCCTCCAACTGTTCCTCACTTATGGTGAGGTTGGCAAAGGGAAACCTGCCACCAAAAGATCCATTGCCAGGTGGATTGTCTCTTGTATCCAATTCTGCTATGAAAAACTGGGTAAGGTTCCTCCCTCAGGCCTGAGGGCTCACGCTACCAGAGGTACAGCTGTGTCTCTAGCTGCTGCCAGGGACATCCCTATCCTGGAGATATGTCAAGCAGCTACCTGGAAAACAATTCACACTTTTACCAAGCATTACTCCCTGGACATCCAGGCTAGGAGTGATGCTCGGTTTGGCACAGCCGTGCTTCAGAGCCTATTTCCTAAGTAGGTTCTGTCCCTTCTCCATGGAGGTACTGCTGTGTAGTCTGCATATGTCATAATACAGCAAAACTTCATGTTGTTTGAAGAAAAAATTACTCACCTTAGTAATGTTGTTTCTTCTAATGGAGTCTTGCTATATTATGACCTCCCCCCCCCCGCCTGCCCCTCGCAGAACCTTTACTTTTGGGGATGTGGGTGGGCAGGGCAGTGTTGGCACTTAGTAGATGCCCACCTTGTTTCTCACCCTCCTTTTGGAGTGACCTGTGTTGTGTCGTCATTTTGGGTCTCCTGACTTGAGTCTTTGTTTTGGCACCAAAAAATGTGTTTATATAATTAGTAGCTAGTTGGCTAGTGTAGGTTTACAGCTTCCACACAGAGTCTTAGTGAGTTTTGCTCATAAAGATCTGACAGTTTGAGTTTGAACAACAGATAGAGTTTTCAACTGAGCTCGAGCTCAAAGTTCCATGCCTGGCATGGAAAGTTAACTCTTTCACCTCTGGAACAGTTCGAAGGTTGGGACTCACTGCATATGTCATAATATAGCAAGACTCCATTAGAAGAAACATTACTAAGGTGAGTAATTTTTTCTTCTCTGCATCCAGCTGGCGAATGCCTGGACAGAGGCATGTGCTAGTAGTGGATCCTGGCCCGGTGTTGGGGCATTGGAGGGGGCCCCTCTCAACGGTACAGATGCATATGCTAGCTGGGCATGCACAACTCTGGGGTCGGCAGTGAGGAGAAGTGGTGGCTGGAGGTCAGCAGGGACTGTGGCTGCAGGAGGATAAAAATAGAGGAGATGAAAAAACAAAGTAATCAAAGAAAAGAGACATTGTAGCAGGATGAGGTTTTGTACTTATTTATTGATTACAGTCTAGGAAATACCTTTGAGCCAGTGGCTCATTTTCAGAGGTTCCACGTCAAATGAGATTACAAGATTACTCAGCGGTTCCACGTCAAATGGAGGGTACAAAAGATTACACAGAGGAGAATTCATAATACATTTCAGTTGAACAATAGATGCGACACAGCAGAGATTTTTGAACAATATGGGAATCAGTTACAACAACCAATTAAAAAATAAAAAGAACGATTAGCAGCCAGACTTGATTCCAAAGGAACAGTACTCGACAAACAAAAAAATCATACTTTAGCATCAGCCTCCTGAATCACAGAAATTTCATAAATATGATTCATTTGAACATCGCACATTTGAAGAAATTATGCTAGGAAAGCCAAACTGCTATCTAATGTTTTTTAATGTGTATGCTTTTAATGAAATTGCAATAACTTGTAGTCGATCAATAAAAAATCTATATACTTGTACTTTAACAAATTTTTTTTTTTCACTGTGTAGTCTGCAATATCTGCTCTCTGCTGCTGTCTACTCTGCACTGTGCTGTTGAATTCGTTGGTCTCTGTACTTTCTCTGTTTCTAACAATTTTTTTTTAATAAGCTTATTCTGTAGTCTGCTGCACTCTTCTGTTTGCGGTTGAATTTGTTGGTCTCTCAGTCTCTACTCTCCCTCTCTCCTCCCTCTGTAACAAAATGATTTTCACCATTTTGTTGAGGAGGGAAATACACACACACACACACACACACACACACACACACACGACTGTCTCAGTTGAATGCAAAACCCCAAATGTGCTCAATACTCTGTTTCCTAGGGATGTCCAGTGGTGGCTGACACAGAGGATTGGCTAGAACATCTGTCAGTCACAGAGCAGAGATACTTATTGGTTGGCTCCTTCAGTGCCCCAGGATCACGAGTGTTTAACTTTATTGGTTATGTGATGGTCCAGAGACCTGGGAGTCTTCGGCAGAGAACTGGGAAAAAAAGAAACACTTTTTCTGCACCCTGCCCTGCCTTTTCCATGCAGTACTGGTGGTTAAGGTGTTATTCTGGACCGCACTTCCAAACGAGAACAACTCGGCAGTTTGGGTCAAGCCACGAAAGGCTCAATTTTTTTAGATCAGAACTGGGTCAGCCTGGTCCATGGGGGTTCGGAACTGCACCAGAGCCAGTTTGTCCATCTCTAGCCCTAAGGATCTAGAACTCAAAGTCATCCTAATTCGAAGGCCTAGATTTCCCTTGTGATCCCGGCCCCTTTGTGCAGAATGTGATACAGGAGCACCCAGTTTCCCATGGAAAAGTCCCTGATGGCACTGAGACAAGGGCTGAGTAGGAAGATATTGGGAATGTGAACTTGAGAGGTGAGCGAAAAGTCTGAGGACCTGTCATTATAGCAGACTTGCATGTAATATTTGTGTCCCAGTGAATCAATTGGTAGTCTTGCTTAAAAGTGTTTGTTTTTTATTAAAAGACAAATGGTACCATACTCCAAATATCTGTACAAAATGGAAGGGACTGTATGCACAAGAAGGATTGCTGCAAATAAATACATTTATTTTGTAAATAAATATCAGCAAACAATCCAAGAGAGACTTAAGTAGCTTAATATGTACAGCCTTGAGGAAAGGAGGGAGAGGGGGGACATGATAGAAACTTTCAAGTACCTCAAGGGAATCAACAAAGCCCAAGAGGGTAGCATCTTTCAAAAAAAGAGACGTGCAAGAACAAGGGGGCACAATTTGAAGATGGGGGGGGGTGGGTCAAAGGTAATTTAAGGAAGTATTTTTTCACAGAGGGGGTTGTGGATGCATAGAACGGCCTTCCAGAGGAGGTTGTGGAGTCAAAAACAGTGGTGAAATTCAAGCATGCATGGGACAGTCATAAGGCAATTCTAGGGGGTGGGGGCAGGAAGAAGTAGGCTGTTGGTTAACTAGGATCTGCAGCTTATCCATTAGGTAGGAAAATGGGCAGACTGGGTGGGCCAAGTGGTCCTTATCTGCCATCAAATTCTATGTTTCTATGTTTCTATTTATTTTGTAAATAAATATCAGCAAACAATCCATCATCTTTGAAATATAGACTCACACATGTGGGTGTAGTGCAGACTGCAAACAACTTAATTCAGAGCTGAAACACTGGGGAGTTTCTGGGTGAAGCTCTGTGCGCGTTGCTGTATTTACACTTTAAATGTACCACAGTGCACTTTTTTGGTGGTTTGTATTTTTTTAGCAGTTTTCCCTGCACGCCTATGTGTCTATACTTTGAAGCTGATAACTCGTTAGCTGTTTTATTAAAAAAAAAAAAGTATTACTTTGCAGAAAATTTTTATGTGCTTCCAGTCCCTCATTTTGGTACTGCTGTTAGTTTGGAATGTGGTACCATTTGCCTTCTGACCTGCTGTATCTTCCTGGACATAAGTCTCCACCACTCATTCACACTATTGGGAACTGCGTCGGAGGCACCAGGACCCATTGGGAGCAAACTTTTTGCTGGGGAGTCGACGCCAGAGATGGCGCCACAAGGAATGGTGCCGCGAGCCCTAGCTTGCGCAGCAATGACTATCTCGGCGTCGACTCCCCAACCACCTCAGTTCCTTTTTTCCCGCCGTCAAGTGCGCTTCAGTGACATCGTCGCCGCTTGTCGGAGTCAAACTTCAAACTAGCAGCATAGTTTTCAGTTTTATTGTTTTGTAGTATTATCTCGATACAGTATACCAAGTTATTCTTATTTTAAATAAAAACAATAAAAAGTCTCAGCCTACTCTGGCCGAGTCGACCAAAAGCAGGTCAGGTGATGGTAGGGAGACTTGGCTGTTCAGTCAGTTGGGCTGGGTCGGTCTGCCACCTTCTCCGGAAGGGGTCTGACAACGGTCAGTCCAATGCCGGAGGATGGAAGTTCCCACGGAACATAAAGCCAAACGGTGCGATTCTCCGCACCCCGCCTCGAGCTCTTCTTCGCCCGAGGTCTAAAAGAGAAGGTATCACCGGGAGGTCGCCTTCGATACGCCTGCACGTAGACGTTCGGTTATCGGGGCTAGTTGCCGGTCTCCTCCCCGGAGTCGTCAACAGCGGCTTCTGGTAGCCGACGTCTTCGACATCGGAATCCTTCCCCACCCACAGGCAGGTCTTCAGATGAGCAGTTTCATCAGTGGGCCGCTCTTATGGAGCAGTGGGCTCGGAGGTTGGTTCGGCTTCCTGGCTCGGTCGTTCGTGGGCCTTCGGGCTCTCTGGGTGACCAGGTAGGGCAGTTGGACTTTCCTGGTCGCACGGTACCTTCTTGGTGCCGTCGACTCCGATGTAGTACCCCCACATGGCCGGCGCGGGGGCCACCGATGCCCTTATCTCTCTTTTCCTTCAAAACCTGTTTTGGTCTCTGGGAGTGCGGGCGGCCTCGCGGCGCCGTCCTCGGCATCCTCAGTGGCATCGCGTGGCTTCGCGGTGTCACCCGTGGCATTGCGCGGCTTCTCAGCATCGCTTGCGGCACCGTGCAGTGCCGCGGTGCCTTCCTCGGCACTGTGCGGCTTCTCTGCGGTGCTGCGTGGTTCCTCGACATCGTTCTTGGCACTGCGCGCCTCCGGGGGCTCTCGGAGACTTTCCTTTTGTCTCTTTACCTCCTTCCTCTTCTGGCCTTCATCCCTTTCCTGTCTATACAGTCCCTTCTGGACTGTCAGGAGATGACGTTGAGCCTGACCCAGACCTTCGGCTGGACGATGAGGTGGACGAAGCAGGATCTTTTACTGCTGCAGAGCCTGTGGTCGAGGACCTGTCATTTAAGTCTCTGCTGAAGAATATGATTTCCACACTTTCTCTTCAGACTACAGACATCGATCCTGGGAAATTGCTAAGACTCCAATACCTTCACGCCTCGGAGATCCCTACTGGTTTGACTCCTCCGATTCAGCCTTCCTTCGAGACGCTGTCTCAAATGGTATGGAATAATCCTGCTCTCTCTTCATCGGTGGCTAAATCCATTGATAGAAAATATTCAGCCCCCAAGGATCGTCCCATTTTGGCATCCCAAGCCTTTGCGGATCCTATTGTAGTCCTGGCAGAGAATGATAAGGTCGTCCTTCCTCAAACCACTACAGCTCTACCTATTAACAAGGAATCTCGTAAGATAGACACCTTAGGTAAGAGAGTCTTTGCTGCTTCTACCCTAAGTATGCGTATTGCCAGTTACCAGGGCTGTTTTTCTCAGTACAAGTATATCCTGTGGCACTCTCTCAAGCAAATGGTTGAAGCTCTTCCGGAGTCGGATTCAAAACCAGAGCTTCTCCAAACCATTACCAGGGGTATTGAATCTAACAACCAACAGGTTAAAGCAGCCATGGACGCTTTCGACTCCGCTTCCTGTTCAGCAGCTGCTGGTATTTGCACCCACCGCCATTCCTGGCTGCGCACTTCAGGCTTCACCAATGATGCGCAACAGCAGGTAATGGCATCGCCCTTTGATGGTGCATATCTCTTTGGTCCTCAGGTTGAACAAGCTCTAGAAGCTACACAAAAGACTAGGTCAGCCATTAAGTTGGCTAGACCCCCTCCTGCCCCCTCTAGAGGGCATGCCAGTAAACGTCAGTTTCATAACCGTCAGTCCTTTCGAGGCAGAGGCAGAGATAGTTTCCATAAGAACCAACCTGCCCAACCTCAAAGAAGCTGGCAAGCGCAAAGCGAGCGGCCATGGCGCTTACTTTATAATTGCTGGCCCAAGTCTCACCTCAACTGCCGAGGTGGACTCTTCCTCTCCGTGGAGGTCGGATGATGCACTTCTACAGCCAATGGAAGTCCATAACCTCAGACAAATGGGTCCTTCGGATAATCCACGAGGGGTACTCACTCAATTTTGTGGAAACTCCTCTGGATTGCCCTCCCAAACGGCAGCCCAGGCTGTCTGCCCTTCAGTCAGACCTTCTCACCGCCGAGATTAAGGCCTTCTAAACAACAGGGCAGTAGAACTTGTGCCGCTGCATCAACGAAACACGGGGTTCTACTCTCATTACTTTCTGGTTCCAAAGAAGTCTGGGGAATCGCCCCATTCTAGATCTCAGAAAGCTAAACAAATTTCTCCCAAGGAGAAATTCAGAATATTCTCTGGGAACCCTGTTACCCTTGCTTCATCAGCACGACTGGTTAGCCTCCCTAGATATGCAGGATGCTTACCAGCACATTCCCATTCACCCGAGACATCACAAATTCCTGAGGTTTGTGGCTCTGGGACAACATTTTCAGTTCAGAGTCCTGCCTTTTGGGCTATCCTCGGCGCCGCAAGTTTTTACAAAGTGTTGTGCAGTTCTCGCAGTGCACCTCAGAAAACTCGGAATACAGGTATTCCCTTATCTGGACGATTGGCTTCTGGCAAGTCCTTCCAGGCAAGGGACTCTGGATGCCATAGAGATGGCCTCTCACCTCCTTACATCCATGGGAGTCCTGCTGAACCTCAAGAAATCACAGCTGCAGCCCTCCCACAGGCTCCTTTTCATAGGGACCCTCCTGGACACATCCTGTGCGAAGGCTTTTCTCCCAGAGGACAGAAGGAACGATATCCTTCAGATGGCCCGTTACATCGGAGAGAACAGGTCAGGTACAGTGCTCTCGATGCAGCGGATGCTGGGCCTCATGGCATCCTCAGTGTTCACTGTACCTCTGGCCCGTCTGCACATGAGAACCACCCAGTGGATGCTCAGTACTCAGTGGTCTCCAACCACTCACCCGCGGTCCTATCTCATCAAGGTGACAGAACCCCTACAGAGGTCTCTCACCTGGTGGTCTCAAGAGGGCAGTCTCTTGCAAGGATACCCCTTTGCCCCTCTGGACCATCAGATCTCCATTACCACAGACGCCTCACTAATGGGGTGGGGAGCTCACTGTCAGGCCCTCCACACTCAGGGTGTTTGGACTCAACTCGAGTCCCAGCTTCACATAAATGTCCTAGAAATGAGAGCCGTCCTTTATGTGGTCCAAGCTTTGAAGGACATTCTCTGTCACAAGAACATTCTCCTCCAAATGGACAACAAAGCAGTGATGTATTACATCAACAAGCAGGGCGGTGCTTATTCTTACCTCTTATGCAGAGAAGCGATGAGGGTCTGGGAATGGTGCTTGGAGCACAAGGCTCTAATTCAAGCAATCTACCTGCCAGGTGTACAGAACGACTTGGCAGACCGTCTCAGCAGAACAGAGACAGATCCTCACGAGTGGTCTCTCGACTCAACCATAGTTCAGTCACTATTCGAAGAGTGGGGAACTCCGGACCTGGACCTTTTTGTGTCCCCACTCAACACAAAACTGCCTCTCTTCTGCTCCAGAAATCCAGGGCCTGGCATTTTTTGTCAGGATGCGTTCAGGCTGCAGTGGACAAAACGCTTTCTTTACGCCTTTACGCCTCTTCCTCTAATTCAGAGAGTTCTCCTCAAGTTCGAGTCTCAGGGAGACAGGATGAGTCTCATTGCTCCCTTTTGGCCTCGACAACTGTGGTTTCCACTTCTCAACAGTATGTTGGCAGTTCCTCCGAGACCACTTCCCCTGCAGATGAACCTTTCAACTCAGGGACCGGTGGTCCATCCTAATCTGAGATCTCTTCACCTTCACGCTTGGCTCCTGAAGAGGTAGAAGTAAATCAGTTCAATGTCTCTCGAAGAGTTTCTCATATCCTTCTGGCTGCGCGGAAGCCAGCCACTCGGAAAACTTACACGGCTAAGTGGAAGCGTTTTTCCCTCTGGTGTGCAAAGTCCTCTTTGAATCCCTTTTCCTGCCCTCCAGATAAAGTTGTAGAGTACCTTTTGGACCTCTCAAATTCAGGTCTCCAGTACTCTACAGTTAAGGTTCACCTTAGTGCCATCTCAGCTTATCATGAGCCGTTTTTTTCTCTTTCACTGGCTCAGTTACCTATGGTTAAGAGATTTCTTAAGGGCATTCTGCACACCAGACCCCCTACAAGACGTCTGGTTGCAGCCTGGGACATTAATCTTGTGCTAGACATGCTCACCCGGAAATCCTTTGAGCCTCTAGCTACCTGTGAACTAAAGTTCCTCACCTGGAAGACTGCTTTCCTAGTGGCCATTACCTCAGCCCGTAGGGTCTCTGAGATACATGCCCTGGTCACAGACCCTCCGTATACTGTGTTCCATAAGGACAAAGTAGTCCTTCGTACTCATCCTAAATTTCTTCCCATGGTTGTGTCAGAATTTCATCTTAACCAACCTTTGGTCCTCCCCTCTTATTTTGAGGACTTCCAAAATGAAGGAGAACGCTCTCTTCCTTCTCTGGATGTTAAGAGGGCCTTGCGTTTCTACTTAGATAGAACCAAAGATTTTCGTAAAGCCCAGCAACTGTTCGTTTCCTTCAGTGAGGCCCGGCTGGGTCAACCTGTCGCTATTAGATGTATCTCAACATGGCTAGTGGCGTGCCTTCGTCAGTGCTATTCCATGGCGCAGGTTAAGTTGGAGGGTAGAGTTTACGCTCACTCTACCAGAGCGGTAGCGGCATCCCTAGTGGAAAACCGCAATGTGCCCATTGCAGACATCTGCAATGCAGCCACCTGGAGCTCAGTGCATACTTTCGTTAAGCATTATGCACTCGATGTCCATGCCAGATGACATTCTTCCTTTGGCAGAGCCATCCTTAATGGACTTCTGTCTTAAGAAACGTGAGCTCTTGGTTTCTCCTGCCGCCCTCTCGGGGGATTATTAGCTCGGTACTCTCCCAATAGTGTGAATGAGTGGTGGAGACTTATGTCCAGGAAGATATGAAAATTGCGTACCTACCGTAATTCTTGATCGTCTTGGACGAGTCTCCACCACTCATTCACATGCCCACCCTCCATCCCCTGAGCTCACCTCTCTAGTTGGTCTTCACTCCCTCAAATCTTTAGGCCTTGAAGACTTCTTTGTTGACCCTTCTTACACGGGTCGTCCGGACTATCTTATGTCCGTTTTTTTTAGGTTAAGCTACACTTCTAGGTTAGTTACGCTGCACCTCCTTGGTAAAAAAGGTACTGAGGCGGTTGGGGAGTCGACACCGAGATAGTCATTGCCCGTCACGAGCTAGAGCTCGCGGCTTACCCGTTCCTCATGGCGCCATCTCTGGCGTCGACTCCCCAACAAAAGTTTGCTCCGATGGGTCCTGGTGCCTCCGGCGCAGTTCCCAATAGTGTGAATGAGTGGTGGAGACTCGTCCAAGAAGATCAAGAATTACGGTAGGTACGTAATTTTCATTTATTGGGGCTAGCCACCCAGGTTTTGCACCCCCTTCACACGCTGAATGTATTCTCCTGTGTTTCTTTAGAATGTGCTTGTTTTTCATAAACATTTGCCAACTGGTTTCCCTTGTTATAATAACAGGGCTATAGTAACAACATTTGACACAGTCTTTGAGCAAAATTGTTGGACCATGGCTCTGATCCAAAAGAGTAAGCACCCAGAACCATGGCTGTGGTTCCCCCCACAAATATGCAGTTTGCTGTCTCCCTCCCTTCAGAGCAGCCCCTCAGTTCTATTCATGCAGTGAAACTTTCCATTTCCTTTTTTATTAAAAAAATAAAATAAATCCACCCTCATTCATCTGCTTAGTACCCACCTTGTGCACCATGTCCTCAGTTGTACCACTTAATTTCTGTCTCTTAGGTTTCAAAAAAAAACATTCTTACAGCTGACCAAACCTACCACTGTATTAAACCTTGCTGAGTTGCAGACTGATATATCAGTCCAGAATTCCTATTTAATTATGTCAGCAGTCTAAGGGTTAGAGTGAGTGTGTGTGTGTGTGTGTGTGTGTGTGTGTGTGTGTATATATATATATATATATATATATATATATATATATGCCTGTGCAGGTGTGTTATGAGGATTTTTCATACACCCATGGTGTGTGACAATCTACAAATCCACAGAGCAAAGCTTGAGGGGTTTATGAGATTATCACACACTGAGAGTGTGTGAAAAATACTCATAGAACAAACTTTGCACAAATGTTATTGTTTATAATAACTGCTGCACGGTTTCAACAGAGAGAAAAGCTCAGCTGTATTTGTGTGCACGAGCGTGTGCCTGAGCAAACGCCATACTCACACAAATACAACGAAGTGAATGCATGAGGAGGAAAATGATGTAATAACCCACTGTCGAGTTATTATGGAATTCAGTGGGTTATTATGGAGTTTTATCAAGAATGCATACCCAGCCATTATAGTGGGTTGCCAGTTATTTTACATAGAGAGAGAGAGAGAAAGAAAGAAAGATCTATTATAGGGGCACAGTCGTGCTCATATAGTTAGACACTTTAGTGTTAAACTCGAAATTTTGCACTTTAATAACTTTGCAACCGCTCAACATATTTGCATACACTGTCGCCCAGGGTAGATCTCTGGATGTCACAAGTTACATTCCGGTCAGATGTGTGGTTTCCGAGTTCCAGAGAGGTGAAAAAAGCATTTTTTTTGCTCATTTACTTTGCTGGGATTTTTCTTTGAACTTGTTTACAGCCCAGATAGTTCGGAGTCTTGGTCTGAATTTTTCAGGGCAGAAATGGACTAGCCAACAGATGTGCCTTTTGCTAGTCTGGTGAAAAAAATAAGCCATTTATAAGTCATTTCTTTTTTTTAAATTTGAAAAAATAGTTTCTGAGCATGCTCAGTTAGCACGTAAAGATAGCTGTTTGAAACGAAAAAGGAATCCTATTTTGTATTGGAATATTCCTTTTTCATTTGCTGCCATCTTGTGTCCATTTAAAAAACAAATATAAAAACTATAAAACTGGCACCATTTAGAGACATCAGCACATCTGTCTGCGTGAACAGGACTCCCTTAGGTGTAATCTGCATTTCATAGTTATAGAGATGCCCTAGAAATGTGTTTTCTGTACTATTATGAATCCTTTTTTGTGACTGCGTGATATGAAAACAGAATCCATTTTTGTGTCACTAGTCGTGAAAATGGATCCTTTTTTTTGACTTGAGAATTCTTGCCGATTGCTGTCCCTGGTACTGTAATGTTTTTTAATGGTGTCTAGTGGCACCCCCAACCCTCCATTACCTGTACCACTTCATTCCCTTGTGTCTAGTGGCAACCCCACCCTCTGATGTATATTTTCACTGAATATGTGTCTTTACCTGATGTCTAGTGTCACCCCCCACCCACCGATCATGATACCCGTCATAGAAGAATATTTTCCCTGGTGTCTTGTTGCACCCCTCCACCCTCCGATCCCTGTATCAATTAATATCCCTGGTTTCTAGTGGCACCCTCACCCTCTGATCTGTATTTCCATATTTGTTTGTTTCCCTGGTGTCTAGTGGTACCCTACATACACCCACAGATGCTGCAAAAGTCACCTGAAATAAAGAAAACCGTCCTCGATGGGTTTTTTTTAAACACATAAAATGGTCCCTTGCCAATCAGCCTCCCACTTCCACTTCCCACTTAGCACCCCACATTCCTAGTAAACCCCTACACATCCTCACTCACCTGAACAGATCCCAGGTTTGAGACCGACTCTCCAATCAAAGATTTCTGGAACCAGCAACAGTAATATGATGAACTAAGGTAAATACAGTTTAATGTATTTCAATTGGGGTTTCAACTTTGATGCATAACTCTGCCATTTACTGACACTTTGACCCCACATTTTCAACATGGCTTTTTGGGGACCCCACCTCATGAACAATATGACTGTCATTATGCAGCTTCTGGACAAAAGGTGATTTCAGGGTCATTTGGTTAATTCACCTTTCAGGTGGGATTTGCATAATGGCCATCATATTGTTCATGAGGTGGGGTCATAAGAACGCTATGTTGAAAATTCGGGGTCAAAATGTGTAAAACTGGCAATGTTATGATCATTTGTTGCATTTTTGCTATGCGTACTCATAACTTTGGAAATTTTAAAAGTGTTTGACCCCAAATTTTCAACAAACACTATTACCCCACCTCGTGTATGTCACAGTTGTCTTTTTTCAAATCATAGTCAAAATGTGTTTTCACACCTGTGGCACAGAATGGCGCTCCAGTTGTGAGGAATCACATTTTTGTGGGGATTCAAAGATGTTCGGTGCTGGGTACATGAGGTGGGGTAATAAGATGGCTATGCTGACAATTTGTTTGCTGTTGTCCTAAAAATGGAAGTGCAGGGCCCTTCCACAGCAACATACATATATGTATCTATAACAAGATGGACCCTATTCTCCAACGGGCAAAGAAGGATACGATTACTCTATCTCACCAACTATAGATGGGCGAGAGCACAGGGCTAAGAGAGCCCTGCACTCCCACAGGCAAATAAGGCTATGATGACACTATCTCAAAAGTATGGACATTCCTCGCAAAAAAACGACATTAATGCATCAGTTAGGGTTGATATCAAACTGTAAATAAGAGGAAAATGTGACAATATGGTTTCCAACCCTAACAACCCACCCCACCCTGCACACACCAACAGGCATCGGGGGTGTGCCTTGGGGTTGTCAGCCATAATGCTCACCCCATTGTTTGATACTGTACCCATCCCAGCTTATTTACTTATGGAATATGGTGAGCGTTATGACTGATGACCCCGAAGCTTGTTGTGTGCGGGGTGGGGTGGGGTGTTAGGGTTGGAAACCCTAATGTCGTATTTCCCTCCTTTTTACAGTTTGATATCAACCCTAACTGATGCATTAACTTTGTTTTTTGTAAAGAATATGTGTGTGTGTGTATATATGTAATATATATATATATATATATACACACACATATTTATATGTATCTGTATATATATATATATATATATAGAGAGAGAGAGAGAGAGTGAGAGAGAGTGTGTGTGTGTGTGTATAAATGGTGGCAAAGTGTGGTATCTATGGAAATAATACCACTGAGGGGTCGAACAAGCCATAATTCTTTTTTCTATATACTGTGTAACAGGTTATTTTCGCGGCAGTTATATTTGGTGCAGTCTGCTTCACTGGCACATTAGTCCAGTGTAATTTAGCATTATACTATATGTATAAGATACAGAGTGAAGCAGTGGTTCAGTTAATATTCACTGTCTTTTTATTTTCACTTAATTATGAGTCCAGCGAAAATAAAATGACAGCAAATTATTTCCAGTTATATAGTAATGCATTAGGTTGGACACTTTTTGTTGTGGCCTGTGTTATACCATAGTGTTGGAGGGATAGGGTGGCTGTTGCATGTCTTCTTACAGGGCTTGTTACATGTGTTATTCAAGGGCTTATTACTTGTGTTATTAAGGGGCTTATTACATGTGTTATTGGGGTGGTTTGTAGTGTTTTGGGTATTAATGTGTTATTAAGGCTTTAATGACACAAGAATATAGCGGTGTTATTTTCTTGTATACCATACTTTGCCCTCAATAATTCTGTCTCTATATTTATATATCATTGCAAAAAACTCTGTTACTGCATCAGTTAGGGTTGATAGTATAGCGACAAAAGTATGGAAATGTGATGTTAGGGTTACACCCCTACCACCCCCCACCCTCCATTCACCAACAGATGTCAGGGTGTGCCATGGGGTCATCAGGCCCAACTCTCATCCATTCCATGTGTAAAGAAGCTGACATGCTACAGCATAGGAAAATGGGGTGAGAGTTAGGCCTGATGAACTGATGGCACACCCCAACATCTGTTGGTGAGTGGAGGGTGGGGTGGAACCGTAACATTACATTTCCATACTTTTGTTGCTGTGCTATCAACCCTAACTGATGCATTAACAGAGTTTTTTGCAATGAATTTCCCTTCTTTTTGAGAAAGTGTAATGTAACTGGTATGTGTTAGTGAGAGCATGGGCCCTCTGGGCCCTGTGCTCCCTTCACATCGCCCATTTTTAGTGTAATGATATGCATATGTGGGAGTGCAGGCCTTCTGGGCCCTGTGCTCCTACTTTCACATAAATACAGAGCCATACAGTAGTGCCATAGTACTCCAAAGGAACCCTTGTAACACGTTTTTTGGCAATATTTCCGGAACTGTAGCAAGTAGGAAAAAAATTCCACTGCAGGTGTAATTTATGACTTCAAAACATCTTCATAGGCTGAAGGTGGACTAAACTTCAGATAGCAAAAAACCCATATCTTGCATCGTTTCCGAGATACGGGTGCCGAAAGTCACCATGGGTGCCACAGTGTTAGCCTATGGGAAATTTCTCAAATTTGGAGTACTGTCACTATGAGTCCGCTGAATGTTTTGGGACCAAACCACTAAAAGACACATCTGTGGGACCAGGGCTTGCCAGTCTGCAAATTTCAGGCCAAAAGCCCCAACCGTTTTGCTGCAGTGGGATGGCAAAGATTTGCTGATTCTTGGGCAAAATACTGTCGCAAAATGCGACAGTTTCGCAAAAATAGGCATGACACGTTCATGATTCGAGAAAGTGTCGTGGCCATTTCTGTCACAATTTGTGACACTACTGGGGCTTCAGTTTTAAAAAAGGCATTTCTGGGGTGGGAGTGTTTCCCCCCACAAAAAAAGATAGGGCTCTTATTCTCAGGACTTGACTAGGTAAACACAACAGTCAGTGTTTTCCTAGGGGGTCACACATTTAAACACCAGGCATTTTTCTCTCTTGCTAACTGAAAACAAGATGACCACCACATGAAAGTAAAAGGGCCATTTGCGACAGTAAAATGAAGTGGCAGCAGCTTTTGAGAGACATATTTTGTTCTCATTGACTATAATGGGAAACATGTTTTTTGAATAACGTTTGAACGGTTTCGTATTTTTTCACCAAATCTTCGAAAGGCACATCAGTGGCTCAGACTGCATTTTCCCCTGAAGATTTCAGACCACATGGAGAAATTGTGCATGCTGTAGCCATGAGCAAAGAAATGCGCAACCCCCCCCCCCTTTTTTTTGCATTTTTGGCTGCTCCACAGTTTCGCAACTGCTTATCCAACCATAACGCTACTTACCAGATCCAGTGATCTATGGTACCAGACTATGCATGCAAAATTTCAGGCAAATCTGTCATATGGTGACAAAGTTATTAAAGTACAACATTTTTTTAATTTTTTTTATTTATTTATTAAATTCTCAGATTACAACATAGGGTTTAACATAGAAGTGGCCGTGCAACGCTAACTATACTGGCACTACTGTGCCAGTATAATCTATTAAAAGACAATGAACCTTAGTGCACAAGCACCGAGGCAAGGGTTACCACAAAGGGCATTGGCTGGGAAGCCAAGTTTCAAAGAAATACAAAATCACACATACCTCCATAATGCAAAGCATCATGGGCTGTATATACAAATCACCACAAAATATTATGCTGGTTCAACTTTAAGCAGAAATGCATGGAGCGAAAAGGCCTCTCATACAGTCTGCAAAGGGTGCCAACCGAAGACACAGACACGTGTTTCGTCCTACCAGGACTCATTAGTGTGCATTGTCTGTATGACACCCCAGTGGAATGAACCAGCTACCCTAAGTTAGTCTATTCAATTAGGGTTGTGGTGAGCCCAATAAAAACAAGAAACAAGCTAAAAGACAAAGCACCTTAGTCTGCAAGCACTGAGGCAAGGGTTACCCCAAAGGGCAATGGCCAGGAACCAAGTTTCGAAGAAATACAAAATCACACATACCCCCATAATGCAAAGCATCATGGGATATATATGCAAATCACCACAAAATATAATGCTGGTTCAACTTTAAGCAGAAATGCATGGTGCCGAAAGGCCTCTCACACAGTCTACAAAGGGTGCCAACAGAAGACACAGACGCGTGTTTCGTCCTACCAGGACTCATCAGTGTGCCTCTTCTGTATGACACCCGAGTGGAATGAACCAGCTACCCTAAATTGGTCTGTCAGGTTTGGGTTGTGGTGACCCCAATAAATATAAAAAACAAGCTAAAAGACAAAGAACCTTAGTGCACAAGCACTGAGGCAGGGGTTACCCCAAAGGTCACTGTCCTGGAAGCCAAGTTTCAAAGAAATACAACATCACACATACTCACATAATGCAAAGCATCATGGGCTGTATATGGAAATCACCACAAAATATTATGCTGGTTCAACTTTAAGCAGAAATGCATGGTACCGAAAGGCCTCTCACACTGTCTGCAAAGGGTGCCAATAGAAGACACAGACACGTGTTTCTTCCTACCAGGACTCATCAGTGTGCCTCATCTGTATGACACCCCAGTGAAATGAACCAGCTACTCTAAGTTGATATATGTTTATGCAGTAGGGGTGGACGTATATCCAGTGTGATAAATCCAGTTATCTAAGTAACTGTGTGTATAAATTGAGTTTATACACTCAGTTACTCATTTATAGACACAGTTAATTTCATTTCATTTATTTTGTGTCCTCGTAGGCGTGATGAGCATAACTGCCCATCTTCACAGGGGACAAGTGAATACAGTAAATATATATACAACATTGACTCAGTCAAACAATTCAGTAACAAAGTAAGAAAGAACATACAAACATACAATAACACAATAACATATCAAATACTATAAATAACATATACATTCCTGTTTATCTTTCAGAAAATGAATTAATTTCCCTTTGAAGTAAACAACTGTTCTACAGTTAACCAATCCCCCCAGCAAAGAGTTAAAAAAAGAGGATTTAAGTAATCCTTGACTGTTGCTTTTGTTTTATTCTTTCAATGTTGTAAACTTAAAACTTAATAAAAATGTTAAATATGTATAAAAAAAAAAGAAGAGCATGATAAAATAAAGATCTCTGACCAATTACTTTCCTGAACAGAGGAATCTTAAGGTTATTCTATTCTGGGATCTAGTACCACAATTGTTGATAAAACGTGGAAACAGAGTTACAGTTGAGTTTGGGAGAAAACCAGAAATGCTTTTAAACATGAAAATACCTATCCTCAATAAAACTCTGTTGTCCAGAAACAAACAATCGGTTTGTCTGTATAAAAGGCAATGATGAGTCCGAAACGGTGCATTTAACATAAATATATTTATTACATTATATGTGACCTAGAATTGGTCCCTACCGGGTCATAAGCATACGACATTATAGCTAACCAGTAATAGCGTTGTCTAGGACAGCGAATGGTTCAATACCACATATACTGCTGTATGCAGTATTGCACCATTCACACACTCCCAGGCAGAGGATAATATCTCTGCTGTGAGTGGGTTCTGCCGAGCAGCTGCTGTGGCTCACTGGACAGAGCCACAGCAGCAGAAACTCAGGCACTGCATCTGGGACCAGGTTTGATTCCCGGTCCCAGAAATATTTTTGGTCTTTGTGTGCTCCTGAGTTGGACCCCGAGTTAAGAATCTTTAGTAGGGGTGGTACGGGGACACAGCCCCCCCCCCGCAATAGGGAGGTGGAGCCCCCCACAGAGAAAAGAGATATGCAGCATGGCATAAATCGTGCTGTATTGGCAGCACAATTTAACCATGTGGCATAAATCCTTGCGACATTATGACCCCGTGCCAAATCGGTTCAACAACTTAGAACTGGCTGCAGAATAGACAAGAAGGCCATAGTCTACTACGCTCAAGAGAAAATTATGTGCCAATAGAAACCTAGCTTCACTAGTTAAACAAGATTTAACTCTATATAGGCCTATATAGGTAGACCTATATAGACAGTTACTATGTCCTGTACCCCTCCGCACCATGCCCAGCAGGCACGACTTTTAAAAGTTCACTTTCACTTTTCCATATTACATGTTTCAAATTAGATTGCAGGCTGCCAGCCCCCAAGCCTCCCCCCTTCCACCACGAGCTCACGTCTGCCTCCCCAGAACATTCAGCCATTTCAAAAAGTAGCTTTCTAAATGAACATTATGTCTCCAAACCAGCAACCAGTTCTTCAGTCTGCGATCCTCCCACAGCACTCGCTACTTCTCCTGGGCACTTCATCTGGCCGGTCACACCTTATACTCCACTTTCTCTCCAACACTCCCAGTGTCCCCAGTTATGTCATCACCCCTCCCCCAGTATAGTGGGACACTGAGGAGCCCACCCCGCAGTGTCCCAAAATATGATTATTTATATTTTTTTAAAACGTTTACAATGTTTTTGCTGACATTGGGGTGCCCAATCTCCATGTCAGCACTAGACACCAACTGCACCCCCATCACGTAGGGACACTGGAAAGCCCACCCCCAATGTCCCAAATATTATTATTATATATTTTAAATATTTGCAATCTTTTTGCTGGCATCGAGGTGCCCAACCCCTGTGATGGCATTCTTAATTCTACCACCCCATCCACAGCACTGTTGGACACTACGGAGCCCACTCCCAGTGTACAGAAAGAAATACAGTAGTTTTTTCCTGTTAAAAAAAGAAAACTTTCCCGATGTCTTTTTTTTTTTAAATCCTGCAAAAAAAGAAAATGGTCCTAAATCGTTTCCCTGTCCCCCATCCCAACCCTCCACTGGGCAACCTACAGCCCCACACACCCCCTTGCGCTATATCTACCACAGGAGATCATCTTCTGCCCTCTTCTGTGGATTGGGACACGTCTGCACTCTTCAAAGCCGAGCCGCAAACTGAAGGAATCAAGGTAAGTGCAGTATAATGGCTTTCTACAGCGTTTTGAACTTATGTTGATATCTCCAAATTGTAAACATGGGCTTTTTGGGAAGCCACCTCATGAATACTGCCACTGTTGTTTTTCATTAATCGGACCCATAAGGTGATTTCCCGGTCGCTGTGCGAAATCACCTTTTGGGACCGAGTAACAAAATGACAAAGCCAGTGTTCATGAGGCTGGGTCCCAAAAAGGTCACATTGAAAATCTGGTGCAAAAATACCCAAGTTACACGTGATCATTGAAATTTTTCTATGCACGCTCATAACTTCGTCAATTTTTAATATTTTCACTCCAAATTTTCAACATTGCCACTTTTTTACACCACCTCATGAACAGTACAGCTGCCATATTTCACATCCTGCCTGAAATGTGTTTTCACACCTGTGGTGTAGACTGGCACGGTTGCTGTGCGAAATCACCTTTGGGGACTGATAAACGAAATGACAGTGCAAGTATTCATGAGGTGGGGTTCCAAAAAGCCCATGTTGAAAATGTGGTGAAAACAATCCTTTAAATGCCCAATTTACATGCGTCCATAGAATTTATTCTACGTACGAGCATAACTTTTGTACTTGTCTCAGTACGACGTCTCCAGAGAGCTCTCCTTCACTTTAACTGAAGAAATAATTTCTCAGTTTATTTTAAAAGTCAGTTTTATTTATTCAATTTTTGAAGCACTGTCCATGGTTCACAGGTAGAATTAGTTAGATTTTAGTGTAGTTTTGGGTAAGTCTTTTGGTTCCTCCTTGGTTTTTCCAACCGGGGAGGAACCAAGGTCATTATGTGCATTTGTTTAAATTTAAATTACTGTTACCGTCCGGTAAGGCAGTTTTTCTTAAGTTTAAAACCTACTGGGGTAAGTCTCGGTTTTACTTCAGTTTAAAAAAACAATCAGTGTCACAGACCAAGAAGTGAACCAGCCCCACAGGTTTCCAACAGTGTACAGAGTGTGGGGAACCATTCACAAAGGCAGATCCTCATATTATTTGTGTGTTTTGCTTGAGGTTTGACCGCCTCAAAGGGGACTGTAAGATCTGTAAAAACTTCCCTCAGTCGATGCTTGATAGGCACTTAGAACGATTGCAGGAAAGGATGTCTGAAAAGGCTGCTGAACCGGCTGCAGACAAACCAATTTCTGATCAGAAAGAACTGGATGATCAGCCCTCTGACAAGGGTGATGGTTCTTCCACCAAAAAGAAGCGTGCTGACCCTGCCGCTAACCTGGCAGCCACAGGAAAGAGAAAGAGAAAAGAAAAGCAATCAGTGGTTGAAACGCAACTGAGTACTACTGTTCCAACCACTGAGGAAATAGCTAATGCTATCAAAATAATTCAGTCGCTTCAACCGGTAACATCGGTTCAGGTTCAAAAGTGACCACGTTTGGATGCCTCAAATTCCACTCTGGTTCCCAGTTCATTGGAACCAGAAGTGGACACTTTTGATGAGGATTATTATGATGATGCTGACGATTTTGAGGATGAGGCCTACGGTGAACCCATTGACCCGGATATTTCACCGGATCCTTATCATCCTGACTCCCCTGACAAGGGAACCGAGGACTTTACCTCTCATTTTAAATTTGTGAAACAGGTGGCTTTGTCCCTGGACCTCCTCACACAGGAATCAACTGATGAGGAGGAGGAACAGGACTATAGGGACATGATGGACGTTCAGGCTCCTAAAATGGTTTTGCTCCCCATCCATAAGTCCCTGAAAAAGCATGTGATAAAAATCATGCATACCCCAACTTCTATTCCACCAGTTGATAGAAAGGTGGATAAGAAATATTGGGTGGCTAAGGGTGGGGCCAAGTTTCTGTCTGGCCACTCTAGCCATGAGGGTGTGGAACAGGCAGCAGCCTGTGATAAAGCAGGTATTCCCCTGGCATCCCATCCTCCTGACAAGGATTCCAGAAAGCTGGATTCTATTGCAAAAAAGATGCATCTGGGTTCCTCCATGGCAATTAGGCAGGCTTCATACACGGCCTATGTTGCCAGATTCCAAAGGACACTCTGGGACACTGTCCTACAGATTACAAAGTCAGTGCCAACACAAATGGCAACAGACCTGGCGGAAGCTGCCAAGAGAGGGATAGAGGCTTCCAAAGTCCAGTTCAGAATGGCTGTGGATAGTAATGATACTGCCGCCAGACAGATGCCTTCTTCAGTGTCATTGAGAGGATTTGCTTGGCTCAGGATTACCAGTCTGACCCAAGACACTCAGTCCAAGGCCACGGACTTCCCATGTGAGCCTTCGTCTCTGTCTGGACAGCAGACTGAAGCTTATATGAGGAAAATGGACAAGTACAAAACAGCATATCAAAGTGCTGCTGCTAAGGAGAAGGCTCCTACCCCACAAAAGCAGCATGCTAGGGGTCATGGGGCAGACCTTACAGGCCATTCTTCCAGCCTTAGGCATATCCACATTACCAACAACAGAGAGGTTATTTCAGAGGCAGGGGCAGGAGAGGTACTAACTGTACTAGCCCCAGCATCCAGTCAGCACCTCAGACTAAGCAGACACCCTGGGGGATCTGCTCGGGTTGCCTCCCCCGGACCAGGAGGGGGCAGGCTGACCCATTATCTCCAGGAATGGCAATCCATCACCACGGATCGGTCAGTCCTGGAGGTAGTGGGTCAGGGCCTTGCACTCAGTTTCAAGTTTAGACCAAGACTGAGAACAAGAGTTTTTCCACCTTCCCCCCCCCCGAGACATTGTTACTGGAAAAGGAGGTGCTAAATCTGCTTTCACTAGGAGAAGTGGAGCTAGTTCCTCTCTTACAGAAAGGAAAGGGCCTTTACTCAAGATACTTCCTCACAACCAAGAAAACGGGAGTGGCAACCCATATTGACTGGGTGACTAGGGAGGTGGATCAGGGGAGGGCAGTGGACATGGCCTATCTGGACTTCAGCAAGGCCTTTGACACTGTGCCACATAGAAGACTATTACACAAACTGGGGAATATGGGTGTGGGCAGGACAGTAGTGTGGTGGGTAGGTAACTGGCTGGGTGGCAGGACACAGAGGGTGGTGGTAATGGCTGTCACTCCACAGAGGGAAGAGTAACCAGTGGGGTACCACAGGGATCAGTGCTGGGACCGGTCCTATTCAACATCTTCATCAGTGACATTGCACAGGATCTAGAAGGCAGAATTTCACTGTTCGCTGATGACACAAAGCTCTGTAACAGAGTAGACACACCAGAGGGTGTAGACAGAATGAGAAGGGACCTGCAGAAACTTGAAGAATGGTCAAGGGTTGGCAGTTGAAATTCAATGCAAAGAAGTGCAAGATAATGCATATGGGGCACAAAACCCTGGCACAATATATCAGTTGGGGGTGAGGATATAGCATGCACCAAGCAGGAAGGGATCTTGGGTTGTCATCTCTGATGACCTCAAGGTAGGAAACAGTGTGACAAGGCATCAGGTAAAGCAAATAGGATGCTGGGATGTATAGGCAGGGGCATCACCAGCAGGAAAAGGAGGTCATAATTCCGCTATACAAGACACTAGTGAGGCCCCACCTGGAGTACAGTGTACAGTTCTGGAGACCATACCACGTGAGGACATAGACAGGGTAGAGAAGGTTCAGAGGAGGGCAACAAAGATGGTGCATGGGTTGCATCACAAGTCCTATGAAGACAGGTTGAAGGAACTGAACATTACTCCTGGAGAGAGGAGGAGAGAGGGATATGTAGAGACATACAAGTATCTTACAGGGAGGAACAGGGTGCAGGAAAACACTATTTTAAGCGAAAAAGATATTTCAGGACTAGAGGCATGGGATGAAGTTGGAGGGAGGACGATTCAGAGGAAACATGAGGAAAGAATTTCTTCACAGAGCAGGTGGTGAGACCATTAGGACACCCTGCCAGAGGAAGTGGTGGGGGCTGAAACAATCACGGGATTTAAGAATGCATGGGATAGACATAAAGGAATTCTAGAGGGCAGGGGTAAGGGGAAACAGACTTCTAGGAAAACAAACTGAACTTACAAGCTCAAATGGGCAGACTAGGTGGGCCATAGGCCCTTATCTGCCAACACTGTCTATGTATCTATGTATCTATGTATCTATGTATATTGGATCTCAGGTACCTAAGCAGGCATTTACTGAAACCAAAATTCAAAGTGGTCCCCTTAAAAACAATTCTGCCAACTTTAAGGCAAGGGGATTGGTTGGCACCTCTGGATCTAAAGGATGCTTACTTCAATATCCTCATAAGACAGTCTCACAGAAAATGAAATATACAATGGTGAGCTGTCAGATAAATTATTTATCTACACTTGTGCTGTTTGACCTTGGACATCTCACTTGTGGCTTATGCCACTCGTGAGATTACCTGGGTCAAGCAGCACTGCACTCAAATCGTCATTATCGACAGCTCACCGTGTATATCCTGTTGCTAAAAAAAAAAAAAATTCATCAGAAAAGTTATGTTGCAGTGATCAAAATCTTGAAAAAAGGGTGGCTAGCAAAATCCACAGCACGTTGCATCGGCCCAGTTAAAGCAGCAGTGCAACGAAAAAAGTTATTCCAAAAACCTAATTTTCTGCTGTGGTTATGAAAAATATTGGTAAAACTGTTGATTTGGGTTTTCTGGATGCTTCCTATGCTGTGTTTCTACATTTGCATTTTTGTCTGCATTCATATCCTCCTCGGGTCCTCAATATTATTTCTATGCAGAAATGCGGCGGCCATCTTTTTTTCTTGAGAAATAATTAACTTAAAACTTTCATAAAATTCTTAAATGTTAACAAAAACTGAAAATGTTACCACCAAAATAAACTGGAAGACATCTGGCATTGATTAGGAAGAAAAAAAGGTGGGGTCAAATTTTAGCCCCTTTTTGTTGCACTGCTGATTTAAGATAGCCTAAAATCCAAACAGACACCCTATCAGATAATTAATTTCACTAAAACAAAGGCGGTAAACCAACAAATTAATAATAAGAGTGAACAAAGTGACAACATTTGATTATTCACTAAAGTTATATCAGCAACATCATAACGTCAGCATTGATAGACACTAACTACTGGCATCTGGACTGCAAGCCGAACGGCAGCTTTTCTAATGGCTGTCATTTTCAAAGGTTATTTGTATGGGATTTTCAAAAGTTGAAAGGATAATTATTATGCCTGTATGATTAAAAACTTCAGAGGGTATAAGCATTTGAGAAAACGATGGTTTACAGTGAAGTTGTTTTCTTCAACCCCACTTAATGGCGATAGCCAGTTTTTCATACAGTTGACACGTATGAAACTTGTTACCATCTTTTTTCATCATGTTAGAGTGATGTTGTTACAGAGGTTGGTCAAGGCTGTGTGATGGTGTTTGTACATATCAACTGGATTATTTTAAGCACTGTTGCCTGTATGTATGTTCCAGTAACTTTATGCCTTAGTTGGCTGGCCCTCGCTCACCGTTAGACGGACAGTCCACGGTAGCACCTGAACTTTAAAACTTCTCCAGAATAAACTACCGCAATATCTATCCTCTTTAATACGCATAACACACAGTGTTTACTCCCTTAAGAAGACAGAGCTTCTCCTTCTCCTTCTCGATGTACCTAGGGCCCTCATTTCCTTTGGAAAACGCGCTATATCATGTTCACTGCCAACTATTTGGAATCGATTACAATCCTTATTGTAATTACCCAGTATTGTCCCTGTTAACTTTTTCAAAAGGTTAGCCATGGATAAACTAAAAGATACCTGTAACTGTTTTTAATGGAATATTGTCCCCGGGGCACTAATTTAGTGACCCCACGATATCCCAGGTTCCATTCCTCCACTTTCTCAGCTCTGTTTCGAACCACTTTTAGTGTCTCAGGTGGAATCTTTATTAATATACCATTTATCGTCAAGCAATTACTGTTCTCCAGGAACTTTAATTTCTCTGAGGAAATCCTAATGTATGTAATGTTTTATAAACAGTGCCACCTCCCACCATGAACTTAGAGTACCCGGGGAGCTCTTTATCTTTGTCATTATGTATATTGTGTTTTATTTTGTAATCTCTTAATTTATTTGATTGTACGTCAGTCTCGGGACCTCATTGTGAATGTACGTCAGTCTCATGACCTCCTTGTGAATGAGCTTGCTCAACGGAGTTTTTCTGCAATAAACTTGAACTTGAACTTTAAGAAAAATGTTTAAATAAGCAGTTTCAGTCAGTTCCTTAGTCTCTCGTCGAAGCACAGATGTGCGAAACGTCGGGACGTTTTCACACTCCTCCCTCAGTACCTGTAGTCTGATATTGTTTGTTGTGTACCCTAATTGTGGATTAAACTATGTTGCAACTGAAGAAATATGTCCAGTCTGGTCTGTCTGAATAGGGTAAGTAGTGCCAGTTGCTGTGTTCCCACTATGGTATTTTTTTTCTGGCAGCACCACTCACACTCTAGTAACAGCCTTTACAGTTGCCCCACAATTTGAAGTGTCTTGCAGATTCCTTGAAGGTGTACTACATGTATGCCCCCCTTTTTGTAAACTGGTTCTGCCTTGGGACTTTAACTTTGTTTTGGAAGAACTGACAGAGGCGCCATTTGACCACAGTGCTGCTTGCAAAATGTGTCTCCTGTCCTGGAAGACCTTATTTCTCTCTGTCTCTCTGCCATTATTTCTGCTCGAAGCATTGCTGAGCTGTAGGCTCCAGTTTCTGAACCTCCCTATTTAATTTTTCACTATAATTGGGGTTCTTTACGAACTAGTCCTCATTTTCTTTCTAAGATGGTCTCTGATGTCGTTTTGAATCAGACCATATGCCTTTCTGTGTGCTTTGCTGCTCATGTTAACAAAGGTGAAGCTCCGTTACATACTTCAGACATTCATAGAACCCTGCGTTTCTACCTTCATCATATCAAGGACTGTAGAAAATCCTCTCAGCTTTTTGGTTTTCATTCGCCCACAGTAAGGAGGATTCCCGTGTCTGAACAATGCTTTTTCAAATTGTTGGCAAAGTGTATCACTTTCTCTTATCGGAAGCATGGTAAGGAACTGTGTGGTTCTGTTTGTGGGTTTCCACAATATGGAGTGGCTGACATGTGCACATACAAACATAGGAAGAAGCCAGCAGAAGAAGGCCATTTGGTCTATCAAGTCTGCTTGAGTTGCAGCGTCCACAGCTTTAGCTACTATCCCTGCCCTCCCTCCCCACTCCTCCATCCTCCCTACCCATGACCCTTACCCTCCCCCTATACCTGTCCCAGCCTCTCTTAAAACTGTCCATTGTCTTCAACAAGATTACCACTTCTGGCAGCGCATTCCAAGTTTTCACCACCCTCTCTGTGAAGAAGTGCTTCCTGACCTCCCTCCTAAACCTCCCACCCTCCTGCTTAAGACTGTGCCCCCTCATGCTTTGGTTGCCACTCAGCTTAAAGAGACTCTCCTTATCAACCTTATTTATTCCTTTCAAGTACTTGAAGGTCCCAATCATGTCCCTCCTCTCTCTCTCTCTCTCTCCTTTCTTCCAGGGAGTACATGTTCAGTGCCCTCAACCTCTCCTCATATGCGTTACCCTGCTGACCAGCTATCATTTTTGTAGCCCTCCTCACGGACCTTCTCCAGCAGGTTAATGTGCTTTTTGAGGTGTGGGCACCAGTACTGAACTCCATACTCTAGATGCAGCCTTACCAGTGACCTGTACAAGGGCAGTATAACCTCCTTTCTCCTACTACTTATCCCCTTAGATATGCATCCCAGCATCTTATTTATTTATTGAGTTTTGGTAACTGGGTAAGTCCACTGAGACATGGCAGTCCCTTTTTCAGGGGCGACCCAAGAAGAGCAGATCTTGTTTGCCTTTGTTGCTGCTTTCTTGCACTGCAAGGAGTGCTTCAGGTCACTAGTGATTGTCACTCCCAGGTCCTTCTCCTCCTCTGATGCAGATACTCTGACTCCACCCAGGTAGTACTCTGTCCTAGGATTCCTGTCTCCAATATGCATAACTGCATTTCTTGGCATTGAAACCAAGCTGCCAGATCCTGGACCACTCCCATAGCTTTTTCACATCTTCCTGTAGGTTCTTTATCCCTTCAGCTGTGTCCACTCTCCCACAGAGCTTGGTGTTGTCTGCGAATAGGCACATTTTGCCCTTAATGCCATCTCCAGTGTCATTGATGAAGATGTTGAACAACACCGGCCTCAGCACCGAGCCCTGCAGGACCCCACTGGTTACCTGTCTTGTGCCAGATAACTCTCCCCCCACAACCACCCTCTGGGTTCTGTCCTTCAGCCAGTTTTCCACCTATCTGTCCATCTTTTCCCCAACCCCAGGATCCACCAACTTCCTGATCAACCTTTTGTGGGGCACAGAGTCAAAGGCCTTGCTGAAATCAAGACAGAGGATGTCTACTGCTTGGCCCCTGTCTACTGTCTTAGTGGCACAGTCAAAGAAGTCAATTAGATTTGTTTGACATGCTCCCCCCCACCATGAACCCATGCTGCCTCATATCCTGGAGACCATGCTCCTCTAGATATTCCACCAACCTTTCCTTCAGTATAGTCTCCATGAGCTTGCCCACGACGGAGATCAGACTGACTGGTCTGTAATTCCCTGGGTCATCCTTGGGACTGCTTTTGTGGAGTGGCACTACATGTGTTGTTCTCCAATCTTGCAGTACTACGCATGTCTCTAGTGAACTACTAAATAGGGCTGCAAGTGGCCCTGCCAACTCCTCAGCCAGTTCCTTTAGTACCCTTGGATGTACTCCGTCTGGGCCTGGTGATATGTCCACCTTCAATGCCAGCAGACCCTCCCTCCCTCACTCCATCCTCCTCTATCACTACATCTGTGTTTCCCTCCCTGCTCCTCTTTTCCCTCCTGAAGGCACTGGTCCATCCTTCTCCCTGGTGAAGACGGGACAGAAGTATTCATTTAGTATCTCTGCTTTTCCCCTATTATCCTCCACCCACTCCAGCCCTTTCTTAAGCCTAACAATCCTTCCTTCTTGTCCCTTTTCTCTCATATATAGCAAAAGAAAGCCTTCTCTCCCTTCTTAATTCCTTCAGCTATCTGCAGTTCCTTCTGTGCCTTTGCTCGCCTGACTTTCTTACTTGCCTCACTAGCCAACCTTAGGTAATTTTCCCTATCCACTTCTCTCTCTTGGTCTTCCTGAATTTACTACAGACCAACCTCTTTTCCCTTACTGTCTGGGCAACCCCAGAACTGAACCAGCTGGGTGCTTTGGCCCTTGTGTTCTTACCCCTGAGCCTAATGCACTCATCTGTGGCAACCAGTATTCCTTCCTTAATGATGGACCACCTTTGGTCCAACCCCATATTTGCTCTGATGCCCGTCAGATGGCTGCTTAGCACTTCACCAATTTTTTTGATGTCCACCCTCCTGAAATCCAAGATTTTGGTCTTATTTGGGATGCTTTCCCTGCCCATATCCAACTGGAACCACACTGTGCAATTATCACTTCCTCTCAGTGGTTCCCTGACCATTATCTCCTGTACATGCTCCCCCATTTGTGAGCACCAGATCAAGATTGGCCTCAGCTCTTGTTGGTTCAGTGTTGCCCTGAGTCAGAAACCCACTCTACAGTCCTTCCAGGATCACCTGACTCCTAGCACATCATGGATGGTATGCTCCAGTCCACCTTGGGCAGGTTGAAGTCCCCCACAATTACCACCTCTCCTTTCCCCGCAGCTTCTGATATTTGTGAGCTCAGTTCCCTGTCCCTCTCCTCATCCTGACTGGGTAGTCTATAAAACATCCCCACCCTCATCTTTCTCCCTCTTTTGGACCTTAACTGAACCCATAATGCCTCTACCTTCCCTTCCTCTGACTCCTCCCTCGTCAAAGTATTCCCTCCCTGATATAAACTGCCACTCCTCCCCCCTTCCTGACTACCCTGTCCCTCCTGTATAGTTTATATCCAGGGATCGCAAGGTCCCAGTCATGGTGTGATGTTGCCCAAGTCTCGGTTACTGTAGCTATGTCCACTCTCCTGTCCGCTAATAGTGCCTGCAGGTCTTCTATCTTGTTTCCGAGACTCTGTGCATTCAGAGACACCACCCTTCACCTAGAATCTGACTTTCCTTCTCTTTCCTCTATTCTTCTATTCACATTTATCTCCTCTATGTGCACCCCTCCACATACCCTTGTTATATGTTCCTCACCCCTCCACCCTTTGCTAACTGTGTTCTTGCCCCTTCCACTGCCTCCCTTCAGACCTCTTCCATCACTGAGGGGGGGAGGTTCACTGACCTCCTCCTCTCGGAGTCTGTGGGCCTGCATGCCTACTGCCCATCCTCAATAGTTTAAATTAAGTGTAGTGGTTATGTATTCCCCCAGTTTATCCCCGAGTACCCTCAAATACTCCCTACTGAGGTGTAGCCTGTCTGGTGAAAAGAGTGCTTTGTTTGACCAGGTCTCCTCCCAGTCCCCAGTACAGATGAACATCTCCTCCCTGTGCCATTTCCTCAGCCAGTCATTGAAATCCTCTGTTCTTCATTTCCTGGCTGTGCTGGCCCTTGGAACTGGTATCACCTCTGAGAAGGCCAATGAACTTCCTTCCTCCTTGCAGATCTTCCCTAACTCCTTGAACCTTCTTTGAACTACCTCCACCTCCTCCCCAGCTAGGTCGTTAGTTCCCCAATGTATAACTAAATTAGGTTTTCCTCCAACCTCCCTTACTGTTTCCCTTATTCTTGGGTCCGCCCACCCCACTGTCATCCCTGGCATAAAAACCATCCTCCTGCTTGCATCTGGGTCCCCTTTCCTTCCCCAGTGAATACCCCTAATTATGGAGTCCCCTATGATTGCCATTCTTCCATCCCCTGCATGTGCTCCAGCTACCTGGAGTACTGTTCATACTTTCACTAAACATTAGAGTCTGCACATCAAAGTGTTGAGTCACACTGCTTGCAGTGTTGTCATTGTAATCCCTTGCACTTATTATGAATGTACTGTAAATTGTAACCAGTTGTGCATATTACTTAGCTTCTATACTTTTGATGTCTTGTCAGTTCAGTGTTTACTTGTAACCATTGATCTTACTTTGAGAGGGCTCTTGCAGTAGGTAATTACATATAGGACTGACGCTGGCAGGCGGCAGGACCCCATGGAAAAATTTCTAGCCAGCAGTCCCTGGCATAGTTTATCTGACTTGGAACCTTTGTAAATGAGCCTAAATGAGGTATTTAATCCAAACCTGAAATAAATCAATAAATAAATAAATCACCTCACACAGACGTGCCACCTGTGGCTGTGGTGTGCTCCAAGGCCTCCTGTCATGACTGACAACTTCTCCTCTTTGGGTGCCTTTTGTGCTACTTGTGAATCATTCCAAAGGTGTGGCCCAGTTGAGGAGAAGCCCTCGATGAAGACAGAGCAGGTACTTACCAGTAACAGTACATCTTCGAAAGAATCTCCTCCTTTGTGCCACAGCGCACCCGCCCTGCCTCCCCATGATACTAATTCTGGATAACGCAGTTGCTTGCATTGCTGCCTGCTGTCTTTTATGGGGTGTCTGTATATGGCCTGCTTTTGCTCCATTCCATTGTTTGGAACCTGCATGTGATTCTAGTCCCCCAGTTCCTGCCAATCAGACATCCTCTGAGTTTGTCTCCGGCGGGGACCTGAGGAGTGATTGGGCTGCCAGAGTTATATAGGCATTGACGATGTATGTCATCGTGGGTGGCTCCTGGTTTGCAAAAGTTTCTGAGTGCTCCTGATGCCAGTTTCTTACAGTACCAAAAGTGTTGCCCAGTGTAGGAGATTTTCTCGAAGACCTATTGTTACCAGTAAGTAACCGTTCTATCCTTTGCCTGTGAGGTCACTCACTGCAGATATGGTTTATCTTTGCCTGTGAGGTCACTCGCAGGGGCTATAGTTTACTGTTTGCCTGTGCAGTCACTTACTGGGACTGTGGTTTATCTTTTGCCTGTGATGTCACTCACTGGGGTTAAAGGTTATCTCTTCACCTGTGACGTCACTCACATGAATAATGGGTAATTCTCTCAATATGACAATATCTTTTGCTGGGGTTATGATTTATCCTTTGCCTGTAATGTCACTCCCATTAACTGTGGTTAATCCTCTCAATATGACAATGTCCCTTGCTTGGGTTCTGCTTTATTCTTTGTCTTCCATGTCATTCCCATGGATTATGGGTAGTCCTCTCAGTATGACAAAGTCCCTTGCTTGGAATTAAGGTTTGTCCTTCTTGTGCTGTGATGCCCTTTGATGGAGTTGCTGTTTATCTTTTGCATATGATGTAATCTGCTCTTTTTTGTAGTTTGGAAAACACTACAGCATATCGCAGGATGGAGCCAGTGACACTGCTCTTTTGGACAACCGTGAGAAGCAGGTAAATGGATGATTTTTCTATAGGAAACATAGAAACAACATGAAACCTCCAACAGTGAAGCCCTTCTGAGACACAGGTCATTGCAGCGGGACAGGCAGGACAGTGAACAAGACACAAACAAAATTACTGCAATCAGAAGGGAACAAATCCTAACAAACAACTAACTTGCAGCTGTTCAGGAAGTCTTAACCAAGCAGTCTCAGGTCCCTGACAGCACACAGCATAGGACTGGCATTAAGTGCAGAATAGGTCTGCCGTGGTGTAACAGGGACCATTTTGTGGGACCAGTGCAGAGACGTATTAGAACGGTAATTGCTTAGGGACTGAGTCATCTCACCATGTGAGACTATTCGGTCCTTTCAGGTGCACCAAATCCTTCGAGCTGCATCCCTTTTTAGGAGTTCTTAGAGCAGCAACCACTACTGCTGGAGCATGATTCGGCCCCTGTCTTTTCAGGCAAGGTACCTACGTGGCAGCAATCTTAGAAATATTTTACAAAACATATTTAAAGAAATTTGGCCCCAAGCAGCCTGTATTACAATCCCAGAAGGGTAGCTAATCTGGGAAACCCTAGAACCCAACACATATTCTCCCTATGTATTTTACTCTCTATTGAATGGTCCCACTCAGTTTCCTACACCACAGTACAAGACTCTGACCTCTATTGAAACTTTTGAATATCTGCCATTCAACATGCAGGTTCTACATGTTTATGTTATAAACTTAATATACCAGACCCAGCCCAGTTAGCCAACTAGGATGTGTTACATCAGGCCTAAAACTGTAATCTGATGAATTATGTATGTTGTTCAATATTTGTTCATTCGGCGCTCTGTTCCTCAATTGATATAAATGGAAAATGCTTTGCGTCCCCTCCCACACAGATGCTAAGGAATAAGTCTGTTACATATAGAATAAAGGATGGGGAAGTGTGTGCTACAAGAATATAATGCACACTCGAGGTGTGGGATGCTACATAAACCCCGAGGGCGAAGCCCAAGCGGTTTATTAAAGCATCCCACCCCGAGGGTGTGCATTAAACTTGATAATACAATGGTGTGTGAAAATCCTGTAACCTCATTGGTCAAAACATGTCACATGACCATGGGTAAATCCTGCATCGCCAACGGCTGAGGAATGGCATTCATGAAAAACATAATTGAACACATTTTACATTTATTTTACACATGGTCCATTGTATAATCGCAATAAGGCACTCCAGGGTATGAGTTATTAGGTGATTTACCCACTTCTTGTGTGGTTAAGTCACTCGGCTGCGCCTCGTGAAACACCACACAAAGCATGGGTAAATCCCCAATAACCCACACCCTGTTGTGCCTTATTGCATAAGTACACACACTTCCCCCATCCTTTATTTTATATAATAGCTGGCCAGCAATTTTTTCCAACCTGATTCATGTCTGTGTCACACACACACACACACACACACACTCTCTGCCTGGTTTTTGAACGTCAGGATTTTTGGTTTTTTATTTTATGTATTATTTTTTCTTAATGTTAGGCTTTCTATTGAGTGCTGGCACCTACCTTTGTTGGTAGGAAGTCAGCCATGTCTATGTTCTGCTACAACTGGCAATCTATAGGATTATATAGTTATTTCTTTTAAAATATCAAAGTTGTTCCAAAAGATAGTTTATTAAAAAAGAAAAACATGATGATGACAGACGTCTCGCTCTGGCGTCTGCTCGCTAACGGGGATACTTAGCTGCTATGTTCGTAGAACTGTTAAGCCCTCCCAGAAGCAGATCCAGAGCCAATGAGGGAGCACTTTTTTTGAGTGATACAGTTCATGCTCATCATAATAACCAGCCGGTTATTATGGTGAATGTCAACTGGCACAGCCCTAAGAAAAAACTGCTGGCCAGTTATTACTAGCTAGTTATGCCCCCTTATTGATAGTACCTGTTTGCATATACCTAGGGCTGTGGGGTGTCCAGGCAGTTGTTCCTCGCTACTCTGCCACAACCTACATTATATTTTTCAGCATTCTGCCTTTTAATACAGCTGTAACTCATTACCTGCTGAGGGGATATTCATGTATCCATTGATAACTATACGATTTTTCTGGAATGCGACTGTATGTTTTGTATGTCCTGGAAAGGTCAAAATAAACTTTAAGTGATTAAAAAAAGAAATATTTTACAAGCCTGAGCTTCAAGACAACAATGTTCTCACTCCCCACTGCAGCTCCTTTTCTTGTACTTATCCCTGCTCTCCAGCCTGGTCAGCTCAGAACAGCCTTGGCCACCAGTGACCAGGATTTCTGATGCATGTCAGTGAGGTACAGTCCACCTGGCATTTACCTGAGAAAAAGCAGCACTGGCAGCTGATTGGCCACTCACTGACCTGGAGGAGAAGGACTTGCCACAGTAATCCTTGATGTCAGGGAGGAAAAGGTGGTGAGGAGATGTTACAAACACTATTTTATTCTTGAACAGCTCATCCACCGGAGTATTATTTGGGTGTATGTGTTACTGCTCTGTGATCATTATAAATCGCCCTGAGTGGGTTTTATAGAATGTGGGCCCTGTAAATAAGGTTTATATGATGTCATCAGTAACAGACTGAGTGTACAAGGCCTGAGGCTTAGGGGCTTAACCAAAAGGCAGGACTTGTCACTATTTCAGTGTGTCAGAAAAGGTGCTATGTGAAACCAGATTCCTTTCCTTTCTATTGGGAAAACCTAGTATCATTACAAAAACACTGTGTGTAATTTACATACATCCAAGAGGGGCATGGCAGTCCTGGGTGAAAGGCTTAGCTAGATTAAATACCCGTCAAAGTAGCATCTGGGGGGCAAAAGACTGAAGGAAGCAGAGATGCCCCCCCCCACGAGACTAGACAACAAGGAAGAGAGAAGAAATTCTTTTTTTTTTTTTATCCTTCCTATGTCCCTCCGGAGTCGCATCCTCAGGATGCGCCAATTAAGCCTGACCCTACCGCCATCTTACCTGACTGCTCGGGTCCCCCATCCTGCTGTGGCTAGCCCCCACACAGGGTCGGGTGGGCCCATCCTGAACCTTTAATCTTGTCGGTCCCCGAGGCAGCTGGGCAGGCAGAGGCAAATTGGGACTCGGCCCGGCGCTTCCATCCCCCGACTCCGGAGGGTGTTTTTCCCATTTTTCTCTTTAGGACGTCACTCACCCAGATGTCAAGGCACAAGCACCGACGTCGTGACGTCCTCCCCCACAGTTTCATGCATGGCAGCTTGCTATGCCCCAGGCCTCCCCTGGGGCCAGTCAAGTGCCGCGCTCTGCCCTCCCCTTCCTCCCGGAGAAGGGGAGCTGTCCATGGGGCAGCTCAACCCCTTCTCCCTCTGGCCGTCCCTCCAGCTTCCGGGCTTATTCCTGAACCCGGGTCGCTGGCATCGCAAGTGGAAATCAAGCGCTGTGCCGGCGGGCCGGCAGAGGGAGAAGAAATTCTCCAGGAGTAGAGGGGAGGGGAGCAAGGATAAGGTGGAGAACTAGGTGGGGGTGGGGGGATCAGAAAGAGGAGCTAAAGTTAGGAGACAAGGTAAGGGGGTAGGTGGTGATATAGTGAAAAAGGGGAGGACAGGGCAGGAGAAATGGGAGAGGCAAGGAATGGAAGCAGGAAGAGGGTACAAGTGAGAGGGGAGAGAGGGAGAGCCAAGGTGGAGAGCCATCTGTGCCAACGGAAGAAGCCTAGGGAAAAACATTTCAGACCTGGAAGTGATTATTGTGGAGGCTGCCCTGGATTTGATGGCCATTACGGAGTCATGGTGCACCGACAAACACAGCTGGGAAGTGGCCATCCCAGGCTACACAGCGTTCTGGAAGGACAAGACAAGGAGGAAAGGTGTGGGGGAGTTGTTTTATATCTAAGGGAACGTATAGAGGCCATTGAGATACGGGAGGCCTGGGGATAAGGAAGGGCTGGAGGTACTGTGGATCATCCCTGAGACATGGTCGTGGGCCTTTATTCGCATGGAGTGGTGCACAGACCACCGACACAGGGAGAGGAATTAGAGCTTTTAGGGAAGCCATTGGCAAAATGTCAAGCAAAGGGGAAGTACTGATCTCGGGGGACTTTAATCTGCCAGATGTAGACTGGTGTATTCTAGCTGTAGCTACAACTAGAAACATAGAAACATAGAAGTTGACAGCAGATAAAGACCACAAGGCCCATCCAGTCGGCCCATTTCCTTTTCTACCTTATGAATGTGCCATTGGCCTTTGCTCTGTCAATGGCCTATCTATTCATACTCATCTGTATTGCACCCTTATGCCTATCCCATGCCTGTTTGAAGCCCTGCACTGTATTCATAGCCACTACTTCCTGATGTAGGCTGTTCCATGCATCCACCACCATGCAGGGCCATCCTTGATTCCCTACAAGGGGTATTTCCCAGGCAGGTGGTTATGGAGCCCACTAGAGTTGAGGCAGTGCCGGACCTGGTAATCACAAACAGGAATAGCATTGCAGACTTCACAGTTGGTAGCCCCAGGGTACAAGTGATCAAAGTACTGTGAGGTTTGGCAAATGGATTGGGCAGGAGATAAACCACACTAAGACGAGGGTCTTGGACTTCAGGAGGACAGATTTTAAAGAAATGGGAAACTGCCTCAGTAAATACCTCAAGGGGGGATGGGTTGGGGGTGACAGTGAAGGTTCAGTGAAGAAGGATTATGGATGTACTAGCCAAGGCAACGGCATGCTGTTTGAAGGAAGTGAATAAGGGAAGGAGGAGGAAGTGGCCTCTATGGTTCTCTAAAGACATGGCAAAGGCGGCAAAGGAGAGGAAAACAGCATTTAGGAAGTACAAAACACCCAGACGTAAGTAGATGGGGAGGTATATCTGGTAAAGCAAAGGGAAGCAGGAAGCAGGGTGAAGGCAACTGAAGCACAGACAGAGAGGACAGCTAAGGAGCTCAAAAAAGAGGACAGGAACTTCAGGTACATGAATGAAGAGAGGAAGACCAGGGAAGGAACAGTGAGAATCAGGAGGATGGGGGGGCTGTGCAGAGGAACTCAAGAGAAAGCTGAAATTTTAAATAATTACTTCTGCTTGGTCTTCACAGTGGTGGGGGTGGGGATGGGGCAGGTTGGCATATAGCAGCAAGTACCAGGGGGAGTGGACACGCATCCATTCTTGGTAGAGAAAGTCCAGAAGGGGGTTGAAACCCTAAAGAATAAGGTGATGGGGCCGAATGGAACTCACTCAAGGGTCCTAAAAAAAAAAATGAGCATGGTGCTAGCTGCACCGCTGGCAACGCTATCCAGCACTTCATTAGAGATGGGGATAGTTGCAGAGGACTGGAAAGGGGTCGATGTACTTCCTCTGCACAAAAGTGGCAACAAGGAGGGGGGCTAACAGTTACAGGCCAGTCAGTCTCACATCGTTGGTAGGAACATTAATGGAGACCCTACTGAAGGAGAGGCTTATGGAGTACCTAGCGGCTAATGGGCTTCAGGACCACCGGCAGTACAGTTTCCTGGAGGGTGGGGATCATGACAAACAAATCTCATAGATTTCTTTGACTGGGTTACTAGGGAAGTGGATCAGGGGAAGAGTAGTGGATGTGGTCTTTCAAACAACATGAAGTCTTGCTATATTATGACATATGCAGTGAGTCCCAACCTTCGAACTGCTCCGGAGGTGAAAGAGTTAACTTTCCATGCCGGGCATGGAACTTTGAGCTTGAACTCGGTTGAAAACTCTGTCTGTTGTTCTTTAAACTCAAACTGTCAGATTCTTTACTACGTCTCACTGAACAGTCGCTCCGGAGATTTCTCCTTCTGCTCGGTTCATTTTGTCTGTTAAAGTATTAATTTTTCATTTTTTTGACTGAATTTAAACCGTAACCGGTCGGTTCAAGCTCTGTCTGTGGTATTTGTAAGTACTAGATAGGTTTTACATTTACTTTCTGTGTGGAACTTGTAAACGGTTTATTGGTTCGGTTTGAACCGATCAGGTTGTTTTAAATATATTAACCTGTCTTTTAGAGTGCGGTTTCCGGTTCTTATCGGTTCTAAAAAAACGGATTTCATTACGTTTTTTTCCCCGACCCGTGACACGGTTGGAAACTGATAAGAGAGTCTTGCTTGGCGGAGTGCCATAAATGGGCAAGTTTGGTTAGGACTGGCACTATGTCTGAGAAACCCAAAAGAAAAACCGGGCCCACTGGGTTTCAACACTGCAGGGTCTGTGGGGAAGTCTTTGCTAAGGCTGACCCCCACACCACCTGTGTTTGTCTGGGGTTTGACCACCTCAATGCAGACTGCCAGATTTGCAAAAATTTTCCTGCAGCTACCCTGGAAAGAGAGTTGGTAGGCTCAGGGAAAGGAGGCCAAAAGTCCGCTAGACGGATGGCCAGCCGGATCGGTTAAAAACCAAACCGGAGGGAGTGTCCTCTGACCAGGGCGAGACTTCCTCGGGCAAAAGGAGAGCCGAATCGGAGGAGTCAGTTCCAGCAAAAAGGACTAGGAAATCAGCTGGTGTGGAGCCAAAACTTCCCTCTCCAACCACTGAAGAAATAGCCAAAGCGATTAAAATTGTCCAGTCGCTTTCCCCGGTTCCGACCGAACCGGCACCATTAGGTAAGCGTACGGTTCCACCGGTTCAAGAGTATGATTTAGAGGAAGTTTATGAACCGGAGGAGGGGGAAGAGGAGTATGAGGAGAGTGAATGTGGATTTGAAAGTCTGGATGTGCCCATTTAACCGGACATCTCTCCAGACAGACCTTCAGGAGTGTCTCCTCCTAGGCTTTCTGAGTCCCCTTCTCATTTTATGTTTTATAAAAAAGTGACTGAAACCCTCCAGCTCCCTTTGGAGAAAGCTGTGGATGATCAAGAGGAGCCTGACTGTGTGGAAATGATAGATATCCCAGAGTCTAGGAGACTGTCTATTCCTTTGCATAAATCTTTTGGGAAACAGACAATAAAAATTCTAAAAACTCCTCACACTATACCTCCTGTGGATAAAAGAATGGACAAGAGGTACACATTGTCAAGCTCTGATACGGAGTTCCTTACTTAACAATGCAGCCATGTTGAGGTAGTGCAGGCTGCAGCCTGTGACAAAGCAAATATTCCCTTGGCTTCATACACCCCTGACAAGGACTCCAGGAGGATTGATGCCATGGCAAAGAAACAGTACATGGCAGCATCCTTGGGACTCAGACAGGCAAATTATATGGCTTATGTTGCTAGATACCAGAAATCCAGACTGTTATGGCTCTAGCAAAGCAGGTCCCTGGCCAGCTTGCCAAGGAGCTGGAGTAGATGGCTGCTGATGGTATTGAGGCATCTAAGGTGCAATTTCATGCTGCAGTGGACTCTAATGATGTGTCATCAAGAGTCATGGCTGCATCTGCGGCTCTTCACAGAATGGCTTGTCTCAGATGTACTGTCACAGGATACCCAGACTAAGGCCATGAATTTTCCTGTTGTGGATAATTCTCTGTTTGGGGAGCAGACAGAGAATTACATGAAGAAAATGGATGAGTATATGACCACCTATAGGAGTGCACAGGCCAAGGAAAGGCAGGCCACTCCTCAAAGGCAGCCTTCCAGGGGCAGGGGCAGGCCTTTTCATAGGCCTTTTTACCAAGCCCTGGCCTCCTCTTCAGCTTATGCCCAGAGGGGGTTCTTTAGAGGGAGAGGCAGATGGGGTACAAGCAGACCTGCTTCCACCCCTCAGCCTAAAGCCCCTGCCAAGCAGGCACCCTGATGGGGTGGCCAGGGCCGATTCTCCACTACCTGTAGGGGGCAGGCTGGCTTACTTTGTTCAGGACTGGAAGTCTCTAACATCAGACAAGTGGGTCCTGGAAGTAGTAAGCCAGGGATTGGTTCTCAGCTTCAAAAAATTTCCAAAGATGAGAACCAGATCCTTTCCACCTGCAAATCCATCAGAGGCACTTGCCCTAGAGGCAGAAGTCTCTACCCTCCTGGCTCTCAGAGCCGTGGAAAGGGTTCCACCCCTACACCAGGGCAAAGGGTTGTACTCCAGGTACTTCCTTACCCCAAAAAAGACAGGAGAATGGCAGCCCATCCTGGATCTCAGATACCTAAACTAGCACCTTTTAAAACCAAAATTCAAAATGGTGACTCTGGGAATTATTTTACCCTCTCTAAGGCCAGGGGACTGGCTAGCGTCCCTGGACCTCAAGGATGCCTATTTCCATATTCTCATCAGAAGCTCCCATCGAAAGTACTTCAGGTTCGAGCTGCTCTCAGGCCATTACCAGTTCAGAGCAATGCTCTTTGGCCTCACATCTGCCCCAAGGGTATTCACAAAATGCCTAGCAGTAGCAGTTGCCCACCTAAGAAGGCAAAAAATTGCCATCTTTCCTTACCTGGACGACTGGCTCATAGTAGGCCAGTCTCCAGACCAAGTCAAGTTACATCTTCAGATAACTCAGCAACTGCTTACCTCTCTAGGTTTCCTTCTCAATCTTCCAGAGTCAGTTCTAGAGCCTGTCCAGCTTCTCACCTTCATAGGCGCAGAGCTGAACATAGAGGAAGCCAGAGTCTTCCTTCCTTTGGAAAGGGCAAGGACCCTGGTCTCTCTGGCCTCCTCATTCACCCTGCAGGTCTCTCGACCAGCAAGGCATTTTCTACAGCTCCTGGGACACATGGCTGCTTCGACAGCAGTAGTGCAAGGAGCCAGATTTCAGATGGGGGACATTCAGTTCCATTTGAGAGCCTTTTGGTCTTAAAGAAAGGATCCTCTAACCAAGTTGATCCCAGTAACTCAAACCTTGATCCACGCACTACAGTGGTGGAAGGATCAGAACAACCTGAGACAAGGGGTTCCCTTTGTCTCTCAGTCTCACTCCTTAATCCTTACTACAGATGCATCCCTCTTGAGGTGGGGTGCTCACATGGGCGACCTCACTACCCAGGGACTGTGGTCCCCTCAGGAATCTCTGCTCCACATCAACCTGTTGGAGCTCAGAGCAGTTTTTCTAGCACTTCAAGCTTTTTCCAGATCTGTTCAGAACAAAGTTGTACAGGTCAGAACAGACAACACCACTACAATGTGGTACATCAACAAGCAAGGGGGCACTCAGTCTACGGCCTTGTGCACCAAGGTGATGAAGTTGTGGTCTCTGGCTTACTCCCTCAACACCTCCCTTATGGCAGTTCACCTCCCAGGCAAGGACAATGTCCTGGCAGATGCTCTCAGCAGGATTTCCCAGGGCCATCACGAATGGTCACTGAATCCTCTGGTCCTGGGGGTAATATTTGCCAGATGGGGCACCCCGCAGAAACATCTTTTTGCAGCCCCAGACAATCACCAACTTCCCCTTTTTTGCTGCAGGCCCCCAGTGTCGGGCTCAGTCCCTCTGGATGCCTTACTTCTCAATTGGGAAGGGAAGTTTCTCTATGCTTTTCCCCCCTTCCCTCTCCTGTTCAAAGTGTTAGTCAAAATCAGATCTCAATCCTGCAAAGTGATTCTGATTGCTCCAGATTGAGCCAGACAACCCTGGTATCCACTCCTACTGTCCTTAGCAGTCCATCTCCCCCTGTGTCTTCCCAGTAATCACAATCTGTTAACCTGTTCTCAGGGAAGGGTTTGGTACCCGAACCTCAAATCTCTCAATCTCAAGGCCTGGCTCTTGAAGAGTTAGAGTTTGCTGATCTACACCTCTCCCAGGGTGTAATGGATATTTTGAAGGCTTCTAGGAAGCCTTCCACCAGGGCTACTTACAACTCCAAGTGGAAGAGGTTTTCCATATGGTGCTCTGGGAAGCATATTTCCCCAGAATCTGCTGATTTACCCACAGTCCTGGATTATATGGTCCATTTAAACACTTTGAGTTTGAGACCAGCTACCCTAAAGATGCATTTGGCAGCTGTGTCTTTTTATTTCAGCAGGTAAACCCTCTTCTCTTTCAGCTCATCCTGTATTCTCTAAGTTTTTTAAGGGATTGATTCACACCAACCCTCCATTCAGGGACCCTGCCCCTGCCTGGGATCTTAATGTTTGCATTGCTCAGCTTATGCAACCTCCCTTTGAGCCCTTGTCTTCAGCAGAGCTTAAGTATTTGACGTGGAAGACTGTGTTTCTGGTAGCCATCACTTCTGCCAGATGCATAAGTGAATTACAAGCTTTGTTAGTGGAGCCTGAATTTATCTCCTTTCATAGAGATAAGGTGGTCCTCAGGACTAACAGGAAGTTCTTGCCTAAGGTGGTTTCAGATTTCCACCTTAATCAATCTATTTCTCTTCCAGTGTTCTTCACTGACCATTCCTCCTCTGGTGAGAGGAGGCTGCACAGCTTAGATGTGAAGAGAACCCTTAGTTACTACATAGAGCGTACCGAGGGTCACAGGTTTGACTCCCTCCAACTGTTCCTCACTTATGGTGAGGTTGGTAAAGGGAAACCTGCCACTAAAAGATCCATTGCCAGGTGGATTGTCTCTTGTAGCCAATTCTGTTATGAAAAGCTGGGTAAGGTTCCTCCCTCAGGCCTGAGGGCTCACTCTACCAGAGGTACAGCTGCTTCCCTGGCTGCTGCCAGAGACATCCCCATTCTAGAGATTTGTCAAGCAGCTACCTGGAAAACAGTTTACACTTTTACCAAGCATTACTCTCTGGACATCCAGGCTAGGAGTGATGCTCGGTTTGGCACAGTTGTGCTTCTGAGTCTATTTCCTAAGTAGGTTATGTCCCTCCTCCATGGAGGTACTGCTGCGTAGTCTGCATATGTCATAATATAGCAAGACTTCATGTTGTTTGAAGAAAAAATTACTCACCTTAGTAATGTTGTTTCTTCTAATGGAGTCTTGATATATTTATGACCTCCCCCTCTCAGAACCTCTGTTTTTGGGATGTGGGTGGGCAGTGCAGTGTTGGCACTTAGTAGATGCCCACCTTGTTTTTTTCACCCCTCCTTTTTGAGGTGACTGGGTGTTGTGTTTTTCATTTTTTGGGTCTCCTGACTTGAGTCTTTGTTTTGGGACCAAAAAATGTGTTCTTATATTTAGTAGCCAGTTGGCTAGTGTAGGTTTACAGCTTCCACACAGGACCTTAGTGAGTTTAGCTCGTAAAGATCTGACAGTTTGAGTTTGAAGAACAATGGTCAGAGTTTTCAACTGAACTTGAGCTCAAAGTTCCATGCCTGGCATGGAAAGTTAACTCTTTCACCTCTGGAGCAGTTCAAAGGTTGGGACTCACTGCATATGTCATAATATAGCAAGACTCCATTAGAAGAAACAACATTACTAAGGTGAGTAATTTTTTCTTCTGTGTCATTCCACATTGTCAATGGGTAATCTTCACACATGGGTAATACGCACCCCCACCAGGGGTGACTGATACAGCTCTAGCTTTAAGAAAGCTGTGTTTGGCAGCTTGGAATGTTGGTGTCAGTGTTCTATGTTTCCAAGTGCCTTAGTCTTCTGTAACAGTGACGGGCTAGGCAGTTTTTAGTTTAGTTTAGTTTATTAGTCTAGGAATTAATACCTTTGAGCCAGGGCTCTTTTACAAAGGTTCCACGTCACAAAGAACATTTAACAAAGCCCGATACACATTACAGGTAAAACCAGACAGGAAAGTTACATCATAAATTTGCTATTAACAGTTTAAGGCAGTAACATTTTAAGTTTCATAGAAAAACAAGCTATAACAGGTTCAAGCGGTAGACAATTTCGAGGTTAAGGAAACTTCCAGGAGAGGTGATCATTAGGCGCCAAAGGAGGCTAGAGAGGAGGGAAGGTGGTGGCGGGTGAGTAGTGAGAGGGACAGGAAAAAGGGGGAGTGAGTTTGGGTGGGAGACAGGAAGTAGTAGAGGTACCAGGGTTCATTAGTCAGGGAGGAAGAGGCCTCAGATGTGAGGATGGACATGGGGAGTAGTAGTCTTTATCTAGCGCAATCACAGTTGCTAGTGGTGGTGAGGTGGGCATAGAGCATGGATTTGAAAGCTTCAAGCGAGGTTGAGGATAGAGTAGGTGGACTAAGCGCATTGAACCATGTCGGGCCCCGTATCACGAAAGATCTTTGTCCCTGTGCAGTCCGGCATCTCGGAACCAGGAAAGGTTGGCGTTCAGATCTGGTGGAGGGTCGTGAGCCAGGATTCAGTCGGAGTAGGTTTTGAATACATAATGGAGTCAGTCCCAAGATAGATTTTTTGCCATTGTGCAGGTGAGATAAATAAGATGATTTGATAGGTTCAACCAGCGTGATTCATAGTACAGATCCTACGTGTGAGTCAGTCTTTGAGCCCCGTGAGGAGCGGCAGGCCTTATTTCAGTGATTGAGATATGCCTTAGAGCAGTGGAGGTAGCTGAGCCATAAATAATAAGGCCATAGTCAATGATTGAGATTATGGAACTCTGTATAGCTATTCTCAATGCCGCTTGATTTAGAAATTGACGGATACGGAATAGTATTCCAAGGCATTGGTTCACTGTTTTCGCAGTGTTGTCAATGTGGGTTGCAAAGGTGAGCCCTTGGTCAAAAGTGATGCCAAGGTATTTGAAAGTATTTACTTGGTCCAGTGTAATTCCGCAGAGGTTTGTATGGTGAGTGGAGTATGCCTATTTTGTTTTGGTGATTGGAGAAGAGCATGGCTTTTGTTTTATTGTGGTTTGGCACAAGTTTACTATCCAGGAACCACCTTTCAACACTAGAAAGCAAGTTGCAGGCTTTTTCGTGGGAGTTTGGATCCTTGTGGGAAGAGAATTACAGCATCATCAGCGTATAAGATTATTTTCTCCTGGCAGATATCTGGGAGGAGTTAAGGAACAGGCTAAAGAGGGCGGTCAAGAATTGATCCCTGCGGTACACCGAGAGAACTGGTTTGAAGTCGGAGAGTTCATTAGAGATTTTACAGCCTGTGACCGATTGGACAGGTAACTTTTACCCAAGCACGAGGACCTTTGGCCAGGCCTAGGCTAGAAAGTAGGGAGGTAAGTAGGCCATGATGGACTGTGAAAGCTTTTGTAAGATCGATAAAGACTGCACCTGTTTGGCACCCTTTGTCCAGGGCTGAGTGGACTTCTCCAGAGAAATCAAGTAAGGCTGTTGTTGTACTATGTCCTTTCCTAAAGCCGTGCTGTTGATTACAGAGTAGATTGTATTTGTCCAGGTAATCAGAGTTGGTCTGCCACTATTCGTTCAAGTGCTTTGGAGAGGGAGGAGGAGTATTGATTTGGTCGATAGTTTCCTGTTGAGGTTTTGTCCCCCTTTGTGCACTAGGCGTAACTATGGCAGATTTCCATTTGTTGGGAAATTGACTTTGGCAAAGTGACAGATTAAGAATTTTGCAAGGGGTGAATTACTTCATCCAGGGTGAGAGACAGGATTTTAGATCTAGCGTGTCACTACTTGTTCTGGATTTGGAGCAGGCCTTTCTTATGTACTTGTGTGCTTCGTGCACTTTGATTTTCTTGAAGTAAAATTGTGGTTTGTCACGAGGGTGTTTTGTGATACTAGGCTAGGCACAGGTAAGTGGAGAAGAAATCTGGGGAGGACCCCACTAAGGTCTGTGAATGTCTTATTAAGTGCATCTGCAATAGACTTTGGGTCAAGAGTGGTGGATCCATCAACTTTCATAATGGTAGGTGACGATTTTGATTGTTTACCCATTATGTTTGGATGTTGTCCCAAAAGCTCTTCCATCACCCAGGTGGATTCAAGGGCATTTTGAAATAGGTGCTCTCATTTGCCTAATTTGTGAGGTACATCTATTTCGTGCCTGCTTGTATTTTAGGTATCATGAGGTGAGCCTGTATCTCTGGCAACTGCCCAGAGGTGGTCCCGAACCTTGAGCTCGGCAAGTAGTTTGGCAGTAATCCATGGATTTGATAGCACTTTGATTTTACGTTTTTTACTGGGCGTATAAGTCATGTAGAGTTGAAAGATTTAATGAAGTATTCTAGTCGGTATTAATATCAGTTGATTCAAGGATTGGCGTCCAGTCCTGTTGTAGGAAATGGGTTTTCAACTTGATAAGATTCCATAAGGCAATGCTCTGCTTGTTATAACTTTGGGGGTGGCTTGAGAAATTTATTAGACCAGGTACAGGACACTGGGAGTGGTCACTGAGAGTCAGGAGGACTTTAATGTTTTTATCCGGTCAGGGTGATTTGTGAGAACCCAGTCAATAAGGGTGCTTGTACCAGTTTTGTAATTTTCCGGGTGGGGAGGTTACCATCTGAGTCAGGTTTGCTGCTAGGATGTCATCTTTATAGAGCCAGTGTCAGAGCGAGCCAGTTTATGTTGAAATCCCGAGGAGGAGGAGCTCATTTCGAGAGGCTGCAGATTAACAAAATCAAGTACAGACTTAATACTAGCACGGTGGTCTTTTGGAGGGATATAGACTGCGGCCACTGTGAGAACTTTGTTTTGTGCACCAAGAAGCAGTTTGATAGGGAGGAGTTGCATCTGCGTATTTGTGGGGTGAAGCTGCGCGTTGACAGGAGAGGTTGTCCTTTATGTAGATAGCTCAGCCCCACCTTTCTTGCTTGCCAGTTGAGTCTGAAAAGATTGTAGCCTTCAAGCGAGACCGCATGATCGGGTGCTGGGAGATAGCCAGGTTTCCACAATGGCTAGTATATCAGGGTTTTGTCCAGCGAGAGTTTGAAGAGATGCCAATTTGGGAAGGAGGCTGCAGATATTTAGAGTGATAATGGAGACCACTACCAACTTTCCCTGTTTTTGTCGGCTTCAGTGCAACAGGACCAGGGTTTGGGTGTATCTCACCAGATATTAAAAGTAGGAGGAGCAGGAGTTTCAGCGATGCCATTCGTAGTTCATAATAGGTTGGAGTGAGTTTCTGCTTGTACTTTTAAGATGCTTGGATTGTCTTCTGGAGTCCCAGTAGAGGGTGATCGTTAGTGAGTTATAATGATGTGGCAGTTTCAATTAGGAAATGGCTCTTGCACCCAGGTATTAATTGGGTGATGTTTGTTTAAGACTTCCAGAGTAAAGCCATGGTACAATGTTTGGGTAGTAGTAGTGAAAGGTGAGAGTAGGTGGAGGGTAGGGTAGGCGGAGGGTTGGCATAAAGGGAAAAGGAGGGTGAGGTGAGCAGGAACAGGTGGTGGGGACTAAGCCAAAGCATTTTTTTAGCGAGGCAGGAGAGAGCCGAGAAGTAGTGTGGGCTAGGCAGTCGGGGGGGGTGGCAAGCAATAGGAGGGTGGTGGGGTACAGATTTTAGTGGGCTAAGGTGGATAGCTAAGCACTATGGCGAAGTACAGAGAAAAATGGAAAAAAAAAAAAAAAAGACTGGGAGGGTTTGGTGCCAGAGGGTTTAAGAGAAGTACTATAGTACTGTTGAGATCCAGAATCACATAATATGTTAAAGTTCCTGAAAGGTGATAAACTGTGGCCTGGGCATATGCAATGTGTAAAATCCTTTTGTCTATATGTTTCCTTATCTTGTTATTTTGTCTATATGTTCAAGAGTGAGCTCTCCACAGTAAGTATTACCTATGTCATCTTTTTTTCTTAGTCTAAATTTATATAACTCCAACAGGTGGGGGTTGACTGGGTTCCAGATGGTTTCTCTGAATTTAAAACGTGCCCGTTTTAAGTAGAGGAGATCCCTCTAAAATTGGCAAGCCTGCCTTTTCTGTATCACAGCTCCAGTCTTGGAGGTCTGGATAGGACTTTGCAACTAAATTATGCTACATTTTGTGTTATGCAATATGCTGCTTCTTTGTCCATTTATTTTTCATTTTCAGCCTGCCAGCTGTTTTTAGCTGTTAGATTTTATAGTGTAGCCCCACCCCCTGTCAAAGTGGGCTCAGTGTTCTTGCTTGCATGAGTTTACCACTTTATTTTTGTGGCGTTTTGAGGCTTGGTTACACTGGTGATTTATGCTTTTTTTGTATGCTTCCTATTGTGCCGCTGTATATTTTACTGCACTGTAGGGAATATTATGTAGGGCTAGTTTCTAGGGACGTGGATATGGTGTACTTATCCACACTTCTGGCAGCACCATTTCCCCTTTAAGGCTTGCCGGAAGGTCTTCAAGCTGGCTCCTCCCACCCACCTGGGTGGTAACTCCCTCGGCACCACCCCATGAAGCCAGATCTTCCTTTCTGCTGGAAGAAAAGGTTCCCTCCTTACCACTCTTGCGCTGAAGAGGCCCTTTGCTTCAAAAATCCTTTCACATTGTGAATATTTTGTCTTCAGGCAATTCCTTCACCTCATCCATGATAGATGACTTGAAGTTGGCACCAGAACTTAAGAAATGTGCATGCGGGCAGAAGATGTCCCATACGGGACTGCACACCATGTGTGTCTACTGCCTAGGCCACGAAAACGATCCCAACGCATGTGGCCTGTGTCGCACTTTGCATCTTCTTGAAGAAATGTTGTTTTCTTTTCGGTTTTCAAGTTACCAATTTATTTGTTTTCATTTTCAAAGTAATGTCCTTGGTTTTCAAGTGGACTAGTCTAGATTTAGCTTCATTTGGGTAAGTTTTGCAGTTCCTTGTCAGTTCCTCACAGCCAGGAGTGAACCGGCATCTTTGCTTCATTTTTTGAGGCAAAATTGAGTTGATTTTAGCTTTATTCTTAGGTTTTTTTTTTTACTTTAGCCGGATTCTCGTTGCTGGTTCTGTGAGTTTAAAACTGGGATTTCTCAGTTTGCTTCTATCGGTTGTTGAAGCGACTGAAGAAGTAAAAGGGGGAGAATATAGTACTTAAACCGCTTTTGGTATTGTTTTCTTTGTTGTTCACAGAATGGGCAAATTTTCTTGGGGTTTTAAGGTTATATCACAGAAGCCTTAAAAAAAGAAAAATGGCCCTACTGGTTTCCAACACTGCACAGAGTGTGGTGAGCCATTTGCTAAGGTTGACCCACACTTAATGTAAGTTATAAAATGGCATGAGAAAATCTAGCAATCTCATTGGCCAAGAGACATCAGCTGACCATACATTACATCTCTATATACGCACAGTCACCCTGGTCCTAAACTACATCACACAATAAGCAAATCAGTCCTCCTACAACCAGAACTATCTTCCATCAGTCCCCCTAGAAACAGAACTGATTTTCCACCACAAATATGGCTGCTACCTTTACACTGTAAAAACCTTCAGCTAGGCCCTAACAGTAAAACTACCTTAAATAAAACAAATTAATTAAACGTTTTTTCCTTGATAATCACACTCTCCTTACACACACAAACAAATTAGAAACAATAAGTATTGTTTTTAGTTTTCATTACCCTTTGCTGGCAGTGAAAATCCCCCTTCTATCTTTACCTGCTCATCAGGGAAATCTCTTCTGCTTTTCCTGACAGTGAGATAACCTGACCATGGTATATCCTGTAATAACCCACGGCTGAGAAATGGCATTTATAAAAAACATACTTAAACACATTTAAAATTTATTTTACGCATGGGTCCATTGTAAATCCCCCAATAGCCCACACCTTGTCGTGCCTTATTGCTTACTTGTATTGTGGTGGGATATCCATTGTTGGATGTTTAGGACACAGGGCAGTATTTGTCTAAAGGGGATGACATTAGGTTTTTCCTAGCTATTGATGCTGCGTACAACCTGTATGTCAGTTTTGCAGGGCATATAGCTGGCCTTACCGAATACTTGAGGGTGAAAGATTTGGATTTAGTCTTCTTGCAGTAGGTCACTGATTGATTAGTTGGAACTGGGGCACTGCTCAGTTGTTTACAATATTTTGTGGATGCAGAACAAGCTTACTGAAAAGGGCATCTGTGTGGTCTATTATCGTGAGACCATGGTCACAGGATGCTAACCATTAAGCATAGCTATACAACTACGTTTTTTTTTTTCAGTTCTTTTTTCTCCTTTCCTCACTGGTCCCATAGACCTCTCTCCAGTGGGGGTATTGGGGCATCCGTGTCCTACCCAGCCTGAGGTCCACCTGGACCGGTCCACCGTTCCCTGGAGCTCTCCCTCATCTCCACCAACCACCGCACCACCCGGCTCTGAGCCCTCCCGGGGTGGGACCACTGTTTGCTCCTCTGATGTTCTATCTACAGTCTAGAAGGGCAGCTGGGGAGTGGAGGAGAGAGACAGCAACCGGCCAAGTAGGACCCGACTGTGGGCATGGGGGACGTCCAGAAGCACAGACATGCTATGATGACCAGCGCACAATGGGCGCACTCCCACACCCATCTGCCACCTCCAACAAGCTTGCATGTCTCCCATCTGTCACAGCGGGAGATGCAACCCACCCACCCCCAGGAGAGGAGAGTAGTCCTCTGGATGCTCAATCCTCTCCTGTCCCTGACGACCTCTGACAACCCAAAGTCATTCCCAAACCCGGGTTGCCAGCGTGGTGCGAGGTGTGGCTTCCAGTGCCTCAACCCTCGGTGCCACTGGGCCGGCTACAGCTAAGTTAGGTGGGTGCTATTGACTGTTTGAGTAATATAAAATGCAGAAATAATTTAAAAAAAATGAAGAAACTTTGACTCATGTCACCCTTGGTTCATCTTGTCCTGCAACTCTAATGTGAATTGTGACAATCACAGACTCCTTTGCCCAGGACTCGAAGCTCACAGGAATTAGGTACATCTGGAGAATGGCTGCCAGGTGTGACAGAGCGGTGTTCGGGCCCCTTATGAGTGGTGGTTAAAGTATCCAGTACAGAAGGACCACAGTATGCTTCTCCAAAGAAACCCTTTAGATGCAGGGGAAAACAACAGGTACGTCCAGATGTAGCATAGAATACTCAGTTTTTTCAGTATGTGTGTGTATATGTGTGTGTATATATATGTGTATATATATATATATAAAATCACACATACCCCCACAATGCAAAGCATCATGGGCTGCATATGCAAATCACCACAGAATGCACAGAGGTTCTTTGTCTTTTAAATAGTTTTTTATTTTAATGGGTTCACCACAGTATATCCCAGGCACACTGCCTTAGGGGTAGCTGGTCCATTCCACTGGGGTGTCAAACAGACAAGGCATACTGATGAGTCCTGGTAGGACGAAACATGTGTCTATGTCTTCTGTTAGCACCCTTTGCAAACTGTGTGAGAGGCCTTTTGGCACCATGCAATTCTGCTTAAAGTTGGACCAGCATAACATTCTGTGGTGATTTGCATATGCAGCCCATGATGCTTTGCATTGTGGGGCCATGTGTGATTTTGTATTTTCTTGAAACTTGGCTTCCCAGCCAAATGCCCTTTGGGGTAACCCTTGCCTCAGTGTTTATGCACAGAGGTTCTTTGTCTTTTATATATATATATATACACACATACACACACATATACTGGAGTACACTGTGCAGTTCTGGAGACCTTACCTACGTAAGGACATAGACAGGGTAGAGAAGGTTCAGAGGAGGGCAACACAGATGGTGCATGGATTGCATCACAATTCCTATGAGGACAGGTTAAGGAACTGAACATGTACTCCCTGGAGGAGAAGAGGGAGAGGGGGGGATATGATAGAGACATACAGGTATCTTACAGGGAGGAACAGGGTGCAGGAAAACACTATTTTTAAGTGAAAAAGATGTTCCAGGACAAGAGGGCATGGGATGAAGTTGGAGGGAGGACGATTCAGAGGAAACATGAGAAAGAATTTCTTCACAGAACGAGTGGTGGACAAGTGGAACACCCTGCCAGAGGAAGTGGTGGGGGCCGAAACAATCACAGGATTTAAGAATGCATGGGATAGACATAAAGGAATTCTGGAGGTCAGGGGTAAGGGGCAACAGACTTCTGGGAAAACATAAACTGAATTTATAAGCTCATGGGCAGACTGGGTGGGCCGTAGGCCCTTATCTGCCGACACTGTCTATGTATCTATGTATGTATCTATATAAAAGAAAAGTATGTATCAGCCTAAAGGGTTGGCTTATATCTCAGTTATCCACTGATATACAGGATATTTGAATGATTTTCCCCCAGGGAGGGCTACCGGCATCTTTAAGTACATGAGGTATGCCTCACTCCCAGTGCTCAAACACCTACTCAGATGTGCTCCCAGTGCTTTTTGCTACTGCCCCTAATAACTACCCCAATCCTAGATCTAACTGAGCTGCACTCAGACGTTTTATTTCGATGCTCATATTAATGTCAATATTCTAGTGTGTTTGTATAACTGCACAGTGTGTTCTGACACTGGTTTTATTTGTTTGCACCAGTTTCTCATGTCATGTTTGTTCATTTGTATATATTTCCTTTTACCCATATGTCCCCCCAGTTGCACCTGGAAGCAATCCCTGACTCAGTGTGCCTTTCCCGGTTATCAAAGTTTAAATAAATAAACAAAGATGAGACATAGTGGAGGCCCTTAGTCAAATACAATTTAATGGAATATGGCTGAACAACTACACACAGAATGAAAACACTGTAAAATCAGGTCTTAATGGAGGGAGCTGGCCCAGGCATACTGTAAAACTTTTGCATTATATTGAGCTGCAGCATGACTACCCCAACCCCGTTGGATGGTCACAGCACACTAGCAGCTGCAGCCAGGGCCAAGCTCAATGCTTCAGCCATTTATCTCGAAATTAAAAAAATAAGTCAAACCCGTGACTGAGACCTACAGGAGCCTGTTTTGTGCTGAGCTGCATTTTCTCCAATATTCGACCCCTACCAGTTACGGGTTTCTACTAAAACAGAATTCGGTTTCAACTACAAGCCATTCTGGAGTTTGTTGGGAACAATTCAGTTTGTGCATTTCTTTTTTTTTTTTATTCATAGAAACATAGAATTTGACGGCAGATAAGGACCGCTTGGCCCACCCAGTCTGTCCATTTCCCTACCTACTGGATAAGCTGCAGATCCTAGTTAACCAGCAGCCTACTTCTTCCTACCCCCACCCCCCAGAATTGCCTTATGACTATCCCATGCATGCTTGAATTCCACCACTGATTTTGACTCCACAACCTCCTCCGGAAGGCCGTTCCATGCATCCACAACCCTCTCTGTGAAAAAATACTTCCTTAAATTATCTCTGAGCCGCCCCCCATCTTCAAATTGTGCCCTCTTGTTCTTGCACACCTCTTTTTTTGAAAGATGCTACCCTCTTGGACTTTGTTGATTCCCTTGAGGTACTTGAAAGTTTCTATCATGTCCCCCCTCTCCTCCTTTCCTCGATCTTCTTTCTATTTTATGCTCCTCCTGGACAGTCCCCATCTGACTGCCCCCCCCCCAGCCCTGTCAGCCGGAATTACTGGCACTTACCTGTCCCTGCCTGGGGGAAGTTGGTCTTCATCCTGCTGCCGGTAATTGCCCCTCTGGTTTTCTCGCGGGGCCCCAGGCGTAGGAGTGCATGCACATGGATGCGTGCATGCACCTTACTGCACGTCATGACCCCTTTCCTCCACCCCATGACATAGTGCCTGAGCACCCTGTAGGCCCATGCTGCCCCTAGCCTCCATTAGGGGCCGCCATCAGCCGAGGGATGTTGCACCTCCTCCCCGGAGAGGAGAGGAGAGGAGAGGAGAGCTCACCTGCCAGCAGCTCCATCCAGCTCCGCCCTCCCCACCCCGCTGCCGACCTCCAACAGCCCGGGCTTGTTCCTGAACCCGGGTCGCCGGCGTGCTGCGAGGTAAAGCATCCAGCGCCACTGGGCCAGCCCCAGTTTTTGCATTTCTAATGTAAAACATGCCGTGGTACAATGCTACTTATTGCCACTGTGATACTGCCCCCACTTGGCATCTGGTGTTACCCCGGCCACTACCCCTGTCACAACTGATCAAGTGTGAAGCATTTGTGACCCCATTAAGCACTGTGATAACTTTATGGCCTGAATCTGCAGCTGAGAATGTTGCCCTAGGTACAAGGACAGTTCATAACAAATGCTAGCACTGCAGGGAATGTGAACTTACTTCTCAGTCATTGAGGAGAATGAAACTAGACAGCTCAGGCAAATGGGGACTCTCCACTTGCTCCATCTTCTGTTAGTACTCCAGTCAACCGACACCCCCGAGTCTGCTGCTACTGCTCACCCACTCTGAAACTAACCAAACTGCCAGGTCGAACCCCCCCCCAAAAAAAACAGTGTGTTGTCAGTAAAGCGAGGGTAAACAGACTGTGTGTTTGAAAAGCCCGCTGTTCCTGTGCAGCCCCACAGCTGGCCAGTGGCATTCTGTCGCAGGTCCTTAGGCACACCTCCTGGCCTTCTCAGTGCCAATCCTCTGCCTTTCCCAGACACTGCAGATGCTGATGTGGTATGGCAGCACACTACGACACGGGGAGGAAAAATATCCAGGCAGTGACTGGTTGTCTCGCGGGCGGACATGAAAGCACTTTCACTTGCCCCAGCGGCACTTTTGTTGTCCTGGTCTGCCGGCTAGTAGGAGTCTTCCTAGCCTGCTTAGTGCAGCTCGGGTAGAGTTTAGGCAGAATTCTGAGATGTGAATTGAGAATGGTTGAAAATATTCCACAAGTGTCTCACCCTGTGGTACTGTATTTTACTGCCAAGTGTATTTTCCAATGTCCAATCAGGTGCAGTGGCTGGTAACATAATATTTATTTTATTTATGACTTTGATAACCAGGTAGGTGCATTGATCTCAGGGACCGTTTTCAGGCATGACCCGGGCCAAATACAGTGGCACCAGAGCAACTCTAAAGCAAAGTACAGAGAACTGGGAAACCAGTTAAACAATGGTACCAATGAGACAAAGAAAATACAACAGTATTCCAGAACCATGAAGGCACAGAGACTTAATACAAGGTAATAAACTCATAACAGTGAATTGCAAAGCAGGGTGTCAGGTTGCCGTGGCAGACCAGACAAGCAGTTTTACAGGAAGAGTAATTGGACTGACAAGGGCAAGTGCGGAAGGGGAAACCAAAAAGTGCACGGGAGTAGAGGGGAGGGAAGGGGAAAGTACAAGAGCGGGACGGTTGGCGACATAACAAAATCGGAAAGGTAAATAAGTAGAATAAGGTTTTAATGCTGTGGAACCTCATTCCCTTTCACCTTTTTTTATCATACTGTGATGTCTCTTTTATTTTGGAATTTGTGTTGTTTGCCATTTTTATGTACTGTATTTTGTTGTATTACATTGTCCTTGACAGAACCTCCTTGTAAATGAGCGTGCTGAATGGAGTTTTCCTGTGAATAAACTTGAACGTTTGAACCTTAACTAATCAGATTCGACCTGCAATTCTTTCCATTGTAGAGGAACAGTCTCTGTCCTCTGACTGGAACATAACATTTCCAGACTGGTGGCATGCTTCTGCCGCTTCGGATTCACGGCGGGCTCTGTTGCTGCCCCAAGTTCTTTGTATAACTTTCTGATGTTGACCTTCATAGTACTCACAGAGTAATGCTAAGCATCCCAAGACCCCCAGTTGCTAATTCTCCCTAGGAATGGAAGGTTTATAGAGACTAAAGGATTTTGCCTTTTCTGTGGGCTGTAGCCTACTTCTTTAAGTGGATATACATTTTTACTGCAGATGAATCATAGCAACCAAGAGTAAAGTTACGAACAAAGCAGCTAGCAGGTCTTGTTTACCTCTAGGCCACTGGCTGCTGCATAAGATTTTACTTAGGTCACAACAGGCCGCCAGGTTATTTATTTTATTTATTTATTTAGTTTTTGTTGACCGGGTAAATGCACTAGACAAATCCTGCCTATTTTCAGGCGACCGGATTGAGGGGGGGGATGCAGATAAATGCCAACTGACCTTGAACCAGATTAAGCTGTTGGTGGTATTTTTGTGAATGAGAGAAATCTGGCTAGGACACTGGGGAAATTCCCTACTCTTTTCGATTAGTGCCATGGGATCTTTAACATCCACCTGAACTACCACCAATCCAGGCAGATGGGACCTCGGTTTAACGTCTCATCCAAAAGACGGCACCTCAGAAGTGCAGCACCCCTCTCATGCTGCGCTACAGTGTCAGTACTGGGATATTAACGCAAGTGCCAGATGTGGGAACTGAACCCACAGCCCTCTGATCTTCTGACCTCTTGCTCCACAACCTTAGATACAGTGTACACATATGCTAAGAGAAGAGATGTCAAGGAATCTAATTAGTCCCTGTCGATCTGGCAGTCTCTCCCCATGTGTCACCCGTTGCTTTCTGGAATTAGCAGTTTTCATTCTTTCCACTCCTTCCTATTCCAGTAGCTGCCGAATGCAGTCTTAGGGATTTAATTGATGTTCAAGGACGAGTCCATTAGTCTGACCAATATTCAGCATCGTATCTTCCTACATAGTTGGGTCCTACACAGAAACATAGAAATTGTTGGCAGATAAGGACCATCTGGCCCATCTAGTCTGCCCGTAAGCCCTTGTACTGGATTACTGCTTCCGATCCACCTGCAGCTGTACCTCTATGGTTCCCCATGCCTGTCCCAAGCATGCTTGAATCCATCCACAGTGCTTGCTCCCCACCACCTCCTGAGGCAGGCCATTCCATGCATCCACCACTCTCTCTGTGAAGAACTTCATCACATTCCCTCTTAACCTCCCACCTTCCAATTTCATGTCATGCCCCCTTGTTCCTGTGCTCCTCCTGTAATGGAAAATTTCTCCCCCCTGCACCTTGTTTATACTCTTTCGGTACATGAGTGTTTCTATCACATCCCCTCTTTCCCTCCTCTCTTCCGGCAAGTACGTATTGAGGTCCCTCAATCTCTCCTCATAAGTCTTGTGTTGCAAGCCCACATCTTAGTCACCCTTCTCTGGACTGTCTCCAGCCTGTTAATGTCTTTACAAAAGTGTCGCCTCCAGAACTGCACACAGTACTCCATGTGAGGCCTTACCATGGTTTTATATAATGACATCACTACCTACCTCCTTCTGCTAGTGATACCCCTGCCTGACACATGTTTCATCCTCATGTGGACTCATCAGTATGCTGTATCTGTATCTCCAAGAGTCTAGTAGCTGGAATATCTTAGTTTCGATATGGATAGGTGTGTATCAAACCCCAGTCTCCTTTGTGGAGAGTGAATATATTACAGCAGGTTGGCATTCTCCAAACTCAGTTGAGTTTGAGACTTGGTAAAATTCCAGCTCAAGGGGGTCCTAATGAAAAACCCTAGAGGTTATTGTAGTTTTCAGCAATACACAGTCTTCCAAGCATCTTCCGTTTTCAGTAACCTCTCTCCTGCTGGGTTTATAGCTATAATTTTTCTTGCCTCAGTGTTACAAATACATTTGCATATAATGTTTCCTCCATTAGACATCAGAACTGTACATCTGGTCCCCTGCTCAGACAACTAACTTTCTCCAGTATTGAGCTGGTCAGTTTTAATGTCCACTAGTGGAGGCAGTGACCACTCTTGTCCAAGCTGGGACTTCAGAACAGCCTATATGTTTCTTCCTGTTCCTCTCATTTCAAGGGTTCTACAGAGCATCTACTAATCAGAAGGAATTACGCTTTTTCCTGATAGTTTCAGAGTGACCAAGAAGGCCACTGTCCTTGGATCTGATATTTTATGATACTGCAGCCATTTCAGTTCCTTTGCAGCAGGGACTTGCTAAGCCAGGATCCTATGCTCCCTCCTAACCCGTGATTTCTTCACTTAGCACTGGCTTTTGAAAGGACATGCCTTTCTAAAACAAGGTTTTCTCTATTAGGGTTGTGGACATTTCATGTAATCCAGAAGAACCTCCCAAACATCAGTACTATGGGACACAGCTGGCACTTTCCCCTGGGGCAAAGAGAAGGACATTAATCCTTGTAGACCTCAATGCTACAGGTTTTGATTTTCTTCAGACTGAAGTAGACAAGAGTTTGTCTCTCAGCGCTCTTTGTGGATGGTTGTCCTCTGTAAGGGTAGACCAAGGTCCACCATGTAGTGCTACACTATCTTGCGACAGTTAGCCATTCCAAACCTTCCTTCCTTTCCCTAGTTCGTGCTTGGCATCTGATTGTACTTCTCCATGCTGTTGCAACTGCTCTTTGACCCCTTTGTCTCCTGTGTTCGAAGATGTTTGCCCTTACGAGGTGCATTTCCTCATTGCTGGGGCTTGGCAAGCCTAATTAGCAAGCTACAGTTTCTTTCTTGCAAGGTGTCCTACTTTATGGTATGTAAGGAATATGTGATTTTTGAGAATAGTTCCCTCCATTCTTCCAAAGATGTCTGACAACCCAGGTGAATGAGGAATATGCCTCTTGTCAATCTGTCCTACTCAAGCTCACCCCAAGGTCACATGACTGCATAACCTAGATCTTCTTGGAGTGGTAGAAATCTATCATAAGTCCATCAGCATTCTATAGCTGGGACAATCTTTTGTCTTCTTCTGGACAGCAGAGAAGATCATAAGAGCTTCCTTGACCACCTGGGCAAGGAGCGTTGAACCACATGTAGAAATGTGCAAGGAGTGTCAGATTGTGTAGAAATGGCATCTGTGGAGGCCAGATCTGAATCATCGGTTTCTTTTAGCGGAACTCATTCCACCAGGACCATATCAACCCCATGGGCTGAGAAACGCAAAAGCTTCGGCTTCATAGATAGCACAGCATCTACTTGATCCTCCATGCACACCATCATGAAGCTTTTCAGGATTGACATCTAAAGGGTGGCTGATGCAGTGTTTTGGATGCAAGCTGCTGTAGGCAGTTTTCATAAGAAGATTATGGAAAACTGTCCCCATTGGATCATGCATATGCCAGTATTCTCCCCCTTCCTGTTTTTCCAGAATGGTACTGCTTTTTAGAACCCACATGCAATTAACAACATGGAGTGACACAGAAAGAAGAAATTCTGTCAGACTTACTGTAATTTCTTTTTCCTGTTAGCGCCAGCATTGTGAATGGGACCACACCTGAGAATCCATGTTACTCTCCTGGAGACTATTGTCCAATATAGATATGTTTACCTAAGGAATTGGGGAATGTCATATCATTAATGTTATTTTATTATAGTTTAGTTGGTCATTACTGGTCACTAATAGGCGAGTGAGAATACTTTGCCATTGTTCTGTAGAATCATTTCATTCTTTTCTCCGCTAAGACAATGCATCTCCAATTCCGTGTTCAGAATTGGATACAGAACAGAATATTGGAGGTATGTTGTTCAGACTACATCTCCATGCAGAGGCTGACAATTTTTTTTCTTTACTTTCTTATGTGAAAATATCTATAGATGTTTGGTGTCATTTATAGGAGTGTTTGAAGAAAATAATATTTTCCACTTTGCTATATGTTGACTGAGGCACTTGGAATAGTGGAACACTGACATCAACATTCTAAGCTGCCAGGCACAGCTTTCTTAAAGCTATAACAGTACCTGTGACTCCTGGTTTGGGTGCATATTAGCCTTGTGTAAAGTTTACCTATTGACAACATTGGAGCTAACAGAAAAAGAAATTATGGTGGCCGGCCCAGTGGCATGGAGGGCTGAGGCTTCATGCCTTACCTCCTGCCACACTGGCGACCCATGTTTGCAGTGCGAGCAGGCTGCCGGGGTCAGCTGGGGAGGGAGGGAGAGGATTGAGCATCCCAAGGACAGCTCTTCTCTCCCGGGGAGGGGGTGGGATGGAGTCCGCCGCATGCCTGATCCCTAGTGAAAGCTGGGGTCTGACACAGGTGGCTTGTACGTACGTAGAAAGCGGTTATGGGGCAGACACCTGGCATGTCAAGTGCGTGAGCATGCATGGCTCGGCCATTGGCGTCATTGCATGCTGCCGTACTGCACTTGCAGGGGGAGAAAAATGGAAAATGGCCTCTCGGCAAGATAAATGCTGGTCACTGCAGGCCCCGCTCCTGTGATTGGCAGTAACCCCCTGCACCGGATCTGTTTTGGCAGGTTGAGGGATCCCTGCCACCCCGCCATGGGGGCAAGCCGTGGAGGAAGTGGAAAGAGATAAGTTGCGAGTGGGAGACGGGGCTGGGTGACCCAGCAGGAGGGAGCGCCATAGGGGAAGTAGGAGGTAAAATAGTTTAACAGGGGAAAAAAAAAGAAATTATGGTAAGTCTGATGGGAGTGGGGAGGAAAGTGGTAAGCTGGGTATCTAACTGGTTAAAGGATAGGAGGCAGAGGATGGTAGTTAATGGAAAACACTCAGAGGATGGAAGAGTGACTAGCGGGGTGCCAGAGGGATCTGTGATGGGACTGGTCCTCTTCAGTATCTTCACAAGTGGCATTGTTGAGGAGCTGGAAGGGAAGGTGTGTCTCTTTGCAAATTATAGAAACATCTGCAATAGGGGGAACACTTAGGAAGGAGTGGAGAGAACGAAAAGGGATCTGGGGAAACTAGAGGATGGTCTAGTGTGTGGCAGCTGGGTTTCAATGCCAAAAAGTGCAAGATTATGCACCTGGGGTGGGGAAACCCAGGAGCTGCGTATAAGATCGGGGAGAGGTACTTACAGTCACCAAGCAAGAAAGAGATCTTGAGGTTATCATATTGGATGAACATAGGTTTGCTGGTCAGTGTGACAAGGCAGTGGGAAAGGCTAGTAAGATGCTAGGGCGCATTGGGAGGGGGATTTCTAGCAGGAGGAGGGAGGTGGTTCTGCCGTTGTCTCACTCACTGGTGAGGCTCCATCTGAAGTATTGTGTCCAGTTCTGGAGGCTATGCCTCCACAAGGACATTAACATGGTGGAGGCAGTACACAGGAGTGCAACCAAAATGGTGTGAGTGTTACACAAAAAGTCATATGAGGAAAGGCTGTAGGAACTCCGTGGAGGTGGATAGAACAAGAGGAGACATGATTGAGACCTACAGGGGTGAACAAGGTGCAGGTGGGGTATCACTTTCAAAGAAAAGAAGGTACTAGAACATGGGGGCATGCAGTGAAGCTAAGGGGGGGGTTAGGAGTGATGTGAGAAATGACTTCCTCATGGAAAGGGTGGTGGACGAGTGGAAGAGCTGGCCAGAGGAGGTAGTGGTGGCAAAGACTATGGGGAGCTTCAAGCATGCATGGGATAGGCACAGGGCAAATTGAGTAGAGGAAGGAGGGAGGAAGGAGGGACATTAGTGACCAGATACAGTCAGGGGTATTAGAATAGACAGGGGAAGGAGCAAACTGAATGGGCCTGCTGGTCCTTTTCTGCTGACAGAGTCCATGTTTCTGTGTTGAAAGTTTAGAATGTAAATATACAGTGACTGTTTTTACATTGAAATTTCAGCCTGATAGCCGAAGAGTACAATCGACAGGAGCGAATGATGAAGCTGGAATCCTTGTCTCACCTCAGCCAGTTCGGAGAAGCACCAGGAAAAATGCTGGTGGAGAGGAGGAGTCTGTTTTCCATGCAAAGCCAGTCAGAGTCAAGCACCACAGGACCTTGGCAGGAAACACACAACCAGCTTTGAAGCCTCAGGGTACTGTATGTTGCATTTGATACCTGCACATTACCCTCATTCAGGGGGCATACAATACTGAAACTAACCCACCAGCAGCTTCATTTTATGTACACCTACTACACCTAGGAGCCAGGTATCTGGGTGGCACATACACCAAGTGTGGGACAACCGTGGGCAGCACAACCAAGGAAAATGATCTTGGGGTGAGGGACCGTAAGCTGATAAGCTGAAGCCACACAGGCGGTGTGCTACCACAATCAAAAAAGCAAATGCAGTCCTGGAATTTATTAGGAGGGGTTATGGAGCAGGTCAAGGGTGTTGGTCCTCTCTCAGTACAAGGCCTTGGTTCGATTACACCTAGAGTACTGAGTCCAGTTCTGGTCCTGCAGAGCAGGAAGGACATTGAATCCAGAGGGTTCAGCACAGGATCACAGAACTGGTTAGGCTTAGGAGGCAAGCGCTACAAGGAGAGATTGATCATAGTTGAATTTCTGAAACTAGAAAAGAAAAGATGAGAGGGGACGTGGTCATGGTTTTATAAATGCTAATAGGGATAGACAAGGTGAGGTATACATGGAGGGGGACATGACAGAAACATTCAAGTAACTCAAGGGAATCAACAAAGTCCAAGGTAAGGTATACATGGAGGGGGGACATGACAGAAACATTTAAGTACCTCAAGGGAATCAACAAAGTCCAAGAGGGTACCATCTTTCAGAAAAAGAGATGTACAAGAACAAGGGAGCACAATTTGAAGATAAAGGGGGACGGCTCAGAGGTAATGTGAGGAAGTATTTTTTCGTGGAGAGGGTTGTAGATACATGGAATGGCCTTACTGAGGAGGTACTGGAGTCAAAAACAGTGGGGAAATTCTAGAATGCATGGGACAGACATAAGGCAATTCTAGTGGGGGTAGGAGGAAGTAGGCTGTTGGTTAACTAGGATCTGCAGCTTATCCATTAGGTAAGTAAATGGGCAGACTGGGTGGGCCATGCGGTCCTTATCTGCAGTCAATGTCTACGTTTCTATGAATACGTATGGGGATAGACAGGGTGATGTATACTTGGAATACTAATGGGGCTAGACAGGGTGAGGTATACATGGAATACTAATGGGGCTAGACAGGGTGAGGTATACATGGAATACTAATGGGATAGACAGGGTGAGGTATACATGGAATACTAATGGGATAGACAGGGTGAGGTATACATGGAATACTAATGGGATAGACAGAGTGAGGTATACATGGAATACTAATGGGGCTAGACAGAGTGAGGTATACATGGAATACTAATGGGGCTAGACAGGGTGAGGTGTACTTGGAGTACTAATGGTTATAGCCAGGGTGGGGTATACATTGAATAGTAACAGGGATAGACAGGGTGAGGAGTACATGTAATACTAACAGGGATAGACAGGGTGAGGTGTACATGGAATACTAATAATGATAGACAGGGTGAGGTATACATGAAATACTAAGGGTGGAGTATACTTGGAATACTAACGGGAATAGAGAGGGGTTCTGCCCCTACAACCTCTGCCAGGAGGCTGTTCCATGGATCCACCACCCTTTCCATGAAAAAATACTTTTTCACGTGGCCCCTAAGTCTACCCCCCTCTATTTTCATAACATGGCCCCTTGCTCTTGAACATCTTTTTTTCTGAAAGATACTACCCTCTTGTACCTTATTTATACCCTTGAGGTATTTGAAAGTCTCTATCATATCCCTCCTCCCTCTCCTCTCCTCCAGGGAATACATATTAAGTTCCTCCAGTCTCCCCTCATATGACTTTTGGTGCAGCCCCTGCACCATTTTTGTCACCCTTCTCTGAACCACATCTACTCTGTCTATGTCCTTCCGGAGATGCAGACTCCAGAACTGGACATAGTAGTCCAGATGAGGTCTCACCAATGTTTTGTACAGTGGCATCACCACCTCTTTCATTTAGCTGGAGATATAGCTCCCTATGCACCCCAGCATTCCACTGGCTCTCCTCACAGCCTTCTCACATTGTTTGATAACCTGTAGATCATGAGATATAATTACTCCCAGGTCCCTTTCCTATTTGGTGGCCATCAGTACCCCCCATCAAGTTCTTCTCCCCCGCATTTCTGTGCCCCAAGTGCATGATCTTGCACTTCTTTGCACTGAATCTTAGCTGCCACACCCTTAACTGCTCCTCACGCTTGCTTAGGTCCCTTTTTATTTTCTCAACCCCTCCTGGAGTGTCAACCCTGTTGCAGATCTTTGTGTCATCTGCACACCTTCCTGTCCAGCCCCTCTACAATGTCGCTTATGAAGACATTAAGGAGGACTGGCCCAAGCACTCATCTGCCCCACTCTCTTTGGACTGAACACTGCCCTCTATGTCCTATCACTCAGCCAATTTTTGAGCCAGTTTAGCACCCTGGGACCCACTTCCAGGCTGCCCAGCTTGTTTGCTAGCCTCCTATATGGGATGGTGTTGAAGGCCTTGCTGAAATCCAGGTAGGCAACATCCACCGCCCCTCCCTGAGCCACCTCCCTAGACACCCAGTCAAAGAAATCTGTCAGATTTGTTTGACAAGATCTTCCCGCTGTGAACCCATGCTGCCTCGGATCCTGAGCTCCACTGGATTTGAGATAATATAATATAGAACTGATTTATTTCACTGTAAAAAAAAAAAGTCTTGCTATGTTTTCTATAGAAAGAGACCCACTAAATTAATTGAACAGCTAAGTTAGTTATCTATGTTAGATTAATTATACAGAAGTACAGGATAGTGAACTTTTAACTGCAGCTAATGATCACATAGCCTCCAACCACTAAATGAAATGAATGCGCTACTTTTCAGTTCTACAGTATATCACAAACCTTTCCTTTAGTAGTGATTCCATTAGCTTCCCCACCACTGAGGTCAGGCTGACTGGTCTGTAATTGCCAGCCTCCTCCCTGCTCCCACTGTTGTGGAGAGGGACTACATTTACCCCCCAGTCCGTTGGTACCACACCTGTTTCCAGGGAACTGTTGAACAGAGCTGTCAGTGGTGCTGCCAGCACCTCCCTGAGTTCTCGTAATACTCTGGGATGTATTCCGTCCAGACCCATTGCCTTGTCCACTTTCAGATTAGCGAGTTCCTTTAAAACTCTCTCCTCAAATGGACTGGTGTCCACCTCCCTCCCTCCCTTCCAGTGGTGCTTTTGTTGCCTAACTTTGGCCCCTCCCCTTCCCCTTCTTCTGTGAATACTGAACAAAAATACTGGGATTTCTGCTTTTTCTAGGTCACCCTTTGCACACGTCCCTCCTTCCCTTTTTAGTCTCACAATCCCATGCTCAGTCTTTTTTCTTTCACTAACGTATCTGAAAAGGTTCTTGTCCCCTTTTGTTATTGCCTGGGCTATTTTTCTTCTGTTTGTGCCTTTGTGCTCCTGACTGCTTTCCCAGCCTCCATCTGCTTTTCCAGATACAGTTCCATGTCTTCTTCCCTCTGTGTTTCCTTGTATCTCCTGAATGCCACCTTTTTTACCCTTCTTGGCCACTTCCTTTGAGAACCGTAGTGTCATTTTCTTTCTCTTTGTTTTGCTTATGTGCCTAATGCAATGGCTTATTGTCTTTGCTATGGCTCCCTTAAGATTCTCCCATTGTTCCTCCACCCCACCCTTTCTCCTTTCCTGTCAGTGATTTCCTAAGACAGTCCCCCATCTTTGCAAAGTCGGCCCGCCTGAAATCCAGGACTCTTGCTTCCATGTGGTTTGACTCTTCTGCTGTTCTCGCATTGAATCATACCATATTGTGATCACTTGATCCCAGATGGCTCTCCACTTTATGTCTGTAATTCTGTCCCCGTTGATGAGTACCATGTTCAAAGTCACTCCCTCTCAAGTAGGCTCCGTCACTAGCTGTCTTAGGCATGCTTCCTGCAGGGCTTCCAGGATGTCTCTGTTCCTGGCTGAGGCTTCAGCCTAGTTACTCCATTCCACATCCGGCAGATTGAAGTCTCCTACCAGCAGCACTTCTCCTTTAGCTGTCATTCTGTGGATGGCTTCTGTAAGTACCCTTTCCAGCTCTTCCCCTTGTACTGGAGGTCTGTAGAGCACACCGGTGTGAATGGCAGTGCCATTTCCCATCTCCAGGGTGATCCAGAGTGCCTCTGCCTCTCCCTGCATTCTCTGTACCTCAGTTGCCTTAATTCCTTCCCTGACGTAGATAGCCACGCCTCCTTCCATTTTATCCACCTTTGTCCCTCCTGAATATAGTGTAACCTGGTATTGTCATATCCCAGTCATGGTTCCCTGTGAACCATGTCTTGGTAACTGCAACAGTGTCCATGTCTGCTTCTGCTATCAGTGCTACTAGGTTCGAGATTTTGTTTCCCAGACTGCAGACATTTGTGCAAATGGCCTTCCAATTTTTACTGCCTCCTCTCCTAATAACTCCCCTCTTAGCCCCATGTCTTTCCTCCATACCACTCTTGTCCTCACTCCCATTCTGCCTTTTCTCTCTACTTTTACCTATTTTGATTTTAGTTATCTTTGGCAGTTTCTCAACTTTAGGGTCCTCTCTGTCGTCGGTATCATTTGTGGGGGAAGGGTGTTTGCTTCACTCTGCTTATTTTCACCACCCCCCTTGGCTAGTTTAAATGCTTGCTGATAAAACATTTAAACCTCTCACTGAGGATCCTGGTTCCCTCCCTGGATAGATGCAGGCCATCATCCCTGTACAGGCCTGCATACCTCCAGGTGGAACGCCAGTCCCCAAGAAACCAAATCCCTCCACTCCACACCAGTCCTTCAGCTATGCATTGAATTTCTTGGTACAGAGTACTCTGTTCTCCCCCTTGCCATCAATGGGTAACACCTCTGAGAAGGTTACAGAGCATGCCACTTGTCTAAGACACCTGTCTAAGACCCCGTCCCAACTCCCTGAACTGCTCCTGCACTACCCTAGCCTCATCACTTGCCAGGTCATTCATCCCCAGGTGGACAATGACATCTAGCTCCCCCCGGCCTGCTGCCCCAGTGATCCTTAGAATGCACTGTCCACCCCTCTAATTCATGGCACCAGGTGGGAACTTGACCTCCCTTACTCCCTTCCCTCCTGGCCCCAAGTCTACACACCTGATGACCCCCTCCTCCTCCTCCTGAGTCATCTGCCTCCCCCCCAGGGTCTCCCCCATGGAGGATCCACACATTTCCCTTGGTTACCACTGTGGGTGCCTCTCTGGGACAGTCTTGCCCTGCCAGAGCAGCATAGGAGTTATGGAGTAGAACAATAGCAGGGATGTGTCTCTTCCTACCACCATTACCCTTCCTGAACCCACCATCATTCAGCCACTCCTCTTCCTTGGCAACCATTGAGGCAGGATACATGGAATACTAATGGGGATAGAGAGGTTGGGGTGTACATGGAATACTAAGGGGGATAGACAGGGTGAGGTACAGTTGGAATACCAATGGGGATAGACAGGGTGAGGTATACATGGAATACTTATGGGGCTATACAGGGTGTGGTATACATGGAATACTAATGGGGATAGGCAGGTTGAGGTATACAAGGAATACTACTGGCGCTACACAGGGTGAGGAATACATGGAATACTAACAGGAATAGACTAGGTGCTGTATACATGGAATAGTAATGGGGATAGACAGGGTGTGGAACACATGGAATAGTAAGGGAGGTAGACAGGGTGAGTTATACATGGAATACTAATGGGAATAGACAGGGTGTAGTATACATGGAATACTGCTAGGAACAGACGGGGTGCTGTTCGCGTGGAATACTAATGGAGATAGACAAGGTGAGGTATATATGGAATGCTAATCGGGATAGACAGGGTGAGGTATACATGGAATACTAATGGGACTAGAAATGGTGTGGTATACATGGAATACCGAGGGAGACAGACAGGGTGCGGTGTACATGGAATACTAAGAGGGATAGAAAGGGTGAGTTGTACATGGAATTCTAAGGATGATAGACAGGGTGAGGTATGTGGAAAACGAGTGGGAATAGACAGGGTGAAGTATACATTAATTACTAATAGAGATAGACAGGGTGAGGTATATATGGAATACTAATGGGAATAGACAAGGGAGGTATACATGGAATACAAATTAGGATAGACAGGGAGAGGTATACATAGAATGCTAATGTCATAGACAGGGTGAGGTATACATGGAATACTAATGGGATAGACGGAGTGAGGTATGTGTGGAATACTAGTGGGACTAGACAGGGTGAGGTATACATGGAATACATATGGGGATAGACAAGGTGAGGTATACATAGAATACTAATGGGCATAGACAGGGTGAGGTATACATGGAATACTAATGGGGTAGACAGTGTGAGATATGTGTGGAATACTAGTGCAGACAGACAGGGTGAGGTGTACGTGGAATAGTAATGGGGATAGACAGGGTGAGATATGTGTGGAATACTAGAGGGAATAGACAGGGTGAGGTATATTTGGAATAGCCATGGGGATAGACAGGGTGAGGTATACTTGGAATACTAAGGGGGATAGACAGGGTGGGTTGTACATGGAATACTAAGGGGGATAGACAGGGTGAGGTACACTTGGAATACTGATGGGATAGACAGGGTGAGGTATAAATGGAATACTAATGGGGATAGACTGGGTGGGGTATACATGGAATACTAATAGAGATAAACAGGGTGAGATATACATAGAATACTAATAGGGCTGGACAGGGTGAGTTGTACATGGAATACTAACGGGGGCTGACAAGGTGAGGTATTCATGGAATACTAATGGGGATAGACAGGGTGAGGCATGTGTGGAATACTAGTGGGAATAGACAGGGTGGGATGTACATGGAATACAAGTGAGAATAGAGAGGTTGAGGTGTACATGGAATACTAAGGGGGACAGACAGGGTGAGGTACAGTTGGAATACTTATGGGGATATACAGGGTGTGGTATACATGTAATACTAATGGGGATAGACAGGGTGAGGCATGTGTGAAATACTAGTGGGAATAGACAAGGTAAGGTGTACATGTAATAGTAATGGGGATAGACAGGGTAGGGTGTACATGGAATACAAGTGAGGATAGAGAGGTTGGGGTGTACATGGAATACAAGTGGGGATAGACAGGGTGAGGTACAGTTGGCATACCAATGGGGATATACAGGGTGAGCTATACATGGAATACTTATGGGGATATACAGGGTGTGGTATACATGAAATACTAATGGGGATAGGCAGGGTGAGGTATACAAGGAATACTACTGGCGCTACACAGGGTGAGGAATGCATGGAATACTAATAGGAATAGACTAGGTGCTGTATACATGGAATAGTAATGGGGATAGACAGGGTGAGTTATACATGGAATACTAAGGATGATAGACAGGGTGAGGTATGTGGAATACTAGTGGGGATAGACAGGGTAAAGTGTACATGAAATTCTAATGGGGAAAAACAGGGTAAGGTGTACATGGAATACTAATGGGTATAGACAGGATGAGGTGTACATGGAAAACTAATAGGGATAGGCAGGGTGAGGTGTACATGGAGTACTAGTGGGGATAGACGGAGTAAGGTATACATGGAATACTAATGGGGATAGACAGGGTGAGGTGTACATAGAATGCAAATGGGGTTTCTCAGTCATCATGCAGGAAGGGATTGCCCACCCTCCACTGTATCAGGCCTATATCACCTTGATTCCTAAACCAGATAAACCTAAGCATTTGACAGGTAATTATAGGTCCATAGCTTTAATAAACCAAGATATTAAGATCCTTACCAAGATATTAGCTAAAAGGGTTTTGAGAGTCGGCCCGCGATTGATTAGTCAGGAGCAGGTTGGGTTCATGCCAGGGAGGGGGGGCCCGGATGCATTAAGGAAACTTCATCATATTTTAGAGAGAGCGGCTCTTTCAAATTCGTCTATGGCTTTAATTGCACTGGATGCCGAGAAGGCGTTCAACCGCATTTCTCACCAATTCTTGTTCCTCACAATGGAAAAGATGGGATTTCCAGGGGAGTTTTTAAGAGGCCTTAGAGATCTCTATGAAGCCCGTACTGCCCGAGTTTTATGTAATGGATATCTCTCTAAAGAGTTTCTTCTTAAAAATAGAACGAGGCAGGGGTGTCCCCTATCTCCAATTTTATTTAATATATATCTCGAGCCTCTGTTAAGGTTCCTTATGAAGGATACAAGGGTTCAGGGGATCGATGTTCTGGGGTTAGAGCTCAAACTATCGGTCTTCGCTGACGACATCTTATTACATTTAAGTAATCCATCTGAGAGTTTTCAGTGCGCCTTGGAAATTATTGGGAAGTTCTCCAGGGTTGCTAATTATAAGTTAAACTTGGCTAAAACCCAAGTCCTCCCACTCACAGTACATACCCGCAGGGTAGATTTTGAGCATTTTCAACTTAATTGGGCCTCAGAAAGAATTAAGTACCTGGGGATCTGGATTATGGCTAGATCAGAAGATGGGGTGGAGGAGAACCTGGGTAATATTGTGGTCAAAATTAAGCAGGATATTGAAAGATGGAGGAGGCTTCCGCTAAACTTTACTGCCAGATTGGGTCTTATCAAAATGAACCTTTTGCCTCGATTGCTATACCTGATCTGTCTCTCTCCCTATTTTATCCCAAAGGCTAGATCTGCCAGCATTCAAAGGATCATCTCAGATTTTTTATGGGATTGAAACCCCTAGGAGGAAGCAAAATATTTCGTCTTCCCTATGCAAGGGTGGAGTGGAAGCTCCCGATTTGTTAACATATTATATAGCAGGGGCAATTAGGATATAGGCGTTGGGATGCCAGTCGGGAGAAGGGTATTACTCCAACATGGTCTGACTGAGCAGCTGATCCTAGAAAATACAAAACTCCTGCCAGAGACATTAATACATGTAGACCGGAGACTCTGCCAGGCATAGGAAAGCAATCTCCGATATACAAATCAGTCAGGGCTCTGGTGGGAGTACAACCCCAGCCCAGAGGAAAGCTCAGAAGGGGCAGGAGAACAGCCATTAGTAGGGGAATCCTAATTTCCTGCCTGGGAAATAGTATTTTGAGGGGTCAATGAGTATTTTTACTGCAGGACTCAGAGTGGCAGACTTTATAGTTTCTGACAAAGTTCTCTTGCCAATACAGGCTAGGGTGGGATTTTTAAAAGATCCAGATTACTAATTTACTTCAGAAGTTTGTGCGGGACTTTAAAGATAGGGGAGAAAACAAGTGTTTACATGGGATAAGCTAAGGAAATCGATCTTTCACAGCACCTCCCATCCAAAGTTTACAAGGTGTTACTAGACTATGTGGGTACAAATTTTGAGTCTCATTGTATATTGGGAGAAAGCCTTATCCCCTGAGACCAAACTGGTCTGAAGTTTGGAAGCACATGAAAGATTTACCTATACTCAAGTATAATATGGTGCAATTTTTATTTGCTCAAACATCTACTACACTCTGCCAAACTATGCTCTAGAAAACTCAGACAGACAGATCTCTGCTTTGCTATGCATACAGCCTGGTGACCTGTTGCATATATTCTGGAAGTGTTCTCTAATCCAACCACTCTGGGGTCAAATTGTTAAAAAATGGACCCGTATTAGATTACTCGAATACATTAGTCCAGAGATATGTATACTAGGATCTGGAAGGATTTTGAGGGTCGAGCTAAATATCATGTTTCCCTGATGTCAGCTGTTGTTAAAGCATTTGTTCTAAGACATTGGAAGGAGGATATAGCTTACGACTATGATCAATGGGTGAGGGATCTTTACAGGTCCTAGAGAGAATTAAACAACACATGCTGATGGAAGGGAAAGAAAGTCTATGATCGAACTGGAGGACTTTAGAGGTAGTTTATGCAACTCAGCTAAAAGTCCTAGGGTTCAGATCTGTCTGTCTGAGGGTGAGTAGTGGATAAATTCTTCTACAAGGTTTAAGGGTTCGTTGCTGATTGGATCCGGTTGCTGACTGTGGGATGAGTTCTGTATAGGCTTAGCCATTACTCTCTCATATTGGGGCTTATCTAAATGTAGAATTTATTTGCTTGGTTGGGCACATGGGGTTCTCTCTCTTTCCTAGGGACACAGTTACCTAAAGATGAGCTGGAAATTTTCCACTTATAGATGGGGTTGATAATTAGAATTGTTAAACTGGCCCAGAATTTGGGCATGTTGAAGCTCGAGCATGAATACTGGATTGACAGTCTACATTCGAGGGATGTGGAGTAATTGGTACGGGGACTGGAATGGGTAACTGTGATTGTATATAGTTAAGGGGATGTACATAATTTCTACATCCAGTTTTGGGATGTGGGCCTGGGGGTATATCCCGGGATGTATGTGTGTTTGTGTTCAATATTAAAATCTTAATAAAGAGGTTTAAAAAAAAGAATGCAAATGGGGATAGACAGGGTGGGGTGTACATAGAGTACTAATGCAGATCGACAGGGTGAGGTATGTGTGCAATACTAATGGGGTCAGACAGAGAGAGGTGTACATGGAATAGTAATGGGGATAGACAGAGTGACGTATACATGGAATACTAACGGGGAAAGACAGGGTGAGGTATGTGTGGAATACTAGCTGGGACAGACAGGGTGAGGTATGTGTGGAATACTAGTGGGGACAGACAGGGTGAGGTGTACATGGAATACTGATGGGAATAGATAGGATGAAGTATGTGTGGAACTCTAGTGGGGATCGACAGGGAGAGGTGTACATGGAATACTGATGGGAATAGATAGGATGAAGTATGTGTGGAACTCTAGTGGGGATCGACAGGGTGAGGTATACATGGAATACTAATGAGGACAGACAGGATGAGGTATACATGGAGTACTAATGGGGATAGACAGGGTGAGGTATACATGGAATTCTAATGGGGATAGACAGGGTGAGGTATACATGGAATACTAGTGGGGATAGACAGGGTGAGGTATACATGGAATTCTAATGGGGATAGACAGGGTGAGGTATGGATGGAAAACTAATGGGAATAGACAGGGTGAGGTATGTGTGGAACTCTAGTGGGGATAGACGGGGAGAGGTGTACATGGAATACTAATGGGGATAGATAGGGTGAGGTATGTGTGGAAGTCTAGTGGGGATAGACAGGGTGAGGTGTACATGGAATACTAATGGGGATAGACAGGGAGAGGTGTACATGTAATACTAATGGGGATAGACAGGGTGAGGTATGCATGGAATACTAATGAGGATAGATAGGGTGAGGTATGTGTGGAAGTCTAGTGGGGATAGACAGGGAGAGGTGTACATGGAATACTAATGGGGATAGACAGAGAGAGGTATACATGGAATACTAATGGGGATAGAGTGAGCTATACATGGAATACTAATGGGAATAGATAGGGTGGGGTATAAGTGGAATAGCAATGGAGATAGACAGGGTGAGGTGTACATGGAATACTAATGGGGATAGACAGTGAGGTATATGTGGAATACTAATGGTGATAGACAGGGTGAGGTATACTTGGAATACTAGTGGGGATAGACAGAGTGGGGTGTACATGGAATACTAATGGGGATAGACAGGGTGAGATGTACATGGAATACTAATTGGGACAGACAGGGTGGGGCTTACATGGAATACTAATTGGGACAGACAGGGTGGGGCTTACATGGAATACTAATGGGGATAGCCAGGGTGAGGTATACATAGAATACTAAGGGGGATAGACAGGGTGAGGTACCAATATATGTGGAATAGCAATGGGGATAGACAGGGTGAGGTATACTTGAATACTAATGGGGCAGACAGGGTGGGGCTTACATGGAATTCTGATGAGGACAGATAGGGTGGGCTGTACAGTACATGGAATACTAAGGGTGATAGACACAGTGAGGTATAGTTGGAATAGCAATGGGGATAGACAGGGTGTGGTATACATGGAATACTAATTGGATAGACGGTGAGGTATACATGGAATACTTATGGGGATAGACAGGGTGAGGAATACATAGAATAGTAAGTGGGGTAGACTGGGTGGGTGTACATGGAATATTAAGGGGGTAGACAGGGTGAGGTCTAAATGAAATACTAATGGAGATAGACAAGGTGAGGTATATATGGAAATACTAAGGTGGATAGACAAGGTGAGGTATATATGGAATACTAAGGTGGATAGACAGGGTGAGGTATACATGGAATACTAATTGGGATTGACAGGGTGAGGAATACATGGAATAATAATGGGGAAAGCAGGGTAGGGAATACTAATGTAGACAGACAAGGCGAGGTATACTGTACATGGAATAGTAGTGGGGGTAGAGAGGGTGTGACTCTGCACAGCATTTGCAGTTTTTCCTTTGGGCACTGTAACAAATTCAGTTTGCCCTGCGTAACACAGTTACTGCATCACCCATTGCGGGCTAAACTGAAAGCTACAGCTGGGTTACATCTGCATACCTGTGATGGCTTTAGGTGTTTTTTGGGATCACCACTGCAAGTGGAAGCTTGCGCACCACAAACAAAGGAAAGAATTGATCCCTGTGTAATGCTGGATTCAGTGGTACAGAGTGTAGATTGAAAATTGTCCCTGTGCACCGCCAGTGATCTGCAACTTTTCAGATGCATTAAAATCATTAAGCATGCTGCATAAAAAAGCTGTTAAAATTGTCCCTTCCTCTCACTGCTGGTAAACTCTCCTCGCCACTTACAGAATATTGAGGGTTTTTTTTTTCAATTGTTTAACCAGGAGTAGCACATTAAGCTGAAAGCTTGTTTACAGGTGTGACCTGGGAGCACAGGGAAGTTAAGTGACTTGCTCAGGGTCACACAGTATGCAAGTAGGGGCTGTGGGATTCAAACCTAGGTCTCCAGATTTGCAGCTCAGTGCCTTAAACCACTGCGCTATACTGCCTCCCTAATAGAGGAGATTGGGCCCCATCCATTGTCCATTTCTTCCACAGGCGTTGTCCATCATGTCCCTAAGATCCACAGTTAGAATATTCTGACTCCTCAACCCATTTCCTTAAGTATGTGTTTGAGGCTGACATTGGTAGAATTAGGTACCTTCTGACTCTTAGAAGCCACAGCCATTCTTCTGCTGGTCCCACATAGGCAGCCTCTGAAACATCACACAGTGCATGTAGTTCTCAGCTGGCCCACCATCTGACATCCCTGGAGTGGAGATATCAGACCCTGTACCAACACGGAGCTAAATGGATGCTGTGTGTAGCTACAGAGGCAGCCAGCATGTGAGCATAGAAGGAAATGGCAGCGTCATCTGGGATTGACCCTACTCTACAGCTACAATAATTTTATTTTGTTTACCCCTACACTGTTGTAACTTTATTTTGCACAAACATGCTTTTTTTTAATTTTGTTTAAAAGTAGCACAAAAATATAGCACAAGTTCTACAAGGTCTCATTTGCAGTATGTCCCAAGTCATAAATACAACAAACCAACAGACAAAAATACACACAAAAAGTAACAATTGCAAATGGATTGTTCCTGCAGCAGTAATCTTTTCAAACTATGTTTAAAAATTCCAAGGGAAGGCAAGTTCCTAATCTGAGGAGACAAATTGTTTGAAGGGAAAGGGACCCCATACGTAAAACAGTGTTTACCAAAGTCTGTATCGCACTTAGGCAGGGAAAAATGATGATAGGGCACATCTCCGAGGCTGTATTTGTGAGCAGGAGTTGGTAGCCTTTAGTTAAGTAAGTAGGGGCTTGATTATTTACGGTTTTGTAAATAAGGGACAACCAATAAAGATTACACCTGGAGGAAGGCAATAACCAATTTACTTGTTGCAGTACGGTGCAACGATGCTGATCCCATTTTGGTTTTAGGATGAAACGAAGTATCTGGTAGTAAATGGTATTTAAAGGAAGAATGTGCGAAGCAGGGACCTGGTGATAAATAGTGTCCTCATAGTCCAGGATGGGAAGAACAGCTTGCCCAATAATCTGTTTATGATCCGCACTTGATAAACGATCATTATGCCATCCATTGTCTATGGTCTGCACGTCTTCCCAAGCACCCCCCCCCCAAAATTTATCTTCACCAGGAAAATAACCAATCAGAACATCCAATTAATTACCAACGATCTCAGCCTAGTTGACTGGTCCTTTATGTATGGGCTGGGTGAATGCGACGCCATCCTGAAGAAACCCTCCAGCAACCTGATCAACATCTGGGATAAACACACTTCCCTCAAAAAAAATTAGGACAAGGGGGAAAATTAATGAATGGGTCTCCCTTGATATTATCTTGTTAATGAGAACAAGGGACAAAGCATGGGCCCGTTATTGCAAACACTGAGACCCCGCTCAACTCGCCCTTTACAAGTCACTTAGAAACATATGCAAATCGGCTGTAAGAAAGGCAAAAATAGACTGCCTTCAAAATGAGCAACTTTGGGAGTCCTCAAACCCCCATCAGCTATGGGGTACCCTCAACTCTCTTCTCGGCAAATCCAGAAGTTCCAACCCCATAACCCTGACTCATGACGGTAGACAAACCCACGACCCCATGGAAGTGGCAAACATCTTTAAATCTTTTTTTAGGTTAACTAGATTACTACAAACCAGCCACCCCATCTCCCTCACCCACCTCTTCTCCCCCCACCTCCCCTACCCCGACCACAATTTTGGGCCTTCCCCAAAATTCTTCTTTAAGGGTCTAAAACCCACAGACACCATCAAACTTAGTCGTGGGAACAACTCTAAACCCAGCAAAGGGGCCAATGGTATTGACCACAGAATCCTTAAACGGTCCATTAGTGACCTTTCAGTCCCCCTCAACAATCTTATAAACAGCTCTCTCTGCTCTCGTGCCTTCTCTAACGCTTGGATATCTGCCACCATCAAACCATTATTCAAATCCGGGTCCAGAAGCGAGGTCGGTAATTACCGTCCTATTTCTCTTCTTGCCCCTCATCAAAGATCATCGAGAAAGTTGTCCACTCTCAACTTACTGCCTACTTGGAAGCCAACAACCTACTCTCCTGTGCGCAACATGGCTTTAGATCAGGTCACAGCACACAAACCACCCCAGTCAGGTTCACTAGCAACATCCTTAAAGCCAATGACAAAGGCCAATACACTGGGTCAGTTTTTGTTGACCTGACCAAGGCATTCGACCTAGTCGACCACGCGCTCCTACTCAACGCCCTCAGAGATCTGCATCACTCTGTCAGTGTCGTAGATTGAGTAGGAAGCTGTCTTTCAGGGTGATCCCATAAAACCTCCATTGAAGGTCATCTCTCCGCAGAATGCCCAATCAAATATGGGGTACCCCAGGGCTTGATCCTGGGCTCCCTCCTGTTCTCACTTTTCATTAATAATCTCCCCTCTACCGGCCTTAACACAAAAATGTTCCTCTACGCCGATGACACGGCACTTTACAGTAGTGACGGCAACCCCGCCACCAAGTTCAGAACTCTGCAGTCTGATTTCACGAAGTTGTACTCCTGGTTCTCTGGAAATGGTATGGTCTTAAACAGTAAGAAGACCTACTTTATGGTCTTCTCTGGCAATAGAAAATCCACTGTCACTGGCCTAATATTAGTTGATAACTCTGGGAACCCCATTGAACAGGTGCATGAATTTGAAAACCTTGGGCTCCTCCTGGACCCCCACCTCTTCTATAATCTGCATGTTCACAACCTCATTAAGAAGACCCATAACAGGCTTGGTCTTCTCTATAGGATAAGAAAGTTCCTAATCCCTGCAACCAGGCTCCATCTAGTTAACACCCTACTCCTGCCACTCATCGACTATGGATCCATCTTCTTATCTTTTCTCCCTCCCCTACCTCATCTCTGTTCTACTCCAAACTAAGATCTGCCTACAACAATATTGCCCATTTCGTCACTGGTTTACCATGGAAGACTCACCACTGTACCCTCTACGCCACCATTAGTTGGCCCACCCCTGAATGGCGGTTCCATAAAAAAATGCTCTCTTTCCTCCATAGGATTCACCTGAATCTGCCGTCACCCAGCGTGAATTTCCTTTTCCTCTTTGCCACCGCTGTGTGGGCAACCAGAGGGGTCTCAAGTATGGTTTTTGACATCCCTTTTTGTCGCACTAAGCAAGCTCAGTACTCGATCAACTATAAAGGGCATTAAGTTGTACAACAAACTGCCCCCCGATATCCAAGCCTGTAGATCCATCCACGCCTTCAACTCCCACCTAAAAGTTCACATGCTGAATTCTTCCATCTGCAGCTGCCCTGGCCAGCCCACCAGCTAAACCCAGCTGCTCTCCACCTATCTTTATCTCTGGTCCCTCTACTGAGTCTTCATTCCCACCACTCATTCCTAGCTTAGGTTTTTGCATATTCCAATCATGGACCCGATTGCAACCAACCATAAAAGACTTGCACTTTTCCCCACCTCTAGCACTAAGGTCACTGACCTCTCTTTACCCCTTCCTTCTCTCTCTCTCTCTGTCTCTCTGTCTCTCTCCTGCTCTCTGTATGTTACACTTGTAAATGTTTGAAAACTGTATTGTAAACTGCCACTTGTTTTTTTTTCCCCACAGTCTATTGAGGTGCTGCAACTTTAAAACAACTGTTAGTCAGACTTCCGGTGATAGCACCGAATCAGTGGCCACACTGTAGCTGAGCTCTGCACATTACCCGTCAGATAAAAATCTCCGGTACAGTTAAAATTACTTAGTTTAATAAAAAATGGCATCCATAACAGCTGGAGGGAATAGATTGAGCAGCTCCACCAGCAAAAAACACTCCATGCAGCCAGATGGTGATGGATTATTAGAGAGATCCCCCCACAGCAAGAGCGCCTCCCCAGCCAGCCCATGATCCAGACACAGATATGGAGGGGGAACGCCTATCTTGTACTCGCTTCAAAACCCTACTCCATGAAATAAAATCTTTTCGAGGTGAAAACAAGCGAGAATTACAAACAATACAGTGGTGACTGAAGGTGGTGGAAGAGCGGCTAGAAGAATCTGAAAACCGCATTTCTTCCATCGAGGAGGGAACAGAGCATATCCATACAGCAATCGAATATCTGCTACAACAACAAGAAGTAACACACTCAAAGTTGCTAGACCTAGAAGCCAGATCGCGGAGAGACAATCTAAGAATATATGGCCTGCCCAAGGAAGCGGAGACAGGAAAGATGGAGTTTTTAGAGGACTTGCTTAGGGATGTCCTGGAGCTCCCGCGAAGCTTCTACTTTTGGGTGGAGAGAGTGCACCGAGCATTGGCGCCTCAGCCAGCAGACCCCAAGGCCTGGCCACGTTCGGTGGTCCTCAAACTATCTAGTTATAAAGGCAAAGAAGAACTCCTCCAAATGGCATAGTCCAAGAAAACAGTCACTTACAATACAGCCTGATTGATTTTTGATGACGACTATCCTGTAGAGATTGTGAAACAATGGATGGCCTATGCGGTAATATTGAGAGAGCTGAGATCATGCCAGGTGAAATTCCAAACACCGTACCCCTCCAAGCTGAAAGTATTTTGGAACTCCAGCCCAGTGACCTACCTAACACTGGAGGAAGCCAAGGCTGCGATGACAGAGAAGGATGGAAGGTTGCGGACATGGCCCCAAAGGAACAACGTGCAAGGTCGCCGTGCAGCCGCTGCGCGATAGGAAAACTGCATCATGATAGAAACAAGGCCAAATGGGCCACTAAGGCAACAATTCAGGACATTTGCAAACTGCTCCAAGGATCTGAGGAAAAGAAAACAGCTAAGAGGGCAGAAATACCTTCAGAAACCTGAAATATGCAGGTTAGTCTGGCCTTTTGATTTGCGAATGCTCTGCTTCTTCCTGAGGCCCTCAGAATGACATCTGAACAACAGAGTAGGCTTTAATGTGCAGAGAAGCACTCATCAGCTAAGACACATGCTCCCTTTGCAGTGGGAGGGGGAGAATAAAGCAAAAAAGAATTGCCATCACCCCTTCTCAGACTTCCTCTGACGTCCCTGCTGTTTCTTGGATTAGTTTACTCCACAGCAACGATCAGAAGGGAATAAACAAACTCTTAAAAATGACAAATGCTTTAAATGTATGAAGCTCAATATGTTTATCGTTTAAGCATTGCAGGAACCTGGGTCCTCGGACCACATTACCAAGCACTAAAAAATGGACCTAAAAATATAACGCACAGTCCTGCACAATATTATTTGGTTATTATTGGTCAGGTGCATGAAGAGGGTAAATAGGGGAGGAACAGTCAGGGTGCTTCGAAGGAAGGAGGAAGGGGCCACTAGAGGGTATGGGTGGAAACTGGAGGGGGGAAGATTCAGGGGAGAAAGGAGGAGGTGCTACTTCACTGAGAGGGTGGTGGAGCCATGGAATGCACTGCCTAGGGGGCTGGTGGAAGCAGAGATGGTGGAGGGGTTCAGGAGGGGCTGGGACAGGTACAGGGGAAGGGTTCTGGAAGCAAAATCCAATGCAGCAAGAATATCCAGAACTGGGAAGGGAGAAGCCAGAGAAGGCGAGGGGGGCAGCAAGGTCAGCACCCAGGGTGGGGGCTGACCAAACGAGCAGACACGAAAGACCGTTAGGCCTATTTTGCTGGCATTTTAGTATGTTAGTATTGCTTCTCTTCTTTTTATTTGTTAACTATCCAATCTAAGGTTTTTAATAGCAATAGTTGCTGTATATGAGAGAATTCTCTAAATGAACATGTTACTTTTGTTGGGGAGGGGGGGGATGGGATGACAACGTCTCCCTTAAGGAGTATAAAAACAAGCATCAAAAGCACAGGGGTCAAAGGTCCAACATTAATAGCTACTGAACATGTCATGATATACTAGGTGGGGAAACAATTTACTGCCGCTGGGTTTAAAGGAGGGCAATGCTGCGGTAAGTAAGCGCTGCTTAGTAGTAGCCTACCCTAGAACTCAGCTATAGCCCCAGGATCACTCGAAAACTGTTAGAATTCAACTAACACCTGACGGATTTGCGGCAGCTTAACCAAGTTATGAGAACTGAATGGGAGGTGAAAGCCCCTTCTTGAACCCTTAATGGGCGATATTTATGAGTAGCTTATACCTGCTAGCTACGGTCCTAACTTTTCCAGGACCAGAGGGGCCTGGAGGTTTATTCCCCCACACTACCTCTCTCTCTGCGGTGGTGCTATTTAGACCAACTGTAGCGTGGATAAGGGAGATAATTGAAATGCTTCTCTCCCTGGTAAGCGGTATTATAAATATGTTACATGGGTTAAACTTTTGTTTGTTGTTGCCTGACAAAGCAGTATTTCAGTTGAAAGGATGGGTACCCAAATGGGGGATCCACTATTTGGTTCCCTACATTTGGGGTTACACAAAAGACCTGAATGGAGTAGGGGTATGGGGGCTTGTGAGCAGACACCGGACACCCACCTTAAGATCTATGTTACCAACAAAACATACCAGAATCTAAAAATATATTAATGGGGTCCACCGCAAAAGTAGTGATCTGTTCACAAAATGTGAATGGACTCAACAATCTGGTGAAATGCCACAAGGTCCTATCCTACCTAAAGAAACAAAAAAATACTTTTTTATTACTACAGGAAACTCATCTTGGGAGGGTTAAGCATCAGAAGCTCCAGAAATGTGGGTTTACACATGTGACTGCCTCCACCTATAAAAAGGGCAAGAGAAGAGGGATGGCAGTATTGATCCATCGATATATCCATTTTCAGGTTAATTCAACATATACAGATTCAGAGGGCCACCTAGCAATAGGTGAGGGTATTTATGAGGAAACACAAGTCACCCTGGCTAACATCTATATCCCACTGGGCTCAGATGCACGCACAGTCAGACCACTTTTTTAAAGAATAACAGCACCTTAAGGGGATGCTGATGGTAGGAGGCGATCATAAATGAAATGCTTGCTTGTAGTTCGGTGGCCAAGCAGCGAGCCACTCCCACTCCCTGAGCTATATAAGCAGTTCCTCTAAGCCTCACTATGAAGCATTTTTTCTTTGCAGCCGAAGGCTCTGTTGGTTTGTCCTCTATGCTGGTTAGGCCTCCCTGGCTGGCTGGGGCCTGCCCCCCCCACCCCACTCTTGTTTGTCTCTATTGGACTTCTGTGTTTATTTTTCTACTTCTGGTTTGTATTTTGCCTTCGGCTGTGTGTGCTTCCTTCCTTTTTTGGGGGGGGGGGCTTTGTTTCTAAGTTCCTAGCATACTGCTACTCCGCAGCTCATACTGCTTGCTTTTACTTACTCACAACTCTCAAATTACTTGCACAGCAACTCCTAGCATTCTGCTATGCAGAGCTCATGCTACTGCTTTGTTACCTACAGCTACAGCCACTGCTGCTGACTGTTTACTTTAATTACTATTGTACCCAGTGCCTGTGTTTTACGCTGTGCTCACCACATTCAAACTACTGCAATGCAATTGCAATTATTATCTGTGTGTTTCAGCTCAGCCATAGCTGCTCCATGTTGCATACTCTGTTCTTTTCACCTGACACAATTTACTGACCTTAGCTGTGCCGCTCATTGCTGCTCTCATTCTACTTGCAGCTTCATTGCACTGCCTGGCTACACCTGCTTTCAAGCATTGTCTCCTGTTTTATTGCACTAACAGTACAACTCTGAGGTCAGCCAACTAAGCTCCTGCTGAGGCTGTTAACATAATTTTGTTATTAAAATTTGCCTCACTGTCGAAAATCCTCTGCGTGTTTGTCACCTTGATTTGCTATTCCTGTTTGGCTGGCTTGCCCCCAATTCAGTGCTGTTTAATTGCTATACCATATGTCATGCAGGTCCTCCTATCACTACTACTGTTTATTGATCTACATGCAGGTCCACTCTGCTTACGCAACCATTTGTCCTTGCTTACGCAAACCATTGTTTCATGCCTACTACCATCCCCTCGGCTTTAGCCTAGGATTCTGCTGCACTCAATCTGCATTCGACCTTGCAAAGGTCTCAGCACACCATGCTCATTCAGCTCACCAGCTTTTCAGCTCTCAATCACTTTCTGGGGCATGCCAGCCGTTCTACTCTGGTGCAGGGTTCCTGCAGCCAACGGTCTCGCTCTGCTTTAGTCCACATCTCGAGCTTGTCCAACTTGGGGCTGGATCCTTCTCACCTGGCCCATAACTGGGAATGTCCTTGCCCTGGACTTGGCTTTAGCTGCCTGCTATGCAACAGCAGCTCTTGGTGTAGAATTTAAGACTAGCGGTGAAGGGTGGTTACGACAATCTCCTTTGGCTCTAGTGTTCCACTATAATGGTTAGCCATTGTCTTTAGTGGTTTTCCTAGCAAGGCACCTTCACCGCATCCTCCCTACGTCTGCCTCTGGTTCATCTAGTTTGATTTAGGGTGGGTAGGCCAGGTGAGTGCCTCAGCAGTTGTTGCTCTCCTCCTGTGCCTTGGATGCATGTATTGTTACAGAGTTTTTTCGCAACCTTCCACGCGTTCCCGCTAGAGGGTTTGAGTGAGAGCCTTCCTCCAAATTGGAATATTTTCCACCTCCCTTTAATTGGGTTTTCCAAATTGCAGCTGCAGAGCCGTCACTAAATAAACTATCCCAAGCCTGGAGGGAAGGTGACCTAGGCCTTGGATCCCCAGAGATTTCCTCCTCATAGGGTTTTTTTCTCTCCTCCATTGCCTCAGGTCATAACACTTAGTTAGCTTAGTTGTTTCCCCTAGTTTCTTTAGGTAGGTTCCGTTGTTAGATGGAGGTGGAGGATGTCCCGCCGTTCCTTCTCTCCTTAGGGAATCCCCTACTCTCAAAGCAAACCATCAGTATCATGCTACACAGACCTGAGCAGTCATTATGACAACTGAGCATCTCATTGCATTATCAAACTGCCTATACTTCTCTACTACTACGTTACAATTACTACTGCTATGTCACAGTTACTGCTTGCTCATATGCTTCATGTTGCCTCCTTTTGGGGGATGATACTACATTTTTGGAGGGATTCCTAAGGTACCTTTAGCCACGGGAACAGTCCCGCTGCATCTTTAGGGGTGAAACTTCTCCGAGGGGACTCTGTTTTCCGTGACTTCCCACAGGGTGGTAATTCCTCTGGAATAGAGGGTACGAACGGCCCAAACCAAACTAACACAGTTGCACAAGCATAACACTATACTGGCTGCATAGGCCAGTGAATTTTATTTATGATAATTCAGACACTACCAACCCAAAACCGCGTCGAAAAACTGGGGCCCAAAGGATGGCCCAGATATGTTAGAAGGAGGCAGATTGGGCGGATGCATGGAGCCTCATGCACCCACACAAGAATGAATACTCGCACTATTCACACCCTCATAGAAGGTGCGCACACACGCATTGATTTTTTTCATATCACAAAGGAACATCAACATCACATAATAAACTGTGAGATGACACCCTCTGTGCTGTCCAGTTACTCCCTTCTGACCATTGATATGAACTGGGGGAGCAAAAAAGGAGAACTTTATGGAAGCTCAATAATTATTTACTAAATCTTCCAGAATTTAAGGAGATGATAGAGAATGGAACAACGCAGGTCATAATGGAAAATAATTCACCTGCTGCACCGGCAAACACCATGTGAGACACCCTTAAAGTGGTTCTTAGGGGTGACATTATTAAGTTTGAGGCCCATTAAAAGCGGACACAGGCTGACCTATTAGCTAGATTACAAACTCAATTAAAATATCTAATAAAAGAGCATACCAGTGGAAATAAGTGAGTGCTCCCCCTAGTGGAAGCAATGAGGCAGAGGATCCAGAACATACTAAATATTAAAACAGAACAGTCCTTCCAATTTTTAAAACAAAAATATTACAAAGGGGGTCCACAAGCTACATGCCTATTAACTCACCGCCTTTGACAGAAAGTTACTCAGGTGTCAATCACCTGGATTAGATCCCAAGACACAGGGAAACTAGAAATGACTCCCTCTCAAATCTCACAAGCTTTTACACACTTCTGTTGTACACTCTACATGCCAGACCATGAGATAGACCCACAGAGACCTCAGGATTTTCTGAATGGGCTTGATCTCCCAACTCTCTCTCAAACCTAACGGGACATATTAAAAGCACCAATTACTAGTACAGAATTAATGACAGTGATATCCACATTACAAAAAAATAAACCTCTGGGCCCTGGCTAGGGCCTCTGGTTCTCAAACTGATATTCAAAATTACAAACGTGCCCATAACGGCTGCACAAAATCCATCAGACTGAAGAAAAGCTTGTACTACAGAGAAGCTCTCTCTAATTCATGAGGAAACGGAAGTGAGTTCTGGAAGAACATTAAAGAAGTCAGGGAAGCAGCCAAAATCCTCTCCAGTGAGGCTAAAGGTTGATTAATCTATCACTGTTGATCCACTGGTCATTGCTAACACCTTCAATGATGCCTTCGCTGACCTAAACAGTGTTCTCCCCTCGGATTTTTTCCTGGCTTCTGACTCCCCTAATCCCTGTAGCCATCCCACTCCCCCCAATCACCAGTCATGTAACTATCCCACCCCATCAAACCTCCCGCCTTTCTATTTCAAAATTGTAAAGTAGCATGCAGCCTGCAAATATACCACCAAAGCAATATCCAAATCAAGAGCTAGTGGGGACTCGCTCAACCTCAAACTACTATCCCTCACCCTTGATGAGGTCCTAGATCCACTTACTCATATTTTCAACCTCTCTCTTAGTCTCAGCCAATTCCCAGACATATGGAAAGCTGCAACTGTTACATCAGTCCACAAAAACGGTGATAAGACCAACCATGGAAACTATCATCCTATCTCCATACTCCCTCCTCTCTCGAAGGCTCTGGAATGCATAGTGGCCGACCAACTTACAGACTTCCTGGAAAAATACAACATCCTATGCTCTCTACAATATGGTTTTTGAAAAGGCTACAGTTCATCATCGGCCTTACTGGAATTCACTGGAGAGCTACATACTGCTCTGGATAAAGGTCAGCTAACTGGGGCTGTTTTTGTAGATCTGACAAAAGCGTTTGACACTGTACATCATCGTCTGCTGATTGAACAGCTCCGGTCTTCTGGGCTCTCCTCTGAGACGCTACAGATTGGTTCAGTAGCTACCTAGAAAATCGGTCACAAAGAGTGAAATTCAATGGGATTCTCTCTGATGCCAGACCAGTCCACTCTGGAGTCCCCCAAGGGTCAATCCTGGGCCCCCTACTATTCTGCCTCTTCCTGAACACCCTTCCCCAATCCTGTCCTGAACAAATAATTCTTTATGCTGATGATGCAGTAATTTTCGCCTCCCACTAGGAACCTGAACCACTTCAACACAATCTCATCAAGGCTTTGCCACCGTAGAAAACTGGTTTAGCAGGCACAAGCTGGTCCTAAACCATAAAAAAAACAAGGTTATGCTTTTCAACAGCCATCACAACCAACACAGGCATCGCCCCCTCAACATCACAACTAGCCTTGGAAACACCCTTGAGCAAGTTCAGTCATTTAAATATCTCAGGATATATCTGGACCCAAACCTATCATATGGCTCCCACATTGACTGTGTTGGCCAAAGCTGCAAATACTCGACTAGGCCTGCTTTACCGCCACAGGCATCACCTTACTTCGGATGCCTTGAGGATCGCTGTCCAGAGTTCGGTGGTCTCCATCTTAGATTACGGCCTAAGCATCTACGGTTCTGCATCAGCCACTGTGCTCAGACGAATATCAACATCTCTCAACAAGGCTTGTAGGCTCATCACTGGTGCCCACCGACTGACGCATACATGTGACCTGTATGCACAAACCAGACGACTACAACTCTCCAACCGCATAAGGTATCTAACCTGCACTATGGCTAAGAAAGTTACTATGGGCCTCGCAGCCTCCCGGTGTCCAAGCACTACTTCGACCCTGCCTGAATACTTGTAACACCAGAAGATCTGAAACTCAACTCCTCCAGGTTCCCCCCTGCCACACCTCCCAGGGACAAAGATCCTTTGCCTATGGGGGCCTAGCTGGCTAAACAAACTCAGTCCTGACATCTTCCCTATGACAAAACTCGGCCCATTCAAAGCCATGGTCCACCGCCATCTCATTGCTGCCAGCTCATGTAACTGCTACATATAATCAGCCCCCCTATTCTTCTTCAGATCAGCACCACGCACTTATCCCACTGGCAACTCCTACATATATACAGCCCTACTCATAATCACCCTCCTCTACCCCATGCAATATACCCTCCCCCCTTTCTCCATTTTCCCTTTCCCCCACCCTTTCTTTTCCCCCTTCTCCCCTTTTCCATTCGAAAGCATTTCCCCCACTCTGTTCCTTATATGTCACCCAATGCACCTCGCTGTATGTCTGACAAATGCCTCTGGCTTCTCTCCCCTCCCCCGGTATCCACCCTCCTCACTGTGTCCTCTTCCACCTTCTACTTTGTCTTCCCTATGTGATCCCACTATTGCACAGCTTATCCTAACCTCGGCATTGTATTTCTCCTTGTTGTATTGTGTTGTACTGTAATTGACATGGAACCTTTGTAAAAGAGCCTTGGCACAAAGGTACTTGTAATCCTAGACTTAATAAATAAATAAATAAATAAAAGCCCAGGACCAGACTACTACACTGCAGAATTTTATAAGCAGTTCCAGAAACAACTGCTCCTGGTACTACGTCCAGCGTGTCAGGGAGTAGTGGAAGGGGACAGAGTCCCCATATCCTGGCGATACGCCACTATTGCAAGTATATTAAAACCTGGCAAGGACCCTCTGGCGTGCTCATCGTACAGACCAATATCAATACTCAATACTGATTCAAAATATTTGCAGCAGTGATGGCAAGGAGAATTGAAAAGTTCCTGCCCCACCTGGTTAATGAGGACCAATGTGGATTTATTCCAACCAGACAGTTGCAGGATAACATAAAGAAAACTTTACATCTACTCCACGCCTCCTGATCAAACTTCCCTTTTCTCTTTTTAAGCCTGGATGCAGAGAAGGCCTTCAATCGGGTGGCATGGACATTTTTGGAGGCCACACTTAGGAGGATGTCTTTCTGCGAGGAGTTTGTGCAGGTAGTACAAGCACTATATGATAGACCAATGTCCCAAATAAAATGAATGGATCTGTGTCCAAACTCATCCCCTTATTGTGGGGCACAAGACAGGGGTGCCCACTGTCGCCCTTGTTTACCCTGTACTTGGAGCCTACCCAGGCAATCAGGCCGAACCCGAACATAAGAGGGGTGGAAGCTGGAGGAGAGCAGCATAAGCTTACCCTTTATGCACTACCTGATTCTCTACCTGGCTTGACCCTGAATCATCATTGCAGCCCCTGTGGAAACTCCTTGGGGAATTTTGAGAACTGGCAGGATATAAGGTGAATACATCAAAAACTGAAGTATTAAAACTGAACTACACCCCCCGATAGTGCACTCCTTCCCCTTTAAATGGAACCTGTCATCTTTCAGATATCTGGGAGTCCACCTTACCAGAGACCTGGCTAGACTAGGAGATATAAACTATACACTCTTGGTAGATCAAATAAGCATTGACATAGAGAGATAGAAAACATTACCACTACCCCTGATCCAAAGAGTAGACGAAGTAAGGATGAATCTCCTACCGCGTCTCCTCTACATGTTTCAGACCCTTCCCATACCATTACCAAAGGACTTGATTCGGGAAACAAATAAGAAAATATCTAGGTATATCTGGGGCGCTCGAAGACCAAGGGTGCGGTCCACGGTACTCCAGTTATCTAAGAGGAAGTGGGGATTAGCTCTACCAGATTTAGAAGCTTACTATTTAGCTGCACAGCTACAAATTTCCATTTATTGGTTATATCTCCAGTATCGAGCAAAATGGAAGGATCTGGAAATGAGGGAGGAAGACTTACTCAACACAACCAAAGTATTATTATAATACCCACTCCTACTTATTAGAGACATGTTGAAAAACCCATACACAATTAATACAATAAAAACTTGAAGAACAGTTATAGACTCTAAGCCTTTTGCTCCATATAGATCACTATTCACTACTATACTCACTACCATAGCACCAACAGTTCACACCAGCTTTATTGGATCATGGATTTAGCAGATGGGAGAAAAAGAATATACACTTGACAGGGTATTTCATTAGAGGAGGAGATCTGTTGTCAGTGGTCGAATTACAAACCCTTTATGGCATCCAGGAACAAGATAGCTTCCGAGTATTACATGCTTTCGACTTTAAAAGGCAAATGGGGAGACTTCCCAAGGAGGGCTCCCCACCTATTCTAACAGACATATTCAGAGCTGCCATGGATGGGTGGTCAGGCTACTCTGACACACATGATCTCTTATTTATATAGGGGAGCGATAGCATACAAAGTGGATTCTTTAAAAAAACTTAGAAAAATCTGGGAGATGGACCTAGGGATCCCACTAACTGAAGAAAGATGGGACAGGTACCTCAGTTGCATCCATAGGGGTCTAGCCTCCCCTACCTGGAAAGAATTTTCGTGGAAGGTCTCGATCAGGTATTTCAGAATGCCAGCAATGCAAGCAAAATACATGGAGAAAAGAGACACCCCTTGCTGGAGAAACTGTGGGAATAAATCTGCAACACATGGGTACATTATCTGGCAGTGCCCGAATGAGCAACCATTTATACAAGACCTAAACAGGGCACTCTCTTAGATCTCTATGGAGGTAGGCCAACTTTCCCCCTGCATGTTTTTCTTTTCATGCAGAGACTCTAAAACAAGAAAGCTACTATCACTCTGTACGCTAGCAGCCAAAGAGGTCATAATAAAGAATTGGTTATCACCTGCCCCACTAACAATCTCCCAGTGGCATGATATAATGATCCATATTTATAAGATGGAACAGATGACTGCAACTATAAATAAAACCAAAGAGGAGTTTGATCTGGTTTGGAGGAGATGAGTGGTATAAATCTCCACACATAAACCAGATTTTGTCCCATACGAGATGTAATTATCCAGAGAAATCAGTCAATGTGTAATGTTTGATATACCTCTGATGAACTCAACTCACCTACAATACCAATATCAATTGTAATACACTATTATCTATTATGAAATGTTTTTTTTTTGTTAACAAACCCAACCCTTGTCACTCCCAGGTACCTAATAGCCCAGTGTCATGTTATGTAATGTCAGGCTTTATTAGCGTAATTGTTCCGTATTGCAAGTTTTGCTGTATTGTATGTTATATTTGTCTCCTGTTTAAAAGCAAAACAAAATTAAATAAAAAGGACAGTTTAAAAAAAAAGACAACTGTTAGTCATTGGTATTGTCCACTATATCTAAACTACTTGTTTCAATTGTTTCCCTTGTATAGATCTTGCTTTTGTGAGTTTCTGTCTGTACTGGTAGACCATCTTTGTATCTCTTGCATTGGTCGTTTGTGAAAATAGGCATTTTTGATCACGTACTTTCCAGTATACAAATAAAGGTTGATTGATTGACTGACTGATTAAACAATACCTAGTGTGTTCTCCCTCACAGGTAAAAGCAGAGTCAGAGGGAAAGTCTGCTGAGTTGGAGAGTAGCAGAGTAAAAACTTGATTGCTGAGGCTGAGTGTTCTAGCACATCAGGATTGGAGCTGAAATTGAATTGTTTTACTGTTGCTGCCATGGTTGTTGCTGCTGCCACTGATCATGGTGCAGAAGCAGCAGAGGGGTGTTGGTTTTCGGAGATCGTTTTTTTTCCATAACAGGACTAGACCCAACCCTCCTCTCCCATCCCACCCATCCCTGGGGCTTTCTTTATAGGCACCCCATAGAGCCACACTTCCTGCCACCACACAGTGACAGGAACGAGCAAAAGGGGTAAGTCAAACAGACAGTGTGAGGAAGCTGAGGAATAGAGAGGGAGGAGGGATATAAAAAACAAACTGGGAGCCTAACAATAGCAGCAGGAAGGTTTAGATAGTATTGAAGGAAGAGATACAGACAGATCAATAGGAGAAGATGTAGGGAGTGGTGCAGTGCACCGGGTGTGGAGCAACAATCTTCAGGAAAACATTCTGGGAACTGCGGTGCTGCCCCATATACAGGCACCTCTCTAGGCTGAGGGCAGAGGTGGCCAGGCTCCGGGCCAAGCAGGCAGTAGTATGAGAGACCTTCATTCCCACCCAGAGACCACCATGTCACCAACCACTGCCACAACGGCTGCCCGGGCAGAGGGCGGGATGGACTATGGTGGGTTTAGGGAGGTTCAGGGAGGGTAGTCCGAGGGCGGGATGGACTATGGTGGGTTTAGGGAGGTTCAGGGAGGGTAGTCAGAGGGTAGGATGGACTATGGTGGGTTTAGGGAGGTTCAGGGAGGGTAGTCAGAGGGCAGGATAGACTATGGTGGGTTTAGGGAGGTTCAGGGAGGGTAGTCAGAGGGCAGGATGGACTATGGTGGGTTTAGGGAGGTTCAGGGAGGGTAGTCAGAGGGCAGGATGGACTATGGTGGGTTTAGGGAGGTTCAGGGAGGGTAGTCCGAGGCAGCCTCCCCAGCCATTCAAGTTTAAGAACTTCATTGATGCTCTGGAGGAACAGGAGTGTCCCACAAGGGAACCCAAGACTGCGACCAGGGAGGAGGTGAGGGTCCTCCGAGAGGGAGACCCAGGGGCAGGAGGAAGAGGACCCCAAAGAAAGAACAAGGTAATCCTGATGGGGGACTCTGTTGTCTGAGGGATGGTTCTGGGCACAGATGGCAGAGAAGAGTGGGAGGTAAAGTGCATCCCAGGATGCACTTCTCAAAGGGAGAGGGAGCAGATCCTGAGGATCACTAAGGCAGTGGCAAGGAGAGGGGTGATGGAGGTCATTGTCCACCTGGGAATGAACAACCTATCCAAGGACAGGGCAAGCATAGAGCAGGTACAGGGGGAATTCAGACAGTTGGGAGGATTCCTGGAGAAGGTAGCAACAGCTGTGACTTTTTTTTTTTTATTCTTTTTATCCCCTCCTGGACGCCCCCTGCACTCCCTCCTTCGGGCTGTCTCAATGCCCTCCAGACTCCCCCACTGAGTCTGCCCCTAGAGTGTTTCTTTTTTCTCAGGTGCTCCTACCTGCCTCCTTAGCACCTTACACAGCGGGGTCTGCCCATGTTGTGTCGTCTGGGTGGCCAGAGCTGCTGTCATCCGGAGTGCCGAGGGTTGTTTTCCGTTTTCTGTCCCTCCCCTCTCACCCCCGGACGCCAGCTCGGGTGGAACATGCTTATGCACACTCCAAGGCGCCAAAGCCGCCCTCCCTCCCCCGCTCCCTGCCCAGAAGCCGCTGTTGCCCGAGAGTCGGTGCGTCACTGGCTCTCTCGACATCGGGTGCATAAACACCCCGGTCCCCTCCTCAAGGAGGAGAGCATCCGCTACGCTGATCCTCCTTCCCCAGCCGACCCCTGACGGCCCGAGTCCGTTCCCGAACCCGGGTCGCCGGCGTGACGCGAGGTGTGGCGTCCAGCGCCTCAACCCTCAGCGCCACCGGGCCGGCCAGCTGTGACTTTTTTGGAGCTGCTGCCAGTCCATGGTATGGGGGAAGGATACGAATCTCTGAATCAGCAGCTTCAACAAGTGGTTGAAGGGCTGGTACAGTGAGAAGGAGTATGGCTTCATTAGGGATGGGGACCCACCTGGAACAATGCAGCCCTGTTCAAGGGGGATGGACTGCATCCTTCAGAGAGGAGGACTGCAGTTCTTAGTGAAAAGGTTTAAATGCATCCTGGACAAGTGTTTAAACTAGCCAGGGGGAGGTCAAAGGAAGCAGAAAGACTCAAGTAGCCCACCTCCACAAGTTAAAGTAGCCAGAAATGAGCAACATCAGTGTAGACTGTGGTCAGACACCAATACTGGATACAAAGAGAAAGGCAGGGGTAGGAAGGCAGCATCAAAAGGGTAAGGGGATTAGGGGAAAGAGGCAGGAGGGCAAGCATCGGATTGGAGGGAGGACAGGGTGCAAAAAATGGAAGACTATGGTTACAAATGCCCGCAGCCTGGGAAATAAAATCCCAAACCTGGAGGCCTTGTTAGTAGAGGCAGACCTGGACATAGCAGCAGTAATAGAGACCTGATACACCGCAAATCATGACTGGGATGCAAATATTCCAGATTATGCTCTATCCAGGAGGGATAGGGGGAGTAAAAAGGGGGGTCCTATATGGAAGGGAAGGCATAAAGGCAACAGAGGTGCAGGGTAGACAGGGGGAGGCCGAGGCAATAACGGGTCACCCTGGAGCCAGATAATGGCACAGCAGTCCACACAGGGGTGGTTTGCAGACCTCCAGTGCAGAGGGAGGAGGGGGATAGGAATCTAGTGGATCAAATTCATGAGATGGCAACAAAGGGAGAGGTATTGCTGCTGGGTGATTTCAATATCCTAGACATGGATTGGGTCATCCCAGCAGCTGCTTCAACCAGAAGGTGTGACATCCTGGATTCCCTTCATGGGGCTGGTCTCAGGCAGCTAGTGACTGATCCCACCAGAGACAAGGTGATGCTGGACCTTGTACTGACCAATGGGAACAGAGTCACAGACGTCCAAGTGGAAGGACAACTGGAATCCAGTGACCACCACGTAGTATGGTTTAGCATGGGAACAGAGACACAAGCTAGTCACACAAAGGCAAAAGTCTTAGATTTTAGGAGGGCAGAGTTTGCTAAAATGAGGAGGTGTATCAAACAGGCCCTGGTAAGCAGGGAGATAGGAGGGGGAGTCGAGGAACAGTGGGAACACCTGAAGAGAGCCATAGAGGAGGTGCCGAACCGATGCATCAAGATCGTAAAAGGCAAGAGGAGGAGGAAATCACTATAGTTCTCAAGAGACGTGACGGACAAGGTAAGGGCCAAAAGGGTGAGTTTCAGGAAATATAAGGCAACTCAGAGGAAGGAGGTCAGGAACATGTACCTAAAGAATCTAAAAAAAGCAGGGAAGGCTTTAAGAAGTGCAAAGGCTAAGACCAAACGGTCAAGAAAGGGGACAAGTCATTCTATAGGTACATCAGTGAATGAAGGAAAACAAGGGGAGGGATAGCAAGGCTCAGAGGGAATACGGGGAATGTATGGAGGGAGACCTGGAGAAGGCAGAAATACTGAACAAATACTTCTGTTCAGTATTCACTAAGGAGGGTCAGGGACCAGAGCTGGGTAACGGACACAAATTGGGTGGAGGGTAGGAGGTAAGCACAAGTCCGTTCACAGTGGAGAGAGTCCTGGAGGAGCTCACAAAACTAAAAGTGAACAAAGCAATGGGGCCAGATGGCATGCACCTGACAATATTAAGGAAGCTGTGAAGAGAGCTAACAGCACCTCTGGCAGCCATGTTCACTGAGTCACTCAATACAGGATTGGTTTTGGAGGGCTAGAAAAGGGCACTTGTAGTCCCTCTGCACAAAAGTGATAGTAGGGAGGAGGCGGGGAACTATAACCCAGTCAGTCTCACCTCAGTAGTAGGTAAGATCATGGAGGCACTGCTTAAGGAAAGAACAGTGGCACACCTGGAATCGAGCAGTGCCCTGGAGCTGAGGCAGCATGGACTCACAGCAGGTAAGTCATGTCAGACAAATCTGATAGATCTTTGACTGGGTGATGAGGAAGCAAATGGGGGGGACATCGCCTACCTTGGTTCAGCAAGGCCTTCGACACCGTCCCACATAAAAGGCTGGTAAACAAGATGGGTAGTCTGGGCTAGGGAAACAAGGTAGTAAACTGGGCGAGGAACTGGCTAATGGACAGGAAGCAGGGGGTGGTGGTAAATGGGATCAAATCCGAGGAGAGGGCAGTGACAAGCAGGACCCTCAGGGATCAGTCCTGGGACCAGTCCTGTTTAATATCTTCATAAGTGACATTGCAGAGGGGCTGGAGGGAAAGGTCTGCCTGTTTGCAGTTGACACCAAGATCTGCAACAGGGTGGATACTCCAGACAGGGTGGAGAGAATGAGGAGGGACCTGAAGAAGCTTGAAAGATGGTCTGAAATGTGGCAACTTATGTTCAGTTCCAAGAAGTGCAAAATAATGCATCTGGGAAGAGGGAACCCTGGGGAGAGCTACAGGATGGTGGGGAGTTGCTGACTATCACCAAGGAAGAAAGGGACCTGGGGGTTATAATTTCTGATAACCTAAAGGTGTATAAGCAGAGTACAAAGGCTGCTGGGGTACATAGACAGAGGTATCACTAGCAAAAGGTGGGAAGTGGTGATGCTATTGTACAAAACGCTAGTGAGGCCTCACCTAGAGTACTGTGTGCAGTTCTGGAGGCCACACCTTCTTAAGGACATTGACAGGGTGTATGTGGCCCAGAGAAGGACAACTGAGATGGTACATGGCTTGCACCAGAAAACATGAGAAGAGACGAAAGGACCTCAATATGTACCCGCTGCAGGAGGAGAAGAGGGATTGGGGGGACATTTATTTATTTAAAGGTTTTACCAGGAAAGCACACTGAGCAGAGTACTGCTTGATTCCAAGTGTGTCCTGGGGATGGGGATAATGGAGATATAATGTATGCAATTTACAATCTGGACGATAATACAAGGAACAGAACAATTAAGTTCAATACATCAGTAATACTGGGATATTGAGACAATAGGCAGAGTAACAAAAATCAAATCTTCCAGCAAGCTAGTGGACAAGGCACTTAAACATGTCATGAACTTTGCAGTGTCAGCAGACATTCAGCCTAGTCATTAACCGCAAGTGCAGGTGGAGGAGAGATGTGCTTTGATGAGAGGATTGAGGTGTTTGGTTGGGGGTGTGAGCTGGATGGCAGCGGGGAGGGAGTTCCACAGTTTGGGCATGCAATGTCTGAAGGCTGCCTGCTCAGCAACAGAGGACATGTGAGGCACAAACAGGAGGTGGGTGTTGAAGTCTCTGAGGTGGTGCGCAGGAGGGGTCTGGGTAGTTAGGGCAGTGGAGAGGTAAGGTGGCAAGGACTGGGACCAGAACTTGGCTGTGAGACTCGCACAGTGGGACTGTCTATGATCCTGGAGTGAGGGAAGGTTAAGAGTGCGATAGAGAGTGCAGTGGTGTGTAGAGGGAGGACAATCTAGAGTGAAGCAGCAGAAAGCGCGAAAGAGGGTGTCCAGTCTTGCTAAAGTGGACTTAGGAGCGGCAATGTAGACTACATCCCTGTAGCTGAAGATAGGGAGAATCATTTTCTGTACAAGTGCGCGGCAGGCTGGCAGTGGGATGCAACCACAGTTGTGATATAATGCACCCAGTTTAAGGTGAAGCTTTTTGTGGATGGCATCGCCATGTACAGAAAAGTCAAGGTGCTGGTTGAGCCATACCCTGAGATGTCTGAAGGAGGAGCAAACCTCCAGAGTAGCCTCATCCAGGGTGTGGAAGGAAGGGATGGTGGAGGGCTGAGAGAGTCACTGCCTCATACCGAAGGTCATTGAGACTGTCTTCTTGGCATTGAGAAAAAGTTGATGTGTGCAAAACCAGAGTTGAACATCGCTGAAGTCCTGCTGTAGCCTGGTCATCATGTCAGCAGTCGAGGGGCCTGATGTATACATTACCATGTCATCTGCATACATGTGGGTGGATGCGTGTGGGCAGGTCATTTAGGAAGGTGGAGAAAAGGATCAGGCCAAGGACTGAGCCTTGGGGGACACCAGTGATGACTGGGAGGAATGTAGATGTGGAGTTACAAGTTCTGATAGATTGGGACCTGCCTACCAAGTAGGAGTGCAACCAGCTGGTGGCCTCGGTAAAGAGTCCTGCAAGAGGCAGTTTGTCCAGGAGGAGTGCATGGGAGACCGTGTCAAAAGCCTTTGCCAGGTCGAAAATAGCTGAGGTGATGTCGCTTTTATCCATACCAGCAAGAATGGAATATGTGAGCTGTTGGATGAACATGATAGAACACTCAAGTACCTTAAGGGCATTAACAAGGTGCAGATGGAGACCTCTTCAGTATAAGAGATTTACAAGAACGAGGGGACATGATATGAAATTGGAAGGTGGCAGGCTGAGGGGAAATATGAGGAAGTTTTTCTTCACAGAGAAGGTGGTGAGCATGGACTAGACTGCCACAGGTGGTTCTGCAGTTGTAGTGGCCCTGTGATGGTCCGGGGTGGTGTGTCACTGCCTCATAGTAGCACATCCAGCTGGGGAGAGATGGCACATTGATTCAGTAGTTGTAGTGGTCCCTGTCATGGGCCAAGGGCTGTGGTGCCTCCTCACAGTAGCTGTCTCAGCTGAGGAGGGATGGCACAGTGGTTCCTCAGTTGTAGTGGCCCCTGTGGTGGCCCAAGGGTGGTGTGGTGCTGCTGCACAGTAGCGTTCCCAGCTGTGAAGAGATGGCAAAATGGTTCTGCCATTGTAGTGGTCCCTGTGGTGGTTCAGGAGTGGTGTGGCACTGCTTCACAATATCCCTTCCAGCTGGGGAATGATGGCACAGTGATTCTGTGGTTTTAGTGGCTCCTGTGGTGTTCCAGGCTGGTGTTCTGTTGCCTCACAGTAGCGCGCCCAGCTTGGGAGAGATGGCACAGTGGTTCAGTAGTTGTAGTGGCCACTGTTGTGGGCCGAGGGTTGTAGCACCTTCTCAGTAGCTGTCTCAGCTGGGTAGGGATGGCACGGTGGTTCCTCAGTTGTAGTGACTCCTGTGGTGGGCCAGGGTGGCCTGGCACTGTCTCACAATAGTGCTTTGATCTGGAGAGGGATGGCACAGTGGTTCAGCAGTTGTAGTGACCCCTATGGAGGATGGGCTGGTATGGCACTGCTGTGCAGTAGCACTGTAAGCTGGGGGGCGATGGCACAGTAATTCTCCAGTTGTAGTGGCCATTGTGGTTAGATGGTTGTGGTATGGTGCTGCTGAACAGTAGCACTCCTAGCTGGAGAGGGATGGCACAGTGGTTCCTCAATTGTAGTGGCCCCTGTGCTGGGCCGGGGTGGTGAAGCATTGCCTCACAGTAGTGCTTCCAGCTGGGATGGGATGGCATAGTGGTTCTGCTGTTGTAGCGGCCACTGTGGTATGGTACTGTTGTGCAGTAGTGCTCCCAGCTGGAGAGGGACTGCACAGTAGTTCTGCAGTTGTTGTGGCCCCTGTGGTGGTCCACGAGTGGTGTGGCACTGCCTCACAATAGCGCTTCCAGCTGGGGAGTGATGGCCCAGTGGTTTTGTGGTTGTAGTGGCCACTGTGGTGGTCTGAGGTTGGTGTGGTGCTGCCTTGCATTAGCGCTTTCTGCTGGGGAGTGATGGTACAGTGGTTCAACAGTTGCAGTGGCCCCTGTGGTGGGCTGGTGGTAGTGTAGCACTGCCTCACAGTAGCTCTCCCAGCTAGGGAGGAATGGCACAGTGGTTCCTGTAGTGGGTGGGAATGGTGTGGCACTGCTTTGCAGGAGTGCTTTCAGTTGGAGAGCAATAGTACAGTGGTTTTACAGCTGTAGTGGCCCCTGTGGTGGGCAGGGGGTAATGTGGCACTGCTGCACAATAGTGCTCCCCCCCCTGGGGAGGAATGGCACAGTGGTTCTGCAGTTTTTGTGACCCCTTTGGTGATGTGACTCTGCCTCACAGTAGCACTTCCAGCTGGGGAGCGATGGCGCAGTAGTTACACAGATTTGGCCCCTGTTGTGGGCTGTGGCCAGTGTGGCACTGCCATACAGTAGTGCTCCAAGCTGGGGGGCAATGGCATAAGTGGTTCTGCAGTTGTAGTGGCCCCTGTGGTGAGCTGGGGTGGTGTGAGGCTGCTGTGCAGTGGCACTCCCAGCTGGGAAGGGATGGCAAAGTAATTCTGCAGTTGTTGTGTCCCCTGTGGTGGGCCGGGTTGGTGTGGGTGCTGCCTCACGGTAGCACTTCCAGCTGAGGAGGGATGGCACAATGGGTCCACAGTTTTAGTGGCCCCTATGATGTGACACTGCTGCACAGTAGTATTCTCAGCTGGAGAGGGATTGCACAGGAGGTCTGCAGTTGTAGTGGTGACTGTGGTGAGCCAGGGGTGATGTGGAGCTGCCACCCAGTAGCACTCCCAGCTGGGGAGAGATGGTACAGTGGTTCTGCAGTTGTAGTGGCCCCTGTAGTGGGCCGGAGCTGGTGTGGCCCTGCAGCACAGTAGTGTTCCCAGCTGGGCAGGGATGGTACAATAGTTCTTCAGTTGTTGTGGCCCCTGCAGTGGGCATGGGGGAGGTGTCACACTGCCAGATGACACAGTGGTTCTACAGTTGTAGTGGCCCCCGTGGTGGGCCAGGGCTGATTTTGTGCTGCCGTGCAGTGGCACTTTCAGCTGTGGAAGGATAACACAGTGGTTCTGCAGTTATAGTGGCCCCTGGGGTAGGGAGGTGGTGGTGTGGCTCTGCTGCACACTAGCGCTCCCAGCTGGGGAGCAATGACACAGTAGTTCTGCAGTTGTTGTGGCCCCTATGGTGGGCCAGGGGTGGTATGGCAATGCCAGATGGCACAGTGGTTCCACAGTTGCAGTGCTCCCTTGCAGTTGATTGGGGAGCTGGTTTCCTCTACAGGGTGATGCTTTGTGCTCGTGAGACCTGTTGGGGCATTGTTCAGCGCCAGGCAGGAGGAATACGAGGCCAAAGGGGAAAGCTGGGGAAAAAAAACCTTTGCACCCCAAGCCGTCTAAATGACAGGATGGCAAACAACTATATTGAAAAAGAGAATTAATATTGAGCAGGAAAAAAGCAGCATTAAGCATTAACAGGGGACCCTATACAGAGGGGAAATAAGACTATTTCAAAATAAACACTGGAGGCTGGAGTGTCAAACAGACTTCACTCAGATGCCCAACTGTCCAGTTAAAGCAGCTTGCACTTTCATTTTCAGTGCCGGTAGTGATATTAAATAAAACTGGTTTATGTTACCTTGAACATTTTTTAATTGCTGTTTTATGTTGGATTTCAAAATAATTTTATTGGATTGGAAAACTCTGATCTGATACAATTATTCAAAGAGCAAGTGCTCAGTAAGGATGAAAGAATTAAGGTTTGGGGTCTTTAGATGCCTCTGCAGTCATTTAGTTTGCTTTTATTTGTTATTTTAATTACCTTTTCATCATTTTATGTTTATTTTGCCAACTACTTGTATAAAAAGAATCCAATGGAATGCTTATATTATGATGTCAGAAAAGCTTTACTGGCAAGAGTGGCAGTAGATTTTGGTGGGAAAGTGCAAACCTATTTTCAGGTTTTTATAAAGAAATTACTCTTTCTACCACCAAAATATTACATATGAAATAGAAATATGTAGTTTTTGAAAATCTGTGGCATTTTGTTATAATTTAGCACATGATATTTTCTTCATAATACTGTGTGACCCTGAGCAAGTCACTTCCTTGTGCTCCCAGGTCGCACCTCTAAACAAGCTTCCAGCTTAGTGTGTCTCTCCTGGTTAAAAAAAAAAAATGTTTATTTGTTTATTGGCTTAATGAGTTAACACACTGGAACAAAAGTTCCATTTGCAGGTGCGACTCACAAAATTTACAAAACGTACACTACAGTCACCATACAATATAACAAATCAAGACAGCAAACATTCACATTTAAATAAGCCAGTGATATAGCCAGTGCCAGCTGTTTCATTGTATACCTATTAGATTGCTCAATGTTTGATACCAACTTGTGTAACACCTGTTCTCAATTACATGTACCCTGTAACCTAAATGTATTTTGTCTGACCTCAGTGTGACGTGGCGCCTCTGTTGAACGCCTATTGTTTTGCAAACCTATGCTATGTAACCTAAAACTCTATGTATGTCTTTAATGTGACGAGGTACCTTTGGAAACGAGCCTCTGGCTCAAAGGTTGTAAACTGATTTCACAAATAAAATTAAAAAAAAAAATATAAGAAAACAATTTTTCATTAAAAGTGGTGACAGTGGTTTGAACCCTTAAATCGAGAGGAAGGCTATTCTATATACTTGGCCCAGTGTATGCAAAAGACCTCTGGCCATTTACACTTCTCATGAAAGGCACTTTTAGGGCTCTGTTATCTATTCTATTTCCAGAAAAAAATCCTGAATCATGATATTGGAAATAACTATATAATCATAAGGGAATACTCGTATCTATAATCCTAAAGGAACACCTAGCCACTGTTAGCCTAAAATACATGGGAACTGGTAACCAACCCATTTGCTATAAAATCACACAATGATGTGTAGTACGTGGTAAGCATAAGGCAAATTTACTGATGAGTTGCAGCAAAACCGCCTTCATTGCTAATACCCGTGAAGATTCGTTATCAGTAATCAAGGCCCCTGGAATTCTGCAGTTCTGCGGTTGTGAAATTTGCCGCAGAATTTGCATCATGCCGCAGAATATATATAGTGCCGCAGAATTCATTGTTTTTGGTGAATTTTCATATAAATATACTGTTTTTCCATAGTGTCAGGCTTTCTTTCCCACCTCGTTTATCCTGAAGCCCCTCCTCTATGCTCAGTATATGATGTCATCAATGACATCACAACATATTTTAGCCAGTGACAGGACTGCATTCTGCCAGCGAAATGAATAAATCATGCCGCAGAAGTCAAGGAGCCCTGCCGCAGAAATCAGAAAATTCTACTGCAGAACACCAGGGGCCTTGTCAGTAATTAAGGTAGCATAAATCACTACAGTGGCAAGGCACTGCATAGCAATAGCTATCCTTGTATCAGGAGTTAAAAAACAGTACAGTACAAAAATAATGTATACGCATATTTTACTTGGGAAGAAGAAAAGAGAGGACAAGTACTGTGTTAAAAATTGTAAAATCATGCAGCTAGACCACGATAGTGCAGATATATGGAGGGTAAACTTTGTTGCTGAAAAAAGTATCAATTTCTTTTGAAAAAGATGGGAAAATATATTTAGTTTCTCATTGAAATACATTGGGCTCCTAAGTAGCTGGCAGTTTCTGACATCACAATTCCAGAATTCTATTGAATTCTTTTTTCACTAGCGGTGTGAAAAGCAAAGGCTAAAACAACCTTGTTTCACCGTACAAACAACATATTTTATTAGAAAATGTGGAAAATAATTACGAGCACATTAAAATACAATAAATAAAACAGTTGTCTATTAGAAGTAAATATCTTCTTTTTAAATCAAGGTCAGATCAGAATCGGAAGAGAGATGAGTGATCATTCATCAGATTCCGAGCTGTCTAAGCATCTCTAATATGGATTTTGTGTAGGCAGGGAGACGCTGGCCGTTATCCTTAGACAGGAGGAGGAGAGCATTTACCCAACTGAGGGGCTATATACAGAGCAACGAATGACTACCAGTGCGGTCACCTCTGACAAGCAACTGAAACTGACTATAGTCGGAAATAAATATTCTCGAATGAGTTTCATAAATTATGAAACCTGATTGGCTGAGGGCCATCTTTATCCTTGCAGTTATCTTGGCACAACAGCACTGAATGAAGATCCAGTAGCATGTTCAAAATAACATCGATATGAACCACACATCCCGAACTGCCATCACGAACACGGCCGACGCCTTTACTCACTAAAAATCTTCAATTAGTCCCCCAAAAATGAAACTGCCTTAAATTAAAAAAAAAATAATCTTATTTATTTATTTGAATTTTGGTAACTGGGTGGGCCACTGAGACAAGGTCCATTTTTCCGGGGCGATCCAGGGGAAGGGTAACAAGGGGAGCAAAAGGACGTGTACGCAGACACTTAACTAGAACAAGTAAAACGGAGTGCGCAGACACTTCTTCAGCGCTGGCATATAAAGCAATTAACAATTAAAAAGTGCAATAAACAATGGACAATAGACAATTAAGTACAGACAAAATATTAAACCTCAAGTTCATACTGGTGGGGGAGTTTTAGTCTCCTCCTAAAGTACAGTAGGCTGGAACTCAGCCTACAGCATAACAGAAGAGAATATGAGCGGGGAGAGATAGTGGGAAGAGCAGGGGTGAGGGAGAAAGGGAGAAAAGTGGGAAAGCAGTAAAGGTATCGCACATCAGTGACAGCTGCAAGTAGGAGGAGGAAAGAAGATTTCCTTGTAGAGTCTCTTAAAGTGAGGAAGAGAAGTGCAGGAGTGTAATTTGTGTGGGAGTTTGTTCCATTTTTTGAGGTGCAGCAACATAGAAAGATCTATTGCCTATGGATAAGCGGGGTTTGGGGATACATAACATGGGGAGATGTGAGGATCTAAGTCTTCTAGAGAAGGATTTCAGTGAGAGGAGACTGGAGAGGATGGGAGGAGAGGAAGGAAGGTGGATTAGTTTGAAGACAGTACATAGTACTGGGAAATCCATTTTGGCCTCGAAGGACGGCCAGTTCAGTATGCGGAGAACAACGCAGTGGTGTGCCTGTGTGGGAGTGGGCCTTAAAGCGGGCAACTCTGTGATAGGCCTGCATAAGTTTGGCCTGGATAGGGGTCCTAGCTAAGTGAGCAATAGGGGCAGCAGAGAAGAGCCCGGGGAGAAGAGTAGCTGAGGCAATGGTCTTTCGAGCATGGGGTGAGAGATAGGGGGCAACACGGTATAATAGACCAAGTTTTTGGTTCGTTACCTTGATGACATTTGTTGTGTGTGATTCAAGGGATAGATGCACATCCAGAGTCAGTCCTGGGTATTTGAAGGAGCTCACTTCTTCTAGTTGCTCACCAGAGGAGGTATGGGTTACCGGGGTGGGGGTGGGGGCGCTGTGAAGTTATATCGAAGGAGGTGTGACAGAACAGCATGGTTTTAGTTTTTTTTTTTTAATTCAAGACCAAAAGATTCTCCTTGAACCAGTATTCCAGCTTCTGAAAATTATATTGAAAGTCAATCTTAATGGAGGAGACATCGGTGTTAGACCTATATAGAATGGCATCATCTGCATGTAACTGGACCGAGGACCCACCACAGTTTATAGGCAGCTCATTGATGAAGATGGAGACTAGGAGGGGCCCAAGGATTGACCCTTGAGGGACCCCATCAGTGACAGGAGATGAGGCATGAACACCAGACCATTTAACACATTTTATAAAAAGGCTCTCAGAAATGCTACAATTTGATTGGCTGTTAGGATTCCAACAGCCTTACATTAATCCCTATTACACTGTCATGTACAGCATGATCACCATGGCACATGGATTCTTCCTGTCAGCATTCCATCCTCTAGCACTGCTGAATGTGTGGAATGATGCATTCTGATTTTGAACCAGCATTATTAAACTGCTGGTGGAAGAACTATTTTATTAAAAATCTCCCTCTAAATGAGGAAAACATTCATAAAGGATACTTTTAACACTTTTCTTTTGGAAAACATTTTTATGATAGCAATAAGGCCCTCCCAAGAGTTAGATTAACAGTCAGTTAATCACCCCCTAGGGGCAATATGGCACTCGGCTGCGCCTTGTGCACATCACACCCCTAGGGGGTGATTAACAGACTGTTAATCTAACCCCTGGTCATACCTTATTGCTTAAGTAACCTACTGGATAGGTAGTTAGAGAATCAGGTCAGAGAGGTGGAATCAAGGCCGAGACAGTGGAGCTTAGAGAGGAGGAGTGGGTGATTAACTAGATCAAAGGCCTTCATAAGGTCAATAAAGACAGCCCCTGTGGCCTGTCCAAGATCCATGGCCTGATATAAATCTGAGGTTACCTTCAGAAGGGCGGATTGAATCCCGTGAGATTTTCGAAAGCCATGTTGGTGTTTGGTGAGGGCACTGGTTTGCTTGAGAAAAGAGTAGAGCTGGTTATATATAATTCTTTCCTGTATCTTGGCAATAGGACAAAGATAGACATAGGTTATTTTCCTGCATGATCTTCTAACACATGCATACACAATTTTTAAAAAATGAAATACTACGGTACTTATGTTTTTTTTTTTTTCTTTTTTACCAGTAGAGACACACTAAGCTGAAAGCTTGTTTACAGGTGCAACCTGGGAGCACAAGGAAGTTAAATGATTTGCTCAGGGTCACACAGTATGCAAGTGGAGGCTGTGGGATTCAAACCCAGGTCTCCAGGTTTGCAGCTCAGGGCCTTAAACCATTGCACTATACTGCCTCCTTGATGTTATAATGTAGCGGTGTTTCTATGCTGACCATGAAAAATCCCCCTCCTATCTTTACCTGCTTTCCAGGCAAGTCTCTGCTGCTGAACCTGATACAGATAAAATAAAAGCCCTGCAACCAAATGAGGCCTTCTCTGTTAAGTGTGTGGGTGAAGATTCTGCCCAAAGAATTGAGTATAGAGTTGAATTACTGTATTACACGGTAATTGTTAATGTAAGAAAGATAAAAAGGAACAAGGTAGGGAACAGGGCTAAGTAATGCAATGTAAACGACAAGAGGAAACTTGAAAAAACAGGTAAATGGGGGGGGGGTGGATTGGGGAAAATAGAGGGCCTAAGGGTTAATTAAAAAAAAAGTGTTTTGCTGGGAATAATATTAGAAACTGAAATGGCGTGCCAATGCTGGTATGTGCTGGGACTGTTTTGGTGTGGTGGATGAACTTAAAAAAAAAAACAATTGCAATTTTTAAAATTCTTTTATTTTTGTTCACCCCCCCCCCCCAAAAAAAAAAAACCTTGGACCTGCTGTATAATCTCAATATGACACTCCAGGCGTTTGTGGGATACCAGCACTTCTCAGGTTGTTGAAGGCACTCACCGATGCCCCACAACACACTTGAGGTGTGCTGTTATCCCACCGCAAGGCTGGGAATTGAACCCTTGTCTCCTGAATACAGTTCCACTGCTCTACCAGCCTAGTTTTCAGGCCCACAGACTAGTCTGAGCATCAGTCACTTTCTTTGCTAAACTGCATATGAATTCTCCTCTCTTTCCAGAAGAGGGCAGCATTTTCAAAGGGAAGGGGAAGCGAAGGGAGATGGACGGAGCTCAAGAGATCACAGAGGATGAAAACACAAGAGTAGAATTACCCGTCGATCAAGTACGTTTCCATAATTTGTTAAATATTCTAAATGTCTCTTTCTGTATCCTATGATCCCTTGGTTTGTGATTTCTTTTTTTTTTTTCGCTGACAGGTGGGCAGTGCTCCTGCACCAACTTTTTTTGATTGCATGAACTCTGGCCTTTTGGACGCTCTTTACAGTGTAGTGCATCCTAACTGTGGCCCTCTGTTAGAATGGTCTCTTGAGATCAGGCTGTCCCGTAGTCACTATCTATGCACATAGCTCGCCTTTTTGCGCCATCCCTTCCCCCAGCTGCAGACAGTCCCCTCCTGAAAAGTTATGTAGGTGAATGGAGAGATGATAGGGGTGGTACCCAAAGACACAGTATGCTTGAAGCCATTTATAACTGACTTTGGCACCTAGAGGACTGCACAGTATGCCTGGGAGACCCAGCCATAAACCATGCTCGCCCCCTGCTCTACTGTATCCTACAGGAAGATCGAGGGATCCCAGCCAACCCCAAATCCACTAATTGTAGTGTTGAATACTCCCCTCTCCCCGCAACAGAGCTCAGTATCATAGAAACATAAAAACTGATGGCAGATGAGGAACGCTTGGCCCACCTAATCTACCCGGTCAGCACTGATGTGGAAGCTGGGATTTTTTCTGTAATTTGTTCTGTCTCTCCTGCCACCTACTAGAGAGTGCAACAGATCCTGTGAGGTGGACTGACTCTAGGCTTTGTGTTGTGAGACCAGAGGACCCAGTCAGCATTGAGGTGGAAGCTGTTTTTTTTCTGTATTTGTTCCGTCCCTCTCCACCTACTAGAGAGCACCACAGCCTTGCTAGTAGCCTTAGATGCCACAGTGCACATCCTGTGCAGGAGCAAGCTTGCTGGCCCACTACAGGTGTAGATGCAGTGCTGGGCTGGCCCCCTTTCCGGGCCAGGAAGGGCCACCATCGGCAGAACTACATCCCAGCCACCGCCACCTGCCACTAATATCTAAGGGGATGCAGCAGCACTATTCCCCAACCATGGTCACATGCCACTAATGTCTATGGGGATGCAGCAGCACTATTCCCCAACCGTGGTCGCATGCCACTAATGTCTATGGGGATACAGCAGCACTATTCCCCAACCGTGGTCGCATGCCACTAATGTCTATGGGGATACAGCAGCACTATTCCCCAAACGTGGTCGCATGCCACTAATGTCTATGGGGATGCAGCAGCACTATTCCCCAACCGTGGTCGCATGCCACTAATGTCTATGGGGATGCAGCAGCACTATTCCCCAAACGGGTCGCATGCCATAATGTCTATGGGGATGCAGCAACACTATTCCCCAACCGTGGTCGCATGCCACTAATGTCTATGGGGATGCAGCAGCACTATTCCCCAACCATGGTCACATGCCATTAATGTCTATGGGGGTACAGCAGCACTGTTCCCCAGCCATGACTGCACACCACTAATGTATATGGGGATGCAGCAGCAGTATTCCTCAGCCATGGTTGCCTGCCACTAATGTCTGTGGGAATGACGCAGCACTATTCCCCAGCCACGACTGCCCACCAGTAATGTGTATTGGGATGCAGCAGCACTATTCCCATCCACAGTCGCCCACCACTAATGTCTGTGGGGATGCAGCAACACTATTCCCCATCCATAGTCACCCACCAATAATGCCTGTGGGGATGCAGCAGTGCTGCTGTCTGTGGGGATGCAGCGGTGTTGTTGTCTGTGGGGATGCAGCAGTGCTGCTGTCTGCGGGGATGCAGCAGTGCTGCTGTCTGTGGGGATGCAGCAGTGCTGCTGTCTGTGGGGATGCAGCAGTGCTGTTGTCTGTGGGGATGCAACAGTGCTGCTGTCTGTGGGGGATGCAGCAGTGCTGTTTTCTGTGGGGATGTAGCAGTGCTGCTGTCTGTGGGGATGCAGCAGTGCTGTTGTTTGTGGGGATGCAGCAGTGTTGTCTGTGGGGATGCAGCAGTGCTGCTGTCTGTGGGGATGCAGCAGTGCTGTTGTTTGTGGGGATGCAGCAGTGTTGTCTGTGGGGATGCAGCAGTGCTGCTGTCTGTGGGGATGCAGCAGTGTTGTTGTCTGTGGGGATGCAGCAGTGCTGCTGTCTGTGAGGATGCAGCAGTGCTGTTGTTTGTGGGGATGCAGCAGTGTTGTTGTCTGTGGGGATGCAGCAGTGCTGGCTGTGGAGTAATTGCTATATCCCACAACCCCATGCTTATCTGGAGCAGGGGATACAGTGGTGGCCCAAGACTGGCTTCTGATTGGGCCTGTGACAGATTCCTACCCCTGACCATCCTCTCCCTTCATGCAGAGCTCCGCACCTGTGCAAGAGGGCAGCCAAGATGAGTGAATGGGGACGTGGAGCAGTGCACGTGTTGGTCAGCTCAACCAAAGGCACCCACTGTGTTCATGTTTGTTTAGAAACTGGTGACCAGGAAGTCACACAGAGCCAGAAGCTTGCTTCAAGTTGCGACATGGGGAAAGGGGGTACAGGAAGGTACACTGAGCCAGACGCTCATTTCCCAGTGTGACCCTGGAAGGGGGGTACAAGAAGGCATACTGAGCTAGAGGTTTGTTTCCAGGTGTGACATAGAAACATAGAAACATAGAATTTGACAGCAGATAAGGACCGCTTGGCCCACCTAGTCTGCCCATTTTCCTACCTAACAGATAAGCTGCAGATCCTAGTTAACCAACAGCTTACTTCCTCCGACCCCCCACTAGGACTGCCTTATGCCTGTCCCATGCATTCTTGAAGTCCCCCACTGTTCTTGACTCCACAACCTCCTCAGGAGGCTGTTTCATGCATCACAACACTCTCAGTGAAAAATACTTCCTCACATTACCTCTGAGCCGTCCCCCCTCTATCTTCAAATTGTGCCCCCTTGTTCTTGCACATCTCTTTTTCTGGAAGATGCTACCCTCTTGGACTTTGTTAATTCCCTTGAGGTACTTGAAAGTTTCTATCATGTCCCCTCTCTCCCTCCTTTCCTCTAGGGTATACATATTAAGCTCCTTTAGTCTTTCTTCGTATGTCTTCTGGTGCAGACCCTGCACCATTTTGGTTGCCCTCCTCTGGACAGCTTCCACTCTGTCTATATCTTTGTGGAGATGGGGTCTCCAGAACTGCGCACAGTACTCCAGATGGGGTCTCACCAACTGTCTGTACAGAGGGATAACAACTTCCTGTTTTCTACTATTGATGCCTCTTCCTATGCATCCCAGTATCCCCCCTGCCTTCCTTACTGCCTTCTCACATTGCTTGCCCACCTTTAGGTCATCTGTTATAATTACCCCCAGGTCCCTTTCTATTTTTACTGTTGTCAGTATCTCACCCCCCATTGTGTACACTTCCCCTGGGTTTTTGTTTCCCAGGTGCATTACCTTGCACTTCTTTGCATTGAATCTGAGTTGCCATACATTTAACCATTCCTCCAACCTTGCCAAGTCCCTTCTCATCCTTTCCACTCCATCTTGTGTATCAACCCTGTTGCAGATCTTTGTGTCATCTGCAAAGAGACATACTTTTCCTTCCAGTTCCTCTGCAATGTCACTTATAAACCCAGGAGAGGGGGTACAGCAAGGCATACTGAACAAGAGGCTCATTTGCAGTTGTGACCCAGAGTAGGGGGAACAGGAAGGCACACTGAGCCAGAGGTTCATCACACACTGTGACCTGAGAGAGGGATACAGGAAGCTACATTGAGCCAGAGGTTCATCTCACACTGTGCCCTGAGAGAGGGGGACAGGAAGATACACTGAGCCAGAGGCTGGTTTTCAGGTATGACTGGGGAGGGGGGTACAGGAAGACACACTGAACCAGAAGCTTGTTTCCAGGTGTGACCTGGGGATGAGGTACAGGAAGGCACACTGAACCAGAGGCATGTTTCCAGGTGTGACCTGGGGGGAGGGGGTACCGGAAGGCACCCTAAGCCAGAGGCTGGTTTCCAGGTGTGACCTGGGGGATGAGGTATAGAAAGACACGCTGAACCAGAAGCTTGTTTACAGGTGTGACCTGGGGGGAGGGGGTACCGGAAGGCACACTAAGCCAGAGGCTGGTTTCCAGATGTGACCTGGGGGATGGGGTACAGGAAGGCACATGGATCCAGAGGTTTGTTTCCACATATGTCCCAGGGAAGAGAGTACAGGAAGGCACACTGACCTAGAGGCTTGTTTCCAGATATGATCTGAGGGACTGGGGTACAGGAAGGCACACTGAGCTAGAGACTCTTTTCCAGATAGGACCCAGGGGAATGGCATGCTGAGTGAGAGGCTTGTTTCCAGGTGTGACCCAGGGGAAGGGGTACAGGGCACACAGTAATTGAATCCACATTGCTTCTGTCCTCCCCTCATTTGACTCCTCCCTCATACAAGTTATACCCTCCCTGATGTAAACTGCCACCCCTCCCTGTTTTCCTTCCTCCCTGTCCTTACTGTACAGTTTAAACCCAGGGGCTGAGAGGACCCGGTCATGGGTAGGTGTCACCCATGTCTTCATGACTGCCACAATGTCCACTCCCCTCTCCATCAACAATGCCTACAGGTCATCCATCATGTTTCTGAGACTTCATGTAGTCAGGGACACCACTGTCTGTCTGGTGCAAAAAGTATTTTATCTGACCAGGTCTCTCCCGTCCCCCAATACAGCCATATATTTCCTCCTTGCACCATTCTCTCAGCCAATCACTGAACTTCTCTATCCTTTTCTGTCTGACCATACTGGCAACAGAAAGCAGTTGATCTCTGCCGGCCCATCGACGCAGCGGTTGGATTTCTGCATGCGATGCTGGCGACCCGGGTTCGGGAACAGACCAGGGTCGCTGGAGGACCAGCCGGGGGAGAAGGATGGAGCGTCCTAGGGACTGCTCTCCTTCTCTGGGGGGAAGGCGGGGAAGTGCCCGGAGCATTGATGACCCCTGGTGGAGGCCAGGAGTCACACAGCTACCGGCACTGGCATGTATAGGAGGCGGGGCAGACGCAGGCGTCATTGCACGACCCCGCCTCCCCAGAAAAATGGAAAAAAAGTCAGCTGTCATCCGCTGCTAATGAAGCTCGCCACAGCTTCGATTTACTCCCCAGGCCAGCCCTCCGACCTAGTCCGAAGACTGCGGCATGTGAAGACTGCGGCATGTGAGGGGAGTGCCGCAGCCCCACCGTGGGGGGCAAGCCTTGGGTATCAGAGGGCCCGAGGCCGATTTGGGGAGTAGAAGCCCGTGGCCCGTGACCAGGCTGAAAATATATCAGGCGGCAGGCAGCTCGGGGCGTAAAAAGAATAAATAGAAAAAAAAAAAGAAAGCAGTTGATCTGGCTACCTCTCTGCAAGTCTTCCCCACCACCATAAAACTTTCTTGTACTACCCGCACTTCCTCCCTGCCTAGGTCATTGGTACCTAGGTGTATAAATACATATGGTTCCCCCCAACTTCCCAATCTTTGGGCACATCCTCTCTGCTGTCATCCCTTGCATGCAGAACACCCTCCTCCCCCTATTTGGGTCCCCCTTCTTTCCCCAGTGAATACCATTAACTATTCAGTTGCCCAGGATTACCACCCTTCCACCCACCCCATTCCTGTCTCTCTCTCTTTTCCTTCTCTGTCTGCCTTACAAGCATCTCCACCACCTATCTGCACTACCTCCCATTATTCTCCCCAACCCCTGCTTGACTGATTCCCCCCAACCCCTACTCGCCCCTCCATCTGCCTTTGCACCCCCTTCTCTGACCTTTCCTTTCTGGCCACCCACACACACCCTTCCCTTCCTTCCTCCTCCTGTCACCTTACTCCCTCCTTCCCTCCCAACTTCTACGCCACTCTCCCTGATCTCTTTTCCCCAACCACCGTCACTACTTTGTACTGTCCTACCCCTCTTCTCCAGTCCTACTTCCCCCAACCCTGTTGCCTGTACCCTACCTCTCTCCACCTCCTATTCCCCCATCTCATGGCTGAAATGTATTCCTTAAGGCCAACCCTTTGAATGCTCCCACTTCTGTTGCACCTCTCATGGTCCCTCCTTCCCCCAACCACTTGCCATTTCCCCTTCCCTGGGCTCCCCTACCCTGCAAGGTAAAGGCATCCAGAAAACATAGGTGTTCAAACAACATGAAGTCTTGCTATATTATAGACATCAGCAGTTTGTTCCAGCTCTAGAACTGCCCCGGAGTGAAATGGTTAAAACCATTCCAAAATAGAATTTTGGCATGAGAGCAGCTCTATCTGTGTCATTTCAAACTTGAACCGTCAGATTCTTTACTCTGCCTCAGTGAACAGTCGCTCCGGAGATTTCTCCTTCTGCTCGGTTCATTTCTCGGTTTAAAAAGTGTTTTCTCGGTTGGATTTAATGGAGAATAGTTTTATTTTAACCGCAAAACCGTTCGGTTCAAGCTCTATCTGTGGTAACCTAAGTAAATGAAGGTTTTGTCTGTGTGGAACTTGTAAGTTATCGGTTCGGTTTTGAACCGATCAGTGGGTTTAAAACTCATTTAAAACTAAAAGTTACTATTTTAGAGTGCGGTTCCTGGTTCTTATCGTTTCTAAAAAAAACGGATTTATTACGTTTTTTTCCAATACCCGTGACACGGTTAGGAACCGATAAGGGTGTCTTGCCTGGCACTGCCGTTAAAAGGACAAGTTTTTGTTAGGCTGGCATTATGTCTGAGAAACCCAAAGAAAACCGGGCCCACTGTTTCAACACTGTGATGTCTGTGGGGAAGTCTTTGCCAAGGCTGACCCACACACCACATGTGTTTATTATCTGGGGTTTGACCACCTCCAGTCAGACTGCCAGGTATGTAAGAATTTCCTGCAGCCACCCTGGAAAAAGATTGGGCAGGCTCAGGGCGAGGCCAAAAGTCCGCTGACCGGATGGCCAGCCGGTTCGGTGCCAACCGAATCAGAGGAGTGCCCTCTGACCAGGGCCAGACTTCCTCGGCAAAGAAAAGCTGGTTCTGAGGAACCAATTCCAGTAAAGAAAACAAGAAAATCAGCAGGTCTGGAGTCCAAAATCCCTTCTCCAACTGCTGCAGAGATAGCAAAAAGCCATACAAATTGTCCAGTTACTGTTCAGGGTCCGTCCGAACCACCACTATCTAGTAAAAGGTCGGGTTGGTCCGTCCCAGTGGTTCAGGATTATGATATTGAGGAATTTTATGAACCAGAGGAGGGGAGGAGGATTATGAACAGTATGAATGTGGCTGGGAAGGTCTGGGTGTGACCATTGAACCGACATCTCCCCAGACAGACCTTTAGAATCTTCCCATGCTGTCTGAGTCCCCATCTCATCTTATGTTTTATAAAAGTTGCTGAAACCTCCAGCTTCCTTTAGAAGAGGCTGTGGATGAGCAAGAGGAGCCTGATTTTGTAGAAATGATGGATATTCCAGAGTCTAGGAGATTGTCTATTCCTTTACATAAGTCTTTTGGAAACAAACAATTAAAATTTTTAAAGCTCCTAATTCTGTGCCTCTAGATAAAAGATGGACAGAAGGTATACATTGTCAGGCCCTGATACAGAATTCCTTTCTCAGCAATGCAGTCATGTTGAGTAGTTCAGGCTGCTGCCTGTGATAAAGGTAATAGTCCCTTGGCTTCACATCCTCCTGACAAGGATTCCAGGAAGATTGATGCCATGGCAAAAACAGTATATGGCAGCTCTCTGGGACTCAGGCAAGCAAATTATATGGCTTATGTAGCTAGGTATCAGAAATCTAGATGGGATACTGTTATGCACTGGCTAAGCAGGCCCATGGCCAGCTGGCTAGTGAACTAGAACAGGTGGCTGCTTATGGCATTGAAGCCTCTAAGGTTCAGTTTCATGCTGCTGTGGATGTTAATGATGTTTCCTCTAGAGTCATGGCCACATCTGTAGCTTTTCAGAGGTTGGCCTGGCTCAGGTGTACTAGTTTGTCACAGGATACCCAGACTAAGGCTGTGGATTTTCCTGTGGTGGGAAATTCTCTGTTTGGAGAGCAGACGAGGTTACATGAAGAAAGATGGATGAATATAGGACTACTTACAAGATTGCCCAGGCTAAGGAGGCGGCAAGCCACTCCTCAAAGGCATGCCCCAGGGGTAGGTAGCCTTTCACAGGCCTTTCTACTCAGACTCAGGCCCTCTGCCTATTCTCAGAGGGGCTTCTTCAGAGGCAGGGGCAGACGGAGGTGGGCAGACCTGCTCCCACCCCCAGCCTAAAGCTCCTGCGAAACAGGCACCCTGATGGGGTGCCCAGGGCCGATTCTCCTGTACCAGTGGGGGCAGGCTGGCTTACTTCAGTCAGAATTGGCTTCTTTAACCTCAGACAAGTGGGTTCTGAAAGTAGTAAGCCAGGGTCTGGTTCTCAGCTTCAAAAAGTTTCCAGTTGAGAAGCAGACTTTTCTACCTGCAAGCGCTCAGAGACCCCGCTCTGGAAACAGAGGTCTCATCCCTGTTAGCTCTCAGAGCAGTAGAAAGGTTCCTCCCTGCATCAGGGCAGGGATCTGTATTCCAGATACTTCCTTACCCAAAAAAGACAGGAGAATGGCGGCCCATTTTAGATCTCAGATATCTGAACAAGCATCTTTTGAAACCAAAGTTCAAAATGGTAACTCTGGCAATGATTTTACCTTCCCTAAGGCCAGGGGACTGGCTAGCCTCCTGGACCTCAAGGATGCCCTATTTCCATGTCCTAATCAGAAGATCCCATGAAGCACCTCAGATTCGAACTGCCCTCAGGTCATTACCAGTTCAGAGCAATGCCCTTGACCTTACCTCTGCTCCAAGGTATTATGAAGTGTCTAGCAGTGGCAGTGGCCACTTAAGGAGGCAGAGGATTGCTGTTTTCCTATCTAGACAACTGGCTCATTGTAGGCCAGTCCCCAGAACAGGTAAAATCTCACCTGCAGGTCACCCAGCAGCTTCTCACCTCCCTGGGTTTCTGCTAAATCTACCAAAGTCGGTTCTGGAACCAGTCCAGGTACTCACCTTTATAGGGACAGAATTGGACACAAAGCTAGCCAGAGCCTTTCTTTCCCAGAAAGGGTAAGGAATTTAGTGGCTCTGGCCTCCTCCTTCACTCTGCAGGTTCTCGACCAGCAAGACACTTTCTGCAGCTCCTGGGGCACATGGCTGCATCCACAGCTGTTGTGCAGGGAGCCAGATTTCAGATGAGAGACATTCAGTTTCACTTGAGAACCTTTTGGTCTCAGAGAAGAGACCCCTTCCAAGTTGGTCCCAGTGACTCGAACCTTGATCCTAGCTCTCCAGTGGTGGCAGAATCAGAGCATTTAAGAGTGGGGGTCCCTTCATTTCCTTCTCATGACTTGACTCTCACTACAGATGCTTCCTTTCTGGGTTGGGGAGCCCACATGGGCGACCTTTCCACTCAGGGAGTCTGGTCCCCCCAGGAATCTCTGCTCCACATCAATTTGCTGGAACTCAGAGCTGTCTTTTTAGTTCTTCAAGCTTTTTCTGCATCTGTCCACGACAAGGTGATACAAGTCAGAACAGACAACACCACAACAATGTGGTACATCAACAAACAGGGGGGCACTCGGTCTTCGGCCTTGTGCACCGAGGCAATGAAGTTGTGGTCTCTGGCCTATTCCCTGAACACTTCCCTCATAGCAGTTCATCTTCCAGGGAAGGACAATGTCCTAGCGGATGCCCTCAGCAGGATTTCCCAGAGCCATCACGAATGGTCCCTGGATCCTCAAGTGCTGGGGATAGTTTTTGCCAGGTGGGGCATCCCTCAGATAGATCTTTTTGCAGCCCCAGACAATCACAAACTTCCTCTGTTCTGTTGCAGGCCTCCAGTGCTGGGCTCAGTTCCCCTGGATGCCCTTCTTCTGGATTGGGAGGGAAGTTCTCTATGCTTTCCCCACTTTCCTCTCCTGTTCAAAGTACTAGTCAAAATCAGATCTCAGCCTTGCAGGGTGATTCTGATTGCCCGGATTGGGCCAGACAGCCCTGGTACCCACTCCTTTGTCTCTGACAGTCCATCTTCCCTGTGCCTCCCCAGGAATCACAATCTGCTGACTTGTGCCCAGGGAAGGGTTTGGTATCCGGACCTCAAATCCCTCAACCTCAAGGCCTGGCTCTTGAGGAGTTAGAGTTTGCTGATTTACACCTCTCTCAGGGTGTTCTTGAGATCCTAAAGGCTTCCAGAAAGCCTTCCACTAGGGCTACTTTATAGTTCTAAATGGAAAAGGTTTTCCATTTGGTGTGCTGGGAAAATATTTCCCAGAATCTGCTGAATTGCCCATTTTGTTAGATTACATGGTACATCTTAATTCCTTGGGTCTCAGACCAGCTACCTTGAGAGTTCATTTGGCAGCTGTGTCTGCTTTTGTGTCAACAGGAAAGTCATCCCCTTTCCTCTCATCCTGTGTTTTTCAAGTTTTTTAAGGGATTACTCCATACTAATCCTCCTTTGGGGAACCGGCCCTGCTTGGGACCTTAATGTTTGCATTGCCCGGTTAATGCATACCTTTGAACCTCTGTCTTCTGCAGAGCTTAAGTTCCTAACTTGGAAAACTGTTTTCTAGTGGCTATCACTTCTGCCAGACGCATAAGTGAATTGCAAGCCTTGTCAATGGAGACTGACTTTATTTCTTTCCACAGGGATAAGGTAGTCCTTAGGACTAATAGGAAGTTTTTGCCTAAGGTGGTTTCAGATTTCCATCTTAATCAATCTATCTCCCTTCCAGTATTTTTCACTGATCACTCCTCTTCGGGTGAGAGGAGGTTGCACAGCCTGGATGTTAAGAGAGCTCTTAGTTATTATATAGAGCGTACCAAATGTCACAGGTTCGAATCCCTCCAACTTTTCCTTACCTATGGTGAAGTTGGGAAAGGCAAACCTGCCACTAAGAGATCAATAGCCAGGTGGATTGTCTCTTGTATCCAATTTTGTTATCAGAAAGTGGGCAGAGCCCCCGGTTTGAGGGCTCATTCTACCAGGGGTACAGCTGCGTCTCTAGCTGCTGCCAGAGATATCCCTTTATTAGAGATTTGCCAGGCTGCTACTTGGAAAATGGTACACACCTTTACCAAGCATTACTCCCTGGATGTCCAGGCCAGGAGAGATGCTCGGTTTGGCACAGCTGTTCTTCAGAGCCTATTCCCTAAGTAGGTTCTGTCCCTCCTCCATGGAGGTACTGCTGTGTATTCTGCTAATGTCTATAATATAGCAAGACTTCATGTTGTTTGAAGAAAAAATTACTCACCTTAGTAATGTTGTTTCTTCTAATGGAGTCTTGCTATATTATAGACCTCCCCCCCAACCTGCCCCTCTCAGAACCTCTACTTGGTGGGGTGCGGGCAACTTAGTGTGGGCACTACTTATGTCCTGTTAGCATTTTGTCCCCTTTGGGACTTTGGGAGTGTGTATGTGTACGCGTGTGTGTGTTTTATTATACTTATGTTCCATTTTCATATTATTAGAATGGTTTTAGTATTTCTGGTCCCCCTGACTTGAGTCTTGGGTGTTGGGACCATCAATGGTTGTTATTATTTAGGTAGCCATTTGGCTAGTGTAGGTTACAGCTTCCACACAGACCTTAGTGAGTTTGGCTCGTAAAGATCTGACAGTTCAAGTTTGAAATGACACAGATAGAGCTGCTCTCGTGCCAAAATTCTATTTTGGAATGGTTTTAACCATTTCACTCTGGGGCAGTTCTAGAGCTGTATCAAACTGCTAATGTCTATAATATAGCAAGACTCCATTAGAAGAAACAACATTACTAAGGTGAGTAATTTTTTCATCCACCCCTATACCCTCCCCTTGCCTGTCAACCTCTCTCTCCTGGGCAACCCCCATCTGTCTTTCTTTCTCCTGCTCTGCTATCCCTAGGTTCCTTTGCATTTTCGTCACTCTGATAACCCTCCCTCACATGCAGCAAACACCCTGCACCCTCCCTCCACTCCTTATCCTTCCTGAACTGAGTCTGGTCTGGTCTGGCCATGTCCCAGTTCTGGCTCCCTGTGCACCATGACTCAGTAATGCACTCATCTCATCCATTCGCTCTACCTCATACTCCCTCTGCTCCAGGGATCCTTGCATCCCCCCCCCAACTCCTCTACTGGGCAGTCAGCCTTTTCCTATCACTTTCCATCCCTCTAGAACCTGCCCCTCTCCATCTCTCACCCTGCCTCGTGTCGCTTAGGCACCATCTTACCTGCCCTCCTGCTCCTGTCAGCCTCCTACCTGACCTGCTCCTGGTGCCCCTTTCCTCCTCAGCAATGGTCCCCATTCTGGGGTCAGTTTATGTCCCAAATACTGCTGCTCTGAACTGTTCATCCTGTTGATATCAGTTACATTGTGGGCTGGGGTGCTCCTCATAGCTTCAGATTCTGCCATCTGTTACTGTAATTTGCACTTGTACCATGTTGTACTGTTCACTGTTTGTACTTTAATTTGTGGAATGCTTCAATGCTACTGTGTAAGATTTATGGTAGTACGCTCTCACTTTCCCCCCGGTTTCACCTGGAAATAAGCCTTGGCTCAGTGTGCCTCTCCCAGTTACCAATTTTGGACTAAATAAAATAAGTGAGAGATCAGCTACTTACTCACCTGAGCACTGAGGCAGCATTTAGACCTGTAGAGAAAGTTAAGCTTGGGACCTACTGTTGAAATGTGATCGATGAGCCTACTGTAGGTAAGTGATACATCAAGTCAGATTCCTAGATATTTAAATCTGTTGACTTACTCAGTAGCCAACTGATGTTATTTTGATTACAGGCAGATCTGCTAATCAAGTTAGCAAATTCTGGGATCCAAACATTACAGACTTAGTTTTGGTTGCATTAAGGAGCAGGCAGTTGTTAATGAACCAGGAGGAGAGTGTGTTAAAATCAGACTGAAGTAACCTTGGATATTGCTATTACACTGTGGTAGAGTGTGGTGCTTTCTGCATACATACTGTATGTAGATGGAACCTCCCACTGGGCTTTGAGAGGTCGTTAAAAATGGAGAACAGCAGAGGGCCAATGACTGAGCCTGGAGGAACCCCAATATGTTAGACTGCACTGCAATGTCAGAACTAATGCTTTGTATGGACAGTAGCTGGGTTCGGTTACTCAGGTATTTTTCAAACCATTAGATGGCTGCTTGACTGAGACCTATAGAAACACAGACTTTGACAGCTGATAAGGACAGCTTGGCCCACCCAGTCTGCCCATTTCCCTATCTGTTGGATAAGCTGCAGACCCTAGTTAACTAACAGCCTACTTCTTCCTACCCTGCACCAGAATCGCCTTATGTCTGTCCCATGCATTCTTGAATTCCCCCACTGTTTTTGACCCCAAGACCTCCTCAGGAAGGTAATTTCATGCATCCACCACCCTCACCATGGAAAATACTTCCTTGCATTGCATTGTGCCCCCTTGTTCTTGCACATCTCTTTTTCGGAAAGATGCTACCCTCTTGGACTTTGCTGATTCCCGTGAGGTGCTTGAAAGTTACTATCATGTCTCCCCCCCCCCCTTTCCTCGAGGCTATACATATTAAGATAATTTATTGTCTCTTTGTATGGCTTATGGTGCAGACCCGGCACCATTTTAATTGCCCTCCTCTGGACTGCCTCCATCCTGTTTATGTCCTTGCAGGGGGGAGGTCTCCAGAACTGCACACAGTACTCCAGATTGGATCTCATCAGCTGTCTGTACAGAGGGATAATAACTTCCTGTTTTCTACTGCTGATGCCTCTCCCTATACATCCCAGTATCCCCCCAGCCTTCCTTACTGCCTTCTCACATTGCTTGCTTACCTTTAGGTCATCTAATATGACTACCCCAGGTCCCTTTCCATTTTTGTTGTTGTTAGTACCTCCCCTTCCCATTATGTACTCTTCCCCTGGGTTTTTGTTTCCCAGGTGCATTCTTTGCATTGAATCTAAGCTGCTAAACTTTTGACCAATCCTCCAACCTTGCCAAGAGACCTAGAGTCTTATGCTTGAGCAGCAGTATTGCATGATCCACCAAGTTAAATGCCTTGGAGAGGTTCAGTAAGGAGAATGTTCTCCGTGGCAATTTGGAGATTGTTGGTGACATTGAAATATGGTGAAATGTCCCTTCCTGAAGCCATATTGCATGGCAGAGAACCAACTGTGCAGTTTCAGATGCCAAGTGCAGAGATTCAGATGCTGAGTGCGTACAGATTCAGATGCCAAGTGTACAGATTCAGATGTCAAGTGTGCAGATTCAGATGCTTGAGTGTACAGATTCAGATGCTGAGTGTGCAGATTCACGTGCTTGAGCGTGCAGAGTCAGATGCCTGAGCATGCAGATTCAGATGCCGAGTGTGCAGATTCAGATGCCGAGTGTGCAGATTCAGATGCTGAATGTGCAGATTCAGATGCTGAGTGTGTAGATTCAGATGTCAGTTGTGCAGATTCAGATGCTTGAGTGTGCAGATTCACGTGCTTGAGCGTGCAGAGTCAGATGCTGAGTGTGCAGATTTAGATGCCAGATTCAAATGCCAAGTGTAGAGGTTCAGATGCCTGAGTGTGAAGATTCAGATGGCGAGGGTGCAGATTCAGATGCCTGAGTGTGCAGATTCAGATGCCTGAGTGTGCAGATTCAGATGGCGAGGGTGCAGATTCAGATGCCTGAGTGTGCAGATTCAGATGGCGAGGGTGCAGATTCAGATGCCTGAGTGTGCAGATTCAGATGCCTGAGTGTGCAGATTCAGATGGCGAGGGTGCAGATTCAGATGCCTGAGTGTGCAGATTCAGATGCCGAGTGTGCAGATTCAGATGCTGAGTGTGCAGATTCAGATGCCGAGTGTGCAGATTCAGATGCTGAGTGTGCAGATTCAGATGCTGAGTGTGTAGATTCAGATGTCAGTTGTGCAGATTCAGATGCTTGAGTGTGCAGATTCACGTGCTTGAGCGTGCAGAGTCAGATGCCTGAGCATGCAGATTCAGATGCTGAATGTGCAGATTTAGATGCCAGATTCAAATGCCAAGTGTAGAGGTTCAGATGCCTGAGTGTGCAGATTCAGATGCCTGAGTGTGCAGATTCAGATGCCTGAGCATGCAGATTCGGATAACAAGAGTGCAGATTTGGATGCCGAGTGTACAGATTCAGATGATGAAGGTGCAGATTCAGATGATGAAGGTGCAGATTCAGATGGCAAGTGTGCAGGTAGGTGCTTAGGCTGTTGTGACTAAACACACTTCGGGAACCCCAGAGAAGGTAGAAAAGACTGGAATTGGTCTGTATTAATTAGTCTTTAGTTTATTTAAATACGTCAGTTAAACAGGGTTCATGCCCCCAAGAAGTGCAATTCTGCTACTACACATTTATAAAGATAGCTGGGCTCATTTTGACCTGTGCCTGAAAAATATTTAGTCTGCATCTGCAAAAATACATAAACTCGGCCATAATTGATTGATTTAAAATTGGTAACCAGGAGATGCACACTGAGCCGGGACTCATTTCCAGGTGCAACCTGGGGAAAGGGGAAGGGGAGAAGCATGATTATAAACAAAATACAGCCCGGCAGGTGATGTGGATGCAATGAGGATGACATAAAGAGCATAAACTGAGTGCAGCCCAGCCAAAATGGCAAAACATTGCATATGGAGGACAGATGAATTCAGGTACAACGTATCTGTGCAAATTGGGCAAACTCAAAGTGTAAAGTGCCAGAGTGAAGGGAGGCTGAGCTGGTGCTGAAAGTAGGAGTCAGAACAGGTTAATAAACTTAAAAGAGGTTGCCAAACTATGAGGTTAAGTAAGTAAGTAAAAGTTATTCGATTGAGCACCTCATCTTGGAGACTCTGAGCGCTGTACAAGTGGGTAGGAAACATATAAAACAATAAATAAATAAAAATGATAGTAAGATAAAACAATTAAAGATCCAGTTTAAATAAAATATTGCACAAAATATTGCAGCAGGTTACCAGTCGGACTCTAAATAATCTGGAAATGCTTTCCTAAATGATGCGCCTTCAAGCCCCACTTTAAAACCTGTACCAGTTGGCAGCGAGTTTCACAATACTGGGCCTGCCACCTCAAATGAGCGGTCTCCAGGGGACTTAAGGCGGTCCCTTGGAATGGCTAGGAGGCTCTCGGTAGAGGAGTGAAGTGAACACGCCGGATGGGCAGGAGTCAAGAGGTCATTCCGGTAGCCAAGGCCCGATCCATGTAGATCCTTACAGGTGAGCAAGCCCACCACAGAACCAGGGTCACATGACAGGACCTAGGAAGGCTGTCAGTAATCTGGCCACCACGTTCTGCACCAGCTGCGGTTGCTGGAGAACCCTTCGAGTGACCCCAAGGTACAGAGCATTTCAGTAATTGAGCCACAGTGTCACAAATGCATGCACCTGTGGGGGCAGGTCGTCAGGTGGAATCAAGGTTCTGATCCGGGCGACATTCCTCAAGTAGCAAAAACCATTCTTGACGACGGGTGTCACCTGAGCCTCAAGTGGTCATCAGGAATGGTGCCCAGTTAAGGGAGAGGTAAGGGGTGGTCAAAACTAAGCAAGGGTAAGTAAGGGTTTGGGAGTTGGCAAGTGTGCGTGTGCATGTTGCAGAAACAGTATACGTTAATGGTATGAGTGCAGTTTTTATTTGTAGTTACACATTTTATTAAGGTATTCATAATATAACAGTCATCCTTCAATACATGACTCTATAGAAACGTGAAGGACAAAATGAGGGAAAGCAGTGCAGTAGCTGACACAATACATGATAATTGAGATGAAAAAACATATATACTATAAAGTTTAAGCTAAGTGACGTGAACCATGAAACTAGGGAGTTTTTAACATTGTGCATTCAAAAACAGCATGGGAGAAGTAAATGAAAAGTACACTGTAGATAACCATGTTTATGAAATATGATATAATTATACTGCGGTACAGAAGAGTATTTGTAGGAAGGAAGACATAGAAAAGGTATGGAAGTTAACAAGAAGGAAAGGGAATATGAGTGCAGTTTTGAAACAGAGTGAAGCATTGTCTTTTAAAGAATTAAACAGATGCAGGGAAAAAAAATATTTACTTCCAATGTATCGAGCATCTCAGAAGTATACAGTTCTACTCCATAAACAGTTTAAACACCATAAACAGTTTAATTAAGCAATATTGTGACTCTGTCTTCTTTTCTGTACCACAGTTCCCGTTTACCTTGTGCATGCCATGTTACAAGTGCATTAAGCCCCTCCAAAGGATGAGTGGTTGGAGGCACTCAACCTTCAGCCTCTTGCCCCAACACCCCTCACCACTACCACCACCTCGCATTAATTCTCTAGTAGAACCATCCTATGCCATGGCTTAATGCTTACTAGTTTCCTGCTGTTGTCAGTGACTGGCAGTCTGAGATGCATAGTTCTGTGTAGTGATTTGTAGTTGTAGCTTGTGCAGAGGCGTCTGGCTCTGAAAGAAGCACCAGAGTGTAATTATGGTCTCATAATGATACTCCTGTTCTTGTCTCTCAGCCAGTCAAATGGCTCACTGGTTTCTCAACATGTTACACACAAAGTATCAGTTGTGAAACAAGAAATTACAATATGATTTACATAAGAAACAAATTGTATTTATTTGATATTTTTTGAAAATTGGTAGCTGGGAGAGGCACACTGAGCCAAAAGTGATTTCCAGGTGCGAGCCGGGGGAGTGGAATTGTAGAAAAACAGCAGTACAATACAGAGTAACACGTCCATTGAGCAACATTTAGTAACTAAGTTGGTACAAAAATAGATACAACAATAAATCGGTACAAATGTAGACAAATATTACAGGGATGACAAGGGACTTGTAATACAGCATGATGTAGGGTGGACAGTACTAGCTACAGTAGGTGCAAGAGCAGGTAAGTACACCATGTAGATACTCTCAATACCTGCTAAGGAATACTTGGATTGATAGGCAAAGCCCAATCGAAGTAGAGTTCCGTAGCCTTGGAGCAAAACTGGAGAGCGCTATTCCTCCCATTTTTGTATGCATCTTTGGGATGAACAATGAAGCATGTTCATGGGATGCTATAAAATGTGCAAAGGATTTCAAGCAATCTGATTGGTTATTAGCCGTGTCTAATGCACAGCTAAAACTAGAAACCCCATTTAGAATATGCAGACCCATTTTATGTAAGCAATAAGACATGATGGGGTGTGTATTAGACAGTTCTAATGCACGGCTAGGGGGACGTAGTGAGGCACACCCTATCGTGTCTTATTGCTTACTTAAAGGGTAGGCACTGCAAGCAGGCTGACAGAGTGATGCAAGGGCCAAAGGCAATTGATTATGCATGATGTTATAAATCCCACCACTCAGAGTAAAGTCACTTATGAATGAAGGGGGAGCCAGCCACGCTTGGTGTACAGGGTGCAGTGATGGGCTAGATGGATGGAGACCAAAACAGACCAACACATATTATTATATGTCACATTCCACTTATTTAGGTTTGATTTGGCACAAGCTGAGAAAACTGGGACTAGAGGAGCGTGAGAAGATGTAAACCATGAGCTATAGCTACAGGAATGTTGAGGGCGATGTTAGGATTTACTGTAAAGCTACCAACTTTCCAAGGCCTAAAACTGCGAAGGTCCATCCTGACCATGACACCCCCCCCACCGTGTCACTCTCATGGGCACCGCCACAGACAACGCTGCGTACAGTCAGTTACATTTTGCTGCTTGCTCTGGCCATGCTGCCCCACAGTAACACCAGTAGCAAACATTCAGATTAATACAATACATCATTCTGCCACAGCAAGTTCCAAATCACGATGTACAGAAAGTTCATTAGAGGCAAACCTGCGTTACATTGTGATCAGACATTCGAGCTGCATGTATTGCTCTTCCTGACAGTCCCATCCAACCTGTTTACATTCACCTCAGTTGCTGAGCAATCTTCATTTCAGTGACTCCCACCACCACACCAGATTGTTTTCACACACTTCCCTACAGCTGATCAGGTCCAGGTACCTTAGTTCTCTGCTGCCGGTCCCTTCTCTGTCTGGAGTCCCTCTCAGCTGTTGGCAGGCAGATGTCCACATGTGCTTGTTTGCACTACTACCCAGTCTAATCTAACAGGAAGGAACATGTGTTACTGTGCTTCCACTGATACGCTTGCAGTGCAGCACAGGCACAGGGGTTGAAGTTGCAAACTGCTGTCCACCCCGAACAGCACCAAAGTGGTGCTAAAATAACTGTCACTCAAGGATTAGCAGTCAACAGAAAAAAAAAGGGACAAAACTGGGACATGTAAGCAAAAAAAGGGACAAAAGTGACATTTTGCAAAACTTGTGGGGACACTGGGACATGCTGCCTAAAATAGGGACTGTCCTGGGAAAATAGGGACTGTTGGTAGCTTTAATTTACTGTTGCTGTCAAACTAATTCTGCCAGTAGACTGATGAGGGTCCTAGCTAATTGAAGTGTTCTACTAACAAGCATGTTTATACGGCTGTGAAATAATCAGACAGAATTTCTATAGCAAATCTCCACATGTCACTGTTATTTATTTATTTATTTATTTACGAGATTCACCAGGAAGGCATGCTGAGCAACAATGTTCGATTCCAGATGCGACCTGGATGTTATAAAGTGTGCAAAGGATTTCAAGCAATCTGATTGGTTGTTAGCCGTGTCTAATGCACAGCTAAAACTAGAAACCCCATTTAGAATATGCAGACCCATTTTATGTAAGCAATAAGACACGATGGGGTGTGCATTAGACAGTTACTGGGAAGAGAGGCTTGTTCCACAGCCCATGTGCTTTTTCTCTGTCCTGGCTGGTTGACTCAGGCTACATTTCATTTATTTGTTCCTCCTGCAGAGACCAGCAGAGACCGTAGAGGATGAGGCCATACCTGGGATGGAACCCCCGAATGCGGTAGGGTAACACATTTTTTTTAATGTCATAAATGTTCATTTTGATTTATTTTAATTACATGAAGCTAAGAAGGCATGTTATAAACTCTCTTATGTTTAGAAGTAATAGAAACGCAGTCCTTTGGACTTATAGAGTCTTCTTGAAACGGCTTCCACAATATATAATAGACTGTCTCCCACTAAGTGAGCCAGGAACGTATGCCTTAAGAAGCGCATCCTACATCATATTATGTGTCCCCCAGGCTTCCTCTCGCTATGGCAGAGTGGCCATTAGTTTCCTGTCGCCAACATTGTGGAACAAAGTACAAAACTTATTGAAATTAAGCTGCCTCCGCAGTATGAATGCCTATAAATCTCTATATGCTCAGTGTGTGGGTGAGCCTTGCAATTGCTACCCTAGCCCCTAATTTTAGTCCGAAGCATCAGGCTGCTGCCCTCTGAGCGTAGTTGAATTTATGATCACTTGCAAACTTTGGTGACCTTAACTCTGTGAGCGCTTTATGCCTTAAAAGTTTTTCCCCTCTAGAAATCCCTGTAGGGTTATTATCTCTTCATGGCTTTTACGGTCGCTACACCTTACTCACCCTGCTGTCTTTTACATATTGCTTAATCTGTGGCTCTTATTCCCCAACCCTGTACCATTTAACTGCCCTATGTCATCTTCGTATTCCCGTTCCACTGCACTCCACTCTTACTATCTCTTTCCTCTGTCCCCTAACTATCTTCCCTGCCGTAGACCAGCCCTTCAGGGGCTCCCTGCCCCTCAGGTGGGAGAAATGCGGATACTGGGCAGTTGTCGCTTCCATAGCCACTGCCTGAGAAAACCTAGACCGGACTTCTTACTAGTGAGGTGCGGCATTGCCGATACCCAATCGGAACCCGAGTGTTTTTCTGCTCTGGCATCTGATTGGCTCCTGCAGTCTGCTCCTGTGTCTTCCTCAATATTAAGCTAAAGTCTGATTTTCTGTCTAAACCTTGCACAAAAAAGAGCTGTATTTACTTATCGCCTAACAGTTATGACCTCTATTTTTCCTGTTTAGAGTGTCAAGAGTTGGGACTCTGTTTGATTACACTCCTTTCTGAATTTCTGTGGTTGGGCCAGTCTTTAGGCATCAAGGAATACCCAATTCTGTTGTCCTGCTGTTTTGGTCCTCCCCCTGGTTCAGATGTTCCATTGTTCATGGCCCAGTACTTAATATCGACCCCTTTTTCCATCCCTTGCCAAGGATATGCTCTCCACGGGCTCCCTGCCCATAGGCGTGGGAAACCCGGGCACCGGGAGGTCGGCACTGCCTCTACCACCGCCTGAGAACCTAAGCTTGGACTCTCCATTAGCAAGGCATGGCATTAGCAGCCATCCAATTGGAACTTGAGCACTCTTTGGCATTGGCTTCCGATTGGTTCCTGCAGTCTGCTTCTGTGTCTATTGTAAACCAAGCATAAATCTGATTTCCATGCTGAAATGTGCCAAAAAAGAGCTGTAATTGCTTTTCTCCTCGACTGTTAAGACCCTTATCCTTCTGTTTAGAGTGTTACATTTAGGGATACTGTGTGATTACACTACTTTTGAAATTCTGTGCTTTCGTCAGCTCCCTATATGAGCTGCCGAATACTTCTCCCTACTGAAGTTCCTACTAAGCCTCATCTTATGTCCTCCTTAAATATTACAGAAGCACTCTGAACTGATATGACTGATGTAACATTGAGTACTTACTTGCATTAATTATTTTTTACTTGTGTTATTTGGCTCTATTGTAAATATCTCTATGTACCATTTGACCCGGAGCTAACCAGGTCCAACTTATAAATGAGCTTGCTCAACGATGTTCACCTGGATAAATAAAGATTTTGATTGATTGATTGATTGATAGACTAAACTGCAGGGCATGCCTAGTTGGATACTGAATGAGCCTGTTTTGAGGTCTGCATTTCATCCTCTGCAGAGGAAAAGCATATCGAAGTAATTACCTTTTCCATATTGCTCATTAAACACACTTGTAGACCCTCAAAAACAAAGGAAAATATTTTAAAAGTAGGCAGTCTTGCTTTTTATTTCAGAGGGAAAGATACGAACACTGAATTGTGTCCAAGTGTAATGTTCAGGAATTTCACACACACACACAAAAAGAAAATACAGTGCGCTTCATCCAAGCCAGATCCTGCGACTGATGGAGTAAGGGTAGTATTCCTGCAGTACACATTGCGCCAGATTTACATCCTTTGGGGGACATCCTGGAAATCAAGCACTTTTATGTTACGCAAAGGCTTCTGCACCCAAACCATACTGACTGCATCAGGAGAACACATTCATTGGTATACCTGGCTCTACAGCCTTTTTAGTTATCCATCGCTTCTCACTGACAGGCAGTACTGGTACAGAAAAAAATTCACCGGGGAAACCCACCACATTTGATGTAAGGTCAAACATACCTGACGCAGGTCTGGGGACTCATTTACTCATTATGTGTTGCATTTTTACACTTTATTTAGCCAGTTTTATGTGTTTAGGCGGTGCATTTTACGTAGGCGCGGTCCTTATCCATTTTGCAACTGGAATGTAGTCACACTTTTAATTTCACTCCTGGAATGGGGTTGTCCCCTTCTCCTCTCCCCCATTTCTACCACTGCTGATCTAAGAACTTTGAACTGTTTCCGCTTACTCCTTTTCTGTTTTGGCCCTGAGGCACAGTTATGGGTCCTGTATTTGGTCATAATCCTGGCATCTTCTTTGAGGGTATCTCCACAGAGCCATAATACAGTGGTTCCTCCCTATAGCGATCCTCACTATAATGAATCCCTGCATTTAACAAACACTTTTTTTGTGTAAACTTTATTTACATAGCAGAGCAGATCAGAGTTACATACAGATTGTGACAGTTTTAAGACACATATAGTTTTTGTCTGTATCATAGAACAGCAGTTTGACTTAGAAACGCAACTAGAACCCACCACTGTTACTAGTCCTATAGTTAAAAAACAAACACTTGTAACAACAAATCAAAACAAAAAAAATATAATGCAAACTCAAATGAGAAGTGTGCCAAAAGACCTAATTTTACAAGATCTTCAAACCGAACATCAATCTTTAACTTTACCTGGTCATACACTAACCCACCCTTCACCTACTTCTGTCCCCCCAAAACAGGTATTGGTATTAGGGGATTCTATAATTAAACATATAGACAGAGCCATATGTAATGCTGATAAAGAAAACCGTACATGCTCTAGTTTCAGAGGTGCAAGGGTGGCAGACATCACTAGAATGGTACCTGACATTCTCAAACAAGCAGGAACAAATCCCTTGGTTGTGATCCATGCAGGTACAAATGACATAAATAGTTCTGAATTATTACACCTGCAACAGCATTTTGTGGCATTAAACAACTTATTGGTTGAAGCCGGCTGTATAGTGTGCTTTTCGGAAATATTACCAGTACCTAGAGCTATACCTACTATTACCCAGAAAATTAAATCTATAAATGAATGGCTAAGGAAATGGTGCTTCTCACAAAATATTCCGTGCATTACACATTGGGAAAATTTTCATGATAGAAACTGTTTGTTTTGTTGGGATGGACTGCACCTTAGTCAAAGGGGTAGCTCCTTATTGGGGAAAAGTCTCACAACTGTTATAAATCAGAATTTAAACTAAAAAGGACAGGGAAGAAGGGGACATTGCCCAAGTCTCTAAAATTCAACTCAGCAACCTCATCCAATAATACATATAAATTTCTTAGCTTAAATGCAAGGTCACTTAACCTACTCAAACTGGGGGAATTGGAAGCAAAATGTAACATTTTGAATTTGGGTGTTATTGCAGTGACAGAAACTTGGTGGGATTCTGCATCCATATGCTCTAGAAACATCCCCAACTATAAACTTTACTACAAAAACCGACTAGATAAACAGGGTGATGGAGTATGCATCTATGTTAGGTATGACATCCCTTCCTATGAACGTCATCTTCCATCTTCGACTGAAAATTTATGGGTTAATATTCAATTAAAAAATCAGTCACATATCACTATAGGAAATTGTTATAGACCCCCCCTCAGCAAACCTGGAATACACCGCTAATCTCCTTCAAGAAATTCCCACATTAGCAGATAAAGGAGATGTTATCATCTTGGGTGATTTCAATATGCCGTCAATCAATTGGAATACTCTTGCTGGTCACACCAATATTGAAAAATACTTGGTAAATATTATTATGGAGGCAGGGCTTGAGCAAATTGTCAAGGAACCCACAAGGGGTCAAAATATTTTAGACCTTATTCTCACCAATATTGAACAAAAAATAAATAATTTTCAAATTGGTGACCCCCTTGGAAATAGTGATCACTCCTCTCTTCTATTTGAAATTCCCTTTGAATTTGCACCCCCTAGAGGGCACCGATTTATGAAAGATTACAACAAAGCTAACTGCTTAGTTATCAATAAAGAAATTGTAAATATAAACTGGGAAACCTTACTCTCTAAATTATCTACTGAGGATGCTTGGAATTCATTTAAATATATAATAAACAATTTAGAGAATCAGTATATACCTAATAAAAAAAATTTATAATAACAAAAGGAAGGTTCCAGTATGGTTCAGTAAAGCCATCAAATCCCAAATCAAACTTAAAACCAAACTGTTTAGAAAATTAAAAACTAGCTCACATCCCAATAAAGACATACTTTTAACCAAATACAGAATAGCAAATAAAACATTGAAAAACATGATAAGAGCAGCCAAAATCAAATTGGAATATAAACTAGCCCATACCAAAGACTGTCATAAGTCACTTTATTCCTACTTAAATAATAAAAAAGGTAACGCTAGGGAAATTGGTCCAATATTCAATATGGGAATTAAATGTGAATCAGATATCATTACTGCAAACCTTTTTAATAAATATTTTTGTTCAGTTTTTTTCCCTACTGACAATAGGGTTCATAGAACCTCTCAATCTTCACCTTATTTAACTATTCACAAAATCAATATGACTGACATTCAACTAGCGATTGGTAAACTAAAATCAACCACAAGCCCAGGCCCTGATAATATTCATCCAAAATTTCTTAAGGCAACCTCTCAGTACATTTCCCTCCCTTTGTTAATCATCTTTAATAAATCACTACAGGAAAGTCGAATACCAAATGATTGGTGTACAGCTACTGTTACACCAATATTTAAGAAAGGAAATCGAGGCAATGTCGAAAATTACCATCCCATTAGTTTAACCTCTGTTGTGGGAAAACTCATGGAGAGAATAATCAAAGGTAAGTTAGAGGATGAGATTACAACTTTGGGTATAGCTGACTTAATTCAACATGGCTTTATGCCAGGTCACTCGTGTACCACAAATTTAATTGCTTTTTATAATATAATCAGTGGATACCTTGATAAGGGCATTCCTACAGATGTAATACAACTTGATTTCAGTAAGGTATTTGACAAGGTACCACATACTAAACTTCTACAGAAACTAAAAACATTTGGTTTATCAATGTACCTCATTGACTGGATATCTGACTGGCTCACATGTAGGCTCAAAAGGTTAAATTTAATAATATACTATCTGACTGGGTCTTGGTGACGAGTGGGGTCCCCCAGGGTTCGGTGTTGGGACCCACTTTGTTTAACTTATTCATCGGCGATATGCAAGCTGGACCATATAACTATCTTTCAAAGTCTGCGGACGATACCAAACTGGGAGGTAAAGTAAACAACCTTAATAACTTGGAAACTTTAGTTGCCGACTTAGGGAAAATAGAACAGTTGGCAATTGAGAACGGAATGTTTTTCAATCATGAGAAATGTGTGGTTCTTCATTTTGGAAGAAATAATCCAATGAATAATTACTATCTTAATAATATTAAACTCGAAACATCAAGTTGTGAAAAAGACTTGGGGATACTAATAAATAATAAACTTACATCTAGGGAACATTGCTTAAAAACAGCCAAGATGGCAAATGGTCTCTTAAAACAAATCAAACGTACCTTTGTAACCCATACTGAACAATGCATTATTCCTTTGTATAGGACTTTCATAAGACCTTATATTGATTATGGGTCCCAATTCTGGAATCCATATCTTAAGGGTGACATATCTTGCCTGGAACATATCCAGAGAAGAGCAACTAAAATAGTTCCAACACTCAAACATCTTGACTATACGTCAAGACTGAAACATACTGGTCTACACTCTTTGGAACTTAGGAGAAAAAGAGGTGATTTATTATTGATTTATAAAATATGTCAATCACCCACTCTTATGACCCAATGTGGACTTGTTTATTCATCAAGAAAAATAGTCCCTAGACTACATAATAAACAGCTAGAACTACAACCTTTTCGTACTAACAAGAGGGGAAATTTCTTCAACATGCGAGCAGCAAGATTGTGGAACACCTTGCCCAAAGAATTAATCTCCAAATCTAGTTTTGATGCTTTTAAATATAACTTGGATCTGTGGATAAGGGAGAACTTATAATGGGTTATAATGTCCCACAATAATGTGGGGGACAATCTCGATGGGCCTCGGCCTCCTTTTGTCCCTAAAACCAAGTAATACCAAGTAATATAGTGTACCATTCCATTGCTTCATGGTAACAACTTATTAAAATATAAATAAAACTTTATATAAGGAATACCTTATGTCTAATACTACATATGAATTTAAAACAGCAGAAACCAAGTTTGCTGTATTGCCTGTTCAATAGGAGCCCACAGAGTCTGATATTTATTTATTTGCCCTCCAACAAGATATTGCATTCTCTCAGTTTTCATACACTCCATGAGGGATTTAATCCATACTGCAGTGGACGGAACTTATTTATTTATTTATTTATTTAAGAGATTTACCAGGAAGGCATACTGAGCAGAGAACCGCTTGATTCCAGATGCGCCCTGGGGGTAGGGGGATTACAGCAAGAGAAACACAAGAACATACATTTGGCAGATTACAGGCAGTAGGTGAGACAGTTCTAGTACATGAACAAGAGCAATACAATTGGCAGATTACAGACAGTAGTTGAGACAGTTCTAGTACAGTTACATAGAGTTACAATAGATACTTAACTACTTCAACTAGAATGTAACACCAGACATGTGTGGAACAGCGCTACAATTTAGTAGCAGACAAGTTGCAGCATCGCTGGGAGGATTATGGAGTCGAGGGGGAGGACTAAGGGGGGGTTACAGTTACAGTTGGTAGCGAAGTGCAGTTTGAGAAAAGCATTTAGTTGAGGATCTGGAAGTCTCCAGTACATAACCAGGGCCCTCAAAGCCAACACATTACCCAGCCTGCACAGATCCTTTGTGTGTCCAGGCATCCCTTCCCGCCCTGCCGGGAGAAGCCCCAGTAGGATCTCAGAGGGATCCAACCTGAGAGGGGTATGCAAAGAACGAGTTAAAAATTTTTGAATTCCACCCCAAAATTTTTGCATTTGAGGGCTCCCAAATCATATGGAAAAAGTGCTGTTGTGACTTTTTACTTGGGACATAAAGGAGATAACGTAGGGTCTATCCTGTGGGCCAAACAGGTGCAAGGTAAGTACTACAAAGGACTTTATACTGTATGGTGTGCAACCCATTGTTTACTGAGTATTTAATAGAGTTTTTAAAATATTCAACCAGTCCCCCGTCAAACCATCTGGCAGTATGTCCGATTCCCAGTGAACTTTAATTTTATCCAGAGGATCAGGCACTGAACCCAAAAGCAATGCATAGCGCTTTCTGAGTGGTTTAAAAAATTTATCTAATGATTGGCCCACAAAAAGTTCTTCCAAAGGGGGACGTTGGTCATGGTAGCTCCGTGAGACAGCCTCTTTTAGACGTAGGTATAAGAAGTAGTGAGAGGCGTTTATATTATAAATTTGAATCAATGAACTAAATGGAAGGATCATTCCATCTCTCAAAAAATGAGCTAGTAAAAATAACCCTTTATGAAACCATGTACTTAATATCTTTTCATCCCCCGCTCGAAGCCTGCCGTGGTTTCCAAGGAGCACCAATAGTGAGGTGTCTGGGGAAATCCTTCCATTACACCCGATCAAATTATGAGCCATTTCCCACAATCTCCACATTGTTTTTGTACAAGGGTTCTCTATTTTCAAGGGAGATGATCGTATTCCCTGGCCTATTAATAAATGGTAGTTCAAGGGTAGAAAGGAAAGAGACTCCATTTCCACCCAGACTGGTCTATCCACTCCCTCCCTCCACAAGTCTTGCATGTGGGAAAGCTGAGCTGAAATGTAATAGTATTTCACACTAGGTAGGCCCAATCCACCTTTCCTGAGAGGCAGTGTTAAAATTTCTTTTTTAATCAAAGGTCTCTCATTGTGCCGAAGAAGCTGAGTAATGGCACCCTCCAACGCCCGTATATACCTGTTTGGGATCCAAAGTGGACAGTCTGAAAGAAATAAAGGAATTGAGGGACCACAGACATTTTGACCAAATTGACCCTTCCAATTAAAGTTAAAGGTAAAGCTCTCCAGACTCGCTACGCCAGCGACCCGGGTTCGGGAACGGACTCGGGTGTCCGGGAGTCGACGGGAGAAGGAGGATCAAGCGTCCCAACGGATGCTCTCCTCCCTCAGGAGTGGGAACCAAGAACGCACTCGCGTTCTGCATCCCTTCACAGCCGGTGGAAGCTACCGACAATTAAGGAATGGAGGTGCCCGCTTCGTTGGAGCCGGGGAGGGGGGACGTCGATGGTGCATGAGAGGTCTGCACGCCACCACTCGGGACGTACGTCCTAGCGCTTGATGTCCCAGAGGGCAGGGGAAACCAGGGGAGAAAATGGGAAAACACCTCCTAGCGGCCCCAGATGATAGCCTCTCAGGTACCATCCGGGCCACCAAAGAGGGACAGACCCCAATGTGCAGGAGAAGGAAGGAGGCACTCTAGGGGCAGATCCCACCGACGGTGGAATGGGGGATGAGAGGAAGGAAGGAGAGAACCCCGGGAGCAGGCAAGGAGAGATAAAGAAAAAAAAGCTCTCCAGACAAGACAATCATCCTTGATTTTTTTCACTATACCCTTCATATTAATTTTAACTAAATTGGACAGCCTGGCAGAAATAAGAATACCTAAGTATTTAATCTATTTAGAGGGGTTTATTGTGGTGCCAGCAACCGAAATCGAACACATCTCTGTCCCCAACGGGAGCCATTCACTTTTCCCCCAGTTAATTTTGTGGCTGGATAAGGGGCCGTAGAGTTCAAATATTTTAGACAAATGGGGCAAAGATGATTGTGGGGTTTGCAAATATAACAAAATATCATCCGCGAACAGGGAGATACGATGTTCTTTTCCTTTCCAGGAAAATCCTCTAATATCACTTTGTGTTCTAATGCCCCGTGCCAGTGCCTCAATGGTCAGAACATATAGTAGGGGTGACAAGGGGCAGTCTTGTCTGGTGCCCCTGGTCAGTGGAAAGGGGGGAGAGGTACAATCATTTGTTAATATTTGAGCTTTGGGGGAGTGGTATAGGGAACGTATCCATTTCAACAGTTGAGGCCCAAAACCAAATTTCTCCAAAACTGCTAGCATAAAAGGCCATTTGACCTGATCGAACACCTTTTCAGCGTCAAGGGCTAATAAGCCTCCCATTTTGCCCTTAGACCATTTATGGATAACATTGAGGGTTTGTCTGATATTAAATTTAGCCTGTCTTCCTTGCACAAAACCACGTTGGTCGATATGTATCAATCGGGGGAGTAGTTTTTCCAATCTGGACGCAATTGTCTTAGCTATAATTTTATAATCAGAATTTAAAAGTGAAATCAGTCAATAAGAAGAGCACTTAAAAGGATCCTTACCTTGCTTAGGAAGAAGAACTATTATAGTATTTTCATACACTCCATTTGGGCGAGTGGTATAGGGACCATATCCATTTCAGCAGTTGGGGCCCAAAACCAAACTTCTCCAAAACTGCTAGCATAAAAGACCATTTGACCTGATCGAATGCCTTTTCAGCGTCAAGGGCTAATAAGCCTAATATTGGAAGATTGGAAAAATACCTTACACTAAAGCTGCATTTACCACTCTAAACAACAGAGGGCCCAGGGTATCCCATAGTTCTTTGTATAATTCTGCTGGGATCCTATCCAGACCAGGGGCCTTTCCCTTCTTAGCCCCCCTGACCGCCTCTTTTAACTCCTCCATTGTCAATGGGGAATCCAGGCTGCTCCTGTCTTGGGTTGACAAGAGGGGGCAATTCAATAGTGTCTAGATATGACATAGGATCTGCCCCTACAGGAAAGTCAGAGGTGTATAACTTAGAGTAATAGGTTTTGAAGGAATCGTTAATTTGGACTTGATCATATACAACGGTACCTGCCGGGTCCTCCACCCCTATATTGGTGCGTTCAGATTTTTTCTTTTTAATCGACCCCGCCAATCATTTACCCGCTCTGTCGCCTTCAAAAAATGTAATGGACTTAGTTATAATCAAATCCCGTTCCAATTTCCTATTTGAGATCTGATTTAATTTCTTTTTCAGGGATTTAAGCTCAGCAACATTTTTGGCTGACAGAGAACCCATATTGGCCCCTTCAAGGTTTTTGATCCTTTGTTCAAGTTGTTCTTCTTGTTGTACATTATATATATTTTTTTTTTTTACAAAGGATGAATAGGAAAACGCCTCCCCTCGCACAAAGGCCTTCAAGTGTCCCAAATTATATCAATGTTAGTGGCCTCCTTAGTATTACATTCAATAAATTCCTGGAGGTGCTTTTTAAGCTGTTGAATGAATTGTGGATCCAAAAGTAAAGAGGGGTCCATTCTCCAACAGGGGAGGGTAGGAGACCTCGCTCCTAGGCCCACAACTACTCTGAGAGGGGTGTGGTCCGAAATAATCAAGGGCCCATATTCTGCTTCCTTCAGACTCCCCACCATGGATGAGGGCAGAAAAATATAATCTAACCGGGTGTACAAATTATGGGCATGGGAAAAAAAAGAATATTCTCTTGCTGTTGGATTACTGAAGCGCCAAGTGTCTGCAAGTGCCCTTCCCTCCACCAGATAGTGCAACGCTATGGTGCTATGCATAGGGGGGCCATGCTTTGAGCCAGAATGGTCCAAACTAGAGTCCCAGTAGGTATTCATATCTCTCCCAATAATTAAATCATCCAAGAAAGGAGCTAAGGTTGTGGCTAAGCGAATACAAAAATTCGGAGAGTCAGAATTAGGACCATATGCAGACACGCAGGTAAATTTCCGATCACCAACAGCTATCACTGCAATGATGTATCTACCTTGCGGGTCAGCCACAGAGGACAAAACCTTATACAGCAGGCCAGGCCTTATCCAAATGGCAACCCCTCTTGCTTTAGAGGTAAAGGGGGCAAATAAAAAGGATCCCCCCCTAGACTGACCCAGTCAATCAGCTTTCTCTCTCGTGGAGTGGATTTCCTGTAGTAGGGCAATATCCCCTTTCATTTTTTTTTAATTTGAGACCAAATCCGCTTACATTTGACCACATTACGGAGACCATTGCTATTCCAAGAAATAATTGCGAGCTTATCCATTACTGTCATGTAAAGAGACTCCTCTCTTTATAATCAACAATACATCATATCTGGTAAAACTAACCACTCTGCAGAAGTTTTGTAAGACCCAACTGGGATCACCCCCCCCTTCCCCCTTTTAAACTTGAATAACCATAAACGGAATTTAACAATTCTAACATTATGTCTGTCCCTCTAAGCTGACTCCAAACAGGTTTTCTACTCCGCTCAATAGTAATCATGATAAAAAGAAAAAAACAACAAGTCAACATAACCCCCCCACCCTCTTATCCCCCAATAAAAGAAAACTCCATCCTCTACTTGTCGTGGAGTTAGCGTTCAACCCCTGCAATAACGGAGAACTACATTTACTAATCTTACCTAATATATTAATTCCCCCCTTCCATCTCCCTCAACATATTGTATAATGGGAGACAGAGAACCCCAAAATATTGAGGCTCGCCAAGGGGCAAAGAATGGCCCAGCCGGGCAGTACACTCCTGCTGAGGCCCCCTTCCTAGGGAAAAACCAGTCTCTTTCTGAGGTGGCAAGACAAGGCCTCTCCCCAGCTAAAATGGGATAATCAGTTTTATCAAGTATAGCTCTCACATCCAAGTACTTAACTTAAGGGAGTCATTCCGCCTGGAGGCCCTAGCCAACCCCTCCAGCGCCCTCGAACCTCTCCCTCCCCCCCATGTATTCTGGAATAATCAATAAAATAAAAAAAAAGTGATCATTATATTTCTCCGTACATATTTAGTTATTCTCTGCAGTTTAACCAAAGGAATTCGAGAAGAACTATCAAGTCTAAAAGCAATCGTTAGCAGCCAGAAGTTAAAATAAAAGTAAACAAAGAAATGTATCTTGTACATATAGACATCAGTAGTACTTTAAAAGCAGGTATCAACTAACATTGTCAGAACCGGCTACAAGTCTGACTCAAGTCCAAAAAAATATGTAGTGGCCCGTGGCTTCACCTAGAAGGAGAAATGGAAATAAATTAGATGTAGTGATGCCAAAGCCAGAGACTTCATTTAGGAACTAACTACTCCTGTAACGGACAAAACTACTCGCGTGCAGCAAGGACTCGGTATGCCTAGGCCACTTCACTCCAAAAGTAAAGACGAACGAGTGAGAGAGACAGCCTCTCCTCCACAAAAGTCACCACCGAAAAGTGGAGTAAACTGTTATCGGCCCTCTTGAGTTTTCTTCATTAATAAAATACACAGTACCTTTAGCCTGAAATAATTTCAGCCATGTTGATGTTCGGGAGGATCTCCACGCCTCTTGCGCTCCAATTCACGGGCAAATTCAAGAGCTGCTGTAGGGCAGTTAAAGGCTTTCTGACTTCCTCCTGAAGGCCGAATAATCAGTCTGGCCAGATAAGCCAGGGTGAAGGGACAGTTAATAGAATGAAGAAGCTTCTTCACCTCGGCAAAAGACTGCCTTTGAATTTGTAGCAATCAAGAGTAATCAGGAAAAATGCTGACTCTTGCTGGTTGGATCAGAATGGTCCCCTTCTTGCGGGCAGCTTCTAAAATCAACTGACGGTCCTGATATCGTAGAAATTTGATAATCATGTGTCTGGGCTTTTGATCTTGAGAGGGTCTAGGGCCAGGGGATCGATGCGCTCTTTGGATCTCAAGTGTAGCGGTCGTAGGCAAATCGAGCATTGTCTTTAGCCAGGATCGAAGAAACTCGGGGCATTCTCTGCCTTCCAAACCCTCGGGCAAGCCGATAATTCGCAGGTTGCAGCGACGCTAACGATTTTCATGGTCATCAATGTTCTGCTTTAGGACCTCGATCTCTCAGAGGGCTCTAGCTAGGTCGTCGCTACACTGCTCCTGCCTGTCCTCCTGGTCCCCCACCTTAGTCTCCACTTCTCGCAGCCGTGCCTCATGACTGTCCACCTTTTCCGACACATTGTTAATGACCTGTTGAAGATGTTGAATCTGGGTCGTAACATTATCGAATCCTGCTTCCATACATGTTCCCAAGTCATATTTCAAGTCCTTTATCAAGCGCTCCAGAGTTTGGTAAGGTTCGGCCATAGTCGTTTTACCGATATTATGAGGAGCTGTCGACAAGTTAGATTGGGCCTGAGAATTCTCCACTGTTGAGCTACTGGTAGAGGGATGTGGTGGATCATCCGATTTGAGTAGGCCCACATCCGTATCTCCACTTCGAGCAGATTTAAAAAATATTTTGCCTTGTTTCTTGCCCGGTTTTGCCGACTCAGACATAGAGGTAATTGATGCTGTCCAGAATTATATGTTAAATCACAACTTAGCAGGAGATATTAGGGGTTTGCAGGGGATGAATTGTGGAGCTCCTGATCTATGCATCCATTCCTCTCCACCGCTAGGCCACACCCCCCCAAAAAACACGGGTTATGACTTCCAAGTACTTTGCCTCTTTGCCATCAAAAAATCAAAATATTCCAATCTGTCATTTCGTCTGCAGACTCAAGTGGCAAGGGTAAAGCACGCAAGTGCAGGCTGCAGTCAGTTACAGTCATGGACTGTTAACTGGGGTCAAAGAAATACTGTAGCACTGTAATTAATTAAGAGCAATTACCTGTAATTAACCAGCTGCACTACATTGGCAGCACAGAAAGTCAGTCAGTCAGTTCATTCAGTTTGTTCAGATTGTGCTCGCTAACCTGCTGTGCTGTCTAATTATGAAAACATCAGGCTACACTGTAGAAACAAAGCTGGCCATACTAGACCAACTGCAAGCCAGTGAGAACTTGAAAAAAGTCTGCTAGGAAACCGGCTACTCAAAATCCACGATTTGCACCTGGAAAAAAACAGACGTCATCCCTACGTGAGTTTGCAGTGGAGTGTTCAGACACCCAGAGCACGGCAAGGAAAATATTGAGAAAGCCAGATGAGAATGAGATCGATCAGGCAACACAACTATGGTTTCAACAGCAAAGGGCCATAGGTATTCCTGTTTCAGGTGCAATTGTGAAAGAGAAAGCAGAACAATTTTCAAAACCAATCCATGGAACAAACTTTGAATTCCGCTCCTCATCCAGCCGGCTCTGGAGATTTCAGCACAGGCGTAGTATCTGCTGTGTTGCCATCATGGGGGAACAGAGATCCTGTGACACTCAGGCTGCCTGAGAATTTTTACAGACGTTGAAAGAAATTCTGTGTGATGGGAGATACCTGCCAGAACAGGTATACAATGCCAATGAAACCAGCTTGTTCTGGCAGTGCCTTCCTGAACAGACCCTGGTGAGTCAAACAGAGGATAGTGCATCCAAAGGCTTTAAGGCTGCCAAAGATAGAGCGACTTTGCTTTTCTGTACAAATGCAACCAGCACACACAAACTGCGCTCTCTCTACGTCAGGAAATTTATGAACCCCAGATGCTTTCACCATGTGAACATGGGAAGTCTACCTGTGTTATACTCTAACAGTCGCAATGCCTGGATGACCTGTGACATTTTTAATCACTTGTTCTCTGAAGAGTTCCTGCCAAATGTCCAAGTGCATTTATGGAGCAAAAAATTCAAACCAGAGCTGTCTTGCTTTTAGATCAGTGCCCAGTTCATCCCCTGGAGAATGAGAGCCGAACCCATGATGGCACATAAAGGCAATTTTTTACCAAAGAATACAACATCCAGAATCCAGCTGTTGGACAGTGGCATCATCACCACTTTCAAAAACAGTACAGGAAGAGGCTACTGAGTGACCTTGTTGAGGCTGAATTGTAAGTCACTGACTTCCTTACACTTGTGGGATTTGGCAGTCCTGTTAGGAGAGGCATGGTCTAATGTAAGCCCAGTGACCATTCAGCACTGCTGGACTGCTACCTTAGGACCCTCCTTTGAGTCACTGAATGAGGATGAGGAAGATCCACACAACGTTGAGGAGATCGTACTGCTAGCCACAAATCTACAGTTGCTAACCAGCACTGACGAGACTGAATGCACAATCGAAAACTGGCTGTCAGTGGATGACTGCGTTCTCACAGTCAGCTAACTGACTCTGCAATTGTTGATGCAGTCACAGAGGGAAGGGAGGGGGATGAGACAGCAGAATGAACCAACGCATCTGACGAGTCTGATGCGGAAATAGAAGCCCCGACATATGGAGATGCAATCAAAGGACTACAGTGTGGGCTGGAGTGGCTTCAGTGCCAGGAAGTAGATCCAGTTAAACTCATTCAACTGTGGCACATCTTATGTTATGCCAAGAACTTAGCTGCTAAAACTACAAAGCAATCCAAAATCATTTTGTTTTTCCATTCCACAGGGACTGAGTGAGTAAGGTGCAGTACTACATAGCAGTAGAAGCTTTACACTCCATTCCTGTAAGCCTGTGCCAGGTGAAACATCAAGTCAAAACAAGCAAAAAAACACTGGCGCCAGGCTACCAGTTCAGTCATTTTTAATATGCAAAAAAGAAGCATACAGGTACATAAGCGCTACAACCATAAAACAGATGCAGAACACCCAACCAGGTTTCATCCATAGGCTTTATCAAGGGTTACTGGTCAACTGAGAGTGTTGGGTTTTAAATTCCTGTGACCCAATCCTATGCAAGACCAGTCTTAAAGGTACAAACCCCTATTAAAGAGGGTTCCAGCAGGTTCAACAAAGTCACATATAGGATGCCTGCCACCCACTTTGGCTGGCCTTTGTAACTAGTGAATCAGCTTAGTAGGAACCTAGAAGGAGAGAAAGAGAGAGGTAAAGGATGGTTAGAGTAAAGAATAAAAGAGAAAAAAAAATTATAGTGAATTTTTCAACTTCTATCTGTGTAGTTAACTATTTCAAAAATATTGAGTTTTTCACTAATAACTAACCACGTCTATGGCAAAATCAAAACAGCTGGATATTTCTCATACATGGAAAGTATATTATATTGTAACAGAGCTAAGGTTTTCTTAATTTTCTAATGTATGGCATGATGTCCAGTCTGTCATTTAACCCCAGTGGGTAATGCCCTCCCAAGTGGAACATCCACATAGATTCTCGATCCAATAATAGGGCATCCAGATACCCACCCCATTTTCCTAGGGTCACCTTTTCTATGCCACAGAATTTAAATTCATGTTTTTTCTGTGGCTGGAACAGCTTGAAAATGTGCTGCAAAAGGGTTGGTGACTTCTCCATGTAATATTGTGCTATCATGTTCCCCCTACCCTCAGCATCAATAGTCTAGTAGTTTTCCCTACATAAAAACTCCCACCGCTGCACCAGGCTAGGTATACCACGTGTGTGGTGTTGCATGAGGTAAAGTTGTGGATTTCAAACACTTTTATGGCATTACAACTTGTAAAAGTGGTATTTTATTTTCCCATAATGGTACAATACTTCCAGTGTCCACATCTGTGGTTACCTCTAGGGAGCTTGGGCAGCCAAGTAGTGGGTGATGCAAGGGGAGGGTAGCTGTGTGTGAGGAGGTCAGGCAAATTTCTGCCTCTTTTGTAACTAAATCTGGGTGGACCAATTACCTCTTTTTCAAAAATGGGATCTGACCCTATTATTTCCCAATGCCATAATACAATCTGTCTAACTGCTGAAGACCATTTGTTTTAAGTACTAAAAAAATTATTGCGTTTGTCTAAATCTGACTTCCTCTCCTTCGAGGTAAGCAGTTCACTCCGCTCTGTCAGACCCACTGCTTCCTCTGCTTTGTTAAGGCACTCCAGTTTGTAGCTCCTTCTCTGGAACCTAGCCCTTTGTTCTTGATTGTGCTTTTCACAATCCTCCTCACTGTTGCAATTTCTTTTAACTCTCATGTACTGGGATTGTGGAATGTTTTCAATAATGTGTTGGGGATTGGCAGCTGGTAGCCTATAGCAGGGTGTTCTGATCAGTGGATTTTCTGTACAGATGCGTTCTTACTGTACCAGCTTCCTTTTTAACTATTTACAGATCCAGGAAACACACCTTAGACTGACTTAGACTCACTGTAAGTCTTAGGTTTTGGTTTGTACTCTCCAACCAACTAATGAACATACTCAGTTCTGCCTCGTCCCCCTTCCACACAAAGATGTCGTCAATAAAGCACCTCCAAAGTTCCAACCTATAATAATGATTGGTCTCGAGGCTTCTGACTGTTGCATTCTTCCAGTATCCCAGATACAAATGTGCATAATTGGAGGAAAAGGTAACCCCCATAGCGATACCTTTGGTTTGCAAATATACAGTGTCTTGGAACAAGAAAACATTAAGTTGTAGGACCAGGCAGGCGCATTCACATAGGAAGTCAATCAATCCAGGGGTATAAGCTGTGTTCGTCTGTAAGCAGAACCTGAATGCCTGCAACTTCTCATGGTGGGAAATATTGGTGTATAAACCCTCAATATCAAGGGATACTAGAAGTCAGTCCTTCTCCAACTGTAGATCATCAAGTATAACCAAAAGGTGTGTTCTGTTTTTAAGGTATAAAGGTAACTGGCTAACTAGCCCCTTGATATGGCATCAATGAATTGGGACAAGAGTTCTCATAGGCTACCAATACCCAACACTATAGGTCTTCTTAGAGGTTCCACCACATTTTTATGGATCTTGGGTAAAGTATAAAAACAAAGTGGGTAAAGGATAAAAGTATAAAAACTTGGGAACTTAAGCAGCAGGCTGGTAGGACAGAGGTCTGGGGTTATATTCTGTTTTAACTGAAATATTTGAATAGTTTGTAAGTGAAATTAGTTCTATGTGTTAAAAATTATTACCTTGAATTAGAACTGTTACTTGGGCTGTGATATTGTAACTTTGGAGGCTTGGGGACAGTTGTTTGGCAGGGTTAATTAGAGGGGAAATTTAAATGTGTTGTTTGCCTTTCTTAAATACTGAAAAGCCACTGGGGGTTGGGATTGAAGGGCTAAGTATTTCTGTTTGGGACTGAAATTCAAAGCAACAGGAGCTGGTGGGCCTGTGACATCATACGGTACCTGATGTCTGCTTACACACACTGTTAGTGGGACCGAACACACACTGGACTGTATGTGTTTGTGAGACTTGGGAACTTTATTGGTGGGGTTGAAATTGGGTTTGTAAATAACTACAGTCAGTATAGAGAGAAACTGTATTCCAGGGGAAAGAGACTGAGAAAAAGGGGTGTGCTATTATAAACAGAGGGGGATAAACAGGGTGGCCTTATTCCACCATGGCAGGCATCTTCAGAAGGGTTGTAGGCTGCACAGGCTGTGGGATGGCAATAATTCTAAATTGGGCCTGGAGAGAGGGAGGCTGCCCACTCTGTAGACAGCTATCTTGTATCAGAAGTGAGGTATATTGGTTAAGGAGTAAGCTGTGGGAGCTGGGGGTGTCCAAGGATAAGGGGTGTGGATATGGGCAGCAGAAGGGTGGGGCTGAGGGAGGTTGGGGCAACGCTCGAAATTACAGGACATTATGCTACAGCAAGCAGGAGGGGGGATATTAGGGACAGAGGACCCTTAGATAGAGATGTTGACGCTAAGGGGAAAGCGTACGGGGTGAACATTCTGAATACAAAGACAGTGGAGGGGGAAGAGTCAGGAGGGGCTGTTGTGCGGAAGCCTAAAACAGCAGACTGTGGGAAGGGAGCTCCTAAGGTGAACAGAGCAAGAGGGAAGAAGAGGGCAGTTTAGAGATGCAGTCAGGAAACTCGGGTTACTTGATGGAGGCTGACATAGAGTGTCACAATAAATTTGAGCTACTAAGCAACCTAGAGGGAGGAAGGGGTTGGTGGAAATGAGGAAACCTTATACAGAGGCCGAGGGAGCCACACCCACAGGGGCATCACAGACCGGCATGGAAAGGATAGACATAGTCCCAGAGGAGAAGGGAAACATATGTTAAGGAAATGGGGAGATGCAACATATTCAGACATGAGGAGGAGAGCATGATTGGAGAGAAACTGGGAGACAAGGAGGTGGGAAGGCCCCCTTCAGCGGGGGGTCAGTACCAAGGATGGGGCCCTAGCTAAAGGGACCCACAGAGAGCTCTGGAGGCAGGGGTACTATTACAAGGGAGGATGGCGGTGTGGGGAAGGGAAACCATCAGGGCCAGGATAAATGGTTCAGATAAGAGGGTTAAAGGGACACCTATTCAGAGGGTTTGAGTTAAGTGGGCAAAATAGCAAGGGAGGCAGAAAGGGGAGGGTGACAAGGGGGTCTCTAATAAGGCAGGAAGACTCCCATGAAATTGAGATCATGAATAAAGGGGGGCTGAGAGGGCACAGTGGAGGTAACCATAAGGATGATGGCGGTGTTAAGGTTCTGTTATTGGGATACTCAATGATTAGGAGTATCCAGTGGGAGGGACAGGGGGTGGATGCCATAGCCAGGTGAAGGTAGTGAGTATCTCTGGGCTGACAGTGCACAGAGCAAAGTTCATGGTGTATGAAATGGTTAGGGATTGTGGAGGGAAACTGGATTTCCTGGTGCATTTGGGAACTAATGATCTAGAGGGAAATAGCGTTTTGGAAATCCAAGCAAGGTTCCAAGAACTTGCCAAAGTCTGTCGGGATAATGGATGCAACATTTCCTTTTCGGAGATATTGCCAGTACCAAAGGCCTCAGTGGAGAAAAAAATGAAGCTCACAGAGATTAATGACTGGTTCAGGAAGTGGGGTGAAGAGAGTGTGTTGGGGGTGCTAGGGAACTGGAATGGAGTTTGGGAGGATAAGGGACTATATGCCAAGGACAGGTTTCATCTTGCCCCATTAGGGAAGGAAGTCCTTAAACAGGGGATGGCTGACTACATACAAGAAAGGTGGGGTTTAAACTTGTAAGGGGGGGGAGGGATAAGGGAGGGACTGACCAGAAGCCCTCTCCTCCAGATGAGGGGATTAGCCTTCAAGCCCAAGGGGGGAGGGGGGAAACAGACTGGAGGTGGAGGTTTCGTGAGGAGCAGGGGGAGGATGGAAGTATAAGGAATCTGGGTGGGGTTCGACAAAGAGGATCAGGGATAAGGGGTGGGGGTTGGTGTTAGTAAATGCCAGGAGCTTGGGAAACAAGTTGCCAGAGTTCCAGGCCATGCTGTCCGAGGGGGTGGATGTGGCGGGGTCACAGAGATGTGGGCCAACAAAACCATGACTGGGACCTAAGCGTGACGGGGGACACTATGCTTAGGAAGGATAGAAAGGAGAGCAGAGGGGTGGAGGCTATGTTCATTAGAGATGACATAGAAATTGCTATGGTAGAAGAGGCAGAGGGAAACGTGGAGGCCTTATGGGTCACTTCACATCCCCAGCAGGAGATAAGGTCAAGCTGGGAGTAGCATATAGGCCCCCTGGGATGAGTGATGTTCTAGAGGATGGTTTGCTGGACAACATCATTGCTCAGTGTGGACCAAAGGGAAGGAGTGGTGTTGGTGGGGGACCTTAATATGCCAGGTACAAACTGGGGAACCATGTCCTCTAAGGTGGCCAAGGAGCAGAGGCTGCTGGATGGCTTCCAGGATGTGTTCTTAACACAGCATGTGATGGAGCCCACAAGGGAGGGGCATGTCCTGGATATGGTTCTGGCAGATGGGGATCTGGTAAGGGACTTGGTTGTACAGGACCCCCTGACTAGGAGCGACCACAATACTGTCTGGTTTCAAATAAGCATGGGGGAGATCTAGGACACTGGCAGTGGACTCAGGGGGGCAGACTTTATGGGCATGGGAAATATTTTCAAGGATCACTTGAAGGGGATTACCTCAACGACAAGTGTGGAAAGGAGATGGGAGGTCATAAAACGGGACTTCATGAGGCAGTCAGGATCTGCGCTAAGTTGAAACGTAAGGGAGCAAGGTCACATAAACCATGCTGGTGGTCCAGTGAGGTACAGGTAGCAGTCAGAGAAAAGAAGGCGGCCTACAAAACATATAAAACAACACAAGGGGATGGGGATAAGGAAATGTACCAGCTTGCATCTAGAAAAGTCACCCGTATGGTGAGGGGAGCAAAGTCCAGTAAAGAGCAGCGGCTGGCACAGGGGATACATGGGAGGGGAAAAGGGGTTCTTCCGGTACATTGAGGAGCAGAGAAAAACTAAGGGCCATCTCAGCAGATTGAGATCAGAAGGAGGGTGGGTGGAAGAGGCGAGGGACCAGGCAGAGGTATTTAACGAGTACTTTGCCTCTGTGTTCACTAGGGAGGGGGATGGGATATCTATAAAGCAAGGCATGAAGGGGATAGAAGCATCAGTAAGTGGGATCAGGGGAGCAACAGAAATGGAGCAAGAGGGAGGGAGAGGTACCCCAGGGGTGTCACATCTGGGTAAGGATAAAAAGGCCAGTAAGGTGGAGGGGATGGATGATGCTATCTCTGCCAAAAGGGTGTGGTTAGCCCTCAAGGCCCTAAAGAAAGACAAATCTCCTGGGCCAGATGGCATTCATCCAAGAGTACTATGGGAATTGGCGGACATACTGGCTTCACCCCTGGTGGAGCTTTTCAGCAGGTCACTTGAGACAGGGAGGGTACCTAGGGATTGGCGAGAGGCACATGTGGTACCAATCCATAAAGGGGGGTCGAGGGAAGTACCAGGTAACTATAGACCCATCAGTTTGACCTCGGTGGTGGGAAAATTAATGGAGAGTATACTAAAGGAACGATTGGGGGTGTACTTGGAGGAGGTGGGAGGTCTGAATGGTTGGCAACATGGGTTTGTGCCAGGTAGATCATGTCAAACCAACCTTGTGGAGTTCTATGAATGGGTAACATCAGAACTGGACAGGGGTAAGCCTGTGGATGTATTATTCTTGGACTTCAGCAAGGCATTTGACTCTGTCCCCCACAATGGTCTGGTGGAGAAACTGATGGGGTTAGGAGTAGGCCCTTTGATGATCAGATGGATTGAAAACTGGCTAGCTGGATGCACTCAGAGAGTAGTAGTCTGTGGGGAGCTCTCGAACCCTAGAGAGGTTGGTAGTGGGGTACCACAGGGCTGGGTCCTGGGTCCGATTCTGTTTAATGCATACATATCGGACATCAGGGAGGGTATAGGGTGTGAAATGAGTCTCTTCGTGGATGAATCCAAGATGGGAGCAGTAGTTGAGGGAGAAGAGGGGAGGTTGGCCCTGCAAGGGGACCTGGACACCCTGGAAAGCTGGGCTCACACATGGAAATTAAATTTCAATATCACCAAGTGCAAGGTGTTGCATCTTGGTGGGAAACCCTAAACACAGGTACACCCTGGGAGGGGAGGGGAGGCGCTGGAGGCCTCAATAGGGGAAAAAGACCTAGGGGTCATGGTGGATGCATGTATGAATAACTCTGAGCAGTGCAGGAGAGCAGCTAGCAAAGCAAACAGGATGTTAGGATGCATCGTAAGGCGGATCACCTCTAGGAGCAAGGAAGTGATTCTGCCGCTGTACAATGGACTGGTTAGACCACACCTTGAGTACTGTGTACAGTACTGGAGACCACACTTGAAGAGGGGCATACAGCTCCTGCAGAGGGTACAGAGGAGGGCAACAAAGATGATACGAGGGCTAGGGGATTTAACGTATGAGGACAGACTTGAGGAGCTCTGCCTGTTTTCATTGGAGGAGAGGAGAGACAGGGGACATGATTGAGGTCTTCAAGTACCTCAAGGGAATAAATAGGGTAAACATGGAGGGAATCTTTAGACTAAAGCAGGGAGGTATCACCAGAGGGCATGGTTTGAAGTTGGAAGGTGGAAGAGTGAGGGGGAAAAGAGGAGGTTTTTCACTGAGAGGGTGGTGGACCCTTGGAATGCACTGCCTGGTGAGCTGGTTCAGAGATCCACAGTGGAGGGCTTCAGGAGAGGGTGGGACAGACACAGAAAGTGGATGTATCAGATGATGGCCTGTCCCGGGGGGTGAGGATGGATGATAGGGGTTTCTGGAGCACAAGGGATGGGAGAGTCTCGGCACCCAACTAAGGTTTGAGCAGACTCGATAGACCATAAGGCCTAATCTGCTGGCAAGTAGTATGTTAGTATGTTAAGCCCTGATAGGCTTGTTTACAGTAAGGAAATTAAAAACATCTTCAGAAATTATACCATTAGAGTATGCTCTCAACAATAATGCACCCACCTCTTTTTTTAAATCCAAAGTAGGATCTATATTCTTTTTTTTGTAAACATTGGTGTCCATTGAGTGTCTCTTGCATTCAGCAACATACTTACTGGTGTCTAGGATGACCACCACTCCCCCCTTTTCAGCTTTTTTCACTGTTATTTCTTTATTACTTTGAAGCTTTGCTAAGGCCTCTCTTTCTTCCTTGCTCAGATTGTCCTGGATTCGCTCATCTTGTGAGAACAGCTTTTTGAATTCTCCCTCGCAGACCCTTGTAAAGATGGCCACACTTTAATTATAAGGGGGGTATTAAATGTAGAGGGTGGTTTAAATCCACTGAGATCTATGTCCTGTGCTCCGGTAGTGTTTGTTTCTTCTTCCCCTGTAATATCCAAAAATGACTGGTCTCAGGGTGTTTCATCTCAGAAGGCGACCCATAATTTCTGATTCATCCATGCTAATGTCTGTAAAAAAAAACGCCCCTCCCTCCCATATTCCTGTGTTTTGCCCAAAATCCCTTCAGATTTAAATTTCTGGTAAATCTTCTAAAATCTATGAAGAACTCAAATTGTGAAATATCCTTACTAGGGACAAATGACAGTCCCTTATGAAGGAGGGACATTTCAGCACCATTCAGTGTCTTTTTTGAGAGATATATATTTATTTCTCCTTCGGGGATTTGTTCCCTTTCCCTGTTTGCCCTTTGTTGTTTTCCTTTCCTCCCCCCTCTTCTTGTTCTTTTGTTCTTTCTTGCTGCTGTTACTGCTGAAAGCTCACAGCCCGTGTTATCTTGGGTGATGTTTGGGAGTGGGGTAGGAGTGAGATGGCTGGTTGGAGTTTCCGTTTGTCTCCTCCTCATCTGTCTCTTCTAAAAAATCATCATGTCTCGCTGTCGGATGCACCGTTTGAGGTGTAACCTGAGGGTGAACGATTTCTATTTTTAAGAATGAATCTTAATTGTCCTTGTTGCCCTGGATTTCTGCTACAATTGTTTCTGCTCTGTGATCTATGTCTCCCAGAACTGCATTTAAAATCCTTCTTCCACCTGAATGCCTTGCCTGAAGCGTAGTCCCTTTTGTCCCTCGCAAATTTCTCCAATTTCTGCGTTTTTAACTTGCCATCCTGCTTTTCAATTTTACCTTTATGTTTTTTCTCTAAGGCCGCAAATTTCACATGTCCCATGAACTGAACAACCTTCTGTTCTTTAACTTTTAAAATCTCCTGCAATTCTGGTAATTATCTACGGTAGTCCTTAATAACACATTTCACTAGGGCCATCAACCCTTCCTGCTGTGTCCCTGCCAGTCTGAAACAAATTCCTCCCTCTCCTGGCCATAGCCTTGTCTTTTAATTACCCACAGGCCCTGAGGGGCTCTGCCTGCCTTTAGTCCAGCTTCCAGACAGATGCGGTGCCAGAAGTGCCTTCGGGCCTTTAGTGCCGTTTCTTCAAGTTCCGGGAATGCACTTTCATTTCTTTCCTCTCCCTCAGAAGACTCTCCGTGTCATTGCTGTCAGTCATATTCGGAGGAGTATTCACATCCTCCAAAAAAAGCCCCAATTTCCCTTGCTCATCGGACAGCCAGTTCTACAAGCCAGCTTCCATCCCAAATGTTAGTGCTGACGGGGCTGTAGAGGATGTGCTTGTCATACTTTAATTTACCAGCAAAGGTGGATGGTATTTGAGTGCAGCAACAATTCCATGCTTCTCTCACCCAACCGAAAAAACACTGGGTTACTGCTGGCAGAGATGTAGTCTGTTTTAAAGTAAGGCCACTTAATCTTCATGAATGCAGATGGAAGCCGCTCAAAGGATGGAAAATACCACTGGGTTGTTTGTGGTTGCATCAAATATCGCCCGGAAGCCCCGAGATCGATAAGAACTGAGTAGTGAGCGGTAAGATAAAAAGCATAATATAGCAGCAGAACCTCTATGCTCCACTCCTCTAGGCATGTGCCAGGTGAAACTTCAAGTCAAAACAAAGCAAAAATGTACAGCACTGTTTTGCTGTTGCCCCCATTGTCCATGGAGAGACAAACATGATTTTTTAATGTTTAAACATTACAGATTTTAAAATTTTTGTCAGTTTGAGCCAGTAATAAAAAATCATTTTTTATACATATAAAGCAAATTGCATGTGTTCTGTGTGGGGGTATATGCTGGAAGCAAAAACAGCTTCATGAAAATACATTACCTCAGTATAACAATCAAGCCAGTATAACGAACACAGGTCGTGTCTCCGGGCTTGTTCATTATACTGAGGGGCCACTGTATATTGAACTGTAAGCCTTCAGCCTCAGGACTTTACAGGAAGCCTTTGAAAGACGTGGCTGCCTATGATGACGTGCCTCTGTGCATGCCATCCGTGCACAGCAGCTCATGTACATCACGTGGACATATCCCAAACACTTCAGCTCTTTTTCTCCCTCCATTGAAAGACTGAACATCTGACCAGTGGAATGTGTTTCTGCTGTTGCTAATTCGTCGACAAAATGTATTTTATTTTGGTAGCTACTCCTTTGGGGCTCATCAATTGCCGGTGTTTGTCATTGCATAGCAATTGCAGAAATACGATATGTATCGTGATGATGCCCGCAAGTTGTGTGTTTGCTGTTTGGGCCTATCCCATGGTGTGAAAAACTGCAAGGCTTGCCCGGGTTTCAGCAAGGCTACACAGAGATGCAGGTGAAATGTTTAGGTGAGAGACCGCCTGCTTACTCACATGAGCACTGAGACACTGTTTAAACCTGTAGAGAAAGTTCAGTTTGGGGTCTACTGTTGAAATGTGACTGATGAGCCTACTATAAGTGATGCTTTAAGTCAGGTTCCTAGAAATTTAAATCTGTTGACTTACTCAGTAACCAACAGATGTTATGATTTCAAGCAGATCGGCTAATCAAGTTAGCAAATTCTGGGATCCAAACACCATAGACTTAGTTTTGGTTGCGTTAAGGATCAGGCGGTTGTTAATGAGCCAGGTGGAGATTGTGTTGAAATCCGACTGAATTGACCTTGGACATTGCAATTACAGTATGGTGCTGACTGCATACATACTGTATATAGATGGCACCTCCTACTGTGCTTTGAGAGGTTGTTAAAAATGGAGAACAGCAGAGGGCAAAGGACTGAGCCTGGAGGAACCCCAATATTTAAGACTGCATAACCTATGAAATCTGCACAGTTCTGGTTTGTTTGTTGTTCAAACAACATGAAGTCTTGCTATATTATGACAATTGCAGTTTGTCCCACCATTAGAACTGCTCCGGAGGTGAAAGAGTCAACTCCATTCCATGAATGGAACTTAGAGCACGAGCTCTAACAAGAAGCTCTGTCTGTGTAGTTTCAAACCTGAACTGTCAGATTCTTTACTGCGCCTCACTGAACAGTCGCTCAGGAGATTTCTCCTACTGCTCGGTTCATTTCTCGGTTTAAACAGTGTTTTCTCGGTTCGATTCAACCGAGAATAGTTTTATTTTAACCGTAAAACCGATCAGTTCAAGCTCTGTCTGTGGTATCGTAAGTAATTTCATTTTTTAATTCTGTGTGGAACTTGTAAGTTTTATCGGTTCGGTTTTGAACCGATCAGCTTGGGTTAAAACTTAAAGTTTTTAAGCTTGAGATTTTAGAGTGCGGTTCCTGGTTCTTATCGGTTCTAAAAAAAACGGATTTCATTACGTTTGTTTCCAGTACCCGTGACACGGTTAGGAACCGATAAGGGTGTCTTGCCTGGCACTGCCGTTTAAAGGGCAAGTTTTTCTGGTTAGGCTGGCATTATGTCTGAGAAACCCAAAAGAAAACCGGCCCACTGGTTTCAACACTGTGATGTCTGTGGGGGAAGTCTTGCCAAGGCTGACCCACACACCATGTGTTTATTGTCTGGGGTTTGGCCACCTTCATTCAGACTGCCAGATTTGTAAGAATTTCCCTGCAGCCACCCTGGAAAAGAGATTGGGCAGGCTCAGGGAACGAGAGGCCAAAAAGTCCGCTGACCCGGATGGCCAGCCCGGTTCGGTGCCAACCGAACCGAGGGAGTGCCCTCTGACCAGGGCGAGACTTCCTCGGGCAAACGAAAGCTGGCTCGGATGAACCAGTTCCAGTAAAGAGAATAAGAAAGTCAGCAGGTTTGGAGCCCAAAATTCTTACTCCAACTGCTGCAGAGATAGCAAGAGCTATTCAGATTGTCCAGTCACTTTCTCCGGTTCCGTCGAACGCCACTATCTGTTAAAAGGTCAGTTCGGTCGGTTCCATCGGTTCAGGAATATGATGTTGAGGAGTTTTATGAACCAGAGGAGGGGGAGGATGATTATGAACAGTGTGAATGTGACTTAGAGGGTCTGGGTGTGCCCATTGAACCGGACATCTCCCCAGACAGACCTTTAGAATCTCCCCCTATGCTTTCTGAGTCCCCCTCTCATTTTATGTTTTACAAAAAAGTTGCTGAAAGCCTCCAGCTTCCCTTGGAAGAAGCTGTGGATGAGCAAGAGGAGCCTGATTTTGTAGAAATGATGGATATACCAGAGTCTAGGAGATTGTCTATTCCTTTGCATAAGTCATTTAGGAAACAAACAATAAAAATCTTAAAACTCCTAATTCTGTGCCTCCTGTAGATAAAAGATGGACAGGAGGTACACACTGTCAGAATCCTGATACAGAATTCCTTTCTCAGCAATGCAGTCATGTTAGGGTAGTTCAGGCTGCAGCCTGTGATAAAGCTAATATTCCCTGGCTTCACATCCTCCTGACAAGGATTCCAGGAAGATTGATGCCATGGCAAAAAACAGTACATGGCAGCGTCCTTGGGACTCAGGCAAGCAAATTATATGGCTTATGTAGCAAGGTATCAGAAATCTAGATGGGATACTGTTATGGATTTAGCCAAACAAGCCCCTGGCCAGCTTGCTAATGAGCTGGAGCAGGTGGCTGTCGATGGCATTGAGGCTTCTAAGGTGCAGTTTCATGCTGCTGTGGATTTTAATGATGTTTCCTCTAGAGTCATGGCCACATCTGTAGCTTTTCGTAGGTTGGCCTGGCTCAGGTGTATTAGCTTGTCACAGGATACCCAGACTAAGGCTATGGATTTTCCTGTGGTGGGAAATTCTCTGTTTGGGGAGCAGACAGAGAATTATATGAAGAAGATGGATGAATATAGGACTACTATAAAAGTGCCCAAGCCAAGGAGCGCAAGCCACTCCTCAGAGGCACACCCAGGGATAAGGGGTAGCCTTTCCACAGCCTTTTACCAAACCCAGGCCTCCTCTGCTTATGCTCAGAAGGGGTTCTTCAGAGGCAGAGGCAGGCAGGCGTGGGCAGGCCTGCCCCCACCCCTCAGCCTAAAGCACTCACAAGCAGGCACCCTGATGGGGTGCCCAAGGCCGATTCTCCTTTACCAGTAGGAGGCAGGTTGGCTTACTTCAGTCAGAACTGGGTGTCTTTAACTTCAGACAAGTGGGTTCTGGAAGTAGTAAGCCAGGGTCTGGTTCTCAGCTTCAAAAAGTTCCCAAAGATGAGAATCAGGTCTTTCCACCTGCAACTCTTTAGAGACCTCTACTCTAGAAGCAGAGGTCTCAACCCTGTTAGCTCTCAGAGCGGTAGAAAGGGTTCCTCCCCTACACCAGGGCAAGGGTCTGTACTCCAGATACTTCCTTACCCCAAAAGACAGGAGAATGGCGGCCATTTTAGACCTCAGATATCTGAACAAGCATCTTTTGAAACCAAAGTTCAGAATGGTAACTCTGGCAATGATTTTACCCTCTCTAAGGCCAGGGGACTGGCTAGCTTCCCTGGACCTCAAGGATGCCTATTTTCACGTCCTAATCAAAAGCTCCCACCGAAAGTACCTCAGATTCAAACTGCCCTCAGTTCACTACCAGTTCAGAGCAATGCCCTTCGGCCTTACCTCTGCCCCAAGGGTATTCACAAAATGTCTGGCAGTAGCAGTGGCTCACTTAAGGAGGCAAAGGATTGCTGTTTTTCCCTATCTGGACGACTGGCTCATTGTAGGCCAGTCCCCAGAACAGGTAAAATCTCACCTGCAAGTCACCCAGCAGCTTCTCACCTCCTGGGCTTCCTGCTAAATCTACCAAAGTCGGTTCTGGAACCAGTTCAGGTACTCACCTTCATAGGTGCAGAATTGGACACAAATCTGGCCAGAGCTTTTCTTCCCTTAGAAAGAGTAAGGAACTTGGTGGCTCTGGCCTCCTCCTTCAATCTGCAGGTCTCTCGACCAGCAAGACACTTTCTGCAGCTCCTGGGGCACATGGCTGCGTCCACAGCTGTAGTGCAGGGAGCAAGATTTCAGATGAGGGAAAATCAGTTTCACTTGAGAGCCTATTGGTCTCAGAGAAGAGACCCCTTTCAAGTTGGTCCCAGTGACCGAACCTTGATCCAGGCCTCCAGTGGTGAGGATCAGAGCAATTTAAGACTGGGGTCCCTTCATTCCCCTTTCTCATACTTTGACCCTCACTACGGATGCTTCCCTCCTGGGGTGGGGAGCCCACATGGGCGACTTCTCCACTGAGGGAGTGTGGTCCCCCCAGGAATCTCTGCTCCACATCAATTTGCTGGAACTCAGAGCTGTCTTTTTAGCTCTTCAAGTGTTTTCTGCTTCTGTCCAGAATGAAGTGGTACAAGTCAGAACAGACAATACCACAACAATGTGGTACATCAACAAGCAGGGCGGCACTCGGTCTTCGGCCTTGTGCACCGAGGCAATGAAGTTGTGGTCTCTGGCCTATTCCCTGAACACTTCACTCATAGCAGTTCACCTTCCAGGAAAGGACAATGTCCTAGCAGATGCTCTCAGCAGGATTTCTCAGGGCCATCACGAATGGTCTCTGATCCTCAAGTACTGGGGATAGTCTTTGCCAGATGGGGCACCCCTCAGATAGATCTTTTTGCAGCCCCAGACAATCACCAACTTCCAATGTTCTGTTGCAGGCCCCCAGTGTTGGGCTCAGTCCCCCTGGACGCTCTTCTCCTGGATTGGGAAGGGAAGTTTCTTTATGCTTTTCCCCCCTTCCCTCTCCTATTCAAGGTGTTAGTAAAAATCAGATCACAGCCTTGCAGGGTGATTCTGATTGCCCCAGACTGGGCCAGGCAGCCCTGGTACCCACTCCTTCTGTCCCTGACAGTCCATCTCCCCCTGTGTCTCCCCAGGAATCACAACCTGTTAACCTGTGCCCAGGGGAGAGTTTGGTATCCGAACCTCAAATCCCTCAACCTCAAGGCCTGGCTCTTGAGGAGTTAGAATTTGCTGACCTACACCTCTCTCAGGGTGTTCTTGAAATCCTAAGGCTTCTAGGAAGCCTTCCACTAGGGCTACTTATAATTCTAAGTGGAAAAGGTTCTCCATTTGGTGTTCTGGGAAACATATTTCCCCAGAATCTGCTGATTTGCCCATTGTGTTAGACTACATGGTCCATCTCAATTCTTTGGGCCTGAGACCAGCTACCCTGAGAGTTCATTTGGCAACTGTCTCTGCTTTTGTTTCAGCAGGAAGAAAAAATTACTCACCTTAGTAATGTTGTTTCTTCTAATGGAGTCTTGCTATATTATGACAAGTTGCAGTTTGTCCCACCACTAGAACTGCTCCGGAGGTGAAATAGTTAAATCCATTCCATGAATGGAACTTTGAGCACGAGCTCTAAGATAGAAGCTCTGTCTGTGTAGTTTCAAACCTGAACTGTCAGATCTTTACGAGCAAAAACTCACTAAGGTCTGTGTGGAAGCTGTAACTCTACACTAGCCAACTGGCTACCTAAATAATAACACCCATTGCTGGTCCCAACACCAAAGACTCCAAGTCAGGGGACCAGAATTGATAATATAATTTAACAATATGAGAAATAACACAAGAGAATAATAAACACCACACCCCAAACCCCAAAAAGGGGTGAAACGCCTAAAAAGGGCATAAAATAGTGCCCACACTAGGTTGCCCACACCATACCCAAGTAGAAGTTCTGAGAGGGGCAGGCTGGGGGAGAGGTCATAATATAGCAAGACTCCATTAGAAGAAACAACATTACTAAGGTGAGTAATTTTTTTCTTCAAACAACATGAAGTCTTGCTATATTATGACAAGTTGCAGACTACACAGCAGTACCACACCAGAGGGTGTAGACAGAATGAGAAGGGACCTGCAGAAACTTGAAGAATGGTCAGGGGTTTGGCAGTTGAAATTCAATGCAAGGAAGTGCAAGATAATGCATATGGGGCACAAAAACCCTGGCACAATATATCAGTTGGGGGGTGAGGATATAGCATGCACCAAGCAGGAAAGGGATCTTGGAATTATCATCTCTGATGACCTCAAGGTAGGGAAACAGTGTGACAAGGCAGCAGGTAAAGCAAATAGGATGCTGGGATGCATAGGCAGGGGCATCACCAGCAGGAAGGGAGGTCATAATTCCACTATACAAGACACTAGTGAGGCCGCACTTGGAGTACACTGTTGCAGTTCTGAGACCTTACCCATGTAAGGACATAGACAGGGTAGAGAAGGTTCAGAGGAGGGCAACAAAGATGGTGCATGGATTGCATCACAAGTCCTATGAGGACAGGTTGAAGGCACTGAAACATGTACTCTGGAGGGAGAGGGAGGAGAGAGGGATATGATAGACATACAAGTATCTTACAGGGAGGAACAGGTGCAGGAATGCACTATTTTTAAGCGAAAAGATGTTCCAGGACTAGAGGGCATGGGATGAAGTTGGAGGAGGACGATTCAGAGGAAACGTGAGGAAGAATTTCTTCACAGAACGGGTGGTGGACAAGTGAACACCCTGCCAGAGGAAGTGGTGGGGGCTGAAACAATCACGGGATTTAAGAATGCATGGGATAGACGTAAAGGAATTCTGGAGGTCAGGGGTAAGGGGCAACAGACTTCCTGGAAAACATAAACTGAACTTACAAACTTAAATGGGCAGACTGGGTGGGCCATAGGCCCTTATCTGCCAACACTGTCTATGTATCTATGTATCTATGTACCTCCATGGAGGAGGGACAGAACCTACTTAGGGAATAGGCTCTGAAGCACAGCTGTGCCAAACCGAGCATCTCTCCTAGCCTGGACATCCAGGGAGTAATGCTTGGTGAAAGTGTGTACCGTTTTCCAAGTAGCAGCCTGGCATATCTCCAATATAGGGATGTCTCTGGCAGCAGCTAGAGACGCGGCTGTACCTCTGGTAGAATGAGCCCTCAAGCCAGAGGGGGGATCTCTGCCAGTTTCTGATAACAAAATTGGATACAAGAGACAATCCACCTGGCAATTGATCTCTTAGTGGCAGGTTTCCCTTTCCCAACCTTACCATAAGTGAGGAAAAGTTGGAGGGATTCGAACCTGTGACCCTTGGTACACTCTAAATAGTAACTAAGGGCCCTCTTAACATCCAAACTGTGCAATCTCTTCTCACCAGAAGAGGAGTGTTCAGTGAAGAATACTGGAAGGGAGATAGATTGGTTAAGATGGAAATCTGAAACCACCTTAGGCAAAAACTTCCTATTAGTCCTGAGGACTACCTTATGCCTGTGGAAAGAAATAAAGTCAGTTTCTACTGACAAGGCTTGCAACTCACTTATGCATCTGGCAGAAGTGATAGCCACTAGGAAAACAGTTTTCCAAGTTAGATACTTCAGCTCTGCAGAAAACAGAGGTTCAAAAGGGGGTTGCATTAATTGGGCAATGCAAACATTAGGGTCCCAGGCAGGGGCCGGATCCCGAAAAGGTGGATTAGTATGGAGTAATCCCTTAAAAACTTGGAAAACACAGGGTGAGTGGAAAGAGAGGATGACTTTTCCTGCTGAAACAAAAGCAGAGACAGCTGCCAAATGAACTCTCAGGGTAGCTGGTCTGAGGCCCAAGGAATTAAGATGGACCATGTAATCTAACACAGTGGGCAAATCAGCAGATTCTGGGGAAATATGCTTCCCAGAACACCAAATGGAAAACCTTTTCCATTTAGAATTATAAGTAGCTCCTAGTGGAAGGCTTCCTAGAAGCCTTTAGAATTTCAAGAACACCCTGAGAGAGGTGTAAGTCAGCAATTCTAACTCCTCAAGAGCCAGGCCTTGAGGTTGAGGGATTTGAGGTCGGATACTAAACTCTCCCTGGGCACAGGATAATAGGTTGTGATTCCTGGGGAGACACAGGGGAAGATTGACTGTCAGGGACAGAAGGAATGGGTACCAGGGCTGCCTGGCCCAATCCGGGGCAATCAGAATCACCCTGCAAGGCTGGGATCTGATTTTGACTAACACTTTGAATAGGAGAGGGAAGGGGGGAAAGCATAGAGAAACTTCCCTTCCCAATCCAGAAGGAGGGCATCCAGGGGGACTGAGCCCAACACTGGAGGCCTGCAGCAGAACAGTGGAAGTTGGTGATTGTCTGGGGCTGCAAAAAGATCTATCTGAGGGGTGCCCCATCTGGCAAAGACTAACCCCAGTACTTGAGGATCCAGGGACCATTCGTGATGGCCCTGAGAAATCCTGCTGAGAGCATCTGCTAGAACATTGTCCTTTCCTGGAAGGTGAACTGCTATGAGGGAAGTGTTCAGGGAATAGGCCAGAGACCACAACTTCATTGCCTCGGTGCACAAGGCCGAAGACCGAGTGCCCCCCTGCTTGTTGATGTACCACATTGTTGTGGTGTTGTCTGTTCTGACTTGTACCACTTTATTCTGAACAGATGCAGAAAACACTTGAAGTGCTAAAAAGACAGCTCTGAGTTCCAGCAAATTGATGTGGAACAGAGATTCCTGGGGAGACCACAGTCCCTGAGTGGAGAGGTCGCCCATGTGGGCTCCCCACCCCAGGAGGGAAGCATCTGTAGTGAGAGTCAACGTGTGAGCAGAGGGAATGAAGGGGACCCCCAATCTTAAATTGCTCTGATCCTGCCACCACTGGAGGGCCTGGATCAAGGTTCGAGTCACGGGGACCAACTTGGAAAGGGGGTCTCTTCTCTGAGACCAATAGGCTCTCAAGTGAAACTGATTTTCCCTCATCTGAAATCTTGCTCCCTGCACTACAGCTGTGGATGCAGCAATGTGCCCCAGGAGCTGCAAAAGGTGTCTTGCTGGTCGAGAGACCCGCAGAGTGAAGGAGGAGGCCAGAGCCACCAAGTTCCTTACCCTTTCTAAGGGAAGAAAAGCTCTGGCCCAGTTTGTGTCCAATTCTGCACCTATAAAGGTGAGTACCTGGACTGGTTCCAGAACCGACTTTGTAGATTTAGCAGGAAGCCCAGGGAGGTGAGAAGCTGCTGGGTGACTTGCAGGTGAGATTTTACCTGTTCTGGGGACTGGCCTCAATGAGCCAGTCGTCTAGATAGGGAAAACAGCAATCTTTGCCTCCTTAAGTGAGCCACTGCTACTGCCAGACATTTTGTGAATACCCTTGGGGCAGAGGTCAAGCCAAGGGCATTGCTCTGAACTGGTAATGACCTGAGGGCAGTTCAATCTGAGGTACTTCGTGGGAGCTTCTGATTAGGACGTGAAAATAGGCATCCTTGAGGTCCAGGGAAGCTAGCCAGTCCCCTGGCCTTAGAGAAGGTAAAATCATTGCCAGAGTTACCATTCTGAACTTTGGTTTCAAAAGATGCTTGTTCAGATATCTGAGGTCTAAGATGGGCCGCCATTCTCCTGTCTTTTGGGGTAAGGAAGTATCTGAATACAGACCCCTGCCCTGGTGCAGGGAGGAACCTTTCTACTGCTCTGAGAGCTAACAGGGTTGAGACCTCTGCTTCTAGAGCAAAGGTCTCTAAAGAACTTGCAGGTAGAAAAAGCCTGGCTCTCATCTTGGGGAACTTTTTGAAGCTGAAAACCAGACCCTGGCTTACTACTTCCAGAACCCACTTGTCTGAGGTTAAAGACACCCAGTTCTGACTGAAGTAAGCCAACCTGCCCCCTACTGGTAAAGGAGAATCGGCCCTGGGCTCCCCATCAGGGTGCCTGCTTGGCAGGTGCTTTAGGCTGAGGGGTGGGAGCAGGCCTGCCCACGCCCTGTCTGCCTCTGCCTCTGAAGAACCCCCTCTGAGCATAAGCAGAGGAGGCCTGAGTTTGGTAAAAAGGCATGTGGAAAGGCCTACCCCTACCCCTGGGGGTGTGCCTCTGGGGAGTGGCTTGCCGCTTCTTAGCTTGGGCACTTTTGTAAGTAGTCCTATATTCATCCATCTTTTTCATATAATTCTCTGTCTGCTCCCCAAACAGAGAATTTCCCACCACAGGAAAATCCATAGCCTTAGTCTGGGTATCCTGTGAGAGACTAGTACACCTGAGCCAGGCCAACCTACGAAAAGCTACAGATGTGGCCATGACTCTAGAGGAGACATCATTAACATCCACAGCAGCATGAAACTGCACCTTAGAAGCCTCAATGCTATCGGCAGCCACCTGCTCCAGCTCGCTAGCAAGCTGGCCATGGGCTTGTTTGGCTAATTCCATCACAGTATCCCATCTAGATTTCTGATACCTTGCTACATAAGCCATATAATTTGCTTGCCTGAGTCCCAAGGACGCTGCCATGTACTGTTTTTTTGCCATGGCATCAATCTTCCTGGAATCCTTGTCAGGAGGATGTGAAGCCAGGGGAATATTAGCTTTATCACAGGCTGCAGCCTGAACTACCCCAACATGACTGCATTGCTGAGAAAGGAATTCTGTAACAGGACCTGACAATGTGTACCTTCTGTCCATCTTTTATCTACAGGAGGCACAGAATTAGGAGTTTTAAGATTTTTATTGTTTGTTTCCTAAAAGACTTATGCAAAGGAATAGACAATCTCCTAGACTCTGGAATATCCATCATTTCTACAAAATCAGGCTCCTCTTGCTCATCCACAGCTTCTTCCAAAGGAAGCTGGAGGGTTTCAGAAACTTTTTTGTAAAATATAAAATAAGAGGGGGACTCAGAAAGCATAGGGGGAGATTCTAAAGGTCTGTCTGGGGAAATGTCCGGTTCAATGGGCACACCAAGACCCTCCCAGCCACATTCATACTGTTCATAATCATCTTCCTCCTCCTCCTCTGGTTCATAAAACTCCTCAACATCATATTCTTGAACCGATGGAACCGGACGAACCGACCTTTTACCAGATAGTGGCGGTTCGGACGGGACCGGAGACAGTGACTGGACAATTTGAATAGCTCTTGCTATCTCTGCAGCAGTTGGAGAAGGGATTTTGGACTCCAAACCTGCTGACTTCCTTGTTCTCTTTACTGGAACTGGTTCCTCCGAACCAGCTTTTCTTTTGACCGAGGAAGTCTCGCCCTGGTCAGAGGGCACTCCCTCCGATTTGGTTGGCACCGAACCGGGCTGGCCATCCGGGTCAACGGACTTTTTGGTCTCTCGATCCCTGAGCCTGCCCAATCTCTTTTCCAGGGTGGCTGCAGGGAAATTCTTACAAATCTGGCAGTCTGACTGGAGGTGGTCAAACCCCAGACAATAAACACATGTGGTGTGTGGGTCAGCCTTGGCAAAGACTTCCCACAGACATCACAGTGTTGAAACCAGTGGCTCGGTTTTTCTTTTGGGTTTCTCAGACATAATGCCAGCCTAACCAGAAAAACTTGCCTTTGAGCGGCGGTGCCAGGCAAGACACCCTTGCTCGGTTTCTAACCGTGTCACAGGTATTGGAAAAAAACGTAATAAATCCGTTTTAGAACCCGATAAGAACCGGGACTCTAAAATGACAAGCTTTAAAATTTTTCAGCTTTTAATCCAGCTGATCGGTTCAAAACCGAACCGATAAACTTACAAGTTCCACACAGAAAATACAATTTTAAATTACTTACGATACCACAGACAGAGCTTGAACCAAAGCGGTTTTTGCTGGTTAAATAAAACTATTCTCGGTTGAATCGAACCGAGAAAACACTGTTTAAACCGAGAAATGAACCGAGCAGTAGGAGAAATCTCAGGAGCGACTGTTCAGTGAGGCGGAGTAAAGAATCTGACAGTTCAGGTTTGAAACTACACAGACAGAGCTTCTATCTTAGAGCTCGTGCTCAAAGTTCCATTCATGGAATGGATTTAACTATTTCACCTCCGGAGCAGTTCTAGTGGTGGGACAAACTGCAACTTGTCATAATATAGCAAGACTTCATGTTGTTTGAAAGCCATCCTCTCTTTCCGCTCACCCTGTATTTTCCAAGTTTTTTAAGGGATTACTTCATACTAATCCACCTTTTCGGGATCTGGCCCCTGCCTGGGACCTTAATGTTTGCATTGCCCATTTAATGCAACCCCCTTTTGAACCTCTGTTTTCTGCAGAGCTTAAGTATCTAACTTGGAAAACTGTTTTCCTAGTGGCTATCACTTCTGCTAGACGCATAAGTGAGTTGCAAGCCTTGTCAGTAGAAACTGACTTTATTTCTTTCCACAGGGATAAGATAGTCCTCAGGACTAACAGGAAGTTTTTGCCTAAGGTGGTTTCAGATTTCCATCTTAATCAATCTATCTCCCTTCCAGTGTTTTTCACTGAACATTCCTCTTCTGGTGAGAGGAGATTGCACAGTTTGGACGTTAAGAGGGCCCTTAGTTACTATATAGAACGTACCAAGGGTCACAGGTTCGAATCCCTCCAACTTTTTCTCACTTATGGTGAGGTTGGGAAAGGGAAACCTGCCACTAAGAGATCAATTGCCAGGTGGATTGTCTCTTGTATCCAATTTTGTTATCAGAAACTGGGCAGAGATCCCCCCTCTGGCTTGAGGGCTCATTCTACCAGAGGTACAGCCGCGTCTCTAGCTGCTGCCAGAGACATCCCTATATTGGAGATATGTCAAGCTTCTACTTGGAAACGGTACACACTTTCACTAACATTACTCCTGGATGTCCAGGCTAGAGAGATGCTCGGTTGGCACAGCTGTGCTTCAGAGCCTATTCCTAAGTAGGTTCTGTCCCTCCTCCATGGAGGTACTGCTGTGTAGTCTGCAATTGTCATAATATAGCAAGACTTCATGTTGTTTGAAGAAAATTACTCACCTTAGTAATGTTGTTTCTTCTAATGGAGTCTTGCTATATTATGACCTCCCCCCCCAGCCTGCCCCTCTCAGAACTTCTACTTGGGTATGGGGTGGGCAGCCTAGTGTGGGCACTATTTTATGCCCTTTTTGTGTTTTCACTCCTTCTTGGGGTTTGGGGGTGTGGTGTTTTTTCTTTTTTCCTTATATTTCTCTCATATTGTTAAATTATACTATTAGTTCTGGTCCCCTGACTTGAGTCTTTGGTGTTGGGACCAGCAATGGGTGTTAATATTTAGGTAGCCAGTTGGCTAGTGTAGGTTACAGCTTCCACACAGACCTTAGTGAGTTTTTGCTCGTAAAGATCTGACAGTTCAGGTTTGAAACTACACAGACAGAGCTTCTCTTTAGAGCTCTTGCTCTAAGTTCTATTCATGGAATGGAGTTGACTCTTTCACCTCCGGAGCAGTTCTAATGGTGGGACAAACTGCAATTGTCATAATATAGCAAGACTCCATTAGAAGAAACAACATTACTAAGGTGAGTAATTTTTTCTTCTTCTTCACTATGTGCAATTTTTGTTGTTAACTCCTGGGTTGTGCCTGAAAATAGGCACAGGTATGCCTGATGCACCCTACCCGGTAAACAAAACTAAATCAATACCTTGCGTGGACAGTAGCTGGGTTCAGCTACTCAAGTAGTTTTCAAACCATTGGATACCTGGTTGGCTGAGATCTAGAGTCTCAGACTTGAGCAGCAGTATTCCATGATCCACCAAGTTGAATGCCTTGGAGAGGTTCAGTAAGGAGACCATAATCCATGGCAATCTGGAGATTGTTGTTGACGCTGAGATACAGTGAAATGCCCCTTCCTGAAGCCAGATTGCATGGCAGAGCCGAATGTGCAGCTTCAGATGCCAAGTGTAGAGATTCAGATGCCAAGTGCAGAGATTCCGATGTTCAGGCTGCTGTGATTGAACACACTTTTCGAGAACCTTAGAGAAGGTAGATAAGACTGGACTGGGTCTGTAGCAATTAGGCTTTATTTAAATGAATATATCAGTTGAACAAGGTTCATGCCCCCCCCCCCCAAGAAGTGCAGTTCTGCTACTACAAATTTTTAGCGCTAGCTGGGTTCCTTTTGACATTTACCTCAAAAATATGTAGTCTGCATCTGCAAAAATACACATAAACATGGCCATTTTATTTTATTTTATTTTTTGGTTACCAAGTAAGGCCCACTAGACACAAGTTCCTGTTTTCAGGGGTGACCTGGGAGCATATACCGATCCTGCAGTGGGACCTTCACAGTGAACATGTCAATGCTGACAACATTGACAGTTTGCTGTAAAGTCTGCCCGGGACTCTGGCACTCTTTCTCCTCTTTCTCCTGGTCCTGCACCCCGTCCCTGAATGAACTCTGACTCAGAGCTGATAATCCCTAAGTCCGGGGGCACAGCCCCCCCCGATAAATACAAAGAGTTTCTTCGATTAATTTATGTCGACCACAAATTGCAATTGATATAAATCTGTCACTGCAGGGTCGCATCAGGAAGATGTTGATGCTGTGGTGTCGTAGAGCCACCAGGGAGCACTGGGGAGGTTAAGTGACATGCTCAGAGTCATACATTATGTAAATGGAGGTTGTGGGAATCAAACCCAGGTCTGCTGGATGTATCCAGCTCATTCACAACTCATTACTCTAAACTTTAGGCTATACTGCCAGCCCTTTTACCTGGTAGGTGCACTAGACAATAAAAATGCCTATTTTTGGGCACAACCTGAGAGATGACAAAGTAAAAGTGCAGTAAAGCACCGTAACAATAAATGCAGTAAATACAGACAAAATTTATTTAATTTTATTTGAAAATTGGTAGCTGGATGACCAGCCTGCCAGTGCATCGGTAGAGCAACAGCTCATGACGCCACCAACCTGCAATCGGGAACGAGTATGGGCTGTCGGAGGGCCAGTTTGGGGGGGGGAAGGTAGAGCATCCCACAGAATGCTCTTCTCCTCCAGGGGGAAAGGGTGCTGCAGCCTGCTGCATTACTGCCAAGTGGGTGACCTATCCCACTGTGCACTCCTGGCAGGGGGAAGAGGACTAGAACAGGAAAAATGGAGGTGCAGGATTGGGCAGATGAGCCGGCCCACCACATCCACCACCGGATCTGCGCTACCATCTAGCGGGGGCACCACAAGTCGCCACCTCTGCCGTGCATGGCCAGATGTCTGTGGGGTAGAAATGCCAAAGGAGCTGAAAGCATACCTGGCGCTGGGGGGGTAAGCTGGGGGGGCAGCACAGCGGGGTGTCCTGGGCGGGCTGGTGGTCATGACGGATGACTGGCACGATCTCGGCCAGATGGTAGCAGGGCATTGACAGTGGGCAGAAGGAGGTCCTGACCTGGCCCGAAGCAAGAAGTAAAAAATAAAATGTTCAAAAAAGAAAATAAAAGAAAACTGGTAGTCAGGAGAGACACACTGAGCCAAGGCTTGTTTCAAGGTGTGACCTAGCAGAGGGGGAACAGGAGAAATATAATGCTCAGTAACAAGTCACTTGAGCCACATTGGTAAGTAAGTTGGTACAGAAATAGATACAGGAGTGTCATCGAGGCACAGGTCAGGAAGCATAGGAAAACCAGGAGCAGTTGTAAAATTCGCAAACAGTGTTTTATTATTAATAACAGCAAAATAAAAAATAAAAAATAAAAATTGTTCAGTATAACTGTTTACAATGGCAGTACAAACAGAAAATAAAATCCTCCTTCTGAGTGTTTCTTCTCAGTTTCCAATCTCAGTCTGTCTCCCCCTCTTGCAAAACATTGCAGTTCTTTTTACAGCTGCATGGGCATATCCCACAGCTGTTTTGCCATTAGTGGCTCAAAAACCAGCCGACTGTGGCACCTTCCATTTTGGAGTGTCGGAAGTGTAGCCTTCCGACACTCAAAACAATGGAAACAGTTTGTAATGCTGATCGCAATACATTCTGCAGGGCCACACTATTCATTGTGCCATCCGCCACTTCCGCATTGCAAAGGAACTGCACATGCATGAGCATCGTGCATCAATCAATCAATCAATCAATCAAATCTTTATTTATCCAGGTGGACACCGTTGAGCAAGCTCATTTACAAGGTGGACCTGCGTTTGTAAAAAGACAGTTATACACACATAACTTAAAGATGAGTTAAACAATGTGCGGAAGGCAAAGAATAAACTTACAAACATGAGGTGGGTGCAACAAGTACAATTCCAAGTATTCACATAGGATTACATGACATTAAATACAGCCTTTAATGACATAGGATTTAGAGTTGCATATTTGTCCATGACTTTACAGGATGGTACAAGTTTAATAGCATTACAGGCCCCGGAGGGCGGTTCAGTGCATGGGGGGTGACCAGGGCTTCGGGGAGCCCATGTTGTTCACGTGTTTGGGTGGCAGAGGGAGAAAAAGGAAAAAGAAAAAAGAAAAATGTTTATGGTTCTAGTGGTCAGCATGCGCAGTTCCACTGGCACCACCATCTTCAGAATTACATTTTGCCATTCAGTGAACTACGCATGCATGTGTGCCATGCATGCACAATTCTGTTGCCACTACCATCTTACTGATGGCATTCCATGGCGCTTCTTCCCCAGAGCCTGAACAAACTTACCGCAGCTGTATCGGCTCTGGCTAGAACTTGTTATAACAAGTCTTTGCAGGGAGCTCATTAAGAGAATAGAATGCTTCTCATGCAATGTCCTTGTTAAGTTTCCAGTGTTCTTGCAGGTGCAGCAAAAAGAATATAATGACCCAGAACTGGCCTCTTGTTTACAGCATGTCAGATAGTTTGCAAACCAGCTTCTCAGGTTAATCCCTTGAGTTCCAAATAGCTTTTTGTAATCATTTCAACAGTATAACTATGTACAATTTTAAACAAAGGGATCCCAGTATCAGTGACATTTCCACATAAAGATTCCCACATATTTTTATACCTGCCGATATGCAAGGGGGAAGAAAAGACAGAAAGCAAGGGATGGCAGAGAGATAGCAAGAGGCAGCGAACTGCGAAACTGGCAGAGTGATCAGTTCCTAGGCCTCACAAGAAAATTTGGTTGCACAACCAGACAGAGAAGAGACAGAAAAGGAGAGGAGAGGATAGAACAGACCCTTGAATTCATCTCTTTCTGCATAACAAATGGGACAGGGTCTTATTCAACCCTGTCACAAACAGTACAAATGTAGACAAACATTTTCTATTACAGAGATGATAAGGGACTTGTGATATAACATGACATAGGATGGACAGTACTAGCTACAGTAGGTGCAACAGCAGATAAGTACACCATGTAGATAACTCTTGTTACTGGCTAAGTAATACTTGGATTGATAGGCAAAGCCCAATCGAAGTAGAGTTTCATAGCCTAGGAGCAAAATTGGAGAGCAATATTTCTCTTCTTTCTGTATGCATCTTTGTGATGAACAACAAGGCATGTTCATTGGATCTTAAAGGACTGGCACTACGAGCAGGTTGACAGAGTGATGCATGAGACAAAGGCAATTGAGTATGCGTGATGTTATAAATTCCACCACTCAAAGTGAAGTCACTTATGAATGAAGGAGGGAAACCAGCCAAGCTTAGTGTACAGGGTGCAGTGATGGGCAAGACGGTTAAAGACCAAAGCAGACCGACAAATATTATTACATTATATGTCACATACCACTTACGTAGGTAAGATCTGGCACAAACCAAGAAACCTGGGACCCCATAGAGGAGCTTGGGAAGAAGTAAACTATGACTAAACGAACGTTGAGGGTGTGGTTAGGATTTACTCTTTTTTTTTTCACACACCTAACAGGCATGTTTGCACAGTTGTGAAATAACAAGGTGGAGTTTCTATAGCAAATCTCCACTCATCATCCTTATGGGAATGAGGGGTTTATTCTACAGCCCAAGTGCTTTTTGTCTGCCCTGGTTGGGTGACTGAGGTTACATTTCATTTGTTTGTTCCTTCTGCAGAGAGTAGCAGAGACCGTGAGCGATGGGGCTATACCTGGGATAGAACCCCCGGATGCGGTAGGGTAGCACATTCTTAAATAGTTTTTGTCATACATGTTCATTTTGCTTATTTTTAGCTACATGAAGCTAAGAAGCCATGTTATAAACCGCAGGACATGCCTGGCTGGGTACTGAATGAGCCTGTTTTGAGGTCTGAATTTCATCCTCTGCAGAGGAAAAGCATATCTAAGTAATTACTCGTTCCGTATTGCTCATCAAACATACTCCTAGACCCTCAAAAAACAAATGAAAATATTTTAATAGTAGGCGGTCTTGCTTTTTATTTCAGAGGGAAAGATAAAAACACTGAATTATGTCCAAGTGTAAAGTTTAGGATTTGCACACCAAAAAATTACAATACGCTCCATCCAAACTGGATCCTGTGATTGACAGAGTAAGCATAGTATTTATGCTGTACAAGTTGCATCATACTTTAAAAAGTTACATCCTATGGGGGATATCCTAGAAATCCAAGCACTTTCACGTTACGCAAAGGCTGTTGCCACAAAACCATTCTGACTGTGTCAAGACAACACATTCATTGATACACCTGGCTCTATAGCCTCTTTTAGGCAGTTGTCACCTTTAACAGACAGGCAGTGGTGGGACAGAAAAAAAAAATCACTGGGGAAACCCAGCACCTTTGATGTAGGATCAGACATACCTGACCTAGGTCTGGGGACACATTTCTTCACTATGTGTTGAACTTTTACAATTTATTTATCTAGTTTTATACCTTTAGGGGGTGCATTTTACACAGGAGCAGTCTGCCCCCATTTTGCTCCTGGAAACTTTTAGATTCACTCCTGGAATGCAGTCTCCCCCCTCCTTGCCCCCCCCCCCCATTTCTACCACTGCTAATCTAAGCATTCTGAACTGCTTCCAATACTCCTTTTCTATTTATTTACATTTTTTTTTTGTCTTTGGTAACCGGGTAAGGCCCACTAGGCACAAGTGCCTGTTTTCAGGGGCGACCTGGGAGCACTGGGTGATGAAGTGACTTGCTCATAGTCACACAGTATGCAAGTGGAGGTTGTGAGAATCAAACCCAGGTCTGGTCTCTGCTGGATGTACCAAGCTCATTCACAGCTCATTACTTTAATGTTACACAAAGGACACGAGGCACAGTTATGGGTCCTGGACTTGATTATAATCCTAGGATCTTCATTGCTAATATCTCCGTAGAGCCATAACATACCAAGCCATCTGTCTCAGGACCTTGCAGGAAGCTTTTGCAAGATGTGGCTGCCCGCATTGACATGCTTATGTGCACACCATCTCATAGATAACGTGGGCAGACCCTAACCACTTCATCTCTTTTTCTCCCACTGTTGAGAGAGTGAGTGAATCTCTGACCAGTGGAAGATGTTTTTCTACTGTCATCATTTCATCAATGAAATTAGTTTTCTTTAGTAGCTTCTCCTTCGGGAATCATCGATTGCTGGTGTTAGTCTTCACTGAGTAATTGCAGAAATCTGATGTGTCATGAGGACGCACGTGAGTTGCATGCTCACCGTGTGGGCCTATCCTGCAATGTGAAAAACTGGGGCGTTTGCCAAGGTTTCAGACAGGCTACACAGAGATGCAGGTGAAAAGTTTAGGAGTGCTTCTTGGAAAAGATTGACAAGACTACTACAGTGCCTGCTAAATCCTGAGTCCACTGCCGACACTAGCAAAGCAAAAATCATCAGAAAAAGGGGGCACTCCAAAGTCTTCACATAAATCAGTGCCGCAGCCACCAGTGAGGTCCTTCATCCTGTCAGTCTTCGCTATTGTTGACAGAGAGCTGCCAGGGTTGATAGGAATTGGGCTGCTTGTTGGTGAGTTGATGTCACTCCTCTTCCCAGCAGCCATCCATATCTCCAGTCTCCAAGGCAGCTGGTAAGTCCAAAGATTTGGTTGGTCCACTGGTGAAACAAGCAGGTTTAACCTCTGCAAGGCCAGAACTCCATCCTAGAAAAGGCTGGGATCTGATAGCCAGGACACTGCAGCCTCCTACTTGCACTTTTGGAACCACAGCAGATCCTGTCAACAGCTTCAAATGTCATTGCTGTTCAGGGTGCAGTTTAGGCAGAATTTTCCAATTTGATAAAGAGATTCTTGTCTAGTCTACCAGTCAAAGATGCAATTCACTCCTCAGCCACTACCTCAGGTGCAGCCGACTGTTTCTTCTATACCTCCTCAGGCCCCTTCTCTAACGTCTGTGACTCCCTAGCCTCCTCCCCTGGAGAAAGAGGAGGAGGAGGACTACATACCTGATATCCTGGATGAGGAGGAAGATTGGGAGCGAAGGACCCTGATCTCTTCTATTGTCTGAGCTAGAACAATTCAGCTTGTTGTGTGGTGCCCTCAGGATTTAAAGATATGGCCCTATTCAGGCCCTGTTCTCCTACCCAGGACCCTATCTTCCAAGCATTAATGAGGCAGATCCTGAAGATGTTGACTTTCTCCATGGAGGAAGCAGATTCTTCTAAATCAACGCCATGTGATTGGGCTGCCCCGATGGCCCAGTGGTTGCATGTCACACTTCCGTGTGGGCAACGTGGGTTCAAAAGCAGACTCTGGGAGCCATGTCAAGTGGCTGTGGGATGGAGTAGCTGCAGTGCTGCAGTGTTCTTCACTCTTGAAGGGCAGGTGGGGGGTTCTGGTGACACCTGTACAGTGTGGTTCTGTTGCATGGTGCCCAGGTGGCTACTGCCTACACTACTGGGCAGAGGGTAGGGATGGGGGAAAGCTGTGAGGAACACCCAGCCACCATTGGAATGATAGCATATCTCTCTCAGATGGGTGGCTGGCCAGGGGAAAAATACAGTACCCCCCAAAAAAAAAGCAGCTGTGTGAGTTCTTGGAAGTGGAACATGCCTCCTTAGTGGTAGTTCCTCAAAATCAGGCTGCCCTGGAGGATGCTACCCTGACTGCCTGACATAGGCCCTGTACCTTGCTGGACATTCCTAGGAGGGCAGACATGCAGTAGCTAGCCCCTAGGAATAAAAAAGATTATACCTAGCCAGAAACTGATTCAGTGGCAATCATGGCTGCACATAACAGGTCTCGGGGGAGGGAGGAGCCGCCAGGTCTCCTGGGGGGGCCCCAGATGATGAGCACTAGACCACTAAATAGCGAATACAGAAAATTGGACATTATGAACAAGTACACCTTCACCTTGGCCTTTTTTGCTTCATGCATTGCCAGTTACCAAGGATATCTCAGCAAGTATCAAAAGCCGCATGTGGTGAGACATTTACCACAATGTCAGCAATGTTTCACAAGAGCCTCAAAAAGCAGAAGCCCTTACTTATGTATCCCAGGGCTCAGATACCAGTAAGCATGTTCTTGGCTACATCTGCGATGACTCAGATGCTGTAGCCAGGACAGCTTCCTCTGGTATTTGCTTAAGGTACCACTCCTGGCTCTGGGTTGCAGGATTTGCCCAGGATGTGCAGCAGTCAGTCCTGAACACCCTTTTCAATGGCAACAAGCTCTTTAAATCAGAGATTGAAACCATTCTCATTAGCTTGAGACCTCCAAGAAATCTGTTAGGACAATTCGCCCTTTAACCTCGAATGGCTCTTAGCTTGCCCATGGCAGAAGTTCCTTTCAAAGAAACTCTCGAAACTATACTCCCCATGGTAAGGGATGTGGTTATGCACCCCATCAGCTCATGGGGGCCCCCCTTCAAAGCCTCCAAAAGACATGGAAAAGGGGGCAGTCAATCACCCACTGCCTCTTACTGCCTACCACCCACCCACCGGTCGGGGACTTAGTTGGGTTGGTCTTGGACATTGTCCAACATGGATATACCCTGCAGTTGGTATCACAGCAACCAGTGATCCACCTCCCCAACTCTGTCACTACTCCCTCAAGCACTGAACCATCCTGAGGAAGAATGTACAAACATTGCTTCGCAAAGGTCCACTCAGCAAGTTCCCCTGGCAGAAATAAACCAGAGGTTCTACCTTTTGATTTTTCCTGGTGCCCAACCAAATCAGAGGCATTTCTGCACCTCAGAGGACTAAATGGGCATATGGCATACCAAAAGTTCCACATGCTTTTCCTAGGCTCCCAAATCCATGTGATGTCTCCTCTAGTTTTGATTTATATAGGATCTCCATAAATCTGGTAGAAAGAGACAATCATGTCCTCCTCACAGCCAGGAGATAAGCTAGTTAAAAACCTATTTATTTGATTTAGCCTTCCCAAAATATGGATAACTTGTTTTATTGTTTTTGTCCTAATTCTATTTATATCTGCTCTAATTGGTTTTATGTATAGCACCTTGGTTTAGAAAGGCACCATAAAAATAAAGTTTGACTTGACTAACAACTGAGGGAGTCATTATTGTCACAAGTCCACTCCGGTGGGGCAGGATTCCCTGGGATACAGTGAATCCCCTTGTGATCTGGGTCAGGAATACTCCCCCTCCTGTCCTTTTAGAACGCTCACTGTTTCACAGCTGAACATCCTCCAAGGAGGTCCTTGGGATTCCTCTCTCTGTGTGAGGGGTGTAAATACAGTCTCAAGTCTCTGTTCCTGGGAGAGAACCCTCTTGGCCACTGCACAGTGAACCAGAAAAGCCACAGGTGTGTATAGGCCTTTGGGGATGCCCTATACACCCTGTATGTGTCATTTCCCAGAAAAATGCAGAGACCAATTCAACCCCATAGACCCGCTTTGAGAGACCTTTTGCATTTCCCCTCCTTTCATTCATAGAGTCCCTTTTTGGATTCTAATTTTGGTTGCATCTGGCCCTTAAGCATTAGACAGCTGTAGACTTTCCCAAAACTAACACACATTAGACCCTAGAAGAATTAGTTTAAAGTAAGCCAAAAACTTTACTAATTTGTCTGTAAGGACTGTAAATAACATACAAATAAAATGATATACTTTTCTTAATATTGGTTACAGAATATGAAAATAAAGTTGGAAATATACAAAAAAAGACATACTGTTTAAAATCTAGCAAATTTAGTTCTACCTTGAAAAGTCCTTAGTGCTGGAAATAAAGAGGTCTTAGTAGGCTGCAGGCTCTCCCATCTGTTTGGTGGCAATTTAGATAGGTGTCCAAAGTTTTGTTTTGTTACTTCCAGGAGAGTCTTTGAAAGAGAGGTTATGCCTGTCTGACAAGTTCAGCAGGGTCTTTTAAGTAAAATCTAAAACCCTGCCTCTGGTGTTCCTTGTAATAGGCTGGCCTCGCCACATGCTGAGAAAGGACCAACCAGCACCCATGTTCAAAGTTTAACTGTCTGACTGAAAGTTTCCTAGCTGCTGGTGGTGGTGGGGCTTAGGAAAAGACAAGTGCCCCCCCACTCATGTAACTGGAGTCAGCATGTCCCACCCCTGCTGGTTTTGCTAGTCTAATCTCTTTTGTTTCCAATAAGCCACTTAGCCCTTAAGTGGCTTCACTCAAGTTGTCATCGCTCCAGTCCAGATACCAAAGTCCTAAAACAATAGGACTCTAGACTCCACGGCACCTTCATGCTGACCCTTAAGCCAGGGCCTTTGTGAAGACCAATATTTTCAGTAACCCAGGCTTGACTAAATGACCCTACTATTAGCCTTAAAAGACCCTCCCATTTAACACAGGAGTTCTGGAGGTTTAAATCATTTTAACAATCTAAAGAAATATTGTTTGAATTAAAAAGACAGGTCCCCTAGCAAGTTACAGGGCTGCCCACCCAAAACATAGGGAATTATACCACTCCAGTAAACCACGTTTAAAATCAGGCTTATGCAATGGGTTTTTTTTATGAATTACATAAATAACTAATATACCTGGGAACACAGCAATGGGACATGGCATGATCCCACTACAATTAGAACTGCCCCTTTACCCAGACTTCTCAGTCTTCACCATATCCCTATCCAGGAGCAGTGTTACCTGGAAAGCTAGAGGGATTCTTGAGCTGCCCAGCAACAGATTTCTGAAAGCAGGGAGGTTAGGAGTTAGTCGAAGGGAGGTTGTTAGTGTGTTCCAATCATTCCAATCTGAGAAGGAGAATACCCATGAGCTACAGTCCTTGAATTAGGCACTGCCCAGTTATGAGCCTCTGTAGAACTTTTACAGTATAGGATAGGGGGCTGGAGAGAGCAGGGGTATGAGGTTAGAGGGGGATGGGGTGTGGATGAATTTATGGAGTGATATGGTCAATCCATGTAGCCTGTTTACACAAGATATCCAATCTGTGCAGTATGGCTTTAGGGGCTTAGTAGTATAACATGTCTCTGTGAATGTGAAAATGATTTGTTATGGAAAAAGATTGTGATGTTGCAAGCAGAGAATTATGACATCAGGTGCACACAAGCTGGCCAAGCAGATGAAGTCAGAGTAGGCTAACAGAGGGAGGTAGGGTAATTGAGGAGGATGGGCAGAAAGCAGCAGCTCTTAACGACTACTGCAGTGACATTAAGACAGTTGTAAGAAGGATCTCTGAGATGAGGCAGCACAAGTATTTACCAGTGAAAAGGTTAGGAAAGGGCTAGCATCCCTAAAGATAGATAAAGCCCTGGGACCAGATGGGATGTGTCCGAAGGTGCTCAAGGAATTGGCAACAGAACAAATGGAACCCCTGGTAGGGATATTCAGCAGCTCCAGTTTCAGACAGAGGTAGTACCAGAAGACTGGAGGGTAGCAGAAATAGTCTGGCTGCAAAAGGGGGGTGACAAGGAGCAGCTGGGTAACTAACCACCTGTCTGTCTTACCTCTATTGTGGGCAAACTGATGGAGACACTAGTCAGAGAGGACCTCGTGGACTACCAAGAGTAATAACTTCCAGAATATCTAAACAGATTGGGCTCATGGCACAGAGGTCTTGTCAGACCAACCTGATAGCATCTTTTGACTGTGTAACGAGAGTAGTGGGTAAGGGCCACACTATGGATTTACTCTACTTTGATTTCAGCAAGTCATTTGACTCACAGAAGGTTGCTTAAGAAGCTAGAGGATCTGGGTGCAGCAAAGGACACATAGAAAGACAGAATTTGTTGTCATGAAAGGACTGGTAGGCTCATCTAGCCTGTCATATTTTTCCATCTTTTACTACACCCAGCCCCTATTCTGTCATTGGTGTCCCTCCCTCCTCCGTTTCCTCTACTTATTATGCCCATGGGCCTATCCCACACATGCTTGAAGCTCCCCACTGTCTTCACCCCCACCACCCCCTCTGACAGGTCATTTCAGGCATCCACCATCCTTTCTGTGAAGAAGTTTTCCTGGGTCTGTCCATGAAAAAGGGTTAGCAAAGTGTTACCTGAAGACCAGTTTTTCAAATCAACAGTAGATCACCTTTGATGAGCTTGTCTAGACACTATGACTCAAAAGCAACAAAGGGACGATATGAAAAAATTACTCACCATAGTAATGTTGTTTCTTCTAATGAAGTCTTGCTGTGTTCTTACTATATGCAGTTAGCCCCAGCACTTGAACTGCTTTAGAGAGGAAAGGGTTAACTCTATGCCAAGGTATAGAGCATTGAGCTCAAGCTCGGTTTTCAAACCTCTGTCCCTGGTACTCCTCAGAGTAACCGTCAGATTCTTACGAGCACTATGCTAACTATTAAATAAAAATTGTTTTTAAACTTTTGTGCCAAAAGGCAATAAACAGATTTTTAGGGTCCAAAAGACTCAAGTCGAGAACCCCCAAAAGAATTCAAGTAGGTATTAAAACTTAATAATACATATTTAAAATAATAACAAAAACCTCATCCTAAGAAGAGATAACCCAGGCACAACTCTAGGATGCAGCACTTCGCCTGCCAACCCACATCCCAAAACCACTAGGTTCCAGGAGGGGAAGCATAGAGGGAGGTCAGAATACAGCAGGACTCCATTAGAAGAAACAACATTACTAAGGTAATTTTTTCTTCAAACAATATGAAGTCTTGCTGTATTCTGACTATACGCAGACTACCAAGCAGTACCCCCTTGGAGGAGGGAGTTACAGAACCTATTTTGGGAACAAGCTCTGCAGCACTGCTGTGCCAAACCTAGCATCACTTCTTGACTGGATGTCAAGAGAATAATGCTTGGTAAATATGTGAACAGTTTTCCAGGTGACAAAGAACCTCTGTGCGTAAACACTGAGGCAAGGGTTACCCCAAAGGGCATTTGGCTGGGAAGCCAAGTTTCAAGAAAATACAATTTCACACATGCCCCCACAATGCAAAGCATCATGGGCTGCATATGCAAATCACCACGGAATGTTATGCGAACATTATTATATAACAACAATATGTGAACAGTTTTCCAGGTGGCTGCTTTGCAGAATTCCACTAAGGGTATGTCTCTAGCTGCTGCAACTGAAGCAGCTGTACTTCTGGTGGAGTCAGCCCTCAGGCCTGAGGGCGGCTCTTTCCCCAACTTTGAATAGCAGAACTGGATACAGGAGACAATCTACCTGGCAATAGTTCTCTTAGTGGCAGGTTTACCTTTTACCACTTCTTCATAAGTGAGAAACAGCTGTGAACAGTCATTTCTATGGGCCTTAGTGTGTTCTATATAATAACTAAGGGCCCTCTTTACATCAAGACTGTGTAGTCTTCTCTCCCCAGAGGAAGACTGGTCAGTGAAGAATACAGGCAATGACATAGACTGGTTCAAATGAAAGTCTGATAGCACCTTGGGTAGGAACGTTCTGTTCGTTCAAAAGACCACCTTATCCCTGTGAAATGAAATTAAATCAGGTTCCACTGATAAACCCTGTAATTCATGGATTCTCCTGGCAGAGGTAATGGCTACCAGGAACACAGTTTTCCAAGTCAAGTATTTTAGCTCAGCTGAAGATAATGGTTCAAAAGGGGGGCTGCATAAGCTGTGCAATACAGATATTCAGATCCCAAACAGGAGTAGGGTCCCTAAAGGGAGGATTGATACAAACCAGACCTTTGAAAATTGTTTTGAAAACTGGATGGGAGGCTAAGAAACAGTCCTTCCCAGCTGAAAGGAAGACAGAGATGGCTGCCAAATGCACTTTGAGAGTGGTAGGCCTGAGGCCTAAACTGTTAAGATGCACCAAATAGTCCAAAGCAGTGGCAATGTCAGCTGAATCTGGCTGAATATGCCTCTGAGAACACTAGAAACCAAATCTCTTTCATTTGGAATTGTAAGTTTTTCCTAGTGGAAGGTTTTCTATTAACCTTAAGAATGTCCAAGACCAATTGGAAAAAAAATGTTGTAGGTGCCGTATTGGTCCTTTAAGAACAGATCCAGAAACAAATGATTTGATACCTTTTATTGGACCAACATGGATGTTACACAAAAGAACAAAGTGCTCTAACTTTCAAACCAACCAGGTCCTTCTTCAGACGCTTTATGGCAGTTATTTTGAAAATTCCATACTATTAACACCAGATAATGTTGAAAAAACAGAAATAATTCTCATTGGTTTAACATATACATTTAAAACATAACAGAAGATTACGTCAGAGAAGCTAATTAACACCAGTATGCTTTTAACTGAGAAGCCTCAGAAGGGCAAAGGTTGTCAAGAATTCTCAACAACCAGAGAGTTCTTCCACATAAATTTTAAAATGTCTCAGAATGCTAAGAAAGCATTCTAGTGATAAAAAAACCTTTGGATAGCATTCTCTCTAATACATGTAAGATGAGCTTACAACTTACATTCCAAGTGTCCGGGTGGATTAAAGAACAGATAATGAGAGACAAAATCCTGAAATTAGGTATAACTGCAAGTTGAAAACAAGCCCCAAATTAAACATACACACACATTTATTTATTTATTTATTATACATATCGGAATTGCAACCCTTTGAGTCAAGGACTTGTTTCCAAAGGCTCCACGTCAGTTTAAGTGGATTCAACACATAGACAGCAATACAAATGCAATATGATAGACAGGAGGTCACAGAAGTTTTTTGTTACATATCAAACAGTATTCATACATTTGCAGGTGTCAGAACAAACAACATAGAATCCTGAGCCATCCGGTGCCCAGATAGGAGTTACAGTTTACAATAGCAGTACAGAGGTCTATACAGTGTGAAAGCCATGCTTCAAAGACAAATATGGTAAATTCAGAATTGCAGCCTGAGGTAAGGCGATTGTCGTCAAGAGTCTAGAAAAGGGTCCCGGGAGGGAGCGGGGCACCTATGGGCTAGGATCCCACTTGTGGAGCACATTCGCAGCTGCGGGTGGAGAAAATGAGGCTTTTGAGAGCTGCCTTAAAAGGACCTATTTTAGTGAGTGAGGAGATCGAGGAGGAGAGGGCGTTGAACCAGTGTGGTGCCCTGTAATAAAAGGATCTCTGGGCGAGTGATGTCCGCACCCTTGGGACTCTGAGAGCAGCCTTAGTGGAGCCACGGGTAGAGGCAGAGGGGGAAGCAGGGTGGAGGGAGACAGACACCCCTGGGGGGGAAAAGACCTAGAAGTATTTTTTTAACCAAGAGGCAGGTCTGATATTGTAACCGCTCTTCTGGATTGAGTATGTTGGCCAGCGAGTATAGAGTGCATACATGAGTCCATTTGTCTGAACGAGTGAGGAGCCTACAGGCCTTATTTAGGGATAGTTGGATTCTGTTGAGGGCGGTGGCATCAGCAGCAGCAGCGTAGACAGGGAGGCCGTAGTCTACAAGAGAAAGGACAGAGGAGGAGGAGACAGCCAATCTGAAGGCATCCGGTGGGAGGCAGTCCTTATGATGGTAGAGAAGGCCTATGCGCATGTTAATTGCTGAGATGAGCAGGTCGATATGCGAGTGAAAGGAGAGGGCGGAGTCGAAGGCAATGCCCAGGTATTTGTAGCTGCTAACTTGTTCTAGTGGGTGGAGTGAGCTGGATAGTATATGGAGGGGTGTTTTTTTGCGTTATTTTGATGATGGGCAAACAACATGGCTTTTGTTTTTTTAATGTTAATGACCAGCCTGCGGTCGTTGAACCAGTTTCCAGTTTGACTGAAAGAGTGCTGGAGGGAGGCCTGAAGAGAGGAGGGGTCAGGGTGGGAGGAGAGGAGAACCGCATCATCTGCATATAGCAGAACCTTGCTGGAGCAGGAGTTGGGTAGGGCATTTACATAAGAAGAGGGCCCAGGATGGAGCCCTGTGGGACCCTGGAGCGGACTGGGTGTGTGCTGGAGAGGGTGCTGTTTATTTTGACACACTGGGACCTTGAAGAGAGATAGCTAGAGAACCAGTCCAGCTGGCCTTTGGAAAAAGCCTAGTTGAAGGAGAGTGTCCAGTAGGAGTGGGTGACAGACCGTATCAAAGGCCTTGGAGAGGTCAGTGTAGACAGCCCCTGCAAGGTGGTCTTTGTCAAGGGTTTCGTGAAGGAAGTTTGAGAACTCCATGGGAGCAGTGGTCATACTATGACCTGGACAGAAGCCATGCTGCTTTCTCCATAGGAGATTGTGGGAGGCAAGATATTCAGATAATTGATCTGCTACTATTTTTTCTAGGGCTTTTGAGAGAGGAGGAAGAATAGAGATTGGCCGATAGTTTCCAGCAGAGGAGGAATCACCACTTTTGAAGATGGGGGTGATCACAGCCTTTTTTCAAGCTAAAGGGAACTGGCCAAGGCAGAGGGAGCAGTTGAGTAAATCAGTCAGGGGGTTAAGTACTACGTCAAGGACCTGCCGTAGGATCCTAGTATCCAGGGGGTCAGAGGAAAGGCTGGTTACACTGAGGGCTTTTGTTAGATAGTGCCAAGAGTTTTGTGGTGAGATGGTCCTCAGGTAGAAAGGTGGGCGAGGGAGGGGCTGTGGCTGGGGAGGTAGGGTCAAAGAAGTTACTAGGGAGAACTGCGCTGAGATCTGAGAAGGCAGTGTTTAGGCAGTCTGCAATATTAGTGGGGTCAGTGATAGCGGTTCCATTCAAGTTGAGTAGAGATGGGCGCGGGGAGTGAGACTTCCCATTTAGCTCCTTTATGTTGTCCCAGAAGTTCCGGGTAGACCCCTAGGAGGAGTCTAGTGTGGATCTGTAGTACTCTGCTTTAGCCTTACGAGTGGCCCACATACATCCGTTGCACTCAGCATTGTAGGACTGCCTGTCCTCAGGCTTGCCTGAGGAATTTGCTCTATGCCAGAGATGGTCTCTGTGGTGGAGCTGTTTGAGCAGTGATGTGATCCATGGTGCACTATGTTGCTTAGTCCGGGTTTTGACCAGCGGGGTAAAGATGTCACAGGCCTTATTGAAGGAGTGGGTAAAGTAGTTGAGTGCTTCATCAATACTAGGGGCCCGGTTGATTGGTGACCAGTCCCACTGGGTGAGGTACTGCTTAAGCCTAGCGAGGCTACCTGGTCGGATAAGTCGATGGGAGACCATGCTGGGCACAGGTTTTGGTAGACGGCAGGACCTTGTGAAAGTTACAGGTGAGTGATCACTCAGGGAGTTTGGATGGACAACGATGTCCACAATTCTGTGCGGGCGGGTGGCAAGGATGATGTCTAGTAATGTGTAAGAGCCATTGGATGGGTTCAGACGGGTAGGCTGGGTTACCAGCTGTGTTAGATCCAGGGCTGCAAAAGCATCCTTGGCAAGGGTGATGAACTGGCAAGCCAGTTGGTGTTGAGGTCACCCACTAGTATCTGCTCACCTTGTGCGGGAGGCTGGACAGGTAGTCAGTTAGGGATTGGATTGCTTGGGTTTGTTTCCTTTTGGGAATGTAGGCTACCGAGATAGTCAAAGGGGCCCTGGAGGGGTCTGGGGTAATTCTAAGTGAGATGACTTGGGTGCCGTGGTCGAGCTTGGGAATTGGTAGAGTGTGGCCCATTAAGCAGTCACGCATATAGAAGGCGCAGCCGCCCCCACATTTACCAACTCTATCTTCCCTAAAAAGGGAGTAGACAGAGAGAGCGACCGCAGAGTCCGGGGTAGATTTAGACAGCCAAGTTTCCATGATTGCCAGAACGTCAGGCTAATGTTGTGCCATCCAGCACTGGAGGGCAGCATTTTTTTTAAGAGGCTGCAGATGTTCATAGAGGCTATGCATAGCCCCGATGTAGGGAGGGTCTGAGTTTGGCAGGGAGGAGACGGGCCAGGGCTGGGATGAATGTTGCCAGATAGGAGTAGGAGCCGGGAGACAAACCTGAGGAGAGAGGACATACATCGTTTGTGTGAGCCGTGGCGGTAGTAAGCTGAGCTAACAGGAAGAGAGCATGGGATGGGCAGAGCACGATGGTGGGGATAGCATGGTAAAGCATTGGCAACGGTGTGTTGTGGGAGACCAGATGTAGATGGAGCTGAGCAGGATGGGGTGGGGGAGGGTGATGGTGGTGGACAGGGTGGGGGATGGGAGAGCGGATACAGGGGTAGGGAGAACCTCAGTGGGTGGGAGGGTGGATAGAGGGGTGGGGAAAACCTCATGGTTATTAGCAGTTGACATTGGTGATGGACAAAGGTGAGGAATAAAGACTACTAGGACCAGTAGAGGGACTGATAGATTTGGTCTTAGGAAGAGGCCCATGGTTGTCAGTGGGTGATATGAGTTCATAAGGAATAAAGTTGCCAGAGAGCCACTCAGATACTCCCCTACTAGTAAAGAGGCCAGTCAGAGAAGAGCAGGGGGGGTGCCATAGAGTATTTAATTAAGGAAGAGGGTGGGGATGGGGTGGGCAGAAAAATCAAGCAGACAGGAGCTTAAACAAGAAGCTCCCTGATTTAAATTACAGCGCAGCTTGAAAAGGGTGCCAAGTTTAAAAAATAGTCTTGTCTGCAGTCTGATACTCCAAGTCTCGTACCTTCAGTTATGGCAGTTTTCGTCGACTTGTAGCGAGGGGTTGGGTAGGGCTGTGAAATATCAAGCCCTCAGACTTTGGAATGCAAAAGAAACAACAGGGTCAGCATTAAAGTAAGAGGGAAAGCACTCTAGGGGCAGCTGGGAACTGCAAGGGGAGAGATTTAGAGAATCAGGAGCTGGCAGGGGGGAGGGAGAGGGATAAGCCAGGCTGGGCTATTGTAACTACAGTTCAGGTTACAAAGCCAGGAGGAACCCAAAACAAATCACAAATTCTGTACAATCCTGCGAACAGGGTCATATAGAAGACTTTAAAATCAAGCAGACAGGAGCTTAAACAAGAAGCTCCCTGATTTAAATTACAGCGCAGCTTGAAAAGGGTGCCAAGTTTAACAAATAGTCTCGTCTGCAGTCTGAGGCTCTGAGTTCCGTTTACATGATGCATGATGGTATCACTTGTAAGTATAAGTGCCAAATAAAAATACTTGTCAAGGACCCCCAAGAAAATGAGACTATGAGCCTGATAAGTGCAGATTTCAACACAGAGTCAATGTATAACAAAAATGCACAGAATCATTCTAAGGAATTTAAATGAAAACTTCCAAGGATGAAATCCTCTAGGCCTCCTCCTTTTTCCTTTCTCTCCCTCTCTTTCTCCTTGGGAAATATACTGTAACTAGTAGGAATGAGATATACTGTATGTACAAGAGTCATAATACAGCATCAATCACACCAATATTAATATTTACCCAAAGGAATTACACCTTTTATGACCCCCCCAAGTAAATGAAATATGCATCTTAATATGAGCAGATTTAAAAATGTGACAGTATGTAATCCAACCACTGACAACTAGAAGGAAGTAAATGTACACTATATGTGAAAATTAAGTGTCCTAGCCACATAACAGTTGCCCCATGCCACGCTTCCCCCACACATACATGTGTACATACACCACACCACACCACACACACACACACACCCCAACACACCCCACACAACCACAACTATACAGTATAACCAACATTAATGTTCATTCCATCCGCCACCATATTGAGAAGTAAGATAAGTCTAATTTCAGAAGCCTGTCTCTGTTGTGTACTGTTGAAACTGTGTTATTCCACTTAAACTTACGTGGACCTTTACTTTAAAAGATGGATATAAATACTTTAGTTCTTCAGCGGCCTTTGATTTTGTAAGTTTATGGTTATCTACATGTTGACTTCTCACCTTAACACTGTGGTGAGTGTGTGTGCACGTGTGTGTGTGTGTGTATTGATGTATGTATATATGCGTGTGTTTTGCATGTGTTGTGTTTTTGTGTGTCATGGTATGATGTGTGTGTGTGTTTTGTGTGTGCGCGGTGTGGTGTGGTATGTGTGGGTTGTGTTTGTTATATTTGTTGTGTGTTGTGGTTGTGTGGGGTGTGGTGTGGTGTATGTACACACGTATGTGTGGGGGGAGCATGGCATGGGGCAACTGTTATGTGGCTAGGACACGTAGTTTTCACATATAGTACACATTTACTTCCTTCTACTAGTTGTCAGTGGTTGGATTACACACTGTCACATCTTTAAATCTGCTCATATTAAGATGCATATCTCATTTACTTGGGGCTTCATAAAAGGCGTAATTCCTTTGGGTAAATATTAATATTGGTGTGAATAATGCTGTAGTATGATTCTTGTACATACAGTATATCTCATTCCTACTAGTTACAGTATCTTTCCCAAGGAGAGAGAGAGGGAGAGAAAAGGAAAAAAAGGAGGAGACCTGGAGGATTTCATCCTTGGAAGTTTTCATTTAGATTCCTTAGACTGATTCTGTGCATTTTTGTTATACATTGACTCTGTGTTGAAATCTGCACTTATCAGGCTCATGGTCTCGTTTTCTTGTGGGCCCTTGACAAGTATTATTATTTGGCACTTCTACTTACAAGTGATACCATCATGCATCATGTATATGTGAGTATGTTTAATTTGGGGCTTGTTTATAACTTGCAGTTATACATAATTTAAGGATTTTCTCTCTCATTATCTGTTCTTTAATCCACCAGGACACTTGGAATGTAAGTTGTAAGCTCATCTTACAAGTATTAGAGAGAATGCTATCCCAATGTTTTTTTATCACAAGAATGCTTTCTTAGCATAACTGAGAAATTTTTAAATTTATGTGAGGAGAACTCTCTGGTTGTTGAGATTCTTGATAACCTTTGCCCTTCTGAGGCTTCTTAGTTAAACAAATACTGGTGTTACTTGGCTTCCCTGACATAATATTTTGTTAAGTTTTAAATGTATGTGTTAAACCAATGAGAATTATTTCTGTTTTTTCAACATTATCTGGTGTTAATAGTATGGGATTTTCAAAATAACTGCCATAAAGCTTCTGAAGAAGGACCTGGTTGGTTTGAAAGCTAGAGCACTTTGTTCTTTTGTGTAACATCCATGTTGGTCCAATAAAAAGTATCAAATCATTTGCTTCTGGATCAAGACTGATTGGGAAAGATGCAAGCTTGCATATTCTAGCTCCTCAAAAGCCAAGCTTTGAGTCTGAGAGTCTGAAGGTTGGGATACAGTATCCTTCCCTGCGAGGAGGTGAGGAGATTGTATTGTCTGGGGAGACACAATGGAATTGTCACTGACATTGACAGTAGTAGGGGGTACCACGGCTGCCTGGCCCAGTCTGGAGCCACTAGTATCACTGTGCAAGGCTGAGGTCTGATCTTGACCAGAACTTTGAATATCAGAGGAAAAGGAGGAAAAGCATACAGAAACCTGCTTGTCCAATCCAATAAAAGAGCATCTTGGGGAACAGACCTCAAAAGAGGGGGTCTGCAGCAGAACAGAGGAAGCTGGTGATTGTTCGAGGCTGCAAGGAGGTCTATCTCTGGAGTACCGCACCTTTTGAAAATGACTTGAAGAATTAGAGGATTCAGGGCCCATTCGTGGTGACCTTGAGAAATCCTGCTGAGAGCATCTGCCAGTATGTTGTCCTTCCCTGGGAGATGCACAGCTATCAGGGAAACCTGAAGGGAATAAGCTAGTGACCATATTTTCATGGCTTCGGTGCACAAGGCCGAGGACCAAGTGCCCCCCCTCCCGCTTGTTGATGTACCACATGGTTATGGTGTTGTCTGTCCTCATCTGCACCACTTTCCCCTGAATTGTGTTTGAGAATGTCTAAAGTGCTAGAAAGACAACCTGAGTTCAAGAAGATTTATGTGCAGGACAGACTCCTGAGGAGACCATGTTCCCTGAGCAGAGAGCTGGTCCAGACGGGCTCCCCATCCCAGTAGGGAAGCATCCGTGGTGAGAATCACTGTAGGAACATGACTGAGGAAAGGGACACCTTGCCTTACATTGTCCTCCTCCAACCACCACTGAACAGCCTGAACCAGAGTTTGAGACACTGAACTAACTTGGAGAGAGGGTATTTTTTCTGAGACCAAAAATATTTTAGATGAAACTGAATATCTCTCATTTGAAATCTTGCCCCTTGCACTACTGCAGTGGAAGTTGCCATGTGGCCTAGCAACTGTAAGAAGTGCTTGGCTGGTCGAGACATTAGTGAACGAAAAGAGGAAGCCAGGGTGATGAGGGACTGTACCCATGAAAGAGAAAGAAAGGCTTTTGCCTGGACAGTGTCCAGTTCCACCCCTATAAATGTGAGAAGCTGGGCTGGTTCCAGAACAGACTTTTCTAGATTTAGGATGAATTATAATGAGTCCAGAACCTTTTGAGTGTCCTCTAGAGCTGACTTTACTTGGTCTGAGGACTGACCCACTATAAGCCAGTCGTCCAGGTAAGGGAACAGTAAGATGTCTTGTCTCCTAAGAAAGGCCACCACTACTGCCAGACACTTGGTGAACACCCTTGGAGCAGATGTTAGGCCAAAAGGCATTGTTCAGAACTGGTAGTGACCTGAGGGCAACTCAAACCGGAGGTATTTTCTACGGGAGTGTCTGGTAGATATGTGGAAATAGGCATCCTTGAGATCCAAGGAGGCTAGCTATTCTCCTGGTTTCAGAGAGGGAATAATTATTACCAGAGTCACCATTTTGAACCTTGGCTTTAGTATATGTTTGTTTAGGTATCTTAGATCTAGGATGGGTCGCCACTTCCCTGTCTTTTGGGGGGTTAGGAAGTATCTGGAATACAGTCCTTTTCCCATGTGACAAAGCAGTACCTTCTCTACTGCTTGTAGAAGTAGCAGAGAGGAGACTTTTGCCTCTAAGGCCTTTGTCTCCAAGGGAGAGGGAGGACTGAAAGACACTGCTCTGATTTTTGGGAACCTTTTGAAACTGAGAACAAGTCCCTGGCTCACTACTTCCAGGACCTATTTGTCTGAAGACTCACAGGCCTAGAAATAGTGAGCCAGCCTGCCCCCTAGTGGAACTGAGGAGGCGACCCTGACTGACACCTCAGGGTGTCTGTTTGGCAGGGGGCTTAGACTGAGTGGAGGATGGAGTCCTGGTCATCCCCCTTCTGCCTCTTTCCCTAAAGAATCCCCTCTGCTGGAAAGAAGAAGAGGAGGAGGCCTGGGCTTGGTAAAAAGGCCTATGAAAATGCCTGTCCCTGCCAGCCCTAGATTGCTGCTTCTGAGGAGTGACCTACTTTTCCTTGGCTGCAGCACTTCTGTAGGTGGCCCTGTATTCATCCATCTTTTTCATGTAAGCCTCTGTTTGCTCTCCAAACAGAGAATTACCTGTGACAGGAAAATCCATGGCCTTGGTCTGAGTATCCCGTGATAGACTAGTATACCTGAGCCAAGCAAATCTCTTCAGGGAGACAGATGTAGCCATGACCCTGGAATGTACATCATTCGAGTCGACAGCAGCATGAAACTGGACCTTTGATGCCTCAATACCATCCACAGCCACCTGCTCCAGCTCCTTGGCCAGCTGGGGAGGGGCATTCATAGCCAGCTCCAGAACCGTATCCCACGTAGATTTCTGGTATCTGGCTGTATATGCGATGTAAGTAGTTGGCCTGAGCCCCAAAGAGGATGCCAAGTACTGTTTCTTTGCCATGGCATTCACTTTCCTGGAATTCTTATCTGGGAGGTGACATGCCAGGGGAATGTTAGCCTTGTCACAGGCTGCAGCTTGCACTACCCCAACATGGCTGCAATGATTTGTAAGGAATTCCATCCCAGGACCTGACAAGATATACCTCCTGTCTATCTTTTTATCCACAGGGGGCTATGGATGTTGGAAACTGAACAATTGCTTGTGTCTGCTTCCCAAGGATTTATGCAGAGGGATAAACACCCTTTTGGACTCTGGGACATCTATCATCTCAAGATAGTCAGGTTCCTCCTGATCCTGTTCAGCCTCTTCCACTGGAAGCTGAAGAGTATCAGCCACTTTTTTGTAGAACAAGAAATGGGAGGGGGGACTCAGAAAGTCTGGGAGGAGACACATTGGCATGCCTGTCTGGGGAGATTTCAGGCTCTACTGGCTCATCTAGGCCCTCATAATCCTCTTCTTCATAATCTTCTTCTCCTTCCCAATTGCCCTCATAAAATGCTTCAGGATCATATTCAGAAGCAGAAACTTCCGACTGAACCGATCATCTTTGAGTCGGTGTCAGTTCGGTCAGAACCGGGCAAAGCGATTGTACAATAGTAATAACTTTAGCTATTTCTTCAGCAGTCAGAACATGGGGACCAGGATCCAAACTGACTGACTTGTGCTTTTTCTTAGACTGAACCAATTCTGCAGAATCGGCTCTCTTTTTGCTGTAGGAGATATCACCCAGGTCAGTGGGTACCCCCTCAGGTTCGGCTGGAACCGAACTGGGCTGGCCACCCAGGTTAGCGGAATTCTCGGCATCCCTTTCCTTCAGCCTTCTTAAACGTTTATCTAAAGTGACTTTGGGAAAGTTTTTGCAAATCTGGTAGTCTTCCCTGAGGTGGTCAAACCCCAGACAATAAACACAGATGAGGTGGGAATCAACCTTAGCAAAGGCCTCTCCACACTCGTGCAGTTCTGAAACTCAGTGGGACCGGTTTTCTTTTTGGGTTTCTCAGACATGCCTATAAAATAATAAGTTATCCTTACCAGCATTTAAGCTAGGCAACTACAAACCTATTTGTTCCAACCGTGTCACGGGTCGGTTAAAAAAAGCAAAGAAAATGTGTTTTTTTTTTAGGATCTGATAGGTACCGGAAACCACAGTACAAAAGGAAGAAAAAATACAAAGAAAGACCAATACAGAATTTGCTTCGGTTCCCAGATGGACAGAGAGGGAAGAAACCAAACAAAAACTATTTCTACCAACAAAACTCTTAACTACCTACTAAATACACTTACTGTACCGTAGACAGAGATCTGAATACCGAAAAAAATAAAAAGGTTGACAAACTGGACGATTTTTACTTGAACCGAACCAAAGTGAAGGAGATCTCCGGAGTGACCTCACAGTTAGGCGGAATAAGGAATCTGACGGTTACGCTGATGAGTACCAGGGACAGAGGTTTGAAAACTGAACGTTCTATGCCTTGGCATAGAGTTAACCCTTTCCTCTCCGGAGCAGTTCAAGTGCTGGGGCTAATAACTGCATGTAGTCAGAATACAACAAGACTTCATGTTGTTTGAATGTGAGATAACACCCTGCCAGAGACTTGAGAAAAAGCACAGTCAGTGTTGTGCATGTAACAGTGAACATGCAGCACTGCACATGTAAGAATGGACATTACACAGCTGTTTAAGATGAAACAAATATTTAATAGCACTCATCATTTCAAGACACTATGACCCGAGAGTGAAAAAGAGACCCTAGCATGGGATAGCACCCTATCAAAGACTTGAGGAAAAAAAAAACACCTTCAATATTGCACATGTAACAGTGGACACCAACAGCCTTATATATGTAATAATGGACACCACAGTGTTACACATGTAACAGTGGACATATATATATGTATATGTGTGTGTGTGTGTGTGTGTGTATGTATATATATACATAGTATATCCTGGAGAGCAAGACAAGCTACATAGCCATGTTTCACGAGTGATCAGTTGTACAGAAAGATACAGGGTACAGAGCAGACAACATAGAATCTGCTGGCAGATAAGGACTGCTGGGCCCACCCAGTCTGCCTGCTTTTCCCTACCTACATCCTCACCACAGACCCTGCTTGATCTACAGCTCTTTCTGCCTCCCCCTTACCTTCCACCATGACTCCCTTGTGCCTGTCCCATGCATTTTTGAACTCTACCATTGTTTTTGCCCTCACCACCACCTCCACTGGAAGACTGTTCCAGGAATCTACCACTCTTTCTGTGAAGAAATACTTCCACACATCTCTCTTGAATTTACCCCCTCCCAACTTCATAGCATGTCCCCTTGTTCTTGATCACATTAGCTTCTGAAAAATACTTCCTTCCTGTACCTCATTTACCCCCCTTAAGGTATGTAAAGGTCTCTACCATATCCCCCCTTTCCATGTTGTCTTCCAGGGTGTACATATTAAGGTCCTTTAGACTCTCCTTGTAGGGTCTGTGATGCAGACCCTGTACCATTTTAGTTGCCCTTCTCTGGACTGCGGCCACTCTGTGTATGTCTTTCCAGAGTTGTGGTCTCCAGAACTGGACACAGTACTCAAAGTAGGGTCTTACCAGTGATCTATACAGGAGGAGCAACACCACTTCTCTTTTTCTGCTGCTGGTACCCCTTCCTATGCATCCCAGTAGCCCTCCTGACTTCCTTGTATCGCTGACTGGCCACCTTAGGTCATCCAATATGATTATTTCTAGGTCTCTTTCCTGCTTGGTAGCTGTCAATACCACTCCACCCATTTTGTACTCCACCCCTGGGTTTCAGTGCCCCAAATGCATTGTTTTGCACTTTTTTGCATTGAAACCCAGCTGCCGTATCCTTCAGTACTCCTCGAGTTTTCTCAGGTCACTGCTTCTCCTTTCCACCCCCAACCCCTGGAGTGTCCACCCTGTTGCCAATCTTGGTGTCATCTTCAAAGAGGCAGACCTTCCCTTCCAGCTCCTCTACAATGTTTCATAAAGACATTAAAGAGGACTGGTCCTAGCACTGATCCCTGAGGTACCTCACTGGTGACCCTCCCTTCCTCGGAGCGAACTCGTTTACCACCACGCACCCTCTGTCACCTACCACCTAATCAATTTCTTACCTAGTTTACTGCCTTTTTATCCACCCATAAGCTACCCAGTTTGCTTATTAGTCTACAGTGTGGAACGGTGTTGAAAACCTTACTGAAATCCAGGTAGGCCACATCCACCACTCCCTGATTTAATTCCTTGGTCACCCAATCAAAGATATCTATCGGATTTGTTTGACATGACACCCCCGTGAACTCATGCTGCCTCAAGTCTTGTAACCCACTGGATTCAAGATATTCCACAATCATTTCTTTCAGCAGTGATTCCATTAACTTTCTCACCACTGATGTCAGGCTGACTGGCCTATAATTGCCAGCACCTTCCCTGCTACCACTTTTGTGAAATAGGACTACATGTGCCCTCTTTCAGTCATTCCAGTTTTCAGTAATCTGTTAGCTAGGGCAGTCAGAGGTACAACTAGCACCTCTCTGAGCTCTGTCAGCACACTTCGGTGCACACCATCTGGCCCCATTGCTTTGTCCACTTTCAGATTTGCAAGTACTTTCAGACTCTCTTCTTGAAAAAGGACTAGTGTCCACCCCCCCACCAAAAATCCTGTAATTTTTTTGAGATTCCTCTCCTTCCTCTTCCTCTATAAACACTGAGCGGAAGTATTTGTTCAAGATGTTTGCCTTTTCCTGGTCCCCCTCTGCACAGTCTTCCCTTTTCAGTTTTTAATCTTACTATCCCTCCCTTGGTCTTCTTCTTTTCACTTACATACTTAAAAAAATGTCCTGTCCCATTTTGATACTGTCTGAGCTACTCTCTCTTCAGTTTGTGCCTTGTCTTCCTTATTGCTTTCCCTGCTTCCCTCTGTTTCCTGTGATACACCCCACCTTATCTTTCTCCCTCTGTGTCTCCTTGTACCTTCTGAATGGTACCCTTTTAGCCTTTACCTTTTCTGCCACTTCTTTTGAGAACAATAGCAATCTCCTTTTCCTCTTGCTTTTGCTCACCTGTTTGGCACAGAGGTTTGTTGCTTTCACTGTTTCCCTATTTTAGCTTGACCCACTGATCTCCACCCACCCCGGTCATTCCCCCTGCCAGGTCATCTCTGAGGCATCCACCCATTTTTATAAAATCTGCCCTTTTTAAGTCCAGGACTCTCACCTGTGTGTGTTTTGATTGCACAACCGTCCTTATATCAAACCACTCTGTACAGTGATCAGTGGGCCCCAGGTGGCCTCCCACTTTGATGTCTGCAACACTCTTCCTGTTAGTGAGAATTAGGTCCAGTATTGCCCCATCACGAGTGGGCTCACTGACTAGTTTCCTAAGGAATGCCCCCTGCAGGGAGTCCAAAATGTTCCTGCTGCTAGCATCGTGCACCATCTGCTAAGTCTTATTGTGCTAACCAACCTGAAACTGACTGTGGTCTTCATGGTTGCTCATGATAGGACTAGAGCTCCTGAACATTGAGTACTTTGCCTCTTGATAAGGAATCTAGGAGGCTGGATGTGATGGGCAAGCATACTTATGCCTCTGCGTCGCTGGGCCATAGGATTGCAAACTACTAGACCCACAGGATCAGATATCAGAACAGCCAATGAAAAGCTGCTCATACTGATGCTCAGGCTTTGCATTTACATCTGCTGCTAGAAGAACTGTGAAAGGCTGCTGCATTTGTCCATCTCTGCTTGTGCCAGTGCTCTTCCTAAGTATTTTGAAAATCGGGACTATTACCAACACTAGTCTGCTGAAGCTGTATCAGATGTGAGGGGGTGGCTGGACAAGCTCACGTAACACTAGGAGGAGGGGCAGAACTGTGATTTAAACCTCGAGCTGCTCTTACCAGAACAGGTATGTTATTCAGCATTTACATCTGCTGCTACAAGAACTGTGAAAGACTGCTGCATTTGTCCATTTCTGCTTGTGCCAGTGCTCTTCCTAAGTGTTTTGAAAATTGGGACTATTACCAACACTAGTCTGCTGAAGCTGTGTCAGTTGTGAGGGGGCGGCTGAACGAGCTCACGTAACACTAGGAGGAGGGGCAGAACTGTGATTTAAACCTCGTGCTGCTCTTACCAGAACAGGTACACTATTCAGCATTTACTGTACATCTGCTGCTACAAGAACTGTGAAAGGCTGCTGCATTTGTCCATTTCTGCTTGTGCCAGTGCTCTTCCTAAGTGTTTTGGAAATCAGGACTATTACCAACACTAGTCTGCTGAAGCTGTGTCAGCTGTGAGGGGGCAGCTGAACAAGCTCACTTAACACTAGGAGGAGGGGAAGAACTGTGATTTAAACCTTGCGCTGCTCTTACCAGAACAGGTACGCTATTCAGCATTTACATCAGCTGCTACAAGAACTGTGAAAGGCTGCTGCATTGGTCCATTTCTGTTTGTGCCAGTGCTCTTCCTAAGTGTTTTGAAAATCGGGAGTATTACCAACACTAGTCTGCTGAAGCTGTGTCAGCTGTGAGGGGGCGGCTGAACAAGCTCACGTAACACTAGGAGGAGGGGCAGAACTGTGATTTAAACCTCATGCTGCTACTGTGAGAGCATGAGTGGTGCAAGCGCCACTTGGTATAAAAAATTCTTTGCTTTTCAGTAGTTTGTAAGAGTTTAACTTGATTTACTTAGGTTTCTGATTAATTTTAATAGTTTAGTTCTTGTTTAGTAGGTATGTACACTTTTACCATGTGTGAGGCAATGTTATTTGTACTAGTTGCAATCTTGTGTAGTAATGGGAAAAGCAAGTTTAGTGAGGAAAATATGGAGAACGTTAACCTTAACCAGTCATTAGCCTGGAATTAGAGTTAACTGAAAGCTTTGTAATTATATCAGTAGCAGGGCATGGGGTTTCACATGTACGTATACCTGAGTTGCATTATATACATACTAAAGGAATACTAAAATCTATTAAGCACCCTCATAAAAAGTTTATCTGGGTGTGGAAGTTAATATTAATGAGTCTATTGATTTCTGGTGATGTGCAAATGAGCCCTGGACCCCAACTGAGAAATGAATATTCTCTAGTTGATTTTGGAGAACGAAAAAACCTGGGCTTTTTACATTTAAATGTAAGAAGCTTGTTACCCAAAATGGATGTAATAAGAACTCACATTTTTATTTATTTATTTAGATTTTGTTAACCAGGTAAACCCACTGAGACCGGAGGTCCCTTTTTCAGGGACGACCCGGGGTGAGTACACCACCAACTTTACATTAGGTACAGTATACAGTTTCAGAAACACATAAACAGTTTGAACAAGAGGTTGGGTAACAGTAAGGCAAAGAACAGAAAGCACGTAGCAAGTAACAGATTCAGAGAAATTTCATTGCTAGTGGGGTACATAAGTCCATGGGTCATTTAAAAACATAACACAAACTGAGGTAGTTAAGCCAGATGTATTAGCACTAACAGAAACCTGGCTATCTAAAATAGATAATAATGAAGTTATCTTAGAAGATTATAACATTTTCAGGCAAGATAGATTAAAAAAGGGGGAGGGGTTATGATATATCTTAAAAATATATATAAAGGTCAATTGAAACTTGCCAAAACATTCCCAAATCAATTAGATTTATTAATAGTACAAATGCATGGAACATCAGGATTCCAGCTAAATATTATGGTTTTTTATAGGCCTCCATCTGCTAAAACTATAGCACTACAGACCTTGTGCGAACACACTGCTCCTTTTTTAAAAAATGAAATCATTTTGCTTGGGGATTTTAATTGGAATATGCTGATTCCTCAGCTTACAATTTTAAATCAGTTTGCAGCTCTTACTTTGCAACGATTGATTATTACACCTACTCAATTGCATAAATCAAATAATGACAAACAGTCATTACTGGATCTGATATTCACTAATAGACCTGAGAGATAGGTATCTGCAGTTCATGAAAATGATGTGAGTGATCACTGCTATATTTCATGTATTAGAGACACTGTGGTAGAAAAATTTCAATCACAATTTATTCAAGCTAGGATGTCTAATTCATTTAATGAATGGGCTTATTTGAGAGATGTAGCAGAGATCCAATGGAAATTATTATATGTGTGTCCTGATGTACATACAGCAAGGCTTTTTTTTTTTATTCTCTTTTGAGTGTTATAAATAAACATGCCCTATTAAAATTAAAACATGTAAAGAAAAAAAAAGTGCTATGGGTAACAAAAGATTTGAAGGAGATAATAAACAAAAACTCTAACTTGTGGCAAATAGCTAGAAAGACCAAAGCATTAAAGGATATGTTAGCATCTAGAGTTGTTCGAAATCTTTGCACTAAAAATATTAGGAGAACAAGAAAGGAGTATTATGAAAATTATTTTTTATCATCAGAAGGAAATCCTAGAGCCTTATGGAAAGGTATTGAATCACTGAAGAGTAAACAATGTCCAAGTATTTTACCTGCATTTCTGGCATCTGAAGGGAAAATTGCATTTACAGATATTGCTAAAATACAAATGTTAAATTCATTTTTTATCTCTGTTGGTGATGCATTTGATAAAATTCATCCTGGTTCATCTATTCCTATTTTGGATACTGACTTTACTTATAAATTGAATAGACCTGTGTTTTCTTTCAGTCAAATAAAAATATTTAATGTTAGAAAGCAGTTGCAGGGATTAGATATTAGAAATGGCCCTGGATATGATGAGATTTCTCCTATCTTTCTGAAATTGGCAGCTGAAATATTGGTACCTCATTTAACATATATTTTTAATTTTTCTTAGGATAGCTGTAAATTACCAACTGACTTTAAAACAGCTTTTGTTAATCCAATATTTAAAGGGGGAGACCCAACATATCCAGGTTCCTATAGGCCTATATCAGTTTTATCAGTGTGTGTAAAAATATTTGAAAAACTTGTGTACTTGCAGTTAACAAATTACCTTACTAAATATAATATAATATCACATTTGCAATCAGGCTTTAGAAAAGGGTATAACACAACAAACACAATATCAAAGGTTGTTGGTGACATGTGTGATGCCTTCAACAGTGGCCAGGAAGTTCCATTACTATTCCTGGATCTGTTGAAGGCATTCTACACTGTACACCATATTATATTATTCAATCAATTAAAAAAGGTTCGTCTAGGTATTAGGTTAGTTTCATAATTATTTGAAGGGGAGATTATAATCTGTCAGATTGGGGGGGGGGTGTTTTACACCTACCACTATGTTAAATGGGGTACCACAAGGGTCTGTGCTTGGTCCCCTTCTCTTTTCGTTATACATAAATGACTTACCGAATTTTTGTTCTCCTAAGACTCATATACAACTCTATGCTGATGATACCATGTTGTATACTAAATGTGATGATATAGACACAGCGATGTTGATTTTGCAACAAGATTTTTAAAAAATACAGAAGGGACTTGTTGAATTATGACTCCTTCTAAATGAACATAAAACGCAGTGGATGCCATTTAGTAGGAAAAATCACACAGAAACAACCACAAAAGAACTTAGATCTTTATCAACAACTATCTTAGAACATGTAGAATCCTATAAATATTTAGGAATCATATTAGATAAAAATCTGACTTTTGAGTTACATACAATATCTTTATCAAATAAATTAAATAAATCGTTGATTTTTTTATATGAATAAATCTTTATTTAACTGAAAGATTATGAAGTTATTGGTTACTACTTTGTTCTTACCAATTTTGGATTCTGGTGACAGTCTATAAAAATGCAAAAAAAATCACTACTGTGTTCACTGGATGTCCTATTCAATAATGCCCCAAGATTTGTAACAAATTGTTCATTTAGAAAACATCGCTGTGTCTTATATCAATACTCAGGATTCCTATCATTGTTTGATAGGAGAGATATTCATTGGAATTTATTTGTGTATAAATTTGTGCTACAGAAATTGCCATCTCTTTTATTAAACTTATTACATATTAGGTCTCATCAAAAATACTCTCTAAGGTCTTCTAATCGAATCAATTTTCATATGCCAAGATGTAGAACTAAAATTGGTGAAAACATTATGTCAAATTCAGTGCCCAAAACATGGGAACATTTGTCTAAACAACTAAATATCACAATATTATTGCCATTTAAATGCTTTAGGTATTCTTATATGACTTTGTATAACAAACATTGTAGCTGCTATGGATAAAGTACCTTTTTATGCTTCATATTTAATGTAAGATGTTAATTTTTTTTTTTTTTACTGAAACTGAAATTTTGTATATACGTTTTCTATCTTGTTATGTGATGTTATATGTTTGGCTACAATTGTAAAAGAGATTATTTTATCTCAATTTGATATCCAATAAAGTTGAAAGACGTTATCTTCTGGTGTTGAGGTTGACAAACATTTGCTATGCTCAGCTTGTGATGTCTCTGATGCTTCTGCCAGGGCTGCGGCTTCTTGTATTTGCATGAGAAGGTATTCTTGTCTCAGAGTTCCTGACTTTGGAACTGTTATGCAGCAGGCAGTTTCAAATGCTCCCTTTAAAGGGTCAAAATTGTTTGGCTATGATGCTGAAGAAGCCCTATGTGGCCTTCAGACTTCTAAAATGACTCTGAGATCTGTTAAGTCCCTGTATCCCACTCCTGCTAAAGGTTGTGGACAGGGCTCTTTTTATCAGACTGCTGCCCGTGGTAATTGTTGCTACCATCAGCAAGGCTGTACTGGGAGTCGTGGTCCCCTTCAAGGCCCTCTCCTTCCTGGTGCCCATGCAAAAGCACCCAAAGGAATTAGTTCCAGTGACCCCATGCCACCCCCAGTTCCTCCTGACTCTCTTCCATCTCTTCCCCCTCCTCGGCTGTTGTCTCCAGGGATGTGGGGGGCAAGAGCTCCCTGCATCTGAAACAGTGGCAGGAGCTCACTACGGATGAGTGGGTTCTTGAAATAATTGCAAGGGGACATGCTGTGGATCTGTTACAAATTCCTCCAGATCATCCTCTGCCTCCTTCCTTTTATCCTCTGGGACTTTTGCCCCTTCTGAGTGAAGAAGTTAAGACTTTGTTTCAAAAACATGCCATAAATCCAGTTCATCCTCAGGAGAAAAACAAGGAGCTTTATTTAAGATACTTCCTAGTCTCCAAATGGACAGGGGATCTGTGTTCTTTGTTAGATCTCAGAGATTTCAACCTGCACATCTGTAACTTGGTAATAAAATTACCTTTCTCAGGTTCTTGGTGGAGCGGCACAAAGGAAGAGACAACAGACAAGTGGTGTCATGTAATAAATTAAATTTATTACAGATTCGTAATATAGACTTATAACCAGCAGTGATAACACTGGGAGAGCATAGCCAGTTTTCCTCACCTAGGTAAAATGCAGTTTCGTCTCAGAGAAGCTACGTGCTACACAGGGTCTTATACCTCGATAATCACTATGGTAACTACTAAAGAAGATACATAAAAAGGATATAATTAGACTGTAACAGGTGGTCTGAGTAACTATCCCAACTAAAATAAGAAGTTGCTTAGCTTGCATAGATAGCACAAACAATGGGATCTCTATATGTCCCCAAGATCAGTTGCAGTTAGTGATACACAAGCACTAAAGGTGGCACTGTTGCCTTACTTATCATTATACAGTAAAAAATAAAGTGGAAAGCATCTCCCAGGACTACGATACATTAGTAAAACATAATGAAGCATGATATGCATAGGGTAAAATACAGTAGAACACAGATCCTGGCACTTATGCTTATACAATTAGTGCCTTTGCCCTAAGGTTAGTACATGTACCTACAGATATGTTGCTGTCCACGAGGTGGGGGTACAGTCAGGGGTACTGGACCATGGATAACACATCGAATGCAAAAAATTTCAAGTGGTATCCCTGCAAGCTCTGATCCGCCTACTACAAACGGGGGACTGGCTCTGTTCTCTGGGCATGAAGGATGCATACCTTCATGTAAAGATCAGGAAATCCCATAGACAGTATCTCTGCTTTATGCTGGAGGGTGAACACTGTGAGTTCAAAGTATTGCCTTTTGGCTTGTCCTCTGCGCCGTGGGTCTTTACCAAACACTTGGCAGTTGCTGCAGTAGCCTTTCGCAGGGGAAGGCCTGTGTGTTTTCACTTTCTGAAAGACTGACTCCTGAAGGCCAGCTCCAGGGACGCTCTGCTACATACCCTCTCTCAGAAATGTCAGTTGTTCAATGATTTGGGAGTAACAGTGAATGTGCCAAAGTCTGTGTTAACTGTGTTACGTAAGGGTAGTATCGGAAAACAAAGTGCGGTCTCTTCTTCTAGGCCTCTCTCAGAATGCAAGCCCTGGCCTGGATAACCTGGAGCCAAAGCTCCTCAAACTTGGCGCCCCCTTCATAGCCTCCCCAGTGGCCCACATCTTCAACCTATCCCTCACTCAGGGACGGATCTCTGACATCTGGAAGGTTGCCAAGGTCATCCCTGTCCCTAAGCAGGGTGACCCCAAAATCCTGGACAACTACCGTCCTATAGCCATCCTCTCGGCTGTCAGTAAGCTACTGGAAAAGGTAGTAGCCAATCAACTCTCGGAGTACATCCACACCCATGGCCTGCTGTCCCCTGCCCAACACGGCTTTCGAAAAGGGCACAGCACTACCACGGCACTCATCTCTGTCTCCTCCAGCATCAGAGCTGCAATGGATCTGGGGCAACTCTCAGGCGCCGTGTCAATTGACTTATTCAAGGCCTTCGACCTCGTTGACCACAACATGCTTACCTCACAGATGAGGTCCCTTGGTTTGCCCTCTTCTGCTCTAAACTGGGTCTCTGACTATTTGCATGGCAGAGAACAGCTAACTAAATTCAACAAAGTCCTCTCTGCCCCCCTGCCTGTAACCTCCGGTGTCCCACAGGGCTCGGTGCTGGGTCCCCTACTCTTCTCCCTGTTTATTAACAATCTCCCTGCCGTGATCACCAGATGCCGAGTTACCATGTACGTGGATGATCTGGTTCTCCTGGCTCACTCCCGCGATACAGCCACTCTAAATCATCACCTATCAGAGGACCTCTGGAACATCCAAGCCTGGCTCTCCAACCATAAGCTGGTCCTTAACCCAAAAAAAACCCAGGCCATGCTATTTGGCTCCTCAGCCAAGATTCAGGCCTCCCCAACTCCCCTGCAAATCAACTACAACGATGGTATTCCCCTTCCTACAGTGACCTCCCTTAAATATCTTGGTGTGACGCTCGATCCCCAACTGGACCTGGGAAATCACTTATCCACAATGCCTGCAGCGGGTAAATTGTAAGCTGGGTTGGCTGATGGGGCTCCAGTAAATCCTACCCCCTAGTGGCACATCTAGCTATTGCCAGAGGAGTACTACCCTTCCCTTAGCTATGGTTCCCTCCTATTTGCTCATACTTCCAAGGTCCTCCTAAGCAAGTGGAGCACGGCATACAACAACATCTGTCGGTTTGCCCTGGCCGCTCCCCATCTCACCCATCACTGTGAACTCTATGATAAGCTTGGCTGGCTATCCCCGGTCAATCACCTCTTCTTTAGCACTGGGTGCCTCACGAGCAAAGTAATCAGCTCCGGCACCCCTCCAGAACTTGCCCGGTTTCTCGCCCCAGCTGATATCTCCCCCTACCCTCTTAGATCCCAGGGCCCTGGCCTACTGAATATACCTACCACCCGCACCGTCATGGGGGAACGGAGTTTTGCCGTTCAAGCTCCCAAGCTTTGGAACTCCCTTCCTGAAAATGTCCGCACTACCCCTTCTCACAAACTTTCCCGGACCTCCCTGTGGGAACATCTAAAGCTGGCCTCTCGCTGCGATTGCCCAAAGCCTCCCTAGAACACAGCTCTGGTGTCCACTGGATAGCTGGATTCTTCACTTTGCCCGTGCTTATACCGCCAGCCCTGCTGGTCTTTGCACTCTTATTTCACAAACTGTGTGTACCTTTCCAATCCAATGTAAATTGTAAACTGTCTTTCTCTACTGCTTGCTGTATTTGATGTACTTACTATACCCTATCACTGTTAACTGTTGAACCTTTTGTACTCTCCCGGGTCGTTCCTGAAAATAGGCATATAACTTGTCTAGTGTTCCTACCCGGTCAACAAAAACTAAATAAATAAAAAACTCTGTGTCAAAGACTGCAGTACATGGGGTGGTCTTGGACACAGAAAAGGATGTGCTTTCCTGCCACAGGGTAGGGCAGATGCTGTGATTGATCATTTGCACTTGGTATACAGGAGCCACTATGTCTCTGCATGAATAGTGTTACATCTCTTGGGCCTCATGGCTGCGGTCATAGTGACTCTGCCACTGGCACCCCTTCATATGAGAATACCTCAGTGGACACTCAGGGTCCAGTGGGATCAGTTGACAGGTGAACTGGACCAAATGGTTCTCATCATGTTTCCGCTTCACAAATTGTTACTGTGGATGGATCATGAAAACTTACTGAAGAGCATTCCATTTCTTGTACTAGCTCCTGTACAGACCCTCACCATGGATGCCTCAGGCTCAGGCTGGGGCGCTTATCTCAGCCCTTACCAGACACAGGGGTTATGGACCTACGTGGCGGCTAAGCTGCATTTAAATGTCCTGGAAGTGCGCTGTGTCCTATACAGCCTCCAGGCATTTCAGAATCATCTCCGCCTGGTCCTCTGCTAATCCAGATGGACAATGTCAGTGTGATGCATTACATTAACAAACAAGAGGGCACTCACTCTTATCCCCTATGCAGGGAAGCAATGAGAGTATGGTACTGGCCTCTCTCTCATGGCCATAAGCTATTGGCCATATTTCTTCCAGGTTTTCAGAACATCTTAGCAGACAGGTTAAGCAGGTCCCAGTCGATGGTTCATGAATGGGATCTGTTGACCTCTGTGAAAAATGACCTCTTCACAATATGGGGTCATCCAGAGCTGGACCTTTTTGTGTCCCCACACAACACAAAACCACTGCATTTTTCTTGCTCATTCCAGGGCCTGGAGTTTTTTGGTGAGATACATTGACCCTCTCCTGGAAAGGGAAATTTCTATACACAGTTCCCCCGATTCCTCTAATACAGAGGGTTCTGCTCAAGCTGCAGGTGGCGAGTATCACTCTCATCCTCATTGCTCCATTATGGCCTCACCAGATATGGTTTCCACTCCTTCAACATCTGGTGGTGGAGCCTTCTGTCCCTCTACCTTGGTGTCGGGGTCTATTGTCACAGGGCATGGGGTCCCTGGTCCATCCAGACCTTAAGTCCCTACATCTGCATGCATGACTCCTGGAAACATAGTCATTGCCCATTTTGGGATATTTCCTAAGGTTGCTGATGTCATGCTTGCAGCTAGGAAGCCTTCTACTAGACATACTTATTCCCTGAAATGGAAGCACCTCACTTTGTGGTCTTCTTCCCAGAATATGGATTCTTATATCCTATGAATGCCGTGTAGGAATACATGCTTTCCCTGTCTGACTCTGGTCTGCAGTATTCCTTTATTAAGGTGCATTTGGCTGCTATATCAGCTTTCCATGCCCCTATTGAGGGTCACACAGTTGCCCAATAGAGGTGTCCTCTATGTTTCTGAAAGGTATTCTTCATCTGAAACCCCCTATCCGTATTACAGTCCCTTCTTGGACTTGAATTTCATTCTTGAGAAATTGACATTGGCTCCTTCTAAGCTGTGAGTTGCAAGTTGTGTCTCATATTTCCTGTTATGATGTCAAATGTTATTTTTAGTTGTGATGACCTCTGCTAAGAGGATTTATGAGCTTCAAGCTTTAATGTGTGAGCCTCTTTATTTGATTTTTCACAAAGACAGAGTCTCTTCACGTATGAATCCTAAGTTTCTGCCGATGGTGGCATCAGAATTTACGCTGAATCAAACAATACACTTTCTTGTATGTAAACCCTAGGTGGCGCTATCTCAAGGGCTACTACCCCTGCCTGCTTGGCTAGTAGCAGGTTAAGGGGCCTGAGTTCTGAAACGGGTGCCTCCACCCAGAGGTCAGGGATGGTAGTGGTCAAACTAGCCTGGGCACAGCCTTCCGGGACACTGTAACCCCCCTCTTTCCCTGCTAGTGGGCGAAACAATACATAATATATAGAATAAAGTATGGGTCAGTGTGTGTAATGAGAAATGTACACACACCGAGAGGTTAGATGCTACATAAACCCCGAGAGCGAAGCTCGAGGGGTTTATGAAAGCATCTAACCCCGAGGGTGTGTGTAAACTTCGAGTTTACACACACAGACCCATTTTTTATTTTATATAATTGCTGGATTTCCCTTTTTTCTCCTCAGCAATTATATAAAATAAAAGGGATTTGCTGTGCGACCGCAGTCTGCTTAGGTTACAGCACAAGGCTGCGGTCACTTTTCTTCGTTGATGTTTTGTTTCTTTTTGGGCTGCATAAAAAGTTATTTTAGGAGGTACACATATTTTGAGAACTTACTGACAACTCCCAGTGGCAGTTCCTATCTGTTTAGATGGTGGTTGGGTGAGAAAACAAAAGTGGACCATTGGGGAGATGAGAAAATCCGTCGGGCGCATGCGCACAGTCAGGGAAACCGTGTGCGTGTTTGTCGTAATGAACACTCCTTCATTATGGCAAATTACGCCACGGTTTCCCTATGGGAAAAAAGGGAAACCAGTTATTATAATTGCTTTCACAATACCCCTGATATACCTTGCACTTACCCACACTGTTTGCACTTACCACCAGGGCTGGTTTCTCCTGTTCGACCCTGGGGACCCCCTGTAAAACAAGGTTAGACAGAGCAAATCGCAACAGTGCAGTACTTCGAGCATAAACTAGAACCACTGTCAGGTTGGATGCAGAAAAAGGTAGATCCAATTTATTCAGGGGATTTGAACAAGGGAGGGGCGTAATCAGGTTAATTAGCTTAAATGCTGTATCAATCACACAGCTGTGCATGCATTCAGAGTCCCTAACACAGTCACGCTCTCTGGGTACCCAGGGGGAGGAAAAGGTGGGCTAGCCAGGACCATTGCCTGGGGTAGGCCGGTGTTGCAGCTGGTCAGGGCCCTGTGATGGAAAAAACAACTTGCACAATACACCCTATTTGTAATCCGGAGCCACATGTCTCAGTTCGTGAAGAAAGAGAAATAAAGAAATCAGATGACACACTTAGATTAAACTGTAGTTGCAGTGAGCTACCCTGATGGTTACTCACGATACCCAAGACTGGACACAAGATGGCCGAAAATCGAGACAGCAGGTGATTACTCTGGAGTGCCAGGAGAAGCAGGGCCCACACGATTCACCGAGGCATTGTTCCTGTTCAAGCGTGGATCAGGGGGCTGACCCTGGGCAAGTCTCTCGTCGATGGCTTTTCTCTGTGCAGTGGGGTAGTCTGGCAGGGCCCTCGTGGCAAGGCCCAGCCGCATGGAGATAACCATAGATTCATCCCAGTGGGGAACAGTGGGGAACCAAATCACAACCCACTTTCAGTACACAGCACATTTATATGCAAGGAAATTCTACTGTACCGGGCAAAGCTTCCAACGAGCGCAAACGCAAGATCTCCGCACACCCCGGGAGCGAAGGGATAGCTGGAATTCCTGACGGGCCGATCGCACTCAGCAAAATCTTCAGTCTTTTTCAGGTTGAGCCTCGTCCCACTTCAGTAGCTTACTTTAGTCACACAGCTCGGATTCAGTCCGAAAACAATTCTCTTTCCCCTCTCACAGCAGCAGGCAGACATGCAGGCCAACGCTCAGGCCTTTCCACAGTTCTCCCGAGCGAAACTTCGCAGATGGCTGCTCGAACTGACACGAGCTGTTGCTCCTTCAGCTTCCAACTTAGATCTCTCCAGACAGCAGCCAGCTCGGGGGTTTTCCCAATATCCAAAAGGTTTGGTTGGTCAATTCAGCTGTCAGTCGCAACAGGCTCCCCCTGTAGGAGTAAAAAGGCACCAACAGCCCAAAACTACAATTCCCACAGCTTTACCCCACACAGCCCCTTCAAGCGGGCTCCATTTTAGAGTCCCAAGTACTGATTGGCCCAATTCGCAGTTCAGGGCCAAAATGGTGGAGGTAAACCAACAGTCCTTGCTGCAAAGAAGGCAGGTTAGAACAAACTACAACATTATTACTGCTTATCAGTCAGTACGCACATCTGAAAACAGAGCTCCCTCTGCGCAATTAGCGATGGCAGAAACAGAGCAATTACTCAGCAGTTCAGGCAGGACTCGAACATGGTAACACTCAGCCCCCCTCATTTTCAATTATAACTGCAATCAGGCAGCTCTTAAAGAGACATTGCACAGAGGCTATACAGGCACTCACTAACAATACCATTTAAACAGCTATGGCGTCGAACACCAGCCTGGCAGTGAGCATTTAGGCAAGCTCATGGTAGACTTTTCGGGAACCCCCATTTGTGGGGGGTAGGGGTTACACCCTTCCCTGCCTGGAGAAAACTTGGTGTCCGCGTCAAGTCAGTACCATCACAATATTTGCAGATGCAAATTACACTCTACATTTATACCATTAGCATGTTATGCAAGTAACATCTGATGCATCAGTCAACATATCTTAACTTTTACTATTCATATTCTCTACATTTCACAATACTATATCCATTCTGAATTACATCATGCATATTTCACACAGTTAATTTTATACTCTACTATGCAAAATCAGGTAAGAACTTCTTGTACATTGAACAAGATAAGAGGGGGCCCTTCCCTATCAGCTAACTTGGGGCTAGATGGAGCAGGGGCACCATACCTAGAAGGCAGAATGATCAACCTGGCATGGGCACTTAGACTCAATTTGGGCAGTGAGCCCTGGGAAACATAAACCCCTTTGTGGACCACATTGAGAGGCAAATCCACTGGCCTCCCAGGGGAATCATAACTGAAACATACTACTGGTTTGACAGCTTGGCCAGTCTTTCTGGGGGGAACCACTACAGTCTCTGTACTCTCAGCGCTGGTCCTGGGACTTTCATCACTGGTGAGGGGTGCCTCTGCCTGGATAGGAATGTCCGAACTTGAAGCACTGTCAGCCTCTGGCTCTGTAAGCTCTGTTTCTACAACACTTTGCTAATTTTGAAGACACTCTGGCACTGAAGGGAAATTAGCAGTACTCTCATAGCGTTCTTCAAGTTCTGGCATGTCACCAGTAAAATTTGTACCCTCAGCCCCTTCCCCAGACAAATCATACAGTTCCACAATACACAGAGACTCAGCACCCTCCAACATGATACTTTGCACTTCACTTTCAGGGAGCATTGGTTCCAAGGATAAAACTGGGGGGTTAGGCAGTCCAGAAGGCCCAGCCTCATCCTCACAATTAATCATGGGGTTACCTCGAAACAGCTGACTCAGTTCATAAGATGGATAATAGGCATAATCGCACTCACTTTTATCAGAAGTGGACTGACAATCGCCATCATTCTGGGCCTGCTGCAAAGAAAACCTTAAATCTGTGACCACTGGGGTAGGTTGACTCTGTCTCTTTCTTGCAGCAGCACGAGTCACTGGTCCAGGGGAGCAACTGGGGTTCAGCTCTCACTATGACTTCATTTATAGGGCAGCAAGTGGTTACGTGCATGGTCTTGACGGCTTTGGAGTTGTTCTTAGGGTGCACTTTGTACACTAGTAAATCATCCAACTTGCCTACTACTACATGAGGAAGATGGTGCCATCTGTCAGCAAATTTTATGTTTACCATGCAGCCCCAAATTTTGCAACAACACACGGTCTCCAGGTCGAAGCTCTTGAGCCTTTACTCTTCTATCATGCCTCTCTTTGTTGGCTAAATTTGTCTTGGCGGCCATTGTCTGGGCCAGTTGATAGGCATGATTCAATTGAGCTTTCAGTTTTTGTACATATTGCAGGTAATTTTTGGCTCGGACCCCATCTGGGGGGACCCCAAAACAGACATCAACAGGCAGTCGGGCCTCTCTCCCGAACATGAGGCAGTAGGGAGAGAACCCGGTAGCATCATTTTTTGTGCAACTGTAGGCGTGTACCAAGGTGCTAATCTGCTGGCTCCATTTATGCTTGTCTTTTGGGTGGAGGGTGCCTAGCATGTCTAGCAGGGTGCGGTTAAAGTGTTCTGGTTAAGGGTCCCCCTGTGGGTGATAAAGGGTGGTTCTTGACTTTCGCACTCCCATAGAGAGAGCATTTCTTTGATTAGCTGACTCTCAAAGTCTCTACCTTGATCAGAATGAATTCACTGGGGGGCACCGTAGTGGACGAAGAAATTTCCACTAGCACCTTGGCCACGGTAGATGCCTTTTGATCTTTGGTGGGAAAAGTTTGTGCATACCGTGTGAAATGATCCGTAACCACTAACACATTACCAATATTTCACTGGTCAGGCTCCAAACTCAAAAAGTCTATGCAGACTAGTTCCATTGGGGTGCTGGTAGCATTGTTGACAAGGGGGGCAGCCCTCTGAGGCAGGGCTTTTCTCTGCAGGCAGTGACCACAAGTTCTTACATGGTGCTCAACATCGGCCCCTACATTAGGCTAGTAGAATCGAGATCGTATTAGGTCATGGATTCGGTCAATACCGAGGTGGCCCATATGATTGTGGAGGGACCTCAGTACCAAATCTTTGAAGGCTGTGGGAAGGAGCAATTGTTGCTTGTCTACGTGGCCACCCTGATCTACTGTCTCTCTATACAACAACAGATTAAGCAGCTTCAGCCTGGGGCCTTCTTTAAACAATAAAGTAGTTTGCAAATCAGGTGAATGCAACTTGGACACATCTTTCCATTCACAGAGGGCATCAAGTGCTGGCTGAATCATAGGATCTTGGAATTGAGCCCACTGAATGCTGTCATTGTCAAATTGTGGTAGTGCACTAATATCTAGATTAGAGAAGTGACATTACACAGCTGGTATGCAGGTATCAGAAGGGCCCAAGCAATCTACTAAGCAGTCCATTGTGTCCGCAGACATTGGTTCATCTCTATCAAACTTTTGGCACAGTGCTCAGATGTCAGTTGAGACAGCCTGACTCAGTTACTCTTGGAAGTGGGCCTTCGGAATAGGGTGTCAGCAGCGATGTGATTCAGGCCCGACCTGTATTCAACAGCATAATCATAGGTAGACAACGCAGAAAGCCACCGATGCCCTGTGGCATCTAACTTAGCTGAAGTCTGCACATAGGTCAACGGGTTATTGTCAGTCTTCACTAGTATCTTGGCCCCATAGAGCTATTCATGGAACTTGTCAATGATGGACCACTTTAACGCCAGGAATTCCAACTTATGCACAGGGTAGTTTTGCTCCGATGGGGGTCAGACTCCTACTAGCGAAGGCCACGGGGTCTCCAACCATCCTCATGGTCTTGATACAGCACAGCCCCCAAACCCTATAGACTAGTGTCGGTATGCAGTACATAGGGTTTGGTAGGATCAGCATAGGCGAGGACAGGGGCATGGTTGAGCTGATATATGATTTTGTGGAAAGCTGTTTCACAGTCAGGCATCCAGTGGGGCCTGAAAAGTTCACTTGGGTGGAAATATACTCCTTCTGGTCCTGGGGTGGTCCCTTTTTTGTATTTATAATTTGTGGGAGGGTAACTCTGGGTAAGATTCAAGAGTGGGCGAATCACCTTGGAATAGTCTTTTATGAACCTGCGGTAGTAGCCACAGAACCCCAGGAAATGTTGTAGTTCTTTCAGATTGTGGGGCTGGGGCCATGTGATCAGAGCTTCAACTTTACTGGGATCAGTCTCTGTCCTCTCTGTAGATACTATGTGCCCAACATACTTCAGGGAGGTTTGGAAAAACTGGCACTTGTCACTGGACAGCTTGAGGCCAAAATCTTCCAGTCAGTCTAGTACTTTGAACAGTCGACTCTCATGCTCCTATAAGGAGCTCCCAAACACAGTGACGTCATCCAAGTACACCAGGCATTCCAGCAAATTCATATCTCCCACCGCATGTTCCATCAGTCACTGAAAGGTGGCCGGGGAACCCAATATCCCCTGTAGCATTCTCAGGAATTCATAGAACCCCAAGGGACAAATGAAGGCTGTCTTTTCACGGTCCTCTGGGGCCATCGGAATCTGATAGTATCCACTGCGAAGATCCAACATCGAGAACCATTTGCTCCTATTCAAACAGTCCAGAGCATCCTGTATATGGGACATGGTTTATTGATCGGGGATAGTCCGCCAGTTCAAGGTTCGATAATCCACACACATTCTCACAGACCCATTCTTCTTACGCACAACCACAATGGGCGAAGCATAGGGGCTCCTGGATTCTTGTATCACACCAGCTGCAAGCATTTCCTGCAGGTGTCTTCTCACATCATCTATGTCTGCTGGAGCTAAGAGTTGAGACCCCTCTCAAAATGGCCATTCATCGTGCAGGTGTATGTGATGCTCCGCACCCTGGACACATCCCACGTCCCATTCCTTCAACGAAAACACTTGGTCTCTCTGGACAAGTTTCTTGCTAATTCTAGTCTTCCATTCAGCGGGCAACTGGGAGTCACCAAAGTCAAACAAGTCGGGAGTCACTCTATCAGTCTCACCAGGGTGCTTGTTTCTGGGCAACACTGCAGTGTCAGCGCAGTGTACCGTAGCTAGGGTGCAGCCTCTGTTCACCCGAATCTCCTGATCTGACACATTGTGAACCTGGACAAATCACTCATCATGCGTAGGCATGAGCATGAGCTGGTGAGATGCTAGGCTTGACCAATAATCCTTCTGCCAATTTTCCATGCCTGGCGTATCCAACATCAGTATTTTATTCTTGACATCTTTCCACAGGTGGACCTCCCCTTGAAGGGTACACTGGGCGTTAGGGGCCAGCACCATTGAATCGGGATCCTTCTTCCACATGACCCCCACCAGTTCATCCTGGTCTACCTCCTCAGGATTCTGTTGCAATTCATAGATCATCTTGATCAGAGCTGGAATTCTTAGAGCCCTCCCAGTCCAGCACCCCTGTTTCTCATAGCAGAGTTGTGCCAGTCTCCCAAACATATGAGCATTGGTCCCAATTAATAGGGGAACCCCATCATACAGTCCAGTAGGGGGACACACTAAGGCCAGGGTCTTGACTTGTTCATCCACTCCAGACACTGAGGTGGGGAAAGACAGCCAGATCCAAATATACCCAGAGTACGGATATGACTTCTCACTCAACCCCCAGACATGCAAGCCTTCCAAGGGCTGTAGGGGCACATCAGGCAGGTGCTTCCGATATCAGTCTTGAAACATTATAGTCACTTGAGATCCACTGTCAGGCACGGCCCGGGTGGACACACCATTCACCTTCACTGTTGTTTCCATCGAAGGACCCACCACCTTGGACCATTCAGGTGGCGCAGACTTAGATGTCAATTTGGCAGCGGCCTTTGAAGAGTAACTTTTTCGAGCAGCTCCACCTTGCGGCTAGTTGTTATTTTGTCAAATCAAGGCTAAAAGTCTAGTAGTGACCTTCCTCAGATTCTCTGGTGAGCAACAAAAGAAATGGGTGTGTCCATCCTCCCCACGATAGTAGCAAAATGTGGGTTCTCTAGGGTCTCTGAGGGGCCGCAGACCATCTCCCAGTTTGGGCACATCAGGGGCACTTCGCAGTTCTTTGACTTGTGACTTGCATTCTTGATCCTCTGGACTTCCACCAAGTTTGGAGGTTTGTGTGGTTCATAGTAGGTCCCCCACCAGGGCTTTCAACTGTTGTACCTCTTCCAATAGATTACCCTCAGTCCATGTTTCTGAAGAAACTACATGCACCCCCACCCCACTTTTGTCTCAGGGGGTGCCTGATAAAGGTCAGGTTCTCTGGCTGCCTCTGTCAATTCTTTAATCAGCTTTCTCAGCTGCTGCGCCTCATTTGCATCACTTCTCTCAGGGGTCTGGCAGGTATCAACAACCACAGCACAGGGCTCCCAGCCCTCTTCATCATTCTCTGCCTTACAAATCTCTTTCGTAAGGTGACAGTACTCGGGAGGATTAGCCTTCCTGTCTTGCAGCTTAAGTTTTAACATCATCACACTGGAGTACCTGGCTGACTTGAGAATATGGTCCAATCTGACTCGGTTCAGTTCCTTAGCCGGCACCCCTCCTTTCCTGTGGGCCCTCTGCAGAGCCCCTCTCAATTCTGGTAACAAACACAGACAACTTCTCATTCTTCCATTGCTTGGCAGACTTGAATTTCCACAGCAAATCATCCCCCGACTCAGTGCTCCCAAACACTCCATCCAATGCAGAGAGGTATTCAGCCGCAGTAGCCTCTGGACTAGTGGTTCGTAGAAAGCGGATGGCCTCCAGTGCAGGGCCCCTTAAGCTTTCCATGAGTCTCTTTCTCTTTTCCCCCTCAGAGCACTGCCATTCCTGTACCAAGGGGGTAGCATAGTCCATCCATGTTTCAAGGTCATCGTCCTCCATAGGCACTGGGACGGTGCCCCAGAAAAGTCTGAGTTTACGGTAAGAGTCCAAATGCACAGATCAAATTATTATGGGGAAGGGGACTACAGGGGAACTCTAAGGGGAAGCAGGAGATGTGGCCAGGGACTGCAATGGCGTGGGTTCCTCAGAAAGGTCTAACACCCTTACTAGCTCTTGAGCGGTTCATCCTTCAGACGCTAATAACTTGACCAGCTTATCCTTAAAACCCTCTATATTGGGGGACCCACCCGGGGTAGCCAGATCACTATGCAGGTGAAGGACCCTCCACCCCTTCTGGCAGAATAACAGGGGGTACCTTCTCTGGATCTATGGGAAAACTGCAGGAGAGTAAAACTACCATAGTCTGTTTAAACAGGTCTGAATCCCTCCCCTTCACTTCAACTTTGCCCAAACCTTTGACATGTTCCACAGCTTCTATAATAGCAGCATTTGTGGTCCCTAATGGGACATCCAGTAACAGGAGGGTCTGTCGGGGATCTAACCCCTCAGCCTCACTCCACCCCATCATTCGATGCACTAACAGCTTTTGGGGGGCAATTTTGAGCTTGGACGTAGCAAGATCCTCCATTTTCTCACCAAATCTGAGCATATCATACCATCATACCATCCTTGACCACTAGAGGACGCTAATCCCAGTAGTGCTTCCAAGATGTAATCCCTAGGTGGCGCTATCCCAAGGGCTACTACCCCTGCCTGCTTGGCTAGTAGCAGGTTAAGGGGCCTGAGTTCTGAAATGGGTGCCTCCACCCAGAAGTCAGGGTTGGTAGTAGTCAAACTAGCCTGTGCACAGCTCTCCGGGACACTGTAACCCCCCTCTTTCCCCACTAGTGGCCAGAACAATACACAATGATCACTTTCACTATACCCCGATACACCTTACCAGTACCCCCTCTGTTTGCACTTACCACCAGGGCTGGTTCCTGTGGCTCGACCCTGGGGACCCCCCCTGGAAAACAAGGTTAGACAGAGCAAATCACAACAGTACAGTACTTCGAGCACAATCTAGAACCACAGTCAGGTTGGATGCAGAAAAAGGTAGATCTGATTTATTCAGGGGATTTGAACAAGGGAGGGGCGTAATCAGGTTAATTAGCTAAAATTCTCTATCAATCACACAGCTGTGCATGCATTCAGAGTCCCTAACACAGTCACACTCTCTGGGTACCCAGGTGGAGGAAAAAGTAGGCTAGCCAGGACCATTGCCCGGGGCAGGCCGGCGTTACAACTGGTCAGGGCCCTGTGATGGAAAAAACAACTTGCACAGTACACCCTATTTGTAATCTGGAGCCAGATGGCTCAGTTCGTGAAGAAAGAGAAATAAAGAAATCAGATGACACACTTAGATTAAACTGTGGTTGCAGTGAGCTACCCTGATGGTTACTCACGATACCCAAGACTGGACACAAGATGGCCGAAAATCGAGACAGCAGGTGATTACTCTGGAGTGCCAGGAGAAGCAGGGCCCACACGATTCGCCGAGGCATCGTTCCTGTTCAAGCGTGGAGCAGGGGGCTGACCCCCGGGCAAGTCTCTCGTCAATGGCTTTTCTCTGTGCAGTGGGGTAGTCTGGCAGGGCCCTCATGGCAAGGCCCAGCCGCATGGAGATAACCATGGATTCAGTCTGTTTGGGCTGGATACAGCTTCCAGCAAGCAGAACACAGTTCACACAGTGGGGAACCAAATCACGACCCACTTTCAGTACACGGCACATTTATACGCAAGAAAATTCTACTGTACCAGGCAAAGCTTCCAACGAGCACAAACTCAAGGTCTCTGCACACCCCGGGAGCAAAGGGGTAGCTGGAACTCCTGACAGGCCGATCGCACTCAGCAAAATCTTCGGTCTTCCTCAGGTTGAGCCTGGTCCCACTTCAGTAGCTTACTTTAGTCACACAGCTTGGATTCAGTCCGAAAACAATTCTCTTTCCCCTATCATGGCAGCAGACAGACATGCAGGCCAAAGCTCAGGCCTTTCCACAGTTCTCCCATGCGAAACTACGCAGACGGCTGCTCGAACTGACACGAGCTGTTGCTCCTTCAGCTTCCAACTTGGATCTCTCCAGACAGCAGCCAGCTCGGGGGTTTTCCCAATATCTAAAAGGTTCGGTTGGTCGATTCAGCTGTCAGTCAGAACAGGCTCCCCCTGTAGGAGTAAAAAGGCACCAACAGCCCAAAACTACAATTTCCACAGCTTTACCCCACACAGCCCCTTCAAGCGGGCTCCATTTTAGAGTCCCAAAGTACTGATTGGCCCAATTCGGCAGTTCAGGGCCAAAATGGTGGAGGTAAACCGAACAGTCCTTGCTGCAAAGAAGGCAGGTTAGAACAAACTACAATATTATTACTGCTTATCAGTCAGTATGCACATCTGAAAACAGAGCTCCCTCTGCGCAATTAGCGATGGCAGAAACAGAGCAATTACTCAGCAGTTCAGGCAGGACTCGAACATGGAAACACTCAGCCCCCCTCCTTTTCAATTATAACTGCAATCAAGCAGCTCTTAAAGAGACATTACACAGAGGCTATACAGGCACTCACTAGCAATACCATTTAAACAGCTATAGCGCCGAACACCAGCCTGGCAGTGAGCATTTAGACAAGCTCATGGTAGACTTTTCGGGAACCCCCATTTGTAGGGGGGTTACATGTATAACATCCCGAGTATGCCAACCAGGGAGAGGCACCGCTCCATACTTTAGATGTACATAGAATACTGAGATACTATATTGATCACATCAGGAACTGCAGAAGTCCTCTCAGCTTTTTTTTGTTTCATTTGCTCTTGGGAAAGAGGGTGCTTCTGTGGCTAAACAATGCTTATCCAAATGTCTGGCATATTGTGTTAGTTCTGTTATAGGAAGTATGGTAAGGTACTTCCTGGTGCAGTTCACGGTCACTCCACAAGGGGTATGACCACTTCTGTTGCTTATTTCAAAAAAATGTCCCTGCTTTTGACGCGTGCTGCAGCCACTGTTCACATTTTCACTAAACATTGCAGTCTGACATGCTGGTTTTGGGCTTGCTGTACTGCAGTGCCTTCTGTCCTGATTACATCTCAGACTGTACCATCCTCCCTGCTGCTTTGTGCCGACTGGAGTCATCCGAAAGGTGTGGCCTAATGCAGGAGATACTCTTGATGAAGATAGAACAGTTACATAAGAACTTACCTTAACAGTCGAGCTTCAAGGGCATTATCTCCTCAATTAGGCCATGCCATGCCCTCCCTCCTTCCCCCTTTTGGTTTTCAGGGAGGGATATGTCAGATACTGTGCCTAAAACCTTACTCCATGCATCCTCCCTCCAGCTCCATGCCTCTCCTTGTATGCCGGTGCTGGTCTAATCTCCTTGCTCCTCACGGTTCAGGGTCCTCCGAGGCTAATCTCCAGCAGGGAACTGAGGAGTGATGGAGTTGCCCGTGTTTTTATTTATTTATTTATTTATTGTTATTCAGATAAACACCTTTGAGCCAGTGGCTCTTTTACGAAGGTTCCACATCAAAATATCAAGGTTAGATAAAAATATGAGTACGTAAGCAGTTGAGGGAATAAAAAGATGCAAAACATAGTGGGATTCACAGACAACAATATACCGGAAATAACACTGTGCAGCCAGATGAGATTTTGTTAGCAGAATGAAAAATTACAATAGTAAAATGTAGCTATCAAGTCTGAGTGAGACACAGGGCAGGGAAAAATAGAAACATGAAGAAGGTAAAGAAGACCAGATAGAGGAGAGGGAAAAGGCAGAGAGGGGGGGGGACTATGTTCTAATGACTCAGGTGAGAAAAGAAAGAAGAAGAAAGCGGTGCTGTAGAGTGAGGCCACGAGTCAGGGTTGAGGGGACAAAGGCAGAAGAGGCAGTCAGGTAGAAAGAAAGTTGCAGGAAGAGAGAGCTAAGATAGAAACAAAAGTGCAGCGTGAACTAGGGTGGGGAGGGTGGGAGGAAGAGCAGGACAGCCTAACGGAAACAGTCGCAGCTGCAGCTGTTGGTAAGGTGGAGCAGAAGCTTGCGTTTGAAACAGCCAACTTGTTCTCTGCAGAGACCATCTAGTTGGAGGCCATTCAGTGAGTATGAGGGAGCCTAGCGTAGAAGGACGCTGGGCTTGAGGAGCGTTCGGCAGAAGGGAACCATAAAGATGGTTTTGTTAGAGCTGCGGGTGCTACGGGTATGGGTGGTGGCCACAATGTGGGTATTTTTATTTTTTTTTGCATATTATATTTTATTGAGTTTTCCATTTAAGATACACCATGTATATCCAAGAAGCCAACCAACTTGGTACATATTTTAGCACTTATACTTATTTACTCTCTCATTGTCCAAATGTCCAATCCATAAATGGGTGCACCATAACCACAGGCTTATACCAATACAGTACATCACATATATGTACCTTTAAACTTACTGTCTAACCCCCTCCCACTCCGTATACATACACAGACATAACAAACAAAAACAAGAAAAAACAGGAATAACATAACTGTGCAGAACAAAGTTCAAACCCTCTATCCTTACACCAAGTACTCTGTTTATTTTCCCCCCGGAGGGATGGTTATCTTCTCTCTTTAGTTTAGAGCCATCACCAGGGCTCTGGATCTATATGTCTGGAGCAGCTCAGCTGATGGTGGTTGTTTCTGCACACACCCTCCCCATGAGGTTGGCTCTCCTCATCCTATCCTTGAAGCCCCCTCCTTAGAGCATCCACCTCACCTAGGGACAGTGATGACAGGAATGGCTCCCAAGTTATCCAGAAATGCTCCTCTTTATTTTTAACCAGGTAATTTAACCTCTCCAGACCCAACACTTGAAGAACCATATTTGTCCATTGCTGGATTGTAGGAGTTACATTAGACACCCAAGTGTTCAATATGCAATGCCTAGCTAACACTATCAAAACCCTCACCCACCTGGGGAATGGTCTCCAGTCTTCCCTATTTGACTCATCCACCCAAAACAGTAGAGCCACTGGCTCTCTTCCTATTAGCTTACCCCATATTCTGCCTACGTCTTGGGCCACCCACTCCCACACAATGTGGATCTTTGATGGTGGTGGTGTGAGGCCAAGGCAAATTTTTTTAGCTAGGAGGCAAGTCCAGGCAATTTGTCTTTGGAAGTGGAGCCAGTTTGAAGTTTATAAAGATCACAGGTGTGGGTTCTTTTATCGGCACCTGTGACAAGACAGCAGCACTTGTTCAGAGCAATTTTAATTTTTTTTAAGCTGGTAGAGGTAGCAGACCCATAAAAGGTAAGGTTATAGTCAGTGACCAATAGGACAGAGCTGGTTATGGCAGTGCGCATTGCTTCAGGTGTGAGGCAGTTGCGATGGTGATAGAGAGGTGCCAATTCTGGTGTTTATAGTGTTGGCAATGTTATTGATGTGTGAGTTGTAGGAGAGAGAGCTGCCAAGCGTGATACCCAGGTATTTGAACTCGGGGACAAGTTTGGATGGGGTGTGGACTTTGCTGAGTATGGTGAGGTTGTAGGCTTTTTGTTTGCTGTGGGGGGTATGGAACAACATGGCTTTGTTTTTTGTTTTTTTGTGGTTCAACAGCAGTTTGTGTTGTTCACACCAGGTTTTGACGAGGCTAAAGTTGGTCTGGAGGTCCTTTGAGAGGAGGTCAGGGTCAGAGTGGGAGGAGAAAAGGACTGCATCATCAGCATAGAGTATCATGTTGTTCGGACAAGCTGACAGGAGTGTACTGATGAACAGACTAAAGAGCAGAGGCCCACGGATAGACCCTTGGGGTACCCCGGACCGTACAGAGAGGCTGTCAGATAGGGAGCCACCCATCTTAACTCTTTGGCTCCTGCCTGTCAGGTAGCTTGAAAACCAGAGGGAGACCTCGGAAGAGAAGCCAAGAGCAGGGAGTGAGTTAAGTAGTAGGTGGTGATTAATGGTGTCAGATGCCTTGGTCAAGTCCACAAACACAGCACCAAGCATTTGGCCTGAGTCTAAGGCCTTTTGAATGAGCGTTGTAAATTCAAGCAAGGCAGTGGTAGTACCGTGGGTTTTCCTAAAGCCATGCTGCTGCTGAGGGCACTGGATATTGTATTTTAGAAGGTAATTGGACAGTTGGTCTGTCACAATGTGTTCAAGCACCTTTGAGAGTGGGGGGAGGATTGAGATGGGGCGGTAGTTGTTATGGAGGGCCCTGTCACCGTGTTTTGTGCACAGCTGCGACAACAGCAGATTTCCAGATTTGTAGGAACTGTCTGATGGTGAATGAGAGGTTTAGGAGTTTGGTGAGAGGGGGCTAGGATGGCTTCTAGTGAGCGGGATAGGAGTTTTTGATCCAGGGTGTCACTGCTAGTTCTCGATTTTCCTAGCACATTCTGGAGGTAGTTTCTAGATTTGGCCAGTGTGACTCATTTGACATAGAAGGGAGGTACGGTTTGTGGCTGTGGAGAATTGGGTGTGTTGCCAGGCAGGGTGGGGCAAGTGAGGAAGTCAGGGGGTAGAACACTGCTAAGGTCTGTGAATGAGATGTTGAAGGTGTCAGCGATTGATTTAGGGTATTGAATAGTGGTGCCATTGACTTCGGGCATTGATGGGGGGGATTTATTAGGGTTACTGGTGAGGTTCTTTTTTTTAAAACGTTACATTTATTGCATTTAATAAAAGCAATGACATATAGTACAATCGTCTGTAAGGCATCACATTAAAAAGAGAGGTACAGATACATCCAATGTAAAGGAACTAGTAAGCCTATACAGAATTATGTTAGGCAGTGGGGGGTGAAACAAAATAAGATTTATCCAAATCATTAAAATTAAAGAATGGCTGCAGCCTTCTAAGGCTTTTGGGGCACCGGTCCAAAATATATCAATCTGTAATGTTCAGCACTCAGCAGCCAGTGTGGATGTGTCCCCAAGTCCAAAAAGGTTACCTATGCACATTTAGTACCTAAAGAACTGCCTTCACATTCCATCTTTAAACAGTATTACAACAAGCAATCAAGAGATTTAACCAGATACTCTGGGTGTATGGTTCCACATTAATAGTTATATACCAAGAACAAACTTAAAATCTCTCCCTAGAAAACTTATCTAGAGAATACCATGTAACCTAGAAATACTCTGTCGCTTTTTTATTAATTTAACTAGAAGCAACAAATTTATTTAGTTTTTGTTGACCGGGTAAGTACGCTAGACAAATCCTGCCTATTTTCAAGGCATGACCCGGGGGGAAGGGGATACAGATGAATGCCAACTGACCTTGAACCAGATGAAGCTGTTGGTGGTATTTTTCGTGAATGGAGGAAATTTGGCCATTGCACTGAGGAAATTCCCCTACTCTGTAGGGTGGATTTTCTGCTACCGACAGCATGGAGGAGTCAGTTGGAGCTCGGACTGACTGTGAGACAGATCTTCTTCTTTCTTTCCCGCTGACGATACCGGACGACAAAGCACTACAGGATGGAACTTTAGACACAGACCAACTAGAGTTGCAACCGTCGCTGCATACCTTACCACACAATGTTTCTGATATTCTTGAACCTTCGCATAATACTCCAGATGGCCAGGATTTTCAGCGTGATGCCACTATGATTTTGCCGGAACGACTTTCAGCGAATGCGGTAGGAGTAGCACCGCTCATTCCCCCAGTACCTTTCGGTTCTACAGTAACGGCTACTGTTGCGACTACTGTTTCGCAACTGGGAACGGTTTCCAACCTGACTTTTGACCCCTTTTCTCCTTCAGGACTCACTGCTCCTAGCCCTCGAACTGTTGTTCATTCTGACGACCCTACCACTACAGGACTGTTGGTTTCTCGATTCGGCTTACAACCCCGAGTGGATATTTCGGTGAACTCCTGGTCTGCATCGGACGCCTTAACAAAAGCAGGATGGACTCAGTCTTCACTGGGAACCTGGACTCCAGATCCTGCTTGGGACGCGACTTCACAAAGTGTTTTGTTCTCCACTACCAGGCCTGCTACATCCATGAGCTCCAACGAGGTACCACATATTACTTCTAAGGCAAATAAGGACACTGTTGAACTTAAACCTGACTCGAGTATTTCTGTAAATTCATGGGGGGACATTATGGATGTTGCTGATCAAAATGTTATGCAATCTTCCCATGAGACTATGGATGTTCATGAAACACCCCTTATTTCTCTACATGTAACACCTGCTGCCCCCCCCCCATGGGCTCACGTCCACTACAGCTATTTCACCTCCAAAACCCACGGTTTTCCCCTCCCCTACTATTTTGACTGCTAGACCAGGCTCACCTCCTCCCCTAGAGGATCCTAAGCCAGGCTCATCTAAATCACTAACCCCTATTCTAGATGAAAATCCTATAGAACAAGTATCTGGTAGAACGCCAATTCTATCCGACCTTTTTAAAAATAAACTTGAACAAGCACCCCGTAGGAATGCCGTCCGCCTCCTCTATAGGTGTGGGCTCCCTGAGTTTCCCGATAGATATTATGTGGCTAGGACCCTTCTAAAGGGTAAGCTACATTTTCAAGCCTCTGACATATATGCCCTAATACATATTTCAGGGAAAGAGACTTTTGATATTAGTTTTAAAACCTCTACTGGGTTGGATCGTTTCTGGCATTTATATACCTTACAAAAAAATGACCCTGTTTGGACCCCCTTTTCTGTTGTACCCTTGTCCAAACCTATGATACGTACAGTGACAATTATGTTCCGGAATGAAGGAGTTAGCATTAGTGATATTTATCACTGGTTACAAAATCACTGTAATGTCCTATCTCCTCCTGAAGCTATCCTGGATGATGACGGTTTATGGACTGGTGGCTGGAGGTTTCAGGTAAAATTATTTCAAGTTAATTCAGAAATTGTACACCTCCCAAATAGTTTTTTTCTCGGTAAAGACAGGGGGGTTTGTTTCTACGGTGGCCAACCTAGAGCCTGTTACAAATTTGGTGCTACCACACATTTGAGCAGTACCTGTGACTTACTTAAATGTAGTTTTTGTGGGGGATATGGGCATCCGAGCATGACTTGCAAAAATGTGTTTCGATGTAATTTATGTAATGCATTCCATCAATGTCCATGGGCCAGTAAAAATAGGTCTGAGAGTTGGAACTCTGAAACCTTGGTACAAAAAGCACAAGCTAAGGCACAAGAACGTATTACTCCCCTGAACACTGCTTCTGCACCTTCAATACCCCCCCTCAGAACAACCTATCCCTTCATCACAACAGGATCAGGTTACCCCACTGAAAGCCTCTAATGACCCCCCTACCGAGATCTTACTTGCTCAACCCTCTGTTTCTGCCGCTGTTGATAAAGAGAGATTTCAAACTGGAAGGCGGGTTACTAGAGCCGCTGTCCGAAAATCACTTAAACCCCCTGATGTCCCCCTGTCTAATGCTTTTGAATGTCTAAAAGGAGACAGAGAGGATTCGGATGGGGACTCAGATGTGTCTGTCATACCTCTGATGTAGACACCCGGTGATTAAACCACCTGATGTTGTCAGGAAAACTAACAAAACAAAGAAGGGTGGTAAGAAAAGGAAAAACATGACAGTGACAGATGGGGTGGCTAGCCCTGAATATTTCACCAAATGGATCTCCGTATTGCCTCTCTTAATGTATGCAGCCTGAAAGGCTTTAAGAAGAGAATGGGTTTTCTACATTATGCCACCTCCCTCCAATTGGATATTCTGTTATTACAAGAAACTCATATTTCAAATTTATATGATATACAACAACTGAAACGAGGATGGTACAAAGGCCCCTCTTATTGGACGTTTGGGGATGATATAGCAGATGGTGTAGCTGTTCTCTTTTATTCTTCCCAATTTTCTATCACCCACATTATTGATATTTACCCAGGTAGAGCACTTATTATAGATTTCACCAAACATTCATTAGCATTTCGGGTTATAGTTATATATAGCCCACAAACTAAAGCTACTCGAATAGCTTTGCTAGATTTAATTAAACCTTATCTATGTACATGTAAATGTATTTTTTGGGGTGGAGATTTTAACTGCTCCATTGATACGAAAGACAGGATCTCCTCGGGGAAAAAGGTCTACTGTGATTCCCTAGCTTTGTCCACTTTGATAAAAGACGCAGATCTGATAGATGCATATTGTTTTCTACACTCAGATGCAGGCTTTACTTATCATAGATCAGTATATCATACCAGGATTGATTATTTCTTTATTTCACGTCAGTGTACCCCACGCCACATTTCTGTAATTCCAAATGAGATTTCAGATCATTGTCTTTTGATTGGTCACTTTTTCATTGGCTCCCCAATGTATCCATATCATATCACTCCCTGTGGAAATTGAATAATTCTTTGTTTTCTCCAGAATCTGTCCAGACACACTTACACGCTCTTTTTTAAGCTACGGATATCAGTTCTGATTTATTATGATTCTATGTGGGACTGGTGGAAAGACACTAAAACGGATCTAGCCATTTTTTTTCAGACCTTAGGTAAAAAAAATGTCAGAGAAGGTTACCTTACATATTTATCATATCGCAATCAGCTATATAAATTAATGTCGCTTCAAACTATTTCCTCAGTTGATTATTCCTTACAAATATCCAGAATAAAGCTTGTATGTTCTCTCACTAATACGATAATGCTCGATCGCTGGATTACATTATGCAAACTGGTACTTGATTTCCCATCTGCTGACCCCTTTTTGCTTTTTAAAGAGAGACTCCATTCGACTGTTATGCATGGTTTAAAAATACTCATGGTACTGTAATGACCTCTATCCCAGATATGTTATCTGTCACGTCCGATTATTTGCAGACCCATTTTTGTACTGTTCGGACTCCTTCCAGATATATCTCCCATTTTGTCAGCACCTGTGCCTCAGCTTCCTCACATTTCATTCCTAACCTAATCAGACTGATCTCTCAGGAAGAAGTTGCCAGTGCCATTTCCCGTTTACAGTTAAAGGTTTCCCCTTGGCCAGACGGCCTCACACATGAATTCTATAAAATGTTCCAAGTACATTTATTAGAAATTCTGACACAAGTCTTTAATTATGTTCTGGATAATATGGATACAACATCTAGCTTTGGTTTATCCATCCTAAAATTCTTATATAAAAAAGGAGACATAACATCCCGGAGGCCACTGCATCTTTTAAATATGGATTATAAGATTTTTTCTAAAATTCTTTGCTCTAGATTAAGAACAGTTGCACCAGATTTGATAGATACAGCTGCTATACCTGGTAGACATATTCAAAAGAATCTCTTTTTGTTATGTGAAATCTTTGAAGAAAAAATGCATGATAAGATATCTGGTTATCTTTTTGTCTTAGATCAATCAAAAGCATTTGATTTAGTACATCATAACTTCTTATTACACATATTATCACTGTATGGTATCCCTGATAGGTTTATCTCTTGGATTTCACACATGCTCTCCTCAGCATTTTCTTTCCTATGATAAATGGATTCAGAGGCCCAACCCTGTTACAACGGGTAGGACTCCGCAGAGCTGCCTTTAGTCCATTGTTATATGTGTTTGCTTTAGATCCCATCATTAGGCAGATACAATGGAATCCAGACATTATGGGTATAACACCTCACCCGAATTTGTTACCTGTTAAAATCTCTGCTTATGCAGATGATGTAGTCTTACTCTGTTTTAATCATACTTCGGGAGATAAAGCTATTCAGACTTTTCAATCTTTTACATTAGCATCTGGAGGTAAACTTAATCTCAAGAAAAGTATATGTATCCCATTGCATTACATCTCTGCAGATACAACAGCAATACATGGTATTAGGGTATGTACTACACCCCAGAAAATTCTAGGGATATGGTTTAACACATCAAATGATTCTACCTATAACTCGGAGACACACCTTACACTCGGTGATAACAAGGTACGTCTTTGGAAATCATGGAAGCTGAGTAAAAAGAAGCGGGTCATGGTGGTGAAAAAATTTCTATCCCCAATTTTTTATTTTTGAGTCACATTTTTTGTCCTCCTAAACATTTAGAAACTCGTTTGTTCAGTCTTTTTTTTCAAATGTTATGGGGAAGTCGCCTGAACCCTGTTAAAAGACATATCACATATTTGCCCATGAATCAAGGAGGTTTAGGAATGATAAACCCTCTCTTTTTTTTTCTTTCTTTTTTTCTACATCATATTTTACAGAGCCATACCTATATGATGACTATATGTGATTCATGGGTGGCGACAGCTGTAGAATCTTTGATGTTGGTTTGGACTGACCTGCCACCCATTATTTCTCGCATACCTAACCCCGTCCTATGTTATGGATAGTATCCACACCTTAGATCCTGGAAAATAAATAAATTCTCCATTTTAGGCCTCACTAGGAAGCAGTTATATATTTATTTTTACACCTGGATGAACCGATATTAAGCCTTCCATTATACTCTCCGTCCTGCGTGTCATCTGCGCTAAATATACTTAGAGATAAAAGAATCCCAGCTCATATGTGGGATGTTTCTTGGTTATGCTGTCATGGCAAACTACACGTTTGTGCTAATTTAAAACATAAATCAGCCCAAGAGAGATATTGTCCCAAACCATTTTGCATAAACATTGAAGAATCTATGGAACACTTTTTTTTTTTCCTGTACAGATGCCCTTTTGTTTTGGAAAACCTTAGCAAATAAATGGAAATGGCCTTTCTGAGTAGGATCACATATTCAGTCCTTATACTGGGAGTTTTTTCTGGTTGTTGGAATACATTCCACCCTAGTACATTAAGGGTTTTGTTTGCAGCTTGTAAATATTATATGTGGCAAGCTAGATGTAAATATGTCTTACAACAAGTACAGACTTGTCCACTGGTTATTATTCAATCTATTGAACTGCATTTGTACCTACAAGAAATGGAATTGAAAAATCTTTCTCCTATCACATTTGCATCCTACTGGACTGGTATTACCTTTCTGACTTGAATTAAGGTCAATTGACTTTAGGTTAAAACATATTTAATTTTATTTTTTCATCACATATATAATCTTGTATGTTACAATCTTTAAATGTTTCAAGATCTGATTTTTGTTTATTTGCTTGTTTTTCTGTTTCTTGTACTTGATGTTATGTACTTTTCAAATAAAAATTCCCCTGCTCTTTTCGAGAAGTGCCATGGGATCTTTAACATAGAAACATAGAAACATAGAATTTGACGGCAGATAAGGACCGCTTGGCCCACCCAGTCTGCCCATTTCCCTACCTGATGGATAAGCTGCAGATCATAGTTAACCAGCAGCCTACTTCTTCCTACCCCCACCCCCTAGAATTGCCTTATGATTGTCCTATGCATGCTTGAATTCCACCACTGTTTGTGACTCCACAGCCTCCTGGAAGGCCGTTCCATAACATTCTACCACCCTCTCTGTGAAAAATACTTCCTAAATTACTTTGAACTGCCCCCCTTCATCTTCTAAATTGTGCCCCTTGTTCTTGCACACTTTTTTGAAAGATGCTACCCTCTTGGACTTTGTTGATTCCCTTGAGGTACTTGAAAGTTTCTATCATGTCCCCCTCTCCTCCTTTCCTCAAGGCTATACATATTAAGCTCCTTAAGTCTCTCTTCATATGTCTTCCAGTGCAGACCCTGCACCATTTTAGTTGCCCTCCCTCTGGACAGCTTCCATCCTGTCTATGTCTTTATGGAGATTGGGTCTCCAGAACTGCACACAGTACTCCAGATGGGGTCTCACTAGCTGTCTGTACAGAGGGATAATAACTTCCTGTTTTCTACTGGTGATGCCTCTCCCTATGCATCCCAGTATCACCTCAGCCCTCCTTGCTGCCCTCTCACATTGCTTGCCCCACCTTTAGGTCATCTGATATGACTACCCCCAGGTCCCTTTCCATTTTTGTTGTTGTTAGTATCTCACCCCCATTGTGTACTCTTCCCCTGGGTTTTGTTTCCCAAGTGCATTACCTTGCACTTCTTAGTATTGAATCTAAGCTGCCATACATTTGACCATTCCTCTAACCTTGCCAGTCCCTTCTCATCCTTTCCACTCCACCTTGTGCATCAACTCTGTTGCAGATCTTTGTGTCATCTGCAAAGAGGCATACTTTTCCTTCAGTCCCTCTGCAATGTCATCATATAAAGAGACGTTGAAGAGGACTGGTCCAACTGAACATGCGGTGCCCACTACTAATCCCCTTTCTTCAGAGTGGACTCCATTTACTATTACTGTCTGTGTCCTATTCTCCAGCCAATTCTTTACCAGGCTGTCATCGTGGGACCCACTCCCAGGC